>OY997270.1:614558800-617223800 GCA_963921465.1 Triticum timopheevii
TAGTTCATAACAGAGTGCACTGTGTGCAGAAACAGGAAGCGTACTATCAATCATCCACATATTTTTCGACAAAGATCAATCATCTATATAGTAAGGGATAGCTAAATTCGCACTTCACTAAACAAACTATCCCTCAAGTTATGCTATGAAAACATATTCAGTTTTTGAGACACCAACAATTAAGAACCTACAGACAAGTATTAAGAGAGCAGCTACACTAGGATTAAAGAAATTGACTCCTAACTACTACCCAGTTCAGCGTTGAGACTCCACCAATTAAGGTCCTACATAGTAATAGACCATCTAAAATAGCATTCCACTACTACCCACTACAAGCAGTATGTGCTAAACTAGCATGTCACTACTACAGACTAGATTGGAAACTGGGTCCTAGCAGCTACATATTCAGTTTGCAACATAACCAATCAAGACCCTACAAGGTGCCACTTGTTCATCCTACCAAGAACAGCAGCATCCAGAAAAGCCCCATATTTCATGCACTCTGCTTCTACACAAATGTGCTCTGCTCCTAGCTAGTTTCAGTTCAGATCTGATTACTCTTTGCTCTTATCCTGGTTTAGATCTTGTGGTAATTAATAAATGTCCGTATATGCAATTGCAGACCAAAACAAAACTACAATTAACAGCCCCTGTTTTATTGCAAGTAAATTTGCTATCTTATACTCCCTCCTCTCCGGATTAGAGATCCTGCGTGTAAATCTAGGTTGTCTATTTTACCAACATAACAATACATATCACAAAAATTATACCATTAGTAGAAAGTACAATAAATCTTCAGCAAGAACCAGTAAGGTCCATATAGGGCTCTGGCTCCAACTATATCATGTTTTATTTAAACACAGTATGTTTCAATTCCTCCTCTATACAAATCTTGAGCAAGGACCAGCATATAGTATATGTCAATGATTCCGCAAGCAAGAACACGAGGCTTACTTGAGATCCAAAGAGTAGCTACCGGACTAGAGATATCGGGAACTAAACTATCAACGAAATCAATCACAGCAACTAAATCGATCCAGCACAAAAACTAAAAGATAAAGATCACCGATCCGTAGAGCCACGCGTGAGGAGGCTTAGGGGAGGGAGGGAGGGAGGGAGGGCAGGGGAACCTTTCTTGGGCTGCTGGCGATGGGGATCGCTGCTTCTGCTACGACGGCGGAGGCCGCGCTTCCGCTCCCTGGTTCGGGGCGGCGGGGCGGCAGACGGTGGTGTTGGGGCGGCGGGGCGACGGTGGTGTCGGGGCGGCGTCGAGGGCGGCGGGGCGACGGTGGTGTCGGGGCGGCGTCGAGGGCGGCGGGGCGACGGTGGTGTCGGGGCGGCGTCGAGGGCGGCGGGGCGACGGTGGTGTCGGGGCGGCGCTGGGGCAGCGGGGCGACGGTGGCGTCGGGGCGGCGTCGAGGGCGGCGGGGCGACGGTGGTGTCGGGGCGGCGGGGCGACGGTGGCGTCGAGGGCGGCGGGGCGACGGTGGTGTCGGGGCGGGGCGACGGTGGCGTCGAGGGCGGCAGGGCGACGGTGGTGTCGGGGCGGGGCGACGGTGGCGTTGGGAGAGGAGATCGGGGAAGGGGATCGCGGACGAGGGCGAGGGAGAGAGAGGGGATCGGTACGAAGTAGGGGCACACAATACTAATGGAGCACCACCCCTCGGTGCGCCATAAGTACATACATGCTAATGGCGCACCTCACCCTGGTGCGCCATTAGTATTTTTTTTTTCTGCTCGAGCCAACAGTTATCTACCACCTGACCTGATACACATCAAGTCTTCTCTACTAGCTCGACTGGTCAGCAGCTAGTTCTCACACCAGGAGGTCCTGGGTTCGATTCCCAGGCTCCACAATTTTTTTATGCATTTAAAATGTTGTTTGATACTTATTTGTGTTTAAATATGTTCAAACTTGTTTAAATCATAACAGTAATATTTTATTTATAAGACAGTAATAATTTTTTAAAAAATATCATCAAACAGTAATGCCGGTGGAGCGGGGGAGGGTGCGGGGGGTGCGGGGGGTTGGCGGCGGCGGTTGAGTAGGGGAGGGGTGCGGGGGGTCGGCGGCGGCGGTTGAGTAGGGGAGGGGTGCGGGGGGTCGGCGGCGGCGGTTGAGTAGGGGAGGGGTGCGGGGGGTCGGCGGTGGCGGTTGAGTATGGGAGGGGTGCGGGGGGTCGGCGGTGGCGGTTGAGTAGGGGAGGGGTGCGGGGGGTCGGCGGCGGCGGTTGAGTAGGGGAGGGGTGTGGGGGGTCGGCGGCGGCGGTTGAGTAGGGGAATCGAGAGGGTGCGGGCGGTCGGCGGCGGCAGTCGGTGGACCGGATCTGGCGAGGTGGGATAGCGATCGAGATGGAGGGGGATCGAGATCGAGTGTCCATGAAATTAAAAAATATTCATGATAGTTCAAAAAGTGCCCATGAAATACAATTGAGAAATGAAGTCTACGATTTAAATACAATCGATCTTAGCTAGCTATCTGTTCACAATCTTCTTGCCCTTCTTTTTCGCAAATGGAGTTCTTCTATGGAACGGACGTCCTTTAGGTAGGGTGGTCCTGCTTCTTCTTGTGGTGTATGCTGCTACTTGATCATCGTCGTCATGTTTGATCCTCGGGTCGCCGTACTTGTCGAAGTCTTGCTCATTGGCTACTCCATCCATTCCGATGATCTTCCTTTTGCCTCTCCTCACGACAACATGACTGGGCTTTGGCGGGTCGGTAATGAAGAAGCATTGGTCCACTTGGGAAGCCAGTACCCATGGCTCATTTTTCGCGGTGACGTTTGCGCCCGCGGTCTTGGATTTGGCTTCGGGTATAACCATGGTGGTGAAATACCGGTCTTCTTTTATGACGTTCTTGGCCCATCTGACACGGAACATCGAGACCTTCTCTCCAGTGTAGCTCAGCTCCCAGATCTCCTCGATCCTTCCGTAGTATCTGTCCTTGTCGTTACCGGTGTAGGATTCCATCGTTACCCCGGAGTTCTGATAACCATCGCTCTTCATGTCCTTGGCCTCGGTGTAGAATGTGTAGCCGTTGATATCGTACGCCTCATAGGTCATCAGGTTGTGCTCGGCGCCCTGTGACAAGGCGAATATGAGTTGTTCTTCCGCGGAAGAATCCTCATGTAAAGGATATGACAGAAGCTTCTGCTTGAACCAACGCGTGAGACATGAGTTGTGCTCTTTGAGTATATCTCTGTCTGTCCTCTGTTGGCCTTGGTCATTGTACGTCTTCTTAATAAAGGTTTTGTGCTCTACCACCCAAGGATCGACCACGTCTATGTGTTGTAGCGCGACTAGGTTTGCTCTTTCAAAGTCGGCGAGTTGACCCTCGAAGTCGACATTCATTTCGCGGCGACCCTCACGGTGACCCCATCCAGCGAGCCTGCCGAGGTGCCTGTTGACGGGCAGACCAACGGGGTTCTCGATGCCTAGATAATTCGTGCAGTAGGAGATGCACTCTTCGGTCAGAAAGCCCCTGGCTATGCTTCCTTCTGGACGTGACATGTTGCGAACGTATCCTTTGACGACACCATTCATCCTTTCGAACGGCATCATGCTGTGCAGGAACATCGGCCCGAGTTGGATGATATCCTCCACTATATGGACCAGCAGATGCACCATAACGTCAAAGAATGCGGGCGGGAAGTACATCTCAAGCTCGCATAGTATCACCACGATCTCTTCCTGTAGCCTTCTGAGTTGCCTCACGCCAATCGACTTCCGAGAGATGACGTCGAAGAAGTTGCATAGGCCAAATAGCGTTTCACGGACGTGTGCGTCCATGATCCCACGGATTGCAACTGGAAGTATCTGCGTCATCAGCACGTGACAGTCGTGAGACTTCATCCCGCTGAACTTCTGCTTCGCTGGGTCTAGGTATCTGCTTATCTTCCCCGCGTAACCGTAAGGAAGTTTTACTCCTAGGAGGCAGGTGAAAAACTGCTCGATCTCCTCCTGACTTAGAGTGAAGCACGCGGGAGGGTAGTCATTTCCGGTCTTCTTGGCCTTTTTGCCTTTGCGACGACTTTCTGTGTCCTGCTTCGCCTCATCATCATCATCATCATCATCATCGTCATCATCATCATCATCATCATCATCATCATCATCATCATCATCATCATCATCATATATAGCGAGAAGCTCCTGCCTAATGCCCATTGATTTCAAGTCTGCCCTTGCTTTCAGCCCATCTTTGGTCCATCCTGGCATGTTGAGCAGGGTACCAAGTAGACTCTCGCACACGTTCTTCGTGATATGCATGACATCAAGGCTGTGAGGCACACGGTGGATCTTCCAGTACGGCAAGTCCCAGAAAACAGACCTCGTTTTCCATACCTTCAGCAGTGGCTCTGGCGCCTTTCGCTTCTTTCCCGGCTCTGGCGCCTTTTGCTTCTTTCCCGGCAGTGGGCAGTCTTTCCAATTTTTGAACAGCTTGTCTATTTCCTCGCCGCTCCTCGTACACGGGCGTTTTCGGGGTTCGGTTTCACCATCGAACAGATCCTTGCGTTTCCTCCACGGGTCATCGTCGCGAAGCCACCTTCGATGTCCCATGAACACGGTTTTCGTAGACCCGGGATCTCTATCTAGCTGGCGATACGTTGTGTCATCCATGCACCTTACGCATCCAGAAAATCCGTGGACTACCTGCCCCGCAAGATATCCGTAACCGAGATAGTCGTGCACCGTCGTGAGCAGTGCGGCTCTCATAGGGAAATATTCTTTCTCTGCGGCGTCCCACATATTGGCTGGCATTTTCCACAGCGTGTCAAGCTCCTCTTTCAGCAGCCCCAGATACAGATTGATGTCGTTCCCTGGTTGTTTCGGCCCTTCAATTAGCATACTCATGTGAATGTACTTCCTCTTCATGCACAACCTCGGGGGAAGGTTGTACATCCACACAAACACAGGACAGGTGCTATGTGTGCTTCTCTGGCTGCCAAACGGATTGACTCCATCGGTGCTCGTGCCCAGCACGATGTTCCTTGGATCGTTCCCAAATTCTGGGTATTCGAAGTTCAACGCTTGCCACTGGCTCGCATCCTTAGGGTGACTCAGCATCTTGTCTTTTTATCTATCTCCGGATCATTTGCGTCATCTTCTCGCTTCTTCTCCTTCCTATCCGCGTGCCAACACAGGAGCTTTGCTACCTTAGGGTCCGCGAAATACCGCTGCAGACGAGGAGTGATCGGAAAGTACCACACCACTTTTTGAGGAGCTTTCTTCCTCTTCTTGTATCGAGTGACACCGCACACCGGACATATGGTAGACTCCGCGTTCTCGTCCCGATAAATGATGCAATTGTTCATGCACACATGGTATTTCACGTGCGGTAAATCCAGAGGACACACGATTTTCTTCGCCTCCTCCAAACTGGTCGGGCACTTGTTCCCCTTGGGAAGACTTTCGTGCCAGAATGACATGTTCTCGTCGAAGCATGCGTCGGTCAATTTGTGTTTTACCTTCATCTCCAGAGCCATGAGCGTTACTTTCAGGCGGGTATCCTCGGGCCTGCATCCTTCAAACAATGGAGTAACCGCGTCTAACTCAAGTTGATCCATCTTGGCTTTCTCTCGGGCGGCAGCTCTTGCGTTATCCGTCTGCTTGAGAAGCAGCTCTTGAATATGAGGGTCCTGCACCCAGGCCACCGATGGTCCAGCGTCGTCTGCTCCGCCGGCATCATCATCATGTCCTGCATCTTCTACGTGATGACTGTGTACAGCATCACCGTCGTGATCATCTCCTGGGGATTCTTCGTCTTCTCGCCCGCCCGAGCCGCGGTGGTTGTCTTGATGCCCTTCCTCATTTCTTGCCCGGCCCCCATGGACGACTTCGTAGTCATCTTCATCACCTTGCCACCGATAGCCATCCATGAAACCATGCAAGAGCAGGTGGTCCCGCACCTGCCCGGAATCCGGGTCCGCAATAAGGCTATTCAGCTTGCATCTTCGACACGGACATCTTATCTCCGTCTCGTTCTTTTGAAGCATCTCGGCCTTCGCGGGCCTCAAAAACCTATTCACGATGGCTTCGGTCATCGTGCGGACCATGGTCGCCTGCGGGGTAGAGCAAAACGATATTTTAGAACCAAGAAAAAATTTGGCATGACTTTCCCTAAAAATAGGACCAAAAAGAATGCTTAATGCCAAAATTCTCGCCGAAACGGAAATGAATCAACATTCCGGCAAAATATTGGCAACTATCGCATTTCAAATACCGGTACACCTCCAAACACAAACACATATGCAACACCACAAACATATGCAACACCACGAACATACATAGATCTAGCTAGGCCATAAAAAGTGCATGTGCACATTGTTGTAGGGAGAACAACATAAATATAGCTTCCCCCCTTACTTACCTAGCAAAACAAGGTAACTTAACCACTTAATTTGAATGAATCTATGGTGGAAATGAGGTGAAAAAGAGGAGGCACCCGAGACAAGGAGGAGGCGGTGGAGAGAATGAAGTGGGGAGAAAGTGAGTGTGGGAGGAGAGGCTGTCCAAAATATCTTGTTGTTGCCCACTTACTAATGGCGCACCAACAACAAATGCGCCATTAGTAATCCAGGTTACTAATGGCGCACCCCCTGGTGGTGCGTCATTAGTAGTTTTGCAAAAAAAAAACATACTAATGGCGCACTCCGCCACGGTGCGCCATTACTAGTTTAAACTAGTAATGGCGCACCGCGTGTGAGTGCGCCATTAGTAGTTTTGCAAAAAAAGGAATAAAAAATAACATTAGTGGCGCACTTTCTGGCTGGTGCGCCATTACTAGTTACAACTAGTAATGGCGCACTTCCTGTGGATGCGCCATTAGTATGTTTGGACAGGCGCACTAGTTCAAAAAAAATTGATACTAATGGCGCACCGTGGGCAAGGTGCGCCATTAGTAGTTTCAACTCTAATGGCGCATCAGAAGGTGGTGCGCCATTAGTATATACTAATGGCGCACCACTTGTCTGGTGCGCCATTAGTGTCAATCCCATCTATAGCCCTTTTTCTAGTAGTGCCCCATGGAGAACTTAATCGCAGCTTCAGCGCGCTTAGCGGCTCTTCCCATGGAAGGTGATGACCCGACGGCGGTGGAAACCTAGAGGGTCAGAGAGCTCCTCCAGACAGCCCTGACTCAGCAGGAGACCTATTCTTACAGCCGGGACAGGATTCACTCAACTCCCCCGCCCTGGGTAGCACCACCGCGCTAGAACCGGAGCCCGAGTTACTGCAGACGCATGGAGTCGGAAGCTTTGTCAAGCAATGCCCAACGACGTAACCAGCCCGGGGGCTATAACCCGGCGCAGGACCAAGTACGTCAGGAGAATGATCACCCGGAGTATCCAATGACATCTATTGAGGCGGGAGTAGCCACTAGAACCGGCGGTGTCCCTTGCCTGGTGCCGGCTTTGCACGATGTATGTCTGCCCAAGGACTTCAAGGGACCTCGAAAGGTACCAAATTACACGGCCGATTTACAGCCCGGGGCGTGGATTGAAAGTTATGAGATGGCCATGGAGTTGTTGGAAGTCAGTGACGCGGCAATGGCTAAATATTTCACCATGATGTTAGATGGAACGGCCCGGTCGTGGCTAAAAGGCTTGCCACCCAATTCCATTAGCTCATGGGGCGAGTTAAAAGCCCGGTTCATCCAGAACTTCAAGGACACCTGTAAACAATCTATGTCGATTGTGGACTTGACGGATTCAAGCAAGAGGAAGGTGAATCCACCACCCATTAGGTACGCCGGGTCAAGGAGATAATTCATTCTTCCGATAAGATGGACACCGGGTCTGCAGTTCTTATGCTGGAGAAAAATTGCCGTTTTGAGCCGCTGAGGATGAAACTGGGGTGCCTAAAGTGTGACCTCACAGATACGGGTACGCTGATGGTGGCTTTAGTCAAATACGCCGATTCTGATAGTACCAAGGATCCCGCGTCTGATGATGACAAGACAGGGAAGGGAAAACGGAACGGCAATGGAAAGGGTCAGCAGCATAACCCGGGGAATCAAGGTAGCAATAAGTGTAAGGCGGACGACAACCCGGAGTTTGCGGCCAATGCCAACGTACGAGGTAACAATCCGAGACGTAAGGGTAAGCCGCCACGATCCGGTGGGTCAAGCCCGTCGCTGGAGCAATTACTCAATGAGCCCTGCCCGAGACACGGCACCTGGAGCGGCCAGCCACACATCTATGGAAAGATTGTGCGATCATGAAGGCGTTTAAAAATTCCAACACCTTCGACGGTGGTCAAGGGTCTGGTGGCGGCTCAGGGGCTGGCGGCTTTCATGGCCCGGGCGGCGGTTCAAATTCCGGTTTTCAAGGGCATCCAGGTGGTAACAGTCAGCAGCAGTCTGGTCAAAGTGGACAGCAGCAGCAACAGTCGGGTTATCAAAGCCATCCGAAGCAGTTGAGTGGCGGACAGTATCACGTGTTTACCACTAGCTTGTGCAAACGTGACCAGAAGGTTCATAAGAGGGCTGTGAATTCCATTGAGCCGGCAAGTCCTCGTTATTTAAGGTGGTCAGAGCAGCTCATCATATGGAGCAGGGAGGATCATCCTCCGCGGGTCGATAACCTGGGTTAGTTGGCTTTGGTAATGGCGCCTCAGTTTGGTGGATATAAGTTCACCAAAGTGCTCATGGATGGAGGTAGTAGCATCAACATCCTGTACTACGAGACCTTTCAGCGCATGGGGTTGACTGATAAAAATCTGAGAACATCCAACACTGTTTTCCACGGAGTTGTCCCTGGTAAGTCGGCTTACCCAGTTGGCAGGATTGAGCTGGAGGTGTCCTTTGGAGACGAACATGACTCCCGAGCTGAGAAGTTGATGTTCGAAGTGGTCAAAATCAGGAGCACATACCACGCTCTGTTTGGACGGCCGGCTTACGCTAAGTTTATGGCACGGCCGTGTTACATTTATCTACAGCTCAAGATTCCGGGTTACAAGGGCACCATCACCGTACATGGCAGTCGTAAAGTAGCATTGGAGTCTGAAGAAGGTGACGCGGCTTATGCGGAGTCGGCCTGTGCAGCAGAGGAGCTCAAATTTTATCAAGATAATGTTGACCCGGCGGATATGACATCCCTGAAGAAGCCAACTACAGAGCATGACCCGGCGCTGAAGTTTAAGTCGGCGGCTGAGACGAAACTTGTTGACTTTACCCCGGGTGATACTTCTAAACAGTTCAGCATCAGCAGCAACTTGGATCCCAAATAGGAAAGCGCGCTCATCGAGTTCATCCGTGAGAACCGGGACATCTTTGCATGGAAACCTTCTGACATGCCGGGTGTACAGAGGGAACTCGCTGAGCACACTCTCAATATTGATCCAAAGTATAAGCCGTTCAGCCAGTTTCTTCGCCGTTTTAGCGAAGAGCGACGAAAAGCCATTGGAGAAGAAGTCACCCGGCTCTTAGCGGCCGGGTTTATCGTTGAAGTTTTTCACCCAGAGTGGTTGGATGACCCGGTGCTCGTCCTCAAGAAGAATGGCACCTGGCGGATGTGTGTGGACTACACGGACTTGAACAAGGCTCACTACTAGGGAAAAGCCTAGCAGCAGCGTGGGTTTTGGCCCTCTCAGTAGTGCGGGTACCGGCGCGACTAATAAGGCGCTACAGCTAACGTATAGAAGTAGCGCCTGTTGACCCACGCTACTGCTACACATGAATAGTTGCAGCGCTCTTTAGAAAAGGATGCTACTGATATTATCTGCAGCGCCGTTTACAGGGAAGCGCTACTGGTAAGTCGGCGCTACTGCTAAATCCCCCCCCTCGCTACTACTAGTTTTATTAGTTTTTTCCCTGCATATTTGTTTTTTATTTGTTTTGCATTTGAATAGGCTTTATACAATAATCTTTAGCATATCATCCACATACAAATGTAATCATAGCATATACATACAATTAGTCTCATCAAATCATGTCATCATCATAATCATCATCCAACACAAAGTGGTCTCTCGTCATCAATCTCGAAAATAGCGATACAAGTCTCGATTACTTGCAAATACATCGTCATCCATCTAAACAATGATATACGCGAGAATAGCTATCACTTTGAGTACATGAGTTCGTATCCCTCTCTGGCATTAGCGTGAACCTAAACTAAGTACTGCGTGTCGCTCAAAAACCGAAAACCGGTACACCTGGGCCTGACACTCCGGCCACTTGTCATATATATACTCCTGGCGTAGCACTTCTTCGCCATCTATGATCTATGCACCTGCATCGTCACATGAGTCGATGATATGCAACATATTAGTTGAGCAACACAAAGAGACAGACTTGGCAAAAATAGAAACAACATATCATAAGCATAAATAACAAAGTTCATCGTACCCAAAATGACCTAACTAGAGTGATTTTTGCTAGTCGAGGAGGAGGACGGTTTAATTACTCACAAATAAAGTTTCACCGTGCATAACTCAAAGTTTTGTCATAAAAGAAATTATGGACTAAACGGACACATTGTCATATATCGACAATCACTCCATCATGTCGTGCCATCCATCCAAGTCAGGGAGATAGTCATCGAGCTTAGTGAAAGGCTTCATGTCGAGACGCTGAGAGGCTATCCTTGTTCGGACGTCTTCCCGCGACATTTGTCCTTCTGCATGGAACATCCCTGTTTTTCCGATGACCTCATTCATGATGATTTGGGCAAGTTCGCGCTGGATGTTATAGAACTCAGCTCGAAGTCGATGATCCTCGATATCTCCTATGTCCTTTGCCCATTGCAGAATATGGGCATCGCCAGATCTAGGTGCCATGTGAAGGTTCTGGTGATCCCGTCGGTACTCCAGCATGTGGTGTAGGACATAGAATCCATCATTAAGAGAATCGTTTGTTGCTGGATGCAGCAGAAGTCGGTCTTATGGCTGAAGGCGGCCCTGCCGCCCCTTCTCTTCTTGTCCCTAACATCTCCACCCCTTGCTTGGTAGTAAAACATAGCACTGTCGAGAACATCTTTGATGTGGGTGTAATCCTTTTTGTGAATGTTCTTCGACGAGTCCAAGTAAAGAGCGTGGGAGAATCGGGGGTAGAGGATGATGAGGACGGCGCGCCCGCCGCTGCGCAAAATAAGTACACCTCAAATTAATTAGCCTCCACCGTGCAAATGAATTATTGAAATCGAAGGAAGGATAGCAGCGCGGATGACTTACACGGGATGATAAGGCACGAGAATCGCCTCCTTGTCCTTATTGGCGAGCATGAAACTGATGATGTAATCCCTCGCGTATTCACGATGCTGTGCAACAGACTCCCAAGAAGCCCTCGTGCATGTAGTACGGGTCAGCGACACAGATAAAACGTATCTGCTCAACCCCAATGATGTAGTTCATGTGCAAGGCATAAAGGCGGACAAAAGTAAAATCCAGCTTCTTCACGTGAAACATGTCGAATATGTAATCGAATCAGAGGAAGAACTTATCCGCAGGGAAGCAGTCGATGTACGACATTTGCCGCGGAATGTTAACCATGTAGAGTGGGTATCCTGGATCTTTTGAGGCGATGAGGCCTTTCTCTACCCGCAGAACATCGTCATGAAGTCTCCTTAGATCGCCGAATCTGGCCCGTAGCACTGTTTCAGGTAGGATTGGTCAACCGGGGATATGCTATTTATCCGCATCGGGGATATCTACACGGTCCTGAAGCCGAGGCTGCTGAGGCGGCTGGATCATAGAATCAGCTTTTTTGCCTTTCCTCGCTCTCTTCCTAGGCTTCTTTACCACCGGATGGTCGTCAATAACACGTTGAGATGGTAATTCAAGCACTGACTCATGATGCTCAAACCCTGAGGAGGCGCCAGTATATACATACTGTTCAGCGCCATCGTCATCCTCATCCTCATCCATGGCGACGTCATCAGCGACTAATGGAGCCACCTGCTTACCCCGTCCGCTATCACCCAACCGGACACCTGGCGCTAATTGGGTAGGTGGGGTGTTGATGTTCATACCTTGCTGAGGCTGCGTGCTCGTGGGTGTGCTCCCGGCCGCCTCCAGACAAAGCAGACTCTTTGGCCACAACAGGACCCACCCATTGCAACAATCACCAAGCCGCCGCGGGGTCTCGTCGTCATCCCCCACTAGTATTAGAGGAGGCAAATTCTCGTGGCCCGGTTTGACACTGGCCACGGAAACCTTGAAGATGTTCGGGGGGATCGACCGGCTGTGGAACAATGGTTCCTTCGGCTCCATTATCGTCCCCTTCCCCACGTCCACCTTCAGTTTGCCGATGGAGTACAATATGGTGCACGGGGTTTCGTCGGCCTGCAAAGAAAAGTCTGCGACGTGAGACATCCGAAAGGCAACGAAAACGGGAGATTATACATTTATATTGAAGGGGGCCGGTGTGGCAGATACCGTGAGGGCGTCGAGCTCAGCCAAAGAGGAGGCACCACCGAGCACGTCCGGTGCGGCAGCCGGTGCGGTAGCCGGTGCGGGAGCATGTGCGGCAGCAGGTGCGGGAGCCGGTGCGGGAGCATGTGCTGCCAAGAAGTCAGCAAGGGGAAAGTCCTCTGCATTTTTTTTGGATTTTCCCTTGTCCAAAAGTGAACGCCCGTCACCAAGGAAGTAGATATATCTGCAATCGCCTGTTTTGCGGCAGCTACCGCTGCTGCGACTGTCTGAGATGATTTCTTCTCAACCGCAATATCAACTTTCTTGTCGATGCTTTCTTCAGTTAACCTCTATCTTTCCTTTTTCTCCTCCGTGGTCTCACGGTAGTACTTATTCCACGTGGCGCCGTCTCCGACACCCTGCACGCGTCCATACGACGGTCGAGTATCCACCGGTTGTTGTTTCAATATGTTCAACGCCCGATTGAATGGAGTGTCCCACTTGGGCCTCACCAATGCCTTAGACGGCGAGTCGCTTTCGGCCGCAATCCGGTGCTGCTCTCTCTGCAAAAGGCACAAGGATCGTTTACAAATATGACTAACGTGTGCAGTCGAATTGATCAGAAACTAAAATTACCAGCAGTCTCATGAACTCCATAATGACGGGTGTTGTCTCATAAACCTTCTTCAGTGGGTCCCAACGGTGGTGGGCCCTCAAGACGTCACGCTCCTGCGGGACAGTGAAATCCACCAAGGGGTCTGGAATGCCCAGACTCGCGGCTTCCGCGTCCTCCTTGGCCCATTTGGACCTCTTTCCGCCGTAACCACGGCTTCCGAGGTGGTGGGTCCCAATGTTCCTCTTTTGAAGCCCCTTCATGTACTTAGACTTTTCTTTGGCAGCTTCGGCCTCGCAAGCCTCCTTGAATATTTGAAACTGCTCTTCCGTGATTGTCAGACTTTCCTTTACAATCTCGGAGTAGGGTTCCCCGTCGTTGATCTTTGCTTTCACTCGATTTTTCTAGGCGGCCAACGCATTGCTAAACTTGGTCATGGCGTGTTTGTTTATCTTCTTCATTGCCGGGTCCTTGTCTGGATCTTCATAATCCTTCTCATTCCGGCCCGGGAACAAGAATATCTGGTGAAACTTCTTTAGGAGAGAGCTCCTCATATTTTCTATCTTCTTTAGATTCTCATCGTTGATGGTGGCGGTTGTCCGTATGATGCAGCCTATTTGATTGCCGTAGCACGCGCGCGCTTCCTCGGGCGCCTTTGGCTCAAAATTGCCGTTGTCCACCTCCATGACCACTAGTCTAGTAGTCCTGAGTCTGTTAGGAACCCGTTGCCTCTTTGCTTTTGGTTCTACATCGGCTCCGCTCCCCGAGGCAGCACCGGTCTCAGCGCCGGTCTCGATGCCGGTCTGAATCTCAGCGCCGGTCTCAGTCTCAGCACCGGTCTGCGTGTTGGTCTCAGTCCCCGATGCCACCGATGGGCCCAGCAACAACATCTGTTGATTGTCGGCAAGGCTAAAAAATTCGTCTGCCGCCCGGTAGACGTCGTCGCAATCACCAGAACCCTGTCCTTCATCGTTGCTAGCCATGTTTCCTATGATTAAATCTAGTCAATTAATTCTAGACCTAATAAAATGAATAATAACATAAAAAAGGACAATTATTTTGCAGGAATGTTGACTCCTTCCTGGTGCGGCAAATCCCGGGCACTCGATATGTCCTAGTTTGTAGCACAAGTCATGCCGAAATTCATGGGAAATTTTGGCATGACCTTTGCTAAAAAGTGGACAAATCGAGAACCTGAAATTTGCCGAAACAGAAATGAATCAACATCTCGGCAAAACATAGGCCACTCAGCATCATTCCTTGGAAACAACAAAGCCACTTGGGCACAATTGAACAACTTCAATGAAAAGATATAACATGACCACTTCAATGAAAAATAAAATTTGCCTAAATTCTTTTCCTTGAAAAATAGTGGTCTTTTCAAAAATCAAAAACCTTTGCCAATCTACTTAACCTAGCTTGTTAATCCAACGAACCTAATTAACCTACCTATTTAACCTAGTTAGTTAATCTAGTTTACCTAGATAATTAACCCTAATTAAACTAGTTAACGCAGCTAGTTCTCTGTCAAAGCCTAAAATAAATTTTTGCACTAATTAACATGGATAATTAACCTAATTAAACTAGTTAACCTGACTAGTTCTCTGTCAAAGCCCTAACTAAGTTTTTGCACTAACCTAGATAATTAACCTAATTAAACTAGTTAACCTAACTACTTCTCTGTCAATGCCCTAACTAAATTTTTTCCCTAACCTAGATAATTAACCTAATTAAACCGGCTAACCTATGCATGAGAGAGAGAAGGGGTGGGGGCTTACAGATGATTGCTCCGGTGGTGGCGACGGAGGCAGTGGTGGCGAGGGAGGCAGGGGCGTCTCCGATGACGGCGAGGGAGGCAGGGGCGTCTCCGGTGACGGCGAGGAAGGTGGCGTCGACGGCGGCTCCGGTGGCGTTGACGAGGCCGCGCGGCTCCGTGGCGTTGGGGGCGGCTCCGGTGTCGTCGATGGCGCACGGCTCTGGTGGCGTCGTCGTCGGCGGCGAAGTGGGGCGACTGTGAATCGGGGGAGATGGCGGCGCGCGCGCGGGGTGGGTTGAGGGATTTGGGGGAGAAGTGGTGGCCGGGGGGAAACGGTTTTATGGCTAAGTCAAACTTAGCGGTAGCGCGTTTCACAAAACGCGCTATAGCTAAGATAGCTATAGCGGTTTCTGCAAAACGCGCTGCTGCTATAGCTATGTAAATTTCTTCCTTTTTTAATTTCCTATTCTGTTTCTATAGCGGGCGTCTAGGACACGCGCTGCAGCTACGTTAGCTATAGTGCCTCTTACAGACAAACGCTGCTGCTATGCCTTCCTCCGATTTTTCGCTTTTTCGTTTATTTTGCTTTACATTTTATTTTTCCCTTTCTCCTTTTTCTATTTCTTTCATATCCATTTACATTTCTATTTGTTTTTCATCTTATTTTATTTCCGTTAGTAGTAGCGCTCTTCCTAATAAACGCGCTTCTAACTATGCTCTAGCAGTAGCGCGTTTCTCCGAAGCCCGCTACTGCTATGCGTAGCCTAGCATTCTGCTAATGGGAATATTAGTAGTAGCGCTTTCTTTACCACAAGCGCTACTGCTAAGTTTGTATCTGTAGCGCGGTTTTTATTTGGTCGCTACTGCTACATAGCACTAGCGCAGTTTTTTGACCCGCGCTGTTGCTAAATTTCTGTGTATAAGGTTTTCCCTAGTAGTTGCTTGTCCGGCTGACCCTTTTTCTCTCCCCCGTATTGATCAAATCATTGATGCTACGGCGGGTTGTGAGCATTTGAGCTTTTTGGATGCTTGCTCCGATTATCATCAGATTAAGATGGCAGTTAAGGACCAGGAGAAGACGGCTTTCATCACTCCGTTTGGAACCTTCTGTTATGTGTCTATGCCATTTGGGCTGAAGAGTGCCCAGGCGACTTATCAGCGGTGTGTGCAGAACTGTTTGCACGACAAAATCGGGCGTAATGTCCATGCTTATGTGGATGACATTGTGGTGAAGTCCAGAGAAAAAGAAACATTGATATCCGACTTAAAGGAGACCTTTGATAATCTCCGGGTCTACAAGATGATGCTTAACTCGGCCAAATGTGTGTTTGGTGTTCCTGCAGGTAAGCTTTTGGGATTTCTGGTGTCCAACAGAGGCATCGAAGCTAACCCGGAGAAGATTAAGGCGATTACCTCTCTGGCTAAACTGCCGTGCATCAATGATGTTCAGCGACTGGCGGGTCGCGTCGCCGCCTTAAGTCGGTTCATAAGTCGGCTCGGTGAGAAAGCCCTCCCATTATATCAGATGATGAAGAAAACTGACACTTTTGTTTGGAGTGAGGCCGCTGATGCTGCTTTTGAGGACATAAAGAGACAATTGTCTGAGCTGCCGGTTCTTGCGGCTCCAATTGACAAAGAGCCTTTGCTGTTGTATGTGGCTGCCAATTCGCGAGCCGTCAGCGTTGCCATCGTGGTGGAGCGTAAGGAAGCCGGCAAGGAGCATCCGGTTCAACGGCCGGTTTATTACATCAGTGAGGTACTCATTGAATCCAAGCAAAGGTACCCGCACTGGCAAAAGCTTGTTTATGGGGTGTTCATGGCAAACCGGAAGTTGAAGCAGTATTTTCAAAGCCATCCTATAACTGTGGTAAGTTCTGCCCCTTTGGGAGACATCATTCAGAACTGGGAGGCCACAGGACGAGTCGCCAAGTGGGCTATTGAGCTTGGGCCTCATGGCTTGAAATACATGCCTCGGACAGCTATTAAGTCTCAGGCCCTGGTGGACTTCATCAATGATTGGACAGAGCTGCAGGCACCTGAGGAGAAGCCGGATAACACATACTGGACTATTCACTTTGACGGGTCTAGGCAGCTAGAAGGCTCGGGGGCTGGAGTGGTGTTAACTTCGCCTCGAGGTGACAAATTTCATTATGTACTCCGGCTTATGTTTCCATGTACTAACAATGTAGCTGAATATGAGGCATTACTTCATGGTCTCCGGGTGGCTAAGGAGATGAACTTAAGCCGGGTACGATGCTTGGGCGACTCAGATTTGGTGGCTCAACAAGTGTCAGGCAAGTGGGATTCCAAAGACCCCCTCATGGCGGCTTATCGCCGTGAAGTAGATGATGTGGCTGGTCACTTCATGGGTTATCAAGTGGAGCACATTGATCGAAGGAAGAACAAGGCGGCTGATGCTTTAAGCCGGTTGGGATCCCAACGTAAGCCGGTGTCGCCCAACACCTTTCTTGATGTGTTACACAACCCTTCTGTCAAGGTACCTACCAAGGAAGACTTAGCAGTGCCAGACCCGGAGGCACAACTGGTGGTGGCTCTTCATGTTATCCCGGATTGGACGGTGCCGTACTTGGCTTATATGACCCGGGGTGAGTTGCCGGAGGATGAGACGTTGGCGAGACAACTCGTCAGGCGTTCCAAATCCATGACGATTGTTAACGGCGAGTTACATCACCTCAGCGTCACAGGGGCGTTTCAACATTGTGTGTCACCTGCAGAAGGCCAAGAAATACTCCGTGAGATCCATGAGGGAGATTGTGGCCATCATGTCGGGTCAAAATCCCTCGTGGCCAAGGCTTTTTGTCATGGTTTCTATTGGTTGACAGCTCACGCTGATGCAGAAGATCTGGTCAGTAAATGTGACGGGTGTCAAAAGTTCTCACGACGAGCTCATGTGCCGGCTCAAGAGTTGAGGATGATCCCAATTACTTGGCCGTTTGCAGTATGGGGGCTTGACATGGTTGGACCTTTCAAAAGGTCTAAGGACAAAAAGACACATCTGCTAGTGGCAGTGGATAAATTTACCAAGTGGGTTGAGGCAGAGCTGGTCAGTAAATGTGATGCAGCCACGACGGTTCAGTTCATTAAAAAGGTGATCTTACGTTTTGGTTTTCCACATAGCATCATAACTGATAATGGCACTAATCTCTCTAAGGGTGCCATGGAAGAGTTCTGTCAAAGAGAACATATCCGGCTTGATGTTTCGGCTGTTGCTCATCCTCAATCCAATGGTCAAGCAGAGAGAGCTAATCAAGAGATCCTGAAAGGCATCAAACCCCAGCTCTTGGTCCCATTACAGCGGACTCCGGGTTGTTGGGTGGAGGAGTTACCCTCCGTGTTATGGAGCATCAACACTACGCCTAACAGGTCCACGGGATGCTCACCTTTCTTCATGGTCTATGGAGCAGAGGCAATCCTGCCAAGTGACATCCGGCACGACTCACCCCGAGTGGCGGCTTACGTTGAGGCGGATAACGAAAAGGCTCGTCAGGATGCACTTGACTTGTTGGACGAGGAGCAAGACTTAGCAATAGCCCGCTCGGCGATTTACCAGCAAGACTTGCGCCGCTATCACAGCCGCCAGGTTAGGAGCAGAACCTTTCAGGAAGGTGACTTGGTGCTCCGGCTCATCCAGGATCAGTCTGATATGCACAAGTTATCCCCGCGTTGGGAAGGACCCTTTGTGGTCAGCAAGAATATGCACAATGGGTCATATTATCTCATCGATATTCGAGAGCGCAAGGGCTCCTTTAAATCGGAGGAGGAGACCCACCGGCCGTGGAATATAGCTCATCTCCAACCTTACTATACTTAAGTTTCTTCTTTTAGATACTTTTTATAATGTACATATTATATAAAGCAATAAATCAGGACCTCTGTCCTTTTTTCCCATAAAGAATGTTTCATGTTTTCTTTATCAGGTGATGGACAATGCCAACAGGGGACGGATCATATCTGAATCCGGCTTTCCCTTTGGTCCGGCTTATGATCATATCTGAATCTAGCCTTGGTCACTTGGGGGCTTCCTGTTCAAACATAGGTCGTATTCGAACCAAAGAGAACATAGCTGTCGATACCCACTTGATGGGCATATTGCCAAACCCACTTAGGGGCTTCCTGATAAAATTTGAATCATAGCTTAACCCCTTTGGGTCTGACGTGGATCGTATTTGAATCAGCGTCATTAAACAACTCTAATGTTCACTTGGGGGCTTCCTGTTCAAACATAGGTCGTATTTGAACCAAAGAGAACATAGCTACCGATACCCACTTGATCGGCATCGCCAAAGCCATTGGGGCTATATGATCATATCCGAATCTTAGCTTAACCCCTTTCGAACGGTTCTTTGATCGTATTCGAATCAGGAGCCTATGAATATTTGCAAGTATGATTATTTTCACTATCATTGAAACCTTCTTGAGGAGATGGTTCTTGATCTTTCCGGCTTTATATTTGTTACTTTAGGTTCTAACAAGTGCCAGGTAAAAACTAATATGAGCCGGAGAGGTCATCAGAAAAGGGTCTCAGGTATGCTATTATGATTATGTTTTAACTAATCATGAACTGGCTTATACATATGATCTTTGATCATATCCGGGTTATCAATATTCTATAACCCGCTGGTGCAGTAAATCGTCCAGGAAGCCTTGCCTGTTTTACGTGCAGGTTAAAACGGAGCAAGGTAAAACATCAAGGAAATACTTGATTAAACATAAGCAAGATAAATTTCGTACTGGCGGCTTAACAAAAGCCATGAGTACCATAAGGCATGACAGGCATTAAGGAGTTTTCTCTATCCTATTACAAGACTCCCCGAGTCTAAACAAGTGAAGCATTGTTCTTTGCAAAGCTATAACCCGGCTGGCGGCTCATTCCTCCGGCTGGCTTGATGACTCCGGGTTATCCTTCCCCGCCTCTCCTTCGGTTGTTGTGTCTTGGAAGGTGGACGAGGCCCAGTCAATGCCGCTCAAAGCTTCAAATTCAGCTTCATCATCTATTAAACTAGCCGGGTCCACTTCAGGGGCAAAGGTATGCTTACGCGTTGGAGGGAGCAGGCTGACTTGGTCATATGGGACATTTGGGATTCTCCGGTTCTCGCTATCATAACCCGGCGAGTACTTGCTGAGATCAGTATCCTCCCCAATGAGAGTCGCCAGAGGGCGTACGACTTTAACACAGGAAGTGAAGTCCAGTTCACCAAAAGCAGTACCGTCCTCCTTAAGACTTGGATATCCAAGAGAGAGGTCGGCAAGGTTAAGCTCTGGCACCCATGCTTTTGCCCGACTCAACGCAGCCACGGCTCCGGCTCTCGCGGATGCTCGCCTTAAGTCTTGAATGTGTTGAGGTAGCACCGACAGATGTCTCAACACGTCTTGCAGAAGCCGGGGAGAGGTATTTGATAAAGCCATAGCGGTCAACGCACGCTGTGATCCGGAGTATAGCTGCTCTACCAAGGTGTACACTGCCTTAAGCTTGACAAGCATATTTTCCTTTAGATTGGTACTCCTGGAGCCTGTGAATTCATAGGTATAACAGTAAGCCGGAGGCAACTATTATGATAACTCTTGGAGGATTACAATATTTACGGGCGGCTTATCAAAGATAGCTGAGACCATTTGGGATATGTGCCACTTTAAGTCGGACAGCTCATTTGTTGCCGCGGAAAGAGATGCCTCCGCTGTTTCAGCCCGGGTCACCAGTGAAGCCCTCTCATCCACGCAAGCCTTCTTTTCCGATTCAAAATTTTTCTTCAGCTTCTCTTGTTCAAAGATACTGAATTCAAACTTGGAATTGGCTTTCTGAGCTTCGAGCTCTTGGGTTTTCAAATGGCTCTTCAACTCAGCAATCTCCGCCTCAAATTGACTTACAATGGCCTGCATTTGACATCAGGTTATGGTAAGAATCTTGGTAAGATAACATTTAAGTCCCAAGTATTTTACAAGTAAAGATACTTAGCACTTGGGGGCTAATGTATGTCTAAAGAATTTTTAGTCTATTTTACCAAGTTACACATATTAAGTCTCAAGCACTTTACAAGTAAAGTTACTTGACACTTGGGGGCTAATGTAACCCAAATTTAAAGTTTCATGTTATCTCCGGGTTAAACATATTCAATTTAAACCGGACAAAACTGAAAGCTAGCAGATTCTTAAGTCTACAGCATATTCTCATAAGCAATAGACTTGGGGGCTGGTACAATAAGTAAGATTCAGAGTGAAAGCTTAATTTTACCTCAGATTTATGTTGTATTTGCTTCACCATGTCAATTTCCAGGTCACGACTACTGTGCACTTGGTTCAGATAGCCCGAGACTATATCACCAATACTTAGGTGAGAGTAATCAGTGATGTCTTGTTTGGACTTCCGGCGCTGGGCAAACTCTTCCTTGGCGGTGCATTGGGAAAGGGCAGTAGGCCGGCCCGGTTCAACGTATTGGCTCTTCACAATCTCAACCTCTGGGTCAGCCGTCTTGGCCGGGCTAGGAACTTCCGGGTCATCCGAGTTATGAATCACGTCTTCTGCAGGCGGGTCAGAAGTTGGCTGCGGGATGTCAGAAGTCGGTTCAGGCAGTGGCTGATGAGCGGAGCTGTCTGGAACGGATGAGTCAAACACCGGTTCAGTAACCACCGGGTCTTGGGACGGCTTATTCTTCTTTGCCCTCTTGCTGGGCTTTACTTGCCCTCTGTCAATCAAAGTGGAAGGATAAGTATCAAAGCATAAGTATGGATAAATTCAACGTAAGAAAGGTTATATTACCCGGGAGCCATTTTGAAAGTCGTCATGTTCGATTGCATCGACTCGCCAGAAGAAGGAGAGGTATCCTGATAGTTGGAGTCAGATGAATTGAGAGGTTGGCGAATCAAACCCATCAAGGGTAAAACAAAACGTAAGTCGGAGATAACCTCGGTCCGACGCTTCCTGGTTACATCGGGTAAGCCGGAGGAAAGCTCTGCATGCTGGTTGGCCCGAGTCTGTCGCCGGTTCTCAAGCTGCTGTTGCTTCAAAAGAAATTGAGGATCTTGGTAAGCGAGAGGGTGTGAAAACCTTACTTTCCGGGTCACCCTTTGGATTCTTTGTGTTGGCAAAGGCTCTGAGTCGGAGGAAATTATAGTTACCTCTTTGCCAGCTGCTTGACTGTTCCCAGTATCCTCCTGAAAGGATCAAATGTCAGTAAGATAACTGCAAAAGAGTTAAAAAAATCAAAAAAGATTACCTCTTCTTCATCTGACGAAGAGTCGTCCAATTTAAGCATGTCAGAGGCGCTGGGTTTCTTCTTTTTGGAGGTGCCCGTCCTGGCGGCTTTCCTTTCGGTCTTCTTGGCCGCCCGGGCCAGTTTTGCAGCCTCATGGTCATACTTGACCTTCCAGAAATTATCATCGGCCTGTGGAAAAAGACAAAGAATCATAAGTACCAGAATGTAACATATTAAAGAGTATTTGTGAAGACTAGTAACTTACTGCAGGAGCCGGATTCTTCTTGCAGAAGGGAAGCAAACTGAAAGTATTACTGGTTACAGTGCCTTCCTTCAATAGTGATTGGACTGTAGCATCTACCACATCATCTGGTAAGTGCTCAGGATTATGACGCATTGAGTCGTCCTTTTTGCCTGTGTAAGTACACATTAAGCCGGAGCGGCGGCTTAATGGTAATATCCGCCAGGTGACCCAGACCCAGACCAAATCAATGCCAGTTAACCTGTTGCCTAAGAGGGCCTTGATCTTTCTGATCGTGGGGTTAAGAGGCAGGCGCTCAACAGCAGTTAACTTGTCCGGCAGAGGATGATTGGACTCAAGACGCAGGGCGCGAAAGCCGGGCAGAGGCTTCTCGTTAGCCGGAGAGGTATCTTGGCAGTAGAACCATGTCTGGTTCCGGTCTTTGGGGTGACTCGACAGCTCAGCGTAAGGAAAAAGGCAGTCTCTCCGCCGCTGGATTGAGATGCCGCCAAGCTCAAGACTAGGACCGTTGGTGCGTTCATTTTGCCGATTCAAGTAAAAAATCTCTCTGAACAGCAGCAGGCTTGGTTCCTCTCCTAAGTAAACCTCGCAGAAGACTTGGAAATTGCACAGATTGGACACAGAATTGGGTCCAATGTCTTGAGGTCTCAGGTCAAAGAAATTCAGAACTTCCCTGAAGAATTTTGAGCCGGGAGGGGCAAATCCCCGATTCATGTGATCTGTGAAAACTACTGCCTCTCCGTCTTTGGGTTGAGGTATATCTTCAGACGGGTGAGGGGCACGATAGGACATGACCTCCTTTTTTGGCCGATGGCCAGACGCTACAAACTCGGCAAGTTTGCTTTTAGTGACTGTGGATGGAACCCAGATGCAAGTCACAGGGGGCTCGGCCGCCTTAGGAACCATATTGACAGTGGCCTACAACAAAGTAAAAAGTTCCGATTTAAATTTAACCCGGAAGAAATATTCAAATTTATTTAAAATAGCGGTTTAAGCAAGGGGCCTAATGCTATAAGGGTGATTGTGCAGTAAATTTTAAACCGCTATCAGGATCAACTGAAATTCAAGGATTTTTAAACCGGACGTTTGGACAGTGGTGATGAAGTAAGCTTTCCATAGGAAGCTTTCCGGGTGGTAGAAACAAGTTTCACAGACAACAGCTTTTATTATGGATCAAACTATTGTTCTAAAGAAGAAAATTTCTAGACCTAAAAACAGGGCAGAGAAGTTCATGCATTCAAAGGAGGTTTCCAAACAAGAAAAATGAGATCTATTTCTATACAAGATCAACATAAACCACTACCGCAGCAGTTCTGTACAACTTTTACGATCTAAACAGGCTGTGGAAGTGCGGACTAACAAGGGTTTGCATTGGGCGGTGATGAACCCGACGAACTGGCAGAGCATCAAGATAGATCTAAGGAAAGAGAAGAAAGGAACTCATGGATGAAGATGAACTGCGGAGGCTCGCCGTCGATCTCTAGTCGAAAGTCAGGTTGATGCAGCGGCCTGAGTCGACGAAGACGAGGGGGTCGAAGGTGACGGCAGCGGAGCTTGAGCGACAGAGAGGAGAGGAAGAAGACGACTGAAAGGGTAAAAGGGAAATGACCTAAGTCGTGGCTATTTATAAGGAGAAGATGACTGAGACGGCACGGGAAACGAGGAGATAACAATTATTATCCAACAGCCCTGACGCCTCGATTTTCGGAACAGTCAATAAAGAAGAGATCCGTTGAAGGATTTGGTGGAATAAAAAATGAGTCAAAGGAAGGATGACGTCACGCCGGGTTAAGACGGATCCAGAAGATGACGTCATGGCGGGTTAACAAAAAACCTCTGTATAATCAGAAGACTGAAGATTTAATTATTCACAAATATTTTTTAGATTGACATGAACAGGTTCAAATCAATCCGGGGCCTAATGTTGGGGATATGACTATTTGTGTAAGCCGCCCAGGAGGGGCCGGGTTACGCAAAGAGTACTCATCAGAGGAAGCCCAAGACCAAGCATGAAGATGGCGGTTCAATAACGAGCTTAAGGCCCACGGGCGGCTTAAGCCCATTGTAGTAAACCGCCATGATGGCATGACTTGTAATGTAAGGTAGACTTAACTGGTCACCGAGCTGGACTCTGTTTATAAGCCGGTC
The DNA here is from genome assembly GCA_963921465.1 of Triticum timopheevii. NCBI lineage: Eukaryota > Viridiplantae > Streptophyta > Magnoliopsida > Poales > Poaceae > Triticum > Triticum timopheevii. Next base: position 614,583,139 of record OY997270.1, read on the forward strand.
GGGACTCTGTAAGCCAGTGGGCATCAACCCGTGTATATAAGGGGACGACCTGCTGACGATTTAGGGCAAGAAACAACTCATCGAGAACCGGGCATAGCATGTCTCGCTCCCTGGTTATCGAAACATCAATACCAACCCAACTAGACGTAGGCCTTACCTTCACCGTAAGGGGCCGAACTAGTATAAACTCTCTCGTGTCCCTTGTCCCGATTTAACCCCTTCAAGCTTCCTAGTTGCGATGGCTCCACAACTAAGTCCTTTCACGAGGACATCTGACGTGACTATTCCACGACACTATCGCCTGATCGAAGAAGAAGTAGAAGAAGAACTCCAAAACAAGTAACATCGCTCTCGCGTTAAGATCATCGCATAACCTGTACCTGCAACTGTTGTTGTAGTAAACTGTGAGCCACGAGGACTCAGCAATCCCATTACCATGGGTATCAAGACTAGCAAAGCTTAATGGGTATGGAAAGGATAAGCGGTGAGGTTGCAGCAGCGACTAAGCATATATGGTGGCTAACATACGCAAATAAGAGCGAGAAGACAAACAAACGGAACGGTCGTGAAGCTAGCAATGATCAAGAAGTGATCCTGAACTCCTACTTACGTCAAACATAACCCAAAACCGTGTTCACTTCCCGGACTCCGCCGAAAAGAGACCATCACGGCTACACACACGGTTGATGCAGTTTAATTCAAATCTGGTGTGAAGTTCTCTACAACCGGATATTAACAAATTCCCATCTGCCACATAACTGCGGGCACGGCTCTCGAAAGTTTATACCCTGTAAGGGTGTCCCAACTTAGCCCATCACAAGCTCTCACAGTCAACGAAGGATATTCCTTCTCCCAGGAAGACCCGATCAGTCTCAGAATCCCGGTTTACATGACATTTCGACAATGGTAAAACAAGACCAGCAAGACCGCCCGAATGTGCCGAAAAATCCCGATAGGAGCTGCACATATCTCGTTCTCAGGGCACAAACGGATGAGACAAGCTACGAGTAAAACCAACCCTCAAGTTTCCCCAAGATGGCCCCGCAGGCTGCTCGGTTCGGACCAACACTCGACGGAGCACTGGCCCGTGGTGGGGGGTTAAATAAAGATGACCCTCGGGCTTCGGAAACCCAAGGGAAAAAGGCTTAGGTAGGCAAATGGTATAACCAAGGTTGGGCCTTCCTGGAGGAGTTTTATTCAAAGCGAACTGTCAAGGGGGTCCCATAAATCACCCAACCACGTAAGGAACGCAAAATCAAGGAACATAACACCGGTATGACGGAAACTAGGGCGGCAAGAGTGGAACAAAACACCAGGCATAAGGCCGAGCCTTCCACCCTTTACCAAGTATATAGGTGCATTAATTAAATAAGAGATATTGTGATATCCCAACATAATCCTGTCCATCATGGAGCAATCTTCATCTTCACCCGCAGCTAACAACACTATAAGAGGGGCTGAGCAAAGCGGTAACATAGCCAAGCAACAGTTTGCTGGGAAGGGTGAAAAGGTTAGAGGCTGACATGGCAGTTCGGGAGGCTTGATAACGAGTGATAGGTAGCGCAGCATAGCGATAGAACGAAGCAACTAGCATAGCAATGATAGTAGTGACATCCAAGGTGACAGTCATCTTGCCTGAAATCCCGCAAGGAAGAAGAACGAGTCCATGAAGAAGATGAAGCCACGAAGACGAACCAAGCGTAGTCGAACGAATCCTCACGATCACAACAAAACAGGAACTAATGAGAAGGAGCACAACCGGAAAGAAGCAAACAACAAGGTAAACACACCACACATAGACATGGCATGATGCTCAACCAAGCATGGTGCATGACAAAGCTACATGCAGCTACTCATGGCAAGAGATGATGCATACAAGAGCAACACATCAAAGCAAGTTTAAATGAGGCCGGAAACAACATATAACAAGTCCGGTAAGTCCTCATATGCAAATTTCGAAATTGGTCCAGATCTGAATAAACCTTATGTTTAAGTTGTTAAACAGCAAGTTAAGATGCACAAAGATCTACATGAAATTCTAGTCAAGTTACATATAAAATTCATTTAGTTCGGAGCTACGGCCTAGAAGATATGATCAAAACAAGCTAAACATGGCATTGATGCAAAATGCATTCAAACATCAAGAAAACACTCTCAAAACATGAATGCAACAAGGTAATATGTAGCTACATGTAAAACTAAGCAAGTTTCATATAGAGCACACTCCAAACGGAGCAATGGTGCAATACATACACTCAAAACAAGATATAACAACAATCTGTCCAAACAGCAACTAGGCATCTTACAAACATCAAAACAACATGCTACAGAACCTCAACATGAAGACAATTGGAATGGGCGAGATGTACAGATGAAGCATAACAAAACATGATCACTGAGCTATCTCCAGAAAACAGTATAACATGCCCAAAAGGACATGGCAAGATTGCAAATAATAACAGTTCACAGACTTAGCAGAAAATCACTAAGCATGACAGAAATAACATCAGGTTGCAATGTATAGAGCTATCAAACAACATGCTACAGGAACTTATCATGGCAAACAAAGGCATGGCATGCTAATACTAAAGACAAGGAACAAAACTCCCTTACTGAACTAATTCCAAAGATCAACAGAAAAGATGGTAGCATCCATGCAAACATGGCAAATGACATGACAGATTCAGAATAGCAGTACATGGCAGGAACAACAATAAGTGGGCATGTTGGTGAGCTTCTACAACTCACCACAGAGCAATACATGGAATTTCAAGGTGACCAACACTAAGAAGACACATTTATGGAGCTAAACATGGCAATAGCATAGTCATAGGGTGCATGGATCACTAGCAAAACTCATGGCCAAAACTGAACTTAATGTTAACAGGCTGACAACAACATTATTTAGCAATTTTGAAGCATGATACCAACAAGCTACATCAAGCCATTATTTCTACCAAGGGCATGGATGGATAGATCGTAACATGTATAACAAAACATTCTTAGTGAACATCTCCAGATTATACATCGAATGACTTGTAGCAGCAGGTTTACATAGCATCATGATATAACAGATTCAGCCTAGCAAAACAGTAACAGCAAGTACCCTACTTCACGAGCTTGATGCACTCACTACAAGACTCACAAAAATACATGGGTTGCACCACTGTAAAGATGGCATGATGTATTCTCAAAACTCATGTAGACATCAAGTTCATAGGATGCACACACAAAATGCAACAAAAATGACAAAACAACAAGTTACAACAGTTTCAGCAGGTTAACATCATTTAGCACTATTGCAACGATGATTAGGGCGTTAAGATGGACTCAAACAAGCATGGCTCAGTGGAATAAAATGATGAACATCTCACAATGAACATTTTGACATATTATGCATGCAAAACGAATCTACAGTCAGAAAGTTATGGTAGCACGAACATGCACACATAAATATGGTTTTCTAGGGACGTTGAAAACATGGATGGGCGCAGGATAGCTAAAGTGTGCACAGGGCGGAGGGTAAGGGGTTGCTCACCATGGGCTTGGCCCAGAGCAGCTGGCCGGCAAGCTGGGCCACGCAGTGGGCCGAGGCCGTGGCCCACGAGGCCCATGCGACAGGAGGAGGCCCAGGGGGCGAGGGCGTCGTCCTCCCGACGCGGGATGAGGTTGACGGCGCGGGACGGCGACGCGGTTCTCCGGCGAGCGTGGGGAGGGACCACGGCGAGGGAGGAGCGAGAGGAAACGGGTGGATCGAGGGTCGAGCTCGGGTGCGCTTCCCAGGGCCCGATCTGTCAGCAGCGCGGCAAACGGAGGACGGATCCAACGGCGTCCATGTCTCCGGCGACCTCCCTACGGGGTAGAGAGGGTGAGGGAGAGAGCTGGATAAGGAGAAGGGAGAAGGGGGCGGCAGTGACACTCATCTGGGGCGACGGGGAGCCTCGACGGCGGCGTTCCGGTGCAGAGCGGGCGGCGGCACGGGTGTCCTCCCGATCTAGATGGGATCGAGCGGGAGGCGTTGCGGGAGACGAGCGGGGGGGCGCGCGGTCGGCGGTCGGCTCGGGTGGGCTTCCTAGGGCCCGATCTGGGTCCTAGCAGGCCCGCGGGCTTCGCGGCGGCGTGGGGAGGCCAGGGGGCGACGTGGCGAGGTGCCACTGGCTCGGGATGGCGGCGCAGGTGGTGGCTGGCGGCAGGGGCGGCGCCAAGTGGAGGGGGGAGATTGGCCGGGTGCGGAATGCAAGGTTGGAGGAGGCTAGAGGAGGGGAGGCTAGGTTGCCCATTTTTGGAAGGAAGGGTGAATATAAAGGGTAGGTGCTAGGGTTAGGGGGTTTTGGAGGGGTTTTCGGGCATCGGATCTCGATCCGATGATCCGGGGCGGAGGGGGTTTAGCTGGGCTGCAGGTGGGCTGATTGTGGCTGTGTAGAAGCCCGTGGGCTGCGGGAGAGAAGAGAGAGAGAGGCCCGGCAATAGTTTCGGAGACCAAAAACGTCCGATGATTGACCGACAACGGTGCCGCTATAATTTTAACGGTTGGGCTATCAAACGGACTCCGAATGCGATGAAATTTGACAGGCGGTCTACCTACACTATAACAAGACCGCACGCCAACTTTCACCCCCATTCCGAGAACATTTTTATGCCACTTATAAAATAATATTTTGGAGGTGCCGCGGGCGCGTGCGAGTGTGAAAGGGCTTGGAAGGGACAACGGAGAGAACTGGGGGAACCCGAACGGATGCAAGTTTTGAACAACATGCAGATGGAATGCAAATGATGACATGGAAAAATGCAACACGCAAGCAAATGATATGGTAACAACGTTGAATAGCTGGAAGACACCTGGCGCATCGGATTCGGGGCGTTACACGCTAAGTGCACCCACTGGGTGTAGTCCTCGAGACTGATGTTGGATGTTTGATTCAGCATTAGTCTTAGAACTCTTTTGCTATGCAATTTACTCTTGCATCTTTCCATTCGGACGTAACTGTCGACTAACTTGTCTATCTGCTATTTGCAGAAATCTTGTGAACTTGGGACTCAATACGCTGCTGTGGAGCAGGAGAAAATCCAACTCAAGCTCGACCTAGAACTGGCCAAGGAGAACTTGAAGAAGGCTCAAGATGAAGTGCCAATCATGGGAGGTAACGACTCGTCGACTGTACGCCTCGTTAATTTTTCTTTTCCAACTTTTGAACGGAGTGATCCCACTCGAACAAATGTGCGTAATAAATATCGCCAACTCCAAGCTCGTCTAAGGAATGTTATTTCTTCAGACAAAATGAAGCAGGCTCTAGAGCAGAAGGACCTTGATCTTGCTGCGGTGCAGAAGACGGCTTGTGAGAAGACTGAACTCTCCAACCGAAAGTTGGCTTCAGTCGGAAAGTTGGAGGATGAGAATGCCAAGCTGAAGACTGCCATTGACGAGGCGAAGAAGGAAACCATGCAACTAAAGGGGGAAAAGGTGGCTTTGACTCAGAAGAGGGACGAGCTGGAAACTTATCTGGGTGATCTTGCCAAGAAGATGTTCCTTATGCTTGAAGGTACTCCCTTTCATCTGACCAACTGTAAGAACTTTCCCGCCATGTTGCTGTCAATTCACTATCTTTCCATGCGTGTAGAATTCTGTCAGAACTTTGAGGAGGAAACCGAGCGGATCGAGACTGGACTAGACCCCACCAACACCCCCATCAAGGATGAAGCTACCATGAACTTGCTGCGACTGGAAGCTCGACTTGCCAGCGTCTTGGACTAAGTCGTCCGACTGAAAGTGGCAATGTCTCGGGTCGACAAGGAACTCTAGCCAGGGGATGTGCTTCTGAATGACCTCTAGTCACTGATGACTCGACTCAATAGCATCCCTGAATGAGTGCAGGCATGAAAGAAGTCAGCTGCGCATTGTGGTGCTGATGTGGCTCTTTCACTCGTCTTTGTTCACTGCAGGGACGTCAAGGAAGAGAAGTTGAAGGCCCTCCAAGTGGCTAACACCAAGAAGCATCAGTTTCAATCTTTCATGGAGACCTTCATCGACGCGGCCACTTGCATTGGAGATGGTATTGACCTAGACGCCTTTGTCGAGCCAGCAAGTCCTCCTCCTGCCGAGCGAAAAACTTGATAACCCGACTTTATTTGCCTTAGTATGCCGAGTGGCTCTGTAATCGTTAAAACTCCTTCGAGCCTGGTGCTTGAATACTTTTGCTTGTGATGTCGAACTCTATTGGATTTATCCGAGCTTGGTTGTTTTATCTGAATGTGGTTGCTTTGTTTCCACCATTCTTGATTTTTCTTTGTTTTTAGTGAATCTAGGATCGCAACTGACTCTTCAAGTGAGAGGACTGCTCTTCACTTGGAGTCGACGTTGTACTTGTGGCACATTTCAGAATGCGTTTGAATGTTGCACTTGTGGTGCAGCTCAGAGTGCGTTGGGACATTGTACTTGTGGCGCCGCTCAAAGTGCACCTCATTGTGTTCTTTGAAGCTTAACCGAGTGCAGGATCGCAGCTAAGCCTCCGAGTGAGAGGATTGCTGTTCACTTGTATTATTTATTGAAACTTAGGCGAGAATGGGATCGCAGCTGAGCCTCCGAGTGAGAGGATTGCTCTTCACTCGGAGTGCTTTTTGAAACTTAGGCAAGAACATGATCGCAGCTAAGCCTTCGAGTGAGAGGATTGCTCTTCACTCGGAGTGTTTTTGAAACTTAGGCGAGTGTGGGATCACAGCTAAGCCCCCAAGTGAGAGGGTTGCTCTTCACTCGGAGTGTTTTTGAAACTTAGGCAAGTGCGAGATCGCAGCTAAATCCCCGAGTGAGAGGGTTACTCTTCACTCGGAGTGTTTTTGAAACTTAGGTGAGTATGGGATCGCAGCTAAGCCTCTGAGTGAGAGGATTGCTATTCACTCGGATTTTTTTTTTGAAACTTAGGCGAGTACGGGATCGCAGCTAAGCCCCCGAGTGAAAGGATTGCCCTTCACTAGGAGTATGTTTTGAAACTTAGGCGAGTACGAGATAGCAGCTAAGCCTCTGACTTAGAGGGTTGCTCTTCACTTGGAGTGTTTTTGGAACTTAGGCGAGTACGGGGTCGCAGCTAAGCCTCCGAGTGAGATGATTGCTCTTCACTCGGAGTGTTTTTGAAACTTAGGCGAGTACGGGATCACAACTAAGCCTTCGAGTGAGAGGATTGCTCTTCACTCAGAGTGTGTTTTGAACTTAGGCGAATCGGGTTCGCAGATAAGCCCCCGAGTGAGAGGATTGCTCTTCACTCGGAGTATGTTTTGAAACTTAGGCGAGTACGGGATCGCAGCTAAGCCTCTGAGTGAGAAGGTTGCTCTTCAGTCGGAGTGTTTTTGAAACTTAGGTGAGTACGGGATCATAGCTAAGCCTCCGAGTGAGAGGATTGCTCTTCACTCGGAGTGTTTTTGAAACTTAGGCGAGTACGGGATCGCAGCTAAGCCTCCGAGTGAGAGGATTTCTCTTCACTTGGAGTATGTTTTGAACTTAGGCGAATCGGGTTCGCAGCTAGGCCACCCACTGGGGGATTTTGTAACATCCCAAATTTCCAATTTGGCATGTTATACATAGATCATCCATGCATATCATATTTCACCGCTTTCTCATTTGCAATCCTCGAAATCCTAAGCAACTCAAGGACCTTCGGAGAGAGTTGGGGATTTTCTAATTTTCATATTTGAATTTTTTTCAAATAGTGGAGACGAGGATTTGATTTTAATTATTTTCTCTCCGGAAAAATATTTCATTTTAAAATATAAATGAGGGGAGATAATATGACTTCTCCAAAATAATTGAAATATCAGAGGAAAAATGTTAAAATCATTTTTGGGATTTTATTTGATTTATTCGGGATTTTATTGCTCCTAGAAAATGTTGCATATTTTAAAAATTGCATTTTAGGGGCCAAGAAAAGTTCATCTTGTTCTAAATATTTTATTTAGACGGAGAAAATTTGTTTTGGAATTTTTAGATTTTTATTTATTTTCCTAGGAATTTTTCTTCGGCGGAATGTTTAAAAAAAATAACCTCGCGCCCGACTGGGCCGAAGGCCCAGCCATGCAGGCCGGCCCAGCCAGCCGCCGCCGCCTTCCCCGCGCGCAAGCCGTGCGCGGCACGGAAGCTGAGGGCGAAGTCCGAGCCGGACTCCACCCCCGGGCGCCCCCTCGCCCAAGCCAGCCCCGCCCCGCCCCCTATAAAGCCGCTGCCCCGCCGCCACACCGCCGCCACACGACCCGCCACAGCCGCCGCAGCCCCGAATCCGCCGCCGCCGGAGCCGCTGCCGTCGCCCCGCGTCGCCGCTGCCGCCGCCCACCGCAGCCCCGCAGCCCCGCCGCCGTCGTCGAGCCCCGCCGGAGCCGCCGCCCCGCCGGACGAGCCGCCGGAGGTACCCGACCCCGCCGCCGGTTTCCTTAAATAAACCCTTCGTTTTTTTTAAAACCCTTGATCGTTTTTTTTCTAGATCGGTTTATTTTTTTGTCGGTTTATTTGTTTAGCGAACATCCGTTCGTCCGTTCGTTTTAACGAACGCGTTCACTGTTTAGTTTCTGTTAACGAGGGTTCGTCCGTTTAGCAGTTTGTCGTTTTTCTTTTTATCGGATTTATTCCGCGATTATTCTGATCACGATTTCTGATCTGATTTTCAAACCTGTTTATCTTTTCGCTCGTTTATCGGAATCAGGCGATTCAAGCGCCTGGAGTTTCATCTCAAAACCCTCTTTCCGAATAATCAACTCAAACAAGATTTTTATTCTGTAAAATTTGACTTAGATCCAGATTAGCAAAACGAAGTTGTTTCTTTTGCCGTTTGAGTTTCATTGCTTCGTTTGATTTGATTCTTTTTGCAAACCGGAGTTCTTAAGTTGAACTCTCCGGTCAATCTCTTTTATTTGGATTTCTACTTGTGCATCTTTGATTTTTGCTTATGTATGTTATTGTTTGCTTGCACTAGAATTCTCGGAGTGCGAAGCGTGTTACTACGAGTCTCTAGGATACCCGAATCGTCAGCAAGGCAAGTAACACATTGATCATACTCTTTTCATACCCAGTTTTATGCATTAGATTCAATCCTCAAACATTGCATGATTAGGATGTCTTTAACTTGTGGGTATTGGGAAGTAGGTGCTGAAGTAGAACCTATTGCCCTGTTTCATATCAAACCCTTGGGAGTTACTTCTACGTTATGCTTATATTGCCATGCTATGCTCGTAGATGTGGATTGGGTTTGAGTGATTTCCATGACAGATGTGAGATTGATAATTAATGGTTTACTTAAGGTGGCAACTTTAATACACATCTGGGTGGATTGAGGCACCTGGGGTTACCAGTGATTGCCTGTTTTATTTTTGGAAATCCCGGGGTTACCGTGTGATTCTCCTATGGACCACCACCCAGGCTCAAAGGGAACTGAGTCTATTCATGCTAGAAACTTCCGTGTGCAGCCGCAAGCTATTATGGGCTCTAACATAGTTTGAGTAAGTTGCATGAAGCTCTTGAAGAGGTGGATCAGTAGGTAGTGGGTTTGTAGGTTTGGTATGGTCTGCCCGTAGTAGAGAGTTAATGCTTCTGAAAGACTGTGTCTCGGTGATCCGTCTCTCAAGCACCATGCAGTGCGAGAATCAACGGAGGCGATCGAGTCTTGCGGGGAAAAGTGCGCAAACCTCTGCAGAGCGTACAATCTAATCATGGTTAGCCGTGTTCCCGGTTATGGACAATTCTGAGTATCTAGTACTTGAGTATTCGCATGTATCTCAACACTCTTAAAATTAATTTTGCTTGGGGTTGTTAATTACTTTTAATTGGGATCATTGAGTTGGGGTTTACCTTCTCAAATGATGTTTCAACTACCTTGATAGTTAAATTAAAAATTGACTTCCTTTGAAGTAGGGAAAAATTGGCTTTTCGCAAAACTGTAACCATATAGCTTTCCACCAGCCAAATATGCATGTAGTGGTAGCATTATTCTGTTATTGCTCTTTTGTGTTACATTGCCAGCATATTCCATGTGCTGACCCGTTCTCGGGCTGCAACGTATTATGTTGCAGACTTTTCAGACGAGGAGTAAGGTTCGTAGGTCGTTGCCATGCAGCTCAGTTATGCCGTTGGAGTTGATGGACTCACTTTATCTTCCAAGCCTTCCGCTGTTTTCGCATTAGATGGCCTTAAGCCATATTATTGTAATAAGTTCTCTTTTGAGACATTCGATGTAATAAGTGTGTGATTGCTACTCTGTTATAAATCCTTTGAAGTACTGTGTGGTGTCAGCATTACTGATCCAGGGATGACACCTGAGCACAGAGACTTGACCATCTGAGGTCGGGTCGCTACAAGATGGTATCAGAGCACACGCTAAGTGTAGGACACGACCACTAAGATAAACCATAGGTCACACTTCTCTTCTCATTTCTGACTCCTCTTCTCTTTCCACTCTTTAGGATGAAGGAGATGAAGACCAAGTTTGCACAACCAGATGAAGACACACCTTTTGGATGCCACTTGAAGGAAGTCACTAGGTATTTTGAATATTGGAATACCAAGCTTCACTGGGACGAACAACGCCACTATACCGGAAGAAGAGCGCTGGATGATTCAAGTACGAGTTCCAGGAAGGACGTTCTCGCCAAATTCTAAACCCGTAGAATTTTCTTTCGAAGCACCCACTTGGAGCCTTGGCAAGAGTATGGCAGCTCGTATTACCATGGGACGCATTGGAGAAATCTACAACAAGGAACTTGAGGATACCACCTATCAAATATGTGGGCGCCGAGATGAACAATGGGAGATGATCAGCACCAGGAAGGATAGATCTGTCGCAGCCTTTATCCAAGAGCAAAACCAGCACATTCAATGTCAGGAGAACCAGATGTGCGCAGACATGATCGAATTGAAGAAGGCAAAGACCAGGATCATCGAGCTGGAGGAAGAACTTAAGTTCACACGCGATGGATATGAGGAGGAAATCAAGACGCTATTGGAGAAGAATGACGACCTAGTGGAGAAGATCGGAATTTTCATGGGAGGACCAGTTCCGAGAGAAGACCCCATTCATTCGGACAACTACATCATCATCGACGACACCGACACGTATTCAAGTGATGATGATTACGAAGATGAAGCTGGAGCATACATCATGGAGTCTTCCACCGATCAAAATTTCTAGATGACCACCATATGATAATAGTATTTTCCCCCATGTAACTAGTAGTAGTGAGAACTTTTGCGATAGTCCTAGACCTTTTGTATGCCCTTGCTTGTTTGATTGAATGAATGCTTGTGTTTGCCTCATATACATATGGGTAGTGTTTCTCCCCTAGATCTTTTTCCTATTCTAAATCTCTTCCATGTAAACCCATCAGATGCCTCCGAGGAGAGACCCCGAGTTTGTTTTCCCACCGGAGATCACCCAGTTGATCCAGCAGCAGAATGCCCTGATGCAGTTGTTAGTTCAGAACCAGGGCAATGCCAATAACAACAATGCCAACAACAACAACCCGCCGCCAGTGGATAACCTCGCCCGTTTCTTAAGGTTACAGCCGCCGGTGTTCTCCAGTAGCATCGAGCCAATAGTTGCAGATGATTGGCTACGTCGTATTGGAAGGGAGTTAACCACCACTGGATGCACAGATGCTGAGAAGGTGCGTTTTGCCGCACACCAACTGGATGGACCTGCAGCAGCATGGTGGAATAATTTCACAGCCACCTATCCTATCGACACTGTCACATGGGCTCAGTTTCAGCAGGCTTTTCGCACTGCCCATGTCTCGACTGGAGCTATGCAGATGAAGAAGCGTGAGTTTCACAACCTACGCCAGGGGAATCGTACTGTTGGCCAGTACGTGGATGAGTTTAGCAAGTTGTCGCGTTATGCCCCTGATGATGTGGCCACAGATGCCGCGAAGCAGGAGAAGTTTATGGAAGGGCTGAATGATGAGATGAGTATGCAGTTGATGGTAGCAACCTTCAACAACTACCAGGAGTTGGTAGATAAGGCCCTGATGATTGAAGGGAAGCAACAGCAGATTGATAATCATAAGAGGAAGTATGGACAAGGAAAATACAATTCAGGAGCTCACCAGAAGCCTCGTTTGACCGCAAACTCAGGAGGACTTGTTCATAACCATGGAGGACATAACCATGGTGGAGGAGGATCGCATAACCATAATGGTGCGAAGAATGGGAATGGGAATGGAGCCAACAATAATCAGAACCGCTCTAACCCATCCACACCCGCAAAGAGAGACTTAAGCCAAGTTGTTTGCTACAAGTGTGGGAAGACAAGACACTATGCCAATGACTGCTCTGAAGGAAAGAACGGGAATGGAAACGGGAGCGCAGGGAAGAAGCCCAATCCATTCAACAAAGGACAAGTGAACCACGTTAACGTGGAGGAGGTTTAAGAGCAGCCGGACGCGGTAATAGGTAAGTTTTTGGTTCAGTCATTTACCGCTATTGTTCTTTTCGATACTGGTGCATCGCATTCATACATATCAAGGGGATTTGTGGAAAAGTTTAAGTTGCCAACCCAAACCCTTAGGACACCCCTCTTAGTGAGCTCGCCGGGATCAAAGTACATGGCTAGCAGATGGTGCACCCAGATACCCCTAATCATTGGCACGCATGTATTTCTGTCTGACCTAATTATCCTGGAATTGCAAGGATTGGATGTGATATTAGGTATGGACTGGATGTCAAAGTATGAAGGAAGTATTGACTGTGCTAGTAAGTCAATTTATCTTACTACCCCGGAGGGAAAAAGAATTAAGTATGTATCTAGGCATGTGCCTAGGAGGAGCCAAGTAAACACCCTCACGGGAGTTGTACAGGAGGAAGTACCTGTAGTAAAGGATTTTCCGGATGTTTTCCCCGAAGAGTTACCTGGTATGCCACCGGACAGAGACATTGAGTTTTTGATAGAGCTATTGCCAGGAACAGGACCGATATCTAAGAGACCCTATCGGATGCCAGCAAATGATCTGGAGGAAATTAAGAAGCAGATTAAGGAGTTGTTGGAGAAAGGTTACATTCGTAGAAGCTTGTCACCTTAGGGAGCCCCAGTACTTTTGGTGGAGAAGAAGGATAAATCCCTAAGGATGGTTGTTGACTACCGAGCTCTGAATGAAGTAACGATAAAGAACAAGTATCCCTTACCAATGATCAACGATTTGTTTGATCAGTTACAAGGAGCTAAGGTGTTTTCGAAGATTGATCTGCGATCGGGATACCATCAGTTGAAGATCCGAGAGCAGGATATACCCAAGACAGCGTTCACCACACGGTATGGATTATATGAGTATACGGTCATGTCATTTGGACTGACTAACGCCCCTGCCTATTTCATGAGTATGATGAACAAGGTGTTCATGGAGTATTTGGACAAGTTTGTTGTGGTATTCATTGATGACATTATGATATACTCGAAGAATGAAGAGGAGCACGCGGAACATTTGCGTTTGGTTCTCGAGAAACTCAGGGAACACCAGTTATACGCCAAATTCAGCAAGTGCGAGTTTTGGTTGAAGGAAGTTGGATTTCTTGGGCATGTTATATCAGGAGAGGGTATATCAGTGGATCCCAGTAAGGTTCATTCGGTCACTGAATGGATGGCACCCACTTCAGTTGGCGAGATCCGTAGTTTTCTTGGACTGGCAGGATATTATCGGAGGTTCATTGAGAATTTTTCCAAGATTGCTAAACCAATGACGGAATTACTAAAGAAGGATACTAAGTTCAAATGGATAGAGGAGTGCGAGACAAGTTTTCAAGAGCTGAAGAAGCGATTGACTACAGCCCCAGTGCTGACCTTGCCAGATATACATAAGGAGTTTCAAGTGTATTGTGACGCCTCTCGCTTGGGACTTTGATGTGTGCTTATGCAGGAAGGAAAGGTTGTTTCGTATGCCTCACGACAACTGAAGCCACACGAGTTGAACTATGCCATGCATGATTTGGAGTTAGCAGATGTAGTGCATGCACTAAAGACCTGGAGACATTATCTTATTGGAAACCGTTGTGATGTGTACACGGATCATAAGAGCTTGAAGTACATTTTCACACAAAAGGAGTTGAACCTCAGGCAGAGGAGATGGTTGGAACTTATAAAGGATTACGACATGAAGCTACACTACCATCCAGGAAAAGCCAATGTCGTAGCAGACGCTTTGAGCCGGAAGAGTTATGCTAATGTTCTTGTGAGCAATGGAATGCCAAAGGAGTTAGCTGCAGAGATCATGGAACTACGATTGGACATTGTTCCAAGAGGATTTCTTGCAACAATGGAAGTTCAGTCGACACTATTGGATAAGATTCGAGAAGCTCAGAAGGAAGACAAAGAGATTGCTGAGATAAGAGAGAGGATGGGCGAAGGTAAAGCCAAAGGTTTTCGTGAGGATGAGCACGATACCATATGGTTTGAGGACCGAATTTATGTGCCCAACAATTTGGAGATCAGGAAGTTGATACTACAGGAGGCCCATGACTCACCATACTCGATTCACCCCGGAAACACCAAGATGTATTTGGACTTGAAGGAACGTTTCTGGTGGACTGGAATGAAGAAGGATAATGCCGAGTATGTAGCCGTATGTGATGTATGTCAGAGAGTGAAGGCAGAACATCAGAAGCCAGCAGGACTGTTACAGCCTATGCCAATACCCGAATGGAAGTGGGATAAACTTGGTATGGACTTTATCACCGGATTACCCAGAACCAAGGCAGGATATGATTCTATATGGGTAGTTGTGGATCGATTGACTAAGGTAGCTCATTTCATCCCAGTGAAAACAACGTATACAAGTGCGAAGTTGGCCAAGATATATATGACCAGGATCGTATGTTTACATGGAGTTCCGAGGAGCATCGTATCAGATAGAGGAACCCGGTTTAGTTCAAAGTTTTGGCATCAGTTACACCAGACTTTGGGGACCTGATTGGAGTTCAGTACAGCTTTTCACCCGCAGACAGATGGGCAGACAGAGAGAGTCAATCAGATTCTGGAGGATATGTTGAGAGCCTGTGTGCTAGATTATGGATCTAGTTGGGATGAAAATTTGCCGTACGCAGAGTTTTCTTATAACAACAGTTACCAGGCCAGTTTGAAGATGGCACCATTCGAAGCTCTGTATGGACGCAGGTGTAGAACACCATTGATGTGGGACGAGGTAGGAGACCGTCAGTTGTTTGGACCAGATTTGATCAAGGAATTAGAGGAGAAGGTTAAACTAATCAGGGACAGACTAAAGGTTGCTCAGTCCAGACAGAAGAGTTACGCAGATTCAAAACGCAAGGAAGTAACTTACGAAGTTGGAGACAGGGCCTATCTACGAGTATCACCCTTGAGGGGAGTAAAACGATTTGGAGTTAAGGGAAAGTTTGCCCCGAGATTTGTAGGACCGTATCGTATTTTGGAACGGATGGAGAAGTTGCCTACAAGCTGGAGTTACCAGAAGGATTGTCAGGAGTACACGATGTGTTTCACGTATCACAGCTGAAGAAGTGCCATGCTGAGATGGCTAATATACCGGTGAATGATACAGTACCTTTGGAGGCGATTCAGCTGGATAATAATCTGACTTATGAGGAGAAGCCAGTTAAGATTCTTGAGTTTGATAGTCGAGTCACTCGCAACAAGGTGATCAAGTTTTGCAAAGTTCAGTGGAGTCATCATTCTTAGGAGGAAGCCACCTGGGAGCGAGAGGAGGATATTCGCAAGGACCATCCGCACCTATTTTCTAGCCAACCCGAATCTCGAGGGCGAGATTCATCTTAAGGGGGGTAGGTTTGTAACATCCCAAATTTCCAATTTGGCATGTTATACATAGATCATCCATGCATATCATATTTCACCGCTTTCTCGTTTGCAATCCTCGAAATCCTAAGCAACTCAAGGACCTTCGGAGAGAGTTGGGGATTTTCTAATTTTCATATTTGAATTTTTTTCAAATAGTGGAGACGAGGATTTGATTTTAATTATTTTCTCTCCGGAAAAATATTTCATTTTAAAATATAAATGAGGGGAGATAATATGACTTCTCCAAAATAATTGAAATATCGGAGGAAAAATGTTAAAATCATTTTTGGGATTTTATTTGATTTATTCGGGATTTTATTGCTCCTAGAAAAATGTTGCATATTTTAAAAATTGCATTTTAGGGGCCAAGAAAAGTTCATCTTGTTCTAAATATTTTATTTAGACGGAGAAAACTTGTTTTGGAATTTTTAGATTTTTATTTATTTTTCTAGGAATTTTTCTTCGGTGGAATGTTTTAAAAAAAATAAAAATAATAAAATAACCTCCCGCCCGACTGGGCCGAAGGCCCAGCCGAGCAGGCCGGCCCAGCCAGCCGCCGCCGCCTTCCTCCCGCGCGCGCCATGCGCGGCACGGACGCCGAGGGCGAAGTCCGAGCCGGACTCCACCCCCGGGCGCCCCCTCGCCCAAGCCAGCCCCGCCCCGCCCCCTATAAAGCCGCCGCCCCGCCGCCACACCACCGCCACACCACCCGTCGCAGCCGCCGCAGCACCGATCCGCCGCCACTGGAGCCGCTGCCGTCGCCCCGCGTCGCCGCCGCCGCCGCCCACCGCAGCCCCGCCGCCATCGCCGAGCCCCGCCGGAGCCGCCGCCCCGCCGGACGAGCCGCCGGAGGTACCCGACCCCGCCGCCGGTTTTCTTAAATAAACCCTTCGGTTTTTTTTTGAAAATCCTAGATCATTTTTTTCTAGATCGGTTTTTTTTGTCGGTTTATTTGTTTAGCGAACGTCCGTTCGTTTTAACGAACACGTTCACTATTTAGTTTCTGTTAACGAACGTTCGTCCGTTTAGCAGTTCATCGTTGTTCTTTTTATCAGATTTTTTCCGTGATTATTCTGATCGTGATTTCTGATCTGATTTTCAAACATGTTTATCTTTTTGCTCGTTTATTGGAATCAGGCGATTCAAGCGCCGGAGTTTCATCTTGAAACCCTCTTTCCGAATAATCAACTGAAACAAGATTTTTCTTCTGTAAAATTTGACTTAGATCCAGATTAGCAAAACGAAGTTGTTTCTTTTGCCGTTTGA
The DNA here is from genome assembly GCA_963921465.1 of Triticum timopheevii. Lineage (NCBI taxonomy): Eukaryota > Viridiplantae > Streptophyta > Magnoliopsida > Poales > Poaceae > Triticum > Triticum timopheevii. The sequence continues at coordinate 614,600,190 of OY997270.1, forward strand.
GTTTCGTTGCTTCGTTTGATTTGATTATTTTTGCAAACCGGAGTTCTTAAGTTGAACTCTCCGGTCAATCTCTTTTATTTGGATTTCTACTTGTGCATCTTTGATTGTTGCTTATGTATGTTATTGTTTGCTTGCGCTAGTATTCCCGGAGCGCGAAGCGTGTTACTACGAGTCTCTAGGATACCCGGATCGTCAGCAAGGCAAGTAACACATTGATCATACTCTTTTCATACCCAGTTTTATGCATTAGATTCAATCCTCAAACATTGCATGATTAGGATGTCTTTAACTTGTGGGTATTGGGAAGTAGTTGCTGAGGTAGAACCTATTGCCCTGTTTCATATCAAACCCTTGGGAGTTACTTCTACGTTATGCTTATATTGCCATGCTATGCTCGTAGACGTGGATTGGGTTTGAGTGATTTCCATGACAGATGTGAGATTGATAATTAATGGTTTACTTAAGGTGGCAACTTTAATACACATCTGGGTGGATTGAGGCACCTGGGTTACCAGTGATAGCCTGTTTTATTTTTGGAAATCCCGGGGTTACCGTGTGATTCTCCTATGGACCACCACCCAGGCTCAAAGGGAACTGAGTCTATTCATGCTAGAAACTTCCGTGTGCAGCCGCAAGCTATTATGGGCTCTAACATAGTTTGAGTAAGTTGCGTGAAGCTCTTGAAGAGGTGGATCAGTAGGTAGTGGGTTTGTAGGTTTGGTATGGACTGCCCGGAGTAGAGAGTTAATGCTTCTGAAAGACTGTGTCTCGGTGATCCGTCTCTCAAACACCATGCACTGCGAGAATCAACGGAGGCGATCGAGTCTTGCGGGGAAAAGTGCGCAAACCTCTGCAGAGTGTACAATCTAATCATGGTTAGCCGTGTTCCCGGTTATGGACAATTCTGAGTATCCAGTACTTGAGTATTCGCATGTATCTCAACACTCTTAAAATTAATTTTGCTTGGGGTTGTTAATTACTTTTAATTGGGATCATTGAGTTGGGGTTTACCTTCTCAAATGATGTTTCAACTACCATGATAGTTAAATTAAAAATTTATTTCTTTGAAGTAGGGAAAAATTGGCTTTTCGCAAAACTGTAACCATAGAGCTTTCCACCAGCCAAATATGCATGTAGTGGTAGCATTATTCTGTTATTGCTCTTTTGTGTTACATTGCCAGCATATTCCATGTGCTGACCCGTTCTCGGGCTGCAACATATTATGTTGCAGACTTTTCAGACGCGGAGTAAGGTTCGTAGGTCGTTGTCATGCAGCTCAGTTATGCCATTGGAGTTGATGGACTCACTTTATCTTCCAAGCCTTCCGCTGTTTCGCATTAGATGGCCTTAAGCCATATTATTGTAATAACTTCTCTTTTGAGACATTTGATGTAATAAGTGTGTGATTGCTACTCTGTTATAAATCCTTCGAAGTACTGTGTGGTGTCAGCATTACTGATCTAGGGATGACACCTGAGCACAGAGACTTGACCATCTGAGGTCGGGTCGCTACAGATTTGAACACAAGTATATGTGAAAACAATCAATTTTCGACTACGGAAATCATGTCTTTGATAAATAATCTGAAAAGTACTTCTTATTACATCTCAACGATCCGAGTGTTTTAGGGTATAAAAGCGGCAGAGAAAATTTGTGTTCAAGGAGCGCGGCTCGTCCTTCCTCTTGGCTATGTTGTAAAGGTGATATGCTTCATTGTGAAGCACCTTGGTGAAGATGAAGGGGCCTTCCCAGGTAGGGGCGAGCTTGTGAGGCCGTTGCTGATCCACTCGGAGCACAATGTCTCCTTCCTGAAATGCATGACCTCTAACATTTCGGGCATGGAACTGACGAAGATCTTGCTGATAGATGGTCGACCGGATCAAGTCCATCTCTCTCTCTTCCTCCAGAAGATCAACATCGTCTTGATGTGTCAGCTCAGCTTCAACTTCTGAGAAGAGTTCTACTCGGGGCGCATTGTGGAGAAAGTCACTCGGAGGTACAACTTCTGCTCCATACACCATGAAGAAAGGAGTTCGACTAGTTGACCGGTTGGGAGTCGTCCTCAATCCCCACAGAACGGAAGGCAGCTCCGTCACCCAAGCGTCTGCTGCATGCTTGAGGTCGTGCATCAATTAGGGTTTCAGCCCTTTCAAGATCAAACCAATTGCTCTTTCTGCCTGACCATTCGACCGCGGATGTGCCACGGATGCGTACTCTACCCGAGTGCCTTGGGAAGTACATAAAGCTCTGAAATCATCGGAGTCAATCCAATGACTCCATATCTGAATATTAACTCTCTGATGAAAGTGATGGTTGTGCTTGAGTCGAGGTTCTTGATGGGTTTGGCTTCAATCCAATTAGTGAACTTGTCGATTGCCACGAGCAGATGGGTGAAGCCACTTCTGCCAGTCCTCAAGGGCCCAACCATGTCGAGTCCCCAAACAGCAAATGGCCAGACGAGTGGAATAGTCTTCAAGGCTGATGCAGACTTGTGGGACATGTTCGAGTAAAACTGGCAACCTTCGCACTTCTCAACTATCTCTTTAGGCATTTCGTTTACCCACGGCCAGTAGAATCCTGCTCGATATGCTTTGGCCACGATGGTCCGTGAGGACGCATGGTGACCACAGGTCCCCAAGTGGATCTCATTTAGGATCAGTCGACCCTCTTCTGGAGTGATGCACCGCTGAGCTACGCCAGTTACACTTTCTCTGAAAAGTTGATCACCTATAACTGTGAAGGCTTTGGATCTGCGAACGATCTAACGAGCCTCATCTTCATCCTTTGGGAGCTCCCACCTGAGCAGGTATGCAATGCATGGCGCTGTCTAGTCGGGGATGATCACCAAAACCTCCATGATTAGGTCAACAACTGCTGGGACTTCAACTTTAGTCGGATTAGTTGAACTTATCGGTTGTGGTGGCTCCTCTATAAAGGGATCTTCGTGAATTGACGGGGTGTGGAGATGCTCCAAGAACACATTACTAGGAATAGGCTTCCAAGTTGAACCTATTTTCACCAGATCATCAGCTGCTTGATTCTTGAGTTGGGTATGTGGTGGAGCTCCAACCCTTCAAACTTCTTCTCTAATTTTCTCACTGCATTGCAGTATCCAGTCATTGCAGGGCTCCTGATATCCCACTCCTTCATCACTTGATTTACTACCAAATCTGAGTCGCCGTAAACCATCAGGCGACGGACACCGAGTGAGATGGCCATATGCAGCCCATATAAACGTGCTTCATACTCAGCTTCATTATTGGAGTAGTCAAAGTGAATCTGTAGTACGTAAATGAGTCTGTCACCTCTTGGAGATATTAGAACCACATTGGCACCAGAGCCATTCAACATCTGAGATCCGTCGAAGACCATGTTCCAGTGTTCCGAGTGGACTTGAGTCGGTTGCCGTTGCTCGATCCACTCGGGCAAGAAATCTGCAGTCGCCTGAGACTTAATTGCCTTCTTTGCTTCGAACTTGATATCAAGAGGAAGGAGTTCAATCGCCCACTTAGCCACTCGACCAGTTGCGTCTCGATTATTCAAAATCTCTAACAATGGAGCATCACTGACGACTGAAACTGAGTGATCTGTGAAGTAATGTGTAACTTTCTTTGTGGTCAGATAGATTCCATAGACATGCTTCTGGTAATGTGGATACCTTTGCTTGGACGGAGTCAAAACTTCAGAAATGTAATACACTGGGTGTTGAATTATAGGCTTTGCCTTCTTCCTCTCGCTCGACCGTGAGCACTGTGCTGACAACCTTTCCAGTGGCTGCAATATATAACAATAGGGGCTATTTGCTGACTAGAGCAGCAAGCACCGGCTGGGTGGAAAGCAGGGCTTTGAGCTCTACAAACGCTGCTTCAACTTGTAAGCTTCTGAACATCATGCACGCGCACAGGGTGTTTCATTCGGACAATCACTCCAATCTTTTATGGGTTTGCATAGATTCCTCGTTCGGAAACAAGAAAACCGAGCAACTTCCCTCCTGGGACTCCGAATGTGCACTTGGATGGATTGAGCTTGATGTCATATCTTATTGGGTTGGCAAAGGTTTCAGCAAGGTCAGTCAGCAGGTCGGAACTCTTGCGTGACTTGACCATGATATCATCCATGTATGCTTCCACGTTCCGACTAATTTGAGTGAGCAGGCACTTCTATATCATGCACATGAACGTGGCTCTAGCATTCTTGAGACCAAAAGGCATGGTAACATAGCAAAAACACCCGAATGGGGTGATGAAGGCTGTTTTTATGTCATCAGGTCCAGACAGACGAATCTAATGGTACCCAGAATATGCATCCAAGAAGGATAAATGCTCACACCCCACCGTCGAGTTGATGATCTGATCGAAACTATTGAATTCCGGTGGGATCTTTGAGAAAGAATTAAATGCAACTCTCAAGATTGGGAACTCGACGAAGGTAAAGAGTCAGGTATTGAGCTTAAGTTTGATTGTGTTAAATATTTTATGAATACCGATGCTTTTCAAAAGTTTAGCACTAAATATGGACTTGACTCTGAGATAGTAGCTTCCTTTTGTGAATCTTTTGCTACTCATGTTGATCTTCCTAAAGAGAAGTGGTTCAAATATCACCCACCAATTAAAGAAGAAATTAAAGAACCAGTAAAAGCTAAAGATGAAACTATCATTTATAATGTTGATCCGGTTGTTCCCACTCCTTATATTGAAAAACCACCTTTCCCTCTTAGGATGAAGGAACATGCTAAAGTTTCAACTGTGGTCAACAAAAGTTATATTAGAACACCTAAACCAGCTGAACAAATCAAAGTAGAACCTAGTGTTGCTATGGTTAAAGATCTCTTGGTTGATAATATTGATGGGCATGTTATTTACTTCTGTGATGAAGCTACTAGAATTGCCAAACCCGATGAAAAAGATAAACATAGACCTGTTGTTGGCATGCCTGTTGTATTAGTTAAGATAGGAGATCATTGTTATCATGGTTTATGTGACATAGGTGCTAGCGTGAGTGCTATTCCTTTTACCTTATATCAGAAATTATGAATGACATAGCACCCGCTGAGATAGAAGACATAGATGTTACTATTAAGCTTGCCAATAGAGATATTATATCACCAATTGGGATTGTTAGAGATGTTGAAGTCTTGTGTGGGAAAATAAAATACCTTACTAATTTTATTGTTCATGGTTCCCCAGAAGATGACTTTTGTCCCATTATGTTTGGTAGACCTTTCTTGAACATCATTAATGCTAAAATATATTGTGAGAAACAAACTGCCAGTGTTAGTTTTTGTGATGAATCTCATGAGTTAAATTTTTCTAAGTTTAGTAGAAAGCATCATAATAAAGATTTGCCTAGTAAGGATGAAACTATTGGTCTTGCTTCTATTGATGTACCTCCTACTGATCCTTTAGAACAATATTTGCTAGACCATGAAAATGATTTGCATATTCTTGAAAGAAATGAAATAGATAGAATCTTGTTCAAACAACAGCCTCTGCTATAACACAATCTACCTATTGAAACTCTAGGGGGTCCTCCTCCACCTAAAGGTGATCTTGTGTTTGAATTAAAACAATTGCCAGACACTTTGAAATATGCTTATCTTGATGAGAAAAAGATATATCCTGTTATTCTTAGTGCTAACCTTTTAGAACATGAAGAAGAAAGATTATTGAAAGTTCTAAGGAAGCACCGAGCTGCCATTGGATATACTCTTGATGATCTTAAGGGCATTAGTCCCACTCTATGCCAGCACAAGATTAATACGGAACCTAATGCTAGACCCGTTCTTGATCACCAATGTTGGTTAAGTCCAAAGATGAATATTGTAACTTTTGGAAGCAGGTATAATCTATCCTATAGCTGATAGTAGATGGGTAAGTCATGTTCATTGTGTCCCTAAGAAGGGGGGTATTACTGTTGTTCCTAATGATAAAATGAACTTATTCCACAAATAATGGTCACGGGCTATAGAATGGTAATTGATTTTAGAAAATTAAACAAAGAAACTAGAAAAGATCATTACCCTCTGCCTTTTATAGATCAAATGCTAGAAAGATTATCTAAGTACACACATTTTTGCTTCCTTGATGGATATTCTGGTTTTTCACAAATACCTGTTTCTCTACCTGATCAAGAAAAGACCACTCTTACTTGTCCTCTTGGAACTTACGCTTATAGATGTATGCCTTTTGGTTTATGCAATGCACCTGCTACCTTTCAAAGATGTATGACTGCTATATTTTCTGATTTTTGTGAAAAGAATGCTGAGATTTTCATGGATGACTTTTCTATTTATAGGTAGTCCTTTGATGATTGTTTAAGCAATCTTGATCGAGTTTTGCAGAGATATGAGCAAACAAATCTTGTCTTGAATTGGGAGAAGTGCCACTTTATGGTTAACGAAGGTATTGTTTTGGGCCATAAAATTTTTAAACAAGGTATTGAGGTGGACAAAGCCAAGGTTGATGCAATTGAGAAAATGCCATTTCCTAAAGATATGAAAGGTATTCGTAGTTTCCTTGGTTATGATGGTTTCTATAGGAGGTTTATCAAAGACTTTTCTAAAATTTCTAGGTCTCTTGCAAATCTTTTGCAACAGGATATCCCTTTTTTATGATGATTGTTTGGAAGCCTTCGAAACACTCAAGAAAGCCTTAATTTCTGCACCTATTGTTCAACCACCTGATTGGAACTTATGTGTGATGCTAATGATTATGCTGTTGGTGTTGTTCTAGGATAAAGAGTTGATAAGAAACTAAATGTTATCCACTATGCTAGTAAAACTCTAGACGGTGCTCAACGAAATTATGCTACTACTAAAAAAGAATTCTTAGCACTGGTGTTTGCTTGTGATAAATTTAGATCCTACATTGTTGATTCCAAAGTGACTGTTCACACCGATCATGATGCTATAAAATATCTAACGGAAAAGAAAGATGCTAAACCTAGACTCATTAGGTGGGTTCTTCTACTACAAGAATTTGATTTGCATATCACTGAGAAAAGGAGCGGAGAACCACGTAGCTGATAACCTGTCTAGGCTTGAAAATATTCTTGATGACCCACAACCTATTAATGATAGCTTTCCTGATGAACAGTTAGCTGCAGTAAATGTTTCTCATAGTACACCTTGGTATGCTGACTATGCTAATTATATTGTTGCTAAATACATACCACCTAGCTTTACATACCAACAAAATAAAAAATTCTTCTATGATTTAAGACATTACTTTTGGGATGACCCACATCTTTATAAAGAAGGAGTAGATGGTATTATTAGACGTTGTGCACCGGAGCATGAACAGGAACAAATTCTACGGAAATCTCACTCCGAAGCTTATGGAGGACATCATGCGGGAGACAAACCCGCTCATAAGGTACTGCATTCTGGTTTTTATTGGCCTACTCTCTTGAAGGATGCCTGTAAGTTCGTCTTATCTTGTGATGAATGTCAAAGAATAGGTAATATCAGTAAGCGTCAAGAAATGCCTATGAATTGTTCACTCGTTGTTGAACCGTTTGATGTTTGGGGATTTGATTTCATGGGAACCTTTTCCTTCCTCTAATGGGTATACTTATATTTTGGTTGTTGTTGATTATGTTACTAAGTGGGTAGAAGCTATTCCAACTAGTAGTGCTGATCACAACACCTCTACTAAAATGCTTAAGGAAGTTATTTTCCCAAGGTTTGGAGTCCCTAGATATTTAATGATTGATGGTGGTTCACACTTTATTCATGGTGCTTTCCGTGAAATGCTTGCCAAGTATGATGTTAACCATAGAATTGCATCACCCTATCATCCTCAGTCGGTCAAGTTGAACTTAGCAATAGCGAAATAAAACTAATTTTACAAAAGACCGTTAATAGGTCTGGGAAGAATTGGTCTAAGAAATTAGATGATGCACTTTGGTCTTATAGAAGAGCATATAACAATCCTATCGGTATGTCTCCATATAAAATTGTTTATGTAAAAGCTTGTCATTTGCCTCTTGAATTAGAACATAAAGCATATTGGGAAATTAAAGAACTCAACTATGATTTCAACCTTGCTGGTGAAAAGAGGTTATTTGATATTAGCTCATTAGATGAATGGAGAACCCAAGCTTATGAAAATGCAAAGTTATTCAAAGAAAAAGTTAAAAGACGACATGATAAAAGAATCCAAAAGCATGAGTTCAAGGCTGGAGAATATGTTCAGTTCTCGTTTCAGATTCTTTGCAGGAAAACTCCTCTCCAAATGGGAAGGACCCTATGTTATCGAGGAGGTTTATCGATCTGAAGCCATCAAAATAAATAATGCCGAAGTTACTAACCCGAAGGTTGTTAATGGGTAATGAATAAAACATTATATCTCAGGTACGCCCATTAATGTTGAAAGCAATATTATCCAAACTATGACACCGGAAGAACACATAAAAGAAACCTTTCGGAACACTCCAGAATCATGAAAAAGAGGAGGTACATGATATGGTAAGTAAACGGACTTTGAAAAATCCGCAAAAAATATTTTTTGTCAGTTTTAGAATATATAGAAAATTAGGAAAATACGAAACTACTAGGAAGGTGACTGTCAGTGTCAAAACCGGCGGATCTCGGGTAGGGGGTCCCGAACTATGCGTCTAGGCGGATGGTAATAGGAGACAAGTCACATGATGTTTTTACCCAGGTTCGGGCCCTCTCGATGGAGGTAAAACCCTACTCCTGCTTGATTGATATTGATGATATGGGTAGTACAAGAGTAGATCTACCACGAGATCAGAGAGGCTAAACCCTAGAAGCTAGCCTATGGTATGATTGTTGTTCGTCCTACGGACTAAAACCCTCCGGTTAATATAGGCACCGAAGAGGGTTAGGGTTACACAGAGTCGGTTACAATGGTAGGAAATCTACATATCTGTATCGCCAAGCTTGCCTTCCACGCCAAGGAAAGTCCCATCTGGACACGGGACGAAGTCTTCAATCTTGTATCTTCATAGTCCAGGAGTCCGGCCGAAGATGATAGTTCGGCTATCTGGACAACCCCTAGTCCGGGGACTCCCTCAGTGACCCTGGTGGGCACAAGACACCCGGGCGTGCCTTACTTTTCAGGCGCGCCCAGGTGGGTTGTGCCCACCTCGGATACCTCCCGAACTCCGTGTTTCTTCGTTTCCTTGTTTCCCAAGATAAAAAATCTTTATATACCCCCCGAACCTATTGACCTCTGTATCACGGAGAAATCTCCTGTTTTCTTTTCTTGCTATTTTCTGACAGGTCTAATCCACCATGGCCGCTTCAAGCTCCTCCAAGGACAAGTTCTTCGAGAACGTCATCAACCCATATCTGCGGGAGGTGACGCAACACCCTCAAGCTATCCAGATGCGTGATGGGGTGCTCCACATCCGTGATGTGCAAGGCCCCAAGGGGACTGGATCCGTTGAGGCTAGGCTTGAAGCTATGGAGCAGGAAGTCTTCTGGTGCAAGGGGATGGTGGAACGTGCACTCAATGCCAATCACCTCATGATCGCGGACTACACCCGCGATCTCAAGATGGATGGCAAGTCCATGAAGGACATGTCTTCTCCTTCAACGAGCAAATCAACTTCAAGATGGTATTTGAAAAGGTGTTTTTCAATAGAAAACCTGGATTAAGCTGCTTGAACATTGAGCATCAAGATCTATAAGGATAGATAAAAAACGCTTAATGGTACTTTCAAATGAGCACATACCTTGACATGATCTTGAAGGTGTTCAAGATGGATCAGTCAAAGAAGGAGTTCTTGCCTGAGTTGTAAGGTATGAAGTTAAGACTTAAAGCTCGACCACGACAGAAGAAAGAGAAAGGACGAATGTCGTCCCCTATGCCTTAGCCATAGGCTCTATACAGTATGTCATGCTTTGTACCGCACCTGATATGTGCCTTGCCAAGTGTCAGGCAAGGGGGTACAAGAGTGATCTAGGAATGGATCATTGGAAAGCGGTCAAAATTGTCCTTGGAGTAATAAGGACATGTTTCTCAATTATGGAGGTGATAAAGAGTTCGGCATAAAGGGTTACGTCGATGCAAGCTGACCTGATGGCCAGGGGCGTAGCTTTCGATCTGCTCCAGATGGCCAAGCGAATTGGCCCGTAGTGCAAAGCCGCCGAATATGAAGATCTGTCCAGGGAGAACAGTCTCACCCTGAACCGCATCGTTGTTGATGATCGGAGGAGCCATCGGGCCTAAAGATGACGACACAGAGGAACTCTCAATGAAAGCACCAATGTCGGTGTCAAAACCAGCGGATCTCGGGTAGGGGGTCCCGAACTGTGCGTCTAGGCGGATGGTAACAGGAGACAAGGGACACGATGTTTTTACCCAGGTTCGGGCCCTCTCGATGGAGGTAAAACCCTACTCCTGCTTGATTGATATTGATGATATGGGTAGTACAAGAGTAGATCTACCACGAGATCAGAGAGGCTAAACCCTAGAAGCTAGCCTATGGTATGATTGTTGTTCGTCCTACGGACTAAAACCCTCCGGTTTATATAGGCACCGAAGAGGGTTAGGGTTATACAGAGTCGGTTACAATGGTAGGAAATCTACATATCCGTATCGCCAAGCTTGCCTTACACGCCAAGGAAAGTCCCATCCGGACACGGGACAAAGTTTTCAATCTTGTATCTTCATAGTCCAGGAGTCCGGCCGAAGATGATAGTTCGGCTATCCGGATGCCCCCTAGTCCGGGACTCCCTCAGTAGCCCCTGAACCAGGCTTCAATGACGACGAGTCCGCGCATATTGTCTTCGGCATTGCAAGGCGGGTTCCTCCTCCGAATACTCCATAGAAGATTTTGAACACAAGGATAGTGTCCGGCTCTGCAAAATAAGTTCCACATACCACCGTATAGAGAATAATATTTACACAAATTCAATCTGCTGACGTATTCCGTGGCGTGTCATCACACCGCGGCCAAGCCTTTATTCGAATCATTTTTACTGTCCCATCTCAGTGCGTTTAGCGAGGTGCTTTCCTTGGAACGTCTTGTCAAAGCAGAGATCATGTCCCCTTATTCCGGGATTCTCATCAATACGGGCGTGGGTAACCCAACCGTGTCCGTTGGCACGTCTCCTCTATCGAAGGCGAGTCCCGAACGGTCACGAGGGAGGCTCTTGGTATTCAACCTCTTTATAAAGAGACCAAGGCTCCACTTCCTTCTTTCAATCTCAATCGAATCCGCCCCTCGCCTCGAGTTCCAACACCCAAAGCTCCAGATTCAGGTGCTTCGGGCCTTCGATGATGTCCGGCTCCGACCTGCAAGGCCGGTGGATATCTTCCTCCGTTACGGAAGAAGACGTATTAAAGCTAAGAGATGCCAGGTTTTTAACCGGCAAAATTTCACATAGGCTGCCTGCCCAAGGGCAGGTCACTCCCACTCCCAAGCCTGGTGAAAGCGTGGTGTTCGCATCTCACTTCCTTCGGGGGTTAAGCTTCCCAACGGACCCCTTCATGAGGGGGCTCATGTTTTACTATGGGTTGGAATTTCACGACTTGGATCCGGAGTCCATCCTCCACATCTCATCGTTCATCGTCGTGTGTGAAGCCTTCCTCCACATTACCCCTCACTTCGGATTGTGGCTCAAGACCTTCAAAGTTGAGCCAAAGATGATCAAGGGGCAACAGGTAGAGTGCGGAGGGGCTGTTATAAGCAAGAATGCTGATGCTCCGTGGCCCGAGGGCTTTTTTCAAGAGGAGCTTAGTTTATGGCAACAAGAGTGGTTTTATATCACAGCTCCCAGGGGCACCAAATGGGTGGCGCCACCTGCCTTTCGCCCGGATCCTCCACCGCGGCTGACGTCATGGGTCAATGAAGGGCTTGACTGGGGGCCGTCTAAGGACGTGCCCTTGCTACAGGGCCGCATTCAAGACCTCCTAGAGAGAGAGATCACTTTGGTCGTAGTGGCGCAGGTCATGCTGATTCGTCGCATCCTGCCCTGCGGACGTCGCCCCCTCCGCCTGTGGGAATTTAACCCGGAGGGACCACGAGCTCTCCAACATTTTATGGGCGCGACGCCCATGGAGATGTACAAGCTTTTCTTCGGATCACAAGAGATGTGTCCGGACTTGACCGAGGACGCAGGTCTGAGCTGCAATCGCCCGGATACTCAAGTAAGTAGCCCTGACCCGAACGCGCTATCCTATATTTATTATAAACTTGCCCTTTAAAAGAGTTGTCCCTTGAACAGGAGTGGATAGCGAAAGCAACGTTAATCAGGTGTCCGGCCCCCCTCCCTGAGACCACGCCGGATCCCGTGTTAACCAGGATGCTGGAGGTTGTGCCTTCGGAAGAAGGTGAAGGGGGGAACAAGGAAGCTACCGCCTCCGCGACGGAGGCTGCCAGGAAAGGGAGGATCGAGAATCCCTCCATCCAAGGGAGGAAGAGGACCGACTATGAGGACCCGGAGACCATGGTCTCAAAGTGTGGGAAGAAATCTTCGTCAGAGGGTCCGGCGCCAAGAGATGCCTCGGCCGCATTATGCCCCCAAGGGGATCAGCCCTCCACCGAGACGTAAGTAAAAAGGGGAGTTCTTTTCAAAATAAAGGATATCCCTGCCCTATTTCTGATAACCGAAATTTTACCTTGTATTTCGGATCTCAGCCCTTCTCAGCAGAGCTCATCTTCGGGGGATCTTTGTCCGGAGATGATAGAGAGTGAAACGCCTCCCCCTGCCGTACCGTCTTACGAGGCGGGGGACCCTGAGGTGTCGTCACGGAGGGTTTCTCCGAGTCCGGCGGGGCCGGAAGGTAGTCATATGTCCCCTCAAAGCCCTCCACGTTCGGCCTTCAAAAAAGGCCATTGGACGAGTCCGGCACCATATGGTGTACGGTCGGAGGAGCTGAAGGATCTGCTCGGGCGAGCGTTTATCTCAGAAAATCACCGTGCATTAATGGGTACGGTGTTGAAAGGATTTCGTCCGCTGAGAGCGGATTGCATGAAGACGTCAGAAGTTTACTGACAGGTTTTGAGGTACGCAAATGATGTACCTTATGACAGTTCCGCATATAAAATGCGCCCTGTGTAGATAGTAGCCCCTGAGACTCGATGTGTTGTCAAAAATGACAGCGCGCCGAGGATCATAATCCGAGGTATAATATGTCGCCCTTCCTATGTAGGTGGCGAAGTGTCCGGTGGCTAGCCTGACTGATGGATTTGCTGAACTATAGCGGCAACTTGATGTGGCGGATGCCGACATCGCGCTTGTCAATAAGCGTCTTGACGAGTCACAAGGTATGTGATCTCTCTGCGGACACCTGGTGTCGGTGTCAAAACCGGCGGATCTCGGGTAGGGGGTCCCAAACTATGCGTCTAGGCGGATGGTAACAGGAGACGAGGGACACGATGTTTTTACCCAGGTTCGGGCCCTCTTGATGGAGGTAAAACCCTACGTCCTGCTTGATTAGTATTGATGATATGGGTAGTACAAGAGCGGATCTACCACGAGATCAAGGAGGCTAAACCCTAGAAGCTAGCCTATGGTATGATTGTTGTAATGTATGTTGTCCTACGGACTAAAGCCCTCCGGTTTATATAGACACTGGAGGAGGCTAGGGTTACACAGAGTCGGTTACAATGGTAGGAGATCTACATATCCGTATCGCCAAGCTTGCCTTCCATGCCAAGGAAAGTCCCATCTGGACACGGGACGGAGTCTTCAATCTTGTATCTTCGTAGTCTTGGAGTCCGGCGGACGATGATAGTCCGGCTGTCCGGACACCCCCTAGTCCAGGACTCCCTCAGTAGCCCCTGAACCAGGCTTCAATGACGATTAGTCTGGCGCACATAATGTTCGGCATTGCAAGGCGGGTTCCTCCCTTGAATAATCCAGAGAAGATCATGAACACCAGGATAGTGTCCGGCTTTGCAAAATAAATTCCACATTCCACCGTAGAGAGAATAAAATGTACACTTAGTTCAATCTGCTGACGTATTATGCGGCGTGACATCACACCGCTACCAAGCCACTGTTTGAATCATTTTTTACTATACCACCTCAGCACGTTTAGCGAAGCAGTTTCCTTGGCACGTCTTGTCGAAGCAGAGATCGTGTTCCCCTTATTCCGGGATTCTCATCAATATGGACGTGGGTAACCCAACCGCGCCATTGATGGTGGCGCTTGGGAGATAAGCGAGTTTTACCAGGCCGGTGGGGGACGCACAGTTTCGTCCGCCTATATATAAGGGATAAGGATTTACCTTCTCACCTACGCCTTCTTCCTCCTTTGCTTATACATCTCCGCGCACTCAAGCTCCAATGCCCAAGCTCGCGCATCTCGCCTCGACCTTCTCCGAACATGTCCGGAGGGGGAGGCAAGTGGTTGGCCTCCACCGTTAAGGAGGAGCACATCACCAAGCTGCGCAGCGCCGGATACCTCTCCGGCGATATCACGCATCGGCTGCCCGACGAGGGGCAGCTCATCCCCACCCCTGGGCCTCACGAGAGGGTCGTCTTCCTTCCCCACTTCCTCCGCGGACTGGGCTTTCCGCTCCGTCCATTCGTCCGGGGGCTCATGTTCTATTACGGCCTGGATTTCCACAATCTGGCGCCGAACTTCATCCTCAACATCTCGGCGTTCATCGTCGTGTGCGAGGCCTTCCTCTGCATCCGGCCCCACTTCGGCCTGTGGCTCAAGACCTTCAACGTCAAGCCGAAGGTTGTGAAGGGCACGCAAGCGGAATGCGGAGGCGCCATGTTGGGTAAATTACCCAACGTCCTTTGGCTCGAAGGGGCCTTCGTGGACTCCGTCAAGGGGTGGCAATCGGGGTGGTTCAGATCACCGAGCCGCGCAAGCCTACATGGGCGGCGGCCCCCGAGTTTAGATCTGGCGTCCCCATGCAGCTCACCTCCTGGAAAGAGAAGGGCTTGCTGTGGGGCGATCCGAAGGAGGTGACTGGACTCCGAGCCTGCATCCAAAAACTGGTGAGCAATAAGCTCAGGCTCGTCGACGTGGTCCAAGTCATGCTCATCCACCGGATTCTCCCATGCCAAGAACGGGCATTCAATCTGTGGGAGTTCAATCCGGAACAGCACCAGGCGTTGAGCGGGCTCTTCGATACGACATACGAAGGCGCCTGGAGGGTGCTGTTTAAGGCCGCCGAAGCCCCCGTATCTGTGACGGAGGATCGCGGATTCAGCTCGCAGCATCCAACTGACGAGGTAAGTGATTCAACCCCATTACGGGACACTTTGTAGTAATCGAATTGATTATAAGAGGGTTTCATCCCTTCCTTTCCTTTGACAGGAATGGATGGAGAAGGCCAGGCAGCTTATCAGCCCGGCTCCCATGCCAGAAGACCCAGTGGACGCCCGTTTAGCAGGGCTGCTGGTTCCGGCACCGCACGTGGTGCCGGAGAAGAAGGCCAAGAAGGTGGCCGCGGGGACTCGAAAGAGTTCCCACAATCAGGCGTCTGACGACGACGCGGACTCCTCCCCCGAAGACGAGGAGGAGGAGGAGTACTCTCTCCCGGAGGGGGGAGAGAAGAAGAGGAAGGCTTCCCCAATAGGGGAGGCCGAAGGGTCCAAGAGGGGGAGGACTATCCCCCCGGACAGTTTCGCCAACACCAGCGTTGGCGAGGATGAGTGGCCTCCAAGGGCCAGGCGTGCGGCAAGATCGTAAGTATCCGGATCCTCTATATGCAATTTCTTTCGTGTCGCGTAGTGTCCTTAATGCCGCATTCTGTCCCCAGTCCGGCCAATGACGATCTCCCCGACTCATCGAGCGGGTCGTTGGCCCCGTCGGATGTGGATTCACTTCCGACAGCCTCTACCCCACGCGCCGACGAGGACGCCGAGGTGGGATCCCAGAGAGGGACCCATCAGGAGGAGGCTCCGGAGGCGCCGTCAGGCAGCCTCCCGGACTTTGCGCCGGACTCTACATCGGAACCCGCAGTGGTTCCAGAGTCCGGCAAGCGGCCCCTTCGAAAGAAGGGCAAGACCGTGACACCGACGGCCTCCGTCCAACCGGAGGCGCCGGATAACTTGTTGGAGGCGCTTAAAGGCGCTTCCATCGAGGAAGAACACCGCACTATCATGAGTGCGGTGATTCAAAAGGTTCAGCTCGCCAAAAGCGGGCTGACCGAAGCCTGCAGCAGCCTTCTAACAGGCTTTGAGGTAAGAAGTTAAAATTATGTAATGTAATACCGCATAGACAGTAGCCCCTGATGCTCAGTTTGGTGTTCGGAAAGAAAAAGCCGGACTGAGGATCTAACAAGATATACGCAGGGTTGCTTAAAATATGTCAATATGGGTTTGCAGGCTGCGCTGCTGACCTCTGCCGCATTAACGGCGGAGGTCGATGTGCTAAAGCAGGATCTCAAGCGGTCTGAGCGAGAGCTCGGCCATGCGAAGAAGCAGCTCGAGGACAAAGAAGGTGAGTAACACCACTTTGAATAGTTACCTTATAGAAAAGGATTTTGGTTGCAATAAAATTAACAAGGATAATATGGGTATTGCAGGGGCCACAAACGAGGTGGCAGCCCTGAAGGAGGCTGTGTCCGCGGCCGAACGCAGTGCAGCCGCGGAGCGGGAAGAGCGAGAGAAGCAGGAGGCCCGGGTGGCGGAAGTACGACAAGAGCTCCAGGCTCTTATGGAGAAACATGAGAGTTTGGAGCGTGACTCCAAGACTCGAGAGTCCGAGCTTGCCTCGGCTCTCGAAAGTGCCAAGTCCGCCAAGGCCGAGGCCCATAAGGCCCTTCAGGAGGTTGAGGATATAAAGAAGATAGCGGCGGGTAAGGCGTTTTTCATGCAAAGCAGGCATGTTAATGTAAAATACCTGACACTTACCCGCATTCAGAGCTCTCCAGGGGCGTTTGCAGATCTGCCGCGTAGTGCGTCCGATGCCGCCGCATTCTATCGTGGCGAGGAGGGGAGCTCGACGGAAAAAGTCTTCTGGTCTCAGTATGCTGAGGCCGGACACCCGGTGCCCCCCAGTGACCAGCTGAAGCAGCTGGTCGAACTCCACAAGGTAGCTGAAGAGGCCATGAAGGGCCTTATAGTCCGGCTGTGGCCTGGACAGGCCATGCCTGGGAGCTACTTTGGCCTCGTGCGGCGGCTGGTGGATGCATGCCCCTGGGTGGATGTCATCAAGCGCTCCGCCTGTATTGAAACACTCGCCGGGCCCTCGCCCGCACAAAGGTGCATTGGGGCAGGTTGGACGCGGAGAAGCTTCTCACGGACCCACCGCCACCGGGGAAGGAGTATCGCACACCCGAAATGTATTATAAAACTGTCCTGAAGGGAGCCCGCGATATTGCGGATGAGTGCCCCCGAAATGTAATCTTTGAGTAAACTCGTTATGTATTATCCTGCACGTCGAAACTTTGTTCATGTGCGCGTTAAGCAACGCTTATTTAATTTAAAATATTACCTTCTGTGTGGCCGTTTATAAAATCTGAGAGATGGCAAGTCGTTGGCTTTAGCCCCCAAGCCACGAGTGCTGGGGTGTTCGGGATAAACTTGAGCACTCTTGTTCCCATTTTTGGGTCCATCTAGGGAGGCGCTCAACACAACGAACAAGGCAACCGGACTTATAATGCTTGAACACTCTCACTTAGCCATAGAATTCTATAATTTTAAATTTCGGCGAAGCCCCTGGTATTCGGAAGACCGAATCCGGGGCGCTATCCACGCCTTCGTCGGACATTGTCCGGAACTTCGCTCGAAGCGCCATGAGTCTTTAAGGACCCAAAAAAACCTCTCGAACAGCGACTAGTCTCTCGCCTTATCATGCCAGTCAGTTTTAGCTTTCTCCACTGAGGCGCTTGCCCGGCTCAACCGGGGCGCAATCATAGTGGTTCTCCCAGTGCCACCTTAGCCGACAGAACGGAACGTAAGGCACCAAAACGTGGGAGCCGGGCAAACCCAACTATTGACCCAAGACATGATTCGGAGCCGATTCATATAATGCTATAAGTTCGGGGTGCCGCACTTATGAAAGTGTTCGGACTTTATCACACCATAATTAGGGGAATAGAAGCCCCTGGCTTATTCGACCGTACCAAAATATACGGGTGCAAGATGTCATGTAATGAACATATAAATAAAAAGGTGATGCAATTGCAATCAAAAAAGGTGCTGCATTATTTATGAAAGAAAGTCTGCTAGCAGAGCAGACTGATACAAATAGTGCGGTAAGCAAGGGATTTGGACTAAGTAAACATGTCCCCCTCCAGGGGTGAGCTGCGTACTTGGTGTATATAATCGAATTTAATGCTCGTAACTGAGACCACCTGAGTGTCGTCGCACCCTTCTTTAGTCCCTGACTGTTGCATCATGAGTTCGGCAGGTTCGCCGCCGGACAGGGCTTCTGGTTAACGGAGTCCTGTGTGCATAAAAGAAGGAAAATAAAAAATGTATAAAAAAGGGGGGCACACTTGCGAGCCCCCGGTGTGGTCGAACCGCACTCTGGGTCCGTTGCGATCGTGCCCCCTTCCCTTTGCCCATGGTATCTCCAAGGCGTAATGATGTACGCGGAGTGTTATTCTTGCGATCATGCGCGGGCGAGGGTTGGGGCCGCATTGCTACGCGTGCTCTGATCGTGCCAGGTGGTCCTGGTTGGCATTGCTCCGGGCGCGTTTTCCTGTATCCGGCCTTTTAACGGCCGGGCTCGAGAATTGCCTTAGAAGGCTGCTCTGTACTTCTGCCGCGAGAGCCGCTGTATGTTCCTCCGTTCGGAGGGAGCATTCCGTATTCCCATTGACCGTGATGACTCCGCGAGGGCCTGGCATCTTGAGCTTTAGGTATGCATAATGCGGCACCGCGTTGAATTTTGCAAACGCGGTTCATCCGAGCAGAGTGTGATAGCCGCTGCGAAACGGGACTATGTCAAAGATTAACTCTTCGCTCCGGAAATTATCCGGGGATCTGAAGACCACTTCCATTGTGACTGAGCCTGTACAGCTGGCTTCCACTCCTGGTATGACACCTTTAAAGGTTGTCTTTGTAGGTTTAATCCTTGAGGGGTCTATGCCCATTTTGCGCACTGTATCCTGATAAAGCAGGTTCAGGCTACTGCCGCCGTCCATCAGGACTCTCGTGAGGTGAAATCCACCGACGATTGGGTCTAAAACCAATGCGGCGAATCCGCCATGGCGTATGCTGGTCGGATGGTCTCTTCGATCGAAAGTGATCGGACAAGAGGACCATGGATTGAACTTCGGGGCGACTGGCTCCATCGCATAGACGTCCCTTAGTGCGTGTTTCCTCTCCCTCTTGGGCATATGAGTCGCGTAAATCATCTTCACCGTCCGCACTTGTGGGGGAAAACCCTTCTGTCCTCTATTGTTCGGCGGTCGAGTCTCTTCCTCGTCATCGCTGTTTAGCCCCTTGTCATTGTTTTCGGCAATTAACTTGCCGACCTACTTGAACACCCAGCAATCTCTATTAGTGTGGTTAGCTGGCTTTTCAGAGGTGCCATGTATCTGGCATAAGCGGTCGAGTATTCGGTCCAGATTGGACGGACCCGGAGTGGTTCTTTTGAATGGCTTCTTCCGCTGACCGGGTTTAGAGCCTCGGAATCCAGCGTTGACTGCCGTATCCTCCTTATCGTCGCCGTTAATGCGGCATTTGTTTTTGTTTCGACGTGACCTGCCATTGTTGTCCTTAGTATCCGGACTGCCAGAATTTTTACTGAGATTGTTGCTGCGAGCTAGCCAGCTGTCCTCTCCCGCGCAAAAGCGGGTCATTAACGATGTGAGGGCTGCCATGGATTTCGGCTTTTCCTGCCCCAGGTGCCGGGCTAGCCATTCGTCCCGGATGTTATGTTTGAAGGCTGCAAGGGCCTCTGCATCCGGACAATCGATGATTTGATTTTTCTTCGTCAAGAACCGTGTCCAGAATTGTCTGGCCGATTCGTCTGGCTGCTGAATGATGTGGCTTAGGTCATCGGCGTCTGGTGGTCGCACATACGTGCCTTTGAAGTTATCAAGGAATGCGGCCTCCAGGCTTCCCAACACCCGACTGACTCTGCCGAGCTGGTCCTTTAAGCTTGAGTGGGAGATACTTGATGGCGTGGAGATCGTCGCCGCGGGCCATATGGATGTGGAGAAGATAATCTTCTATCCAAACCGCGGGGTCTGTTGTGCCATCATAGGATTCAATGTTTACGGGTTTAAACCCTTCAGGGATTTGATGATCCATTACTTCGTCAGTGAAGCATAGCGGGTGTGCGGCGCCTCTGTATTGAGCAATATCGCGACGCAGCTCGAGAGAGCACTGTCTGTTGTGCTCGGCCCGGCCGGGGTTATTGTATCCGGTGCGATGGTATTCGTCGTGGGTCGTGGGGCGCTCACGTGATCCGTAGATGGATCTGGATTGTCTTGATTTGTCCTCCAATATGTCTCGCAAGTCCGGCACGTTCCCTCTTGGCTTCGTACTTTTGGAGCGATGCCGGGGTACGGTCTTGGCTGGGGGCCTGGATGCCTCTTTGTCACGACCACGGGGTGGTCGGTCAGCCATATCGTGCGCTGGTGATGGAGGTATGTATGCTTCCTCCTCTAATCGGGGGAGCAGCTTGCGTCTTGGGTAGCTTTTGGAGGGGCGTTCGAGTTTATACTCTTCGGCCGCGAGGACCTCGGTCCATCGATCGGCCAGCAGGTCCTGATCAGCTTGAAGCTGTTGCTGCTTTTTCTTTAGGCTGTTTGCTGTGGCGATAAGCCTGCGCTTGAAACGCTCTTGTTCGACGGGATCCTCAGGTACGACGAATTCGTCATCGTTGAGACTTGCTTCATCTTCGGAGGGAGGCATATAGTTATGATCCTCAACCTCTTCGTCTGCCGCCCTCTCGTGAGGGCTTGCTTCTGCATCCTCCTGCGCTGAGTCTTGCTGGAGGGGATTGTCTTCGGCACTCTCTGGGGTATTATTATCTCCTGTGCCGGAATCTCCATTCTTGCTGTGGCGGGATTTAGAGCGGCGCCGCTGACGCTGGCGTTTGGGCTGCTTCTTTAAAGAGTCTGCCTCCGTTGTTTCTTCGTCGTCCCCATCTTTTGGGGTATCCACCATGTATATGTCATATGACGAGGTGGTTTTCCAGTGCCCTGTGGGCGCTGGATCCTGTTCGTCTCCGGCATCATCGTCCATAGCGTTGATGTCTTCGGAGTCATAGTCTAGCATGTCGGTTAGATCGTCGACAGTGGCTATGAAGTGGGCGGTGGGTGGGCTCTGAATTTCTTCGTCGTCCGTACCCCAACCATCCTGGCCATAGTCCGGCCAGGACTCTCCTGATGACGAGAGATGCTTTAGTGAATGCAGGATATCGCCAAAAGGCGAGTATTGGAAGATGTCCGCGGCGGTGAATTCCATGACCGGCGCCCAATCCAAATCGATTGGTAGGGGCGCGGGAGGTTCGGAGTCCGGCAAGGAGTCCGGCGCCTCGGAATCACGAGTTTCGTAGGGGACTAGATTAGTGTTCGGCTCCATCGCCGTGGATGTTGAAGCCCCCAGGGCGGAGTCTATCCACCGGCCCTCGATCTGGGCGATCGGCTCCGGACTAATGGCCGAAGTGGATTCGTGTGCGGCCACCAAGGCACTGTTCGGTGGCAGAGCTAGATCATGCCCATTGTCACAGTGCGGCGCGCTTGGCTATGGCTCGAGTCCGTCGAAGATCAAGTCTCCGCGGACATCGGCCGTGAAGTTTAGGCTTCCGAATCTGACCTGGCGGCCAGGGGCGTAGCTTTCGATCTGCTCCAGATGGCCAAGTGAATTGGCCCGCAGTGCGAAGCCGCCGAATACGAAGATCTGTCCGGGAAGAAAAGTCTCACCCTGGACAGCGTTGTTGGTTGAAGATGCCATCGGGCCTATCGGTGACAGCACATAGGAACTCCCAATGAAAGCACCAATGTCGGTGTCAAAACCGGCGGATCTCGGGTAGGGGGTTCCGAACTGTGCGTCTAGGCGGATGGTAACAGGAGACGAGGGACACGATGTTTTTATCCAGGTTCGGGCCCTCTTGATGGAGGTAAAACCCTACGTCCTGCTTGATTAATATTGATGATATGGGTAGTACAAGAGTGGATCTACCACGAGATCAAGGAGGCTAAACCCTAGAAGCTAGCCTATGGTATGATTGTTGTAATGTATGTTGTCCTACGGACTAAAGCCCTCCGGTTTATATAGACACCGGAGGAGGCTAGGGTTACACAGAGTCGGTTACAATGGTAGGAGATCTACATATCCGTATCACCAAGCTTGCCTTCCACGCCAAGGAAAGTCCCATCCGGACACGGGACAAAGTCTTCAATCTTGTATCTTCGTAGTCTTGGAGTCCGGTGGACGATGATAGTCCGGCTGTCCGGACACCCCCTAGTCCAGGACTCCCTCACCTGGTAAGGGAGCTTGATGCCCGTGCCTCACAAGAAGTATGCTCGACGCAGATGGTGCCGCTGCCATGGAGAACCTGCGGGCGGAGCTCATCCAGGCCAAGGAGCAGGCCGGAAAGAGTGACGCGGCTGCCTTAAAGGCGGCCGAAGAGCTAAAAGCCGAACAGGCTGCTCACTGCCGAAGCAAGAAGGAGATGGCCGTGGAGTTGAAGAATGCTGCCGACCGCTGCAAGCTTCTTGAAAAAGAAGATCGGGCGGTACGAGAGGACCTGAAGAAGGCCACTGCCGAGGCCAAGGATGCTCGCTCTGCAATGAGAGCTATGAAGGAGGAGCTGCGTCAGGCCGGAGATATCGCGGCTGGAAAGCCCTTTCTGCTGCGGAGGAAATTCCTGGACCCTAATTATGCTCAGTTGGACCGGCTGTGGAGTGCGGAAGATGCTTATCTGGACTTGGCGGCAAGTGCGGCGAACGCGGCCGAACATTTCCGAGATCAAGAGGATCACGAAACGGGGAAGGTTTTTTGGTCGCAGTTCCATAGTCCAAAGCGCCCACTTCCATTAACCGGTCGCTTGGACGAATGGGCGGAGCTGAATAGGTTATCCGGACTTGCGATGAAGGATGTCATGAGTCTTTTGTGGCCGAAGAGTTATTTTGGCTTGGTGCAGGAGTTCCTTGGTGCGGTGCCGCATATCAATGCAATGAGGAGGTCGGCATGCATTGAGGGTGCACGGATGGCTCTTGCCCGTGTCAAGACATACTGGGCGGAGATGAAGGCCACCGATGTTGCAACCCAATATTCGGACGGAAGCCGAGTACCTGTCGAGCACTATTTTCAGGAAGTTCTGCAGGGCGCTCGTTTAATAGAGACGCAGTGCTCGAAGGATATTATGTTCGAATAACATGTATTATTGTGAAACAATGTTTCGATGAAATATAAAAGCTTTTTATACTTGTGCCTTCAAGGATTAAAATACCTCATGTGCAGCCCTTGATGTATATGTGTATATAACCTGAAAGATGGCAGTCTTCGGCTTCAGCCCCCACGCATATAATGCGGGGTTGTTTGCAAAAGGCGCATTTTCACACTTGATCCAACGTCTTCGTCCTATAAAGGAGGTGGTAGCGTAGCAAACCAGGCAACCGGAATATAGTGCTTTATCACTTTCACTTAGCCATAGGAGGTTGACAGTGGGGCTACTATATAGCCCCTTGGGGCACCGTGCTCACCCGAGTTCGGGGCGCGTATGTGCCTGACCGGGAAACGACCCTTCGTCAATGCGAAGGAATCCTATAGATTCCGGCGGGTCATCGAGTGGTTGACCAGTCTCGCGCTATATCATGACAGTCAGTTTTTGGCTTTCTCTACTGAGGTGCTCGCCTGGCCGAACCGGGGCACAATCGCAGTAGTTCTCCTGGTGCCGCGTTAGCCGATAGAGCGGAACGTAAGGCAGCAAAACGCAGGAGCCGTGCAAACCCAACATTTGACCAAAGACATGATTTGGAGCTGATGCATATAAGGCCTAACTCGAGACGCCGAACACTCCCTAAGGTATTCGGTCTTTATGAAAACGGGTCGAACAGCGCCCTTGGTAATAAGCCCCTGGTGTCCAGGTACGCGCAAAATTCTGACGTGGCCTATGCCAAAACGCCAGCCTCCTCCTCGGTTATAGTAAGAAACTAGGGGGTGTGTATCAACAAGAGACAGTAAAAAAGGTTTACGCAGGGTCTTAATCTGAAAAGAATCCTTGCAACGGGTCCCTGCTGCACGTCTGCGCCTGTGTCTCCGTTGTGTCATATCCTGGACGGGTGTCGCACGGTGTTCATCTGTAAAAGAGAGAAACTTAGTTGAAAAAGATCGTGCGAAAATCTACGTTATATTAAATAAACGAAGTACGTTTCAAAAAATGAATAAAATTGAGCTTTATTGTCTCTTGTAGTATATGCGCGGAGCCCCTTGTGCGGAGGTGTGCGGCTGGTGAGCCCTTGTATGTTTACGCCGGACTCGTCTAACCGTGTCCGGGGTCTGAACGACCTATTTTAGGTGCTTGGATTAGTGGAGCCGGTTTTAATGTGTGGCTGTCGAGGCCGCCACACAATCTTCCGCGCTCGAGAAACACTCGATATTTCCCTTTAAGGAGATGATGCCTCGTGGACCGGGCATTTTAAGTGTGAGGGATGCATAATGTGATATTGCGTTAAAGCGGGCGAAAGCTTCGTGCCCCAGTAGTGGTTGATAGCTACTTGTAAATGGGGCGAGGTGGAAGGTTAACTTTTCGCGGCGGAAGTTGTCAGGTGAGCTGAACACAACTTCTAGCAATAGAGAGCCCGTACAATGGGCATATCGGCCTGGCATTACCCCTTGAAAGGAAGTGTTGCTATGCGAATTTTGGTTGGGTCTATCCCCATTTTGCGGATTGTGTCCTGATATAACAGGTTTAGATCACTGCCGCCGCCCATTAGGACTTGTGTAAATTGGAGTCTGTCGATTATTGGATCTAATATCAAGGCAGTCCATCCTGCATTCCGGATACTTCTAGAGTAATCCTGATGGTCGAAGGTGATTGGTTTTGACAACCAGTGGCGGGACTCCTCTTGGATAGGCCGTACGGCGCGTATCTCTATGGGCGCCATTCTGTTTTTCCCTTTTGTCACGTAAAGTGAGTTTACTGTTTTGACTTCTTGTGGGAAATTCTTTTGTTTTTCGGTGCTCTGCTTGTGGGGTTCATCATCGTCTTCGCTTTGTGTGTCGAGCCCCTTGTGTTCGGTGTTGAGTTTGCCGGACTGCTTGAAGACCCAATAATCTCTGTGGGTATGATTTGCAGGCTTCCCGGGGGTACTGTGGATTTGGCATACCTTGTCCAAGATTTTGTTTAAGTTAGATAGCTCGTCCCTACTATCCTTAGGGGGCAGTTTTTTATGATTCTGCCGAGAGCTTTTGAATCCGGCGTTGTCTGCCGTGCTCTTCGGGCTGTTGCCCTTGGTCAGGCGCTGGTCCTTGCTGCGTCGCGGTTTCCCATTTCCATCCCTGACTTCGGATGTACTTGGGTCGCTGGTACTACATCTTGCCAGCCAGCTATCCTCTCCTGCGCAAAAGCGGGTCATGAGGCTTGTTAATGCGGCCATTGTTCTTGGCTTTTCTTGGCCGAGGTGTCTGGCGAGCCATTCTTCTCGGACGTTGTGTTTGAAAGCTGCTAAGGCTTCGGCGTCTGGGCAGTCGACTATTTGGTTCTTTTTAGTAAGGAATCTGTTCCAGAATTTTCAGGCTGACTCTCCGGGTTGTTGAGTTTTGTGACTTAAATTGTCTGCATCCGGAGGTCGGACATAGGTCCCTTGAAAATTTTCCCGAAAAGTGTCCTTGAGCTCTTCCCAACTTCCAATGGTGTTTTCGGGGAGGCTTTTGAGCTAATGCCGGGCTGGCCCTTTGAGCTTGAGGGGTAAGTATTTTATGGCGTGGAGGTCATCTCCTCTAGCCATGTGTATGTGGAGGATGTAATCCTCAATCCAGACTCCAGGGTCTGTTGTTCTGTTGTATGCCTCTATGTTTACGGGCTTGAATCCCGTTGGAAATTCATGATCCAGAACCTCATCAGTGAAACATAGGGGATGTGCGGCACCCCTATATTTAGGTGTACCGTAATATTCGGATACTTGACATGTTGCATTGCTTACTAGAGCTTGCTTTCTTGGCCCGTAGATGGATCTAATTGGGCCATCTTTTTGATGCGAATCCGTGTGCGGATTGCGTGCCAGCTTGTGTGCGGCGCCAATTGCCGCTCTATGCTTGCCATGGGGTCGTCTATCCGACCGGGTGATCTCCTTGTTCTTTGATTGCGGTGGCTCTACGGCCTCCTCATCAAATTCTGGCAGTAGTTTTTGCTTCGGGTAGCTTTTTGTTCGGCGACTGTCGCCGTATTTGTCTGCGGTGTTGAGTACTTTGCTTTTATCTTCTGCTTTTTTGAGCTTCCGCTTCTGCTTTTTCAGGCTACGCGCAGTAGCGACGAGCCTTTTGTGGTCGTTCTTCAGCTCCGGCAACTTGTCCGGTGTGAGATCGTCCAGACTGTTATCTTCGTCGGGGACGGATTGTTTGTCCAGGTTGTCCTATTCGAACGGTTGCTTGATAGCATGTTCGTCGTCCACCGGTTTGCCCTGCCCTAAGGCTGGGTCTGAATGACTGCTGTCTTTGTCGAGGCGGGACTTTGAGCGGCGCTTACGTCGCCGTTTTGACTGCTTTTCGAGGGGATGATCCCTCATGTCGTCCCGTTGCTCCTCATTGTCGCTTCCTTTAGGAGTGTCCACCATGTATAAGTCGTGAGATGAGGTGGTTGTCCAGTGCCTTATAGGTGTTGGTTCATTATTATCCCCTACATCGTCGTCCATACCGTCGATGTCTTCGGAGTTGAAATCGAGCACGTCATTTAAACTTTGGACAGTGGCTACGAAGTGGGTGGTGGGTGGGCTTTGAATTTCTTCGTGGTCCGCATCCCAACCTTGCTGACCATAATCCGGCCAGGGCTCTCCTAATAAAGAGAGAGACTTTAGTGAATTCAGGATGTCGCCAAAGGGCGAGTGCTGAAAGATGTCCGCAGCGGTGAACTCCATAACCGGCGCCCAGTCGGATTCGATTGGCAGGGGCACGGGGGGTTCGGAGTCCGGAGAGGAGTCCGGCACCTTGGAGTCACGAGCTTCGCAAAGGACAGGGTTGGTGTTTGGCTCAATCGCCGTAGAGATCGCAACCAACGAGGCGGTGTCCAGCCACTAGTCCTCGATCGGCGTCGTCGGCTCCGAGCTAAGGGTCGGAACGGATACTTCTGCGGCCTCCAGGGCACTGTTCGGCGGCAGAGCTAAATCATTCCCCTTGTGACAGTGCGGCGCACTTAGCTGTGGCTCGAACCCGTTGAAGATCAAGTCTCCGCGGACGTCAGCTGTATAGTTCAAACTTACAAATCTGACCAGATGGCCAGGGGCGTAGCTTTTGATCTGCTCCAGATGGCCAAGCGAATTGGCCCGCAGTGCAAAGCTGCCGAATACGAAGATCTGTCCGGGGAGAAAAGTCTCACCCTGAACCGCATCGTTGTTGATGATCGGAGGAGCCATCGGGCCTAAAGATGACGACACAGAGGAACTCTCAATGAAAGCACCAATGTCGGTGTCAAAACCGGCGGATCTCGGGTAGGGGGTCCCGAACTGTGCGTCTAGGCGGATGGTAACAGGAGACAAGGGACACGATGTTTTTACCCAGGTTCGGGCCCTCTCGATGGAGGTAAAACCCTACTCCTACTTGATTGATATTGATGATATGGGTAGTACAAGAGTAGATCTAGCACGAGATCAGAGAGGCTAAACCCTAGAAGCTAGCCTATGGTATGATTGTTGTTCGTCCTACGGACTAAAACCCTCCGGTTT
The DNA here is from genome assembly GCA_963921465.1 of Triticum timopheevii. NCBI lineage: Eukaryota > Viridiplantae > Streptophyta > Magnoliopsida > Poales > Poaceae > Triticum > Triticum timopheevii. Next base: position 614,627,919 of record OY997270.1, read on the forward strand.
ATATAGGCACCGAAGAGGGTTAGGGTTATACAGAGTCGGTTACAATGGTAGGAAATCTACATATCCGTATCGCCAAGCTTGCCTTACACGCCAAGGAAAGTCCCATCCGGACACGGGACGAAGTTTTCAATCTTGTATCTTCATAGTCCAGGAGTACGGCCGAAGATGATAGTTCGGCTATCCGGACACCCCCTTGTCCGGGACTCCCTCAGTGACCCTGGTGGGCACAAGACACCCGGCGTGCCTTGCTTTTCGGGCACGCCCAGGTGGGTTGTGCCCACCTCAGATACCTCCCGAACTCCGTGTTTCTTCGTTTGCTTGTTTCCCAAGATAAAAAATCATTATATACCCCCCGAACCTATTGACCTCTGTATCATGGAGAAATCTCCTGTTTTCTTTTCTTGCTATTTTCTGACAGGTCTAATCCACCATGGCCGCTTCAAGCTCCTCCAAGGACAAGTTCTTCGAGAATGTCATCAACCCATATCTGTGGGAGGTTACGCAACACCCTCAAGCTATCCAGATGCGTGATGGGGTGCTCCACATCCGCGATCGGCAAGGCCCCAAGGGGACTGGATCCGTTGAGGCTAGGCTTGAAGATATGGAGCAGGAAGTCTTCCGGTGCAAGGGGATGGTGGAACATGCACTCAATGCCAATCACCTCATGATAGCGGACTACACCCGCGATCTCAAGATGGATGGCAAGTCCATGAAGGACATCGTCTTCTCCTTCAACGAGCAAATCAAGTTCAATATGGTATTTGAAAAGGTGTTTTTCAATAGAAAACCTGGATTAAGCTGCTTGAACATTGAGCATCAAGATCTATAAGGATAGATCAAAAACGCTTAATGGTACTTTCAAATGAGCACATACCTTGACATGATCTTGAAGGTGTTCAAGATGGATCAGTCAAAGAAGGAGTTCTTGCCTGAGTTGTAAGGTATGAACTTAAGACTTAAAGCTCGACCACGGCAGAAGAAAGAGAAAGGACGAATGTCGTCCCCTATGCCTTAGCCATAGGCTCTATACAGTATGTCATGCTTTGTACCGCACCTGATATGTGCCTTGCCAAGTGTCTGCCAAGGGGGTACAAGAGTGATCCAGGAATGGATCATTGGAAAGCGGTCAAAATTGTCCTTGGATTAATAAGGACATGTTTCTCGTTTATGGAGCTGATAAAGAGTTCGGCATAAAGGGTTATGTCGATGCAAGCTTTAACACCTATCCGAATGACTCTGAGTAGCAAACCGGATACGTATAGTGGAGCAACCATTTGGAATATCTCCAAGTGGAGCGTGGAAGCAGCATTTACAATATGACCTAGAGATTTGCGAAGTACATACGGATCTGAATGTTGCAAACTCGTTGACTAAAACCTCTCTCACAAGCAAAACATGATCAAACCCCAGAACTCATTGAGTCTTAATCGCATGATGATGTGAACTAGTTTATTGATACTAGTAAATTCTTTGGATGTTGGTCACATGGCGATGTGACCTGTGAGTGTTAATCACATGGCGATGTGAACTAGATTATTGACTCTAGTGCAAGTGGGAGACTGTTGGAAATATGCCCTAGAGGCAATAATATATTAGTTATTATTATTATATTTCCTTGTTCATGATAATCGTTTATTATCCATGCTATAATTGTATTGATGGGAAACTCAGATACATGTGTGGATACATAGACAACACCATGTCCCTAGTAAGCCTCTACTTGACTAGCTCGTTGATAAATAGATGGTTACGGTTTCCTGACCATGGACATTGGATGTCGTTGATAACGGGATCACATCATTAGGAGAATGATGTGATGAACAAGACCCAATCCTAAGCCTAGCACAAAGATCGTGTAGTTCGTATGCTAAAGCCTTTCTAATGTCAAGTATCATTTCCTTAGACCATGAGATTGTGCAACTCCCGGATACCATAGGAATGCTTTGGGTGTACCAAACGTCACAACGTAACTGGGTGGCTATAAAGGTGCACTACGGGTATCTCCGAAAGTGTCTGTTGGGTTGGCACGAATCAAGACTGGGATTTGTCACTCCGTGTGACGGAGAGGTATCTCTGTGCCCACTCGGTAGGACATCATCATAATGTGCACAATGTGACCAAGGGGTTGATCACGGGATGATGTGTTACGGAACGAGTAAAGAGACTTGCCGGTAACGAGTTGAATAAGGTATCGGGATACCATCGATCGAATCTCGGGCAAGTACTATACTGGTAGACAAAGGGAATTGAATACAGGATTGATTGAATTCTCAACATCGTGGTTCATCCGATGAGATCATCGTGGAACATGTGGGAGCCAACATGGGTATCCAGATCCCGCTGTTGGTTATTGGCCGGAGAGTTGTCTCGGTCATGTCTGCATGGTTCCCGAACCTGTAGGGTCTACACACTTAAGGTTCTGTGACGCTAGGGTTGTAGAGATATTAGTATGCGGTAACCTGAAAGTTGTTCGGAGTCCCGGATGAGATCCCGGATGTCACGAGGAGTTCCGGAATGGTCCGGAGGTAAAGATTTATATATAGGAAGTTCAGTTTCGGCCACCGGGAAAGTTTCGGGGGTCATTGGTATTGTACCGGGACCACCGGAAGTGTCTCGGGGGTCCACCGGGTGGGGCCACCTATCCCGGAGGGCCCCATGGGCTGAAGGGGCATGGGAACCAGCCCTTGGTGGGCTGGTGCGCCCCCCTTGGGCCTCCCATGCGCCTAGGGTGGGAAACCCTAAGGGGTGGGGGCGCCTCCACTTGGCTTGGAGGCCAAGCCACCCCTAGGGCAGCTGGCCCCCTCCCTAGATGGGATCTACAAGGGGCCGGCGCCCCCCTAGGCCCCTATATATAGTGGAGGGGAGGGAGGGCAGCCGCACCTGAGTCCCTGGCGCCTCCCTCCCTCCCGTGACACCTCTTCCTCCCCGCTTGCGCTTGGGGAAGCCCTGCCGGGATCCCGCTACTTCCACCACCACGCCTTCGTGCTGCTGGATCTCCATCAACCTCTCCTCCCCTTGCTGGATCAATAAGGAGGAGATGTCTCTCCCAACCGTATGTGTGTTGAACGCGGAGGTGCCGTCCGTTCGGCGCTAGGATCATCGGTGATTTGGATCACGACGAGTACGACTCCATCAACCCCGTTCACTTGAACGCTTCCACTTAGCGATCTACAAGGGTATGTAGATGCACTCACCTTACCCTCGTTGCTAGATTACTCCATAGATTGATCTTGGTGTTGCGTAGAAAATTTTGAATTTCTGCTACGATCCCCAACAGTTTACCCCCTATCTTTGCTAGCCAAAAATTCCGCACCAAGTAGAGATACTACATGTGCATCCAAAACCATTTAAACCCAAATCTTGTTTTGAGCCATACCTACCAATGGATTGAGTAAGATCCTTCAAGTAAGTTGTCATCGGTACAATAAGGCAATAAAAATTGCTTCTAAAAGTGTTAGATCATTTAGTGTAAGAGAAAATTGAGCGTTGTACGAACTTGTAATGGCGAATAATAAAAGCGATAGACTGCATAATAAAGGTTGCCATCATAAGGGGCAATATAATGTGACGTTCTCTTACACTAAGGGATTGAGCATACAAACAAAAAGCGCATGTCAACCTCTGCTTCCCTCTGCGATGGGCCTATCTTTTACTTTCATATATTTACTTTCATGCAAGAGTCAAAGTTCTTCTCTCTATTCCTTTTGATTGTCTCTTTTGGCAAGCATCATGTGGTGAGGAAAGATCTAGGCACATATATCCAGTTGAATATGGATAGCATGAGTTATTGTTGTTGACATCACCCTTGAGGTGAATACGTTGGGAGACGAAACCATAAGCCCTATCTTTCTATGTGTCTGGTTGAAACGTTTTGCTCATGTGTACGCGGTGAGTGTTCGCAATCATAGAAGACTATATGATGGTTGAGTATGTGGACTTGCCAGAAAGGCTTTGATACATGACCCTTCCTGAGAAGATGATGAATTGTAGTTGCAAAGTTGACTGAGAACATAGTTTGTTGGTTTCCAATAGAGTTTATACTTTGTACTTCGATGTTGTGATGAATTATTACTTGCTCATGAGAAGTCTATGATAATAGTTCTATGATAAAAGTTTTATGTTAAAGTTTGTTGTTTTCATACTAAGTTACATGCTTCTCTGTTCGTATTGTGTTTTTATCGACACCTCTCTCTCTAAGCATGTGGACATGTTTTTCAATTTCGGTTTCTGCTTGTGGACAAGCGAGGTCTAAGCTTGGGGGAGTTAATACGTCCATTTTGCATCATGTTTGCGTACTATTATTTATGTTATTTTATTGCAGGATAATGCTTTTTGGAGTAATTCTAATGCCTTTTCTCTCATAATATGCAAGGTACACATAAAGGGGGAGAATTCCAGCAGCTGGAAGTCTGGACCTGAAAAAGCTACGTCAGGCTACCTATTCTGCACAACTCCAAATGAGCTGAAACTTCACGAGGATTTTTTATGGAATAAATGAGAATTATTGGAGCAAATAAGTACCAGGGGGGCACCAGGTGGGCACAACCCACCTGGGCGCGCCCTGGTGGGTTGTGCTCCCCTCGGCCCACCTCTGGTGCCCCTCTTCTAGTACATAAGTCATTTTGACCTAGAAAAAATAGAAGAGGACTTTCGGGATGAAGCACCGCCGGCTCGAGCCGGAACTTGGGTAGGAGCACTTTTGCACTCCGGCGGAGCGATTCCGCCGGGGGAACTTCCCTCCCAGAGGGGGAAATCATCGTCATCATCATCACCAACAACTCTCCCATCTTGGGGAGGGCAATCTCCATCAACATGTTCAACAGCACCATCTCCTCTCAAACCCTAGTTCATATCTTGTGTTCAACCTTTGTATCGGAACTATAGATTGGTGCTTGTGGGTGACTAGTAGTGTTGATTACATCTTGTAGTTGATTACTATATAGTTTATTTGGTGGAAGATTATATGTTCAGATCCCTTACGCTATTTAATACCCCACTGATCTTGAGCATGATTATCATTTGTGAGTAGTTACTTTTATTCTTGAGGTCACGAGAGAAATCATGTTGTAAGTAATCATGTGAACATTATATGTGTTCGATATTTTGATGATATGTATGTTGTGATTCCCTTAGTGGTGTCATATGAACGTCGACTACATGACACTTCACCATATTTGGGCCTAAGGGAATGCGTTGTGGAGTAGTTATTAGATGATGGGTTGCAAGAGTGACAGAAGCTTAAACCCTAGTTTATGTGCTATTCCATAAGAGACCGATTGGATCCAAAAGTTTAATGCTATGGTTAGAGTTTATTCTTAATACTTTTCTCGTAGTTGCGGATGCTTGCGAGGGGGTTAATCATAAGTAGGAGGTTTGTTCAAGTAAGAACAACACCTAAGCACCGGTCCACCCACATACCAAATTATCAAAGTAGCGAACACGAATCGAACCAACATGATGAAAGTGACTAGATGAAATTGGGCTACCATGCTGCACTTTTGTTACTACTACCATTACTTGCTCATTACAAATTATCTTGCTATCAAACTACTCTGTTACTTACAATTTCAGCACTTGCAGACATTACCTTGCCAAAAACCGCTTGTCATTTCCTTTTGCTCCTTGTTGAGTTCGACACTCTTACTTATCGAAAAGGCTACAATTGATCCCATATACTTGTGGGTCATCAATGCCTAGCAGTGCGGGCGCAAAAAGGCCATCAATGGCAGGCAAGCCTCCCAGGAGCGCCCGCCACTGCTAGTACACTAGCAGCAGCGGGCGCCCTCTCACCACTGCTATAGCACCTTCACTGGCAGGTATATCCTCCCGCCCGCCGCCACTAGATGTTGTAGTTGTGGAGATCCACATTCCCTCGACCGCCACAGCTGGATGCTAGAGTTGGGCCCATATAACTAGCAAGAATTTACATATTTGATCACATGCATTACGATGTATCACAGTTTAGTACCACATTTTAACATAGTTAAATAAACAAGCTAACAAACAAGTTGCCCAACTGCATATAGCAAAGCCTGTAAAATTTTTCATAGAAACTAATATGTGAGTATTGATCATAGAGACCACATTATGGCACTGCAGAAATAGTAGACAAAAAAACTCAGCTCCATCATAGCAACTTGCAATTAAGCTCAACTATGTGAAGAATTATCCTCGTCTCCAATCATCTTCTTCACCTCGGCTAGGGCGGACTTGGCAGTTTAAAAAACTATCTCGGCGGCCTCGACGACTCCTTGCGCAATCTGTGTAGCAGCTTTGCGGCTTCTGGCTGGCCTCGCAAGATCAGGAGATCCTTCGGTGCTCTTGGCATATTGTAGAGCCTTCTGTGTGTCTACTAGGGTCCTCTCTGCATAGCTGAGTGCGAACACCAAGTATCCAACCAGCCTCGAGACGCCGTCTAGGGCTGTAGGAGTCGTAATGAGGCCTGTCGGCTCCTTCATCTAAATCGCAAAAGTTGACAGTCAGATAAACCACATTTATACGAAAGCAATTTGTACGGAAAGCCTTGACGTCTTTATTTGGCTGGTACTTCAAGTGTTGGTGATGGTTGTTCTTCACCTTCTGCTCCTCCTATATCAATGTGTCATAGGAAGCGGAGGAGGCCAGAACGACCCTCTACGACAACAGTCGGTTCATCTCCCAAGTGGTTGTAGATATGATGTACACTCAATGTTATTTCGAGTGATGGTGAAGGTCATCCTTCACCTTCTCCTCCTGCTTTACCAAGTTCTCAGAGGAGGAGAAGAGGAAGGATGATTCCTACGACAATAGTCGGTATCCTCCTCTCAAAACAATCATCTTAGTATGTGGATATTGAGTGAGAATTGCCCCCTTGAACAAAGAATGTAGCTAACAATATCATCAGACTAATTAAGTATTACCTGTAAAAAAATATCAACATCACTACATTAAAATTGGGGCAAGAACTATTCTTTAAAATAGACAAATTAAGTGCTATAAATTTGGCGAAATGGTAATAAATCAACGTTTCGTCAAAACATTAGCTCTTATTATGAATCCCTGTAAAGAAAGTTCATATAATCTATGGTCTACGGTCTACAAATATGAATAAGAAAGTTCCTATACTCTACAAACAAAGAGTGCAACTAACAATATCAACATCACTACATAGAAGTTTGGGCATGAACTATACTTTAAAATGGACATATTAAGTGCTAGAAATTTGGTGAAACGGAAATAAATCAACATTTCGGCAAAACATAGGTCTTATTATGAATCCATGTAAAGAAAGTTCCTACACTCTACAAACAAAGAGTGTAACTAACAATATCAACATCACTACATAGAAATTTGGGCATGAATATGCTTTAAAGTTCATATAATCTATGGTGTATGATATACGTATGTGAATAAGAAAATTCCTACAATCTATGAACAAAGAATGTAACTACAATTTATGGTCTACAAACCCTAGACGTAACCCGGCCCCTAACACACATACTCTAACTCTAACCCTAGCTCCCCTACCAATGTGGGTAGCGGCCACGGCTGCGGCCGTTGGTGTGGGTGACGGCTATGGCGGGGGAGACAAGATCGTACCGGATCCCATGGCGACGGCGACGGCAGGGCCGACGAGGGTGGCGAACACGATGGCGGGGCAGACGGGGTGGCGAACAAGATGGTGGCACCGACGAGGGTGGCCGAGCGGATGGCGGGTCCGACGGGGCCGACGAACAGGTCGGCGAGGCAGAGGCGACGATGGCGCCTAGAGCAAGATCCATGGGACAGTTAGGGCGTGTGAAGTGAGGGGGGCGACGGGGTGCGCGCGGGGATAAAACGTGTTCGTGCTGCGATGGGTGGCAACTAGCGGCCGCCATAGCTATGTTCTGACAAAACAGGATGGCTGGCAAGGATAACTAGTGGTGGTTGCTAGCAGTTGCGCGACACTTCTAGGTCATCTGCCTGTGGCGGGCGCTCGGATTGCCCGTCTCAGCTGAGTTACGTGGACGAGTCCTGCCCGGGTGAACATATGTGTGGCGAGTGGTCCTCTGCGCCCGTCACAGTTAGTTAGTTTACTGTGGCGGGCAGATTTTGTTACCCGCCACTGCTAGTTTTCGAAAATAGCTGTGGTGAGTGCCCCATCTTGCCTGCCATTCATTGGGGTTCACCTATAAGCCATTTTCCAGTAGTGAGTCCGGGATTTGGCAGGGATGACGAGGCGACCCCAACTGGACAAGCAGCAGGCGCACACATCCCCGGACGGATACGGATGGAGCTCGAGTCATCGACAGCACACTGGATCGAGGACTTGGTGGCCAACAACCATTACGGCTCTGGGGCCTTGCATCTGAAGGAGGGGCTAGAAAGATACCGGATACTAGAAAATTCTAAAATGAGCTCGAGATCCATAGAGCCATTTATTTGAAAAGTTCGAAAATAAAGAAATTTAGGCTTCAAAAATTCTGAAAAAAGCACATATGTACGGTTGTATACTATTACCTTTGTCCCAAAATAAGTGTCTCAACTTTGTACTACCTTTAGTGCAAAGTTTCATTACGAAATGCCTTTCAATGCGAGCTAAAAAAAATGACAAAATCATATATTTCTAACACATGTACTATTTACTAGTATGAAATTACTACTCCCTCTGGTCCAAAGTAACTGACACAGCCTTGTACAACTCTGTAAAGTTGTATAAGCTGTGTCACTTAATTCAGAGATGGAGTACATGATTTTTTTTTCAGCTCACATCAAAACGTGTTTTGTGATGAAATTTCACACGCATCTAGTATACATCTACAAGTACTTGCATGTCTTTTTAAGATTGTTTTGAAACTTAAAAGCTGGTTTTTTTTTAGCCCGAGAGCAAAAAATCCCAGATATCTTTTGTATTAAAAGAGCATCTTACTCAGCAGAAATAATGAACTAGGGCCAATCTAGTCTATGACAACGGAACAGGACCAGTATAGGGCCAGTCTAGTCTATGACAACGGAACGGGACCAGTAGAGGTTGAGGACCAGGAGTTGCCAGCTTGAGTACATGCATACCACCCACGAATTTCAGTCGACATACAGGACCATGCATGAAGATCGCAGCTGTGGGCACGGACTAGTACTTGCAACGCATGGCCACCCACGAATTCAGTCGACGGACAGCACCGTGCATGAAAATCAAGTTCCAACCACTTGCAAAGATGCAACACATGCTTCCTTCCACGCGTGTATAAGAAACGATGCACCACCCAAGCAGTTTGTGCCAAGTTAGCTAGAGCACTTGCGAATCACTCCACCATAGTCTCATACATCCCAAATCGGTTTCTCGCGTCTGTGCATACATAGCTGAATCCATGGCAAAATCCTGGCTGTTGTTTTTCTGCTTGGCGTTTCTCTTGCCGGCGGCAAGCGCGATGTGCCACCCCGACGACCTACGTGCGCTGCGGGGCTTGGCCCGGAACCTTAGGGGCGGTGGCGCCGCCCACCTCCGCAGCGTATGGTCCGGCGCCTCGTGCTGCGCTTGGGAAGGTGTGGGCTGCCATGGTGCCAGCGGCCGCGTCACGGCTCTGCGGCTCCATGGTCACGGCCTCGCGGGGCCCATCCCAGGAGCCTTCCTTGCGGGCCTCACAAGGTTGGAGGAGCTCTTCCTCGGCTCCAACTCTTTCGGGGGCACCCTTCCCGACGCGCTCTTCAGCCTTGCTGGGCTGCGGAGGCTCTCCCTCGCATCCAACAACCTCGCCGGTCAACTGAGCTCACACCTCGGCGACCTCAGAAACCTCACCTTGTTGGATTTGTCCATCAACCGCTTCTCCGGCCACCTCCCTGACAACGTGTTCCGTGACCTCATGTCGCTCGAGCATTTGGTTGCACACTCCAATGGCTTCTCCGGATCACTGCCACCGTCCCTGTCATCACTGTCATCTCTCCGTGAGCTCAACCTCCGGAATAACTCTCTGTCTGGTCCGATTTCTCATGTCAACTTCTCTGGCATGCCGCTTCTTGCTTCGGTTGACTTGAGCGTAAACTACCTGAATGGGTTGCTGCCAGTTAGCCTCGCCGATTGCAGCGAGCTAAGGTCGCTCAGCCTTGCCAACAACAGATTGGTCGGCACCATCCCGTCATGGATTGGTGAGCTTGACCACCTTCACTACTTGGATCTCTCAAATAATTCTATGATTGGCAAGGTACCCAAGAGTTCGACACGACTCAAGGGCCTCGCCACCGTTGTGGGGCATTTACCGGGTATGGTTTTCACTAACATGCCCTTTTATGTGAAGCGTAACAGACGCATACTCGGCCAACAACCAAATGTCATATCTGGAAGCCGCAACACTATCAGATCTGGGACCAACAATGTTCTATCTGGGAATGACAACACTGTCATATCCGGGAATGACAATGTTGTAACCGGGAGTAACAATGTCGTCTCTGGTACCGGCAATGTCGTGACTGAGAGAAACCATGTCGTGTCTGGGAGCGACAATGTCGTATCCGGGAGGAACAATGTCGTAACTGGGAGCAATAATGTTGTATCTGGGAGAAACCATGTCGTTTCTGGGAACAACAAAGTCGTAACTGGAGGTTAGTGATCTGCGAGTGGATTGATTCCCTCTTTGTAACTTGGTGGGGCCAATCGCCTATTTGTAACTTCATGTGTATAGCATCCTATTACTATTTATAATGTCTACAAAATGTTTTACATACACGCTGAACTCAACAGCAACATGGACTGGCTTGCAGCCGATGTAGACCAATCATATTTGCCTATGTGCAAATTTGCATCGTGGATGTACATGGTGATTATTGCATCTCTTTTATTCTATGTGACGCTTTATTACATGTGATGATTGGGCTATGGATCATATGGTTAATTATAGTACCTTCTTAGCTATACACTTCACTTGTGCAAGTGTCAATGATAATTACATGCATCGGTGTGAAATGTTTGGATGAAGGAGATGGAACAAAAGAGCAGTGATATTGATGGCATCAGATCACTTCTGTAGTTCTAAATTTTTGTCTACCCATCCACATCGCACTAGGTTCGACACTCCACAGTTTCTTTTTGGAAATTTTACGGTACATCATACTATTGGTTATGAGGTGTAGTATTTCAGTGATTCCAACGGCTAATACTAGCCAATTTAGTGGTGGCTAATCCATATGTACAAGGGTAATTATGTCCATACGATTCAGGATTCTGTTCTCGTATTGTTTGTTTCTGTTCCCGTCTGCCTACGCCTCTCAGACTACCCATAGTACATGTGCGGAGTAATTTAGGCTAGTAGCATGCATATATTATTAGTGGGGGGTAACATATGTATGGTGCCATGTAACACTTCATTTATTAGCTTGTAGACTCATCTTGTCTTGGTATATGTGATGTTGTACTCATAATATGAGCAACTAGCTATGTCACTCACATCATCTCTCTTCTCATTAAATTATTGCCACATAAGCAAATCTGTTGAGTTAGACCTTATGTTATTATTAAAGTTACTCCCACTATGGGCAGTCTCAGTTTCCTGAGTTGTGGAGTGAACTAGCAAAGACATGGCATGCGCAAATTACCGAGGCAGTGTTGGAGTGCCTAGGAAAGTGGAGGAGGAAGCCGCCATCGTTGGTGACGCCGGTGAGGACAAGGAAGAAGACGTCTTTGTTTGGTGACCATACGAGGGTGGAGGAGGAGGCTAGCTGCAGTGATTGGCGCGCTCCACACTCCAGCAGACCCAAGCACGGCATTACCAACACCACTATGCTCAAAACCGGCGTCCGTGTCTGCCAACTCGGACAAGTGCTGATGCGAGCGTGACGTATTGTATCCTAGTCGCCGGCAAGCTCGCCTTGGACGTGCTCCGAATTGGTCCCGGCTAGTGGTTACAGGGAATAAAACACCGTAAGGCCCTTTTGTGCTGAAAATACTCCCTTTGTAAAGAAACATAGCGTTTAGATTACTAAAGTAGTGACCTAAACGCTCTTATATTTCATTACGGAGGGAGTACTACACAATTTTTGCAGTAGTATGAATAGATCTCATGTGTTGAGGTAAAATAAAAGGTCCAAGCTAAAAAAGATCCTCATTTAAGCCCTTCAAAAAAAGATCTTCATGGATTTCTCCAAGGCTGGAGGGGGGAGGGGGCAGTGGCCTCCAGCCCACCACATAGCTCCGACGTAGCTTGTGTTTAAGTACTGTGGCAGTTGACACAATTGCAAACGGGAGTCTACAAAGCCCACATATGTCAGTGGTGATGCAATATGGATCCTTGGCCATCATTGCATCTACGCCTATGTAGTGTTCAGTTTTACTGGAAAAAACACACTCCCTCCTTTTCGTTTATTGGGCTCATCTCATTTTCTTGGTTTTTTCATATTATAAGTCTTATTTTCCCTTCTTTCCACCACATGTTCACATTCTAAGGTGCATTAAATTGATGCATACAAGGATTAAAAGAAATCAACCAATGCATTTAACCATTCCTACTCATTTAGTGGTCATCCATGCATACACTGTAACTAATGCAGATTCAAGTTTGAGTAATTTTGTAAACTACGAGATGCATTCCTCCACTCACCTTCTACCTTGGTTGATGAGATTTCAGATTTAAGCTCTATAAACCGGAAAGGAGGAAGTATATTTATTCTGAGCTTAATTACTACTTGGAATTAACGTGCATATAATTCTATGCACACTTCCCGAAAGACAGGAGCATTGCCAAAATTACCAGATGGCAAAGATCTTGCAACCCATGGTAGCCCGGGGTAGCCGGATAGCTGGGATCAATCTGACTATGAGGCCTAGGCACGAATGCAAATCAGTAGTGCAATGCAAGGGTTTACTCGTACGTATGTATTGCATATTTATAGTGAACCACAAGGGATGTATATGCGTATGTATGGAAACTGGAAGTGCAAATGCACCTTTGATCTTCGACAACGTGTACAATGGTTCCATCTTCGGAGTGACACGCAAGTTAAATGTTGAGGTGGAGAAGAGATAAACAATAGAAAAAGGTATGCCTTCTCTTAATTAAGAGATTGTTTATTAGCAACAATATGTCTCATCACATGTTTAGAGATATATAGTTATCAGATATCAAACTAAGATATAACCCATGTTTAGGGATGCCAGAGAAGCTGCCTTATCAACCACTGTCATGCCCTAATAAGCTTTGCTCTTATTGTATCTTGGGGGCTTCAATGCAGATCACATATGCCAAATATGGAGGAAATGCCAGAATCGGTCAGAAGGAAAAGTTGGAAAATCATCCTCAAAATCATTTGTAGATTCATATAATAACGGGGACTTTGATTGAATGGCAATGCTTCTGGTATACAAATAATATCAGGGGTTGACATAGATGACACTATGCTTTGGCCAAAGTGTGGTCTTCGAAATACGTCTCCCTCCGTTCATGCATGTCTGAAAACCATCGTGCCAAAAAGCCTGAGCCAATGTTCTTCATGATTGTAGATCAGTCTGGTCCCACCTGCAATTGATTTAAGTGAAGATTAAATGCTAATGGTAGCTTCCAAAGTAATTGTATCAGATATTCTTGTGTGGGCCCGTCCATGGTTCTAGCCCCACGCGAGTCCATTGTTCTGCAATCCTCGGCGATCACAAGTTTTTTTCAGTTATCACCGCCGGCAAGCACTGTGTCGCCGGCGTGCACACGTGGGTCGCCCATGTTCACACCCGCGCCCACCATGTTGGCGAGGAGGAAAGGCACCCCACACAGGGACGGTAGGGCTAGTGGTCTAGGCGGTGGGCAGTGGGCCAAAGATGGAGAGAAAGGGGGGAGAAGCCAAAGGTAACATGTGCAAGGTGGGAGATGACCTGAAATTTCCCTCGCGCCACAAGTATCATGGACGGAGCGCGGTCCAAATTTTGGCTTCCAACCTGCAAAATAGAGCACGAGGCCAGTATGGAGCGCCCTCCAAAGATTTTGCCCCCCCCCCCCCCCCCCACCCCACCCCCCTTGCTGTGAGAGTCTTAGCTCCAACTTCTTCGTACCTAATTTGTGACTTGCATTATGTGAAACACTCATAAAAGAGAATATGAAAAATAGTCTATGCTTGCCTATGCTGTTGGAGGAGTTACAAGAGGACTGATAAGGCTGAGGACCCAGAGATCTTCATGCCTGGTTGATGAAATTGGTTAATCAATGCTGCCATTCTGGAATGGGACTATTATTTACCTTTCTATCTGTATCTAAAGTTTGAAATTTTTGCATCCTGGACTCTTTTCTTGCTGCACTATGTGAAGTGTGAACTACCATGCTACTGCAGCCATCGGCCTTGTTCACATAATTTTCTTGCTGAACTAAATTTTTTTGGGCAAAAAGAAGGTGTCCAGCGGCCTCTGCATCATATGATGCACACGGCCATCTTGCTAATCTATGTGAACTGTGAAATGCTACTGTAAACAAATCACTATTGTGATACTCCCTCCGTCCGGAAATAATTGTCATCAAAATGGATAAAAGGGAATGTATCTATACGTATTTTAGTTCTAAATACATCTCTTTTTATCCATTTTGATGACAAGTATTTTCGGACGGAGGGAGTATGAGTTGAGGCAGATTGCTCCCTTAAAGGTTAAATTATTGCCACAAATTTGATGATGTAGTCATCTTATCAATTGTTATATTGATCAGCCGTGTGTATTGATCTGCAAGTTGAGGGACAAAACTGTGTCTGCAGCCTCTAGGTTTAATGTTACAAGTCATAAGCCACAAAAGAATGGTTCAAAACCTATTCCGATTATACCTTGTAAGCTCTAAAAAAGTTGAGAATCATGCATACTGGTGATATAATAAACTTATAAGCAAAGAACGAAGTGCATACACACCGATGATCCAATTATTTAAAGACGAGAGAGATTTGAGTACAATCTTGAGCTGCAGATATTTAAAAAAAAAAAACTGGAGCAGAGTACAGTGTATGATTACCACTGCATAGTACGTACACGACGAGGCACAAGCTTAAGACAGAAACTCCAATAAGAGAGAAGCAAACAAGCTTTCTCCTGCATCAGAAGATTGCCAACTAAAACCATTCGATACATTCATTCATTCAGTTCAACAATGAATGGCCCAATCGCGCAAAAAGAAAATTGATCCAAGGTGATGTTTTAAAGCACCAACATACTACCCAAGTTATACCTGACAGTATGTCTCATTTATCAGCAGGTGATTGAAACCCACGTAACCATTCTACTGCTGCATCTAACAACACAAGCGGATGACAAATGCAATCCCAACGTTCACCACAATACAACCAGGCGTGTCAACAGCATGCCAACGCCGATCAATTGTACTTGAACACGAAACATTGGTCCCAAAGTCAGCAAACCATTAGAGTTACAGAACCAGTTGCTAACTGAAATAAATGCCGGATCAAGTCTTGTGCAAATTAGACAAAAATCCAGCAACGGGATTACTAGCCAGAACCATAAATTAAATTCGGGAACACCCATAGGCTACTTAGTAGACTGCAGTCGGGAGGGAACACCATACCATAGTACATGGGGAAAACTGTGTTTTTTAGCACTGGCTGACCAAGATCGATGGCAGTCCAAGTTTCATCAAGACCTTCAGATAGCCTGGCAAAATAAATGCAGTTACTCTTTCCTCCCCATCTCTCCGGGCCCATGCAAGAAAATGTAGGATTCCTCCTATCAACGCTAACAAACAGAGCATGATTATCCAGCTTCTCCACCTTCAGCCACTCAGCTGGTTCAACAGAAAAGTCGAGGCGGAAGACCTTAATGGTTGTGTCAAATGAGCCATTTGATTCCCCACAGCTTAACACTTGGGCAACCATGAGAAGCATGTCACCACAGACCACTAACCATGAATTAAGAGGCGCAAACTCCAATTTAATTGCAACTTCTTGCATGCTGAACTGAGGGATCAAGTGTATAGTGTGGAGCCTCATAAGACCATCTATGACCAAGATATCACCTTTGAAGAACACATTCTGATATATGTTTTCACGATCAAGAGCAAGAGGGTGCTCTGACCAGGAGTTTGTCCCAACCTGCCACTCAAACATGGAAGCTTTCGAGAAAAGGAGGAGGCGAGAGTTGGGTGAACTTAATGGAGCCGTAAGGATGCCTATGCCACATAAGTATCCAAGCCTGTTGTTGGGTGGGAGTTTGGGGGGTTCCACCTTGGTACCAGTGTACACATTGACAAGGAGGCAGTGCTCCTCGTAGGAGAAGATAAGATACCCATATGAGCAACCCAAATAGTGCATTGTATTTGGATCATTTTCAGGCACTGAACAAACAAGGGATAAGTTTTTTTTTGCTGGGATCCCTGAGCTGCCATTTGCAATTAGATAAAAGGATGGGCTTGATACCCCTGCTATGTGGACGAACATAAGGACCATCTGGTTTCAAGTGGAATGGCGGGAAGCCAAATGTGTACACAGAGGGAAAGGTGGAGACTGCAGCGCGCCAAGAGCGGCAGGTGCCGGCGAAAGCAAGGAAGTCATGGAATGAGGTGAAGAGAGCAATAATTTCATGAAGCAGACTATCCAAGAGATCTGCACAAACATAAGGTCCAGGTAAAGCCAAGGAGGTAGAGGCTGAGGCGAGGCAGGTGTTCTTAGAGGGCCTCTCCACAGTGGTAACTTCTCTGCCACATAAGAAGTCAAGAATAGATTAAAATAAAGAACTGAAATATAATAGAGTTAATAAATATTTTAGGAGTTAATACAGTACAAGAAATGAAGTTTTAACTGAACAATAAGGCAAATGGGAGTGTCAACTGGGACATACCAAACTTCAATCAGAAGAAACTACTCGAGAACCACCTACACATTGATTTTTTTCTACAATAGCATAACTGTAAGATCTTCAGTGTGCCAACGCTATGTACTATACAATTGTATATCTTCAAATCATGACAGAGGTTGCCTTGTAGAGTATCCTCAAAATAAATAGCAATAAGTAATGATTTTACTTAACACAAAAGTGCAATGCGATGATCCCCTTCATCTAGAAAACTTTTATGCGATCATTTGCTTATGTGTGATTCATTTGGTCGTTAAACAGATGTATGCAATGTTCATAGCAGCACCATGACCATGAGAAAGACCAAACTAACAAGAGACCATATACACTGGATCCAACCCAAGCGCGCAATAAACTGAATCACATCAAGGAATGAAATGAGAGGCGCTCTTTGCTGATTCTACTTTGGAACCAACCCAATCCACACAATGAACATAATCACATCAAGCGATGAATATACATTTCCATAACACAAAAAGGATAGTAATCCCTCCACTGTTTACGTGGGCAACCTTGATAAAAAAAAAAGCATGCCTTCTCAATAATCAGTCACCATAAAATTATCCATCAAATCACATTTCATGTCGAGTTTCAGTTGATGACTTAACCAAGTGAGCACAGTTCAAGGCAGCAGCCTGACCACGACCAAACAAAAAGTTATCAAAACTGTAATACTCGTCTACGTTGTAATTAAGTTATCAATAACTGATCCGAGTGAACTTGCTCCATATTACATTTGTTAGTACAAACGCACTAAATCAGAATAGTACCAGGCTGACACACCTTGTAGACAAGTTGGTGGAGATCCAGATTCAGGGTAGAGCAAGAATACCCTAAATTTCACTACGGAATATATCCAAATCAAGATGACTGATGACTAACTACCTCTACTAACCCACAAAATAATCCAGATGACTGACCCTAATTTCTAATTTCGATGGACCACCCTAATCAAGATGTGGAAGAAAAAAGAGAGACGGGGAGAGGGTGAGGGTGCAGACCTGGAGATGAGAGTGGCGTCTGCCAGCGGCGAGGGTTCGGCACCCTGCTGCAGCAGCCGCGCTCTTCCGCGGCGGCGGCGGCGGCTTCCGACCATGGGGGCGCACCGCTACTTTTTTTTTTTTGAGCGTTCGGGGGCGCACCAGTTGCCACTCCCCTGCTCCTCTCTCTTTGGAGAGCTCTGATGGCTTGGCTAGTATGGGCCTTAGCCTGCAGACAAAAGAGGCCCACTTCATTTTTTTCTTACAGATTATAAGATACAGAAAACTCTTCTAAAAAAAATAAGAGGCAGGAAACAATAAAAAACCTGTTTGACAACTTAAGGATGGTAAAGAGTACTATAGTAGTACAACATGATGTATTTAGTGAAAATTTATGCACAACGTTAACGCCCACACGTGTGGTGGGAGCCAAACTCGTCCACACGCCTTATAACATACAGACTGAGCCATATCACCGCATGCATGCATGTGGAAATCTTTTTGGATTTTCAGTTTTTAAAATATTTTATCTTTTAAATGCAAAATCCGATTGAAGATCCGTTTTCACCATTAAATCCCTCGCGACGAGATCTTCGAAACTAGATCTCATATCAATATATTTCGACGAACTTTTTTTTGGTTAGAAGTTGCCATGTCTATTGCACATGAATTGCCATGATGTTTACACTAAAGTTGCCATGTTATGTTTCAGCTATTTTCTTCTATATTAAAAAGTAATTTTTGACATATTATAAAACGGAGAATTAAGAAACTAGACTTGCCATGCGCCATAAACTAAAATTGTCATGATACATGCACTTAAAATTGCCATGGTTCATGCAAAAAAATATTTTCATGGTCAAAATACTGGAATTACCATCATCAAAAAACTAAAATTGCCATGATCTGCAAACTAAAATTGCCACATGACAACTTTAGTTTAAGCACCATGGCAACTACAGTGTAAACATCATGGCAACTTTTGGGCAAAAAAAATTTCATCGAAACATATCAACACGGGGTCTAGTTTTGAAGATCTCGTCGAGACGGATTTAATGGTGAAAACGGCTTTTTAGGTCGCTTTTTTAATTAGGAGATAAAATATTTTTAAGCCGAAAACCAAAAAGATTTCTGCTGATGTCATCTGTTCATACGTGGCAAAATGAATAGTGATGGAGGCGTGTGGGCGATGTGCAAACGCCCACACGTGTGGGCGTTAGTTTTTCCAAAATTTATGAACCACGGCCACAAAAGAAGGGCGTCAAAAGAAGGAAAATTAGAAAGCATCATCTTCCTCGTTGTTGTGTGCCGATGGCCACTACCATATTCTCGCCGCCGCCTTAGCCTTGGTGCCGCTGTCATTTCCTTGTATGATCCCTTGCTATGCATTTTAAAAAGTTCTACGTTTTTGTTCCTCGAGTCGGCGCAACTCTGTGGAAACGGAAGCAAGAAGGTGGTTGTGGTGTGATGTTGCTCATTTTGACATCACACAATTGTTGTAAAAAATGACCACTAACGAATAGACTTGAAGCCAACCATTCTTGCACTGTACACATGATTTTTATAGAACCTTCTACATGGTCGACCAACTGGGGTATACCACATGATGTTGCTCGCTAGCCTTCAAGGTCAAGCCTATGGCATGGGTTGTCATCGAGCAAGAAAGTACTAAAATTTTGCGATGATTTCTTGAGTTTTCAATCAATATTTGAATATAAGTGACAATGCAAGTCTTTAGGTCTTCATTTCTCAGCAACAAGAGGTGTGCACTATCTCTTTACTTCTCATTTACTCAATTTTGTCCTATATGAGCATTTGAGATTTATTTTGTTGTGTGAACAATGAAGTTACTTTTAATTTAAACAATTTGCCGCGAGGCCCTCTTAGGGGCTCTCCGTGTCCATGATGGGTAAATTTTCTTGCAACAGTTGTACGTATCAATGGGTGTATTATGATCACAATAGTTTATTTGATTGTTATTGGGGTTTCCAGTGTTAGCTTTTTTCGATCCCGCTACAAGCACAAATTTAATACACAACCACACTTGTAATTAACCTATGTGTAATGCAAGAGATGTTCGTCACCGCTACCGAACAGCTCGAGGTTTGATTCCACCGATAAGGAGCTAATGGAGTACCTGGAGGCGAAAGTCAAGGATAACGGCCAGGGTCAGATCTCACCCTCTGATTGATCATTTTATACCCATCATGGAAATTAGAGAAGGCGTATGGTACACCGATCCTTGGATTCTTCTAGGTTAGGCGCATATAAAATTGTCTGCTTTTCATCGACGTGATCGTTGTGATTCTTCATTGCGGCATGTGATTGTGCCTTTGTGCAGGTGTAAAAGTGGATGACAGAACAAAATATTTCTTATTCCTTCCTTCCAAGCCATGCAACGTTGGACCGAGGAAGCATCGCAGGATTGACATGGAGCCCGGAGAGAGCGTGGCATGGCACAAAACTGCTAATACACTACCATGTAAGGTCGAAGGCTGACATATAGATTGGGAGAATACGTTCGTGTTGTGCATTGAGTATGGTGACGAGATGATGGATACCAAGTGGGTTATGCACCGGTATCATGTTGGCGACGACCATAGTGTGAAGGAAGGAGGGCTCGTGGTATGAACAATCTACAATCAAACAAGGCAGGCGTAGTCCCGCTCAGCCTCACTGTTATTTCGGCAATCCCCAAACGAAGGAAGGCTAAAGCAGGGGAAAACCTACTTGCCATCATTTAAGGGTGGTTATCACTGTTTGTTGGGTTTCTTCGTTTTTCTTTGTTTTTAGGTTGATTTTTATTGGTTTCTTTTTTGTTGAACACACCTTAACTGTGTTTTCAGTATATATTCAACATTTTTCATTTACATTAGAAACATTTTTTAAATACATGATTGAATTTTTTTGAAAACCTATATCTTTCATTTCTACTTTTTTCCATACATATGGTATATTTTAGGTATATGTCTAATGCATTTTTTCAAATACAATATGAAATTTTTTAATACATGGTCAACATTTTACTATACACATTTAACATTTTTATCAAATTCTTGATTAACATATTTCAAATACAAGATTGATATTTTTTAATACATGGTCAATATTTTTTTATACACATTTAACATTTTTCAAATGCTTGATTAACATTTTTTAAATACAAGATTAACATTTTTTCCATACACATTTAACATTTTTAAAATGCTTGATTAACACTTATCAAATACTTATTTAACATTTTTTCAAAATGCCTTATTAACATTTTTAAATACATGATCGACTTTTTTCACACACACACACATTGTACATTTTTTGCATACATTTTTCATATACATGAGAAACATTTTCTCTATACGCATTTAACAATTTTCAAACATGTCAAATACAATATTAACATTTTTTCTATACACATTTAACATTTTTAAAATGCTTTATTAACACTTGTCAAAAACTTATTAACAATTTTTCATGTACTTGATTAATGTTTTTTCAATATATGATCAACTTTTTTCACACACACATTGTACATTTTTGCATACTTTTTTCATATACATGAGAAACATTTTCTCTATACGCATTTAACAATTTTCAAATGTTTGATTAACATTTTTTCAAATGTTTTATGTAAAATGTTTTTATAATATATTGTTTAGAATATTTGGAAGTATAGACAATCTAGGGCATGGCTCTGTTGTTTTTTCCCTGGATTCATTGCTTTTGTTTTTTCTTTTCGGGTTCTTTCTGCTTTCTTTCCCCATTTTTTTCCTTTTTCTTTACCGATGATCTTTGTTAGGATAAGTCAAATTGAAGCCACTCTTGGAGGAACCTCTCATGTTGTTCCAGCTCATGCTCAAGTGACAAAAATCTTGAGGTCAAACTCGTGGTTGTTCATCATGGGGACATAGATAACTAGATGATGCCCCGCGCGTTGCTGCGGGATTTTTTCATGGACTTTCAAGGTAACATTCAAACATATCAAAGAACATAACAATTTGAATAAATAATATGATAAATTTCATATATATGTATAATGATTCAAAGAAGTTACTGAATTACAGACAGCTAGTGTACAACCTTAATGAGCTGCAACTTTTAATTCTTTTCGGGCATGTGATCTTCAGTAAACCAAAAGATTAGTTCTATATGTATAGCATTCAGATTGCATGGAAGATAAATATTGTATAGCAGAAGCAAAAATACATAGATATAGCAGAAAAATAGTGGCAATTATCTTACGAACATCTGAGAAAAATCATTGGAATTAAGAACCTGCCCTGACCTGTAAGCTATATATCTTGTCTTTCCTCTTTAATAGAAAGGATGGCCAGGCCAGAATCAAGGGACGCCTCAAGATAGAGGGTGAAGAGATAATCTGATACAGAGAGGGGAGGCCATGTCAAGGGCTGCAGATCTGTCCTCGCCAACATACGCAGCGCCAACAGGTAATGGAATGTTGTTGACCATGGTAGACCATAACTGAAAATCACCAAGATGGGATCAACGTTGTTTTGTGGTAAGCAAGCGAGCTGCAAAGTACAAAACAAATATCAAATGAGAACTCTGGTGTATGCATATGTAGTTCATATCTGGTTCCAAGCAGAATGAAAAAAATATTCTCACTAATTTTTGCTTTGAGATAACACCACAAAACTTCTGTTTAGATCATACCGGAAGTATGAATAATTGTTAAAGATCAGTGGCAAAGAAATAACTGAAAGAAACATATGTTCAAGCACTGAACAAATCTACTGATGAAGGCTAATATTTGTACTCTTATATAAACAATATAAATGACCATGTCCATTGTTAAATAAGGGAGGTTTGTACTACGGAAAATTCATGACTCACTTTATTGTAACTAAGATCAGTGGAAAATAAACAACTAAAATCAGTGGCAAACAAATACCTGAAACAAAAATACATTCTAGCATGAACAAATCAACTGAAGCACTAATACTTGATAAATCGTGTGGAGCTTTTCATGTGGACGTTGGTGCTGGTCAGCCAACATATGAGGAACCCACTTGGGAGGACAGCAAGCCGCGCAAAGATGCGACGGTGTGCCATGCATGGGAGCGGAGCAGAGGTGTGCACACCAAGTTAGAGAGACGACAGGAACGCTGTAGCTCCACTGCTTAATTGGATAGGAACTGTGTATTTGGATATGAGAAAGGAGAAGTAGATCTACCTATTTCTGTTGCAAGAAATTTGTGGGATCAGTTGGAGATTGGAGACGATTGAAGACGGGGAGAGGATGCCGGGAAGTGACATAAGAGGCTGTGATGGAAACAGAAGACCGCTGTCGTGGTCCATGGAGAAGACAGGAAGTAAAGGAGGCGCTGCGATGGGGAAGAAGAATCGGAGCGGTGCGTTGGGGAGCTGCGATGGGCAGAAACGGGGGACTTCCTATCTGCCGCATTCTGCGGCAGAAGGACGTGGTTTCGCACAGGCGGACCTCAGCCTGGGCCGGCCCACATACATGCCGCTAGTTGCTGTCGCGCGATAAAAAGAAACACGAGAGGAGAATGAATCGATCCACAGACCTCGCACATAGAAGCGTCCCAACCATGAGGCGTTAGCCACTAGACTAGACATCAGCTACATAGAAAAATGGCGCAACACACTATAAGAACACACAGAAGGCGTTGAGCTTTGGAAAGAAATTCAAAACACTTTCTGAAAATAGCAAACAGTTTTTGAAATGCAGTAGTTTTTTTGATATTCCAAACTCTTTTTTGAAAAGTGAACCGTTTTCTAATTACGATTTATAAAAAGCAGGAACAAAAAATGCGAACATTTTTTGAAATTCCTGAATATTTTCTGAGATCATGAACATTCTTTTGATATTGGAACAAAAAATGGATCCAGATTTTTTTTAAATTCAGAACAAAAAGCTAATGAACATTTTTTTTAAATGCAAACAAAATACGTATTAGTAAGCTTATATGGAAATGTGAACAAAATTTAAAGCATGGGAACATTTTTCGAAATTGCAAACAAAAAATTGAAATCGCGTACATTTTTTTAAGCATGTACATGTTTATGAAAATTTGTGAACAAACTTTGAAAGGAAGAACATTTTTATGAAAATTCTGATTATTTTATGAAACATGTACATTATTTTTGAAATTACGAACAAAATGATGAAACCGCGTACATTTTTTTAAGCATGTACATTTCTATGAAAATTTGTGAACAAATTGAGAAAACGAGAACTTTTTTTCTGAAAATTTTGAACATATATTGGAAACAAAAACATTTGTTGAAATTCTTGAACATCTTGAAAGAAGAACATTTTTTTAAATTTTGAACAAAATGTTTAAAACAAGAATTTTTTTGAAATACGACATTTTTTGAAAACGAGAACAAATTTAAAAAAACAAGAACATTTTTTTGAAGTTCCAAACAACATATGAAATTTTCGAAGAAAATAAACAGGAGAATGAAAAAAAGGAAAGAAAAAGTTAAACTTGGAAAAAGAAAATGAATATGAAATAAATAAATAAAAACAGAAAAAAGGAAATGGTAGAAAATAGAAACAGGAAAAATAAAAAAGGAAAAAAATAAAATTAACAAGAAGAAAAGAAAAACCCGGTTCAGGAACCTTCTAGAAGGTTTCCAAAACCAAAAAAAAATCCAGAAACCTCTCAAAACTAGGATCGCTGAAACATTGAACGGGCCGGCCCAAGATGAGCGATCGCTCGATCTTCCCTCTGTGAAACAGCGACACTTCGACGCAACGAGCGTCCGTTAGGGAAGAGAGCTCCTATACGACGCATTCTGCGTCAAAGTGTCGGGCGTTCGCAAAAGGGGGGTTCGCTAGTGGGCTGATTGGGCCGCGTTTCTACTGTTTCTTTGTTCGGCGCGCGTTTTGAAAACCGTTTCTACTGTTTCGCGCGCGCTGCTTTCTCTGTTTCGCGTGCGCTTGTTTCTCTGTTTCGTTTCTTCTGCTGTTTCTCTCTATTGCTTCTGCTGTTTCTTTGTCAAAGGAAGAACAGTTCCATTAAAAGAGAATAGTAATGACAACCTTGTTTCTATTTGTGAAACTTGACAAACATTAGTAAAAGAAGAGTTCGAAATGTGCAACAAAGAATCAGTATAGGAGCAAAAAAAATAAACGTACAAAAAAACTATATGGAAATAAGAATATAAATATTTGAGCTTCTTTGCAAACTTATTTTGCAGATTTAAACCTTATTAAAAATTAAACATAATGCAAGAAAATATAACTGGGAAACCATGTTAAACAAACAACAGATTAGTTTCCTCATGGAACTGTTCCTTTTGAGTTGAAAAAAATTCTTGCATTGCGACTCTTGAGAATAAAAAAGGGAAATATGTTTCCCAAAGAAATCGGTTGCTCGTTTACAAAAATGTTTCAGCTGTTTTCAGACATTGTTTATAGCCAAAGTTCTTGCAAAGAAACTATCACTAGACCATCAAGAGAAAAAAAAAGATAGCTCTATCGTTAAGGAAACATTTTTCGCATCGAAGTGTTCCTTTGAGTTGAATCTTGCAGTACAACTTCCCTTGAAGGTGACAGTATTAATGAGACCCTTGAGAATAGAAAGAAGAAATATGTTAATTGGAAATACAGGTGCAGAACATTTCATCATTGGGATTCTTTTGTTGAACCTTTTAGACAAACTAATAAGAATAATGAGACCTTTCATAATAGAAAGAATAAGCATGTTAATTGAACTTACATGCTGATTTGAGAAGTTAACTGAGGTTACTGTCATATGCAGAACGAGTAAAGATTGGCCTTCAAAGCTTCACTTGAATATGCGGCAACCCTGTTGAAACATACACGGGATTAGAAGAAAATAATTTCACTGTTTGGTATGAAAGAACATGCTCTAAGAAAAAAGAAATTCTTTTATGTCATTGGAAAAAATATAAATAGAGAACTTACATGTCTCTGCAGGAAAGAAGTTACTAATGGGAGCTGAATTTCATTGTCCTTGCAAGTTACAATCTCGAAAAAGAATTTTTGACGTAGAGCATGTAAACCATCCTACGATATTTTAGAAAAAGTGTTGTTTAATTCATGATATGTTACAAGTAATGACCAAAAAAGGAAAGATATGACTATCGCGTTAGCGTTGTGATTTGGAAAACATTTCGGATACATTTCTTGTAATTGAGAGCAGTTGAAAAATATCACAATTTTTATATGTTCCAACATTTTTTTGATGCAGTAAAGCTTTTTCGTAATTTTGATTCAAAAAAGAAACATGAACAAATTTTGCAAATCCCGAACAATTTTTCAAATATTACGAACAAATTATGAGAAGCACAAACATTTTTTGAATTTTCGGAATATTTTCTGAGAGCGCGAACGGGTTTAAATTTTTGAACAAAATGGAAAACCGGAACATTTTTTCAGTTCAAAACAAAAGTGTTTAAACAGAACATTTTTTAAATGTGAATAAAATTTGAAACATGACAT
Organism: Triticum timopheevii; assembly: GCA_963921465.1. Classification (NCBI taxonomy): domain Eukaryota; kingdom Viridiplantae; phylum Streptophyta; class Magnoliopsida; order Poales; family Poaceae; genus Triticum; species Triticum timopheevii. Next base: position 614,654,125 of record OY997270.1, read on the forward strand.
TTGTTCAAATTGCAAATAAAATGTTGAAACCGCGAACATTTTTGAAAACATTAACAAATTTTGAATTCCCCAAACATTTTTTGGAATTTGTGAACAATTTTTTAAAGCACGAACATTATTTGAATCTTGAGAACAAATTTTGAAACAGAGAACAAATTTGGAAGTATGAACATTTTTTGAATCTTGAGAACAAATTTTGAAATGGAGAACAAATTTGGAGGCGCGAACAATTTTTTAAAGCATGGACATTTTGAATCGCGAGAACTAATTTTGAGAGGGAGAGCAATTGAGAAAAATCTCGAACAAATTTGTAAGCGCAAACAATTTTTTAAAGCACGAACATTTTTTGAATCTTGAGAACAAATTTTCAAATCGAGAACAATTTTTAAAAATCCCAAACAAATTTGGAAGCGCGAACATTTTATGTAAACGTGAACAAAAAATTGAAATCCGGTAACACCAATTTTTTTGAATAGAAGGGAACAAAATTTGAAAACACGAACAAATAATGGTAACACCAATTTTTTAAATTTACAAACAATATTTGCAAAACCCGAACGTAATTTCAGTTAGTGAACAAATCTTTTAAATAAGAACCATTATTGAATTAGTGAACAAATTTAGAAAGCAGGAACTTTTTTTGAAAATCACGAACATTTTTTAAATTTGTGAACCAAAAATTAGAAATGCAAAAAAATTCGAAATTCACCAAAAAAATCTAAAATTTTAAAACATGAACATTTTCCAAATTACTGAACAAATTTTGAAATTGGGAACAATTTTTGAAATTGTCGAACATTTTTGTAATTTCTCAATAAATTTAGTAAATATCAATATCTTTCGAATTTGTGAAATTCATTTAAAGGGAGAACTTTTTTGAAATTCCCAATAAAATTAATTTTAGAACAAATTATGCAAACATGAATATTTATTGAATTTGTGAACCAAATTTCAAAGTGGGAAGTTTTTTGAAATTCATGAATATTGTATGAATTGGTAAAAAGACTGCAAAAGTTTTAAAAATTTTAATCCCATCCTAAATATAGTGAACACGAATTTGTTTTTAAATTTCGAACATTTTTTGAAGAGAAGGGAGCAAAATTTGTAATTCTTGAACATTTTTTTAGTAGAATGGAACAAAATTTGACAACCTGAGCATGTTTTGGAGAGTTGAACATTTTTGAATTTTTAAAGTATAAATATTTAGAAAGAAAGAAGAAAGAAAAGGGAAAAAAGGAAACAGCTATCAAAAAAACGAGTAAAAGAAAAGAAAAACGAAAAATAAAACATAAAGAAAATAATGAAAAACTGAAGAAAACCATAAAAGAAACAACAGGAAAAAAAGAAAAACGAGAAAAACCAGATCTGGACCGATTGGGAACCTTCTAGAAGGTTCCCAAAACCGGGATCAGTGTAAGGGCCGGCCCATTGAAACGCTCGCGTCGCGCTGCCTGTGCGTTTGCACGACAACTTGGCGCAGCGAGCGTCCAATAGGGTTTTCCTAGAAACGGAGCGGTGCGATGGAGAAATAGAAAGAAGAGGTGTCCGTTCAAAAAAAAAGAGAAGCAATTGTTCTCTTATTTTTTTTCTGTCGCAGAAGAAGAGAAGGGTGGGCGTCAGTCCATTAACTGGAAACACCATCTGATGTGGAACAACGTGACTTGAAAAAATTGAGAAATAGTACTCTCTGTTGAAAATATGAGCAAATTACTACGAGATTTAATCCGAATTAACAGAAGATAAATCATGACTACAGTAGCAGAGATTGAACTAATCATGCGAACTAGCATAGTAGATGAACAGATCACATCTAGGACACATACTAGAAACATGAATTCTACCACGATCTCGAACAGGAAAGATAGAATCACATACGGTGCAGCGGGAGCAGCACCGCCGGCATTGACATTGTCGCCCATGTCGTCGAGGATGAGGTTGCTGAGGTCGGGGAAGAAGTCGTCGTTCACGAAGTCGTCGCTGCCAGCAGTCGCGCGAGTGCGCTCCCCAAAAACCTGATCGCCCCTCTCCCGTACAGGATCACGAGAGGCGGGGTTCCGGAGGCCTGCTGTCCCTTCTTCCGGTGCACGCCGAAAGGAGGGATGGAGAAGACTTGATCGGCGGCGCAATCGACTGGAACGGTGGTGAGAAACCATACGAAGCGGCGGTGGCTAGGGTAGACGTCTGCCTGACTATATAGTGCGGCGGCTAGAGTAAACCCCACGTCCGAGTCGTCACGATCCAAAAAAATCGGAAATGGTTCAGTAATTAACGCGTCCGTTAATTATTAATTAACGACTCATTAATTTTTCTCGAGCAGCAAAAATAATAGACAACGTGCATAGCTTTGTCCTCGGCTCGGCTCAATCCCGCAACCCGCGGCACGTCGCATCGTGACGAGGCGTGGCGAGCGAGGACGAGGAGCGCGCGTGTAGGTCTCCTCTTCTCATGCTCATACAAGTGGTAGGAGAGCTCACCTTATAAAGAGGTGCAACTCTCTCTCAACTTATGAGGTGGGACTAAACTTTAGCCTCACTCACTCCACTCACATGTGTGCATGAATGGGCCAAGAGAATTTCAGAAATTTAGTTGGGCTTTGGGCCAAAAGCCCACTAGCAAATTCCAACAATCCCCCACAAAGTCTCATTGGCACATTTCACCATTTGGTTCCAAAACATTGTTTATATACCGGTGCTTAGTGGAGACTGTGAAGTTGAACTTCCACTTAGAGATTTATGCTACACTAGATCACAACTTGAATAGTGGACTATGCCTTGAACTACAAGTTTTCTGCGAGACTAGTTTCACACAAATTCTTGACCGGTACTGGGCTGCCGCAAGGCTTCCCCGCGGGTGGAGCGTATACGTCATACTCCAGGGCCTTTCATGAATTTATTAGAGAGCACCCACTTCTCACATACTGCGACGTTAACAGTCAAATTCATATAGGTGTGTTCCTCAGGAGATGCTCTGCAGGACAACATCTCTGCTTACTCAAATAAGCCACTTGGAACACATTAAGATAGATATCAACTTGCCATGCAGATCAGGAGAGTATTGCATCTTCACAGAGTGGGATAATTAAAATAAGGATACTCTCCTCTCAGCTGACCAACAGCTTGTCTCCCACTTCTACTTCACGGGATCTCCGATCACATAGAGTGGGTTACCACTATGGACAACTCATGCGGTGGGTCTCAAACCACTAGTAGAAAACCACCCATTATTCCCAGTTCGTAAGGGCCTTTAGTCCCGGTTCAGGAACCGGGACTAATGGGTCGTTACTAATACCTCAACCCATTAGTCCCGGTTCAAACACGAACCGGGGCCAATGTGCCTCCACGTGGCCCTGTGCGCCGAGCCCAGTCAGGGGGCCTTTGGTCCCGGTTGGTGGCTCCAACCGGGACCAAAAGGCATCCACGCGTCTGCATTCCAGTGGCTGGGGTTTTTGTTTTTTTTTTGAAAGGAGGGGGGTTGGGGGTTTTGGGGGGTTAATTTAGGTGTTTCGTATATTGTGTTAGCTAGCTAATTAATAGAGAGAAGTGTCCTCTCTTATGTCCGTGCTTGGTCGACGCTACATAGTATATATACATAAGTGATCGAGAGAACCATTCAGTACAGAAGTTCAGCATGCATACCGAGAGAAGTGATCGATCGACCTCTCCTTCTCCGAGAGATTGGTCGAACAACAAGTTTTTTACTGGCTACATACATGTACAATATGTATAAGATCTCTTAATTACAAACCCCTAGCATTTGAAATCAACTTCCACATGGTATTCTACGGCTTTATTGATGACGTGTTCAAGAAAGAATCCCGCCAATTCCTCTTGAATTGCTTTCATGCGATCTGGTGGTAGGAGTTCATCCCGCATCTGCCACGTCTAATTAATTTGAAGAAGGGGGTTAATTAATACATATATATGAATGAAACTCAACAGAAATGATGGTGTAATAAAATGAAATTGTGAATATTATTGCTTACGCACTTCATATTGTCTTCTAGAGTAGCCCCGCTTGTTTTTCAAAGTCGCGTTGTGGATGAACTCGCACACGTAGTATCCATAGAAATCATTCCCTTCCTCCTGCCACAAGCACTTTACGAGAAATAGAGGTCAATCAAACTGATAATGAAGCATTATAAATGGCATTGATGAAAGTATAGCTATAGAATCAACGGGAGATGCGCGCAACTAGCTAGAGTAGTACTTACTTTCGGGTATACATATCGCAGCTCCTTCGGCAGTCCCGGAGCTTGTGCGGTGAACTGTTTCCAAACCCTGCAAGACAAAGAAAATAATTATTATTACTTGAGATATCAGGAAATGAACAAAAAGTTGCCGATATGGTGCGATAATGATCGATTGAACTTACTTGCTGAGCATTTCAGTCATGTCCGCATAGGTGCTGGGATCTTTCTGTCTGGAGTCTAAGACGGTTACTAGTCCACGCTCAAGCTTAATCTCCAGAAGAACATAGTGGTACCTGCACACGCATGCATAACTCATCAATTACATTAACCTCTCGCTCGAGTAATAAGGGAAACCGAATATGCACACGACAGTAACACTCACGGGCCGTTGTAAGGAAAGAGTATGATATCTTTGTTTTGATTTTTGATCAACGATTGTAGCAACTTGTCCTCGGCGTCTTTGACGTTCTTTTCAACCAGAAATACATCTATGATATTTGTGTTAATGAACCCAATATCATAGATTTCATTTTTTTGCACTCGACGATCTTCATTCTGCATAATATATTGAGGATAATTAATTATAAATACATGCAATGAAAGAGCCGAGCTATATATAGAGACTTAATGACAGAAATAGTACTTACAGGCAGTAGCAAAAGACCATTAATTTATCGAGGGCCTTTTGATTGAAGAACTCGAAGAACTCCTCAAATGGAACACAAAACAGATCATTTGAAACGAGGTCGTGCTCCTCTTTAATGTTCAGATACAAACTGTTCGTCCCCTCAGACTCTCTGCAGGTTTTTATGTACCAACTATGGAATCTTCGCATCATTGTTGTCAGAGATTTTTCATCTTTGACGAGAGGCTTCCCGTACTCGTATCTGAATACGTCCACCTCCATGAAATCAGGAAGTGCATCGTCAGGCAGGTAATCTTCAAGATTGCCATAACCGGCCACCGTCCCCGGAGGATTAGACACATTGAGCGGGGGGCACGATTGCTGTGCTTGTTCGCCGAGCTGGGCAATTTTTTTCCCCTTTGCTCGTTGTTCTTTTGACCTTTTATCACTGACAGTAGTTCCCGACCGCTTGGCTTGGAGATATGTCTGTTCAGTAATGCGCTCATAGTTGGTTCTCGGCGGAGACTTTGGTGGTTTCCTCAGGGCATCAAGAGTGCGCTTTGCTTTCACCGGATCTACCTTCTCCTCCGGAGGTGGATGTCTCTTTGCTTTCACCCCTTCAAAGAACTCCTTCACGTGGGCCTGCACGATCGTATTGTTTTCCTCCTTGGTCCTCTCGTACGGTAACTTCTCTAGAGGCTTTAGAGGTGGACCGTATCTGTATTGCCTCTCTCTTCTTGTGCTGCTAGACGCCGGAGCAGACGGAGCGGCTGCGGCGTCTGTCTTCTTTCGTGCTTGCTTACGAGGCGGAGGAGAAGGACTACGACGCGCCGGAGCAGCCGGGGCGGCGGCGGGTCTCTTTCGCCCTTGCTGGCGAGGCGGAGAAGGAGGAGGCGGAGTGCCGCCACGCGCCAGAGAAGGAGGCGGAGTGCCACCACGCGTGCCCTGATTGTCACTCGCCGGAGAAGGAGGCGGTGGAGGAGGCGGAGTGCCGCCACGCGTGCCCTGATCGTAACTCGCCGGAGGAGGAGGCGGTGGAGGAGGCGGAGTGCCCTGACTCGCCGGAGGAGGAGGAGGAGGCGGAGGCGTCCAGTTCAGAAGGTTGATGAGCTCCTTCCGCCATAGGCATGGAGTCTTCAAAGCAGAACCCAGCCTAGTCTCCCCTTCACCGGTAGGGTGCTCAAGCGCGAGGTCCTCAAATCCCTCCGTTATTTCATCCACCATCACCTTAGCAAATCCTTCTGGAATCGGCTGGCAGTGATAAGTTGTGCTGGGTCCACTAGGATAAACTTGGCCAACAGCCGCCTTGACCTTGAAATTCATCCATCGCGCCATAATGTGGCAATTTTGAGACTCCGTGATACCATCCACGGGATAGCTGGCAGGAGCCTTCAAGACATGCTCCGGCTGAAGCAGCTCGGTGGAAGCCACGCTGCTTCTCCGCTGAGATGGCGGGGTAGCTTCGGAGGAAGCTTCGGCATGTCGTTTGTTGCGATCTGCTGCTTCTCGTTCCTCTTCTCGATCCTCTAGCCCCATTACCCTTCCAAGCAGCGCCTGCATTTGGTCCTGCTCCAGTTTCTTCCTCCTCTCGTGGGTTTTGTAACCCCCTACGGAATGGAGCCTGGCGTGCCTCGTGTCCGTCCAGGGTGCTCGGGATTCCCAAGGGCCATTGTGAGCTCGTCCTTCTCCCTGTTTGGAAGGAGCGTCCCTCGCTGCGCTGCTTCGATATAGTGTCGAAGGTTCTTGACTGGTGTTTGCAGTTGCTCGTCCGTCCACTGACACTTCCCTGTTACATGGTCCAAGGTTCCGCCAGCCCCGAAGAACCAAGTACGGCAACGGTCTGGCCAGTGCATTGTCTCTGGTTCGATCCCTTTTTCAAGCAGATCATGCTCAGCCTTGGACCACTTAGGCCGGGCTTTGAGGTAGCCACCTGACCCCGTGCGATGGTGAAGCTTCTTCTTCGCAGCATTTTTCTTGTTTGTCTCCGACATCTTCTTACTCTTTTCCGATGTCTTGTGGGCCACAAATGCGGGCCAGTGATCTTTGATCTTCTCATATTTGCCAATGGATTCTGGTGTCTTTTTTTCTCGACAAACTGGTTCAGCTCTTTCCTCCACCTCCTCATTAGGCTTGCCATCTTCTTAAGAGCACAAGACCTGATTAATTGCTCTTTAACTGGCTTCTCCGGATCCTCCTCTGGCGGTAGGGTGAAATTTGCCTTCAGCTCAGTCCAAAGATCTTCTTTCTGCATATCATTGACATAAGACACCTCATGGTCTTCATTCTTAGCAGGCTTATACCATTGCTGGATGCTGATCGGGATCTTGTCCCTAACAAGAACCCCGCACTGAGCAGAAAATGCCTTCCTTGTCCGGATGGGTTCAATCAGTTCGCCGTCGGGCGCGATTTCTATGATCTCAAACTTTTCATCCGAGCTCAACTTTTTCTTCGGGCCTTGTCTCCTTACCGAAGTTGTGCTCGATCCGGAGGGCTAGAAATTATAAGGAAGAAAGACGACAGTAATTAATATGTGTACATATACCAAAACAATGGATGCATCAATTAACTAGTCAGCACGGGCTTAACTAATATATATATACCTGGCCGGATTCGGTTCGGTGACCGGAGCAGTCAGCACGGTCTCCTTGTACCTCCATTGTGTCACCGGAGGCATCATGAACATACTCCTCCTCTTGTACTGGCATTATTGGGTCGAAGCCATCATAAACATAGCCCTCTTCTTCATCCAGTCCTTCCAGCTGACCATCGGTGTCGATGAGAAATGACGCAACATCATCACTTCCATTTGCGATTATGTCCCCCAACATCGTTTCTGTTTCTTCGTCTCGGGAGTGCTCCATAGTTGCTGCAAATATTTACAACATGTCAATTATTATTCAAACATGGTACAGATGGATATATATATATATATATATTAGTGGCAAACGTAGAACTAGCTAGCTAATCACAATAAGGAATCATGTTAGTGGCCTCGACGCTGCTTCTCTATTCCTTTCTTCTTCTCCTCTTCTTTTTCTTCTTTTTTCCTCTTCTTATTTATTTCTCCTCTTCTTCCTCTCCTCCTTTTCTCCTTTCTTCCTCTTCTTATTTTCCTTTTTCCTCTCATTCTTTTATTATTGCTTGTTTAAAAAAAATGTTCAAATAGAAAATTTCGAAAAAAACAAAGGTTTTGCCTAATGCATTGTTCATATGAATATACAAACATTTGCATATTCTACAATAATTAATATCACCAAAAAAATCTATGAACAGAAAAAAAACCTAACTTTTCTAAAAATCTATCTTTTGCATATATGAAAACATTAATACACATATGAACAATAAGTACATATATGAACAAAAACATGCTCTGAACAATTTTTGAACATTACATACACATAGCCACATACATACACATATACATTATATATATATATATGAACAAAAAAACTAAACTAATAAAAATGAAAAAAAACAGAGCCGCATATATATATAGCCACATACATACACATATATATATATATACATTGAACAAAAAAAATTAAACTAATAAAAATGAAAAAAAATAGAGCCGGTGCGGCGCGGCGGCTCAGAGCGGTGGCGGCGTGCGGGGGCGGGCGACGGCGACGGGGCAGGGGCTCGGGGCGCGGCGCGCGGGGGCGGGCGACGGCGACGGGGCAGCCTGGCGGCGACGACGGCGGGCGCGGGCTCGGGGAGGACGGCGCGGGCTCGGGGAGGCTGGCGCGGGCTCGGGGAGGCCGGCGACGACGACGGGCACGGGCGACGGCGACGGCGACGGCTGGGGCGGCGGGCGGCGTCGGGGCAGCCTGGCGGCGTCGATGTGCTCGGCGTCGTCGGGGGGCAACTGGTGGCGATGAACTCTGCAAAACTGCAAAGTGCTACTTATATACAAGGAGCATTGGTCACGGTTGGTGGCACCAACCGGGACTAATGCCCCCTTTAGTCCCGGTTGGTGCCACCAACCGAGACCAAAGGCCTCTTTTCGGCAGCCCAAAGGGCGGGAAGCTGCGGCCTTTAGTCCCGTTTGGTGGCACCAACCGGGACCAATGCCCCCCCCCTTTAGTCCCGGTTGGTGCCACCAACTGGGACCAAAGGCCCCTGTGCTGCCCGCATCGGGGCCAAAGTTTAGTCCCACCTCGCTAGTTGAGAGGGGCACGCAGTGGTTTATAAGCCCCACTGTCGCACCCCTCTCGAGCTCCTCTCCATTGCAGGCTTACGGGCCTACTAGCTACTGCTTTGCCTGATGGGCCTTTTGGGCCTTCTGCGGGCCTGAATCCTGGCCCAAAGTAGGGATTCAAGTCGTATTCAGGCCGTGTTGGCCCAGTAGGTGGCCTTTTTTTGTTTTTTTGTTTTCTTTTCTTATTGTTGCTATTTTTATTTTTTCCAGTTTTTTTGTCTTGTTTTCTGCATTATTTATTTTCTTTTGTTTTTTGCTTTATTTTTTAATTCTTTTGCTTTTAGTTTTAGGAAAATTATAAACTTTCTGTTAGTGCCATTACTTTTCAAATTTGAAAACATTTTTTTTTGTTTTCTTTCTTGCTTTATTTATTTTATTTTGTTTCTACTTACAACAAAATACTTATTGTTGTTTTTTTTGTTTTGTTTTCTGCATTATTTATTTTCTTTTGTTTTTTGCTTTATTTTTTAATTCTTTTTGCTTTTAGTTTTAGGAAAATTATAAACTTTCCACTTTTTTTGTTTTTTTGTTTTCTTTCTTGCTTTATTTATTTTATTTTGTTTCTACTTACAACAAAATACTTATTGTTGCTATTTTTAATTATTACGAGGGCCGAACCATAAGACATTAAAGCATTTCAAATGAACTCTGAAAAAGTTGAAAGTTGGCATGGTATCATAAATTGACCCACACATAGCATGTGCATGTACAAAACGGACAATGGTATCATACTCGTCAGTTACAAAGTTGGCATGGTATCATCATAATAGTTGCGGGAGAAAGTCTTCACTTTTTCTTCGCTTGTGTCATTGCTTATTGCGCCGTAACCATGGATAATCTTCATCGTTTATCAAGATGCTGGGGTCAGCCTTGACTTTAAAGGGAGGAATTTCATGAAACTTTTCATAATCTTCAGACATGTCTGTCTTGTCCTCCACTCCCATGATGTCCCTTTTTCCGGAAAGAACTATGTGGCGCTTTGGCTCATCGTATGATGTATTCGCTTCCTTATCTTTTCTCTTTCCCGGTCTGGTAGACATGTCCTTCACATAGATAACCTGTGCCACATCATTGGCTAGGACGAACGGTTTGTCAGTGTACCCAAGATTTTTCAGATCCACTGTTGTCATTCCGTACTGTGGGTCTACCTGTACCCCGTCTCCTAACAGATTGACCCATTTGCACTTAAACAAAGGGACCTTAAAATCATGTCCGTAGTCAAGTTCCCATATGTCCACTATGTAACCATAATATGTGTCCTTTCCCCTCTCGGTTGTTGCATCAAAGCGGACACCGCTGTTTTGGTTGGTGCTCTATTGATCTTGGTCAATCGTGTAAAATGTATTCCCATTTATCTCGTATCCTTTCCAAATCAATACAGTCAAAGATGGTCCCCTAGATAACAAGTACAACTCATCACAAACAGTGTTGTCACCTCTGATACGTGCTTCCAACCAACTGCTGAAAGTCCTGATGTGTTCACATGTAATCCAGTCGTCGCACTGCTCCGGGTGTTTGGAATGCAGACTGTTCTTGTGTTCATCGACATACGGGGTCACCAAGGTAGAGTTCTGTCGAACTGTGTAGTGTGCTTGAGACCAAGAATATCCGTCCCTGCATATTAGTGAGTCCCTTCCAAGCATGCCTTTTCCAGTCAGTCTCCCCTCATACCGCGATTTAGGGAGACCAATCTTCTTAAGGCCAGGAATAAAGTCAACACAAAACCCGATGACATCCTCTGTTTGATGGCCCATGGAGATGCTTCCTTCTGGCCTAGCGCGGTTACAAACATATTTCTTTAGGAATCCCATGAACCTCTCAAAGGGGTACATATTGTGTAGAAATACGGGGCCCAGAATGACAATCTCGTCAACTAGATGAACTAGGACGTGCGTCATGATATTGAAGAAGGATGGTGGGAACACCAGCTCGAAACTGACAAGACATTGCACCACATCACTCCTTAGCCTTGGTATGATTTCTGGATCGATCACCTTCTGAGAGATTGCATTGAGGAATGCACATAGCTTCACAATGGCTAATCAGACGTTTTCCAGTAGAAGCCCCCTCAATGCAACCGGAAGCAGTTGCATCATAATCACGTGGCAGTCATGAGACTTTAGGTTCTGAAACTTTTTCTCTGCCATATTTATTATTCCTTTTATATTCGACGAGAAGCCAGTCGGGACCTTCATACTAAGCAGGCATTCAAAGAAGATTTCCTTCTCTTCTTTGGTAAGAGCATAGCTGGCAGGACCTTCATACTGCTTTGGAGGCATGCCGTCTTTTTCGTGCAAACGTTGCAGGTCCTCCCGTGCCTCAGCTGTATCTTTTGTCTTCCCATACACGCCCAAGAAGCCTAGCAGGTTCACGCAAAGGTTCTTCGTCACGTGCATCACGTCGATCGAAGAGCGGACCTCTAGGTCTTTCCAGTACGGTAGGTCCCAAAATATAGATTTCTTCTTCCACATGAGTGCGTGTCCCCTAGCGTCACTCGGAACAGCTAGTCCGCCGGGACCCTTTCCAAAGATTATGTGTAAATCATTGACCATAGCAAGTACGTGATCACCGGTACGCATGGCGGGCTTCTTCCGGTGATCTGCCTCGCCTTTGAAATGCTTGCCTTTCTTTCGACATTGATGGTTGGTCGGAAGAAATCGACGATGGCCCAGGTACACATTCTTCTTGCAGCTTGCCAGGTATATACTATCGGTGTCAAGTAAACAGTGCGTGCATGCGTGGTATACCTTGTTTGTCTGTCCTGAAAGGTTACTGAGAGCGGGCCAATCGTTGATGGTCACGAACAGCAACGCCTTTAGGTTAAATTCCTCCTGTTTGTGCTCATCCCACGTACGTACACTGTTTCCATTCCACAGCTGTAAAAGTTCTTCAACTAATGGCCTTAGGTACACATCAATGTCATTTCCGAGTTTCTTAGGGCCTTGGATGAGAACTGGCATCATAATGAACTTCCGCTTCATGCACATCCAAGGAGGAATGTTACATAGAGTCACGGGCCAGGTGCTATGATTGCTGCTCTGCTCCCCGAAAGGATTAATGCCATCCGCGCTTAAAGCAAACCATACGTTCCTTGGCTCACTTGCAAACTCATCCCAGTACTTTCTCTCGATTTTTCTCCACTGCGACCCGTCAGCGGGTGCTCTCAACTTCCCATCTTTCTTGCGGTCCTCACTGTGCCATCGCATCAACTTGGCATGCTCTCCATTTCTGAACAGACGTTTCAACCGTGGTATTATAGGAGCATACCACATCACATTCGCAGGAACCCTCTTCCTGGGGGGCTCACTGTCAACATCACCAGGGTCATCTCGTCTGATCTTATACCGTAATGCACCGCATACCAGGCATGCGTTCAGATCCTTGTACGCACTGCGGTAGAGGATGCAGTCATTAGGGCATGCATGTATCTTCTGCACCTCCAATCCTAGAGGGCATACGACCTTCTTTGCTGCGTATGTACTGTCGGGCAATTCGTTATCCTTTGGAAGCTTCTTCTTCAATATTTTTAGTAGCTTCTCAAATCCTTTGTCAGGCACAACATTCTCTGCCTTCCACTGCAGCAATTCCAGTATGGTACCGAGCTTTGTGTTGCCATCTTTGCAATTGGGGTACAACCCTTTTCTGTGGTCCTCTAGCATGCGATTGAACTTCAGCTTCTCCTTTTGACTTTTGCATTGCGTCCTTGCATCGACAATGACCCGGCGGAGATCATCATCATCGGGCACATCGTCTGGTTCCTCTTGATCCTCAGCAGCTTCGCCCGTTGCAGCATCATCGTGCACATCGTCTGGTTCCTCTTGATCTTCAGGAGCGTCACCGTATTCAGGGGGCACATAGTTGTCATCGTACTCTTCTTCTTCGCCGTCTTCCATCATAACCCCTATTTCTCCGTGCCTCGTCCAAACATTATAGTGTGGCATGAAACCCTTGTAAAGCAGGTGGGTGTGGAGGATTTTCCGGTCAGAGTAAGACTTTGTATTCCCACATATAGGGCATGGACAACACATAAAACCATTCTGCTTGTTTGCCTCAGCCACTTCGAGAAAATAATGCATGCCCTTAATGTACGCGGAGGTGTGTCTTGAACCGTACATCCATTGCCGGTTCATCTGCGTGCATTATATGATGAAGTGACCAAATGAATAGAAGTTCATCATCACATTAAAAACCAAAGTACATACATAGTTCTCATCTAACAACATAAAGCTCTGCAGAGCATCTAAATTAATTAAACCATACACTGAAACTATGTAAAACATTTCAATGCGAAAACAAATGCGATCATAATCGCAACCAATGTAACAACTGATCCAACGGCATAATGATACCAAGCCTCGGTATGAATGGCATATTTTCTAATCTTTCTAATCTTCAAGCGCATTGCATCCATCTTGATCTTGTGATCATCAACGACATCCGCAACATGCAACTCCAATATCATCTTCTCCTCCTCAATTTTTCTAATTTTTTCCTTCAAGAAATTGTTTTCTTCTTCAACTAAATTTAACCTCTCGACAATAGGGTCGGTTGGAATTTCCGGTTCAACAACCTCCTAGATAAATAAAATCTATGTCACGTTGGTCGGCATAATTGTCATAAACAATAAATGAACCAATAGTTATGAAAAGATAATATATACCACATCCGAATCATAGACAGGACGAGGGCCGACGGGGGCGGATGCCAAAACCATCGCACTATATAAGATGCAATAATAAAAGTAATAAAATAATACAAGTATCTATCTAAACATACAAGTAAGAATATTTTTCCTTTCAGAAAGAAGATAAGAACAAGAGGCTCACCACGGTGGTGCCGGCGATGAGATCGGCGCGGGTGATCGACGACGGTGAAGACGGGGACGGGGCGTGACGGACCGCTAAATCTAGACAAATATTGAGGAAAATGGAGCTTGGCGGTCGAGCATGGAGGGGAGAATGCTTAAATAGTGTGGCTCGGGCATTCCATCGAACACCTCGTGTGCATAGGAGGTGAGCTAGAGCACCACAAAGCTCTCCCCTCGCCGGCCACGAAAAATAGAGCACTGGGAGTGCTCTGCTCGCGAGCAGGGGGTATATATAGGCACCACCATTGGTCCCGGTTGATAGCACGAATCGGGACTAAAGGTTAGCCTTTGGTCCCGGTTCGTGCCACCAACCGGGACCAATGGTGGTGGGCCAGGAGCGAGGCCCTTTGGTCCCGGTTCGTCCCTCCAACCGGGACCAAAAGGTCCAGACGAACCGGGACCAATGGCCCACGTGGCCCGGCCGGCCCCCGGGGCTCAAGAACTGGGTCCAATGCCCCCATTGGTCCCGGTTTTGGATTGAACCGGGACTAATGGGCTGGACCGGCCTGGACCATTGCCCCCTGTTCTACTAGTGAACCCATCTCCATCAATGCATTATCTATCACATTACGTGATAGACCCTTTGTGAAGGGATCTGCCAAGTTTTTCGACGTTTGGATATAATCCAACGTAATAACTTCGGAGTTCCTCAGTTTCCTGACAGATTTTAATCTCCTCTTCACATACCTTGAGGACTTCATATTGTCCTTAGAACTGTTTATCTTGACGATCACAGTTTGATTATCACAGTTCATCAGGATAGGGGGTATTGGTTTTTCAACCATAGGTAAGTCCATCAATAGCTCACGAAGCCACTCTGCTTCAACAGTGGCAGTGTCTAATGTTGTGAGTTCTGCTTCCATAGTTGACCTCGTTAAGATGGTCTGCTTGCAAGACTTCCAGGAAACAGAGCCACCACCAAGTGTAAAAACATAACCACTTGTGGCCTTAATCTCATCAGCATCAGATATCCAGTTCGAGTCACTATAACCCTCCAGTACCCTTGGATACCCGGTGTAGTGAATCCCATAGCTCGTAGTGCCCTTCAAGTAGCGCATAACTCTCTCAAGCGCACGCCAATGATCATCTCCCGGTTTTGACACAAACCGACTCAGCTTGCTCACAGCAAAAGAGATGTCAGGCCTCGTGGCACTCGCCAAATACATAAGTGAGCCAATAATCTGAGAATACCTCAGTTGATCTCTAGCAATCCGTCGATTCTTTCGAAGCAACACACTAGCACCATATGGAGTTGGAGAAGGCGTGCAGTCGCTATACCCAAAACGACTCAAAACCTTTTCCACATAGTGAGACTGAAGTAGTGTGATCCCACCATTCTCATCTCTCAACAGCTTGATGTTTAAGATAACATCAGCTACTCCTAGATCCTTCATCTCAAAACAGCGAGATAAGAAATCCTTAACCTCCTTGATTAAATCAAGTTTGGTTCCAAAGATCAATAGGTCATCGACATACAGACAAAGAATAACTCCTTCGCCCCCACCATGGCGATAGTACACACACTTGTCACCATCATTTACTACAAAGCCGGCAGCAGTTAATGTTCTTTCGAACTTCTCATGCCACTCCTTAGGAGCTTGCTTAAGGCCATATAAAGACTTTAATAACTTGCACACCTTTCCTTCTTGACCAGGTACTACAAAACCATCTGGCTGATCCATGTAAATTTCCTCCTTCAACCCTCCATTGAGGAAAGCCGTCTTAACATCCATTTGATGAACGAGAAGACCATGTGAGGCAGCCAGTGATAGTAGCACCCGAATTGTGGTAAGTCTAGCCACGGGTGAGTAAGTATCAAAGAAGTCTTCACCTTCTTTCCGGGTATAACCCTTAGCCACAAGCCGTGCCTTGTACTTTTCAATCGTACCATCAGGTCTAAGCTTCTTCTTGAGCACCCACTTACATCCTACAGGTTTGCACCCATAAGGACGGTCAGTGATCTCCCAGGTCCCGTTAGCTAAGATGGAATCCATCTCGCTACGAACAGCTTCCTTCCAGTAGTCAGCGTCAGGAGATGCATAGGCTTCTGAAATAGTCCTGGGTGTGTAATCCACAAGGTACACAATGAAATCATCACCAAAGGACTTTGCAGTCCTCTGTCTCTTACTCCTTACAGGATTTTCATTGTCACCCTCAACAGGATTCTCAACGTGTTCCATCGCAATGGTGGGTTCAGGAATTACAGTGAGTTCCTCACTAGATGGAATAGGTATCTCCTGATTTGATGAACTTGACATATCCTTCATAGGAAATATGTCCTCAAAGAAAGTTGCATCATTAGACTCCATAATCGTACCAGCATGCATGACGGATACCTCAGATTTTATTATCAAAAATCTATAGCCAATGCTATGAAAAGCATAGCCTAGAAGAACACAATCCACGGTTTTTGGTCCAAGCTTGCGCTTCTTGGGAATTGGTATATTGACTTTCGCCAAACAACCCTAAGAACGTAGGTAAGAGACTTTCAACCTTTTCCTTTCCCATTCCTTAAATGGAGTCATGGTCTTATGCTTTGTGGGAACTCGGTTTAGGACATGACACGCGGTCATTAGCGCCTTCCCCCACCATTCCTTGGAAAGACCCGATGTGTCTAACATGGTGTTAACCAAATCAGTTAGAGTTCGGTTCTTTCTTTCGGCCACCCCATTAGACTGAGGTGAGTAGGGAGGCGTCCTCTCATGGATTATACCATGTTCCGCACAAAACAGATCAAATTCATTGGAAAAACACTCTCCACCACGATTGGACCTAAGCCGTTTAATTTTTCGATCAAGTTGGTTCTCTGCCTCAGCTTTATAGTTTTTGAAGAAAGTTAAAGCCTCGTCTTTTGATTTCAGAAGATACACATAACAATATCTAGTGGAGTCATCAATCAACATCATGAAATATATCTTTCCACCTTTTGTCAACACGCCATTCATCTCACAAAGATCAGAATGCATGAGCTCTAGTGGCGCCAAGTCTCTTGCCTCTGCAGTCTTATGGGACTTGCGAGGTTGTTTAGCTTGCACACATACTTGGCACTTAGAGCCTTTGACAGTAGAGATTTTCGGATTAAATTCATATTGGCTAGCCACATCATGCAACCAAAGTTAATATGACAAAGTCGCGAATGCCAAATATCTGACTCATTATTGTGGCAAACATTATTGATAACTTTAGTGCAAATATCTGACAAAGATAGGCGGAACAAGCCTCCGCACTCATAGCCTTTTCCAACAAATTGTCCACACTTGGAAATTACAACTTTATTGGACTCAAAAACCAACTTAAAACCATCTCGACATAAACGGGAACCGCTAACGAGATTTTTATTGATGGACGGCACATGATGAACGTTCTTCAGGTGCACGGTCTTCCCCGAAGTAAACTTTAGATCGACCGTACCAACACCTCGAACGATGGCGTGTGACCGTTCCCCATCAGCACAGGAGAAGTCCCTGTGGCCTGGTAAGAAGAAAACATTGTGGAGTCAGCACAAACATGTACATTGGCGCCAGTGTCAATTAACCAATCAGGGGATTGAAATACTAAAAGGATGGTAGGAAAAATACCGTACCCTGATTCCTTCATATTAGTATCACCGATGACAACATTAGCGGACTTGCCGCCCTTCTCATGTTCGCGCTCCTCAAAGCGGTTAGGACACTTCGGAGCCCAGTGATTAGGATCACCGCAAACATGGCAAAGTCCCTTCCCCTTCTTATGAGAATTCTTCTTGAAGTTGGTAGAATGTGACGGCTTGTTCTTTGTATCAAACTTGCCTTTCCCCTGAGTTTTGTTCTTGTTGTTTTTGAACTTATTGGGCTGGAAGTTCTTCTTCTGTACCATGTGGGCACTAGAAGCTCCCTCGGCAACTCGAGCATGTGTGTCCTTTGCTCTCGCCTTCTCTTCAACATCAAGAGTACCAATGAGATCCGCAACGGAAAACTCTTGTCTCTTGTGTTTCAGGGAAGTAGCAAAATTGTTCCACGAAGGTGGAAGCTTGGCAATAATGCCTTCGGCAACAAATTTGTCCGGCAACACACACTTGAAGTGCTCAAGTTCTTTTGCGAGCGACTGTATCTCATGAGCCTGCTGTACAACAAAGCGCTCATCAGTCATCTTGTAGTCATAGAATTGCTCCATGACGTACAACTCGCTACTGGCGTCCGAGGCACCAAACTTGGCCTCGAGCGCTGCCCACATGTCCTTGCCGTTGTCAAAGGACATATACGAATCCACAATGGAATCATCAAGAACACCCAGAAGAGCGCCTTTAAAGAGAGTATCGATCTTCTCAAAAGCTTCCAGCTGTGCTGGATTAAGATCGCCCTCAGGCTTGCCCTTAGTGGCGTTATAGCAGCCCATGGTCTGAAACCAGTAGACTTCTCTCGTGCACCACCTCTTATATTGCGCCTTATTAAAGGCAGGCGGCTTCAGATGCGCATCAAAACCACTCAGAGTAAATTGCCTATAATCAGGTTTTTGGATTGTTGAAAATATGAGCAAATTACTACGAGATTTAATCCGAATTAACAGAAGATAAATCATGACTACAGTAGCAGAGATTGAACTAATCATGCGAACTAGCATAGTAGATGAACAGATCAAATCTAGGGCACATACTAGAAACATGAACTCTACCATGATCTCGAACAGGAAAGATAGAATCACATACGGTGCAGCGGGAGCAGCACCGCCGGCATTGACGTTGTCGCCCATGTCGTCGAGGATGAGGTTGCCGAGGTCGGGGAAGAAGTCATCGTTCGTGAAGTCGTCGTTGCCAGCAGTCGCGCGAGTGCGCTCCCCAAAAACCTGATCGCCCCTCTCCCGTACAGGATCACGAGAGGCGGGGTTCCGGAGGCCTGCTGTCCCTTCTTCCAGTGCACGCCGAAAGGAGGGATGGAGAAGACTTGATCGGCGGTGCAATGGACTGGAATGGTGGTGAGAAACCATACGAAGCGGCGGCGGCTAGGGTAGACGTCTGCCTGACTATATAGTGCGGCGGCTAGAGTAAACCCCACGTCCGAGTCGTCACGATCCAAAAGAATCGAAAACGGTTCAGTAATTAACGCGTCCGTTAATTATTAATTAACGGCTCATTAATTTTTCCCGAGCAGCAAAAATATAGACAACGTGCATAGCTCTGTCCTCGGCTCGGCTCAATACCGCAACCCGCAGCACGTCATGACGAGGCGTGGCGTGGCGTGGCGTGGCAAGGCGAGCGAGGAGGAGGAGCACGCGTGTAGGTCTCCTCTTCTGATGCTCATACAAGTGGTAGGAGAGCTCACCTTATAAAGAGGTGCAACTCTCTCTCAACTTATGAGGTGGGACTAAACTTTAGCCTCACTCACTCCACTCACATGTGTGCATGAATGGGCCAAGAGAATTTCAGAAATTTAGTTGGGCTTTGGGCCAAAAGCCCACTAGCAAATTCCAACACTCTCTCTGTTCACTTTTATAAGTCTTTGAAGACATTTCAAACAACATGCAAATCAGTTTATTTTCGGCTGTCTGAAACGACTTATAAAAGTGAACGGAGGGAGTAGTATATGTCGTTCCTTTCCACCTCGCGAACAGCCATTTCGATCCATCCGGTGATTACGGAAACCGCTCGTCGCGGCGCTCCGGCCGGTCTTTTCTTATTCCCACGGGCCAGTAACGTGCAAGATGGCCACTTCCAACGAACCAACCAAAGAGGTAGCTTTTTTATGAATAAAAATAACAAAAATGCTAGAGCTCACGGAAGACACTTCGGCTGGGGCAGGCTGTCAAAAATGAGAAGTCGCTAGCAAACACCAAGTCGCTTCATACAGCCCAGCCGGTCATCCACTCGTTCCTCCTAGTTAGCCGGTAACTGAATTTGTCTCCAAAAAAAGGCGGTAACTGAATGCTTATGTGGCCGTTCTGTATGGCACTAAGCCTCATGTTGGTCCCTCATGTAAGCCACTAATGGGACGATGATATGGCAGTGCTGCTGAGGTGGATAGGCTGCATGTCAAGAGAAATACTATAGTGGGGATGAGCTATTTAGGTATTATAGACCTCCTAGTTAGCCGGTCACTGAATTTGTCTAAAAAAAAGGCGGGAACTGAATGCTTATGTGGCTGTTCTGTATGGCACTAAGCCTCATGTTGGTCCCTCATGTAAGCCACTAATGGAACGATGATGTGGCAGTGCTGCTGAGGTGGATAAGCTGCATGTCAAGAGAAATATTATGGTGGGGATGAATTATTTAGGTATTATAGACCTCCTAGTTAGCCGGTAACTAAATTTGTCTCAAAAAAAGGCGGTAACTGAATGCTTATGTGGCCGTTCTGTATGGCACTAAGCCTCATGTTGGTCCCTCATGTAAGCCACTAATGGAACGATGATGTGGCACTGCTGCTGAGGTGGATAGGCTGCAAGTCAAGAGAAATACTATAGTGGGGATGAACTATTTAGGTATTATAAACCTCATAGTTAGCCGGTAACTGAATTTGTCTCAAAAAAAGGCGGTAACTGAATGCTTATGTGGCCGTTCTGTATGGCACTAAGCCTCATGTTGGTCCCTCATGTAAGCCACTAATGGAACGATGATGTGGCAGGACTGCCGAGGTGGATAGGCTGCATGTCAAGAGAAATACTATAGTGGGGATGAACTATTTAGGTATTATAGACCTCCTAGTTAGCCGGTAACTGAATTTGTCTACAAAAATGCGATAACTGAATGCTTATGTGGCCTTTCTTTATGGCACTAAGCCTCATGTTGGTCCCTCATGTAAGCCACTAATGGAACGATGATGTGGCAGTGCTATTGAGGTGGATAGGCTGCATGTCAAGAGAAATACTATAGTGGGGATGAACTATTTAGGTATTATAGACCTCCTAGTTAGCCGGTAACCGAATTTGTCTCCAAAAAAGGCGGTAACTGAATGCTTATGTGGCCGTTCTGTATGGCACTAAGCCTCATGTTGGTCCCTCATGTAAGCCACTAATGGGACGATGATGTGGCAGTGCTGCTGAGGTGGATAGGCTGTATTTCAAGAGAAATACTATTAGTGGGGACGAACTATTTAGGTATTATAGGCCTCCTAGTTAGCCAGTAACTGAATTTGTCTCAAAAAAAAGGCGGTAACTGAATGCTTATGTGGCCGTTCTGTATGGCACTAAGCCTCATGTTGGTCCCTCATGTAAGCCACTAATGGAACGATGATGTGGCAGTGCTGCTGAGGTGGATAGGCCGCATGTCAAGAGAAATATAATAGTGGGGATGAACTATTTAGGTATTATAGACCTCCTAGTTAGCCGGTAACCGAATTTGTCTCAAAAAAGGCGGTAACTGAATGCTTATGTGGCCGTTCTATATGGCACTAAGCCTCATGTTGGTCCCTCATGTAAGCCACTAATGGAACGATGATGTGGCAGTGCTGCTGAGGTGGATAGGCTGCATTTCAAGAGAAATACTATAATGGGGATGAACTATTTAGGTATTATAGACCTCCTAGTTAGCCGGAACTGAATTTGTCTAAAAAAAGGCGGTAACTGAATGCTTATGTGGCCGTTCTGTATGGCACTAAGCCTCATGTTGGTCCCTCATGTAAGCCAGTAATGGAACGATGATGTTGCAGTGCTGCTGAGGTGGATAGGCTGCATGTCAAGAGAAATACTATAGTGGGGATGAACTATTTAGGTATTATAGACCTCCTAGTTAGCTGGTAACCGAATTTGTCTCAAGAAAAGGCGCTAACTGAATGCTTATGTGGCCGTTCTGTATGGCACTAAGCCTCATGTTGGTCCCTCATGTAAGCCACTAATGGAACGATGATGTGGCAGTGCTGCTGAGGTGGATAGGCTGCATTTCAAGAGAAATACTATAGTGCGGATGAACTATTTAGGTATTATAGACCTTCTAGTTAGCCTGTAACTGAATTTGTCTCAAAAAAGGCGGTAACTGAATGCTTATGTGGCCGTTGTGTATGGCACTAAGCCCCATGTTGGTCCCTCATGTAAGCCACTAATGGAACGATGATGTGGCAGTGCTGCTGAGGTGGATTGGCTCCATGTCAAGAGAAATACTATAGTGGGGATGAACTATTTAGGTATTATAGACCTCCTAGTTAGACGGTAACCGAATTTGTCTCCAAAAAGGCGGTAACTGAATGCTTATGTGGCCGTTCTGTATGGCACTAAGCCTCATGTAGGTCCCTCATGTAAGCCACTAATGGAACGATGATGTGGCAGTGCTGCTGAGGTGGATAGGCTGCATGTCAAGAGAAATACTATAGTGGGGATGAACTATTTAGGTATTATAGACCTCCTAGTTAGCCGGTAACTGAATTTGTCTAAAAAAAGGCGGTAACTGAATGCTTATGTGGCCGTTCTGTATGGCACTAAGCCTCATGCTGGTCACTCATGTAAGCCACTAATGGAACGATGATGTGGCAGTGCTGCTGAGGTGGATAGGCTGCATGTCAAGAGAAATACTATAGTGGGGATGAACTATTTAGGTATTATAGACCTCCTAGTTAGCCGGTAACCGAATTTGTCTCAAAAAAAGGCGGTAACTGAATGCTTATGTGGCCCTTCTATATGGCACTAAGCCTCATGTTGGTCCCTCATGTAAGCCACTAATGGAACGATGATGTGGCAGTGCTGCTGAGGTGGATAGGCTGCATGTCAAGAGAAATACTATAGTGGGGATGAACTATTTAGGTATTATAGACCTTCTAGTTAGCCGGTAACTCAATTTGTCTCAAAAAAAGGCGGTAACTGAATGCTTATGTGGCCGTTCTATATGGAACTAAGCCTCATGTTGGTCCCTCATGTAAGCCACTAATGGAACGATGAAGTGGAAGTGCTGCTGAGGTGGATAGGCTGCATGTCAAGAGAAATACTATAGTGGGGATGAACTATTTAGGTATCATAGACCTCCTAGTTAGCCGGTAACTGAATTTGTCTAAAAAAAGGCGGTAACTGAATGCTTATGTGGCCGTTCTGTATGGCACTAAGCCTCATGTTGGTCCCTCATGTAAGCCACTAATGGAACGATGATGTGGCAGTGCTGCTGAGGTGGATAGGCTGCATGTCAAGAGAAATACTATAGTGGGGATGAACTATTTAGGTATTATAGACCTTCTAGTTAGCCGGTAACTCAATTTGTCTCAAAAAAAGGCGGTAACTGAATGCTTATGTGGCCGTTCTATATGGCACTAAGCCTCATGTTGGTCCCTCATGTAAGCCACTAATGGAACGATGAATTGGAAGTGCTGCTGAGGTGGATAGACTGTATGTCAAGAGAAATACTATAGTGGGGATGAACTATTTAGGTATCATAGACCTCCTAGTTAGCCGGTAACTGAATTTGTCTAAAAAAAGGCGGTAATTGAATGCTTATGTGGCCGTTCTGTATGGCACTAAGCCTCATGTTGGTCCCTCATGTAAGCCACTAATGGAACGATGATGTGGCAGTGCTGCTGAGGTGGATAGGCTGCATGTCAAGAGAAATACTATAGTGGGGATGAACTATTTAGGTATTATAGACCTCCTAGTTAGCCGGTAACTGAATTTGTCTCAAAAAAGGAGGTAACTGAATGCTTATGTGGCCGTTCTGTATGGCGCTAAGCCTCATGTTGGTCCCTCATGTAAGCCACTAATGGAACGATGATGTGGGAGTGCTGCCGAGAAGGATAGGCTGCATGTCAAGAGAAATACTATAGTGGGGATGAACTATTTAGGTATTATAGACCTTCTAGTTAGCCTGTAACTGAATTTGTCTCAAAAAAGGCGGTAACTGAATGCTTATGTGGCCGTTGTGTATGGCACTAAGCCCCATGTTGGTCCCTCATGTAAGCCACTAATGGAACGATGATGTGGCAGTGCTGCTGAGGTGGATAGGCTGCATGTCAAGAGAAATACTATAGTGGGGATGAACTATTTAGGTATTATAGACCTCCTAGTTAGACGGTAACCGAATTTGTCTCCAAAAAGGCGGTAACTGAATGCTTATGTGGCCGTTCTGTATGGCACTAAGCCTCATGTAGGTCCCTCATGTAAGCCACTAATGGAATGATGATGTGGCAGTGCTGCTGAGGTGGATAGGCTGCATGTCAAGAGAAATACTATAGTGGGGATGAACTATTTAGGTATTATAGACCTCCTAGTTAGCCGGTAACTGAATTTGTCTAAAAAAAGGCGGTAACTGAATGCTTATGTGGCCGTTCTGTATGGCACTAAGCCTCATGTTGGTCACTCATGTAAGCCATTAATGGAACGATGATGTGGCAGTGCTCCTGAGGTGGATAGGCTGCATGTCAAGAGAAATACTATAGTGGGGATGAACTATTTAGGTATTATAGACCTCCTAGTTAGCCGGTAACCGAATTTGTCTCAAAAAAAAGGCGGTAACTGAATGCTTATGTGGCCCTTCTATATGGCACTAAGCCTCATGTTGGTCCCTCATGTAAGCCACTAATGGAACGATGATGTGGCAGTGCTGCTGAGGTGGATAGGCTGCATGTCAAGAGAAATACTATAGTGGGGATGAACTATTTAGGTATTATAGACCTTCTAGTTAGCCGGTAACTCAATTTGTCTCAAAAAAAGGCGGTAACTGAATGCTTATGTGGCCGTTCTATATGGCACTAAGCCTCATGTTGGTCCCTCATGTAAGCCACTAATGGAACGATGAAGTGGCAGTGCTGCTGAGGTGGATAGGCTGCATGTCAAGAGAAATACTATAGTGGGGATGAACTATTTAGGTATCATTGACCTCCTAGTTAGCCGGTAACTGAATTTGTCTAAAAAAAGGCGGTAACTGAATGCTTATGTGGCCGTTCTGTATGGCACTAAGCCTCATGCTGGTCACTCATGTAAGCCACTAATGGAACGATGATGTGGCAGTGCTGCTGAGGTGGATAGGCTGCATGTCAAGAGAAATACTATAGTGGGGATGAACTATTTAGGTATTATAGACCTCCTAGTTAGCCGGTAACCGAATTTGTCTCAAAAAAAGGCGGTAACTGAATGCTTATGTGGCCCTTCTATATGGCACTAAGCCTCATGTTGGTCCCTCATGTAAGCCACTAATGGAACGATGATGTGGCAGTGCTGCTGAGGTGGATAGGCTGCATGTCAAGAGAAATACTATAGTGGGGATGAACTATTTAGGTATTATAGACCTTCTAGTTAGCCGGTAACTCAATTTGTCTCAAAAAAAGGCGGTAACTGAATGCTTATGTGGCCGTTCTATATGGAACTAAGCCTCATGTTGGTCCCTCATGTAAGCCACTAATGGAACGATGAAGTGGAAGTGCTGCTGAGGTGGATAGGCTGCATGTCAAGAGAAATACTATAGTGGGGATGAACTATTTAGGTATCATAGACCTCCTAGTTAGCCGGTAACTGAATTTGTCTAAAAAAAGGCGGTAACTGAATGCTTATGTGGCCGTTCTGTATGGCACTAAGCCTCATGTTGGTCCCTCATGTAAGCCACTAATGGAACGATGATGTGGCAGTGCTGCTGAGGTGGATAGGCTGCATGTCAAGAGAAATACTATAGTGGGGATGAACTATTTAGGTATTATAGACCTTCTAGTTAGCCGGTAACTCAATTTGTCTCAAAAAAAGGCGGTAACTGAATGCTTATGTGGCCGTTCTATATGGCACTAAGCCTCATGTTGGTCCCTCATGTAAGCCACTAATGGAACGATGAATTGGAAGTGCTGCTGAGGTGGATAGACTGTATGTCAAGAGAAATACTATAGTGGGGATGAACTATTTAGGTATCATAGACCTCCTAGTTAGCCGGTAACTGAATTTGTCTAAAAAAAGGCGGTAATTGAATGCTTATGTGGCCGTTCTGTATGGCACTAAGCCTCATGTTGGTCCCTCATGTAAGCCACTAATGGAACGATGATGTGGCAGTGCTGCTGAGGTGGATAGGCTGCATGTCAAGAGAAATACTATAGTGGGGATGAACTATTTAGGTATTATAGACCTCCTAGTTAGCCGGTAACTGAATTTGTCTCAAAAAAGGAGGTAACTGAATGCTTATGTGGCCGTTCTGTATGGCGCTAAGCCTCATGTTGGTCCCTCATGTAAGCCACTAATGGAACGATGATGTGGGAGTGCTGCCGAGAAGGATAGGCTGCATGTCAAGAGAAATACTATAGTGGGGATGAACTATTTAGGTATTATAGACCTTCTAGTTAGCCTGTAACTGAATTTGTCTCAAAAAAGGCGGTAACTGAATGCTTATGTGGCCGTTGTGTATGGCACTAAGCCCCATGTTGGTCCCTCATGTAAGCCACTAATGGAACGATGATGTGGCAGTGCTGCTGAGGTGGATAGGCTGCATGTCAAGAGAAATACTATAGTGGGGATGAACTATTTAGGTATTATAGACCTCCTAGTTAGACGGTAACCGAATTTGTCTCCAAAAAGGCGGTAACTGAATGCTTATGTGGCCGTTCTGTATGGCACTAAGCCTCATGTAGGTCCCTCATGTAAGCCACTAATGGAATGATGATGTGGCAGTGCTGCTGAGGTGGATAGGCTGCATGTCAAGAGAAATACTATAGTGGGGATGAACTATTTAGGTATTATAGACCTCCTAGTTAGCCGGTAACTGAATTTGTCTAAAAAAAGGCGGTAACTGAATGCTTATGTGGCCGTTCTGTATGGCACTAAGCCTCATGTTGGTCACTCATGTAAGCCATTAATGGAACGATGATGTGGCAGTGCTCCTGAGGTGGATAGGCTGCATGTCAAGAGAAATACTATAGTGGGGATGAACTATTTAGGTATTATAGACCTCCTAGTTAGCCGGTAACCGAATTTGTCTCAAAAAAAAGGCGGTAACTGAATGCTTATGTGGCCCTTCTATATGGCACTAAGCCTCATGTTGGTCCCTCATGTAAGCCACTAATGGAACGATGATGTGGCAGTGCTGCTGAGGTGGATAGGCTGCATGTCAAGAGAAATACTATAGTGGGGATGAACTATTTAGGTATTATAGACCTTCTAGTTAGCCGGTAACTCAATTTGTCTCAAAAAAAGGCGGTAACTGAATGCTTATGTGGCCGTTCTATATGGCACTAAGCCTCATGTTGGTCCCTCATGTAAGCCACTAATGGAACGATGAAGTGGCAGTGCTGCTGAGGTGGATAGGCTGCATGTCAAGAGAAATACTATAGTGGGGATGAACTATTTAGGTATCATTGACCTCCTAGTTAGCCGGTAACTGAATTTGTCTAAAAAAGGCGGTAACTGAATGCTTATGTGGCCATTCTGTATGGCACTAAGCCTCATGTTGGTCCCTCATGTAAGCCACTAATGGAACGATGATGTGGTAGTGCTGCTGAGGTGGATAGGCTGCATGTCAAGAGAAATACTATAGTGGGGATGAACTATTTAGGTATTATAGACCTCCTAGTTAGCCGGTAACTGAATTTGTCTCAAAAAAAGGGGGTAACTGAATGCTTATGTGGCCGTTCTGTATGGCACTAAGCCTCATGTTGGTCCCTCATGTAAGCCACTAATGAAACGATGATGTGGCTGTGCTGTTGAGGTGGATAGGCTGCATGTCAAGAGAAATACTATAGTGGGGATGAGCTATTTAGGTATTATAGACCTCCTAGTTAGCCGGTCACTGAATTTGTCTAAAAAAAGGCGGGAACTGAATGCTTATGTGGCTGTTCTGTATGGCACTAAGCCTCATGTTGGTCCCTCATGTAAGCCACTAATGGAACGATGATGTGGCAGTGCTGCTGAGGTGGATAAGCTGCATGTCAAGAGAAATATTATAGTGGGGATGAACTATTTAGGTATTATAGACCTCCTAGTTAGCCGGTAACTGAATTTGTCTCAAAAAAAGGCGGTAACTGAATGCTTATGTGGCCGTTCTGTATGGCACTAAGCCTCATGTTGCTCCCTCATGTAAGCCACTAATGGAACGATGATGTGGCAGTGCTGCTGAGGTGGATAGGCTGCATGTCAAGAGAAATACTATAGTGGGGATGAACTATTTAGGTATTATAGACCTCCTAGTTAGCCGGTAACCGAATTTGTCTCAAAAAAAGGCGGTAACTGAATTCTTATGTGGCCGTTCTATATGGCACTAAGCCTCATGTTGGTCCCTCATGTAAGCCACTAATGGAACGATGATGTGTCAGTGCTGCTGAGGTGGGTAGGCTGCATGTCAAGAGAAATACTATAGTGGGGATGAACTATTTAGGTATTATAGACCTTCTAGTTAGCCGGTAACTCAATTTGTCTCAAAAAAGGCGGTAACTGAATGCTTATGTGGCCGTTCTATATGGCACTAAGCCTCATGTTGGTCCCTCATGTAAGCCACTAATGGAACGATGAAGTGGCAGTGCTGCTGAGGTGGATAGGCTGCATGTCAAGAGAAATACTATAGTGGGGATGAACTATTTAGGTATCATAGACCTCCTAGTTAGCCGGTAACTGAATTTGTCTAAAAAAAGGCGGTAACTGAATGCTTATGTGGCCGTTCTGTATGGCACTAAGCCTCATGTTGGTCCCTCATGTAAGCCACTAATGGAATGATGATGTGGCAGTGCTGCTGAGGTGGATAGGCTGCATGTCAAGAGAAATACTATAGTGGGGATGAACTATTTAGGTATTATAGACCTCCTAGTTAGCCGGTAACTGAATTTGTCTCAAAAAAAGGCGGTAACTGAATGCTTATGTGGCCGTTCTGTATGGCACTAAGCCTCATGTTGGTCCCTCATGTAAGCCACTAATGGAACGATGATGTGGCAGTGCTGCTGAGGTGGATAGGCTGCATGTCAAGAGAAATACTATAGCGGGGATGAACTATTTAGGTATTATAGACCTCCTAGTTAGCTGGTAACTGAATTTGTCTAAAAAAAGGCGGTAACTGAATGCTTATGTGGCCTTTCTTTATGGCACTAAGCCTCATTTGGTCCCTCATGTAAGCCACTAATGGAACGATGATGTGGCAGTGCTGCTGAGGTGGATAGGCTGCATGTCAAGAGAAATACTATAGTGGGGATCAACTATTTAGGTATTATAGACCTCCTAGTTAGCCGGTAACCGAATTTGACTAAAAAAAGGCGGTAACTGAATGCTTATGTGGCTGTTCTGTATGGCACTAAGCCTCATGTTGGTCCCTCATGTAAGCCACTAATGGAACGATGATGTGGCAGTGCTGCTGAGGTGGATAGGCTGCATGTCAAGAGAAATACTATAGTGGGGATGAACTATTTAGGTATTATAGACCTCCTAGTCAGCCGGTAACTGAATTTGTTTAAAAAAAGGCGGTAACTGAATGCTTATGTGGCCGTTCTGTATGGCACTAAGCCTCATGTTGGTCCCTCATGTAAGCCAGTAATGGAACAATGATGTTGCAGTGCTGCTGAGGTGGAAAGGCTGCATGTCAAGAGAAATACTATAGTGGGGATGAACTATTTAGGTATTATAGACCTCCTAGTTAGCTGGTAACCGAATTTGTCTCAAAAAAAAGGCGGTAACTGAATGCTTATGTGGCCGTTCTATATGGCGCTAAGCCTCATGTTGGTCCCTCATGTAAGCCACTAATGGAACGATGATGTGGCAGTGCTGCTGAGGTGGATAGGCTGCATGTCAAGAGAAATACTATAGTGGGGATGAACTATTTAGGTATTATAGACCTTCTAGTTAGCCGGTAACTCAATTTGTCTCAAAAAAAGGCGGTAACTGAATGCTTATGTGGCCGTTCTATACGGCACTAAGCCTCATGTTGGTCCCTCGTGTAAGCCGCTAATGGAACGATGAAGTGGCAGTGCTGCTGAGGTGGATAGGCTGCATGTCAAGAGAAATACTGTAGTGGGGATGAACTATTTAGGTATCATAGACCTCCTAGTTAGCCGGTAACTGAATTTGTCTAAAAAAAGGCGGTAACTGAATGCTTATGTGGCCGTTCTGTATGGCACTAAGCCTCATGTTGGTCCCTTATGTAAGCCACTAATGGAACGATGATGTGGCAGTGCTGCTGAGGTGGATAGGCTGCATGTCAAGAGAAATACTATAGTGGGGATGAACTATTTAGGGATTATAGACCTCCTAGTTAGCCGGTAACTGAATTTGTTGAAGGAAATATGCCCTAGAGGCAATAATAAAGTTATTATTTATTTCCTTATTTCATGATAAATGTTTATTATTCATGCTAGAATTGTATTAACCGGAAACATAATACATGTGTGAATATATAGACAAACAGAGTGTCGCTAGTATGGCTCTACTTGACTAGTTCGTTAATCAAAGATGGTTATGTTTCCTAACCATGGACAAAGAGTTGTTATTTGATTAACGGGATCACATCATTAGTTGAATGATCTGATTGACACGACCCATTCCGTTAGCTTAGCACCCGATCATTTATTATGTTGCTATTGCTTTCTTCATGACTTATACATGTTCCTATGACTATGATATTATGCAACTCCCGTTTACCGGAGGAACACTTTGTGTGCTAACAAACGTCACAACGTAACTGGGTGATTATAAAGGTGCTCTACAGGTGTCTCCAAAGGTACTTGTTGGGTTGGCGTATTTCGAGATTAGGATTTGTCACTCCGAATGTCGGAGAGGTATCTCTGGGCCCTCTCGGTAATGCACATCATTTAAGCCTTGCAAGCATTGCAACTAATGAGTTAGTTGCGAGATGATGTATTACGAAATGAGTAAAGAGACTTGCCGGTGAGGAGATTGAACTAGGTATTGGATACCGACGATCGAATCTCGGGCAAGTAACACACCGATGACAAAGGGAACAACGTATGTTGTTATGCGGTCTGACCGATAAAGATCTTCGTAGAATATGTAGGAACCAATATGGGCATCCAGGTCCCGCTATTGGTTATTGACCGGAGACGTTTCTCGGTCATGTCTACATTGTTCTCGAACCGTAGGGTCCGCACGCTTAAGGTTTCGATGACAGTTATATTATGAGTTTATGTATTTTGATGTACCGAAGGTTGTTCGGAGTCCCGGATGTGATCACGGACATGACGAGGAGTCTCGAAATGGTCGAGACATAAAGATTGATATATTGGACGGATATATTTGGACACCGGAAAGGTTCTGGGTGAGATTGGAAATATACCGGAGTTCCGGGAGGTTACCGGAACCCCCCCGGTAAGTATATGGGCCTTATTGGGCCTTAGTGGAAGGGGGGGAGAAGGAGCAAGGGAGGGGGCGCGCCCCCCCCAAGCCCAATCCGAATTGGGAGGGGGGCCGCCCCCCCCCCCCCCTTTCCTTCTCTCCTCCCCCCTCTTCCTTCCTTCTCCTACTCCTAATAGGAAAAGGGGGCCAAACCTACTTGGAGTAGGTTTGCCCCCCCTATGGCGCGCCTCCTCCCTCCCTCCTTTATATACGGGGGCGGGGGGGGGGGGGCACCCTAGACACACAAGTTGATCATTGAGATCGTTCCTTAGCCGTGTGCGGTGCCCCCCTCCACGATATTACACCCCGGTCATATTGTAGCGGTGCTTAGGCGAAGCCCTGCGACAGGAGAACATCAAGATCGTCACCACGCCATCGTGCTGATGGAACTCCTCCCCGCGCCTCTGCTGGATCGGAGATCGGGGTGCATCATCGAGCTGTACGTGTGTCAAGAACTCGGAGGTGCCGGAGTAACGGTGCTTGGATCGGTTGGACCGGGAGGACGTATGACTACTTCCTCTATGTTGCGTCAACGCTTCCGCTTCGGTCTACGAGGGTACGTAGACAACACTCTCCCCTCTCGTTGCTATGCATCACCATGATCTTGCGTGTGCGTAGGAATTTTTTTGAAATTACTACGTTCCCCAACAGTGGCATCCGAGCCTAGGTTTTATGGTTTGATGTTATATGCACGAGTAGAACACAAGTGAGTTGTGGGCGATACAAGTCATACTGCTTACCAGCATGTCATACTTTGGTTCGGCGGTATTGTTGGATGAAGCGGCCCGGACCGACATTACGCGTACGCTTACGCGAGACTGGTTTTACCGCCGTGCTTAGCACACAGGTGACTAGCGGGTGTCAGTTTCTCCAACTTTAGTTGAACCGAGTGTGGCTACGCCCAGTCCTTGCGGAGGTTAAAACAACACCAACTTGACAAACTATCGTTGTGGTTTTGATGCGTAGGTGAGATTGGTTCTTGCTTAAGCCCGTAGCAGCCACGTAAAACTTGCAACAACAAAGTAGAGGACGTCTAACTTGTTTTTGCAGGGCATGTTGTGATGTGATATGGTCAAGACGTGATAAGATATAAGTTGTTGTATGAGATTATCATGTTTTGTTGAAGTTATCGGCAACTGGCAGAAGCCCTATGGATGTCTCTTTGTTGCATA
This sequence comes from Triticum timopheevii, assembly GCA_963921465.1. Lineage (NCBI taxonomy): Eukaryota > Viridiplantae > Streptophyta > Magnoliopsida > Poales > Poaceae > Triticum > Triticum timopheevii. The sequence goes on from OY997270.1 coordinate 614,686,351, forward strand.
AGATGCAAGTGCCAAATAATTGCTTTACTTTACCGCTATACGATAGCAATAGTTGCAAGAGCAATAGTTGGTGAGATAACCATGTGATGACACATTGATGTAGATCAAGATGATGAAGATCATGGTGTCGTGCCGGTGACGATAGAGATCATGACAGTACTTTGGAGATGGAGATCAAAGGCGCAAGATGATCATGGCCATATCATGTCACATATTTTGATTGCATATGATGTTTATCTATTATACATCTTATTCTTGCTTTGATTGACGGTAGCATTTTAAGATGATCTCTCACTAATTATCAAGAAGTGTTCTCCCTGAGTATGCACGATTGCCAAAGTTCGTCGTGCCCAGACACCACGTGATGATCGGGTGTGATAAGCTCTACGTCCATCTACAACGGGTGCAAGCCAGTTTTGCACACGCGGAATACTCAGGTTAAACTTGACGAGCCTAGCATATGCAGATATGGCCTCGGAGCACGGAGACCGAAAGGTCGAGTGTGAATCATATAGTAGATATGATCAACATAGTGATGTTCACCATTGAAAACTACTCCATCTCACGTGATGATCGGTTATGGTTTAGTTGATTTGGATCACGTGATCACTTAGATGACTAGAGAGATGTCTGTCTAAGTGGGAGTTCTTAAGTAATATGATTAATTGAACTTAAATTTATCATGAACTTAGTCCTGGTAGTATTTTGCAAATTATGTTGTAGATCAATAGCTCACGTTGTTGCTTTTATATGTTTATTTTGATATGTTCCTAGAGAAAATTGTGTTGAAAAATGTTAGTAGCAATGATGCGGATTGGATCCGCGATCTGAGGTTTATCCTCATTGCTGCACAGAAGAATTATGTCCTTAATGCACCGCTAGGTGACAGACCTATTGCAGGAGCAGATGCAGACGTTATGAACGTTTGGCTAGCTCAATATGATGACTACTTGATAGTTTTGTGCACCATGCTTTATGGCTTAGAATCGGGACTTCAAAGATGTTTTGAACATCATGGACCATATGAGATGTTCCAGGAATTGAAGTTAATATTTCAAGCAAATACCCGAGTTGAGAGATATGAAGTCTCCAACAAGTTCTATAGCTAAAAGATGGAGGAGAATTGCTCAACTACTGAGCATGTGCTCAGATTGTCTGGGTACTACAATCGCTTGAATCAAGTGGGAGTTAATCTTCCAGATAAGATAGTGATTGACAGAATTCTCTAGTCACCATCACCAAGTTAGTAGAACTTCGTGATGAACTATAGTATGCAAGGGATGATGAAAATGATTCCCGAGTTTTTCATGATGATGAAATCGATGAAGGTAGAAATCAAGAAAGAACATCAAGTGTTGATGGTTAACAAGACCACTGGTTTCAAGAAAAGGGCAAAGGGATAGAAGGGAACTTCAAGAAGAACGGCAAGCAAGTTGCTGCTCAAGTGAAGAAGCCCAAGTCTGGACCTAAGCCTGAGACTAAGTGCTTCTACTGCAAAGGGACTGGTCACTGGAAGCAGAACTACCCTAAGTATTTGGCGGATAAGAAGGATGGCAAAGTAAACAAAGGTATATTTGATATACATGTTATTGATGTGTACTTTACTAGTGTTTATAGCAACCCCTCGGTATTTGGTACTGGTTCAGTTGCTAAGAGTAGTAACTCGAAACGGGAGTTGCAGAATAAACAGAAACTAGTTAAGGGTGAAGTGACGATGTGTGTTGAAAGTAGTTTCAAGATTGATATGATCATCATTGCACACTCTCTATACTTTCGGGATTAGTGTTGAACCTAAATAAATGTTATTTGGTGTTTGCGTTGAGCATGAATATGATTTGATCGTGTTTATTGCAATACGATTATTCATTTAAGTAAGAGAATAAACTGTTGTTCTGTTTACATGAATAAAACCTTATATGGTTACACACCCAATGAAAATGGTTCATTGGATCTCGATCGTAGTGATACACATATTCATAATATTGAAACCAAAAGATGCAAAGTTAATAATGATAGTGCAACTTATTTGTGGCACTGCCATTTAGGTCATATTGGTGTAAAGAGCATGGAGAAACTCCATGCTGATGGGATTTTGGAATCACTTGATTATGAATCACTTGATGCTTGCGAACCATGCCTCATGGGCAAGATGACTAAGACTCCGTTCTCCGGAACAGTGGAGCGAGCAACTGACTTATTGGAAATAATACATACTGATGTATGCGATCCAATGAGTGTTAAGGCTCGCGGCGGGTATCGTTATTTTCTGACCTTCACAGATGATTTGAGCAGATATGGGTATATCTACTTGATGAAACATAAGTCTGAAATAGTTGAAAGGTTCAAAGAATTTCAGAGTGAAGTGGAAAAATCATCGTGACAAGAAAATAAGGTTTCTACGATCTGATCGCGGAGACAAATATTTGAGTTACGAGTTTGGTCTTCAATTAAAACAATGTGGAATAGTTTCACAAATTCATGCCACCTGGAACACCACATCATAATGGTGCGTCCGAACGTCATAACCGTACTATTGGATATAGTACAATCTATGATGTTTCTTACTGATTTACTAATATCGTTTTGGGATCATGCATTAGAGACAGCTGCATTCACGTTAAATAGGGCACCATCTAAATCCATTGAGACGACACTATATGAACTGTGGTTTAGCAAGAAACCAAAGTTGTCATTTCTTAAAGTTTGGGGCTGCAATGCTTATGTGAAAAAGTTTCATCCTGATAAGCTCAAACCCAAATCGGAGAAGTGCGTCTTCATAGAATACCCAAAGGAGACTGTTGGGTACACCTTCTATCACAGATCCGGAGGCAAGACATTCGTTGCTAAAAATGGATCCTTTCTAGAGAAGGAGTTTCTCTCGAAAGAAGTGAGTGGGAGGAAAGTAGAACTTGATGAGGTAACTGTACCTGTTCCCTTATTGGAAAGTAGTTCATCACAGAAATCTGTTCTTGTGACTACTATACCAATTAGTAAGGAAGCTAATGATGATGATCATGTAACTTCAGATCAAGTTACTACCAAACCTCGTAGGTAAAACAGAGTGAGATCCGCACCAGAGTGGTACGGTAATCCTGTTCTGGAGGTCGTGTTACTTGACCATGACAAACCTACGAACTATGAGGAAGCAATGATGAGCCCAGATTCCGCGAAATGGCTTGAGGCCATAAAATCTGAGATGGGATCCATGTATGAGAACAAAGTGTGGACTTTGGTGGAGTTGCCCGATGATCGGCAAGCCATATTGTATAAATGGATCTTCAAGAGGAAGACGGACGTTGATAGTAGTGTTACTATCTACAAAGCTCGACTTGTCGCAAAAAGGTTTTTGACAAGTTCAAGGTGTTGACTACAATGAGATTTTCTCAACTGTAGCGATGCTTAAGTCTGTCCGAATCATGTTAGCAATTGCCACAATTTATGAAATTTGGCAAATGGATGTAAAAACTGCATTCCTGAATGGGTTTCTGGAGGAAGAGTTGTATATGATGCAACCAGAAGGTTTTATCGATCCAAAGGGAGCTAACAAAGTGTGCAAGCTCCAGCGATCCATCTATGGACTGGTGCAAGCATCTCGGAGTTGGAATATACGCTTTGATGAGTTGATCAAAGCATATAGTTTTATACAGACTTACGATGAAGCCTGTATTTACTAGAAAGTGAGTGGGAGCACTACAGCATTTCTGATAAGTATATGTGAATGACATATTGTAGATCGGAAATAATGTAGAATTATTCTGCAAAGCATAAAGGAGTGTTTGAAAGGAGTTTTTCAAAGAAAGACCTCGGTGAAGCTGCTTACATATTGAGCATCAAGATCTATAGAGATAGATCAAGACGCTTGATAAGTTTTTTCAATGAGTACATACCTTGACAATATTTTGAAGTAGTTCAAAATGGAACAGTCAAAGAAAGAGTTCTTGCCTGTGTTACAAGGTGTGAAATTGAGTAAGACTCAAAACCCGACCACGGCAGAAGATAGAAAGAGAATGAAAGTCATTCCCTATGCCTTGGCCATAGGTTCTATAAAGTATGCCATGCTGTGTACCAGATCTATTGTATACCCTACACTGAGTTTGGCAAGGGAGTACAATAGTGATCTAGGAGTAGATCACTGGACAGCGGTCAAAATTATCCTTAGTGGAATAAGGATATGTTTCTCGATTATGGAAGTGACAAAAGGTTCGTCGTAAAGGGTTACGTCGATGCAAGTTTTGACACTGATCCAGATGACTCTAAGTCTCGATCTAGATACATATTGAAAGTGGGAGCAATTAGCTAGAGTAGCTCCGTGCAGAGCATTGTAGACATAGAAAATTGCAAAATACATAACGGATCTGAATGTGAAAGACCCGTTGACTAAGATTCTCTCACAAGCAAAACATGATCACGCCTTAGTACTCTTTGGGTGTTAATCACATAGCGATGTGAACTAGATTACTAAATCTAGTAAACCCTTTGGGTGTTGGTCACATGACGATGTGAACTATGGGTGTTAATCACATGATGATATGAACTATCGATGTTAATCACATGGTGATGTGATCTAGATTATTGACTCTAGTGCAAGTGGGAGACTGAAGGAAATATGCCCTAGAGGCAATAATAAAGTTATTATTTATTTCCTTATTTCATGATAAATGTTTATTATTCATGCTAGAATTGTATTAACCGAAACATAATACATGTGTGAATATATAGACAAACAGAGTGTCACTAGTATGCCTCTACTTGACTAGCTCGTTAATCAAAGATGGTTATGTTTCCTAACCATGGACAAAGAGTTGTTATTTGATTAACAGGATCACATCATTAGTTGAATGATCTGATTGACATGACCCATTCCGTTAGCTTAGCACCCGATCGTTTAGTATGTTGCTATTGCTTTCTTCATGACTTATACATGTTCCTATGACTATGAGATTATGCAACTCCCGTTTACCGGAGGAACACTTTGTGTGCTACCAAACATCACAACGTAACTGGGTGATTATAAAGGTGCTCTACAGGTGTCTCCAAAGGTACTTGTTGGGTTGGCGTATTTTGAGATTAGGATTTGTCACTCCGAATGTCGGAGAGGTATCTCTGGGCCCTCTCGGTAATGCACATCATTTAAGCCTTGCAAGCATTGCAACTAATGAGTTAGTTGCGAGATGATGTATTACGGAACGAGTAAAGAGACTTGCCGGTAACGAGATTGAACTAGGTATTGGATACCGACGATCGAATCTCGGGCAAGTAACATACCGATGACAAAGGGAACAACGTATGTTGTTATGCGGTCTAACCGATAAAGATCTTCATAGAATATGTAGGAACCAATATGGGCATCCAGGTCCCGCTATTGGTTATTGACCGGAGACGTGTCTCGGTCATGTCTACATTGTTCTCGAACCGTAGGGTCCGCACGCTTAAGGTTTCGATGACAGTTATATTATGAGTTTATGTATTTTGATGTACCGAAGGTTGTTCGGAGTCCCGGATGTGATCACGGACATGACGAGGAGTCTCGAAATGGTCGAGACATAAAGATTGATATATTGGACGGATATATTTGGACACCGGAAAGGTTCCGGGTGAGATTGGAAATATACCGGAGTTCCGGGAGGTTACCGGAACCCCCCCGGTAAGTATATGGGCCTTATTGGGCCTTAGTGGAAGGGACAGAGAAGGAGCAAGGGAGGGGGCGCGCCCCCCCAAGCCCAATCTGAATTGGGAGGGGGGCCGCCCCCCCCCCTTTCCTTCTCTCCTCCCCCCTCTTCCTTCCTTCTCCTACTCCTAATAGGAAAAGGGGGCCAAACCTACTTGGAGTAGGTTTGCCCCCCCTATGGCGCGCCTCCTCCCTAGGCCGGCCTCCTCCTCCCTCCCTCCTTTATATACGGGGGCGGGGGGGCACCCTAGACACACAAGTTGATCATTGAGATCGTTCCTTAGCCATGTGCGGTGCCCCCCTCCACGATATTACACCTCGGTCATATTGTAGCGGTGCTTAGGCGAAGCCCTGCGACAGGAGAACATCAAGATCGTCACCACGCCGTCGTGATGACGGAACTCCTCCCCGCGCCTCTGCTGGATCGGAGATCCGGGTGCGTCATCGAGCTGTACGTGTGTCAAGAACTCGGAGGTGCCGGAGTAACGGTGCTTGGATCGGTTGGACCGGGAGGACGTACGACTACTTCCTCTACGTTGCGTCAACGCTTCCGCTTCGGTCTACGAGGGTACGTAGACAACACTCTCCCCTCTCGTTGCTATGCATCACCATGATCTTGCGTGTGCGTAGGAAATTTTTTGAAATTACTACGTTCCCCAACATTTGTCTCAAAAAAAGGCGGTAACTGAATGCTTATGTGGCCGTTCTGTATGGCACTAAGCCTCATGTTGGTCCCTCATGTAAGCCACTAATGGAACGATGATGTGGCAGTGCTGCTGAGGTGGATAGGCTGCATGTCAAGAGAAATACTATAGTGGGGATGAACTATTTAGGTACTCCCTCCGGTCCTTTTTACTCTGCACATTGGATTTGCCGAAAGTCAAACTTAGCTAAGTTTGACCAAATTTATATTAAAAATTATTAGCATCAATAATATCTAATAAATATAATATGAAAATATATTCCGAAATGAATCTAATAATATTGGTGTTGTTATGTAAATGTTAATAACTTTTTATATAAACTTGGTCAAAGTTGGATGAGATTGACTTCAGACAAACCTAATATGCAAAGTAAAAAGGACCGGAGGGAGTATTATAGACCTCCTAGTTAGCCGGTAACTGAATCTGTCTAAAAAAAGGCGGTAACTGAATGCTTATGTGGCCTTTCTTTATGGCACTAAGCCTCATGTTGGTCCCTCATGTAAGCCACTAATGGAACGATGATGTGGCAGTGCTGCTGAGGTGGATAGGCTGCATGTCAAGAGAAATACTATAGTGGGGATGAACTATTTAGGTATTATAGACCTCCTAGTTAGCCGGTAACCGAATTTGACTCAAAAAAAAGGCGGTAACTGAATGCTTATGTGGCTGTTCTGTATGGCACTAAGCCTCATGTTGGTCCCACATGTAAGCCACTAATGGAACGATGATGTGGCAGTGCTGCTGAGGTGGATAGGCTGCATGTCAAGAGAGATACTATAGTGGGGATGAACTAATTAGGTATTATAGACCTCCTAGTTAGCCGGTAACTTAATTTGTTTAAAAAAAAGGCGGTAACTGAATGCTTATGTGGCCGTTCTGTATGGCACTAAGCCTCATGTTGGTCCCTCATGTAAGCCTCTAATGGAACGATGATGTGGCAGTGCTGCTGAGGTGGATAGGCTGCATGTCAAGAGAAATACTATAGTGGGGATGAACTATTTAGGTATTATAGACCTCCTAGTTAGCCGGTAACCGAATTTGTCTCAAAAAAAGGCGGTAACTGAATGCTTATGTGGCTGTTCTATATGGCACTAAGCCTCATGTTGGTCCCTCATGTAAGCCAGTAATGGAACGATGATGTGGCAGTGCTGCTGAGGTGGATAGGCTGCATGTTAAGAGAAATACTATAGTGGGGATGAACTATTTAGGTATTATAGACCTCCTAGTTAGCCGGTAACTGAATTTGTCTAAAAAAAGGCGGTAACTGAATGCTTATGTGGCCGTTCTGTATGGCACTAAGCCTCATGTTAGTCCCTCATGTAAGCCACTAATGGAACGTTGATGTGGCAGTGCTGCTGAGGTGGATAGGTTGCATGTCAAGAGAAATACTATAGTGGGGATGAACTATTTAGGTATTATAGACCTCCTAGTTAGCTGGTAACTGAATTTGTCTCAAAAAAAGGCGGTAACTGAATGCTTATGTGGTCGTTCTGTATGGCACTAAGCCTCATGTTGGTCCCTCATGTAAGCCACTAATGGAACGATGATGTGGCAGTGCTGCTGAGGTGGATAGGCTGCATGTCAAGAGAAATACTATAGTGGGGATGAACTTTTTAGGTATTATAGATACCAGGACATGATTTTTTCATTTTGTTAACATCGTTTAAATGCACAAACATATTATTAATTTGCATTTTCTAATTGACAAAGTGATTTCTTCCATTCAAAAATATATTTTAAAAACTGTCTGAAAACCGGGTCGCATGTTTCCAAATTGGTTCCCCCAACAAAAAGGTTTTCAAACCGGTTTTTTCTAGCGAACGGGCACACATTTGTGGGCGCCCCTATGTCTTGTTTTAAGCGAGATAGGGGAAGCTCTCGCGTCGGGGGGAGCCCCAGATGGGCCGGCCTAGCCGCGTGGCAGGCCACGGCTTGTTGTTTTTGCTTTCTATTCTCGTTTTTTGCTTTGTGTTTGTACTATTCTTTATACTTTGAAACATTTCAAAAACACATTTTACAAATGTTGGACAAGTATTTAAAAAATGTTGAATAAGTATGAAAAATTATTGACCAAGAATTTGAAAAATGTTGAACAAGTATTAAAATGTTCAACAAATATTTTAAAAATGTTTCAAATTATAAAAAATGTTCGAATGAGTATTAAAAATGTTGAAAAAGTATTTGACAAATGCTCAATAGTTATTAAAAAATGTTGAACGAGTATATAAAAAATGTTGAACACGTATTTTAAAATGTTCAATAGCTATTAAACATGTTGAACAAGTATCTGAATAATGTTGAATAAATATTAGAAAATGTTGAATAAGTATTTGAAAAATATTTAACAAGTATTTGAAAAATGTTGAACATGTATACAAATTTTTTTTATCACTTATTAAAAAACTTTTTCACATATGTGAAAAAGTGGAGTGAAAATAAAAACGAACATAAAAAACAAAAAATGGAGAAGAAAAAAGTAAACCAAACAAAAAATGGAGAAGAAAAAAGAAAACCAAACAAAAAATGGAGAAGAAAAAAAAGAAAACCAAAGAAAAAACAAAGGAAAACCAAGATAACCCTGTCAAAAATAGTTCAACAATGTAACATGAGAATGAGATTGACATCTAAGGACGCAAGTGTATATGTGCAAGCATAAAGTAATGAACTTACTTTTCGAAGCAAGGCGCGATAAAGTTGTGCTTGTCCCGAGGACTTGGAAGAATTGTCTTGTGGAGGTAATTTGCCATTAGACACTGGCCTTTATCAGAATCAACATTGCCACAATGCATGATATACGGATCAAGGAAGGCAACTTCTTCATTCCGGAGTAATGGATTTCTAGCATGCCGTAGCGACCAAAGCCTCATTAAAGATGGATTGACTACGTTGACGTTGAAAATATTGTCGTTGACAACATTATTAAATGTGAGATATATTTTATCAGCAGGGAACATGTTGACAAATCCAACAACCTCTATAACTTTGGCGGTGTAACACATCTCACCCATTTGTGACCTAGCTAAAATGAATTTCAATGCTTAGTGCTCTCAACTTGTGTTCTGGTAACATCGGTGTCCTAGAAGGGGTCCTAGGCACAAAAATTGAAGAAAATTTCAGCATGACCTTTGCTAACAAGAGGACATAGTGAGTGCCAGAAATTCGGCGAAACAGAAGTTAATCGACGTCTCGCGAAAACATTGGCTCCCATGTCATAACCTGCGACTATAAGCCAACACACTAGAAGGGATCCTAGGCACAAAATTAAAGAAAAATTCAACATGACCTTTGCTAACAAGAGGACATAGTGAGTGCCAGAAATTCAACGAAATAGAAGTTACTTGATGTTTCGCGAAAACATTGGCACTCATGCCATAACCTGCGATTATAAGCCAACACACTAGAAAGGATCTTAGGCACAAAATTAAGAAAAGTTCAACATGACCTTTGCTAACAAGAGGACATAGTGAGTGCCAGAAATTCGGCGAAATGTAAGTTAATCGATGTTTCGCAAAAACACATTGCCACTCATGTCATAACCTATGACTATAAGCCAATGATACTACAAGAGATCTAATACACACTTCTCAAATATAATCCATGCTAAATATCGATCAAAATGCAGTTCTATTTACCCTAAAGACAAATAACACTAAGAAACATTTGCATGTATTTATAAACTACTAGTATTTACCCTAAATACAAATTTGACCATGGATACCAAAGAGGTGCGGCTCTTGATGTTCGAATGCAGCGCGAGGTCTCCAATGTTGGTGGGGGAGGTTGACATGGCTGTAGGGCACCTATCCATCGGGGTAGAGCTCTGCGGTGGCGACAACGATGATATCGGCGGCGACGACGAGTTGCCTCCTCTGGTGTTGGAGGAGGAGGCCATGCCCGCGACGGCACGAGGAGGGGCGCGGCCGCGTGGAGCGGTGTCGACAACTAGACGCACGGTTGCGAGGAGCGGCAGTGACGACCGGGGGGGGGGGGGGGGGGTGACTCGGGCGAGATTTGAGGGGGAGGAGACGGAGCGGGGGGGGGGGGGGGGGGGGGGGGGGGATGCCTGTTTTGGGGGCGAGTCGGTTTTTGGGTGAAAATTGAACCGCCAGAGATGTGGGTTTAATAGGATAGAGCCCGCCACCCAAATAGCGAGAAGCTGTGGCGGGTAGTCCGTTGCACCCGCCATTGCTAAGATGACCTCCTTTTCGAAGGTACCATAATTTCAGCTGTGGATGAGAGGAAGGCTCGCCCACCATTGTTGGCCCACCGAGCAGTGGTGGTCAGTTTTGCCTGCCCGCCACTGTTAGGTTTCAACATGTGGCCAAATCTGAAAAGGCTTACCTGTGGTAGGCTCCGTTTTCCGCCCGCCATAGCTTACTATGTAGCAGTGGCGGCCATGCATTATCACCCGCCGTTGATGTATTTCCATATTGGTTGTGGCTGGTGATACACTACGCCCGCCACTCAAATGTGTTGACCTATAAGCCCTTTCCCAGTAGTGAAGGCACTACAACAAAAACCCACATACAGCAACACATGTCTAGCAACGACGACAACATATGTGTTGTGTTGGGTTCAACCTCCCACCTCCCGCGAAGGGGTAACCTCCCAGTACCCACCTCCACGTTATCTGCGCTTCCTCTCTCTCCAAATATCACACATCCAAAAAAATGGAAACTCACAGCCGAGCCTGTAAAAAAGCTAATCCCCTGTTTCCCCTCTCTCACACCAGAGCGCTGCCGCCGCCGACGTCAATTCCGGGAAGCTCCGGCGCACTCCCGCCCCACTCCCTCAATATTTTCTCCTCCGAGACCACCCCCCCCCCCCCCCCCCCCCCCCGCTCTCCGCACCCCTGCACGCGGCCCCGCGACAAGCCTAGTCGCCGCACGCCGCCGGCGCGGCTTCGACGGCTGTGGTTTGTCGGCCCACTAAACCTGCATCTCCTCACGTGCGGCTGCCGGTTCAGGCTTATGGTGGTGCTCCGCCTCTTCTACCTCGACTTGGATGTTGATGGTACTCCGCGTAGGGTTTCTGCGCCGTGTTACTCCGTCGAGTATGAGTGGACAGCACCATGATGCGAGTGATTTCTCTCAACAATTTTCTGAGCCAGGTATTTCAATTGTTGCTTACATCTCTCATGTTCGTATCTTGTCAAGGTGTTTATTGATTAGATGTGATTACCCTGTGTGACTGTGTTGACCGTCAACCTGTACTAGTTCTGGATGAGTAGTATACCCTGTTATGCGTTACTGTCAGATTTTCCTATTCCAATATAGATGGATCGATGGAATTAATATTTTTTTCAAGTGAAATTGATCATTACATACTAGCATGTAGCATGACCTGTTCAATAAGATCAACACAGTTTTTTTCTTATAAAAGAGATCAACTTAGTTCAAATCACAGTGAGATAGTAGTATATGAGCTATATAGCATATGACATCATGTATGTCTCTGAAGAACACTGCTACAAAAATCAACATGTCAGTGCAATTATGGGTCCATGATACTAGCATAATTATTTCAAATGGATAATCCCCTTCCCGAGTCGTTATTTATTTGGCGTCATGTGTACAATATACAAAAAAAATATGTCCACTTGCATCCGTCCATCCCAATATTTGTCTTTATTCCGTAATACTTCGTTCCATCTATACTCGCAAGTTATGAAACTGTTTTTTTTTTACTATAGTCAACATCAACATGTGTGTGCTTATGTTGTTCTTAACAGATCGATCTACAACACATACACATTGCAATTATGAGAAATATATTAATATGCAGACGAAGCCTTGAGAATTATTTAAGTCATTGTGATTATATATATCATGGTCAGGACCCTTTCGATGGTAAGGAAAACTTAATTTTTTTGCGTATTATATATTTTCTGATTGATGTATATTTGTTTTCCCCTGACAAAAAGTAATGTTTGTTTCAGCTTCTTATCACAGCACAATCTCAAATTTTATGTAAAAGCTCAGATGGAAATAGTTCTTACACTCTTGTTATCCAATATAAACTGTTGAATGATTGATAAAATTTGAAGGTGAGATACAAGAACATCATAACATTGATATTCTCATCATATGTATATGATGACTATATATTCTCAAAATCTCAACTCTAAACTGGGTTTAGTACAGATTTTTTAAATGCAGGTACTTCTGAATTTTGTACTAATTTTCTATTTCGTGGGGAGCCAGATATGTTTTCCAAACAATAGAATGATGGATGATGGTCAGCACACACACTCCTGGCCAGGTGCCTCTCACATCTTATCTTGTTGGTAATATATTCTCCTCAAACTGTTAACACAACGAGCATGTAGATGTACTTGGTTCATCCAACGTAAACATCAAAAGTATTCCTCCTATGCAGTCTGCTTCCCTGACATGCAGGGCACACTAAGGTGGTGAGAAGATACATACAACCATTAACCAGATGGCTAAGCGATCAGATGCGGCGATTGTGCGAGTTTGTCAGGTACGTCGAATTCACTGGTCCCAAACTATTGGATCTTACTAGGATCTCCTCTTCTCTGTAATACTTATGGCCTTCTCCTCTACCTATTGGGGCAACAGTTTGGACATCCAGCAACCATGGTGACAAAGACGAGCATACTGGAACTGTTCCATGTTTCCGTTTTCTCAGTAAACAAGTGAACTGAGAAAGTGAATCCTATTTAATAAATGTTAGCATATACTAATATGCTGGAACAACTTAGTCTGCATGAATGCTGTGGTCTTCTAAATTATTAGTATAATGTTGAGTAATTTAGTTGGAGTCCATGCTAGTTTAACTAGCCAAGTTTGAATCTAATTAGGCTAGGTTGATTAGTTAGTTTTCCACCATTGCATGCTGTAAGCATATGTGTGCTCGTGGTTGGGTCGTAGTCCGTATATGGTTCAATGATTTTGCATAGCTAGAAGCGTACGTGATGTACTAGTATGCCTTGGAGTTGGTCTGCCTTACTAGTCTAGGAAAAGGACGCTTGAGCCCAAGTCATTTTAGATGCCAAGTCAGAGTAGGTTTAGGCTGTTCCGGCCATGTAGCAGGTCTTAGTTGTGGAAGCAGGTCGTATAAGAGTTTTTCCATAGAAAACAAGGTCACGCAGGAGCTTTGAGACAAGAATAAAGAGTAAACTAAAGTTTCTTTCATGCGCATGTGTTCCGGCTATTTTGACGCGATAGATTCTGTGGGCAAAACCGAACACAGATTACTAATCCATATGCCAAATCAGCAGGTTACAGAAACTTGATTGTTCCAAGTCAATGTTGTTGGCACTAAAACCTAAAAGGCTACTCATGCCTGGATTCACTAGGAGGTATTTCCTGATATTACTTCTATATTGCCTGAATGATTCTTCACCAGTTCGAATGGAAATTTTGGATTATTAACAGCATTACTTGAATATATTTTTATTATCACCCATGCTTCTGTTTTTTACCTAATTTGTACAAGAGAATACTTTTCTTGCATGTTACAATGGTCATACTGCCTCTCTGAGATAAGACTCTTTGCGGGTAGATTAGGTAGAATAATTCATCAACTGCTGTATGGCTGCCTTACATTCCCTCACTTCCTATAAAACACTCTGTTTTTATTAGCATGTTGAAACTTGATAATGGAATGAGCTGAGTTAGTTTACTGTAAGCTAAAATGACTACATTCAGCTACAAAAGTGATACTCCCTCCGTTCCTAAATACAAGTCTTCGTAGAGATTCCATGATGGACTACATACGAAGCAAAATGAGTGAATCTACACTCTAAAATGCATCTACATACATCCGTATGTGGTCCATCATGAAATCTCTACAAAGACTTATATTTAGGAACGGATTGGATATTTAAAAAATCCAAACAAGAGCGCTGTTGTTACTACAATCCAACGTATCGACCAAGAATATAAAGGTAAAATTGACAATGTTAAACTTGGTAATGAATTCTTTGTATTCCGAATTGATGCTACAGTAGCAAAATCTGGTAAGTTTATACAACTACTAAAAAAGGTCAAAATTACTGGCGATGTAGCAAGATTAATTATCACATGGCCTTCAACCCGTCTATGTTGCTCCTCTTTTCAATTTTGCTGCCCTATTAACCTATCTAATTTCTTTGTGTAGATTGCAAGATAAATCGATGGTCTGATGTTGATTGCAAGGTCAAGAATAGCGGTGCTACTAAATAGTTTCACATTGTGTTTTAGAATGTCATTTTCAGTGTCGATGTGTCAATCATTATGATTCAGACATTTTCAGTGTCAATGTTTCAATCATTATGTTTCAAAATGGCTGAGACGTTGGTTGCAAGATCAAGAATAGGACTACTACTAGTTTCACATCTTGCAATGTTTGTATCAAGATCCTTGTAATGCAACCAAGTTGATCTAATATATGAGACAGTTTTGTTTGTTATACTGCGCCCCCTATGCAATATTGGCATTGAACTAATAATTCTGGGTCGGGATTGACCTAATAATTATGGATGGTCATATATATAGTATCGTGTGTTGAAACAATGCACTGGCAATTCCTGTGGGGTAGGCACCAATGCATGTGAAGCGCTGTTGAGCACTATCTATATTTGTTGCTACCTTACAACGCATATTCACACTCCTTACCAACGGATGCATATACGTTGTTGTAGACACTAGCAACGCCGCCTACGACAACACATACTAATCCGTTGGTGTAGGCCTTAGCAACACTTATATGGGTCTTGGGCAACACATCAATGCGTTGCTAAAGGGGGGTTCCTGTTGTAGTGAGGTAGGGCAGGACCCACCACCGGGGGGTGAATGTACCTCGACGGCATGCCGGATCTAGCCGTTAAAATCCACGGAAAGTCACACGATGCCGGAAATACTCAATACTTGGCACGGTGCCATCGTATGGCCCTTGTAGGGTGTGGTAAAAGTTTGAGCGTGTTTCGCAGAAGCCTAACAGGAGTCCGCTTGTAAACGGCACCATCTATGAGGTAGTATCTGGCTATCAAGAAAGAACGTGTCTCGTTTGTGATGGAAGTGCGTTTACCCATTGCTCCCTTGACTTCAAAACTTATCGTGCTCTCAAAGGAGGCCATTGCATGACACGTGCCAGGACATGGCATTTTTCGGGCCTGCCTGCAATATTTGAGACATTAATTGGATCCGTAGGGTTTCAATGCGGGAAATTGCAGATCTGTGCGGCGGCCACCTGAAATGATGTCCAGAAGTGGTTTGTAAAATCATATATGATGTCTTTGCGGTATGTGTAGGCCTGGTGTAACCAAAGGAGGGGCGGGACCCACCACCGGGGGCCGAATGTACCTTGGCGGCATGCCGCATCTAGCCGTTAAAATCCACGAAAAATCATACGATGCTGGAAATCGTCGAGACATGGCACAGTGTCGTCATATGGCCCTTGCAGGGTGTGGTAAAAGTTTGAGCGTGTTTAGCAGAAGCATGACACGAGGGTGTTTTCTATAAATCTGATGCATAAATGATTTCAGCTTATTCGAATTTTTAAAAAATAGTATAACAACATAATCCTTTCAAGATTTTGATAAGAACCATACAAAATTTGTCAAAATCGATGCAAGTATTAATTACTTGTGATTTTAAGAAAGTATAACGACCTATATACAAAAGTACATGAGGTCACATTTCTAACATACTCAAAAACAAAAACAAACTTAATATTCATAATCTATGAAACATTCTACAACAAATATATATATATATATATATATATATATATATATATATATATATATTTGTTTATGTTTAAATTTAGATAAGTCAGATCAAATTTTAACTAAAAAAGAAAACAACTTAAAATTTGAAAAATAAAGATATAATCTACACCGACGACCACCGTCAGGGCCATCGGCATAGATTTGACGACGTCAGCCGACTGTCGGAGGCCGGGTAGCCAATGCCGCCTATATGCCGACGACCTTCTATAACGACATGAGTCGTCGGCATAGATTGAGGTATGTCGACGACTGCCGTCGACATAGATGGAGGTGTGCCGACGGTTTTTCTGTCTCGGCGGTTTTTCCCAAGCCGTCGGCATACATCAACTATGCCGACGGCCCCGACAAAAAGCCGTAGGCATAAAGAGTTATTCCGGTAGTGATTCTAAAAAAAAAATCCATCCTTGCCTTAAAAAACCTCTTATCCATCGCATATTATTCACAAGGAGAAAAAAAAAGGAGAGCACAACCCTAACTTTATCAAGGATCCCGTCCCAAGCGGCGGCGGCGCATAGAGATGAAGCGCAAAAACAAGGAGCAGAGGAGGGCCGATGGAATCACCGATAGAGGTAGTGATTCGCTGGAGACCATGCGCCCGAACAAGAAGCAGAGGCTCGGCGGTAGCAACGAGGAGACCTCGCCCTACCTGGTGGTAGGCCATGGGAGCGTGAGCCCTGCCTTCTCCGTGTTCAAGGTGGAACCCTACACCGACGGCGGCGGCGGCGACACCCCGGTGAGCATCCCGCGCCGCCTCGCCCGCCTCAAATGCAAACACAGCATGTGCTTCGTCCCTTTGAGATTGAAGGATCGCCGGTGGATCGTCGGCGTCGGCGGCAGCTCCACCAAGAACTACTACGGCCCGGGGACCATAATTTTCGACACCGAGAAGCAGTTGGTGATCCGGGGCCCGGAACCTAAGTCGATCAAGAGCCTCCCGATCCTGCTACCCATCGACCAGAAGATCTACTCTCTTTCCCGAAGCCCCTCAGTGAAGGGACCGCTCGATTACTTGCCCTGGTTCGAGGTCCTCGACCTCTCCCAGGCACAGGCAGTCGACGGCTGTCTAACCAACTGCAAGTGGAGCTCCCTGCAGCGGCCGCCCTTCTTTCCCTGGGAGCTCATCCCACGGCAGTACTGTTGTCCACCGAGGGTTGCCGTCAAGTCATACGTCGCCGTGGGCTCCCACATATTGGTTTCTGTGACCGGACGGGTGGGCACGTACGCTTTTGACACGAAGGGCTCGAAGAAGTGGATGACGGTGGATGACCAAAACAACCTGCCGTTCAACGATGGTGCCGTCCCGCATGGCCGTGGGCTCTTCCTTGGCTTATCAAGCACCACAAAGGCCATCACTGGATACAAGATTAAAATGGGCACTAGCAAGTCACTCTCTGTCGTTGAGATTCCTGTGGTGTCCGACTTGGAAGATGAAGAGCCGGTCGCTCGCTCACACAATTTCCTTTCCCTGGGGATTGATAGTGGCTTCTGCTTGGTGACCTGTTGGAGCGTTGACGAAACGCCGTATCCCCCGTATCGCCGGGCGCACATCAGGGTGAGGACGTACAAAACAGATGATTTTGTGGAGTCGGAGGGGAAATGCTTAGTCGTCTCCAAGCAGTGGATGCAGGTTTACAAGATCTGCGATTTGATCCGGACACTAGATGCGCCATGTCTGGTTGGTGTGGTCTACATATGAGTAGGCCCTTTTCTCATCTGTCCGATTTCGTGGATAAATTAATCTCGTCTGATTGCAACTTTATTTGCACCTGTAGATTCACGTGAATTTGTTAGAACAAGTGCTCATAATTCTGGATTGGCATGCTGAATTTCTCGCACTTTCTGTGAACTTATTACTCTTGTCATCTTGTTTAACAATAATATTTCCTTCTTCCAATAGAATAATTAGCAAACTACAGTATGTTATCATCATTGGTTAGTTGGGTCTGGATGCTGGAGTTAGCTGTTAGATAGAAATCCTGATGTTAATCATCGTCACCGGTACTTTCTGAAGATGGCATGAATGGTCCCGAATTGTTTATGTGTTAGCTCATATCTAGGTGTCCATGTAAGGATTGATTTTGGACATGTATTTGGAAGGTAATTAGACTGGTAAAAATGCCACAGGAAGGCCATAGCCTCGAAACGGGACCAAGTTAAGGCACCTTGAGCAATTAAGTAAAAAATAATACTAATCATTTTGTGTACCCTTTTCCATATTTTCTTAATCTGCCATATCTTTAGCTAAAATGGAGCTGCAAACACTAGTTATACCAGATTCGTGATTTGTTCCATTCCCTATGAAAACTAGAAAATACCCCGCGCGTTGCGGCACGAATCCTTGAGAACTTTTATAGATAATCTTAGTAGTTTAGAAACAAATGGAAGTTAACAGCAAAAAAAAAAAGGAAAGTTAAAATGCATAGTGTAATAGATACAGCATGAAATATCTTTTGTTTTAGTTAATTCTCAATATTTTATGTTATAGCCACAAAGAAATCATCGAGAGATGACATAGAGGTACTAACCCACATAAATAAATTCTTAATCATAAGCAAAAGTCTGAATATCTATGATGGTTACATTGATCAAACACAATCAATAGAATATGCCAATGGATAGATAAAGTACAACATGAACAGGAGGTTAGGCCAGGAGACGAAGTGTTGATGGATCACATGGTTTCAATTGTAATGATGTGCAAGCTTGCATGTGAAGGAAAGATAGTTATTCAGGATCAATTTTACCATTATAGGATAGAATACAGGGTCGTGTAGTGTCATAGAAAATTGAGATGTGTGCATGTATTAGTACGTCGTTAATTGATATGCAGGTAAGAACAATCTCACCTTGTATCTTTTATATGGCCCTTTTTATCCTGCTGCACTGAAAAATGAACTGCAGTATATGATTCCAAATGAAAATAACATATACCGTGCACATCATTAAAGAAACGAACTTATATCAACATGCAACCAATGTGAGCTGATCTTTATACATATGGCATTATGTTAGAACTTATTAGAGGTAACAAAATGATCTATGAGCTTTACCTATGAATAACTATGCAGCAAGGTAGACTGAAAATAAAGGTCGTTATGATACTGTAGAATATCAAGGTTTGAGAAGAAAGCGGTCTGTACTATCAGACTGAAAAATACATGCTGATAATTGTGAATCCTAGGTATTCAGGTCTACGAAAGATGAAATGCGGAACACTAAAGCAAAAATATATAATAATTAATTATTGAACAACATTCTTTTCTTGTTAACTTATACTGCTGCAAGCAAGAGAGATTGCTCTGGATAACCGAGTATTCCATGTAATTAATACCTGATAGAACATAAACACACCTTCTACCTCATATGGTACAGTAAAAACTACAGTATGAATTGGATAAACAACCACTGGAGGTACATAAAATCTGCCTGTACCACCTAAGGTAACACTACTCTGAACAAAAAGCAGAGTCCAAATAGGCCGAATTTCTCTATAGAAAAAGTCACATCCTACCAGAGAGGAGAAAACATGAGGACAAACCAAAAAAAATACTCAAAAATATGCGGGAAGAGAGACGCGTGGCCTACAAGAGGTTGTTGCTCCTCCCGTAACCAACGTGAGTCAAAGATGCCTAGTATGCCAGTACGGCAAGATGGCAAATCTCGTCGGGACCAAACCAATATAGGTCTAAGCAATAGCAGACTCTGTCAACAAAACCGAATATATAGATGGGATTTGGGAGTGGGGAGGAAGTAAGAGTACGGAGTACCCGAGGGAATCAACATTGGAGGCGAGGAAGAAGAGGCTGACAGGAAGCAAGTATGGCATTAGCGATGTTCTCGGTCGTCCTTGGCGGGAGTGAAGCAAGGGGACCCGATTTCTCCCCTTCTCTTCAACCTCGCTGTTGATGCTTTGGCTGGCATCTTGGATAAAGCTAGAAGGGTTGACCATCTCTCGGGGGTTGTTGCCCACCTCATCCCGGGAGGAGGGGTCACGCACCTCCAGTACGCCGATGACACCATGATTATGGTGGAAGGATCCGCTCTGGACATAATTAACCTCAAGTTCCTTCTCCTTTGCTTTGAGGCTATGTCGGGACTCAAAATTAATTTTGATAAGAGCGAGGCCATCGTCCTGGGTTTCCCGACGAAGGAACAACAACAGATTGTGGATAAGCTGAATTGCAGACTAACCTCGTTCCCGATACCTACTTGGGGAATGCCGATGTCCGACTCCAAGATTTTGATGAGTGCATTTGACCCATTGGTGGGACGAGTTGCATCGCGGGCTGAGCCCTGGCGAGGGCGTTTTACATCCAAAGGGACCAAATCGATCCTTATTAGTTCTAATCTAGCGAGCCTCCCCATGTTCATGATGGGGTTGTATATCCTACCGAAGGGCGTTCATAGTGCCTCCGATAAGGAACTCGTTAGGTTTTTTTGGCAGGCGGCCAACGGACGCCAAAAATATCACATGGTCAAGTGGGCAGATATATGTATGCCTAAGGATCGTGGTGGCCGGGGCATTACTACGTCCCGCCGCATGAATGTTGCGCTCATGCTGAGATGGGTCCGGAGGATCTTACGTGGTGAGGGTGGGCTCTGGCTACAGCTAATTCAGGCAAAATACCTTAGGGTGAGCTTCTCCTGGCATCAGGCCCGGCCCTGAGGGGGGGCCAACGGGGCGGCCGCCCCGGGCCCCCGGTGCCAGAGGGGCCCCAAAATGCTGAGCTATTACGTATTGTCTTTGATTTTGTTTTTCCTTTTTCTACGATTTCCTTCCATAATCTGCGATGTCCTTCCTTAATCCACCATTTCCTTCATTTATTTATATTTTCCTTCCTTACCAGCAAAGGCCCGATTGGGAAACACGTAGGAGTTATTGTATGCGATTAATTAGGGGTAGTTAAAATCTCCTGATTTCTTTCCTTAATCCATTAGGCATCTTCCAATGCATTGGTGCTAAGGTGGGGTGCTAAAGACATTAAAAAACTTAGCAACCACTCTCCCTAATGCATTGGTGCTTAACATTTGTAGCTAAGCCTTCCTCATTTAATGTTTTAACACCAAAACACCTTCATGCATTGGTTAATACTCATTTTGCATAGGTCCACGTGCTTAGTACCGTTTCCTTCCGGGGTCACCATAATACTCTCTTTCCTCTTTAATTGCTATGCCACATCACTTTTTTGTCTATGTGGCACCCTTAGCACCGGTACACCTTGAAGCACTGGGAAGGGCCTTAGATTACTAGTAGTACTAGTGTACAACCATGCGCTGAGGGAACAGATCACTCCCTGCATGGCGGTTGATATTCATGTCGTGCATGCCCCCGACGCCTAGAACAGGCCTGAGTTGGAGCAGTGCATGACCGCCGGAGACAACGACGCCGCTGCCTCCCATGCGACCATGCTGAATCTCCGAGATCATATACAAGTTACAAAGACCCGTAAAAGAATGTACAAGTTATAAAGAAGAGAAGGTATGTTTTTTTTAGGGTTAATGTCGCCGCTTTTATTCAACTTAAAAAGAGTCCGGAATCTCGCCTGCGATCACCTCCAAAATACAATCCGGTGGTGATCCAAGCCAAACCTTACAAAGTTCTTCTCCTACACCTATCTTTGCTAACTTATGCGCGGCAACATTTGCAGAACGCCTCACCCACGAAACACTGAAAGCATCAAAAGACCGAAGCAAAGTCTTGATCTCCTCCACCCATGAGCCTGTCGCTGCCAAAGTCCTCTCTGGAGTGTTGATCATCTGTACTAGAGCCTGGCTGTCCAGTTCTAGTTGGATTCTTTGCACGTTCATCTCCGCTGCCAGCAGTAGAGCTCGCTTGCACGCTTTGATCTCCGCGGTCTCTGCATCAACCACATGAGGGAAGAAGTGGCATGCACCTGCTAGGAAGGCACCATTATGATCCTGCAGTACGACACCTCCTCCACTCTTGCCTCCAAACTTTGACGTTGCACCGTCTGTGTTGGCCTTGATCCAACCCTCCTCCGGCGCTGTCCAACGTTGCATCATCGGAGCTTTGGGCTCCAGACCCGGCTTGTTGTGAGCTTCCCTCCATTCCTGCATGAAACCACATACCCTCTCTATTATTGCATGTGGTTCATCGATCCTCTTGCCCTCCTTCGTTTCATTTCGTGCCAGCCATAAAGCATAGACCGCATGGATCATTGCTTGTCGCTCGTCCTCGTGAGCTTCCGCAAACCACCCAAGCAAGCAATTAGCCAACTCGCTCTGAGAGCATGTGAAACTCGGTGGGGCAGCCACCGTTACTCCCTTTTCTGAGCGCAGCCGGTTCCAGAACTGGACTGAGTGTTGGCAAGTCCAAAATCGATGCATAGTAGTTTCCTCACATCCGCACACTACACAAAATACTCGTAGCAGCTCCGCACCCACCGCCAAGCCGTTTCTAATCACTCTCCACATGTGGATTTTCGCCTTGCCCGGAGCATTGGTACCCCAAAGGCCCGAATACCCCTTATGCTTGTTAACTGAACTAGCTGATTCCGGCCGTCCGGTTTTCAGCTTATTCAGTGTCATTCTCAAGTGATAGGCTGACCGCACCGTGAAAGTGCCATTCTTTGTAAAATTCCAAGCCAAAACATCCTGCATCGTTGGCCCCCCATTGGCTATTTGTTTTATGTCTTGCGCATCATCCAGCGAGAACATCTCATCGATTCTAGTAGTGTTCCACGCATCTCTAGCCGCCACCATCAGGTCTGCCACCTTAATCACTCCCTGCAAATAAACAGCCCCGAGTGGCCTCATGCTACCGCTTCTCGGGATCCAGTTATCGTGATGTATGTTGATGCTAGTTCCATCTCTGACCCGCCAAACAAGTCCTTCTCTCAATAGATCGCAGCCATGAAGAATACTTCGAAAGGTAAAGGACCCACCCGAGGGGCACGTGGCTAACATGATTATGGTATCCGGGAAGTACCTTGCCTTTAGAACTCGAGCACATAATGACATTGGATATTGTAAGATCCTCCATGCCTGTTTGGCCAAG
The DNA here is from genome assembly GCA_963921465.1 of Triticum timopheevii. NCBI lineage: Eukaryota > Viridiplantae > Streptophyta > Magnoliopsida > Poales > Poaceae > Triticum > Triticum timopheevii. Next base: position 614,709,477 of record OY997270.1, read on the forward strand.
AGGGCTTGGTTGAAAGCCTCCGGATCACGAAAGCCAAGCGCACCATCCCTCTTTGCCTCACACATCTTCTCCCACGAGATCTAATGCACCTTCCAATCACCATTTGTTGCCCCCCACCAGAATTTTGACGAGATAGAAGTCAGGTTCCGGCACATTTTCTTTGTGAGGTGGAAACAGCTCATAGTGTGTAAGTTGGTGTAGCTTGGAGTATAGACTTAACTAGAACTTCCCGCGCAGCCTTGGAGAGCCCCTGGCCCTTTAAACCATTAACCTTTCCCTTTGAGCACTCCGTGACATATTTGAACGTGCCATCCTTTGATCTTCCTACCAGTGTAGGAAGACCCAGGTAATGCTCACCAAGGGCTTCATTGTGTATGCCAAGTGTGTTTTGCAGTTGGCCTTTCATGTCGTCATGAGTGCCCTTCCCAAAGAAGATAGCAGATTTCTGTAACTTAATGCGATGACCCGAAGCCTCCTCGTACTGCCTCAGAATTTCCTTCAGCTCCATCATATTATCCAAAGATCCCTCAAGGAAAACAATACTATCATCGCGAACAGTAAGTGAGTAACATTGGGGCCAGTGCTCCCAAATGACACTCCTTTGATTCTCTTCTCCTCTTGTGCTCTCTTTAGCAGTGCTGAGAACCCCTCCACACAGATTTAGAACAAATAGGGGGATAACGGGTCACCTTGTCTCAAACCACGAGAGGGGACAAAACCCCTAGATAAGGCACCATTAAGCCTCACTGTTGTAGGGTCAAACCCTAGGTGGGATCTTTTCACACTTGGAGGGGGAAAAGGAGAAAAAAACACTCAAGAACACAAGAACAAAACTCTCAACAGACCCAAATATCACATCCACTAGAGTAGCATACATGAGATCCAAAAGGTTACAAGATCAATCCAAGGATAATAGCACTAGGGTAAGGTTTTTCTCACTAGGTGAGGTCTTGCATCCAAAGAGGATCTTCTCCAAGAGGAGGGCTTGATCTCCAAGAGGAGCTTCACCAAGTGGAGGTCTAGATCTCCTAAAGGAGGAAGATGAGCAAAGCCCTCTTTTGTGTTTTAGTATCTTTGCTAACCCACAAATGACCTAGGAGATGCACTTATAAAGTCTACGGACGAAACATTGGGGAAAAGGGGTACAAAGGACGAAAAAGTCCCCAAAAACGTGGCCACGGAGGAAGGGTCAAGGCACCCGGGGTCAAACCGGTCGGGCACCAGGACTAGTCAGGGGCGCCGGCTGGTGGCAGGCCGGGCACCCGGGGTCCAAGGCCCAGGCACCCGGGGCGGTAGCAGGTGGCTGGGCAAGGCCGGTCGGGCACCCGGGGTTGATGGCCCGGGCACCCGGGTGGGGCTGGGCGCAACCCAGGGGCAGGTCGGGCACCCGGGGTGGGCTGGCGAGGCCCAGGAGGCAGGCCGGGCACCCGGGGCCTTGGGGCCGGGCACCCGGGGCCGGCTGGAGCGCTGCCCAGGCTGTGGCCGGGCACCCGGGGTGTCCAGGAGCTGCGGTCCTTTCTTCTCCTCGATCTTCTCTCCTCTCCCTTGCTCCATGGGTGCTCGAGACTCCGTCTTCTCCTTCTCATGATCATCTCCTTGGTATCCTAAAATGCATAACATGTCCTTGTGAGGTAGAACCCAATTCTCATGTGAATTCAAACGAAACTCGAAGAGGAGAGAGTCAACCTCGTTTTCGATGGCGCGTACACGTGCTCTTGTCATTGGTCCACTCGGTGCTTGCGGTGGTGATGGAGTGTCGGTGCGAGTAGTCGAGGGGTGATCCGCATCATCTTCCCCCTCCCCCCCTTGGGAGAGATCCGTCCACGGATCGTGCTCTTCATCACCATGGTACTTGGCCAAGTCTTTGACATTGAAGATGTCTCTAACATTGTACTTGTCGCGTGGGATGTCGACCTTGTAGGCATTTTCGTTGTAGCGTGCGATCACCTTGAATGGTCCGTCGGCTCTTGGGAGTAGCTTGGACTTGCGCTCCTTGGGGAAGCGGTCTTTGCGGAGATGTATCCATACTTGATCACCCGGTTGGAACACCATCGGAGACTTGTTGATGTTGAGCTTGGCGGTGAGGCGTTGCACTTGGCGCTCAATCATGGAATGTGTTTCTTCATGCATCTTCTTGAGGTAGGCGGCTCTCGCACTTGCGTCCATGTTTTCTCGTTCTTGAAGCGGTAGAGGAAGGATGTCCAATGGCGACAAAGGGTTGAAGCCGTAGACAACCTCAAAGGGGGACTTGCCGGTGGTAGAGTGTCTTGCGCGGTTGTAGGCGTACTCGGCGATGGGTAGGCACTCCTCCCACTCCTTGATGTTCTTCTTGATCAACACGCGTAGAAGAGTTGCAAGCGTCCGATTGGTGACTTCCGTTTGGCCATCGGTTTGAGGATGATATGTCATGGAGAATAGTAGCTTGATCCCGAGCTTGGTGCATAGCGTCTTCCAAAAGTAGCTTAAGAACTTGGCGTCTTGATCCGACACAATTGTCATTGGCACGCCGTGCAACCTCAAGATTTCCCTACAAAAGAGATTTGCAACATGTGAAGCGTCGTCTATCTTATTGCATGGGATAAAATGAGCCATTTTAGAGAATCGGTCCACAACAACGAAAACGGAGTCCTTGCCATTTTGAGTCCTAGGTAATCCAAGCACAAAATCCATGCTAATGTCTTCCCAAGGTTGATGTGGAATAGGTAAAGGCATATGTAAACCATGGGATTGAGAGTGTGACTTAGCTTTACAACATGTAGAGCACCGGTTGGTGAAACGGGCGACATCGCGAAACATCTTGGGCTAATAATAGTTCTTGGAGAGCGTGGCGAAAGTCTTGTTGCATCCAAAGTGTCCCATGAGTCTGCCTCCATGAGCCTCTTGCAAAAGGAGCAAACGAAGAGAAGACTCGGGAATGCATAGTTTGTTAGCTCTCATAAGATAACCATCTTTGATATAATATCTTTCCCAAGAAGTATGAGTCACACACTTAGCATAAGGAGTAGCAAAAGTCACATCACCCTCATACAAATCTTTGATATGATCAAATCCAACTACATTCAATTCAAGTTGAGTAAGTAACATGCATTTGCGAGAAAGGGCATACGCCACCACATTTTCTTTGCCCTTAATGTACTTTATCACATAGGGAAATGATTCAATGAATGCACTCCATTTAGCATGCTTTTTATTCAAGTTGGTTTGACCTTTAAGGTATTTAAGTGTTTCATAATCGGTATGTATGACAAACTCGTGCGGTCTAAGGTAATGCTCCCACACATGTAACACATGCACTAAGGCAAACAATTCTTTGTCATATATGGGATAGTTAAGTTGAGCACCAGAGAGTTTTTCACTAAAATATGCAATAGCTCGTTTTTCTTGCATCAAAACTCCACCAATTCCGGTACCACTAGCATCGCAATGAACCTCAAAAGTTTTGTCAAAGTTGGGTAAAGCAAGAATCGGAGCATGTGTAAGCAAAGATTTGAGCTCATCAAAAGCGGTTGATTGCAAAGGTCCCCAAACAAAAGGAGCATTCTTCTTACTCAAAGCATGCAAAGGAGCGGCAATAGTGCTAAAATCTTTCGCGAAGCGACGATAAAAACCCGCAAGGCCAAGAAAACTACACACTTGTTGCAAATTGGTGGGTTGGGGCCAAGTTTTAATTGCTTCAATTTTAGATTCATCAACATGTACACCCTTGGAAGAAACAACGAATCCCAAGAAAACAAGCTTGTCAACACCAAACGTGCACTTTTTCATGTTGGCATAAAGACGTTCCTTGCAAAGAGTTTGTAAAACAGCCCTAACATGACTTAGATGCTCTTTCATGGATTTGCTAAACACGAGAATATCATCAAAGTAAACCACAACGAAAACTCCAATGTAAGGTCGAAGCACAAAATGGATAAGATGCATGAAAGTACCGAGAGCTTCCAATAAACCCATAGGCATAACCAACCACTCGTACAAGCCAAATTTAGTTTTGAAAGCGGTTTTCCATTCATCACCTTCTTGTATGCGGATTTTATAATAACCACTTTTAAGATCAATTTTTGAGAAAATGGTGGCACCGCTAAGTTCATCAAGCATATCATCTAAGCGAGGAATGGGGTGCCTATAACGAACGGTAATGGCATTGATAGGTCTACAATCCGAGCACATGCGAAAACTACCGTCTTGCTTAGGCACAAGTATAACGGGAACGGCACACGAGCTTAAGCTTTCACGTACATGACCGTTGTCGATTAGTTGTTGTACTTGCCGTTGTATCTCCTTTGTTTCTTCGGGGTTGACGCGGTAGGGAGCCTTGTTTGGAAGAGGTGCACCGGGGATGAGGTCGATCTGATGTTCAATGCCACGTAGAGGAGGGAGACCGGGAGGTAGCTCATCGGGAAACACGTCCTCGAATTCCTACAACAAGTTGGAAAACACTAGAGGAAGAGGATTAGGATTGTTAGTTTTGGTAACCTCATCTTTGCATAGTAGGACAAAGTGGACGACACTCGATGGGTTCTCACACACTTCTCTCATCTCTCTTTTGGTGGCTAGGAGGACTAAGTTTTTCTCTCTTGGCGAAGAGGCGCTCAATTTTTGCTTGTGGCTCTCACTTTCTTTTTGGTGGTGCACTCTCTCACTAGTTTCTCCATGATGGGTGGAAGCTTGCTTATCGGTGATCACTTGGCTTGGGGACATTGGTCGAAGTGAAGGAAATATGCCCTAGAGGCAATAATATAGTTATTATTTATTTCCTCATATCATGATAAATGTTTATTATTCATGCTAGAATTGTATTAACCGGAAACATGATACATGTGTGAATACATATACCAACATAACGTCACTAGTATGCCTCTACTTGACTAGCTCATTAATCAAAGATGGTTATGTTTCCTAACCATAGAAATGTGTTGTCATTTGTTTAACGGGATCACATCATTAGGAGAATGATGTGATTGACATGACCCATTCCGTTAGCCTAGCACTTGATCGTTTAGTATATTGCTATTGCTTTCTTCATGACTTATACATGTTCCTGTAACTATAAGATTATGCAACTCCTGTTTACCGAAGGAACACTTTGGGTGCTACTAAACGTCACAACGTAACTGGGTGATTGTAAAGGAGTACTACAGGTGTCTCCAAAGGTACATGTTGGGTTGGCATATTTCGAGATTAGGTTTTGTCACTCCGATTGTCGGAGAGGTATCTCTGGGCCCTCTCGGTAATGCACATCACTATAAGCCTTGCAAGCAACATGACTAATGAGTTAGTTACGGAATGATGCATTACATAACGAGTAAAGAGACTTGCCGGTAACGAGATTGAACTAGGTATTGGATACCGACGATCGAATCTCGGGCAAGTAACATACCGATGACAAAGGGAACAATGTATGTTGTTATGCGGTTTGACCGATAAAGATCTTTGAGGGAGTCCTGGACTAGGGGGTGTCCGGACAGCCGGACTATCATCGTTCGCCGGACTCCAAGACTACGAAGATACAAGATTGAAGACTCCGTCCCGTGTCCGGATGGGACTTTCCTTGGCGTGGAAGGCAAGCTTGGCAATACGGATATGTAGATCTCCTACCATTGTAACTGACTCTGTGTAACCCTAGCCCTCTCCGGTGTCTATAAAAACCGGAGGGCTTTAGTTCATAGGACATAACCTCCATTACAACAATCATACCATAGGCTAGCTTCTAGGGTTCAGCCTCCTTGATCTCGTGGTAGATCCACTCTTGTAATACACATCATCAATATTAATCAAGTAAGACGTAGGGTTTTACCTCCATCAAGAGGGCCCGAACCTGGGTAAAACATCGTGTCCCTTGTCTCCTGTTACCATCTACCTAGACGCACAGTTTGGGACCCCCTACCCGAGATCCGCCGGTTTTGACACCGACATTGGTGCTTTCATTGAGCGTTCCTCTGTGTCGTCACCAATAGGAAGGATGCCTCCACCCGTCTTCAAGGACGGTATTTTCGCCAAAGGGGCCTTGGCCTCCGGCCAAACTATTCGGCTAGGTGGTTTTCTTATGACCTCCTGTCCGGCCACTGCTTCGACGATGACTTCTCAAGCCGTCAAAAGCAATCTTCGCGTCAGCTCGGAATCTGCCGAGCAGCTGGATCCGATAGAGCTCTCGTCTGTCAACGAGCTCTTGGATCGCATCGCCGCCCTGGGAGTCGCTACAGACTACAATCAGATCGGGCTTAAAACCGATCTGAGAGAGATTAACTCTCCCCAGGTCACCCACCACGTTACAGTGGTAGAGGAACAATGCGGCGACTCGTCTCCTATATTGAAAACTAGTCACGTCCGGGTTCCTGAACCCTCCATGCCGGATTTCCGCGGAGGGACGGACTTCGATCGAGCACTGAACTTAAAATCATGCATCGCTCCGGACTTGCTGGACTACGTCCAGCAATCCAAGCTTCCGAATTTGGAAACTTCCCGGCTTTTAAGCCTTGAGACGGGTAGGGTTCCGGACTTAATTCCACCCACCCGCCCAGACATATGCGATATATATCTAATCCGGCAAGAGCCCGCTGAAACAGTACATCACTACTGGGCCAGATTCCTCCTGGTCATGGACAGGATAAAGGACTGCCGAGAGGATAACGCAATCTCAATTTTTTGCAATAATTGCACGGATAAGGGAATCTTGAACGCCGTCATCCGTCGTAAAATTACACGATTCGCCGACCTGGCATCCATAGTATGAAAGTACTGTGCGATGGAGAGTTTCCGGAAAACCGAAAATAATTTTTGGGACAATCCGGCCCCAACCCTAGTCCGCAACAAAAGGGTGCATTACACTCAGGCACTAGATACAAAAAAAAAGCAAAAACCCCATAGAGGGCACGGAACCGTACTGGAGGGATGGCTCAGCGGACCCTGTAAACTTCACAGTGCAGAGGGCGCCGTCCCAACACATAGCCTCCGAGCATGTTGGATATTACGGCAGGTGGCCAAAAGTGGCGAGGAGCTTCTAGCCCCGGAAAACCACTCCAACAATACCGGTACGGTATCAACAGTCTTCGAGACCTTCGCATCAAATAATATGAGGAAACGAACAATCCGCAGCCTCGCCGAAGTCTACCAGGTAGCAACAACAAATCCATGGAGCGACACGGCCATCACCTTCAACACCAGCGACGAACCTAAATTCTGTACAGCCTGAGCACCAGCCGCACTGGTGCTTAGTCCTATAGTGGACGGCTTTCGACTTACAAAGGTCCTCATGGATGGCGGCAGCGGATTAAACCTCATCTACGAGGAAACTCTTCAAAAAAATGGAAATAGACTGGAGCCGTATTGAGCGAAGCAGCACAACCTTCAAAGGAATAATACCCAGCCGGGAAGCACGCTGCACCGGACAAATCACACTCGATGTGGTGTTCGGCTCGCCGGACAACTACAGATCCGAGGAAGTCACGTTCCAAGTGGCCCCGTTCAACAGCGGATATCACGCTATACTAGGACGGGAGGCATTCACAATTTTTCAAGCCGTACCCCATTACGGGTACATGAAGCTCAAAATGCCTGGGCCCGGCGGAATAATCACTCTCGTTAGTGATCCGGACATAGCATTACGCGCCAAAAACAAGACAGCCGCATTAGCCCTGGAGGTGCTATCCGAAGCCCTAGCGGCAGAAGAACTCACCGCGCTGCGCTCTACGGTGAACAGGGACGATGTGATACTCGATAAGAGATCCAAGTCCACCTCCTTTAAACCAGCGGACGAAATAGTAAAATTCCAGGTCCATCCAACGGACCCAACAAAGACGGCCTCCATCGGGGCACAATTGAACCCTGATGTAGACGCCGCACTGCGAGAATTCCTTCGGGAAAATTGGGACATTTTTGCCTGGCACCCCTCGGATATGCCCGGAATCCCACACAAATTAGCAGAACACAGCCTAAACATCCTAAAAGGATTCAAGCCAGTCAAACAGGCTCTTCGACGATTTTCCGAACCCAAAAGACAGGCAATGGGAGAAGAGCTAGCCAAACTGTTGGAGGCCGGATTCATCAGAGATATCAAACATCCGGATTGGCTAGCAAACCTGGTAATGGTACCAAAGAAGGATAAATCCTGGCGCCTATGCATCGATTTTAAAGACCTCAATAAGGCTTGCCAAAAGGATCCCTTCCCCCTCCCCCGCATCGACCAGATAATCGATGCTACTGCAGGACACGATTCATTGTGCTTCCTCGACGCATACTCCGGATACCATCAAATTAAGATGGCGGAAGCAGACCAAGCCGCAACGGAATTCATCACTCCATATGGACCATTCTGCTTCAACACGATGACCTTCGGACTTAAAAACGCTGGCGCAACATATCAGCACATGATTCAAACATGTCTGGCCACCCAGATCGGCAAAATCGTAGAGGCATACGTAGACGACATAGTCGTCAAAACCAAACACATCGAAACTCTAGTAGACGACTTGAGGCTCACATTCGACAACCTCAGAGCATATGACATCAAGCTGAATCCGGAAAAATGCGTTTTCGGTGTACCAGCCGGAAAGTTACTGGGCTTTATTGTATCCGGTAGAGGAATTGAAGCAAACCCAGCCAAAATCCGAGCTCTGTCACAGCTAGATATCGCAAAAGACCTCAAGCAAATACAAAAATTGACTGGATGCGTGGCGGCTCTAAGCCGCTTTATCTCCCGCCTAGGAGAAAAGGCATTGCCCCTCTATCACCTCCTTAGGCGCACCGAACACTTCGAGTGGACGGATGCTGCCACTGCCGGACTTGAAGAAATAAAGGCCATATTGGCAACAAATCCGGTCCTGGCTGTGCCCAACCTGGGCGAACCAATGTTGTTATACATCGCAGCAACGCATCAAGTTGTAAGCGCGGTACTCGTCGTCGAATGAGAGACAGAAGGGCATAAATTCCCTCTTAAAAAACCAGTGTATTATGTATCCACTGTGTTAACCCCCTGCAAGTCCCGTTACCCACACAATCAGAAGATAGCGTATGCGGTGTTCATGGCATCCCGAAAGCTCCGACACTACTTTCAAGAGTGTTCGATAACAGTGGCCTCCGAAGTACCACTCAATGACATTATAAATAACCGCGACGCAACGGGCAGGATTGCAAAATGGGCCATTGAGCTCTTACCATTCGATATAACTTACAAACCTCGGCGAGCTATAAAGTCACAAGTTTTGGCTGACTTTGTCGCTGAATGGACCGAAGCCGAACTCCCTAAAGAGTACGGCGCGTACTCCAATTGGACTATGCACTTCGACCGCTCTAAAATGTTGGCCGGACTGGGGGCTGGCGTCGTATTGACGTCCCCGACCGGGGACACAGTCCAATACGTACTTCAAATAATGTACACGGACTCCAACAACGCAGCCGAATACAAGGCCCTCTTACATGGTCTCCGGATGGCAATCTCCATGGGCATTCAATGCCTAGAGGTGCGCAGGGATTCAAACCTTGCAATATCCCAAATAAATGGAGATTTTGATGCCAAAGATCCGAAAATGGCAGCACATCGCAACGCTGTCCTAAAAATGTCAGCTCGGTTTGAAGGACTCGAATTCCATCACGTAACCCGAGATAATAACCAAGCAGCCGACGTACTGGCACGCATCGGCGCAAAACGTGACGCTGTCCCTCCAAACATCTTCCTGGAACGGCTCTTCAAGCCATCCGTACTATGGGAAGAGGAGTCCGGAAACGACAAACCGGAAAAAACTGCGCCAACCGGCAATCCAGCTGATGACACAACACCTTCAGCCCACGACATAATGGCAGTAATCGCCCCGTGGACAGAACCATTCCTAGCCTACTTGCTTAGGCAGGAACTTCCCGAAGACCAAAATGAGGCCCGCTGCATAGTCCGGCGATCTAAAGCCTACAAGGTCCATGGGGGAGAACTTTATAAGAAAAGCACAACCGGAGTCCTTCAAAGGTGTATCTCCGAAGAGGAAGGGCGAAACCTCCTGGCTGAAATTCATGCCGGACTAGGAGGACACCACGCCGCAGCTCGGACCTTGTAGGAAAGGCATTCCGTACAGGATTTTATTGGCTGACGGCCCGGGCAGATGCTCAGGACTTAGTCCAAAGATGCGTCGGTTGTCAGCTCTTTGCTAATCAGAGCCACATGCCACCCATCGCCCTCAAAACTATACCCATTACCTGGCCGTTCGCGGTCTGGGGGCTTGACATGGTTGGACCCCTTAAAGGGGGAACCCACAAGCAAAGGTACCTATTGGTCATGGTGGACAAGTTCACCAAATGGATAGAGGCCAAACCAGTTAAAATAGCAGAGTCCGGACCAGTGATAGACTTTATATCCGAGGTAGTACACCGTTATGGTGTCCCCCACAGCATCATCACCGATAACGGCACGAATTTTACGGCCGACGAGGTTAAATCATGGTGCAAAAACATGGGCATTAAGCTCGACTACGCTTCAGTCTATCATCCTCAAACCAACGGTCAAGTGGAACGAGCAAATGGTCTAATAATGAGCGGCATTAAACCCAGACTAGTGCGGTCACTTACTAAATCTGACACGCACTGGGTAGAGGAGCTCGACTCCGTGCTCTGGAGGCTGCGGACAACGCCCAACCGTACTACCAGATTCACACCATTTTTTATGGTATACGGCGCAGAGGCAGTTCTGCCTTGCGACGTTATTCATGACTCACCACGAGTGCGCATGTACGAAGAAAGAGAGGCCGAGCTGGATCGGCAGGACAGTTTGGACGCATTGGAGGAAGAACGCAACGTCGCCAAGGCTCGTTCCGCATTCTATCAGCAGCAGGCTCGAAGATATCAAAGCAGAGAAGTACGGGCCAAGACTTACAACGTTGGCGAACTAGTTCTACGCCTGCCGGACAAGAAAAAGGACAAGCTCAAGCCCAAATGGGAGGGCCCCTTCATCATCGATCAAGTCCTGACCGGCGGAGCGTACCGTCTACGAAATGCGTCGGACAACCGACTCGAGCCGAACCCATGGAACGCAGCTCGCCTCCGAAGATTCTATGCCTAGCACCGGACTAAGAGTTCGTCCCCTTCCCCCGTTCAAATTTTTACACTTCAGCTGTCTTTTGTTTCTATTTCTTCTCTTAACCCTTTTACTAAAAATCCCTTAAGGGCCTACGTGTGCATTGTTCGCATACACTTGATGTGCCATCCGCACTCATTATACCCGGGGGCTTCTTTTCCAGAAGCTCAATTATAAAGGCTTCATGCCCAGCACATGTGTCAAGCTTCCACATGTACCTTTTACTCACCATTATATGCATCGATATGACTTAAGTTTTGGCCAAGCTGGGTTGCCTGGCTCCTGTGCTTACCCCTACGTTCCCGATTGTTCGGCTAGGAGGTAAAGGGAGCACCTATGCGATTGTTACTGCCGGGTCAGCCGGATGTGTACCTCAGACTGGGTGAAGCCGAAAGCTAGCGTTCTTAAGGGAATATTCGGTCGGTGACTCAAAAGATGATTTTTTACCTACTTATTTATCTGTCCCCAGATGTTTTTCTACATTTTTTGCAGTCCAGACATGCACTTTAGGGCATGCCTCCCAGGGAAAGGAACCCTTAACGGAACTATTCTCCCTGGAAGATCTTTCTTACTAACCATGTAATATAACATAACTAGTTGGGCACTTGTCTGATAAAGCACTAATGACCCCTACGCCTGGTCTCCATGCATACCCCGGTTGTTTCTCAACCAAGAAGGTATTCGGACACACTACGGACTCTAGGGTCCCGAGGTTGAAGCGAAAAGGTCGGCAAAGACAAACGATCTACAATCCGGCTAGAAGGCATTTCACATGTCATTTTAAAAATACATTGTCAAATCTACTGACTGTATTCTTCCTCAGTCCCGTCTAACAGGCTGTCTAATTTACAGTCCCGTTGGGAAAACTTAGCGGCCAACTCTACTTGGCTGTATACTAAACTCACAGGGATCTCCTTCCCATCGGGCCCCACAGGTCCGACCTCGGCCATGTGGTTGGGATCCGCCTTCTTGTAGCGCGTCTTCACCATGGCCCAAGCCTCCCTGGCACCTTGGCGGCAGGCCGAAATCTTCCACAAACAGAAGCGCTGCCGCATTCCCTGAAGCTTCTCCGCAAGCTCCCCAAGGCCTTCGGGCAGGGAAAGGGCCGGCCATAAAGCCCGAACGGCGCCGCTCATCACCTGCCGAACTCGTTCGAGCAGCTGCAACAGCTCGGGAAGTTGATCGCCTGTTGATTCGGGCATCTCCTCTGCAGGGCTACCCGTGAGAATACGTATAGACACATTTTGTCAAATTGACTTCCTCGTCGAACTCTTCTTTTCAAAGGAGTTCGCTTAAGCACTTACTATAGATGCCGCGACGAAGCCGCTGATTCTCCTTAACGGAGCTAGACAGCTCGGCCCGAACACCTTTCAGCTCTTCCCCGAGCTTGGCGTGGGCATCCTGGAGCTTGTTCCTCTCTTGCTGCACCCTATTCAGCACCCTCTCGCCGGCCTTCAGCTGGCGCAGTAATTCTTGCCTGTCCGGATCTTGTCCGACGGCACCTGCAATGTCATTATTAGCCTTGCGCGCACGCCGCACAGCGCTTATATTTATCACTAAAAATGTGTTACCAGGAGGGGTCTCTGTGTTCCCTCCTGCGGCAGCGAGTGCAGCCTCAAGTTGGGCCTTGCACTCTTGCAGCTCCTGAGACAGCTGGGTATTCTTCTCAGTAAGACCCTGCGTTTCCAATGATCCTTAAATCAGTTAACATATCGACTTTAAGTCTCGGGGGCTGCTGGCATATATAACTATTAAATTCTCTTACCCGTATGTCTTTTACATATTGCTCCGTGGCTCTGGTAAAACCATCTTGAGCAGCACAGAGGTGCGCGTCCCCCGCGTTAAAGGCATTCAACGCCTCAGGGGAGAAGCACGCGTCATGAAACACTGTCCGGCGGCGCCTGTGGTTCATGGCGCTCTCCACCTCAGACTTGGTGGCGGACAGTCTGTCGGCATCCTCCGTTGGAGGAGTATTCGGCCCGCGCCTTGCGCTCGCCTCCCCCTCCAGACCAGGCGCTGGAGCCTGGCTGGTAGAGGTTGGATTGGCAACCTCCACGCCCGTAGTCCGGCGGGCGCTTTTTCTCCTACAGAGATCATGAGTACTTAAACGCTTCCTAGGAACGTTGCTCCAAATAATTAAATGCCAGCTATACCTCTGCGGCGACGTTTCAGTCCGCACCGCACCCCTCTTCCGCCTACTGGTCCGGACTGGCCTTTGTTGGTCAGCCGCCGCGAGCTCGGCTTCCCGCCTTGAAGGCACTTCCTGCAAAAACACCATCGTATGCGAAGGTCAGAGATGGGCAAGGAAGAAACAATGGTGTCGGGACTTCGGTCACAATCACCTGGGGAGCCGGGCGCTATCCGGGGTAGTCAGCCGTAATGGCGACTAAAGCATTGTCCACGCTGAGCTGGTGGAACACCCCGTCGATTAGCTCCACCTTTATGTCCGGATCCTCTTTGGAGGCCGGATCCCGGGATCTCTCCGGATCCTCGGGTTGCGGGGCTGGACTTATCATGTCCTCCACAGTCCGGCGCAGTTCTTGCGCCAAAGACACAATATGAGAAGCTTAAACTTCGAAGGCACGGGTCAGATCCTTAAAGTGTTCGCTTACCCAGCGCCGGGGATTATTCATGGAGAACCCGTTCAACGGGTTCGTCTGGAGAAAGTCCTCCTTCTCCCCCTTGTATAGGCCGGACAGGATCGTCACCAAATCCTCGGCCGAATCCGGTCCTTTACGGCCATGGCGGGTGGCGTCGTCTTCCCCGTTGAAATCCCACATGGGGTGGCCCCTGTATTGCAGTGGCTGCACCCCCCGCATAATGCATGTTGCCATGACTCCAATCATGGTCAACCCGGAGTGGGCCAATAATCTTATTCGGCCCATCAGATAATGGACGCTCTTGTCTTCCTCCAGTTGGGGGCTCCGCGGGCGCCAGCTAAGGCGTTTCTTCAAGGGAGCAGTGCTGAACTCCGGGAGGCCGACCCGAACAGGGTCCGGTAGCGGAGCGTCCTCTATATAAAACCATTCTGAAGGCCAGTCTTCGGACGCCTTCTTAGGGGTTCCGGATGGATATCCGGTCCCGGCAATGCGCCATATTTCGGCGCCGCCCACTTGATATATGGACCCCTCGTAAGAACGGGGTACAAGGCAGAATAGCCTCTTCCACAGTGCAAAATGGGGCTCGATGCCCAGAAATAGCTCACAAAGAGCTACGTAACCCGCGATATGCAGGATAGAGGCGGGCGTAAGGTGATGGAGCTGGAGTCCGTAGAACTCCAGGAGCCCGCGGAGGAACGGATGTATAGGAAATCCGAGTCCCCTTATCAGATAGGGGACGAAGCATACCCGCTCCCCTTTGTTGGGACTTGGGGTAGCCTCCGCTTGTTTCCCACCTTGGTAGGTGGCCAACCCGGCTCGAACCGGGACCATGAAGGCCGGAGGGAGATATCCCTTTGCTTGAAGGACCACCAGCTCGTTGTGCGGGACGGAACATCTCCTCCAATCTCCTGGTAGAGGGCTGGGAGCGCGAGAAGAGGAGCCGCGTCAACGGTCCATGATAGAATGGATTTTTGGTCAAAGGCGCTCCGATGAGGACTCACGGAAGGAAGATGGTGTGATTTGGATCTGGATTCTTGCCTCTCTTATAGGCGGATTATTTGTGCAGCTAGGTTGTAAAACATTAAAGATACCCTGGCTTTTCGCATTCGTGCGACGCGTGGAAGAAGGTCATTATTGGGCGTAGAAGCCAAGAAGCGCAACATTGATGAGGAAGCCGGACACTGTTTGACAGGTACATGGAACTTGAAGGAGAACCCGCCTTGCAACACCGAAGACTACATACGCGCAGACTTATCGTCATTGAAGCCTGGTTCGGGGGCTACTGAGGGAGTCCTGGACTAGGGGGTGTCCGGACAGCCGGACTATCATCGTCCACCGGACTCCAAGACTACGAAGATACAAGATTGAAGACTCCGTCCCGTGTCCAGATGGGACTTTCCTTGGCGTGGAAGGCAAGCTTGGCAATACGGATATGTAGATCTCCTACCATTGTAACCGACTCTGTGTAACCCTAGCCCTCTCCGGTGTCTATAAAAATCGGAGGGCTTTAGTTCGTAGGACATAACCTCCATTACAACAATCATACCATAGGCTAGCTTCTAGGGTTCAGCCTCCTTGATCTCATGGTAGATCCACTCTTGTAATACACATCATCAATATTAATCAAGTAGGACGTAGGGTTTTACCTCCATCAAGAGGGCCCGAACCTGGGTAAAACATCGTGTCCCTTGTCTCCTGTTACCATCCGCCTAGACGCACAGTTCGGGACCCCCTACCCGAGATCCACCGGTTTTGACACCGACAATCTTCGTAGAATATGTAGGAGCCAATATGGGCATCCAGGTTCCGCTATTGGTTATTGACCGAGAATAGTTCTAGGTCATGTCTACATAGTTCTCGAACCCGTAGGGTCCGCACGCTTAACATTATGATGATAGTTTTATTATGAGTTTATAAGTTTTGATGTACTGAAGTTTGTTCGGAGTCCCGGATGTGATCATGGACATGACGAGGAGTCTCGAAATGGTCGAGATATAAAGATTGATATATTGGAAGCCTATGTTTGGACATCGGAAGTGTTCTGGGTGAAATCGGCATTTTACCGGAGTACCGGGAGGTTACCGGAACCCCCCGGTAACCTAATGGGCCTTATTGGGCCTAGTGGAGGAAGAGGAGAGGAGGCCTAGGGGCAGCCACGCCCCTCCCCCCCCCCCAAGTCCGAATAAGACAAGGAGGGGGGGCGCCCCCCCTTTCCTTTCCCCCCTCTCCTCCTTCCCCCCAAGTCCTAATCCAACTAGGGAAGGGGGGAGTCCTACTCCCGGTGGGAGTAGGACCCCTCCGGCGCGCCTCCTCCTAGGGCCGGCCGCACCCCCCTTACTCCTTTATATACGGGGGCAGGGGGGCACCCTAGAACACACAAGTTGATCTACGTGATCGTTCCTTAGCCGTGTGCGGTGCCCCCTCCACCGTATTCCACCTCGGTCATATCGTCGCAGAGTTTAGGCGAAGCCCTGCGCCGGTAGAACATCATCATCGTCACCACGTCATCGTGCTGACGGAACTCATCCCCGACACTTTGCTGGATCAGAGTCCGGGGATCGTCATCGAGCTGAACGTGTGCTGAACTCGGAGGTGCCGTACGTTCGGTACTTGGATCGGTCAGATCGTGAAGACGTACGACTACATCAACCGTGTTGTCATAACGCTTCCGCTTACGGTCTACAAGTGTACATGGACAATACTCTCCCCTCTCGTTGCTATGCATCAGCATGATCTTGCGTGTGCGTAGGAATTTTTTTGAAATTACTACGTTCCCCAACAGTGGCATCCGAGCCTGGTTTTATGCGTAGATGTCATACGCACGAGTAGAACACAAGTGAGTTGTGGGCGATACAAGTCATACTGCTTACCAGCATGTCATACTTTGACTCAGCGGTATTGTGAGATGAAGCGGCCCGGACCGACATTACGCGTACGCTTACGCGAGACTGGTTTCACCGTTACAAGCACTCGTGCTTAAAGGTGACTGGCGGGTGTCTGTCTCTCTCACTTTAGCTGAATCGAGTGTGGCTACGCCCGGTCCTTGCGAAGGTTAAAATAGCACTAACTTGACGAACTATCGTTGTGGTTTTGATGCATAGGTAAGAACGGTTCTTGCTAAGCCCATACCAGCCACGTAAAATTTTGCAACAACAAAGTAGAGGACGTCTAACTTGTTTTTGCAGGGCATGTTGTGATGTGATATGGTCAAGACGTGATGCTATATTTTATTGTATGAGATGATCATGTTTTGTAACCGAAGTTATCGGCAACTGGCAGGAGCCATATGGTTGTCGCTTTATTGTATGAAATGCCAACGCCCTGTAATTGCTTTACTTTATCACTAAGCATAGCGATAGTCGTAGAAGCAATAGATGGCATAACAGCAACGATGCTACGATGGAGATCAAGGTGTCGTGCCGGTGACGATGGTGATCTCGACGGTGCTTCGAAGATGGAGATCACAAGCACAAAGATGATGATGGCCATATTATATCACTTATATTGATTGCATGTGAAGTTTATCCTTTATGCATCTTATCTTGCTTTGATTGACGGTAGCATTTTAAGATGATCTCTCACTAAATTATCAAGAAGTGTTCTCCCTGAGTATGCACCGTTGCGAAAGTTCTTCGTGCTGTGACACCACGTGATGATCGGGTGTGCTAGGCTCTACGTTCAAATACAACGGGTGCAAAACAGTTGCACACGCGGAATACTCAGGTTAAACTTGACGAGCCTAGCATATAACAGATATGGCCTCGGAACACGGAGACCGAAAGGTCGAGCGTGAATCATATAGTAGATATGATCAACATATTGATGTTCACCGTTGAAACTACTCCATCTCACATGACGATCGGACATGGTGTAGTTGATATGGATCACGTAATCACTTAGAGGATTAGAGGGATGTCTATCTAAGTGGGAGTTCTTAAGTAATATGATTAACTAAACTTAAATTTATCATGAACTTAGTACCTGATAGTATTTTGCTTGTCTATGTTTGTTGTAGATAGATGGCTCGTGCTGTTGTTCCGTTGAATTTTAATGCGTTCCTTGAGAAAGCAAAGTTGAAAGATGATGGTAGCAATTACACGGACTGGGTCCGTAACCTGAGGATTATCCTCATTGCTGCACAGAAGAATTACATCCTGGAAGCACCGCTGGGTGCTAGGCCTGCTGCTGATGCAACTGACGACGTTAAGAACGTCTGGCAGAGCAAAGCTGATGACTACTCGATAGTTCAATGTGCCATGCTTTACGGCTTAGAACCGGGTCTTCAACGACATTTTGAACGTCATGGAGCATATGAGATGTTTCAGGAGTTGAAGTTAATATTTCAAGCAAATGCCGGGATTGAGAGATATGAAGTCTCCAATAAGTTCTGTAGCTGCAAGATGGAGGAGAATAGTTCTGTCAGTGAACACATACTCAAAATGTCTGGGTATAATAATCACTTGATTCAACTGGGAGTTAATCTTCCTGATGATAGTGTCATTGACAGAATTCTTCAATCACTGCCACCAAGCTACAAGAGCTTCGTGATGAACTATAATATGCAAGGGATGGACAAGACTATTCCCGAGCTCTTCGCAATGCTAAAAGCCGCGGAGGTAGAAATCAAGAAGGAGCATCAAGTGTTGATGATTAACAAGACCACCAGTTTCAAGAAAAAGGGCAAAGGGAAGAAGAAGGGGAACTTCAAAAAGAACAGCAATCAAGTTGCTGCTCAAGAGAAGAAACCCAAGTATGGACCTAAGCCTGAGACTGAGTGCTTCTACTGCAAGCAGACTGGACACTGGAAGCGGAACTGCCCCAAGTATTTGGCGGATAAGAAGGATGGCAAAGTGAACAAAGGTATATGTGATATACATGTTATTGATGTGTACCTTACTAATGCTCGTAGTAGTACCTGGGTATTTGATACTGGTTCTGTTGCTAATATTTGCAACTCGAAACAAGGACTACGGATTAAGCGAAGATTGGCTAAGGATGAGGTGACGATGCGCGTGGGAAATGGTTCCAAAGTCAATGTGATCGCGGTTGGCACGCTACCTCTACATCTACCATCGGGATTAGTTTTAGACCTAAATAATTGTTATTTGGTGCCAACTTTGAGCATGAACATTATATCTGGATCTTGTTTGATGCGAGACGGTTATTCGGTTAAGTCAGAGAATAATGGTTGTTCTATTTATATGAGTAATATCTTTTATGGTCATGCACCCTTGAAGAGTGGTCTATTTTATTGAATATCGATAGTAGTGATACACATAATCATAGTGTTGAAACCAAAAGATGCAGAGCTGATAATGATAGTGCAACTTATTTGTGGCACTGCCGTTTAGGTCATATCGGTGTAAAGCGCATGAAGAAACTCCATACTGATGGGATTTTGGAATCACTTGATTATGGATCACTTGGTACTTGAGAACCGTGCCTCATGGGCAAGATGACTAAAACGCCGTTCTCCGGAACTATGGAGCGAGCAACTGATTTATTGGAAATCATACATACTGATGTTTGTGGTCCAATGAATGTTGAGGCTCGCGGTGGGTATCATTATTTTCTCACCTTCACAGATGATTTGAGCAGATATGGATATATCTACTTAATGAAACACAAATCTGAAACATTTGAAAAGTTCAAAGAATTTCAGAGTGAAGTGGAAAATCATCGTAACAAGAAAATAAAATTTCTACGATCTGATCGTGTAGGAGAATATTTGAGTTATGAGTTTGGTCTACATTTGAAACAATGCGGAATATTTTCGCAACTCACGCCACCCGGAACACCACAACAAAATGGTGTGTCCGAACGTCGTAATCGTACTTTACTAGATATGGTGTGATCTATGATGTCTCTTACCGATTTACCGCTATCATTTTGGGGTTATGCTTTAGAGATGGCCACATTCACGTTAAATAGGGCACCATCAAAATCCGTTGAGACGACGCCTCATGAACTGTGGTTTGGCAAGAAACCAAAGTTGTCATTTCTTAAAGTTTGGGGCTGCGATGCTTATGTAAAGAAACTTCAACCAGATAAGCTCGAACCCAAATCGGAGAAATGTGTCTTCATAGGATACCCAAAAGAGACTGTTGGGTACACCTTCTATCACACATCTGAGGGCAAGATTTTTGTTGCTAAATTCGGATCCTTTCTAGAGAAGGAGTTTCTCTCGAAAGAAGTGAGTGGGAGGAAAGTAGAACTTGATGAGGTAACTGTACCTGCTCCCTTATTGGAAAGTAGTTCATCACAAGAACCGGTTACTGTGACAACTACACCAATTAGTGAGGAAGCTAATGATATTGATCATGAAACTTCAGATCAAGTTTCTACTAAACCTCGTAGGTCTACCAGAGTGAGATCCGCACCAGAGTGGTACGGTAATCCTATTCTACTGAACCTCGTAGAACCTACGAACTATGAGGAAGCGATGATGAGCCTAGATTCCGCAAAATGGCTAGAGGCCATGAAATCTGAGATGGGATCCATGTATGAAAACAAGGTATGGACTTTGGTTGACTTGCCCGATGATCGACAAGCCATTGAGAATAAATGGATCTTTAAGAAGAAGACTGACGCTGATGGTAATGTAACTGTCTATAAAGCTCGACTTGTTGCGAAAGGTTTTTGACAAGTTCAAGGGGTTGACTACGATGAGACTTTCTCACCCGTAGCGATGCTTAAGTCTGTCCGAATCATGTTAGCAATTGCTGCATTTTATGATTATGAAATTTGGCAAATGGATGTCAAAACTGCATTCCTGAATGGATTTCTGGAAGAAGAGTTGTATATGATGCAACCAGAAGGTTTTGTTGATCCAAAAGGTGCTAACAAAGTGTGCAAGCTCCAGCGATCCATTTATGGACTGGTGCAAGCATCTCCGAGTTGGAATAAATGCTTTGATAGTGTGATCAAAGCATATGGTTTTATACAGACTTTTGGAGAAGCCTCTATTTACAAGAAAGTGAGTGGGAGCTCTGTAGCATTTCTGATATTATATGTAGATGACATATTATTAATTGGAAATGATATAGAATTTCTGGATAGCATAAAAGGATACTTGAATAAAAGTTTTTCGATGAAAGACCTCGGTGAAGCTGCTTATATATTGGGCATCAAGATTTATAGAGATAGATCAAGACGCTTAATTGGACTTTCACAAAGCACATACCTTGATAAAGTTTTGAAAAGGTTCAAAATGGATCAGGCAAAGAAAGGGTTCTTGCCCGTGCTACAAGGTGTGAAATTGAGTCAGACTCAATGCCCGACCACAGTAGAAGATAGAGAGAAAATGAAAGATATTCCCTATGCTTCAGCCATAGGCTCTATCATGTATGTAATGCTGTGTACCAGACCTGACGTATGCTTAGCAATAAGCTTGGCAGGAAGGTACCAAAGTAATCCAGGAGTGGATCACTGGACAGCGGTCAAGAACATCCTGAAATACCTGAAAAGTACTAAGGATATGTTTCTCGTATATGGAGGTGACAAAGAGCTAGTCGTAAATGGTTACGTCGATGCAAGCTTTGACACTGATCTGGACGATTCTAAATCGCAAACTGGATACGTGTTTTCATTAAACAGTGGAGTTGTAAGTTGGTGCAGTTCTAAACAAAGCGTCGTGGCGGGATCTACATGTGAAGCGGAGTACATAGCTGCTTCGGAAGCAGCAAATGAAGGAGTCTGGATGAAGGAGTTCATTTCCGATCTAGGTGTCATACCTAGTGCATCGGGACCAATGAAGATCTTCTGTGAAAATACTGGTGCAATTGCCTTGGCAAAGGAATCCAGATTTCACAAGAGGACCAAGCACATCAAGAGACACTTCAATTCCATTCGGGACCAAGTCCAGGTGGGAGACATAGAGATTTGCAAGATACATATGGATTTGAATGTTGCAGACCCATTGACTAAGCCTCTTCCACGAGCAAAACATGATCAGCACCAAGACTCCATGGGTGTTAGAATCATTACTGTGTAATCTAGATTATTGACTCTAGTGCAAGTGGGAGACTGAAGGAAATATGCCCTAGAGGCAATAATAAAGTTATTATTTATTTCCTCATATCATCATAAATGTTTATTATTCATGCTAGAATTGTATTAACCGGAAACATGATACATGTGTGAATACATAGACCAACATAACGTCACTAGTATGCCTCTACTTGACTAGCTCATTAATCAAAGATGGTTATGTTTCCTAACCATAGACATGTGTTGTCATTTGATTAACGGGATCACATCATTAGGAGAATGATTTGATTGACATGACCCATTCCGTTAGCCTAGCACTTGATCATTTAGTACATTGCTATTGATTTCTTCATGACTTATACATGTTCCTGTAACTATGAGATTATGCAACTCCCGTTTACCGGAGGAACACTTTGGGTGCTACCAAACGTCACAATGTAACTGGCTGATTATAAAGGAGTACTACAGGTGTCTCCAAAGGTACATGTTGGGTTGGCGTATTTCGAGATTAGGTTTTGTCACTCCGATTGTCGGAGAGGTATCTCTGGGCCCTCTCGGTAATGCACATCACTATATGCCTTGCAAGCAATGTGACTAATGAGTTACTTACGGAATGATGCATTACATAACGAGTAAAGAGACTTGCCGGTAATGAGATTGAACTAGGTATTGAATACCGACGATCGAATCTCGGGCAAGTAATATACCGATGACAAAGGGAACAACATATGTTGTTATGCGGTTTGACCGATAAAGATCTTCGTAGAATATGTAGGAGCCAATATGGGCATCCAGGTTCCGCTATTGGTTATTGACCGAGAATAGTTCTAGGTTATGTCTACATAGTTCTCGAACCCGTAGGGTCCACACGCTTAACGTTACGATGACAGTTTTATTATGAGTTTATAAGTTTTGATGTACCGAAGTTTGTTCGGAGTCCCAGATGTGATCACGAACATGACGAGGAGTCTCGAAATGGTCGAGACATAAAGATTGATATATTGGAAGCCTATGTTTGGACATCGGAAGTGTTCCAAGTGAAATCGGCATTTTACCGGAGTACCGGGAGGTTACCGGAACCCCCCGGTAACCTAATGGGCCTTATTGGGCCTAGTGGAGGAAGAGGAGAGGAGGCCTAGTGGCAGCCGCTCGCCTCCTCCTAGGGCCGGCCGCACCCCCCCTTGCTCCTTTATATACGAGGCAGGGGGGCACCCTAGAACACACAAGTTGATCTACGTGATCGTTCCTTAGCCGTGTGCGGTGGCCCCCTCCACCATATTCCACCTTGGTCATATCGTCGCGGAGTTTAGGCGAAGCCCTGCACTAGTAGAACATCATCATCGTCACCACGCCGTCGTGCTGACGGAACTCATCCCCGACACTTTGCTGGATCGGAGTCCGGGGATCGTCATCGAGCTGAACGTGTGCTGAACTCGGAGGTGCCGTACGTTCGGTACTTGGATCGGTCGGATCGTGAAGACGTACGACTACATCAACTGCGTTGTCATAACGCTTCCGCTTACGGTCTACGAGGGTACGTGGACAATACTCTCCCCTCTCGTTGCTATGCATCACCATGATCTTGCGTGTGCATAGGAAATTTTTTGAAATTACTACGTTCCCCAACACGAAGCACATACTCCTTGCCTTTCATCTTGAAGCTATAGTGGTTGGTTCGTCCATTGTGGATGACACCACGGTCGAATTGCCAAGGCCTTCCCAAAAGAAGGTGGGACGGAGACATAGGAACCATATCACACTCTAGGGTGTGCTCGTATGCATCGATCTTGAAAGACACTCGCACCATGTGCTCCACTTGAATAGTGTCGGAGTCGCTTAGCCATTGCACCTTGTAGGGACGGGGGTGCTTCTTCTTGACCAATTGCAGCTTGGAACATAGGTCTTCACTTGACAAGTTGTGACAACTACCTCCGTCGATGATGACCTTGATGGAGCGCCCAGTGATGCCGGTCTTGGTGTGGAAGATGTGGCACTGTTGGTCTTCGTCTTGGTGGTGTTGGAGCGTCAAGACCTTGGAGACCACAAGAGAGGGACTTGAATTGTTGTCACAAAGACTTGATCATCTTCATCTTCATTCACGCGCCGGTGCATGGCCACGTGCTCAATGGCTTCCATTTCTTCTTCACTCATCGAGACATATGTGCCGTCATCGTTGAAGATCATTGTTCGCTTGTTGGTGCATTGGAAGGACTTGTGTCCTCGGCCGCCACATGTGAAGCACTTGATTGAACTTGTCTTGACAGGGTCATCGGGAGGCGCCGAAGATGAAGGAGTCTTGGATTTGTAGGTGCTTGCAGGAGGACGAGTCGAGGAAGGTGCCACTTGCTTGGAACTTGACTTATCGCCGGTACTTGGTGATGCTCGAGTTGATGTAGGAGGTGCCGAAGTCGCGGGAGCTTGAGAGTAGGAGCCGTAGGTTTTGGACGAGTACTTGGCGTATTTGAAGTCATCTTGCACTTGTCGCTCGGCCTTGGTTGCTTGATGAACTAGCTCAAGAAGTGTCGTGGAATTAACACGTTAGATGTCCTCATAGAAGGACTTAGTCGCAGAGCCATCGCAACGGGTTAGATTGAAGGGGTTAAACCGGACAAGGGACACAGGAGTTTATACTAGTTCGGCCCCTTCGATGAAGGTAAAAGCCTACGTCTAGTTGTGATGGCATTGATTGGATTTCGATGACCACGGAGCAAATATGCTTTGCCTGAGTCTCGAGTTGTTGTTTCTTGTCCCTGAACCGCCGCCGGGTCGTCCCTTTATATACATAGGTTTACACCCGGCCGGTCTACAGAGTCCCGAGGCCGACTCATACAAGTGTTCGGCTCGGCCTCTCCTTTCCTAACTTACAATACAAGTTACACAACCATGGCGGTTTATCACTATGGGCCCTAATCCGCCTTTGGGCTCCGGGCCTCTAAGCTTCATTAGTAAAACGCCATCTTCTGGATCTTTGTGGGCTTCAACATAGTTGAGGGTGAACCGGGCCCTCCTGGCCGGTTTACACTCAGTAGTTATATCCCCAACATTAGGCCCCAGATTGATTTGAACCTGTTCATGTCAATCTTCAATACTTAAAGAAATCTTGTGAACATCTCCTTATATTCTCGTAAACCGCCATGTTATCTTCTCCTGTAAACTTTGTTAAACCGTCGTGACGTCATGCTCTCGACACAGCAACAGACCATCATGACATCATCTCTGTATAGAAGGATTTAAAAATATTTCCTTCATTAATGGTATCCCGAAGATCAAGGCGACAGGCATGCCGTCTTTACCGCTTCAGGCTCCTCGATTCTTGCGCCTGCCACTTATCCCTTTCTCCTTATAAATAAAGCCGACGGGTCCTTCCATTCTTTCCCCTTGCCTCTTCTTCTTCCTCTCACGAATCCCTACTGCTCGAGCTCTGCTGCCGCCATAGAGTGCACCGTCGTCTTTGTCTCTGGCCGCTGCATCACCCTGAATCGAACTAGAGTTTTGCAGCATCCCTCCGCAGTAGATCTGCACTAGTAAGTTTTCCCTTTACCGTATCTTTAGATCTGTGCTAGGGTTCACGAGTTCGTCTGTACAGTTCCTTGTCCATCTCAGTTCTTTGTTTTTCCTTCTGCCATGGTTGCTTTGATCCAATAATGGTGTAGATCTCATGCGGTAGTTACTCCGCATCCATTTTCAGTACTAGTAGATCTTCCTTTTTTGTAAAGAATCCCCAGTAGAGCGCATGACCTTCTCTGTTCTGCTCAACGCCATTATAGGTCGCAGAAATTTTTCTTTATTGAAGCATGGTAGATCCAAATAAATTTCATCATTGTGTGAAACCTGTTTCTGTCAACACTTAGCAGATTTTCGTCTCTGGCTCCTGCACCTAAGGGCGGTTTAAACTTTTAGCAGTTGGTAATCCGCCATATATCATTAGCCCTCACTTTAAACCGCCATTTTGATCTGAATAGCAATTTCCGGTTTATCTCACACATATGCCTTGATCAAATTTTCCGGTTTAACACCAACTAATACTTCTTGAACCGTCAATCGAAAACCGGCCTTCATTTTACCTTTACAGTTTGCTGTCCAAGACAACCAAGCATTTCGCCGCTTGCAACTGGGTTCCGTCCCGGATTACAGAAACGCAGATCAATGGCTACGTTGTAACCGGCGCTTTAGCCTTGAAAAATGTCCTTCACTGGCGAGTTCCTGGCCCTGAGTGCCCTCCTGAGCCTCAAGATGGAGAAGTTATTGTTTTTATGCAGCACCTAGATCGGGGCTTCAGCCCTCCCGGATCAAAAAATTTCCGGGATGTCCTTGCTAGCTTTCAACTCCATCCGCAAGATATCGGGCCAAACTCCGTATCAAATATATGCAACTTCCAAGTATTTTGTGAAGTTTACCTTCAAGAGGAGCCATCCGTTGAACTCTTCCGGGACTTTTTCCATCTAAACCGCCGAACTGAGTTTTTTGATGGTCCTAACATGGAACTTGGCGGGGTATCAATCCAGAAGAGGAAGGAAGTTGATTTCACACATGCATCACACCACAGTCATCCCAAAGACTGGAACCAAACTTGGTTTTATTGTCAGAACACAGCCCCTGCTGAAGAAAATCCTTTGCCGGGTTACCGCCCTCACCGGCTTAGCAACGGCCACCCGTTACCTCGTCGGTTAACTGCCAAGGAACGGCAGATTTACGCACCTCAACTCGCCAAGCTCCAGGCTCTCTTGGCCAACGGTTTGACTGGTGTTGATCTCATTCGCTGTTGGGTTAAATGGCACATCCTGCCCTTAAGTCGCCGCTCCGGATTAATGCATGGGTATACCGGCGATGCCAAAGACCCTCAATGGTTCAATGAAATAGAAATGACTGACGATGAAGTTACCGGATCGGTGAAGAAGATGTTAGACGAACCAATCGCCACATGCAGTCAAACCGGGCTGGCTCCCGTTTACGCTGCCAACAAACCGCCAGCAGTAAGATTTTAACCTTGTACTTTCTTGATCCACCTTTGCTTTAACATTTGTTCTAATAATCCTTTGTTTAATTTTCCAGGCCAATAGCTCCTTTTGGAAAAGGAAGGCTTCAGATAAACCGGCAAGAGCTCCTCATGCCAAGAGCAAAGCTATCAAGAAAGCACCCAAGAAGAAGACCGGCGAAGCTACTGATCCACCCGAAGATGTTGAAGATTTGGATCAAGAGGTAGAACTTGACTCCCTTGGTTCCTTTTTCATACATCTTATTAAGAATGACTATCATCAGGATGATGCGGAGGTCAGCCGTGCGGACCATGTTGAGGTAATCTCTCTTTCCTCCGATTCAGATCTCGTGTCGGTTCAAAGATTTCACCGTGCAGTTCGGAAAGTGAAATGCTCTCACCCTCTTGCTTATTTGGATCCGTAATTTTCTTTAAAGACACAACAACCTGAAGGGCGTCGCACAACCCGACATAGTGGCCAGCAAGTCACCTCTTCCGGTTTACCGGATACTCCAACCCGGAAGCGTCGTCCAGAGGTTATTTGTTCTCCCCAAAACGTTATCCTTTGAAGGGTTTCTTCTGATACCCACTTAATCTGTCTGATCTGAATTACCAATCGTCTTCTAACTCGTCTGGCGGTTCATCAACCACTTAGTGCCTCCCCTCAAGACCGTCGCTGGGTAAGTGTATTGCTTTTCGTTTTGTTTCTTCATGCATCAGTTTATCATACTAATCTTTATTTTGATGTCGCAGTGCCAAGGCCCGATTGAGCAAGAAAGGCAAGACCAGCGGCCTCACTGACGATGTTGAACCGGAAAAGACCCCAGACAATGCCGGTTAACATCCTGATATTGTCATGGATGACTCTGCCCCGCAAGACCCAGCTACTGATGCCAATCCGCCGGAGGCTGACCCGTAAGCACATGTTGAAACATCAAGTCCACATGCCACGCCTTCAAGTCCAGTTGCTGATCCGCTGGGTTCGGCTGCTAATCTGCCAAGCCCTGCTGCCAATCCGCCAAGCCCTGCTGCCAAACCGCCAAGCCCTGCCAAAGACAATGTCAATCCACCGAGCCCAGCCAAAGATGATGATGATGTTGTTGTCACTGGTACTGCTTATACCGCCCCAGGCAATCCAGTTGCTTTATCGAAGCAGACTGCCAAGGACAAATTTGCTGCCATGGGCAAGGGAAAAGGGAAGACCAACTTTTCAAGCTATGTTAATCTTTCTGCTCAAGATCTTCATTCCGGTTTCTTGAACCGGCTTTACACCATCCGAGATTATGAAGCCTGTTTGGTGAATCTGATGAAGGAACGCTATGAGGCAATCTTCCAAACACCTTCATCTTTATTCTGTACATTCATTGTATTGTAGTCCCCAAGGGCCGGTTTATCTCTTGAAGATAAACGGGACTTTAAAGAGAAAGAACACTTCGACTTCGTAGCCCCCAAGGGCCGGTTTGTCTTACAAAGACA
The DNA here is from genome assembly GCA_963921465.1 of Triticum timopheevii. NCBI lineage: Eukaryota > Viridiplantae > Streptophyta > Magnoliopsida > Poales > Poaceae > Triticum > Triticum timopheevii. The sequence goes on from OY997270.1 coordinate 614,737,570, forward strand.
AACCGAGACTTTTATTATCCATATTGTACTTTGTTGACTTTCCTTGTGTATTTTCCTGATCAAACACACATTAGCCCCCAAGTGCCAAGATTAAAACTTGTATTGATCCTTGGGACTTCAAACAATCAATAGTAAAGAAGCAATCCGCATTAGCCCCCAAGTGCCAAGTGTATAACTTGTTATATGCTTGGGACTTTTTGATAAATTATTTATATGCTCCTCATCTGATTGTGACAGGCTGATATAAATCACCAAGGCTCTCAAATTGCTGATCTTCAAGAAAACATCAAGTCCTAACAAGCAGAAACTTCCAAGGCCAAGGATGAGCTCAAAACCGCTTTAGCAGCCATGGAGCAACTCAAAGAAGGGTTCAAGACAGATCGTGTCAACTGGGAGACTAAGAAGAATGCATTGCTGAAGCGGGCGGAAGACGCCGAATCAGCGCTTAAACCGGTGGCGGAAGAGCTAACTGGGTTGAAGCGCCAAGTGAATGCGATGACTTCTGCAGTATTTGGTAAGTACTCTTGCCAAGGCTTCTTTGATGACCATCTTTGTAAAGTGCCGGTTTAACATGAAATTCTTAAACCGTTGCAGGTGGCCGCATTTCTCATTTGGGCTCTGACATGCAGATGAAGCTGAAGGCAGCATATACTCTGATTGAACAACTGTATACCGGTGCCCAATGGGTTATTTGTGCAGCCTCGTACAACAATCCGGCCCCAACATTGATCAAGGACACTCTAGCAAGGTTATCCATGATGCCAGCACAGATAGAAGAGATGAAGCGATCTGCTGCCAGGGTTGGCGCTTTGTTGGCACTTACTCGAGGCAAGGCATGGATAGCTGACCTGGATCCGGTTGATATCATCAAGGGCTTCCCTAGTGAACAAGAAAACGGGGCAGAGTTTGATAACAAAGCCCTCAAAAATGTGACAAGGGTGATGCATCCTCTAGCGAGTCAATTGGCAGAAGAAGCTAACTTGACTGTTCACCGGTCCTTCTATGATGCCAACAACAAACGGGTTGACACTGTCATGGCAGAAGTGCAAAATCTTATCCCGCCAATCCGTAAGCATGCTTACGCCCCTAACGTTGATCCGGGTGAACTTATAAGTGAAGAGGCTGTCTTTCAGGCCTTAACCCGGATTGACTGGACCACCGTTGACTTCCAGCCACTGGATGAGGAGGAGGAGGCTGAACCGATGCCAGATGATCCATCAACATCACGTTAACATGGTGATGAGGCTTGATCCGGCAATCTGGTTGATGCTCTATGAACTTTGTTCTGTGGAAAGAACAATTCCATATTTTGGGCATTATAGCGCCTTGTAATAGGCTAGTTAAAGTACTTTGATCTACTGCCATCGTGCACGGGGATATACTTTGCTTGACCCGCCATGCCAATTTCAATGCTGGCCTATATATCTTCATAATATTATGCAATCTCTATGTCTGCATAAAAAAATATGTCCAGGCGGTTTACCGCTGGACGGGTCATAATGCCCAAGATAAAGCCTGGCTAATAACCAACGCGGAATAAATATGAAATAACTCATACCTTATAATGATATGAAATCACTTAATTAGTAAGGGTGGAAACCCAAATCTTTGAGCTGTTAAGACCCTTACCCTATAATGATGTTCTGAATAAGTCATGCTGGGTTATGATGAACACCAGATGATCACACTGGCGACATATAGTCAAAGCCAGGCCGGGTTAACAAACACTGGTTTGACAAGAAGATCTGACAACTTATAGTTGAAAGCCAAGCCGTGTTAACAAACTCCGGATTAATATAATGACTGAAAAGCCACACCGGTCCAAAGGACACCGGTTCAAGATAAATTCATCAAAAAGGTGAAAACTTAGCAAAAAAGCGAACAAGAAAACATGTAGTCAAGGCTTTTCAAGGGCTGCCAGGCCCAAATTCGAGGCTTTTCATGGGCTGCCAGGCCACTGAGTTAAACCATTTTGCAAAGCCATTTAAGATGGGCCTCCAACTAACCAATCATCATTTTAACTTTGTCAAGTTCAGGGTCTGTATAAGATTGACTTGTCAAACGTTCGGCGGGTCGTGCCAAGATTACCTGGATAGTAGTGGCTTACTTGATGAAGGCAGGTTAACCCAGGGTTTTAGGTGAATACACCAGGCTTCCAAGCCGTGGGTCGATACCCAATTACAAGGGTCCTTTCAAACTCTTTGTGGCTTTTGCACAAAAGAGCCCCCAAGTAACTTTGTGAGCTGTGCTCAATGGGTGCCTATGTTTGAGCTGTGCATAACATCCAGACTCTCTTTGGCCCCTTGGGTGTGAAGCTCCCAAGCTGTGTTGTGGCATGATAGCCGGTTTAACAGGTAGTACTTCACTTTATCAGCTGAAGCCCCCATGTAAACAAAGAGATTTGAAGAAGAAACGGCAGAGGCCCTGCTTATAGCAAGGATGCCGGTTTATTATATTGATCATAATATATACATTGTTGAAATATGTACATAAGAGAAGCCTATGGCTCAAGTGTAGTAAGGCCGAAGGAGAGCTATGTTCCACGGCTGCCGGGTCTCTTCCTCAGAACTGTGTGAGTCTTCTCGAACGTCAATGAGGTAGTATGATCCATTGTGCAGATTTTTGCTAACCACAAAAGGTCATTCCCAAGGTGGGGATAACTTGTGCATATCGGTCTGATCCTGGATGAGCCGGAGCACTAAGTCGCCTTCTTGAAAGGTTCGTGTCTTAACCCGGCGGCTGTGATAACGCCGTAGGTCTTGTTGATAAACCGCCGACCGAGCCAAAGCCATGTCCCGTTTCTCATCTAACAGGTCCAACGCCTCTTGATGTGCTTGGTCATTGTCCGCTTCAACATAATTGGCAACCTGGGGCGAGTCATGACGAATATCACTTGGGAGGACGGCCTCAGCCAAGTAAACCATGAAGAAAGGTGTATAACCCGTGGATCGGTTTGGGGTGGTGTTTATACTCCATAACACAGATGGTAACTCTTCCACACAACAACCCGGCGTCCACTTCAAAGGAACCACAAGCTTGGGCTTAATACCCTTCAAGATCTCTTGATTCGCCCTCTCAGCTTGACCATTGGACTGGGGATGAGCCACGGACGCTACATCAAGCCGGATGTGCTCTCGTTGACAGAACTCCTCCATCTCACCTTTAGAAAGGTTTGTGCCATTATCTGTGATGATGCTGTATGGAAACCCAAAGCGGAAATGATCTTTTTGAGAAATGGAACCGCCGTGGCTGCATCACACTTGCTGACGGGCTCCGCTTCAACCCATTTAGTGAACTTGTCAACCGCCACCAACAGGTGGGTCTTCTTATCCTGGGAGCACTCAAAAGGTCCCACCATATCAAGCCCCCAAGTGGCAAACGGCCAAGTGATAGGAATCATCCATAGCTCCTGAGCCAGAACATGAGCTCGACGTGAAAATTTCTGACAAGCGTCACACCGCTTTACCAGATCCTCCGCATCAGCATGAGCTGTCAACCAATAAAACCCATGACGAAAAGCTTTAGCCACCAGGGACTTTGAACCGGCATGGTGACCGCAGTCCCCTTCATGGATTTCATGTAAAATCTCTTGTCCTTCTTCGGGAGAAATACATCGTTGGAATACGCCTGAAACACTACAACGGTGTAACTCGCCATTGTGAATAACCATGGACTTGGACCGCCGGATTATCTGTCTGGCGAAGACCTCATCATCTGGTAACTCGCCCCGGTTCATATACGCCATATATGGAACCGTCCAATCCGGAGTGGTATGTAAAGCGGCCACCAATTGAGCCTCCGAATCAAGAACAACTAAATCCTCTTCTGTAGGCAACTTAACAGACGGGTTATGCAAGATATCTAAAAAGGTATTGGGTGGTACTGGTTTACGCTGAGATCCCAGCCGGCTTAAAGCATCTGCTGCTTCATTTTTGTGCCGGTCAATGTGCTCAACCTGATAACCCTTAAAGTGACCTGCCACAATGTCCACCTCGCGTCTGTAAGCCGCCATGAGTGGATCCTTAGAATCCCAAGTACCAGAGACTTGCTGAGCCACCAGATCGGAATCTCTGAAACAGCGAACCTGGCTTAAGTTCATTTCCTTAGCCACACGGAGACCCTGGAGTAAGGCCTCGTACTTAGCTGCATTGTTAGTACAAGGAAACATTAAGCGAAGAACATAACGAATTTTATCACCTCGAGGGGAAGTAAGGACAACTCCAGCCCCCGAGCCTTCCAATTGCATGGATCCGTCAAAGTGAATGGTCCAGTATGTATTATCTAGTTCGTCCTCTGGTGACTGTAACTCGGTCCAATCATTGATGAAGTCAACAAGTGCCTGCGACTTAATTGATGTCTGAGGCATATACTTTAATCCGTGCGGGCCAAGCTCAATTGCCCACTTCGCAACCCGGCTAGTCGCCTCCCTATTCTGAATTATATCACCCAAAGGAGCTGAACTGACCACTGTAATGGGATGGCCTTGAAAGTATTGTTTGAGCTTCCGGCTTGCGATAAAAACCCCATAAACTAGCTTCTGCCAATGCGGATACCGTTGCTTTGACTCGATAAGTACTTCGCTGATATAGTAAACCGGTCGTTGAACCGGATATTCCTTACCATCCTCCTTGCGCTCTACCACAATTGCCACACTGACGGCTCGGGCATTAGCAGCCACGTACAATAACAAGGGCTCTTTTCAACCGGAGCAGCAAGAACCGGCGGTTCAACCAACTGCCGCTTTAAGTCCTCAAATGCCGCATTGGCCGCCTCACTCCAGATGAAATTTTCTGTCTTTTTCAACATTTGGTACAAAGGAATCGCCTTCTCTCCCAAACGGCTGATAAACCGGCTAAGGGCGGCAATCCGACCCGCCAAATGCTGAACATCATTGATACACTTCGGTTTAGCCAAAGATGTAATTTCTTTGATTTTTTCCAGATTAGCCTCAATGCCTCTGTTGGACACCAGAAAGCCTAAGAGTTTGCCTGCCGGAACACCAAAAACACACTTGTTTGGATTAAGCATCATTTTGTAAACTCGAAGATTGTGAAACGTTTCCTTGAGGTCATCTATCAAGGTTTCGTTCTTCCTAGATTTTACCACAATATCATCCACATAGGCATGAACATTACGCCCAATCTGCGTGTGAAGACAATTTTGCACACAACGCTGATAAGTTGCCTGGGCACTTTTGAGCCCAAAGGGCATAGAAACATAGCAGAAGGCTCCAAAGGGAGTGATGAAGGCTGTCTTCTCCTGGTCCTTAACTGCCATTTTAATATGATGATAACCTGAATAAGCATCCAAGAAACTCAGGCGTTCACAACCCGCTGTCGCATCAATAATCTGATCAATACGCGGGAGAGCAAAAGGATCTGCCGGACACGCATTGTTCAAATCTGTGTAGTCCACACACATACGCCAAGTGCCGTTTTTCTTAAGAATGAGCACCGGATTAGCCAACCACTCAGGGTGAAATACTTCGATGATAAATCCAGCAGCCAACAGCCGGGCTACCTCCTCACCAATGGCCTTGCGTCTTTCTTCATTAAAGCGGCAAAGAAATTGCTTGACCGGTTTAAACTTAGGATCAATATTGAGAGTGTGCTCAGCGAGTTCCCTCGGTACACCTGGCATGTCAGAAGGCTTCCATGCAAAAATGTCCCGGTTCTCACAGATGAACTCGATGAGCGCGCTTTCCTATTTCGGATCCAGATTGGTGTTGATGCTAAACTGTTTGGATGAATCGCCAGGAACAAAGTCCACAAGCTTAGTCTCATCAGCCGGTTTGAATTTCAGGGTCGGGTCATGCTTAGTGGTGGGCTTCTTCAGAGGGGTCATGTCTGCCGGATCAACATTGTCCTTATAAAACTTCAGCTCCTTTGTAGCACAAACCGACTCAGCATAAGCCGCATCACCTTCTTCACAATCCAAAGCGATCTTTCGACTTCCATGTACTATTATAGTCCCCTTGTGACCTGGCATTTTGAGATGTAAATAGATATAGTAGGGTATCGCCATGAATTTTGCGTAAGCCGCTCGTCCAAATAGTGCGTGATACGGGCTCTGGATCTTCACCACTTCAAAGGTCAATTTTTCAGACCTGGAATCATGCTCATCTCCAAACACAACCTCCAAAGCGATCTTGCCAACAGGATATGCCGATTTACCTGGTACTACACCATGAAAAACAGTGTTGGACTATTTAAGACTCTTGTCTGTCAACCCCATGCGACGAAAAGTCTCATAGTACAAGATGTTGATACTGCTCCCTCCATCCATCAGGACTTTGGTAAACTTGTAACCTCCCACCTGAGGTGTCACCACCAAAGCCAGTTGACCCGGATTGTCAACCCGGGGCGGATGATCCTCTCTGCTCCACACAATGGGCTGCTCGGACCACCGTAAATAACGTGGCACTGCCGGTTCAACATCATTAACTGCCCTTTTGTGAAGCTTCTGATCGCGCTTACACAGGCTAGTAGTGAACACGTGATATTGCCCACCATTCAGCTGCTTGGGGTGACTTTGATAACCTGACTGCTGCTGATTTCCTTAATTATTCTATTGGCCATTACCACCTTGGTTATTCTGGTTGCCCTGATTATTCTGAAATCCAGAGCTTGAACCGCCACCACCATGAAAACCTGGACCTGAACGGCCCGACGGACCCTGATCATACCAGAAGACATCAGAATTCTTGAACTCCTTCATGATATAACAATCTTTCCAAAGATGTGTGGAAGGGGCCTCCTTGGTCCCTTGCTTTGGGCAGGGCTGGTTTAACAAACGCTCCAGATTCATCCCTCCACCGCGCTGGGGTGGTTTACCTTTACGATGCTGCACATTAGTGTTAGCCACAAGATCTGAACTATCTGCCTTGCGCTTACCATTATTCCCATGGCCTCCTTGGTTGTGATGTTGTCCCTTTGCACCGCCGTTCTTCTTTCCTTTCTCCGGTTTCTCCTCATCAGTATCGGGATCCTTGGTATTATCAGAATCGGCATATTTGACCAAGGCTGCCATAAGGGTTCCCATGTCATTGCAGTGGCGCTTGAGCCGTCCCAACTTCATCTTTAGTGACTTAAACCGGCAATTACGCTCCAGCGTTATGATTGGTTGACCAGCGTTAATCCAGTCGGACGAATGCAAAACTTCCGAAACCCGGCGCACCCAATGAGTTGTTGACTCGTTCTCCCCTTGAGCACAAGCATCCAGATCCACAATGGACATAGGCTGTTTGCACGTGTCTTTGAAATTGGCTATAAACCGGGCTTTCAACTGATCCCATGACTCGATGGAGTTAGCTGGTAAATTTTTCAACCAAGTACGGGATGTCCCTTCCAACATCATCGTGAAGTACTTTGCACAGGCCGCTTCATCCACATCTAGCATCTCCATTGCCATCTCATAACTCTCGACCCACACCTCAGGTGGCTGATCCGCAGTGTAATTAGGCACCTTACATGGAACCTTGAAATCCTTGTGTAGTCGCACATTACGGAGAGCCGGGATGAGACATGACAGTCCCCAGGAACTAAAGGCAAGCCCGGTGCCTCGGTCTACCGATGCCACTGGCTGAACTGGGGCGGGTTGATAACGACCCGCATATTGTGCTGCCAAAGCGGCCTCCCTTCGTGCTCTGCCATTATCCACCACATCTTGAGCATTTCCCTCACCACGCGCCGGATTGGATCCATTACGGCGCCGCGCACTGCTAGACACTTCTGGTTCATCTATGTGCCTACTATAGCTCTTGCTTGGACGGGGGGTTGAATGAATTCTATCTCGGCTATAGGAATAAGCCTGCTGCTGCACCACAGCGGTTTGAAGAAGATCCCTAGCCCGCCGTGTTTCAATCGCCGCTAGTGAATCACCCTCCATCGGAATGGCTGCCAGGCGAGATGCTGCGGCAATCATGTTATCCAAAGGGCTCGAGAAGTGACCCGGCGGTGTGGACACGTATTGCTGCGGGTTATCCATTTGTCGAGGTGGTTCCATCATCCGTGGTTGATCCCGTGCTGCCCTAGGCGCATCGGTCCGGTTTGCAGCTGCCGGATTACTCGGCCCAGCGCCTGGTGTATGAAAGAGGTTCAGTCCTTCGTAGACCGGCGGCAGACGAGACCGGTACTTCCTTCACATTACGCCATCTGATGCGGTCCGATCCAGCATGAGCCGGTAATTCTACGCCTGTATCTGCTATGACTGGGCATCCAAATCGGCCCATTCTTCAGCCATCCTAGCATCCTCAATTGCCAGGTCCTTCTTAGCCTACGTTATCTGGTCCTTCAGCTTCGCAATGTCCGCAATGTGCTGATCCTGCGTCTCCGGGGTAACTTCCGTGGTTAACAAGGTCGCCCAGGCATCCATCAAACTGGAGAGGACTTGAGCCGGTCGGCGCGCCGGGGCTCCTGCCGCGGCCGCTGATCCGGTATTCATTGAGATTCAAAATTCAAAATTTTCTACGCATCACCAAGATCAATCTATGGAGATTCTAGCAACAAGAGAGGGAGAGGATGATCATCTTCATACCCTTGAAGATCGCTAAGAGGAAGCGTTTCAAGAACGCGGATGATGGAGTCGTACTCGCGGCGATTCAAATCACGGAAGATCCGATCTAGCGCCGAACGGACGGCGCCTCCGCGTTCAACACACGTACAGCCCGGGACGTCTCCTCCTTCTTGATCCAGCAAGGGGAGAGGAGAAGTTGAGGGAGAACTCCGACAGCACGACGGCGTGGTGGTGGTGGAGCTCGTGGTTCTCCAGCAGGGCTTCGCCAAGCACTACGGAGGAGGAGGAGGTGTTGGAGGAGGGAGAGGGCTGCGCCAAGGGAAGGGTGTCCGGCTGCCCTCTCTCTCCCTCACTATATATAGGGGTAAGGGGGTGGAGGAGGCGCCCTAGGGTTCCCTAGGGAAGGGGCGGGGGCCACAGGGGAAAACCCTAGATGGGTTTGGGTGCCCCCACCCCCTAGGAAACTTGCCCCCCAAGCCGGGAAGGGGGGCTGCCCTAGGGGAGGCGCCCCCACCTCTCCTGGTTACGTGAGAGGGGCTGGGAGGGGCGCACCACCCCTTAGTGGGCTGGTTTGCCCCTTCCCCTTTGGCCCATGAGGCCCTCCAACACTTGCCGGGGCTCCCGAAACACCTTTCGGTCATGCTGGCCATAGCCTGGTACCCCCGGAACACTTCCGGACTCCAATAACCTTCGTCCAATATATCGATCTTCACCGCCGGACCATTCCGGAACTCCTCGTGAAATCCAGGATCACATCCGGGACTCCGAACAACCTTCGGTAACCACATACTATTTCCCATAACAACTCTAGCGTCACCGAACCTTAAGTGTGTAGACCCTACGGGTTCGGGAATCATGCAGACATGACCGAGACAACTCTCTGGCCAATAACCAACAGCGGGATCTGGATACCCATGTTAGCTCCCACATGTTCCATGATGATCTCATCGGATGAACCACGATGTCAAGGATTCAATCAATCCCGTATTCAATTCCCTTTGTCTAGCGGTATAGTACTTTCCCGAGATTCGATCGTCGGTATCCCGATACCTTGTTCAATCTCGTTACCAGCAAGTCTCTTTACTCGTTCCGTAACACATCATCCCGTGATCAACCCGTTGGTCACATTTTGCACATTATGATGATGTCCTACCGAGTGGGCCCAGAGATACCTCTCCGTCACACGGAGTGACAAATCCCAGTCTCGATTCGTGCCAACCCAACAGATACTTTCGGAGATACCCGTAGTGTACCTTTATAGCCACCCAGTTACGTTGTGACGTTTGGTACACCCAAAGCATTCCTACGGCATCCGGGAGTTGCACAATCTCATGGTCTAAGGAAATGATACTTGACATTGGAAAAGCTTTATCATACGAACTACACGATCTTTGTGCTAGGCTTAGGATTGGGTCTTGTGCATCACATCATTCTCCTAATGATGTGATCCCGTTATCAACGACATCCAATGTCCATGGTCAGGAAACCGTAACCATCTATTGATCAACGAGCTAGTCTACTAGAGGCTTACTAGGGACATGGTGTTGTCTATGTATCCACACATGTATCTGAGTTTCCTATCAATACAATTATAGCATGGATAATAAACGATTATCATGAACAAGGAAATATAATAATAATAACTAATTTATTATTACCTCTAGGGCATATTTACAACAGTCTCCCACTTGCACTAGAGTCAATAATCTAGTTCACATCGCCATGTGATTAACACTCACAGGTCACATCACCATGTGACCAACATCCAAAGAGTTTACTAGTGTCAGTAAACTAGTTCACATCATCATGTGATTAAGACTCAATGAGTTCTGGGGTTTGATCATGTTTTGCTTGTGAGAGAGGTTTTAGTCAACGGGTCTGCAACATTCAGATCCATATGTACTTCGCAAATCTCTAGGTCATATTGTAAATGCTGCTTCCACGCTCCACTTGGAGCTATTCCAAATGGTTGCTCCACTATACGTATCCGGTTTGCTACTCAGAGTCATTCGGATAGGTGTTAAATCTTGCATCGACGTAACCCTTTACGCCGAACTCTTTATCACCTCCATAATCGAGAAACATGTCCTTATCACTCCAAGGACAATTTTGACCGTTGTTCAATGATCCATTCCTGGATCACTCTTGTACCCCTTTGCCAGACACGTGACAAGGCACACATCAGGTGCGGTACTCAGCATAGCATACTGTAGAGCCTACGTCTAAAGCATAGGGGATGACCTTCGTCCTTTCTCTCTCTTCTACCGTGGTCGAGCTTCAAGTCTTAACTTCATACCTTACAACTCAGGCAAGAACTCCTTCTTTGACTGATCCATCTTGAACACCTTCAAGATCATGTCAAGGTATGTGCTCATTTGAAAGTACCATTAAGCGTTTTTGATCTATCCTCATAGATCTTGATGCTCAACGTTCAAGCAGCTTAATCCAGGTTTTCCCTTGAAAAACACTTTCAAATAACCCTATATGCTTTCCAGAAATTCTACATCATTTCTGATCAACAATATGTCAACAATATATACTCATCAGAAATTCCATAGTGCTCCCACTCACTGTTGGGGAACATAGTAATTTCAAAAAAAATTCCTACGCACACGCAAGATCATGGTGATGGTATAGCAACGAGAGGGGGAGTGTATCTTCATACCCTTGAAGATCGCTAAGCGGAAGCGTTTATCAACGCGGTTGATGTAGTCGTACGTCTTCACGATCCGACCGATCCAAGTACCGAACGCACGGCACCTCCGAGTTCTGCACACGTTCAGCTCGATGACGTCCTCGCCTTCTCGATCCAGCAAGACGGGCGAAGTAGTAGATGAGTTCTGGCAGCACGACGGCGTGGTGACGGTGTTGGTGAAGAACAATCTCTGCAGGGCTTCGCCTAAGCACTACGGAAACTATGACGGAGGATAAACTAGAGGGAACGGGGTTGCCGGCACACGGCTTGGTGTTTCTTGATGTGTCTTTGGTGCTAGCCCTGCCCCTCTATTTATATGTTGAGCCTTGGGGTCAAAACTTGGAGTAAAAGCCTCCACAAAGTCGGTTTCACCCGAAAGGCAAGAGTCCTTCTCGGACTCCAGGGCCAGACGCCAGGGTTCCCGGCGTCTGGACCCAGACGCCAGGGACCCTGGTGTCTGGCCCCTGGACTCCGCAAAACTTCCTTTTGCGCTTTCCAAAAACCTTGTGGGCTTTCCCCTTTGGCCCAAATAACGTGTTCTCGTACCCAAACATTTCGGGAAACATCCGGAACCCCTTCCGGTGAATTCCGGAACCCTTCCGGAGATCAAACACTATTATCCCATATATCAAACTTTATCTCCGGACCATTCCGGAGTTCCTCGTCATGTCCATGATCTCATCCGGGACTCCGAACAACATTCGGTTACCAACATGCATAACTCATATAATACTATATCGTCAACGAAACGTTAAGCGTGCGGACCCTACGGGTTCGAGAACTATGTAGACATGACCGAGACACGTTTCTGGTCAATAACCAATAGCGGGACCTGGATGCCCATATTGGCTCCCACATATTCTACGAAGATCTTTATCGGTCAAACCGCATAACAACATACGTTGTTCCCTTTGTCATCGGTATGTTACTTGCCCGAGATTCGATCGTCGGTATCCTATACCTAGTTCAATCTCGTCACCGGCAAGTCCCTTTACTCGTTCTGTAATGCATCATCCCGTAACCAACTCATTGGTCACATTTCTTGCAAGGCTTATAATGATGTGCATTACCAAAAGGGCCCAGAGATACCTCTCCGACAATCGGAGTGACAAAACCTAATCTCGAAATATGCCAACTCAACATGTACCTTCGGAGACACCTGTAGTACTCCTTTATAATCACCCAGTTACGTTGTGACGTTTGGTAGTACCCAAAGTGTTCCTCCGGTAAACGGGAGTTGCATAATCTCATAGTTACAGGAACATGTATAAGTCACGAAGAAAGCAATAGCAACATACTAAACGATCAAGTGCTAGGCTAACGGAATGGGTCATGTCAATCACATCATTCTCCTAATGATGTGATCCCGTTAATCAAATGACAACTCTTTTGTCCATGGCTAGGAAACTTAACCATCATTGATTCACGAGCTAGTCAAGTAGAGGCATACTAGTGACACTATGTTTGTCTATGTATTCACACATGTATTATGTTTCCGGTTAATACAATTTTAGCATGAATAATAAACATTTATCATGAAATAAGGAAATAAATAATAACTTTATTATTGCCTCTAGGGCATATTTCCTTCAGTCTCCCACTTGCACTAGAGTCAATAATCTAGTTCACATCGCCATGTGATTTAACACCAATATTCATATCTGTATATGATTAACACCCATAGTTCACATCATCATGTGATCAACACCCAAGGGGTTTACTAGAGTCAATAATCTAGTTCACATTGCTATGTGATTAACACCCAAAGAGTACTAAGGTGTGATCATGTTTTGCTCGTGAGAGAAGCTTAGTCAATGGGTCTGTCACATTCAGAGCCGTATATATTTTGCAAATATTCTATGTCCACAATGCTCTGCACGGAGCTACTCTAGCTAATTACTCCCACTTTCAATATGTATCCAGATTGAGACTTAGAGTCATCTGGATCGGTGTAAAAGCTTGCACCTATGTAACTCTTTACGACGTGCTCTTTTATCACCTCCATAATCGAGAAATATTTCCTTAGTCCTCACTAAGGATATTCTTGACCAATGTCCAGTGATCTACTCCTAGATCACTATTGTACTCCCTTGCCAAATTCAGAGCAAGGTATACAATAGGTCTGGTTCATAGCATAGCATACTTTATAGAACCTATAACTGAGGCATAGGGAATGACTTTCATTCTCTTTTCTATTTTCTGCCGTGGTCGGGATTTGAGTCTTACTCAATTTCACACCTTTGCAACACAGGTAAGAACTCTTTCTTTGACTGTTCCATTTTGAACTACTTCAAAATCTTGACAAGGTATGTACTTTTGAAAAACTTATCAAGCGTCTTGATCTATCTCAATAGATCTTGATGCTCAATATGTAAGTAGTTTTTTACTGAGGTATTTCTTTTAAAGAACTCCTTTAAAACACTCCTTTATGCTTTGCAGAATAATTCTACATTATTTCCGATCAACAATATGTCATTCACATATACTTATCAGAAATGCTGTAGTGCTCCCACTCACTTTCTTGTAAATACAGGCTTCATCGTAAGTCCATATAAAACTATATGCTTTGATCAATTTATCAAAGCGTATATTCCAACTCCGAGATGCTTGCACCAGTCCATAGATGGATCGCTGGAGCTTGCACATTTTGTTAGCACCTTTAGGATTGACAAAACCTTCTGGTTGCATCATATACAACTCTTCTTAAATAAATCCATTAAGGAATGCAGTTTTGACATCCATTTGCCAGATTTCATAAAATGTGGCAATTACTAACATGATTCAGACAGACTTAAGCATCGATACGAGTGAGAAAATCTCATCGTATTCAACACCTTGAACTTGTTGAAAACCTTTCGCAACAAGTCGAGCTTGGTAGATAGTAATACTACTATCAGTGTCCGTCTTCCTCTTGAAGATCCATTCATTTAACATGGCTTGCTGATCATCAAGCAAGTCAATCAAAGTCCATACTTTGTTCTCATACATGGATCATATCTCAGATTTTATGGCCTCGAGCCATTTCGCGGAATCTGGGCTCATCATCGCTTCCTCATAGTTTGTAGGTTCATCATGGTCTAGTAACATGACTTCCAGAATAGGATTACCGTACCACTCTGGTGCGGATCATACTCTGGAAGACCTACGTGGTTTTGTAGTAACTTGATCTGAAGTTTCATGATCATCATCATTAGCTTCCTCACTAATTGGTGTAGGAATCACTAGAACTGATTTTTGTGATGAACTACTTTCCAATTCGGGAGAAGGTACAAATTACCTTATCAAGCTCTACTTTCCTCCCACTCACTTCTTTCGAGAGAAACTCCTTCTCTAGAAAGGATCCATTTTTAGCAACGGATGTTTTGCCTTCAGATCTGTGATAGAAGGATTACCCAATAGTTTCCTTTGGGTATTCTATGAAGACGCACTTCTCCGATTTGGGTTCGATCTTATCAGGTTGAAATTTTTTTCACATAAGCATCACAGCCCCAAACTTAAACGACAACTTTGGTTTCTTGCTAAACCACAGTTCATATAGTGTCGTCTCAACGGATTTAGATGGTGCCCTATTTAACGTGAATGCAGCTGTCTGTAATGCATGATCCCAAAACGATATTGGTAAATCGGTAAGAAACATCATAGATTGTACTATATCCAATAAAGTACGGTTATGACGTTCGGACACACCATTATGATGTGGTGTTCCAGGTGGCATGAAGTTGTGAAACTATTCCACATTGTTTTAATTGAAGACCAAACTCGTAACTCAAATATTTTACTTCTGCGATCATATCGTAGAAACTTTTATTTTCTTGTTATGATGATTCTCTACTTCACTCTGAAATTCTTTGAACTTTTCAAATGTTTCAGACTTGTGTTTCATCAAGTAGATATACTCATATATGCTTTCAAATCAACTGTGAAGGTCAGAAAATAATGATACTTGTCGCCAGCCTTAATATTCATCGGACGACATACATCAGTATGTATGATTTCCAACAAATCTGTTGCTCGCTCCATTGTTCCGGAGAACGGAGTCTTAGTCATCCTGCCCATGAGGCATGGTTCGCAAGCATCAAGTGATTCATAATCAAGTGATTCCAAAATCCCATCAGCATGGAGTTTCTTCGTGCGCTTTACACCAACATGACCTAAACGGCAGTGCCACAAATAAGTTGCACTATCATTATTAACTTTGCATCTTTTGGCCTCAATATTATTTATATGTGTATTACTACGATCGAGATCTAACAAACCATTTTCGTTGGTGTGTATGACCATAGAAGGTTTTATTCATGTAAACAGAACAACAATTGTTCTCTAACTTAAATGAATAACCCAATTGCAATAAACATGATCAAATCATATTCATGCTCAACGCAAACACCAAATAACACTTATTTAGGTTCAACACAAATCCCGAAAGTATAGGGAGTGTCCGATGATGATCATATCAATCTTGGAACCACTTCCAACAAACATCGTCACTTCACCCTTAACTAGTCTCGGTTTATTCTGCAACTCCCGTTTCGAATTACTAATCTTAGCAACCGAACAAGTATCAAATACTCAGGGGCTACTATAAACACTAGTAAGGCACACATCAATAACCTGTATATCAAATATACACTTGTTCACTTTGCCATCCTTCTTACCCACCAAATATTCAGGGCATTTCTGCTTCCAGTGACCATTTCCTTTGTAGTAGAAGCACTTAGTCTCAGGCTTAGGACCAGACTTGGGTTTCTTCACTTGAGCAGCAACTTGCTTGCCGTTCTTCTTGAAGTTCCCCTTATTTTCCCTTTGCCTTTTTCTTGAAACTAGTGATCTTGTTAACCATCAACACTTGATGCTCTTTTCTTGATTTCTACCTTCGCCGATCTCAACATCGCGAAGAGCTCAGGAATAACTTTCGTCATCCCTTGCATATTATAGTTCATCACGAAGTTCTAGTAACTTAGTGATGGTGACTAGAGAATTCTGTCAATCACTATCTTATCTGGAAGATTAACTCCCACTTGATTCAAGCGATTGAAGTACCCAAACAATCTGAGCACATGCTCACTAGTTGAGCGATTCTCCTCCATCTTTTAGCTATAGAACTTGTTGGAGACTTCATATCTCTCAACTCGAGTATTTGCTGGAAATATTAACTTCAACTCCTGGAACATCTCATATGGTCCATGACGTTCAAAACGTCTTTGAAGTCCCGATTCTAAGCCGTTTAAGCATGGTGCACTAAACTATCAAGTAGTCATCCTTTTGAGCTAGCCAAACGTTCATAACGTCTGCATCTGCTCCTGCAATAGGTCTGTCACCTAGCGGTGCATTAAGGACATAATTTTTCTGTGCAGCAATGAGGATAAACCTCAGATCATGGATCCAATCCGCATCATTGCTACTAACATTTTTCAACACAATTTTCTCTAGGAACATATCAAAATAAACATATGAAAGCAACAACGCAAGCTATTGATCTACAACATAATTTGCAAAATACTACCAGGACTAAGTTCATGATAAATTTATGTTCAATTAATCATATTACTTAAGAACTCCCACTTACACAGACATCTCTCTAGTCATCTAAGTGATTACGTGATCCAAATCAACTAAACCATCACCGATCATCACGTGAGATGGAGTAGTTTTCAATGGTGAACATCACTATGTTGATCATATCTACTATATGATTCACGCTCGACCTTTCGGTCTCCATGTTCCGAGGCCATATCTGCATATGCTAGGCTCGTCAAGTTTAACCTAAGTATTCTGCGTGTGCAAAACTGGCTTGCACCCGTTGTAGATGGACGTAGAGCTTATCACACCCGATCATCACGTGGTGTCTCGGCACGACGAACTTTGGCAACGGTGCATACTCAGGGAGAACACTTCTTGATAATTTTAGTGAGAGATCATCTTAAAATGCTACCGTCAATCAAAGCAAGATAAGATGCATAAAGGATAAACATCACATGCAATCAATATAAGTGATATGATATGGCCATCATGATCTTGTGCTTGTGATCTCCATCTTCGAAGAACCGTCATGATCACCATCGTCACCGGCGCGACACCTTGATCTCCATCGTAGCATCGTTGTCGTTACGCCATCTATTTCTTCTACGACTATCGCTACTGCTTAGTGATAAAGTAAAGCAATTACAGGGCGTTTGCATTTCATACAATAAAGTGACAACCATATGGCTCCTGCCAGTTGCCGATAACTTCGGTTACCAAACATGATCATCTCATACAATAAAATATAGCATCACGTCTTGACCATATCACATCACAACATGCCCTGCAAAAACAAGTTAGACGTTCTCTACTTTGTTGTTGCAAATTTTACGTGGTTGCTGCGGGCTTAGCAAGAACCGTTCTCACCTACGCATCAAAACCACAACGATAGTTTGTCAAATAGACTCCGTTTTAACCTTCACAAGGACCGGGCGTAGCCACAGTCGGTTCAACTAAAGTGAGAGAGATAGACACCCGCCAGCCACCTTTAAGCACGAGTGCTCGTAACGGTGAAACCAGTCTCGCGTAAGCGTACGCGTAATGTCGGTCCGGGCCGCTTCATATCACAATACCGCTGAACCAAAGTATGACATGCTGGTAGGTAGTATGACTTATATCGTCCACAGCTCACTTGTGTTCTACTCGTGCATATAACATCAACGCATAAAACCTAGGCTCGGATGCCACTGTTGGGGAACGTAGTAATTTCAAAAAAAAATCCTACGCACACGCAAGATCATGGTGATGGTATAGCAACGAGAGGGGGAGTGTATCTTCATACCCTTGAAGATCGCTAAGCGGAAGCGTTTATCAACGCGGTTGATGTAGTCGTACGTCTTCACGATCCGACCGATCCAAGTACCGAACACACGGCACCTCCGAGTTCTGCACACGTTCAGCTCCATGACGTCCTCGCTTTCTCGATCCAGCAAGACGGGCGAAGTAGTAGATGAGTTCCGGCAGCACGACGGCGTGGTGACGGTGTTGGTGAAGAACAATCTCTGCAGGGCTTCGCCTAAGCACTACGGAAACTATGACGGAGGATAAACTAGAGGGAACGGGGTTGCCGGCACACGGCTTGGTGTTTCTTGATGTGTCTTTGGTGCTAGCCCTGCCCCTCTATTTATGTGTTGAGCCTTGGGGTCGAAACTTGGAGTAAAAGCCTCCACAAGGTCGGTTTCACCCGAAAGGCAAGAGTCCTTCTCGGACTCCAGGGCCAGACACCAGGGTTCCCGGCGTCTAGACCCAGACGCCAGGGACCCTGGCGTCTGGCCCCTGGACTCCGCAAAACTTCCTTTTGCGCTTTCCAAAAACCTTGTGGGCTTTCCCCTTTGGCCCAAATAACGTGTTCTCGTACCCAAACATTTCGGGAAACATCCGGAACCCCTTCCGGTGAATTCCGGAACCCTTCTGGAGATCAAACACTATAATCCCATATATCAAACTTTATCTCCGGACCATTCCGGAGTTCCTCGTCATGTCCATTATCTCATCCGGGACTCCGAACAACATTCGGTTACCAACATGCATAACTCATATAATACTATATCGTCAACGAAACGTTAAGTGTGCGGACCCTACGGGTTCGAGAACTATGTAGACATGACCGAGACACGTTTCCGGTCAATAACCAATAGCGGGACCTGGATGCCCATATTGGCTCCCACATATTCTACGAAGATCTTTATCGGTCAAACCGCATAACAACATACGTTGTTCCCTTTGTCATCGGTATGTTACTTGCCCGAGATTCGATCGTCGGTATCCAATACCTAGTTCAATCTCGTCACTGGCAAGTCTCTTTACTTGTTCTGTAATGCATCATCCCGTAACCAACTCATTGGTCACATTGCTTGCAAGGCTTATAATGATGTGCATTACCGAGAGGGCCCAGAGATACCTCTCCGACAATCGGAGTGACAAAACCTAATCTCGAAATACGCCAACTCAACATGTACCTTCGGAGGCACCTGTAGTACTCCTTTATAATCACCCAGTTACGTTGTGACGTTTGGTAGTACCCAAAGTGTTCCTCCAGTAAACGGGAGTTGCATAATCTCATAGTTACAGGAACATGTATAAGTCACGAAGAAAGCAATAGCAACATACTAAACGATCAAGTGCTAGGCTAACGGAATGGGTCATGTCAATCACATCATTCTCCTAATGATGTGATCCCGTTAATCAAATGACAACTCTTTTGTCCATGGCTAGGAAACTTAACCATCATTGATTCACGAGCTAGTCAAGTAGAGGCATACTAGTGACACTATGTTTGTCTATGTATTCACACATGTATTATGTTTCCGGTTAATACAATTTTAGCATGAATAATAAACATTTATCATGAAATAAGGAAATAAATAATAACTTTATTATTGCCTCTAGGGCATATTTCCTTCACTCACTTCTTTGGAAATACAGGTTTCTCATAAACTTTGTATAATCCCAAAATCTTTGATCATCTCATCAAAGTGTATATTCTGACACCGAGATGCTTGCTCTAGTCCAAGGAAGGATCGCTGGAGCTAGCAAACCTTTTAGCATCCTTAGGATCGACAAAACCTTTCTGATTGTATCACATACAACCTTTCCTTATGAAAACTGGTAAGGAAACTTGTTTTGACATCCATCTGCCAGATTTCATAAATGCAGCTAATGCTAACATGATTCCGACAGACTTAAGCATCGCTACGGATGAGAAAATCTCATCATAGTCAACTCGTTGAACTTGTGAAGAACTCTTCGCCACAAGTCGAGCTTCATAGACAGTGACATTACCGTCCACGTCCGTCTTCTTCTTAAAGATCCATTTATCTCAATGGCTTGCCGATCATCAGGCAAGTCCACCAAAGTCCATGCTTTGTTCTGATACATGGATCCTATCTCGGATTTCATGGCTTCTAACCATTTGTCGGAATATGGGCCCACCATCGCTTCTCCATAGCTCGTAGGTTCATTGTTGTCTAGCAACATGACCTTCAAGACAGGATTACTGTACCACTCTGAAGTAGTACGTATCCTTGTCACCTTATGAGGTACGGCAGTGACTTGATCCGAAACTTCATGATCACTATCATAAGCTTCTACTTCAATTGGTGTAGACGCCACAGGAACAACTTCCTGTGCCCTGCTACACACTAGTTGAAGTGACGGTTCAATAACCTCATCAAGTCTCCACCATCCTCCCACTCAATTCTTTCGAGAGAAACTTTTCCTCGAGAAAGGACCTAATTCTAGAAACAATCCCTTTTGCTTCCGGAACTGAGACTGGAGGTATACCCAACTATTTTGGGTGTCCTATGAAGATGCATTTTATCCACTTTGGGTTCGAGCCTATCAACCTCAAACTTTTTCACATAAGCGTCACAGCCCCAAACTTTTAAGAAACGACAACTTAGGTTTCTCCAAACCATAGTTCAAACGGTGTCATCTCAACGGAATTGCGTGGTGCCCTATTAAAGTGAGTGCAGTTGTCTCTAATGCCTAACCCATGAACGATAGTGGTAATTCGATAAGAGACATCATGGTACGCACCATATCCAATAGGGTGCAACTATGATGTTCGGACACACCATCACACTATGGTGTTCCAGGCGGTATTAATTGTGAAACAATTTCCACAATGTCTTAATTGCGTGCCAAAGCTCGTAACTCGGATACTCATCTCTATGATCATATCATAGACATTTTATCCTCTTGTCACGATGATCTTCAACTTCACTCTGAAATTCCTTGAACCATTCAATAATTCATACTTGTGTTTCATCAAGTAAATATACTCAGTATCTACTCAAATCATCCGTGAAGTAAGAACATAACGATATCCACTGCGTGCCTCAGCACTCATTGGACTGCACACATCAAAATGTATCACTTCCGACAAGTCTCCTTCTTGTTCCATTTTATTGAAAACGAGGCTTTCGGTCATCTTGCCCATGTGGTATGATTTGCATGTCTCAAGTGATTCAAAATCAAGTGAGTCCAAACGATCCATTTGCATGGAGTTTCTTCATGCATATACACCAATAGACATGGTTCGCATGTCTCAAACTTTTCAAAACGAGTGAGTCCAAAGATCCATCAACATGGAGCTTCTTCATGCGTTTTATACCAATATGACTTACATGGCAGTCCCACAAGTAGGTGGTACTATCATTACTATCTTATATCTTTTGGCATGTACATGTGTATCACTACGATCGAGATTCAATAAACCATTCATTTTAGGTGCAAGACCATTGAAGGTATTATTCAAATAAATAGATTAACTATTATTCTCCTTAAATGAATAACCGTATTGCGATAGACATAATCCAATCATGTCTATGCTCAACGCAAACACCAAATAACAATTATTTAGGTTTAACACCAATCTCGATGGTAGAGGGAGCATGCGATGCTTGATCACATCAACCTTGGAAACACTTCCAACACATATCGTCAGCTCACCTTTAGCTAGTCTCCGTTTATTCCATAGCTTTTATTTCGAGTTACTAACACTTAGCAACCGAACCGGTATCTAATACCCTGGTGCTACTAGGAGTACTAGTAAAGTACACATTAACATAATGTATATCCAATATACTTCTATCTACCTTGCCAGCCTTCTCATCTACCAAGTATCTAGGGTAATTCTACTCCAGTGACTGTTCCCCTTATTACAGAAGCACTTAGTCTCGGGTTTGGGTTCAACCTTGGGTTTCTTCACTAGAGCAGCAGCTGATTTGCCGTTTCATGAAGTATCCCTTCTTGCCCTTGCCCTTCTTGAAACTAGTGGTTTCACTAACCATCAACAATTGATGCTCCTTCTTGATTTATACTTTCGCGGTGTCAAACATTGCGAACATCTCAAGGATCATCATATCTATCCCTGATATGTTATAGTTCATCATGAAGCTCTAGTAGCTTGGTGGCAATGACTTTGGAGAAACATCACTATCTCATCTGGAAGAGCAACTCCCACTCAATTCAAGTGATTTTTGTACTCAGACAATCTAAGCACAAGCTCAACAATTGAGCTTTTCTCCCTTAGTTTGCTGGCTAAGAAAATCGTCGGAGGTCTTATACCTCTTGACGTGGGCACGAGCCTGAAATCCCAATTTCAGCCCTTGAAACATCTCATATGTTCCGCGACTTTTCGAAATCATCTTCGGTGCCTCAATTCTAAACCGTTTAACATTACTGAACTATCACGTAGTTATCAAAACGTGTATGTCATATGTTCGCAACATCCACAGACGACGTTCAAGGTCCAGCACACTGAGTGGTGCATTAAGGACATAAGCCTTCTACGCAGCAATGAGGACAATCCTCAGTTTATGGACCCAGTCCGCATAATTGCTACTATAAACTTTCAACTAAATTTTCTCTAGGAACATATTTAAACAGTAGAACTAAAGCGCGAGCTTACGACATAATTTGCAAAGATCTTTTGACTATGTTCAGGATAATTAAGTTCATCTTATGAACTCCCACTCAGATAGACATCCTTCTAGTCATCTAAGGGATTACATGATCCGAGTCAACTAGGCCGTGTCCGATCATCACGTGAGACGGACTAGTCATCATCGGTGAACATCTTCATGTTGATCGTATCTACCATACGATTCATGCTCGACCTTTCGGTCTCTTGTGTTCCGAGGCCACATGTCTGTACATGCTAGGCTCGTCAAGTCAACCTAAGTGTTTCGCGTGTGTAAATCTGGCTTACACCCGTTGTATGTGAACGTTAGAATCTATCACACCCGATCATCACGTGGTGCTTCGAAACAACGAACTTTCGCAACGGTGCACAGTTAGGGGGAACACTTTTCTTGAAATTATTGCGAGGGATCATCTTATTTAAGCTACCGTCATTCTAAGCAAATAAGATGCATAAACATGATAAACATCACATGCAATCAAAAGTGACATGATATGGCCAATATCATTTTGCTCCTTTTGATCTCCATCTTCGGGGCTCCATGATCATCATCGTCACCGGCATGTCACCATGATCTCCATCATCGTGTCTCCATGAAGTTGTCTCGCCAACTATTACTTCTACTACTATGGCTAATGGTTTAGCAATACAGTAAAGTAATTACATGGCGTTGTTCAATGACACGCGGGTCATACAATAAATTAAGACAACTCCTATGGCTCCTGCCGGTTGTCATACTCATCGACCTGCAAGTCGTGATTCTTATTACAAGAACATGATCAATCTCATACATCACATATCATTCATCACATTCTTTTTGGCCATATCACATCACAAAGCATACCCTGCAAAAACAAGTTAGACGTCCTCTAATTGTTGTTTGCATGTTTTACGTGGCTGCTATGGGTTTCTAGCAAGAATGTTTCTTACCTACGCAAAAACCACAACGTGATATGTAAATTGCTATTTACCCTTCATAAGGACCCTTTTCATCGAATCCGATCCGACTAAAGTGGGAGAGACTGGCACCCGCTAGCCACCTTATACAACAAGTGCATGTCAGTCGGTGGAACCTGTCTCACGTAAGTGTACGTGTAAGGTCGGTCCGGGCCGCTTCATCCCACAATACCGTCGAAACAAGATTGGACTAGTAACAGTAAGCATATTTAACAAAGATCAACGCCCACAACAACTTGTGTTCTACTTGTGCATAGAAACTACGCATAAGCCTGGCTCTGATACCACTGTTGGGGAACGTAGCAGAAATTCAAAATTTTCTATGCATCACCAAGATCAATCTATGGAGATTCTAGCAACAAGAGAGGGAGATGATGAGCATCTTCATACCCTTGAAGATCTCTAAGCGGAAGCATTTCAAGAACGCGGATGATGGAGTCATACTCGCGGCGATTCAAATCGCGGAAGATCCGATCTAGCGCCGAACGGACGGCGCCTACGCGTTCAACACACGTACAGCCCGGGGACGTATCCTCCTTCTTGATCCAGCAAGGGGAGAGGAGAAGTTGAGGGAGAACTCCGACAGCACGATGGCGTGGTGGTGGTGGAGCTCGTGGTTCTCCAACAGGGCTACGCCAAGCACTACGGAGGAGGAGGAGGTGTTGGAGGAGGGAGAGGGCTGCGCCAAGGGAAGGGTGTCCGGCTGCCCTCTCTCTCCCTCACTATATATAGAGGTAAGGGGGTGGAGGAGGAGCCCTAGGGTTCCCTAGGGGAGGGGCGGCGGCCACAGGGGAAAACCCTAGATGGGTTTGGGTGCCCCCACCCCCTAGGAAACTTGCCCCCCAAGCCGGGAAGGGGGGCTGCCCTAGGGGAGGCGCCCCCACCTCTCCTGGTTACGTGAGAGGGGCTGGGAGGGGCGCGCCACCCCTTAGTGGGCTGGTTTGCCCCTTCCCCTTTGGCCCATGAGGCCCTCCAACACTTGCCGGGGCTCCCGAAACACCTTTCGGTCATGCTGGCCATAGCCTGGTACCCCCGGAACACTTCCAGACTCCAATACCCTTTGTCCAATATATCGATCTTCACTGCCGGACCATTCCGGAACTCCTCGTGAAATCCGAGATCACATCCGAGACTCCGAACAACCTTCGGTAACCACATACTATTTCCCATAACAACTCTAGCGTCACTGAACCTTAAGTGTGTAGACCCTACGGGTTCGGGAATCATGCAGACATGACCGAGACAACTCTCTGGCCAATAACCAACAGCGGGATCTGGATACCCATGTTGGCTCCCACATGTTCCACGATGATCTCATCGGATGAACCACGATGTCGAGGATTCAATCAATCCCGTATTCAGTTCCCTTTGTCTAGCGGTATAGTACTTGCCCGAGATTCGATTGTCGGTATCCCGATACCTTGTTCAATCTCGTTACCGGCAAGTCTCTTTAATCGTTCCGTAACACATCATCCTGTGATCAACCCCTTGGTCACATTGTGCACATTATGATGATGTCCTACCGAGTGGGCCCAGAGATACCTCTCCGTCACACGGAGTGACAAATCCCAGTCTCAATTCGTGCCAACCCAACAGACACTTTCGGAGATACCCGTAGTGTACCTTTATAGCCACCCAATTACATTGTGACGTTTGGTACACACAAAGCATTCCTACGGCATCCGGGAGTTGCACAATCTCATGGTCTAAGGAAATGATACTTGACATTAGAAAAGCTTTAGCATACGAACTACACGATCTTTGTGCTAGGCTTAGGATTGGGTCTTGTCCATCAGATCATTCTCCTAATGATGTGATCCCATTATCAACGACATCCAATGTCCAAGGTCAGGAAACCGTAACCATCTATTGATCAACGATTTAGTCTACTAGAGGATTACTAGGGACATGGTGTTGACTATGTATCCACACATGTATCTGAGTTTCCTATCAATACAATTATAGCATGGATAATAAATGATTATCATGAATAAGGAAATATAATAATAATAACTAATTTATTATTGCCTCTAGGGCATATTTCCAACATTCATTGCCGCTGTAGATGAAGACTGCAAAGTGGGCTGTGTTCCGGCCATGTACACAGTAACTCGACTTGGCGGTTCAAGGAGGTCCGGAATACTGTTGCCATCGGAATACCCTTTGAACACACCGTCATGAATTTGGTATAGGGACTCGGTTTCGCAAGTGGATGACTCGCCGTCGGAATAAACAGCGGTCTCGCCTTCAGACACCGGTTCAGATCCGATCCCATGGACACATCCTACGAACGCACGCTTCATGGCGGGCTTAACCCGGGATGGACTCACGCGCTGAGCCATCTCGACGAGGTCGGTGTAGATGTCCGGCTCAGGGCCCGGTTCACCGATCTTGCTGATGAAGACATAAATTCCGCCAAAGGGGACCCGGTATCCGTACTCGATTGAGCCGGCCCCGGGGCCCCATCCTTCGTCGTCGATGTATAGCTTGCCGCGATGACTCTTGGTCATCCGGCCAACCACGTACCCCTTGAGTCCTTCAGAGCTGCCCTTCAAGAACTCGAAACCATCGTGCGATAGCCCCATGGTGGGCGCCAACTGTCGTGGAATTAACACGTCAGATGTCCTCATAGAAGGACTTAGTCGCAGAGCCATCGCAACGGGTTAGTCTTAAGGGGTTAAACCGGACAAGGGGCACGGGAGTTTATATTAGTTTGGCCCCTTCGATGAAGGTAAAAGCCTACATCTAGTTGTGATGGGATTGATTGGATTTCGATGACCAGGGAGCAAATATGCTTTGCGTGAGTCCCGAGTTGTTGTTTCTTGTCCCTGAACCGCCGCCGGGTCGTCCCTTTATATACATAGGTTGACGCCCGGCCGGTCTACAGAGTCCCGAGGCCGACTCATACAAGTGTTCGGCTCGGCCTCTCCTTTCCTAACTTACAATACAAGTTACACAACCATGGTGGTTTATCACTATGGGCCCTAATCCTCCTTTGGGCTTTGGGCCTCTAAGCTTCATTAGTAAAACACCATCTTCTGGATCTTCGTGGGCTTCAACATAGTTGAGGGTGAACCGGGCCCTCCTGGCTAGTTTACACTCAGTAGTTATATCCCCAACAAGAAGGTTGGAGTATGGTTGGGAGTCTGCGATCCGCTTGATTGGGTGGTTCAGGCCGTTCAAGAAGCGTGGCATTGTTTGCTCGTCATCTTCCTTGACATTGGCTCGTATCATGGCAATCTCCATTTCTTGGTAGTATTCTTCCGCCGTCTTTCTGCCTTGCTTGAGGAGTTGCAACTTCTTGAAAAGATCTCGAGTGTAGTGAGTAGGCACAAAGCAGGCTCTCATGACTTCCTTCATTGCTTCCCAAGTTGTGATTGGTGGTTCGCCTCTTGTATGTCGTCACTCGATCACTTGTTCCCACAAAATGAGGACGTAGTCTTGGAACTCGAGGGAGGCCATGGCGATCTTCTTTTCTTCATCATAGTTGTGGAGGCGAAAATATTTTCCACCTTCAATGCCCAAGAGAGATATTCTTCGGGATCAGTGCTTCCGGAGAACTTTGGCATGGTGAACTTGAGCTTCCGTAGCGGAGTTCTTCATCTTGATAGCGGTTGTGATATCGATCTTGCCTTGGAAAGTCCTCAAATGCTCGTTCGTCGTGATGTTGTTCTTGGCGTTGAGGAGGGTCTTGAAGCACTTGTTCCACTTGGTGTCTCTCTTGTCTTGGAGGAGGGAGAGGAATGTGCGCTTGGTTGCGCCTTTCTTGTTGCTCTTCGCGTCGTGCGGCTTCTTCTTGTATCTCGCGGTGAAAAGCTTCCTCTTGTTCTCGCACTTGGCGGTTGTGGTCTTCGACGGCTCTAGTGGCCTCGTCGAGTGTGCGTTGAGCTTCGAGTGCTTGAGCTTCACGGCACTCTTGTGCTTGTCTAAGTGCATCACCGTCTTGAGGGACTTGAGGTGGTACTTGTGGAGGTATTTGCTCTTGCTCCATTGCTCCTTGAGGGACTTGGTGTCGCATCTGTTCATGTGCTCGAACTCGGTCTTGTAAGCCATTGCCATGGAATGGATTTTCTTGAGCTTGGTGATCTTGAGGATGATCACGTCGAGGAGGGCGAGCTCGTGGTGGACTTGCATCATAAGAGGAGTAGTCTGAAGATTGCCGACTTGTACGATGACTTGAGTGGCACCGTCTTGAAGAAGCTGATGAGGAAGACGGGCGTCGCACGATCATGTTGCGGAGCTCTTCCATTTGTGTGTTGAATTTGTCGTCGATGTTTTGACGAAGGTCGGAGGCGAGTTGCTCCAAGCGTTCACCCAATGCGACGTTTTCTTGATGAAGCACTCATTGTGCGATGAAGAAGTGGTTCTTGGAGACGAAGCCAGAATCATCACCTTGCTCCTCGAAAAGTGGGTTCGACGACGAGTTTGGCCTATCCATCATAACCAAGTGGGGTGAGTAGGAAAATGAGGGAACAACACCAAAGTTACCTTCTCCGAGGATTGAGGATGTAACAAGTGTCACTCAATGTAATGCCACAATAGGAGAATTAGAACCGGGTTTGTTTCTCACACCTACAAATAAGAGGCTTATGGAGTAGCTCGGTCAGGATGGTGGCAAAAATTTCAAGCAAATGTTAGTCAAGATATCGATAAGGTTGAGAAGGTTCACAAAAATGCAAGTAAAGCAAATAGATCAAACCCAAAGGTATCACTAGGTGCACACGCATGGAAGATAGATGGGATCCGCACAACCAAGGAGTGATCTCAAAATGTGCAACCACGGAAAATGCTCTTGTTGTGCGAATGCTCGAGAGACACTAGCTCGATTGCTCAAATGGGCAAGATACGCTTGTGCACCTACCTATGAGAGAACCGTGCCGTCTTCAATCCCATCTATGCTATATATGCGATGACCAAGATTATATAACTATGCAAATGGCTCAACAACTCTATTGCTTACAAGCTCTTTGTTGCTTCACTTTTGCTTAAAAGCTCTTCTTCTCTTCTTTTTTTCTATGCTTGATGCTCAAGCCGCGTAAGATATGAGACAAGTATATATGATATGCATGGGAGAGACTTATGGCACAAGGATGATAACACGATCACTACGGTACACAATAGCGTGGCCCGGCAATTCTCAACTTGCTAGTCTCAATGGGTAAGCAACGCAAAGTGGCTCGGGCTATCAATGCAAAAAGGCAAGGTAAGAAGTAAGTGTCGTCGAGGTTACCATCCTTTCTCACGGTTAGCGGTGAACATGGCTTCGAGTCGATGATGGTGATGACGATGTCACACGCTCCTAAGTAGCCGAAACACCTTAGGAAACGGAAATGGCAACACAAAATCGGTCAACTGTGGAAGGTGGGTGTTTTTGTGATGATGTTTTGGATGGGGGCTAATGGTGGTGGTAGTGGGGTGAGTGGATGGGGGATGCCAAGAGCTTCTAAACGAGCTAAAGAACACGAAAAACGGACTTGGGAGGTGGAAATTATGGCCAAAATGGTGTTGGTAGTGGGCTGATTTGGGGGTGTACGGGCACCCGGGGGTGTGAGGTGCGGGTGCCCGGGGGTGGTTGGGCAAAATGGCCCGGGGGTGCGGGTGCCCGGGGGTTCGAGGTGCGGGCACCCGGAGGTCTTCGGGATGGTGGAAAATTTGGGGGAAATGCAAAATTCCGCGAATTTCATGGTGGTAAGGGTGGGGATTGTTGGGGAGGGGTTAGATCCACTTGCCAAACATAAAATGCATGGACCAAAACAACCAAATCTCACAAGATCCAACAAATTGCAATAAAAAAATTTGGGGCTATTTTTGTGGGGATTTTGGAATTTGGACGAAAAACAACAAAATCAAGCTAGCAAATGGGGGGATGGAACTCCAAGATGTGAATAAACCTTGCTCATGATACCAAGATGTTGTAGGGTCAAACCCTAGGTGGGATCTTTTCACACTTGGAGGGGGGAAAGGAGAAAAAAAACACTCAAGAACACAAGAACAAAACTCTCAAACAAACCCAAATATCACATCCACTAGAGTAGCATACATGAGATCCACAAGATTACAAGATCAATCCAAGGATAATAGCACTAGGGTAAGGTTCTTCTCACTAGGTGAGGTCTTGCATCCAAAGAGGATCTTCTCCAAGAGGAGGGCTTGATCTCCAAGAGGAGCTTCTCCAAGTGGAGGTCTAGATCTCCTAAAGGAGGAAGATGAGCAAAGCCCTCTTTTGTGTTCTAGTATATTTGCTAACCCACAAATGACCTAGGAGATGCACTTATATAGTCGAGGGATGAAACATTGGGGAAAAGGGATACAAAGGACGAAAAAGTCCCCAAAAACGCGGCCACGGAGGAAGGGTCTGGGCACCTGGGGTCAAACCGTCCGGGCACCCGAACCGGTCAGGGGCGCCGGCTGGTGGCAGGTCGGGCACCCGGGGTCCAAGGCCCGGGCACCCGGGGCGGTCGCAGGTGACTGGGAGAGGCCGGCCGGGCACCCGGGGTTGATGGCCCGGGCACCCGGGGTGGGGCTTGGCGCAGCCCAGGGGCAGGCCGGGCACACGGGGTGGGCTGGCGAGGCCCAAGAGGCAGGCCGGGCACCCGAGGCCTTGGGGCCGGGCACCCGGGGCCGGCTGGGGCGCTGCCCAGGCTGTGGCCGGGCACCCGAGACCGAGCCAGCCGGGCACCCGGGATGTCCAGGAGTTGCGGTCCTTTCTTCTCCTCGATCTTCTCTCCTCTCCCTTGCTCCATGGGTGCTCGAGACTCCGTCTTCTCCTTCTCATGATCATCTCCTTGGTATCCTAAAATGCATAACGTGTCCTTGTGAGGTAGAACCCAATTCTCACGTGAATTCGAACGAAACTCGAAGAGGAGAGAGTCAACCTCGTTTTCGATGGCGTGTACACGTGCTCTTGTCATTGGTCCACTCGGTGCTTGCGGTGGTGATGAAGTGTCGGTGCGAGTAGTCGAGGGGTGCTCCGCATCACTCACTGAGAACCTCGGCGATGTCACACATCGCATAATCATAGCAATCCATTGAGCATCAAAACCCACTCGGTTCAGAACCTACTCAAGAAAAATCCATTCGACCCTATCATATGCCTTCATCATATCTAGTTTAACCGCACACAGTGGCTTCTTCCTCTTCCCGTTTCGAATGGCGTGCTAATAACCCGCAAGTATACAGGATAGTTGTATCCTCTTTCGATAAGTAAGAATGTCGAACCCAATGAGGAGCTAAAGGTAGAACAAATACTCTCTCAAGTCCTATCAGCCACTGATACGACTCTACGCACGCTTGACGTTCGCTTTACCTAGAACAAGTATGAAACTAGAAGTACTTTGTAGGTGTTTTTGGGTAAGCTTGCAAGAAAGTAAAGAACACGTAAATAAAAACTAAGGGTTGTTAAGATAAAGAACAATAATGTAAATATAGCGAGTGTGGAAAAGTGGTGGTAGGAGTTGTGGAATTGTCCCTAAGAAACTGACTATGTTACTAGACCGGTAATCACTATTGCAATTCTATTTGAGGGAGAGGCATAAGCTAACATACTTTATCTACTTGGATCATATACACTTATGATTGGAACTCTAGCAAGCATCCGCAACTACTAAAGATTCATTAAGGTAAAACCCAAACATAGCATTAAAGTATCAAGTCCCCTTTATCCCATACGCAAACAACCTACTTACTCGGGTTTGTGCTTCTGTCACTCACGCCACCTACCATAAGCAAATCATAAACATATTGCAAACCCTACAGCGGGAATCCCTCACGCTTGCGCGACACGGAGGGCACAATAGGACAGCACCAATAATAAAACATGCAACTCAAACCAATCATAGCAATTCATTAATCACCGATAGGACAACGAAAATCTACTCAGACATCATAGGATGGCAACACATCATTGGATAATAATATGAAGCATAAAGCACCATGTTCAAGTAGAGGGTACAGCGGGTTGCGGGAGAGTGGACCGCTGGATATAGAAGGGGGAAGGTGATCGAGATGTTGGTGAAGATGACGGCGGTATTGGTGAAGATTGCGGTGATGATGATGGCCCCCGGCGGCGTTCCGGCGCCACCAGAAGCAAGGGGGAGAGAGCCCCCCTTCTTCTTCTTCTTCCTTGACCTCCTCTCTAGATGGGAGAAGGGTTTCCCCTCTGGTCCTTGGCTCCCATGGCGTGGGAGGGGCGAGAGCCCCTCCGAGATTGGATCTATCTCTCTGTTTCTGCGTTTTCAGATTCTACCCCTTCACCGTTTCCTTTATATCTCGAGATCCGTAACTCCGATTGGGGTGAATCTTTCGCCCAGATCTTTCTCATAAAATTATCTTTCTTGCGCCAAAAGAAGAGAATCAATCGCCTTACAGGTGGACCACGAGGGTCAGGGGCGCGCCTGGGGGGTAGGGCGCGCCCCCTACCTCGTGACCACCTCGGACACCGTCTCGCGTTGATTTTTCTTCCGGAATTTTCCATATTTTCCAAAAATAAGCTCCGTCCGTTTTTATCCCTTTTGACTCCGTTTGATATGGATATTCTGCAAAACATAAAACATGCAACAGACAGGAACTGGCACTGGGCACTGGATCAATAAGTTAGTCCCAAAAATAATATAAAAAGTTGCCAAAAAGGATATGAAAGTGAATAATATTAGCATGGAACAATCAAAAATTATAGATACGACGGAGGCGTATCAGCATCCCCAAGCTTAATTCCTGCTCGTCCTCGAGTAGGTAAATGATAAAAAAGAATAATTTTTGATGTGGAATGCTACCTAGCATAATCTTGATCATATGTCTAATCATGGCATGAATATTAAGACACGAGTGATTCAAAGCAATAGTCTATCATTTGACATAAAAACAATAATACTTCGAGCGTACCATAAAGCAATCATGTCTTTTCAAAACAACAAGGCCAAAGCAAGCTTATCCCTACAAAATCATACAGTTTGTCCATGCTTCATTTTTGTCACACAAAATGCCCCCATCATGCACAACCCCGATGACAAGCCGAGCAATTGGTTCATACTTTTTAACGCGCCTTAGCTTTTTCAACCCTCACGCAATACATGAGCGCAAGCCATGGATATAGCACTATAGGTGGAATAGAATATGATGGTGGGGGTTTATGTGGAGAAGACAAAAAAGGAGAAAGTCTCACATCGACGCGGCTAATCAACGGGCTATGGAGATGCCCATCAATTGATGTCAATGCGAGGAGTAGGGATTGCCATGCAACGGATGCACTAAGAGCTATAAGTGTATGATAGCTCAACAAAAGTAACTAAGTGGGTGTGCATCCAACTTGCTTGCTCATGAAGACCTAGGGCATTTGAGGAAGCCCATCTTTGGAATATACAAGCCAAGTTCTATAATGAAAATTCCCACTAGTATATGAAAGTGACAACATAGGAGACAATCTATATGAAGAACATGGTGCTACTTTGAAGCACAAGATATGAGACTCACTACATGAAGAACATGGTGCTACTTTGAAGCACAAGTGTGGAAAAAGAGATAGTAACATTGCCCCTTTTTATTTATTTATTTTTTTCTTTTTTTTGGATGGGCTTCTTTGGCCCCCTTTTTTTATTTAGGCTTCTTTGGCCTTTCCTTTTTTTTCATGGGGCAATGCTCTAAAATGATGATCATCACACTTTTATTTACTTACAACTCAACATTACAACTCGATACTAGAACAAAGATATGACTCTATATTGAATGCTTCCGGCGGTGTACCGGGATGTGCAATGATCTAGCATAGCAATGACATCAAAAAACGGACAAGCCATGAAAACATCATGCTAGCTATCTTATGATCATGCAAAGCAATATGACAATGAATGCTCAAGTCATGAATATGATGATGATGGAAGTTGCATGGCAATATATCTCGGAATGGCTATGGAAATGCCATGATAGGTAGGTATGGTGGCTGTTTTGAGGAAGATATAAGGAGGCCTATGTGTGACAGAGCGTATCATATCATGCGGTTTGGATGCACCGGCGAAGTTTGCACCAACTCTCGAGGTGAGAAAGGGCAATGCACGGTACCGAAGAGGCTAGCAATGATGGAAAGGTAAAACTGCGTATAATCCATGGACTCACATTAGTCATAAAGAACTCATATACTTATTGCAAGAATTTATTAGCCCTCGAATCAAAGTACTACTACGCATGCCCCTAGGGGGATAGATTGGTAGGAAAAGACCATCACTCGTCCCCGACCACCACTCATAAGGAAGACAATCAAAGAAACACCGCATGCTTCAAATTTGTCACACAACGGTTACCATACGTGCATGCTACGGGACTTGCAAACCTCAACACAAATGTCTCTGCAATCCACAACCACCCACTAGCATAACTCTAATATCACCATTTTTATATCGCAAAACTATTGCAAGGAATCAAACATATCATATTTAGCGATCTACAAGTTTATGTAGGATTTTATGACTAACCATGTGAATGACCAATTCCTGTCATCTCTCTAAATAGATATAAGTGAAGCAAGAGAGTTTAATTCTTTCTAAAAAAGATATGCCCACGCTCTAACCAATATAAGTGAAGCAAAAGAGCATTCTACAAATGGCGGTTTTCTATGTAAAGAGAAACAGGCAATCCAACTTCAAATGATATAAGTGAAGCACATGAAGCATTCTATAAAGCCACACTCAAAAGATTTAAATAAAGTGCAATGGGCATTCTATAAATCAACCAAGGACTATCTCATACCAGCATGGTGCATAAAAGAAAAATAAAAACCTAATTGCAAAAGATGCTCCAAGACTTGCACATAATGCATGAACGAAACGAATCCGAAACATACCGATACTTGTTGAAGAAAGAGGGGATGCCTCCACAGCATCCCCAAGCTTAGACGCTTGAGTCTCCTTGAATATTTACTTGGGGTGCCTTGGGAATCCCCAATCTTGAGATCTTGCCTCTCTTCCTTCTTCTCACATCGAAACATCCTCGATTAGACACTACATCCACACAAACTTCAACAGAAAACTCGGTAAGATCAGTTAGTATAATAAAGCAAATCACCACTCTAAGTACTGTTGTA
The DNA here is from genome assembly GCA_963921465.1 of Triticum timopheevii. Classification (NCBI taxonomy): domain Eukaryota; kingdom Viridiplantae; phylum Streptophyta; class Magnoliopsida; order Poales; family Poaceae; genus Triticum; species Triticum timopheevii. The sequence goes on from OY997270.1 coordinate 614,772,253, forward strand.
AACCAATTCACATTTTGTTTTTGCATTGTGTCTACTGTAATATAACTTTTTCATGGCTTAATCCACTGATACAAATTGATAGATTCATCAAAACAAGCAAACTATGCATCAAAAACAGAATCTGTCTAAAACAGAACAGTCTGTAGCAATCTGAACATCCACCATACTTATGGTACCCCAAAAATTCTACTAAAATTAGAAAAAATAAAAAAGTTGTATAGCAAGACAGTGCAAAAGGAATCAGAACCAATTGACGTTCCAGTTAAAAATGTAAAATCGCGCACTACAGCCAAAGTTTCTGTCATGCACCGTACAAACCAACAACCATTGTAAACATCCTAAAGGCAAACCTTGGCACATTATTTTTATAATACAATGAAATTGTACAAGAGGATAATTATTTTTATTGAAAAGTTTCTGTAATTAAGATTCACAAAGTTCTCATGGGCATGAACAAAGTTCAAGGACGTCCCCCACTTTCACAATGCTCATCTCTCTCACTTTCACTTCTCTTTTTGAAAAGTTTTGGGTTCCCCTCTTTATTTTTGTTGTTTTTAAACTATATGAAAGCACTCAACAGAAATAAATGACTCTCTAAAACTTCCGGGTTGTCTCCCTGGCAGCGCTTTCTTTAAAGCGATTAAGCTAGGCATTTAGTGCTCAAGTAATGGATCCACCCGGATCCCAAGGTATATCAAAGCCAATTTTAATTAACAATGATTTGTAATTTAGTAGTGAGCACAAAGTAACATATATCATGCAACAATGAAGTCTAACTCTCTTCCTATGCATCGGCATGTCATAAAAGAACAATTCGTTCACACATAGTAAAGGTCAATGCATAGTATAAACAGTTTCTTGCAATTTTATCGTGTGGAAAACATAGAGAGGTGGAGATATAGTTCCTCTCTCATAATAATTGCAAGTAGGAGCAGCAAGCACATGCATATTATATTCATCAAAATCATCATGTGTAGTAGTAAAAGGCAACCCATCAATATAATCCTTAATAAGTGCAAGCTTCTCCGATATAGTGTAGTCGGGAGAATTCAAAAAGATAATACGACTATCATGCGTGGGTGCAATAGCAACAATTTCATTCATAACATAATGAACTATAGCAAGTTCATCTCCATAAGCATAATTCATATTGGCATCTTGGCCACAATCATAGCAAGCATCATCAAAAAGGGATATTTCAAGACAATCAATGGGATCATAGCAATCATCATAGCAGTCATCCTTCGGTAAGCACAAAGGGGAATTAAACAATGTATGAGTTGAAGAGGTACTCTCATTAGAAGGTGGGCACGGGTGATCAATCCGCTCTTCCTCCTTTTGTTCTTCTCTCTCCTCATCATCTTTTTCATCCAATGAGCTCACAATTTCATCAATTTCTTCTTCCATAGCTTCCTGCAAAATATTAGTCTCTTCTTGGACAGCGGAGACTTCCTCAATAAATTGTTTAACATAGGCATTAGAAGCATAATTCTCATAGCAATATTCAAGTATGGCAAAATTTTCAGATTTGTGAAAAGTAGCATCATACGTTTCAATCAAAGAAGCAATTTCATAAGCACCCTTAAAAGCAACAAATTCTTCAATTTGTTGAACATCATAGTAATTGTAAACACCCTTAGCATACGAAGATACGATTCCATTATCACTAAACAAGCATTTATAGGGTAGGTGTTTCTTAGGGTCTTCAGAACAAGTAACATCATATATTTCACATAAATTCCAAGCATAGCATTGCAAACATTGAATTTGACCCCATAATAGTTTCCCTTTTTCAGATATACGGTGTCGCACATAACAAGCATGCTCATTTAAAGATTTTCCCTCAACTAAGCTAGTTGGGGTTTCAGCACGAGCACATAGGGATCGAAGATGATCCAAGTGAAAAGCTTCAGTAGTGTGATAGATTTTGAGTGGTTCTTCAACCATTGGAGCAGTAGGTACAACTAATTTTTTTGGTATTTTGCGTTTCCTAGCCATAACTAAAGATAGAAATCAACTAAGAACAACACATAAAAATTACTTAGTGATAAAGCAAACAAGCACACACGAGAATATTCACCCCACGCTATTGCGCCCCGGCAACGGCGCCAGAAAAAGGTCTTGATAACCCGCAAGTATACGGGATAGTTGTAGCCTCTTTCAATAAGTAAGAGTGTCGAACCCAACGAGGAGCTAAAGGGAGAACAAATACTCTCTCAAGTCCTATCGGCCACTGATACGACTCTACGCACGCTTGACGTTCGCTTTACCTAGAACAAGTATGAAACTAGAAGTACTTTGTAGATGTTTAGGGGAAAACTTGCAAGAAAGTAAAGAACACGTAAATAAAAACTAGGGGTTGTTAAGATAAAGAACAATAAAGTAAATATAGAGAGTGTGGAAAAGTGGTGGTAGGAGTTGTGGAATTGTCCCTAAGCAACTGACTATGTTACTAGACCGGTAATCACTATTGCGATTCTATTTGAGGGAGAGGCATAAGCTAACATACTTTCTCTACTTGGATCATATGCACTTATGATTGGAACTCTAGCAAGCATCCGCAACTACTAAAGATTCATTAAGGTAAAACCCAACCATAGCATTAAAGTATCAAGTCCCCTTTATCCCATACGCAAACAACCTACTTACTCGGGTCTGTGCTTCTGTCACTCACGCCACCCACCATAAGCAAATCATAAACATATTGCAAACCCTACAGCGGGAATCCCTCACGCTTGCGCGACATGGAGGGCACAATAGGACAGCACCAATATTAAAACATGCAACTCAAACCAATCATAGCAATTCATCAATCACCGATAGGACAACGAAAATCTACTCAGACATCATAGGATGGCAACACATCATTGGATAATAATATGAAGAATAAAGCACCATGTTCAAGTAGAGGGTACAGCGGGTTGCGGGAGAGTGGACCGCTGGATATAGAAGGGGGAAGGTGATGGAGATGTTGGTGAAGATGACGGCGGTGTTGGTGAAGATCGCGGTGATGATGATGGCCCCCGGCGGCGTTCCGGCGCCACCAGAAGCAAGGGGGAGAGAGCCCCCCTTCTTCTTCTTCCTTGACCTCCTCTCTAGATGGGAGAAGGGTTTCCCCTCTGGTCCTTGGCTCCCATGGCGTGGGAGGGGCGAGAACCCCTTCGAGATTGGATCTATCTCTCTGTTTCTGCGTTCTCAGATTCTACCCCTTCACCGTTTCCTTTATATCTGGAGATCCGTAACTCCGATTGGGGTGAATCTTTCGCCCAGATCTTTCTCATAATATTATCTTTCTTGCGCCAAAAGAAGAGAATCAACCGCCTTAAGGGTGGACCACGAGGGTCAGGGGCGCGCCTGGGGGGTAGGGCGCGCCCCCCTACCTTGTGACCACCTCGGACACCGTCTCGCGTTGATTTTTCTTCCGGAATTTTCCATATTTTCCAAAAATAAGCTCCGTCCGTTTTTATCCCGTTTGGACTCCGTTTGATATGGATATTCTGTGAAACATAAAACATGCAACAGACAGGAACTGGCACTGGGCACTGGATCAATAAGTTAGTCCCAAAAATAATATGAAAAGTTGGCCAAAAAGTATATGAAAGTGAATAATATTGGCATGGAACAATCAAAAATTATACATACGACGAAGACGTATCACGTGCACGCACTCGTATGCCACAAAAACATTATCCGTGATCAACGTCCCGGGACAAAGGCACTTTGTTCTTCTGATATCAACAGAGGGAGTAAACCTTTTAGCCTGTTTGCCAACACCTTTGTGGCTATTTTATAGAGCATGTTACATAAGCTAATCGGCCTGAACTGAGAAAGCAACTCCGGTGAGTTGATTTTCGGAATCATAACTATAACTGCGTCATTAAAGCCCTCAGGCGTGGATGCACCGTTGAGAAATTCCTTCACCGCCTTGCACACATCATCTTTAACCAATGACCAGTGTCTTTGGTAGAAAACAGCCGGGAGACCATCCGGGCCAGGTGCCTTCGTCGGACCCATTTGGAATAAAGCTCGCTCGATCTCATCATATGAAAAGGCTGCCGTCAGCCTTTGATTCATATCCACCGTAACCAAAGGTACAATATTTTGTAACAGTACGTTAGCACCAACCGACCCATCAGAAGTAAACAGCCGTTCATAGAAAGAGGCCGCCAGATCTCTCATATCCTCATCCACCGTGCATCGGGATCCGTCCTCCCGTCTAAGTGCCTTAACAGTGTTTTCCCTCTTTGTGCGAGTTGCTCGGTTCTGGAAATATTTGGTGCTTTGATCTCCGGCCTTAAGCCAGTCCACCCTAGAACGCTGACGGTAGAACAGTTCCTCCCTTGCATATATTTCTCTGAGTTTTTCCTCTATAGACCGGGTTTCCAATGAACACCCCGTCACCGCGGCGCTCGTTTTGGCCGCAACCAGCTGGGATTTGAGCTTCCCAATTTGACGACAAATTGATCCAAAAACTGCTCTAGCCCAACGCTGCATGGAGCCTGCGACTCGTCCCAGCCGCTGCATGCACGAGCACTCCTTGCGCTCCCACATCTGACGAGGCCCACGCTTCAGCCACCATATCATTGTAAGTCTCATGCCTGGTCCACGCCTCCTCGAAACGAAACGGATGGTAACCTGCTGGCTTTCGGGTAGGAGCCGTCTCCATAGCCCGAATCAACAGCGCTTGATGGTCGGATTCCTCCGTCATCACATGTTCCACCGTCATCTCTGGGAAAAGATCAATGAAGGTATGTTTCTGATATCTATTTATACAGGTAGTCTATCCCCTATGAGATTTTACCAAGATGGTTGATCAAAATTTATAAATGATTAACAACATTGCCTCTTCGCTATTGCAACTAACCTGTTATAATTGATTTAATATATACTATTTTTTTTCTTTGGAATAGATACTGTTTATTCATAGGTATTGTTGGGGTTATCAAATTTTTAGTATGGCAATATGCTCACAGTTGAAATGCAGGAATAAGATGAAAGACTTTATTTACACGTATCAAAGCAAGTGATCATAGGCAGTCGCGAATCTTGGAGGAAAATCAAGGGCAGGCTCAAAGTCAAAGGTGTGAAGAAAAATCTATTAAGTCTCAATTCTTTTGTTCAAAGAAGGCTAGAATTTGCCATAATACTACTAGGAACATGTACTATTAATTACTAATTTCTATTTTGCATTGATGGAGGGCAGGCTTAAGCCTATTAAAGCCTGCCCAGTTCTTTCGCCACTGATCATAGGCACTTCAATAATCTGCTAGTCTTGCCGATGAACCCGCTTCTAGATTGTTATTCAAAATTTGGTTTATCTTAATTGATATATTAGTAAAGAAAGAGATTTATAAAAGAAAACCCATATTTTCTTTGGCTAACATTCAACATATTTTCTCGTATTTTTACTTTGTTTATCTTAAGGCCCTTGGGATTGGGATCTAGTTTCGCCCCGGCCCCCGAAATCTCAGGACCGGCCCTGCCTGGCATCTAACCATCCGGAAGGCTCATAATTCTGGCGATACATCCAAAGGATCAAGGAGGACATCGGGATCCAGTTTTGACAAGACCCCTGGATGGGTACAGAGCCACTTCGTATCCACTTCCCAGGCTTGCTCTCGATTTGTACACACCCATATGTACTAGTTTCCGCGGCCTTCCAAGACGGTACGTGGAGCATTTGGTTCCGTTGTACCTTCGGACAAGCAGAGAGTGGCGAGTGGTCTAGAATGCGGGCCACCTTACCACCAGTGTTACCGGACTATCCGGACACGGTGTCGTGGCGTTTGGCACCGACGATGGAATCCTCGATGAGCACAGCGTACCATGCCCACTGCCCGCCGCCTGCCACGCCTTGGCTATCCCCCGTTGTGGAAAGCCCCCCCCCCCCCCCCCCCCCCCCCCCATTCCCCTTAAGATTAAGATTTTTGTTTGGCAACTTCTACGGGATCGTCTTCCATCAGGGAAAGAGGTTCTTAAACGACATGGACCGGGAGACGTCGTATGCCCCCTCTGTGTTGTATCAGAGACCGGAACTCATATCTTGTTCTCCTGTATGGCGGCCAGGGTGTTGTGGACGTATGTCCGCGAGGCATTTGGAGCCCGACCGGGAGGCCCTAAACCTCGCTGACTTTCTCCAACATAGAGCCCTACAACAGTCGAGATATCACCATTTTTTTGGCTTATTTTTGCAACGATGTCTTGGACTCTTTGGACTACGCGTAATAAGATGATGATTGAGAAGGTCTTTTCGAGGGAGGCGCCTGACTTCCTTCAAATTCCTTGCCTTTCTGCAACAATGGCACCCGCTCTCGAGGCAGCGTTTTGGCAACCGGATAGGCCTCATGGTGGATGCGCTCCTGGCTTCGGCGTGTCGCTTATCATCATCCTAGTACCTGCTGGTGCCTGCCACTAGGTGTTTTTTTTTATTTCTTTTATGTGTTTTTGGGCTTGATTGTGTTGTGACCTCCGCCGTCGTTTGTCTGCTAATGTTCGATTTGGATTATATGGACCATTGCTTTATTTATAAAGCGGGTCGAAAGGCTATTTAGAGAGTCAGGCAGAGGAAAGCGCCTCTCTCTGCTAGTGGATGGCATCATTGCCAGCGCGCCTCTTACAGCTGCCACGACGGCCATAATTGGATTGGAGACATCCGATGCAAGCATTAGCAACCTGTTGGTGAGTCCCCGACCTAAAGATAGGCATGACGCAATTGCGGTGGCTTGCCGTCTGCGTCTCGAGCAGAAAATTAATGTTGGGGCAACGGGGCGTGAGGCCGTGAGTGCGTGAAGTACGGGAAACACTTTACTGGACCGTGCTTCCTCCGATCCATGAAGTATTGAAGTTGGTGGACCTCTTTCAATACAAATGTGCTTAAGAGCATGGTTAATAGTACAGCTAACGATCAGCTATATGAAGTTCCACATCATCTATAGCCAACCTAATAGCCACCATGTATAGTAGTTAGTTACTAAGTAATACAACTTCATTGATAGATGGCCCACCTTACACTCTCACATTGTTTCTTGGAGCACGTGTTGCAGCCGGCTGTTAATCTACAACCCGCTTTCTTTTTCTCTCCTCTTCTCTCTCATCCAACTAAGCAAACATACAATATTTTAATCCTTACAGCCTGCCGATTGTACCTTATTATACTTGCTCTAAATAAGGAGCTAAGTATATTAAATGCCTTAGCAACTCAAGTCCCCAATGCAAAGTTGCTAAGTTTTTGGGTGTTAGGGCATCTCCAGCCGCGCCCCCAGGAAGGCCTCCGCAAGCGATTTTTTCGCGCCGGCGCCGAAAAAACGGCCCAGTCGTGCCCCCGGGAGCCCGATTTTCGCCGGCTTGGGCCGAAAACAACGCCGGCAGACCCAGCCCAAACCCGGCGCGCTGGGGGCGCCTGGGGGCGCCGGGGCGAGCTGTTTTGGCGCGAAAAAGCCGCGGGCCAGCCGCGTCAGCGACTCGGCGCCTCGTCTTCCCCCAACGGCCTCGGTTCCCGCGGGGAATCGGAATCAATGGCAAGGCTGACCGCCGGTCAGCCTTGCCATTGATTCCTCTCACGGGCGGCGCTTCACGGGACGGCGCGCCGACGCCTCCCCTCCCTCGCACGCGTACACACGGGCGCGACCCGGCTATAAAAGCCGGCGGCCTCCACTCGCCTGTGCCCACACCAGCCCCGCCCCTCGCCGCCGTCCAGCCCCTCCCTCTACCTCTCCCGAGCCCGTCCAGCCCCTCCCTCTACCTCTCCAGAGCCCCGCCGTCGCCATGGCAGAACGCTTCCCCGGAGACGAGGCGGCGGCCAACGGCTTCGGCCGCCGTTCGCTCCGCGAACAGGAGTCCTGGCTCCTGTTCAGCGCCGGGGGAGTGCCCATTCCCCCGTTGCCCGACGCCATGGCGAAGCCGAAGTACTTCGCCAAGGAGGTCGAGATCGTGCGCGCGTCCCTCACCGACGCCCAACTCTCCCTCCCCAGTACGCCGCCGACAACCACGCGGCCTGGGCGGCCTATTTCGAGCGCCGCCAGCATCAGCGATTGGCGTCCACCAACGGCGCGCCGGTGGTCGGCGGCCGGCAGAAGAGCGAGGGGCGCCGCCTCTGGTGGGGCGTCCTCGGCCGCACACTCGAGGGCGTGCTCACGTACCTCGAGGGCGACAACGACCCGCCGTTGGCGTACCCCCCGGCGCAGCACCGACGCGTCGGGCCATGGGCGCCAAGGAGGTTCGGGTCCTCCTCCTCCTCTTCCTCCTCCCGATCCTCATCGCACTCCTCCGGCACTCCGGCCCTGCTCGGCGTCAAGGCCGAGCCTGCGGCGGAGTCGCCGCTCGGCCGGCGCACTCGCAGCGCCGGCATCGTCATCAACGAGGGCGGCCGGCGCGCCTCCTCCTCGTCGGCTCCTCCGCGCTTCGTCAAGCCAAAGACGGAGCCGGGGCTGGCGCCGGTGAAGACGGAGCCGGGGCTGGCGCCGGTGAAGACGGAGCCGGGGCTGGCGCCAGTGAAGGCGGAGTTCGACGACCACGACGCGGCCCTAGAATGGGCGCGCCAGGACTCAATTGCGATGGAGAAGGCGCGCCGGGAGAAGTTGAAGGAGCGCCAGCGCGCCGCCCTGCGCCGCTTCGAGGAGCGCCGACGCGGTCGCGATAAAGACGGGGTCGTCGTCCTATGCGACAACGACGACGACGATGACGACGCGCCGCCGCCAGTCCGCCATGGCGACGCCGGGTCCAGCAGGGGCCCCCGCGTCAAGGAGGAGAAGGCCGACGAAGGCGGCGACGGCGGCGATGACTTCAGCCCCTTTCTTTTTTAGATTAGGTTAATGAAATGAAAATGCGCGAATTTCGCCGAAATTTGCCATGTTTAGCCGAAATTTAACTAGTTTTTATCATAACTTCGCCGAACGGTCCTTCTTTTTTTTTTAATACGCGCCTGGGGGCAGCCCTGGGGGCCGACGGCTGGGGACCGACTCGCCCCCAGGGCCATTTTTTGCGCCGGCTCACCCCCAGGCGGCGCTTTTAGACGCCCCCTGGGGGGCCAACGGCTGGAGATGCCCTTAAGCCTAGGTATAAGTGCTTAGCAACGTTTCTTCATGGGTCACCATACTACTCTCTCTCTTCTTCACTAGTATGCCACCTCAAATATTTTACTTACTTGGCAATCTTAGCACCTGTATAAGGTGGCGCATTGGGAGGGGCCTAACAGGCTTGCATTAATAGGTTGGGGGAGTCCAGGATTGGTGGAATCATTTGTTGCGTGAGAGGAGTTGGTGGAGAAGACGACCAGACCAAGAAAAACTATGTTCTAACCTGAGGGGGGCTCAAACTGAAACGCAAGATGTGTGTGCTGACGTGGCTGACTGCTAACGTGCTGCATGTCAAGAGAAATATGTTAGAGCATCCATAGCCGGACTCCTGGAATTGACCGGGCGGGCGCAGGAACCACTGACCGGACATAGCATCCATAGCAAAAAAATTATCCAACCGGACCCCTCATATATTTGCTATATGCCCGGGCTGTCCGGGAGCCCTCGTATCCATCTCAAATATGGAAAGGATATGAGGGCTCGCCGACACGCCCGGCCAATCCGCCACATAGGACACGGCTCCACCTCCGACCACCTTTTCTTTTTCTTTATTTTTCTCTCTCTCTCTCTTCATCTCCTCCAATCACGTGCAAGTAACCGGGCATACGAGGAAGAAAATGAGGCATGTGGCTGCGCGGATGGATAAATAGGGGCTCAAAATGGACATGCACGGACACTGACCGGGCGCTTCCGCGGGCGTTTGTGGGGTCGAATTAGATGTATGTGGCTGAAGATACTCTTAGTGGGGATGAACTATTTAGCTTTTTTTTAGCAATGGATGACTATTTAGGTTTTTTTAAGACAAACTATTTAGGTATTATAGATTATAAATAGAAATAGACATATCCACGTGGGTTGGGCCAGACCGAATAGGCCCATGACCTGCTCTCCGATAGGCAGCCAGATGTGCATTTTCTCCACTCCTACAGTCGCTGGAAGATGCACTAGTGGTTGGGGCACGCCCGTGGCGTGCCTCTTGAGGCGTATTTGTGCACAGTTGTATTGCTGATGCGCCTCATCATGTTCTATGTGGTCATTTTCACACGTTTACACACATTTGTCTTCTACTAATAGCAAAATTTGTTAGCATGAAGTTTTTTCTTTTCTCTACAAGATGGAAGTTTGCCTTAATAAAAAAAGCAAAGCTTTACCGAGCAGCAAAGAAAAAATTAAACAATAAAATAAGATGATGACGTTAAATGAATCGACATTTTCCATGCCATCCAAATCAAAAGAAAAAACGAACAAACTTTACCAACATTATATGTACCATCATTGCACATAGCAGCAACTCCAAAATTCACAGGACCCCTGTCAATTTGTTAAACACCTTCTGCCGCCACCCGCTTAGAATTTTGTGCCCTTGCTGCATAGCTGTCATCATCCTATGATCATAAATGCAACTGCACTTGTGTTTCCTTTTGTAAGTCATGTAACATCCAACATAAGCAATATTCTTTACATTGTCTTTAATGTAAAATATGAACAATTCATTTACCCGAGAAAGTAAAAGAACAAATGGAAGTAATCATTGCAAATTTCTGAACCACCATCAAATAAAGACAATGATGTGTTGCGGAATTTAGCCATTAAAGTAGTCAAAATAATAGATTAGCTCATTTTAACAACATACATAATAATCAGGAAACATGAAGTGAATATTACCATCCAAATCCGGTGAAGAAGAGCCCTCGGAAACCCTTAAAGGCAGGTGGACGACTCAAAGACCCTAAGCGGAATCACCTATTCTTCGCTCATAGCGACGAATAGAGCGCGTTCGTATCAAAACATACATAGGCGGTCTTTGCAGACTGGTCAAGACTTGACGATGATTGTCGAATGAACGGAACCCCAGGGCATGGCTCCGTAGTTTTTCCCTTGGGTTTTTGCTTTTGTTTTTTCGTTTCCGGTTCTTTTGGTTTTCTTTCTGCATTTTTTTTCCTTTTTCGTTACCAATGATCTCTATTAGGACAAGTCATATTGAAGCCACTCTTGGACTCTCATGTTGATCCTACTCATGCTCAAGCGACAAAATCATTGAGGTCAAGGTTGTGGTTGTTCATCATGGAGACATGGACAATAACGAGACTTCATTTCTTTATTTTTGTTAACATTGTTTAAATGCACAAACATATTATAAATTCACGAACATTTTTTTAAATGACTGACTTATTTATTTCAAAGATACAATTTAAAATCTGCTAGAGAAGCCAGGTCGCAAGTTTTCGAACTGGTTCCCCCGCAGAGAACATATTTTGAATTTGTTTTCTGGCGAACGGGCACACATTTTCTCTCTCTCTCTCTCTCACCGAAAGAGAACATATTTATTGGGCCGGGTTGCATGACAATTTGTGGCCTCCGGCACTGAGCTACTTCTTCGTCGCTAATCGTGATTTCTCAAAAAAAAAAAGACAAAACCGCGGCGGATCGAAAGCGGATGCGGCAAATTAAAAAAAAAATCGTCACGCACGCTATCGAATCGATCGCGTCGTCTCCACAGTCCGCGACCGGGGCGGATGCCGCTCGCTTCCTCCGGCAATGGAGATCACTTCCAGCAACAAGCTACTCGTCGACGCATCAGCTGCTGAACATTTTTTTCCCGGCGGGAGCAGGGCAGAGACGGCAGCAGGACGCGCGAGGTCAGGTCGACGAACGTCGCTCGATCGGCCGACAGCCGAGATTCATGGCTTGGCTCGTCGTCACCCAACACCTCGTGATTTTTTTTTTTAAAGAACGCCTCGTGATTCTTGTCGTAATTTACTCTGTTCTCAGAAAAAAAAAAGATAAATCACTCTGCCTCGTCTCTGTTCTAGCCTGGCAGTCTCACTCTGCCGCTGCTCTGTTCTAGCGGTCACCATCGCGCCGGTTGGTAGAATTGGGCCCAACGTTGGCCCAGCAGGCAGGCAATCCGTATATATCGAGTGAGAAAATTAGCTCAAAAAAAAAAGTGAGAAAAATCTCGCTAGGGTTCGTCCTCAGAGGTCGGCCGCCGCCGTCTTCTTCTCCGCAAACCCAGCCAGCCATAACCCTCCGGCAAGGTATAAGCGCGTTCAAATCCATCACGGATTCGGCTCCGTTTGTTCGCATCTATCCATATCTCTAACGCGGGGGTGAATTTGAATTGAATGGATTTCAGGGTCCTCTGTCTGGCGCCCGGCCCGGGTCAGTACTCAGTAGCGCGCCAGATCTTCAAATTTCCTCCAGTCCACGCCGGATTCGACCCTGAATTTGAATTGAATTTCAGGGTCTGCAATCCGATTAGGACCCTCCCTCCCTCCCCTTCCGACTGGGAGGGGGGTGCTTTGCTGCTCCCGGTGCAGCGCTAGTCATTATTTTATAAATAGTGGCAGAATAAGGACGAGGATTGGCCTGTGATAATCGAGCATCCACGCTCAAAGCCTCGTCGGGTTTCAGCCTCCTACCTCGTCTAGACATCACACTCCATGGAGGCGAATGATAACGATTTTAGCGACAGTCCCCGCAGCCAAGTAAGTCCCCTTCCACTCTTGTTCGCCATGCCCGTTTGTTCCAATTCTCTTCTTATATACTACTCCCTCCGTCCCAAAATAAGTGTCTCAACTTTGTACTAGCTCTAGTATAAATTTGTACTAAGCTCAAGACACTTATTTTGGGACTGAGGAAGTATTGTATTCCACTGTGCGTACAACGCCAATAGCTGTATAACTGCTAGCAGTTATTATAGCGCGCCATGTAAATGTTGAATGTTCTGTTTTTAAAGTTGTTTCTCTAGTGTGTTATGAGCCAAATTACATATAATTTACGTGGGTTTGACAGAGTGAAGAAGTGAATAAACAGAGCCAAAAATTATTGCCAGATTCAGGTTCAAAGTTTCGCCATGCCGCCGTGTCTTTGTTTTGTTTTTGCCCACCTTCAACATGTAAAACTATGAAGCTGACCATAATTTTTCTTTTGGAACACTTACATGGTCATGTCGGAAGGAGATGTCTCTCTTTGTTCTGACGATATAAAGCTCCAGTTTACATCTTCCAGTTGTAGCCAGTGACAGTGATGGGAATGATTTTTATTTTCTTCTTTTGCACAATTCCTCCATCCATTCTATTGGCAGCTTTTCGACGATTATTGACTTGTGTGGATTGGTGCATACTTTTTCATAATAAAGTTTGCAAATGTCGGCGGGCGACAATTAGCGGGATTTCTTTATATGGCCACTGAGGTTGTACCTAGAACCATACACAGCAGAGTGCACATTGCAAACTTTAGATGGTACTGTAGCCGCTAATTTAGCCGTCAGATCGTTACTAATCAACACACCATACTTGTGTTTCCATCTTGGAATTCAAAGTTTCAGAGTTGTATGGTGTAGTAGTGGTACAGATAATCAAACAATTTACGCGTTAGAGAAATTGTAGTTCCTGTCACCATGTGTTATTATTCGCTGTTTGGTATTTCTGTATAAAGTTATGTGGCAGCTGAATAATGGATGCTTGATTTATGTTGCAGCAACTGGATGGCGAAGATAGGCTCAGCACCCTCACTGATGATATCTTACTGTCAATCTTGGGGAGAGTCAGTTCAGTTGTGGCTACAAGGACAAGTGTGCTCTCTACACGGTGGAGGCATCTGCCTTGGTTGCTGCCTGAACTCAGCATCGATGTCAAGGATTTCCTATCTGCTCCGTGTGCTGAACCTATTGAGGCAAATGATATGGAACAAGCTATGGCGTCTTTAACAAAAGCAACCAGGAGTTTGTTGGATAAACAACAGAGAGAGTCCAGTATCTCAAGTTTGCACCTTGACCTCTATTTGATCGGCAATTTCCTTTGCGAAGTTGGCCAACTGATAGGTGATGCAATCGACAATGGTTTGTTGAAAGATTTGGATCTCACCGTTCTTGATGAGATGGAGCCTCTCGACTGTAGCGAGGAAGAGCTGCAACAGCGAGCACAAGACATAGATGCTTTTTTCACTGCCTACCCTAGTGTGCTCCTCTGCCTCACAAAGCTCTCTCTAAAAAATGTAGGCTTTGACAAATTGGACATGCACCATCTCCTGTTTGACTGTTGCAAGCAACTGACGCATCTAACTCTTCATCATTGTGATACCGGTTCCTTCTCTCTTTAAAATCGATGCACCGGGCTCAAAACTCCGTGTTCTAGAAATCGAGAAGTGTCGCTTTCTGAAAATCGACCTGGTGTGCCTCCCAAAATTAGAGAAGTTCTTATGGGAGACCTGGGTATCTCAGGTTGCCCCGTTGACCTTTGGTTTTGTCCCATCTCTTGGGGAATTAGAACTCTCAAGTGCTTCGAATTGTCATCAACGCTTATTTAGATTAAGTGAGCTTCTACACGGAGTAAGAGGCATACATACTCTCACATTGGATTTCCAAGGAGAAACCGTAAGTACTTCTTTATTTTCGCTAAATGGTACTTTATTTGGTATTCATCATGTCGTCATTGATATGGAAGTTATATCATGGATGTGTTTATGTATGATAGAGAACAAACATAGCTGTAAATTCTTTGATAGTCTCATTTCTGTGCTTGCAAACTATCAATACTTATTTTGTTTGTTTATTTAATGTTGTGATCAGCTTTGGTTGCAACCTGAAATGGAGGAACTCTGCACCGCATTGAGCAAGCTAAGGAAGCTGTTCATACGTGGTATATTTGTTGAATTTGACATTTTATGGACGACAGCTTTTCTTGTAGCAGCACCATCTATCGAAATGTTGCATATTGAGGTGATGTCTTTGTCCATATTTATTTTCTTGTCCACATTTGGAGCTTTAGTTTTTCACAAATTTGAGCGGAAAGTTGTTTAAAACTTGGATTCACTCTAATGAATTGGTCACACACACACAGGTATGGGAACATACATGCGATGTGGGTGAGGCCAGGCTTGCTACCTACCATGAAAGAAGGAATCCTCAATGGGAAATGCACTTGGACAGGAGCTCCGACAACATGCTTCTGAAAGAGCTTGAATTTGCTGGATTTAAATCACTTGAACAACAGTTTACATTTATTAGATCCATATTGGAGCGATCTCCCAACTTGCAGAAGATAGTTCTGAGAGATGAGGAGCAGTGCGATGATTGCGATGCCCTTAAGGTACCTCGTCCTTCGAGATTTCCTACGAAGAAAGATGAGCAAGAAATGGTGGTTAAGCGTATTAGAGATGGCATGTTCTCGCCAGAGATATTATTTTACGAATAGGATACATCTCATGCCGAATAATTATTCGTACTTATAAGTTGCAAAACAGTTTGTATACTCCATGTCCTGTTGTTTTAAATATTCCTCGTTGCCTGATGGCTGAGCATCTCAGATTAGTTTCGACTCTGCACATCTTTTGATGTTATCAAAAGGTAAGCTCGAGACTTGATTTTTATACAAATTTGGAAGGTTTGTGAATTATGTCCGTGTCTGATTTGTGTGTGGTTGCCACGCTGGTTGCAGTGCAAGCAGACATTTATTTTCGAAAGGTCACCGGCCGGGGGGCTAAACTGCCCACATGCAAAAACAGGTGTTTAACGGAAATCCCAACCAAGCACAGCAAAATTAGAAGAAACCAAAAGAGGAGGGGGGAGGTTAGAGCATCTAAGCTAGCCTTAGCAAATCCGCCCACCTAAACATTCACGACGTTACCTCGTGCCTGGTTGGTCACTTGCATGTGATTGGTGAAATGAACAACAACAAAGCCTCTGGTATCAAACAAGTTGCATAGGCTAGAGGTGAAACCTATAAGATCTCGTGACTAACTCATGGTTCGGGAACATGGATAGAAAACTTCCATGCACCCCTGTTCATGGGTAGTTCTTTAGTGGTACTTCAATCCATTTGGACATACTAAGAGCAAGTACAATAGAATGACGTAGACGGGCTATGAGAGATACTACATCATATTTGTGTCTAGTTGGAGGGAAGAAGAGAGGAGAGAGAAGAGAAGCGGGCTACTACCTCCGTCCTGGTTTATTGGTTCCATTTGTAATTTGTGCCAAATTTTGACCAAAAATTTAACTAACAAAATGTTAATGCATGTCAACAAAAATTATATCGTTGTTTTCGTATTTGAAAATAGTTTTCAACAATATAATTTTTGTGTCCCCTTGCCATGCGAGGCATGGGAAAAAATCGTCTCCTGTGGATTCGTTATAAAAATCTCTACTCGGCCAGCCTTCGTTATCCTATCGGAGTGCTGCAAAAATGTTAATTAACAAACCTTTCCAACAGCTGTGGAGCTGATAAACTTCGGATAACACTTATGTTACCTCAACTTTGATGGGTATGGTTCCAATCATAAGAGTTTGACACTTCTAACAAGACAGTTCAAATTCACTGATACTAATAGTCATTTGTGGTGGGCCCGTCTTGACGTGGATCCATTCGGCTATCCCACCCATGGGTGGATGTTCATGTGCCCCATCGGAGTTTGTTCCCTGAAATCGGGTTTCCTCCTTGCTATTACCCGGCTTGTTCTTAGGAGAGACAGATGGCGTGGAGGGCACTGTCGCCCACGAAGCACTACAGGAGGCTGGTACTTCAACATCTTTTATAAGAGTAATGCGGATTCCGGCAAAGCTGCAAGTTTGTCAAAAGGGGCATCGTCATTTCCCGTGGCAGCCTTGGGCATAGACAATCTTTTTTTTTTTGGAGTAACCGGGCATAGACAATCAAATTTGAGCGTCGCGCAACATGCCATGCAGATTTGGTGAAAGACAGACGCAATTAGAAGGCCCTGAGCGGAATCTTCTAAGGACAGAGCGCATTCTTGTAAATCACACATGGGTGGTGTTTGTGGGCTGGTCTAAATAGGACAAACCAGGGCATCGCTCCGTTGTTTTTTCATGGGTTTCTTCCCTCTTTTTTTTTCCTCGCCGGCTCTTTTGGTTTTCTTTCCACAAATTTTTCTATATTGTTGTTCTTTATTAGGATAAGTCAGATTGAAGCCACTCTCAGAGGCACCTATCATGTTGATCCTGCTCATGCTAGAGCAACAAAATCATTGAGGTCAAAATCGTAGTTGTCCATCATGGGGACGTGGATAATAATGAGACTTCTTTTTTTAAATTTTTGTGAACATTGTTTAAATGCACAAATGTATTTTAAATTCATGTTTAAAAAACTATTGACAGACTTATTTCTTTCAAAATAAATTTTAAAAGTCTGTCAGAATAACCATGTGTGAGGTTTCAAACCCCCCCCCCCCCCCCCCCCCTCCCAAAAGAGAGGTTTCAAACCTGTTGCCCCACAAAAAAGAGATGTTTCAAACCGTATTTTTTTTCTAGCGAACGGGCACACATATGTTTTCTCTCACGAGCACTATTGGGCCCGGCCCTTTGAGCGACAACTCGTGGCCTCCCGCACTTAGCTACTCGTTGAGAGAGAAATCTGGTTGGAGAACGTGAAGGGTCCGTCTAATACAACTGTGGAGGAGCTGAAGTGGAAACGGTTGTGGGGTATTAATGTTCCATCTAAACTCAAAAAAAAAATTGTGGCGTCTCTACCAGAATTCGCTGCCCACGGCAACTTGTCACACCACAGAAATATGTCTACTATGTTGGTCTGCTCGATCTGTGCAGCAGGAGATAGCTGGAGGCACGCATTATTGCATTGTATGATGGCTAGAAGTGTATGGTCTCTGGCGCCTGAGCAAATGGTGGAACACATGTGTGCTCATCAAGAGCTAAGTGCGAAAGAATGGTTGTTTATGATGCATGAATCTATGAACAATGATGAATTCACAAGGATGCTGGTCACTCTGTGGGCTATATAGAAAGCGAGGAGGAAGACAATCTATGTGGAAATCTTCCAAAGTCCTTTGTCAACCCACTGTTTTATCGGTTCTTTTCTGGCGGACATCTCGGCATTAACAAAGCACCACCATCAGAACATGTAAAGATCAACTCCGACGTAGTTGTTTTCAGGGCGGCAGCGGTGGCGCTGTAGCTGCTGTCTGTAGAGATGAGGATGGGATTTTTATGGGAGCATCATGGATCACATATAGCAATCACACGAATTCGGAGACTCTAGAAGCAATGGCAGCGAGAGAAGCTCTGGTGCTTGCAGAAGATCTCTATGTGCATAAAATACAAGTGGCATCAGATTGCAAGACAATTGTCAACGGAATACAACAGGGTTCAGCAGCAATTTATGAACCAATCATATACATGAAATAAAGGACCGTTCTCATACTTTTACTTCTTATAACATAGTTCATGAGTTTAGGAGCTCAAATACCGAGGCTAACAATCTCATTAAGCATGCTTTAACACTGGGTTCGGGCGTCATGTTTGGCTCGGGCAACCTGGTGATATTCTTTTCATACTTGTAAATCGTTGTGATGATTTAATAAAGTTTGGCAAGATTGTCTTAAAAAAAAAACTACTCGTCAATGGAAAGCGAACAGGACGCGCCTTGCTGTTTCGTCAAGCACACTACGGAAAATGGAATCGATGGAGACGTCGATGGCGTCGTCTCCGCACTCGGCGACCGGGGTGGATGCCGCTCACTTCCTCCGTCCCTGTCTTGGCTGCCTCCGGCGATCGAGATCGCGTCCAGCAGCTAACTACTCGTCCACGCATCAGTTCCTCAACATTGGCGCACTGTTTTTTCCTTTTTTCTCTTTTCCGGCGGGAGCAGAGCAGAGCAGAGACGGCAGCACCCGCGCGAGATCAACGAACGTCGCTCGATCGGCCGGCAGCCGAGATCCATGTCTCGTCGTCACCCAACACCTTGTGATTCTTTTTTTTTTAAACAACACCTCGCGATTCTTGACGTAATTTATCAACTACGTAGTACTATGTTCTCCCAAAAAAACCCAGATAAATCACTCTGCCTCGTCTCTGTTCTAGCCTGGCAGTCGTGTCGTTGCAGCGCCTCACTCTGCCGCTGCTCTGTTCTAGCGGTCGGTAGAATTCGGTTCGTGGTTAAATAAAAAGGAAATCAAAAAGTATCGGTCCAACGTTGGCCCAGCAGGCAGGCAATCCGTATATATCAGGGGCGCCAGAGAGAGAGAGAGAGAAATCTCACTAGGGTTCGTCCGTCCGTTCTCAGAGCAAAGCAGAGGTGAGAGCCCAGACCTCGGCCGCCGCCCTCTTCTTCTTCGCCACCCATAATCCTCCTCCTCCTGCAAGGTAAGAACATTCCAATCCATCCCGGATTCGGCTCCGTTTGTTCGCATCTATATCTCTATCTCTCTAACGCGGGGGTGAATTTGAATTGAATGAATTTCAGGATATACCAGTCCACGCCGGATTCGACTCCGTTTACCCCTATCTGTCTAACGCGGAGATGAATTTTAAATTTCAGGACCAGTCCGCCTTTTCTTCTCTTCATATGGGAGTACTGCTGCTGCTTATCCATCTATTTATATATGACTGAATCAATAGCAGCAGCAGCACAAGTAGAGTATTGCACCTCCGGAGTGCAAGCCAACTCGGCTTTGCTCCTATCGATTAGGACCCTTCACTCCCTTTCCGACTGGGAGGGGGCTTTGCCGCTCCCCGGTGCAGCGCTGGTCATTATAAATAGTTGCTCGCCTGAAAGATTTCGTTCAAAGCATCGTCGGGTTTCAGCTTCCTATACATCGCCTAAACCTCACACTCCATGGCGGCGAATAACGATTTCAGCGACAGTTCCCACATCCAAGTAATTTCCCTCCCTTCTTGTTCCAGTTTTGTTCTTAAAATTAATTCCACTGTACGCACAATGCCTAGAGCTGTGTAACTCGTAACAGTTATTATAAGAGTGAATTCCATTTTTTACCTTGTAGTTGTACATTTGTGACACATATTACCCTATTTAGCGGAACTTTTATCGAAATGTCATATTTTGGAGACTTTTAACACGGTTTTACCCCAGTTTTACATTTTGTTTGTTTATGGTCGATAGGATCGGCATGTTGCGTCATTGATTCGTAAAAAAAACTGTAAGGATCGGAGGGCATCATTGGCGATCTTGTCCAAGCTTCTCTTGTCTATCTGTTCCACTCCTTGTGGCCGTCCACATGTTTTTGGATACAGGGCGTCACCTCACACCTTACCTGATGGACACGCATCAAAAAACAAGGGTCCAAAGATTTCAAAAGGGGTATTCTAGACGAATTTTCACTCGAAGGGGTAATTAGTGTCACAAATGTATAAATATGGGGTAAAAAGTGGAATTCACTCTTATTATAACTCGCTGAATCGTTTATTTCTGTTATGTTGTTTGTCTAGCGTGTTATGAGCAAAATTACCTTTAATGTTCGTGGATGTGTCACAGAGTCAGAAATTATGGCGAGATTTGGTTTCAAGTTTTCACACTAATTTCACCATGCTGCCGTGACTTCGTTTTGTCTTTGCCCCCCCCCCCCCAACCATGTAAAATTGTGAATCTGGCCGTACTTTTTGTTGGCAATGATGAGAATAACATACGCCGATCTAAAGAGATGTCTCCTTTTTTCCTGGCAACATTAAACTCCAGTTTACATCTTCCTGTTGTCAGAGGTTGAAATTTAGATGGTAACTGTAGATGCAAATTTAGCCGTCAGCAGGTCTATCTATACTAATCAACAGCCGTAGTTGTCTTCCCATCTTGGAATTCAAAGTTCCAGAGTTGGTATGCTGTTTGCTGCCTGCTGCTATTCTCTGTTTGATAGTATTTCTGAATAAACTTATGTGGCAGCTAAATAAGGGATGCTTGATTTATGTTGCAGCAACTGGACGACGAAGATAGGCTCAGCACTCTAACTGATGATATTTTACTGTTCACCTTGGGGAGACTCAGTTCACGTATGGCTGCAAGGACAAGGGTGCTCTCTACACGGTGGAGGCATCTTCCCTGGCTGCTGCCTGAGCTCAGCATTGATGTCAAGGATTTCCTATCTGCTCCGTCTGCTGAACCTATCGAGGCAAATGATATGGAGCAAGCTATGGTGTCTTTGACCAATGCAACCAGGAGTTTGTTGGATAAACAACGCAGAGAATCCACCGTCTCAAGTTTGCAGCTTAAGCTCTATCTGTTCAACCCTTCCTTTTGCGAAGTTGGTTCACTGATAGGTGAAGCAATTGACAGTGGTTTGTTGAAAGATCTGGATCTCAACGTTCTTGATGAGACAGAGCCTCTCGACTGTAGTGAGGAGGAGTTGCAACAGCGAGCTCAAGACATAGATGTTTTTTTCACTGACTACCCTAGTGTGCTCCACTGCCTCACAAAGCTCTCTCTAAAAAATGTAGGCTTTGACAAATTGGACATGCACCATGTCCTGTTTGACTGCTGCAAGCAACTGAAGCATCTAACCCTTTTTCAGTGTGATACTGGTTTATTCTCCCTCTTTAAGATTGATGCACCAAACTCAAAACTATGTGTTCTAGAAATCGAAAAGTGTCGGTTTCTGAGCATCGACATTGTTTGCCTCCCAAAATTGGAGAAGTTTCTTTGGGATACTTGGGTATCTCAGTGTGCCCCATTAACCTTTGGTTTTGTCCCATCTCTTGGGGAATTAGAACTCTCAAGTGGTTCAAATTGTGATCAACAGTTATTTAGATTAAGTGAACTTCTACATGGAGTAACAAGCATACATACTCTCACATTGGATTTCCAAGGAGAAACCGTAAGTACTACTTTATTTTCACAAAATGGTACTTTATTTGGTATTTGTCATGTCGTCACACATATGAAAGTTATATCATGAATAGAGAACAAACATAGCTGTAAATTATTTGATAATCTCATTTCTGTGCTTGCAAACTATCAATTCTTTTTTTTTTATGTTGTGATCAGCTTTGGTTGGAACCTGAAATGGAGGAACTCCGCATCGCATTCAGCAAGCTAAGGAAGCTGTTCGTACGTGGTATATTTGTTGAATTTGACATTTTATGGACGACCGCCTTTCTTGTAGCAGCACCATCAATCGAAATGTTACATATTGAGGTTGTCCGTATTTCTTTTCTTGTCCACATTTGGAGCTTTAGTTTTTCACAGAATTTAGTGGAAAGTTGTTTAGAACTTGGTTCCATTGACATAACTAATCACTCTGTCACAAGTACAGGTATGGGAACATACATGCGATGTGGGTGAGGCCAGACCCGTTTCCTACCATGACAGAAAGAGTCCTCGGTGGGAAATGCACTTGGACAGCAGCTCTGAGAACAGGCTTCTGAAAGAGCTAGAATTTGCTGGATTTAAATCACTGGAACAACAGTTTACATTTATAAGATCCTTGTTGGAGCGATCTCCCAACTTGCAGAAGATAGTTCTGAGAGACGAGGATCAGTGCAATGACTGTGACGCCCTTAAGGTACCTCGCCCTTCAAGGTTTCCAAGGAAGAAAGATGAGCAAGAAATGGCGGTTAAGCGGATTAGAGATGGCGTGTTCTTACCAAAGATCAGTTTTTACGAATAGTTTTCAATACTTATTAGTTGTAAGATAAGACACAGTTTGTATGCCCATGTCATATCACTTAAACATTTCTCCTCATTGCCTGGTGGCTAAGCATCTCAGATTACTTTTGGCTCTCCTCACTGTTGATCTTTGTGTCAAACAGTAAACAGTAAACTTGGGAGTTTTAGGAGCAATTTTCGAGGGGGGAGTTCTTTTTTTTTTACGGAAATGTTAACGCCCACACGTGTGGGCGTTTGCATCTCGCCCACACGCGTGAATCCGCGTCCGTTCGTGAGCGCACGAATCTTGACATGTTTCTAGTGCCACGTAGGACTAACATGATGTGTGGGCGTTCACCCGGTTGCCCACGCGGCCGTTTGACCACACGGAAGGGGCTGGTGTGTGGGCGTTCAACAGTTCGCCCACACACCACTTTCCACGCACGCACAAGGGCTAGTGTGTGGGCATTTGCCATCTCGCCCACACGCCCGTCTCCTCTCCCACACCCAAGCTGCTAGTTGCCATATGTTTTGCAGCGCACATGGCAACTGCCCTAGTGTGCTTTATAAGCAGGTGGCGACTCTTTTTTACCCGAGTTGTCATGTGTTTTGCAGGGTACACGGCAACTGCATAGTGTGCAAGTAAGCAGATGGCAACTCTCTCTTTACCGAGTTGCCATGTGTTTTTGCATGGCGCATGGCAACTGCCCTAACGTGCACGTAAGCAGATGGCAACTCTTCCTTTTTGCATGGCAACTGCCCTAGCATGCTTGTGAGCACACGGCAACTCTCTCAACTGTCTAGTGTTAGTATGTGGCAACTCCTAAAATTTTGAAATCATGGCAACTACAGTAGACCAGACCATACATGGCAACTGCAGTTGAGCAACCATGGCAACTGCAGTTGTCCGACATGGCAACCGTAGTTCAGCGACATGGCAACTGCAGTTAAACGAACATGGACGAGGGTCTGGACCATGGCAACTGCGGGCGCGCGGTGACTGTCACGCGTGGCGTGCGGACCACAAGGTACGAGGCCTGACATACGGGGCGTGTGGGCGTTATCTACTCCACCCACACGCACGTGTGTGAGAGGGATCGGAAGGGAAAATAAGAGGTGTGTGGGCATTACTTGTTTTGCCCACACGTAGGTGTGTGGATTGTTCCTCTTATACACCACACAAAATGTGTGAGCAGTCTCCCTAACGCCCACACATGTGGCACTTATCGGCGTCTTTTTTTAAGGGTTTAGGGGTGGGTGAGTCCTTTCCTTTCGAGGGGGAGTTCTGATTGTACTACCATACTAGTGTACCCTCTATCCTCACTATCCATTTTGCGTCAAAAGTTTGTGCAAGCAAACTTCTCCGTTTTATCCCTCCCGAATAAAAGAACATCTAAACTCGAAACTTTGCAGATCAACAACACACAGGTACTTCTATGTGCAGAAAAGTTTTCAGATTTTTTGGTGCAGCATAAATTTTGAAAAATGATACAACTCATTTGAAATTTAATATTTGACAAATTTATGTTTCATGAAAAAAACCGAAAATAGTTTGTACAATGAGTGGCACTTGTGTAGTTGACCTTCAAAGTTTCAAGGCCAAATTTGGAATCTTGACGCAAACTTACGGTGATACTGTTGTACTCCCTCTGGTCCTTTTTACTTCGCATATTAGATTTGTGTAAGTCAAATTTTGCAAAGTTTGACCAAATCTATATTAGAAAATGTCAACATCTACAACACCAAATATATATACTATGAAACTACATTTCATAATGAATCTAACAATGTCGATTTGGCATTGTGAATGTTGATACTTATTTTTATAAATTTGGTCAAAGTAGAGATACTTTGACTTAGGATAAAACTTATATGCAGATTAAAAAGAACCGGAGGGAGTACAACAAATTCACACATTTTCGAAGGTTTGCGAATTACTTTTGCCACTCCCTGAAAAACATGA
This sequence comes from Triticum timopheevii, assembly GCA_963921465.1. Taxonomy (NCBI): domain Eukaryota; kingdom Viridiplantae; phylum Streptophyta; class Magnoliopsida; order Poales; family Poaceae; genus Triticum; species Triticum timopheevii. Next base: position 614,796,636 of record OY997270.1, read on the forward strand.
TCAGAGAGTGACAAACAGAATTCGCAAACCTAATCGGCAGAGGAGAGGGAGATGAGAGGTGAGCTTTTTCTGTCGTGGTTTCTCGAATTGGTCCTGGCCTGTGGTCCACTCATCCAATGGCAAAGGTGGGTAATTCAACCCATTCACCGACATCGTCGAGCCGACTCGACGCTCGCAACCCACCGGCGCTCAAGCCAACCAGAACCCTATCTTCGTCGGCTTCACCCAGCGGTTTGATCTTGCGGATAACTCCGCGTCTGGCGGGGACACCCTTATCTATTCCGACGGCGAGTCATCGGTCAGAGACACCGAGTCGATCCGTCCATTGTACGACGGTAGACTTGGGGGCTGCCCTGACAACGAGCCGGCCCTGGACGACCATGAGCCGCCCCGGGTGACCACCGTCTACATGGCAGGCACCGCCTTGTGACCTCAGTTCATCATGAGTAGGTCTCGATGTGGTTATCGATTGTTGTTGTATTGTACCGTGCTGCATAGAGGCTGTATATTGGTCCGCTTGCATGGATTAGTCGTAGAGCCCATTGCAAATGCATGGATTACTGTTTAGATCTTCTGGTTGATGTCCAATTAGCCAGTTCCCTATAATACCTTATCATGATTGTAGACGCCTCATCAATCCTTTGTTAGTCCTTGTTAGTCTTGCATCCAAATATCATGTAATAGTAGTTGTCACTGGTCGTGGTCGAATCCACTGCTAATGTTTTCTGGTTCACTAAGATGCTCTGAATTGCACACTGTTCGTAGTTGCAATTTTCTCAGATACATAGATAGTAATTAATTGAGACACTCTAAACTAGTCAGTTACATATAGATAGTAATTAATTGTTGTGTGATGGATTAATACCGAACGATTCATGCAAGCCTGCGTTAGACAATAGTTAGTCTCCATGTACCAATCTCCACATATCAATCACTTAAAATGGACACCCCGAGGACCTGATGCATGCCTTGATCTCATGCTCACAAGCTCAAATATATTGGTGTACGGCTAAAGAGGGTTTTCAACTGAAATTGCCTCCACAGGATATCACATTGGATAGAATGTTCTTTGACCCTCTCTCCATGAATTATATTCGTGTTGGGGGTCATGTGCAGGCGGAGTCGGGGTTGCAACACTTGCAGTTGCATGTCTAGCGGCAGTGGCGGAGACAGGGGGGGCGAGCAGGGGCCTGGCCCCCCTAACGATCGAGGAAACTACGCATCAGTTAGCGGTAAACGTACCAATTTTATCTACTTGCACGTACTAGGCCCCCCCTAATCTCAAGCAATATGGAGAAAAGGAAAGGTCCATGAGAAGCCACGTAGTAGGCCCTCCTTGTCTCAAGTATAAAAACAGGAAAAAGAATAGGCCCATGAGATGCCTACTGGCCTCTACAAAGTCTCATAGGCCCTAGCGTAGTTAGACTCTTTTTTATGAATGGTGTGTAGTTAGACTCTGCCGTGATTGTCTCAAAAAAAAGTTAGACTTTGCCGTGATTAACTCAAGCAGTTAGCGATTGTGCAATCAATTATTGTATTTTTTTTCAATTCTCATCTTGTACTGTATATGGCAAAATTATATAAACAGATTTTTGCTCTTTTGCTTGCATGATGTATGACGCCAATTCTGAAAATTGTAGATCAGCGGTTATAAAGAGAAAATGCCGTCAAACACCGTAAAAATTATTTCATTTTGATGCATCGTTTAATGGAAGACGACTTTGCTTTGGCATTGCATGATAATCCATATGGAAATGAGTCTGTCTAGGACACATCTAGATGTGACATATCTTTTTTTGTCCACTATGTCCACTATGTTTGTGATCTATCTTTTTTTGTCCCAGCTTTTTTCTTTGTTGCTGCGTTATTTGTGAGAGCTTAGATATGACATTCTTAAAAAACATCTAGATGTGAATTAGACAAACTGTATGGAAATAAGGTTTAGCATCTAAATTCTCTTCCAATGAAACTACTTTTCCTTTTTATTTTACTGACATCGTAGAGTCAGATTTAAACTAATACAAATAAATCATGTTCTACAACGCCTAAGTGATAAATTTTTATAGTATTATGGTAGATATTTTTATCATTTTATATAGCGTCAAAGTGGTACATTATTATATAAAGGCAAAATTGTTTTTATTTGCATTGGCCCCTATGTTGAAACCGTAGCTCCGTCGTTGAACTTGGCCCCCCCTATACTCAAATCCCGGCTCCGCCCCTATCTAGCGGTGAACATGCAACTGACCAACAAACCCCCTACTAGTCTAGTTGCAGTCGCGTTGGGGCCATGCAGTTGCAGTCGGATCGCAAAACTTGTAGTTGCATGTCTAGCGGTGGTCATGCAATTGGCCGACAACCCTCTAACAGTCCAGTTGCACTCATGTTAGGGCCATGCATTTGTAGTCGGGTTGCAACACTTGCAGTTGCATCTCTAGTGGTGGACATGCAACTGGCCGACAACGCCTACTAGTCTAGTTGTAGTCGCGTTGGGGGCCATGTAGTTACGGTTGGGTTGCAACACTTGCATTTGCATGTCTGGCGGTGGACATGCAACTGGCCCACAATTCCCTCCCAACGTAGTTGCAGTCGCATAACGAGGATGCAGCATAAAAAGCCCACACCCCTCCCCAGATGCGCTAAAAAAATAGAGAAAACATCCCTTGGTACCTAGCTGAACTCCACTCGTCCGACGCAACAAAACCGTTGTGTAACCGAGTCCATAAATCACAACGTGTTTTAGTCCGACGGCTAAAGATGTGAATGAAACTTAACTATCTCTCAGCAAATTCAAATGATATATAATAGAAAAACAAAAATAAAAAAAGGCAAAAAAATGTAAAAATATTAAGAGAAAGGATGAAGAAAATAAAACTAAAACTAAAAATGGACAAACAAATACATTAGAAAAATTCCACATAATTGGCAAAATACAAAATTTGACAAAAGAATGGGAAAAGTACAAAAAAACTAGATTGCTTGGTTTTGAAACATATATGGAGATGGGTACTTTGCGTGGTGCGGGGTGTGTGTTTGTGTTTTTCTTGTTGGTTCTGAACTTTGTGGTTGGCGGTTTGATTTGTATATAAAGCGGGATGAAAGTCTTTTCCGATATATGAAGATGGGAAAGAAGTCCATATAACACCCTGACATTTCATAAAGCGACTACATTACCCCCTGGACTGTGAAACCGGGTGTTTAACCCCCTTAGGTTTGCAAAACCAGACAAATAACCCTCCAAGAGCGAGAAGGGTGGTTTTAGATGGTGGTTTTATCCACGTGGCTCTTCTTTCACCCATAACCCCCGAAAGAAAAAAACAATTCGATCAACACCACCTACAGACCTGATCCTGTGGCTCACTGCAGAAGCTTCCGCTCGGCTCGGCATGATCGGTACGTTAGTGGCATCTCGACCAGCGCCTCGTGAACGCCGCTTCCTGAGTGCCGGCACGTGCACCACGCCAGGACGCGGATCACCTTGAAAGACACCATGGACGTAGCCGGGGAGGTGAACAACATGACACGCATGTCCATGGCGCCGCCCTTGCTGCACGAACATGGCGTTGAGCCATGGCGTCAACGTACAACACCTTCTCCTGGTACGACTCCATGACCATGCAAGTAGCGGCCCCATGCGTGTTCCCATCTGGTCCTGCGAGCTGCTCATGTGTACGACGTCCATGTCCGAGCAAGCAGGTCATCGCCGGAGGCGCCACCATCCAAGGAGGGTTCATCAGGCCAATTACGCGAGCAGGAGGCTAGAGGGGAAGTAGGAGTGGCGCCACCATCCAAGGAGGGTTCATCAGGCCAATTACGCATGGTTTGTGGACGTCGTGTATGGATACGCATGGTGGTGACCATGGCGAGGTTAGAGGCTCGGATATGCACGGTGGTGACCGTTCTTCTCTGGCTACCGCGCTCCATTGTTAGGCCGTTATTGTTCTCTACCTCCTCTATCACACGGGCACCCTCAAACCATCACGTTCGGCCTCCTCATTCTCCTCCCCAGCTTGCTGCGCCGCTCACCAGACGAGCTTCTCCCTGTAAACGGCCACCTTCACATCACGGAGGACTAGGTCACCTTGGAACGGAGAAGTTAGACGTAGTGAGCTACAATCAGGGCACATGCATCGTATACAATAGAGTCAATTACACCGGTGGTGCTAGAACTTGGCGCAGACGGTCACTTTGGTGCTAGAAGTTGTGGCATACATTAAAGTGCTGCAAAAACTTGGGTTTGACGTGTAAATACGGTGCTTATCTCACTTTGCATACGGAACCGACGCTGACTAGGCATGTGAAGCCTGCTGTCATCCGATGGACCAGGAGAAGAGGGTGTGTGACTTGTTTTTTTTTTCAGAAACACCCTCAAATAATAATATTTTTTTCAAAAAAAACCTGTTGGCGTGGGAGAGGTGCCATTTTTTCACCTCTATGAATAGTTGGTCCCACCTGTCAGGTGAGAGTGAAAATTAAACAAAACATGCGGTCCCTAGGTCTCAAACACACAACCGAGACGTAAGGAGCAAGTTGGCTAATCCACTCCCACATTCACGTTCCCGTGTACACAATGGATAACAAACTTATATGTATTTAACTTTTTTTGAGAAACACTTATATGTATTTGACTTCGAAGCATGTGGAATTTAAACGGGCTGCAGATATTGCGGCCCATTTTACACCAGTTCGGTTTTTTCTATTTTATTTGTAAAAAGTATGTAAATTATAATCTCAGAACTAACATAAAGTTTGAATATTTATGTGCCTAAATATTGCACATATGAATGAATTTTTTTTAAAAAAACTGTTCACTTATTGTATAGAAAATAATCATATATCTAGTTACAAAAAGATTCTATGATTTAAAATAATAACAAATATTGTTAGAATTAAAATTCAGAAAATTATTTTAGTTATACAAACATTTCAATCATTCACACGTTTGTATACTTAAATGTTTGTATAATTAAAGTTATTTAGAATGTAAAATTGAAACTGTTGATATTAATATTAATTTTTAATAATTTAAATATAAGCAGCGAGTGTGTGATAATTTTTATTGACGATATTAACTAAATATTTTTTGTATAATGCACGGATGTATATTTAGTTTTTTAGTTAATAATCATTGTTTGTATGTCTAATATTTATAGCACACAAATATTTGAACGTAAATTTTATTAATTACATTTTAGAAAAATAAATAAAAAACAACAGGTGAGAATTGCCGCAGTATGGGCTGCCCATATAAGTTCCACATGCATACTGCTTAAGTACATACTGCATGAAGACCACTGAACAAGGAGGAGAGGAGGACGCCGATGTGCACTTCCAGAAGACACATGCATGGAAATAGATGAGAAAGGAGAGAGAAAGAGAAGAACGTGGAGAAGAAAGGGGAGTACAAAACATGACAAGGGGCCATTTCTGATTTGTTTTTATTTATCTATACTCATTTGGTAGGCCATCTCAGCGTCATGTTTGATTAAACAGCTCCCAAAACCACTTATAAGTCCTATAGGGACTTATAGTTGTAATATGGTCTTATAGGAACTTATAAGTCCCAGGAACCAAACAGGTAGGGATTTTTTAGGAACTTGAGACTTATAAGTTGGGACTAAAAAAAGTGCTAGGACTTATGAACCAAACAAGGCCTAAGTCTCTAGGGGGTTATCTGTCCGGTTTCTGCAAAACTTTGGGGGTTAGATACCTGGTTTAACAGTTGAGGGGGTTATGTAGTCACATCTTGAAACCCCTCAGGGGGGTTATATGGACTTCTTTCTTAAGATGGATTCAGGTGAAGAAGAAGCATTACTGGATTGGGGATACGACCACAGCCAACAAAAACACATGACAACAAAGCACCCGAATGCAAACGGCTCAGCGCTTCTCCTACACCTAACGGCCCGTGCGCCCTAAAAAAAAGAACCTAATGGCCGCGCTTACCACGCGACAAAACATATACGAGAGTGAGCCTTCCCTATGCACGGATCTTAATGCCTCGATCTGACGGTTGTAGACTTGACTAAGACTTTGCTAAATCTCAGCCGATTGAGATTTAGCAAACCCGAAAATAAAATTGTTTGTCTCGAAAAAAAGGTAAAACAAAACCGTACGATCAGCGAGCTGAGCCTTGGACAGACCATCGCTATTACATCATTTTTTTAATATTTTGATTATGACTAAAAAAGGTAAAATGTAGTTGCACATTGTTCGATGGACACACGAACACACAACTAATAGTTGCGGGCCAATGTGCGTGCGTGTAATTGCAGTTGCACGAGACTGGTGAGCATGCAGTTGCACACGGCCATGGTCGTGTACTACATTGTGCTCGGTAGTTGCACATGGGCCTAAGGGCGTGTTACTGCAGGTGCACGCGGCTGATGAACATATACTTGCTTGTAGTCGGTGGTCATATAACAATAGCGACGCACCGGTGTGCGTTTTCCCTCAAAAAAAAAAGTGACGCACCGGTGTGTGGGTGTGCAACCGCAATTGCACGCGGTTGATGCAAATGCCACCGTAGTTACGAGGTGGTGCTTAGACATGCAAATAGAGTTGCGTGCAACCGACTAGCATGCGTAGCTACGTGCGACGTGGAAAAAAACCCACATCATAATAAAAAATGTAATAAATCAAAATGGATACAAATAACAAACCAAAATAAAAACTAAAAAGACACATCGCATGAATCTCGGCGTAAGATTTGATAGCATCAATTGGGACTTAACTAACTAAGATTGAGCCAAACAGTAGTCATCAATAACCAAACAATTGAGGTGCTGCTGCTGCATGCCTGATGGGCCGGGGAGACAACTCAAGATTGGTGTAAGTGATTTCCTTGCATTTCCTAACAACATGAAGCTGTGCCCCTAATACGAAGCAAATTACATGCTATGCTGCCCTTAATATGAGTTTGGATGATGCATTCAGAGCATTTTGCTGATGGGTAGATAACTCCTGCCCACATAACAATTCAGTTCACGCCTGATCGGGGAGACTGTACTGATTTTTTGATGATAATCTGAAGCTGCATTGAATGGAAACATATATGGTGCTCGAAAGACAACATCACGCGAAAGAAGGGACCAACATATACCCAGACTGATAAACGACTGATGGAGCATCACGGAGTGCAAACCGGCGAATTACATCTCGGTAAAACAGTTCGAAGTCAAAAACAGAGTCAGTTGATCTCCCATGGAGTCCTGGATCACCGCTCACGTACGTATAGAGATAAAAAGGACGTCGACTACCTACTGATCTCATCTCTGAAGCGAACGAGCTCCTACATCTACCATCGGTATAGATCAACCACTTCGTCAGTTCGCCACACGCAGAACGAAACTACGGCAACATTCGAACTTGTTCTCTCGATTTACCGGAAGCAGAGTCAGTTGGCGTTGACCTCCGCCGCGCCGCCCGCCGCCTGCGCCGCCGCGCCGCCCGCCGCCTGCGCTGCCTGTGCCGCCGCGACGCCCGCCGCCTGCGCCGCCGCGCCGCCTGCCTCCGCGACGCCGTCGACGACGACCTCCGCCTCCGCGACGCCGTTCTCGACGCCCTCCGCCTCGGCAGCTGCCGCCTCAGCCGCCGCCCTCTCCAGCGCGAGCAGCTCCACTTCCGCCATGAGGTGGCGGCCGGGCCTCGTCCTCGAGGTCGGGGTCGAACCCGAAGCGCTCGACGTTGGTCTTATGGCTCCCTTGGCAAGGATGGCTTCCTTGTGGGGCTTGCTGGCACGGCGGGGGCGCCCCATCGCCGGACTCGGTGGAGAAGGGTCGGTCGCAGGGGGCGGGCGTGTGTTGGGCTTGGGTGCCAGCAACGGAGCAAGCGCGATGTGATGGTGGGATGGGCTCGACGAGAGAAGTGGGGGACGGTCCTCGGCTTATATACGGATTTGGACTCGTTAACTGTGATCCGACGCTTCTGCGCTCTTCTTGGGAAGTCGGAAACGCTTGGAGCCGTCAGATCTAGATTAGCCGCACCAGCTGGCATCCACTTGCTCCACTTCTTTATTTTATTTTTTTCTGCGCCTCGCCGCCCACTTCCTTCCGACCTTTCTCCCCCAAATCAATCGGCAAGCGCCAGCTAAACCCCACCCCCATCTCCGGCGAGCGAGCGGGCGGGATGGCGGCGCGGCGCGGCTGCCTACCGCCCGGCGGGGTGGATCCCGCTGGTCAATCTGGGCGGCGCGGCGCGGCGCGGCGCTCTGCCCCGGAGCCAACACCCTCTGCGACGTCGAGGGAGGCCATCGTCTTCAACCGCCTCGAGGGGATCAAGGAAAGTAACCACCTCCTCCTCTCGAACAGATTCAGGGATCTCGGCCGCCGGCGACGCGCGCGATGGGTTCGCTTGCGCCCTCTGATTTTCTGCGCGATTTGTCGGGCTGCTTCCGCGTTTGATTTCTGTCTCTGCTCCGTGCAGGTGCAGGTCATCCCGTGGATTCGAGAGGCCCATCATCCAGGACGTCCACGCACGAACCAATTTCGAGGAGAGCACCTCCGGGAGCAGGGGTCTCCAGATGGTAACTTCCTCCCGTCTCGATTCCTCCTCACCTAGCACCGATGCCTGATTTACTGCTTACCTGTGTGCCAAATCAATGTTTGGGACCGACCAAGGGGTTGGATTTTACTTGGAAATGCTGTTGATAACCTGTAATTCTAGCATGTAAGAGGATAGGGCAACATTTTGAAGCCTAAATGGTTCTTGCTGTTCTATTCCTGAGCATATTATGTAACTGTTGCCTGTAATAGGGTTGCTCACATCTTAACTGTTTAGCAATTTAGGCCAGTGGATAGGGTCTGGTACATGTAATTGATTTTGACATTGTCATTTCTGTGTATATTCTGTAACTGTAGCCCCTGCAAGAGGATTCGACACATCTGAATACCTCATGGAGAGGCCGATCATCTACGACGTGCGCACACGATCCAACCTCGTGGAGAGCACCTCCGGGAGCCGGGATCTCCAGATGGTAACCTTCTCCTGTCTTGATCCCTCCTCACCTAGCACAGGTGCGTTATTTACTTCTCACCTGCATGTGAATTCCATGTTTGGGACCGACCAAGGGTCTGCTTTTAGTTGTCCATGTTGTTCATATTCCGCAAGTGTAGCCTATAATAGGATCTGGTTCATGTCAAGTGATTAGCTAGCAATTTGGACAGGCTTATGGGATCTTGGTACATGTTAAGAGTTTTGGAGTTGTTATTTGTTAGCATATTCTGAAACTGTAGCCTGTAATAGGATTGGACACATCTGAAATGTTTAGCAATTTGGAAAGGTGGGTGGGGTCTGGTACATGTAATGTGTTTGCCATTATCATTTCTACTCCATACAGCTGCTATGTCATACCTGGCATTGATGGAGTCAATTTATGTTGACTCATTTGGATTTTAATGCAACCCATATCAGTTGATCTATGAAATCCTACAGCATTGTAGCCTATGGAGTGTCGAGTGTCAACTGCTCTGTGAATATGCATTTTAGCTCATTTTCTTTTAATCTATTAGCAGTGGTCACCATTATATATTGCCTGAGAATAAACGTTTCAACTCATTTGCTTTGAATCCATTAACAGCAGTGACAAGTGATATTTTGCTTCATCATTATATGTTACCATGATGATTTAAGACGGTTAGCTGATGCTGAACAAGTTATATCATTCCGACTTGTTAATTTGTCAGTGGTCATGCACTTCTTTTCATTGCAAAAGTAGTAACGGCTTGATAATTTGTGCAGGTGTGAATTGGTCTTCGTGTTCTTACACGACCCATGCCAGAGAGACTACCAACTATGTACAGGACGGGAGAACTAAAATGAGAGAATGTCGCCTTCAATCGTTCATGAAACACTCAAAGATGTGGTTGCCTAATACAATGCCAGTCAGCTAATCAAACAGAGAGGTACAGCTTCACCATGTTGCTGTGTGCTATAGTTGAGAATAGCTGATCTTACTTGGAATATATTATTACCTATCCTTTATGTAATGGCAGGCTGTAAGCAGGGAGATCAGGAAGATTCTGATAGAGAGGGCGAAAAATCTCAATGTCCCTTTGGATGATGTGTCCATTACCAGTCTCAGCTTTGGCAAAGAGTTCACTCATGCCATTGAAGTCAAAGGGGTTGCTGTGCAGGAAGCTGAGCATGCCAAGTTCATTGTTGAGAAGGCTTACCTACTTGTCCTATTGATGGTTTCAATCGTAGTTACCCGAGGCATATTGCTAGTGTTCTTTACGTCTTCAACTCTTCATAGCTTCATCATATATTTCTTTACACTTGTGGAGTTTTGGAGCATTTGATCCTAACTCTTATAGTCATGTATATACCATTTGTTGAGTTTATAATATGTGGTTTCCATGCGCTTCACCTATTTGTGGTGTCCATTTTTTCAGACTTTCAGTGGTAGTTAGTAGAGGCATATTGCTAGTGTTGTTTGTGTCTTCATATCTTCATTTATGTCACTGCATTTGCTGAGTTTGGGAGCTCTTGAGCCTAACTAGTAATTTTTACATTTGATGTGATTGCTGATTGCTATGTCCATGGTTTAGTTTTAGACTTTCAGTGGTACGTTCGTATGACTGAACATAGTTTCAGACTTCTAGTGGTATGTTTGTATGACTGAACATAGTTTCAGACTTCCAGTGGTACGATCATACGACTGAATATAGTTTCAGACTTCCAGTGGTATGTTGGTATGTTTATACTATTGACCATAATTTAAGACTAACCATTTTCTGTGTTCATAGTGTCACTTCCAGTGGTAGTTAGTATAGGCATATAACATATTGCTAGTGCTGCTTATATCTAGCTTTGTACATTTCCTTAGATTTGCTGAGTTTGGTAGCACTTTAGCCTAACACTGGTTGTCTTGTACATTTCACTTGCTGAGTTTCAGACCACCTGATCCAGACACTGATGCTTCTTTCTATTTCTGAACAGGGAGAGACAAATAGTGCATATCTCCTCGGCGCTGGTGAATCTGGGCGTGTGGTGCTCTCCTTGGCACCAATAGAGGTCGAGGGAGGTCAAAGGGCCATCGTCTTCAACCGCCTCTAGGGGATCAAGGACAAGGTAACTGCCCCCTTGCACAGATCATTGATCTCGGCCTCCAGTGACGCGCGCGATGGGTTTGCTTGCTTCTTGCTGTTTTTTTGTGTGTGCGATTTGGCTGGTTACTTCCGCGTTTGATTTCTGGCCGCCTCTGGGCGCTGCTCCATGCAGGTCTACTCCAAGGGGACTCACATTGTCATCCCGTGGTTCGAGAGGCCGATCATCTGTGACGTCTGTGCACAACCCAACCTCGTGGAGAGCACCTCCGGGAGCCTGGATTTCTAGATAGTAACTTTCTTATATGCACTGTCTAGTGTCTACTGCTCTATGAATATACATTTTAGCTCATTTGCTTTTAATCTATCTGCAGTGGTCACCATTATATATTGCCTGTGAATAAGCATTTCAAATCATTTTTTCTTGAAGCTGTTAACAGAAGTAGCAAGTAATATTTTTCCTTCATCATCATATGTTTCCATGACCATTTAAAACGAATAGCTGATGCTGAACAAGTTATATAATGCTGACTATGTGAATTTGTTAGTTGTCATGCAGTTCTTTTCATTTCTGAAGTACAGTATTTACGCTGCAGCTCTTAGCATATACTCCCTCTGTCCCAAATAAATGTCGCTGATTTAGTATAAATTTGGACTAAATTAGTACTAAATCAGCGACACTTATTTTGCTATGGAGGGAGTATTTGGTACCGCTTGATAATTTATTTATTTTTGATACTTGCCCTGTTACTTTTTTTCCTGTGCCTCACCTACTTCCTCCCTTCTCCCCCAAATCAACCTAGAAGCGCCAGCTAAACCCCGCCATCCATCTCCGGCGATCGAGCGGGATGGCGCGCGATGCCTGATGCGCCGGCGGGGTCGAGCCCGCTGGTCAATCTGGGCGGCGCGGCACGGCGCTCTGCCTCGGAAGAACCAGCACCCTCCGCGACGTCGAGGGAGGTCACCTACCAGGCCATTGTCTTCAACTGCCGCGTGGGGATCAACGTAGGAAGTAACCACTTCTCGCACAGATTCATGGATCTCGGCCTCGCGCGATGGGGTTTGCTTGCACCCTCCTGATTTCCTGCGCGATTTGTCGAGTTCCTTCCGCGTTTGATTTCTGCTCTGCTCCGTGCAGGTGCAGGTCATCCCGTGGTTCGAGAGGCCCATCATCTATGACGTCCGCGCACGACCCGACCTCGTGGAGGGCACCTCCGGGAGCCGGGATCTCCAGATGGTAACTTCCTCCTGTCTCAGTTCCTCCTCACTTAGCACAGATGCCTGATTCACTGCTTATCCGCGTGCAAAATCCATGTTTGGGACCGACCAAGGGGTCTGCTTGTAGTTGGCCATGCTATTCATATTTGTTTCATTCTGCAAGTGTGGCCTGTAAGAGGATCTTGCTCATGTGATTATCCTGCAATTTGGACTGGTGGATGGAGTGTGGTACATAAAGGATTTGGCATTGTCATTTCTGAGCATATTCTGGTAACTGTAACCTTCAAGGGGATGGACACATCTGAAGCTTTACAAATTTGGATAGTTTCAGACTTTCAGTAGCAGTTAGTAGAGGCATGTTGCTAGTGTTGTTTATACCCACATGTCTTCATATATGTAACTGCATTTGCTAAGTAATTTTGAATCTCATATGTAGAGCACTTGAGCCTGGCACTAGTAATTTTGTACATCTCATATGATAGATGATTGCTATGTCCATAGTTTAGTTTTGGACTTCCAGTGGTATGTTTGTATGACTGAACATAATTTCAGACTTCCAGTGGTATGTTTGTATGACTGAACATAGTTTCAGACTTCCAGCGAGTATGCATATATTCATGTAAAGGGTTTTGGCATTCTCAATTCTGAGCATATTCTATAACTGTAGCCTGCAAGGGGATCAGACACATCCGAAGTGTTTACCAATTTGGATAGTTGGCTGTGGTCTGGTACATGTAAGGTGTTTGCGATTATCATTTCTGAGTGTCCAGTCACCGTGTCAACAGCTGTTGTAGCATACCTGGCATCGATGGAGTCAATTTTTGTTCAACTCATTTAGATTTTAATGCAACATTGATCTATGAAATCCTACAACATTGTAGCCTATGGACTGTCTTGAGTCAGCTGCTCTATGATATGCATTTTAGCTCATTTACTACTTCTAATCTATTAGCAGTGTTCACCATTATTGTTTCCTGTGAATAAGCATTTCAACTCCTTTGCTTTGAATCTGTTAACAGCAGTCACAAGTAATTTTTTTTGCTTTAACATTATATGTTGCCATGACCATTTAAGACGATTAGCTGATGCTGAACAAGTTATATCATTCTGACTATGTGAATTTGTTAGTGGCCATGCACTTCTTTTCAAAAGTAGCATTTACAGTGCAACCCCTTGCATATATTTGATACCACTTGATAATGGACAGGTGAGAATTGGTCTTCATGTTCTTACACGGCCCATGCCAGAGAGACTACCAACTATGTACAGGACCTTGGGGGAGAACTATAATGATAAGAGTGTTGCCTTCAATCATTGATGAAACACTCAAAGCTGTGGTTGCCCAATACAATGCCAGTCAGCTAATGACACAGAGAGGTACAGGTTCATCATGCTTGCCGTGTGTACATGTTTTTCATGCTATTGTAGACAATAAGCGGTCTTACTTCTTAGAATATGTTACCATCTTATCCTTCATGTAATGGCAGGCTGTGAGCACGAAGATCAGGAAGATTATGACAGACACGGCCGGGATCTCCAGATGGTAACGCTCTCCTGTTTCGATCGGTCTTCACTTAGCAAAGATGTGTGATTTACTGCTTACCTGCGTGTCAAATCCATGTTTGGGGCTGACCAATGGGTCTGATTTTAGTTTGCCATGTTGTTGATATTGTTCTAGAATAGCCTGTAAGAGAATCAAACACACGCCAAGTGATTAGCTAGCAATTTGGACATGTGGATAGGGTTGGCACATGTAATGGCTTTTGCCATCATCATTTCTGAGTATATTCTGTAATTTTATCCTGCAAGAGGGTCAGACACATGTTCAAGTGTTTAGTAATTTGGACAGGTGGATGGTCCTACAGTATTCTAGCTTCTGTCTACTGCTGTGTGAATTGACATTATACCCCAGTTAATTTTAACCTATTTTTGTGGCAAGTTGCTTATAACCGGTTAACAGTGGTCACTTGGTATCCATTCACTTCATCGTTATATGGTGACCCTGAATAAGCATTTTTAACTCATCTGCTTTTAATCAATTAACAGTAGCCTTTGCAACTTTGGTAAATATACCATATTACCAAAATATTTTGCTTGCCAATATTTGGCATGGCCTATTGCTTCTTGCTTTTCCTAGTTGCTAACACTAATAACTAGGAGTTCATCTTCCAGATGGTAAGAGCACTTAGATGAATGTAGTCATATCAATAATAATATTTATGAGAAGTTTAATATATATTGTTGAATTGATCATGCCAAATCTCCGCGTGATAGATTAGTACTTGGTTATCCTACTATATGGATCCTATATAATTTGTATATGTGTAATGGTTTGAACTTTGAACAAAATCTGTTTCTTTACATGCCCTTTTATCACTCCAAATGGTGAATTAAATTTACCTATTCATGACCAGATTTTCAAAAATTTGTGTGAAAACAATAATTGTTGTATCTAGTTTTTTTTGCCATCATATGACCCTTTACGTCTTGCTTTTGCTTCTCTAATTTTGCTGTATTCATGTCTTTTCCTCTGCTGTAAGCTGCAACTGACTAATTTGCAGTTTATGTTGTTTACTGGGAAAAGTCAAATACGTGTTGCGACCTGTTCTGCCATATGGATGTCAGGCTACATCTAGCTTTTGTGGTTTTATTGGTGCTGCAGATGCAGTCATTTTGAGTGGTTATGGGGTGGAACTCACCATAAAAAAACATGGAATACTAGGCCACGGCTGACACTGCTATAAAGAAGGGTAACTCTGCTTTTACTAGCTTAGCTCTTAACAAGCAAGAGATTCAATACATGATTCTCTTTTAAAGCTGCTATGCCTCCTTGAAAATGAGGAAGTAAAAAAAAACTTGCACATACCTCTTTCGCTTGAAACAACTCAGTTGGAGTTGGAGGACAAGATCAACCTTTTTGTCTTTTGGTTGCTTGATGGTGTTTGAGTATGTGTGGGCTGACAGGGGTATCATAGATGTGTAGTTGACAGTTATGTATGTACTTCCTTGTGTGTTATATACTCAGCATGTCCCAGTTCACCAGTTGTAACTTTTATCCTACAACTGGTTTAGTTACTCCCACTGTCCCACATGCCGAATCAGTAACCACACCGGGTTGAAACATTTTCCCTACATCTGGGTGTAGTTATTCCGACATGCCTAATCTCATGACTTAGAGGTAGTGCTAGTATGTGAGATCACCTAGTTGTATATGAGACATGGGTGTAAATGCATTGGTTTGTAAGATCAATTTTCTGTATATGTTTGAACATAAAAAGGAGTATGTCCAAAAGTATGCATGCCACCTAAAAGGTAGTAGCAATATACTACGTAGGTGGTTTAACATACTTCGTACCATGGCCCCGTACTCCACGATGTGCTTTATACTCTATGTTGTAATAGTTGGCATGTGGGAGTAGCTACACCTGGTTGTAGGAAAAATCTTTCCTACAGATGTATACATATTTCAAATCTTACTGATCCTTGTTATGTTCTTCCCTATGTAAGTAAACATATTTCAAGTCTTGATGATTCTTATTACGTTTTTTCAGGTGGTGCACTGTAAGATCCTAAAACTGAGGACCTCATTTAATAAGTCAGAGCTAAATGCTGAGATAATGTCCTTCAGGGATTATCCATTGTCATCAACAGTATTGATACACTCAAAGGTATTGTTGGCCATTGTTTTTTAACTCTATGATTCTGTCTCTCACAAGTTATAACCATGCATCATGATGGTATAGAAGCACCACTTTTATAACTGTGCAGCTGCTCCACACCCCAGATGTGGGTCATCAAACGGCACATAGGATCCTTCACGCATCAGATCCTTTAAAGTCGTTGCAGGAAATTGAATTCCGCAGTATAGTTTCTTCGCTATCATGAATGAGGGTCAGTGCTATATGTGGATCCTGTTTAAACCTTCAGCTATGCACATAAGTAATGACAATTAAATAATGTGAGTCTGTAAAGGTTTTGTTCTCAAGGAAGTTCATTTGAACTACTTCCACTGTTCCAGATGTAGATTATTAACAACAATTTTTGGTTGTACAGCTTGACGAGTTAATCAAAGATGAAATCATAGTTAATAAGTGAAGGGTGCAGCCTGGCAAGTCATTAATGGCTTTGCACGGTGCTTTGATTAATATCGGGGATTTTGATCTCTATTTGTATGTTTTGCCATACTTCCTGGATGATGGTGTTTTTGATTATTTACTTCGTTTCCTCACCTTGATGAGCTGACCTTGAATATGCCATTTGTGTTATGCCCAATGTGGATTTTAATCAGTGTATCCTGGTCACATTATTCACCTTGTTACTTAAATCATAAGTTCTAGTGGATTTTGCTGATTTAGTTTGCTGCTAAACAAATCTGTAATGCTATCATTTTAAGAACCGAGTAGATGTAAGTTGTGATAATCCTCTTATGCCTAATTTATGTTCTTCATCCGAGTGGATCCAACTTTGCTGACACACTCATCGATGCATCAACCTTCTGCACGAAAATCATAGTTGTTATCAGCCTTCTATGTTTGTATGACCTGGAATTCTGCTATTGTTCAGTACTTAACTTTGCTGCATACTTGTTTTCTTGCCGGTGACTGATCTAATTGCAAATATTGACACATTGGTGAACTTATGTGACGGTATTTCAATCATAATACATTGCTGTTGGTGGTTGTACATTCCATGATATTCTAATTCATATTACCGCTGATGTTCTCCATAATTTCGTAGAATTCACCAAGTGCATAAATAAGCAGGTGCTCCTAGAATGCATTTATTAATTAGGTAGTAATTAAGTTTGTATACTTACCCTCTGTAGATTAAATGATTAATTTGGAGGGGGGGGGGGGGGGGGGGGGGCACATTATATGTGTGGCTGATCTCATTCCTAACTAAGATTCATATGATTCTTGACTGATGTTTCTTTATCTGGAAAGACGAAATAGATCCTTAGTTGAGACCTAGTACATTTTTACGGGAATAGTATTTTCAGACCTCAAAAGATTCTGAAAATATTTATATGTGTAAATATAATTCTGTATATACATATGGCTTTTCATCAATATATCTTCTCATCTATGGTGTATACAAAAAGACAATACACTGATAACAAAATTCAATTAGTCAACTTTTGCCTTTTTTAAAACCAAATGCTTGTCTTTTTTAGCATACAAATCAACAAATGATTTATTAAAATTCTACACGTACGAAGAAACCGTGTATGTGTGCTATAGATATTTTTTTTTTGGAAGTTTTGAAACTTTTTATCATTTTCTATTTTTGAAAACACCGGACTTCAAGTGACCCAGGAGCTAACATTGCCTCGTTCGTCTTTAAAATTAGAATTTGTGTTAGGTCCTTGGTTCTTCTCAAAAAGTTGTTCTGCGTGTATTAAGAAGTCACGGTACAATACAAAAATAATCCTGATGTTTATACTGGTCATTCATTCTTACTGCATGGATTGTATACGTTCCTAGATGTTATGATCTGCACAAGATGTTTTACCAATACCAACTATATCCATGTAGAATCTGTCAATTTGTTGCAGCTAATGTGTAGATTTCTGCTTTTCATTCTAATACCTGTCGAAATTGTTATTGCCTTTTCATTTACCATTTGGTGGCTGTAATTATGGCAAATCGTTTAAAATGCTGATTTTTGGTGTTGCTCATTCAACAGATGGAGTGACCAATCGTCTTAAATCTTTGTCAATCACTCTCGAGGCCGATAGATTAGATATGATCTACAGTGCCAAGGATAAGATTCAAGACAAGGAGCATATCCCTTCATGCCAGTAGAGATACATATTTGGATATAGGATGCTGGAGGGCTGCAGCACCGTGAAGGACAACATTATTCTGCGTCCTCCAAGGTATGCATATTAATGTTAGCGTCAAGACGCCAGGTGGCAAAATTGTGACTAGGTTGAGAGCTCAGATACTGAAAAATGTGAAGAAGATTGTCGATGCGACATGTCTTCAACAAGATATGCAACAAGTCGGCATTCCGAATAAGGGCTTGTTTGTTTGCTCGGGATCCCTGCCCTTTCCCTGGGGTCAGAAGCCCGCGTATGGATTTAACCCTGGGAACCTACTGGTGTATTTTGTACGCCATCTCAGCAGGAGCATGCCGCCCAACCTATGTGGCTTCTGCACCGTTTCCACCCTCCATGGGGCTCCGCTGCCACCTTGTGATGCCTCCGCCGCCCATCTAGATTGCTAGGATTTGATCTCTGATCCTTCTTCGCACAACTGAATGTCCTTTGGCTCCTTCAACTAGTGCTTACTACTCTTTAGATCCTTCAGGAATCATTACTGTTCGTTTATGGACATTGGTTGTTAGCTTTTTGCACAATTCATTGAGATTATTATGACCCGGGCAATCTGAATTTCTGAAAAGAAAAACCATTGACGGCCAAATTGCTTGCGGTTCTGGATCCCTAGCTCACGATTGACGGCGGCGATTAGTCCTTTCTCCAGTTAACCTTGCAGCTGCCACGTGCAAGCTCTTTATCCTGTGCCTAGAGGAAATGGTGCCGCACCTTATCCACCTCTATGAGGATGGGAGAGCGAAGGTGGGCATGGCGCTTAACACTGACCAGATGAGCACCCTATGGCCGCCAAGGGAGAGTAGCCTTCCCTTCCAGCCTGTAAGTTCAGACTTTATGCGATCAATAAAGAATTGCAAGTGCACCATTCGGATACGCGATAGCGTGATCGGTGAACCTAGGTAGGTCATGGGTAATGTAGATCTCCACCCCAAACTCAGCAAGCACCTTGTCTAGGTTGATATCGTCACAGCGGATGGGGGCCACCGTCGATTTCTGTAGGTTGATGTGCAGCACTGTTGCCCGCCTGCCAGAATTTAGGATTGACAATGGCAAACTGATCTTGAATCTTTTGGGGTTTGCGAAGATAACAGCGTTGTTGGCATAGAGGCTCACGCACAGCTTGACCATCTTGTCCGTCAGCGATGGCTAAGATAATCCCATGTAACGGGTCACTTGTGGGGATAAATAGGAAAAGGCAACACAGCCACACAGGTCGTCCTGTTGCATCCCACACTTATGGAACACCTTCTTGGCTGCGATCCCATTGAGCAAGAACGTTGAGGAAGAGGTTGACAGGGGCAACTAACATGATTAATAAGGAGGTACACCATGCAAACACACACATGATCATGCCGGCGAGCACAACCAATAACCCAAGGGAGTCGCTGTCGATCACTGAACCACAAAATCCTACATAAGATAACTACTCCTAACTCAAACCGGCTGAAGGCTGACCGCTGTTGAAACTAATGGGGTGAGCTAACATGATTAACTACTTGGCCACCGGGCCCTCATCTTCGACAGCCTCGAGGGGATGAAGGACAAGGTAACCGCCTCTCGCACAGATTCATGGATCTCGGCCGCCGGTGACACGTGCGATGGGTTTGCTTGCTCCCTGCTGTGTTTTGCGCGATTTGATGGGTTCCTTCCGCGTTTGATTTCTGATCGCCTTTGGACGCTGCTCCGTGCAGGTCTACCTCGAGGGGACTCACATCGTCATCCTTTGGTTCGAGGGGCGATCATCTACGACGTCCGCGCACGACCCAACCTCATGGAGAGCACTTCCGGGGGAGATGTGATCTCCATATGGTAACTTTCTCCTGTCTCAATCCCTCCTAACCTAGCACAGATGCGTGATTTACTGCTTACCTGCGTGCGAAATGCCAAAATCAATGTTTGGACTGACCAAGGGGTCTGCTTTGGCATTCTGCAAGTGTAAGGGTTCTGGACACATCTCTGAAGTGTTTACCAATTTGGATAGGTGGGTGGGGTCTGGTACATGTAAGGTGTTTGCCAATATCATTTCGGAGTGTCCAGTGTCTAGTTGACAGTTATGTATGTACGTGTGGGCAGACGGGGGTAGACTTGTAGTTTGACGAAATGCCGAAATCCATGTTTGGACTGACCAAGGGGTCTGCTTTGGCATTCTGCAAGTGTAAGGGGTCTGGACACATCTCTGAAGTGTGTACCAATTTGGATAGGTGGGTGGGGTCTGGAACATGTAAGGTGTTTGCCATTATCATTTCGGAGTGTCCAGTGTCTAGTTGACAGTTATGTATCTACGTGTGGGCAGACGGGGGTAGACTTGTAGTTTGACAGTTATGTATGTACTTCTGCGTTATATACTCAGCATGTAGGAGTAAGCATAAACCTTTTACCTACTCCCACATGCTGAATCTTAGGCAGTAACAACACTGGTTGAAACATTTTTCCTACACCCAGGCGTAGTTATTCCAATATGCCTAATCTCATAACTTAGAGAGTTTGTATCGCTAGTATGTAAGATCATTTAAGACAATTAGCTGATGCTGCACAAGTTATATAATCATGATTGTGAATTTGTTACTGGTCATGCACCTCTTTTCCAAAGTACTCCCTCCATCCCAAAATAAGTGTCTCAACTTTGTACTAACTTTGCTTATTTTGGGACGGAGGGGGTAGCATTTACCATGCAACTCCTTGCATATATTTGAGAAGTCTTGATAATTTGGACAGGTGAGAATTGGTCTTCGTGTTCTTACACAACCCATGCCAGAGACTACCAACCATGTACAGGACCGTGGGAGATAACTATAATGATAGAGTGTTGCCTTCAACACTCAAAGCTGTGGTTGCCCAATACAGTGCCAGTCAGCTAATCACACCGAGAGAGGTACAGCTTCATCATGTTTGCTGTGTGTACATGTTTTCCATGCTATATAGGAGATAATAGCTGGTCTTACTTGAAACTTAACAGTTGAAGTGATTACCAGTTTTGGCTTTGGTAAAGAGTTCACTCATGCCATTGAAACTAAACAGGTTGCTGCGCAGGAAGCTGAGTGTGCCAAATTCATTTGTTAGAAGGCTGAGCAAGACAAGAGAAGTGCAATTATCAGGGCACAGGTAAACAAACCAGGAAATCGATATTTTCCTTTCACACGACTTCACCTACTTGTCATGTTGATGGTTCCAACCATAGTTACTGGAGGCATATTGTCAGTATTCTTTATGTCTTTAAAGCTTCATCATATATTTCATTGCACAGGCACATTCCATTTGTTGAGTTTATGACACATGGTTTCCATAGGACTTCACCTTTTTGTGGTGTCCATAGTTTCAGGTTTTCAGTGGAGGCATATTGCTAGTGTTGTTTATGCCTTCATGTCTTCATATATGTCAGTATGTCACTGCATTTGCTCAGTTCGAGAGCACTTGAGCCTGACTCTAGTAGTTTTGTAAATTTCATGATAGATGATTGCCATGTCCATAGTTAAGTTTTTGAATTTCAGTGGTACGTAACGTAGTTTCAGACATTCAGTGGTATGTTCGTATGGCTGAACATAGTTTCAGACTTCCAGTGGTACGTTCATACTGACTGAATATAGTTTCAGACTTGTTGGTATGTTCATCTTACTGACCATAGTTTCAGATTTACCATTTTCTATGTTCATAGCGTCACTTCCAGTTGTAGTTAGTATAGGCATATTGCTAGTGCTGTTTATATCTTAATAGATTTGTATATTTCATTGCATTTGCTGATTTTGGTTGCACTTGAGCCTAACACTGGATGTCTTGTACATTTCACTTGTTGAGTTTTAGAGCACCTGATCCAAATATGCACGTTCAAAGTTAGCACCAAGCTTTGCTTGATCAAATCTGCTAGGATGTGTCGTAGATAGTCAACTAATGATCAGCCGATTGATTCTAGACAGAAACAACACACGCATTATAGGCTTTAATGAATTCATTCATTCACGGGTACAATTGATTACAAGGGACAGACAGCAAGCCCTCCAGCCCACCACTCAATTGGTAGCCAAGGCCCATAATGAAAGAGACATGGTTCAGCACGTCGGCCTAGCCCACGATCGCTTCCTCGTTTCTTCTTCCTCCTAGTGACGAACAGATGCTGCTGCATCCACGGATGAACTCGACATGGCCGGCAATGTGTACCTATACGAACTTTTCTGCCAAAAATCAAGGTAGGGCGGCCGCCCCACCTTGCCCTACGGGGTCCTCTGCCAGTGCGTGAAACAATAGAAATTTCTTGCCAATACCTATATATTTTTAATAGAGGTTAGTCTGTACAAGGAGGCAGGGCCAAGACAACCCAGAGAAATAGGGGGAAAGTAAAATACCTATGTATCAATAAAAATTTATAGATATGTATAAATATAAAGCCACTTTGTTTTGTATATGTAAGTTGAAGAAACAAACACAACGACACTGCACTTTAATTGTATATATGTTGACGAAACAATTACAAAGACACTTAATTCCTATATATACGCCGACGAAACTTTTACAAATGCACTTTACCGCTGAAGAAACAAATAAAAAGGCACTTTATTTATATGTATGTTGTAGAAACGTATACAAAGACACTGACACTTTATTTGTACATATGCTAAAGAAACAAATACAAAGGCACTTAAGCAAATACAAAGGCACTTTATTTGTACATATTCTGAAGAAACAAATACAAAGGCACTTTATTTGTACATATGCTGAAGAAACAAATACATAGGCACTTTATTTGTATATAACGTGAAGAAACAAGTACAAAGGCACTTTATTTGTACATAAGCTAAAAAAATAAATACAAAAGCACTTTATATGTATATACGCTGAAGAAACAAGTAAAGGCATTTTTTTTGTGTATACGCTGAAGAAACAAGCATGAAGGCACTTTATTTGTATATGCGCTAAAGAAACATGTACAAACGACACTTTATTTATTTTTGTATATAAGCTGAAGAAACAAATACAAAGGCACTTTTATTTGTATATAACTTGAAGAACTTTATTGGTATATAAGCTGAAGAAACAAGTACAAAGGCACTTTGTTTGTATATACGCTAATAAACAAATACAAAGACACTTTATTTGTATATATGCTGCAGAAACAAATACAAAGACACTTTATCTGTATATAAGCCGAAGAAACCAATAGAAAGACACTTTATTTGTATATATATGTTGAAGAAACAAATAAAAAGACACTTTATCTGTATATAAGCTAAAGAAATAATTACAAATACAGTTTATTTGTATGCTAAAGAAACAAATGCAAAGGCATCTTTTGCTTGTATATAAGCGGAAGAAACTAATACGAGTATTGTCAGTGAATGAAAGTGTGCAGCTGAGTTGTTCTGGGCTGGTTCTGGTTCGTCACCCTTGGCCTCCCCTCTTTCCCTCCCTCTTCCCTTTACCCCCTGCTCCGTCCAGTTCCTTTCGCCACGCCACCGTTGCGCCTCACCCAACGTCAACTCCGGTGCTCACCCCACAAGCAAGTACCACCACCTCCTCGTCCTCCTCTGCCCAGTCTCTACTACTGCAGACAGTACAGTGAAATTGGTTCAAAAGGTAAGTAAATTAAGGTGATTGATTATTATAAGGGGAAGGTTGGACGAAGGAGTACTGGGAAGGAAAGTGAAAGATGAAACCTTACATTTTTTTAAGTAGGTAGATATAGAGATGGAGATAGAGAGATATAGATATAGATATATAGATAGTGTTATAGATATAGATATAGAAGAATATAGATATAGATATAGGTGTAGATATAGATGTAGATATAGATATAGATATAGATTGCTAGGCACTTTTCATTTGTATATAAGGGGAAGAAAGTAATGTGTGTTGTCTTCTGGGCTGGTTCTGGTTCATCGCCCTTGCCCTCCTCTCTTTCCCTCCCTCCTTCCTTTACCCCCTCTCCATCTAGCTGCCGTCGCCACGCCACCGCCGTGCCGCGCCCAACATCAATTCCGGTGCTCGCCCCACAAGCAGGTACCACGTTCTTCTCGTCCTCGTCCTCATCCTCCTCCTCTCTACTACTGCAGACAGTGCAGTCTCTCTTGCTCCATGCTGCATCCATTGGCCATGGTTTAGGTCTGGCATCGATCTCTCTCATGGTTTACCCAGATCTGAAAACCAGCTTGCAGCTGCGATCCGTACAATATTTGCCATGCTAAGCTTGCTCGCCACTTACCTGTTATGGATATAGTAAGTACGACCCCTACTCTTCAGTGGAAATTGAAATGTCACATCTAGTTTGAGAGTAGCTATTTAGACTGCTTCTTTCCACTTAGTAGCCAATTACCATCACGTACACCTACCACATACTACCATGAAAGTACCCGAATTTATCTTCTGTACTTGTTTTTCTTCACTTGAATGAGTCAGAGTTGTTTCATGCATGACTCAAAATTTCTAGTTTCTCGTTCTCACATGTGGATTGTTCTCTAATTTATCTTCTCCAGGGAACAAATACCGGCCAGGAAGACAACGACAACACTCTAGCTAGGCATCCAGGCTCCAGATTAACAAAATGGAGGGTTGTGCATGTATCGAGCAGTTCCAGCGAACAGACGGGCTCCTCATCAAGTACCAGTACATCTCGGACTTCTTCATAGCCCTTGCTTACTTCTCCATCCCACTCGAGCTGATCTACTTTGCCAAGAAGTCGTCATCCTTCCCCTAGAGATGGGTGCTCATCCAGTTCAGCGCCTTCATAGTCCTCTGTGGGGCCACCCACCTCATAAACCTCTGGACCTTCACCAAGCACACCCAGACCGTCGACATCGTCATGACAGTAACCAAGGTCACCACGGCCGTCGTGTCCTGCGCGACGGCCCTCACGCTCATCCATATCATACCTGATTTGTTGGGTGTCAAGACGAGGGAGTTATTCCTCAAGCAGAAGGCTGATGAGCTCGACAGGGAGATGGGCCTCGTATGAACGCAGGAGGAGACAGGGAGGCATGTCAGGATGCTCAGCCATGAGATCAGGAGCACGCTTGACAGGCACACCATCCTCAAGACTACTCTGGTTGAGCTCGGGAGGACGCTGGGTCTGGAGGAATGTGCTTTCTGGATGCCGTCGAGGAGCGGTTCGAGCCTTGAGCTAACTCATACCATGCGCCACCACATCCCCACGGGCTCTTCTCTGGAGATTAATCTCCCTGTTGTCAACCAAATCTTCAGTACCAACCGGGCGATTATAGTGCCACATACTTCTCCTTTAGCGAGGATCCATCCTGTTCAAGGGCGGCATGTCCCACCCGAGGTGGCTGCTGTGAGAGTCCCGCTGCTGCATCTTTCAAACTTCCATCCTGAGCTTTTGGCAAAAAGCTACGCAATTATGGTTTTGATGCTCCCATCTGATAGTGCAAGGAAATGGCTTGCTCATGAACTCAAGCTCATCGAGGTTGTCGCCGATCAGGTTGCTACTACACTTTAACCTGATATTTTTAGAATGAACTTAATTTTAAAAAAACCGCTTCAAAGTAGAATAATCAATAATTTAACGTTTGTTCACTGCTGCACACTGAATAATTGATATGTGAAAACTGCAAACAACAATAGCTAGCTATACACTGTTGTAGTGAATGAAACCATATGCAAGTCTAGAACGCTTTTGTTAGCATGCTCCCTGAGACAACCATGTTTGTTGGTTTAGGAATATGGTGTTATTTCATAATTTGCTTAGAGGATATATCATATATGTTCAACTTCTGATACAGGTTAAGTCAAGCATAAGTTGTTTCCTTAGCTTGGGTATCATAAGTTGGCACTGTGTTCTAGCTACACATCAGTAAGAAGAGGAAAGAAATACAGCAGTACGATATTAGGAAAGATGTGTAGCTAATAATGTTTACTGATGAACATAAATCAACCTTCTCTGTAGTTTTTCAGTCGAAAGGCCATGTTAAAGAGTTCTAACAGTGTGATCCTCTGAATAACTGCCACTGGCACTTCGATTTCTTTTAAATGACCTGCGCGTTAAGCCTTCTCTATCTAAAAAGAATGTACAGTCCTAGAAAAACTGTTCTGTATGCAGAAAATAATGTCCTACGTTAACATTCACAAAAACTAGTTACCTATACTCCCCCTATCCGGAAATACTTGTCGGAGAAATGGACGCATCGAGATGTATTTTTGTTCTAGATACATCCATTTTTATTCATTTCTCCGACATGTATTTCCGGACGGAGGGAATATATGTTGATATACATGGTGTACTAGCATTTTACGCGGGTTAAAAAAACTAGCACTCTACAACTTATTAATGAGATCATATATGGTACTCTTTTCAGGTAGCTGTTGCCCTCTCTCATGCGGCAATTCTTGAAGAATCAATGCGAGCACGTGATCTACTGACGGAGCAAAATGTCGCCCTGGATTTAGCTCTGCGAGAGGCTGAAATGCCAAAACATGCTTGCAATGTCAACAGGGTGGGGGTTGAACTTGTGGGGCCTGAGGACGCAGACAACCTCGCTACCATCGACTCATCTGCTTCTGCAGCCAAGGTGCACAACGCCAAGCCATGATCGACGAGTCTGCCCCAACTTCGCCCGACACCGATGTGTTACTTCTACCCACCAAGAAGTACTCCTTGATCCAAATCCTACTCTAGTTGCCTTTGCTTGCACCCTATAGGTGCCCCAAAGGCCCAAAGTGTTTCCTTTGCTGCTGCTGCGACAGCACTATCTATCTGAACCTATGTAGTTTAAATTTGGCCGTGCTGTGTGCAATCTATCTGGATTTGTGCTAAGTTATGCTATTTATCGAGAAGCTTGTTTTCGGAGCTGCTGTCCAAGTGCATTTCCCACCGAGGAGTGCTTCTGGTAAGGTAGGAAGCAGGTCTGGCCTCACCCACATCGCATACATGTTCGCATACCTGCATTTGTGTGACCGATTCATTACATATGCCATTGGAATCAAGCTTTAAACAACTTCCCACTAAAATTGGTAAAAAAAACTAAAGCTCCAAATGTGGACAAGAGAAATACAGAAAAAGACATCACCTCAATATGCAACATTTTGATAGATGGTGCTGCTACAAGAAAGACTGTTGTCCATAAAATGTCAAATTCAACAAATATACCACGTACGGACAGCTTCCTTAACTTGCTGAATGCGGCGCGGAGTTCCTTCATTTCAGGTTGCAACCAAAGCTGACCACAACATTAAATAAACAAACAAAATAAGATTATCAATTAATAGTTTGCAAGCACAGAAAATGAGAAGTAAACAAACACATCCATGATATAACTTTCATAAATGTGACTGACATGACGAATACCAAATGAAGGCACAATTAGCGAAGATGAAGTAGTACTTACGTTTTCTCCTTGGAAATCCAGCGTGAGAGTATGTATACCTGTTACTCCACATAGAAGCTCTTAAAATTCACGTTGATGACAATTTGAACCACATGAGAATTCTAAGTCCCCAAGAGATGGGACAAAACCAAAGGTCACGGGGGCATAATGAGATACCCAGGTGCATTTGACAGGACCAGCACCCTGCAAAGAATCAAATACTCCCTGCTCATAAATGAGTAACTTCTTGAATGAGTAACTTCTTGGATTCAGAATATTTATAAAGCAGATGTTATCATAATCCAGTAGTGAATGCTCCAGAAATAACTCCATGTGTGTTCACGGAATTTTGTTCACTGAATTCATTTGTTTACTGAACATTCTCTAAACATTTTTCAGAGAATTTTGTTCACTGAACATTTTGCAGAGAATCTTATACAGAAATAATGAATATTGTTCACAGAATTTTGTTCATTGAACATTTTAGCATATTGGACTATTTGCCCATAAATTCAAACAAATTCAAATAATTCCAAATAATTCAAATAAATCCAAATAAATTGAAATAATCCAAATAAACCCAAATAATTGAAATAATTCCAAATAATTCCAATATATTCAAATAATTACAATAATCCAATACATGTGACATACACATGACATTCACAAGACAGAGACAGATCATGGAGTAGTTACATATTGATTCAAATCCATAGTTTGTATGTTCAGTTTAGTGAAGACTTTAGACTTGCTTGCACAACTGTTCATCACAATTCAAAAAATGGCTGTGGAGGATTTTAGAAAGTGTCACTTGTAATCAGTGTGCTATCTTTTGAGTTAATGTTTATGGTGGGAAAAAGAAAAGAATGCGGCTTAATCCTGCTATCAAACACTTTGCTCTAACCACTTCTACTCATAACTGTTTGAAACATTATTCATTGTAGTCTCAGTTAACTGAATTTTCTTAAGCCATTTTCCCGCTCACAAGTTGACAGAAAACTGTTTGAAACAAATTTTGACACAAGTTTTTTTTTTTGCGGGTCAAATTTTGACACAAGTTGACTGAAACAAATTTAGAAATCATAGTACTCCTGTGATTTAGATTCGGTAAACATGACAGTAAAATTGCTCTAAGAGTACTGACTAAATAAAGGGCTTGCTGTATTAAGAAAATCAATTGACTAAATGCATCTTTAACTGAATTTACTAAGTTAATCTTGGCTGTGTGAGCTGAATTCACAAGGTGATCATGTGCTACAGCAGTGCACTAACAGTGAGCACATTACCCCTCCCGGATACAGTATGATTCTCGCAAAATTTGGCGATACAAACTGAGAAACATGCCCCTTCCATAAAAGAAAAGAAACGTTTCTTTTTTTGGTCAAATATTCGACGAATCATCCATACATCCATACAGTGGAATCCTATGAAACAAAAAAGAAATGTCTATCGATTTTGTTCAGGTAGGGCTTTTCTTATAACATCACAACAGTGGTTTTTTATTAACAGCAAGTTCATCATGTCAAATGACAGCAAGTTCATCATCTCTTTCAGCACGGCAAGCCATGGAAAGTATAACATCAAGCCATGGACAGTGCTTTTTTTATTAACAGCAAGTTCAATCATATCAACAGTGACTTTTGCAACTAATGGTGCTCTGTTTTCTCTTTCAGCACGGCAAGCCGATGCCATCTTCTTGGATTGATCTTCAGTATAGCAAGTTCATTGTAACTAGTGCAAGATTCAAATCATTGTAACTAGTTCAAGTTCATAATCCATGCTGTCTGATTGAACATTTTTAGAACCTGAACATTGATGATGATCGTGAGAGTCCTTAATCCATGCCGTAATAATTCCAGTTGCCAAAATTTTGTGTGATTGAATGTTTCCGAAATTAACATGGTTGAATTGTTTCCAAAATTAACAAAATCTCATTTTCTGATTTAATGTTTCCATAATTAACATGATTGAATGTTTCCAAAATTAACAAAATCTTCCTGATTGAATGTTTCCAAATCTAACATTACCGATTTTGCAGGACTACCTACCTAGCAGCAGCAGCAGAGGCTGGGCAAGTTCATTTGGTCGAGGCAGAAATACCAGCTAGTCGATGCAGCAGCAGCAGCAGGCGTTAGTGGCGGGGAGCAGCAGTAATAGGCGTCGACGGCGAGGAAGGAGCCGGGCGGGAAAGACTACCTCAGCAGCCCAGCCGACGAGGAAGGAGCCGGCAGGGCAGGAGAGGCTGGGCCGGCGATCCGAGTCTTCCAGCAGCAGAGATTTTTTCCAACCGGGATCACAACCACCTTTCCATTAATTTTGCAATCAACGGAAATACATCAGTCTGGTCTCAAGTTTTGAACCGAGCATCCACTTGCTAAAGATAGCTAGATCGAAAGATGAGACTAAACCGCAAGCAAAATGAGACTGAAAGGGGGAGCGAGTTGGCGCATCATCAGGAAAACCACCGCAGGATGACCCTGAAACGGACCATCCGCCATGGGGCGAAAACCTGAAGACACTTACAAGCCACTGCCCAACAAAATAAAAGGTTCCCAGGATGAAACTGCCAGCAAACCTCTACGACTAGGCGAACCACTACTAGGAAGCATAATTCCAGCGGGCATCAAACCCCAGTGGAAAACAGAATGCAAAAAGGGAAGGCCCAAGCGTTGATCTCATCTAACCAATCTGAATCCCATCTCTGTCTCCCAAGAGAGATCTGCCATGAGGGAAGGACCTGTCCGCCGGTGCAGCAGCCGCGTGAGCCAACCTCTTCACTCCAGCTTGGAACTTCATCCTTTCTTCCTCCTTAAGCAAACCTGCCCAATATAACATAAACGAGCAGGCAGTGAAAACAGCCTCCAAAGGGGTACGAGCAACATATTTATCAAACGTAACTTTATTGTGGAGATTCCAGGTTCCCCAATATATGGCAGCAATGATCATCATATAAAAATGCTTCCCACCTGGAAAAAACTTATAGAGCCAAGCAAAACTTTGCCAAAGCGATCGAGGACAGTAAGAGGTCCCAACCGTCATACCCAGTACACGCCAAACTGAACGAGCAAGTGGGCAAGTAAAGAACAAGTGATTCGCTGTTTCTACATTTGTACAAAAGGAACACATAGGATTTCCAGGCCATTTCCTAATACGCATATTATCCCGTGTAAGCACAACATTCTGAAACAGTTGCCATAAGAAGATTTTAATCTTCAGCGGAATAGGTGCTTTCCACACCCATTTATAGTTTGGGCCTGATAAGTTTCTTTCCAACCATTCATCGGTAGATTTAGTAGTAAATTTCCCTTTACTACTAAGAGCCCATGAAATTTTATCTGGAGAGTCGTTCAGCAACAGCTTTTTTGCTTCTAGGACCATCCAAACCCACTGGTCACCCAACACTCCAACCAATCTGCGTCTGAAGCCAAGTTCATAGTTATTCGCTATCCAGGATGCAACAATGCACTCCTGGTCTTGGCAAATACTAAACAGATCAGGGAGACGATCTTTCAACGCGATATTCTCAACCCAAAGATCGTGCCAGACCCTAGTCTTCCAGCAGCAGAGATGGGGCGCGGGGAAAGATTGTGGCGGAATCACGGAGGTTGGCGGCGCCGCAGGTGCAGATGGACGGCGACGCAGTTGTGGGTGGCGGAATCACGCAGTTGGGCGCTGGCAGGTGGTCGCTACGGATCGAGGACCAGCTCGCCTGGCGGTCACGGCGATGGACAGCGGAATCGGCGAGCAGCTGGTGGCGGGTGAGCGGCGGTGGGTGGTTGCTGGTGGGTTGCGAGCGCCAGAATCTCCAGCGCGCCGGAGGAATCCCACGGCGCCGGCCCCTAGCCCCTGGCGATGCGCAAGGCCGGGCAGAGGAAGCAGAAGGAGTCGAGGACTTGTTTGCTACTGTTTTTAAAATCATGAGGTGTTGTTGCAAAACATCCACTGTACATCGCCCGCGACAATAATTTTGGGACAAGGGAGTACAAAAGAAGAGGATGGAAAAAAAGCCCCTTCATGTTGGTAGTACATGTCACAAAATGCTAACTCCTCGTATTTGCCCACGTCGTCGCGAGAGCCCCAAACAGGGCCTCCATTTCTCCCTTGAGGATTCCTGCTTTTTTCTAGATGTGCCCCTCATCCTCGATGCGACGCGCAAGCACTCGAAGGGATGGAGAAGCGCCGTCAAACACAATCGTGTTCCGGTGCTTTCATAGCTCCCACAAGTAATTCGGATGGACAGAGTATTTTTTTAGGGGTTCCAATCATCATACTTAGTGGAGGCTGCAGCGAAGAATCTCTCTTCCTTTTTTTTAGATGCTCTCTTTGTTGTTCCTCCGGTGGACGAAGAAATCAGCCTGGAAATCGGCGCTATTTTGGGCCGGCCCATTTAGCTACAGAAGGAAACCATGTAGGCCCACTCCTAGTTTCCTTTTCGCCCAACCGCTAGGCCTCGCGTCACAGTCCCATCCAGCCCAAACCAAAAATTCCCAATCCCTACTCCGGTGGCTGCTCACCGCCGGCTCTTCCACGAAGAAGCGCTCTCGCCGCCGGGGACCTCCTCCCGCGCGCCGCCAGCGTTGCGGAGAAGCCTCTCCGCCCCCACCCCACCGCGGTGTCACCCTCATCGTCTCCCTGGAAGCCCCGCCTAGCCGCTGCCGATGGTCGCCGCGCAGGATCCGAGGGAGGAGTACCCGCCGGACCTCAGGAGCGGGCTCTTCAGCGCCGACGACTTCCTCACGGGCAGCCCCAAGGTGAAACCCTGCTCCTGCCTTACTTCTTTCCGCCGCTCCGTCGAGTCACACCCGACCTGTTGCGCTTGCGCGTCGCCGAGGGTTTCGGCCGCCTCTGACATTGAGCATCAACAGCCGTAGTTGCGTTTCCATCTTGGAATTCTAATTTCAGAGTTGGTATACTGTACTAGTAGTCAGTAGAGATAATCAAACAACTTACGGGCTATAGAGATTGTAGTTCCTGTCGCCATATGTAACTATGCTCTGTTTTGGTATTTCTGAATAAAGTTACTGTGTGGCAGCTAAATAATGGATGCTTGATTTATGTTGCAGCAACTGGACGACGAAGATAGGCTCAGCGATCTCACTGATGATATCTTACTGTCCATCCTGGGGAGACACAGTTCACTTGTGGCTACAAGGACAAGTGTGCTCTCTACACGGTGGAGGCATCTGCCTTGGTTGCTGCCTGAACTCAGCATCGATGTCCAGGATTTCCTATCCGCTCCTTGCGCTGACCCTGTTGAGGCAAATGATATGGAACAAGCCATGGCGTCTTTGACCAAAGCAACCAGGACTTTGTTAGATAAACAACAGAGAGGATCCACTGTCTCAAGTTTGCTCCTTAACCTCTATTTGATCAACACTTTCCTTTGCAAAGTTGGCCCACTGTTAGGTGATGCAATCGACAGTGGTTTGTTGAAAGATTTGGATCTCGGCATTCTTGATGAGACACGGAGTCTCGACCGTAGTGACGAAGAGATGCAACAGCGAGCTCAAGACATAGATGATTTTTTCACTGCCCACCCTAGTGTGCTCCACTGCCTCACAAAGCTCTATCTAAAAAATGTAGGCTTTGACAAATTGGACATGCACCATGTCCTGTTTGACTGCTGCAAGCAACTTAAGCATCTAACCCTTTATTATTGTGATACTGGTTCGTACTCTGTCTTTAAGATTGATGCACCAGACTCGAAACTCTCTGTTCTTGAAATTGAGAAGTGTCGCTTTCTGAGAATCGACCTTGTCTGCCTCCCTAAACTGGAGAAGTTCTTTTGCGAGTCTTGGATATCTCGGTCTGCCCCGTTGACCTTTGGTTTTGTCCCATCACTTGGGCAATTAATACTCTCATGTGGTTCAGTTTGTGAGGAACACATATTTAAATTAAGTGAGCTTCTACATGGAGTAACAAGCATACATACTCTCACATTGGATTTCCAAGGTGAAACCGTAAGTACTAG
Source organism: Triticum timopheevii (assembly GCA_963921465.1). Lineage (NCBI taxonomy): Eukaryota > Viridiplantae > Streptophyta > Magnoliopsida > Poales > Poaceae > Triticum > Triticum timopheevii. The sequence continues at coordinate 614,830,011 of OY997270.1, forward strand.
TACTTTATTTGGTTTCATCATGTCGTCACATATATGAAAGTTATATCATGGATGTGTTATGTATGATAGAGAACATACATAGCTGTAAATTATTTGATGATCTCATCTATGTGCTTGCAAACTATCAATTCTTGTTTTGTTTGTTTATTTATAATTAATTAATGTTGTGGTCAGCTTTGGTTGGAACCTGAAATGGAGGAACTCCGCACCGCATTCAGCAAGCTAAGGAAGCTGTATGTACGTGGTATATTTGTTGAATTTGACATTTCATGGACAACGGCCTTTCTTGTAGCAGCACCATCTGTCGAAATGTTACATATTGAGGTGATGTCTTTGTCTGTGTTTCTTTTCTTACTCACACTTGGAGCTTCAGTTTTTCACAAATTTTAGCGCAAAGTTATTTAAAACTTGATTCCTATGACAGTTCTAATGAATTGCTCACACAAATACAGGTATGGGAGCATACATGTGATGTGGGTGAGGCCAGACCCGCTTCCTACCTTGACAGAAGGAGTCCAAAGTGGGAAATGCACTTGGATAGCAGCTCCGAGAACAAGCTTCTGAAAGAGCTAGAATTCGCTGGATTTAAATCGCAAGAACAACAATTTACATTTATAAGATCCATGTTGGAGCGATCTCCCAACTTGCAGAAGATAGTTCTGAGAGATGAGGAGCAGTGCGGTGACTGCGACGCCCTTAAGGTACCTCGTCCTTCGAGATTTCCAAGGAAGGAAGATGAGCAAGAAATGGTGGTTAAGCGGATTAGAGATGGCATTTTCTCGCCAGAGATAATCTTTTACGAGTAAGAAGAGAGATGACATATCTCAATCCAAACAACTTTTTATATTTATAATTACCAAGGATTGGGATGTTTGATCTAGGCACATGACCTGTCTTACAACCAGCACTATGCCAATCTGCAAGCAACACACTCTTCACTGGAGATAACTAGCGAAGGGAGAAGATGATATCTTTTGGTTACCCGGCGCAGTGATTAAATTATGCAGCTCATCAATGGATTTCATCCTGACCATGCATTCAGGGAGTCAGTATTCGTAATTCTCCGGCCTGCTGTCTCTGTACCCTGCAAACTTGTCTTCTTTCTGACTCAAGTCGTCATCTTTTTGAGTCGCACCTCTTGTTTGTAAAATCAAAGGCCTTCTTTACAGCAGCAAAATATCTGGGAAATAATTTAATGAACGATAGACAGATGTGGAGACAACTCAGATAGTATCAGTTGGTGCTTATTTGCCTTTATAACACCATAATAACTGGGAGATAATTCCATGAAAAATAGACAGATCTGGTGACAAATCAAACTAAAAAACAGAAGTTCACATAGGGACGGGGATGTCAGATTTCTGCCCAGGACGTGAGTTTGTGGAGTGAGGAACCCGCGGGGAATCCCTGCTGCTGCTGCCTCTGGTTGTTCATCTTGGTTGCCTCGCCTTCTGCCACGTCTCCACCTCTGGAGCAGAAGCCTTAAGGATAGATTAGCTCCTTGTTAAAGACAATTTTACAAACAGATTTTGTGTGGCCCTTTATTTTCTCATATCTAGGATTTCCTTGTTTCTTTACAATTTTATAATTATATATGGCTAAATCACTAAACTGAGCATGGCTGGGTTGTTCATGCGAACGAGGTGGATTGGTTTCTCTTGATATTTGTCGAGGTGATGAATGAGAAGATGGTGCGGAACCAGTTTGAGCTCTTGGTATCTTGGAGCATGTACATGGTGGGGGCCTTTCTTCCCCTGGGATAATTTGATTCGGCAATGCTTCGCTTATTTCAGGACGCTGTGGTGTCTAGTCATCATCCAAGTTATGGATGCACAACTCAACCAATTACTATTGTGCAAGGAGTAACCATTACTCCAGTTTCTTATCATCTGTGTTCTATATTTGTCGATGGTCTTAACCAGGACGCTATATGGCTACATGGTGCATCAAGGGCGTGTTTGGTTTCTTGCCTCGCACCTGCATCGCACCCACCATGCAATTTTCACAACGTTTGGTAGGCCGCACGTCGTTCTGGGCCAAGCCCGACTGATGCAAAATAGGCCCCCCAGCCAGGCTGAGCTCACACGCAAGTTTTGGCCGTTTCCGCGAGGTTGCACCCACGCCTGCACCCACGCGAGTGAAGATGGCTAGGGTTTCTCTCCCTGTGGATTCACACCCGCATTCGCGCCGCTCTCCCCACCCCTCTCCTCTCTCCTGCGAACGGATCTCGCCGCCCCGTCACCTCATGGGCACGTCGCCGGTGCGCATTCTCTCCGCGTAGAGGTTGAACTCTCTTCCTCCCATCCCTCTTCCATCTGTCCCCATCCCTATCGGATCCTCTCATCTGACACCAAACACACATTTCAACTCATTTTTGCATGAGCTCAACCAGGCCAGCTCCAACCAAGCTCCTTCATGCAATGCATGCTAGATGCAACCAGGCGACCAAACACGCTTCAAGTGTGTGCTTTGTGCCAATTTCCTTCATTTTTTTGGCTTTCATGATTTCCTTAATTTTTAATGGTGTCCAGTGAGGAGAAAAATAAATACATTATCATATCATCAGAAACGTTATTTTTCTATGGTCCGTAGCAATGCCCGGATATTCTTCTATTTCATATAAATGTCGATAAAACCAGCTTTCAAAAATTCGACAAAACCCTACTGGACAATCTAGTGCAGCTGTCGACCACAATAGGACGGGACCAGTAGAGTTGAGGAGCAGGAGTTCCCAGCTTGAGTCACCCACGAATTTTAGTCGACATACCTGAAAATCAAGTTTGGTAGATGGCGGTTGTGGGCACGGACTAGTACTTGCAACGCATGGCCACCCACGAATTCAGTCGACGGACAGCACCATGCATGAAAAGTAGAAGTAAAAAGGACCATTTGTCCTTTTTAGTTTGCATATAAGTTTTGTCTAAAAGTTAAAGTACGTATCTCTATTTTGACCAAACATATAGAAAAAAGTATCAACTTTCACAATGCCAAATAAATATTCTTAGATTTGTTATGTAATGTAGTTTCATAGTGTATATATTTGGTATTGTAGATATTAATATTTTTTAATGTGAATTTGGTCAAACTTTGCAATGTTTGACTTGGCAAAAATGTAATACACGAAGTAAAAAGGACCGGCGGGAGTACTAGTATTATGATACTAGTGTATTATACCACCTTTATGGTGCATACCATTATGAAGTAGTATCTTAGATTATCTTATTTATTGACATGCATAACACTAAATAGCATAGCATTTAATATGATACGGTATCTACCTATTTTATTCTAACCCTCTCTCTCTTCTTTAATTCTCTGTCACGTCATCGTATTTGGAATTCCCAAGTGCATGATACTACCTAATATACCACCAGTATAGTCAGCCTAAGGCTGATTGTAGTGGGGAGTATCTTATACTAGTATCATGCATATGATAGTAGTGTATGATACTATATTCGTAGTGCATAGTATCATATGTTGGTATCATAAGGACTTCATTTATTGTCATGCATTAAACAAAGTACCACATCATTTAGTATGATACTCAACATTCTATTTCATCATTTAATTATATGTCACCTCATAAAAATTGCCTAGTTGGCATGCATAATACTACCTATGAGACTCCCATTACGGGTAGCCTAACAAGTCTATAAGATGCACCACCACCCAAGCAGTTTGTGCTGAGACAAGAGCACTTGCTGCGTGCTTGCGTTTGTGCACACATATTTACATACCACCATGGCTAAATGCCGGCTGCTGCTCCTCTTCTTGGTGTTTCTCTTGCTAGCGGTGCACGGTAAGTCATGCCATCCTGACGACCTCCTTGCGTTGCAGGGCTTTGCCGGGAACCTCGGCAGTGGGGGCACCCTTCTCCGTGCCGCATGGACCGGTGCCTCGTGCTGCGGCTGGGAAGGTGTGGGCTGCAATGGCGCCAAAGGTCGTGTCACAGTGCTACGGCTTCCAGGGTATGGCCTCGCGGGGCCCATCCCAGGAGTATCCCTGGTGGGCCTTGCGCAGCTGGAAGAGCTCTTCCTCGGCTCCAACTCTTTCACGGGCTCCCTCCCTACCTCGCTCTTCAGCCTCGTTAGGCTGCGGAAGCTCTCCTTCGAATCCAATGAGCTCACTGGACAGTTGAGCTCGCACGTCCACGAGCTCAAGAACCTCACCTTGTTGGACTTGTCCGTCAACTGCTTCTCCGGACGCCTCCCTGACGTCTTTGGTGACCTCGCGTCACTGGACCATTTGTTTGTGCATTCCAATGGATTCTCTGGATCGATTCCATTGTCTTTGTCATCACTGTCATCTCTCCGTGAGATCAACCTCCGGAACAACTCCCTGTCTGGCCCGATTGCTCATGTCAACTTCTCCAGCATGCCACTCCTTACTTCGGTTGACTTTTCCGCCAACTACTTGAGTGGGTCACTTCCGATTAGCCTCGCGGGTTGTACCAAGCTCAAGTCGCTCAACCTTGCCAACAACCAATTAGTTGGCACCATCCCGTCGTGGATTGGTGAGCTTGACCACCTATGCTACTTAGATCTCTCAAATAACTCATTGGATGGCGACGTACCAAAGGTTTTGACACGTCTCAAAGGCCCCGCCACCGCTGATGGTTCATTGGGTATGGCTCCCACTGTCATGTCATTGTATGTGAGGCCTAACAGAAGAACACTCCAACAACAACAGCCAAATGTCATAACTGGGACCAACAACTCTGTCAGATCTGGGGGTGGCAACACTGTATCTGGGAACGACAACACTGTCATATCTGGGAACGACAACACTGTATCTGGGAGCGACAACACTGTCACATCTGGTAACAAAAATGTCCTAACTGGTAGCAACCATGTCATTTTAGGGACCAACAATGTTGTATCTGACTACGACCATGTTGTGAAAGGGAGTAACAATGTTGTATCTGGGGGGAACAATATGGTAACTGGGAACAACAATGTCGTATCTGGGAGTGACCATGTCGTATATGGGAACAACAGAGTTGTAACTGGAGGTTAATGATCTCTTAGTGGGTTGATTATGTCTTCCCTGACAGAGCTCACATGTCCTTGTCCAAGTTCAGTGTGGCTCACAATCACTTGTTGGGGCCAATCGCAGTTTGTAACTTCATGTACACCTTCCGTTTCCTACTAGAAATAAAGTTTCCCTTATAATAATGCCCGTAAGATTTCTACAAAACTGATTGGGCTATGGATCATATGGTGAATTATAACTGCTTAATATCAGCTGGATGTACAGTTCTCTAGTGTAAATGTCAATGTTACATGCATTGATGCCGAATGTTTGGATGAAGGAATGGAGCAAAAGAGCAGAGATTAATGTTGTTGGCATCAAGTCGCTTATGCAGTGCTAGACTTTTGCTAAGCGTGAATGCACTGTCTGCTCCCTCATTGTGTTGACATCAGCTATATATTTTGCAACCGGTTTAGAATACCATTCTATACACCTTATGCCGGCTGATAGGGGTTCAGTTCGGCCTCTCACGCGGTAATTGCGGTAATGCTATCTAGTCCAGGCTCATCTCCTCCCAATGATTTTTTTTTTGCGCACCCGAGCATCTTGCATGCCAAAATATTTCATTTTCTAATGAATTTACTGTTCAAGGTCGAGAGTAATGAGCCCAGGCTCCGATTCACCATGTCCTTTTGCTGCTTCTTTGTCTGCTATAAAACTTGCTGTAGGCTATGGACGTACTACACGACTCACCAGTACCACACGCTCTATTAGACGAGGTAACGCGCGTTCTCGAAGCTAATACTCTTTTTGTGTGCGCAAAAATATGCCATGAAAGTCATTTACATTAGTCTGCCCAAGAAAAATTGACAAACAAGAATGGATTAGGGCAAACCACTGGAAAAAATAGCGCCCTAAACAGGCTATCACATGTTGAGGATTAACTCGTTAAATAAATCTGTATACAATGTCTCGCTAGTAGCGTGTTTTAAGATCAACATGATTTTGCTATAGCATGCTATTTTTTCAGTGAGGCAAACCTGTCCACGACAACGTGACCGGACCAGTGAAGCTGAGGGGCGGGAGCTGCCCCCTTGAGTTCATGCTCTGTGCCACCCACCAATTTCAGTCGACACACAGCACCATGCATGACAATAAAGTTTGAATTGGCAAGCACACTGATTACTGTGTCCACTGACTAAGTAGTTCTTTGTAAAGAAATATAAGATCATTTCGATCACTACTTTAGTGAACTAAACGATCTTATATTTCTGTACAGAGGGAGTACTTGCAACGCATGGTTACACACCTTCATGTACTAGTATCTTTACTCATAAAGAAGGAGTTCGTACATCGCTCGTTTCGTTCCCCCACCTCACCTCTCAATTGATGGGCCTCCTAGACGCACGCCCAATTGATTTTATTCTTTTTCTGGGTTTTACAGTAGTAAGACCTACCAATTTTCCCTCGGTTCATGTTGGTTTTTTCAAAAACAAAAATTCACTGGCAATCCATATCACGTCACGATCCCCTCGTACGAAACTTTTCTTTCAAAACAAAACTTTCCTTGCAGTCTATATCGCATCACGATCCCCTCCCACAAAACTTTCCTTTCAAAACAAAACTTTCCTTTCAAAACAAAACTTTCGTACGAAAAACAATACTTTCCATCAATTGGATGACACCTTCCCAAATTGATGAACACAAATCAATGAAAACAACTGTGCGGCCGCGAGTTTTTTTTTGGAAAAGGAGGTTAAAACCCTCGGCATCTGCACCAATCAATGCATACAACCATCTTCATTAATTATTCAACAAAGGTATGACAAGAACATACATCAAGCCACCTGAAGCCATCATTCACACCTACAAATTTGATAACGTGGAATGGTCTCACTCCCCATATCTAAAACTGGTATCGTTGTTGATCCATCTACATAACGTATCGGAAACTACAACCGATGCAGCAAACCTAAAGCTTACACCGCATGCACACGTTTTAGAATCCGCCATTATCATCGAAGCGCCTTGCCAAAAACAGATTGATCAGCACCATCCCATCGTGGATTGGTGAGTTTGACCATGTTCACTATTTGGTAGGGGTACCGTTTGCTTTTTTTATTAAGGGTATTTTCTGCGAGCTAGTTGAGCCGCACATAACTCCCCTCATATATCCTTGTCGGGCTCATCTCAACGCTTCTATTTTTTGCGAGCTAGCTGATTGGCGATAGTCTATGATATGGGAGGTCATGAATTTGCGCCCATACATGAGTGCGATATATCGGAGCCGCCTCGGCCTTCCTCTACCATCATATTATTCTATCACTACAATCAGCTCCCTGAATATCCAAGGTCCCTGATGCATGACTCAGTTCCAAACACTAAGACATAAGAGTTGCACCCCCAAAAACATTATCGTCAACTTCATGAATTTCTGTCTCATTTGCTAGGCGCAGACGAACTTCATGGTATGTCTAAAAGCATCAGCACTAAGGCTTTGTTCGGTTACACCCTGTTTCTAGGGGATTGGAGGGGATTTGGGGAGGATTTGACTTATATGGGATCCAATCCCTGCCAAACCCCTTCAAATCCGTGCCAACCGAACGCAGCCTAAAAGATCTCAGCAGCCCACGACGTTCGACAGACTCGTACAACAGGGGAAAGGCCATCTTTAACCAGCGATTTACGTGGGATTACACCGTCGGTATTTTTCCAGACAGGCTCGACCGTTTTACCCTTTCTCTCTCCCCCACGTCAGATATTTTCATATGTGGCAGCTGCTACAGACAGCTGAGTAGATGTTGTTGTACATGCCCTTAGAGAGCATTTCCAACTGGTGCCCCCAAAACTAGTGCACGCGCTAAAAACCAGTGTTTTTTGTGCGCCGGAGGCAAAAAAAATGCTCCAGCAGGTGCTGTAAAGTAGAGCGCGCTAAATTTTTTTTAGCGCGCGGGCTGCGAAGCTGCAAATTTAGGGCACCAAATTATGCGCGCAGGCTGCTGCATGTGGGGCGCCGTGTTTTTGTGCGTCTGGTAAACCTCCCGCGCGCAAAAATATTATTTCGGTGCTAGAAAAACAATTAGCACGCGTTTGTCGGAGATGCTCTTATTAGAGAGAGAATGGGTAGTTTTTTATGTGCTTATTTGGAGGTTTTTTTTAGAAACTCTCGGAGATTTTTTGTTGTTGAGAAACTCTCAGAGATGGTTGTGCGAAATCCGAAATCAGTAATTAAGGAGTACTCCTTGCGGAGATCACTCTAACTCCCCTCGGGTTGCGACAAGTGGCGCGCGCGCCACTTGTCGCAACCTGTGAGTTTTCCCTTTTTTCGTAGATCCGTTTATTCAAAACGTTTTATCTCTTAAACCGTGCGTCCAAATCTCGAACCGCTTTCGCCATTAGATTCCTCGCGTCGAGATCTTCAAAACTAGATCCCATGTTGATAGGTTTTGACGAACTTTTTTTTTACAAAAAAACCGGACAAAAAAACCGATCCGGGAACATGGGTTTTTTTCCTTTCCGCGGAAGCACGCCCGTGCCTCTGACGAAATCACAACCGTGCCTCTCGCGGAAGCAAAATCGTGCCTCTCGCGAAAGAAAAAAAAACAGAAAAGATGTTTTTTTCCTTTCCGAAAGAGGCACGCCCGTGCCTCTTGCGGAAGCAAAACTGTGCCTCTCGCGAAAGAAAAAAAACAGAAAACGCGTTTTTTTCCCTTTCCAAAAGAGGCACGCCCGGGCCTCTCGCCGAAGCACAACCGTGCCTATCGTGGAAGCAAAACCGGGCCTCTCGCGAAAAAAACGTGTTTTTTTTTCGAAAGAGGCACGCCCGTGCCTCTCGCGAAAGCACAACCGTGCCTCTCGCGGAAGCAAAACCGTGCCTCTCGCGAAAGAAAAAAAACCAGAAAACACATTTTTTTTTCCCGTTTCCAAGAGGCACGGCCGTGCCTCTCGCGAAAGCACAACCGTGACTCTCGCAGAAAAAATGCATTTTTGCACAAAAAATTATTTTTTTCAAAAAAAATTTTGGTCGAAAAGCTAGGGAAGACCGGTAGAAAACCAAAACGTCAAAAAAACCCCCCGAAAAAAACCGTTTAAAAAGCCAGATCAACGGTGCGGCAGCAGGCCAGGCGCCACGGCGGTCGGATGACAAGAGCAAGCCAACCAAGGTGATGAACAGTGCGGCAGCAGGCCAGGCGCCACGGCGGTCGGATGACAAGAGCAAGCCAACCAAGATGATATGCGCTGGTATGGCTAGTAAAGGACTATGCATGAAATCTAGTTTGGCAGGCAGCTGTGGGCACGGATTAGTACTTGCAACGCATGGGCACCCATTAATTCAGTCGACGGACAGCACCGTGCATGAAAATCAAGTTTCAACCACTGACTAGCAGGCAGTTGTGGCCACTGACTAGTGCTACTATACCACTGAACCAATTGCAATGCATGGTTAACAAGTCTATAAGATGTACCACCACCCAAGCAGTTTGTGCAAGACAAGAGCACTTGCTGAGTTCTTGCGTTTGTGTACACATAATTACATACCACCATGGCGAAATGCTGGCTGTTGCTCCTATTGGTGTTTCTCTTGCCGGCGGCGTATGCTACGTCGTGCCACCTTGACGACCTCCGCGCATTGCGGATCTTCGCCGGAACCTTGGCGGCGGAGGCGCCCTTCTCCGTGCTGCATGGTCCGGCGCCTCGTGCTGCGGCTGGGAAGGTGTTTGTTGTGACGGAGGCAGTGGCCGTATCACAGTGCTACGGCTTCCCCGGTATGGCCTTGCGGGGCCCATCCCAGGAGCCTCCCTGGCGGGCCTTGCGCAGCTGGAGGAGCTCTTCCTCGGCTCTCTTTCATTGGCTCCCTCCCCAGGGAGCTCTTCCTTGAGTCCAATGAGCTCACTGATAAGCTGAGCTCACGCCTTGGCAAGCTCAAGAACCTCACCTTGTTGAACTTGTCGGTCAACCGCTTCTTTGGTCGCCTTCCTCACGTGTTTGGTGACCTCACGTCACTCGACCATTTGGCCATGCACTCCAATGGCTTGTCTGGATCGTTGTCGCGGTCTCTGTCATCACTGGCTTCTCTCTATGAGCTCAACCTCCGGAACAACTCCCTGTCTGGTCTGATTGCTCGTGTCAACTTCTCCGGCATGCCACTTCTTGCTTCAGTTGACTTTTTCGCGAACAACCTGAGTGTGTCTCTCTCGGTTAGCCTCGCGGATTGTAGTGCGCTCAAGTTGCTCACCCTTGCCAACAACCAATTGGTTGGCACCATCCCGTCGTGGATTGGTGAGCTTGACAACCTTTGCTTCTTGGATATCTCAAATAATTCATTGGTTGGCGAGGTACCCAAGGGTTTGACATGTCTCAAATGCCTCGCCACCGCTGATCGTTCAGTGGGTATGACTTTCACCAACATGCCATTGTATGTGAAGCGTAACAGAAGAGTACTCCAACAAGGAGTCCATGTTAGTAGTCCTATGTGACGTTTATGTTATATTTTGTGATTTTTGATGGTTCCATCACCCTATGTCAAGGATCTCGAACTGTTTTAAATCATTAGTTATGTTAATTTTCTAATGCATCTAGCTTCATATTTGAATTGAATTTTAGGAGATTTGGTTCAGCGGACTTGCATTTGTCAATAAAAAAAATTTAAACCTTAAAATTTTGCCTCGGGTAAGTTCAATTTCTGGATCCGCCACTATTTGACATGCCACAAAGGCCTCGCCATCGTTGATTGTTCAGCAGGTATGGCTTTCACTAACATGCCATTGTATGTGAAGCATTACAGAAGAGCACTACAACAACAAGCAAATGTTATATTGGGGAGCAACAATACTGTCAGATATGGGGGTGGCAATGTTCTATCCTGGGGATAACAACACTGTCATATCCGAGAACAACAACACTCTATCTAGGACCAACAACACGGTCGTATTTGGGAGCAACAATGTCCTAACTGGTAGCAACCATGTCGTATCTGGCAGCAATAATGTCATAAGTGACACTAGCCATGACGTAAATGGGAGCAACAATACTGTATCCGGGAGGAACAATATGGTAACCGGGAACAACAATACCGTATCTGGGAACAACAAAGTCGTAACCGAAGGTTAATGATCTGTCGGTGTTGAAGGAAATGTGCCCTAGAGGCAATAATAAAGTTATTATTTATTTCCTCATATCAAGATAAATGTTTATTATTCATGCTAGAATTGTATTACCCGAAAACATAATACATGTGTGAATAGATAGACAAACATAGTGTCACTAGTATGCCTCTACTTGACTAGCTCGTGAATCGAAGATGGTTAAGTTTCCTAACCGTAGACATGAGTTGTCATTTGATTAACGGGATCACATCATTAGGAGAATGATGTGATTGACTTGACCCATTCCATTCGCTTAGCACTTGATCGTTTACTATGTTGATATTGCTTTCTTCATGACTTATACATGTTCCTATGACTATGAGATTATGTGACTCCCGCTTACCGGAGGAACACTTTGTGTGCTACCAAACGTCACAACGTAACTGGGTGATTATAAAGGTACTCTACAGGTGTCTCCGAAGGTACTTGTTGAGTTGACGTATTTCGAGATTAGGATTTGTCACTCCGATTGTCGGAGAGGTATCTCTGGTCCCTCTCGGTAATGCACATCACTATAAGCCTTGCAAGCAATGTAGCTAATGAGTTAGTTACGGGATGATGCATTACGTAATGAGTAAAGAGACTTGCCGGTAACGATATTGAACTAGGTATTGAGATACCGACGATCGAATCTCGGGCAAGTAACATACCGATGACGAAAGGAACAACGTATGTTGTTATGCGGTTTGACCGATAAAGATCTTCGTAGAATATGTAGGAGCCAATATGAGCATCCATGTTCCGCTATTGGTTATTGACCGGAGACGTGTCTCGGTCATGTCTACATAGTTCTCGAACCCGAATGGTCCACACGCTTAAAGTTAGATGACGGTAATATTATGAGTTTATGTGTTTTGATGTACCGAAGGTAGTTCGGAGTCCAGAATGTGATCACGAACATGACGAGGAGTCTCGGAATGGTCGAGACATGAAGATTGATATATTGGACGACTATATTTGGACACCGGAATGGTTCTTGGTGAGATTGGGACAATGCCGGACCTCCGGGAGGTTATCGGAACCCCCCGAGAGGTATATGGGCCTTAATCTCTACTCCTAATGGAGCAGTTGGTAGTCTCGCTTTCAGGTTTTTTTTCGTCCCACCACTTTCGTCCGGTTTTTTTTGTAGGTTAACCGTCGTAGATTTTTTCCGTCGCCTCCCCCACTTTATCGGTTTATTTTCACTTCACCCTCTCACACAACGAAAAAAACTGAACGGATCAGAACTTTCCATACGGACGCAAATTATTTAGTAATGTCTTTATGTAAAAGAATCAATCACAATCAATCTCTAAAGATCAAATCTAAATTAATTAATCTTCATAACGTTTGTTTCCTTTCGAATCACGTCCATAACTTTCCTTCCTTGTTTGGGCAGAAACTGTTTGGTAGTAGAGATTAGGAAGCTTCCTATGAGTGTAGTAATAGGAAGTATTCTTTTTCTTGATGATTCGTTTCCATGCATAATGATAAAAAATTAGGCCAACATCCACCACTATTTATCAACGTCATAAATCGTATCCATTCCTACCAGTTTTAAGGGAATCTGCTCGCTATGTCTTTTTTAAGGGGATCCGCTCGCTAAGTCGTCGTCGCACGTTATTTTCACAAACAATTTTAATGGAGCAGTTGGTAGCCTCATACGGTTTATTTCAGTCCTCCTCTCACCTCCACTGGTTCTTTTTCTCTCCACTCTTTCCTTGCAAACCAATAATTTCCTAACATACAAAAGATCACGAATCTATCTTTCCTTACCCGAACCAATCGCGCCCTACATCAGTGCATTTCTTTATTAAGAAAACTAACACGTAAATCTTAACGCATTGTAAATAAATCCCGTTATGGACCTAATTAATTTATTATGGAATCTGTACGTGGTCGCATCTCTCCCCTCATGAAAAAATAGCATCCATCTCCTGTTAAAAAGGAAAAGAGAACATGAACGATCTCAGTAGCAAAAAATCGCCCCCGCCTCTGCTACTGCGCCTCGCCGTGTGCCCGGCTCGACCCATGCCTCGCCTGCATGGCTGGACGCCGCCGTCTCCACCGCCACGTACAAGAAAACGGTGGGCAGAACCATCCATTCAAATTGCACACCCCCACCCTCCTCCGCAATCCCTAGCCCCGCATCACCCTATTGCTTTCTCGCCTCTCTTTCCCCTCGATGTAGATGGTGCCGAGCAGCGGCCTCGAGCACCGGCAGTGCCGCCCTCTCTATCTTCGTTGCGTCGAGAGATGGGCCAAGGCTATCGTCGGTTCTCCGCCCACGATTGGGCCGCCTCCGGTTGTCGCGCACCACCTGCTCCACATAACGTGCCCGACCCTATCCGCTTTCGACCTTTCGGCGACCACATCCCTCCGCGCCTCCATCCATCATCCACAAGGCCACTCCCTGCACCCACCCTCCTAAATTCTCCATACCGGCGGACAATCACCGAAGATCCAAGTTGGCCCGATATCAATTTTCTTACATGCTTTCTTTATCAGTTGGTGATGGGAATGGGTTCCAATTTCTCCCTCTGACTATGGATTCGCAGGCAATAAGAGCTTCTACATGCAATAAGCGCTTCCCTAAAGTACCAAGGTAAATGGTTGATGTTGCGTTTGTCTAGGATGATATATGTTGGCTCTATTCCGGTTCATCCGAGCAGTTCTGGTACATTGTGCATTTATCTTGCCAGTAATGTTCTGTGATGCTCTGATGCACTTTGGGAATTGTTTATCTTGTCTTCAGTGCAGAACATTTGTTTATTAATGCATGAGAAGAATCCTTGTTACTACCTTGAACCTGTTTTATAATCCATATTGTTATGCACTAGCGCGTGTGCGCGTGAAATAGATGGATTATGGTCCCGTACCCAATAAGATGGATATGTGTGTGTGTTAGAGAGAGAGAGAGAGAGAGAGAGAGAGAGAGGGAGGGAGAGGGGGAGAGAGAGTGAGGAGAAGGGAGGGAGAGAGTGTGTGTGAGAATTTGATGGTAAAAAGGTCGCCAATGTCACTTGATATGTATGAGAATATTAAATGTAATATTAACATAATTGATATTGAACTCTTAAATTTAATGTGGCCCCGTTGCAACGCACGGGTGTTCTTCTAGTGGGCTTTAGTGGAAAGGAGGGGAAAGGAGCAAGGGTGGAGGCGCGCCCCCCAAGCCCAATCCGAATTGGGAGGGGGGCCGGCCCCCCTTTCCTTCCTCCCTCCTTCCTCTTCCTTCCCTCTCCTTCTCCAAATAGGAAAAGGAGGAGTCCTTCTCCTTCTCTTGGGCGTGCCTCCTCCTCTTGGCCGGCCCCCTCCTCCACTCCTTTATATATGGGGGAAGGGGGCACCCCATAGAGAACAATTGATCCCTTGGATCTTTTAGCCATGTGCGGTGCCCCCCTCCACCATAGTCCACCTCGATAATATCGTAGCGGTGCTTAGGTGAAGCCCTGCGTCGGTAGAACATCATCATCGTCACCACGCCGTCGTGTTGACGGAACTCTCCCTCAAAGCTCGGCTAGATCGGAGTTCGAGGGACGTCATCGAGCTGAACGTGTGCTGAACTCGGAGGTGCCGTGCGTTTGGTACTTGATCGGTCGGATCGTGAAGACGTACGACTACATCGACCGCGGTGTGCTAACGCTTCCGCTTTCGGTCTACGAGGGTACGTGGACAACACTCTCCCCTCTCGTTACTATGCATCACCATGATCTTGCGTGTGCGTATGAATTTTTTTGAAATTACTACGTTCCCCAACAGTGGCATCCGAGCCTAGTTTTATGCGTTGATGTTATATGCACGAGTAAAACACAAGTGAGTTGTGGGCGATACAAGTCATACTACTTACCAGCATATCATACTTTGGTTCGGCGGTATTGCTGGATGAAGCGGCTCGGACCGACATTACGCGTACGCTTACGCGAGACTGGTTGTACCGACGTGCTTTGCACACAGGTGGCTGGCGGGTGTCAGTTTCTCCAACTTTAGTTGAACCGAGTGTGGCTACGCCCGGTCCTTGAGAAGGTTAAAACAACATTAACTTGACGAACTATCGTTGTGGTTTTGATGCGTAGGTAAGAACGGTTCTTGCTAAGCCCGTAGCAGCCATGTAAAACCTGAAACAACAAAGTAGAGGACGTCTAACTTGTTCTTGCAGGGCATGTTGTGATGTGATATGGTCAAGACATGATGCTATATTTTATTGTATGAGATGATCATGTTTTGTAACCGAGTTATCGGCAACTGGCAGGAGCTATATGGTTGTCGCTTTATTGTATGCAATTCGATCGCCCTGTAATTGCTTTACTTTATCACTAAGCGATAGCGATAGTCGTAGAAGCAATAGTTGGTGAGACGATAACGATGCTACGATGGAGACCAAGGTGTCGCGCCGGTGACGATGGTGATCATGACGGTGCTTCGGAGATGGAGATCACAAGCACAAGATGATGATGGCCATATCATATCACTTATATTGATTGCATGTGATGTTTATCTTTTATGCATCTTATCTTGCTTTGATTGACGGTAGCACTATAAGATGATCTCTCACTAAATTTCAAGATAAAAGTGTTCTTCCTGAGTATGCACCGTTGCCAAAGTTCGCCGTGCCCAGACACCACGTGATGATCGGGTGTGATAAGCTCTACGTCCATCTACAACGGGTGCAAGCCAGATTTGCACACGCAGAATACTCAGGTTAAACTTGACGAGCCTAGCATATGCATATATGGCCTCGGAACACTGAGACCTAAAGGTTGAGCGTGAATCATATAGTAGATATGATCAACATAGTGATGTTCACCATCTAAAACTACTCCATTTCACGTGATGATCGGTTATGGTTTAGTTGATTTGGATCACGTGATCACTTATATGATTAGAGGGATGTCTATGTAAGTGGGAGTTCTTAAGTAATATGATTAATTGAACTTAAATTTATCATGAACTTAGTACCTGATAGTATTTTTCTTGTCTATGTTTGTTGTAGATAGATGGCCCGTGCTGTTGTTCCGTTAAATTTTAATGCATTCCTTGAGAAAGAAAAGTTGAAAGATGATGGTAGCTGTCGGTGTCAAAACCGGCGGATCTCGGGTAGGGGGTCCCAAACTGTGCGTCTAGGCAGATGGTAACAGGAGACAAGGGACACGATGTTTTTTACCCAGGTTCGGGCCCTCTCGATGGAGGTAAAACCCTACTCCTGCTTGATTAATATTGATGATATGGGTAGTACAAGAGTAGATCTACCACGAGATCAAGGAGGCTAAACCCTAGAAGCTAGCCTATGGTATGATTGTTGTAATGTATGTTGTCCTACGGACTAAAGCCCTCCGGTTTATATAGATACCGGAGAGGGCTAGGGTTACACATAGTCGGTTACAATAGTAGGAGATCTACGTATCCGTATCGCCAAGCTTGCCTTCCACGCCAAGTAAAGTACCTTCCGGACACGAGCCGGAGTCTTCAATCTTGTATCTTCGTAGTCTTGGAGTCCGGCGGACATTGATAGTCCGGCTGTCCGAACACCCCCTAGTCCAGGACTCCCTCAGTAGCCCCTGAACCAGTCTTCAATGACGATAAGTCCGGCGTGCATAATGTTCGGCATTGCAAGGCGGGTTCCTCCCTTAAATAATCCAGAGAAGATAATGAACACCAGGATAGTGTCCGGCTCTGCAAAATAAATTCCACATTCCACCGTAGAGAGAATAAAATGTACACTTAGTTCAATCTGCTGACGTATTATGCGGCGCGACATCACACCGCCACCAGGCCTTTGTTTGAATCATTATACCACCTCAGCATTAGTAGAGCGGTTTCCTCGGCACGTCCTATCGAAGCAGAGATCGTGTTCCCCTTATTCCGGGATTCTCATCAATACGTGCGTGGGTAACCCAACCGCGCCATCAACGGTGACGCTTGGGAGATAAGCGAGTTTTACCAGGCCAGTGGGAGACACATAGTTTTGTCCGCCTATATATAAGGGATAAGGATTCACCTTCTCACCTACGCCTTCTTCCTCTTTTGCTTATCAATCCCCGCGAATTCAAGCTCCAACGCCCGAACTCGCGCATCTCACCTCGACCTTCTCCGAATATGACTGGAGCGGGAGGCAAATGGTTAGCCTCCACCGTCAAGGAGGAGGACATCACCAAACTGCGCAGCGCCGGATACCTTTCCGGCGATATCGCGCATTGGCTGCCCGACGATGGGCAGCTCATCCCTACCCCCGAGCCTCATGAGAGGGTCGTCTTCCTTCCCCACTTCCTCCGCGGACTGGGCTTTCCGCTCCATCCATTTGTCCGGGGGCTCATGTTTTACTACGGCCTGGATTTCCACGATCTGGCGCCGAACTTTATCCTCAACATCTCGGCGTTTATCATCATGTGCGAGGCCTTTCTCTGCATCCGGCCCCACTTCGGCCTGTGGCTCAAGACCTTTAACGTCAAGCCGAAGGTTGTGAAGGGTACGCAAGCGGAATGCGGAGGCGCTATGTTGGGCAAATTGCCCAACGTCCCTTGGCTAGAAGGGACCTTCGTGGACTCCGTCAAGGGGTGGCAATCAGGGTGGTTCTACATCACCGAGCCGCGCAAATCCACATGGGCAGCGGCCCCCGAGTTTAGATCAGGCATCCCCACGCAGCTCACCTCCTGGAAAGAGAAGGGCTTGCAGTGGGGGAATCCGGTGGAGGTGACGGGACTCCGAGCATGTATCAAGAAGATGGTGAGCAATAAGCTCAGGCTCGTCGACGTGGTCCAAGTCATGCTCATCCGGCGGATCCTCCCATGCCAAGAACGGGCATTTAATTTGTGGGAGTTCAATCCGGAACAGCACCAGGCGCTAAACGGGCTCTTCGATACAACATACGAAGGCGCCTGGAGGGTGCTGTTCAAGGGCGCCGAAGCCCCTACGTCCGCGACCAAAGACCGCGGATTCAGCTCGCAGAATCCAACTGACGAGGTAAGTGATTCAACCCCATTACGGGACACTTGTGATAATTAGATTGACTCTAGTGAGGCTTCATTCTGCCTCTTCCTTTGACAGGAATGGATGGAGAAGGCCAAGCTGCTCATCAGCCCGGCTCCCATGCCAGAAGACCCAGCAAACGCCCGTTTAACAAGGCTGCTGGTTCCGGCACCGCACGTGGTGCCGGAGAAGAAGGCCAAGGAGGTGGCCGCGGGGACTCGAAAGAGTTCCCGCAATCAGGCGTCTGACGACAACGAGGATTCCTCCTCCGAAGGCGAGGAGGAGGAGTATTCTCTCCCAGAGGAGGGAGAGAAGAAAAGGAAGGCTTCCCCCATCGGGGGGCCCGAAGGGTCCAAGAGGGGGAGAACTATCCCCCCGGACAGTTCCGCCAACATCAGCGTTGGTGAGGATGAGCGGCCTCCAAGGGCCAGGCGTCTGGCAAGATCGTAAGTATCCGGATCCTTGATGTGTAATTTCTTTTATGTCGCGAAGTATCCTTCTAACGCCGCATTCTGTCCGTAGTCCGGCCAATGATGATCTCCCCGACTCATCGAGCGGGTCATTGGCCTCGTCGGATGTGAATTCCATCCCGACTGCCTCCACCCCACGCACCAACGAGGACGCCGAGGTGGGATCCCAAAGAGGGACCCATCAGGAGGAGGCTCCGGAGGCGCCGTCAGGCAGCCCCCCGGACTTCGTGCCGGACTCCACATCGGAACTCGCAGTGGTTCCAGAGTCCGGCAAGCGGCCCCTTCGAAAGAAGGGCAGGACCGTGACGCCGGCGGCCTCCGTCCAACCGGAGGCGCCGGATAACCTGCTGGAAGCGCTTAAAGGCGCTTCCATCGAGGAAGAACACCGCACCATCATGAGTGCGGTGATTGAGAAGGTTCAGCTCGCGAAAAGCGGGCTGACCGAAGCCTGCAGTAGCCTTTTAACAATCTTTGAGGTAAGAAGTTAAAATTATGTAATATAATACCGCATAGACAGTAGCCCCTGATGCTTGGTTCGGTGTTCGGAAAGAAAAGCCGGACTAAGGATCTATAACAAGATATACGCAGGGATGCCTAAAATATGTCAATATGGGTTTGCAGGCTGCAATGCTAACCTCTGCCGCACTAACGACGGAGGTTGACGTGCTGAAAAAGAATCTCGAGCGGTCCGAGCAAGAGCTCGGCCATGCAAAGAAGCAGCTCGAGGAAAAAGAAAGTGAGTAACACCTCTTTGAATAAGTACCTTACAGAAAAGGATTTTGGTTGCGAATAAAATTGACAAGGATAATATGTGCATTGCAGGGGCCACTAACGAGGTGGCCACCCTGAAGGATGCTGTGTCCGCGGCCGAACGCAATGCGGCCGCGGAACGGCTGAGCGAGAAAAGCAAGAGGTGCGGGTGGCGGAAGTTCGGCAAGAGCTCCAGGTTCTCATGGAAAAACATGAGAGTTTGGAGCGTGACTCAAAGACTCGAGAGTCCGAGCTTGCCTCGGCTCTCGAAAGTGCCAAGTCCGCCAAGGCTGAGGCCCAGAAGGCCCTTCAGGAGGTTGAGGACATAAAGAAGATAGCGGCGGGTATGGCGTTTTTCATGCAAAGCAGGCATGTTAATGTGAACTACCGGACACTTACCCGAATTCGGCGCTCTCCAGGGGCATTTGCAGATCTGCCGCCGCATTCTATCGTGGCGAGGAGGGGAGCTCGACGGAGAAGGTCTTCTGGTCTCAGTATACTGAGGCCGGCCATCCGGTGCCCCAAGCGACCAGCTGAAGCAGCTGATCGAACTCCACAAAGTAGCTGAGGAGGCCATGAAGGGCCTCATAGTCCGGCTGTGGCCTGGACAGGCCATGCCTGGTAGCTACTTTGGCCTCGTGCGGCGGCTGGTGGATGCATCCCCTAGGCTGGATGTAGTCAAGCGCTCCGCCTGTATCGAAGGTGCTCGTCGGGCCCTTGCTCGCATAAAGGTGCAATGGGGCAAATTGGATGCGGAGAAGCTTCTCACGGACCCACCGCCACCGGGCAAGGAGTATCGCACGCCGGAGAAGTATTATAATATTGTCCTGAAGGGAGCCTGCAATATTGCAGATGAGTGCTCCCGAAATGTAATCTTTGAGTGAACTCGCTGTGTATTTATCCTGTGCGCTGAAAACTTCGTTCATATGCGCCATGAGCAACGCTTGTTTAATTTAAAATATTACCTTCTGTGCGGCCGTTTATAAAATCTGAGAGATGGCAAGTCGTTGGCTTCAGCCCCCAAGCCACAAGTGCTGGGGTGTTCGGTGATAAACTTGAGCACTCTTGTTCCCATATTTGGGTCCATCTAGGGAGGCGCTCAACACGACGAACAAGGCAACCGGACTTATAATGCTTGAACACTCTCACTTAGCCATAGAATTCTATAATTTTAAATTTCGGCGAAGCCCCTGGTATTCGGAAGACCGAATCCGGGGCGCTATCCACGCCTTCATCGGACATAATCCGGAACTTCGCTCGAAGCGGCGTGAGTCTTTAAGGACCCGAAAAAACCTCTTGAACAGCGACCAGTCTCTCGCCTTATCATGCCGGTCAGTTTTAGCTTTCTCCACTGAGGCGTTAACCCGGCTCAACCGGGGCGCAATCGCAGTGGTTCTCCCAGTGCTACCTTAGCCGACGGAACGGAAATGTAAGGAGCTAAACATGGGAGCCGGGCAAACCCAACTATTGACCCAAGACATGATTCGGAGCCGATTCATATAATGCTATAAGTTCGGGGTGCCGCACTTGTGAAAGTGTTCGGACTTTATCACACCATAAAGTGGGGAACATAAGCCCCTGGTGTATTATGCCGTACCAAAAATATACGGGTGCCAGAATGTCATATAATGAACATATATATAAAATGTAATGCAATTGCGATCATAAAGGTGCTGCATTATTAATGAAAGAAAAAGTCTGCTAGTAGAGCGGACTGATACAAATAGTGCGGTAAGCAAGGGATTTGGACTAAATAAACATGTCCCCCTCCAGGGATGAGCTGCGGATTTGGTGTATATAATCGAATTTAATGCTCGTAACTGAGACCACCTGAGTGTTCGACGCGGCCTTCTTTAGTCCTTGACTATTGCATCATGAGTTTGGCAGGTTCACCGCCGGAAAGGGCTTCTGGTTAACAGAGTCCTGTGTACAAAAAATAAGAAAAATAATAATAATAAAAAAGAGGCACATTTGCGAGCCCCTGGTGTGGTCGAACCGCACTCTGGGTCCGTTGTGTTCGTGCCCCCTCCCCTGTGCCCATGGTATCTCCAAAGCGTAATAATGTACGCGGAGTGTTATTCTTGCGATCATACGCGGGCGAGGGTTGGGGCCGCATTGCTACGCGTGCTCTGATCGCGCCAGGTGGTCTTGGTTGATATTGCTCCGGGCGCGCTTTGCTGTATCCGGCCGTTTAACGGCCGGGCTCGAGAATTGCCTTAAAAGGCTGCTCTGTACTTCTGCCGCGAGAGCCGCTGTGTGTTCCTCCGTTCGGAGGGAGCGTTCCGTATTTCCATTGACCATGATGACTCCACGAGGGCCTGGCATATTGAGCTTTAGGTATGCATAGTGCGGCACCGCGTTGAATTTGGCAAACGCGGTTCGTCCGAGCAGAGCGTGATAGCCGCTGCGAAACGGGACTATGTCGAAGACTAACTCTTCGCTCCGGAAATTATCCGGGGATCCGAAGACCACTTCCAGTGTGACTGAGCCTGTACAGTTGGCTTCCACTCCTGGTATGACACCTTTAAAGGTTGTCTTTGTAGGTTTAATCCTTGATGGGTCTATGCCCATTTTGCGCACTGTATCCTGATAAAGCAGGTTCAGGCTACTGCCGCCATCCATCAGGACTCTCGTGAGGTGAAACCCATCGACGATTGGGTCTAAGACCAATGCGGCGAATCCGCCATGGCGTATGCTGGTCGGATGGTCTCTTCGATCGAAAGTGATCGGACAAGAGGACCATGGGTTGAACTTTGGGGCGACTGGCTCCATCGCATAGACGTCCCTTAGTGCGCGTTTCCTCTCCCTCTTGGGTATATGGGTCGCGTATATCATATTCACCGTCCGTACTTGTGGGGGAAAACCCTTCTGTCCTCTATTGTTCGGCGGCCGGATCTCTTCCTCGTCGTCGCTATTTAGCCCCTTGTCATTGTTTTCGGCAATTAACTTGCCGGCCTGCTTGAGTACCCAGCAATCTCTATTGGTGTGGTTAGCTGGCTTTTCAGGGGTGCCATGTATCTGGCATGAGCGGTCGAGTATTCGGTCCAAATTGGACGGACCCGGAGTGGTTCTTTTAAATGGCTTCTTCCGTTGACCGGGTTTAGAGCCTCGGAATCCGGCATTGACTGCCGTATCCTCCTTATCATCGCTGTTAATTCGGCGCTAGTTTTTATTTCGACGTGACCTGCCGTTGTTGTCCTTAGTATCCAGACTGCCAGAATTTTTACGGAGATTGTTGCTGCAGGCTAGCCAGCTGTCCTCTCCGGCACAAAAGCGGGTCATTAATGATGTGAGGGCTGCCATGGATTTCGGCTTTTCCTGCCCCAGGTGCCGGGCTAGCCATTCGTCCCGGATGTTATGTTTGAAGGCTGCAAGGGCCTCTGCGTCCGGACAATCGACGATTTGATTTTTCTTTGTCAAGAACCGTGTCCAGAATTGTCTGGCCGATTCGTCTGGCTGCTGAATGATGTGGCTGAGGTCATCGGCGTCTGGTGGTCGCACATATGTGCCTTGGAAATTATCAAGGAACGCGGCCTCCAGGTCTTTCCAACACCCAATTGACTCCGCCAGCAAGCTATTAAGCCAATGCCGAGCTGGTCCTCTAAGCTTGAGTGGGAGGTACTTTATGGCATGGAGATCGTCGCCGCGGGCCATATGGATGTGGAGAAGATAGTCTTCGATCCACACCGCAGGGTCTGTTGTGCCATCGTAAGATTCGATGTTTACGGGTTTAAACCCTTCAGGGATCTGATGATCCATTACTTCGTCAGTGAAGCATAACGGCTGTGCGGTGCCCCTGTATTGAGCGATATCGCGACGCAGGTCGAGAGAGCGCTGTCTGCTGTGTTCGGCCCGGCCGGGGTTATTGTATCCGGCACGACGGTATTCGTCATGGGTCGTAGGGCGCCCACGTGATCCATAGATGGATCGGGATTGCCTTGCTTTGTCCTCCAATATGTCTCGCAAGTCCGGCGCGTTCCCTCTTGGCTTCATACTTTTGGAGCGATGCCGGGGTATGGTCTTGGCTGGGGGCCTGGATGCCTCTCTGTCACGACCACGCGGTGGTCGGTCAGCCATATCATGCGCTGGTGATGTATGTATGTATGCTTCCTCCTCTAATCGGGGGAGCAGCTTGCGTTTTGGGTAACTTCTGGAGGGACGTTCGAGTTTATACTCTTCGGCCGCGAGGACTTCGGTCCATCGATCGGCCAGCAGGTCCTGATCAGCTTGAAGCTGCTGCTGCTTTTTCTTTAGGCTGTTTGCTGTGGCGATAAGCCTGCGCTTGAAGCGCTCTTGTTCAACGGTATCCTCGGGTACGACGAATTCGTCATTGTTGAGGCTTGCTTCGTCTTCGGAGGGAGGCATATAATCATGATCCTCAACCTCTTCATCTGCCGCCCCCTCATGAGGGCTTGCTTCTGCATCCTCCTGCGCTGAGTCTTGCGGGAGGGGATTGTCTTCGGCACTCTCTGGAGTGTTATTATCTCCTGTGCCGGAATCTCCGTTTTTGCTGTGGCGAGATTTAGAGCGGCGCCGCTGACGCCGGCGCTTGGGCTGTTTCTTTAAGGAATCTGCCTCCGCTGTTCCTTCGTCGTCCCCATCTTTTGGGGTATCCACCATGTATACGTCATATGACGAGGTGGCCTTCCAGTGCCCTGTGGGCGCTGGTTCCTGTTCGTCTCCGGCATCGTCTTCCATAGCGTCGATGTCTTCGGAGTCGTAGTCTAGCATGTCGGTTAAATCGTCGGCAGTGGTTACAAAGTGGGTGGCGGGTGGGCTCTGAATTTCTTCGTCATCCGCATCCCAACCATCCTTGCCATAATCCGGCCAGGACACTCCTGATAACGAGAGATGCTTTAGTGAATTTAAGATATCGCCGAAAGGCGAGCATTGAAAGATGTCCGCGGCGGTGAATTCCATAACCGGCGCCCAATCTGGATCGATTGGTAGGGGCGCGGGAGGTTCGGAGTCCGGCGAGGAGTCCGGCGCCTCGGAATCACGAGTTTCGCAGGGGACAAGATTGGTGTTCGGCTCCATCGCCGTGGATGTTGAAGCCCCCGAGGCGGCGTCTATCCACCAGCCCTCGATCTGGGCGATCGGCTCCGGGCTAACGGCCGGAGCGGATTTGTGTGCGGCCACCAAAGCACTGTTCGGCGGCAGAGCTAGATCATGCCCATCGTCACAGTGCGGCGCGCTTGGCTGTGGCTCGAGTCCATCGAGGATCAAATCTCCTCGGACATCGGCCGTGAAGTTTAAGCGACGACCAGGGGCGTAGCTTTCGATCTGCTCCAGATGGCCAAGTGAATTGGCCCGCAGTGCGAAGCCGCCGAATACGAAGATCTGTCCGGGGAGGAAAGTCTCACCCAGGATAGCGTTGCAGGTTGAAGACGCCATCAAGCCTATTGGTGACGACACAGAGGAACTCTCAATGAAAGCACCAATGTCGGTGTCAAAACCGGCGGATCTCAGGTAGGGGGTCCCGAACTGTGCGTCTAGGCGGATGGTAACAGGAGACAAGGGACACGATGTTTTTTACCCAGGTTCGGGCCCTCTCGATGGAGGTAAAACCCTACTCCTGCTTGATTAATATTGATGATATGGGTAGTACAAGAGTAGATCTACCACGAGATCAAGGAGGCTAAACCCTAGAAGCTAGCCTATGGTATGATTGTTGTAATGTATGTTGTCCTACGGACTAAAGCCCTCCGGTTTATATAGATACCGGAGAGGGCTAGGGTTACACAGAGTCGGTTACAATAGTAGGAGATCTACGTATCCGTATCGCCAAGCTTGCCTTCCACGCCAAGTAAAGTACCTTCCGGACACGAGCCGGAGTCTTCAATCTTGTATCTTCGTAGTCTTGGAGTCCGGCGGACATTGATAGTCCGGCTGTCCGAACACCCCCTAGTCCAGGACTCCCTCAATAGCAATTACACGGACTGGGTCCGTAACTTGAGGATTATCCTCATTGCTGCGCAGAAGAATTACATCTTGGAAGCACCACTGGGTGCCAGGCCTGCTGCAGATGCAACTGACGACGCTAAGAACATCTGGCAGAGCAAAGCTGATGACTACTCGATAGTTCAGTGTGCCATGCTTTACGACTTAGAACCGGGACTTCAACGACGCTTTGAACGTCATGGAGCATATGAGATGTTCCAGGAGTTGAAATTAATATTTCAAGAAAATTCCCGAATTGAGAGATATGAAGTCTCCAATAAGTTCTACAGCTGCAAGATGGAGGAGAATGGTTCTGTCAGTGAACATATACTCAAAATGTCTGGGTATTGCAATCACTTGATTAAACTGGGAGTTAAACTTCCGGATGATAGTGTCATTAACAGAATTCTTCAATCACTGCCACCAAGCTACAAGAGCTTCGTGATGAACTATAATATGCAAGGGATGAACAAGACAATTCCCGAGCTCTTCGCAAGCCTAAAGGCTGCAGAGGTAGAAATCAAGAAGGAGCATCAAGTGTTGATGGTCCATAAGACCATCAGTTTCAAGAAACAGGGCAAAGGGAAGAAGAAGGGGAACTTCAAGAAGAACAGCAAACAAGTTGCTTCTCAAGAGAAGAAACCCAAGTCTGGACCTAAGCTTGAGACTGAGTGCTTCTACTGCAAGCAGACTGGACACTGGAAGCGGAACTGCCCCAAGTATTTGGCGGATAAGAAGGATGGCAAGGTGAACAAAGGTATATGTGATACACATGTTATTGATGTGTACCTTACCAAAGCTCACAGTAGCACCTGGGTATTTGATACTGGTTCTGTTGCTAATATTTGCAACTCGAAACAGGGACTACGGATTAAGCGGACACTGGCTAAGGATGAGGTGACGATGCGCGTGGGAAATGGTTCCAAAGTCGATGTGATCGCCGTCGGCACGCTACCTCTACATCTACCTTCAGGATTAGTTTTAGACCTAAATAATTGTTATTTGGTGCCAGCGTTGAGCATGAACATTATATATGAACGCTTATAATATCATGACAATCATGTTGAACTCGATAGATAATATTTTTGCTTCTGGTACAAGTGAATGTTTCTTATTTAAGCTAGTAGTGCTGGTGGTGATTAGATAGCTAGTTAATTATTATATCATTTAATGAAAGAAACCGCAGATTAGTTTCAGCTGGATAGATCCTACCTAAGTGATCAAGTATATGCCATATCCGTATATATATTATAGTTGATCAAGTATAATATGGATATGGCATATACTCTAGCTAGCTAGCTAGTAGAGATATCCAATAATGCATCCAGTCGAAACTAATCCGCGGCACTTTCACCTAATGATTTAACAACTCATTATAATGTAAAACAATCACTAAATTAAATTGAAAACACAAAATTAAAGAAAATTTAAAAAAACACCCAAACATTTAGTACCGGTTGGTGTTACCAACCGGTACTAATGCCCTCCACGCAAACGGGCCTGGCTCGTGCCACGTGGTGGCACTTTAGCGCCGGTTCGTGACGAACCGGTACTAAAGGGGGGGGGGCTTTAGTCCCCACTCTTTAGTGCCAGTTTGCCAACCGGCACTAAAGGCCATCACGAACCGGCACTAAAGCCCGGTTCTGAACTAGTGAGAGATTTGCAAGATACATACGGATCTGAATGTTGCAGACCCATTGACTAAGCCTCTTCCACGAGCAAAACATGATCAACACCAAGGCTCCATGGGTGTTAGAACCATTACTGTGTAATCGAGATTATTGACTCTAGTGCAAGTGGGAGACTGAAGGAAATATGCCCTAGAGGCAATAATAAAGTTATTATTTATTTCCTCATATCATGATAAATGTTTATTATTCATGGTAGAATTGTATTACCCGGAAACATAATACATGTGTGAATACATAGACAAACATAGTGTCACTAGTATGCCTCTACTTGACTAGCTCGTGAATCAAAGATGGTTAAGTTTCCTAACCATAGACACGAGTTGTCATTTGATTAACGGGATCACATCATTAGGTGACTGATCTGATTGACTTGACCCATTCCGTTAGCTTAGCACTTGATCGTTTAGTATGTTGCTATTGCTTTCTTCATGACTTATACATGTTCATATGACTATGAGATTATGTGACTCCCGCTTACCGGAGGAACACTTTGTGTGGTACCAAACGTCACAACATAACTGGGTGATTATAAAGGTGCTCTACAGGTGTCTCCGAAGGTACTTGTTGAGTTGACGTATTTCGAGATTAGAATTTGTCACTCTGATTGTCGGAGAGGTATATCTGGGCCCTCTCGGTAATGCACATCACTTAAGCCTTGCAAGCAATGTAGCTAATGAGTTAGTTACGGGATGATGCATTACGTAATGAGTAAAGAGACTTGCCGGTAATGACATTGAACTAGGTATTGAGATACCGACGATCGAATCTCGGGCAAGTAACATACCGATGACAAAAGGAACAACGTATGTTGTTATGCGGTTTGACCGATAAAGATCTTCGTAGAATATGTAGGAGCCAATATGAGCATCCAGGTTCCGCTATTGGTTATTGACCGGAGATGTGTCTCGGTCATGTCTACATAGTTCTCGAACCCGTAGGGTCCGCACGCTTAAAGTTAGATGACAGTAATATTATGAGTTTATGTGTTTTGATGTACCGAAGGTAGTTCGGAGTCCGGATGTGATCACGTACATGATGAGGAGTCTTGAAATGGTCGAGACATGAAGATTGATATATTGGACGACTATATTTGGACACCGGAATGGTTTCGGATGAGATTGGGACAATACCGGAGCTCCGGGAGGTTATCGGAACCCCCCGGGAGGTATATGGGCCTTAATGGGCTTTAGTGGAAAGGAGGGGAAAGGAGCAAGGGAGGGAGTGCGCCCCCCAAGCCCAATCCGAATTGGGAGGGGGGCCGGCCCCCCTTTCCTTCCTCCCTCCTTCCTCTTCCTTCCCTCTCCTTCTCCAAATAGGAAAAGGAGGAGTCCTACTCCCGGTGGGAGTAGGACTCCCCCCCCTTGGGCGCGCCTCCTCCTCTTGGCCGGCCCCCTCCTCCACTCCTTTATATACGGGGGAAGGGGGCACCCCATAGAGAACAATTGATCCCTTGGATCTTTTAGCTGTGTGCGGTGCCCTCCTCCACCATAGTCCACCTCGATAATATCGTAGCGGTGCTTAGGCGAAGCCCTGCATCGGTAGAACATCATCATCATCACCACGCCATCGTGCTGACGGAACTCTCCCTCAAAGCTCGGCTGGATCGGAGTTCGAGGGACGTCATCGAGCTGAACGTGTGCTGAACTCGGAGGTGCCGTGCGTTCGGTACTTGATCGGTCGGATCGTGAAGACGTACGACTACATCAACCGCGTTGTGCTAACGCTTCCGCTTTCGGTCTACGAGGGTACGTGGACAACACTCCCCCCTCTCGTTGCTATGCATCACCATGATCTTGCGTGTGCGTAGGATTTTTTTTTGAAATTACTACGTTCCCCAACAGGTGGATTTATTCCATCTTCCCTGATGGTGCTCATCTCCTTGTCCATGTTCAGTGTGGCTTACAATCATTTGGTGGGGCCAATCGCATTTGTAACTTAATGGATATAGCATCCTATTCCTACTTTATAAATAAATAAAAAATCTCTAAGATGTCTACAAAACTCTTTACATAAATGCTGACCTGAACAGCAATGGGTGGCTTGCAGCTCATGTAGTGTGGTTTTATCTCTTCTTGTATGTGTTGTGTGATGCGTTCTTTATACGTATATGTTGATTGGTCTATGGATTATATGATGATATGTAATGGCTTAATGTCAGCTAGCCATACAGTTCTCGTGTGCAAGTGTCAATGTTACATAAATCAATTTCGAAAGTTTGGATGAAAGAATGGAGCAATACAGCAGAGATTAATGTTGTTGGCATCAGGTCACTTATGCAGTGGTAAACTTTTGCTCAGCGTGAATGCATGTCTACTCCCTCATTGTGTTGACATCAGTTCAGTTTCACCGTACGGGAATATGGATATGGGGCTATGGATACGGCAGTGCGGAGGTACGGCATTTTAGAAAGCATAGCCACACCGGGATATGTCAATTATATATGTTGCATACCCTGGTCGTCGGGCTGCAATTCACATTCTATTGCTGCACCTATCCTACAGAAAATTGGGGAGCTAGCTGCTAGTTTTTGTGTCCTTTCAGTTGAGCAAGTTGGGAGATCTGATAATGTCCCTGCTCAATTTTGTGGGAAGCGTGCTAGCACTTTGGAGGGATCTGACAGTTGGCTTGATGCAAATCCGGTATTCCTAGCTTCTAGCTTGTTGGATGATTGTAATCAGGTGTTAATTTCTTAATAAAGCTCCTCGCAAAAAAAATCTAAATAAAGCTTCCCTAGTTTGATGATTGTACAGTGGAGTTATTATGCAACCGGTGTTTGTTTTTATTTTTTTGAGAAAAAAGCAACAGCGTTTTATTTCATTGATGACGAAGGAGAAACATTACAAGCCCAGGGTGAGCACACAAACACACAACAACACCCGAACAACACAACAACAACATGAAAGCTCGTGAGAAGCACACCGGCACAACCACAACACATACAACACAACACAACTGCGCTATTATTCTATATACCTTAAGCCTGTGAGACATGACTGACATGGTTCGCTTCGACCTCTAACGCGGAGAAAAACTAAGTTGTCAATATCTTCACACAAAAAAAAATCATGCAACAAAATCACTCCCATGTTGAGAGTCCTTGCTCTCTCTAGTTTTCATGATGTTGATTCGTATTGTACAGATTAATTAGTTGTACAAGTGATTATGATTCGATCATACATCATAATTGTAGTCAAGTGGAATCGCGGAATCTGTGGCTTGTATTCATTATAGAAGTAGGTTTGGCGATGCCTAAGGTTTACAACTTGCACACATGGCTACGCTACTCTGCGTTCCTGCCTGCCACAGCCGCCCCTCACCATCGTACTCCTGCGCCATCGCTGGCAAATGTGGAAGCACCGGAATGGTATCAGCCTCGATTAGGATGCCCCCTCTTTCTGGTACTTGCGAAAGTTGTGCAGGTATGATGTCTTCCTATGGAGGTGTCGGCTGCCTGTTAAACACTGTCCCAGACCATTCCTAACATTTGCGACCCAGGGGACAGGCTCACGAGACCATCTTATGCCGGAAGAGAGAGTTGACGTTCCTCTCTTTGAGGGGAGGAAAGAAACACGCCCGAGCCCCCATCTGTGCCATCCATTCAAAATCGGCCATCCCTGATCGGCCGACCTGACCCACTTAGCACCCACGCTCCTCTTCCTTACCCTTCTTCCTCTGCCACGCCTCCTCCTTCCCTTTCACATCCTTCCCTACCCTTACCTCTTTCTCCTCCTTCCCTCACATAGATCGCGCCTATTCCAGTGCCTGTGTAACCCTATGCCACGTACACGACCTATCATATACCTCTTTTTTCTTACAACGTGTTTGGTTGGAGGAGTTGAAGATTGGGAATGGGAGTTCAAGATAGATGGGACTTTAAATCCTTTGATTGGCTCAGGTATATGCGAGTTAAGTAGGGAAGGGGAAGAGGAATTAAGAGGTCCAATTCCCTCGCAACGTGTTTGGTTGGGGGGAATTGAAGATTGGGAATGGGAGTTCAAGATAGATGCGACCACTAGTAGAAAAGGGACCAATGGTCCAGGCCGGTCCAACCCATTAGTCCCGGTTCAATCCAGAACCGGGACCAATGGGGGCATTGGACCCGGTTCGTGAGCCCCAGGGGCCGGCCGGGCCACATGGGTCATTGGTCCCGGTTCGTCTGGACCTATTGGTCCCGGTTGGTGGGACGAACCAAGACCAATGTCCCTCGCTCCTGGCCCACCACCATTGGTCCCGTTGGTGGCTCGCACCGGGACCAAAGGCTTCCCTTTAGTCCCGGTTCATGCCACCAACCGGGACCAAAGGGTTGGTCCTCGTTGCGGCCAGAATTTAGTCCCACCTCGCCAACCGAAAGGGAATCAGACCGGTTTATAAGCCCCTCCCTCTCTGCCTTATTGAGCTCCTCTGAAAATGAAAATAGATGCCCTTATAAAGGGAATTTAGTCTCAATTCATATGAATTTCTCTTGAAATTCGTTATGAATTTAAGTTGAATTTCCTCTATAAGCGCATATATGCTCATTTCTGAGTAGTTTTTTATATAGTTTTTTTTTCTTTTCTGCTATATTTATTTTTTCTTTTTATTTCTGAGTTGTAATAAGTTATTAAAAATAAGCATCTATGCTCATTTTTTAGTAAAGTTAATCATAACTATTTTTTCTTCTATTTATTTTTGAATTGTAATAAGTCATTAAAAATAAGCATCTATGCTCATTTTTTAGTAAAGTTAATCACAACTTTTTTTTCTTTTTTTTCTGAGTTGCAATAAGTCATTAAAAATAAGCATCTATGCTCCTTTTTTAGTACAGTTAATCACAACTATTTTTTCTTCTATTCATTTCTGAGTAGTCTTTTATATAGTTTTTTTTTCTTTTCTGCTATATTTATTTTTTTCTTTTTATTTCTGAGTTGTAATAAGCCATTAAAAATAAGCATATATGCTCCTTTTTTAGTACAGTTAATCACAACTATTTTTTGCTTCTATTCATTTCTGAGTAGTTTTCTATATAGTTTTTTTTTCTTTTTTGCTATATTTATTCTTTTCTTTTAATTTCTGAGTTGTAATAAGTCATTAAAAATAAGCATCTATGCTATTTTTTTTAGTAAAGTTAATCAAAATTATTTTTTCTTCTATTTATTTCTGAGTGGTTTTTTATATAGTTTTTTTTCTTTTCTGCTACATTTATTTTTTCTTTTTATTTCTGAGTTGTAATAAGTCATTAAAAATAAAAAAGAGGCGCAATGCTTGTTAATTTGCTTCAAGCCTTTCGGAATAGTGTCAACTGCACTGCACATAGCTCTGTGCAGTCTACCGTAATTCTCAAGGCTTGAAGCTAACCAACGTGCAGGAGCATTGAGCCTCTTCGTCATCGTCTCTGCACTCAGGGCTTATAAACAGCTGCGAGTGCCTCTCGCTTGGCGAGGTGGGACTAAAAAAACAGTTGCAGGAAGAATCAACAAAAAAACAGCTGCAGAAAATAAAAAAGTAGTTACACGGGTCCATTGGTACCGGTTCATGGCACCAACCGGTACCAATGCCACTCTTTGGTCCCGATTGGTTGAACCAACCGGGACGAATGCTGATCTTTAGTCCCGGTTGGTGCCACCAACCGGGACCAAAGGTCTTCGTTTTCCGCCCTTTGAGCTGCTGAAAAAAGGCCTTTGGTCCCGGTTGGTGGCACCAACTGGGACCAAAGGGGGGCATTAGTCCCGGTTGGTTTCACGAACCAGGACCAATGGTCTTGCTATATATACAACACTTTGCAAAAATTTCATTCAGTTCCTCATCCCCGCCGCAGACGCCGCGCTCTGCCCCGACGCCCTGCTCCTCGTCGTCGTCGCCCGCGCACGTCGTCGCCGCCCCCATCGCCGCCCGTGTCCCGCGCCGCCCCGTCATCGCCCGTGCCGCCCTGACGTCGTCGCCACCCCCGCCGTCGCCCCTGCCCCGCGCCGCCCCGAGCCCGCCATCCCCGTCGCCGCCCCGAGCCCGCCGTCCTCGTCGCCCCTGCCCCGTGCCACCCCGAGCCCGTCGTCGCCCCAGCCCCGCGCCGCCCCGAGCCCGCCGTCCTCGTCGTCCCTGCCCCGCGTCGCCCCTGCCCTGCGCCGCCCCGAGCCCGCCGTCCTCGTCGCCCCTGCCCCGCGCCTCCCCGAGCCCGTCGTCGCCCCTGCCCCGCGCCGCCTCGACGCCGTCGCCGCCCCGCTCCGCACCTCGCCGTCGCCTTCACCGTCGCCGTCGCCGGCCGTACGTGAGCATTTTTTTTATTTTTGTTAGATTTTTTTAGATTCTTTTTGTAGTTCATAGATTTTTTTGTTAGGTCAGATGTGTAGTAATTTAGATATGTAGTTCATAGATTTTTTTGTTAGATTAGATTTTTTTTTGTTAGATTACATGTGTAGTAACTAATTTGTTCATATTATGTTAGATTTTTTGTTAGATTAATTAGATTTTTTTGTTAGATTAGATGTGTAGTAATTAATTTGTTCATATTATGTTAGATTTTTTTTCGGTTAATAGATTTTTTTGATGATATTATTATTGAATATGCATGTTTGGTGATATTATTGTTAATAGATTTTTTTGGTGATATTTAGATTGTGTAATTAATTTTGTTCATAGAATTTTAATGAATTTTTTGCTCATAGTATTTAGAAAAAGTAAAAAAAATAAGAAGTAGTTTATATATAGTTGAACTAGCTAGTTGATTTAATAAACTAATTTATTTTACTATATATAGAAGTAGTTTGTTTTTAGTAAGTACTACTTATTTATTTATAGTAAGTACTTAGTAGTTGAACTATATAGTTGATTTAATTAATAAAACTACTTTTATTTAACTATATATAGAAGTAGTTCCCGCGTCGACGTCGGCGATGCCTATCCCGCATCCTCGTCGTCGTCGATTCGGCGGTGGAGGCATGCTTGATCAGGGCCATGTTCGGGACTGGGCTCCGCCGGGCTGGTATTGGGAGGTGCTACCTTCCGGGGGACGTAGGTTGGTGAGGAGGCAGCCCGTTGTTGACCCGATCCTTGTTTGGTGGCGGTCGCGTGGGCCAGTGACGGTGGTGAGGCATCCGGACACCGCGGAGGTGGTACGTCACCGTGTCAGCGAGGAGGACGAGCACGTCCGTCGCTACATGGTTGCATTGGAGGGGAGGTTCGACAATACCTGGCAGGTTCTTCAGGGATCTCACTGGAGCTATGATCCTGTGATGGTTCCTTATCTTTGGGTGTCCACCGCCCGCGTCGATACCCGTCGGGCGCTACGGTTCTAGTTATGTACAGACACCAAGAGATGATGTACTTTTGCTTATAATTATTGAATGCATGCTAATTTGAATACTATACTTTATTTTATGATTTGGTTTTGCTTATTTTACGATTTAGTTTTGCTTATTGAATGCTCATATTGGATAAGTTCTCCTTCATTCCCGTGTGCTAGACAATTTGGTATAATAATGCATTCGGGAATAAAAGGAGGAGCTACGTACATCGATCATCGATAGTCAACCCGTGATTAATAATAACGATCTAATTTAATATTTGAATAATGAACGTAGGCCGGAAATGTCGTACTCATCGGACGACGAAAACCGCCCGGGGGAGTGCGACTGGTGCCACGACGACCGATGTATCTGCGACAGGTTCATTGAGCTGGACGAAGATCGGCGCTTCAGCATTAAGCTCGAGGAGACCTGCGATGTTCATACGGTATGCAACGACGACAATATTTTTTTTCGTAATTAAGCACGACTTCAACTATTTTAACGTAATTAAGCACGACTTCAACTATTTTAACGTGTATTTTTCATCTTTTCCAATTCGACTAGCTTATCCCATGCTTTGCAAGATGCTATGTCTTGGAGAGGATGGATTTTGAAAATCATGAAAGTTTCGAAACCAAAAAAATTATCCTAAGTATCCATCATGGTGTGGATTTTCAAGTAAAGTTGTACAATGCTCAGAGTGTAACCCATTTTGGTTGCAAAAATTGGGAAGCACTTTGCAAGATGTATGATCTTGATGAGGGTATGCTTGTCACCATGGATCTTGGTCATCCTACAATCGAGCAAGAGAGACCTTCGATTTGGGTCCTTGTGGATACACCTCCAATTCTTCCCCCATGTGAGCTAAACATAGTTATTAAGTAATTTATATTGTTTATTTCAAAATATATAGTTGATAACTTATCTCCATTGACAGCTTATTTTCATTCTTCAAAGAATGTGCGGAAGATGGTAGACAGAACGTACTACACCGAAGGCTCCGAATTAACTTATCAGGAGAAAAATCATCTGGTCGGATTTTGTACTGATCTTGAGAATTACAATATCTACAATCAAACTCCTAAACATTATGGTCAATACGTGCCACTAGTGCACGTGTTGAACTACGGTAACTATCATGGAGATACCCTGGTAAGATTATTTTTTACTATTACAACATCCGTGCATCTTTTTGCACACTTCTAAAACTAGTACATCATTGCTAACTACGAAGTTATTACTATGTTTTTCAACAGATAATCCCGAATGATTGTGTGCCTCATCTGATGTATACGCATGCTAGCCTTCATGTTTTGAACATACAACCAGGTCGTCCTACGAATCTCAATTGTCCATACCGGGTTTCTAAAAGAAGTGGAGACATAACAATCAAAGAATGGAAAAAATGTATGGACAGTCGTAAGGAGCTTCTTGGAAGCAATAAGCAGCGAAGGGCAAGAATTGGAGACAGGATGATCGCCATTCTTCATAATGGAGAGTCAGGGTCTATATTATTTTATGCTATTTTACCTTAAGGGTGTTTAGGTCCTACCTGATACTGATGATCATGTGCTAAGAACAATTATGTAGGGTTGGGTTCGATGACTATGAGGATGATGATCGTATGACTTATTATTAATAACGAGTAGAAGTTGTATGATGATGCATGATTAGTAGGACTTGTTATTATATATGATGATGTATGATGCAAGCATGCATGAGCATGTTATATCTACGGGTGCAATGAATATAGCAGCAGCGTTGATAAACCGAGGACGAAGATATAAGAGAGGACACTTCTCTCTATTAGCTAGCTGTAATAACAACCTAAAAATAACCCCCAAAACCCCTAAAGCAGCCACTTTTGTAAAAAAAATTGACTTTTGGTCCCGGTTGGAACCACCAATCGGGACCACAGGCCCCCTGACTTGGCTCGGCGCACAGGGCCACGTGGAGGCACATTGGTCCCGGTTCATGTTTAAACCGGGACTAATGGGTGGAGGCATTAGTAACGACCCATTAGTCCCGGTTCATAAAC
Source organism: Triticum timopheevii (assembly GCA_963921465.1). Lineage (NCBI taxonomy): Eukaryota > Viridiplantae > Streptophyta > Magnoliopsida > Poales > Poaceae > Triticum > Triticum timopheevii. The sequence continues at coordinate 614,866,221 of OY997270.1, forward strand.
CTGGACTAAAGGCCCTTACGAACCGGGACTAATGGGTGGTTTTCTACTAGTGGACTTTAAATCCTTTGATTGGCCACATAGATGGAGAATAGTGTGTATCGTTTCTCTAAGACAAGTTAAATGGTCAGCTATTTACCGCCGGCAGTGTTGTACAAATTCATCGAGCAACAAAAACTCCAAGTTATCATTCACCTGATGAGAGAAGAAAACAATTAACTACTCACAGGCCGAGGAACACAAAAAATTATCTCAAAGATGAATAGGTGATCCTAGAAATCACAATATTTCCTTGCAGTTGTCATATTCTGTTCTTACACATGGCCGGTTCAAATGGTGGCACCCCAGGCGACCTTGAGTCCTTGAGTGATGTGAAATTTTTTCCCGTCTCCAGCCATCAGTGTGTCATATATCGCTATGAGTGATGCCCCTGCACAGGATTGCACAGAATCCACGACATGACCTCGGCTACGTCCATGTCCCTCTTGTTGTCCATAGCCACGGATGCTGATGAATTATTGTGTAGGGAGAAGCCAGCCCACGGAGAGAAGAGTAGCGGCTAGCGAGAGATCAGCCATCAGCTGCCGCCGTTCCCAACACAAGATCCTCTTACTTCTCTTAGATTATCTCCAATGGCCTTGCTCCAAACAGAAAATCTGAACCATCGAGCAGATCCAAAAACAATTGCAAGTATGACCGGGTAATGAACTAATGATAAAACATGGATGAAGGAGAGTACGTGAACACAAACTAAACCTAGGCATGAAACATGGCTGCCGCATGAAGTGGAGGCTGCAGATGAATGGGAGAAAGAAAGCGGATTGCAGACTGCAAGGAAGGGGCTACGGAGGAAGAGTAGAGGGAGGGTGAACCGGACCGGCGCGGATGCAGTCGCGTAGCACAAGCACACCCACGACGGAAAGCCGGTGCATCGGGGAGGAAGGCACGATGGTGCAGAGGAACAAACGGCAGCGCGGAGGGACAGAGAACCTGTTCGGCTGGATAAGAAGTGGGCCTTGGACGGCCCGATTAAGGAGAGAAAAAGCAGGTCGTTCTGCGTGGAAGCGGCCTGCGAGACGGTGCATGCAGCGCGCAGGCGACTTGGGACGACGGGAGTTGGATATGAATCATTGGTTCGAGGATCCGACGGTTGAGGTAGTCAAATCGTTGTGGAGGCTCCTAGCTAGCTGCATTATACTATTTGTCAATACACCTTAAGCCTGCGAGACTAACGCGGAGAAAAACGAAGTTGTCAATATCTTCACAGAAAAAAAATCATGCAACAAAATCACTCCCATGCCGAGTGGGTGCTGAAGTGCGGCGCGGGTCGCGTCGACGAGATTCTGGGGCTCGCTCCGTCAGACTGCAATGTCGCCCCTCCGCCAGGCGTACACCGCTACGACGTCCTCATCCACGTCCACAGGGTGGAGGACTGGACCCGCTCTCGCTGCGATCTTCGCACTCCGGCCAGAGTGGGATCCCGTCTTCAGAGGAGGAGGATGATCGTCCAATGCCGCGCACGGAGCCAGGCTACTGGGTGGGTGGCGTTGAAGATGGACAGGGGAAGACTAGGCGCAACGTGCTCCGCGTAGCAACATTGGGCTGCAACAGCTTCCACATCCTGGGGGACCGCGCGAAGACGGATACGACCAAGGCGGCCGTGGGGGGCGCTCCTGGAGGGACACACTCCTGGGACGCGGTAGGACATCCAAGGGCAAGGCGCCGACGGTGGAGGCGCCTAGGCGCGATAGGGCGGGCAGGGCCGCTCTGTCGAGCGCGCGGCATCCCCGGCCGCCAATGCCACGACATTACTCGTGACACCGCCCCTTCTGCCGCTGTGTAGAGTGCCACCAGCTCCTGAAGAAGACCGGATCGTGATGTTCTTCTCCTTCTCGGACTTGGGACGTATCTTCTCTCCACCGCCGTGCACCGGCTGCATGCAGCTCGAGATCGAGAATGCCATGCTGGAGGCCCTTGCCAACCCACTCGACTTCAACTCTGATGGCGCGCTGGGGCTCAGTACTCCCCCCACTCCAAGGGTGGCCCAGCCGATGGACATGCAGGCAGTCCTGCTCCCGGACATGCTGCCCTACATCGCCCACCCCTCTGCTGCTATGGTGGAGCTCCAAGAAGTGGAGGCGGTCACCCAGAGGGTGAACGACATGCAGATCTAGGCCCCCTGGGGCGCTCCAGCTCTTTGACACCGTGCTGGCCCCCATCCTCTCGTCTCCAAAGCTGTCGCGCACGTCCGAACCGCCCAAGTCCAAAGCTACATCAGTTCCCTCAAGGCGCAGTGCAAGGCAAGCTGCGACAAACTCCAGCATCCCGGTGTCACATTGGGCAGTGCTCCGCCTCATCTAGGAGCTGGGAGAGCTGGGCCCGAATGATAGGATGACCCTGGAGGCTGCGGCAAGGCTGATCAAGCGCTTTGATGAACCTGAAAGTGCTAGTATCGACTAGCGGGGGGTGAATAGGCGATTTTTATGAAAGTCTTCAAAACTTGGAAGTTTCGAAGACTAACAAGCGAAATGCCCTAATTGATATGCAACGGAAGATAAACTACAGTAAGCAAACCATAGTCAAGTATGCAATGATGTGAAAGCACGGGACTAATAGCAGCTACGTAGTAAGGATCAGGATGAAAGATAGTATGAAGCCAATCAACAATAGTAGTCAAGCAATGAAGTCAAATAGGTACGACAGATAGGCAATGACTTCATGAAGACAGACTCAAAATAAAGGATGGGAAAGGATAGAACCAGTCGTTTGTTGAAGACTCAGGATTTGTTGGACCAGTTCCAGTTGCTGTGACAACTGTACGTCTGGTTAGGGAGGCTGAGATTTAACTTAGAAGACCGTGTCTTCACCTTATTCCCCTTGAGCTAAGGACACCCAGTCCTCGCCCAATCACTCAGGTAAGTCTTCAAGGTAGACTTCCAAACCTTCACAGACTTCGTTCACCGGTGATCCACAATGACTCTTGGATGCTCAGAACGCGACGCCTAACCGGTTGGAGGATTCACAGTCCTCAAGTGTAATAAGTCTTCAGGTCACACAGACAGAAAGACTTCAGTGATGCCTAACACTCTTTGACTCTGGCTGTTTGGGCTTGGTCCTCGCAAGGATTTCTCTCTCTCAAAGGCTTCGAGGTGGGTTGCTCTCAAACGACAAAAGCCGTGCACTAACTCTGAGCAGCCACCAATTTATGGTGTAGGGGGTGGGCTATTTATAGCCACTGGGCAACCCGACCTGATATGTCCGAAATGACCTTGGGCCACTAAGGAACTGACACGTGTTCCAACGGTCAGATTTCAAACACACACGGCAACTTTACTTGGGCTACAAGCAAAGCTGACTCATCCAGCTCTGGATAAGATTTGCTCTCATAGTCTTCGCTCGAAGACATAGGATTTGGGTTGAGCATCACTTCAGTCATTCTGACTTAGTTCACTTGGACCCCACTTAACAGTACGGTGGTTCCTATGACTCAACAAAGAAGAAAAGAAAGCAACGAAACCACACAGTCTTCGCGCTTCATAGTCTTCACGCGATGTCTTCTCATGTCATAGTCTTCAATATGAATATCTTCTCATACCACCATTGTCTTCAATGTCTTCATACATTTTTAGGGGTCATCTCCGGTAGGTAAACCGAATCAATGAGGGACACTACCTGCGTTATCCTGCAATTTTCACAAACGCATTAGTCCCTCAACCAACTTTGTCGTCAATACTCCAAAACCAACTAGGGGTGACACTAGATGCACTTACAATCTCCCCCTTTTTGGTGAATGATGACAAACTGGTTGAAGTTTTCAACGGGGATAAAGTATGTGAAATTGTAAAGGATAGGGTATTGTCTTCATAAGTAGCAAGGGCTCCCCCTGAAGATGTGCATATAAGTAATTTGCTTTTGGAATGCAAATGCACATGGAAGGTTGTACTTGTGGAGATTCTCTTCAACTTATGAAGATAATTCATCATGCATGAAATGATATAGCAAGTAGAATGACATGCATAATGAAAAATGGACGTCTGCAGAATGATCTAAGTGCGGAAGTTATCATCGCACATGCGGAATTTATCATCGCATCACAGTAAAGCAAATAAGTAGTAGACGACCATCGAGTTTAGGTGTTACAACTCAAAGAACCAACTGTTTCAAAAACGAGAGTTGTAAACACGAGGCAAAATATAAAGCAACCGCCCATATGAACCCGCTTGAAGACTATCAACTCATACGCTTCTCCCCCTTTTGTCAGTAATGACCAAAAAGGTTTGAAGACATAAAGCATCTACTCGTCTTCATGAGTAGGTGAAGCAGCAGGGTTGTTGTTGTTGCTTGGCGGTGCAAACGTACTTGGTGCAGTGTCGATGCATGTAGAGGTAGGAGGCAGTGAAGTAGCATCATCTTCATCATCGATCACTCTGGCATTCACAGTTGCCGCGGAGGAAGAATAGTCAGAGTCTTCAAGGGATGGAGTTTGATGTAGGACAGCAGTCCGTGGAGGAGTGGAGTCAAACTGGAATCTTTCATTGAAGCCATCGTCTTGAAGATCTGCTTCAGCACTAAGGAGCGTCAAACTCTTCCATGACCGCCGACAAGTCTCATGAGCAACAAATGCATTCTTGGTGGCAAGATTTCGAATGCGATTGACATCCACCAAGAGGCTTTGCATTTGTCTCTTGAGCCAATAGTGATGCTTATCTTGTTTCTGATGAAGTGCCACAAGAAGTTCTCGGTCATTGAGAACACGAGAGCGCTTCTTAGGCCTTTGGGCAATGGTGCTTTCAGTGGCTTCAGTATGCGCACGATGAGGCAGACGAGTATTTCCAGCCATTGGATAGATACGTGTTACTGCTTGGACGCCTTCGATGGGTTGAGTGAAGCTTTGGTGCTCGACATTCTGAAGACAAAGAGGCTTCTTGGCAGGGTCAGAGTATATGGCTTCAACTGACATATCAACCTCTGGTAAAAAGATCAGATGATTGCGAGCAGAGGGCTGATAGTTGACAGAGGAGTGTCACTTGATGAGGCGCATGACCCATGGAGCATAGAACTTCAGACTAAAAAGGTCGGATCCAGACGCAGCAAGGTGCCTGATGAAGAATTCTTGGGAATTGAAGCTGATGCCATTGAGAATGTAAAAGACCAAAGTCTTCATGGCTCCTTCAAGTTTGGCCGCTGATGAATGTCCTTTGATAGGCCATAGAGTTCGCCTGATACTCAAGGTCATCAACAAAGAACTCTGTTGGATATTCAACGTCAGATGGCAAAGGCTTCATCATGCTTAACATCTGGCTCATGTTGGGTTCTGGCTTATAGAAGATGCTCTCCAGTGCATTGCGGTGTAGTTGATAATCAGGTTCATATAGCTCTCCGGGAGTGGGTAGGCCTGTAAGCTCAATGATATCCAGAGCTTTGGCTTCATGATGAACATTTCCGGTCATCCACTCGAGAACCCATGTCTTGATATCTCTGTTGTAGCCGCGAATGTGGAGGGTAGCATAAAATTGAAGCAGCAGTTCTTCATTCCAGTGTTCCTTGTCTGTCACAAAGTTGAGCAGACCAGCATCACGAAAACAGTCAAGTGCTTCTTCTAAGCACGGCAGTCCAGCAATGGCTTCAGTGTCGAGGCGCATATGAGGGAAAATGCTCCCTTGATCATACAGAACGCAGGAGTAATAGCTTCGCTGTTGATAACTCCAGAACCGATCAGATGATATCCTTGGCTTTGAGTAGGGGTTCTTGGCGCTGTAAAAGAAGGTATTGTGGCTTTTGAAGCCATTGGCATTGAAGGACCCTGGAGAGTTTGCAGTACCCGGAAACCTTGGCAGTCTTGGCTTTGGTTTCTGGACCTGAGGCCTATGCTCAACATGATAATCAAATTGAGGTCCAGAGGCAGTAGGCGGAGGTACCAGAATGGGCCATCGGACAGTGGTTAGCTGACCATGACTGTATGCTAGCTCAATTGTATGGGGCCTTGGTGGCGGAACAGGAGCAGTGGCAACAGCTGAGGCTTCAGGCTGCACAACAGGTGCTTTAGGAACAGTGGCCTCATTGGCTTCAGGCACACTGGTTGGTGCAAGATCCACATTGGCTGCAGCCATGACTACGTCATTGGCTTCATTGGCGTTGGTGGTGGCAGCTTCAACATTTTCAACCTCCACTTGACGAGATGGAGGGTCGAGCACTGGTGTGTTCACATCAGGAACAACTTCTTCAATCACTGGGGGAGTGGGGACACGTACGTCTTCTTGTCTTTCATCGGCTGATGCAGCCGGATTGTCTTCAGCACCTTGGGCTTTAGACACGGAGACATTCACAATTGGAGTGGGTTCAGAAAAGACTTGACGTGCAACAGGTTGGTGTTGCACTTCTCCTTCTGGAACGCTCGAAAGAGGGACTTGAGGCCTTTGTCCTGTGCGAAGCATGCGAAATGCTGGCAACGCCTTTGGAGATGGAGTTGGCTGGGCCTCAAAGTATTCTTCTTCTTCTTGCACGGGTGGTGTAACTTGTTGTTGTTGTTGGGGAGTACTTGGGGAGTCTTGTTGCTGTGGGTGATCAGCCCACGATGCATCCTGAGTAGTTGGCGTCAGAGGACGACCAATGCTGATGAGTTTGCTGTTCGTGAGAACAAGCGATGATACCACGTTGTGTTCGATCTGAGGAAGAACTTCATCATCTTCAACATTGTCATCTTGACCAATGTCTTCAGCAGCGGTGGGTTCAGCTGCTGGAATGTCTTCAGCTTCATGTGCCTCTATGGTAGCAGGCTCATGAACTCTCATTCGTCGTTCTTGATGTTCAGACGCAGGGTGAACCACTGAGATGGGTTCAACAACCAAGGGCTCTGTGGGAGCAGCCCTATTCTTCTTGGTCTTGCGCTTCTTCTTGGAGGGAGAGGCATTAGAGGCTTCAGTATTCTTCCTCTTTCTGGCTTCAGCCTCGGCAGCCCTCGTCTTCTTCTGTCTTGAAGCGGTTGTCGTGACCTTTGGCTTCGAGCCAGTCATGCTGCTTGGGAAGACAATGCGAGGTGCTTCTTGACTTGAAGGTGCAGGTTGGGCTGTAGAGAGCTTCTTCTTCTTTGCAGCCATTCTGGGGTCAATGCCAGGACGAGCAAGAGACTTTCGCTTCTCGGCCTCATTGTATGAAAGCACGCATTTGTCTGCCAAACTCTTCATGCGCTCGCGTGAGCCCTGAGCTTCTTGACGCTTCTTGAGAAAGGCTTCTTTAAGCTCATGCAACATGACCTTGAAGTTTCTGACATCTTGCACACTGAGCTTCGCCACATGCTTCTTGAACTGAGCCTTCTCATAATCAATTTTGTTCTTCAGCTCAACGATGCACTGAGCGAGAGCTAGCTCGGAAGCAATGGCGCCATTGAAAGAGACGCTGAGGCCGATGGGAAGCTGCAGATCTTCAAAGCTGAGATTTGGTGTGTTAAACCACTCATCAATGAAGTTATGGATGATTGCCACATCAAAGAGAGGCAAGTTGTTGAAGATTTCTGCTTCTTCCTTGCTTTTGATCAGTTGCTCAAGGGCATCATCTGCAAGATCTTCATCGCTGGACAGATCAATGGGTTCTTCACGCAAAATGGCAGCAGGAGTCAAGGTTTGATCAGTATGCCTGACAATTTGCTTTTTCTTCTCCGTCCTCTTGGAGATACATGATTGATCTTCAGACTGCACACTGTCTTCAAGAGGTGCAGTGGCCAGTGGCTTCGCACGTGAAGCTTTTGGAGGTGCTGATCTAGAAGCCTTTGGCTTCTTTTGCTTCTGCGGCTTTGAAGGAGGAGCTGGGGCTTCATCTGTGTCAGCATCATTATCAGAATGATCTACCCTGGCACCTTGGACCAAGATGTAGGTGACGAGGCCATCGAGGTTGGAGAAGGGGCCGATTACATTAGGTTCTGCATAACGAGAGCCGTCGGCACGGGGAGCAGAGGAACCAGGGTTGAAGTCTAATCCCAATGACTTCTTGTTTTCCTTGGCCGAAGCCTTGGCGTGCTGAAAGTTGCGCTTGAAGAGAGCATCATCACGACACCAGAGTAATGATGTGGGATCGGCGTTCTCAGGCTGAGGTCCACGGACCATGCAGGGATAGAAACCTTGTGCAATAGCTTCAGCTCTGTTCTTGGGTTGAAGGCCTCGATAGAGAATATCGCCCCAAGGACTCTTGATAGCATTCTTCTCTGCATATTCCTTGGTCATGAATTTGTACTTGAACCATTCTTCAGCCCAATAGCGTCGAATCCATTGGATTCGTGTCTTGCGCTGATGATCAGTCTCTTCAGGATCTGTCTTGTAGAGCTCTGCCAGGTCATCAGGCAGATCTTTGGATGTTCCCTCTCGACGCTGTCTGCCACCCTTCCTTGCTGATTTTTCTGCAGCCATGAACTTCAAACTGAATGGCTTCAATATGTTCAAAGGCTTCAGAGACTTACGCTTGCTGGTCAAGCAGGAACTGGCTTCAGGAGAGCTGATATGATGCTGTAAGTATTCTGCAAACAAATGCAGACTATGAGAACCAAGGGATTCTCCCACGGACATGTACCTGTGACAGCATTAGAGATGCAAGGGAAGGGGAAGAGGTCATATGCATTCTCAGAAGATTTTGAAGATAAATCAGTTTGAAGACATTGACCTCATGATGCGAAGACATTCACTTATGTGTTGTGAGTTGGTTCCAGATTTGTACGAATCCGTGAATAAGTACAAGTGAGGAATCAAACTGGATATGAAATTTAAGTGAATAGACTAGGCAGTATGAGAAGCAGACAGAATAGATCTAACATTGTGTAGGCAGAAACCAATTTCGGTAAATAGGATGAATCTTGAAGTTCGAAAAGGTGGTAAAATAGAGTTATAATTACCGCACGAAGAACTGCTAGATGAGATGAATAGGAGACCGAGCAGTTCAGCCCACCATGCCCTAACTTGGCGACGGAGGACACCTACGGCGATGGCGGAGAGGACGATGTCCGCGGCCGGCATGAGGACGGCGTCGGAGAAGTCGCGGCAGCTAAGCGCTTCGTCGCCGGCGTCGTCGAGAGCTAGCGGTGGCGCTAGGGTTTTGACGAGGCGGAGAGGTGGAAGAAGGATTTCTTTACCGCAGCGGACAAGTATTTATAAGGAGGTGTGCGACACAGCGCAATTACGCTGGTGCCCCTAGCGGTTCACATCTGAGGGGCACGTGGCAAGCATGCAACATACTCAGAGTTGTCCCACGTTCCCACACCCACCGGACATGTCGGATAGTTGTTCCGGCTTCTCCAGATTTCAACAATAAAGATGAGTCATTTAAAACAGACTTAATGTTTGTCTCTGTGCCTTCTGCTGACTAGGACGCAGAGAAGACATTTCACAGTTTCAATAGAATGCATATGATTTGGACAAATAGAGTTTGAGATCGAAAGCATAGAGAGGTTAGGGTCCGATCACATTCACTTAGGTCAAAAGATTCAACTTGAAGACATAGCTATAAGTGAATGCTGTAGAAGATAGAACACTAGTATATATATATATATATATCAGGAAGCAATCAAATCATCATAGTGAAGAGAATCATGAAGATAAATTGAAACTGAAGACAAACCAAATGCGAAGTCATTGCAAAAATAATGCCATGAGTGAAACACTTCAAATAGAGAAATTTGGTGGTGGCGTTACCCATAGTATCGAAAGTATTAGACCCAGACACGGCGCACAATTATCGTGGCGCTCCGAAGTCAAATTCCATGTTAATGTATTCACACTCAGAATGTAAGTCTTCATTAATTGAAGATATACAGTACTTCGTGTGTTGCACATCTAAGTCATCAACATGCATAAGTGTTAGGATGTGTGCCTGATCACAGGACATTTGAGGATTCCAAGATAATTAGCTCACACCGTAACTTGCAAAACCTTTTCTCATCCAAGGGCTTTGTGAAGATATCTGCCAGTTGCTATTCAGTGTTGACGTGAATGATGTCAATATCTTTCTTCATGACATGATCTTTGAGAAAGTGATGACGAATTTCAATGTGCTTTGTCTTCGAGTGCTGAACTGGATTGTTGGCTATCTTGATGGCACTTTCGTTGTCGCAAAAGAGAGGTACTTGTTTCAGATTGATGGCATAGTCCTTGAGAGTTTGCTTCATCCATAGAAGCTGAGCACAACAAGATCCAGCAGCAATGTATTCAGATTCAGCAGTTGAGAGTGATACACAGTTCTGCTTCTTTGAAGACCAACAGACAAGTGATCGTCCCAGAAAGTGACATGTGCCTGATGTAGACTTGCGATCCACCTTGTCACCAGCATAATCAGCATCCGAGAATCCAACCAAATCAAATTTTGAGCCCTTGGGATACCATAATCCGAGTGTTGGGGTGTAAGCCAAATATCGAAGAATTCGCTTCACAGCTAAGTGATGCGATTCCTTTGGTGCCGCTTGGAATCGAGCACACATGCAAACACTAAGCATAATATCTGGCCTAGATGCACATAGATAAAGTAAAGAACCAATCATGGAGCGGTATACCTTTTGATCGAACTCTTTACCATTGTCGTCGGGACCAAGATGGTGTTTGGCTGGCATTGGCGTCGTGTAACCTTTGCAGTCTTCAATTCCAAACTTCTTCAGACAATCTTTGAGGTATTTTTCTTGAGATATGAAGATGCCATTCCTTTGCTGGCGAATTTGAAGACCAAGGAAGAACCTCAGCTCACCCATCATGGACATCTGATATTGCTCTTGCATCATGTACCCAAACTCATCACTATACTTCTGGTTGGTGCAGCCGAAGATTATGTCATCCACATATATTTGGCACACAAACAGTTCACCATCATATGTCTTCGTGAAGAGTGTGGGATCGAGGGATCCAGGTTTGAAGCCTTTGCTCTTCAAGAAGTCTTTGATTGTATCATACCAAGCGCGGGGTGCTTGTTTGAGGCCATACAGTGCTTTGTTTAGCTTGTACACCATGTCAGGATGTTTTGGATCTTCAAAGCCAGGTGGTTGAGCTACATATACTTTTTCTTCAATCTTGTCATTGAGAAATGCACTCTTCACATCCATTTGATATAGCAAGATATTGTGATGATTAGCGTAGGCTAGCAGTATGCGAATAGCTTCAAGCCTAGCCACAGGAGCAAAGTTTCATCGAAGTCAATTCCTTCTACTTGAGTATATCCTTGAGCCACAAGACGTGCTTTGTTTCTGACGACTTGACCATGCTCATCTTGCTTGTTACGATATATCCATTTTGTTCCAATAATGTTATGCTTGCGAGGGTCAGGTCGCTTGACAAGTTCCCAAACATTGTTTAGCTTGAACTATTGAAGTTCTTCTTGCATAGCTTGAATCCATTTAGGTTCCATAAAAGCTTCAGCAACTTTCTTGGGTTCTGATATTGACACAAATGAAAAGTGCCCATAGAAGTTTGCTAACTGTGTTGCTCTTGAGCGAGTAAGTGGACCAGGCGCATTGATGCTGTCAATTATCTTCTCAATTTGTACTTCATTTGCAACACGAGGATGAACTAGACGAAGACTTTGCTCTTGCTGATCATTTTCATCATTGAGAGGATTGTCTTCGGTCTGAGTATTGTCTTCAGGTTGATTTGGTGCAGAAATGATAAGTTCCTCTTCAGGTTGTGCTTCAGAAGGCATGATTTCACCAGTTCCCATTAGCTTGATTGATTCGCTTGGTGGAGCTTCATCTAGTGTACTTGGCAGGATCTCTCTCTATGAACCATTTGTTTCATCAAATCTCACATCCACAGTTTCAACGATTTTGTAGAGATAGAGGTTGAAGACTTTGTAGGAGTGTGAGTCCTTTCCATAGCCAAGCATGAAGCCTTCGTGAGCCTTAGGTGCAAATTTTGACTTGTGATGGGGGTCCTTGATCGAGCACCTAGCTCCAAATACTCTGAAGTAACTGACATTTGGCTTTTTGCTAGTAAGGAGCTCATAGGATGTTTTGTTCAGAAGCTTATGGATGTAGACACGATTGATGATGTGACATGATGTATCAATAGCTTCAGGCCAGAACTTTCTTGGTGTCTTGTATTCATCGAGCATTATTTGAGCCATCTCAATGAGGGTTCTGTTCTTGCGTTCAATGATGCCATTTTGCTGAGGTGTGTATGGAGCAGAGAACTCATGAGTGATTCCCATTGTATCCAGATAAAGATCAAGTCCGGTGTTCTTGAATTCAGTGCCATTATCACTTCTGATATGCTTGATCTTCACACTATAATTGTTCATTGCTCGATTGGCGAAGTGTCTGAAGACATCTTGCACTTCAGTCTTGTAGAGAATTATATGAACCCATGTGTATCTTGAGTAGTCATCAACAATGACGAAGCCATAGAGACAAGCAGTTGTTATGAGGGTGGAGTAGTGAGTAGGTCCAAATAAGTCCATGTGCAACAGCTCGAAGGGTTGAGATGTTGTCATGATTGTCTTCGAGGAGTGCTTTGCCCTAGTCATCTTTCCAGCTTCGCAGGCACCACACAAATAATCCTTCTTGAACTTGACATCCTCGATGCCTATGACATGCTTCTTCTTGACGAGTGAGTGTAAGTTCCTCATGCCAGCATGCCCCATCCTTCGATGCCAGAGCCAGCATTCTGAAGCTTTTGCGAGAAGGCATACGGCAAGCTGTGGACCTGCTGAGAAATCTACCATGTATAGATCATCTTTTTGATACCCTTCAAAGACTAGAGACTTGTCAGATTCCATTAGTACAAGGCAACGATATTTTCTGAATAGCACAATCATGTTCAAGTCACAAAGTATTGAGACAGACATTAAGTTGAAACCAAGGTATTCAACTAGCATCACTTTATCCATGTGTTGATCCTTTGAGATTGCAACTCTACCTAGACCCAATACCTTGCTTTTACCAGTGTCAGCAAATGTGATGTGACTCTTGTCGGATGGACGTAAGGTTGAGTCCATGAGAATACTTCGATCACCAGTCATATGATTTGTGCATCCACTGTCCATAATCCATTCTGACGCTTTTGGTGATGTAACCTACAGTGCAGTTAGGAGGATAGGCTTCACAAGAGTGTTGTGAAGCATAAGCATTTGGCACATATAGGGATTGTCATAGCTTAGATCAAGGTTAGGACATATAGTATGACTGGTAAGTGATTCAGATGTGACGTATATAGTAAGGCATTTTATCATGCGTCCTGAATATGTTTTAGGTCCCCGGCAATAGCATCGGACGCCTTTGATTGCAGGCTGGAGACCTTTCTCTGCAAAAGAAAGTTAATTCTTCTTCGCCACCCACATTTTCAGGGGTGGCTTGGAAGCAATGAGTCTAAGTGCAGCATCTAAGAATTTTGGCTTTAGAGCCCTAGCAAATAGCCTTGCAGGAGATGAATGATACTCATATGAATAAGCAGAAAAGTTCTTAGTTCTATGAACATAGCGGTTCGAAGACACACTCTCATATTCATAAGTCTGAGTATGATTTCCCTGCAAAACATTGGCGTTAGGGTGACTCAGGTGAGTCCTGTATCTGTATGAAGCCTTTGAGACATATGAAGCTATATGTCTGGGGTTTGTCTTCTTCCTTGGTGGTGTCATGACGACATTCACAGGAAGATTCTCAATGCACTGCTTAGGTACCCAGATCTTCTTCATAGGTGGTCCATTCCTGCAGTTAGTACCAATGTACCTGGCAAACACTTCACCATTCTAATTCTTGAACAGCTTATAGTTTGCATCAAAGGATTCATCAATGATAATAGGATTAGCACAGGTAAAGCCAGATAAAAGTGGATGGATCTACTGAAGGTTCCTTTGCAGCAACCCATGTGGTTTTGGGGTACTGCTCAGGCTTCCAGTACGAGCCATCAACATTCATTTTCCTTTCGAACCCAACACCCTCTTTCTTAGGGTTTCGATTCAGAATCTGCTTTTTGAGGACATCGTAGAGTGTCTGATGTCCCTTCAAACTTTTGTACGTCCCTGTTTCAAGCAATGTCTTCAACATAGCATTTTCATCAGCGACAGTAGTGGTATCCTCCGCAGAGGGGTTACTGACCACATCAGTAGGTGAAGACAATGAAACAATAGCAGCAGTGGAACATTCAGCAACAGATGTAGCGTTATCACGCACAATGCATTTTAGACATGGTGGTTCAAATTCTTTCTGTGTAACGCTGATTTGTTGAGCAAGTAATGAATTGTGCTCCTTCTGAAGATCTTCATAATCCACTCTTATCTTTTCAAGGTCTAGCTTTCTTTGAAGACATTCAGAAGAAAGTTTCTCATGATTAGACAAGAGAGCATTATGTTGATCTTGAAGGGCATCAAACTTGGAATGAAGTCTCTGAAGACTCTCAGCCAAAGCTTTTGACTGATCCATTTCTTCACCCAACATATCATCGCTCTTACTAAGCATGTCTTGAACCTTTTCCAAGACTCTTTGTTGTTTAGTGGCAAGGGAAGCAAGCTTGACATAACTGGGGCCAAATTCATCACCTGATTCATCATCGCTAGATTCAGAGAGGTAGCATTCAGTTACCTTATCACCCCTTGCCATGAGGCATGATGAGGATGATGAGAATTCAGGTGCAAAGGTCATCTCCTTAAGAGACTCCTTGTAGTCCTCATACCACGGATCATGACGAGTGCGATGACCTTCATAGACCTCAGAAAGCCGGTCCCAGATTAGCTTCGCGTGATTGAGGTGCATAACATTCCTGAACTGATTTCGGGACAGATGAGAGCAGATGACATCCTTCGCCGTAAGGTTCAGTAGAGTGTACTTGCGAATGTCATCGGCCTCAGCCATCTTGCATAGATCAGTGAGGCCAATCTCAGTGACGGTCCACAGTTCGCTATCCATTGCCATGAGTTGCTTCTTCATCATGGCCTTCCATCGGGGATACTCATGACCGTCAAAGGTTGGGCAAGATGTGTTCCTCAATCCTGCAGTCGACATAGCTAAAACTCCAGGTGGTTAAACCGAATCACACAGAATAAGGGAGTACCTCGCTCTGATACCAATTGAAAGTGCTAGTATCGACTAGAGGGGGGTGAATAGGCGATTTTTATGAAAGTCTTCAAAACTTGGAAGTTTCGAAGACTAACAAGCGAAATTCCCTAATTGATATGCAGCGGAAGATAAACTACAGTAAGCAAACCATAGTCAAGTATGCAATGATGTGAAAGCACAGGACTAATAGCAGCTAAGTAGTAAGGATCAGGATGGAAGATAGTATGAAGCCAATCAACAATAGTAGTCAAGCAATAAAGTCAAACAGGTACGACAGATAGGCAATGACTTCACGAAGACAGACTCAAAATAAAGGATGGGAAAGGATAGAACCAGTCGTTTGTTGAAGACTCGGGATTTGTTGGACCAGTTCCAGTTGCTGTGACAACTGTACATCTGGTGAGGGAGGCTGAGATTTAACTCAGAAGACCGTGTCTTCGCCTTATTCCCCTTGAGCCAAGGACACCCAGTCCTCGCCCAATCACTCTGGTAAGTCTTCAAGGTAGACTTCCAAACCTTCACAGACTTTGTTCACCGGTGATCCACAATGACTCTTGGATGCTCAGAACGCGACGCCTAACTGGCTGGAGGATTCACAGTCCTTAAGTGTAATAAGTCTTCAGGTCACACAGACAGAAAGATTTCAGTGATGCCTAACACTCTTTGGCTCTGGGTGTTTGGGGTTGGTCCTCGCAAGGATTTCTCTCTCTCAAAGGCTTCGAGGTGCGTTGCTCTCAAACGACAAAAGCCGCGCACTAACTCTGAGCAGCCACCAATTTATGGTGTAGGGGGTGGGCTATTTATAGCCACTGGGCAACCCGACCTGATATGTCCGAAATGACCCTGGGTCACTAAGGAACTGACACGTGTTCCAACGGTCAGATTTCAAACACACACGACAACTTTACTTGGGCTACAAGCAAAGCTGACTCTTCCAGCTCTGGATAAGATTTGCTCTCATAGTCTTCGCTCGAAGACATAGGATTTGGGTTGAGCATCACTTCAGTCATTCTGACTTAGTTCACTTGGACCCCACTTAACAGTACGGTGGTTCCTATGACTCAACAAAGAAGAAAATAAAGCAACGAAACCACACAGTCTTCGCGCTTCATAGTCTTCACGCAATGTCTTCTCATGTCATAGTCTTCAATATGAATATCTTCTCATACCACCATTGTCTTCAATGTCTTCATACATTTTTAGGGGTCATCTCCGGTAGGTAAACCGAATCAATGAGGGACACTACCTGCGTTATCATGCAATTCTCACAAACGCATTAGTCCCTCAACCAACTTTGTCGTCAATACTCCAAAACCAACTAGGGGTGGCACTAGATGCACTTACAGAACCACTATCAGATGCTGACATCCAGGCGATTGCAAGACTAACCAACGTCAACATCGACGCTCTGAAGATCGCGGCCGACATGCTTGGCCCAAACTACGTAGCCAATGCGGCCCATTAGTTTCCCATGTTAGGGTATCTTCATAGTCTCCATCGACGGCTGGCCTTATGCCACTTCGAGTTAGGTTTTCCTTCCATTTTTAGTTCCAATGTAACGAGCGTAGCTAGACAACGACGGGGTTTTGGGCCTGTTGGTGGCCGTCGTTGCCCCTCGGCAAGTATGGTGGTGTATTGTAATCTTTGCTGCTTCAGAAATAGAATTGTCAGTCGACGGAGTAAAATGCGGTGTCCCCATGAGTAGCAGCAATTGCAGTATTATGTCATGGAATGTTAGAGGCCTGAATGCCCTGGCTAAGCAAACAACAATCTGTGAAGTTGCCTCTACGCACAAGACTGCAATTCTAACCTATGAGGAGACCAAAGTAGAGCTCTGGACAACATAAATTGCAAAGGAGATTGGAGGAACAAGCCTTCAGGGCTGTGTGGTACTGCCAGCCTTGGGGACAAAAGGAGGGGCTGCCATTTTTTAGAATAAGGAAATTGTGTCGATCGCATCACACTCAATTGGTAGATCTACGATCACTGGTAAGATGTCTGAACGGGGCAGTAATATTCAGTATTGGCTGACCACGGTCTACAGACCAAACGAAGATGCCCTCAGAGATGATTTCCTCCTGGAGATTGCAAGAATTGCCCCCCCCCCCGTCGGTTGGAGAGACGTGGCTGATAACAGGGGATTTCAACATGATCTATGAAGCTAGAGACAGAAACAACCTGAATCTGAAGAGGAGAATTATAGGAAGGTTCAGAAAAGCACTTGATTTTGCGGGATTAATTGATATTAAATACAACAATAGGAGCTTTACTTGGAGCAATGAGAGAGAAAACCCAAGTGCTCTGCAACATCGACAAATTCTTCTGCAATATTGATTGGGAAATTCTGCATGATGGCTACATGCTGAATGCAGGATCAACCTCCTTTTCAGACCACTACCCTCTTCTCCTCTCCTGCCCCGGCAGCTCGCCATGCCCTGCCAGGTTCATATTTGAAAGTTTCTGGCCCTAACACCCCCACTACTCTGAAACTGTCCAGCGTGCCTGGGGCAGGCCTGTCAACCATGACTGCCCCTTCATCAGGATGAAAATCAAGATGGAGAGAATGGCAAAGGACCTGAAAATTTGGAGTAGGTCGCTGTTCAGCAAAGCAAAACTGCAATTTCACATAGCCAATAAGGTCATCCTATGTCTAGACATAGCTCAAGAGAAACGACACTTAAGTGCAACTGAATTCAGTCTCAGAAAACAGCTAAAGACAAGGGCCCTAGGCCTCACTGCGATCGAAAGGGAAAGAAAAAGACAGGCTTCCCGTGTGACTTGGCTTCGGGTGGGTGATGCAAGCACCAAGTTTTTCCATGCACAGTGCAATGGCAGGAAAAGGAAGAACCACATCTATGCGATCAAGACGGGAGAAGGAACAACTGTCTCTGAACACACAACAATTACGTACAGAGGAAATTCACAAGCACTTCACTGGAGCTTTAGGCACGAGGAAACAACTCACCACACTATCAACTAGAACGAGTTGTAGATTCCAAGCATCAATGGGCAGGGATTGGATAACCCTTTCACAGAAGGGGAGATCTGGGCAACGATCATTGCGCCTCCTGCTGAAAAGGCACCGGGACTGGACGGTTTCACCGGCCAGTATTTCAGAGCTAGTTGGAACACCATTAAAGCTGACATCATGGACGTTTTCAGCAAGTTTTATCATCTTGCTTGGAATAATTTTAAGGAGATCAACAAAGCTTTCATCGCTCTGCTCCCTAAAAAAGGTGTTGCATCGGAACAGAGACATTTCAGACTGATCAGATTGATCAACTTAGTGGCAAAGCTAACCTCTAAGGTCATGTCAATGAGGCTTGCAAAAACAATCTTGAAGATCATCTCGCCGGCCCAATCAGCTTTCCAGAAAGGGAAGTGCATACATGATAGCTACTTATACGTCCAGAGCTGCGTCAAAGCTCTCCACAAAAACAAAAAACCCATGCTCCTATTCAAGATGGACATAGCAAAGGCCTTCAATTCGATATCCTAGGAATATCTTTTGGAACTCCTTCAGCATATGGGTTTCAGCGCATGTTGGCGGGACTGGATCACTCTTCTGTTATCCTCGTCATCATCCTTCTGTCTTCTAAACGGAGATGCAGGGCCTCCAATCATCCATCGGCAGGGTCTATGACAGGGCGACCCTCTTTCGCCTTTGCTGTTCATCCTTGCGATAGATCCTCTCCACAGGCTGCTGTCCACGACCACTGATCAGGGCATCTTAACGCCGCTACCTGGTAGATGAGTTAGAATGAGAATTAGTTTATACGCCGATGACGTGATCATCTTTGCAAACCCTAGCAAAGAGGAGGTCGATTTCATTGTTAGATATTCTTCAACCCTTCGGTGACGTGACAAGCCTAAGACTAAACCAGGATAGATCTGCGGTGGCTCCAATTAGGTGTGATGGTCTAAACCTCGATGATGTTCTTCAAAATTTTGGTGGATCAATAGTTTGCTTCCCCATGACATACTTAGGTCTTCCGATCTCCACGAGTACGATTAGGATAGTCCATCTTCAGTTCATCCTCGATAAAATTAGATCAAGGCTCGCGGGATGGAAGGGGAAGCTCATGAACATGGCCAGGAGAAGGGTTCTCATGTGGAGTGTGCTCTCTGCTATGCCTATGTTCGCCTTGACTATCCTCCGACCACCGAAAAAGCTTTTGAAAGACATCGACAAGACCAGGTAAAAGTTCTTATGGGCCCAAGAAGAAGAAATCTCGGGAGGAAAGTGTAAGGTCAATTGGACAAAAGTATGTTACCCGCTTGTAGGGGGGGCTTGGGATCCAGGACCTTCAACTGTTCGGCAGGGCACTACAGTTGCGGTGGTTGTGGTTGGCCTGGTCCCAACCAGATCGCCCATGGAATGGCTTCCCCACCCCCTGCGATCAAGGACATAGAGAGCTCTTCGCCTTGGCCACTAGGCTAACGATCAGTGACGGCAGAACAACTAAATTTTGGACCTGCAACTGGCTTGGGAACCAACCACTCTGCCTCTCCTTCCCTGCTTAGTTTAAACACTCGCTAAGGAAAAATCAGATGGTTGCTGAAGCCCTTCTGAACGAGCAGCGGGTCGGCGACTTGCAACACGGAAATCGGGAGCACATTGTCACTGATGTTGTTTTTTGCTGGCAGTGGCGGAGCTTGATGAAGATTGTTGAGGGAGCTAATCAGTATTGAAGGGGCAAAGAAGATAAGTTATTCATGAACTCTGAGAAATCTTGAATATTCAAGCCTAATAATTAGGGCACACTTAACAGTTTTCATAGCTAGAGTAGGGGGGCAATGGCCCCCTTTGGACCCTATACCAAGATACGGGCTTGTATGGCCTTCTGAAGGTCCACGGCGAAATCTGAAACAGTAGCATCCTCACGCCTGTGGACACTAGGCCCTAAACGGCGTACGTGACCGCCGGCCTGACCCAGCTCCCCCGATGCTATCGACGCCGCCGCACTGACGCCCGCCGGTAGTGCCGCCATTGAATTTGATCAAAGCATACTCCCTCTCTCTCTCTCTCTCTCTCTCTCTCTCTCTCCCCTTGCCTAGCTTCTCCTCTGTCCACCACCCCCTCGGTCTCTCTGGTAATGTACACGGTCGTGTTGTTTTTTTTAACACAGTACAGACACAAGCGCTCAAACATACGCGCATACACTCACCCCTATGAACGCACGCACACGGTCATGTGTTGTTGAAAGGTGAATATGGGTTTCGTGGGGAGGTGTACTTATAGGGTGTCGAAACCTGCTGTAGCGACCCGTCCTTGTGGCTGCATGTGTGCTCTAAGGTGTCACGGGGAGCAGGAGTGGTTGCCGTAGGATTGCTGCACGCACCACGTGTCACGCATCCAACGCAGGCATGCACACGCGCGGCTGTGAATACAGGATGCACGGATTTTTTTTTTCCTGACTAGTTAGCATGCACGTGCAACGCACGTCTCAACCAAAGCAACACATTATTCATGTGTATTGAATTTGTAGTGTTGATAATCCCTACCTCTCTAAAGGTGAAGTTCAATACAAACCCCACATTTATCTTTTGAGGATGTATGCGATGTTGGAGCAGACAAAAAAGAAATCATAATCCAAGATGAAATTGCAATCCTATAATAAAGATTTCAGAAGTATCTGATTTACTCTATGAACTTGGAAGGACTTATAATACATATATGCATTGTCCAAGTGAACATGGCAGAGAAGCAAACTGTCAACAAGATATACAAAAAAGAACGCGTCTTAGAACAACTGGATTTGTTCCCTCTTGGATTCATTCTACATGTTATCTTCAGAATTTGAATTGATGGGCTCGACTACAGCGCCACAGTGGGAGTTACAACACGCACCACTTGCGAGCTTGAAGAGTTCTCCGGTAGCCAGGACCATTATGCACCCATTCCGAGTCTCATCTCCAGGAGTGCAACATCCATGAACAAAAAATGAAGGAAATTTAATAATTTGTGTACGACATAGATGGCATGCAAGCCACACTTTCTCCAGCCTAATCTTAGTCCTGGTAAGATAAGCAATGAAAACTTGTCCTATCAACATCTCAACAATGAAGAAAGGTCTAATATTTCAAAATGGGAAACTCTACAACAAGGAAATTTCCATGATTAGATCTTGTGCAAGGATAGTCATTGTTTCACAAAGCTAAAAAGAAAAGAAAAAAATCCACAGAAAATTTTAGGAAGACCAAAGCCACACAACAATGCCTTCCTAATGAGATGAATATACCATCAGGAAAATAAATCATACCAACAAGGCCTCCTATACAAATCACAAACTTCTATATGCTCCTCTTATCTTCCTCTCGCCTTTTCCAATGATTGTTTACACAATGTACATGCCAAAGACTTCATTCTCCAATATAGAAGACATCAAGTTCAAAAAGGCCATAAATTGATGGTCATATCATCTCTTTGGGCAACAACCAGTCCTAGCACTACAGCTAGATAACACAAAAGTTGAGCTTGAAACCACAATAAACCATGCAGTAACTGCTATATACTCACATATCACATAAAAAAAAGCTAACTGCATATTCATATTCAGTTATAAAGTAACAGAAAGCAAACTAAAAAAAATACTGAAGAAACTATCAGTTCTAGAAAACAATTTTGCTGCCCTCGAAAAATAGAGATTGTGCTTTCAGCTTTGTTATTAACTGGAAACCGCTGTAATATGACTTCCTATTGTGTGCTAAACTTTCAAAGAGCTTAGAAGCCATATACAGTATGCTATAACACCTGACATGCAGATCAAGGAGGCATTTCATCAATCAAACAAATAAGGGCATCTGAAATTCATGTTCTGCTATGCACATTAAGCACAGAGTACGATACAAACTATAGATGACAATAGAGTAAGTAGATGTCAGGGTCGAGAGCATGCACCTCACTAACTCAGGAATCAAAGATCCTAAAGTATGAACATCTCCACCAACAGTCAAACACACATAGGGGACATACCATTTCTAGATCTGCACATTGCCCATATTAGGAAGAAAGAGTTTCTAGATCTACACATATGCAGTCTTCGAATCATTAGAACCCCTTGGTAAAAATACAGACATATTCTGCATAAACTAATGTGAGAACTTTCACACAGAGACAAATAGTAACCTGAACTCTTGTCAAATGAGGGTGCACAAAATACAACACTATATTCCCGTATAAGATTGCTCTCTCAGGAAAAAAATATAGTTATATTTTTCTAATGGAACAAAATACACTTGCCGGCATGAAATAAAAGGCCATCAAAGCTGCACTATCTGTTTGAAATAGAAATCAGAAGTGAAGATGTTTAAGATCCATTGACAATATAAGAAATTGCAGGCGGCATTAGATGGCAGCACTGTATTTGGGCTCAAGATGCTACTATGGTCACCCTCGAGGACATGTAAAAAGGATAGATAAAAAAATTACTAACCATTAATACATTCATTTGTCTCAAGTATACACATGTGATTCATTCAGCACGTTAATCTGATGCATCCAATAATTAGATAATTGCATGTGGACCCCTTTGTGTGTACATTGTATATACCTTGAGCGTCTCCGAGGATTGGATGGCACTGCCGATAGTGTAGTTCCGGCGATTAGCACTGCCGAGCCTTCCGGTGGCGGCACCGATTACCCTTCCTGTTCATGCCATATTCTGCAAATCGATTGGTTCTACCATATGCACTGCATGCACATATAGTATACACAACAATTTCAGATTTAAGCTTGGAAACACACTCTCATACAATTCACTCCCCTATACAGAACAACTTCAGATTTAAGCTTGGGAGGCTGGGACCAAGTACAAACCACAAGGTAATGAATGCTCAACTATACTATTGAGAATAATAATGTAAAAAAATATATTTTTATTTTTTTAGGTGTATGTCAGTGAGGTCTACATCCAGAGAAGTATCTCCCTTATTGTTTTCACCCTTTTATAGGTCACTGTACATCAAAGCAATAAGCATAAAATGAAGATATTCCTGAGCAATTTTTCATATGCTCCAATTTACTTTGTACTCTTTCTCAGATTGTTTTGAAGAAAAGAGTTGGGAAGCAACCACAGGTCCATCCTCTATTGTAGTCGCTCCTCCATTATTTGTGTTGTAGATTCCTGTGTGGATCCTAACCAGATACGATTGTTCTCGACAAAATTATTTTGTTTGGGTAAAAGAAGAAGAAAAAGAACGGAGAAGTGCTTTGCTCAGCGGTGGGTCTCTGGCTGGGGAGGACCTCCAAGCAACCAAATGCTACCTAAATATACTGTAGTCATCTAGTGAACTTGAATTAAAAGTCAAGGTTCACCAAAAAATTCTCTATTGGTTTACCTAAAAGGGCATGTGCCCTTAATTTTCCTGTAAAGATCTTGTATCGTTGCATCAGCTCGCATATGAAATACTGGACTATAAAGTTAGAAACAAAACAAAGGTTGGTTGGTAGCACTAATTCAACTTGAATTTTTTTCTCAGTTTCAACAATATAGTCTAATAGCAGAGGAGAACACATCAAAAATATTTGCCTATTGTCGCATGTCTTTGCTGACGCCTTAGCCATTTCCAAAATCTTCCTCCATCCTTTCATTCGCCTGAAACCATGATGCTGAAAAAAACACAGCAAGTTATGCGATCATTATAAATACATCTCAAATCTGATCTGATCACCAAAATGTAAAAAAATACGAGGAGATAAGAATTGCATTCAACCAATTAATCCATCAACATAAGTAGTACAAAGGAGACATGGGGTCCACACAATCTTAGCATATACCTCCACAGTAAGTTATAAAAACTATCTTGTTAATTCAATTAAACCATAAATTAAGAAACATTGTTGGATGTGGTAATAAAGAATAGCTAAAACTGCAACAGTGGCTGAACTACTGCTTGCTTACATGAAAAAAAAAACATTTGGACATATTCAGAATACAATAATTTTGAGCCTCTGTAGTAAAAGGGGACTCATATGGCCTTCGTATGCTTTTCCTCAAGAATGTTTCAAGGGATTTATGAAGAACTTTAAAAGAATACATATAGATTCCACGTTTGCACTTTATTTATACATGGATCAGATTAAAATTCTAGTAAAAATAACAGCGACTGTGCACATGATCTATCAACACAGATTAAGAGAATTAAAACATGAAGAAAAATTGTAGATACATACCAAGCACGGGGGTGTGCCTTCATGCTATCGAAGCTTGATACAGAGAGCCAAGAGCTACAGAGCAATACACATGCCGTGGAGCATCAATATTTCAAATACTGACTTCACACCTCAATACTTCTCTGGAATACGAACATATCACGTATATAAGATGAACATATATTAACCTAATGGCCTCAAGTTCATGATTTATAGATGTATCCTTGTAGAGCCCTCGTTGTTGTGGCTGTCGCAGAAGAGTTCAACTGCCCCCTCATTTTTTTTAGAACATAGACGTCAGAGACGTCCGGCTTTAAATTAATAAAGCCCACAACAATAGGCAGCGTGCAAACAATGTATCAAGACCAAACTAAACGGAACCGAAGCTAGACAGCCAAGTTTCGAAGCAGAGCCAAAAGGCGAGACCGGTGATAAGTGCGTTACATGGCATAGCTAGCCAGAATAGCGAGCACGCAGGCTCAAAGAAAGCAGGACCAAAAGGTCCGCCTATCCCTATAAGGCAGCAGACGGAGGAGGCGACGGGGCCCGGGACACCGAGTAGACTGTGCGGAGCCGAGCGATGGCATGTCGATGGAGATCAGCATCCTGTTGCCTTCCCAGCGGAGCCCACTGCTGCAAGAATAAGATGCATTTGAAGATAACATCAGCGGGGTGAGAGGGAAACGCTCCCTCAATAGTAAACTTGTTACGAATATGCCATAAGGCCCATAGCAAGGCCGAAGCACACGTCCACATTATCCGGCGCAAAGAGCCCGGGATCGCAGATAAGTAAGACACAAGCTCAGAGCGTGAGCGTGGATCCCAATCCACCCCAGCGGCCTCCCTGACCGCACTCCAAGCAAACCGCGCCAAAGGGCAGCGAAAAAACGTGTGGTCAACATCTTCCGCGTTATGACACAAAGCGCACGGTCCGGAAGCAGGGCCATTGCGCTTGGCTATATTAATAGAGGTAGGAAGGCGATCCTGACATAATTGCTAAAGAAAGACCTTAATTTTTAGCGGGATTCGCGCCTTCCAAAGCCCTGAGGCTGCCATAGGGGCAACCCCGCGGCACAGCTCCCTGTACATTGACTTGACAGTGAACTTGCCAGAGCCCGAGAGTCTCCAAGAGACCTCGTCTGCGGAGTCCGATAAGCAGACGGTCGCAGTCAAAGCCTACACGTGATCCCACTCGGCCCGCTCCGGTCCCACAAGCTCCCTTCTGAAGTATATGGGGGGCGGGGAGGCACTGAGGGCCGACGCCACCAGTTGATTGGGCTCAACCGCGATGGCGTAGAGGTGGGGGAACTCCGACCAAAGGGGTTGCTGGCCAATCCACACGTCGTGCCAAAACCGGGTGGAGCGGCCGTTGTTAACCGTAAACCTCGCTCCCCTGGCGAAGTACGGTTTGAGGGATTGGATGGAGGTCCAGAAAGGTGACCCGTGAGGAGACGCCTCAAAGAAATTCCCATGTGGGAAGTACTTGGCACGAAGGAGGTCAATCCAGAGGCCGGTCCCTCCCTGGGACAGCTTCCAGATCCACTTGCACATAAGTGCAATGTTCATCAGTTTAGAGTTGATGACCCAGAGACCCCCCTGGGTTTTAGGTCTACAAACGGCTTGCCACTTAACCATGTGGTACTTCCGTTTAGGGCCCACACCTTCCCAAAAGAAACGTGCCCGGGGAGTGTCCATTTTCTTATGGACTCCATTCGCCAACAAGAACATACCCATGGCGAACATGGGTAGGGACGAGAGGCTAGAGTTAGTAAGGATTAGTCGTGCCCCTGATGACATAAATCGACCTCTCCATGGACATACCCGGTCCGCCACCTTAGTGTTGAGAGGTTCCCAATCGGCAATCGAGCATTTCTTCTCTGCGATCGGGAGGCCAAGGTAGGTGAACGGGAACTTTCCAAGCTTGCAATTTAGCAAGTTGGCCACCCGTTCGCTTTTGGCCGCGCCCATCCCTATGGACACCACTTCACACTTGTGGAAGTTAATTTTTAGTCCGGACATTAGTTCAAAACATAACAAGATGGCCTTAACCGTTGCTATGTTGTGAGTGTCCGGCTCAAAAAGGAGTAGGGTGTCATCGGCATATTGAAGGTGCGACACCCCTCCAGGAATCAGATTGCCGACCACTCCCCTGATGTGGCCAGCAATGCGAGCTTTGTCTAGCATGACGCCCAATGCATCTGCCACAAAGTTGAAAAGCAACGGTGAGGCTGGGTCCCCTTGACGCAGCCCACGCTTGTTGCGGAAGAAGTTCCCTACTTCTCCGTTCACCGCAATCGCCGTTTGGCCTCCCGAGACCAATTGCATCATACGGTGAACCCACACTGCCGAAAACCCTCGATCCAGAAGGATTTGTCGGAGAAACTCCCAGTTCACTCGGTCGCACGCCTTCTTGAAATCTAATTTCAGAAGTATTGCCGGCTGGCGGCTACGCTTGAGCGAGTGAACGATCTCTTGGAGGGCCAACGGGCCCTCCAAAATGTTGCGACCACGAATAAACGCCGTTTGATTCCTACTAATAATACGATGGGCCACCGGAGACAAGCGCGTAGAACAAGCCTTAGAGCAGATTTTGAACGGGACGTTGATAAGCGCTATGGGGCGGAAAAGTCTAATATTGTCCGCGCCCTGAACTTTGGGGATAAGCGAAAGAACCCCAAAGTTAAGGCGCGAGATGTCTACAGTGCCACGCATAAACCCGTTACACACCTCGAAAATTGGGCCCTTGAGGACTTGCCAAAAAATTTTGAACATTGCCACCGGCCACCCATCCGGGCCGGGTGCCGTGTCAGATTTCATCCCCAGGATCGCCTGGTCGATTTCCTGAGGAAGGAAGGCGAGGCCCAAGCCTTCGTTCTCTTCATCCGAGACCTGCAGAGCGGGATCCCAGATATCCGCTCGTAGGCGAGCCCTGGACTCCTCCCTGGAGCCCAGCAGCTCGATGTAGAAATCGTAAATGTGCCGGACTATGTCCTGTTGGCGCAATAGGAGCCCCTGCTCCGGTTGCAACCTCAGAATGGCACACTTACGACGCCGGCCGTTGGCATAAGCATGGAAGTATTTTGTGTTTGCGTCCCCTTTGAGCGTCCACTTTATTCCACCCCTCCTACGCCAGTACTCCTCCTCGGCACGATGGAGGGCCTCAACCTGGGCCTCAACAGCGTACCGCTCGGCCCATTCTTGCTCCGAGAAAACCCGTACTTCCGGAGCCGCGTCCATATGGGCGAGGTCCGTCACCAAACGGGCTCGGAGCAGCTTATCCTCTCGACCCTGGTTGGCCCCCCAACCTTTGAGGGCCGCGCGCAACCCCGCCCCTGCGGAAATCCAGAAATCCATGGGCCCTCTCGCGTGCCGGATCCGGGCCACACAGGACTCCCATTTGGAGAGGAAGATTTGTTCAAATTTCGGGTTTTCAAACCAAGCAGTTTCAAAGAAAAACCGTGGGCTTCGTTTTAACCGGTCCTCCCCCGAGGAGAGGATTAGAGGGACGTGATCCGACCCGATCCTCGTTTCAGCGTGAAGTGAGCACATGGGAAAGAGCATCTCCCACTCCGCGGACATAAAAACACGGTCCAGCACAGACCGGACCGGTGAGAGTTGCTTGTTTGTCCAGGTATATCGTGCGCCCACGCGGGCCACTTCCCTAAGGGCCATAGAAGCAATCGCATTATTGAACTGGACACCCTTGTCCAGTTAATAATCCTGTTGTTCTTATCCGCTCCCGAACGGATAAGGTTAAAATCCCCTCCCACGATGAGGGGTAGGTTGCGAACACCCAAGGCCGCAACCTTTTCCTGAAGTTCCCCCAAGAACTCATGCGAGTGTGAATGATCTGTCGGGCCGTAGACCACTATAATCTCCCACTCGTGGAGAGACGCACGATGGCGGATGTGAGCCGACATGAAAAACCGGCCGGCGTCACAAGCCACCACCTCGCAGCACACATGGCTGATGCCAAGTAGCATACCCCCAAAGTGGCCAATCGCTGGCACCCAGTGCCACACGAAGCGTTCGAGCGGGTCGATGGCGAGCAGGTCTCGGTGAGAGAAATCAGCCTTGATGGTTTCCTGCAGACCAACTACATCGATGTTTTCGCCGCCAATGAACTCGTTAAGCTGGGTCCGCCTCCCAACGTGGTCGTAGCCTCGGATGTTCCAGAAGAGGAAACGCATTTAGATTATGCGATTGCGGAGGCGGATACCACGAGCGGTAACCGCCTTGGCCACTCGCCGAGTCCTCACAGGACCACGGGCTGGGGGGACAGTGCAGCCCCTGCTGCTGTGTCCGCTCGATCGGGCCGGGCGACCGGGACCAGAGAAGCCCCTGCCTCTTCTGGTGCCGTCGCAGCGCGTGCCGCCGCCGCCTGGGCAAGCGCGGCCTGCGCGATCTCCTTAGAGCGAATGAGAGATAGGAGCTCTCGGGCCTCTCCCTCATCAGACAGATCAACCCCACTATCCCCTAAAATACTACCAAGGCACTCATCCGAGTAATCGTCGAAAATCATAAAACGGGGTAGGGGGTTACCTTCGGTCTCCATGTTCTTCTGGGCCAGCAAGAGTTGTGCGCGTTGGAGAGCAGGGATGTTGCCCTTGGCGCCCTTTGGTCGGGAGCTAACCCGTTCCTGCGCCACCGGGGTCGTCACCACCGCCTTGGAGCGCTTGGCCGTGGAGATGGGAGCCGCCTTGGTCACCTCCGCCCGGAGAGTGTCGGAGGGAGGCGGGGGATCCGTCGGCCCGTGCCCCCCGACCGCACCGCCAGGGGAAGCCAACGCCATCACCACCGTCCGGTGTGAAACGGGCGTGCCCGCCCGCACTGAGGGGGGACTCGTTGGCGCCACCGGGGGGTCTTGCGGCCCGCCATCTTCTTATGGAGCCGCCCCCCACCAATCGCCAGACCGCGCATGGGCGTGGGGAGCCCGCCTTTCTCCGCAGCCGGGGAGATGAGCATGGAACGGCCCTCCGAGTCGCGCGAAGCCAAGATTCCCTTATCGAGGTCGAGGTCGAGGGACATGTTGGAGCCGTATTGATTGAAGCCCGTTTCGTTGCTGCCCACACCAACTTGACGCTCCTCCAGGTCCTTCGCAGCCCCCGCAGACGGGGCCACGGCCTCCGAAGTCTTGTCCTTGAGGCCCAGCTTATCCCAAGTCGCAGTGTCAATGGAGTCATCCCCCATGCTCGCGTCCTTCTCCTTGTCCATGTCCTTGTCCATGTCATCAGGGCCCTTGTCCTTGCTAGCCGGGGGAGGGGGAGGGGGGCACCTCCCAGCCTGCCACCCGCCTCGGCCTCCATCCGGATGGTAAAGCCCTCGCTGTTGAACCAGATTTGAACATACCCTTTGATCTTGGCCGGGGAGCGACACGCAAAACGCATCCGCACAGGACCCAGCCCCGCCAACGACGCCTTGTCCACTTCCATCGGGCGCCCGATCATCACAGTCCCCGCCATGAGACGGTCCACACGGCGATGCATGGGTGGCACTCCCCAAAGTTTGACCCACACATCCGGCATGATTTAGGCCTTGGGAGTCTCCAGAACAGCTTCCTTGATCTCTGCCATGATGTCGTTGAGGGAGAGGTACAACTTGCCACTGCGCGTCGCCATTCGCAGCATGGCCTTGTCGGGGAAGACGACGGAGAACAAGTCGTCCCCGACGGCCACCACCTGCCAGTCCCAATCCCCTTCAAAGAGGTGGGGGAGTTCCGCCTCCAAGATCGAGACTGACAGCTTGCCCGGTGCCGCCGAGATGAGCGCCGTGTCCGCCACCGCCGGGGCACTGACCTCCTCGCCCGCCGACTCCACGAAGGGCAGGCAGAAGAAGCCCTCGCCGGGGATGGCGTTGCCCATGATCTGCATCTGCAGAGGCCGACCGCGCGTGGGGCAGTGCACCGATGCGTGCCCCTCCTCGTGGCAGACGACGCACAGAGGCTTGAAACGACACATATTCTGGTAATGGCCCACCCTCCCGCATTTGAAGCACTATGGCCCATCGAGTTCCTCCACTGGGATCGGGGCGTCAGCCGAGCCCTTCGACGCCGACGGCCCGGCAGCCAGCAGTGGGAGCGCCGAGCCTGCCCCCTTCTGCTTCTGCTTCTTGGCGAGAGGATCCCCAGCCGCTCGCCGCTCAGAGGAAGGAGGGATTCCTTCCTCTTGAGCTCCTTCTTCTGTTCAAGCCCACGGCGCCGGTACTCCTCTTTCTTCTTCCTTTTGCGCTCACGCTCTTCCTCCTTCTTCCTCTCTCGCTCCGCGAGCCACCAGGGAGGCGGCGGCCCCCAGCCCGCCTCGCCCGCCGGCGGCGACGAGACCTTGGCGAGCGCCTTCACCCGCAGATCTTGCTCGCGTTGCCTCTCCGCCGCCGGGATCGGAGGCGACATGGGTGGCTTCTCCATGCGGCGGGAGCCCATCCTCACCGCGGTGGCGAATGAGCGAGTGAGTGGAGGTGGAGAGGCGGAGCGGCGCAGGCGACGCGCGCGATGCACGAGCCGCCGCACCTGCGAGGGGGATGCGGGAAACCCTAGCGACAGATCTAGGGCACCCTTCGGCAGCCACAGCCACCTATAAATAGGCTGGGACGGCCGCTCATCCCCCGTCGCGATGGGCCCAGGCCTCTTCCCTTGCGGGCCTGAGGCGACCGGGCCAGGCTGACCAGGCCCAAGCACAGGGGGGCGCCCCTGCGACCCTGCTGGCGCTGGCACACTAGGTTCGACCACTGGGCCTCCCAGCCCGCTAACAGGCAAACTGGGCCATTCCGACAGGCCCAGCAAGGCGTCCGGCCCGGGCGCTGCCAACGCCGAAACCCTAGCCGCGGGCTGCATCTCCCTTGCAGAGTCCGCCCCGCCGCCGTCGTCGACCCCTGTCGACTACGGCAAGCACGCCGCACCTGCTGGCGGCGCGGCCAACGCCAGATCGAGGCGCGCCTCCTCCGGCCGGGCATTCGAGCGCCCCTCCGGGCCCGCGTCCACACCCCTTGGCGGGCGCCAGATCCGCGGGGCAAGTCCACGGCCGCCGCGTCCACCAGGGGCGAACGCGCGCCGGCGACCTGCCATGAGAGAGCCCCCCAGCTCCTCCGCTCGGGCGACAAAGTCACCCACCGAGCACCCCGCACGGGGCCTCGGCGAACCACCACCGCCACCTGCACTTACCTCACTCCTTACCTCGTTGTCGTCGTCGTCGGAATCGCACCCCACCAGAGCCCAGAACCTGCTGCCGGAGAGGGACAGGGCAGGGGGCCCCGCCCTAGGCGGCGAGCGCCGCCACGGGCACCCCGGAGCGGGCCGCACCTCCGTCCAGCCGTCCGCCTCCGCCGCGGGGCCGCGGGCGGCGTCGCCCCCCGAGTCGCCCCCCGGGTCGCCAGACCGAAGCGCCATCGTTTCCAATAGGGGGTCCTCGTCGATGTGAATTTGGTCTTCTCTTCCAACTGCCCCCATTAGCCAGCCTCTTGCATTCATGGGCACGACAAATGGTATATGTGGCGGCGAATTTGTTAGGATCCAACTCGCGAATCACTCCATTACAGGGAATCAAGCTCGAGTACAAGGGAATTGAGGAGGGAGGAAGGAGAAGAACAGGAGGTGGGGGAGAGAGGAGCCGCCGTTGCCATTTCGTGATCCAAGCCCGGATCCTTTGCCCGTTGCCTCCTCCCAGGCATTTGTAGTCTGTAGCGCTGGGTGGTTCGAAGATGGGCCGGCCCATGTAATGTCCGAAGGTTGCAAGCCCATGTATACAATAGGCTCCTGACATCCCTCCCTTCTTGAAATGCGGCTTGCCCCCAAGCCGCTATCACAAAGAGTTTGCCAGGATCCCATGGTGCTTGAAGATCTTTAATCATGCCGGGGTCGCCATGGTAGTTGTCGCGGTAGCAGCGATGGTTGAGGTGGACTAGGACAAGCTCGGAGAAGCAGTCGGGCCTGAGGTAGTAGTAGTCATGGTCGATGGATACCTGGTTGAAGTAGGTGTTGCGGTTGATGGAAACCTTGGTGAAGAAGGCAACGGAGAAGTACCCGTCACAGTCAAAGCCAAAGTAGTACTTGTGGCCGACCAAGCCTTGCGCGAAGACAGCGACGAAGGCGATGACGCCGCGACCGAGGATGTAGTCATTGTCATCGTAGTTGTGGTCTAAGCTGAGGCGGCACTCGTTGACGATGAAGCCGCTCAGAGCCAGTGCACTATTGCTGATAACCATCGCCATTAGAATCCGACTGTGAATGTGTTGTACCATCATACATGCCATAAGGGCCAAGATATCACCATAATATTCAGAAGTGTCCTCTGAATACTGTTGCTGGTCACCTGGATCCCAGTGCTGACGAAAAACACTGGACAAAGGTGCAGACCACATGTGATCCAATATCTCTTCTCCACTTTCAGTAGGCCATAAATTTCCAAACTGAACAAAGGAATGTTGATGACTGTAATCCCGAGAGGTATTGACTTCACAAGAATTCGGATATGCTTGAAGGTTTGCCACCAGAATATCTGTGCATGGAATGAATGGCCACTCAAGCCACAACACCATCAATGTGCTGCTAGCACTCACGCATAAAGGGTGCAGCCCTGGTTTTATTCCATAAGAAATTATCTCAATGCACTGCTCAAGATCAATCAGAAGCAACCAAATCCCTCCCTGTGAGTGCGCTATATAGTCTAGATAAGATTGTATGCCTTTGTAGTTTTCTGCCTCCCTAGAAATAGCTGCTGGCCTGAAACAGGTAAGATAACCTGCATGTGCAAGAAGGGTTCCAATGCAATATCTTTCCTGTACCACTGCTATACTGAAACTTGCTTGTTTAGACAGATTAACATCTGCTATTACACGATCCGGAGGGCGCCCAGACTGCAACTTCGCACCCGGCAAACAGGAGAAAGACTCTTCTATGGAATTCGCCTGACAATAAGAAACAAGAGGGGAACCCACGTCTTTGAATTGCAACCAAACTAGCCGAACACTGAACCCTGAAACTTCATGTGGTTGGCGACATGTACCTGAACATGGTTTCTGATGTGCACTTTGCAAGCACCACCAAGATTTTCTCATGAGACTGGGATCACTAGAACGAGGAGCACCAGATTGAAATTCCACTTCCGGCAGCTCTGACCATAGATGCACTGCTTGGCAATTGCTTGAAGATGATGAACATAGTAGTTTCAGGTGCACACTTTGGCGACATCTCAAGGATTCCGTCAGAGAATTCGGAGTACTAGCAAAATGATGCATCACATAAGGAATTATCGGCCATGTGTACCTCAGTTGCGAGCCTTCATGAAAGCAATCAAACGACGGCCATGGGCATGGTCTGGACATACAAGAAATGAGATAAGTTGTTTGCATAACAATTGTTTTTTGATCACCCAGATTCTGAAACTGCCGTTGGGTACTGTGGAAATAACTGAAGGGTTCATCTACGAGAATTTGGTTGCAGCAGTCAACTTGTAGAGGATCACCATATCCGAGCGACAACTGAACTGGTGTAGATCTGACAAATGGAACTTCATGCGACTGACTACAACTGAAAGGTTCAGGATAGTCTACATCTGAATGGACAGAGAGTTCCTCCAAGGATGTATTTCTGAAACCTGCAGAAATATCCAACGCCCAGCGCTGCACGGATTGGGTGAAGTGTTTCTCAGTGTTCCGTACTGCTGCACCTTTGGTTGCACAATCCGGTCGATATGAAGACTTGACTGATTGAGAGGATGCCATTTTTCTGATCAGGGGCGCAACAAGGCTGAACCCAATTGTACACTCAAGCTGCATCTCTGGATCTGGAAAATAATGGATAGGCTCCTCCCGAGAAACATCTCTGAACATCAACCTAAGTAACCAAGGACTCAAGCAGGGACCTCCATGTGATTGACAATGTATACCTGGATATGGCCTTTCCGGGTAGATTGTGTTCTGACAGAGGTGTGAACGACGGCCACGGACTTGGCCTGAAGAGGTGTCCCATGTAATTGATCCGCACATCACCTTGTTTGGCTGCCATGGCAGCAGTTGTGGCTGCCATGGGAACGCTGCAAATGGTGTCGGTGGTGGTTGCCGCGGAGGAAACAACCTTGGCGGAGAAGTTGCTGATGCCGATGGAGGGGTCGAGATTGACCACGGGCTCGGGATGGACGGTGGTGGCGCCATCCTGGACCTCGTCGACGCGGGTGCGGATGTCGACCTGCGTCGAGCACTTTGTCGAACAGGTGATGTGCGCCATCTCGGTGCAGGTCGGGGATGCATCAGGGGCGACCTCAAGGATCTCCTGGACCTTGGCGGTGAAGCAGTAGACGTCGGGGGTGACCGCAACGACAGGGGCATCGATGGAGAAGCCATCATCGGAGGCCACGACGGCCGAGCACGTCGGTGGCGGCGGCGGAGCTCCTGTGGAGGGCTTGGCGGGCAGGGCTGCCTGGAGTTGGAGCTGCCTATCGAACTCGCCGTACAGCGCCCTAGTCTCAGCCCGGAGTTTGTCTAGGTAGGCCTTCAGCTCAGAATTCATGGTGCTGGCGGTGGAGGAAAAAGTGGGGAAAAAATTGGGCACGATTTTGGACGAACTCGTGAGGACTTGCGGCGAATCGGAAGGGTGGAGGGAGGCTCTGATACCACGATGTTAGGATCCAACTCACGAATCACTCCATTACAGGGAATCAAGCTCGAGTACAAGGGAATTGAGGAGGGAGGAAGGAGAAGAACAGGAGGTAGGTGAGGGAAAAAAAATCTATGAGACCAGGTCTCATGGGTTAGCAGGTGAGACCTATCCTGATGAATGACACGTGACATTCACAAATCACAAAGCATCTACCCCACCCTCCACCTAAAATTAGGGGGGGAGAGATTAGATGTTTTGTGATTTGTGAATGACACATGTCATCCATCAGGGCGGGTCTCACCTGGTTTATACGAGACCTGGTCTCATATAATTTTTTTCCGTAGGGGAGAGAGGAGCCGCCGTTGCCGTTTCGTGATCCAAGCCCGGATCCTTTGCCCGTTGCCTCCTCCCAGACATTTGTAGTCTGTAGCGCTGGGTGGTTCGCAGATGGGCTGGCCCATGTAATGGCCGAAGGTTGCAAGCCCATGTATACAATAGGCTCCTGACAGAATTCTGCCTGCATCGTCGGCTGGGTAGGCGGGCGGTACGAAGAGCGGACCAGGACAGGGAGGCGCGGAGGCGAGGCAGGAAGTGCCAGAGAGAATGCTAGGTAGGCCGCCGCTGGGGAATCAAAAGGGCGCCTGCAATGGCCTATGAGGACTTTGCGTGGTGTCTGGTTGTGGAATCTGCAGTGAAGGGCAGCGATGGTTTGTCATCGAGACCGGATAAAGGTACTCAGAAGTTGGAACTGGCAATGCATATGGGCATGTACCTTGATGGAGGCGACGTGAGCTCCTCGTCGGGATCGGCTCTATATGAAGGACTACGCTGCAGCAGCAGGCGAGGAGGGCGGATTGAGACTGGAGACCATGGTATGGGTGAGGATTCGGTAGCAGCGGTCCTCCGGTGTTGCCATGGGCGTCGTCAGATCGCGTGGGGCAGCAACAGCATCGCTTCCACCTCCGGCGGCGCCGTGGGGGTCAGATCACGGGGGCAGTAGGGCCTTCCGCCTCCGGCAGCATCGGCAGGTGGAATAGTTGTGCTTGAAAGCTGACAACTGAAATAGATGAAATCAATCAAAGTGAACACTATATATTTTACTGAGCGTGTGGAAGGTGTATAATTTACTGAGCGTATGAAATCAATCAAATTGTATAACTTTCATGAGTACGAAGGTGTATACTTTTGTTGGAAGGTGACACATAGTTGCCCATTGCCCCAATTTCTTTCCTGCGGCAGTAATAACACAATAATTCATGGCCGATACTATACTTCTTATACATTGTATATATAGACAATGTGTCTGAAATCACTAATCAACATCTTGAAGATAACGGGGAAGCTTGCGAATTGTATTAAGCTAACAATTGAAGATTCAGAACAAATGAGTAGCACTAACGACACAGTGACAATTGATCGGCCCTGTACTCAGTCTTGTATAGACAAAGAAAAAAGAGAGAATGGCTGACCGGAGTACCCCAACCCCAACCCCAGGGCAGCGCCGGCAGTGGGCGTGCTGCTGCGGCCCGCCCCCCCTGCGGCGGAGGTGCCGCTCGACCGTCGGGGGCGTGCTGCTGCGCCCGTCGGGGCCATGGCCGCCGGCGTGAAGGGGCGGTGGCGAGGACGAGAAGGGGCGGCGGCGGGGCGAGCAGCGGCATGGCCGAGAGGTTGGAGCGGAGTGGGCGTGCTGCTGCGGCCCGGCCCCCTGCAGCGGAGGTGCCACTCGACCGTCGGGGGCGTGCTGCTACGCCCGTCGGGGCCGTGGCCGCCGGCGTGAAGGGGCGGCAGCGGGGCGAGCGGCGGCGGGGCCGAGAGGTTGGAGCGGAGTGGGCGTGCTGCTGGCCCGGCCCCCCTGCGGCGGAGGTGCCGCTCGACCGTTGGGGGCGTGGACGCCGGCGTGAAGGGGCGGCGGCGAGGCTGAGAAGGGGTGGTGGCGGGGCCGAGAGGTTGGCGCGGCGGCGGGGCGTGGTCGAGAGGTTGGTTAGGCGAGAGAGAGGCGTGCGGCATAGAGGCGTGGTCGAGCGGGCGTTCGAGAGAGACGTGCGAGAGAGGGGCGAGCGGTGGGGTACCGGGTTTGGTTAGCGAGTAGATAGGGTAATGGCATGGTGGGTAATTAAAACATAAAACGCGTTTAGTATGTTGGAGTGATGTAGACCATTAGATTACAGGTTTCGATGGATAGGACGATCTGGTTCTTCGTCCTCTCTCTCTTTTATAGTGGTAGTAGATAGATAGTACACAGCCCTTACTGGTTTATCAATTAAACTCATTAACGGTCGCGCAAGGGGCGGACGCTCGCGGTAGCCACGTCGAAGCATTTACTGTCGCAGGCGAAAAAAAAGACATTTACTAATTTTTTTCCTTTCTCACGAAGCAAACCCCGTCTCTTCCCTTTTCGCCTCTCTAGCACGCAATCTCCTCCGTCTCCGCATCCCCGCATCCATCGCCCCTCTTTCCTTTTCTCCTACCATCTAGGTTGCCGCCGCCGCCGCCTCCCGTGCTCGTGCCCTCTTCATGTCCCACCCCGAGCTCTCGTTTCCTCCACCACTCCACCAAGATCGGCACGTCCTTCTCCTCGCCATCCACAGGCCACGGCCATAGGGAGGATGCCGAGCAGAGCAGAGCATGGCCGGTGGAACAGGCACTGGTTCCGTCGGAACGGTCGACCGTGTGGTGTGGGGATGAGGAATATGGAGGTACGGAGGGTGTAAGGGTGGCTGCTGGAGAAGATAGGCAGGCGGATCTGCAGGGCTGTGGTGGCCTTTCCGGAGGAGGGCGGGACGGCTGGATGGTGGCGTCCGACGTGTGATGACGGAGAAGATGGGGTCGAGGCCATGGCCACCGCCGTCACTTCTCTCCTCACTTCGCTCTCAGCCGTCCTACCTCTCCCCAATCTGGAGCGGCGGTGGCGCTGGCGCTGGCGCTGGATGATAGAGAACGAGAGGTCGAGCTTGAGGGGAGGAAGAATGGGTGGCCGCTTGGCGGTGAGGTCAGCAGGGGCGGAGACAGGGGGGCGAGCAGGGGCTAGTTATTGGCTTCTTCGCCCCCCTCATGCTCAAATCCTGGCTCCGCCCCTGGAGGTCAGACGTCGAGGCGGAGATGACTCTGAGATCAAGCTGTTGGAGAGGAATTCCATCCACGCACCAGTCCCCGACGCCCCTCCTCTTCAGCTCGTTATGTCTCCGTCAGGCAGGTGGGCGCCCCTCCTCTTCAGCTCGTTATGTCTCCGTCAGGCAGGTGGGCGCCCCTCCTCTTCAGCTCGTTATCGTCTCCGTCAGGCAGGTGGCTCTCGGTCTCCGTCCAATTTCATGTTGGTACTTTATTGTGTGCTTGTGGTGTTGCCTTGTGGGTTAGCTGCTAGATATGTGCGCTGCTGGTTATACATGTGTCCAGTGTGCTGCTGGTTCTGCTACTGCTAGGCTTGCCTGCTGCTTGTGCTGCTGCGATGTGTTACTGCTGGTTGCTTGTGTTGCTGCTATGTGCTACTACCTGCAGCTTCTGGTTGCTTCTTTATTTGGTTATTTTTTGAAACTGAAAACTCTTTGCGAGAAGCAAGAAATGAAGATGAGCTTCATTTTTAGTAGTTCATCTAAGAAGTAATGAAGGATGTCATGTTTAGTTGCGCACATTTTCTCTATGGTGTATGTAGCTGCTGTTCATTGCATTGGAGGAAGAGGACTGCAAGAGTAAGAGGGTATTGCAATGTGAAGACAGTAGCACGCAGCACCAGTTCGAGTGCACTAGCCGCACGGCAAGAGACCAGTACCATCAGGTTCACTTCCTTCCTTCCTAGGCTGATTGCTAACTAGCCGAGGCGGGGAGCTTTAAGGTGGTGCCGCTCAACCGGATCGACAATGCTGGGAGTAGAAAGCTAGAGGAATCACCCACTCGACGGACTGGTCTTAGAGCCTGGCCAATTTTTTGGGCCATAATACTGTTTTGTGTTCACTTCCATTAATATTTGCAGACAAGTGCTGATTCCGTGGGGTTCTTTTGCGCAGGTTCATGTCGAGTATGAGACCGGTAAGAGGCATTACGCCCATGTGTACTTTCCAAGGCATGTCGATTATGTCAGGATATATGATCTTGATAAGTTATCTTATAAAGAAATAAGGAATGCCCTGCATATGTTAAATCCATGGCTTCTTACCACATCTGAACTTTGCATTCTAGAGCTTAATTGTCTGTCTAACACAAACTTCTCTGACGCTTTGCTTGTATGCTTCTTTATTTCTGTGCATTATTTAGAACGTGATCACGGGAGCTGCTCAAATGGATGCTGGCCGGTGTTCTCGTCGTGTCAGCTCTTGATGGCTTGATGCCACAAAGAAGGGACCATATTATTCTAGATGGACAGGTTACAAATTCTCAGTATTCTTGGCAGCAATTTGTCTCTTTAGCATGTTCTCTTTGCAGTTCTGAGCAGATGAATACTTCTCCTCTCTGTTTTTTTAGGTTGGCGTGCCATCAATTGTTTATTTCTTGAACAAAATTGATGTAGTTGGAGATGAAGATTTCCCAGAATTAGTTGAGATTGAGCTTCGAGGTATGCCAACATTTTTCAGTTATCCACATTATTTTGATTATCCCAACCAAGTATATCTCCCCTGAGGAAGAAAGAGTAGTACCAAGCCTAGCTATCTTATGAGCTTCATAATTTGTAGCTCAAAATTAATGCACAAAATTACATGAAATAAAGGACGTTTCTCTTTCTTTATCTCCCTAATGATCCTTCTGAACCGCTGCTTGATGCTCGTCTTCCTAGCGTTTCTCTTGCCGGCAATCTGTGTGACGTGCCACCCTAATGACCTCCAAGCATTGTGGGGCTTCACCAGAACCTCAGCTGCAGGGGCGTCCTCCTCCTGGCCTTAATGCACGCCGCCTGGTGCTGCATATGGGTAGGTGTGGGTTGTGATGGTAGCCGCTGCATCACTCGTCACAGCACCGCGTCTCCCCGAGGCTGCCTCATGGGCCCCATCCCAGGAACCTCCATCACGGGCCTCGCGCAGTTGGAAGAGCTCCTTTCTCAACTCCAACTCTTTCACCGATGTCCTCCCAAATGAGGTCTTCTGACTCGTTGGCCTGCCAAAGCTCTCTCTCGCTTCCAACAAGCTTGCCGCCCAGCCGAGCTAGCAACTGCGTGAGCTCAAAAAGCTAATCTTGTTGGACTTGTTTGCCAACCGCTTCTCCGGCTGCCTCCCTGGCGTGTTCGACGACCTCATGTTGCTGGAGCATTTGGCCGTACACCTCAATGGCTTCTCTTGATCGTTACAGCCATCCCTATCATCATTGTCATCTCTCCATGAGCTCAACCTTCGCAACAACTCCTTGGTAGGTCTAATTGCTCATGTCAACTTCTCCAGGATGCCACTTCTTGCTTCGGTTGACTTCTCTGCAAACTACGTCAATGGGTGTCTCCCATTTATCCTCGCGGATTGTGGCATGCTAAAAAGTTGCCCAACCTTACCAAAAACAGATTGATCGGCACCGTCCCGTCGTGGATTGGTGAGTTTGACCACGTTCACTGTTTTCTGTAATTTTCATTGGGGGGAGGGTGGAGGGAGGGATCCCCACTTGTATATTTGAAGATCGCGTTACCGTGAGGAAAGATGGTCATGCCAGAGCCTGGTATGATGTTTGTGTTCCGGCTTACGGAGTTGATTAGTCCAGAGCGTAAAGCTGTCTTGATATTAGCTATTACCACAGCAGAGGCTAGCACCTCATTTTGAAATATTTGGTATTCCGGGCTTCCCAAAATTTTTACAAGACGGTGAGAATAATAAAGGACTTGACTGACTGTGGCAGCTGAGGGGTTGTTGAAGAGATGAGTGGATCTCTCAAATATAAGCATGGGCCTAGGGGAACTCATGATAACTTGTTACCAAAGTTTTAATAATACCCATGCACGATGAATCCGCCATCGATCTAAACCTTAACTCGACTCCCGCTCGAATGCAGTAACAGAGGTCGGGTAGACGGACAAGCCGACCCCTAGCTTAGGGATAAGCCCAAACGCCCACAAGAACGTCGTAGGGGGGAATGATGGAAGGACCATTGATCGGACTACAAAGACGGCCAGATCGCCATAATCGCTAGGGTAGTTTTTGCTTCTTTGTTTAGAGGGAAGGGTATTTTCTGCGAGCTAGCTGAGCTGCACATAATTCTCCTCATATATCATTGTCAGGTTCATCTCGATGCTTCTATTTTCTGTGAGCTAGCTGATCAACGATAGGCTATGACATGGGAGGTGGTGAATTTGCGCCCATACATGAGTGCAATGTATCTGAGTTGCGTCGGCCTTTCTCTCCCATGATATTATTCTGTCACTACAATCAAGCCTCCGAATATCCAAGGTCCCTGATGCATGACTCTGTTCCAAACGCTGAGACATACGAGTTTGCACCCCAAAAAGATTAGAGACTGGTTTTTCAACTCCCGAGTGTAGGGACACCCTCTATCATCAACTTCATGAATCTCCATCTCATTTGCTAGGCGACCGACAAACTTCATGGTATCTTTAAAAGCATCACCACTAAAAGATTTCCTAGTGTTAATTAGACTAGCCATAGTGGGGAGTAACATACACGCTACCCTAGGCTATGTTACTACTTTCATAGTGGATAATAATATTTGTGTGGCGTCATGCAAAGCTTCATTTATTAGAGCATGGTTAATAATTCAGCCAAAGGCCGGCTATAAAGAGTCGCCATGTTATCTAGAACCAACCTCATAGCTCACACGTACAATATTAAGTTTAAAATGTGTACTACTTAATTAGTAGTTGGCCCACCTTACAACCTCACAAAGCATCTTGGGGCTCGTGTTGTAGCTAGCTACTAACTAAGAGCCCGCTTCTCTTCTCTCTCCTCCTCTCTCTCCTCCAACTAAGAAAAGATATAATATTTTAGTCCTTATAGCCTGCTTATGTCACCTTATTGTACTTGCTCTTAGGTTATAAACTCATAATGTCTTGAGATATGTGATGTTACGGTAACTAGCTAAGTTACTCAATTTACCTCTCTCTCCTCATTAAATCATTGCCACATAGACAAATTTGCTGAGTTGGACCTGATGTTACTCTTTAAGTTACTCCCACTATGGCTAGTCTTACCCTAAGGACTGTCGGCCACCTCACTGCTTTTGATAGTTCCGAGATTCCCTCCTCCCCGAAAAATACATTGTCAAGTTCCTAATCCTTCAGCTTCATGTTCTTCATCGCTACCTCAGGATCAATCTCCCCCTTGTCTTTCTTCCTTCCCGTAGAACTACTACATGATCCCATGGATGATGAATCCGACATCCATCTAAATTTCGACTCGACTCCCGCTCGAATGCAACAACGCCGAGGCCGGGTAGATGGACAAGCCGACCACTTGAGAACCCCAAACACGCGCAAGGAAGTGAAGAAAAATGATGGAATGATCAAATTGATCGGATTACAGAGGCGGCCAGATCGCTGAAGTAGGTAAGGCCTAATTGCGAGGGTAGTTTTTGCCTCATTTTCTTAGAGAGAGAAGGGTAGTTTTTGCTGTGGTTACTTGGAGACTTTTTTTTCTGTTGAGAAACTCTCGGAGATTTTTTTTTTTGAGGGAAAGAAACTCTCGGAGATGGTTGTGCGATGCGGAATTTAAATTGAAAATAGACAGGTGGGTTGATTTGCCTCGTGGGCCTTCAGAATCAGAATAAAAAAAGAAACAAATGCAAAGGGCCCTTAGCACTATCCGGGCCCAGTCGCCGGCTTCTTTTTTTTGGCCCAAGCGCTAGGCCCAGAAAATCCCCAATTTCCCCATCCGATTCGCTACGCCGGTGGCTGCTCGCCGCGTTCTCGCCGCCGGGGATCTCCTCCCGCGCGCCGGCAGCCTTGCGGAGAAGACGCTCCGTATCCTCGCGGTGTTACCCTCGTCTTCGCACAGCCTCGCCGCCGACGATGTTCGCCGCGCAGGAGCCGAGGAAGGAGGATCCGCCGGACCTCAGGAGCGGGCTCTTCAGCGCCGGCGACTTCCGCACGTACGACCCCAAGGTGAATCTCTGCTCCCGTGCCTTGCTTCTTTCCGCCGCCCCGCTGCTATGGGAGCCACCGTGTTGCACATTGCTTAACTGTAGCCACCCAGCCCGGCAAATTAGCCGTCAGATTGATACTAATCAACAGCCGTAATTCTAATTTCAGAGTAGGTATACTGTACTAGTAGTAGTTGTAGATATAGATTATCGTTCATGTCAAATGTGTGGCTATTTTCTGCTTGGGATTTCTGAATTCAGTTATGTGGCAGCTAAATAATGCATCCTTGATTTATGTTGCAGCAACCGGACGGCGAAGATAGGCTCGGCACGCTGACCGACGATCTTTTACTGTCCATCTTGGGGAGAGTCAGTTCACGTATGGCTGCAAGGACAAGTGTGCTCTCTACACGGTGGAGGCATCTTCCTTGGTTGCTGCCTGAGCTCAGCATCGATGTCAGGGATTTCCTATCCGCTCCGTGCGCTGACCCTATTGAGGCAAATGATATGGAGCAAGCTATGGCGTCTTTGACCAA
Source organism: Triticum timopheevii (assembly GCA_963921465.1). Taxonomy (NCBI): domain Eukaryota; kingdom Viridiplantae; phylum Streptophyta; class Magnoliopsida; order Poales; family Poaceae; genus Triticum; species Triticum timopheevii. The sequence goes on from OY997270.1 coordinate 614,909,504, forward strand.
AGCAACCAGGAGCTTGTTGGATAAGCAGCACAGAGAATACACCATCTCAAGTTTGCACCTTAACCTCTATCTGTTCAACACTTTCCTGTGCGAAGTTGGCCCACTGGTTGGTGATGCAATCAACAGTGGTTTGTTGAAAGATTTGGATGTCACCATTCTTGATGAGACAGAGCCTCTCGACCGTAGTGAGGAAGAGATGCAACAGCGAGCTCAAGACATAGATGCTTTTTTCACTGCCTACCCTAGTGTGCTCCACTGCCTCACAAAACTCTCTCTAAAAAATGTAGGCTTTGACAAATTAGACATGCACCATGTCCTGTTTGACTGCTGCAAGCAACTGAAGCATCTAACCCTTCATCATTGTGATACTGGTTCCTACTCTCTCTTTAAGATTGATGCACCACACTCAAAACTCTGTGTTCTTGAAATCGGAAAGTGTCGCTTTCTGAGAATCGACCTTGTCTGCCTCCCTCAATTGGAGAAGTTGGTTTGCGATACTTGGGTATCTTGGTGTGCCCCGTTGACCTTTGGTTTTGTCCCATCTCTTGGGGAATTAGAACTCTCATGTGGTTCAGATTGTGAGCAACAGGGATTTAAATTAAGTGAGCTTCTACATGGAGTAACAGGCATACATACTCTCACATTGGATTTTCAAGGAGAAACCGTAAGTACTACTTTATTTCGCTAAACGGTAGTTTATTTGATATTCGTCATGTCGTCACATATATGAAAGTTATATCATGGATGTGTTTATGTATGATAGAAAACATATATAGCTTTAAATTCTTTGATGATCTTATTTATGTGCTTGCAAACTATCAATTCTTATTTTGTTAGTTTATTTAATGTTGTGATCAGCTTTGGTTGCAACCTGAAATGGAGGAACTCCACACCGCATTCAGCAAGCTAAGGAAGCTGTTTGTACATGGTATATTTGTTGAATTTGACATTTTATGGACGACGGCCTTTCTTGTGGCAGCACCATCTATTGAAATGTTGCACATTGAGGTGATGTCTTTCTCTGTATTTCTTTTCTTGTCCACATTTGGAGCTTTAGTGTTTCACAAATTTTAGCGGATAGTTGTTTAAAACTTGGTTCCAATGACATATCTAATGAATCGGTTATACACATACAGGTGTGGGAACATACATGTGATGTGGGCGAGGCCAGACCCGCTTCCTACCATGACAGAAGGAATCCTCAGTGGGAAATGCACTTGGACAGCAGCTCCGAGAACAGGCTTCTGAAAGAACTAGAATTCGCTGGATTTAAATCACTCGAACAACAGTTTACATTTATAAGATCCATGTTGGAGCGATCTCCCAACTTGCAGAAGATAGTTCTGAGAGACGAGGAGCAGTGTGATGACTGCGACGCCCTTAAGGTACCTCGTCCTTCGAGATTTCCAAGGAAGAAAGATGAGCAAGAAATGGTGGTTAAGCGGATTACAGATGGCATGTTCTCGCCCGAGATAATATTTTACGAATAAGAAGAGAGATAACATATCTCAAGTCAAATATATTTTTTATACTTATAATTACCGGGGATTTGGGGTGTTCGATCTAGGCACATGACCTGTCTTACAATCAGCACTATGAACAATCTGCAAGTGAAAAAGAGAGGCAAGATGATATCTTTTGGTTACCCACAGTGCAGTGATTAGTTTATGCAGCCCATCCATGGACCACACATTCAGAGAGTCGGGTTTCGTAATTTTCAGCCCTACTGTCTCTATAGTCTAGACCCAGCAATCTTGTCTTCTTTCTGACTCGAGTCGTCGTCATTTGTGAGTCACACTATCTTCTTTCTGAAATCAAATGCCTTCTTTACAACATCAAAATAGCTGGGAGATAATTTCATGAACGATAGATGGATGTGGAGACAAATCAGAGGCCTTTACAGCACCAAAATAACTGGGAGATAATTCCATGAATGATAGACAAATTGAACTAAAGTGCGAAGTTTACATAGGGACGGGGATGTCTGATTTGGAACCCGTGGGTATGGACATGTCTCACCTGCTGCCGCCTCTGATTGTTCATCTTGGCCACCTTGCCTTCTGCCACGTCTCCACCTTCGTCTTCACTTCCTCCTAAACAGACCCTGCGAGGAGAGCACTCTGCAGCAGCAGCGACCTAAAATTGGGGCCGTCAGAAAATCAATGCCCTGAGTGTTCCAGCGCTCAAATTCTATGGAGCATAGTGGCTTTGAAGATGGATTAGCTCTTCATTTCAAGAAGAAAAAAAGATAGATTAGCTCTTTGTTATATATACAAAATTACAAGTATATTTTGTGTGACCATTTATTTCTTATATCTAGGTTTTCCTTATTTGTTTCCATTTTTATGATTATGGCTAAATCACTGAACTGAGGACAGCATGGTCGTTAATGTGAAGGAGGTGGATTGATTTCTCTTGATTTTTTTTCAAGGCGGTGAATGAAAAGGTGATGCCGAGCCAGTACAAGCTCTTGGCATCTTGGAGCATGTAGCCGCCCTTCTCCTACTAAGCTAATTTGATTCGGCAACGCTTCGCTTATTTCCGGCCAAATGATTATCATGTGGTGCTTACTTGTCAAGTCATGGATGCACAATCAACCACTTATTGCTGCACGAGGAGGATCGAAGTAACCATTAGTTTCTTATCATCTTGGTTCTATATTTGTTGATGGTTTTAGCTAGGACGCTATATGGCTACACGATGAACCAAGTCTATGCTTTGTGCTAATTTGATTCGGCAACGCTTCGCTTATTTCCGGCCAAATGATTATCATGTGGTGCTTACTTGTCAAGTCATGGATGCACAATCAACCACTTATTGCTGCACGAGGAGGATCGAAGTAACCATTAGTTTCTTATCATCTTGGTTCTATATTTGTTGATGGTTTTAGCTAGGACGCTATATGGCTACACGATGAACCAAGTCTATGCTTTGTGCTGATTCTCTTCATTTTTGTGTGTCCATAGTTTCCTTCATTTTCAAAGGAGTCCAGCAAGGAGGAAAAGAAATAAATCATCATATTCATCCGAGTCAGAGATGTTATTTTCTTTGGTCTGTAGCAATAACCGGGATATTCTTCTACTCCTTCGGTTCCTAAATATAAGCTCTTTTAGAGATTTCAATACGGACTACATACGGAATAAAATGAGTGAATCCACACTATAAAATATGTTCATATACAGCCGCATGTAGTCCGTATTGAAATCTCTAAAAATGCTTATATTTAGAAACGGAGGGAGTAGTTGGTATAAACGTCGATAAAGTCCTTGCTTTAGTTAGCTTATTATGAAAATTTGACATATCCTACTGGACTAGGGCCGAGCTGTCCACAACAATAGGACAGGACCAGTAGAGTATAGGAGCAGGAGTTCCCAGCTTGAGTCATCCACGAATTTCAGTCGGCATATAGCACCATGCATGAAAATCAAAGTTTGGCAGGCAGCTGTGGGCACGGATTAGTACTTGCAACGCATGGGCACCCATTAATTCAGTCGACGGACGGGACCGTGCATGAAAATCAAGTTCCAACCACTGACTAGCAGCAGTTGTGGCCACTGACTAGTACTACTATACCACTGAACCAATTGCAATGCATGGTTAACAAGTCTATAAGATGTACCACCACCCAAGCAGTTTGTGCCAAGACAAGAGCACTTGCTGAGTTGTTGCGCTTGTGTACCCATAGTTACATACCACCATGGCGAAATGCTGGCTGCTGCTGCTCCTCCTCCTCTTGGCATTTCTCTTGCCGGCGGCCCACGCTAAGTCATGCCACCCTGACGACCTCCGTGCATTGCGGGGCTTTGCCGGGAACCTCGGTGGCGGGGGAGCCCTTCTCCGTGCCGCGTGGTCTGGTGCCTCGTGCTGTGGCTGGGAAGGTGTGGGTTGTGACAGCAGCAGCGGCCGTGTCACGGTGCTACGGCTTCCTAGGTATGGCCTCGCGGGGCCCATCCCAGGAGCCTCGCTGGCGGGCCTTGCCCAGCTGGAGGAGCTCTTCCTCGGCTCCAACTCTTTCGTTGGCTCCCTCCCCGAGGAGGTCTTCAACCTCACTGGGTTGCGGAAGCTCTCCCTCGAGTCAAACGAGCTCACTGGCAAGCTGAGCTCACGCCTTGGCGAGCTCAAGAACCTCACCTTGCTGAACTTGTCGGTCAACCGCTTCTTCGGCTGCGTCCTTGACGTGTTTGATGACCTCACGTCGCTCGGCCATTTGGCCATGCACTCCAATGGCTTGTCTGGATCGTTGCCGTCGTCTCTTTCATCACTGTCTTCTCTCTGTGAGCTCAACCTCCGGAACAACTCTCTGTCTGGTCCGATTGCTCGTGTCAACTTCTCCGGCATGCCACTTCTTGCTTCAGTTGACTTTTCCGCAAACAACCTGAGTGGGTCTCTCCCGGTTAGCCTCGTTGATTGTAGCGCGCTCAAGTCGCTCACCCTTGCCAACAACCAATTGGTTGGCGCCATCCCGTCGTGGATTGGTGAGCTTGACAACCTTCGCTGCTTGGATATCTCAAATAATTCATTGGTTGGCGAAGTACCCAAGGGTTTGTCATGTCTCGGAAGGCCTCACCGCCGTTGATAATTCAGCAGGTATGGCTTTCACTAACATGCCATTGTATGTGAAGCATAACAGAAGAACACTCCAACAACAAGCAAATGTCATATCTGGGAACAACAATACTGTCAGATCTGGGGGTGGCAATGTTCTATCTGGGGATAACAACACTGTCATATCTGGGAACAACAACACTCTATCTGGGACCAACAACACGGTTGTATTTGGGAGCAATAATGTCCTAACTGGTAGCAACCATGTTGTATCTGGCAGCAATAATGTCGTAAGTGATACTGGCCATGTCGTAAATGGGAGCAACAATACTGTATCCGGCCGGAACAATATGGTAACCGGGAACAACAATACCGTATCTGGGAGCAATCATGTCATAACTGGGAACAACAAAGTTGTAACCGGAGGTTAATGATCTGTCGGTGGATTGATTCCATCTTCTTGTTCATGTTCGGTGTGGCTTACAATCACTTGGTGGGGCCAATCCCGTTTGTAACTTCATTGATATAGCATCCTATTCCTACTTTGAATAAAAAATACCCGATGTCTACAAAACGTTTACATAAATACTGACCTGAACAGTAATGGGAGGCTTGCAGCTGATGTAGACCAAGTGTTCGCTTATGTAAAAATTTGCATCCTGGATGTCTAGATGTGTTTTTTTTTAATCTCTTCTTCTATGTGCTTTGTGACGCTTTCTTATACGTATATATGATGATTGGGCTATGGATTATATGGTGAAATATAATTGCTTAATATCAGCTAGCTAAACTTTTGCTCAGCGTGAATGCATGTCTACTCCTTCAGTGTGTTGACATCAGCTCAGTTGCACCGTACAGGAACGCGGATACGGCAGTGCGGAGATATGGCGTCTTAGAAAGCAATAGCCACACTGGGATATGTCACTTATATATGTTGTATCCTCTTGTTGTCGGGCAGCAATTCACGTTCTATTGCTGCACCTATCCTTTTTTCTTTTTCTGAAAAGGAGGATGACCCTCGGTGCTTGGGGATAGCTGCTACTTCTGTGTCCTTTTCAGTTGAGCATGTGGGAGATCTTAATGTCCCTGCTCATTTTTATGGGAAGCGTGCTAGCACTTTCGAGGGGACTGATAGTTGGTTTAATGTAAGTCCGGTCTTCCGCTTCTACTCCCTGCGTCCCATAATATAAGAGTGTTTTTTACACTAGTGTAGTGTCAAAAACGGTTTTATATTATGGAACGGGGGGAGTAGCTTGTTGGGTGATTGTAATCGGATGTTAATTTCTTAATAAAGCTTGCGTAGTTCGATGAAAAAAAGCTAGAAGCGCATAGAAAATGGTGTTGTCAATATCTTCACACATAGAAAAATTCATGCAAAAATCACTCCCAAAGCTGAGTGTCCTGGCTCTCTCTAGTTTTCATGACGTTGATTCATACTATACAGATTAAGATCATACATCAGACTTACTTGACTAGTTATGTGGAATAGTCGAATCTTGTGTGGCCATTTATTTTCTCATATCTTGGTTTTCCTTGTTTCTTTCCACTTTTATGATTATGGCTAAATCACTAAACTGAGCACAGCAGGGGCACGTTCACGCGATGAAAGAGAAGGTGACGCGGAACCAGTATGAGCTCTTGGTATCTTGGAGCATTTACATGGTCCCGCCCTTATTCCCCTAAAGTAATTTGATTCGGCAACGGTTCGCTTATTTCAGGTTGCATGGTTATCGCGTGAAGTTAGCGGTCAAGTTATGGATGCACAAGGAGGATAGAAGTAACCATGCATTACTCCAGTTTCTTATCATCTTGGCTCTATATTTGTCGATGGTTTTAGCCAGGACGCTATATGGCTACATGATGAACCAAGTTTGTGCTTTGTGCTAATTCTCTTCATTTTTGTGTGTCCATTTTTTTTCTTTTTTTCGAAAAGGGGGTTTACCCCAGCCTCTGCATCAGAAAGATGCATACGGCTCATATTATTAAAAATAAAATCCAGTAACAAAGTCTCCAAGTATCGAGGTGCAAAAAAAAAGTAAAAGCTCGAAAGAGCTGAAATCCTAAGCCACAACCGGCTGGCAAACACAATAGGAGCACTACATGCCTATCCTATTACATGACCGCCATCCAAACCGGTTGAAAATATCCCGCGCTATCATCTCCCATCGGGTAGACGCAGTAACCAAACGCTCCCTGGCCTCCGTCGGAGTGAGTAGCGACCACATACGGATGAATACCGTGGCCCTGAAGATAACCTGCAAAAAGTGAATGTTCATTGATCTGTTAAATACTAAATCATTTCTGCAGTTCCATACTGCCCAAAGTAAAGCACAAACGCCAACACGAATGTGTCTTGCAGTATCGGAATCAAGCCCATCAAGCCATGGTCCAAATAACATGTTGATAGAGGTGGGCTGATTAATATTAAACGCAATATGAATCGACCGCCACAGAATCTTAGCCAACGGACAATCGAGGAAGAGGTGTTTGATGTTTTCGTTATTATCGCAAAAGCTACACCTAGATGAGCCCATCCAGTTGCTTTTGCCAGGTTATCCTTAGTCAAAATGACTTGTTTATGCACAAACCACATAAACACTTTGATGCGTAAGGGAACCTTTACTCTCCAAATGTGAATCGAGGAAGGGACAACGCTAGAGTTAATGACATCCAGATACATAGACTTAACCGAGAACACACCGTTCTTAGTAAGTTTCCAATGCAGTTGATCTGGTTGCTGGGTCAGCCGAACCTCCATTAAACGTCTAACAAGGTGGAGCCAAGCCTCCCAACGATTTCCGACTAGCGTCCTCCGAAAACTAATATTGAGGGGAGTGGATTGTAGAACAGATGCAACGTAGGCTTCTCTACGTCGCACAATGTTGTACAAAGTAGGATATTGAAGTGCAAGGGGAGTCTCCCCAAGCCACGTATCCTCCCAAAATCTCGTAGTGGCTCCATTCCCGACAATAAATTTTGACTTGTTGAAAAAAAGCTGTTTGACTCTCATCAAACCCTTCCAAAATGGTGAGTCGGAAGGCCTCACATTTACCTGGGCCAGGGTTTTAGCATAAAGATACTTATTACGCAAAATCTGAGCCCAAGTAGCTTCCGTCTCGGACGAAAGTTTAAAAAGCCATTTGCTAAGGAGACATATGTTTTTAACTTCCAAATTTTCAATGCCTAGACCCCTTTGGTCCTTCGGCCTACATATTATATCCCACTTAGCAAGCCTATACTTTCGTTTGAGGTCGTCAATCTGCCAAAAGAACCGAGATCGGTAGAAATCTAACCTTTTCCTGACTCCCACCGGAACCTGGAAAAAGGATAAGAGAAACATAGGCATACTGGTAAGGACCGAATTAATCAGAATCAATCGTCCTCTGTATGACATGAGCTTTCCTTTCCAACAGCTCAGTTTCTTTTCAAAGCGATCCTCGATGCATTTCCACTCACTGTTAGTCAGCTTACGATGATGAATGAATGATGATATCATAAGAGTGAGAGATGTTAGTCATTTTTGTGTGTCCATAATTTCCTTCATTTTCAAAGGCGTCCAGTGAGGAGGAAAAGGAATGGATGATATCATCAGAGTGAGAGATGTTACTTTTCTATGGTATGTAGCAATGCCAGATATTCTTCTAGTAGTTGGTATAAACGTCGATAAAGTCCTTTCGTTAGTCAGCTTATTATGAAAATTTGACATACCCTACTGGACTAGGGCCAAGCTGTCCACGACAATAGGACAGGTCCAGTAGAGTTTAGGAGCAGGACTTCCCAGCTTGAGCCATCCACGAATTTCAGTCGACATAAAGGACCATGCATGAAAATCAAGTTTGGCAAGAAGCTGTGGGCACGGATTAGTATAGTTGCAATGCATGAAAATCAAGTTTCAACCACTGACTAGCAGCAGTTGTGGCCACTGACTAGTACTACTATACCACTGAACCAATTGCAATGCATGGTTAACAAGTCTATAAGATGTGCCACCACCCAAGCAGTTTGTGCCAAGACAAGAGCACTTGCTGAGTTCTTGCGTTTGCGTACACATACCACCATGGCGAAATGCTGGCTGCTGCTGCTCCTCTTGGCGTTTCTCTTGCCGGCGGCGCACGCTAAGTCATGCCACCTTAACGACCTCCTTGCATGACGGGGCTTTGCCAGGAACCTCGGTCGCGGGGAGCCCTTCTCCATGCCGTGTTCTCTGGTGCCTCGTGCTGCAGCTGGGAAGGTGTGGGTCGTGACAGCAGCAGCAGCCGTGTCACGGTGCTACGTCTTCCTAGGTATGGCCTCACGGGGCCCATCCCAGGAGCCTCGCTAGCAGGCCTTGCCCAACTGGAGGAGCTCTTCCTCGGCTCCAACTCTTTCGTTGGCTCCCTTCCTGAGGAGCTCTTCAACCTCACTGGGTTGCGGAAGCTCTCCCTCGAGTCCAACGAGCTCACTGGCGAGCTGAGCTCACGCCTTGGCAACCTCAAGAACCTCACCTTGTTGAACTTGTCGGTCAACCGCTTCTTTGGCCGTCTCCCTGACGTGTTTGGTGACCTCATGTCGCTCGACCATTTGGCCATGCACTCCAATGGCTTGTCTGGATCGTTGCCGCGGTCTCTTTCATCATTGTCTTCTCTTTGTGAGCTGAACCTCCAGAACAACTCCCTGTCTGGTCCGATTGCTCGTGTCAACTTCTCCGGCATGCCACTTCTTGCTCTAGTTGACTTTTCCGCAAACAACCTGAGTGGGTCTCTCCCGGTTAGCTTCGCGGATTGTGGTGCGCTCAAGTCACTCACCCTTGCCAACAACCAATTGGTTGGCACCATCCCATCGTGGATTGGTGAGCTTGACAATCTTTGCTGCTTGGATATCTCAAATAATTCATTGGTTGGCGAGGTACCACTAGTGCAGAACCGGGCTATAGCCCCGGTTCGTAAGGGCCTTTAGTTCCGGTTCTGTAATCGGAACTAAAGGGTGGGGACTAAAGATCCGCCCCCCCTTAGTACCGGTTCGGCACGAACCGCCGCTAAAGGGCCACCACGTGCCACGAGCCAGGGCCGGGTGTGGGGAGAGCTTTAGTACCGGTTGGTGTTACCAACCGGTACTAAAAAGTTTGGGGGGTTTTGGTTTTATTATTTATTTTTCCTTTAATTTTGTGTTTTCCATTTAATTCTTTTTCGTTTGCTGGTATTTTACGATACTACATATGGTACACGTTATGCATATATATAAATAGAATTTCTTTATATATATATATATATATATATATATATATATATATATATAGGGTGGGTCTATTATGATAACACCCTTAAGAGTCTTATTCTGCACACCACTTTCTTATTCTGCTAACAGTTTCGTGCTGCCTCGTACCGCGAAAACAAACTGCAGCCGGATTACATCCCACCTTATCCATTCTAGTCCCCCGTCCTCCACACCGTCCCGCGCCCACCCACTCCCTCTCCTTCCCACCTCCCGCCCAACAACCACCTTCCACGACGTGGAACACCGCCGGCGGACGCGGCGCCCACCTTCTCCGACGCGGTGCGGCCCACCCGAGCCGCCACCTCACCCTCCCACCTTCTTCGTAGTGGGACGGCCCACCCGCCCGAGCCGGCGCCCCACACTCCCACCTTCTCCTGCTTGGCTAGCCGTCGGCCACCACTCCACCATCCTCAGTCGGATCCATGGCACCACCACCTTCCCCCAGCCCCGCCACCCACCACCACCGTCGTGCCGCAACTCACACCACCAGCCTCCCCACCTTTCCTCGCAGGCCGCCCCACCACCACCCACCGGCGCCCCAAATCCTACCCCGACTACCAGCGATTGGGGAACGCCACAGCGCGCAACTCGCCGCCGCAACCTCCCCAACAGATCCAGCTTGCCCCAGTCATGCCACCACCAGATCCATCCCAGCCCTTCTCGGCCTCCACCACCATCCCCCACCACTGCCCCACTTTGGATCCGGCGAGCTGCCACCAGAACGGAGTAGAGTATTGCCGCGGCTCTTCCTCCGCGCACGGCCTTGGTGCCTCTCTCCACCACCTCAGAGCCGCGACACCGCTGCCGCCATGGATCAGAGGCCGAGCCTCCTTCCTCGAGCTCATCGTGTGCGCGCTGCTGCTGGATCGGGCCAGCCAACCGCACTATGCAGTAGCACCACGGCCCGCCACCGCCCCAGCCGTCCCTTAAGTCGCGCCGCCCCGCGCCTGACTACCCCCGTGCGGCCCACCTCAGGCTCCACTGCAGTCCGTCCTCCCCGGCCAGGAGGTTCTCTCAAGTGCACCGGCCTCCCCCTGCTTCTTCTCCACTTCTGACGAACACACAAACATGTGAGCATTTGGGTTTGTTGTTGGAGTTCACTTTTTTTGGAAAGAAAAATTCAGTACACTGCAGTCTGCTATTCCTGCTATTGCGGTTTCAGTTTGCAGGAGGCCAACCTCGTTCAATCACCGCACGTGCAGTTTGCCCTGTGATCCGAGGAGGTGCTCATTGTGAAGTGGAAATTCTTGCTGAAGTCGTGGCTGTGCAGTTTGTTTACGGGTGCTTCGGTGTGTAGTTCATCAATTTTTATACTGTATTATTTTTCTGGAAATAATTTGCAGTGCACTCAGTAAGAAAGAGAAAGAACATCATTGTTCACTTGAAGTTCAGTTTGCTGGTGAGCTAGTTTCATCTTTGGCTATATTCGTAGGTTTCTGATCTAGTGCGGCTCGCTTGGTCCCCAAATACAGTTCCGTTGATCCTCAATTGCAGCTCTGCCAGGTGCTAGTGCTTATGTATGTGTGTGTGGCTGAGTAAACCAATGAATGGATGTATTGTGTCTATGAGGATCATCAGCGGCCGTAGACAGTGCAATTTTGTTAGCTCGGTTGTGCAGTACTTTGTTTTTGTTTTGTGCGGATAACTTGTTTGTTAATTTATTCAAAGAATGTTGGTGGGAGATAACATTCTTTTCATGCAAATGTAATTTTTAATGCAGTTTACTTGCCCCATTCATGCAGCTCACAAACATTGATCATGTAGTCGAGACGAGTTTACAGAAGAAGTTAAATAGAAACCAAAACATCTCAAAAGAAGCTCACTTCTTACTAGATACAGCTCACTCGCTCAGTCCATGTGGTCTATTTGCTTGGTCTACATGCGTAAAAAAATAATAAGTATGAAAAAAGACAACAAAAACTCATGAGGTTCACTTTCGGTAGTGCCGCGGTTCGCTTCTCGATGTTGTTGCGGTTCACCTTCTTGTCTTAGAAAATTTACGTCCGACAAAACAAATTATGCAGCTCGCTTGCCCATCCGATGCAGTGCAGTTTTCAGTCTCAAGCAGTGCGGTCGGCCTTCTGATGTTGCTCATCCCATGAGTGCAAAAAAAAATTATGAAAGCGAAAAAAAGTAATGCGATTCACTTTTTTGTAGTGTTGTGGTTCATTTACACCCGATGTGAAGTGCACTCTACTTTCCTCGTTCTTGAAAAAATCACGTTTGAATAAAAGAAACCATGCAGTTCTCTTACCCTTGTGATGCAGTGCGGTTTTCGTCCGTTGCAGTGCGGTTTTCAGTCGGATGAAGTACCCACGTCCATTTGGGTGTCGCGAAAAACAGAGTGTCCGCTTTTCGGTAAAATCGAAACTGCTCTTAAACCGTAAGGAATTAGATAGAGTGTTCTACATGAAAAAGTTGCGCCTCGTCGATATCTTTCCAACGGTGTATGATTTGAATTATTCCGACCAGCCATTCGTAAAAATTTCACGAAAAAACAGCCGCTGTCTCTCGAAGTCAGCCGCACGATTTTTAAAATTAACTTAAAACCGTAAGGAATCTCAAAACTATTTCAACATATGAAAGTTGCGCCTTGTCCGTAGCTTTTCAACGGCGTATCACATGCCTCGTTTCGACAAACGGTTCAAAAACTGGAGCGAAAACAGTAACGAAAATTTCAAAAAATTTGAAAAACAGAGATCCGCATTTTAGTAAATTTAAAACTGCTCTTAAACCGTAATGAATTAGAGAAAGATTTATATATGAAAAAGATGCGCCTCGACGATATCTATCCAACAGCGTATCATTTGCTTCATTCCGACAAGCGGTTTAGAAAAAAACGCGAAAAAACGCTCGCTGCCACACGTCATCCGCCGCACTATTTTCAAAACTGCTCTTAAACCGTGTGGAATCTCGAAAAGTGTTTAACATGTCGAAGTTGCGGCTAATTCATAGCTTTTCAATGGTATATTACACGCCTCATTCCGATAAACGGTTAAAAAATTAGAGCGAAAACAGTACCGAAAAAACACCGCGTGCAATTTTTTTCGACACGAAGTTCACTAGTCTCTATTGCAGTGCTCGTCGTCAAAATGATGCAGTGCGCTTCTGTTGAGCGTGCAGTGCCGAAGTGGTGTGCAGAATAGTTATTCTGCTAATATTAGCAGAATAGACCGTCTATATATATATATATATATATATATATATATATGCATGTGTATGTGTGAATAATGTTGTGGTATATATATATACAGTTTTTCCTACATGTAGCCTTTAGAACCAGTGACATTTGCCTTGGTGCCTTCGGAGCACGATGACAATTGGGAGTAGTTCATTGGGGCGGTAGCTCGTAGTAGAATTCCCCTTTGAGATCTATGACCTCGCCGAGCAAAAATCCCGTTATTTTCTCTTGAAGTGCTCGTATGCGCTCCATTGATATGCGCTCCTTTGGGATCAATATGCATGTATATTAGTTATGTGACTAGATATCGATAATGACGTAAAAATTGTGAATAGTGTTCTGTCAAACGCGCTTACCCATAGTTGTCTATCAGTTTTGGTCCTTTCGGACGTCATCATGCGAATGTTCTCGAAAACCCAATATGTACACTTATCACTCCCTTGCGCCTGCTTCAGGGCCTCTACGAGAATAGAATTTAATAAGATAATAATTAATCAAGCATAATAATTAATGGTATTAAAACTAGAATTGAAGATGCATGGTAGGTAGCTAGATAGTACTACTTAGTTAATTATACCTTGGGTCAAAACCAATGCAGCCTTTCTCTCCATTAGCCTGGAACCTCTTTCGAATTCCAGAACTTTGCTCAAGTCCTGCCCGCCGGCAAAGAAAATGAATAAGCGAGTTATTAAATAGTTGATATCAGGAAATGATGAACTAAAGAGGCCGACATATAGTTAATAATGATTGAAATTACCTGTCGACTATCCCCTTCACGATTGTGTAGTATCTCTTATCTTTAAGTAGTGAGTCCAGTATTTCAACTGTTCCTTCGTCGACTTTAATGATTAACAAGATCCAATGATAACTGCATGCACACACGTTTGCATGTCTTAATTAAGCGGGCATGTGCATAACACTCATCAACTACCCTAAACCATATACACTTAATTATTAACATCTAGCTAGCTAGTAAGTAAAAACAGAATTTGTAGTACAAGACAGTATGACTCACGTGTAGTTGTAAGGAAGTAGTATATGTTCATTGGTATGGAGGCGCTTCAAGAACTCTAGCATGTTTTTCTCTACATCTGCTTTATACCATTCATATGTCCATGTTTCTTCATTAACGGTATTTGGGTCAATGAACCCAATGCCATAGCGTCCAGCTTTTTTCATTTCATACATCTTCATCCTGCATAATACCACAGAAAAGAATATAGTAAGGATAATTACAGGTAATGATCGATCAATGAGCACTACAGCTAGCTTGAGACTTGAATTACAGAAAGAAATCACTTTATGTCCAATGGATTTGTCGAGTGCGTCTTGATTGATTAACTGAAATAGTTCTGAATACTCAATGGACAGAGCTAGCTTATTGAAGTAATACTCTTCCTTGACTTTCACCATGAGGCCCTCTCGATTGTTACTTTTGGTAATTTTCAGGAACCAATCATGCAATTGATACATTCTCGTTGGGAGGTTCTTGACCTCCTCAGGGGCCTGACCAAAGGTTGGTCACGGACATATTTCCACTTTATGTCCTGCTCTTTAAGCTTAGGCATGGGCTCAATCTCGAGGAGTTGTCCAACAGTGATAACGAGCATTTCAGTGTTCCATCTATGCTCGTCGGTAATTACCAGCTGACCGGCGTCGGTACTCTCATGTGTTGGTACAACAAGCGGGGGGATCGATTGCGCCGCCTGTTCTCCTAGCTGGGGAACGATTTTCCCGCATTTTGGCCAGCTGCTTGGCTCGAGCTCGAGCTCGACCCCTTTTGTCATGCTCGATGTGCCTTCCTGATTTGGCGTTCATAGTCTGAGTCAACAGGCTTGGGAGCTGGTGCTCGTGCCATACGAATAAGGTGGTCAATCTTATCCTCGGGCACTTTCTCCCTTGGCGGCGGTGCCAGTTTTGGTGCGAAATGGGCCTCCACTTGGGCCTTCACTATGGCTTCATTTTTCTCCTTGGTCATGTCGTAAGGCCTCTGCGAAAGAGGCGCGAGGCTTTTTGGACCATATTGAAATCGCTTGCCTCCGCCTGTACCTCCTGTACTACCTCGACTTATAGCACTACGCACCATAGCTGCGGCGGCTCTCTTTCGCGATTGCTGAGGCAGCGAAGACGGCTGACGCGGTGTCGGACTTGGAGGGGGAGTGGCACGCGTTGGTGGTCTTGGAGGAGGAGGAGTGGCTTCACGCGTTGGCTGAGTTGAAGCAAGAGGAGTGGCCTCACATGTTGGCTGAGTTAAAGCAGGAGGAGTGGCCTCACGTGTTGGAGGAGCGTGAGTCGTCTGCTCCTCGTCACCTCCTGGAATTTCAAGCTCTAGCTGACGCGGTGTCGGTGGCCTTCGCAAGATAATGCAATCCTTTCTCCATAGGATGATACAATGTATGGCCTCTCCCAGTGTGTGCTCCTCGTTACCTCCAGGAATGTCAAGTTGTAGCCCCGAATATTGGTCCACCACCTCATCAACCACGACATGAGCATAGTTGGCTGGAATCGTTCTGCAATGATAGGTTGCTCCGGGGGGATTTGTATAAGTAACGGTGTCCGCCGCCTTCACGGATATGTTCTTTATTTTGAAGTGTAGCTCATAGTTAGTGTTCTCCATGATGTCATCCACAGGATATCTATCCAGCAGTGCGTCGCCCGAGGCGGAACCCACGCTGTTTCTCTGCATGGATGGGACGATGCTATCCAATGCTGGATCATCCGCTAGCTGCGGCCGGTGCTGAGATCCCCTTTCCTGGCTAAGCGAGTCGATCTGCTGCTGCTGCCTCTGCAATTTGAGTGCCAAGTCTGCGTGCGCTGATTCTAGGCCTTGAAGCCGTTCTGCTTCTTGCTTCCTCTGCTCGTCCTCCAGCTTCTTCTTCTTCTCCTCCTCCATCTTCCTTCTCGCATGGCTTCTATAGTCAGCGTTCCACTCAGAAAAGCCCTCATACCACAGAACAACTCCCTTGCCTCGTGTTCTTCCTGGGTGTTCGGGATTTCCCAGGGGCGCGCGTAAGCTCGTCGTTCTCTCTGTTGGGCGTGAACACCCCCTTTCGAGCTTCTTCTATTGCTTCAACTAACTTATCATCGGCTCCTTTAAGACATGCCTTCTTTGAAACCTCGCCTGTCTTCGGGTCCAACGCCACCCATGCGCATAGAACCAACTTCTGCACCTGGGGGGCCAGC
Source organism: Triticum timopheevii (assembly GCA_963921465.1). Taxonomy (NCBI): domain Eukaryota; kingdom Viridiplantae; phylum Streptophyta; class Magnoliopsida; order Poales; family Poaceae; genus Triticum; species Triticum timopheevii. The sequence continues at coordinate 614,925,666 of OY997270.1, forward strand.
TCAATGTAACTGGAGTGACCTGTGCAGCCAGCATCTCTTGTTCAGACTTATCCCACTTAGGCATTGCCACCGCGTAGCCACCTGGCCCCAGCCTATGGAATTGCTGCTTTTTTGCGGCATTGGCCTTATTTTTTCTAGACCGTTCCTTAGATAATTTTGATCCCTTGAATTTCACGAAATCATCCCAGTGTTCTCTTTGGTTCTCCAGTGTTCCCTTGAATTCTGGAGTCTTCTTTCCTACTTTGACGTAGTCCTTTCATACAGTTTTCTTGTGGTTGTTGAATGCAATTGCCATCTTCCTAAGAGCAGCGTCCTTGACTTTCTCCACATCTACAGCTGTGAAATGATCTGGTAGGGTGAAATATTCCATGAGATCTTCCCAAAGCGCTTTTTTTTGCTCTATCATCAACAAAAGTAAGATCTGGACGGGGCTTTGATGGCTCTTTCCATTCTTGAAGGGAGATCGGGAGTTTGTCCTTCACTAGAACTCCGCACTGACGAACGAACTTGTTCGCAATGTTCTTAGGCGCTATTGGTTCACCATTAGTTTTGATGGCATCGATGTTGTATTGTATGCCCTGCTTTAACTTTTTTCCCGGGCTTCCGCCTCTGCCTGTAGAAGATTTGCTCGATCCGGATGGCTGAAAAGAAGAAAGATCGATTTGTTAATATATCTTCAAATCATTTAAAACATGTGATGATTACCGGATGCCTGCTTATATAAATATACCTCGTCGGTCTCTGTTTTATCAAGATCAACATTTTCTTCGCCATCATAATCATTAATTTCTTCGCCATCATAATCATTAATTTCTTCGCCATCATAATCCATGAATTCATCAATTTGGTCGTCGCGATCGAATATCATATCATCATCCTCTCCGGTATTGTTCAGATATTGGGAGTCGTCATCTTCTTCATTCCAATTATCTGGCGCGCGAGGGGAGTGTATGATCTCGAATAGGGCCTCTTCTCCCTCTCTGCCGGTATTGTCCACCATAGCTTTTATTTAACAAATCCAGAAGAAATATAAAACAATTTAGTATTCAAATTACAATATGCATGCACGCAATCAATAAGAGAAAATCCTGAATCATAGTACATAATATGCATCGTCTCGAATAATATATAATCTCGAATACATCGTCTCGAATATTATATATCGAATACATCACTACCTAGCTAACTAATAAAGATCGAATTCTACAGAATAATCTAGGCCACTCGTGGTTCCTGAGGCGCGGGCGGTGGACACCCAAAGAGAAGGAACCATCACAGGATCATAGCTCCGGTCATCTCCCCAAAGACCCTGCCAGGTATTGGAGAACCTGACGTACATAGCAGCCATGTAGCGATGGACGTGCTCGTCCTCCTCCCTGACACGGCGACGCACCACCTCCAGCGGGGCCGGCTCCCTCCGCACCGAAAGTGGCCCACGGGAACGCCACCAAAGGAGCTCAGGGTCGACGACGGGACCCGGGTTCCTCACCAAGCGGCAAGCCCCTGAAGGTAGCACCTCCCAGTGCCAGCCCGGCGGAGACCAGTCCCGGTCATGGGTCCTCTGAAGCAGGACGTCGTCGCGAACGGGTCGACGGCGAGGATGCGGGCCGGGCATCGTCGAGAACAAATACTATACACCGCAAAAGTAACATTTTTTAAATGATTGGATTGTGATTTCTTATATGCAAATTCTAAATTTGTATAACTAAAATTATAAGAAACTAAAAACTAACTTTTCTATTACATTTCTATAACAATTTGAAATTAATCTAATTCATCTAGCTAAAACTAACATTTCTAAAATTTCTAACATTTCTATAACATTTCTAACATTTCTATATACTATTTGACATTAATCTAATCTAATTAATTAATTCATCTAAAACTTTGTATGAAAAACAGAAAAAACTAAAAACTAAAAATAGAAAAATTGTGTGTGTGTGTGCGCGCGCGCATGTAGTGTGAGTGTGTGTGTGTGCGCGTGTAGTGTGTGTGTGTGTGCGCGCGCGGCCGGCGGCGGCGGCGGCGCGGTGGATTGGAGGGAGCAGAGGCCGGGGGAGGGGCTCACAGCGCGCGCGGGCGAGGTCGAGGCGACGACGGTGGCGAGGACCAGGCGACGGCAATGGCGAGGCAAGGTCGATCCAAGGCGACGGCGACGGCGAGGCGAGGGGTCGGACGGCGATGGCGTGGGACGGGGCGACGGCGCGACGGGGACGGTGACGGCGCGGGACGGGGGCGGCGACGGGGGTGGCAACGAGGGGCGGCGGCGACGGGGCAGAGGAGAAGAAGTTGAGGGAGAACTGACGAATTTTTTTGAAGTGTTTTCTTATATAGAACCTACCTTTAGTACCGGTTGGAGGCACTAACCGGTACTAAAGGTCTGTTTTGGCCAGGCAAAGTGGCGGGAAGCGCACCCCTTTAGTACCGGGTGATGGCTACAACCGGTAATAAAGGCCTCCCTTTAGTACCAGTTGTATCTACGACCCGGTACTAAAGGGGGTGCGCTGGCGCAAGTGCGGTGTGGGCAAGTTTAGTCCCACCTCGCTAGCCGAGGGCATCCCGCACCTGTTTAAAAGCCCCGGCGTGGCTGCTGTATCGAACTCCTCTCTATAGCAGGCTTCTGGGCCTAACTCTGCCTCTTATCTCTATGGGCCTACTGGGCCCTGCGGGCCTGCATCCTGGCCCAACTATAGGTTGGGTTACTAGTCGTATGCAGGCCACTGTGGCCCAGTAGATGGCCTTTTTTTATTAGGTTTTGTCTCAACAAAAATTTAGTTTTTTTTCTTTTCTACTTTATTTATTTTCATTTATTTATTTCTGAATATTTTTTCTTTAGGTACAAAAAATTACAAACTTTCTGTTAGTGCGAGTAGTTTTCAAATTTGAATAGTTTAAATTTTTTATTTAGTTTTTGTCTCAACAAAAATTTAGTTTTTTTCTTTTCTACTTTATTTACTTTCTGTTAGTGCCAGTAGTTTACAAATTTGAATAGTTTAAATTTGAATTATTTGACGAACTAATTTGTAGACGAAGTGCATCCAGTTTTTGCACATAAAATTTCTTCGCGTTTCAAATACCAAAACACGTAAGTACCCTAACTATTACAAAGATTCCCTCCGGTTTGTTCGAAGCGGCACTTTCCAGATATATAAGTCTGGAAAGTCACTACAGAAGAAAGTGATGACGGTGAAGCCTATCACATGCCAGTGTGGGATCTTTGGGTGTGAAACTTTTTCTTCGCATGTGTCCCTTTGCGCCGTAACCATGGACAATCTTCATCATTTAACTGGATGCTCGGATCAATATTCACTGTGAATGGAGCAATTTCATCAAACTTTTCATAATCTTCTGACATGTCTGTCTTGTCATCCACTCCCACGATGTTTCTTTTCCCTGAAAGAACTATGTGGCGCTTTGGCTCATCGTATGATTCATTCGCTTCCTTATCTTTTCTTTTTCTCGCCTGGTAGACATGTCTTTCACATGGAAAACCTGCGCCACATCATTGTCTAGGACAAATGGTTCATCTGCATACGCAAAATTGTTGAGATCCAATGTTGTCATTCCGTTCTGCGGGTCTTCCATTACCCCGCCTCGTGTCGTATTGACCCATTTGCACCGAAACAAAGGTACCTTCAAACCACCTCCATAGTTAAGTTCTCATATGTCCTCTATGTAACCATAATATGTTTCCTTTTCCGTGTTGGTTGTTGCATCAAAGCGGACACCACTGTTTTGGTTGGTGCTCTTCTTATCTTGGGTGATCGTGTAAAATGTATTCTCATTTATCTCGTACCCTTTGAAAGTCATTATATTCGAAGATGGTAACTGGGACAACAAGTACAGGTCATCTTCAATATTGCCATCATGCATGGAACGTGTCTGCAATCAACCGGTGAAAGTCCTCATTTGTTCACGTGTAATCCAGTCGTCAGACTGCTCCGGGTGTTTGGAGTGTAGAAAATTCTTGTGTTCCTCCATATACGGAGCCACCAAGGCGGAATTCTGTAGAACTGTGTAGTGTGCTTCAGTGAGAGAATGCCCGTCCATACATATTATTTGATCCCCTCCTAGCGTGCCTTTTCCATCTAGTCTGCCCTTATGCCGCAATTAAGGAACACCAATCGGCTTAAGGTTAGGAATAAAGTCAATACAAAACTCAATGACCTCCTCCTTTTCATGGCCCTTCGAGATGCTTCCTTCTGGCCTAGCACGGTTATGAACATATTTCTTCAGGACTCCCATGAACCTCTCAAAGGGGAACATATTGTGTAGAAATACGGGACCCAAAACGTTAATCTCTTTGCAAAGGTAAACTAGGACGTGCGTCATGATGTTGAAGAAGGTTGGTGGGAACACCAACTCGAAACTGACAAGACATTGCACCAAATCATTCTATAAGCTTGGTATGATTTCTGGATCGATTACCTTCTGAGAGATTGCATTGAGGAATGCACATAGCTTCACAATGGCTAATCAAACGTTTTCCGGTAGAAGCCCCCTCAATGCAACCGGAAGCAGTTGCGTCATAATCACGTGGCAGTCATGAGACTTTATGTTCTGGAACTTTTTCTCTGACATATTATTATTCCCTTTATATTCGACGAGAAGCTAGATGGTACCTTCATACTGAGCAGGCATTCAAAGAAGATTTCCTTCTCTTCTTTGGTAAGAGCGTAGCTAGCCTGACCCTGATGTATGCCGTCTTTTCCGTGCATACGTTGCTGGTCCTCCCGTGCCTCCGGTGTATCTTTTGTCTTCCCATACACGCCCAAGAAGCCAAGCAGGGTCACGCAAAGATTCTTTCTCACGTGCATCACGTTGATTGCGAAGCGGACCTCTAGGTATTTCCAATAGGGCAGGTCTCAAAATATAGATTTCTTCTTCCACATGGGTACACATCCGTAAGCGTCCTTTGGAACAAGTTGTCCGCCAGGACCCTTTCCAAAGATTACCTTCAAATCCTTGGCCATATCGTGTACATCAGCACCAGTACGGTGGCGAGGCTTCGTCCGGTGATCCGCCTCACCTTTGAAATGATTGCCTTTCTTTCTTACGGGATGCCTGCTCGGAAGAAATCGACGATGTCCCAGGTACACATTCTTCCTACAACTATCCAAATATATACTGTCGGTATCATCCAAACAGTGTGTGCATCCGCGGTATCCCTTGTTTGTCTGTCCTGAAAGGTTACTAAGAGCAGGCCAATCATTGATGGTCACAAACATCAACGCCTTTAGGTAAAATTCTTCCTATTTGTGCTCATCCCACGCACGTTCACCTTTTCCATCCACAACTGTAATAGTTCTTCAACTATTGGCCTTAGGTACACATCAATGTCGTTGCCGGGTTGCTTAGGGCCTTGGATGAGCACTGGCATCATAATGAACTTCCGCTTCATGCACAACCAAGGAGGAAGGTTATACAAACATAGAGTCACAGGCCACGTGCTATGGTTGCTGCTCTGCTCCATAAAGGATTAATGCCATCTGCGCTTAGACCAAACCATACGTTCCTTGGGTCACCTGCAAACTCCTCCCTATACTTTCTCTTGATTTTTCTCCACTGCGACCCGTCAGCGGGTACTCTCAACTTTCCGTCTTTCTTATGGTCTTCTCCGTGCCATCGCATCGGCTTGGCATGCTCTTTGTTTTGGAACAAACGTTTCAACCGTGGTATTATAGGAGATACCACATCACCTTCGCAGGAATCTTCTTCCTGGGGCGCTCGCCCTCGACATCACCAGGGTCATCGCGGCTGATCTTATAGCGCAATGCACTACATACCGGGCACGCGTTCAAATCCTCGTACTCACCGCGGTAGAGGATTCAGTCATTAGGGCATGCATGTATCTTCTGCACCTCTAAACCTAGAGGGCAGACAGCCTTCTTCGCTTCGTACGTACTCTCGGGCAATTCGTTGTCCTTTGGAAGAATATTCTTTATCATTACCAGCAACTTTCCAAATCCCTTGTCAGATACACCATTCTCTGCCTTCCATTGTAGCAATTCCAGTGTGGTGCCCAGCTTTTTTCTTGTCACCTTTGCAATTCGGGTACAACAATTTCTTGTGGTCCTCTAACATGTGCTGCAACTTGTTCTTCTCCTTTTCACTTGCGCAGTTTCTCTTTGCATCAGCAATGGCCCGACCTAGATCATCAGGGGGCTCATCTGATGCCTCTTCTTCAGCTTCTTCCCGCATGGTCGGCTCATCTTCTTCCCCCATTGTTGTATCATCGTATTCAGGGAACCCACGGCCAGGATAGTTATCGTCGTCCTCTTCTTCTTCATTGTCTTCCATCATAACCCCTCTTTCTCCGTGCTTGGTCCAAACATTATAGTGGGGCATGAAACCGGACTCAAACAGGTGGACGTGAATGGTTCTTGACTTAGAGTAATTCAGATCAGTCTTACAGTTAGCACATGGACAAGGCATAAAACCATCCGCCCGCTTATTTGCCTCAGTCGCAAGCAAAAAAATATGCATGCCATTAATGAACCGGGGAGAGCATCGGTCATCGTACATCCATTGCCGGCGCATCTTCATTACACACCACCGAATAGTCCAAATTAATACAAGTTCATACATAAAGTTCATAAAACACTTAAATGCAACATACAAATAACTCTCTAGCTAAAGAATTTAAATGCAATAACAAATGTGATCAAGATCGTAACTAAGGTAACAATTGATCCAACAGCATAATGATACCAAGCCACACTATCAATGGCATATTTTATAATCTCTCTAATCTTCAACCGCATTTTCTCCATCTTGATCTTGTGATCATCGACGACATCGGCAACATGCAACTCCAATTCCATCTTCTCCCCTCTCAATTCTTTTCAATTTTTCTTTCAAATACTCATTTTCTCTTTCAACTAAATTTAACCTCTCGACAATAGGGTCGGTTGGAATTTCCAGTTCACATACCTCCTAGATAAAAATATCTATGTCAACTTGATGGGCACAATTTGTCATAAACACGAAATGCAACAAATAGTTTTAAAAGAGAATATACCACATCCGAATCATAACACGGACGAGGGCCGACGGGCACGGATATTAAAATCATGGCACTGTATAACAAACAACGTACGGGTAAGATAATTATACAAGTAACTATATATCTAAATCACACAAACATGATTTTTTATATAAAAAAGATAAGAACAAGAGGCTCACCACAAGGTGGTGCCGGCGACGGGTCGGTGCGGATGATCAACGGTGGTTACGATGGAGACGGGAAGGCACTAAGTAAACCACACCTACATATGCAAACTAAGAGTTATTTTAAGCTAAAATTGCATATAAATCAAATAAACTACCACATATAATTCCTCCCAAATTATTAAAACCCACAAATTAATCACTATATAAAGCATTGCAAGAGCTAATCTAGCAATGAGAGATGAAAGGACAAAGTTGCTAGCCTTTGTGATCACTTGAATGGATGGGGCCTTCAAATCTTGAAAAAATTTGGGCAAAATGTGTGATGAGCTCGAGGGGAGAAGAGGAAAAACAGAGAGGAGGAGAGGGGAAAGGGGGTAGAACAGAGCAAGCTGGACGAAGGGTTTATATGCAGGATGACCTATAGTACCGGTTCGTGGCAAGAACCAGTACTAAAGGTGCTGGACGGGCCCCAGTCTGACAACATCCTGCCACCACACCCTTTAGTACCGGTTCATGGCAGGAACCGGTGCTAAAGGTTCCGCACGAACTGGTACTAAAGAGAGCGGCCCGCTTAGCCGTTGGAACCGGCACTAATGGTCACATTAGTGTCGGCTCAATTTCAAACCGGGACTAATGAGCTGCACATTAGATCCTTTTTCTACTAGTGTACCCAAGGGTTGACATGTCTCAAATGCCTCGCCACCACTGATCGTTCAGTGGGTATGGCTTTCACTAACATGCCATTGTATGTGAAGCGTAACAGAAGAGTACTCCAACAACAACCAAATCTCTTATCTGGGAGCAACAATACTGTCAGATCGGGGGGGGGGGGGGGGCAATGTTCTATCCGGAGACAACAACACAGTCATATCTGGGAACAACAACACTCTATCAGGGACCAACAACACAGTTGTATTTGGGAGCAACAATGTCCTAACTGGTAGCAACCATGTCGTATCTGGCAACAATAATGTTGTAAGTGATACCAGCCATGTCGTAAATGGGAGCAACAATACTGTATCCGGGAGGAACAATATGGTAACCGGGAACAATAATACCATATCTGGGAGTAACCATGTCGTATCTGGGAACAACAAAGTCGTAACTGGAGGTTAATGATCTGTCAGTGAATTGATTCCATCTTCACTAACAGTGCTCTTCACCTTGTTCAGGTTCGGTGTGGCTTAAGCCAATCGCGTTTGTAACTTCATGGATATAGCATCCTATTCCTACTTCAAATAAAAGTAATCCCTAAGATGTCTATAGTTTTTCTTTTACATAAAAATGCTGACCTGAACAGCAATAGGCGGCTTATAGCTGATGTAGACTAAGCGTGTTTGCTTATATACAAATATTGCATCATGGATATCTAGATGTGGTTTCTTTTATGAGTGTAAAAGTGTTTTATTCCAGGATTATATTGTTACAGTCAAGAGGCAAGAATTTCTCAGTACATTGGTTCTGTGTAGCCACACAGCTGTGCTACTCTCTGTACGGCTATATCTCGTCAAGAGGCAAGTATTTTTTTACCTACTATTTCAACAGCTAGGCCCCACACATCATCAAGAGGAAACTTTGATTCACTTATTGATTTTGGATAAATCAATTGGTGACTTTTGCCTTTGCGACAGGCATCACAAATAAACTCATTGTTGAACAAACTAACACATCGGAGCTTGGCTAATTTTTTCCCTAACAATAGTGGATGATGGATGCCCTAAATGTTATTGCCACCTACCCGAAGAGGGTTTGATGGCATTGAGCACTTGCTTCTTGGCATCTTGTCCCATGTGATTTCTAGGGTATATACCTCTCCTACCCCAGCCTCGACGAAGGACTCTCCTCGCTCCCCGATCCTTTACAAGAAAATAATATGGGTGAATTTCAAAGAATGAACTGTTATCAATAGCTAGTCGGCTAGTAGAGATTAAACTCTTATCAGACTCTTGAAGGATATTTTTAAGAAGAAGATCACGATCAGGGGTATCAATATGAGAGTGACCAATATGCTTAGTAGCGATACCTGAACTACTCACCATGTGGAGTTGTCAGTTTTCGGTGTACCGATCTCAAACGGTGTCTAGCTCTCCTGTGATGTGACCCGCTGCACCGCTGTCCAGATACCAGTTGGTATCAAAGTCCATACTGGGGCGTGGCCATGTTTGCCGATCTCTCTTCCCCTCCCTAGAAGGAGGATTTCGTACCGTTTCCAGCACCTCTAGGCCAGGTGTCCAATTTTGCCGAAGATTTGACAAGTTGGTTTGGCAAAGGAATTGTTATTGCGGTTCCCACTGCCGTTGTTGCCTTCCCTGTTGCAACGGTTGGGCAGCTTGGGAAAGTTGTCGCGGCCATGGCCACCGCCGCCTCCTTTCTCGTTGGGGAAGTTGCGTTCGCGGTCACCACTACCACAGTTTCTGCCATTCTGCCTGGTGAAGCGCTCACGAGCAGCGGCATTGGCATACGACTGAGAGGATCCGCCACGAAGGCTCATGCGGATTTTGAAGCTTAGGAGTTGCGAGTACAACACCGGGAAAGTGGCCCGCTCTAGTCGGGAGCACATGGTTGAACTCCTCATCGTGCGTGGCAAGGATGTGAGAGACAACATCCTCTTCATCAACCTTCTTCCCTGAAGCAATTAGTTCATCACATAAAGTCTTGATCTTACCAACATATTCAGTGATGCTGATGTTGCCCTTGTGCAGATTCACCAGCACAATCCTAATGTTGACAGTCCTTACACGGGTGTGGGAGGTAGACATCCATTGCACCGTGTTCCGTAGCTCCGATGCGGCGTGGCAAGACACCACCTGGATAGCGATCTCGTGCGACAGCGTGGTTAGCAGGTAGGAGAACACATGTTGATCTTGCGCGTACCACACGGTGAAGTCGTCCAACAAACATGGCAGAGGGGAAATAGTCTTGCCGTCGTCGGAGGTGACCCCAATAGTCATGGGCGCCTTCTCGGTGTCGAAATAGTCTGCCATCTGCGCCCCCTGATGGCAGAGGGGAAGGTAGCGCGCCATTTAACATTGTTCCCTTTCATAAGCCTCTCGGTTGCAGCGTAAGCAAATGGAGAGGAGGGGAAGGATAGTCATGTCAGTTTACATTGTCCGGTTATCCTGTGTCTGCTTTGTAAGAGGGCTTCCTCGTTATCTTTTACTGTTCGATTGCATATTTTGGTTTCTTCTTTATCTATAAAGCGGGGCAAATGCTTGTTTCGAGAGATTTTCTCCAGTCAACAACACAACTCCGATTGCAGTATTAAGGTACTCCAGGATGCTTCGTCCACCATGTTCAGTTCCGTCTGAACATGCTTTCCAAGATGGCATAGATGTAAGACCGACACGTCTTAACATGCCATCAGCTCTATAGTTGTTATGATGTGGCTACATTTTCAACACTCAACTATTAGGCTTAACCAGAAGGCATATCTTGTGTTGTAGGCACTTGTAGAGGTCTTAGAAGCAGCTCCGCGGCTCGATCAAACCAGTTGTTGTGCTTTGCACATTCTAACAATAATCCATGACAGCATGGTCTTTGTTGTTGTAGCTCATCTGCACTTCCTACAGGGTACGTATGGAGTTGAAAGTCATGCCTATTGGTGTCACCGAAGAGCCATAGATACTGATTTATCTCACAGCATCCATGCTGATGGCTGAAGTCTATGTGCAAATAACACATAGTGAGAGAAACTGCAATCAGGATGACGTTTATATACACACTGGATCACGTTGTGTTCCCATTACCTAGCCTGGGCGGTCAATGTTGTGGTTGCAGTAGTGCTAATCAATCAGTCTGCATGCTTGACATGTTGTAATGCATGAATGTGACTTGCTTCACCGTGCCCAGCTGGGAATTAGCCCATATTTTGATCTTAACCCCGTTTCTGGTATCGTCGTCACAGACCGTCACGTTATTCACCGACTCGTAGTCTAACCCATGTCGGTGACCTAGACTCCTAATACTAGTCGGTGTAAAAAACCGAACAAAGTACTCCCTCCGTCCCAAAATAAGTGTCTCAACTCTAGGACAACTTTGTACTAAAGTTAGTACAGAGTTGAGACACTTATTTTGGAAGGGGGGGTGTTAGCCAAGGGGGGCTATGGCCCCCATACCCTAGAGAAATTATGTGAAATACCATTAGTTAATATAACATCTTGAAGATTATCAAAGTTTAAGCTGAATTTTTCCTTATTCCCCCCTCAAGTCTGCTCTGCCCCACCAATAATCTTTGTCAAGCTCCGCCACTGCTTGGGATGATCTTTTGATCAACGAGGCCATCAACCTTGTGGTGAATGCAGTTGGTGTGCCATTAACTTTGGGTAGCGCAATACGGCTTGGCGGATGATTGAAGAGGCCATCAACCTTGTGGTGAATGCAGTTGTTGTGCCATTAACTTTGGGTAGCGCAATACGGCTTGGCGGATGATCCAAGGGGCCATCAACCTTGTGGTGAATGCAGTTGTAGAAGTCTTAGAGGCAACTCAATGACTCGATTAAACAAGCTATTGTGCCCTACACATTCTCACAATAAGCCGTGTTGGTTTTCTCGTGATTGTTTTAGCTCAATGCCCTTCTTGCAGAAGAATGCCACTTCAGGCGTACGTACAGTTACAATTGAAAGTCATGGCTAGTGGCGGTGCTGAAAAGTCGTTGATACTACTGTATCTCACGTCGCCGATGCTGATGGTTGAAGTCTGCGTGCAAATAACACAGACTGAGAAAACATCAACCAGTATGATGTTTATATACATCGATGCACATATGTGTTTCCATTACCTAGCCGAGGCTGTCAATGTTGCGGCGAAGTAGTAGATGGAAAAAAAGAAACAAAGCTCACAGAACAACTGGGAGATTACAGGAGGGAAGGCCTATTTGTAACACACCAAAAGATTAGAGGACAAAACCAAAAGGAACACGAAACCGCTAGCGACACCGTTTCCGGACTGAACGAATAAAGCGGCACCGATCAAGGCAGCGATCGCAACTACGCATGGACCATGACGAGACGCATACACGCGGCACCGATAACAAAGCCCACCCATGTCGGTCCACACATGCACCAATCTACGCAAGAGAACACATGCAATTAGGTCAACGGGACAGGGTGACCCACATGCACCCAAATTCAATACGCAGAATAACTAGACGCACACGCGGGAGTACGCACGACGTTAACAAAAATTACGGCCGGGCGCCTAGAGTCACACACAATTCTATCCCGAAGGATCCCAATCATGTGCCGATAGGTCGCTCGTTTCAACCAGACCAAGTGGTGAGACGTGGTTAAGAATTTTTTTGTTGGAAATAGGGTTGGGGTATTAGAGGCAATATCAGTGGTGCTTAAACTGGACATGATGTTCACTTTAATGCCTGGACTAGAAATATACGCCAAACTAGTTTTAAAACTTGGCATGAATGTGCAAATACGGTGGTAATTTCATATGTAGACGTAAAGTGTGCTGATGTGGCACAGTATTTAGTTGACATGGCATGGGTGTCCATTTCTAGCAACGGAACAGGATTTTAGTTAAATATTGTGTCTCTATGACTATTGGGTCTTGGAGACGGAAAATCAAAATGAAAAATGGTGCCCGATAGGTATCAAACATGCGACCTGAAGCGTGAGAGCAACCTGTGTGCTAGAAACTCCAATACACAAATATATGTTTAAAAGCGGCCCCTTATCCTTGATGTATACTCAGGTAAAAAGCTCGTGTTACTTAAATCGGCTACACCAAGGAGTAGTATGCCAGTACATGTAATCACTGTACCCATCGCCAGGGTACCTCCTGTTGGAACTCACAAGGTGAATGTTGATGCGTCTGTGCAAAAAAAACGCAGCGAGGAGCTATATATGCTGTTTGTCGCGATGACCAAGGCGTGTATGCAGTCTCGTCAGCGCTAGTCTATCAAGGGCTGACGGATCATACGATTCTCGAAGCTCTTGCATGTCGGTAAACTCTCTTGCAAAGAACCTCATGGTGCAGCAGGTCAAAATTGCTTCAGATTGTAAGTCAGTGGTGCAGGACATACACGGAGGCACTTTGAGGCCTATTGCTCTGATTGTGAATAAGATACATGCTACTAGTAGGGACTTTATTTCATGTAATTCTGTTTTTGAAGGTAGGCTCTTCAATATGGAGGCACATAGTTTACCAAAACATGATTTACATTTAGATGAGTGTCGTGGTATGCTCACGGCAGATGCCATGGGTAGACTTATCAAACGTGGTTGGGGCCAAAGGATGCCGGTGGGTTTCGGAAACGAAATTGGGGACAAGCGGTGTGCAACACGCGATTTACCCAGGTTCGGGGCCCTCCGTAGAAGGTAACACCCCTAGTCCTGCAAGATCTACTAGACGTATTACAAGAGGGCTACAATGATGCTCCTTGAGTTGTGTTGGATGGAGGAGTCAAAGAGCTAGCTCTCTCCTTCTCCCTGGAAAAATGTGTGTGTGTGGGTGGTGGATATGGAGATGTGAACCGAAGGGGAGCCGCTCCTCCTGCATGGAGGGCTCCTGGGGGGTCTTATACGCCGGCCCCCGGGGTACAATGGTAAGTCTACACGGGCACAGGGCCTCGGCGTCACCGTCTTGGTCTTTGCGCAGGCTCGCTGATGAAGTCGTGTACCTAGGGTAGGGTCATGGACCTGTCCAAAGTACCCTCCCAAAGGACATCGTCAGAAGAAGCTGCCTTCCAGTCGACCAAGAGGGATTCCACTCGACGGACTCGAAGGCACTCGACCATGAAGACTCACTCGACCACCAGGAGATTATGAGCCACTCTGTATCCAAACGGTCTGTAATTAATTAGTCTTTATGGCCATGATGACACTTTATGTAGGGCGTTACCAGTAACGCCAATCCTTTATGTACTTTAAACCTTGCATAACTGAGGGCCGGAGGGGTCTGGCAGACACTATATAAGCCACCCCCCTCCTCAGTGTAAAGGGTTCGCACCCCTGTAACTCATACGCATATAATCCAGTCGACCGCCTCCGGGCTCCGAGACGTAGGGCTATTACTTCCTCCGAGAAGGGCCTGAACTCGTAAATATCTTGTGTGTACAACTACTCCATAGCTAGGATCTTGCCTCTCCATACCTACCCCCCATTCTACTGTTAGTCTTAGTACCACGGCAGTTGGCGCCCACCGTGGGGCAGGTGTCTTAGCGATTTTTTGGAGAAGTTGCAATTGTTCCGATTGCCTTCATCATGGTTTCTGGCGGAGTTCTGGTTGAGGGCCGTGAGATCCGTCTCGGTGCGCTCACTTTCATCGCCGACGACTCCGCTTGGCTCCAGGAGGCTCCACTCGACATCGACGCGCTCCCCGTTCGCGGTGCGACGCATTTTCGGGCGTGTGTCCGCGGCGTCCTGCTGCGGCAACCGTCGACTCCGTATCGGTCGACTCCTGTGTCGTCCTCCCTCCCTGTCTCCCGCCAGCGCAAGCGCTCTGGTCGGTCGAGGCTTCAGCGGTGGGTGAGACATGCAGTGGCTCGTCAATCGGCCACCACCCAAGTCGCGGCAATCGAGCCCGACGAATCTCTCTACGGCCTGTTCGATCTGTCAACTGGCTCCGTAGAGACTGCATCCAAGTGCGATAGCAGTGATCCAGCGGCAGAGGTTCTGATGGTCAATGGGCCTCGTAGTCCTCCCGGCTTCCCCTGCACCGACGGGATAGACGGCGGAGGTGACCCCACTCAGGCCCACGAGGAATATCAACCCGAGCCACTCACTTCTCTGCAAAGGGAAGATCTTCGCCGCCGGAACATGGATGCCCTGCATACTCCCATCGCAGGAGAAACTCCCGAGGCTCGTGCCTTGGAAGAGGCGCGTTTGGCCAACTTGGCTGAACGCACTCGACTGGAGAACCTCCAGCGAGCACTCGACGAGCGTGCGCGGCAACGAGTACCCGACTCCAGTCGACGTCAGCTCTTTCCGCAACCAACTCAGGTATATCGAACCCCGATTCAGAATTTAGCAGCTGCGGCCCGCATAGAAGAGTCAATTCAGCCCTCTCAGTCGGAGGCTGGCAGAGGCTTGATGCAAATCCGGGATTTGCTCCGGGCAGCAGGAGATCAGAATTCAGCTGTGTCACAGTCGCGCAACAGGATTCACAGTCGATCCGTCGCTGCGAACACAATCCAGTCGGCTCATAGCCCAAGATCGCCCCCGCGGCGTGAGGGACGTGAAGGTCGACGTGACCAATATGATGACTGATTCGATCGTGATGATCGGCGTCGAGTGCCCACTCCTCCCCCAAGGGGTGGGTCTTACGCTCATCGGCAGCAAGATGATAGGCGCCAGCTCAGTGTTGGGCGACGAGCTCCGGTCGACCCCAGGAACCAGGCTTTGACGCGAGATCCATCATCGTGCAAGGTTTGGTCGATCAGAACAGAGCTCATCAAGGTGGCCATGACAGAGATGCGCCCACTAGCAGCCGAGTCCATGTTTCAGGTCCAGAATGTTTTAGCAGAGCCATCAGAGCCGTAGTGATACCCCCCAACTTCAGGTTGGCGACTGGGGTAAGTAAGTTCACCGGTGAGTCCAAGCCTGAAACCTGGCTTGAAGACTACCGAGTGGCGGTACAGATTGGCGGCGGTAATGATGAGGTAGCCATGAAGCACTTACCACTCATGTTGGAGGGTTCGGCCAGGGCGTGGTTGAATCAGTTAGCTCCTAGCAGCATTTACACTTGGGAAGATCTTTCCCGAGTGTTCGTCAGGACATTTGAGGGAACTTGCAAGCGACCAACAGGATTGACAGAGCTGCAAGTCTGCGTGCAAAAGTCGAATGAAACCCTGAGAAATTACATCCAGAGATGGATCACTTTGCATCATACCGTGGAGAATGTGTCTGATCATCAAGCGGTCTGTGCCTTCAAGGATAGTGTCAAGAACAGAGAGTTAAGTCTGAAGTTTGGGCACCCTGAGAAATTACATCCAGAGATGACCCTGAGTCGAATGATGGAGATTGCCACCAAATACGCCAATGGTGAATAAGAGGATAGACTCTGGAGTGGCAAGTACAAGCCGAGTCAGTCGGAAAAAGGAAACTCCAGTCGGAAGCAGAAGCGGAAAGCCGAGCCAGCTGCTCCTGGAGAGGCTCTGGCCGTGACTCAGGGCAAATTCAAAGGAAAGCCCAAAGGATCCTGGAACCCCAAGAAGGTGAAAGATAAGGAAGGAAATGACGTGATGGATCTGTCGTGTCACATCCACACGAAGAAAGACGAACAGGGTAACTTCATCTACCCGAAACATACCACTCGCCAGTGCCGGCTCTTAATTCAGCAATTTCAAGGGAAACAGCCCAAGGATAAGGAAAAGGAGTCGGACAAGGCAGAGGACAAAGAGGACAGTGATGGAGGATACCCCCATGTCAATTCCACCCTGATGATTTTTGCTGATGTGGAGAGCAAAAGTCGACTGAAAGTCATCAACTGTGAGGTAAATATGGTCGCACCGGCGACACTAAGTTATCTGAAATAGTCTCAAACTGCCATTACATTCGACCAGTCTGATCATCCGACACACATAGCCACCCCTGGGAGGCAAGCTTTGGTGGTCAACCCGGTCGTCAAAGGCACTCGACTGACTAAGGTTCTGATGGATGGTGGCAGTGGATTGAATATATTGTATGCGGAGACGCTGAAAGGAATGGGCATTCCGATGTCCAGACTCAGTTCTAGCAACATGAGCTTCCATGGAGTCATTCCTGGAAAGAAAGCTGAATCACTCGGCCAAATAGCTCTAGACGTGGTTTTCGACGATTCGAAGCACTTCCGTAAAGAGAAGCTGACATTTGAAGTTGTGGATTTCCAGAGTGCTTATCACACTATTTTGGGCAGGCCAGCTTATGCACATTTCATGGCTCGACCATGTTACGTGTACCTCAAACTGAAGATGCCTGGCCCCAAGGGTGTGATCACCATCACTGGCAGTTGGAAAAAGGCCGAAGAGTGCTCTCAGAAGGGCTCAAAGATTGCCGATTCCCAGATAACAGTGGTGGAGCTGGAAGAGTATAAGAAAAATACAGATCCGAGTGATTTATTGCGAGCCAAGAAGCCCGCCACAGAGTCAGCATTCCAGTCTTCTGGTGAGATGAAGCCCGTTCACATTCACCCGACCGACCCCAATGCTGCTCCGACCCATATTTCCACCACACTCGACTCTAAATAGGAAGAAGCGCTCATCCAGTTCCTCCGTGAGAACTAGGACATCTTTGCATGGAAGCCTGCTAACATGCCGGGTGTTCCCAGGGGGCTGGCTGAGCATCGTTTACGAGTCGACCCGAAGGCAAAACCTGTCAAAGAACACCTTCGATGGTCCGCCGTCCATAAGAGAAAGGCCATTGGCGAGAAGGTGGCTCGGCTTCTGGCAGCAGAGTTTATCCGAGAGATATACCACTCTGAGTGGCTCGCCAATGTCGTCATGGTCCCTAAGAAGGACAAGTCACTTTGCATGTGCATTGATTTCAAACACATCAATCGGGCCTGCCCGAAAGATCATTTCCCTCTCCCTCGAATCGACCAAATTGTCGACTCGACTGCGGGATGTGAGAGATTGTCTTTTTTAGACGCCTATTCCGGGTACCATAAGATCCGTCTGTATGGACCCGACGAAATCAAAACAGCTTTCATCACTCCATTCGGGTGCTTTTGCTATGTCACCATGCCATTCGGCCTCAAGAATGCCGGAGCCACGTTCATGAGGATGATTCAAAAGTGTTTACTCACTCAAATCAGTCGGAATGTGGAAGCGTACATGGATGATATCGTGGTCAAGTCACGAAAGGGTTTCGACCTGTTGACTGACCTCGCTGAAACATTTGCCAACCTCAGGAGGTATGATATCAAGCTTAATCCATCAAAGTGCACATTCGGAGTTCCTGGTGGAAAGTTACTCGGTTTTCTCGTTTCAGAACGAGGAATCGACGCTAACCCAGAAAAAGTTGGCACCATACTCCGAATGAAATGCCCTGTGCGTGTGCATGATGTCCAGAAGCTTACTGGATGCTTGGCCGTGTTAAGTCGGTTCATCTCTCGCCTCGGTGAAAAGGCATTGCCTCTTTACCGACTGATAAAGAAGGCAGACAAGTTCGAGTGGACTCCAGAAGCTAATGCAGCGTTTGCCGAGCTAAAAGCTTTGCTCTCCACCCAGCCGGTGCTTGCTGCTCCAATCAGCAAAGAGCCTCTGTTGCTTTACATTGCAGCCACAGGACAAGTCATCAGTACAGTACTTACGGTCGAGCGGGAAGAAGAAGGGAAAGCCTTCAAAGTTCAGCGCCCAGTGTATTATCTCTCTGAAGTTTTGACTCCATCTAAGCAAAGATATCCTCATTATCAGAAGCTTGTGTATGGGATCTACATGACCACGAAGAAGGTTGCTCATTATTTCTCTGATCATTCCATTACAGTCGTCAGCGACGCCCCACTGTCAGAGATTCTGCACAACAGAGATGCAACTGGTCGAGTGGCGAAATGGGCGATTGAACTCCTTCCCCTTGATATCAAGTTTGAGGCAAAGAAAGCCATTAAGTCCCAAGCGATAGCAGATTTCCTTGTCGAGTGGATTGAACAACAGTAGCCGACTCAAGTTCACTCGAAGCATTGGACCATGTTCTTTGATGGCTCTAAGATGTTAAATGGTTCCGGTGCTGGGGTAGTTTTGGTTTCCCCCCGAGGAGATAAGCTCAGATATGTGCTCCAGATCCACTTTGATTCCTCCAATAATGAAGCAGAATATGAAGCACTTTTGTATGGGTTGTGCATGGCCATTTCACTCGGCGTCCGTCGCCTTATGGTTTATGGTGACTCAGATTTGGTGGTCAATCAGGTGATGAAGGAGTGGGACGTTAGAAGCCCAGCCATGACTGGATACTGTAATGCAGTGAGGAAGCTTGAAAAGAAATTCGAAGGGTTAGAGCTTCACCATATACCCCGACTGAAGAATCAAGCAGCTGATGATTTGGCAAAGATAGGTTCCAAGAGAGAAGCCATTCCCAGTGATGTGTTCTTGGAGCATATCCATACTCCATCAGTCAAAGAAGATCCTTTTACCGAAGAAGCTCCGCAGCCTAAAAGTGTCACGGATCTGACTGTAGTTGAAGTTCCAGCAGTGGTCGACCTGATCATGGAAGTTCTGGTGATCACTTCCGATTGGACAGTGCCGTATATCGCGTATATCTTAAGGAAAGAGCTCCCAGAGGATGAAGAGGAGGCTCGACAGATCGTCCGTCGATCTAAAGCCTTTACCGTGATAAGGGGACAGTTGTACAGAGAAAGCGCGACTGGAGTTGGTCAGAAATGCATAACGCCAGAAGAAGGCCGAATAATCCTTGACGACATCCACTCGGGGACCTGTGGCCATCATGCGTCCTCTCGGACCATCGTAGCCAAAGCATACCGAGCCGGATTTTACTGGCCAAGAGCGAATGAAATGGCAAAGGAGATAGTCGACAAATGTGAGGGATGTCAATTTTACTCCAATATGTCACACAAGCCCGCCTCAGCTTTAAAGACCATACCACTTGTCTGGCCATTCGCGGTATGGGGGCTGGATATGGTTGGACCCTTGAGAACAGGTAGAAGCGGTTTCACACATGTACTGGTAGCAGTCGACAAGTTCACCAAGTGGATTGAGGCTAAACCCATCAAGAACCTTCATGTCAGCACTGCATCGAAGCAAAGATATCCTCATTATCAGAAGCTTGTGTATGGGATCTACATGACCACGAAGAAGGTTGCTCATTATTTCTCTGATCATTCCATTACAGTCGTCAGCGACGCCCCACTGTCAGAGATTCTGCACAACAGAGATGCAACTGGTCGAGTGGCGAAATGGGCGATTGAACTCCTTCCCCTTGATATCAAGTTTGAGGCAAAGAAAGCCATTAAGTCCCAAGCGATAGCAGATTTCCTTGTCGAGTGGATTGAACAACAGTAGCCGACTCAAGTTCACTCGAAGCATTGGACCATGTTCTTTGATGGCTCTAAGATGTTAAATGGTTCCGGTGCTGGGGTAGTTTTGGTTTCCCCCCGAGGAGATAAGCTCAGATATGTGCTCCAGATCCACTTTGATTCCTCCAATAATGAAGCAGAATATGAAGCACTTTTGTATGGGTTGTGCATGGCCATTTCACTCGGCGTCCGTCGCCTTATGGTTTATGGTGACTCAGATTTGGTGGTCAATCAGGTGATGAAGGAGTGGGACGTTAGAAGCCCAGCCATGACTGGATACTGTAATGCAGTGAGGAAGCTTGAAAAGAAATTCGAAGGGTTAGAGCTTCACCATATACCCCGACTGAAGAATCAAGCAGCTGATGATTTGGCGAAGATAGGTTCCAAGAGAGAAGCCATTCCCAGTGATGTGTTCTTGGAGCATATCCATACTCCATCAGTCAAAGAAGATCCTTTTACCGAAGAAGCTCCGCAGCCTAAAAGTGTCACGGATCTGACTGTAGTTGAAGTTCCAGCAGTGGTCGACCTGATCATGGAAGTTCTGGTGATCACTTCCGATTGGACAGTGCCGTATATCGCGTATATCTTAAGGAAAGAGCTCCCAGAGGATGAAGAGGAGGCTCGACAGATCGTCCGTCGATCTAAAGCCTTTACCGTGATAAGGGGACAGTTGTACAGAGAGTTGGTCAGAAATGCATAACGCCAGAAGAAGGCCGAATAATCCTTGACGACATCCACTCGGGGACCTGTGGCCATCATGCGTCCTCTCGGACCATCGTAGCCAAAGCATACCGAGCCGGATTTTACTGGCCAAGAGCGAATGAAATGGCAAAGGATATAGTCGACAAATGTGAGGGATGTCAATTTTACTCCAATATGTCACACAAGCCCGCCTCAGCTTTAAAGACCATACCACTTGTCTGGCCATTCGCGGTATGGGGGCTGGATATGGTTGGACCCTTGAGAACAGGCAAAAGCGGTTTCACACATGTACTGGTAGCAGTCGACAAGTTCACCAAGTGGATTGAGGCTAAACCCATCAAGAACCTTCATGTCAGCACTGCTGTCAGCTTCATCAGAGAGTTGATATTCAGATATGGAGTCCCACACAGCATCATCACTGATAACGGGTCAAACTTTGATTCCGAGGAATTCAGGGTGTTCTGCACATCTCAGGGCACACGAGTCGACTATGCTTCAGTCGCTCATCCGCAATCGAATGGACAAGCAGAGTGGGCCAATGGCTTGATTCTCAAAGGGTTGAAACCCCGATTGATGTGTGATCTCAAGCATGCAGCTGGAGCATGGGTCGACGAGCTTCCCTCAGTACTTTGGGGGTTAAGGACCATGCCTAACCGGTCGACTGGGAGAACTCTGTTCTTCTTGGTCTACGGAGCTGAAGCGGTCTTGCCGAGTGACCTGCTTCACAACGCTCCTCGAGTCGAGCTCTACACCGAAGCTGAAGCAGAACAAGCATGGCAGGATGCAGTCGACCTTCTAGAGGAAGAAAGGGAGATGGCTCTGATCCGATCGACCATTTACCAGCAAGACTTGCATCGCTTCCACGCCAAAAACGTGAAGATTCGAGCCTTCCGGGAAGGAGATTTGCTTCTCCGAGTGGATCAGCAGAAACCACACAAGCTCGCTCCTTCTTGGGAAGGTCCCTTCATCGTCACCAAGGTTCTCCACAACGGAGCGTACCGTCTTTACAACGTCGAGCACAAGATGGACGAGCCCCGAGGGAAGGAAATATGCCCTAGAGGCAATAATAAAGTTATTATTTATTTCCTCGTATCATGATAAATGTTTATTATTCATGCTAGAATTGTATTAACCGGAAACATGATACATGTGTGAATACATAGACAAACACATAGTCACTAGTATGCCTCTACTTGACTAGCTCATTAATCAAAGATGGTTATGTTTCCTGACCATAGACATGTGTTGTCATTTTATTAATGGGATCACATCATTAGGAGAATGATGTGATTGACATGACCCATTCCGTTAGCCTAGCACTTGATCGTTTAGTATACTGCTATTGCTTTCTTCATGACTTATACAAAGTTCCTACAACTATGAGATTGTGCAACTCCTGTTTACCGGAAGAACACTTTGTGTGCTACCAAACGTCACAACGTAACTGGGTGATTATAAAGGTGCTCTACAGGTGTTTCCGAAGGTACATGTTGGGTTGGCATAATTCGAGATTAGGATTTGTCACTCCGATTGTCGGAGAGGTATCTCTGGGCCCTCTCGGTAATACTCATCACCTAAGCCTTGCAAGCATGTAACTAATGAGTTAGTTATGAGATGACGTATTACGGAACGAGTAAAGAGACTTGCCGGTAACGAGATTGAACTAGGTATTGGATACCGACGATCAAATCTCGGGCAAGTAACATACCGATGACAAAGGGAACAAAGTATGTTGTTATGCGGTTTGACCGATAAAGATCTTCGTAGAATATGTAGGAACCAATATGGGCATCCAGGTCCCGCTATTGGTTATTGACCGAGAATGGTTTTAGGTCATGTCTACATAGTTCTCGAACCCGTAGGGTCCGCACGCTTAACGTTTCGATGACAGTTTTATTATGAGTTTATAAGTTTTGATGTACCGAAGTTTGTTCGGAGTCCCGGATGTGATCACGGACATGACGAGGAGTCTCGGAATGGTCGAGACATAAAGATTGATATATTGGAAGCCTATGTTTGGACATCGGAATGGTTCCGGGTGAAATCGGCATTTTACCGGAGTACCGGGAGGTTACCGGAACCCCCCGGGGGGTTAATGGGCCTACATGGGCCAAGAGGGAGAAGAGGAAGGATCCAGGAGGGGGGCGCGCGCCCCTCCCCCTCCTAGTCCGAATAGGACAAGGGAAGGGGGGCGGCACCCCCCCCCCTTTCCTTCCCCTCCTCCTCCTCTTTCCCCCTTCTCTCCTACTCCAACTTGGAAAAGGCGAGTCCTACTCCCGGTGGGAGTAGGACTCCCCCCTTGGCGCCCCCCCTTAGGCCGGCGGCCTCCTCCCCCCTGGCTCCTTTATATACGGGGGTGGGCACCCCATAGACACACAAGTTGATCTACGGATCGTTCCTTAGCCGTGTGCGGTGCCCCCTTCCACCATATTCCACCTCGGTCATATCGTCGCGGAGTTTAGGCGAAGCCCTGCGCCGGTAGAACATCATCATCGTCACCACGCCGTCGTGCTGACAGAACTCATCTCCGGAGCCTTTGCTGGATCGGAGGGCCGGAGATCGTCATCGAGCTGAACGTGTGCTGAACTCGGAGGCTCCGTACGTTCGGTGCTTGGATCGGTCGGATCGTGAAGACGTACGACTACATCAACCGCTTTGTGCTAACACTTCCGCTTACGGTCTACGAGGGTACGTGGACAATACTCTCCCCTCTCGTTGCTATGCCATCACCATGATCTTGCGTGTGCGTAGGAAATTTTTTGAAATTACTACGTTCCCAACAGTGGTATCAGAGCCAGGCTTTATGTGTTGATGTTATATGCACGAGTAGAACACAAGTGAGTTGTGGACGATATAAGTCATACTGCCTACCAGCATGTCATACTTTGGTTCAGCGGTATTGTGAGATGAAGCAGCCCGGACCGACATTACGCGTACGCTTACGCGAGACTGGTTTCACCGTTACGAGCACTCGTGCTTAAAGGTGGCTGGCGGGTGTCTGTCTCTCTCACTTTAGTTGAACTGAGTGTGGCTATGCCCAATCCTTGCGAAGGTTAAAACGGAGTCTATTTGACAAACTATCGTTGTGGTTTTGATGCGTAGGTGAGAACGGTTCTTGCTAAGCCCGTAGCAGCCACGTAAAATTTGCAACAACAAAGTAGAGGACGTCTAACTTGTTTTTGCAGGGCATGTTGTGATGTGATATGGTCAAGATGTGATACTATATTTTATTGTATGAGATGATCATGTTTTGTAACCGAAGTTATCGGCAACTGGCAGGAGCCATATGGTTGTCGCTTTATTGTATGAAATGCAAACGCCCTGTAATTGCTTTACTTTATCACTAAGCGGTAGCGGTAGTCGTAGAAGCAATAGATGGCGTAACGACAACGATGCTACGATGGAGATCAAGGTGTCGCGCCGGTGACGATGGTGATCATGACGGTGCTTCGAAGATGGAGATCACAAGCACAAGATGATGATGGCCATATCATATCACTTATATTGATTGCATGTGATGTTTATCCTTTATGCATCTTATCTTGCTTTGATTGACGGTAGCATTTTAAGATGATCTCTCACTAAAATTATCAAGAAGTGTTCTCCCTGAGTATGCACCGTTGCCAAAGTTCGTCGTGCCGAGACACCACGTGATGATCAGGTGTGATAAGCTCTACGTCCATCTACAACGGGTGCAAGCCAGTTTTGTACACGCAGAATACTCAGGTTAAACTTGACGAGCCTAGCATATGCAGATATGGCCTCGGAACACAGAGACCGAAAGATCGAGCGTGAATCATATAGTAGATATGATCAACATAGTGATGTTCACCATTGAAAACTACTCCATCTCACGTGATGAACGGTTATGGTTTAGTTGATTTGGATCACGTGATCACTTAGATGACTAGAGAGATGTCCATCTAAGTGGGAGTTCTTAAGTAATATGATTAATTGAACTTAAATTTATCATGAACTTAGTACCTGATAGTATCTTGCTTGTCTATGTTTGTTTGTAGATAGATGGCTCATGCTGTTGTTCCGTTGAATTTTAATGCGTTCCTTGAGAAAGCAAAGTTGAAAGATGATGGTAGCAATTACACGGACTGGGTCCGTAACCTGAGGATTATCCTCATTGCTGCACAGAAGAGTTACGTCCTGGAAGCACTGCTGGGTGCCAGGCCTACTGCTGATGCAACTGACGACGTTACGAACGTCTGGCAGAGCAAAGCTGATGACTACTCTATAGTTCAGTGTGCCATGCTTTACGGCTTGAAACCGGGTATTCAACGACGTTTTGAACGTCATGGAGCATATGAGATGTTCCAAGAGTTGAAGTTAATATTTCAAGCAAATGCCCGGATTGAGAGATATGAAGTCTCCAATAAGTTCTATAGCTGCAAGATGGAGGAGAATAGTTCTGTCAGTGAACACATACTCAGAATGTCTAGGTATAATAATCACTTGATTCAACTAGGAGTTAATCTTCCTGATGATAGTGTCATTGACAGAATTCTCCAATCACTGCCACCAAGCTACAAGAGCTTCGTGATGAACTATAATATGCAAGGGATGAACAAGACTATTCCCGAGCTCTTCGCGATGCTAAAAGCCGCGGAGGTAGAAATCAAGAAGGAGCATCAAGTGTTGATGGTCAACAAGACCACTAGTTTCAAGAAGAAGGGCAAAGGGAAGAAGAAGGGGAACTTCAAGAAGAACGGCAAGCAAGTTGCTGCTCAAGAGAAGAAACCCAAGTCTGGACCTAAGCCTGAAACTGAGTGCTTCTACTGCAAGCAGACTGGACACTGGAAGCGGAACTGCCCCAAGTATTTGGCGGATAAGAAGGATGGCAAAGTGAGCAAAGGTATATGTGATATACATGTTATTGATGTGTACCTAACTAGAGCTCGTAGTAGCACCTGGGTATTTGATACTGGTTCTGTTGCTAATATTTGCAACTCGAAACAGGGACTACGGAATAAGCGAGCACTGGCCGAGGACGAGGTGACGATGCGCGTGGGAAACGGTTCCAAAGTCGATGTGATCGCGGTCGGCACGCTACCTTTACATCTACCTTCGGGATTAGTTTTAGACCTGAATAATTGTCATTTGGTGCCAGCGCTGAGCATGAACATTATATCTGGATCTTGTTTAATTCGAGACGGTTATTCATTTAAATCAGAGAATAATGGTTGTTATATTTATATGAGTAATATATTTTATGGTCATGTACCCTTGAAGAGTGGTCTATTTTTATTGAATCTCGATAGTAGTGATACACATATTCATAATGTTGAAGCCAAAAGATGCAGAGTTGATAATGATAGTGCAACTTATTTGTGGCACTGCCGTTTAGGTCATATCGGTGTAAAACGCATGAAGAAACTCCATACTGATGGACTTCTGGAATCACTTGATTATGAATCACTTGGTACTTGCGAACCGTGCCTCATGGGCAAGATGACTAAAACACCGTTCTCCGGAACTATGGAGAGAGCAACAGATTTGTTGGAAATCATACATACAGATGTATGTGGTCCGATGAATGTTGAGGCTCGTGGCGGATATCGTTATTTTCTCACCTTCACAGATGATTTGAGAAGATATGGGTATATCTACTTAATGAAGCACAAGTCTGAAACATTTGAAAAGTTCAAAGAATTTCAGAGTGAAGTGGAAAATCATCGTAACAAGAAAATAAAGTTTCTACGATCTGATCGTGGAGGAGAATATTTGAGTTACGAGTTTGGTTTACATTTGAAACAATGCGGAATAGTTTCGCAACTCACACCACCCGGAACACCACAATGAAATGGTGTGTCCGAACGTCGTAATTGTACTTTACTTGATATGGTGCGATCTATGATGTCTCTTACCGATTTACCGCTATCGTTTTGGGGTTATGCTTTAGAGACGGCCGCATTCACGTTAAATAGGGCACCATCTAAATCCGTTGAGACGACGCCTTATGAACTGTGGATTGGCAAGAAACCAAAGTTGTCGTTTCTTAAAGTTTGGGGCTACGATGCTTATGTGAAGAAACTTCAACCAGATAAGCTCGAACCCAAATCGGAGAAATGTGTCTTCATAGGATACCCAAAAGAGACTGTTGGGTACACCTTCTATCACAGATCCGAAGGCAAGACATTCGTTGCTAAGAATGGATCCTTTCTAGAGAAGGAGTTTCTCTCGAAAGAAGTGAATGGGAGGAAAGTAGAACTTGATGAGATAACTGCATCTACTCCCTTATTGGAAAGTAGTTCATCACGAGAACCGGTTCCTGTGACGACTACACCAATTAGTGAGGAAGCTAATTATATTGATCATGAAACTTCAGATCAAGTTTCTGCTGAACCTCGTAGGTCTACCAGAGTAAGATCCGCACCAAAGTGGTACGGTAATCCTATTCTGGAAGTCATGTTACTTGACCATGATGAACCTACGAACTATGAGGAAGCGATGATGAGCCCAGATTCCGCAAAATGGCTAGAGGCCATGAAATCTGAGATGGGATCCATGTATGAAAACAAAGTATGGACTTTGGTTGACTTGCCCGATGATCAGCAAGCCATTGAGAATAAATGGATCTTTAAGAAGAAGACTGACGCTGATGGTAATGTTACTGTCTATAAAGCTCGACTTGTTGCGAAAGGTTTTCGACAAGTTCAAGGGGTTGACTACGATGAGACTTTCTCACCCGTAGCGATGCTTAAGTTTGTCCGAATCATGTTGGCTATTGCTGCATTTCATGATTATGAAATTTGGCAAATGGATGTCAAGACTGCATTCTTGAATGGATTTCTAGAAGAAGAGTTGTATATGATGCAGCCGGAAGGTTTTGTTGATCCAAAAGGTGCTGACAAAGTGTGCAAGCTCCAGCGTTCCATTTATGGACTGGTGCAAGCATCTCGGAGTTGGAATAAATGCTTTGATAGTGTAATCAAAGCATATGGTTTTATACAGACTTTTGGAGAAGCCTGTATTTACAAGAAAGTGAGTGGGAGCTCTGTAGCTTTTCTAGTTTTATATGTTGATGACATATTATTAATTGGAAATGATATAGAATTTCTGGATAGCATAAAGGGATACTTGAATAAAAGTTTCTCAATGAAAGACCTCGGTGAAGCTGCTTACATATTGGGCATCAAGATCTATAGAGATAGATCAAGACGCTTAATAGGACTTTCACAAAGCACATACCTTGACAAAATTTTGAAAAATTTCAAAATGGATCAGGAAAAATAAGGATTCTTGCCTGTGCTACAAGGTGTGAAGTTGAGTCAAACTCAATGCCCGACCACAGCAGAAGATAGAGAAAAAAAATGTTCCCTATGCTTCAGCCATAGGCTCTATCATGTATGCAATGTTGTGTACCAGACCTGACGTATTCTTAGCAATAAGTTTGGCAGGAAGGTACCAAAGTAATCCAGGAGTGGATCACTGGACAGCGGTCAAGAACATCCTGAAATACCTGAAAGGACTAAGGATATGTTTCTCGTATATGGAGGTGACAAAGAGCTAGTCGTAAATGGTTACGTCGATGCAAGCTTTGACACTGATCCGGATGATTCTAAATCGCAAACCGGATATGTGTTTTTATTAAACGGTGGAGCTGTAAGTTGGTGCAGTTCTAAATAAAGCGTCGTGGCGGGATCTACATGTGAAGCGGAGTACATAGCTGCTTCTGAAGCAGCGAATGAAGAAGTCTGGATGAAGGAGTTCATTTCCGATCTAGGTGTCATACCTAGTGCATCGGGACCAATGAAGATCTTCTGTGACAATACTGGTGCAATTGCCTTGGCACAGGAATCCAGATTTCACAAGAGGACCAAGCACATCAAGAGACGCTTCAATTCCATTCGGGACCAAGTCCAAGTGGGAGACATAGAGATTTGCAAGATACATACGGATCTGAATGTTGCAGACCCGTTGACTAAGCTTCTCTCACGAGCAAAACATGATCAGCACCAAGACTCCATGGGTGTTAGAATCATTACTATGTAATCTAGATTATTGACTCTAGTGCAAGTGGGAGACTGAAGGAAATATTCCCTAGAGGCAATAATAAAGTTATTATTTATTTCCTCATATCATGATAAATGTTTATTATTCATGCTAGAATTGTATTAACCGGAAACATGATACATGTGTGAATACATAGACAAACACATAGTCACTAGTATGCCTCTACTTGACTAGCTCATTAATCAAAGATGGTTATGTTTCCTGACCATAGACATGTGTTGTCATTTGATTAATGGGATCACATCATTAGGAGAATGATGTGATTGACATGACCCATTCTATTAGCCTAGCACTTGATCATTTAGTATACTGCTATTGCTTTCTTCACGACTTATACAAAGTTCCTACAACTATGAGATTGTGCAACTCCCGTTTACCGGAAGAACACTTTGTGTGCTACCAAACGTCACAACGTAACTGGGTGATTATAAAGGTGCTCTACAGGTGTTTCCGAAGGTACATGTTGGGTTGGCATAATTCGAGATTAGGATTTGTCACTCCGATTGTCGGAGAGGTATCTCTGGGCCCTCTCGGTAATACTCATCACCTAAGCCTTGCAAGCATGTAACTAATGAGTTAGTTATGAGATGACGTATTACGGAACGAGTAAAGAGACTTGCCGGTAACGAGATTGAACTAGGTATTGGATACCGACGATCAAATCTCGGGCAAGTAACATACCGATGACAAAGGGAACAAAGTATGTTGTTATGCGGTTTGACCGATAAAGATCTTCGTAGAATATGTAGGAACCAATATGGGAATCCAGGTCCCGCTATTGGTTATTGACCGAGAATGGTTTTAGGTCATGTCTACATAGTTCTCGAACCCGTAGGGTCCGCACGCTTAACGTTTCGATGACAGTTTTATTATGAGTTTATAAGTTTTGATGTACCGAAGTTTGTTCGGAGTCCCGGATGTGATCACGGACATGACGAGGAGTCTCGGAATGGTCGAGATATAAAGATTGATATATTGGAAGCCTATTTTTGGACATCGGAATGGTTCCGGGTGAAATCGGCATTTTACCGGAGTACCGGGAGGTTACCGGAACCCCCCGGGGGGTTAATGGGCCTACATGGGCCAAGAGGGAGAAGAGGAAGGATCAAGGAGGGGGGCGCGCGCCCCTCCCCCTCCTAGTCCGAATAGGACAAGGGAAGGGGGGCGGCACCCCCCCCCCCCCTTTCCTTCCCCTCCTGCTCCTCTTTCCCCCTTCTCTCCTACTCCAACTTGGAAAAGGGGAGTCCTACTCCCGGTGGGAGTAGGACTCCCCCCTTGGCGCGCCCCCTTAGGCCGATGGCCTCCTCCCCCCTGGCTCCTTTATATACGGGGGTGGGCACCCCATAGACACACAAGTTGATCTACGGATCGTTCCTTAGCCGTGTGCGGTGCCCCCTTCCACCATATTCCACCTCGGTCATATCGTCGCGGAGTTTAGGCGAAGCCCTGCGCCGGTAGAACATCATCATCGTCACCACGCCGTCGTGCTGACGGAACTCATCTCCGGAGCCTTTGCTGGATCGGAGGGCCGGAGATCGTCATCGAGCTGAACGTGTGCTGAACTCGGAGGCTCCGTAAGTTTGGTGCTTGGATCGGTCGGATCGTGAAGACGTACGACTACATCAACCGCGTTGTGCTAACGCTTCCGCTTACAGTCTACGAGGGTACATGGACAACACTCTCCCCTCTCGTTGCTATGCCATCACCATGATCTTGCGTGTGCGTAGGAAATTTTTTGAAATTACTACGTTCCCCAACACCGAGCTTGGAACGCGGAGCTGCTCCGCCCCTTTTACACTTAAGTAGCCGCTCGGAAATGTAATAAAAGCACTTCTGTAGTTCATTTTTCAAAAGACAATAGTGTTATAATTTTCCCAGTGATTGTTGTCACTTTTGTTTGTTCAATAAAATTCCTCCCCAGTGGGTGGCTTAGCTGCGAATCCGTTTCGCCTAAGTTTGTAAAAAAAATCCTTGCCGAGTGGTGAGCCAGCCTCCCACTCGGGGGCTTAGCTGCGAATCCATTTCGCCTAAGTACTTTAAAATCCTGCCGAGTGTTGAGCCAGCCTCCCACTCGGAGGCTTAGCTGCAGTCCAAGTACTCGCCTAAGTTTTAATAAAATCCTACCGAGTGGTGAGCCAGCCTCCCACTCGGAGGCTTTGCTGTAGTCCAAGTACTCGCCTAAGTTTTAATAAAATCCTACCGAGTGGTGAGCCAGCCTCCCACTCGGAGGCTTAGCTGCAGTCCAAGTACTCGCCTAAGTTTCAATAAAATCCTACCAAGTGGTGAGCCAGCCTCCCACTCGGGGGCTTAGCTGCAGCATAGCGCTCGCCTAAGTACAAGTATAACGTGCGCTCCGCAAGGAAGACGAGGTGCAGGTCGACTGCTACCCTCTTCTTCCGAGCTACGCCACAAGTATAATGTGCTCTCCGCAAGGAGGACGAGGTACAGGTCGACTGCCACTTCTCCTTACGAGCTACGCCACAAGTATAATGTGTGCTCTGCAAGGAAGACGAGGTGCAGGTCGATTGATGCCTTCTTCCTCGGAGAAACGCCGCAAAAATCCTACCGAGTGCAGACCTCTCACTCGGGGGCTTAGCTGCAGCCCAGTGCTCGCCTAAGTTTTTGAAAATTCTACAGAGTGGAGAGCAGACCTCCCACTCGGGGGCTTAGCTGCAGCCCAGTGCTCGCCTAAGTTTTTGAAAATCCTACCGAGTGGAGAGCGGACCTCCCACTCGGGGGCTTAGCTGCAGCCCAGTGCTCGCCTAAGTTTTTGAAAATCCTACCGAGTGGAGAGCGGACCTCCCACTCGGGGGCTTAGCTACAGCCCAGTGCTTGCCTAAGTTTTTGAAAATCCTACCGAGTGGAGAGCAGACCTCCCACTCGGGGGCTTAGCTGCAGCCCAGTGCTCGCCTAAGTTTTTGAAAATCCTACCGAGTGGAGAGCGGACCTCCCACTCGGGGGCTTAGCTGCGGCCCAGTGCTCGCCTAAGTTTTTGAAAATCCTACCGAGTGGAGAGCGGACCTCCCACTCGGGGGCTTAGCTACAGCCCGGTGCTCGCCTAAGTTTTTGAAAATCCTACCGAGTGGAGAGCGGACCTCCCACTCGGGGGCTTAGCTGTAGCCCAGTGCTCGCCTAAGTTTTGGAAAATCCTACCGAGTGGAGAGCAGACCTCCCATTCGGGGGCTTAGCTGCAGCCCGGTGCTCGCCTAAGTTTTTGAAAATCCTACCGGGTGGAGAGTGGACCTCCCACTCGGGGGCTTAGCTGCAGCCCAGTGCTCGCCTAAGTTTTTGAAAATCCTACCGAGTGGAGAGCGGACCTCCCACTCGGGGGCTTAGCAGCAGCCCAGTGCTCGCCTAAGTTTTTGAAAATCCTACCAAGTGGAGAGCAGACTTCCCACTCGGGGGCTTAGTTGCAGCCCAGTGCTCGCCTAAGTGCGTTGAGGAACAAGTCGATTGCAATAAGTGCTTCATCCTAGCCTGTAAAAAGACACCTCAAACCAGATACCAACATATTCAACGTCGAATTCAAGTTCAGATAACATCTTACGGAACCGAAAGTGCTCAGGCGCTAAGCCCGTTAAGGTTTATCGGTTACAAAAATCACTCGGCATACCGAGGCAAATTTAAAGTATCAAGCACAGAAGTTTTTTACCCCTCGTG
The DNA here is from genome assembly GCA_963921465.1 of Triticum timopheevii. Classification (NCBI taxonomy): domain Eukaryota; kingdom Viridiplantae; phylum Streptophyta; class Magnoliopsida; order Poales; family Poaceae; genus Triticum; species Triticum timopheevii. Next base: position 614,958,184 of record OY997270.1, read on the forward strand.
CGGAGGGATGGAAGGGGCAACAAATTCGTCCAGGTCGATTCCATCTGCAATCCGAGTGGCAGCAGCGATGAAGGTCTCCATGAAAGATCGGAAATCATGCTTCTTGGTATTGGCCACCTTAAGGGCTGCCAGCTTGTCCTCCCGCGCCTCCTTGCAGTGAACACGGGCCAGAGACAGAGCAACATCCGCGCCGCACCTGGCAGAAGACTTCTTCCATTCTTGCACTCGACTTGGAACCTCGTTCAGTCGAGTCATCAGATACTCGAGGTCGTTCTGAAGCGTCTCTCTTGGCCAGAGTGTTGTGTCGATGCGGGAAGTTGTGACCTTCAGCCTTGCGAGATAGTCGACAACAGCAACAACGCGAGATTCAAGTCAGAGCACATTCATGGCGACTTCGTCTTTCACAGGAGAGTTGATGGGATCCAGGTTTATTTCCAGTCGACCAGTCTCCTCTTCAAAGTTCTGGCAGAACTCTGCAAGCACAACCCCAAAGTCAAGACAACAGTCTGATGGAGAGATCATGGTTAAAATGTCTATTTGATACAAAAGATTACCTTCAAGCATGAGGAATAGCTTCTTGGCGAGTCCTCCCAGATAAGCCTCCAGATCATTCTTCTTTCCCACCAACTCACTGGCCTTGTCACTCAAGGCAATCTTGTCACTCTTTAGTCGACTGACCTCCTTGTTGGCCGCATCAAGAGCAGCTTTCAGATTGGTGTTTTCTTCTTCAAGCTTGGTGATTGAAGCCAGCTTCTCATCTGCGAGCTTGGTCTTCTCTAAAGCCGCTTTCTGCATCTCAGCCAAGTCAAGGTCTTTCTTCTTCAGAGCATCCCTCAGTTTGTCTGCAAAGTCACAGTGAGATCAGACTCTGAAACGGACGAGTGGCAAAAGCAGTCGTCGAAGTTCTCACCAAACATACCTTTTGCCTCCTCCTTTGACTTCGTGAAGTTCTCCTGGACAAGTTTCAGATCAAGCTCGAGCTGGATTTGCTTGTTCTCCAACTCAGTGTAACGAGCCGCAAGCTCGCAAGATTTCTACGAAGAACCAATTGACAGATGTCAAAAACAGTTCACTTCCGAGTGACTAAGGAAAAATCATAGCATTTCTAAGACTACAGCCAAATATAAACATTTGACCATAGTCTCGGGGACTACACCCAGTGGGTGCACTCAACGTGCCCCCACTAGTTCTATCAGTTAGAGTCGATCAGTCGACCAACAGATAGCAAAAAGAGAGAGAGAGAGAGAGAGAGAGAGAGAGAGAGAGAGAGAGAGATGTTCTTTAGACTGTAGTTGACTGCCAGCAGTCAACCACAGTCTCGGGGACTACACCCAGTGGGTGCACTCAGCGTGCCCCCACCGGTCTATGAATTCATTCGACCTGATCGATTAAAGAAAAAGCTTAAGACATAAAGACTATGGTCGACTGCCAGCAGTCCACCATAGCCTTGGGGACTACACCCAGTGGGTGCACTCAGCGTGCCCCCACTAATCCGGAATTTCAATCGACGCACCCAGTGGGTGTACGACAGATACTAAAAATTTTAGAAAGAAGGATTTTCAGATATCATATCCTAACAGAACAGGCGGTGGCCAACTGACCTGAACATTGCTCTGAAGGGCTGAACTGGCGTCATAAGCCGCCTGACTGGCGTCTCGAATTGCCTTCACTTGCTTCATCATGACCCCTGCCTAGCGTATTGCTTCTTTAGCAGCACTGGCTTGGTCTTCTGGGACGTGGTGGGTCGAGAAAAGTGAAGGCTGAGCAGCACACGAAGACGAAGGGCGAGCACTCGTCAGCGGCACCGCAAAGGATACGGTAGGCCGAGTGACATTGTCCCCCTCCACGACCAACGTCTCGGGTGCTGACACGTCCTGGGTCGCCTTGCCAGTAGACGCTTTCCTGTTCCTCCTCTGCCTCAGTGGTTCCTCGTCGTCGTCATCAGGAAGGTCAATAACGACATTAGATGGAGCTGTAGAAAAGAGTCAAAATTAAAGACAAAGAGCCAACCGACTGAAGACGGAACTACAAAAGTCATACCAGGTTTTGAAGTGACAGCATCTTCCATCTCGTGATCTTCAGCCCTGGCCGAGGTATCAGAAGTAGCAGCACTGCAGCTCCAGAAGTTAGTCGATCAGCTCATGAATCGGCCAAGAATAAATTCATGTGAAACGAGAAAACTCAAGTTACACCATTACCCTGAGATAGTGGGGATCACCATCTTCATCTTCGGCAAGACCTTCGTCGGCTTCGACGGCGCCACTCGAGATTGCTTCGGAGCTTTCTCAGTCGGCACCGGAGAAGTCGTCCGAGGACGCTTGGTCGACTGCGCGACGGGCGCAACCCCCTTACCACGCTCGGCTGCGGGATCATGGACAAGCTTCGAGCGTCTTTCCAAACGAGGAGGTGCAACTTCCTCCTCCTCCTCCTCATCAGAGTCATCATCTTCATCGTCGTCATCAGCATCTGAATCCCACTCCTCCGTGCTTTTGCCCCCACTTCCTTCCTCCTCCTCAGTCGGCGCTTGCGCTCCATTGGGCATCGAGTACAACTCAGTGGTGGCCTGACAGACAACAAAACAAGGCAAAGGTCAATCGACCGATTTGAGTGAAACAGAATGAATAAAACAAGATCACAACCGGGGATAAGTGGTCATACCGTGTCCGGTTGGTAGGTATGGTCGACTGGTGGGGTCCTCCTAGCCCCTCGAGGGTTATCCTTATTCCCTGTGATGGCAGCCATCCACCTCTCCAGTGTGGCGTCGCTGACCGCCTCTGGATGGACCCGAGTGGTATCTTTGGTGCCGCAGTACAGCCACATCGGCTGGCCTCGGTATTGGAGCGGTTGAATACACCGTCGAAGGAAAACCTCCAGAAGGTCCATGCCAGTCACTCCGTCCCGAATGAGCTGGACTACACGCTCCATCAACATTTTAACCTGAGCCTTCTCCTCCGGGAGCACCTTCAGAGAAGACGGCTTGTTCACTCGGTCCATGGAGAACGGAGGGAGACCAGTCGACTGCCCAGTGTCGACTCGTCTTGGCAGTAGAACCAGGTCGACTGCCACCCTCTAACCGTCTCGGGAAGGGTCATGGCTGGAAAAGCGCTCTTACTCCTCACTTGGAGTCCAAGACCCCCGCACATCTGGATTACTTTAGTCCTCTCATCATCCGGACTCGCCTTTTTCACCGTCTGAGAGCGACAAGTGAATATGTGCTTAAAGAGACCCCAATGCGGTCAACAACCCAGGAAGTTTTCACACAGAGACACAAAAGCGGCGAGGTAGGCAATGGAATTGGGAGTGAAATGGTGGAGTTGCGCCCCAAAGAAGTTCAGAAACCCTCGGAAGAAAAGACTCGGTGGCAGGGAGAATCCGCGATCTACATGAGTGGCTAGGAGAACGCACTCACCCTCCAGTGGCTGCGGTTGCCACTCGGTCCCCGGAAGTCTTGCTGACCCATGAGAGATCAGTCCCTCGTTGGCTAGGTCGTTGAGATCCGCCTGGGTGATGGTCGAGCGGATCCAATCTCCTTGGACCCAACCTTGCGGCAGGCGAGACCTCGACGAAGATCCACCCCGACTGGTCGCTCTTCCCTTTGCTTTCGCCGTCGCTGTCGCCTTCTTCGCTCGCTCCAAGGCCGCCGTCTTCTCCTTCACCATCGTCGCCGGCGAGGCGCGCGAGGAGTGGATGGGCGGAGGCAAAAGCGGGCGCAGCAGGCGTAGGTGAGGAAGGCGGAGAGGGGAATTGAGACGCACTATTCAAAAACCCTCGTCCGGCACCTTATATAGGGACGCTTCCGAGTGGTTGACAGGTAGGCCCGGGTGGTCCTGTCAAATCCCGAAATAGTCGCGCGCGCGATACGTGGTGAAAAAGGCGGCGCGGAAATCGAGGCGTCTACACATTATCCCATCCGAGTACCGCGGTCCACCCCGCTTCGCGCGCTTCCCAAAATTCAGATCCCACAAAATCCGCTAACAGCAGAGCAACCTGTCAGACGGTAGATTTTCTACGATCTGTCGCTCGGAAGCACCAAGTTCAAAAGTTCACTCGACAGAGGAAAAGAATGGATCAAGGCGACTGAAAGAAAAGTTGATGCCATCATTAAAAAAGGTCATTGATCCAGGATGAGACATGCTCAGAACACAAAAACAGGTCGGAAAGATTATCAACTCCTTCCTCACTTTAACCTCGATCCATTCGGGGGCTAATGATGAAGTCGTGTACCTAGGGTAGGGTCATGGACCTGTCCAAAGTAGCCTCCCCAAGGACATCTTCGGAAGAAGCTGCCTTCTAGTCGACCAAGAGGGATTCCACTCGACGGACTCGAAGGCACTCGACCATGAAGACTCACTCGACCACCAGGACATTAAGAGCCACTCTGTATCCAAACGGTCTGTAATTAAGTAGTCTTTATGGCCATGATGACACTTTATGTAGGGCGTTACCAGTAATGCCAATCCTTTATGTACTTTAAACCCTGCATAACTGAGTGCCAGAGGGGTCTGGCAGACACTATATAAGCCACCCCCCTCCTAAGTGTAAAGGGTTCGCACCCCTGTAACTCATACGCATATAATCCAGTCGACCGCCTCCGGGCTCCGAGACGTAGGGCTGTTACTTCCTCCGAGAAGGGCCTGAACTCGTAAATCTCTTGTGTGTACAACTACTCCATAGCTAGGATCTTTCCTCTCCATACCTACCCCCCATTCTACTGTCAGTCTTAGTACCACGACACTCGCCGGCTGCGGGACGCGCCGACAAGGCTTCACTATGGCACGTCTCTGGTCGCGTCACGGAGTAGTTGGAACAGTGTCGGGCCGCGCGGATGCCAGTCGCCCGGGTCAGCGGAGCGGCGTGCCCTGTAGCCACGCCTCCTCCGGTCACCAGAGAGGGATGCACTATTGCCATGCTCCTCCATCGTGGAAGGGTTGTCTTGTGATACGACTGGATGGAACGAGTGTTGATCAGCCGTCTGCCGGCTGTGGCCAGACGGCCCGTGGCGTGGCGCCATGCCCAACCGGACCATCCAAGCTGGTGGGCCGGCTGAGGGCTCGTCGGAATGAGGGGCACTTGCTCCCCCGATGTTTTGAAAATGGTTAAGTGTGGATGCGCCTACCGGGGGTCATCTCCCCGTCAATGAGGGACGCCATTTGTGGATTATGAATCCTCATGACATTTCTATAATACCGGTGACTCCGAACTTTCGGTCAATAAATTTAGGCATGTTACCTCTAAAAAAAACTTAAATAGACTGCACTCAGTACAGTCCATCTAGCACTTGTTATTTTTCTAAAAAAATGTAAAAGTCTGTAACTCATAATCACAGTAATACAAATAAAGTTCAACTGTTCATGTGGTATTAATAATTATGAGTATTATACATAAAACTAAAACAACTAACTTTAGAAATTGTTCATTTATTATTTGAAAGATTAATATAGTTGAAATAGCATAATTAAAAAATAAAGATCTTTTGCAATATTAAATAATTCAATATATGAAAAGTACATTTCATAAATATTATTTAATAATTCAAACAGTTGAATAATTACACGCGTATTTTGATAATTCATGGGTATGTTATTTAATATTTTTCTATAACTAAAAACTATTCATAATTTAAAATGTATATATGAATATTATCTCGTGATTTATATTTACATTACATAAAAATTATGAATATAAGTCATGAGTGAAATTATACACCAGTGAATGTGCATAAATATTTAGTAAATTTTGTTATCTGGATATTTCTATAAATTAAATATAATCACGCATGTATAAAATGTTTGTATTCACTATACATGTATAAATCTAATATTTTCGAAATATAATCCATGATTGTATATTTGAAATGTCTGTAGTTACTACACATTTTTAAACACTCATGATTGTTTTTAATAACATTATTTTCTAAACATTATTGCATACATATGTTTTTAGGGGTTTTATTGCATACGTATATGTATTTATTTTGTGTGCACATGAATATTTATGGCATGTGTCTGGTTTATATTTTTTGTTAAATAATACATGCATTTATTATGATTATAATCTACACACGTTTTATATTTTTCTTGAAATAATAATGTGTGCAGAATTCAGAGTAGTAGCATGTGTGTCAATGTGATTATAATTTACAGATTTTTCTAAATTAACATGTGCTAAATGGGCCGCAACGACTGCAGCCCATTTAAGTAGCACAAGCTTTTTCCTACAGTACATTAAGCTTGAGGTGTAACCCTCAAAAAAAAAATTAAGCTTGAGGTGTGATTCTGAAAAAAGAAAATTAAACTTGAGGTGCAATAGGTGGGACGCAAATTTGCTTTGTGCAGTGGCCAGCGGAGGCAGACCGCACTGTTCACTGTTCGTAGGTTTGAACCATCTCAGTGACAATTTTTTATTTCAGTTTTACTTGCGTACTGATAGAGGGACCCACTAATCAGAGACATATATAGTTATTGAACTAAAATCCTGTTTCGTGCTACAAGTGGACTCATGCCACGTCAGCTATATACGGTGCCACATCAGCATACTTTACTTCTATGAATGGCTTTAGCATCGTATTTGCACATTCATGCCAAGTTTTAGAACCGGTTCAGCGCATTTTTCAAATTCAGACAAGTGAACATTCGTGGCAAGTTTAGACACCACTGATGATATTACCTCTTCTGATTACCATGAAAGAAAATATTTGTGGAAGTGTATGACTTAACACTACTAGGGAAAAGCCTAGCAGCAGCGCGGGTTTTGGGCCTATCAGTAGCGCGGGTAGGAGCGCTACTGATAAGGCGCTACAGCTAATGCTTAGCAATAGCGCGGCTTGACCCACGCTACTACTAAATTGGCTTAGTAGCAGCGGTTCTTTAGAACATCGCTACTGTTAGTTAGTAGTAGCGCTTCTCCTAACCCGCCCTACTACTATTATTTAGTATTTTATTTCTTTTCTATTTCATGTTGTATTTATTCATACACCTTTACACAAGTTTTCATACAACAGGAATTTAGAGATTGTTTTTACATCATAATGAGTTATTACATCATGGGGTGAAAGAACCGTGGACTAGTTTCAAGTGGATGTCCATCCACTTGAAACTAATCCGCGGTTCTTTCACCCAATGATATAATAATATCATCATCATCATCATATCATTAACAACTTAGCATCATAATACATCATTGTCATATAACACCTCCTCAATATCATCGTTTTCATCATTGACATCACATAACACCTCCTCAAGATCATCATTATCAACTCTAACACATTACCACATAATAAACATATTGTACCTCATAGGACCTATTACATTCGATTAAGACCTACTACATTTTCTAAGGTAAAATAACAAAAAACAAGATATCCCCTGACTCTCCATTATGGAGAATGGAGATTAGCCTGTCTCCCATTCTTGCCTTTCGCTGAATGTTACTTTCAAGAACCTCCTTGCGAATGTCCATACATTTCTTCCATTCTCTGATGATCATGTGTTCACGGGTTTTAGAAATCCGATATGCACAGGTGAGCTCCGTAGATTTACCTGGCAGTATGTTCAGAACTGAGAGGCGATCATGCAGAGACATCAGATGAGGCACACAATCCATCGGGAGTTTCTGTTGAAAAACATAATAATAACTTCGTAGTTAGCAATGATGTACTAGTTTTAGAAGTATGCAAAAAATGCACGAATGTTGTAATAGTAAAAAATCTTACCAGGGTATCTCCAGAGAAGTTATCGTTGTTCAACACATGCACTAGTGGCACGTATTCACCATAATTTGGAGGAGTTCGATAATAGGCATTGTAATTCTCAAGAAGAGTACAAAATGCGATCAGATGATTTTTCTCCTTATACGTTAATTGGGTGCCTTCGGTGTAGTGCGTTTTATCTACCATCTTCTGCACAGTCTTTGAAGAATCAAAATAAGCTGTCAATGGAAATAAGCTATCAATTATTTTAAAATAAACAATATAAATTGGTTAATAACTATGTTTGAGAAACTCACATAGCGGTACAATCGGAAGCGTATCAACAAGGACCCAAATGTCCATATTGTCTTCCTCGCTGTCAGGATCACCAAGATCCATGGTGATAATCATACCCTCATCAAAACCATACATTTTGCAAAGTGCTTCCCAATTTTGGCAACCAAAATGGGTTACGCTCTGAGCATTGTACAGATTTACTTCAAAATCCATATCATGATGGGTCCTTACGCTTAATGGAGAAAAAAACTATTGTCGTCGTTGCGTACCGTATGAACATCGCAGGTCTCCTCGAACTTAATGCTGAAGCGCCGATCGTCGTCCAGCCGAACTAACCTGTCGCACATACCTCGATCGTCGTGGCACCAGATACACTCCCCCGGGAGACCGTCTTCGTCCGAGTACGACATTTCCTACAATCATAATTCAAAGATTAAACTTGTACATATTCTAGCACAAGTCATGTCAGAATTCACGACAAAATCCGGCATGACCTTTGCTAAAAAAGGACATATCGAGCGCCTGAAATTTGCCGGAACGGAAATTAATCAACACTCCGACAAAACATAGGCCACTCGGAGATGTAAACTGAACATGAACGGCCACTTGGGCAACCACATATCCTATTTGAGCAACAACACAAGATATACAAGGATATTTGGTTGGTCTCACCTCGATGTCGGAGGGGGCACGTCGGTGACTGGGATGACGGCGAGGATGTCGGAGGGGGTCGGTGACGGGGACGACGGAGGTCACCTGAAACCATATAAGTTATCACTAGCAACAAAACATGTTCAACTAGTTTTATTAATTCAACTAGTACTTACTAAATATAAACTTACTATAAATAGAAAAAAACTAGTTCTTTCTAAAAATAAAGTAGTTCAACTAGTTATATTAATTATCTTACTAAAAATAGATTAGTTCTGTTAATTCAACTAGTTCAACTAGTTTATTAATTTACTTACTAAACTAGTTCAACTACAACTAAAGTACTTCAACTACCACTACTACTACTAAAAATCTAGTACTAACTAAGCTAAATTAACATCTACTACTACTAAATTAACATCTAGTACTAGCTAACCCTAAATTAACATCTACTACTACTAAATCTAGTACTAACTAGTGGCAGGGGGTGGGGGGCGACGGAGAGGTAGCTAGGGGCAGCGAGGTCGAGGGCGGTGGGAGGAGGGCTGCCGGCGGAGGAGGGAGGAGGGGCGGCCGCAGGCGGAGGGAGGAGGGCGGCGGCGGAGGAGGGAGGGGCGGCCGCAGGCGGAGGGAGGATGTGCGAGGAGGATGGAGGAGGGACGGAAGGAGGGGAGTACCTCGGCGGCGGACGAACGAAGGCGGTGGCGGCGGCGGCGACGGACGACGACGGTTGACGCGGCCGGGCGAGAGTGAGAGTGTGAGTGAGAAGGGGCCGGTCCCGTGGAGATAAGGTAGGGATAGTTGTAGCGCGTTTGACAAAACGCGCTACAGCTAACCTAAGTAGCAGTAACGCTCTACAGTATAGTGCGCTACTGCTATAGCTAGCGGGAGGGGGGCAAGGTCATGGCAACTATAGCAGTAGCGCCGTAGGCCACAAACGCGCTACTGCTACTTCCAGGTCAGTAGCGCGTTTGGCAGACACGCGCTGCTGCTAAGTAGCAGTAGCGTGGTATTTTGAAGAGCGCTGCAGGTAAGATTCTGTGTATAGGCTTTTCCCTAATAGTGTAAGACATGGACGCATGCGTGTTAATATATAGCTGAACATGGTTACAAGGTGCGACAGATTGTTATGGACTTGACCCCTAGTCCAAGCTATACAAGATAAGGATCTATCCTACTAACAACCCGCCTTGTACAAGAAACAAACACATGCACATACATACGTTACATGTTGTCACGATACTACAAGTCTATCGTTTAACAACATCCTGGCGGCCATGTATTTACTTCTAGACTACTTTTTTGCAGATTTTTTTAGCATGCCATCTTAGTCTTACATGATTGTTTCTCTAACTATCCAGTTAGACGAATGGGCGGATTAAGTCACTTGTAGGGATGCAAAAAGAAAGAATCATCATCTTTTTCTCTCTTGCTGGTTTGCCCTTATTTTGTGTACAATCCATATGTAGTCTTTAAATCCACCGAAAATCCAAATCTGAGCCGGAGCTCATCTGCACCTGCGCTCACCAAAAAAATCAAAATAAATACTAAACAAATTCAAAAAATTCCAAAAAAAATTAGGGTGGTGGACAATTTGATGCGTGAGGTGCGCCCCAATTTTCAAAACGTTTGGACTTATGTGCAGCTCTCAGCAAAAAAGACAAATCGGAGGTCTGTAAAAATGTGTACTGTTCATATACTGTTTTGGTCTGATTTGTCTTTTTTTCTGAGAGTTGCACATAAGTCCAAATATTTTCAAAATTGGGGTGCACCTCACGCATCAAATTGTCCACCACCTCAATTTTTTTCGGAATTTTTTACGAATTTTTTTTGAACGTGTGCAGATGCACCCGGGCACCGAAACGCCGCACTCTTAATCCACCTGCTACTACTAGTATAATGGACTTGTTCGGGAATTGGCTGGTCGGGATTCATCCCAAATTTAAGGCGTGTATCCAAGTGAGAGTATGTTTGTTACACTGTGTGTAGTTTTGGAATTGCCCCAGTGACTATGCTTTTAACAGCACAAAATTTCCACAAAAATGATGTTATCATCCGAGCTACATGCATGCATTGATGGATCTGTATTTGGTGCTATTCTAACGTGTGGAGAATCAAGCGCCTGCGCAGCCGTTGTCAGGCGATAGCACGGATATGTTTACCTATTTGGATAATAAAAGGGGTATAGATTAGGGAAACGCTTGAGTCACGTAATCTTGTTATCGCTGATTGTGGTTGGGCCTTTTATCTACGTCCTTGGTATACGTAAGTCTGTTTATTGTCAGCATCAATGGCCTCTCTCGCCACTTTGCGCTGCAAGCAAAAGATTATAACTCGTTCCTTGCACTCACTCCGGATCAAAGGCATTGCTTGGTGATATTGATGTGCAGGTAGCAGTACACTGGATTTAGGTAGGGCTATCAAGAATTAATTATAACTTTCATGTCGAGCGTCAGTTTGTGCAACTATTACATGAAGGACGTACTGTGTTGTTGCCTTTCGGTGTTACATGCATTCTCTGTTTCTAAATACAAGACGTTTTGGCTGTTCAATTGGACAGAGATAGTTTTTTTTTTCTTTCTAGAAACAGAACACCATGCAACAAGAGCAAGTTCTCCCATGTGAAAATACAATGCACGCAGCATCTTCACAAAGTAGCAGAGGATCACTTTATCCGCACATAATAATGTTTGTTCTCGAAGGTAATACTTTTATTATAATTCCGCAAAAAGAAAAACTTTTATTGTGCGTGCAAAAAAATGCCATAAAAGTCATTTCCATTAGTTGGCTTATTAAGAAAAGTCGAGAAACATGAATGGACTAGAGCGGACCTGTCCACGATAACGAGACGGGGCCAGTGAAGCTGAGGCGCAGGAGCTGCCAGCTTGCGTCCATGGTCCATATGCACCCACCAATTTCCACCATGCATGAAAATAAAGTTTGAATTGGCACGCCGCACGCACACTGACTATTGTGGCCACTGACTAGTACGTACTTGCAACGCATGGTTACACACTCATGCGCGAGTATAAGATGAGATGCACCACCCAAGCAGTTTTTGCCAAGAGCACTTGAGAATCACCAGCGTCCCAACTGGTTTCTTGCTGAGTTCTTGCTTTGTGTATACATACCATACCACAGGCCACAGCTGAATCCATGGCGAAATGCTTCATGGTGCTTGCCTTCTTGGCGTTTCTCCTGCCGGTGGCCTACGCGGCCTGCCACCCTAACGACCTCCAAGTGCCGCGGGGCTTCGCCGGGAAGGTACTTGGGTCTCTCAAATAATTCATTTGGTTGGTGAGGTACCCAAGGGTTTGACACTACTCAAGGGCCTCACCGTTGTCGATGGTTCACTAGGTATTGCTTTATCTAACTTGCTATTGTATGTGAAGAGTAATAGAAGGACGCTCCAACAACAACAACCAAATACCATTACTGGGACCAACAACAGTGTCAGATCTGGGAGTGGCAATATTGTATCTGGGAACGGCAACACTGTCGTATCTGGGGACAACAATAATGTTTCTGGGAGCAACAAAACAGTCACATCTGGGAGCAGCAATGTCATAGTTGACAGCAACCATGTTGTTACTGGGAGCAACAATACTGTATCGGGCAATAACAATAGGGTAACTGGGAACAATAATGTTGTATCATGGAGCAACCAAGTCGTGTCCGGGGACAACAAAGTCGTAACTGGCTAATGATCTGTCAGTGGATTGATTTCGGCTTCTCTGGTGCAGCTCATACGTCCTTGCCAAGTTCAATGTTGCTCACTATTACTTGGTGAGCCCACTCACATTTGTAACTTCATGGATATAGCATCCTACCTACTTAAAATAAAATTTCCCTAAAATATCTATAGAACTTTTTACATAATAAATGCTGACATGAACAGCAATGGCGACTTGCAGCTTATGTACAAGTTTTCATCGTGGATGTCTAGATGTGGTTATTTCATCTATTCTGTTATCTATAATGTGTGATGTTTTAGTATATATGAAGATTAGTCTATGAATTATAACTGCTCAATGTCATCTAGCTATACACTTCTCAAATGATGCAATACGGATCGTTTGCCATGTGCACTTCGTAGTTCGTTTTTGACCAGTGATTACCTTCGATCTGTTTTCAGATGTACATACTTCTTTTCTAGAGCCCATATGATTTATCAAATCCAGAACATGAATTAGGCTTGGCAAGGAAATGTATGCATGCCTTGGTTATCTCAAATCATCCCAGTTTCTCGAACTAACAGTTATCACAGAGATTGTAAAAATACAAAGAAAATAGGCCAGGCTAAGGTTGCACCAGCGGCTCTGTACACGCGCTAAGGATAATAATTATACAGATCAACAATGCACTGGTAAACATTGATAAATATATTTTGCAAATACAAAAGTGAGAGATGTGTCAAGGACACCATGACTGACTACCGCCGTGTTGAGGATTGGATTGTTCAACCTTTGCCCTATCTGACTCACGGGGGGACCCCGGTTATTAAGGATAAACTAGACCAATGCATGAGTGTTTCATGACTACATAGTCTCACCAGAGACTTGGTTCCAGCTACCATAATCACCTTATTATCACCATCTTTTGGCATAGCCTCCCTCTCCTATCCGCCCTTTACATCTCCTTGTTCCAATATTTTGTGTTGCGGGTACCAACGAGCCCTATGATCGAGGTAGAGACAACAGATAGGAGACAAAATAGTTGCACCATAATACTCCCTCCATACCAAAATAAGTGTCACAATTTTAGTACAAAGTAAGTGTCTTAACGTTACTACAAAGTTGTACTAAATTTGAGACACTTATTTTAGGATTGATAGAGTATAAAGTAAAGTAAACCGTCAATCCCCAAAGACAAAATAACAATGTTAGCTTAGGGTTTAAACTGAAATTGTGTTGGGTGATCCCAAAAATTGGAATATTTTATTTTATCTCCCTATAATTATTGGAAGGTTTTTTTATTGGTTTTAAAGAGAAATCACCATGTGAAACCCTCAATTTAAAATAGATAAAAATATATTCATTTTATTGAGTTGCATTTTATTTAAGATTAGGATTTTTAATACTCTGAGGATTTAATCCAACCTCATTCCAGGATTAAAGCATGATGACATGATGGCATGATGCAAAACTGAAAAAAAAACATTTTTTTTTCGAGTGAAAACAAATATTTATAATTAGGGTACTATCCGGGGATGTTATATTGTGGGAGTGGAAGACGCCCCCAAAGAGATATATGTTGATGGTGGGCTTTCTTTACACACTGGGATGAATAAATATAATATTTGTGTCTATTTGAAATCACTAATTAAGAGGGTTCCCCCAGCAAATGTCAACCTCTCCTCCTCTAATGGTGACAAGTGACACATCGCATGTGCGCTGCTTGTCACAAACAGATAGTTTATTTGTGTTCTTTTGTCGATCTAAGTTTTCAAAATGATTTATCTCTTGAACTGTGCATCCAAATTACGGACAATTAGTCACCAATGTGTTCCTTGCGTCCAAATTTTTGAAAGTAGATCCCATGTTCATATGTTTCGATGATTGTTTTTGACAAAAAAAAATGCTCCAAAAGTGAACTAACATGTGCTTCCAAACTGCGCTAACCCATGCTTTCAAGTAAACTAACTTGTGCTCAAACGCGGTGAAGCACAATTGTGCTTCCCCAAAGTGAACTATCTTTGTCCACTCGCATGAAGCACACGAGACCCAGATCTAGGGTTTCCCCTGGCTCAACTAGAGCAAGGTGACACAGACTGCAACGACAATCCCTTGACAAGAAAACAATGTCAAAGACGGCGCCATCGTCCACCATGACCGAAGTCGTGCCATCCCGACCCCCGCAGCTGACTGGATCGGGGCGGAGCCGCGCCGTGAAGAAGTACACAGTCGCCGGAATGCCTGTAGAGGACCTCCAACTACCCTTGACCAGCCCACCCACACACCGCCTGTAGGCCAAGAGCCACGCGCGCGACGGATCTGAACAGGGATTAGATTCACGACCATCGCCCGACAGCTCGCCGGAGAAGATCCTTGTGCACCCATCGGCCATGGAAGTGACAACCGCCACCGCCCACCACCTCCTTTTGTCGCTGCCACCATTGCAGATGCCCCTCGTGGATCTTGCACCCCTGCCATGGAGAGGAGGAGAATCGTTGTTGCTGCCATCACTGCGGGCTTTGCCTGCTAGTGCTGGCAAGGGGAAGGAGAGGCAGGAATGTCTGGAGGAAGGCGGCACTAGGGTTGCACCCGTGTCGCTGGCGGGAGCGACGCGGCCGGGGCTCGCTTGTTAGTTGTTCTCTTCACTTTTGTACCATCACTTAGTCTATCTTATACTTATTACTGATTACCCTGTAAAGGCGATAATTAGTGATGACTTGGCTGCAAGCACCACTAGCTTAGTGTCAGCGTTGTGTCTTTAATTAGTGTCAACTTATTTTCAGGGCCCCCCACAAAAAAAAAACTTATTTCAAGGTGTGCACGAGTCCACGGGCGCACTCAAAAAAGTTAAATGACAATGACTAGTGCACAAGCGCAACTTATTTTTAGGGTGTGCACGAGTGCACCTTATTTAGGTGTGTCCCCGTAAAAAAAATCTTTTTTAGTTGTGCACGGACGCAAGTTGACCAGCCACAGGAGAGAAATGCCCCAACCATCCCACCCGTGCGGGACCCAGGAGTCAGGCGCACCAGACCATCTTTGGCCCAAAGCCAAGCACCTCCATTCCCCTTTCTTGGAGCAGAGGAAAGAAACGTGCCCCGCCGCCCCATCCGCGCCGTCCCTTGAAAATCCGACGGCCCCGATCCACCCTCCCAACCTAGAGGAAATAAATGCAAGCAGATTTTGTGTGGCCCTTTATTTTCTCATATCTAGATTTTCCTTATTTCTTTCCAATTTTATGATTATGGCTAAATCACTAAACTGAGGACAGCATTGTCATTCATGCGAACGAGGTGGATTGGTTTCTCTTTGTTGAATAAATTGTGTGCGTGTATATTGTGTCTTGGGTCCACCTCCTAGTTCTCCTGTATAGTTGAGGTTGTGGCCCCATCCTGTACATCATATATTTGTCCAGGCAATGAATGAGAAGGTAATGTGGAACCAGTGTGGCAGTATGAGCTCTTGTAAAATGAGAAGGCGACTCACACTATCTTCTTTCTGAAATCAAAGGCCTTCTTTACAGCAGCAAAATATCCGGGAGACAATTTCATGAACGATAGACAGATGTGGAGAAAAATCAGATAGTATCAGTGGGTGCTTATTCGCCTTGACCACACCAGAATAACTGGGAGATAATTCTATGAACAATAGACAGATCTGGTGACAAATCAAACTAAGGAACAGAAGTTTACATAGGGACGGCGATGTCTAATTTTGGCCCAGGACGTGAGTTTTTTTTGAAAATAGCCCAGGACGTGAGTTTGTGGAGTGAGGAACCCGCGGGGTATCCCTGCTGCCGCCGCCTCTGATTATTCATCTTGGTCGCCTCGCCTTCTGCCACGTCTCCACCTCTGGAGCAGAAGCCTTAAGGACAGATTAGCTCTTTGTTATATACTCCATCGGTCTAAACTAGTGTCAAAAAATGTCTTACACTATGGGACGGAGGGAGTGCAAATTTACAAGCAGATTTTGTCTGGCCCTTTATTTTCTCATATCTTTGTTTTCCTTATTTCTTTCCAATTTTATAATATATATGGCTAACCTAAATCACTAAACTGAGCATAGCAGGGTTGTTCATGCGAATGAGGTGGGTTGGTTTCTCTTGATATTTGTCGAGGCGATGAATGAGAAGGTGGTGCGGAACCAGTACGAGCTCTTGGTATCTTGGAGCATGTACATGGTGCTGCCCTTCCCCTGGGATAATTTGATTCGGCAATGCTGCTTATTTAAGGACGCATGGTTATCCTGTGATGCTTATAGTCATCCAAGTTATGGACGATGCACAAGTCAACCAATTATTATTGTGCAAGGAGTAACCATTACTCCAGTTTCTTATCATCTTGGTTCTAAATTTGTTGGTGGTCTTAGCCAGGACGCTATATATATGGCTACATGGTGCATCATCAAGTGTGTGCTTTGTGCTTTTTTTATTTGCTTCCATAATTTCCTTCATTTTTAATGGCGTCCAGTGAGGAGGAAAAGAAATGTATGATCATATCGTCAGAGACGTTATTTTTCTATGGTCCGTAGCAATGCCCGGATATTCTTCTATTTCGTAGCCACCCACGAATTTCAGTCGACATGCCTGAAAATCAAGTTTGGCAGTTGTGGGCACGGACTAGTACTTGCAACGCATGGCCACCCACGAATTCAGTCGACGGACAGCAGCATGTCCAGCACCACTTGCAACGCATGCTTTCCTTCCACACGTGTATAAGATAAGATGCACCACCCAAACAGTTTTTGAGCCAAGCTAGAGCGTTGTCGTGTCACTCGACCAAAGCCTCATGCATCCCAAAATTGTTTCCTGCTGAGTTCTCGTGTACGTGTACCCATAGTTACATATACCACCATGGCGAAATGCTGGCTGCTCCTCCTCTTATTGGCGTTTATCTTGCCCGCTGCGCGCGCGGCATGGTGCCATCCCGACGACCTCCGCGCATTGCAGGGCTTTGCTGGGAACCTCAGCGGCGGGGGTGTCCGTCTTCGAGCCGTGTGGCGCGGCACTTCGTGCTGCAGCTGGGTAGGTGTGGGATGTGATGGCGCCAGTGGTCGTGTCACGGCGCTATGGCTCCCTGGGCATGGCCTTGCGGGGCCCATCCCAGGAGCCTCTCTGGCGGGCCTCACGCGGCTGGAGGAGCTTTTTCTCGGCTCCAACTCTTTCACGGGGTCACTTCCTCAGGCGCTCTTCGGCCTCGTTGGGCTGCAGAAGCTCTCACTCGAATCCAACGAGCTCACTGGACAGCTGAGCTCGCGCCTCCACAAGCTCAAGGTCCTCACCTTGCTAGACTTGTCCATCAACCGCTTCTCCGGCCGCCTCCCAGATGACATGTTCTGCGACCTCACGTCACTAGAGCATTTGGTCATGCACTCCAACAACTTCTTTGGATCATTGCCGCCATCCCTATCGTCATTGTCATCTCTCCGTGAGCTCAGCCTCCGGAACAACTCCTTGTCTGGTCCGCTTGCCCGTGTCAATTTCTCTGGCATGCCACTTCTTGCTTCGATTGACTTTGCCGCAAACTACCTCAATGGGTCACTCCCGACTAGCCTCGCGGATTGCAACGTACTCAAGTCGCTCAGCCTTGCCAGCAACCAACTGGTTGGCATCATTCCATTGTGGATTGGTGAACTTGAGCACCTTCACTACCTGGATCTCTCAAATAATTCATTGGTTGGCGAGGTACCCAAGGGATTGACACTGCTCAAGGGTCTCACCACCGCTGATCATTCACCGGGTATGGCTTTCACTAACATGTCATTTTATGTGAAGCGTAATAGAAGAACACTCCAACAACAAAAACCAAATGTCATAACTGGGACCGACAACTTTGTCAAATCTGGGGAGGGCAATGTTGTATCTGGGAATGACAACACTGTTGTATCTGGTGACAGCAATACCGTATCTGGGAGCGATAATACTGTCACATCTGGGGACAAGAATGTCCTAACTGGTAGCAACCATGTTGTATCTGGGAACAACAATGTTGTATCTGAAAACGACCATGTCGTAAATGGGAATGGCAATACCGTATCCGGGGGGAACAATAAGGTAACCGGCAACAACAATGTTGTATCTGGGAGTGACCACGTCGTATATGGGAACGACAGAGTCGTAACTGGAGGTTAATGATCTGTTAGTGGGTTGATTATGTCTTCCCTGACAGAGCTCACACGTCCTTGTCCAAGTTCAGTGTGGCCCACAATCACTTATTGGGGCCAACCATAGTTTGTAACTTCAAGGATATAGCATCCTGTTTCCTACTCAAAATAAAAAATTTCCCTGTAATATCCACAAAACTTTTACATATATGTTGACCTGAATAGCAACGACGGCCTGCAACTGATGTAGACCAAGCGTGTTTCCTTATGTACCGCTTTGCATCGTGGATGTCTAGATGTGGTGATTTTCTATCTCCTTCTCTGTGTTGTGTGACGCTTTCTTATTTTTGCTGACTGGGCTATGAATCATATAGCAAATTACAACTACTTAATGCCAGCTAGCTGTACACTTATGTAGTGCAAGTATCAATGTTACACGCATCAATGTCAAATGTTTGGATGAAGGTATTGTTGGAAATATGCCCTGGAGGCGATATTAAACGTATTATTGTATTTCCATATTCGTAATTAACTTTATATTTATGTACCTTAATTGCATTGACTCTTGAATATGAGATTTGGATGAAACTCATTGCATGTGTGGAAACATAAATAACAATATGATCCCTAGGCATGCCTCTACAAGCTCATGCATTGACGATGATCTTGTTTTCCTGATCATGGACATTGTTACGATACTATAAGAACACCTTGTTATCAGAACAATGGAGTTGGGTAGTTTTATTCATGCGAGAGGTCACATAGTTACTATGTTCTTGGTATTTTTATATAAAGTGTTAACATTTACTTAGTTCCTTAGACCATGAGATATTGTATGCTAACATACGGGATGGTTACTTTGGGGTTACCGAATGTCACTTTGTAACTAGATGTTAATAAAAGTAACTTACGGGTATACCAGAATTGTATGTCTCAATATCGATAGCTCAAGACTGAGATTTTCTCCTTAAACGATAGAGATACTCTATAGGCCCACTCGGTATTACGATATCATTATCGTCTGGATAGACACATGTCTTAAGATCACAGGATACCAGAATATAGATACGAGTAAAGAGAACAAATCGGTAACAAGGATAAACGGTATAGTGATCAAAGCGTCAATGACGAGGATACTGATTATATCTCACCTTGGTTTTGTAAGGTATCGCGAAGCAAAGGGAATGGCATTCGGGAACAAAAGTTTCGCTCGAGAACTTCGTAAATAGGCGAGGGTTCTCAAGGATGTCCAGATCCTAGTGCTAGTTGTTAACACAAAAGTGTTCGGTCATGTCCGGTTATTTCCAAACCTGTAGGGTCACACGCTTAATAGGTAGTAATTAATATGAGAACTAAAGTCTGAGAGAATGAGCACCAAAAATGTTTTGGATGGATTCAGAAGTGTTTCGGTTGGTCCTAGAAGGGTTTCTGGAATTCCAGAAAGGTATAACATGTCCGAAAAAGTTTCAGATCTACATATGAAGAGTTTTCGGAAGGTTACAGAGAACTTTATTTTTTGGGGAAGAAGTTCCTCTTGGGCCGACCCAAGAGGGCAGCCCCTAATGGGCCAAAAGGTCCCAAAGTGGCACGCCCGAAAAGAAGGAAAGGGAGGAGGCTGAATCCTCTTTTGGAAGTCAAATCCTACTTGGGGTACAACCCCAATTCGGCCCCTTCTCCTCCCAATGAATAATACCACAACTCGTTGCGCCAATTGGCGCAGAGGCAAACTACAACCCAAAAATAAAGCAAACTATGTGAAACATAAAATGGAAATCAAGTTAGCTATTTGAAGAGACCAATTACAACCATGGGTGCAAAGACGAAGTGCAGCCAAGAGGAGAAGCAACTAATGCATCTGATTTTTATGGTCAACTATTTCAAGAATGTTTACCGTGAATGGACTGAAAATAGAGGAGCTCCCACTACTAGGGAAAAGCCTAGCAGCAGCGCAGGTTTTGGCCCTCTCAGTAGCGCGGGTACCGGCGCTACTAATAAGGCGCTACAGCTAACGTATAGCAGTAGCGCCTGTTGACCCACGCTACTGCTACTGATCAATAGCTGTAGCGCTCTTTGTGAAAGGGCGCTACTGATATTATCTGCAGCGCTTTTCAGCAGGAAGTGCTACAGGTAAGTCGGTGCTACTGCTAAATTTCCCCCCTCGCTACTACTAGTTTTATTAGTTTTTTTCCTTCATATTTGTTTTTTATTTGTTTTGCATTTGAATAGGCTTTATACAATAATCTTTAGCATATCATCCACATACAAATGTAATCATAGCATATACATACAATTAGTCTCATCAAATCATGTCATCATCATAATCATCATCCAACACAAAGTGGTCTCTCATCATCAATCTCGAAAATAGCGATACAAGTCTCGATTACTTGCAAATACATCGTCATCCATCTAAACAATGATATACACGAGAATAGCTATCACTTTGAGTACATGAGTTCGTATCCCTCTCTCGCATTAGCGTGAACCTAAACTAAGTACTGCGTGTCGCTCGGAAACCGAAAACCGGTACACCTGGGCCTAACACTCCGGCCACTTGTCGTATATATACTCCTGGCGTAGCACTTCTTCGCCATCTATGATCTATGCACCTGCATCGTCACATGAGTCGATGATATGCAACATATATAGTTAAGCAACAGAAAGAGACAGACTTGGCAAAAATAGAAACAACATATCATAAGCATAAATAACAAAGTTCATCGTACCCAAAATGACCTAACTAGAGTGATTTTCGCTAGTCGAGGAGGAGGACGGTTTAATTACATCACAAATAAAGTTTCACCGTGCATAACTCAAAGTTTTGTCATAAAAGAAAGTATGGACTAAACGGACACATTGTCATATATCGACAATCACTCCATCATGTCGTGCCATCCATCCATGTCAGGGAGATAGTCATCGAGCTTAGTGAAAGGCTTCATGTCGAGACGCTGAGAGGCTATCCATGTTCGGACGTCTTCCCACGACATTTGTCCTTCTGCATGGAACATCCCTGTTTTTCCGACGACCTCATTCATGATGATTTGGGCAAGTTCGCGCTGGATGTTATAGAACTCAGCTCGAAGTCGATGATCCTCGATATCTCCTATGTCCTTTGCCCATTGCAGAATATGGGCATCGCCAGATCTAGGTGCCATGTGAAGGTTCTGGTGATCTCGTCTGTACTCCAGCATGTGGTGTAGGACATAGAATCCATCATTAAGAGAATCGTTCGGTTGCTGGATGCAGCAGAAGTCGGTCTTATGGCTGAAGGCGGGCCTGCCGCCCCTTCTCTTCTTGTCCCTAACCTCTCCACCCCTTGCTTGGTAGTAAAACATAGCACTGTCGAGAACATCTTTGATGTGGGTGTAATCCCTTTTGTGAATGTTCTTCGACGAGTCCAAGTAAAGAGCGTGGGAGAATCGGGGGTAGAGGATGATGAGGACGGCGCGCCCGTCGCTGCGCAAAATAAGTACACCTCAAATTAATTAGCCTCCACCGTGCAAATGAATTATTGAAATCGAAGGAAGGATAGCAGCGCGGATGACTTACACGGGATGATAAGGCACGAGAATCGCCTCCTTGTCCTTATTGGCGAGCATGAAGCTGACGATGTAATCCCTCACGTATTCACGATGCTGTGCACAAACTCCCAAGAAGCCCTCGTGCATGTAGTACGGGTCAGCGACACAGATAAAACGTATCTGCTCAACCCCAATGATGTAGTTCATGTCAAGGCATAAAGGCGGACAAACGTAAAATCCAGCTTCTTCACGTGAAACATGTCGAATATGTAATCGAATCGGAGGAAGAACTTATCCGCGGGGAAGCCGTCGACGTACGACATTTGCCGCGGAACGTTAACCACGTAGAGTGGGTATCCTGGATCTTTCGAGGCGATGAGGCCTTTCTCTACCCGCAGCACATCGTCATGAAGTCTCCTTAGATCGCCGAATCTGGCCCATAGCGCTATTTCAGGTAGGATTGGTCGACCGGGGATATGCCATTTATCCGCATCGGGGATATCTACACGGTCCTGAAGCCGAGGCTGCTGAGGCGGCTGGATCATAGAATCAGTTTTTTTTGCCTTTCCTCGCTCTCTTCCTAGGCTTCTTTACCACCAGATGGTCGTCAATAATATGTTGAGACGGTAATTCAGGCACCGACTCATGATGCTCAAACCCTGAGGAGGCGCCAGTATAGACATACTGTTCAGCGCCATCATCATCCTCATCCTCATCCATGGCGACGTCATCAGCGACTAATGGAGCCACCTGCTTACCCCGTCCGCTATCACCCAACCCGACACCCGACGCTAATTGGGTAGGTGGGGTGTTGATGTTCATACCTTGCTGAGGCTGCGTGCTCGTGGGTGTGCTCCCGGCCTCCTCCAGATGAAGCAGACTCTTTGGCCACAACAGGACCCACCCATTGCAACAATCACCATGCCGCCGCGGGGTCTCGTCGTCATCCCCCACTAGTATTAGAGGAGGCAAATTCTCGTGGCCCGGTTTGACACTGGCCACGGAAACCTTGAAGACGTTCGGGGGGATCGATCGGCTGTGGAACAATGGTTCCTTCGGCTCCATTATTGTCCCCTTCCCCACGTCCACCTTCTGTTCGCCGATGGTGTACAATATGGTGCACGGGGTTTCGTCGGCCTGCAAAGAAAAGTCTGCGACGTGAGACATCCGAAAGGAAATGAAAACGGGAGATTATACATTTATATTGAAGGGGGGCGGTGTGGCAGATACCGTGAGGGCGTCGAGCTCAGCCAAAGAGGAGGCACCACCGAGCACGTCCGGTGCGGGAGCCTGTGCGGGAGCCGGTGCAGGAGTAGGTGCGGGAGCCGGTGCGGGAGCAGGTGCTCCCAAGAAGTCATCAAGGGGAAATTCTTCTGCATTTTTTCTGGATTTTGCCTTGTCCACGTGTAAACGCCCATCACCAAGGAAGTAGATATATCTGCACTCGCCTGTTTTGTGGCAGCTACCGCTGTTGCGACTGTCTGAGATGATTTCTTCTCAACCGCAATCTCAACCTTCTTGTCGATGCTTTCTTCAGTTAACCTTCGTCTTTCCTTTTTCTCCTCCGTGGTCTCACGGTAGTACTTCTTCCACGTGGCGCCGTCTCCGACACCGTGCTCGAGTATCCACCGGTTGTTGTTTCAATATGTTCAACGCCCGGTTGAATGGAGTGTCCCACTTGGACCTCGCCAATGCCTCAGAAGGCGAGTCGCTTTCGGCCGCAATCCGGTGCTGCTCTCTCTGCAAAAGGCACAAGGATCGTTTACAAATATGACTAACGTGTGCAGTCGAATTGATCAGAAACTAAAATTACCAGCAGTCTCATGAACTCCGTAATGACTAGTGTTGTCTCGTAAACCTTCTTCACTGGGTCCCAACGGTGCCGGGCCCTCAGGACGTCACGCTCCTGCGGGACGGTGAAATCCGCCAAGGGGTCTGGGATGCCCAGACTCGCGGCTTCCGCGTCCTCCTTGGCCCATTTGGACCTCTTTCCGCCGTAACCACGGCTTCCGAGGTGGTGGGTCCCAATGTTCCTCTTTTGAAGCCCCTTCATGTACTTAGACTTTTCTTTGGCAGCTTCGGCCTCGCAAGCCTCCTTGAATATTTGAAACCGCTCTTCCGTGATTGTCGGACTTTCCTTTACAATCTCGGAGTAGGGTTCCCCGTCGTTGATCTTTGCTTTCACTCGATTTTTCCAGGCGGCCAACGCGTTGCTAAACTTGGTCATGGCGTGTTTGTTTATCTTCTTCATTGCCGGATCCTTGTCTGGATCTTCATAATCCTTCTCATTCCGGCCCGGGAACAAGAATATCTGGTGAAACTTCTTTAGGAGGGAGCTCCTCATATTTTCTATCTTCTTTAGATTCTCATCGTTGATGGTGGCGGTTGTCCGTATGATGCAGCCTATTTGATTGCCGTAGCACGCGCGCGCTTCCTCGGGCGCCTTTGGCTCAAAATTGCCGTCGTCCACCTCCGTGACCACCAGTTTAGTACTCCTGAGTTTGTTAGGAACCCGTTGCCTCTTTGCTTTCGGTTCTACACCGGTTCCGCTCCTCGAGGCAGCACTGGTCTCAGCGCCGGTCTCGATGCCGGTCTGAATCTCAGCGCCGGTCTCAGTCTCAGCACCGGTCTGCGTGTCGGTCTCAGCACCGGTCTGCATGTCGGTCTCAGTCCCCGATGCCACCAGTGGGCCCAGCAACAACATCTGTTGATCGTCGGTAAGGCTAAAAAATTCGTCTGCCGCCCGGTAGATGTCGTCGCAATCACCAGAACCCTGTCCTACGTTGTTGCTAGCCATGTTTCCTATGATTAAATCTAGTCAATTAATTCTAGACCTAATAAAATGAATAATGACATAAAAAGGACTATTGTTTTGCAGGAATGTTGACTCCTTCCTGGTGCGGCAAATCCCGGGTACTCGATATGTCCTAGTTTGTAGCACAAGTCATGCCAAAATTCACGGGAAATTTCGTCATGACCTTTGCTAAAAAGTGGACAAATCGAGAACCTGAAATTTGCCGGAACAGAAATGAATCAACATTCCGGCAAAACATAGGCCACTCAGCATCATTCCCTGGAAACAAAAAAGCCACTTGGGCACAATCGAACAACTTCAATGAAAAGATATAACATGACCACTTCAATGAAAAATAAAATTTGCCTAAATTCTTTTCCTTGAAAAATAGTGGTCTTTTCAAAAATCAAAAACCTTTGCCAATCTACTTAACCTAGCTTGTTAATCCAACGAACCTAATTAACCTACCTATTTAACCTAGTTAGTTAATCCAGTTTACCTAGATAATTAACCCTAATTAAACTAGTTAACGCAGCTAGTTCTCTGTCAAAGCCTAAAATAAACTTTTGCACTAATTAACCTGGATAATTAACCTAATAAAACTAGTTAACCTGACTAGTTCTCTGTCAAAGCCCTAACTAAGTTTTTGCACTAACCTAGATAATTAACCTAATTAAACTAGTTAACCTAACTACTTCTCTGTCAAAGTCCTAACTAAATTTTTGCCCTAACCTAGATAATTAACCTAATTAAACTGGCTAACCTATGCATGAGAGAGAGAGAAGGGGTGGGGGCTTACAGATGATGGCTCCGGTGGTGGCGACGAAGGTAGTGGTGGCGAGGGAGGCAGGGGCGTCTCCGGTGACAGCGAGGGAGGCAGGGGCGTCTTCGGTGAAGGCGAGGAAGGTGGCATCGACGGCGGCTCCGGTGGCGTTGACGAGGCCGCGCGGCTCCGTGGCGTTGGGGGCGGCTCCGGTGTCGTCGACGGCGCACGGCTCTGGTGGCGTCGATGTCGGCGGCGAAGTGGGGCGACGATGAATCGGGGAGACGGCGGCGCGTGGGGTGGGTTGAGGGATTTGGGGGAGAAGTGGTGGCCGGGGGGAAACGATTTTTTGGTTAAGTCAAACTTAGCGGTAGCGCGTTTCGCAAAACGCGCTATAGCTAAGATAGCTATAGCGGTTTTTGCAAAACGCGTTGCTGCTATAGCTATGTAAATTTCTTCCTTTTTTAATTTCCTTTTCTGTTTCTATAGCGGGGGTCTAGAACACGCGCTGCAGCTACGTTAGCTATAGCGCCTCTTACAAACAAACGCTGCGGCTATGCCTTCCTCCGATTTTTCGCTTTGTCGTTTATTTTGCTTTACATTTTATTTTTTCCTTTCTCCTTTTTCTATTTCTTTCATTTTCATTTACTTTTCTATTTGTTTTTCATCTTATTTTATATCCGTTAGTAGTAGCGCTCTTCCCAGGAAACGCGCTGCTAATTATGCCCTAGCGGTAGCGCGTTTCTTAGAAGCCCGCTACTGCTATGCTTAGCCTACCATTCTGCCAATGGGAATATTAGTAGTAGCGCTTTCTCGACCACAAGCGCTACTGCTAAGTTTGTATCTGTAGCGCGGTTTTTCTTAAACCGCTACTGCTATATAGCACTAGCGCGCTTTTTTGACCCGCGCTGTTGTTAAATTTCTGTGTATAAGGTTTTCCCTAGTAGTGTCCCCATCCATTTCAAGGGGCCAATTCTGAAATAAATAAAAGAGTATAGTTTCATCCATTCCCACATTGGTTGCCTCCTTGTGCCTGCAAGGTCTCCTCGCATCAGGTCATCGACATGAGCGTGTATCTGTACCAAGTTTCCTGCCACCCCACGATGGTCATTTATTTTGTAGCCTCAATGCTATACGACACGATGGTTGTCAATTTTTTATTTCCGAGTTATGGGTTTTCATGACCTACGTTCATTTAGCCAGGTTCTTTTGGCTAACCAGGCTTGGCATTTATTGATCAAGCCAGAGTATCTATATGCGAGATTGCTAAACGCCAAATATTACCCTCACATGCATTTAATGGACACAATATTTCCTAAGCCTATCTCAACATGCTGGGAAGGTATCATATATGGCCTGGAGTTGTTGAAGGAAGGTGTTATTTGGAGGGTCCAGGACGCCAGTAATGTGAATATTTGAAAAGATAATTGGCTTACCTGTAATCCAGGTCTTAAAGTTATTGCAAAGATAGAACAAGATTAAAATTGGCGTCTGATATTGTCTTTCTTAGAAAAAGAAGATGAGATGTGAATCTTGTGAGACATTTGTTTTATCCACCTATTGCCACGAGATTCCTAACCTTCAGATTCCTTCTATGGGCGAGGACTTTGTGGCTTCACGTTATGAAAAATAGCGGTTTATTCTCAGTCAACAGTGCCTACAATCTTGCTCTTCGATTAAAGAAACATAATAGGATAATAGGCAATGCAGTGGGGTTGAATGGGGAGAGGAAATTGTGGAATGTCATTTAGAAAGCTAATGTGCCTCAGAATATTGAAGTTTTTGTGTGGTGTGTGTCATCTAATAGTCTGTCCGTCCAAGTTAATATGATGCCCCCCGTTTGTGCTACTTCCGGTACATATTCCATTTGTGGTAATGCTTTTTTGAGATACATTTTCGGTAATGTTGATGAGGATATTTTCCATGTTATTGTTTCTTGTACAAGGGCACGAGCTCTACGCATGGCTATTACAAAGGTTTCGGAGTTTCCTAAACATCGTGTTTGGTAACAACAGGGAGAGGGAATGGAAGTTATGAGATGGGAGTTTGCCAAGGAAATAGACATGGGAAATTGATTTTAAGTCCCATTCCTTTGTTTGGCAGGTGAAGGCATTTAAAAGTGGGAGTTTAAGAGAGAGTTAACTACCCATATTTGATTGGTGGGATTAGGCAGGGAATGCCTTCCCTCATGGACGTGGACAACTAATGAAACGTTTTCTTTTTGCCAATTCCCTATCCCCAGCTCAATTACCAGGGGCCCCCTAGGGAAGAGATATGAGGGAGTTGGTCCTCTTAATTCCCCTTCCCCTCCCTACTTAATTCCCATGTCCGTGAGTCAATCAAAGGACTTTAAGCCTCACCTATCTTAAACTCCCATTCCCAATCACCAACTCCCCCTAACCAAACAAGCTAAAAGAGTATGTTTTTGTTAACTCTGGTGGTCCAGATTGGTTGTTGGTCTTACTTGATAATGTGAGAAATATTGTGCGATTAAAAGTTTTTATTTCACCGAGAGCCCGACATCTAAAGAACAATGTGATACTTAGGGATGGACGAGGTCCATTTTGCGCTTTTGTTAATTTTCTGGATAGTTATAGGTCCTCTGTTGATGGTTTACATTGCACCTTGCTTGTTGGGTGTAATTGAAAGGGTAAACCAGTGATTGTTGAACAACACACAAGTGCAACCTGGAGGTTCATGATGATTGAATGCTCTCTCAGACGGATTGTGTAAAGATAAATGTGGATGCCAGCTTTGTTGCTGAGCATGGCTCAAGTGCATGGTTTGTTGAGAGAGGATCGATCGGTGAGGTCCTTCTTTCCACATGGAATTTCTTGTCAGCATGCTCTAACGTGGAAGGTGTTGGGAAACATGGCATGGAAAACAATTTTTTTTTCTACGCACACGCAAGATCTATCCATGGAGATGCATATCAACGAGAGGGGAGAGTGTGTCTATGTACCATTGTAGACCGTAAGTGGAAGCATTTAGTAACACGGTTGATGTAGTCGAACTTCTTTGCGATCCAACCGATCGAATACCGAACGTACGACACCTCCACGTTCAGCACACGTTCAGCTCGGTGACGTCCTTCGCCTTCTTGATCCAGCAAGACGGCGAGGTAGTGGATGAGTTTCGACAACACGACGGCGTGATGACGGTGATGGTGAAGCTATCTCCGCAGGGCTTCGCCTAAGCACTACGAAAATATGGGCGGGGGTGTAAACGGTGGAGGGGGCGCCGCACACGGCTAAGACAATGGTGTGTGTTGTGCTAGCCGCCCTCTCCCACATATATATAGGTGGGGGTGGAGGAAGTAGCCAGGAGGCGCCCCCAAGTAGGTTGAATCCTACTTGGGGTCTTCCCCCAACTGGCGCCCCCCTTAGGAGTGCGGAAGGAAGGACGGAGGAGGTGGCGTACCCCCTTTCCTTTCTCTCCCGGGGAGGGAAAGGCAGGAGGGGCCACCCCTCCCCTTTCCTTCCCCTAGGGCCAGCCAGCCAAGGGAAGGGGTGCACCAGCCCCCTTGTGGGCTGGTCTGTCCCCCCCCCCCTTTGGCCCATAAGGCCCATACACTTGCCAGGGGTGCCCAGAACCCCTTCCGGTGACCTGATGAGTACCCGGTGCACTCCGAAACTATTCTGGTATCCGAATACCATTGTCCTGTATATCAATCTTTACCTCTCAACCATTTTGAGACTCCTCTTCATGTCTGTGATCTCATCCGGGACTCCGAGCAACATTAGGTCACCAAATCATATAACTCATATAACACTATATCGTCAACGAACCTTAAGCGTGTGAACCGTACGGGTTCGAGAACTATGTAGACATGACCGAGACACCTCTTCGGTCAATAACCAATAACTGAACCTGGATGCCCATATTGGCTCCTACATATTCTACGAAAATCTTGTATCGGTCAAACAGTTATGACAACATACGTAATTCCCTTTGTCCATCGGTATGTTACTTGCCCGAGATTCGATCGTCGGTATATTCATACCTTGTTCAATCTCGTTACTAGCAAGTCTCTTTACTCGTTCCATAATACATCATCTTGCAACTAACTCATTAGTCACTTTGCTTGCAAGGCTTCTTATGATGTGCATTACCGAGAGGGCCCAAATATACCTCTCAGATACACGGAGTGACAAATCCTAATCTCGATCTATGCCAACTCAACAAACACCTTCGAAGATACCTGTAGAGCATATTTATGATCATCCAGTTACGTTTTGATGTTTGATAGCACAGAAGGTATTCCTCCGGTATCCGGGAGTTGCATAATCCCATAGTCGAAGGAATATGTATTTGACATTAAGAAAGCAATAGCAATAAACTGAACAGTCAATATACTAAGCTAACGGATGGGTCTTTTCCATCACATCATTCTCCTAATGATGTGATCCCGTTATCAAATGACAACACATGTATTTGGTTAGGAAACCTTAACCACCTTTGATCAACGAGCTAGTCTAGTAGAGGCTTACTAGGGACACAGTATTTGTTTATGTATTCACACATGTATTTCAGTTTCCGATCAATACAATTCTAGCATGAATAATAAACCTTTATCATGAATAAGGAAATATCAAATCGCAACTTTATTATTGTCTCTAGGGCATATTTCCTCTAGTTACATCCATTTTCGTGACAGGTAATTGCTACCTCTTGAGCACTGCGTTGGATTTCCCCGAAGAGGAGAGGATGATGCAGCAAATTAGCGTAAGTATTTCCCTCAGTTTTTGAGAACCAAGATATCAATCCAGTAGGAGACCACGCACAAGTCCCTCGTACCTACACAAAACGATAGCAACTCGCAACCAACGCTTAGGAGTTGTCAATCCCTTCATGGTCACTTACGAGAGTGAAATCTGATAGAGATAATATTTTTGTTATTTTTGATAGATAGATGCAAAGTAAAAAGTAAAAGGCAAAGTAAAAACAAAGCAAGTAAATAAAGCGATAGAGATTGATATGATGAGAATAGACCCGCGGTGTTGGGGAACGTAGTAATTTCAAAAAAATTCCTACGCACACGCAAGATCATGGTGATGGCATAGCAACGAGAGGGAAGAGTATTGTCCACGTACCCTCGTAGACTGTAAGCGGAAGCGTTATGACAACGCGGTTGATGTAGTCGTACGTCTTCACGATCCGACCGATCCAAGCACCGAACGCACGGCACCTCCGAGTTCAGCACACGTTCAGCTCAATGATGATCCCCGGGCTCCGATCCAGCAAAGCTTCGGGGATGAGTTCCGTCAGCACGACGGCGTGGTGAAGATGATGATGTTCTACCGGCGCAGGGCTTCGCCTAAACTCCGCGACGATATCACCGAGGTGGAATATGGTGGAGGGGGGCACCGCACACGGCTAAGGAATGATTCGTAGATCAACTTGTGTGTCATGGGGTGCCCCCCTGCCCCCATATATAAAGGAGCAAGGGAGGGGGTGGCCGGCCTAGGAGGGGGCGCCAAGGAGGAGTCCTACTCCCACCGGGAGTATGATTCCCCCCCCCCCCCTTCCAAGTAGTAGGAGTAGGAGTCAAGGAAAGAGGGAAGAGAAGAGAAGGAAGGAGGGGGCGCAGCCCCTCCCCCTAGTCCAATTCGGACTAGGCCTTGGGGGGGCGCCCAACCTCTCCTCTCTCTTTCCCCTAAAGCCCAATAAGGCTCATATACTCCCCGGCGAATTCCCGTAACTCTCCAGTACTCCGAAAAATACCCAAATCACTCGGAACCTTTCCGAACTCCGAATATAGTCGTCCAATATATCGATCTTTATGTCTCGACCATTTCGAGACTCCTCGTCATGTCCACGATCTCATTCGGGACTCCGAACTCCTTCAGTACATCAAAACTCATAAACTCATAATATAACTGTCATCGAAACCTTAAGCGTGCGGACCCTATGGGTTCGAGAACTATGTAGACATGACCTAGAACTATTCTCGGTCAATAACCAATAGCGTAACCTGGATGCTCATATTGGCTCCTACATATTCTACGAAGATCTTTATCGGTCAAACCGCATAACAACATACTTTGTTCCCTTTGTCATCGGTATGTTACTTGCCCGAGATTCGATCGTCGGTATCCCAATACCTAGTTCAATCTCGTTACCGGCAAGTCTCTTTACTCGTTACGTAATGCATCATTATGTAACTAACTCATTAGCTACATTGCTTACAAGGCTTATAGTGATGTGCATTACCGAGAGGGCCCAGAGATACCTCTCCGACAGTCGGAGTGACAAAACCTAATCTCGAAATACGCCAACCCAACATGTACCTTCGGAGACACCTGTAGTACTCCTTTATAATCACCCAGTTACGTTGTGACGTTTGGTAGCACCCAAAGTGTTCCTCCGGTAAACGGGAGTTGCATAATCTTATAGTTACAGGAACATGTATAAGTCATGAAGAAAGCAATAGCAACATACTAAACGATCAAGTGCTAAGCTAACGGAATGGGTCAAGTCAATCACATCATTCTCCTAATGATGTGATCCCATTAATCAAATGACAACTCATGTCTATGGATAGGAAACTCAACCATCTTTGATTCACGAGCTAGTCAAGTAGAGGCATACTAGTGACACTATGTTTGTCTATGTATTCACACATATATTATGTTTCCGGTTAATACAATTCTGGCATGAATAATAAACATTTATCATGAAATAAGGAAATAAATAATAACTTTATTATTGCCTCTAGGGCATATCTCCTTCAGTCTCCCACTTGCACTAGAGTCAATAATCTAGTTCACATCGCCATGTGATTTAACACCAATAATCGTATCTATATATGATTAACACCCATAGTTCACATCGTCATGTGACCAACACCCAAAGGGTTTACTAGAGTCAATAATCTAGTTCACATCGCTATGTGACTAACACCCAAAGAGTACAAAGGTATGATCATGTTTTGCTTGTGAGAGAAGTTTAGTCAACGGGTCTGTCACATTCAGAGTCGTATGTATTTTGCAAATATTCTATGTCTACAATACTCTGCACGGAGCTACTCTAGCTAATTGCTCCCACTTTCAATATGTATCCAGATTAAGACTTAGAGTCATCTGGATCAGTGCCAAAACTTGTATCAATGTAACCTTTTACGATGAACCTTTTGTCACCTCCATAATTGAGAAACATATCCTTATTCCATTAAGGATAATTTTGACCAATGTCCAGTGATCTACTCCTAGATCACTATTGTACTCCCTTGCCAAACCAGGGCAGAGTATACAATAGGTCTGGTTCACAGCATAGCATACTTTATAGAACCTATGACTGAGGCATAGGGAATGACTTTTCATTCTCTTTCTATTTTCTGCCATGGTCGGGTCTTGAGTCTTACTCAACTTCACACCTTGCAACACAGGCAAGAACTCCTTCTTTGACTGTTCCATTTTGAACTACTTCAAAATCTTGTCAAGGTATGTACTCATTGAAAATCTTATCAAGCGTCTTGATCTATCTTAATAGATCTTGGTGCTCAATATGTAAGTAGCTTTACTGAGGTCTTTCTTTTAAAGAACTCCTTTCAAAACACTCCTTTATGCTTTGCAGAATTATTTCCGATCAACAATATGTCATTCACATATACTTATCAGAAATGCTGTAGTGCTCCCACTCACTTTCTTGTAAATACAGGCTTCACCGCAAGTCTGTATAAAACTATATGCTTTGATCAACTTATCAAAGCGTATATTCCAACTCTGATATGCTTGCACCAGTCCATAGATGGATCGCTGGAGCTTGCACATTTTGTTAACACCTTTAGGATCGACAAAACCTTCTGGTTGCATCATATACAACTCTTCTTTAATAAATCCATTAAGGAATGCAGTCTTGTTTATCCATTTGCCAGATTTCATAAAATGCGGCAATTGCTAACATGATTCAGACAGACTTAAGCATAGATACGAGTGAGAAACTCTGATCGTAGTCAACACTTTGAACTTGTCGAAAACCTTTTGCGACAATTCTAGCTTTTTAGATAGTAACAATACTATCAGCGTCCGTCTTCCTCTTAAAAATCCATTTAATTAACATGGTTTGCTGATCATCGAGCAAGTCAATCAAAGTCCATACTTTGTTCTCATACATGGATCATATCTCAGATTTTACGGCCTCAAGCCATTTCGCGGAATCTGGGCTCATCATCGCTTCCTCATAGTTCGTAGGTTCATCATGTTCTAGTAACATGCCTTCCAGAATAGGATTACCGTACCACTCTGGCACTACTAGGGAAAAGGCTAGCAGCAGCGCGGGTTTTCAGGCTAGCAGCAGCGCGGGTGGCCGCGCTACTAATAAGGCGCTACAGCTAACTCATAGTAGTAGCGCGGCCCCAACCAGCGCTACTACTGTTAAACGATATCAGCAGCGCTTTTTAGGAACGCGCTACTATTAACTAGCTGTAGCGATTTCTTCATCCCACGCTACTGCTATATCTTTCATCATTTTCCCTTTCAGTTCTCCTTTCAGATGCTAGAAACTAGGTACTACTAGTACATATCAAATTCATAAACCATTACTAGGTACGGTAGTACTCCCTTCATTCCAAATTACTCGTCGTGGTTTTAGTTCAAACCACGACGAGTAATTTGGAACGAAGGGAGTACTAAGATAAAAATTTCATGCATAGCCAACATGCATCCTCAAGCAGTACATGGTCATATCAACGGCCATCATCATATGTAGTTCTGATGATATCGACGACGATCATCATATGTAGTTCTAGATGATATAGCCACACACACATATGTAGTTCTAGATGATATAGCCACACACACATATGTAGTTCTAGATGATATCGAAGACAATCATCATCCTCAAGCCTGGGCGGTTGGTGTTCCTGATAGTAATTAGGATGGCCTGTCCAACACGAAGATTCTTGCCATCGAGGAATTTCTTCCACCCAACCGAGCTTAAGTGTGTGCGACCGTCCGTGTCCACGCGGTAAGTACATGTTGTGACGGAGCCCCTTGCAGTAAGGCGTAGTCCAGCTGAGCCTTCTTCATCAGGCTCGATACCATAACTCACAGATATGTTCTTTGCCAATTTCTGAATAAGAAAAACATATCAATTAATAAGCATGTGATCGAACTCTACACTAAAACATATATATCATCGACTAGATTCCACACAACATATACCATATCATTGGACTGTACACTAAGTAATTCACAATATTAATTTGCATTTGTAAGTATAACATACCATATCATGTCGATCAACCATGGTATTTGTCAAGCGGGTCACGAATGGCACCCCGACAAAGTCAGCACGTGGCGGAATTATGTCCCACAAGTTGGACACCTCCTCACTCAGCCTTGTTCTTTGAGCTACGATGGCTTCATGAAGTGGGTCCTCATCATCTTCATCGAGTGGGTCCTCATTATCTTCATCATCTTCATCATCTTCCACCAGGTTGAGATAAATGACAGCTAGCTTGGGTCTTTCTGCTCGGAAGTTGAAGCTGATCAACTCACCACCAGTAAGATGCATGCGAGCGACGAAACGGGCCCACCCATCTCCTCCAATCTGCGACATATTGCGTCCTTTCTCGATCTCCATAGTGTACGGCCCCCCAGGAGCCTCAAATGTCACAGTGTCTCCTGCCAGCTTGTTGAATTTCAACCTCACATTGCATGGGACGATCTGCGTAAACTAAGCAAAATGACACAATGCAGTAATGCTAACACTAAAAATAAAATAGTTATTACATTTCATCTAATTTCTTACCGCCGCATGACGAAAACTCGGCCGGAAGTAGATGCCGAACAGCTTGCCAGTTGCAAGGCTGCTGGCGCATCTTGACTTGCATAGTTGACATAGTGGTGGTGGTGGTGGCGCCATTCTTCCTAAAGCAATATGAGCAAAGGATTACTAAATCAACTAAATCAAAATGTTCCTAAGTCAACTAAATGAATTAGCCTACTAAATCAACTAAATCAAAATGTTCTAAGTCAACTAAATCAACTAACCTACTAAGTCAACTAAATCAAAATATTCTAAGGCAACTAAATCAACTAGCCTACTAAATAAACTAAATCAAAATGTTCTAAGTCAACTAAATTAACTAAATGAATTAGCCTACTAAATCAACTAAATCAAAATGTTCTAAGTCAACTAAATCAACTAACCTACTAAGTCAACTAAATCAAAATATTCTAAGGCAACTAAATCAACTAGCCTACTAAATCAACTAAATCAAAATGTTCTAAGTCAACTAAATCAACTAGCCTACTAAATCAACTAAATCAAAATGTTCTAAGTCAACTAAATCAACTAGCCTACTAAGTCAACTAAATTATATCAACTAAATCAAAATGTTGCATATGAGCAGGAGGGAGAAGGAGGGCGACTCGAGGAGGGAGAAGAGAGTAGGATGGAGGAGGAAGGCGGAGCGCGGAGGGGCCGGCCGGCGCGGCCAGTTGAGGGAGGACGGAGGAGGAAGGCGGAGCGAGGAGGGGCCAGCCAGCGGCGAGTGGAGAGGGAGGACGGAGGAGGAGGTCGGTACCGAGTCCAGCAAGGAGGAGGAGGTGACGGCGCGCGGCGCAGACGGAGGAGCGGCGACGGGGGCGCGCGGCGCAGACGCGCGGAGGAGAGGGGCGACGGGGGCGCGCGGTGCAGAATTTGTGGCTGTGTGTGTGAGTGGATCCGAAGAGAGGAGATCAGAGAGATGGATGGCTTAGCAGTAGCGCTCTTCAGCAAAACGCGCTACTGCTAAGCTATCTAGCAGCAGCGCTTTTCACGATAAAGCGCTACTGCTATATGTCAGCATGCAAAAATACACATTGATCATCAACGATCTTTTTGTGTACAATCTGATTCGACAATATGAGTCCTCACCGGTTTAGGAACAGGTGAAGACTCATATTGCAGCCACAAATTCTACACATAGAGTTCAATGAAGATCAAGTGCTTGTCAAAGTGTGAAAAGTAACATATTTAAGGTGGTAGAAACTCTCTTCACGGAGCGAGGTGGGACTAAATTTTTGTAGGAAACTTAGCAGTAGCGCTTGTCTGGGAAATGCGCTACTACTATGCTACCTAGTAGTAGCGCGTGTCCTATTAACGCGTTGCTGCTATAACTAGCCTCGCGGCGGCCTCGTAGGAATTATAGCAGCAGCGCGTCTTTGGGTGGACGCGCTACTGCTATATTTGTATCAGCAGCGAGTTTCAGTGGCCCGCGCTACTGCTAGGTAGCAGCAGCGAGTTATTTTGAGACGCGCTGCTGATAAGATTCTGTGTATAGGCTTTTCCCTAGTAGTGTGGTGCGGATCTTACTCTGCTTGATCTACGAAGTTCAGTAACAACTTGATCTGAAGTTTCATGATCATCATCATTAACTTCCTCACTAATTGGTGTAGGTGTCACATGAACCGATTTCTGTGATGAACTACTTTTCAATAAGGGAGCTGGTACTGTTACCTCATCAAGTTCTACTTTCCTCCCACTCACTTCTTTCGAGAGAAAACTCCTTCTCTAGAAAGGATCCATTTTTAGCAACGAATATCTTGCCTTCGGATCTGTGATAGAAGGTGTACCCAACAATTTCCTTTGGATATTCTACGAAGACGCACTTCTCCGATTTGGGTTCGAGCTTATCAGGATGAAACTTTTTCACATAAGCATCGCAGCCCCAAACTTTAAGAAACGACAAGTTGGGTTTCTTGCTAAACCACAGTTCATATGGTGTCGTCTCAACGGATTTAAATGGTGCCCTTTTAACGTGAATGCAGCTGTCGCTAATGCATAACCCAAAAACAATAGTGGTAAATTAGTAAGAGACATCATAGATCGCACTATATCCAATAAAGTGCGGTTACGATGTTTGGACACACCATAACGTTGTGGTGTTCCAGATGGCGTGAGCTGTGAAACTATTTCACATTGTTTTAATTGAAGACCAAACTCGTAACTCAAATGTTCGTCTCCGCGATCAGATCGCAGAAACTTTATTTTCTAGTTACGATGATTTTTCCACTTCACTCTGAAATTCTTTGAACCTTTCAACTATTTCAGACTTATGTTTCATCAAGTAGATATACCCATATCTGCTCAAATCATGTTGTGAAGGTCAGAAAATAACGATACTTGCCACGAGCATCAACACTCATTGGATCGCATACATCGATATGTATTATTTCCAATAAGTTAGTAGCTTGTTCCATTGTTCCGAAGAACGGAGTTTTAGTCATCTTGCACAAAAGGCACGGTTCGCATGCATCAAATGATTCATAACCAAGCACTACTAGGGAAAAGCCTAGCAGCAGCGCGGGTTTTGGCCCTCTCAGTAGCGCGGGTACCGGCGCTACTAATAAGGCGCTACAGCTAACGTATAGCAGTAGCGCGTGCTGACACACGCTACTGCTACACATGAATAGCTGCAGCGCTCTTTAGAAAAGGACGCTACTGGTATTATCTGCAGCGCCGTTTACAGGTAAGCGCTACTGGTAAGTCGGTGCTACTGCTAAATCCCCCCCTCGCTACTACTAGTTTTATTAGTTTTTTTCCTTGGAGATTTGTTTTTTATTTATTTTGCATTTGAATAGGCTTTATACAATAATCTTTAGCATATCATCCACATACAAATGTAATCATAGCATATACATACAATTAGTCTCATCAAATCATGTCATCATCATAATCATCATCCAACACAAAGTGGTCTCTCGTCATCAATCTCGAAAATAGCGACACAAGTCTCGATTACTTGCAAATACATCGTCATCCATCTAAACAATGATATACACGAGAATAGCTATCACTTTGAGTACATGAGTTCGTATCCCTCTCTCGCATTAGCGTGAACCTAAACTAAGTACTGCGTGTCGCTCGGAAACTGAAAACCGGTACACCTGGGCCTGACACTCCGGCCACTTGTCGTATATATACTCCTGGCGTAGCACTTCTTCGCCATTTATGATCTATGCACCTGCATCGTCACATGAGTCGATGATATGCAACATATATAGTTGAGCAACACAAAGAGACAGACTTAGCAAAAATAGAAACAACATATCATAAGCATAAATAACAAAGTTCATCGTACCCAAATGACCTAACTAGAGTGATTTTCGCTAGTCGAGGAGGACGGTTTAATTACATCACAAATAAAGTTTCACCGTGCATAACTCAAAGTTTTGTCATAAAAGAAAGTATGGACTAAACGGACACATTGTCATATATCGACAATCACTCCATCATGTCATGCCATCCATCCAAGTCAGGGAGATAGTCATCGAGCTTTGTGAAAGGCTTCATGTCGAGACGCTGAGAGGCTATCCATGTTCGGACGTCTTCCCGCGACATTTGTCCTTCTGCATGGAACATCCCTGTTTTTCCGACGACCTCATTCATGATGATTTGGGCAAGTTCGCGCTGGATGTTATAGAACTCAGCTCGAAGTCGACGATCCTCGATATCTCCTATGTCCTTTGCCCATTGCAGAATATGGGCATCGCGAGATCTAGGTGCCATGTGAAGGTTCTGGTGATCCCGTCGGTACTCCAGCATGTGGTGTAGGACATAGAATCCATCATTAAGAGAATCGTTCGGTTGCTGGATGCAGCAGAAGTCGGTCTTATGGCTGAAGGCGGGCCTGCCGCCCCTTCTCTTCTTGTCCCTAACCTCTCCACCCCTTGCTTGGTAGTAAAACATAGCACTGTCGAGAACATCTTTGATGTGGGTGTAATCCTTTTTGTGAATGTTCTTCGACGAGTCCAAGTAAAGAGCGTGGGAGAATCGGGGGTAGAGGATGATGAGGACGGCGCGCCCGCCGCTGCGCAAAATAAGTGCACCTCAAATTAATTAGCCTCCACCGTGCAAATGAATTATTGAAATCGAAGGAAGGATAGCAGCGCGGATGACTTACACGGGATGATAAGGCACGAGAATTGTTGGGGAACGTTGCAGAAAATTAAAAATTTTCCTACGGCTTCACCAAGATCCATCTATGAGTTCATCTAAGCAACGAGTCAAGGAAGTGAGTTTGCATCTACATACCACTTGTAGATCGCGTGCGGAAGCTTGCAAGGGAATGGTGATGATGGAGTCATACTCGACGTGATTCGGATCACCGATGACCAAGTACTGAACGGACAGCACCTCCGCGTTCAACACACGTATGGGACGGGAGACGTCTCCTCCTTCTTGATCCAGCAAGGGGGGAGGAGAGGTTGAGGAAAATCGCTCCAACGGCAGCACGACGGCATGGTGTAGTTGGTGCAGCAGTACTCTGACAGGGCTTCGCCAAGCACGTATGGAGGAGGAGAGGTGTTGGGGAGGGGAGGGGCTGCGCCTTTAATTGTGTGTTGCAGCCCTCCCCTCACCCCTCTATATATAGGGGAAGGGGCAAGGGGGGCCGGCCCTCTAGGGAAAAACCCTAGGGGGGGGGGGCGGCAGCCAAAGGGAGAGGGGAAGAGGGGTGGCTTGCCCCACAAGCTAGGGGGGCGCCCCCTTTAGGGTTTCCCCCTCCCTTGCCCTAGCCGCATGGGCCTAGGTGGGGAGGCGCGCCCATCCCACTAGGGGCTGGCTCCTTCCCCCACGCAGCCCAAGTGGCCCCCCGGGAGGGGTGGCCCCTCCCGGTGGACCTCCGGAACCCTTCCGGTGGCCCCGGTACAATACCGGTACGCCCCCGAAACTTTCCGGTGTCCGTTTAACAACTTCCCATATATAAATCTTTACCTCCGGACTATTCCGGAACTCCTCGTGACGTCCGGGATCTCATCCGGGACTCCGAACAACATTCGGTAATCACATACAAGTCTTCCTAATAACCCTAGCGTCACCGAACCTTAAGTGTGTAGACCCTACGGGTTCGGGAGACATGCAGACATGACCGAGACGCTCTCAGGTCAATAACCAACAGCGGGATCTGGATACCCATGTTGGCTCCCACATGCTCCTCGATGTTGTCATTGGTTGAACCACGATGTCGAGGATTCGATCAAACCCTGTATACAATTCCCTTTGTCAATCGGTACGTTACTTGCCCGAGACTCGATCGTCGGTATCCCAACACCTTGTTCAGTCTCGTTACTGGCAAGTCACTTTACTCGTACCATAATGCATGATCCCGTGGCCAACACCTTGGTCACCTTGAGCTCATTATGATGATGCATTACCGAGTGGGCCTAGAGATACCTCTCCGTCATACGGAGTGACAAATCCCAGTCTCGATCCGTGTCAACCCAACAGACACTTTTGGAGATACCTGTAGTGCACCTTTATAGTCACCCAGTTACGTTGTGACGTTTGGTACACCCAAAGCACTCTTACGGTATCTGGGAGTTACACGATCTCATGGTCTAAGGAAGAGATACTTGACATTGGCAAAGCTCTAGCAAACGAACTACACGATCTTTGTGCTATGCTTAGGATTGGGTCTTGTCCATCACATCATTCTCCTAATGATGTGATCCCGTTATCAACGACATCCAATGTCCATAGCCAGGAAACCATGACTATCTGTTGATCACAACGAGCTAGTCAACTAGAGGCTCACTAGGGACATAGTGTGGTCTATGTATTCACACGTGTATTACGATTTCCGGATAATACAGTTATAGCATGAATAAAAGACAATTATCATGAACAACGAAATATAATAATAATACTTTTATTATTGCCTCTAGGGCATATTTCCAACAGTCTCCCACTTGCACTAGAGTCACCAATCTAGTTACATTGTGATGAATGGAACACCCATAGAGTTCTGGTGTTGATCATGTTTTGCTCGCGAGAGAGGTTTAGTCAACGGATCTGCGACATTCAGATCCATATGTACTTTGCAAATTTCTATGTCTCCATCTTGAACATTTTCACGGATGGAGTTGAAACGACGGTTGATGTGCCTGGTCTTCTTGTGAAACCTGGGCTCCTTGGCAAGGGCAATAGCTCCAGTGTTGTCACAGAAGAGTTTGATCGGCCCCGACGCATTGGGTATGACTCCTAGGTCGATGATGAACTCCTTCACCCAAATCGCTTCATGCGCTGCCTCCGAGGCTGCCATGTACTCCGCTTCACACGTAGATCCCGCCACGACGCTCTGCTTGCAGCTGCACCAGCTTACTGCTCCACCATTCAACATATACACGTATCCGGTTTGTGACTTAGAGTCATCCAGATCTGAGTCGAAGCTAGCGTCGACGTAACCCTTTACGACGAGCTCTTCGTCTCCTCCATAAACGAGAAACATGTCCTTTGTCCTTTTCAGGTACTTCAGGATATTCTTGACCGATGTCCAGTGTTCCTTGCCGGGATTACTTTGGTATCTTGCTACCAAACTTACGGCAAGGTTTACATCGGGTCTGGTACACAGCATGGCATACATAATAGATCCTATGGCTGAAGCATAGGGGATGACACTCATCTCTTCTTTATATTTTCCGTGGTCGGTGACTGAGCTGAGCTTAATCTCACACCTTGTAACATAGGCAAGAACCCTTTCTTGGACTGATCCATTTTGAACCTCTTCAAAATCTTATCAAGGTATGTGCTTTGTGAAAGACCTATGAGGCATCTCAATCTATCTCTATAGATCTTGATGCCTAATATATAAGCAGCTTCTCCAAGGTCCTTCATTGAAAAACACTTATTCAAGTAGGCCTTAATGTTGTCCAGAAGTTTTGTATCATTTCCCATCAAGAGTATGTCATCTACATATAATATGAGAAATGCTACAGAGCTCCCACTCACTTTCTTGTAAACGCAGGCTTCTCCATAAGACTGCATAAACCCAAACGCTTTGATCATCTCATCAAAGCGAATGTTCCAACTCCGAGATGCTTGCACCAGCCCATAAATGGATCGCTGGAGCTTGCATACTTTGTTAGCGTTCTTAGGATAGACAAAACCTTTCGGCTGCATCATATACAGCTCTTCCTTAAGATGCCCGTTAAGGAATGCCGTTTTGACGTCCATCTGCCATATCTCATAATCATAGTATGCGGCAACTGCTAACATGATTCGTACGGACTTCAGCTTCACTACGGGAGAGAATGTCTCGTCGTAGTCAATCCCTTGAACTTGTCGATAACCCTTAGCAACAAGCCGAGCTTTATAGATGGTAACATTACCACCCGCGTCTGTCTTCTTCTTGAAAATCCATTTGTTTTCTATCGCTCGCCGATCATCGGGCAAGTCTGTCAAAGTCCATACTTTGTTTTCATACATGGATTCTATCTCGGATTTCATGGCTTCAAGCCACTTGTTGGAATCGGGGCCCGCCATCGCTTCTTCATAGTTCGAAGGTTCACCGTTGTCTAACAACATGATTTCCAGGACAGGGTTGCCGTACCACTCTGGTGCGGAACGTGTCCTTGTGGACCTATGAAGTTCAGTAGCAACTTGATCTAAAGTACCTTGATCATCATCATTGGTTTCCTCTTCAGTTGGTGTGGGCATCACAGGAACATTTTCCTGAGCTGCACCACTTTCCTGTTCGAGAGGTAGTACTTCATCGAGTTCTACTTTCCTCCCACTTACTTCTTTCGAGAGAAACTCTTTTTCCAGAAAGCATCCGTTCTTGGCAACAAAAATCTTGCCCTCGGATCTTAAGTAGAAGGTATACCCAACAGTTTCCTTAGGGTATCCTATGAAGACGCATTTTTTCCGACTTGGGTTCGAGCTTTTCAGGTTGAAGTTTCTTGACATAAGCATCGCATCCCCAAACTTTTAGAAGC
This sequence comes from Triticum timopheevii, assembly GCA_963921465.1. Lineage (NCBI taxonomy): Eukaryota > Viridiplantae > Streptophyta > Magnoliopsida > Poales > Poaceae > Triticum > Triticum timopheevii. The sequence goes on from OY997270.1 coordinate 615,001,381, forward strand.
GACAGCTTAGGTTTCTTCCCAAACCATAATTCATACGGTGTCGTCTCAACGGATTTAGACGGTGCCCTATTTAAAGTGAATGTAGCTGTCTCTAGAGCGTATCCCCAAAATGATAGCGGTAAATCGGTAAGAGACATCATAGACCGCACCATATCCAATAGAGTGCGATTACGACGTTCGGACACACCGTTTCGCTGAGGTGTTCCAGGCGGCGTGAGTTGTGAAACGATTCCACATTTCTTTAAGTGTGTACCAAATTCGTGACTTAAGTATTCTCCTCCACGATCTGATCGTAGGAACTTTATCTTTCGGTCACGTTGATTCTCTACCTCATTCTGAAATTCCTTGAACTTTTCGAAGGTCTCAGACTTGTGTTTCATTAAGTAGACATACCCATATCTACTCAAGTCATCAGTGAGAGTGAGAACATAACGATATCCTCCGCGAGCATCAACGCTCATTGGACCGCACACATCGGTATGTATGATTTCCAACAAGTTGGTTGCTCGCTCCATTGTTTCGGAGAACGGAGTCTTGGTCATTTTGCCTATGAGGCATGGTTCGCATGTGTCAAACGATTCATAATCAAGAGACTCTAAAAGTCCATCAGCATGGAGCTTCTTCATGCGCTTGACACCAATGTGACCAAGGCGGCAGTGCCACAAGTATGTGGGACTATCGTTATCAACTTTACATCTTTTGGCATTCACACTATGAATATGTGTAATATTACGCTCGAGATTCATTAAGAATAAACCATTGACCATCGGAGCATGACCATAAAACATATCTCTCATATAAATCGAACAACCATTATTCTCAGACTTAAATGAGTAGCCATCTCGTATTAAACGAGATCCAGATACAATGTTCATGCTCAAACTTGGCACTAAATAACAATTATTAAGGTTCAAAACTAATCCCGTGGGTAAATGTAGAGGCAGCGTGCCGACGGCGATCACATCGACTCTGGAACCATTCCCGACGCGCATCGTCACCTCGTCCTTCGCCAGTCTCCGTTTATTCCGCAGCTCCTGCTGTGAGTTACAAATATGAGCAACGGCACCGGTATCAAATACCCAGGAGTTACTACGAGTACTGGTAAGGTACACATCAATTACATGTATATCAAATATACCTTTGGTGTTGCCGGCCTTCTTATCCGCTAAGTATTTGGGGCAGTTCCGCTTCCAGTGACCCTTCCCCTTGCAATAAAAGCACTCAGTCTCGGGCTTGGGTCCATTCTTTGACTTCTTCCCGGTAACTGGCTTACCAGGCGCGGCAACATCCTTGCCGTCCTTCTTGAAGTTCTTCTTGCCCTTGCTCTTCTTGAACTTAGTGGTCTTATTGACCATCAACACTTGATGTTCTTTCTTGATTTCAGCCTCTGCTGACTTCAGCATCGAGAACACTTCAGGAATGGTCTTTTCCATCCCCTGCATGTTGTAGTTCATCACAAAGCTCTTGTAGCTTGGTGGGAGCGACTGGAGGATTCTGTCAATGACCGCCTCATCTGGGAGGTTAATATTCAGCTGGGTCATACGGTTGTGCAACCCAGACATCTTGAGTATGTGTTCACTGACAGAACTGTTTTCCTCCATCTTACAAAAATAGAACTTGTCGGAGACATCATATCTCTCGACCCGGGCATGAGCTTGGAAAACAAGTTTCAGCTCTTTGAACATCTCATATGCTCCGTGATGCTCAAAACGCTTTTGGAGCCCCGGTTCTAAGCTGTAAAGCATGCCGCACTGAACGAGGGAGTAATCATCAGCACGAGTTTGCCAAGCATTCATAATGTCTTGGTTCTCTGGGACGGGAGCGTCACCTAGCGGTCCTTCTAGGACATATTGTTTCCTGGCAGCTATGAGGATGATCCTCAGGTTCCGGACCCAGTCCGTATAGTTGTTGCCGTCATCTTTTAGCTTGGTTTTCTCTAGGAACGCGTTGAAGTTCATGTTGACATGAGCGTTGGCCATTTGATCTACAAGACATATTTGCAAAGGTTTTAGACTAAGTTCATGATAATTAAGTTCTAATCAAATTATGAACTCCCACTCAGATTAGACATCCCTCTGGTCATCTAAGTGTTACACGATCCGAGTCGACTAGCCCGTGTCCGATCATCACGTGAGACGGACTAGTCATCGTCGGTGAACATCTTCATGTTGATCGTATCTTCCATACGACTCGTGTTCGACCTTTCGGTCTCCGTGTTCCGAGGCCATGTCTGCACATGCTAGGCTCGTCAAGTTAACCCTAAGTGTTTTGCTGTGTAAATCTTTCTTACACCCGTTGTATGTGAACGTAAGGATCCATCACACCCGATCATCACGTGGTGCTTAGAAACGACGAACTGTAGCAACGGTGCACAGTTAGGGGAGAACACTTCTTGAAATTTTTGTAAGGGATCATCTTATTTACTACCGTCGTCCTAAGTAAACAAGATGCATAAACATAATAAACATCACATGCAATTATATAGTTGTGACATGATATGGCCAATATCACATAGCTCCATTGATCTCCATCTTCGGGGCTCCATGATCATCTTGTCACCGGCTTGACACCATGATCTCCATCATCATGATCTCCATCATCGTGTCTTCATGAAGTTGTCACGCCAACGACTACTTCTACTTGTTTAGCTAACGCGTTTAGCAATGAAGTAAAGTAAGTTACATGGCGTTCTTCAATGACACGCAGGTCATACAAAAATAAAGACAACTCCTATGGCTCCTGCCGGTTGTCATACTCATCGACATGCAAGTCGTGAATCCTATTACAAGAACATGATCTCATACATCACAATTCATCATTCATCACAACTTCTGGCCATATCACATCACATGATCAATCGCTGCAAAAACAAGTTAGACGTCCTCTAATTGTTGTTGCATCTTTTACGTGGCTGCAATTGGGTTCTAGCAAGAACGTTTTCTTACCTACGAATAACCACAACGTGATTTTGTCAACTTCTATTTACCCTTCATAAGGGCCCTTTTCATCGAATCCGCTCCAACTAAAGTGGGAGAGACAGACACCCGCCAGCCACCTTATGCAACTAGTGCATGTCAATCGGTGGAACCGGTCTCACGTAAGCGTACGTGTAAGGTTGGTCCGGGCCGCTTCATCCCACAATACTGTTGAAGCAAGAAAAGACTAGTAGAGGCAAGTAAGTTGACAAGATCCACGCCCACAACAAAATTGTGTTCTACTCGTGCAAAGAGAACTACGCATAGACCTAGCTCTGATACCACTGTTGGGGAACGTTGCAGAAAATTAAAAAAATTTCTACGGCTTCACCAAGATCCATCTATGAGTTCATCTAAGCAATGAGTCAAGGGAGTGAGTTTGCATCTACATACCACTTGTAGATCGCATGCGGAAGCTTGCAAGGGGATGGTGATGATGGAGTCGTACTCTACGTGATTCGGATCACCGATGACCAAGTACTGAACGGACATCACATCCGCGTTCAACACACGTACGGGACGGGAGACGTCTCCTCCTTCTTGATCCAGCAAGGGGGAAGGAGAGGTTGAGGAAGATCGCTCCAACGGCAGCACGACGGCGTGGTGTAGTTGGTGCAGCAGTACTCCGACAGGGCTTCGCCAAGCACGTATGGAGGAGGAGAGGTGTTGGGGAGGGGAGGGGCTGCGCCTTTAATTGTGTGTTGCAGCCCTCCCCTCACCCCTCTATATATAGGGGAAGGGGCAAGGGGGGCCGGCCCTCTAGGGAAAAACCATAGGGGCGGGGCGGCGGCCAAAGGGAGAGGGGAAGAGGGGTGGCTTGCCCCCCAAGCTAGGGGGCGCCCCCTTTAGGGTTTCCCCCTCCCTTGCCCTAGCCGCATGGGCCTAGGTGGGGAGGCGCGCCCAGCCCACCAGGGGCTGGCTCCTTCCCCCACGCAGCCCAAGTGGCCCCCCGGGAGGGGTGGCCCCTCCCGGTGGACCTCCGTAACCCTTCCAGTGGCCCCGGTACAATACCGGTATGCCCCCGAAACTTTCTGGTGTCCGTTTAACAACTTCCCATATATAAATCTTTACCTCCGGACTATTCCGGAACTCCTCGTGACGTCCGGGATCTCATCCGGGACTCCGAACAACATTCGGTAATCACATACAAGTCTTCCTAATAACCCTAGTGTCACCGAACCTTAAGTGTGTAGACCCTACGGGTTCGGGAGACATGCAGACATGACCGAGACGCTCTCAGGTCAATAACCAACAGCGGGATCTAGATACCCATGTTGGCTCCCACATGCTCCTCGATGTTGTCATCGGTTGAACCACGATGTCGAGGATTCGATCAAACCCTGTATACAATTCCCTTTGTCAATCGGTACGTTACTTGCCCGAGACTCGATCGTCGGTATCCCAATACCTTGTTCAGTCTCGTTACTGGCAAGTCACTTTACTCGTACCGTAATGCATGATCCCGTGGCCAACACCTTGGTCGCCTTGAGCTCATTATGATGATGCATTACCGAGTGGGCCCAGAGATACCTCTCCGTCATACGGAGTGACAAATCCCAGTCTCGATCCGTGTCAACCCAACAGACACTTTCGGAGATACCTGTAGTGCACCTTTATAGTCACCCAGTTACGTTGTGACGTTTGGTACACCCAAAGCACTCTTACGGTATCCGGGAGTTACACGATCTCATGGTCTAAGGAAGAGATACTTGACATTGGCAAAGTTCTAGCAAACGAACTACACGATCTTTGTGCTATGCTTAGGATTGGGTCTTGTCCATCACATCATTCTCCTAATGATGTGATCCCGTTATCAACGACATCCAATGTCCATAGCCAGGAAACCATGACTATCTGTTGATCACAACGAGCTAGTCAACTAGAGGCTCACTAGGGACATAGTGTGGTCTATGTATTCACACGTGTATTACGATTTCCGGATAATACAGTTATAGCATGAATAAAAGACAATTATCATGAACAATGAAAAATAATAATAATACTTTTATTATTGCCTCTAGGGCATATTTCCAACAAGAATCGCCTCCTTGTCCTTATTGGCGAGCATGAAACTGACGATGTAATCCCTCGCGTATTCACGATGCTGTGCGCAGACTCCCAAGAAGGCCTCGTGCATGTAGTACGGGTCAACGACACAGATATGAGCTATCTGCTCAACCCCAATGATGTAGCTCATGTGCAAGGCATAAAGGCGGACAAAAGTAAAATCCAGCTTCTTCACGTGAAACATGTTGAATATGTAATCGAATCAGAGGAAGAACTTATCCGCGGGGAAGCCCTTGACGTACGACATTTGCTGCGGAACGTTAACCACGTAGAGTGGGTATCCTGGATCTTTCGAGGCGATGAGGCCTTTCTCTACCCGCAGAACATCGTCATGAAGTCTCCTTAGATCGCCGAATCTGGCCCGTAGCGCTGTTTCAGGTAGGATTGGTTGACCGGGGATATGCCATTTATCCGCATCGGGGATATCTACACGGTCCCGAAGACGAGGCTGCTGAGGCGGCTGGATCATAGAATCAGCTTTTTTGACTTTCCTCGCTCTCTTCCTATGCTTCTTTACCACCGGATGGTCGTCAATAACACGTTGAGACGGTAATTCAGGCACCGACTCATGATGCTCAAACCCTGAGGAGGCGCCAGTATAGACATACTGTTCAGCGCCATCGTCATCCTCATCCTCATCCATGGCGACGTCATCAGCCTCTAATGGAGCCACCTGCTTACCCCGTCCGCTATCACCCAACCCAACACCCGACGCTAATTGGGTAGGTGGGGTGTTGATGTTCATACCTTGCTGAGGCTGCGTGCTCGTGGATGTGCTCCCGGCCGCCTCCAGACGAAGCAGACTCTTTGGCCACAACAGGACCCACCCATTGCAACAATTACCAAGCCGCCGCGGGGTCTCGTCGTCATCCCCCACTAGTATTAGAGGAGGCAAATTCTCGTGGCCCGGTTTGACACTGGCCACGGAAACCTTGAAGACGTTCGGGGGGATCGACCGGCTGTGGAACAATGGTTCCTTCGGCTCCATTATCGTCTCCTTCCCCACGTCCACCTTCTGTTCGCCGATGGTGTACAATATGGTGCACGGGGTTTCGTCGCCCTACAAATAAAAGTCTGCGACGTGAGACATCCGAAAGGCAACGAAAATGGGAGATTATACATTTATATTGAAGGGGGCCGGTGTGGAAGATACCGTGAGGGCGTCGAGCTCAACCAAAGAGGAGGCACCACCGAGCACGTCCGGTGAGGCAGGCGGTGCGGGAGCCGGTGCGGGAGCAGGTGCGGGAGCCAGTGCGGGAGCATGTGCTGCCAAGAAGTTAGCAAGGGGAAAGTCCTCTGCATTTTTTTTGGATTTTCCCTTGTCCAAGTGTGAACGCCCGTCACCAAGGAAGTAGATATATCTGCAATCGCCTGTTTTGCGGCAGCTACCGCTGTTGCGACTGTCTGAGATGATTTCTTCTCAACCGCAATCTCAACCTTCTTGTCGATGCTTTCTTCAGTTAACCTCCGTCTTTCCTTTTTCTCCTCCGTGGTCTCACGGTAGTACTTCTTCCACGTGGCGCCATCTCCGACACCGTGCACGCGTCCATACGACGGTCAAGTATCCACCGGTTGTCGTTTCAATATGTTCAACGCCCGGTTGAATGGAGTGTCCCACTTGGGCCTCGCCAATGCCTCAGACGGCGAGTCGCTTTCGGCCGCAATCCGGTGTTGCTCTCTCTGCAAAAGGCACAAGGATAGTTTACAAATATGACTAACGTGTGCAGTCGAATTGATCAGAAACTAAAATTACCAATAGTCTCATGAACTCCGTAATGACCGGTGTTGTCTCATAAACCTTCTTCAGTGGGTCCCAACGGTGGCGGGCCCTCAGGACGTCACGCTCCTGCGGGACGGTGAAATCCGCCAAGGGGTCTGGGATGCCCAGACTCGCGGCTTCCACGTCCTCCTTGGCCCATTTGGACCTCTTTCCGTCGTAACCACGGCTTCCGAGGTGGTGGGTCCCAATGTTCCTCTTTTGAAGCCCCTTCATGTACTTAGACTTTTCTTTGGCAGCTTCGGCCTCGCAAGCCTCCTTGAATATTTGAAACTGCTCTTCCGTGATTGTCGGACTATCCTTTACAATCTCGGAGTAGGGTTCCCCGTCGTTGATCTTTGCTTTCACTAGATTTTTCCAGGCGGCCAACGCGTTGCTAAACTTGGTCATGGCGTGTTTGTTTATCTTCTTCATTGCCGTGTCATTGTCTGGATCATCATAATCCTTCTCATTCCGGCCCGGGAACAAGAATATCTGGTGAAACTTCTTTAGGAGGGAGCTCCTCATATTTTCTATCTTCTTTAGATTCTCATCGTTGATGGTGGCGGTTGTCCGTATGATGCAGCCTATTTGATTGCCGTAGCACGCGCGCGCTTCCTCAGGCGCCTTTGGCTCAAAATTGTCGTTGTCCACCTCCGTGACCACCAGTCTAGTAGTCCTGAGTTTGTTAGGAACCCGTTGCCTCTTCGCTTTCGGTTCTACACTGAAGGAAATATGCCCTAGAGGCAATAATAAAGTTATTATTTATTTCCTTATTTCATGATAAATGTTTATTATTCATGCTAGAATTGTATTAACCGGAAACATAATACATGTGTGAATACATAGACAAACATAGTGTCACTAGTATGCCTCTACTTGACTAGCTCGTTTATCAGAGATGGTTATGTTTCCTAGCCATGGACAAAAGAGTTGTCATTTGATTAACGGGATCACATCATTAGGAGAATGATGTGATTGACTTGACCCATTCCGTTAGCTTAGCACTTGATCGTTTAGTATGTTGCTATTGCTTTCTTCATGACTTATACATTTTCCTGTAACTATGAGATTATGCAACTCCCGTTTACCGGAGGAACACTTTGGGTACTACCAAACGTCACAACGTAACTGGGTGATTATAAAGGAGTACTACAGGTGTCTCCGAAGGTACATGTTGAGTTGGCGTATTTCGAGATTAGGTTTTGTCACTCCGATTGTCGGAGAGGTATCTCTGGGCCCTCTCGGTAATGCACATCATTATAAGCCTTGCAAGCAATGTGACCAATGAGTTGGTTACGGGATGATGCATTATAGAGTGAGTAAAGAGACTTGACCAGTGACGAGATTGAACTAGGTATTGGATACCGACGATCGAATCTCGAGCAAGTAACATACCGATGACAAAGGGAACAACGTATGTTGTTATGCGGTTTGACCGATAAAGATCTTCGTAGAATATGTAGGAGCCAATATGGGCATCCAGGTCCCGCTATTGGTTATTGACCGAGAATAGTTCTAGGTCATGTCTACATAGTTCTCGAACCCGTAGGGTCCGCACGCTTAAGGTTTCGATGACAGTTATATTATGAGTTTATGAGTTTTCATGTACCGAAGGAGTTTGGAGTCCCGGATGAGATCGGGGACATGACGAGGAGTCTCGAAATGGTCGAGACGTAAAGATCGATATATTGGACGACTATATTCGGAGTTCGGAAAGGTTCCGAGTGATTCAGGTATTTTTTGGAGTACCGGAGAGTTACGGGAATTCGCCGGGGAGAAGTATTGGGCCTTATTGGGCCCTGCGGGAAAGAGAGAGGGGCTGCCTAGGGCAGGCCGCACGCCCCCCCATGGCCTAGTCCGAATTGGACTAGGGGGAGGGGCCGCACCCCCTCCTTCCTTCCCTTCTCTCTTCCCCTTCCTTGTCTCCTACTCCTACTACATGGAAGGACTCCTAGTTGGACTAGGAAAGGGGGAATCCTACTCCCGGTGGGAGTAGGACTCCCCATGGCGCGCCCCTCCTAGGGCCGGCCTCCTCCTCCCTCCCTCCTTTATATACGGGGGCAGGGGGCACCCCAGAGACACACAAGTTGATCTACGGATCGTTCCTTAGCCGTGTGCGGTGCCCCCTTCCACCATATTCCACCTCGGTCATATCGTCGCGGAGTTTAGGCGAAGCCCTGCGCCGGTAGAACATCATCATCGTCACCACGCCGTCGTGCTGACGGAACTCATCTCCGGAGCTCGGCTGGATCGGAGGCCGGAGATCGTCATCGAGCTGAACGTGTGCTGAACTCGGAGGCTCCGTACGTTCGGTGCTTGGATCGGTCGGATCGTGAAGACATACGACTACATCAACCGCGTTGTGCTAACGCTTCCGCTTACGGTCTACGAGGGTACATGGACGAACACTCTCCCCTCTCGTTGCTATATCATCACCATGTTCTTGCGTGTGCGTAGGAAAATTTTGAAATTACTATGTTCACCAACATACACCGGCTCCGCTCCCCGAGGCAGCACCGGTCTCAGTGCCGGTCTCGATGCCGGTCTGAATCTCAGCGCCGGTGTCAGTCTCAGCACCGGTCTGCGTATCAGTCTCAGCACCGGTCTGCGTGTCGGTCTCAGTCCCCGATGCCGGGCCCAGCAACAACATCTGTTGATCGTCGGTAAAGCTAAAAAATTCGTCTGCCGCCCGGTAGACGTCGTCGCAATCACCAGAACCCTGTCCTTCATCGTTGCTAGCCATGTTTCCTATGATTAAATCTAGTCAATTAATTCTAGACCTAATAAAATGAATAATGACATAAAAAAGGACTATTGTTTTGCAGGAATGTTGACTCCTTCCTGGTGCGGCAAATCCCGGGCACTCAATATGTCCTAGTTTGTAGCACAAGTCATGCCGAAATTCACGGGAAATTTCGGCATGACCTTTGCTAAAAAGTGGACAAATCGAGAACCTGAAATTTGCCGGAACAGAAATGAATCAACATTCCGGCAAAACATAGGCCACTCAGCATCATTCCCTGGAAACAACAAAGCGACCACTTGGGCACAATCGAACAACTTCAATGAAAAGATATAACATGACCACTTCAATGAAAAATAAAATTTGCCTAAATTCTTTTCCTTGAAAAATAGTGGTCTTTTGAAAAATCAAAAACCTTTGCCAATCTACTTAACCTAGCTTCTTAATCCAATGAACCTAATTAACCTACCTATTTAACCTAGTTAGTTAATCTAGTTTACCTAGATAATTAACCCTAATTAAACTAGTTAACGCAGCTAGTTCTCTGTCAAAGCCTAAAACAAATTTTTGCACTAATTAACATGGATAATTAACCTAATTAAACTAGTTAACCTGACTAGTTCTCTGTCAAAGCCCTAACTAAGTTTTTGCACTAACCTAGATAATTAACCTAATTAAACTAGTTAACCTAACTACTTCTCTGTCAATGCCCTAACTAAATTTTTTCCCTAACCTAGATAATTAACCTAATAAACTGGCTAACCTATGCATGAGAGAGAGAGGAGGGGTGGGGGCTTACAGATGATGGCTCCGGTGGTGGCGACGGAGGCAGTGTGGTGGCGAGGGAGGCAGGGGCGTCTCCGGTGATGGCGAGGGAGGCAGGGGCGTCTCCGGTGACGGCGAGGAAGGTGGCGTCGACGGCGGCTCCGGTGGCATTGACGAGGCCGCGCGGCTCCGTGGCGTTGGGGGCGGCTCCGGTGTCGTCGACGGCGCACGGCTCTGGTGGCGTCGTCGTCGGCGGCGAAGTGTGGGGCGAGGAATCGGGGAGACGGCAGCGCGCGCGCGGGGTGGGTTTGAGGGATTTGGGGGAAGTGGTGGCCGGGGGGGGAAACGGTTTTTTGGCTAAGTCAAACTTAGCGGTAGCACGTTTCGCAAAACGCGCTATAGCTAAGTTAGCTATAGCGCTTTCCTCAAAACGCGCTGCTGCTATAGCTAATTTCCTATTCTGTTTCTATAGCGGGGGTCTAGGGCACGCGCTGCAGCTACGTTAGCTACAGCGCCTCTTACAAACAAACGCTGCTGCTATGCCTTCCTCCGATTTTTCGCTTTTTCGTTTATTTTGCTTTACATTTTATTTTTCCCTTTCTCCTTTTTCTATTTCTTTAATTTTCATTTAAATTTCTATTTGTTTATCATCTTATTTTATTTCCGTTAGTAGTAGCGCTCTTCTTTGGAAACCCGCTGCTAACTGTGCTCTAGCAGTAGCGCGTTTCTGTTAAGCACGCTACTGCTATGCGTAGCCTAGCATTCTGCCAATGGGAATATTAGTAGTAGCGCTTTCTTTACAATAGGCGCTACTGCTAAGTTTGTGTCTGTAGCGCGGTTTTTATTTGCTCGCTACTGCTATATAGCACTAGCGCAGTTTTTTGACCCGCGCTGTTGCTATATTTCTGTGTATAAGGTTTTCCCTAGTAGTGAAGTGATTCCGAAAATCCATCTTTATGGAGTTTCTTCATGCGTTTTACACCGATATGACCAAAACGGCAGTGCCACAAATAAGTTGCACTATCATTATTAACTTTGCATCTTTTGGCATCAATATTATGAATATGTGTGTCACTACGATCGAGATCCAACAAACTATTTTCATTTAACAGAATAACAATTATTCTTTAATTTCAAATAAATAACCGTATCGCAATAAACATGATCAAATCATATTCATGCTCAATGTAAATGCTAAATAACATTTATTTAGTTTTAACACTAATCTCGAAAATTTAGGGAGTGGGCGATGATGATCATATCAATCTTGGAACTATTTCCAACACTCATCGTCACTTCCCCTTCAACTAGTCTCTGTTTATTCTGTAACTCCTGTTTCGAGTTACTAATCTTAGCAACCGAACAAGTATCAAATACTCAGGGGCTACTATAAACACTAGTAAGGCACACATCAATATCCTGTATATCAAATATACCCTTGTTCACTTTGCCATCCTTCTTATCCACCAAATATTTAGGGCATTTCCGCTTCCAGTGACCATTTCCTTTGCAGTGTAAGCACTCAGTTTCAGGCTTTGGTCCAGCTTTGGTCTTCTTCACGGGAGTGACAACTTGTTTGCCATTCTACTTGAAGTTTCCTTTCTTTCCCTTTTCCCTTTTCTTGAAACTAGTGGTCTTGTCAATCATCAACACTTGATGCTCTTTCTTGATTTTTACCTTCATTGATTTCAACATCACGAAGAGCTCGGGAATCGTTTTCGTCATCCCTTGCATACTATAGTTCATCTCGAAGTTCTAGTAACTTAGTGATGGTGACTAGAGAATTCTGTCAATCACTATCTTATCTGGAAGATTAACTCCCACTTGATTCAAGCGATTGAAGTACCCAGACAATCTGAGCACATGCTCACTAGTTGAGCGATTCTCCTCCATCTTTTAGCTATAGAACTTGTTGGAGACTTCATATCTCTCAACTCGGGTATTTGCTTGAAATATTAACTTCAATTCCTAGAACATCTCATATGGTCCATGATGTTCAAAACATCTTTGAAGTCCCGATTCTAAGCCATAAAGCATGGTGCACAAAACTATCAAGTAGTCATCATATTGAGCTAGCCAAACGTTCATAATGTCTGCATCTGCTCCTGCAATAGGTTTGTCACCTAGAGGTGCATCAAGGACATAATTCTTCTGTGCAGCAATGAGGATAAACCTCAGATCACGGATCGAATCTGCATCATTGCTACTAACATTTTTCAACACAATTTTCTCTAGGAACATATCAAAATAAACATATGAAAGAAACAACGCGAGCTATTGATCTACAACATAATTTGCAAAATACTACCAGGACTAAGTTCATGATAAATTTAAGTTCAATTAATCATATTACTTAAGAACTCCCACTTAGACAGACATCTCTCTAGTCATCTAAGTGATCACGTGATCCAAATCAACTAAACCATGTCCGATCATCACGTGAGATGGAGTAGTTTTCAATGGTGAACATCACTATGTTGATCATATCTACTATATGATTCACGCTCGACCTTTCGGTCTCCGTGTTTCGAGGCCATATATGTATATGCTAGGCTCGTCAAGTTTAACCTGAGTATTCCGCGTGTGGAACTGTTTTGCACCCGTTGTATTTGAACGTAGAGCCTATCACACTCGATCATCATGTGGTGTCTCAGCACGAAGAACTTTCGTAGTGGTGCATACTCAGGGAGAACACTTCTTGATAATTAGTGAGAGATCATCTTAAAATGCTACCGTCAATCAAAGCAAGATAAGATGCATAAAGGATAAACATCACATGCAATCAATATAAGTGATATGATATGGACATCATCATCTTGTGCTTGTGATCTCCATCTTCAAAGCACCATCGTCACCGGCGCGACACCTTGATCTCCATCGTAGCATTGTTGTCGTTACGCCATCTATTGCTTCTACGACTATCGCTATCGCTTAGCGATAGAGTAAAGCAATTACAGGGCGTTTGCATTTCATACAATAAAGCGACAACCATATGGCTCCTGCCAGTTGCCGATAACTTCGATTACAAAACATGATCATCTCATACAATAAAATATAGCATCACGTCTTTGACCATATCACATCACAACATGCCCTGCAAAAACAAGTTAGACGTCCTCTACTTTGTTGTTGCAAATTTTACGTGGCTGCTACGGGCTGAGCAAGAACCGTTCTTACCTACGCATCAAAACCACAAGGATAGTTCGTCAAGTTAGTGTTGTTTTAACCTTCTCAAGGACCGGGCGTAGCCACACTCGGTTCAACTAAAGTTGGAGAAACTGACACCCGCCAGCCACCTGTGTGCAAAGCACGTCAGTAGAACCAGTCTCGCGTAAGCGTACGCGTAATGTCGGTCCGGGCCGCTTCATCCAACAATACCGCCGAACCAAAGTATGACATGCTGGTAAAAAGTATGACTTGTATCGCCCACAACTCACTTGTTTCTACCTGTGCATATAACATCAACGCATAAAACCTAGGCTCGGATGCCACTGTTGGGGAACGTAGTAAGTTCAAAAAATTTCCTACGCACACGCAAGATCATGGTGATGGCATAGCAACGAGAGGGAAGAGTATTGTCCACGTACCCTCGTAGACCGTAAGCGGAAGCGTTATGACAACGCGGTTGATGTAGTCGTATGTCTTCACGATCCGACCGATCCAAGCACCGAATGTACGGCACCTCCGAGTTCAGCACACGTTCAGCTCGATGACGATCCCCGGGCTCCGATCCAGCAAAGCTTCGGGGATGAGTTCCATCAGCACGACGGCGTGGTGACGATGATGATGTTCTACCGGCGCAGGGCTTCGCCTAAACTCCGCGATGATATGACCGAGGTGGAATATGGTGGAGGGGGGCACCGCACACGGCTAAGGAACGGTCCGTAGATCAACTTGTGTGTCATGGGGTGCCCCCTGCCCCCGTATATAAAGGAGCAAGGGAGGGGTGGCCGGCCTAGGAGGGGGCGCCAAGGAGGAGTCCTACTCCCACCGGGAGTAGGATTCCCCCCTTCCAAGTAGTAGGAGTAGGAGTCAAGGAAAGGGGGAAGAGAAGAGAAGGAAGGAGGGGGCGCAACCCCTCCCCCTAGTCCAATTCGGACTAGGCCTTGGGGGGCGCCCAACCTCTCCTCTCTCTTTCCCCTAAAGCCCAATAAGGCCCATATACTCCCCGGCGAATTCCCATAACTCTCCGGTACTCCGAAAAATACCCGAATCTCTCGGAACCTTTCCGAACTCCGAATATAGTCGTCCAATATATCGATCTTTACGTCTCGACCATTTAGAGACTCCTCGTCATGTCCCCGATCTCATCTGGGACTCCGAACTCCTTCGGTACATCAAAACTCATAAACTCATAATATAACTATCATCGAAACCTTAAGCGTGCGGACCCTACGGGTTCGAGAACTATGTAGACATGACCTAGAACTATTCTCGGTCAATAACCAATAGCGGAACCTAGATGCTCATATTGGCTCCTACATATTCTACGAAGATCTTTATCGGTCAAACCGCATAACAACATACTTTGTTCCCTTTGTCATCGGTATGTTACTTGCCCGAGATTCGATCGTCGGTATCCCAATACCTAGTTCAATCTCGTTACCAGCAAGTCTCTTTACTCGTTACGTAATGCATCATTCCGTAACTAACTCATTAGCTACATTGCTTGCAAGGCTTATAGTGATGTGCATTACCGAGAGGGCCCAGAGATACCTCTCCAACAATCGGAGTGACAAAACCTAATCTCGAAATACGCCGACCCAACATGTACCTTCGGAGACACCTATAGTACTCCTTTATAATCACCCAGTTACGTTGTGACGTTTGGTAGCGCCCAAAGTGTTCCTCCGGTAAACGGGAGTTGCATAATCTCATAGTTACAGGAACATGTATAAGTCATGAAGAAAGCAATAGCAACATACTAAACGATCAAGTAATAAGCTAACGGAATGGGTCAAGTCAATCACATCATTCTCCTAATGATGTGATCCCGTTAATCTAATGACAACTCATGTCTATGGCTAGGAAACTCAACCATCTTTGATTCACGAGCTAGTCAAGTAGAGGCATACTAGTGACACTATGTTTGTCTATGTATTCATACATGTATTATGTTTCCGGTTAATACAATTCTAGCATAAATAATAAACATTTATCATGAAATAAGGAAATAAATAATAACTTTATTATTTCCTCTAGGGCATATTTCCTTCACGGGGGCCATAGGTTTCACTAGTGGCTTCTCTCAAGAGCATAAGTATTCTATGGTGGGTGAACAAATTACTGTTGAGCAATTGACAGAATTGAGCATAGTTATGAGTATATCTAGGCAATGATCATGTATATAGGCATCACGTCCGAGACAAGTAGATCGAAACGATTCTGCATCTACTACTATTACTCCACTCATGGACCGCTATCCAGCATGCATCTAGAGTATTAAGTAAAAATAGAGTAACGCCTTAAGCAAGATGACATGATGTAGAGGGATAAATTCATGCAATATGATAAAAACCCCATCTTCTTATCCTCGATGGCAACAATACAATACGTGCCTTGCAACCCTTTCTGTCACTGGGTAAGGACACCGCAAGATTGAACCCAAAGCTAAGCACTTCTCCCATTGCAAGAACTAGCAATCTAGTTGGCCAAACCAAAAAGGATAATTCGAAGAGACTTGCAAAGATAACTCAATCATACATAAAAGAATTCAGAGAAAAATCAAATATTTTCCATAGATAATACTGGATCATAAACCCACAATTCATCGGTCTCAACAAACACACCGCAAAAAGAAGATTACATCGAATAGATCTCCACGAAAGAGGGGGAGAACATTGTATTGAGATCCAAAAAGAGAGAAGAAGCCATCTAGCTACTAGCTATGGACCCGAAGGTCTGAAGTAAACTACTCACACTTCATCGAAGGGGCTATGGTGATGATGTAGAAGCCCTCCGTGGTGGATGCCCCCTCCGGCGGAGCTCCG
This sequence comes from Triticum timopheevii, assembly GCA_963921465.1. NCBI lineage: Eukaryota > Viridiplantae > Streptophyta > Magnoliopsida > Poales > Poaceae > Triticum > Triticum timopheevii. The sequence continues at coordinate 615,017,680 of OY997270.1, forward strand.
GAACAGGCCCCAAGATGGGATCTCGTGGATACAGAAGGTTGTGGTGGTGGAATTAGGTTTTTGGCTCCTGTTCTGATCGTCCGGGGATACGTAGGTATATATAGGAGGAAGGAGTACGTCGGTGGAGCGTCAGGGGGGCCACGAGGTAGGGGGGCGCACCCAGGGGGCGCGCCCTCCACCCTCGTGACCGCCTCTGGCACTGCTTGGAGTAGGGTCCAAGTCTCCTGGATCACGTTCGGTTGGAAAATCATGTTCCCGAAGGTTTCATTCCGTTTGGACTCCGTTTGATATTCCGTTTCTTCGAAACACTGAAATAGGCAAAAAACAGCAATTTTGGGCTGGGCCTCCGGTTAATAGGTTAGTCCCAAAAGTAATATAAAAGTGGAAAATAAAGCCCAATATAGTCCAAAACAGTAGATAAAGTAGCATGGAGCAATCAAAAATTATAGATACGTTGGAGACGTATCAGGCATCCCCAAGCTTAATTCCTGCTCGTCCTTGAGTAGGTAAATGATAAAAAGGAATTTTTGATGCGGAGTGATACTTTGGCATAATTTCAATATAAATCTTCTTACTTGTGATATGAATATTCAGATCCGAAAGATTCAAGACAAAAGTTCATATTGACACAAAAATGATAATACTTCAAGCATACTAATCAAAGCAATCATGTCTTCTCAAAATAACATGGCAAAAGAAAGTTCATCCCTACAAAATCATATAGTTAGGCTATGCTTCATTTTCGTCACACAAAGATGTTCCCAACTTCTATACCCCCGATGACAAGCCAAGCAATTGTTTCATACTCAAATAATCTCAAACTTTTTCAACCTTCACGCAATACATGAGCACGAGCCATGGATATAGCACTATGGATGGAATAGAATATGATGATGGGGATTGTGTGGAGAAGACAAAAAAGGAGAAAGTCTCACATTGACGAGGCTAATCAATGGGCTATGGAGATGCCCATCAATTGATGTCAACATGAGGAGTAAGGATTGCCATGCAACGGATGCACTAGAGCTATCAATGCTCAACAAAAGAAAACTAGTGGGTGTGCATCCAACTCGCTTGCTCACGAAGACCTAGGGCATTTTGAGGAAGCCCATCATTGGAATATACAAGCCAAGTTCTATAATGAAAAATTCCCACTAGTATAAAAAGACAACTTATGAGACTCACTATCATGAAGATCTTGGTGCTACTTTGAAGCACAATATATGAAACTCACTACATGAAGGACAAGGTGTTACTTTGAAGCACAAGTGTGGTAAAAGGATAGTAGCATTGTCCCTTCTCTCTTTTTCTCTCATTTTTTTCTTTTGCCTTCTTTTTTTTCTTTTTGGCCTTTCTCTCTTTTTTTCTTCTTTTTTTTTATTTTTTTATTTTTCGTCCGGAGTCTCATCCCGACTTATGGGGGAATCATAGTCTCCATCATCCTTTCCTCACTTGGGACAATGCTCTAATAATGATGATCATCACACTTTTATTTTTCTTACAACTCAACAATTACAACTCGAAACTTAGAACAAAATATGACTCCATATGAATGCCTCCGGCGATGTACTGGGATGGTGCAATGAATCAAGAGTGACATGTATGGAAAATAATGCATGGTGGCTTTGCCACAAATACGATGTCAACTACATGATCATGCAATAGCAATATGACAAAAGTAATGTATGTCATAATAATGATGATGGAAGTTGCATGGCAATATATCTCGGAATGGCTATGCAAATGCCATGATAGGTAGGTATGATGGCTGTTTTGAGGAAGATATAAGGAGGTTTATGTGTGATAGAGCGTATCGTATCACGGGGTTTGGATGCACCGGCGAAGTTTGCACCAACTCTCAAGGTGAGAAAGGGCAATGCACGGTACCGAAGAGGCTAGCAAAGGTGGAAATGTGAGAGTGCGTATAATCCATGGACTCAACATTAGTTAAAATAACTCATATACTTATTGCAAAAATTTAGAAGCCATCAAAAAATTCAAGTACTACGCGCATGCTCCTAGGGGGATAGATTGGTAGGAAAAGTCCATCGCTCGTCCCTGACCGCCACTCAAAAGGATGCACAAGCCAGGTACACTTCATGTTTCAAATTTGTTGCACAAGTATTTCTCAAATTCACAATTATCAACTAGCACGACTTTGATATTATCACCTCCATATCTCAAAACAATTATCAAGCATCAAACTTATCTTAGTATTCAATTCACTCAAAAGAAAGTTTCACATATCTTGAACACTAAGTATATTAACATTAAGCAAATGACATGCTATTAACAATTCTCAAAATAATCTAAGTGAAGCATGAGAGATCAATAGTTTCTTTAAAACAAATCCACCACCGTGCTCTAAAAGATATAAGTGAAGCACTAGAGCAAAAAATTATCACGCTCAAAAGATATAAGTGAAGCACTAAGAGCAAAACTATCAAGCTCAAAAGATATAAGTGAAGCACATAGAGTATTCTAACAAATTCCAAATCATGTATGGCTCTCTCAAAAGGTGTGTACAGCAAGGATGATTGTGGTAGCCTAACAAGCAAAGACACAAATAATACAAGACGCTCCAAGCAAAACACATATCATGTTGGTGAATAAAAATATAGCTCCAAGTAAATTACGATGGAAGTGGACGAAAGAGGGGATGCCTTCCGGGGCATCCCCAAGCTTTGACTTTTTGGTGTCCTTGGATTATCTTGGGGGTGCCATGGGCATCCCCAAGCTTAGGCTCTTGCCACTCCTTGTTCCATAATCCATCAAAACAATTCACCCAAAACTTGAAAACTTCACAACACAAAACTCAACAGAAATCTCGTGAGCTCCGTTAGAGAAAGAAAACAAAAGACTACTTCAAGGTACTGTAATAAACTCATTATTTATTTATATTCGTGTTAAACCTACTGTATTCCAACTTCTCTATGGTTTATAAACTATTTTATTAGCCATAGATTCATCAAAATAAGCAAATAACACACGTAAAACAGAATCTGTCAAAAACAGAACAGTCTGTAGCAATCTGTAACTAACGCAAACTTCTGGAACTCTAAAAATTCTACCAAAATAGGAATTCCTGGACAATTTGTTTATTGATCAGCATCAAAAAGAATCAATGCAAAATCACGTTCCTGTGATTTATCATAACTAAATTCGTGCGCGCAAAGTTTCTGTTTTTCAGTAGAATCAAATCAACTATCATCGTAAGTTATCCTATAGGTTTTACTTGGCACAAACACTAATTAAAAGATAAAACCACATCCAAACAGAGGCTAGATGGATTATTTATTCCTCAACAGAAGCAAAAAACAAAAAACACAAAATAAAATTGGGTTGCCTTCCAACAAGCGCTATCGTTTAACGCCCCTAGCTAGGCATAAAAGCAAGGATAAATCTAGGTATTGCCATCTTTGGTAGGCAATCCATAAGTGGCTCTCATGATAGATTCATATGGTAATTTTATTTTCTTTCTAGGGAAGTGTTCCATGCCCTTCTTTAAGGGAAATTGGAATCGAATATTCCCTTCCTTCATATCAATAATTTCACCGATCATTCTAAGGAAAGGTCTACCAAGAATAATAGGACATGAAGGATTGCAATCTATATCAAGAACGATAAAATCTACGGGCACATAATTCCTATTTGCAACAATAAGAACATCATTAATTCTTCCATAGGCTTTTTAATAGTGGAATCCGCAAGATGCAAGTTTAGAGAGCAATCATCAAAATCACGGAAATCTAGCAAATCACATAAGGTTTCAGGAATAGTAGAGACATTAGCACCCAAATCACACAAAGCATGAAACTCATAATCTTTAATTTTAATTTTAATAGTAGGTTCTCACTCATCATAGAGTTTTCTAGGGATAGGAACTTTCAACTCAAGTTTTTCTTCATAAGATTGCATCAAAGCATCAACAATGTGTTCGGTAAAGGCCTTATTTTGACTATAAGCATGAGGAGAATCTAGCACGGATTGCAACAAGGAAATACAACCAATTAAAGAGCAATTTTCATAATTAAATTCGTTGAGATCCAAAATAGTGCGTTTAGCAGCATCACGGTTTTTATTTATTTCAATCCCACTATCATCAAATTCATCATCAAGATCTAGAAACTCCGAATTCTTAGAACGCCTTCTAGGTAAAGGAAGATAATCTTCAGATTCATCAAGATTCATATTGCAAAACAAAGATTTAATGGGGGACACATCAATAACTTTTAGATCTTCATCTTGATTTTCATAGGAATTCGGTTTAGCGGCCATCTTATTGACTAAGGTAGCTTGCATATCCGAAATTTCAGCGGTCATCTTTTCAAGACGAGCAATTTGGGCCCTTATACCATCAAATTCCATAGACATATCATCAAGTTCTTTATTCATATAACTCATAAAACTTTTTTGTTCCTTAAGCTTGTTTCTGAAGAAATTATTGTGCTCAAATTTCAAAACCATAAACTTTCTAACATTGCTTTCGATCTCCTCTAGCCTTTTAAGGTGAAGGTCACCAAATCTAGGTAGAGCCATCGCAACAAATAAGCAAATTAAACACACGAGCAAACAGAAAGGCAACGGAAAAAGGCAAACGGGAAAGAGAGAAGGAGATTGGGAAAGAGAGGGTAAATAAAACGGCAAGGGTGAAGTGGGGGAGAGGAAAACGAGAGGCAAATGGCAAATAATGTAATGCGAGAGATAGGGATTGCGATGGGTACTTGGTATGGTTGACTTGCTTGTGTGAGCCTCCCTGGCAACGGCGCCAGAAATTCTTCTTGATACCTCTTGAGCACTGCGTTGGATTTCACCGAAGAGGAGAGGATGATGCAGCAAAGTAGCGTAAGTATTTCCCTCAGTTTTTGAGAACCAAGGTATCAATCCAGTAGGAGACCACACACAAGTCCCTCGTACCTACACAAAACGATAGCAACTCGCAACCAACGCTTAGGGGTTGTCAATCCCTTCACGGTTACTTACGAGAGTGAAATCTGATAGAGATAATATTTTTAGTATTTTTGATAGATAGATGCAAAGTAAAAAGTAAAAGGCAAAGTAAAAACAAAGCAAGTAAATAAAGCGATAGAGATTGATATGATGAGAATAGACCCGGGGGCCATAGGTTTCACTAGTGTCTTCTCTCAAGAGCATAAGTATTTTATGGTGGGTGAACAAATTACTGTTGAGCAATTGACAGAATTGAGCATAGTTATGAGTATATCTAGGCAATGATCATGTATATAGGCATCACGTCCGAGACAAGTAGATCGAAACGATTCTGCATCTACTACTATTACTCCACTCATCGACCGCTATCCAACATGCATCTAGAGTATTAAGTAAAAACAGAGTAACGCCTTAAGCAAGATGACATGATGTAGAGGGATAAATTCATGCAATATGATAAAAAAAACCCATCTTGTTATCCTCGATGGCAACAATACAATACGTGCCTTGCAACCCTTTCTGTCACTGGGTAAGGACACCGCAAGATTGAACCCAAAGCTAAGCACTTCTCCCATTGAAAGAACTACCAATCTAGTTGGCCAAACCAAAAAGGATAATTCGAAGAGACTTGCAAAGATAACTCAATCATACATAAAAGAATTCAGAGAAAAATCAAATATTTTCCATAGATAATACTGGATCATAAACCCACAATTCATCAGTCTCAACAAACACACCGCAAAAAGAAGATTTACATCGAATAGATCTCCACGAGAGAGGGGGAGAACATTGTATTGAGATCCAAAAAGAGAGAAGAAGCCATCTAGCTACTAGCTATGGACCCGAAGGTCTGAAGTAAACTACTCACACTTCATCGGAGGGGCTATGATGATGATGTAGAAGCCCTCCATGGTGGATGCCCCCTCCGGCGGACCTCCGGAACAGGCCCCAAGATGGGATCTCGTGGATACAGAAGGTTGCGGCGGTGGAATTAGGTTTTTGGCTCCTGTTCTGATCGTTCGGGGATACGTAGGTATATATAGGAGGAAGGAGTACGTCGGTGGAGCGTCAGGGGGCCCACGAGGTAGGGGGCGCGCCCAGGGGGGCGCCCTCCACCCTCGTGACCGCCTCTGGCACTGCTTGGAGTAGGGTCGGAGTCTCCTGGATCACATTCGGTTGGAAAATCACGTTCCCGAAGGTTTCATTCCGTTTGGACTCCGTTTGATATTCTGTTTCTTCGAAACACTGAAATAGGCAAAAAAACAGCAATTCTGGGCAGGGCCTCCGGTTAATAGGTTAGTCCCGAAAGTAATATAAAAGTGGAAAATAAAGCCCAGTATAGTCCAAAACAGTAGATAAAGTAGCATGGAGCAATCAAAAATTATAGATACATTGGAGACATATCAGTAATTTGGAACAGAGGGAGTGTTAGCGTGTGCGGGAGTGCGACTTAGTTTTAGGGTGTGCAGGAATGCACAGGCGCGGCTCCTCAGGCTCCAAGTACCCACGAAACGCAACATCCAAAGACAACGCAGCCGCCGCCTCCTCCTCCACCTAAAAAGCTAGGGTTAGTGCCTCTCGCCGGCTCTGCCGCAGGTCTGTCTCGTCTCCGGTGGCCCTAGGGCCATGGAGGCGAGGTGGATCCTGGCAAGGGCCGGCAGGAGGGCTCCGTTGTTAGTCGTTCCTTTTAGAATTGTTAGGGTTTGTGTCCTGCTCAGGAAGATGAGACGACGTCGGCTCCCTGAAGATGGAATAAAGGTCTCCCCGCCTAGGCCCCGTTCCAGTGGTGCGTCTAGTATCGTTGGTGGGCGTGTGGAGGTGTGTCTCCGACGGATCTATCCTCGGTGGATTTGTTCGGATTTGGTTGTTTTTCGTCTATGTTCGTGTCTTCGGATTGGATCCTTTCAATCTACGTTATCCTTCATCGGCGGCGTTTGTTGTTCTGGTGCGCTGGTCCTATGGGGCCTTAGCATGACGACTTCCTGACTGTCTACTACAGCAAGTTGTGCCCGACTCTGGCGAGGGAGGGGCGATGACAGCGGCGCGCTTTCGGCTCGCTTCAGTGCTTGTAGTGGTCGCTAGGTGGTCTACGGACCTGGATGCATTTTTTATTATTTCCGGTGTTCGTTGTACTGTCATGATTGAAGATGAATAGATCGAAAGTTTTTTGGAAAAAAAAAAATGCACGGGCGCACTCAAAAAAGTTAAATGACAACTACAAGTGCACAAGCGCAACTTATTTTTAGGCTGTGCACGAGCGCAACATTTTTAGGTGTGTCCCCGTAAAAAAAAGTAATCTTTTTTAGTTTTTTTAGTTGTGCACGGGCGCAAGTTGACCAGTCACACGAGAGAAATGCCCCAACCATCCCACCCGTGCGGGACCCAGGAGTCAGGCGCACGAGACCATCTTGGGCCGGAAGGCAGCACCTCCATTCCCCTTTCTTGCAGCAGAGGAAAGAAACGCGCCGCACCGCCCCATCCGCGCCGTCCGTCCGAGATCCGACGGCCCCGATCCGCAGGCCCGGCCCACTTAACACCCACCCTGCTCCTCCTCCATCCCCACCCTCCGCCCGCCTCCTCCTCCTCCGCATCCCATTCTCCCCCAAATCGCCGAGTAAACCCTAGCTAAACCCCGGCGCCGGCGAGCGAGATGAACTTCAAGGGCGCGCGGATGCCGAGCGCGCCGGCGGGCGCGGGCGCGCTGGTCAAGCTCGGGCTGCTCGGCGGCGCGGCGCTCTACCTCGGCAACAAGACCCTCTACAACGTCGAGGGAGGCCACCGGGCCATCGTCTTCAACCGCCTCGAGGGGATCAAGGACAAGGTGACCGCCGCCCCCTCCCCTCCCACGGATCCGCGGATCTCGGCCGCCGCGCCGGTGGCTTTTTATTTTTGAGCGATTTGTCGGGCCCCTGATTTCTGGGTGTGCTCCGTGCAGGTCTACCCCGAGGGGACTCACATCGTCATCCCGTGGTTCGAGAGGCCCATCATCTACGACGTCCGCGCGCGACCCAACCTCGTCGAGAGCACCTCCGGGAGCCGGGATCTCCAGATGGTAACATTCTCCTGTCTCGATCCCTCGTCACCTAGCACAGATGCCTGATTTACTGTTTACCTGCGTGTGAGAATCCATGCCTGGGACCGACCAAGGGGTCTGCTTTTAGTTGGCCATGTTGTTGGCATTTGTTTATATTCTGCAAGTGTAGCCTGTACGAGTCTTATTTGTAGATATTTGTTGATACTCTGCTCATGTGAAGTGATTGGCTAGCAATTTGGACCGAGTCTGGTACATGTAAAACGGTTCTGGCATTGTCATTTCTGAGCATATTCTGTAACTGTAGCCTGCAAGGGGATTGAGCACATCTGAATTTTTTACCAATTTGGATAGGTGGGTGGAATGTGGTACATTACAGGTGTTTGCCATTATCATTTCTGTCACCAGTTACCTTGACAACAGCTGTTATGGCATAGCTGGCATTGATGGAGTCAATTTTTGTTGACTCATTTGGATCTTAATGCAACGCATGTCAGTTGATCTATGAAATCCCACATCATTGTAGCCTATGACTGTGAATAAGCAGTTTAGCTCATTTGCTTTAATCAATTAGCAGTGGTCACCATTATATATTACCTGTCAATAAGCATTTCAAGTCATTTGCTTTGAATCAGTTAACAGCAGTCATGAGTACTTTTTTTGTTTCATCATTATATGTTGCCATGACGATTAGATGATGCTACATTGTTCTGACTATGTGAATATGTTAGTGGTCATGCACTCTTTTCATTTCAAAATTAGCATTTACACTGCAGCTCTATGCATATATTTGATACCACTTGATAATTTGGGCAGGTGAGAATTGGTCTTCGTGTTCTTACACGACCCATGCCAGAGAGACTACCAACTATGTACAGGACCCTGGGGGAGAACTATAATGAGAGAGTGTTGCCTTCAATCATTCATGAAACACTCAAAGCTGTGGTTGCCCAATACAATGCCAGTCAGCTAATCACACAGAGAGAGGTACAGCTTTCACCATGTTTGCTGTGTGTACATGTTTTCCATGCTATAGGAGATGATAGCTGGTCTTACTTGAAATATGTTACTGACTTATCCTTCATGTAATGGCAGGCTGTGAGCAGGGAGATCAGGAAGATTCTGACAGAGAGGGCGAAGAACTTCAACATCGCTCTGGATGATGTGTCCATTACCAGTCTCAGCTTTGGTAAAGAGTTCACCCATGCCATTGAAGCCAAACAGGTTGCTGCTCAGGAAGCTGAGCGTGCCAAGTTCATTGTTGAGAAGGCTGAGCAAGACAAGAAAAGTGCAATTATCAGGGCACAGGTTAGCAAAACAGGGACTTGATATTTCTCTTTTGCACTACTAAACCTACTTATCCTTTTTACTGTTTCAATCATTGTTATTAGAGGCATATTGCCAGTGTTCTTTATGTCTTCATAGCTTCATCATATATTCCTTTACGCTGGTTAAGTTTTGGTAGCACATTTGAGCCAAACACTGGTAGCGCATTTGAACAAAACACTGGTAGAAATGTACATTCCATTTGTTAAGTTTATGGTACATGGTTTCCATATGCCTTCACCTATTTTCAGACTTCCAGTGGTAGTTAGTAGAGGCATATTGCTAGTGTTGTTTAAGTTTTCATTTCATATATGTCCCTTCATTTGCTGAGCTTGGGAGCACTTGAGCCTGACTCTAGTAAAGTTGTACATTTCATATGATGATTGGATTGCTATGTCAATAGTTTAGTTTTAGACTTCCAGTTGCATATTCGTATGACTGAACATAGTTTCAGACATCCAGTGCTATGTTCATATGACTGAATATAGTTTCAGACTTCCGGTGCTATGTTCATATGACTGAGTTTAGTTTCAGACTTCCAGTGCTATGTTCATATGACTGAATATAGTTTCAGACTTCCAGTGCTATGTTCATATGACTGAATTTAGTGTCAGACTTCCAGTGGTGGTATGTTCATTTGACTGAATTTAGTTTCAGACTAACCATTTCTATGTTCCAATGTCACTTCCGGTGGTAGATAACTCTGTACATTTCTTTACATTGGCTGAGTTCGGTAGCACTTGCCTAACACTAGAGCACCTGGTTTGAACGCTGATGCGCCTTTGTGTTTGGTTTGAACGCTGATGCGCCTTTGTGTTTGGTATCTGAACAGGGAGAGGCAAAGAGTGCAGAGCTGATTGGCAATGCCATCGCCAACAACCCTGCTTTCGTGGCGCTCAGGCAGATTGAAGCCGCCAGGGAGATCGCCCACACCATTGCAGCCTCCAACAACAAGGTGTTCCTCGACTCGGGCGACCTGCTGCTTGGGCTCCAGTCGCTCAAGATGCTGAACAACAACAACAAGAAATGAGACCGTCAACTATCACACATGTTGCGGCTGCCGCCAGTCTTGTCTACATGGAAGAAGAGTACTTTTGAGAGGAATGAACACTTAGTTTCTAGCATTCCCGACCCGAAAACAAGAAAGACGCCCTTTGCTACTGTGAATTATTTGTGCTCTTTTTCAAGTGAACCTGTCAGCTACTATCGCTGTGCGTAGCTTATAACGTCTGGGCGGTTATGTGTTGATTGTTATGCTGGCTGTTTCTTCTTTATGCCCATGAAAGAACTTTGAGATGCTAATCCACGAATTTGGATAGGAGAACTTGAATAAAGTAACTCTCGGAAGGTATTGGCTTGGGTTCATTCGTGACTTTTTGCCCCCTTGCTTAGTGGAACACATACCGGGGGAACTGCAAGCCAGGCTGCTTCGGGCCCCTTCGTGGATTCCATCGTGTTTCAGCCATCCTTTTGAATGTTGCGAAGATGGTGCCTTGACGAAACTCATTTGCCCACATTAAACTATCAATTTGGTCTTTCTCGTTACGTGCTCCCGCTATCTGGAATTACTTGTCACATAAATGAACAAAAATGATTATATCTAAAACTAAAATACGTTTAAATAGATAATTTATTTCTCCGACAGTTCATTTCCCCCAAATAATACTACTAGTTAACTGTAGGTTATGCAGTTCACAAACATCCCATCTGATTTCTTACTCTGCGTATAATGTCAAACCTCGTGAAGTTTGACACCGATTTTATAAAAAAATTCAACATTTATACAATATCAATATCACTAGATGTATCATGAAATTGACTTTCGCATTGTATAACTGTAGTATTGTACTCCCTCGTGTCTTTTTACTCCATATAGAAGGTTTTGTTGAAGTCAAACTTCGTAAACTCTGACCAACGTTATAGAAGAAAATAGCAATATTCGCAATACAAAATCAATATCATTAGATGTCTCATACATTTATTTTTCGTATTGTATAACTATAGTATAGTAGTTGTTGATATTTTTCCATATAATTACGGCCAGCTCGGCAGCCGTTGGATGCCATTCGAAACAGCAATCCGATCAACCACCGACGACCTTTGCAACAACTAGCTTGTTGCGCTCGGGGGCTATGCAACAAGGACCTTGTTCAAAGGTCTGCCGAGACAGCACCGCTGCCTCGCCATGGCCTGAGCGCCGGAGTTGTCGTGCCTCCTTCGACCCAACACCTCGAGCAGTTGTCTCCACTCCGGCACGACGGCGACAAGCTCTCACGTCGGGCACTCCTGTGACGATTTCTGCAACCTGAGCTATGTTTCTGAAACATGCATCGTGTTGCGATGCTTGGCCTCGTACGCTCTAACGCCGGGCCCTCCTCAAACTCTACAACCGGGGTTATGTTTCCGAAATAAGAACCCTGTCACAGAAGAAAATTTCTTCACCGTCGACTTTTTTCCTCTTGAAATCAAACCTTTGTTGCAGAAACCTTTGGAAACAATACGCTTGTTGCAAAAAAAATAATTGACACCATGGGACTTGTGGCCAGCGTGAGCGCTCAATCAAGATTGATCCGATAGCTAATCAGACGACGGACACTGCATGTACATCAGCCGGTTGAAGGACAGCGTTTTCCTATAAATATTATCAAACTTATGCAGAGTAATTAAAAATGACCTGACAGAGTAAATGTTGGTATTTTTTAATATAAATTTGGTCAGCTTCACTTAGTTCGACTTATGAGAAATCTTATATGCAGAATAAAAAGAAATGGAGGCGAATACCTAAGCTATTTGAGTTGAGGTGTAGATCCAAAACATGTATGGAACATTGGAACTGCAAGTACTGAGCTTTTTATATGTACGCTCCTCGGGAGATAAAAAAAGGATCATTAAACAAACTGGGCCCGCGTGTCAGGAATACCTTTGGTTCTTCTTCCTCGATCGACTCTGCTCGCTCAAGGCATCCTCCTCCGCCCACGCACCTACGCGCCGCCGCTTCGTCCGGCGACCTCCTCGCCGCAATTCTCCCACCAAAACCCTAAACACGAGAGCACCGCTCGACCTCCTCCAAACCATGATCGATCAGGTACTCCAATTCTCGAACCCAAACAAGCCCTAGGAATAGGATGATTGCGAATTGTAGATCACGACTGCTTTGGATGAGATTTCTCTGCTCCCCCTCACCCATCGTGCTAGGATTGTTCTACTGTTGAATTTATTCGTCAAGAATATAAGCATGGCCGCCTCGCCCTTTTGGCTATTACCGGTTGTTCATCGAGCACATCGATTCATAATCTGCTGTAGAAGCCCATACAATTACTTAATACTTATGATACAAATATTTATCCTCTAAGCATGTGTTGTACTTGTATCTAGGGATGCAGGGCGGCACCCGCTCCGTAGCAGAAAAATATCAGCTTAGTTCTGCGTAGTCAGTGCTTTGAACTACTTCTGAATTTTTGTTTGAACATCTACTTCTGAATTGATGAATATAGGAATTCATTAACTAAATAGATTCATAATTTCGCAGCAACCAAAAGAGGAAGATATACTTAGCATGCTGACAGATGATATTTTACTGTCCATCTTGGGGAGAGTCGATGTACGCACTGCTGCACGGACAAGTGCGCTGTCAACACAGTGGAGGCGCCTTCCTTGGTTGCTGCCCGAGGTCAGCATTAGTGCCAAAAAATTCCTACCAATTCCAGGCCTCAATCCTATAGAGGTGAAGGACACGGAGGAAGCAATGGCCTCTCTAACCAAAGCAACCAGGAGTTTCTTGGTTAACCGGCATAGAGAATACAACATCTCAACTCTGCACCTTAAGATCTACCTGATCAACACTTTCTTGAGCCAAGTCGGCCACTCATAGGTGATGCAATCGACAGTTGTTTGTTGAAAGATTTGGATCTCACCATTCTTGATGAGGTAGATGCTTTGGACCGTAGTGAGGAGGATATGCTGCAGCGAGCTCAAGAAGTAGAGGGTTTTTTCATTGCCTGCCCTAGTGTGCTCCACTGCCTCACAAAGCTCTCTCTATACAATGTACGCATTGACAAATTGGATACGCACCATCTCCTGTTTGATTGCTGCAAGCAACTTGGGCATCTAAGCCTCTTTTGGTGCGATACTGTTGCACACTCTCCGTTTAAGATTGATGCACCAAACTTAGAACTCCGTGTTCTAGAACTCGCCAAGTGTCGTTTTGAGAGACTTGAGTTGGTCTGCCTTCCAAAACTGGAGAAGCTCGGATGGAATATTTGGGAATCTCACGAAGCTCCTTTGGCCTTTGAATTTGTCCCGTCTCTTGGGGAACTAGAATTCTTATGTGATGCGATGTGTGGTCAACCGTACCTGAATTTAAATTAAGCGAGCTTCTACGTGGGACAACTTGCGTACATACTCTCACATTGGATTTCAAAGGAGAAAACGTAAGTTGTAATTTGTCTCAGCACCAGCTTTGGATTCAACCTGAAATGAAGCAACTCCTCCCTGCATTCAATAAGATAAGGAAGCTATCCGTGCGTGGCATCTTTGTTGAATTCAACCTTGAATGGACAATAGCTTTTCTTGTGGCGGCACCATGTATTGAAATGTTACATATTGAGGTGATCTCTTTGGCACTATTTTCCTCTTTAATTATATTGCTTTTGTGTCCTTCTCAACATTTAGAGCTTACTATAGACTTCCACTTTAACGGAAAGTGATTTAATGCTTACGTATGTACTCAATTGGTCACACAAATATAGGTATGGGAACATACATGTGATTTGGATGAGAAAATCAGACGGTGGTACCCTAAAAGAAGGACTCCTCGCTGGGAAATGCACTTCGATGGATCCAAGAACTCTCTTTTGAAAGAGCTAGAATTTATTGGCTTTAGGTCACTGCAACATCAATTTACGTTTATAATATCCATTCTAGAGCGAGCCCCCAACATGCAGAGGAGACGAGCAATGCGAAAATTGTGATGCTCTTGATACACCACCTCGTCTTTCAAAATTTCCAAAGAAGAATGAAGAGCAGGAAATAGTGGTTAAGAGAATTCGAGATGGCATATTCTCAACGCAGATATTTTTTGATGAATAAGAAGATGCTATAAATAGCTAAAGATGGCATAATTTCTGGCAAAAAAATATATTTTATATTTAGGCTGTAATAAACTCCATGTCAGGGTGGTATTATATGGTAGTGAATTTCCCAAATTTCCTGTTGTGAATTTGATTTTATATTTGTGGAAAGATGCAACTAAACATGCATCGCGTGAAGTATATGCAATTAGTAGACTGAGACGGCATGCATGACCGTTTCAAGGAAGCCTGGAAACTCTTACTTTCTCGTGTTTCAGTTTCACTGGCCACAAGATAGCTCAATGCCTAGGACCATCAATCGAACTATAGTTAGCTTTGATTATTAGGCCCAATATGGTTCATACACATGCCCTCTCGTGAAGCATGAAGTTACCGACTCACTCACTCACATGTACTCCCTCCGTTCCGAATTACTTGTCGCAGAAATGGATGTATCTAGAACTAAAAAATGACTAGATACATCCATTTCTACGACAAGTAATTCCGAACGGAGGGAGTACAGTATATATGATACATGGGGCAACCGACTCTGTTGTGATACATGCCAAATAAATTCTCCCATCGTCCCATAATGTAAGACGTTTTTTGGCACTACAGTAACAAAACAAGGTAGCGTATCTCCTAATCTCCCAATTGACTCTGTTGTGATACATGCACGTACGTACCTTGGATAGGAGGCAACGTGCATGGCTAACAATGACCGGTCAGCCTCCTGATTGTCGTGGTGACGGTTTAAGATGGGAATCCATCCCAGATGTCCACTAGCGCCACTCCGGCCTAGCTTTAAGCACTAGCTGGTGTGACTTCCAAAAGATTCATCATCAATATGATTGAAACATGAATTCACGTCCGGGGTAAAAACCTTTGTCCGGACGTTTATTGACCAGGCACAACAGCGACCAATATGTGTCATTACCTTGTCGAAAGCGTTGTATCCTTGTTGATGTGTAACCTCCAGTGGTTGGTCTCGGCAATCAGGATGAGAATCCTTTTTCCATGCCATCTTCGACTGGATTTTGCAACGGTGGTGCGAGGACGTTATCTCTTCTTGAAGGCGTTGTTGAGAAAGACATTGACTTAATCATGTGTGTGAGAATTGAGGCAGAAGCGTATGCAATTAAGCAGGGACGCGTGCGTGTTATATAGAGTACAAGATTACACAGGAGGTTAGGTGGTTAGGGCTGTGGATTGATCTACAAGTAAACTAGGCAAAGCCGCCGGCTCAATCTCAACAGCCCTGACCTATCCCAACACAATTACAACAAACACACGCACGCAATCTATAGCTAGATACGGTTTATAGATACACCGTATTATACAATGCTTGACACTACCCCCCAATCACAACTTATCTAAGTTGAGATTGTGTCAAAAAGCTTCCAGCTGCCTCAAAGAAAGGGGTTTAGTAAACCCATCTGCAACCCGATCGCCTGTAGGCACAAACCGAACATTGAGTAGTTTATTTGCTACCCGTTCGCGAACAAAGTGATAGTCAATCTCTATATGCTTTGTTTGAGCATGAAAAACAGGATTAGCGGTCAAATACGTGGCACCAAGATTGTCACACCAAAGGGACGCAGCTCGAGGACGAGGAAGACCCAATTCTGTCAACATATTCTGCACCCAAATTACCTCGGCAATGGCATTAGCTCAGGCTTTATACTCGGGTTCTGTGCTGGACCTGGACACAGTAGCTTGCTTGCGAGCACTCCAGGACACTAAGTTGTTTCCAAGAAAGACTGCAAATCCACCCGTGGAGCATCTATCATCAGGGCAGCCTGCCCAATCAGCATCAGAAAAAGCACTAACAAGCATGGAATTGGATTTGCAAAGTTTGAGACCAAGGCCTGGCGTCCCTTGAAGATATCTGAGGATCCGTTTAACTGCAATCCAATGAACAGAAGTAGGAGCATGTAAAAACTGACAGACCTTATTAACTGCATAGGAGATATCAGGCCGAGTCAAGGTAAGATACTGCAGTGCTCCCACCACACTCCTGTACCGAGTGGAATCTTCTGACATAAGAGGTTCTCCATCATGAAGTGACAACTTCTCAGTGAGAGCCAGAGGTGTAGATGAAGGTTTGCAACCTTGCATCCCAATGCGCTGAAGGATTTCTTGGACATATTTTTCCTGTGACAACAAAATACCACTTGCAACCGGCTTAACTTCAATGCCAAGAAAAAAAATGCAAAGGCCCTAGATCTTTGAGTGCAAAGTCCATGCGTAAATCCTTAAGAAGGGCCTCAACTGCTGAAGGAGAGGAGCTAGTAACAACAATATCGTCAACATAAATAAGCATAAAGATAATAACGCCATACCGACGATAGAAAAACAGCGAAGTATCCCCTTTGGATGCAACAAAACCAAGAGATTGCAACTTGGAATATAACCGATAGTACCAAGCTCGAGGTGCCTGTTTCAAACCATATAGAGCTTTGTCAAGCTTGCAAACATAATGTGGTGAGCTTGAACTTTCATACCCAGGAGGTTGCCTCATAAAAACTTCCTCTTCCAGAACACCATGCAAAAACGCGTTCTTAACATCTAGTTGTCGAATGCACCAGTTTCTAGAGACTGCAACAGAGAGAATTAACTGGATGGTGGCAGCCTTTACTACTGGACTAAAAGTGTCCTCATAGTCAAGTCCATACCTTTGCTTGAACCCTTTGGCAACCAAACGAGCCTTGTACCTGTCAATGGTGCCATCAGATCTCCGCTTTATCTTGTACACCCATTTGCAGTCAATGACATTGCTACCCCTGACTGCTGGAACCAAATGCCAGGTTTTGTTGTCCATGGGTGCAAAGTATTCCTCATCCATGGCCTTTTTCCACCTTGGATCACCAAGGGCTTCACGTACATTCGTTGGTTCACCTGCAGCACAAAAGGAGCCCCAACGAACACATCCATCCTTATATACTTTAGGTTTAACAATACCACTTTGTGACCTGGTTTGTGAGCGCACAGGAGGAGGCGGCGCAGGTTGATCATCATGAATTTGCAGCCGGTTGTGTGAAGCAGAAGTTGCAGAATCGGTAGTATCTGCAGAAGATCCCGAGCCGACCGCAGCCGATCCCGAGGCAGATCCCTAGGACGGATCAGCGAGGTGCAGCGCAGCATCCCGTGGCGAACTGCCAGGTGGCAGATCCGGGCTGGTTGCAGGAGGGCGCGGCCGCAGAGAGGCATCCGAGGCAGCGACCGAGCCGTCACCTGGGACCGCAAAGTGAGGAGGGGGCCCGTCTAGCCGACCGGGAGCGCGTGGAGCTGGCCCGCCTGGTGAAGCGGGCCCGTCCGAGGCGGCTGCGGACGAAGGGCGACCAGGGGACAGTGCGCCAGAGGGCCCGCCTGGCCACCCGCCTGACGCGTCTGATGGGGCGGATCCCGGAGCGGATCGCGCTGCAGTTGCGTCAGGGGGCGATCCCGAGGAGATACTCCCGCCCAGATCCTCTCCGGGAGCTGCGTCCGGATCCTCTGCGCCAGAAAATCCTGGCTGCATAAAATTAGAGTTATTTTCTGCGGTTTCTTCACTGATTTCGTGACCTGTTGCCTGCACACTGTCAGCAGAATAATCATCAAGAGTATTAGATACAGACATAGGGCCAGCAGCGGTGTCCATTCCTTGGAGATAATTAGGTGGCAAAAGATGAGAAGGTAAAAGGATAAGTTCTTTCCGAAGTTGCGCACCGGCATTGGAATGGAGTTTGGCAAAGGGAAAGACTTGTTCGTAAAAAACAACGTCACGGGAGATGTAGACACGCCCGGAAGAGATATCAAGACATTTGTACCCCTTGTGAAGACTACTATAGCCCAAAAAAGCACACTGCTTAGAGAGAAACTCGAGCTTGTGCTTGTTGAAAGGACATAGGTTGGGCCACACAGCACACCCAAAAATGCGAAGGAATGTATAGTCTGGTTTGGTTCCAAAGAGACGTTCGAGAGGATTTTGATTTTTAGTGACACGACTAGGAACACGATTGATAAGGTAGACAACTGTGAGGAACGCTTCGTCCCAAAATTTAAGTGGCATGAATGCATGGGCCAAAAGGGAGAGACCAACCTCCACAATGTGTCTGTGTTTTCTTTCAGCAGCTCCATTCTGTTGATGGGCATGAGGACAAGAGACGTGGTGAGTAATACCGATGCGCTCAAAAAATGGGTTGAGCTTTTGGTATTCACCTCCCCAGTCTGTTTGCATAGCTAGAATTTTACGATTGAAAAGACGTTCAACATGAGCTTGAAAGGAATGAAATTTCTCAAACACGTCAGATTTATTTTTGAGCAAATAGATCCAACTAAACTTGCCGAAATCATCAATAAAACTGACATAGTACTTTTGCCTGCCTACAGAGACGTGTCCAGGACCCCAAACATCTGAATAAATAAGCTCTAAAGGAGCTTTGGACTCACTAGTCGAACGGGAATAAGGTAGCTGATGGCTCTTGGCCATCTGACATGCATCGCAAACCAAAAGATGGTCTTGTTTATTGGACACAGGAAGATGAAAGTCTCTGAGAATTTTCTGGACTACCGGAAGGGAAGGGTGCCCTAGACGCTTGTGCCACCGAGATGTGGATGGTGTCGATGCTGCAAGCACTTGACGTTGAGGAGCACCTTGCCGACCAGTAACAGGGAACAAACGCCATTTACTCTTGTTTTGAAGAATGGTTCTCCGGGTAGCCTGATCCTTGACAAGAAAAGTTTCAGGGTGAAGTTCAATGAACACATTGTTATCTCTCATAAGTTGGTAAGCAGAAAGGAGACTTTGTTCGACACTAGGGAAATGAAGGATATTGTTTAAGTTCAATGAGCCAGAGGGAGTGGACCAAACTGAATGGCCAATATGTGCAATATCCATACCTTGCCCGCTAGCGGTGTGAATCTGTTCATTGCCAGTGTATCGATCACGGACGACCAGTTTCTCTAACTTGCCGGTGATGTGATCTGTAGCGCCAGTGTCGAGATACCAGTTGGTATCCACGCCATAGGAGTGAGCTGCATTGGCAGCGCGAGGTTGGCCACCATTGCCACCACCGCCGCCGCCGTTGTTGCCACGACCACCACCACCAGCAGGGTTGCGGACGTTGTTGTTGTAGCCCTTGTCATACCGCTTTCGGCAGCGCCACGCTCCATGGCCCTCCTCCTTGCAGATCTGACAGCGCTCGCGATCACCGCGGTCACCGCGGTCACCACCCTGGTTGCACGGTGCGCCACCAGAAGAGCCACCACTGGAGTTGTCGTTGTAGCGTGGTGGCCCGGAGTTGTTGTTGTAGCCGCCACGTCCACCTCTGCCGCCACTACTGCCGCCTCCACGGCTGTAGTTGCCGCCACGGCTGCCGCCGCGCGACGCGAGATTGGCAGAGTGATTTGGCGAAAACGCTGCCTGCTGAGCAGCGATGCGACCTTCAGCCGCCAGGAGCAACGAGAAGAGCTCTGTGAGCCCGATCGGTTGGTCCGTGGCGGCGCGTGTGGAGATTGCAGAAACAAAACCGTTGTAGTCCGGTTCGTGCACCAGGCCCTGAAGAATCTGATCGACAAGATCATCTTCTCCAAGGGGCTTCCCAGCAGCTGCGAGTTCGTCAGCAATGCCCTTCATCTTGGTGAAGTAGGCTGCTGCCGACATGTCCCCCTTGCGCGTACTACCTAGGGCAGATCGAAGCTGGAGAGTTCGTGCCCTAGATTGCGATGAGAAGCTTTGCACCAGGGCTTGCCAGATGCCAGCAGAAGTAGTATGGTTCGAAACTTGCATAAGAACATCACGAGACAGAGATGCGATCAAGAACGTAAGCACCTGTTGATCCTGTGTCTCCCAGACGGCGTGCTCGGGGTTCGGCGTGGAGACGGTTTCCTTCTTCCCGTCGGCGAGGTCCCTCTCGATGAGAAGAACAGCGGCTGGCTCCTTGCGTGATCCATCAAGGTAGCCCATCATGCCTGCGGCTTTGATGTGCGGCAGGACTTGCGCCTTCCATACCAGGAAGTTCTCCCTGGTCAGCTTTTCTGTGATCGTGTGACCAAGGGATGCGAGGGAGTGGGAGGCCATGGCGACGGGGGAGGAGGAGGATGACATGACCTAGATGCGTTGGAAGGGTTTGGCTCTGTATACCATGTGAGAATTGAGGCAGAAGCGTATGCAATTAAGCAGGGACGCGTGCGTGTTATATAGAGTACAAGATTACACAGGAGGTTAGGTGGTTAGGGCTGTGGATTGATCTACAAGTAAACTAGGCAAAGCCGCCGGCTCAATCTCAACAGCCCTGACCTATCCCAACACAATTACAACAAACACACGCACGCAATCTATAGCTAGATACGGTTTATAGATACACCGTATTATACAATGCTTGACAATGTGTTCACCATAGTTGCCTATGTTTCATTGTCTTACAACCACTTTAAATATGGCGGCTGCTATGCGTAAGTTGGATGGTTGACAGGATTTGTAAACTGCCTTGGCGACCGTTCGATGGGAGTTAGCACATTCGGCCAATCTGTGAAAGCTAGAGCACGTGAACACTTCCCTCAGCAACGCAAACCCCATCGTCTTTCTCCTCTTTGTTTTGCATCCTTCACGCCCATCAATCCATACAACGCCTCTCTCTACAGCAGACAACGATGATGCATAACCCATCGTGGCACCTGCTCTGGCGACCTTGCAGTACAAGTGTCGCCGGCGAGTTCTCCAATACAACACCGAGTGCTGCATCTCAGCACCGGTAGCCACCGCTGCTACTCCATGGCAACATCGAGTGGGGCCGAGTTCCAAAGCAACACCGATGACATCCGGCAAAGTTCCATTGAAGCTCCATGGCAGCACCGAGCATGGAAGAGTTCCAAAGCAACACCCATGACATCCGGCGAAGCTCCATTGAAGCTCCATGGCAGCACTGTGCGACACGACAAAGCTCCAATGCGACACCAATGGGCACCCGACGAAGCTCCATTGCAGCACCACGGGGCTCGTCAAAGCTCTTCAACGCAACATCGAAGGCCCTCAGCGACCCTCCATTGAAGCTACACAGAAGCTCCATCATATATAAGACCGTCGTCGCGACAAGACTTGCAGCAGTCCGTGTTTGGGCTGCAGCACCAAGCCCCATAGCACCGGCAGGTTGTCGGTCCCGAGCAGCACCCCCCCATGTTGCTTTGCGCAGAAACCGCCGGTGAGGACCCATTCTTGCAGCAACGACGGATGTAGCACCAACAAGTGTTGCACGGCAGCATCAATGACCCTGCGGCATCGTGCCCCCCACCCCGTCCAGCTTGCAGGGCCCGCGAGTGGGTGTGTCGTAGCATTGGAGCCTCTCTGCAGCATCTTGGGACCTATAGCACGACGGCGATGTGCTGTATCACAACACGACCGCCGGATTTTCCGCGTCGGCGATTGGAGCAGCGCATCGCTTGGGCATTGAGCTCATGGCGGAGAGAGTGGAAGCCAGTGAAAGGTTATAGATGAAGATGTGGATCTTGGGAGAAAAGTGGTTGCACACGTGCTCGCACAAAAAGGATAAGGAGATAAGGTTGGACGTGTGTGGGGCTAGGAATGCGTGGCGTGTTTACAACCAGTTGAGATGAGGGCGCGCGAGCGACGAGTGCCGCGCGATCTAGCTGGATCCACAAGACCTCTGGCAATGTGGTTGATGTCACAAAGAAATCATTCGGTTGAGAAGGATACTTCTCCTTAAATCTTTCATAAACATGGTTGTGCGCATCATATTGATTGAGAGGCCATGGGTTTCAACCTCCTTTTCAAAAGATAATATAGAGAGTACCATGAAGGCTGTGTGCATGTCAGTGCTCTCTTTGTGGATCAACTCCATGGCCAGGATTGCTTGCTACAGCGCTTAAGTCCACCGTCAGGCCCTCACAACATGCAATCACATCCTCGTATAGCATGGAGATGGAAATACGCCCGTTTCTCGAAAGACAAACCGTTTCTATCACCCAACACATGATCTTTATGGAATACCACAATTGTCTTTCTTCATCTCACTAAATATAGTAGGTTTCGGTACTGAGTAGAGCGAGCAAAATTTTAAGATGCAAGGGAAGTTCGGTTAAGTCGAATTAGACTCCTTAGTGCAGCGTGATTGGTTTTATTTACTATAAGGAAGATTTACTTTTATGAAATTGGTGCCACGTGCCACACCATGACGACGGATATGTAGTCAAAACAACGAGTCAAGAGAGGGTTTTGGAAGCCATATTCATGAATCGCCTTCCATTAAACATGTCTGATGTCTACTACGCAACCTTCTTTTTGTAGACGTTGTTGGGCCTGCAAGTGCACAGGTTTGTAGGACAATAGCAAATTTCCCTCAAGTGGATGACCTAAGGTTTATCAATCCGTGGGAGGCGTAGGATGAAGATGGTCTCTCTCAAACAACCCTGCAACCAAATAAGAAATAGTCTCTTGTGTCCCCAACACACCCGTCCCCAACACACCCAATACAATGGCAAATTGTATAGGTGCACTGGTTCGGCGAAGAGATGGTGATACAAGTGCAATATGGATGGTAGATATAGGTATTTGTAATCTGAAATAATAAAAACAGGAAGGTAACTTATGATAAAAGTGAGCGTAAACGGTATTGCAATGATAGGAAACAAGGCCTAGGGTTCATACTTTCACTAGTGCAAGTTCTCTCAACAATAATAACATAGATAGATCATATAACAAGCCCTCAACATGCAACAAAGAGTCACTCCAAAGCGACTAATAGCGGAGAACAAACGTAGAGATTATGGTAGGGTACGAAACCACCTCAAAGTTATTCTTTCGGATCAATCTATTCAAGAGTTCGTACTAGAATAACACCTTAAGACACAAATCAACCAAAACCCTAATGTCACCTAGATACTCCATTGTCACCTCAAGTATCCGTGTGCATGATTATACGATATGCATCACACAATCTCAGATTCATCCAACCAGCACAAAGTACTTCAAAGAGTGCCCCAAAGTTTCTACCGGAGAGTCAAGAAAACGTGTGCCAACCCCTATGCATAGTTTCATGGACGGAACCCACAAGTTGGTCACCAAAACATACATCAAGTGGCACGTGATATCCCAATGTCACCATAGATAGACACGGCAATTTATACATCAAGTGTTCTCAAATAAAGACTCAAACCGACAATATAACTTCAAAGGGAAAACTCAATCCATTACAAGAGAGTAGAGGGGGAGAAACATCATAAGATCCAACTATAATAACAAAGCTCGCGATACATCAAGATCGTGCCATAGAGAGAACGCGCACGCGAGAGAGAGAGAGAGAGAGATCAAACACATAGCTACTAGTACATACCCTCAGCCCCGAGGGTGAACTACTCCCTCCTCATCATGGATAGCGCCGGGATGATGAAGATGGCCACCGGTGATGGGTTCCCCCTCCGGCAGGGTGCCGGAACGGGCTCCCGAGAGGTTTTTGGTGGCTACATAGGCTTGCGGCGGCGGAACTCCCGATCTATCTTGATATTCGATGGTTTTAGGGTACATAGGCTTATATAGGCGAAAGAAGTCGGTTGGGGGGTGCTCGAGGGGTCCACGAGATAGGGGGCGCGCCCTGTAGGGGGGGGGGGCGCCCCCTATCTCCTGGGCTCCTCGAGTATCTTCTGACGTGAACTCCAAGTCTCCAGGATGATATTCTTCCCAAAAATCACGTTGCCGATGGTTTTATTCCGTTTGGACTCCGTTTGATATTCCTTTTCTTCAAAATACTGAAACAGGCAATAAAACAACAATATGGGCTGGGCCTCCGGTTAGTAGGTTAGTCCCAAAAATGATATAAATGTGTAAAATAAAGCCCATAAACATCCAAAAGGGGTAATATAATAGCATGGAACAATCAAAAATTATAGATACGTTGGAGACGTATCAAGCATCCCCAAGCTTAATTCCTGCTCGTCCTCGAGTAGGTAAATGATAAAAACAGAATTTTTGATGTGGAATGCTACCTAGCATAATTCCCAATGTAATTTTCTTTATTGTGGCATGAATGTTCAGATCCAAATGAGTCAAAATAAAAGTTCATATTGATAAAATAAATAGTAACACTTCAAGCATACTAATCAAAGTAATCATGTCTTCTCAAAATAACATGGCAAAAGAAAGTTCATCCCTACAAAATCATATAGTTAGGCTATGCTTCATTTTCGTCACACAAAGATGTTCCCAACTTATATACCCCCGATGACAAGCCAAGCAATTGTTTCATACTTAAATAATCTCAAACTTTTTCAACCTTCACGCAATACATGAGCGTGAGCCATGGATATAACACTATGGGTGGAATAGAATATGATGATGGGGATTGTGTGGAGAAGATAAAAAAGGAGAAAGTCTCACATTGACGAGGATAATCAACGGGCTATGGAGATGCCCATCAATTGATGTCAACATGAGGAGTAGGGATTGCCATGCAACGGATGCACTAGAGCTATAAATGAATGCTCAACAAAAGAAAAACTAGTGGGTGTGCATCCAACTTTCTTGCTCACGAAGACCTAGGGCATTTGAGGAAGCCCATTGTAGGAATACACAAGCCAAGTTCTATAATGAAAAATTCCCACTAGTATGAAAAAGACAACTTATGAGACCCACTATATGAAAAACATGGTGCTACTTTGAAGCACAATATATGAGACTCACTACATGAAGAACAAGGTGCTACTTTGAAGCACAAGTGTGGAAAAGGGATAGTAGCATTGCCTTTTTCATTTATTTTCTTCTTTCTTCTTTTTTTCCTTTTCCCCTTTTTTTGGGCCTTTTTTTCTTTTGGCCTTTTTTTTCTTTTTTTTTCTTTGGGCAATGCTCTAATAATTATGATCATCACACTTTCATTGATTACAACATATGAATCACAACTCGAAACTAGAACAAGATATGACTCTATATGAATGCCTCCGGCGGTGTACCGCGATGGTGCAATGAATCAAGAGTGACATGTATGAAAAAATAATGCATGGTGGCTTTGCCACAAATACGATGTCAACTACATGATCATGCAATGGCAATATGACAAAAGTAAAGTATGTCATAATGATGATGAACGGAACGGTGGAAAGTTGCATGGCAATATATCTCGGAATGGCTATGGAAATGCCATAATAGGTAGGTATGGTGGCTGTTTTGAGGAAGATATAAGGAGGTTTATGTGTGATAGAGCGTATCGTATCAAGGGGTTTGGATGTACCGGCGAAGTTTGCACCAACTCTCAAGGTGAGAAAGGGCAATGCACGGTACCGAAGAGGCTAGCAATGGCAGAAAGGTAAAAGTGCGTATAATCCATGGACTCATCATTAGTCAAAAGAACTCATATACTTATTGCAAAAATTTAGAAGTCATCAAAAATCAAGTACTACGTGCATGCTCCTAGGGGGATAGATTGGTAGGAAAAGGCCATCGCTCGTCACCGACCGCCACTCATAAGGATGCACAAGCCAAGTACACTTCATGTTTCAAATTTGTTACACAACTTTAACCATATGTGCATGCTACGGGACTTGCTAACTTCAACACAAGCATTCTTTAAATTCATAATCACCCAACTAGCATGACTTTAATATCACTACCTCCATATCTCAAAATAATTATCAAGTATCAAGTTGATTATAGCATCCAATTCACTTCCTATGATAGTTTTTATTATACCCAACTTGGATGCCTACCATTCTAGGACCAACTTTAAAACCATAGCAAATACCATGCTGTTCTAAAAGACTCTCAAAAAGATGTAAGTGAAGCATGAGAGACTAGCAATTTCTTCAAAATTAAGACACCACCGTGCTCTAAAAGATATAAGTGAAGCACATAAAGTATTCTAGCAAATTCTAATCAAGTAGGCTTCTCCCAAAAGGTGTGTACAGCAAGGATGATTGTGGTAAACTAAAAGCAAAGACTAATATAATACACGACGCTCCAAGCAAAACACATATCATGTGGCGAATAAAAATATAGCTCCAAGTAAAGTTACCAATGAACAAAGACGAAAGAGGGGATGCCTTCCCGGGGCATCCCCAAGCTTAGGCTTTTGGTATTCTTGAGTATCTTGGGGTGCCTTGGGCATCCCCAAGCTTAGGCTCTTGCCACCCTTTATTCCATAGTCCATAAAGGCTTTACCCAAAACTTGAAAACTTCACAACACAAAACTCAACAGGAAATCTTATAAGCTCCGTTAGTGAAAGAAAAAAAAACCACCACATAAGGTACTGTAATGAACTCATTATTTATTTATTTTGGTGTTAAACCTACTGTATTCTAACTTCTCTATGGTTTATAAACTATTTTACTAGCCATAAATGCATCAAAATAAGCAAACAACACACGAAAAACAGATCTGTCAAAAACAGAACAGTCTGTAGCAATCTGTAACTAACACAAACTTATGGAACTCTAAACATCCTACCAAATTAGGACGTCCTGAGAAATTGGTGTATAAATCCAGAGCAAAAATAATCAGATCAGAAGCACGTTTCTGTGAATTAACAAAACTAATTTACTGGGTGCAAAAGATTTTGATTTTCAGCAGGATCAACACAACTATCACCGTAAGCTATCCTAAAGGTCTTACTTGGTACTTTATTGAAACAAAAGCTATAAGACATGATTACTACAGTAGCATAATCATGTGAACACACAAAAACAGTAAGGATAAATATTGGGTTGTCTCCCAACAAGTGCTTTTCTTTAATGCCTTTCTAGCTAGGCATGATGACGACGATGATGCTAACGTAAAAGATAAGAATTGGAACATAACGGGAGCATCATGAAGCATATGACTAGCACATTTAAGTCTAACCAACTTCCTATGCATAGGAATTTTGTGAGCAAACAACTTATGGGAACAATAATCAACTAGCATAGGAAGGTAAAACAAGCATAGCTTCAAGATTTTCAACACATAGAGAGGAAACTTGACATTATTGCAATTCCTACAAGCATAAGTTTCTCCCTCATAATAATTTTCAGTAAAATCATGAATGAATTCAACAATATAACCAGCACCTAAATCATTCTTTTCATGATCTACTAGCATAGAAAATTTACTACTCTCCACATAAGCAAAATTCTTCTCATTCGGAATAGTGGGAGTATCATAAGAGACTTGAACACTAAAAATTGTTTCCACATTAAAAGAGTAATGTTCAGAAAAAGGGTAATCATAATCATGACAAGATTTGTAAATATAATCATAACTACTTTTTATAGCATAAGTTTCATCACAATAATCATCATAATTAGCAACTTCGTTCTCATCATAATCGATTGAAACCTCTCCCAAGATAGTGGAATCACTAAATAAAGTTGACACTTTTCCAAATCCACTTTCGTATTCATCACCATAAAATTCAACATCCTCCAAAATAGTGGGATCACTAATTCCTAAAGTTGAAACTCTTCCAAACCCACTTTCATCTATATAATCATCATAGGTAGGAGGCATGCTATCATCATAACAACTTTGCATATCAAAACTTGGGATGCTAAAAATATCATCTTCATTAAACATAGCATTCCCAAGCTTGGGACAAACATTAATTTCAGCAAATATATTCTCAAATATTTCATCCTCATCAAACATAGCTTCCCCAAGCTTGGGCCCTTTCATATCATAAGCATAATCACTCTCATCATTAAAAATATGAATAGCACCAATAGTAAAGCAATTATCATTATCACAATGAGTAGTAGGAGCAACATCATTTGAGAGGGATACCTTTCTACCTTTGTTGCTCCTTCTTTTCTTTTTCTTCTTCACATTATGTGGGGGGTTCAACCTTCCTTTTTGAGCTTCTTATTGATGAGATTGGTTGAATAGAAAGCTCCTCCTCGTTACCTGATTCATCATAAGAAATAATAGGAGTATGTTGGGAAGTCTCTTCCCTTTCATTAGTATTCTCATCCTCTTCTATTTGCTTTCTTTTCTTTAGGTAACTGGCAATATAAGGATTTTCAATGCAATTCTCCACACAAAACATATAAATCTTCTCTAGATCAATATCAAGGAATTTCTTATGGACAAATTCTGGAAGGTCCTTAAGTAAACATTTCAATTCTTCATAACCCAAAAGCAAACTAAGTTCATTGTAATGAGCAAGGGAGATCAAATCATCACAATTTTTGGACACGATTCGATCATGAAACAATTTGCATAGGAGATGTAAATGACCACATTCATTGCAAAGTTCACAAGTACGGCAAAGGAAATTCAAGTTTTCAGCACTCACATTTAGCCTTTCTTGCAACCATTTAGTTTCTAAATGCTTATGCCTCTTGCAATATATATCTTCTCTATTTGGTGTGTTCATGCAAACATGCACTCCACAAAAGTTGAGATGCTCATAAGAGATATTTTCATCCTGACTAGAGCAATCATCATTAATACTATGGATATTCAAGGAGTTTATACTAACAACATTGCAATCATGCTCATCATTCAAAGATTTAGTACCTAGCATTTTAATGCACTCTTCTTCTAGCAATAGAGCACAATTTTCCTTTCCATCAAACTCACGAAAGATATTAAAAAGACGAAGCGTATGAGACAAACTTAACTCCATTTTTTGTAGTTTTCTTTTATAAACTAAACTAGTGATAAAACAAGAAACAAAAAGATTCAATTGCAATATCTAAAGATATACCTTCAAGAACTCACCTCCCCGGCAACGGCGCCAGAAAAGAGCTTGAGGTCTACTACGCAACCTTCTTCTTGTAGACGTTGTTGGGCCTGCAAGTGCACAGGTTTGTAGGACAGTAGCAAATTTCCCTCAAGTGGATGACCTAAGGTTTATCAATCCGTGGGAGGCGTAGGATGAAGATGGTCTCTCTCAAACAACGCTGCAACCAAATAAGAAAGAGTCTCTTGTGTCCCCAACACACCCAATTCAATGGCAAATTGTATAGGTGCACTAGTTCGGCAAAGATATGGTGATACAAGTGCAATATGGATGGTAGATATAGGTATTTGTAATCTGAAATAATAAAAACAGCAAGGTAACTAATGATAAAAGTGAGCGTAAACGGTATTGCAATGATAGGAAACAAGGCCTAGGGTTCATACTTTCACTAGTGCAAGTTCTCTTAACAATAATAACATAGATAGATCATATAACAAGCCCTCAACATAAGAGTCACTCCAAAGCCACTAATAGCGGAGAACAGACGTAGAGATTATGGTAGGGTACAAAACCACCTCAAAGTTATTCTTTCGGATCAATCTATTCAAGAGTTCGTACTAGAATAACACCTTAAGACACAAATCAACCAAAACCCTAATGTCACCTAGATACTCCATTGTCACCTCAAGTATCCGTGGGCATGATTATACGATATGCATCACACAATCTCAGATTCATCCAACCAACACAAAGTACTTCAAAGAGTGCCCCAAAGTTTCTATCGGAGAGTCAAGAAAACGTGTGCCAACCCCTATGCATAGGTTCATGGGCGGAACCCGCAAGTTGGTCACCAAAACATACATCAAGTGGCACTCAGAAGACACAATTCCCCCACCAAACCCCTAAACCTTAGAGCCGCGGCCCACCTCCTACAGGCCACGCCATGAATGACTGACGATGTACTCGATCGCGCCCTAGGATGATGGTGAATTCTAGATCACGACTGCTTTGGATGAGATTTCTCTGCTCCCCCTGACCCAGCGTGCTAGGATTGTTCAATTTGGTTCTGGGATAATCAGCAAAGCTACAAAGATGGCTTCTGGGGGAGTCACTCCTAAGATTATGAGGTGCAATGGGCGCACTGAATTCTCCAAGGTAAGAATATGACCGAGCCTGTTTATTCCTAATTTATTGTCCAACTATCGTGCAAAGATTTATCCTCTCTAAGCATGTGTTGTAGAGGCCAGTAGAATTTCTTGTTTTAGGAACACGTGCTAGATAATTTCGCAGCAACCAGAGGAGGTAATTTGTGGTCTGAACTACCTATGAAAGTATGAATTTATGAATATGGCCATTCAGTAACTAAAAGGATGCATGATTTCACAGCAACTAGAGGAGGAAGATAGACTCAGCATGCTGATGGATGACATTTTACTGTCCATCTTGTGGAGAGTCGATCTAAGCACAGCTGCAAGGACGAGCTCGTTGTCTACACGGTGGAGGCGCCTTCCTTGGTTGTTGCCTGAGATCAACATTGATGCCAAAAGTTTCCTACCAATTCCATGCCCCAACCCTATTAAGGCAAATGATATAGAAGAAGGTAAAGGGGGTGGCCTAGCTTTGTTCTGGGATGAAAGTGTCGATGTTGAGCTTTTTAAGCTAGGCAAGAGAATTATTGATGTATTCATTTGTAATATGCCCTCTGGAATAAAGTGGAGATGCACTTTTGTTTATGGAGAGCCTCATACACACTTGCGTCATCTTATGTGGGATCTAATGCGTAAAATGAAAAACTTAACCTCGCCGGGACCATGGCTGATGGCAGGCGACTTCAATGAGTGTATGTGGCAGGAAGAGCATTATTCTAGAACGTGTAGAAATAAAAAACAAATGTTTGATTTTAGAGAAATCCTATCCCACTGTGATCTTCATGACTTAGGTTTCTTAGGGGCGCCGTGGACTTTTGAGACTTGACAGGGCGGTGGCGAACCCAGAATGGATGAATATCTTCCCAAACTATCAGGTTAATCACATAGTTAGTACAGCTTCAGATCATTGCCCCATTGAGGTGTGCTGTGTGCAGCAACCTGTACACCATCCAGTCAGTCAACAGCGTAGATATGAAGCTTTCTGGGAAAAGGATAACAAATTAACTGAAGAAGTTGAGTTGGCTTGGTCAAAGCATCGACCAGCCAGAGATTTAGGAGATATTACAGCAAACCTATCAGGTGTGATGAGCTCTCTTCACGACTGGAGCAAACGGAACTTTGGTTCTATCACAAAGAAAATAAAGGACCTTCAGAATAAAATTCAGGCTATCAGTCACCGTAATGACAGTTTTGGAAATTCTGAGCGAAAGCGGCTAAGAAAGGAACTAGATGACCTACAAGATAAAGAAGAGATTGCTTGGCGGCAAAGATCAAGAGTGGAGTGGCTGAAGGAGGGCGATCGAAATACAAATTATTTTCATCGAAAAGCTACCTGGTGCGCCAAGAAAAACTCTATCCGGAAGCTTCAAGACGAGGCGGGTAACATTATTGACAAAAAAGAGGATTTGGAAGACATGGCCACAAGTTTTTTCCAGGAGCTCTTCACCAAAGATAATCAGATCGAACCTAAGATTATTCTTGACCATGTCCAAGGCCGGGTTAATGCCGCTATGAATGATACGTTATGTAAAGAATTCACCGATGATGAGATTGCAAATGCTTTATTCCAAATCGGGCCACTAAAAGCACCTCGGACAGATGGCTTCCCGGCTCGTTTTTTCTAGAGACACTGGGCTACATTAAAAGATGATATTATTCGGGCTGTAAAGAAATTTTTTCGGATGGAGTTATGCCGGATGGGGTGAATGATACAATTATTGTCCTTATTCCAAAGAAGAAAGATCCAGTTAAGTTGACGGATTTCAGACCAATAAGTTTATGCAATGTTGTTTATAAAATCATCGTTAAGTGTCTGGTAAATCGCCTTAGACCTTTGCTCGAGGATATTATAGCCCCCACCCAAAGTGCATTCATTCCTGGGAGGATGATTACGGATAACGCCTTAATAGCCTTTGAGTGTATAAATACCATGCAAAAGTCATGTGATGCCAAAGGATCGTTTTGCGCTTACAAATTAGATCTGACAAAAGCGTATGATCGTGTGGATTTGGACTACCTTGAGGGGGTTTTGAGGAAATTTGGCTTTGCAGACCAATGGATTAGATGGATGATGAGTTGTGTGACGTCAGTCAGGTATGCCGTGAGAATGAACGGGACTATCCTCCGGTCCTTTTCGCCTTCTCGGGGCCCGCGTCAAGGTGACCGTATTCTCCTTACCTATTCCTGCTCGTCGCCGATGGTCTCTCTACTCTGCTACAATCGGAGATCAACACCGGTCATATTTAGGAGTTCAAGATCTGCAGAGGGGCGCCTGGCATTTCTCACTTACTATTCGCGGATGATAGCCTGTTATTCTTTAAGGCGAATCAGGACCAAGCCTCGAGAATTAAGAATGTACTAACGAGGTATGAAAAGGCCACGGGTCAACTGTTAAGTCCTAGTAAATTCTCTATCATGCTTGGCAAATCCTGTAGTCAGGAGGAAGGAAAGAGAGTGGCACAGATCCTGGGTGTTCAGAAAATTGATTTTGAAGAAAAGTATCTGGGATTGCCGGTCCCTGAAGGAAGGATGAAGAATGGTAAATTTCAGCCCATTAAAGAGCGTTCATTGAAGAGATGTACGGATTGGTGTGAGAGATATTTATCTAGTGCGGCTAAGGAGAGCCTCATAAAATCGGTACTCCAGGCACTATCTACCTATGCCATGAGTGTGTTCAAATTTTCTGCAGGCCTGTGTGAGGAGCTGTCACAGATCACCAGAAACTTTTGGTGGGGGGACGAAAATGATAGAAGGAAGATACACTGGCTTGCCTGGGATAAGCTGCTAATGCCAAAAGAGAAGGGAGGTATGGGAGTCCAGGACCTCCGCTTATTTAATCAAGCTCTCCTGGCGAAGCAGGCTTGGAGGCTTATCCAATTTCCGGACAGCTTATGTGCGAGACTGCTAAAGGCAAAATATTACCCACAGGGCAATCTTGCTGATACTGCTTTTATCCAGAACGCGTCACCGTGCTGGCAAGGAATCTGTCATGGTTTGGATCTCCTTAAGAAAGGCATCGTTTGGAGGATTGGTGTAGGTGATAAAGTCAGAGTGTGGAGAGATAATTGGATCCCAAGGGGAAATTTAAAAATCACTAGGAAACAATCTCGCACTAGGATAAAGTGGGTCTCCGAGCTGATCGATCCAGTGACAAGGACATGGAATGAGGAACTGATTAGGAAAATATTACTACCTCATGATGTTGACGAAGTGCTAAAAATTCGCCTCCCACAGTCTACCTCTGAGGATTTTATAGCATGGCACTTTGAACGCTCAGGGGTTTTTTCAGTTCGCAGTGCGTACAGGCTAGCCGTTAATGACAAGGAGGCGAATCGAGATTTGGGACAAAGCAGTACGGCGCCAACTGGAGAAAGAAAGATTTGGAGCGTGCTTTGGAAAGCAAATGTTCCTCCCAAGATTAGAAATTTTAGGTGGCGTTTGGCGACGGAGTCACTCGGAGTTCAGACAAGTAGACATAAGAGAGGGTTGGAGCTATTCCCTACATGCTCTATCTGTGGGATGGAACCAGAAGATGGATATCACGCAGTCATGAGATGCACAAAAGCTAAAGCCCTGCGTGACACCATGCGTGAGGTCTGGACCCTTTCCCGGGACACTGATCTTACATGTACGGGGCGTGAGTGGGTCCTTCTAACTCTTGATAAGGCGAATGAGGAGGAGCGTACACACCTCCTCTTCATCTGGTGGCGAGCATGGCACCTTAGAAATAACATTATATTTGGTGATGGGAAAGATACAATAAAGGCATCAGCAGAATTCCTACAAAGTTATGCTAGCTCCTGTGCGGCGATCAGAGCAGGACAGTCGCTACCTGACGTTAAAGGAAAAGGAAAAGTGATGCCAGACATTTCATTCCGTGAGACTAAACAGAGAGTTGCAGATTATCAATGGGCCAGACCTAACTCAGGTTGGCTCAAACTAAATGTTGATGCAAGCTTTATCCAGGAGACAAACCATGGAGCTTGGGGTGCGGTTCTACGAGATACGAATGGGGCGGTTGGATCTGCTTGGAACACAATCCGTAACAGCGCTAGTGCTGAGGCGGCCGAAGCTGAAGCCTGTCTTGAAGGAATCCGAGATACCATGCAGTTCATAGACCGGCCAGTAGTTATTGAGAGCGACTGTGTGAATGTCATCCAACAAATTTCTTAAAAGGACTTTAATAGATCTCCCATTGGTAGCTTGTGTAGGGAAATTCAGAGTTTGCTGGGCCAACTCCCTGATTTTACTATTGCTAAGATCTCTAGAAATGGAAATAGGGTTGCCCACGCTCTCGCTAGTTTTGGTAGGAGTGGTGTGAGTAAGGGTGTGTTGATCGGTTCAGTTCCAGCCTGCGTGTTGCGACTGGTCGATGATGATTGTAATGAACCTATGTTGATTATTTAATATAATACACACCTTTTTCAAAAAAAGGCAAATGATATAGAGGAAGCAATGGCCTCTCTAACCAAGGCAACCAGGAGTTTCTTGGTTAAGCGACATGGAGAATCCAGCATCTCAACTCTGCATCTTAGGATCTACTCCCTCCGTTCCGAATTACTTGTCTTGGATTTGTCTAGATACGGATGTATCTAGCACTAAAATGAGTCTAGATAAATCTGTATCTAGACAAATCCAAGACAAGTAATTCGGAACGGAGGGAGTACCTCAGCAACTCTTCCTTGAGCAAAGTTGGCCCACTAGTAGGTGATGCAGTAGAGAGTGGTTTTGTGAAATATTTGGACCTTGCCATTCTTTACAGGAGTAATATCTGGGATTGTGATGAGGAGGGTATGCTACGGCGAGGCCAAGAAATAGATGGTTTTTTCAGTGCCTATCCAAATGTGCTCCATTGCCTCACAAGGCTCTCTCTATACACTGCACGCTTTGAGAAATCGGACATGCACCATGTCTTGTTTGACTGCTGCAAGCAACTGAAGCATCTAGCCCTTTATCATTGTGATATTGGCGCCGACTCTCTGTTTAAGATTGATGCACCCAATTCAAAGCTCCTTGTTCTAAGCCTCAACTATTGTCTATTTGAGATACTCGAGTTGGTCTGCCTTCCGAAATTGGAGAAGCTCACATGTAACACTTGGGTATCTCACCATGCTCCTTTGGCTTTTGATTTTGTCCCGTCTCTTGGAGAACTAGCACTCTCATGCGATGCAATACGTGGTCAAAATGAATTTAAATTAAGTGAGCTTCTACACGGAACTACTTGCATACATACTCTCAAATTGTGTTTCAAAGGTGAAAATGTAAGTTGTGGTTTATTTCCGCCAAGTATTCACATTCTTTTATTTCTCCTTTTTGTATTCACTATGTAGTCACTACTTTCCGATATACATTGTATATGTATTTATGCATGATAAATAATCAAGATAGATTTATTTGATTATCTTTAACAATAGATTTATTTGATAATCTGATCAATGTAATTGTGAACCATACATTCTTATTTTTTGAATTTATTTATCATGTGATCAGCTTTGGATGCAACCTGAAATGAAGCAACTCCTCCCCGCATTCTGTAACCTAAGGAAGCTTTCCGTGTATGGTATCTTTGTTGAATTCGACCTTTTATGGACGACGACACTTGTTTTGGCGGCACCATGCATCGAAATATTGCATATTGAGGTGATACCTTTGTCAGTATTGTTCTCCTTAATTATATCGCCTTCTTTCCTTCTCAACATTTAGAGCCTTATTGTAGTTCTTAATATATTTTGGTGGAAATATGTTTAAAACTTACATATGTATTGAATTGGTCACACAAACATAGGTTTGGAAACATATATGCGATGTCGATGACAAGTCCAGAAAGCTGTACACAGAAAGAAGGACCCATCAATGGGAAATGCACTTTGACGGCCCTAAGAACAGGTTTTTGAAAGAGCTAGAATTTTCTGGCTTTAGGTCACTAGAACAACAATTTACGTTTATAAGATCCATGCTGGAGCAAGCTCCGAATTTGAAGACAATAATTCTGAAAGGAGATGAGCGATGCGACTCCTGTGATGCTCTGGGTACACCACGTCCATCGGAATTTCCAAAGAAGGATGAGCAAGAAATGGTGGTTAGACGAATTCGAGATGGCATATTCTCGCCTCGGATAATTTTTTATGAATGAGGAGCTGTACTAAACTAGTTAAAGAGGGCATATCTCAGGTGTAATGGTATTAAATATTTAATTTAAGTAGTAAGAGACATCATGTATACTCCAGTTGTGCAAATGAATTTTCTTTCTACCGAAAAGATGCAACTAAACACAATCGTGCGAAATGTAATGCAATAAGCACATGGAGAAACCACTAGTTGATTGGCCCGCAAAAATGAAAAGAAATGAGCAGTTGATTGTGTACAAAACGATTCACTAAGCCATTGAACTGAGAGCTGGACACGTACTGTTTTAAGGCAATCTGCAAAACGTTTATTTTCATGTCTCAGTTTCTTCAGGTTACTTCATTTTGAGGCGTGGTGCCCGTGTATTCAGTACATGTTCTGAAGTTGTATTAGAAAACATGTTCTGAAGGGTTAACAAACATCATTTCTTTTTAATGTATTTATAGTTTTTTGAGACGTTACATAGCTCGACTTGATTGATTAGCAAAAGCCTTGGAGGCTGCATGAAAGTGGGCATTCAGGGTGTCTCCAACGCCGACCCTTAAACCTCCCATAACCGTCTAAACCGCGCTGTCAGGATCGCGGAAGCCATCCAATGTGAGCGTGGTCCGGACGCGGTTTCTTTCTCATACCGAAGACAAACGTGGGGGAGATTTACAGGAGTCCGGACCGTTGTCACGCCCTGGCCTACCCAAACCCCTCCTCCCTCGCCCGCATGCGTTCTCGCCCGGCGCCAGCTGCCTGTATTCATGCCACTGTGGAGCGCGCCGCTCAACATTGATGATGGATCAGGACGGATGCGACCTCTCTCTGCCTCCGCCATTGAAGCGGCGCACCGACAGAGGGCGCTGCCTGCTGCACGCCTGGTTGAACACGCCTCCTTGCCGCATTCAAACGCCTCTATTAACTCCATGTGGAAGCCAAGAAACCTACTCCGACCACACGTCCGTTCAAGAGCGGGCCGACATTAAATGCAACGTCGGACAGGCTCCTCCCTTTTGCCCTCTATATAAACCAGGCCAGACATCGGGCAAGAATAGCACCATCCGCCACTCCCCATCTCCTCCTTCCACCATTTTTTCCAATCATTCACTGAGCCGTCCGGATATGAGTGAGGAAGCTTGCTGCTCCACATTCCTCGCCTAGCCCAACGGAGCCACGCAGGCACGGTGGGGACCACGGCGGCACGAGCATCAACACTGCCATCGACGACACCGTGTCGTCCCGTGCCTCCTGTGTCTGCGACCGCGTCTCCCGTGTCTGCGATCGCGCCATGCAGGCGGAGACAGTAGCTGGGTGCGCTGCCATCATCGAGGAGAAGTAGAACTCGGGAGGCCGACGCCGCTTGGGTCCCATGAAAGTCACCGCCGAGGCACCGCCGACGTACACAGCCAGTGTCTCACCCTCTCGCAGGCCACCTCGTCCCCTTAGCCAAGAACCAACTTTGGTCCGTGCAGCATAGGGATCCTTCCCCTCCGGCTGAAGCATCAGGAGGCGGCTCCACTCCGATTAGCGGTGGGGAAGCGAGTTGTCCATTGCATTGAAGCATATACCTCCAGAGCTCACTGCTGCCGGTCAAGGGGATGACGCTGGAGACCCGCCGCGCCGGCCGTAGACTAGTCAAGTTACGTTTTTACTTGAAAATATGTCTAGAATGTAACCGTTTTCGTCCGGTTTGTATGAAATCCGTCATGTTTATATGAAATCCAGCCAAGTTTGCATGAATTTCATCTGGTTCATTGAAAAAGAGTTTGAAATGTATGCGGCTAGCATTGGATGGTGTCCTCCCAGATCTTGTCTGCGGACTTGTTCTCCCCTGCTCGCGGACGGGTGCGGGAGGAAATTTGCAGGTTGACATTGGAGATGCCCTCATGATGTAAAAAAGTTGCATGGCATTCAGGCAAATGAGGCCAGCAACAGTTTCGTAAAACAATTTCTTTTGATTGTATATTTGCTATAGTTCGTTGACTAAAGTACATTTTTAGTCCCTCATCTTACCGGAAAGTGTGGTTTTCATCCTTGATTGTTTTTCGGGTGCAATCTCTGTCCCTCAACTTTTAATACCAGGTAGCTTTCGTCCTGACAACGGTATTCGTCCACCTAACCCTGTTTTGACTTCACGCGAAATAATTTTGGCCACATCATGACTCTAAGTTAGCATAGGCTCTCTCTGCCCTCTGTCATCGACCTGACGAAGCTCCAGCTCCTCCCGCTTTAGATGTGCATCCGAACACGGGGATCAAGGCCATCAAACAACTCCAAAATCGTCCACATCCACTTCATCCCCTTCACTAGCCACCGAGCCCTCCACCTGAACTCCACCGAGCATGGCTCCCTTCATGTGCCTTGCCGTTGAGTGGAGCCTGTGCACGTTATTCTCGAATGCCCGTAGGGCATGTTCTAGTTCTGGGTAGGGCTACTTGCTGAACACTAGACCGACTGCTGGCAGTGCCGGGTGGTCATCGCCGTCATCATCGTCGATGACAATGGGCAGCGCCGTCATTGGACATCCACTGGTCAGTTTGGAGGACGGTGCCCTTATTTTCGCCGTGTGGGCATGTGTACACTACCGGAATAACTGGCTATGCCGACGGCCTTTTGTAGTTAACGGTCATGGACACCCGTATGTCGTCCAGTTCAACAACTTTGCAAGACGGCCAAGTCCAGGCCGCACGTCTAGCCCCGATTTGTCCCATGAGACGCGCTAGCCCGCCAGAAGAGAATCATTCAGCCGATTGGCTTTATCTTATAAGCGAGGAAAAAACCTGTTTCGAGATTGCCGAGTGTGTCATCACCAACATATATAGTCATATAACACTCATTAATTTAGTCGTCCTGATTCTAACAATTTCCTGGTGGATCAATCAAGCTCTATCACTTTTCACAAAATATACTATATTATTTCATGGTCTTCGCGTTTTTCCAAAACAATAATGAAAATCTAGGTTATGTAGGTTATGCAGTTCAAAAGTACCCAGGCTATTTAAATTGAAATCTATAAGTTCATAAAAATCGTTTGTGTTTGAATTACATAGCCTTACTGTTGAATATGCAAATCAATTATCTACCTATTGCACTACAAGTATCGTAATACAAAGCTTTTAATATTTACTTCTTTTCTTTTAGAAAAGGAGGATTACCCCTGCCTATGCATCTGGGCGATGCATGGAATCATTTTATTAATTATTCACAAAGACCTTACAAGTACTACATCAGGTAGTTTGAATCCACCATCTTAGCAACAATTGTCGGTACTCCTATCCACTTGATGTAGGGGTGCCGATAGTCCGAGCCTAATACCAAACAGACATCGCACCAAAGCCTAACATCTAAAGTCGAAGGCCCCAACCAAGTAATATACTGTGTTTGGGGTACAAATCGGTCGAACACACTCTCATGTGCCGTCGCCGCCGTCTTTCACGAATCCATCTTCGAAGCAGAAACTAGCGCACCGACCTTGCCAGGCCTCTCGCCATCGACGCCACCATGACGCCAGACAGCGTCATCCTCCTACGCGAGTCCATCTCCGGGCATTGGATGCCGAGTCTCCACTGCGCCACGCCGCCGAGATCTGCCGCCATCAGTGTGTAAGGTGAAGCACCGCTCCACTGGTCCCTCGAGCCCGTGTACACCTCGAAGAATGATGCCCCAAGGGGGAAACGACACCAGAGCGCCGCTGTCATCCGTTCTACTGATCTAGGTTTCCCCTGGAGGTAGCGAATAGAGGTTTGGAGCTTCGCCACAGCGATACCTTCTTCGCCACAGCGATACCTTCAAGAAGGTAATGACACAAAAGAGTGCCGCCATCGCCGGTCTTGGCAACAAGCCATGAACAAGGTTTTCACCCGGATCAGCTCGACGAACCTCCATCAAGCATCGCGTGCACGGGTCGCCACCGAACTGAGCCGCTGTGTATCGAGCAGGCAGCACAGGCCAGATCAGATCTGTCTGGAGGCCAGACCATGCATGGCGCCGACCCCATCCACCAGGCCCTCCATGTCGGAATTCATCTCCGTGAGGATTTGAACTCAAGTGCTGGGTTTGTACATCTACTCTCTCAACCAGTTGAGCTAGGCTTTTAATACTTACTACTGTAAAAGAAAAGCTTTTCATATTTACACTCGTTGCAAGATAGAAAAGATCATCATGACGTATGATATTAAGTGTTCCAATGTAATAAAGAAAATTGGGTTTCCTTCGTCCGTCGTCGCTAGCGATTTTGCAAAAGAGCCCCTCTGTTTCTAAGAAATCAACCCGCGGTCCTATTTTAACATGAGGAAACGCTTCGTTTTGCAAAAAAACCTTCCATTAGTTAGAAATCTACCCCGCGATACTTAATTAAACTAATTCACCACCAGGAACCACCGCCGCTTATCCATTTGCGTTCTCCACCGCCGGGCACGCGTCGCGGCTTGTCGCCGGCGTCCACGCCGCAGGAGCCAAGGAAGGGGTGATGCGTCGCGGCGGGCGTCCGCGCCGCCCGAGCCCAGGAATGGGGCGAGCCGTCGTGGCGCTCAAGATGGGCGCGCTGCTCGGGCAGCACAGCGGCAGCAGGGCCCTCCTTGCGGACCATGCACCGGCGGTGACGCTCTTCGGGCACCGCCGCGGCCGGCTGAGCCTGGCCACCCACGAGTGCACGCGGGCACCGCCAGCGTTCCTCATCGAGCTGCCCATGTTAGCGGCCGTGCTGCACAGGTAGATGGACGCGGGGACTCGGGTTGGACGTACCGAGCAGGCTTTTTGGCCCACTTGTGGCCCGCTCGGTCTTGGCCCGCTCGGTCCTGGCCTGCTACATAAATTGGACGGTCTGGTCTGGCAAATCAGGCCCGAGAAAATGTCGGTCCGGTCCGGTCTTTAACCGAGCCGACCGAGCGGACCGAGAAACGCAGTCATCGTCGCGGCCACCGGCAGCCCCTGGGTGAACCACCGTGTCCCTGAGCTTGCCCTCCCCTTCCTTGTTCTCCTCTTCGTGCCCCATAGCCTCTTTCCGCCAATCGCCGTCGATGCCGTGCGTGAACTGCCGCCGTTCGCGAGTTCTCGATCACGGCAACAGTTTCAGCAGAGCACGCACGCACGCACTCATGAAACACTCAGCCGTGATTTTCGCATCATGGGAGAAACGCTGGGCCGTGATTTTCTCGTCCAACAAATCAGGCAAGTGTTGTTTTAGAAGGTGCTAGATTATATATCGTCAGCTTCCTATAATCACGTCATGCGCGATCCCATGGTGCCGTTTCCTTTTGCTCAGTAAAACAGAAAACTGAAAGTACGAGAGAAACAGGGCTTGATCCAAAAATCACGTTACCGTTTGACGATTAACTCCACGTCCCATTTGATCCGCTAATCACGCAAGGCCCGCACACGAGAAATCATGGGCTCATGCACACGATAGATTACTTGCATCATTGCATGCAACGGAAAAACTGCTAAGCACGTTCATGGCAAAGAACCGCGGCGTCCCCGCACTCCCCACGGCACGTCGCCCAACTCGACACCGGCGATCGCGCATGTCACCCACCTCGGCACAGCACCTGCGCACGTCGTACACCTCGCCGCTGCACCCGCGCAAGTCGTCGCCGGTGGTCGTTGGCCGGTCCGCTCGGTCCGGCCCGGGCTTCGTCGTCGCCGGTCCGGTCCCTGAATTGAGGACCGTCATGCTGCTCGGTCCGGTCCGGCCCGGATCGCCGGCGGCCGGTCCAAACGTCGGCTCGGACCGGGACCGGACCGGCCCGGACCGTGTCCACCCTGAGCGGGGACCATGAGCCATTGTTGTGTGGTGGAGCTGCTGCTTCCTGTTCGAGAGGTAAGAGAGAGGGTGAGCAAAGGTAGTACACCGGTGGTAGAAGGGGATGAGGGAGGAGGTAGCTCACCGGCATTGGGAGCCAATCTTAAGATACAGAAGAAATTCATGCAGCCATGATGGGCCACGATCCAAGCCGCCCCAGAATCCCTGCGTCACCGGCAAACAAGCAGGCAAGCAGCAGCACCACCAGACCGCCCCCCTCCGCCACAGGCCCAGCTAGCCCCCGCGCGTGCTGGCCGGCCCCAGATCTGTCGAGCAATGGAGCCACTGAACACCCGCCCCGCAACCGCCGTCGCCACTAGCCACCCACCAGGAAGGAGATGGGGGGCACCACTAGTCCTGGCCATGGGAAGCCCGGCCCGGCCTGAAAAAGACCGACCCGGCCCGGCCCGACGCTGCGCCGGGGCCGGGCTCGGGCCTAGTTTTTGAGCCCGAAGGCCGGGCCGGGCCGAACTCGGGCCCGTCGTTTTTGCCAATTTCTGAAGGTCGGGCCGGGCTCAGACCCAGAAACACAGGCCCGATAGTCGGGCCGGGCCGGGCCCGGGCCTGAGTTTTTTGTGTCGGGCTTGGCTAGGCCCGGCCCGAGGTTTGGCCAGGTATAGGCACCACCACGGGCCAGAACCTCCCGTTCGGGGGGGAGGGGAGGGAGGATCCCGACGGGTGGCGGAGCTTTGTGGGGGAGGGGATGGGATGGGGCAGGATCCCGGCGGCGGTGGG
This sequence comes from Triticum timopheevii, assembly GCA_963921465.1. Lineage (NCBI taxonomy): Eukaryota > Viridiplantae > Streptophyta > Magnoliopsida > Poales > Poaceae > Triticum > Triticum timopheevii. Next base: position 615,060,490 of record OY997270.1, read on the forward strand.
CGCAGACGGCAGCGGCGTCGCAACCAAGGGAAGGTCCTGGTATGCTGGTGGGAGGAGGTCGGGGGATACGGATAACTGAGCAGAGCCTCGTGGTAGAGAAAACGGAGGAAGGCTACGAGCCTACGAGCGAGTCCATACGAGCGTCAGCGAGGCGCGCTGGATTCTTCTAGCCAGCGGACTTGTTGTTACGTAGCTAGCGTCATAGCGTGGCACACATGGCCAGTTGTTTCTTTGTTTTCTATGAATCTATAATCTATAATACCTAAATAGTTCATCCTCACTGTCTATTTCTCTTGACATGCAGCATGTCCACATCATCAACTTGCCACATCAGCAATTATTTCTATTTATATTGATTGTGCAGCTCACCAGATCAGCATTTTTTTACAACTGTTAAGGATTAAATCCTAATAATCCATGCTTAACAACCGCCTTAGATAAGTAACCGTCATTGGTTACCGCCTTTATGGCGTCCTTTGTAAAGGTCGCGTCCGTTCAACGCGTCCCCTCACTTTGTATATATAGCCTTGTTTGTCATCAATAAAAAGACACTGTTCATTCCCATCATTCGCTCCTCTCTCTCGTTTACTTTTAACACGTTATCAGCCCTTTGCCCTAACCCGAGCAAGCGAGTAGGCCACTAAACAAACCGGCAGCGCCGGCTGCACCCGCACACTATCAATCCGTCACCGGTGATTTCCTTGATGGCCGAGAGACAGCCGAACGAGTGCGAGCCCAGACCTCTTTGACGCATCGCGTTGTCCCCGGCGGAGCGATTTCACGAACGGGTCGCCTGCGAGCAACGCGGAACTGGCGGCAGTCCAAGCCCACCGGCGCGTGGTGCGTGCACGCCTCACCCTGCAGAACGGCACGGCGGCGCAAGTCTCCAGCCGGCGCGTGGTCGCGTGGCCTCGACCTCCCGCATCAGCCCGAGGCGTTCACGGCCCAGGCGCGGCGAATCTCTCGATCTGGGAAGAAACCAGATGCAAATGAGATGAATGCACAAAATTCAGAGAGAAAGGTAAGATCGGGGAGGGGATCAGAAGGAAACATACAAGATCCCTGTAACACGTGTCGTACAAAACGACAATCATCCAAAGACCAACTCTGTATCTTGCCGTCCAATTTCAATTTCGTTCCTGCACGAAGTAAGCACTAACCTCCAGGTTTGCATGCCGTCCAAGGCAAACTTCGGCGGCGACCCATGGCCCGGACAACGCTGCCTCGGCCAGGCTCCTAGCGGAGCGGCGGCAACCTTCGGCCCGGCTGCTCCCAGCGCTGCACCCGGAGGCGACCGCAGCGGCCAACGGCCGGTGCCCGGCATTGCAATGCCCTCAGGCGCGCGGCAGCGCGGTCCACAGCCCAGGCAGAGGCGACACCCTCTGCGCCCGACGCACCCCGGCGGCGCCCTCCATCGGCCTGAATCCTCGGCGCACAGCGACGAGCCCGCCACATGGCCATCATCCGAGGCTCTCGACCTCAGGGCGGCTCCCACGGAGCGACCAACCACGACGCGGCTATCCAGCCCTTCGGCGTGAGCGCACCATGAGCGGCAGTGGCGGCGACGTCCTCCGGCACGGCGCAGAAACCGACGGCCGGCAACGCCCTCTGGCGCGTGGCGTTGTACGAGCAAGCCCTCCGGCTACGGCCGGCGGCGCCATGAACCGCAACATCGGTGCCTCTGTGCAGAACTAAACAAATCAATGTGTTTGTGATGCATCGAGGATGAGTGGATGACGATAGGGAACCTTATCCCTTCCGCCATTTGAGTCTAAGCCCTTCTAGTTTCTTTTATTGGCAAATGCGTCATCAGACTTAATATTACTTGAACACAAGCCATCAGGTCTATTGTTTTAGATTTTGGTTAATACCAATATATAATATCGGTTGAGTTCCAAGGCATTGAGCATATGTTTTTGGATGGGCCGACCATTACATCTGCAATGGACCCTAAAGATACTAGTACTGTTCTTTACAATAAGTGCAACAACTATGTTTTGCAGTTGATTTTCTTCTTCTTGCAAACCATGATGTAAATTCAAAACAATGATTGTGAAGTGTCATACTTAATATGACTACATCATATTTTATTTGCGAATCACAATGTATGATGGCATCTACTGCGTAATTTGCAGACTATCCATTATTATAGCAAGGTCTACATCATGTCACTTTGACAGATGATTACCTTGAAAGTGATTTCACACATTTTGCATAACATAAGGTAATAGAATTATGAACATCTACTGACAAAAGTCAGACTATGTTATCTATTACTGCGAGATCTACACCGCATCCGGTGATTATCTTCAAAGTATTATCCTATATAAATTGAGGTCTACACATATGAGTGTATAGCTAGCATCAGCTATCATAAAATTTGCTCCTTTCAAGCAATTATTGTTGTTCACTAAAATTATTTACTCTCCTAGTAAAGAAATAATAATGATGATCTTACATGATTAAAATGGCATTTTTCTTCTAGTATCAATTATTTAAGCATCATTTTGCTTGAATAAGTCGTGGAAAATTACACAAATATTACTATTTGTGATGATATTGCCATCCATACATAAAGGTGGAGACCATAATTTATAGCAAAGATCGAGTGTCTCAAACACTATTACAAGATCCACATCACATTTTGGGTTGATATTTTATAGTGACTAACCCCATGTTTGAAAAATGTCATGGCTATTCTCTTGATAGCTAAATATGTACATATTCATTTTATATGTCGCAAACTTCACTTAGTTCTCAAACTAAGTACATTATGGATGAGTATTTATTCACTTCGAATATTTTCCTTTAAGAGAAACATGCTGCCATGAGCACATCACGAATGATCGCCCATTCGTATTTCAAGACCTCAAGTCTATTGCATCTCACAATTCTGTCACATAATCAACTTCAAGTTGAGATCTCGTGATCAAATATTTTCATAGGCAGATCCGGTTGAAAATTCCTTATACATTTTATCTCCTCTCAAGATGGTACTACCATTTTTATCATAAAGAAACATGGAATTTCTTAAAATCATCAGATTCACCCAACGGGTGCTATACCATTATTTGAAATTCTTGCTAGTACCGAGAATACTATGCAAGTTAGTGGTAACAACACAAAACCATGATGAGTTCGAAGTAAAGTGGATTCTAATAGACAACCAAAGATAGAATCATCTCTTAATAGGAATTGATCGTTTTCAAATGATCAAAAGACAACTCTCCAGTTTGTCGAATGTGTACCGTCAAACATATGGTCGAACCACACCACAAATTTATTAAAAGGCCAATAAGTTTAATGGGATAAATTAGAAAATTTGCAAATAACAACCAAATTCTAGTAAAGGATTGTTCTCAGAATATTCATCAGAAGGAGGACCAAAATCTAGTGCAGAAAATGGAGGATGAACTCATTTGCACTCAAGAATATCGGGGACCTCAGGTAATCTCCTAATTATCCCACCATATTATTAGCCTGTACTTGTACTACAACATGTAGTAAAATGTCCAATAGCATATACCTTGGATACAATATTCGATAAATTTGAATGTATGCTTCAATTCATACTCAATATTGTTGCGCACACAATGATTTTCTAAGTATTAATAAATTAAACATTAGGCTTGATAGCCTTAGCCATCTTGGTTTGGGGGTGATTAGAAAATTGTTGACAATTCTGTTGGTCATAACTTAACAAGTTGCAAAATATTCCCCATATCATCAGATTATATGTGCACCACATGTGCCATAGGGGAAATCTATTTTAAGGAACTCTCACCTTAAAAATTCTAAGCAAGCCACTTATTCTTCCTTGAACACATTCAAAAGATATATGTGGATTGCTTAACCATTATCTGGGGTAATTTAGATAACTTATGGTACTCATATACACATTCATAAATTGTTTAAGTATGTTTCTAATCACACACAAACCATGATCTTACCCGATAAATTGCTTAACTTATCAAAGTAGGAGCAAAATTCTCCTGAACAAAGGATAAACCCATTCGAATGGACAATGTCGTTGAACTCATTTCACGAGACTTTTATGATTGCATTCAGTACTCTATGTACATACCCATAATGTTTTAGTCAAATTTATTATCAAAGATAGTCAAATGAATTACATGACCACTTTTAAAGAATTCTAAATTTACCAGCCTCTTGCTGGACACATACGACCTTACACACCGTAAGTATGATCTAAATCATACCAACTACATATCATACTACTTAACCCCCCTTGTAGTAACTACGTGGAAATCAACAAAGTATTTCCTATCTGCAATAATTCGGTTACATATCAATATCACCACTCCAGCGTACATCAATGGGCAGTCACAGAAAATTAGGGATCTATTTGAGGAATAACAGTTTATCCGTCAATCAAAATTATTCATAGCCCGTATGCTGATTGCATCAGCAATAAGGATATTTTCCGGCATTAGGGGGAGATATGTACCACAAAGAATGCCGAGAAATAAATTATAAATGTTATTGACATTCAATCCTTATATCCACGTACTCCAAGAATCTGAACTATAAGTTTAGAGAATCATATATTTGCAACACATTGCAAATTTGCCACATACATTTACTGATGACAAGGTGTCACTAAATTCTATATTCCTGCAGTAAAGTGTCAGAAAGAGTGGAGGTACCTGATAAACCACTCTTTTCCCCAAATGAGAGCAAGAGGGGGAGAAAGTCTGACAACACGAGATATAACTTCTCATATGCTTCCGCGGAAACAGAGGAAATCAATTCCTCAACCAGTAAATGTAATTCAACATCAAGTTGAAAGACACCTCATTGGATGCTCATCATCCAAAGCCCGGCATAAATGTGCACAAATGTTTTGGTGCCGGGACATCGAAACACCTTGCCTCCATTTGTTGTAGGAAATCACAAGGAGTTAAAAAGGAATAAATATATTATCCACAAATTTCAATGATTCCATCGGAATCATATAATCTAAAGACTACATTTGTCGACATATATTTCTTCTCAAATTGCTAAACCTTTTGGGCCCCGAACCAAAATCCATGGTAGAGTGCCTCTTGCACTCATATTGGTTCACATAAAAGTAAGTAAGTAATGAAGAATAACACTCGCTCTACAAATGAGTAGTATTTACCGCAGTAATACCTACTCCTCATAAGTATCTTCCATATGGAATACTAAAAACTTCTCATTCATAGACAAAGTCAATGAGGTGGTGAGAAAGCGAGGCTTGTAGCAAAAGGGTTCACGCAGAGACCCGACATCGATTATGATGTAACATACCCTCTTGGTATGAGTGGAATTATGTTTCGATACTAAATATCATTGGCAATAAAAATAATAACAATATCCATGCAGTTGATGGATGAAGTGGCTACATACTCATATGAGTCTCTCATTTCGGAAATCTCTATTCAAGTCCCTGAAGGGCTTATACTTCCGAATCCAAAATAAAATCGCAACAATGTTTGTGTAAAACTTCATAAGTCACTCTATGACTTGAAATAATCGGAAATCATATGGTACTACCGACTAAATGAGTTCCTTCTTCAAAAGGATTACTCGAATAATGATGATTATTTACATGTTTAATAAAGGAATCCCAAATTTGATTTCCTTTCATCACCTCAGTGTATATTGATGACCTCATCATCAATGTGTATACAAGACCTAAACATACACATAATCATCTCAAGACGGGAAATTTGGATTCAACCAAAATTAGCTTAAGCTTACAACTTGAGCATTCTCTCAAGAATACATATCAGTCTACATATATCCAAGACATATACGAGAAGTTCAATGTGGATATATCAAACCAATAAAAGACATGTAATATGGTTATAGTACCCCTGATAGGGTACAAATCCATTCATACCTAGGGGTGATAATGAAGTGATATCAGGACCTGACGTTCTATCTCATTAATGTCAAAGCACTCATATAATTGCAAAACTACGTCATGCCTGACACTAAATTTGCTATCTTTGTTCAGAGTGCAACCCACAACAAAAGGTATATGGACGATATAAGAAATATTAGCTTATATATCAAGCTCACAATAAAGCTTGGATATTTCCATCAGGAAATACAAGATATGACCATGATATGATATAATGATATTGGCTCTTTCTTTGATCCCAACAATGCCATATCAATGACTGAATTTGCGGGAATAGCCTTCATATGGAAGTCATCTAAATGAGCATTAATGGCTATTTCTAGTTATCATTTTGACATAATTGCTTTATGTAAAAGAATTGCAAAATATGCATGGCTTAGCAGAATGATTAACCACATTCAAAATCATGTGGTTGAGATTCATTAGAATCACATAACTTGATTTATCAAGACGCTACCACTTGTGTTACTCAATACCTAAAGGTTATATGAAGAGCAATATCATAAAGCACATTGCTCGAAAATTACTTATCCTCAGAAATTATAGAAAGTGAGGAAACAATTTGCAAACAACATACTTTGAAAATCCTACAGATTATTAATAATGTCATGATCATATCAATGGAATTTGTATTACACATTCTCCAGGTTTGCAAAGTTCAGGGGGAGTAATTTCCCAAATCTATAACCTGTTAACAATCATGAGACTGCATATATTGTACTCTTTTTCCCTTCATGAGTTTTTCCCTAATGGTTTCTCATAAAAGGTTTTTAATGAGACAATATAAACACAAGTGTCTATATATGCCATATCATTTTCTCCTTATATTTTTCCTACTGGGTTTTAAAGGAGTTTTCAATGGCATATTAGATCGCACTCTTTTCCCTTATGAGTTTTATCTCAATGTTTCTGATAATGGTTTTTAACGAGGCAATATCTTCTCAAAGATCATATATCATACTTTCTATTTTCCCTACCGGGGTTTTTAAAGGAAGTACTCAAGTTATATTAATTGTTCTCTAAACTTATCGATGAGTTTTCTCCTTCTTCAAAGGTTTTTCTCATATGAGTTATCAAGAGACAATAATCATTATATGTTGCATCATTTTCTCCTTATTTTTCCCATTGGGTTTAAAGGAGTTTCAGCAACGTATCTACACTATTTTCTTCATATTTTTCCCACAGGGTTTTTGGAGGAGTATTTCTCAATATGAAGATGATGAACAATCTCAAGGCAAACATACTAAAGGAGTCTTTATCAAGATGGTGCATATAACCGAAGACAAGCATAGATTAGGGGGAGTGTTAAGGATTAATTATAATCCTAATAATCCATGCTTAACAACCGACTTAGATAAGTAACCGTCATTGGTTACCGCCTTTATGGCGTCCTTTGTAAAGGTCGCGTCCGTTCAACGCGTCCCCTCACTTTGTATATATAGCCTTGTTTGTCATCAATAAAGAGACACTGTTCATTCCCTCATTCGCTCCTCTCTCTCGTTTACTTTTAACAACAACAAATCGTTTGCTTTACTGTGGTAACTGAAGAGGCCTTTTTGATCCGCTGAGTCTAACTGATAGAGAGCAGCCCAAGAGAAGCCCATTGGTCAATCTCTTCGCATACCCCTCTCTCTTGTGTATCTCATCTCTCTTACTCTTCCGTATTTATCAATGGCAGCAGAAGAGACGCGGCGGCGCCGTCAACCACCACCCGCTCCAGCATTATCCTAGGCAGCTAGGCAGCACCCTCCTCGCCCGAGCGAAGGTAGCCCCAGCCGCCTCCTCCGGAGACGATCAGGCGCGCATCCCGCCGCCTCCTCCGGAGACGATCTGGTTGTCTTCAGGCGCGCATCCCGCCGCCCTCCACGGATTCAGGCGTACCAGCCAGATCCACCGCCGAGAAGTGCAGCGCGCACATTGCGACTGCGACGCTACCCTGCAGCCTCGACGTGCCCATCCCCGGCCACCTCGACGATTCCGCCTCCTCAAGGACGACCTCCACCACTTCCCTACTACCCAGAAGCGCCGCCCCAGCCTCTCGGCAACATCGCTCACATCGTCTCCAACGGTCAGGTTGTTGTTTGCGCCTCATGCTGGACAGGTAATACACAGTAATCTGGCGTTCCCTCCTGCATTATTGATCTCAAAATCACATGTGTTCCATCATAGGAATAATTACTGATTGATTCCACTATGATTATTTCACTATCGTTGCAGATCCGTTCTCTTTGTCCTGAATTGGCTGGGGACTTGCCTCATGACAACTTTCATTTCGAATATCAAAGATAGAAATGAGTGGATTTGGTGTCATACCACTCAGACATGGATTACATATTATAAGTGCATTCATGTTTTTCCATTTTACACCATGTCGAGTTTATCATGACATCAAATGGTTGCTTTCTGTTGGACAATTACTTCATATGTGGACTATAGTTTGATGGTGTAATCGAGGTTTTAGCTAGCTGTATATCTAATACGATCATGAGTTATGAAATCTTTTGAATTTTCTGCGTATATTTCATTGTTGGTTCTAGACATTATTTTTCAGGTAACAATTTTCAAAGTACATTTTATTGTTGGTTCTAGACATTATTTGTTGGTAACTATATCTTCCATTTATTAAGACAAATTAAGCTCGGTGTTACCTATTTGACGTCATTTGTCTACACCAGCAAATTACATAAATATGTGACTCCTCCATGGATGTTAATCAAAGTAATATTGGCCTCTACCTACTGATCATGACACGGATATGAAAAGGATAAGGTATCCCCTTATTAACACAATTATGTTTTGTTTTCCTGTAAGAAAGCTTCGTACTACCAGACTGTTTTTATATTTGCAGTTGCGAACATTACGTGAGTATCTTCTGTTTCTTATGTTCTGTTATTCAGCTCAGTGGTGCTTTAGATCATCCTTTTTAAAAATTAATCTTGAACGCCTATTTCAATGTTGTTTCTCGGTGGTTGGTGTAAGACATTCATAATCCGTTGAAACATTTGATCAGGTTTGTTACATCTTTATCTCCATTTAATTAGCCACTTGACTTACCCAACTGATCATGCACAATTATTTGATAATCCAGCACTTTATAATCTATATAATAGGCTAAGGAGATTTAAGCAGGGACCCTACATGCAGTACTTCAACAATGAACCTTCTGCATTGCAGAGTCCTCTTTGTGAGGTATGACATTCCGAATCATTTTCTTATTTCACATTTACAATATTTTGTTCATTCCCCATTGTTGTGAGCTCCATGGTAAGCATTGGCACCATAATCTAGAAAATATTAACCGGTGTTGTATGGTTACACTTTGTGCATCATCAGTTGTAAAGGGTTCAATATATTAATTCACTGTTCTCTGTTGTGATATTCAAATGTACACGATTTCATTTTTGTTGGCGGTGTAGACTCTTGGATTATTCTTTTTTTTTCCTTAATTGGCTTGTGGGAACAACTTAATATTTGCCGAAGGAGTAGTGAAGTGGGTTCTCCAGCCTTCACCTTTCCTTTGCTTTAACATGATCTGGCATCTCTGAATAAACGTTCCTTTTTCTACTGTAGGTAATGTGGAGAAAATCTTAGTGAAATATTGTAGAGAACTGCAAAACCGGGGGTGTTCTCCTATGCCAACAGGCTATTGCCAATGTAGGTGCCATCAACTCTGGCCATATTTGTTTCTGTGTATTACTCTGACTCTTGATAATATTGTACTCTTTCACTTATGGTGCAAGGGATAGATCTTCTATGTACTGTCTCTTGGCAGTATTTTTTCCCAACTGTATAATTCATTCATGCTAAGAATAAATTTAAATAAACAAAAGTGGGATGAGTTCTTGACCCGCTTTGCTACATGATGCATTTCTCTTCCTCCGATGTGACGACGTCAACTGAGCAGTCTTTTTGTAGGGATCAGTAATCCATCTACTGCTATGTCATAATACTACGAGCATCCATATTCTTAATCATTAGCTTTGTCCCCTAAAATCCACTCTTAATAAACAGGCAAGGCTCCTGGTTCCATGGTTTGCCTTAGTCTTTTTGGTCATACTACAAATTGACGGCTCTCCTGGTCAATCAAGTGGAGTGAATACGTTCTCTTTTTGCACATTGACAAACTACAAGCAGCTGATGGGCACCTCTCAAGTTCCTACCCATTTCAATTTACTTTGGAAATCTTTTGCCCACTCAAGTGCTCAGTTGCAAGGTATTTTTAGGCAGCTCCGTCAAGCCAAAGTTAACACACAGTATCTGCTCCATTGTTAAAAATTCTCCCTCTTAGATTACATTTGTGCATTATGTCATGTTCATGTAAAAAAAACATAGTTTTACTTTTCTTTGATTTTTTTCTTTGCCCTGCTGACACTTTATTCCTCCTTCATGAAGAAAAATCATCTATATTATTGGAGGGATAGAGATGGTTAAACAATAGGAAAATAAACTATTTGCCATGGAAATTTCTATTTTGAGATCTGGTGCATTGGAAAGTATGTAATGGAGAAGTCTTTGATAATGTACTTCCAAACATTGATAGATGAAGAACTTTGATTGTTAGTACACATAGAACTGAATAAATGAGAGCGAAAAGTAAATTTCCCTTTCCCCAAACTAATAAAATTATTCCAGCCGAAAGAGTACTTTGATCATCAAAACTATCATTTCACATAATCATCAATGCTATTTTTCGACCATACAATCCCGCAGCAACGCGCGGGGAATCATCTAGTTAATATAAAGGTGCGGTCTAGATTCGTCACACATGTGTTATTAGAAAGTAAATAAAAATAACTTGTCTCATTATTGGTGTCAAAACACAGACAATTACATGTCATGGCAATAGAGTCTTTAGTTGATCTACATCCAAACGAAGTATACCACATTTTTATTGTCTGATGGTAGCTTAAAATAAGCATTGCGTGTGCAATATTTTTATTATCGGTACGGTTGTCTAAAGATAAAATTGTTCACTCGGTTAGTGTAAGTGCATCTAGTGCCCCTTAGTGATTGTGGTGTATTGAAGACTTATAGGTTAAGAGACTAATGCGTTTGTGAGTGTACACAGGTCTATAAGTCTATGAGGAGTTTGATATTTACAGAGAAAGTCGACCCCTAAAAATGAAGTTCTTCGACTGAAGACTTTGATATTCTGAATACTTTCTGAAGACTTTGAAAGTGAAGAAATTGGTGTGACCTTGAAGACTTGGTATTCATTTGTGGAACATGAAGCGTGAAGACTTTTGTTTTCGTAGTTTCATTTTCTCTTTCTTGAGTCATAGGAAACACCGTACTGTTAAAGGGGGTCGAGGAAATACTAAGGAAAAATTTTCATGTGATGCTCAACTCAAAATCACTACTAGGAAAAGGCCTACTAATGGCGCACCTAATTTGGCCATTAATGGCGCATTAGTGGTGCGCCATTAGTGCCACGCCATTAGTATATTTTACTAATGGCGCACCACTGGTGCGCCATTAGTATCTGATATACTAATGGCGCACTTTTGATGCGCCATTAGTGTATACATAAGTGCGCCATTAGTATGCCTCCCAGGGGCCATGTATACCCAGGTGCTCTGGCATACTAATGGCGCACAGCAACAAGATGCGCTATTAGTAACCTCGGCATACTAATGGCGCACTGTTTAGTGATGCGCCATTAGTATATTTTGTCATACTAATGGCGCACTGTGATGTGATGCGCCATTAGTATGAATATTAGGTTTTTTTATTTTTTATTTTCTGTTTTTTGCACAGGTTACAAAATGTATAATTGGACAAAATATAGACAGCACACATCAACAACAGATTCATCGAATACAATAGAAGATTAGTCTTTGAATACAATTCATCATATTTGTCTCCGAATACAGTTCATCATATTAGTCTCCGAATTGAAAAGACCGAACAAAAACAGAACATTATATTACAAGTCTCGAGACCGCGAGTAGCGAGTTTGTCTTCACATTACAAGTCGATATCAATCATCTAAACTACCATCACATAGAAGAGAGCTGCGGTCATCACGATGAGCATCATCACGATGAAACTCGTCTTCATCCGGTTCCTCCAACGCTCCCTCCCCTCTCCCGCTAGATAGCGGGCGTATCTAGATTCGGCCTCGGCCCTAGTGGTGTACCCTTTGTAACTGTTACCGCTGAATCGGTGAACCTGTCTCCGACACTCCTCCCAGTCGTCGTAGACTCCGGGAACCTTACCCTTGTACACGACATACGTCGGCATCACTATGCACTAGCCAAACGAAACGTTAGTACCAATTCACAGACAATACATAAGCAATATATAAGTATGCAACAGAACGATCGGAAGAGAAAAGCAAGACATTAATAGCATCGATTACATCTAAGTTGAACGACTCTCGAAACCAAAGAGACATACTACAAGTTCATTAAAGTTTAATTACAACATGAGCCAATCGATGTTTCAGAACTAGACACAGCATCACTGCTTTCGACTCGACTCAAGGGACCAGAGCGTGGATGAAGCCGCCGTCTATCGTGGGAGTCATGAAATAACGGTCGTTGTCAGCCTGCATTTGTAGCATTATGTCGATGTCACTGTTGGACGGTTGATTGTTGAGGTAGAACTGCCCCGAGGTACGAAGGACATCTTGATGGATGATTTCCGCAAACTCCGACTGGATGCGAAAGAATTCTTGTCGGAGGTCCGCGTCCTGGATTGCCGACACGCTCTTTGCCCAATCTTTGAGTTTACTCGGTAGCAGAAGTTGATGATGGTCCCGTACGATCGCCCGCATGTGATGGATGGCGTAGTAGGCACCCTTCTGACCGCCAGGCGGCTGCTTGACGTAGCAGAACGTCGTATTGTGGGAGAACACGTGCTTGCCGTACTTACAAATAGGCTTGGTGAAGGTGCCTCTAGATTTGGCGTAGCCGGGGAGAACATCATCAAGAACCTTCTTGACATTTGTGTAGTCTACGTTCGACTGACGGTCCGGGTCGAAATACGTGGCCATGGAATATTTGGGGCTTAGGAGGATGAGCGTGCAATGTGTGTCACTGCAGAAAACACGGAATGTTAAAAAAAATGATCGAAATCTAAGAATTCATATGTTACGGGCCGGTTGAGGGGAGGACTTACTCGGGAAAGTAAGGCACGAGGAAGTTATCCTTATCTTGGTTTGCCAGAATTACGCCTTCGAGGTAAGAACTCGCGACTTGCCGGTCCCCAGCGCTGCCCAAGATCTTGGCACGCATGTAGAAGGGGTCGACTATCACGATGTCCGGGGTCTTGTCGCGAATGATCCGCATCTTCATACTCAGCGAAAATAGCCGAACGAAGGTGTAGTGCAGCAGATGAAGGTTCAACATAGCATGGATGTCATCAAACCGCAGGACGATCGTACGCCCGATGGAGTTATCCACAAAGCCCTCGCCCTCTGGCACCTTGGCCGCGAAAACCAGGTATGCCATATCCTTCTCTCTGAGACGCCGCTTCTCCAAAGAAAGAACACTGTCATGCAGACTCCGCATAGCACCGGTTGCAGCATTGAGCATATTTGTCGGTAGCATCGCCCTACCCACCACATGCACCCTCCTCGAGATATCCTTAGGTGAAGGTGGCCCGTCCTGAGCACGGATCGTACTCGGTGCCGGCTGGCTCGCACCCTTCTTAGTCTTTCTTTTGCGTGCCTTCTTCTTCTCCTGTAATGGGACCGAGTTCTGCTCACACACCGCCTTCTTGAGTGTGTTGGGGCTGATAATATTTTGCACCTCGCCTATCTGAGGCTCGGTGAAGTCGGCAACTGGAGGCGTCTCCTGAGAGCTGAACGCCAGACGGCGCCTGTTGCAACTTGGCTTCTCCGCGGTACCAGCTAGATCACACACGTATTTTGTTGGGTTGGATTCTTGAGAAGGAGGCCCCATGAAGTCGCCATCGTACCCATGATCGGCAAAGTACTGATCGACGTTGCCAAATGTATCGTCGTCGTCGTCGTTCTGATCCTGTGCCATATGCATGTTTGGATCCAATGGCATAGGGATGTCCGGCACCGTTGCGGCGGTCTTGCCATGGGGCTGACTTGGCGCCGGCACGACTGGCGGTGTTGTCTTTGGGGTGGTGTCCCCCGCCCCCAAACGAATCTGGCTCTTCGCCCAAAGCAGGGGCCAGCTCAGGCAGGCGCTGAGGGTCATCACGTCATCATCGTCGGCCCCGACGGGTCGAATCGGAGGTAACAACTCGTCGCAGCCTGGCAGCACCCGAACCAGTTGAACCCTAAACAAGTTGGGTGGCATCTGGGTAACGTGGAACAAGGGGTTGCCCGGTTGAACGATTTTGCCCTTGGCGACATCGACCTACTCGTTGTTCACGAAGTGGAGTAGAGTGCACGGAACATCGGCGGTGCCCTGCGAAAACATGTAGGGCGTCAGGGATGCCCAGTCAAAGGCAATGAGATGAAGTCCTCGGCCGAGAGAGGCTTAATTAGTTACCGTGATGATGGCGTCGAGCTCGGCAAATGTCGAGGCACCGCCAACGGCGGGCGTGCAGTTGACGGAGGGGCCGCTTGCTGCAGAGGTGCCGGCCGGCATACACCCGGGTGCATTAAGCTCCCGTGCCGGCGTCGGAGACACCAATGCCGCCTCCGCCGGAGGCACCAATGGCCCCGCCATCGCATTATGCGAGTTGCTGGCCGTGAAGCTAGGAATCGGGGGCGGCCCCTATTGGCCGCCCGCAATCCACGCACTCAACCCCGAGATCAAGGTAGGCACAATGGCGGTGATCGTCGCTCCGAGTCGTTGTTCCACTTGCTCTTGGACAATCTCCGGATTCCGCACCACCTGTGCCTTGAGTTCTTGAACCTCGCGCGCCTGGCTTTCCGAGCTGGTCTTTTTCTCCTTCCGCACACCAGCGGTATAGTATGACCCCCATTTTGTCGACAAGCCTTTGCCGGCCACACGACCAGCTGACGTCGGCTTACTGAGCTTATCCTTGTTCTTCATTACATTCAACGCCCTATTTAGAGTGGTGTCCCAAGGGTTGCTCTTAGTCGACCCCGCGCTACTGCTTTCAGTTGCCTGTGGAAGGAATGTGAACCATTTAGAAATTTGGCTTCATTAATTAGAATGCAACCATATGGAGCTAAATACGCGGGGGTGTATTCCTTACCAGAACAAGCTCAAGCTTCCTGGTCTTCGGATCCGTGGTAAGCTCCTTTGTTTTCGGGTCCTTCTTGTATCGGGCCCTGACAAAGTTCCTGGTCTGCTTGTCACCGTATTTATCGAAGAGGGGCGGTAGGCCTTGCTCGGCACGGTCCGCCTCCTCCTTGTCCCATATAGGCTCCGCCACTCTGTAACCGCCGGGACCGAGTGTGTGTTCCCCTATGTTCAGCTCCCGCATTTGTTTCCCCCACTCACTTGATTGGGAGTTTGCGGTGCTCGAGCAATTGATCTTGAAGTCATTGTAGTCATCTTCGGTGATCGAAGGATTTTTCTCCTTGATCTTCTGGTAACTCTCACCTTTCTCGATCATTCTCTTCACATTGCTTTTCCGACTAGACAGGTCCTTGCTCATCTTCGTGAGGGCAGCATTGTTCACTTTATTCCCTTTGAGGCTTGTGTTTGCAAATTCAGCGGGGAACTTGTATCGTTCGTGCAGCTTCGTGAAGAGGAGGTTGCGCAAATTCCCTCGGTCAGGATGCGTCAGGTTCTCGGTGTTGATCGAGACGGTGCTCCGGAGAATGCACCCAAGCTGAAGCGAGTATCACTTGACTATTCGTTCGGGCGCCGTTGGATTCCCGTTGGAGTCCACTTCAGTAACTTCCTCCTTGAGGGTGAGGAGCACGATCGGGCGCCGGTCCTTCCGTTGCCTCTTCGGTTGGCTGCCATCTGTGCGTGCGCCGCCATCATCAGTGGTGGCATCCCCGGCGGCACCATCAGTGGTGGCATCAGTGGGGTCATCCTCGGCGGTACCAACAGTGGTCTCAGGATCGGTGGGGAAGGCGGCGTCCTCATACAACTGAGGTTGGTCCTCCATCTCCTGGGACAGCTCCCAGAATGCCTTGCCGCCCGAACCCCCGGCCTCATCGTTGTTGGCCATGTTTCTCTCTAAATAGGAACAAAGTTTGGTCAAAAAGTTGGTTATTGTTTAGGGTTTGTCGGCACCGAGGCATCCTAAAAGCTAAGCTTTTATCATTGAGGGTTTTTCAACGCCGAGGCACCCTAAAAGCCTAAGCTTTCATCATTAGTCACAAGTACCCCATATGTCCCATTTTTAGCAAAGTCATGCTAAAATTCACGGAAAATTTCAGCATGACCTTTGCTGAAAATAGGACATATGGAGTACCCGAATTTGCTGGAACGGAAGTTAATCGACATTCCAACAAACTCAAGGGCCTCTCGGGTGGACAAGGCAAAAAAGGCCTCCATCACAACATGGAAAATACCGTTTAGCTAGCTACAGTTCAGTGCCATATTTCACTGGATTAAAATAAGCACATACACATAACTGACAGCACACATACACATCACTGATTTAACGAAATTTGCACACAACTCAGTAGTACTTCATCATCATATAAAGTATACATCAAAATTGCCAGCCAGCCAGGAATCAACATTACGAAATCAAAGGAAAAAAACAGAAGCATTCTCCAAGCAACAAGTTTGCTTCTTCTCTTCCAACATAGAACTAATTCAGAAGAAAGAACATAGATGTCTTAAGGACGCCGGCAACTAGCGCCATCACCCCACAACACATACTTTGTTTTTTAACTTCTAGGCACAAGCGAGATGCAAATAGCATAGAAACTGCTGCAGGTTGCTTTTTAACGGATACCTGACAAACTCTATGGCATACACTAGCGGTTGTAGCAATAGCAGGCAGGCATACAACAAGAGCACACTCGCATTGACTGGTTACATATTTGTGTACATATATAATTACTAGCTATCTTGAAAATGATATGGATTTTACTCAGCTTCCCTACAATCACTTTACACTTATCTGTTATTTATGTGCAGGTGTTTGAGACATCCACCTTATTCTAGGTTATAACTCCAGCAGCATTGTAATTATACAAATTATTATCATGGCAGTTGTGAGCGTATGTGTATATTGATAGTGTCCTCATCGCTTTGTAGTTACTTGGACATCAGATGTGACAAATATGTACACAAAGGGGCCACCATTGGTACATGCCCTGTCCACCATATGTATTTCAGAATCATGTCTTAGTTATTAATCTACTGATAGTCCATAAGCTAAATGCTGTCAATGCTCTCGCAACCTAGTCCGACAAACAAACACACTCTACTACAGACCAAGGCACACAACATATACTCCAGGTTCATTTTAGATGGGCATATACTGCAACCAAACAGAGCAGAAGGCACCCACTATACACCAACTAAAGTGGTGTAGAAGTACATACAGCCTACTCCAAAATCATGAATGTAGATGCAGGGGCTTCATACCATGAGCAATATATGTACTCAAAAATCATGAATGCAGTGCTGCAATGTTTGTGCTGAATTGCATATACAGTACAGTTGACAGTGCATACACTGTTAACTGACAGTAAGCAGAGTAAGATGATCAAAATACATTGTTAGGATTCAGCCCTGGACAATTGGCAGGTATATAGTGTCAACTGACAGTAAGTAGAGTGAGGGGGAGAGGGGGAGAGGGGGAGAGGAGGAGGGGGAGCTCACGGGGGCGGTGGTGTGGACGGGGCGACGAGGTGGGGCGACGAGGTCCAGGTGGTGGTGTGGTGCTCCGGCGACGGTGGTGTGGACGGGGCGGCGTCCGGGCCATCGGCGACGAGGGCGGCGGGGCGATGGCGAGTCGGCCGGGCCACCGGAGTCGGCTGGGCGAGGTTAACGGCGAGCGCCCCCTCTTCCTCCTCCTTCTCCGCGGGGAAAGCGGCGGGGCGGCGGCGTCGGGAGAGGAGAGGGTGGCGTCGCGGCGTTGGGGCGGCGGGGCGTCGGGGCGGCGGCGGGGCGGCGGGGCAGCGTCGAGGCGGTGGGGTAGCGGCGTCGGGAGAGGAGAGGGAAGGGGATCGAGGGCGAGGGCGAGAAGGGGATCGAGAGCCGGGGAGGAAATATGGATGAGGGCACAATACTAATGGCGCACCACCCCTCGGTGCGCCATAAGTACATCCATACTAATGGCGCACCTCACCCTGGTGCGCCATTAGTATTTTTTTTTATTTCTGCTCGAGCCAACAGGTTATCTCCCACCTGACCTAATCCACACCAAGTTCCTTCTACTAGCTCGACTGGTCAGCAGCCAGTTCTCACACCAGGAGGTCCTGGGTTCGATTCCCAGGCTCCACAATTTTTTTTATGCATTTAAAATGCTGTTTGATACTTATTCGTGTTTAAATATGTTCAAACTTGTTTAAATCATCACAGTAATATTTTTTATAAGACAATAATAATTTTTTAAAAAATATCATCAAACAGTAATGCCGGTGGAGCGGGGGAGGGTGCGCGGGGTGCGGGGGGTCGGCGGCGGCGGTTGAGTAGGGGAGGGGTGCGGGGGGTCAGCGGCGGCGGTTGAGTAGGGGAATCGAGGGTGCGGGGGGTCGGCGGCGGCGGCCGGTGGACCGGGGGGTGCTCGGCGGCGAGGGGGACCGGATCTGGCGAGGTGGGATAGCGATCGAGATGGAGGGGGATCGAGATCGAGTGTCCATGAAATTTAAAAATATTCATGATATTTAAAAAAGTGCCCATGAAATACAATCGAGAAATGAAATACAATCGCAAATGGAGTTCTTCTGTGGAACGGACGTCATTTAGGTAGGGTGGTCCTGCTTCTTCTTGTGGTGTATGCTGCTACTTCATCATCGTCGTCATGTTCGATCCTCGGGTCGCCGTACTTGTCGAAGTCTTGCTCATTGGCTACTCCATCCATTCCGATGATCTTCCTTTTGCCTCTCCTCACGACAACACGACTGGGCTTTGACGGGTCGGTAATGAAGAAGCATTGGTCAACTTGGGAAGCCAGTACCCATGGCTCATTTTTCGCGGTGACGTTTGCGCCCGCGGTCTTGGATTTGGCTTCGGGTATAAACATGGTGGTGAAATACCGGTCTTATTTTAGGACGCTCTTCGCCCATCTGACACGGAACATCGGGACCTTCTCTCCAGCGTAGCTCAGCTCCCAGATCTCCTCGATCCTTCCGTAGTATCTGTCCTTGTCGTTACCGGTGTAGGATTCCATCGTTACCCCGGAGTTCTGATAACCATCGCTCTTCATGTCCTTGGCCTCGGTGTAGAATGTGTAGCCGTTGATATCGTACGCCTCATAGGTCATCAGGTTGTGCTCGGCGCCCTGTGACAAGGCGAATATGAGTTGTTCTTCCGCGAAAGAATCCTCATGTAAAGGGTACGACAGAAGCTTCTGCTTGAACCAACGCGTGAAACATGAGTTGTGCTCTTTGATTATATCTCCATCCGTCCTCTGTTGGCCCCGGTCATTGTACGTCTTCTTAATAAAGGTTTTGTGCTCTACCACCCAAGGATCGACCAAGTCTATGTGTTGTAGTGCGACTAGGTTTGCTCTTTCAAAGTCGGCGAGTCGACCCTCTAAGTCGACATGCATTTCGCAGCGACCCTCACGGTGACCCCATCCAGCGAGCCTGCCGAGGTGCCTGTTGACGGGCAGACCAACGGGGTTCTCGATGCCTAGATAATTCGTGCAGTACGAGATGCACTCTTCGGTCAGAAAGCCCCTGGCTATACTTCCCTCTGGACATGACATGTTGCAAACGTATCCTTTGATGACACCATTCATCCTTTCGAACGGCATCATGCTGTGCAGGAACGTCGGCCCGAGTTGGATGATATCCTCCACTATATGGACCAGCAGATGCACCATAACGTCGAAGAATGCGGGCGGGAAGTACATCTCAAGCTCGCATAGTATCACCACGATCTCTTCCTGTAGCCTTCTGAGTTGCCTCACGCCAATCGACTTCCGAGAGATGACGTCGAAAAAGTTGCATAGGCCAAATAGCGTTTCACGGACGTGCGCGTCCATGATCCCACGGATTGCAACTGGAAGTATCTGCGTCATCAGCACGTGACAGTCGTGAGACTTTATCCCACTGAACTTCTGCTTCGCTGGGTCTAGGTATCTGCTTATTTTCCCCGCGTAACCGTAAGGAAGTTTTACTCCTAGGAGGCAGGTGAAAAACTGCTCGATCTCCTCCTGACTTAGAGTGAAGCACGCGGGAGGGTAGTCATTTCCGGTCTTCTTGACCTTTTTGCCTTTGCGACGACTTTCTGTGTCCTGCTTCGCCTCATCATCATCATCATCATCATCATCATCATCATCATCATTAGCGTGAAGCTCCTGCCTGATGCCCATTGATTTCAAGTCTGCCCTTGCTTTCGGCCCATCTTTGGTCCTCTCTGGCATGTTGAGCAGGGTACCAAGCAGACTCTCGCACACGTTCTTCGTGATATGCATGACATCAAGGCTGTGAGGCACACGGTGGATCTTCCAGTACGGCAAGTCCCAGAAAATAGACCTCGTTTTCCATACCTTCAGCAGCGACTCTGGCGCCTTTCACTTCTTTCCCGGCTCTGGCGCCTTTTGCTTCTTTCCCGGCAGTGGGCAATCTTTCCAATTTTTCAACAGCTTGTCTATTTCCTCGCCGCTCCTCGTCCATGGGCGTTTTCGGGGTTCGGTTTCACCATCGAACAGATCCTTGCGTTTCCTCCACGGGTCATCGTCGCGAAGCCACCTTCGATGTCCCATGAACATGGTTTTCGAAGACCCGGGATCTCTATCTAGCTGGCGATACGTTGTGTCATCCATGCACCTTACGCATCCAGAAAATCCGTGGACTACCTGCCCCGCAAGATATCCATAACCGAGATAGTCGTGCACCGTCGTGAGCAGTGCGGCTCTCATAGGGAAATATTCTTTCTCTGCGGCGTCCCACGTATTGGCTGGTGTTTTCCACAGCGTGTCAAGCTCCTCTTTCAGCAGCCCCAGATACAGATTGATGTCGTTCCCTGGTTGTTTCGGCCCTTCAATTAGCATACTCATGTGAATGTACTTCCTCTTCATGCACAACCAGGGGGGAAGGTTGTACATCCACACAAACACGGGCCAGGTGCTATGTGTGCTTCTCTGGCTGCCAAACGAATTGACTCCATCGGTGCTCGCGCCCAGCACGATGTTCCTTGGATCGTTCCCAAATTCTGGGTCTTCGAAGTTCAACGCTTGCCACTGGCTCGCATCCTTAGGGTGACTCAGCATCTTGTCTTTTTTATCTATCTCCGGATCATTTGCGTCATCTTCTCGCTTCTTCTCCTCCCTATCCGCGTGCCAACGCAGGAGCTTTGCTACCTTAGGGTCCGCGAAATACCGCTGCAGACGAGGAGTGATCGGAAAGTACCACACCACTTTTCGAGGAGCTTTCTTCCTCTTCTTGTATCGAGTGACACCGCACACCGGACATATGGTAGACTCCGCGTGCTCGTCCCGATAAATGATGCAATTATTCATGCACACATGATATTTCACGTGCGGTAAATCCAGAGGACACACGATTTTCTTCGCCTCCTCCAAACTGGTCGGGCACTTGTTCCCCTTGGGAAGACGTTTGTGCCAGAATGACATGTTCTCGTCGAAGCATGCGTCGGTCATTTTGTGTTTTACCTTCATCTCCAGAGCCATGAGCGTTACTTTCAGGCGGGTATCCTCGGGCCTGCATCCTTCATACAATAGAGTAACTGCGTCTAACTCAAGTTGATCCATCTTGGCTTTCTCTCGGGCGGCAGCTCTTGCGTTATCCGTCTGCTTGAGAAGCAGCTCTTAAATATGAGGGTCCTGCACCCAACCCATCGATGGTCCAGCGTCGTCTGCTCCGCCGGCATCATCATCATGTCCTGCATCTTCTACATGATGACTGTGTACAGCATCACCGTCGTGATCATCTCCTGGGGATTCTTCGTCTTCTCGCCCGCCCGAGCCGCGGTGGTTGTCTTGCTGCCCTTCCTCATTTCTTGCCCGGCCCCCATGGACGACTTCGTAGTCATCTTCATCACCTTGCCACCGATAGCCATCCATGAAACCACGCAAGAGCAGGTGGTCCCACACCTGCCCGGAATCCGGGTCCGCAATAAGGCTCTTCAGCTTGCATCTTCGACACGGACATCTTATCTTCGTCTCGTTCTTTTGAAGCATCTCGGCCTTCGCGGACCTCAAAAACCTATTCACGATGCCTTCGGTCATCGTGCGGACCATGGTCGCCTGCGGGGTAGAGCAAAACGATATTTTAGAACCAAGAAAAAAATTTGGCAGGACTTTCCCTAAAAATAGGACCAAAAAGAATGCTTAATGCCAAAATTCTCGCCGAAACGGAAATGAATCAACATTCCGGCAAAATATTGGCGACTATCGCATTTCAAATACCGGCACA
The DNA here is from genome assembly GCA_963921465.1 of Triticum timopheevii. Taxonomy (NCBI): domain Eukaryota; kingdom Viridiplantae; phylum Streptophyta; class Magnoliopsida; order Poales; family Poaceae; genus Triticum; species Triticum timopheevii. The sequence goes on from OY997270.1 coordinate 615,082,818, forward strand.
CCTCCAAACACAAACACATATGCAACACCACAAACATATGCAACACCACGAACATACATAGATCTAGCTAGGCCATAAAAAGTGCATGTGCACATTGTTGTAGGGAGAACAACATAAATATAGCTTCCCCCCTTACTTACCTATCAAAACAAGGTAATTTAACCACTTAATTTGAATGAATCTATGGTGGAAATGAGGTGAAAAGAGGAGGCACCCGAGACAAGGAGGAGGCGGTGGAGAGAATGAAGTGGGGAGGAAGTGAGTGTGGGAGGAGAGGCTGTCCAAAATATCTTGTTGCTGCCCACTTACTAATGGCGCACCAACCATAAATGCACCATTAGTAATCCAGGTTACTAATGGCGCACCCTCTAGTGGTGCGCTATTAGTAGTTTTACAAAAAAAACATACTAATGGCGCACTGTCCCGCGGTGCGCCATTACTAGTTTAAACTAGTAATGGCGCACGGTGGAACAGTGCGCCATTAGTAGTTTTGCAAAAAAAGGAATAAAAAATATAATAAAAAAACAACATTAGTGGCGCACTTTCTGATAGGTGTGCCATTACTAGTTACAACTAGTAATGGCGCACTTCGTCTGGATGCGCCATTAGTATGTTTGGACAGGCGCACTAGTTCAATTTTTTTTGATACTAATGGCGCACCTTGGGCCAGGTGCGCCATTAGTAGTTTCAACACTAATGGCGTATCAGAAGGTGGTGTGCCATTAGTATATATACTAATGGCGCACCACTTGTCTGGTGCGCCATTAGTGTCAATCCCATCTATAGCCCTTTTTCTAGTAGTGAATCCTACACCTACCAATCCCTTCGAGTGAAGCCTTTGGAAATCTCATACAGTTCAGTCACTTTCTTCAGTGACAGAGACGAAGTTCTTCTGGTCGCTGATGAATTTGTTCTGACTGAGGAGTTAGCAATTCGCCAGTGCGAATTGCCTACACAGTGAGGAACATGATAGCCCTGAGGAATTTGAGAGTCAAATTTCCGACCGTTGCTGTGCTGCGCGCCAGCCGTCCCAAAATATCTTATCCACCTAACGGTCATATCATTGAAGGGCATTTATGTCTTATCATGTCGGGCTGCTCCCTAGGCTATAAATAGCCGCCCCCTACAACCACTAGCTGGTTGGCTGCTCCGAGAGAACTTGACACTTGTCATTTGAGAGCAACCCATCCTCCGAGGACTTTGAGCGAAAATCATCGAGTGAGGAAAACCCAAAACCAAACCCCTACAAACCCAAAGTGATTGAGCATCATTGAAGAAATTGATCCTGCGTGGATCCGACGCTTGTTACCTTTGAAGACTATGCTTCTTCCAGACGGTTAGGCGTCATGGTCTAGAGCATCCAAGAGGAATTGTGGATCGCCGGGTGACCAAGTCTGTGAAGGTTTGGAAGTCGCCTGAAGACTTACCACGAGTGATTGGACGAGGTCTGTGTGACCTTAGTTCAAGGAGAATACGGTGAGGACTGGGTGTTCTGAGCTGCGTGCTCAGCGACTGGGTGTCCGGGACTGTGTGTCCTCGAGTTTAAATACTTAGCCGCTCCAACCAGACGTACAACTGAGACAGCAGTTGGAACTGGTCTGCCAAATCATTGTCTTCACCAACCTAACTAGTTCTACTTCCTCAACCCTTTCATTTCCTCATTACTGTGTTGAGTGTTTGTTCATATCTGTGTTTGAAGACTTCGACTGAAGACTTTCTCAATTTCCTCAGATCAATTTCTTCGGTCTGTTTGTCTTCACCTTGTGTTATCCTGTGATTACGCTTTCTGTACTCAGTGCTTGTCTTCATTTCATCTTGATAACCATGCTTGTATTCTGTTATGCTTACTTCTGAGTACTTATTCCGCTGCTAGTAGTTCTTCCCTAAGGAATTTCCTCACCGGCAAATTCCTAAGTGAAGAATTCATAAAAATCGCCTATTCACCCCCCTCTAGTCGATATAACGCACTTTCAATTGGTATCAGAGCAAGGTACTCCCTTGTTCTGTGTGATTTTGGTTTAACCACCTGGAGTTTTAGTTATGTCGACCGCAGGTATTATCAAGGTCTCGGCTGGGTGTCCTACCTTTGATGGGACGGACTACCCCTACTGGAAAAACAAGATGCGAATGCATCTTGAGGCAATTGACAACGATCTCTGGTATGTTGTGGAAAATGGTGTTCCCTCTGTCTCACCCTCACTGAACGCTACCGATGTGAAGAGATTCAAGCAACTCGATTCTCAAGCGAAGAATATCATATGTGGCCATCTGAGTAAAGGACAGTATGGAAGAGTGAGTGCTTTGGAAACTGCTAAGCTTATCTGGGATAGGCTATCCAAAGTGAATGAAGGAGTCTCAACTCAGCATAACTCTCGAGTTGATGTTCTTCGGAATCTCTTCAACCGCTTCAAAAGACTCGACAATGAAAATGTCCAACAAACCTTTGATCGCCTCACTGACATCTCAAATGAGCTTCAAGCCCTCAGTGCCACTGACATCACTGACCATGAGGTGGTGAAGAAACTGTTGAGATCGCTTGATTCCTCATTTGATACTCTGGGACTGACGATACAAGAACGGGCTGACTACAAGTCTCTTGATCCTGCCGATATCCTCGAAAGGCTAAATATTCACGAGTTCCAGCTTGCTGAAAAGAGAGATCTCTATTGTTCGAGCTATGGCAAACCACGTGCCCTGAAGGCCAAGGTTGTGTCTGAGTCTGAATGTGAGGATTCTGGTAGTAGCCTCGGTGATCCTGAAGAATTGAGTCAGGAGCTAGCACTGCTCGTGAAGAAATTCCAGAAGTTCTCAAGACATGGTCGCTTTGGAAAATCCTCAAGAAGCAGTGATTCCTCATCGAGTGACTATAAGAGAAGGCTGTGCCACAAATGCAAGAAACCTGGTCACTATATTCAAGATTGTCCTCAGTGGGAAAAGGAATTGAAGAAGAAGAAATACAAGGATTACAGTTCTGATGATGCGAAGAAGAAGAAGAAATCGTCAAAATCTTCGTCATCAAAATCCTCGAAGTCTTCATCTCACAAGAAGAGCAGCTCCAAGAAGGCTCGGGAATTCATTGGCAAGGAAATGGACTCTGAAGCTAAATCTGAGGAACATGAGGAAGAGGAGGCGTCTGAAGAATCCGAATCTGGTGTGGCGAGTCTGGCCTTCGCTACTGCTTTCGTTAGCAAGTCCATCTTCAACACTGAAGAAATTGACCCCACCGACAAGCCTGATGAAGATAATGATGACTACGCTCCCACCTATTGCTTCATGGCGAAAGGTGCAAAGGTACTCAAATACACCTCCTCTGAATCTAGTGAAAATGAATCTGATGAGGATCTCAAGCCCAGCTACTCTAAACTTGCTAAGATTGCTGTAAAACAACAAAGGGCTTTTGAAAAGGTTCAAAACATGCTAGACAAAAGTGATGATATGTTGGGTGAAGAAATGGATCGCACTAAAGCCCTGACTGAAAATCTTCAGAGACTTCAGTCTAGGTTTGATAACCTTCAAAGTCATCATAACACTCTCTTATCTGATCATGAGAATCTTTCTTATGAATTTCTTCAAAGAAAGCAAGATCTTGAGAAGCTAAGAGTGAGTTATGAAGATCTTCAGAAGGAGCGCGATTCATTACTAGCTCAACAAATCAGCGCTTCTCAGGAAGAATTTGTTCCTCCATGATTAAAGTGCATTGAACGTGAATCTGCTAATTCTTCACCTGAATGTTCAAATGCTTCAACTGTTACAAATTCTTCACCTGCCTCTGCTATCACTAATTCCTCATCTGAGGACATTGCTAGTATCACTGACGATGCAGGGCTGAAGGAATTGTACATGACAGGCATGTACAAAAGCCTCAAAGGGCATCAGACTCTTTGTGATGTGCTTAAAAAGCAAATCCTCAACAGAAACCCTAGGAAAGAGGGTATCGCCTTTAAGAGGAAACTTAATGCTGATGGAACATATTGGAAGCCTGAGCAGTACCCCAAAACCTCATGGGTTGCTGCAAAGGGACCTCCAGTTGATCCATCTAACTTATCTGGCTTTACATGTGAATCTCCTCATTTTTCTGATGAGTCATTTGACTCCAACTATAAACTATTCAAAAATCAGAATGGTGAAGTATTTGCTAGATATGTTGGCACTAACTGCAGGAACGGTTCTCCTATGAAGAAAATCTGGGTTCCCAAGAAGTTCCTTGAAAGTCTTCAGGCGAATGTCCTCATGACACCACCTGTGAAGAACAGGAACCCCAGATCAAATTCTTCATATGGATCCAAGTCCTCACACGGACCAAATTCCTCACGTGGATCAAATTCCTCAAAAGGATCAAAGTCCTCATATGATTATTATCGTGCTAACAACTCTGTTTCGTAGGGTAGAGCTAAGGGCTATGAATATGTGCATTATTCTTCAAACCATTATGTTCATAAGTCCTCGAAGAATTTCTCTGCTTATTCATATGCTTACCCTAACCCCTCTTATGTGAAACGAAATGGTTTGGCCTCTATGCCACCATTCTCGTATGGTGCTCGCAGAGTGATGAACTCTTTGCCACCCCTTCAGATGTGGGTGGTGAAGAAAAAGAACTAACTCTTCTGCAGGGTCAGGTCTCCAGACGTGCGTTAACGTCTGAAGAATTTGCTAGGGACCTTACAAAAGTGCCTGAAAGGACGCAGGCGAATCATGATGAAATGAACCTTCATTTCACACGTCCTCATACTGCTATATCTGTTTACTGATTGATGAAATTCATCTGATGAACTTGATATCATATTCTTCACTAATGAAGCATATGAGATTGTAAGTTACACTAATTCATCTGCAGGATGATCAATCCAAAGCTACTGAGTGGGTCCTCGATAGTGGATGTACATGACTGGTGACAAGAATCTATTGATGGATGCTCCCTTATCACCGTCACATCTGAAGCATATCATCTTTGCTGACAAAGGCAAAAGTCAGGTATTGGGTCTTGGTAAGGTTGCAATCTCTAAGGATAAACACATGGACAAAGTCATGCTTGTTGAGTCCTTAGGATACAACCTCATGTCAGTCTCAATGCTTTGTGATCTTGATATGGTTGTTGTCTTTGGCAAGTATCGTTGTGTTGTGATTATGGAAGCTGACAATTCCAAAGTCTTCGAAGGCTTTAGGAGAGGAGATTTGTATATTGTTGATTTCTCTACAGGACCACAGCCAGCCGTGTGTCTACTTGCAAAAGCTTCAGAAGGCTGGCTATGGCATCGACGACTTGGTCACGCAGGCATGAGGAATTTGCACACGCTTGCAAAGAAGAAGCATCTCATTGGCATTGAGAATGTCAAATTCCTCAAGGATCACTTATGCGGAGCCTGTGAAGCTGGAAAAATGACCAAGGCCAAGCATACAGCGAAGACTATCATGACCACTACTCGTCCATTCGAATTGCTTCACATGGACCTCTTCGGACCTAACATTACTCAGCAGTCACTAATGATGCATCTCTATATGGTTTTGTCATTGTTGATGATTACTCTCGATATACATGGGTACACATTGTTACTTACAAACATGAAGTGCAGGAAGTCTTCAAACGTTTTTCCTCGAGGGCTTCAACCAACTTTGGTGTGAAGATCAAGCACATCAGAAGTGACAATGGAACTGAGTTCAAGAATTCCGGTCTTGATGACTATCTTGATGAACTTGGTATTACTCATGAGTTATCTGCTCCCTATACTCCTCAGCAAAATGGCGTCGTGGAGTGCAAGAACAGAACTCTTGTTGAGATGGCTCGCACTATGCTTGATGAATACAAAACGCCTCATCGTTTTTGGATTGATGCAATTGATACTGCGTGCCACATCATCAACGGAGTATATCTTCACAAATTCTTCAAGAAGACGGCCTATGAACTCCTCACTGACAAGAAACCCAATGTGAGTTATTTCAAAGTCTTCGGTGCTAAATGTTGGATTAGAGATCCTCACCACAATTCTAAATTTGCACCGAAAGCGCATGAAGGTTTTATGCTTGGTTACGGAAAGGACTCGCACACCTACAGAGTCTTCAACATTGTTCTTCACAAGATTGTTGACATTGTAGATGTGCGATTCGATGAAACTAATGGCTCGCAAAGAGAGCACCTACCTTCTGTGTTAGATGAACCAACACCTGAGGATTCTATCAAGTTCAAGGCAACTGAGGATGTCATTCCTACTGAAGAATCTGCTGAAGAATTCATTCCAGTTCATGAAGAACGTCGAGCTGATGCACCTGAAGAAAATGCTGAGGAAAATGGTGCTGAAGAAAATGCCGATCAAACTCCTCAGCGACAACCAGCTCATCCTCGCGTTGCAAAAGAAGTGCAAGTGGAGAAGATCATCGATGACATTAGAGCACCAGGTCCTCTCACACGCTCAAAAGCTTCACATTTATCTAACTTTTGTGGGCACTATGCTTTTGTCTCTATCACAGAGCCCACTAAGGTAGATGAAACATTTTTGGAGCCGGAGTGGATTCAGGCTATGCAAGAAGAATTACATCAGTTTGAGCTCAACAATGTCTGGGAACTGGTCAAACGTCCAGATCCTCGCAAGCATAATATCATTGGCACAAAGTGGATCTACCGCAACAAGCAAGATGAAAATGGCCTTGTTGTGAGGAATAAGGCACGACTGGTAGCTCAAGTCTACACACAGGTTGAAGGAATTGGTTTCGATGAAACTCTTGCACCTGTTGCTAGACTTGAGGCTATTCGCATATTACTTGCTTATGCTAACCATCATGACATCATCTTATATCAAATGGATGTGAAAAGTGCATTCCTCAATGGTAAGCTTGAGGAAGAAGTATATGTTGCTCAACCCCCAGGTTTTGAAGATCCAAAGAATCCTGACAAAGTCTTCAGACTTAATAAGGCCCTCTATGGCCTCAAGCAAGCCCCTCGGGCGTGGTATGATACATTGAAGGAATTCTTCGTGAAGAATGGCTTCACACCCGGTTCACTCGACCCTACTCTCTTTACTAAATCTTATGATGGTGAACTGTTTGTGTGCCAAATATATGTTGATGATATTATCTTTGGCTGTACTGACCAACGTTATAGTGATGAATTTGCCTATATGATGAGTGAAGAATATCAAATGTCTATGATGGGAGAGCTGAAATTCTTCTTAGGTCTTCAAATTCGTCAACAGCTCAATGGTATATTCATATTTCAGGAGAAATACCTCAAAGATGTACTGAGGAAATTCGGCATGCAAGATTGAAAAGGCATCAAAATTCCTATGCCCACAAATGGCCATCTATGCACTGATGAAAATGGTATTGACTTCGATCACAAGGTATACCGCTCCATGATTGGTTCTTTATTGTACTTATGTGCATCTAGGCCAGATATAATGCTTAGTGTTTGCATGTGTGCCCGATTTCAAGCTGCACCGAAGGAATCACACCATAAGGCTGTGAAGCATATTCTTCGATATCTAGCTCACACACCAACACTAGGATTATGGTAGCCCAAGGGCTCTGATTTTGATCTCATTGGATATTCTGACTCTGACTATGCTGGTGATCGCGTGGACCGCAAGTCAACTTTTGGCACTTGTCATTTCCTCGGACGATCTTTGGTCTGTTGGTCCTCGAAGAAACAGAACTGCGTATCACTGTCTACTGCGGAAGCTGAATACATTGCTGCTGGCTCTTGCTATGCTCAACTGCTTTGGATGAAGCAAACACTCAAGGACTATGGCGTCAACGTGAAGAATATGCCTCTCCTCTGCGACAATGAGAGTGCCATCAAGATTGCTCACAACCCAGTTCAGCACTTGAAGACAAAGCACATTCAGATTCGTCATCATTTTCTTCATGATTATGTGTTGAAGGGCGACATCTCCATCGAGCACGTGAAGACTGAAGAACAACTAGCTGATATCTTCACTAAGCCCTTGGATGAGAAGAGATTTAGCAAGTTGCGGTGTGAGCTAAATATCTTAGAATCTTCGAATGTTCTTTGAAAAGGACACACACCCTAACACTTATGCAAAATTGATGACTTAGATGTGCAACACATGAAGAAACGTTTTTCTTCAATCAATGAAGAATAACACTCTAAGTGTGAAGAAATTAATGAAGAATTTGATTCTCAGAACCCTACGACAGTTGTACGCGGTGTCTGAATTCATCATTCTTATACGGTGGGTCACGCCACCACAAAAAGTTGAAAATCTTCAATTTGAGTTTTTCCTCAGTTTTGAAATTCTTCAGTTTTTCAAATTCTTCAACTTTGCAAAATCTTCACTGTTTCCGTCGTTTTTCTTCATTGTCTATATATATATATATATATATATATATATATATATATATATATATGAGTTTATGTCCTCTACAGCATTCACTTATAGCTATTTCTTCAAGTTGTGTTTTCTGCTAAGTGAATGTGATCGGACCCTTCCCCCTCTATGCTATACTCAACCCAATATATTCACAAATTCTTCATGTGCGTTCTATTTGAAACTCGTTCAAAATCTTCACTGTGTCCTTGACAGCTGAAGAAATTGCGAACGGAACTTTAAAACTGATCTTATCCAAAAAAAATCGGTTTTTCCGCTCAAACCGTTCTGCATCTCACGATGCATTATTCTATTCACCCACGATCATACACGATCTCAACTACACAGTACATGGGTGACACATGTCGCGAGAAGGAGAAAGGGCAGGGGCACGTTCGTCCAAAATCTTCGGGCTAACAGTTTTTCACCGTGTCTATAAATACCCCTCTCCCCTTCCTCACTTCTTTTACTCCGCTCGACCGCTCTCTCTCGCTCGAGCTTCAAACCCTAGCGCCGTCGCTACTCCATCGTCGCCGGTGAGGAAGAGCTTCGCTGCCTCGACCTCGTCGCCGTCGTACTCACGCCGGTCGCGGAAATCTTCACTCCGCCGCCGCCGTAGCTGTCTTCCTCTGCCAAGTTAGGGCATGGGAGATCTAACCTGACGAACTTGACATCTGTTCTTCTTAGTTCGTCGTGTTCTTCACTTCGGGTAATTAAAACTTACTTTTATTACTCACTTTGATTCTCAAACTTTCCTGAAAATCTTCAAAGGTGTTTATTCTTCAAATCTTCACACATATGAACACCTCACACATCATATGATCTTGAACTGTTTCTCTAAGCAATCATTTTCTTCAAGATTCCTCAACTGTGTGGATCTTCGATCCGTACAACTCTGGAACCTAAGACAAAGAATGCTTAGTGAAATTCCTCAAGCCTCATCTGGTCAAATTCCTCAAAACTTGTTCTTTTCGAAAAATCTAATGAGAACGCATATGACCTCTCCAAAATTCCTCGCACCTATACTCTGTTCACAGGTACTCATGTCTGCTGCTGAATCACTAGGTTCTCATCAACTTAACTCATTTGCAGCGTTCCTCGAAGAAAAGTTGCATACTTCTTCAGAGAATTCGATTGTTCAAATTCCTCAGCTGAAGAATATGGCAGATGGTAAGAAGCGGCAGAAAGGAGGAAAGAAACCTGAGGTTATGACTGTGTTTGAAATCCTTGAGGAAATTTATGCTGACTATTGCACACCTGATGAAGCAAAATTTGGCAAAGAAAACAAAAATTAGCGCAAGGTGCGCATACAGAGGATTGAATGGAGATGGGCAAGGGAATGGAGGGAATACAGATATGTGACTCCAAAGTACATGAGGAAATTCGCCCTCAACCATCCATGCCCTAGAGCTCCATTGGCACCTGGCCAAGAAGCTGACCCCACCAGCATCAAGCGTGGTGAGGACTTTCCTGAAGAATGAGCTAAGCGCCAAGCTAAATTGGCAAGACAAGCCAAGGAGGCAGTGAAGAAATTCAATGAGGATTCTATCACTGCTACTGCTACTGAGGCCTCGGTCAAACCGAGGAAATCCATGCCAAAGAAGCCTGCTCGTAAGCCAAGTGCTTCACCAACAGCGCCCTCACGGCCAAGTTCCTCAGCAATGCCCTCACGGCAAATTCCTCACACTGCTACTGCTCCACCAAAGTCCTCAGCAGCTCCTTCAAAGTCCTCAGCTCCTGTGCATCTGGCTACATGTCAAAGGACTGCTGGTTTCTCGATTGCCTCTGGTGTTTCAGCAAGTTCCTCAGCTGCACCAATTTCCTCATCAGGCCCCACACTGTTGAAGACTAAAGCAACAGCTGGACGCGGTCCTCGGCCAAGTCCAAAGAAGAAACAGGTCGTGTTTCACGTGCCTTCTGATGATGAAGCCTCTGATGATGAACCTGCAGAAATCATCAGAGACGGACAAGTGAAGGCCGCTAGAGCCAAAGGCACATCTGTGCCACTGCTTTTGGATCCGAGAAAAATCCTCGATTACATTGATCTCTGGCACAAGGATCCAAACACCCCAATGCCCGATTTTCATCTGACTCCTGGTCAAAGTCACATGCTGACCCGTTTCATCACTGAAGAGAAATGGAAGTTTGAAAAGGCAAGAGAGATCAAGAAAGCACAATACAGAAAGGAGAAGCTCCTGAAGAAAAATGTTGTCAGAATGACACCTGAGGAACTTCTCCAGGCTCAGTCTGAAATTCAAGCCCTCAGCAAAGACTTTGATGCCTACTATGCTGATTGGCAAGGAGCTAAAGTAAGATTCATCAATCTGACGAAGAAATTCACAAATGTTGCAGCCCCGTCGCAACAAGAAAATCTTCAGGCTGCAGACTCTGCTCAGCCTGCTGAAGAACATGCCAGCACCGCTGATGACTTTCAGCCTGCTGAAGAAAATGCTAGTTCCAGGGCTGGTGAAGAAATTCCAGCCGCTGAAGAAATTGCCAGGGCATCCACCAGTGGTGCGCCTGAAGAAACTGAAGAGATCGGAGCAACTGCATCAGTTGCGCCTGAAGAAAATCAACCAGATTCCTCAGCTCCTCCCGCACCTACACCAACTCCAATTCTTCCATCTGCATCAGATGTGAAGAATACCAAGGCTGCAGAGCGAGCTGCAGTGAAGAAAAGGAAGGCATCAGCTGCGTCAAATTCTTCGGCTGCAAAGAAGATGAAGCCAATGACCAGCTCACTCGAAAATCCAATTGATGCTGTTCCGATTTCCTTCATGCCATCAAAGGACCTTGTTCCTTTTGGTGAAGACTATGAGATCCCAAGCGGATCTGATGAAGAAAATCATTCTGCTGCTTCGTCAGAGCAGATTGATGAAGAAATTGAAGTGGACGAAATCCCTTCAACGCCAGTCATTTCCTCACCTATGCCTTAGTTCATAGCTGAAGAGGCTGGTGTTGAGGAAATTGAAGATGAAGATGTGGATATAGGATGCACCACACCTGTGATGAATGATGACTTTTGGGAAAGTCAGCATCCCAATACTCCTCTCTTCACCCTGATCCAACAGATTCCTCAGTCCCCTGCACCAACAGTTCAAATGGGCTCTGAAGAAACTCAACCCACTCCCTCTATGCATGAAGACATTCCAGCCGCTAGTGCTGAAGAACCTGCTGCTACTGATCCTCAGATTGCACACGAAGAGGAACCAGAAATTCCTCAGCCTGAAGAACCTGAGCTCGCGATTCCTAAGGTGGTGATGCAACTCACTGACACCCCTCTGCCAAAGTCAAAGAATCCGTTCTCAAGCAAACAGAAGTTCAAGGCTGAATACTTCTTTTCTGAGCATGTATTCTTCACTGACTACAACCCCTATGACTCTGCTCGCATAAGGAAGAGGCATTTCTGGACTGCTAGTCAAGCCAACTTCTATTCCTCTGTGCTGTTTGACAAAGATAAAATCTTCGATCATGCACATATTCCTCACGTGGATATGGAATCTCTGCCATGCTTCGAGCCAGTCCTCAGTGTTCTTCACGATGCAGGATTACTCAATTTCTACACTGACATCTGTGATTGGAATGAAGAACTCATTCTTCAGTTCTACGCTACACTGCATATCACTGGAGACGCTGAAGATGTTAACTCATGGGTGTTGGACTGGATGACTGAAAACACTCACTACAAGGCACCAGCAACTGAATTGCTTCGTGTCCTTCCTCTCAATCCTCCCCATGATAGTGCACGTTGCATCTATAGTGACCCTGAACTGACAAATCACTATATGCAAGTGCTCATGAAGCCTTTGAAGCCTGGGCAGGCCCCACGAACCAAATTCCTCGTCAAGGAATTACTCTATGTGCCTCGGACTGTCTATCGCATTCTGACGAAGACAATGAGTCCTATCAAAGGCCACGACTCAAATGATGAAGAAGTCGTTGGCATCATGAATAATATGCTTTTCAACATCATTCATGGCATTCCCGCCAACTTCCATGATTTCTTCATGAGGACTCTGGGCAATATTGCTATGTCACCATTCGAGCTGAAGTTCTATGCTCCTTGGATTATGAGATTCATCAGGGCAAGACTTCACTGAATTACAAAGCTGACACTCTGAACCACGGCAGCTACTTGCCTCCCATTGAAGTCCTCAAACGGACAGTTTCATCAGATGATGATAAAGGCAAGGCAGCTGCTGTGATCGATGAAGGCATTCGTCCATTGGATGGTCAATTTCGCAAGGCTACATCTTACTCTACCTATGACGACTCTGCCACACATGACTCTGCCGCAAATACCTCAGCCAAGCAAAATCCTCAAGCCACAGCACCCAGGGTGATGACTGACCGTGAGTTACTCCTCAGTCTTCATCAGAAGGTTGATCGCAATCACAAATGGGTAAAGCGTCAGTTTGGTGCACTTCTTCACAATATGACCTCAACACACAATGCTGTGAAGAAGAACCAATACTACCGTCATGAAACCTTCAACCGCACCTGGGCTGTCCTCACTCATGTCTATAGCGCTGAAGAACTGAAGACTATGGGTCTCAAGGAAGAATTTGACTGGTCTGCACCTCCTCCGAAGAAATTCAAGAGGGTCAAAGTTCCTCCACTGGTGGCCAGCTCTTATTCTTCATCGCGTGACACTGATGAGAATGAAGATTTGGACGACACTGCGGCAGGCCCTGCTACAACAAACAACCCCGACAACGCTGGCGCTCCTCCATCGACTTGAAATTCTTCAGGGGCGTTAGTCCTCAGTTTCAATCCTTTTGGTCATTTGATGACAAAGGGGGAGAAATCTGAGTTAGTCTTCAAGCGGGTCTATATTAAGGGCATTTTTTTTAAGTTACAACTCTCGTTCTTCTGAAACTTTTATTTGGATCAAGTTGTAATCTTAAACCCGATGGTGCGCTGATACTTTTGTTGCATTATGCTTTGCATGCTTATTCCTCGTTAATGACATTGCACGCATGCTAAATCTCATCAGGCACCATATTTCATCATGCATTTCAAATTCTTCATATTATATATCAAATGCGTGTATGAATTACAAGATATACGGGGAGATCTCCATGATTCAACTCTTCAAATGTGCATTGCCTCAAACGCAAATTCCTCACTATGCACATCTTCAGGGGGAGTTCTTCTATATCTTGCTATCAAATTCCTCAATATCAGTATTTACACTTCATACATTTATCCCCGCTGAAAACTTAACCTATATTGTCATCAATCACCAAAAAGGGGGAGATTATAAGTGCATCTAGTGCCCCTTAGTGATTTTGGTGTATTGAAGACTTATAGGTTAAGGGACTAATGCGTTTGTGAGTGTACACAGGTCTATAAGTCTATGAGGAGTTTGATATTTACAGAGAAAGTCGACCCCTAAAAATGAAGTTCTTCGACTGAAGACTTTGATATTCTGAAGACTTTGAAAGTGAAGAAATTGGTGTGACCTTGAAGACTTGGTATTCATTTGTGGAACATGAAGCGTGAAGACTTTTTTTTCGTAGTTTCATTTTCTCTTTCTTGAGTCATAGGAAACACCGTACTGTTAAAGGGGGTTGAGGAAATACTAAGGAAAAATTTCCATGTGATGCTCAACTTAAAATCCTACACCTACCAATCCCTTCGAGTGAAGCCTTTGGAAATCTCATACAGTTCAGTCACTTTCTTCAGTGACAGAGACGAAGTTCTTCTGTTCGCTGATGAATTTGTTCTGACTGAGGAGTTAGGAATTCGCCAGTGTGAATTGCCTACACGGTGAGGAACATGATAGCCCTGAGGAATTTGAGAGTCAAATTTCCGACCGTTGCTGTGCTGCGCGCCAGCTGTCCCTAAATATCTTATCCACCTAACGGTCATATCATTGAAGGGCATTTATGTCTTATCATGTCGGGCTGCTCCCTAGGCTATAAATAGCCGCCCCCTACAACCACTAGCTGGTTGGCTGCTCCGAGAGAACTTGACACTTGTCATTTGAGAGCAACCCATCCTCCGAGGACTTTGAGCGAAAATCATCGAGTGAGGAAAACCCAAAACCAAACCCCTACAAACCCAAAGTGATTGAGCATCACTGAAGAAATTGATCCTGCGTGGATCCGACGCTTGTTACCTTTGAAGACGGTTAGGCGTCATGGTCTAGAGCATCCAAGAGAAATTGTGGATCGCCGGGTGACCAAGTCTGTGAAGGTTTGGAAGTCGCCTGAAGACTTACCACGAGTGATTGGACGAGGTCTGTGTGACCTTAGTTCAAGGAGAATACGGTGAGGACTGGGTGTCCTGAGCTGCGTGCTCAGCGACTGGGTGTCCGGGACTGTGTGTCCTCAAGTTTAAATACTCAGCCGCTCCAACCAGACGTACAACTGAGACAGCAGTTGGAACTGGTCTACCAAATCATTGTCTCCACCAACCTAACTGGTTCTATTTCCTCAACCCTTTCATTTCCTCATTACTGTGTTGAGTGTTTGTTCATATCTGTGTTTGAAGACTTCGACTGAAGACTTTCTCAATTTCCTCAGATCAATTTCTTCAGTCTGTTTGTCTTCACCTTGTGTTATCCTGTGATTACGCTTTCTGTACTCAGTGCTTGTCTTCATTTCATCTTGATGACCATGCTTATATTCTGTTATGCTTAGTTCTGAGTACTTATTCCACTGCTAGTAGTTCTTCGCTAAGGAATTTCCTCACCGGCAAATTCCTCAGTGAAGAATTCATGAAAATCGCCTATTCACCCCCCCCCCTCTAGTCGATATAACGCACTTTGAGTTAGCTGACTAGGATTCATGTCCCATATTTCAAACTAGCGCCCGAAAGAATTTAGTAGTTAATCGAATCATTATTTTGGTCATCATCAAATTTATTCTGTACCTGCCAGCTTGATTAATGATAATTGGTATTTTGCTTCCCAGTAAAGCACATTATTTTCTTTTCTTCTGTTGCAATGCATGGACTGCAAAGGATATATGAAAGGGTCGGTATTTGAAAGCAATGAGACAACAAACAAAGCAGTGTTGTATAGAACAAATCAAGGTCTGTAGTTATGTTTTTGTTACCTTTGGATTGCACCAACAGCATAGGCCTTGAACATGACAACTTCTGTTAAGTCAGCACCATCAAACTTTGTGTCCAACATCAAAGCCGCGGATAGAGTCTTGCCTTTCAGATTATCTTTATCGTTTGCGAAATTATAGAGCCGGAGATGGTGCTACACGCCTACATCCCAGTTGCCTGACCAATTGTGTTGCCAAAAAATCCAGCCTCGCGTCTCTTTGG
Organism: Triticum timopheevii; assembly: GCA_963921465.1. NCBI lineage: Eukaryota > Viridiplantae > Streptophyta > Magnoliopsida > Poales > Poaceae > Triticum > Triticum timopheevii. The sequence continues at coordinate 615,098,420 of OY997270.1, forward strand.
ATTGGTTGATGGTAGAGGCAACCTCCAACAACCAAAGCAATCAGGGAATAATGTTACGCCAGAAAAGATTTTCTATTAGACAAACTCATGATCTCTCATATAGTAGCTCGGATGGTTAAATTGGAGCCACAAATTGCTGTCCAGCAACTTCAGGTTCAACTATTGTTCAATGTTCAGTAGTATGTACTCCCTCCGTCCGGATTTATTGGGCCCCTCGACCAAAACCCAGGAACCAAGGCAAATTAGCTGTGAAACAACGCGAGATTTTATTGCCATGCAAGCCAACCAGCGTCACCCAGTTTAATGCGTGTGGCCCCATTTATAAGAGCATAGTCGTTGCATGCAATGCTTTGGGTTCTGCTTCTCTCGCTGGATTAGTAGAGCAGTTAATACGCAGCGGTAGTCACGAAACAAAAGCTGCATGCAGCTTTCCTTTTTTGCATGCGACGAAAGTTTAATGGCTAGGAATTGATTTTCACCAATCAGTGGAACGACATCTGAAAATACGGGCCTAATAAGAGCGGACATGGGTGTGGTGCTAGCAGGCCCAATAAACCCGGACGGAGGGAGTATGCAAGTCGGTTCAGAAACTTCGTGTTTCAATATGATACTTTTTGCTACATCTTTGAACCGACTTGAGATATTCTATTAGTGTAATCAAATGTGATATTTTGTTCAAGCATATCCACAAAAGCACACACTTCTGATTTTTTTCCTAAGCGGACGGCTTTTCTTTTGATATTGCGTGACCAAGTGAAAATGGAACATAATTATACATTTTACTTGGACTCTAGCATTTTCTCAGTAGCGTTGCACTACACATTACTGTATTCTCCCGTTGCAACGCACGGGCACTTTTCCTAGTGATGAATAAATAATGGTATTGATAACTCCCGGACGTCCACGTTTCTACCATCTCGCGAACGTGTTATTCAACGAACGTTGCTTTTGCATGAATCTTGAGAACGGTTGCTGCCATGTAGGACAACCACCACCGTTTGGGATAACAGCACCTCGGTCCGAACTCGGCCCCCTTCACTGGGTGGTTTCCAATCCACCCGCACCACTTCATTGTCTCCGGTTAGTCGCCAGTGAGGGATTCGGAGGGGACGGATCTCAGCCGGCCGCCGTTATTGTCGGGGGCGTCCTCGAACTGTGCTGGCGAGTCGACTGCTTCGTCCGGTGGAAGTTCTCCAGTCGCCAGCGGGGTTGGTCTGCGAGGTGGCGACGAAATTCTGTCAGCGATTTGTTGTACAAGCGTTTACTCGCCGGAGCTCCTCCTCGGCCGATTTTCTCTCCGGCGACCGCCGAAGCTCCTCGTTGTGAAAAATGAATTTTCGTTTATATTAGAAAGATGCAACTAAACATGCTTCGTGCGAAATGTAATGCACTAGACTAGACACAACATTATGTATGTGCCATGTTCGGGCGGTTTTATAAGCTACTCCCTCTGTCTCAAAATATAAGAACATTTTTCAAACTATATTAGCTTGAAAAATGTTCTTATATTATGGAACGGAGGGAGTAGTACTTGAATCCTGGATCTCAACTCTGAACCTCTAAGATGCATCTGATGATCAACACCTTGTGCGGAGCTGAAGTCGGCCCACTGGTAGGTCAGTAGAGACTAGAGAATGGTTCGGTGAAAGAGGAGGTTCTGCACCACGAGATCACAAGAGGAGGTTCCTGCAGGCCTTGTATTACTGACAACCAAACCATTTTGTTTCTCGTGGAGTCGGTTCTGCATTTTGTTTTGTTTTGTTTTGTTTAGCAATTGCTAAACAAAACAAAACAAAACAAAATGCAGAACCGACTCCACGAGAAACACTGCTACTACTCTGTTTCAGTAGATCGACTTCCTCCATTTGATCGATCCAACCTAGATTCATCTTTTTTTTCAGAGAAAAAAAGAAGGAAGATTTTACTGCTCCTTAACGCAGCATCAAAGCAAGAGTTCAGCCGTCAAGTGAACGAAAGAGACTGGAACGACTGGGTGAGACTTGCTTGCCCTGCAACTCTAGTGTCTTGTGCCGCCCTACTCTGTAAATGGGCAAGGAAGGGTTGCATTCAGAGTTGAATGTAATTTCTCCAACATTGTTTCCATTTTTTAATAACCAATTGAGTACATTTCTTCCTAATCCGCTCCCATCGGGTGGTCACCAAAATTCCAGATTATCTGACATATATTTGTCAGGCACATACACGTACAGCAGCAAGATTTCAATCATAGTACATACCGTAGCACGGCACAGCTACAAAAGAGTAAAAACCAGTAAATCTCACTGAACATTTCTAAGGCCAGCGCTGTTGTCTTGTGTAGAAGCACCATCAAACTCATCCTCCTCCGACAGAGTAGTCAGCTCAGAGAAGACGTGGTGAGAATCCGCACCTACAGGGGTGTGCTCATCGTCACAGAAGAATGGCCTGGAAGGCACATGCAGGCCGTCAGCGCCACCTTCCAGCATCTCTATGGCCTCGCCCATCGTCGGCCGATCCTGAGACTTCATCTGGATGCAACATAGCCCAACGAGACAAAGCTTCCTCTCCAACTCGTGCATCTCATCTGCCGCAGATATCACAGCCACTTCTTGTTGCCTTGTTAGCCTGTCGTACACCCAGGACGGGTAGTACGCCTGGCTTGAGTTTGATGCATTCGGGTGAGCATTCCGTCGTCCTCCTGCCATTTCCAGTAGCAGCATTCCAAAGCTGTAAACATCAGATTTGCTGGATACCACACCAAAGCTCCGAGATACCATCTCAGGAGCTATGTACCCAATGGTTCCCCGCATAGCGCTCAACGGCACAAAGCTGTCATCCCTTGGGTACAGTTTGGCCAGGCCGAAATCAGCAACTTTCAGGACTAAATTGGTATCGAGAAGAATGTTGTGCGGCTTGATGTCGAAGTGCAAAATCTGCATGTCGCACCCTTATGCAGGTAGTTTATACCCCTTGCAATCCCCAAGGCAATCTCATTGAGCTTGTCCCAAGAGAAGCTCCTCTCCGACGAAAAGATGTATTTGTCAAGAGAGCCATTAGGCATGTACTCATAGATTAGGGCCCTTCTCATTTCCTCCGAGCAGAACCCCATGAGATGGACCACATTGACGTGGTGGATCCTGCCAATGGTGGAGACCTCACTAATAAAATCTTCTCCGTTGCAATTGGAGCTACCTGCTAGCATCTTAACAGCGACATGGATATCTCCTGGGAGAAGAACACCTTTGTAGACTGAGCCATAGCCCCCTTGGCCCAATTTATCTCTGAAATGCCTTGTCACTGCGGTGATGTCAGTGTAGCTGTACCTGATTGGGCCTACCATTTGTTGCATCCGCAAGAACTTCTCGACTGCGTCAATTGTTATCCTTGTTCTCCAGTACTTGTAGGCAAGGAAAGTCAATACCACCACTGGCGGCAGCATGAACCTGCATAGTACTGCAGAAGCAAATTTATGCAGTCTTTAGTAATAAGATTTGAGGATCAACAAACTGCAACTTTCCCATTTTGGGATGATAGAACAAACAGATAAATAAAGCGACTAATAGTTAATCAATAATAAATGGCTGTGAAGTACCAGCAATTATTGCAATCCACTGGGCAATCCACATGGGAATTGCTGCATATGCATATTTTCCAGTTATACGAGGAAACAAACGAGTTAGCAAAAGATCCAAAATCTTTTCCCACGTATATCTTCTAGACTTCAGTCCACTGAATAATTCGCTGCAAGACCATGCCAAGGTTCAGAAAGGAAATTCATTAATTATCTAACAATTAGATAATGTAGATCAAGTGTGTGAGCGTGTGTTGGTGTGTGAGAGAAACAGAACAAGCAAGATTTCCAATACTCACCCAATACTGAGCAACGGCAAGGGTCCAAAGTTTGTTCCAAGGTCTTGCGGAAAACTAACTGCAAATCCATTTCTCATGGATTCCACGACATCTCCATAATTTACATAATATGGCGATCTCTCGCCTTCCAAAATAATCATAGCCAGGTATCCACAGGAAGGCTTGAGGGCGAAAATGTCAGTGGGATCACCAATCAGCACATAAACAAAAGAGGAGCTCGTGCTGGGGCAAGCAACCGGTAAGTAGGGACTATTGTTCCTGACCTCCTGCGAGCAATTCACAAAGGTAGCAAACATAACTGAGCGAGGGGCCAGTTCATACATGTACTCCGAGCCTTCTAACCTTTCAAGGCCAAAGAGGTAAGGCTGCGGGTTCCGGCGAGGAATAGGGCAGCTGCTGCTCAAGTCCAATTTGGCATCGACAACCAAGAAGGAAGAATTGGCATAATTTATCTCAGTCACAAAGTATGGCCAGCTGTTGATCGTAATGGTAGCCCTGCTATCGGTGCAAGCCAGCTCGTAATATGTAACTCCGCACTCGCCTGGATCACCTCTCCGGCGGAAAGGGTACCAGACGTCTTGCAGATGGCCGCAAGAAAAAGGAGGACAAGTATGATGATGACGCCCCTGGATATCAGCTACAAGAACTGCAAGCACACAAAGGAATGTTATGGCCTTCAAGGTAGCAGAACCACGAGCCTCACCAGGAGTTGCCATGGTTCGCTCTTGTTCTGCCTTCTTTTCAAGTCCACTCTTGTAATGCTACGATTCTTTCGTCCTTATGAAAGAAAAAGAAACAAGAGTATAACAGGTGGCAGTCACTTTCCAAAGACATATCAAGGACGTGTATTCTTTCTCCAAGCCACAAAGGTCAGGAGAAAGCCAGAAAACAGTTTCCGTAACACCCCCAAAACAATTTGTGCTGTCATCTCATAAGGTGCTACTGAAATGGCATATGAATTAAACTTGACAATCTTTACACAAGATGCACATATTCTGCCACAATATTCTAATCCTATCAAGGAAATAGTAATGTTTTAAATAGCGGGCTATGGAATGTTAGATGTGTATAGTTCATTGTGTACATCCCCATTGTATAAGGGGCTTTTCTGCACTTTCACACACATGTATATGTAATGGCCTCTGGCCCTCAGGAAATACTAGTTGCCATTCATCCAACATGGTATCAGATGTTAGGTTCCCCTCTCCCTCGCACGCTGCAACTCCGTGTGCTCTCCATCCCAGCCGCCGCCGCTGCTAGGTCCATTTTCTCTGGCCGGATCCGCTCGCTGCTGGTCTCCTCTTCTCGTCCTCGCTTGGATCCGCTCCTCCCCGCGTGACTACCGTCCCAGCTCGGCTCGGGTTGTCTCTGCCGCCCCCGGCGCCCGCCCGCCCGGCTGCTCTCCTGGCCGCCGTCCCGGCTGCTCCGGCCACCCACGACGCCCGCCTGGGGCAGTCCCGGCCACCCCCGACTCCCGCCTGGCCGGCCGCCCCTGCCTGGCCGACCACGGCGCCCCGCCTCGCCCTCGCCCCGGCCGTCCACGCCTCCCACCTGGCCGGCTGCCCCTGCCAGCTGCCGCTCCTCCTCAGCCCGCGCACCTACTCGTCCCGCCTCGCTGCCTCTCTCCTCGGGTGCGTGCGTCCTTAGCGCTCTGGCCTGGTTCGATCCAGTTCCAGATCGAGTCTTGTGTCTTCGGTAAAAAAAAAGTGGAAAAGAAAAGAAAAAGAGAAGTAGCCAGCAGCAACAGAGAGATTTCCTTATGTCCTCTTCGGGCTATGTCGCCGTTCCTCGGTGCTCGGTGATCTTCGATGGCACCAACTATGCCGAGTTTGCGGGGTTCATGCGCATTCATATGCGTGGTCTCCTTCTCTGGGGCGTTCTCTCTGGCGAGGTCACCTGTCCGCCATGCCCTGTTGCTCCAGTGGCTCCTACCCCGCCGGTGCTGCCGGTCCTTGCTGCTGATGCTTCTCAGGCTGATCGAGATGCAGCCAAGGCGCTCGATGATGCTGTGGTTGATGCTTATGATCAACAGGTATCTGCCTATTCAGATGCTCTTTCTGTCTACCGGGATGAACTGTCTGCTTACACTCAGTGGTGCAATGATGATGCCCGTGCTGCTGCTGTTCTCGCTGCGAGTGTCCTTCCTCAGTTTGCTTCCGAGTTCATGGGCCTCGGCACCGTTGCAGCGATGTGGTCTTATCTCTGTCAGCGTTATCAGCCCTCTGGTGATGCTCTTTACTTATCTGTGGTGCGACAGGAGCATGCTCTTCAGCAGGGTGACTCGTCTGTTGATGAGTTCTATTCATAGTGCTCTGCCATCTGGCGCCAACTTGACTCATTGCGGGCAGTTGTTTGTGGAACTTGTCGTTGCTGTCAGACTACTCGGTCTGATCTGGAGTTTCAGCGGGTCCATGAGTTCTTGTCACGTCTCCGCTCTGAGTTTGAACCACGACATGCTCACTTGCTTGCTCGTGGCCGTGTTCCTATCTCAGAGGTGCTTGCTGAACTTCGTGCTGAAGAGACCCGCCTTCGCTCTGCTGGATTGCTGGTGGTCCCGTCTGTGTTGGTTGCTCGTGCTCCTGTGTCGTCTGCTCAGCTCACCGCTCCACCGCTCCTCCCCACACCTTCAGGGGGGGTGAGTCGACCTGCTTACACTGAGAGGGGCCGGTCGCGCCGTGACACCTTCTGTGGCTACTGCTCTCGGCCAGGTCACTCAGAGTCTGATTGCCGTGAGAAGAAGCGAGACCAGCGGCGCTCCTCTTCCAGTGAGACCCCTGGATCTTCCTTGACTCCATCACTCACTGACCAGGACATTGTGAGGCTCAAACGTCTCTTGGCCTCCTCAGGCTCTTCGTCGACTGGTTCAGCTGCTGCTGTGACTGCAGCTACTTCTCCACCACCGCAGGCATCTACACAGTCAGGTACATCTTCGTGGGTTTTGGATTCTGGAGCCTCTTTCCATATGTCCTCTGATTCTTCTGTCTTGTCTTCTCTTCGACCTCTTGATTCGCCTATTAATGTTCTTACTGCCGATGGCACATCTCTTCCTGTTGCTAGTCGTGGTATTCTTTCCACTCCGTCCTTCTCTGTTCCGAGTGTTTCACATGTTCCTCGTCTTACCATGAATCTTTTTTCTGCTGCTCAACTTACTGATTCTGGTTGTCGTGTCATTCTTGATACCGACTCTTGCTCCATTCAGGATCGTCACACCAAGGTTTTGGTTGGAGCTGGCCCTCGGCGCCGTGAGTCAGAGGGCCTTTGGGAGGTTGACTGGCTTTGTGTTCCTTCCGCTGTCACCACTTCTGCCAGCTCCCATGCTCTTGCTGCCTCTTCGTCTGCGTCCTTCCAGTAGTGGCATCATCGCCTTGGTCACATCTGTGGCTCTCGTTTGTCTTCTTTAGTTCGTCAGGGCCTCTTAGGGTCTGTATCTGGAGATGTCTCCTTACATTGTAATGGTTGCAGACTTGGCAAACAGACTCAGTTACCTTATCCTACTAGTGAGTCAGTATCTTAGTATCCGTTTGACTTAGTTCATTCTGATGTCTGGGGTCCTGCTCCCTTTGATTCGAAAGGTGGTCATCGCTACTATGTTTTGTTTATTGATGATTTCTCTCGCTACACTTGGCTCTACTTCATGAAATCTCATAGCGAGGTTCTCTCTATATACAAACGTTTTGCTGCCATGGTTCACACCCAGTTTGCCACGTCCATTCGTACTTTTCGTGCTGACTTTGCTGGGGAGTATATCTCTCAGCTGTTGCGTGGTTTTCTGGCGGAACAGGGTACTCTTGCCCAGTTCTCATGTCCTGGGGCTCATGCTCAGAATGGCGTTGCCGAACGCAAGCATCGTCATTTGCTTGAGACGGCTCGTGCGCTAATGATTGCTGCTTCCCTTCCACCCCACTTTTGGGCTAAGGCTGTTTCCGCATCCACCTATCTCATCAACATTCAGCCATCGACTGCTCTTCAGGGTGGTATTTCTATGGAGTGTCTCACTGGTCGCTCTCCCGACTACTCAGCTCTTCGTATGTTTGGATGCGTGTGCTATGTTCTTCTTGCCCCCCGAGAACGCACCAAACTGACTGCTCAGTCGGTTGAGTGTGTCTTCCTTGGCTACAGTGATGAGCACAAGGGCTATCGATGTTGGGATCATGTAGGTCGTCGCTTGCGCATCTCGCGTGATGTGACTTTTGATGAGTCTCGTTCTTACTACCCACGCTCTCCTTCCTCGAGTTTCTCTGTCGATGACCTTGCTTTCCTTCTCCTTCCCGACACACCCCGCTACGTGCCTCCTGTGTCACCTCTTCCTCTGGCACCTCTCCTCCCTTCTCCCTCACCACCGACCCCATCCTCTCCCTCACCACCGACCCCATCCTCTCCATCCTCCTCCTCCACCTCTCCACCATCATCTTCAGTCCGTCGCCCTCTCTCACCGTTTCCTCTCCACTATACTCGTCGCCCTCATACTGGGGATGTCTCCCCTGATGAGCCTTCCACCTCTGGTGCTCCTCCCTCCACATCTCCCCCGGTTCATAATCTCCGTGCTCGGCCTCGCCCCCCACCTGATCGCTACTCCCCTGATCGGTATGGTCTCTCTGCCATTGCTGAGCCCACTTCCTATCGGACTGCAATGACTCAGCCTGAGTGGCAGCTTGCGATGGCCGAAGAGCTTGCTGCTCTTGAGCGCTCTGGCACTTGGGATCTGGTTCCTCTCCCTTCCGGCGTTCGTCCCATCACCTGCAAGTGGGTCTACAAGGTTAAGACTCGCTCCGATGGTTCTCTTGAGCGCTACAAAGCTCGTCTTGTAGCCCGTGGTTTCCAACAGGAGCAGGGACGCGATTATGATGAGACATTCGCTCCTGTGGCCCACATGACCACTGTTCGCACTCTTCTTGCTGTGACTTCTGTTCGTCAGTGGTCTATCTCTCAACTTGATGTTCAGAACGCTTTTCTCAATGGCGAGTTGCGTGAGGAGGTTTATATGCAGCCACCACAGGGGTACTATGCTCCTGATGGTATGGTCTGTAGACTTCGCCGCTCTCTATATGGTCTCAAACAGGCCCCTCGCGCCTGGTTTGAGCGCTTCGCATCTGTGGTGACCGCCACTGGTTTCTTGCCCAGCGACCATGATCCCGCGTTGTTTGTTCACACGTCTCCTCGTGGTCGGACTCTTCTCCTTCTCTATGTTGATGACATGATCATCACTGGTGACGACACTGACTACATCGCCTTTGTTAAGGCTCGCCTTCACGACCAGTTTCTTATGACTGATCTTGGTCCACTTCGCTACTTTCTTGGGATTGAGATCTCCTCGACCTCTGATGGCTTCTACATCTCCCAAGAAAAATATATTCAGGATCTTCTTGCTCGCGCTGCTCTCGGTGATGAGCGCACGGTTGTGGCACCTATGGAGCTCAACGTTCAGCTTCGTGCCACCGATGGTGACCCTCTTCCTAATCCCACTCGCTATCGTCATCTTGTTGGCAGTCTTGTCTATCTTGCTGTTACGCGTCCTGACATCTCCTATCCTGTCCACATCCTGAGTCAGTTTGTTTCAGCCCCCACCTCTGTCCACTATAGTCATCTCCTCCGTGTTCTACGATATCTTCGTGGCACGATCTCTCAGCGCCTTTTCTTTCCCCGCTCCAGCTCTCTTGAGCTCCAGGCCTACTCTGATGCTACCTGGGCTAGTGATCCCTCGGATCGACGCTCGCTGTCTGCTTATTGTGTCTTTCTTGGTGGCTCTCTTATTGCCTGGAAGACAAAGAAGCAGACTGCAGTTTCTCGCTCGAGTACAGAGGCTGAGTTGCGAGCCATGGCTATGTTGACGGCTGAGGTGATCTGGTTACGGTGGTTACTTGAGGACTTTGGTGTGTCTGCTACTACCCCCACTCCTCTACTGTCCGACAGTACCGGTGCTATCAGCATTGCGCGTGACCCGGTGAAGCATGAGCTCACCAAGCACATCGGTGTGGATGCCCACTTTGTGTGTGCTGCTGTGCAAGATCAGACTCTCGCTCTTCACTATGTGCCCTCTGAGTTACAGTTGGCTGACTTCTTCACGAAGGCACAGACTCGAGCGCAGCATGGGTTTTTTCTCTCCAAACTCAGTGTTGTTGATCCACCATGAGTTTGAGGGGGGGTGTTAGATGTGTATAGTTCATTGTGTACATCCCCATTGTATAAGGGGCTTTTCTGCACTTTCACACACATGTATATGTAATGGCCTTTGGCCCTCAGGAAATACTAGTTGCCATTCATCCAACATGGAAAATAGCGGCGGGCCTCCAAATCAGCTATAGCGGGCTAAAGCGGGCTATAGCGGGCTATTTGTGAAGGCGGCCATTTAGCGGCACCCTGCTGAAAAGGCTATAGCGGGCTATAGCGGAGCTATAGCCAGCTATTTAAAACTATGGGAAATACACAAGAAATTCTGCTTCGAAGAACGGCCAATTCAAATTGTGCCGAACATGGATTTGTGTTTTTTGGGGGATGATAGATTTATCTTTTGAAAATGTCCACATCTGCCTGCAGTGCGGTCACATGAATATTACAGCTTGGAAATATTCTCACATAGCAACTATTCCTCGCCCAATGAGTTATTTAATTCCGCAACCCCTCTTGCAGATAAGATGGGACGGGACTGGACTCGAGCAAGTCTACAATCACACTCAGACAGCTATAACACGGCAGGAGGCTGCATTGAAAATTTGTATTCTCCGCAGCTTCACGTTCATGTCCATCTCCACAGCTTCACCTTCATGTCCTTCTCAGTTACGGCAAACCAAGTTGAGTAAGTCCAAGTTGTATTCAATTTCAATTTGGAATTTGGTGCCACGATAGATGCATCTTCTGTCCATACCCAGAGTGTGACCACTTGAACATGACAGCTTAGAAATATTTCCACATAGCGACTTTTCCTCACCCAATTGCTTGTTTATTTCCAAACTTGCCCCTCGCTGATGATTGGACCGCAGCAAGTCTACAATCACACTCAGACCACTATAACACGGCAGGAGGCTGCCTTCCCAACCATTATTAACCTTGGGCACAAGGCTGCCAGCTCAACACAAGTAGCTCTGTTGATTTAAGCAATAAGTTCTGACCATTTACACATTCCATTTTGAGGAGAGCATTTTATTACACAGTTGTATTGTCTTGCTATTGCCATGCCTTCACCTTCACCTTTCCATCTCCGCTTCAGTACAGACAGACGACTAAATTTCTTTCTATAGCCATCGCCATGGATTTGCTTCTCAGCCATGGCTACAACTTCAACAGTTTTGAGTGAGCAAGATTGATTTTTGTGATGTCATGTCATAAGGTGCTACTGCACTGGCATATGAATTAAACTTGACAATCTTTACACAAGATGCACATATTATGCCACAAAAATTCTAATCCTATCAGGAGATACACAGCAATTTCTGCTTTGAAGAATGGCCAATTCAAAGTGTGCCGAAAATGGATTTATAATTTTTTGCCATGATAGTTGTATCTTCTGAAAATGTCCACCCCTGCAGTGCAGCTAAATGAGCATCACTGCTTGCAAATATTTCCACATAGGAACTTTTGCTCGCCCAATTGCTACTGACAATCCGTCTGGCTGATAAGATAGGACGGGAGTGGACTGGAGCAAGTCTACAATCATACTCAGACAACTGTAACCTTCATCTTCACGTTCATGTCCATCTCTGTTACAGTAAACCAAGATGAGTAAGTCCAAATTGTATTCAATTTGAATATGGAATTTGGTGGTACCCTTGATGCATCTTTTTTCCACACCCAGAGGGCGACCACTTGAAACATGAGTACATGACAGCTTAGAAACATTTCCACACAGCAACTTTTCCTCACCCAATTGCTTCTTTATTTCCAAACTTGCCTCTCGTTGATGATTGGACTGCAGCAAGTCTATAGTCACACTCAGACAACTATTACACGGCTAGAGGCTGCCTTCACAACCAGAATTCTCCCCAGGCACAAGGCTGCCAGCTCAACACGAGTAGCTCTGTTAATTTCAGCAACAATCGCCGGTCATTTACATCTTCCATTTTAAAGAGATCAGTTTCTTACTCATACAAAGAGTTGTATTGTCTTGCTATTTCCCTGCCTTCACCTTTACCTTTCCATCTCCGGTTCAGTAGAGATGACTAAATTTCTTTCCATAGCCATCGTCATAGCTTTTCTTCTCAGCCATGGAATCGACATGGCCACAGCTTCAACAGTGTGGGGTGACCAAGATTTCTTCAAACAGTGCCCATGGTCCCGGTGCAGCAAAAATGGGCCTGAGATCCGGTTTCCGCTCCAACTTGAATCCAACAATTCATCATGTGGAGCAACATGCATGAAGATAGAATGCTCTGGCCAAGACACTGTCCTACTTCACCCATTTCTTGGCCCATTCAATGTCACTGCCATAGATTATAGCCGTGCCGCACTTAGCATCACCCCGCTTGTGCAAGCGTGCCATCAAGTTCAGAAGTTCATCTCGCAAAGTGTACCAGCTAACTCCAACCATCAGTGTAGTCTCTACGGTGAACCAGGAAAGCTTTTAGGCTGTTCAAGGGAGATTCCACCAATTCACAATTTTATGGCTAGCCCATTCTCCTGCCTTAGCAACGCAACCCACTTCTCATATTTGGTGAATGCTAGACAATACGTGTATGTTCTTCCATTGAACTGCAGAGTCATCTCAGATGTTGTCATTCCGATATTAGGTAGCCCAGAGCTTTGGCAGCAGGAAGAAGAGGCCCAGAGATTTTATGAGATGAAAGTCTACTGGTATACAGGGCCACCATCCGTTGCCTTCAACTGCACAGAGTGCGAACAAGATGGGCAACCCTGCGCATTCAGCTCACAAAGGAATCAAACATTTTGTGTGCCTCTGCCTCATCCTCACGGTATCGTTTCTAACAAAACAAAATCTATTTTATGTCTTAACATAGTTTAATACTTTAAATGCTCTCATGAATCTCCAGTTTTTATAATTCATTTATTTACTTCTGCTTGAATCTTGTAACCTCCAGGAGATTCTCTGCTATCATATTTTTCTGAATCAATACAGCATAGTGCGACAGAATCTCACAAAATTAGACTAACTACCTATAAAGGGAATAATGGCATGTTTCCCCTAGCAACATACAGTTATATGTTTACAAGTTTCAGAATTGTGAGAAGTCCAAACACTCCAATGGATATGCATAGGGCCCAACTTAATTGCTAAGAAAAAAATCCGAAATCGTAGCAATGTAAAATTATGCATGTTCTAGATGTCCTATAGTTTTATCAGATGATGCGGGCCGGTATGACAGACCGGTGACTATGAGGTGAGAAATAGATGCTTTTGTAACCTTTATACACACTGCCTTACCCTAATCGATCTCCAGTAATGACTCCCATTAGTCACCAGAGATAGCACCATGCAAAAAACTGCTTCTCATGTTATATGTTCCAACAGGAATATGGCTTCTGATGATATCAGATGAATGTAAAGACCATTTATCTTTTACTTACATACTAACATTAATATGATGTTCCTAGAAAACCAAACTTTATCCTATCCCATTGGCCATGTAACAATGTTGGTCTTACTTCCTCCTACTCATACAGATATTCTGCCTTCATTTCAAAACAAAGTTATTTTGCCTTGTATGTACTAAACCATCAATGAGATCTTATTATCCTCTTTCGTATTTGCAGGTTCACATGTCAAAATCATTGCAGGTACTACTTCAATTTAAATTTTCCTTCTGCTACACTTTTTTTTTTTGGAACAAAAAAATGTATCTGCTACAGATAAATTATTTAGCTATTCTCACTCCTACATTCTCTTATCCCCATTAAATCTGTAAGCTATGGCTTTCTATCATAAGACAATGTGCTGATTACCTGTACACTGTATTTATGCAGCTACATCATCAGGGGGTGCCTTTGTTGTTCTTATGTTGATGGTGGCTACCGCACTCTATCTTTCACTGAAGACTAGATATAACAGAGAGATACATTTGAAGGTTGAAATGTTTCTCAATACACATGGAAAATCAATAGCCACAAGGTACACTTTCTCTGAAGTTAAGAAGATGGCGAGACGGTTCAAGGTTAACTTAGGACGTGGTGGATATGGAAGTGTATACAAAGGCGAGCTACCAAATGGAGTTCCTGTAGCTGTCAAGATGCTAGAGAACTCTATAGGAGAGGGACAAGAATTCATCAATGAAGTTGCAACTATTGGGCTAATCCACCATACAAATATTGTCCGCCTCCTGGGCTTTTGCTATGAAGGAACAAGACGGGCTCTTATTTATGAATTCATGCCAAACGAGTCACTGGAGAAATACATATTCTCTCGTGACTCTAATATTTTTCAGACTCTCCTAGTACCTGAAAAAATGCTAGATATTGCTTTGGGCATTGCACGAGGAATGGAATATCTACATCAAGGATGCAACCAGCGCATCCTCCGCTTTGACATCAAGCCTCACAACATCTTGCTGGACTACAACTTCAATCCGAAGATTTCAGACTTTGGCCTAGCAAAGCTGTGTGCCAGGGACCAAAGCATCGTTACATTAACTGCAGCAAGAGGCACAATGGGCTATATTGCACCGGAGCTATATTCCCGGAACTTTGGGGGCATATCCCACAAGTCAGACGTATACAGTTTTGGCATGCTGGTGTTGGAGATGGTGAGTGGTAGGAGGAACTCAGACCCAAGGACTGAGAGCCAGAACGAGGTATACCTCCCGGAATGCATCTATGAGGAAGTTATCGCTGGCCAGGACTTGGCGCTTACAGGGGACACGGCAGAAGAAGAGAAAGAAAAGGTTAGAAAACTAGCCACAGTGGCACTGTGGTGCATCCAGTGGAACCCCAAGGATCGTCCCTCGATGACAAAAGTGGTAAACATGTTGACAGGGAGGTTCCAGAATCTACAGATGCCCCCAAGGCCTTATGTCCCATCCGAAAATCATGCTATCCCTTAAAAAACATGGAGAAAAACATCACCATGATTTTAGTCTACATGTTGCTTGGTATTGGACAGCACAAATATGCACCTTATTTCTATCTTTCTACTCTAGCACCTCTTGTACCAATAATCAGTTGTGACCATGTCATGTCGAAACATATATGATTCACATTGAACTTATTTCAGTAGTTTGGTTGCTTGTCAGTGTGCATGTATGCCATAGTTCTATCCTGACAGCTGAGATACAAAAAATCTGTCGATTACCTTGTATTCTGTAGTTTCAGTGATATGGGAATCCCCCACATCCATCTTTTCTGCAGTGCAGTCATCCCCATGAAGATGAAGGCATGACCTCGTCACTCCGGAATCTACAAAACCAAAATTCTCCCGATATAAGAAAACGATTAGGCTGAACATGCTTCGCCTCCCAGAACACACACCTTCGGTCCCTACAAATTTTGGATCTGTAAATAAATGACACTGCAGTTTTCTAGATCCGTGCCAAACAAAGACACTCTCTTGGTCTGTAAACATGGGAATGATTGCCACCTATAATAGTACCCAAATTATCAGAGACTTGCCTAAGCTGTGCCCGGGCTGGCATTTCACCGAACACCTAAAGGGCGCATCGCACAGGCACAGGAGCAGAGCGGAATGATTCCCCTCGACCTCGTGCGTCGGCCGGACCCAGGGTCCGCGCGGCCTACACCGGAGGTGTAGAGTGTCTACCGGGAGGAGCGCTTGGTGCCGGAGATCATGCCGGCAACATCTACTGAGTCGGCAGCGAACGAGAGAGACAGAGAGAGCTCTCTGTGTGTCGGCTCTGTTGCTGCGAGATGGAGTTAGGCGTACTTTAGGAATACGCCTCCACTGCTATCAAGGCGTTGTCCCCCGCTGCAATGGGTGTGCAATACGTTACCCCTGAGATCGAGGCCTCCTAGGTAGGATACTTAACAGAGCAACACACTATCATGTATACTCCCTCCGTCCGGAAATACTTGTTATCAAAATGAATAAAAAGGATGTATCTAGATGTATTTTAGTTTTAGATACATCACTTTTTGTCCATTTTGATGACAAGTATTTCCGGACGGAGGGAGTACTTCACATTATTTTTTTCTTTAGTATTATTCACTATATTTTCATAACTTTCAGACATACTCCCTCCGTTCCTAAATGTAAGTCTTTTTAGACATTTCAAATGGACTACAACATATGAATGTATGTAGACATATTTTAGAGTGTACATTCACTCATTTTGCTCCGTCTGCAGTCCACACTGGAATCTCTAGAAAGACTTATATTTGGGAAGGGAGGGAGTACATTGTATATGCTTTTATGCATGATAAAGAATACCCATATATTTATTAGATAATCTCATTAATGCTATTGCGAACTACACATTCTTCTTTTCTTTCTTTTTGAATTTATTTATCCTGTGATCAGCTTTGGATACAACCTGAAAGTAAGCAACTCCTTCCCGCATTCTGTAAGCTAAGGAAGCTCAACGTGCGTCGTATCTTTCTTGAATTCGACCTTTTATGGATGACAGCGTTTCTTCTGGCGGCACCATGCACCGAAATATTGCATATTGAGGTGATGTCTTTCTTAGTTTTTTCTCCTTACTTATACTGCCTTTCTTTCCTTTTCAACATTTAGAGCTCAATGTAGGTTTGGGAACATATATGTGATGTGGATGACAAGTCCAGACAACTGTACCCCAAAAGAAGGACCCCGCAATGGGAGATTCACTTTGACGACCCTAAGAACAGCTTTTTGAAAGAGCTAGAATTTAGTGGATTTAGGTCACTAGAACAACAATTTACATTTATAAGATCCATGTTGGAGCGAGCTCTGAATTTGCAAACGATAGTTCTGAAAGGACATGAGCGATGCGAGTGCTGGCATGCTCTTGATACACCTCGACCTTCGAAATTTCCGAAGAAGGATGAGCAAGAAATGGTGGTTTGACAAATTCGAGATGGCATATTCTCGAAATAGGCTTTCGCCCCACTTTATAAAGAAAGCAACAACCAAACAAAGTAAATGGTTTAACAGTACAAAATGGTGAGGTAGCCTCTTACAAAGTTGATGCCAGGATAAACAGAAGACGCAGACCAATGGCGGAGCTTAGTTGGGGCCAGCAGGGGCCATGCCCCCCCCCCCCCCCCCCCCAAGCCTCACTACAAAAGTTGAAGAAATTTTTTTGGGGGCTGTTTAGATTAGAACTTTTTTAGCTTTTGCCCCCCCCCCCCCCCAGCCTCACTACAAAAGCTGAAGAAATTTTTTTGGGGGCTGTTTAGATTAGAACTTTTTTAGCTTTTGCCTCCCCCCCCTCAAAGACACATATTTGCTACCTCGCCCCCCTGAACATTCTGTCTAGCTCCCCCACTGACGTAGACAACTAGGGACTACGAGACCGAAAGATAACACAGGAAGATATGAGAACCCTGCCACACAACACCCTAGAATACCTAAGTTGCACGACAATTCCCTCAAGAGGGGGAAAGGCGCCAGGTGTCAATTCCAATGGACAAGGGTTTTCACCCGGAACCCAGGCACAGAACGGAGTACCATGACAACGTCTTCAAGAAGATAACGATGCCCACAAGCGTCGCCGTCGTCGACGACCAAGCGCAGAGCTTTCACTCGGTAGCTCCCCATGCCACCATAGGGTCTTAAGGAGCAGCGTGGCGAGTCTAGATCCCCAACTCCAGATTGGAGCGCTGCCACTACCGAAGACAAATGGTCTGCCTGAGCAACCCGCCGATACACCTCTTACCGCCCACATGACCAAGAAGTATAGCCACAACCGCTGCCATGGTGCCCAGTGAAAGGCCAAGCAAGCGGACCACCTTCCAGGGCCGCCGCTACAGCTTCCAAGCCACGAGACCCCGCCCACCATCCGCTTCACAGTGCACTAACCACGGAAGGAGAAGCTCGGCATCAGCCACTGAGCCAGGGTCAGTGCCACCATCGTCAGGGCGCCCACGCCTACATTCCCCCCAATCCAGATGGATCGGGGGGACTTGAAAGTGCTAGTTATCGACTAGAGGGGGGGTGAATAGGTGATTTTTAGGAAAGTCTTGAAAACATGGGAGTTTTGAAGACAAACAGTAGAAATGACCTAATTGATATGCAGCAGAAGATAAACTACAACGACCAAACCATAGTCAAGTATGCAATAATGAGAAAGTACAAGACTAATAGCAGCTAGGTAGTAAGGATCAAGATGGAAGATAGTATGAAGCCAATCAACTAAAGTAGTCAAGCAATGAAGTCAAATAGGTATGACAAGTAGGCAATGACTTCACGACGACAAACTCCAAGTAAAGGAAGGGAGAGGATAGAACCAGTCACTTGTTGAAGACACAGGATTTGCTGGACCAGTTCCAGTTGCTGTGACAACTGTACATCTAGTTGGGGAGGCTGAGATTCAACTCAGAAGACCGTGTCTTCACCTTATTCCCCTTGAGCTAAGGACACACAGTCCTCGCCCAATCACTCTGGTAAGTCTTCAAGGTAGACTCCCAAACCTTCACAGACTTCGTTCACCAGAGATCCACAATGACTCTTGGATGCTCAGAACACGACGCCTAACCGGCTGGAGGATTCACAGTCCTCAAGTGTAATAAGTCTTCAGGCCACACAGACAGAAAGACTTCAGTGATGCCTAACACTCTTTGGCTCTAGGTTTTGGGCTTTGTCCTCACAAGGATTTCTCTCTCTCAAAGGCTTTGAGGTGGGTTGCTCTCAAATGACAAAAGCCGTGCACTAGCTCTGAGCAGCCACCAATTTATGGTGTAGGGGGTGAGCTATTTATAGCCACTAGGCAACCCGACCTGATATGTCCGAAATGACCCTGGGTCACTAAGGAACTGACACGTGTTCCAACGGTCAGATTTCAAACACACATGGCAACTTTACTTGGGCTACAAGCAAAGCTGACTCATCCGACTCTGGATAAGATTTGCTCTCATTGTCTTCGCTCGAAGACATAGGATTTGAGTTGAGCATCACTTCAGTCATTCCGACTATGTTCACTTGGACCCCACTTAACAGTACGGTGGTTCCTATGACTCAACAAAGAAGAAAAGGAAACAACGAAAACACATAGTCTTCATGCGCCATAGTCTTCACTCAATGTCTTCTCATGTCATAGTCTTCAATGTGAATATCTTCACGTACCACCATTGTCTTCATACATTTTTAGGGGTCATCTCCGGTAGGTAAACCAAATCAATGAGGGACACTACCTGCGTTATCCTGCAATTCTCACAAACGCATTAGTCCCTCAACCACATTTGTCGTCAATACTCCAAAACCAACTAGGGGTGACACTAGATGCACTTACAATCTCCCCCTTTTTGGTTATTGATGACAAACTGGTTGAAGTTTTCAACGGGGATAAAATATGTGAAATTGTAAAGGATAGGGAATTGTCTTCATAAGTGGCAAAGGCTCCCCCTGAAGATGTGCATATAAGTAGTTTGCTTTTGAATGCAAATGCACATGGCAGGTTGTACTTGTGGAGATCCTCTTCAACTTATGAAGATAATTCATCATCCATGAAATGATATAAATAGAGAATGACATGCATCATGAAAAATGGACGTATGCAGGATGATCTAAGTGCGGAAGTTATCATCGCACATGCGGAATTTATCATCGCATCACAGTAAAGCAAATAAGTAGCAGACGACCATCGAGTTTAAGTGTTACAACTCAAAGAACCAAATGTATCAAAAGCGAGAGTTGTAAGCACTAGGCAAAATATAACACAACCGCCCATATGAACCCGCTTGAAGACTATCAAACTCATATGCTTCTCCCCCTTTTGTCAGTAATGACCAAAAAGGTTTGAAGACATAGAGCATCTACTCGTCCTCAGAAGAAGTAGATGAAGCAGCAGGGTTGTTGTTGTTGGTTGGCGGTGCAGACGAGCTTGGTGCAGTGTCGATGCGGACAGAAGTAGGCGGCGGTGAAGTAGCATCGGCTTCATCATCGATCACTCTGGCATTAACTGTTGCCGCGGAGGAAGAATAGTCAGAGTCTTCAAGGGATGGAGTGCGACGTAGGACTGCATTCCATGGAGGAGTGGAGTCAAACTTGAAGCGTTCAGTGAAGCCATCGTCTTGAAGATCTGCTTCAGCACTGAGCAGTGTCAAACTCTTCCATGACCGCCGACAGGTCTCGTGAGTGACGAAAGCATTCTTGGTGGCAAGGTTTCGAATGCGATTGACGTCCACCAAGAGGCTTTGCATCTGTCGCTTGAGCCAGTAGTGATGCTTATCCTGTTTCTGATGCAGCGCCACAAGAAGTTCGCGATCATTGAGGATCCAAGAGCGCTTCCTGGGCCTTTGGCCAATTGTGCTCTCAGTAGCTTCAGTCTGCGCACGGTGCGGCAGACGAGTGTGTCCAGCCAGAGGATAAACACGAGTCACAGCTTGGACACCTTCTATGGGTTGAGAGAAGCTATGATGATCCACATTTTGAAGACAAAGAGGCTTCTTGGCAGGCTCAGGGTATATGGCTTCAACTGACATATCAATCTCTGGTAGAAAGATCAAATGATTGCGAGCAGAGAGGGCTGATAGTTGACAGCAGAGTGCATCTTGATGAGGCACATGACCCATGGAGCATAAAATTTCAGGCCAAAAAGATCAGATCCAGATGCAGCCAATTGCCTGATGAAGAAATCTTGCGTGTTGAAGCTAATGCCATTGAGGATGTAAAAGACCAATGTCTTCATGGCTCCTTCAAGTTTTGCAGACGATGAATGCCCTTTGATAGGCCATAGAGTTCGCCTGATGATGTGATGTATTGTGCGAGGCAGATACTCAAGGTCTTCAACAAAGAATTCCTATGGATATTCAGCGTCATGTGGCAGAGGCTTCATCATGCTCAACATCTGACTCATGTTGGGCTCAGGCTTATGGAAGATGCTCTCCAGAGCATCGCGGTGAAGTTGGCAATCTGGTTCAAACAGTTCTCCGGGAGTGGGAAGGCCAGTGAGTTCAATGATGTCCATTGCTTTGGCTTCATGACGAACATTGCCAGACATCCACTCAAGAACCCATGTCTTCGTGTCTCTGTAGTAGCCGCGGATGTGGAGGGTACCATAAAATTGAAGCAAAAGCTCTTCATTCCAGTGTTCTTTGTCTGTGACAAAGCCAAGCAGACCTGCATCTCGAAAGCAGTCAAGTGCTTCTTCTAAGCACGGCAGTCCGGCAATGGCTTCACTGTCGCGGCGCATATGAGGGAAAATGCGCCCTTGATCATACAGAACACAGGAGTAGTAGCTTCGTTGTTGATAACTCCAGAAGCGATCAGATGATATCCTTGGCCTGGTGTAGGGGTTCTTTGCTCTGTCAAAGAAAGTGTTGTGGGCCTTGAAGCCATTGGCATTGAAAGACCCAGTAAATGTGGCAGTGCCTGGGAACCTTGGCAGTCTTGGCTTCGGTTTCTGGACCTGAGGCCTATGCCCAATATGATATTCAAATTGAGGACCAGTGGCATGAGGCGGAGGGACCAGAATGGGCCATCGGACAGTGATTAGCCGACCATAGTTGTATGCTTGCTCAATTGTATGAGGCCTTGGTGGCGGAACAGGAGCAGTGGCTACAACTGAGGCATCAGGCTGCACAATAGGTGCTTCAGGGGCAGTTGTCTCATTGGCTTCAGGCACATTGACTTCATTGGCCTCGGGAGCATGTGCTTCATCGGCTTCATGAGTAGTTGGTGCAGGCTCCACATTCGCTTCAGCCATGACAACGTCAGTGGCTTCATTGATGTTGGTGGTGGTAGCCTCAATGTTTTCAACCTCCACTTGCTGAGCTGGAGGGTCGGGCACTGGCACGTTGATATCAGGAATAACTTCTTCAATAACAGGGGGTGTAGGGACACATTCTGCTTCTTCTTGTGTGTCATCGGCTGATGCAGCCGGATTGTCTTCAGCAGCTTTGGCTTCAGACATAGAGACATTCACAGTTGGAGTGGCTTCTGAAAACACTTGACGTGCAACAGGTTGGTGATGCACTTCTCCTTCTGGAATGCTCGAGAGAGGGGCTTGAGGTCTTTGTCCTTTGCGAAGCCTGCGTAGTGCGGGCGACGCCTTTGGAGATGGAGTTGGCTGGGCCTCAAAGTCTTCCTCATCTTCTTGTTGTTGCTGTTGGGGAGTGACTTGTTGTTGTTGGGGAGTACTTGGGGAGTCTTGTTGCTGTGGGTGATCAGCCCACGATGCATCCTGAGCAATTGGCGTCAGAGGACGACCAATGCTGATGAGTTCGCTGTTCGTCAGAACAGGCGATGATACCGGGTTTGGTTCGATTTGAGGAAGAACGTCATCATCTTCAACATTGTCTTGGGGACCAATGTCTTCAGCAGCGATGGGGTCAACTGCTGGAATGTCTTCAGCTTCATGAGCCTCTGTGGGAGCAGGCTCATGAACTATCATCCGTCTTTCTTGGATAGCAGAGGCAGGGCGAACCATAGAAATAGGTTCAACAATCAAGGGCTCTGTGGGAGCAGCCCGATTCTTCTTGGTCTTTAGCTTCTTCTTCGAGGGAGCAGCATCAGAGGCTTCAGGATTTTTCCTCTTTCTGGCTTCAGCCTCAGCAGCCCTCGTCTTCTTCTGTTCAGAAGCGGTTGACCTGACCTGGCTTCGAGCCTGTCATACTGCTTGGAAATACAATGCGAGGCCCTTCGTGCCTTGAAGGTACAACTTGGTCAGTTGAAGACTTCTTCTTCTTCACAGCCATTATTGGGTCAATGCCAGGACGGCCAAGAGCCTTGCGCTTCTCTGCCTCATTGTAGGCAAGCACGCACTTGTCAGCCAAACTCTTCATGCGTTCTCGAGAGCCTCTGGCTTCTTCACGCTTCTTGAGAAAGGCATCTTTGAGGTCGTGGAGCATGACCTTGAAGTTTTTGACGTCTTGCACGCTAAGTGCAGCCATATGCTTCTTGAACTGAGCCTTTTCATAGTCGATTTTGTTCTTCAGTTCAACGATGCGCTGAGCTAGAGCAAGCTCAGAAGCAATGGCTCCATTGAATGAGACGCTGAGGCCAATAGGAAGTTGCAGATCTTCAAAGCTGATGTTTGGTGTGTCAAACCACTCATCAATGAAGTGATGGATGATTGCCACATCAAAGAGAGGCAAATTGTTGAAAATTTCTGCTTCTTCCTTGCTCTTGATCAGTTGCTCAAGGGCATCATCTGCAAGATCTTCATCACTGGACAGATCAATGTGCTCTTCACTCAAGATGGCAGCAGGAGTCAACGCCTAATCAGTGTGTTGGACGATTTTCTTTTTCTTCTCCTTCTTCTTGGAGATGCGGGATTGATCTTCTGACTGCACACTGGCTTCAGGAGGTGCAGTGGCCAGCGGCTTCGCTCGTGAGGCTTTCGGAGGAGCAGCTGATTTTGAAGCCTTAACTTTCTTTGGCTTCTGCGGCTTTGGAGTAGGAGCAGGAGCAGGAGCTGGGGCTTCATCAGAATCAGCGTCGTCATCATAGTGATCTACTTTGGCACCTTGGACCAAGATTTAAGTGATGAGGCCATCAAGGTTTGAGAAGGGACCGATGACATTGGGTTCGGCGTCACGAGAGCCGTCAGCACGGGGTGCAGAGGGACCAGGGTTGAAGTCTAATCCCAATGCCTTCTTGTTTTCCTTGGCCGAAGCCTTTGCATGCTGGAAGTTGCGTTTGAAGAGATTATCGTCACGACACCAGAGCAAAGATGTCGGGTCCGCATTTTCTGGTTGAGGTCCACGGACCATGCATGGATAGAATCCCTGTGCAATTGCTTCAGGCCTAGTCTTGGGGGGAAGGCCTCGAAAGAGAATATCTCCCCAAGGGCTTTTGATTGCGTTCTTCTCAGCGTACTCCTTGGTCACAAACTTGTACTTGAACCATTGTTCAACCCAATAGCGTCGAATCCATTGGATTCGTGTCTTGCGCTGATTGTAATTCTCTTCGGGATCTGTCTTGTAGAGCTCTGCGAGATCGTCACGCAGATCTTTTGAGATTCCCTCACGACGCTGTCTGCCACCCTTCCTTACTGATTTTTCCGCAGCCATGAACTTCAAATTGAAAGGCTTCAGAACGTTCAGAGGCTTCAAGGGCTTGCGTTTGCTGGACAGACAGGAATTGGCTTCAGGAGAGTGAAGCTGATGCTGTAAGAACTCTGCAAACGAATGCAGACTATGAGAACCAAGGGATTCTCCCATGGACATGTACCTGTGACAGCATTAGAGATGCGAGGGAAGGGGAAGAGGTCATATGCATTCTCAGTAGATTTTGAAGAAAAATTAGTTTGAAGACATTGACCTCATGATGCGAAGACATTCACTTATGTGTTGAGAGTTGGTTCCAGATTTGTACGAATCCGTGGATAAGTACAAGTGAGGAATCGAACTAGATATGAAGCTTAAGTGAATATACTAGGCAGTATGAGATACAGACAGAATAGATCTAGTCATAGTACAGGTAGAAACCAATTTTGGTAAGACGGATGAATCTTTAAGGATCAAAAAGATGGTAAAAATAGAGTTATATTTACCACTCGAAGAACTGCTTGACGGAAAGAGTTGGAGGCCGAGCAGTTCAATCCACTGTGCCCTAACTTGGCAACGGAGGACAGCTACGGCGGCAGCGAAGAGGAAGAGGTCCGCGGCCGGCATGAGGACGGCGTCGGAGAAGTCGCGGCAGCTAAGCGCTTCGTCGCCGGCGTCGTCGGGAGCTAGCGGTGGCGCTAGGGTTTTGACGAGGTGGAGAGGTGGAAGAAGGATTTTCTTTACCGCAGGGGACAAGTATTTATAAGGAGGTGAGCGGCACAGCGCAATTACGCAGGTGCCCCTGGCAGTTCACATCTGAGGGGCACGTGGCAAGCATGCAACATACTCCGAGCTGTCCCACGTTCCCACGCACGCCAGGTTTGTCGGATGGTCGTTCCGGCTTCTCCGGATTTCGACAATAAAGATGAATCATTTTAAAACGGACTTAAAGTTTGTCTCTATATCTTCTGCTGACAAGGACGCAGAGAAGACATTCGACAGTTTCAATAGAATGCATATGATTTGGACAGATCGAGTTTGAGATAGAAAGCA
Source organism: Triticum timopheevii (assembly GCA_963921465.1). Lineage (NCBI taxonomy): Eukaryota > Viridiplantae > Streptophyta > Magnoliopsida > Poales > Poaceae > Triticum > Triticum timopheevii. The sequence goes on from OY997270.1 coordinate 615,123,344, forward strand.
TAGAGAGATTAGGGTCCGATCACATTCACTTAGGTCAAAAGATTCAACAAGGAAGACATAGCTATAAGTGAATGCTATAGAGGACAGAACACTATACATATACATATCAGAAAGCAATCAAATCAACATAGCGAAGAAAATCACGAAGATAGGTTGATATTGAAGACAAATCAAATGCGAAGACATAGCAAAAATAACGCCATGAGTGAAACACTTCAAATAGAGAAATTTGGTGGTGGCATTACCCACCGTATAGGAAGTATTAGACCCAGACACGACGCACAATTATCGTGGCGCTCCGAAGTCAAATTCCACGTTAATGTATTCACACTCAGAATGTAAGTCTTCATTGATTGAAGATATACTTTACTTCGTGTGTTGCACATCTAAGTCGTCAACATGCATAAGTGTTAGGATGTGTGCCTGATCGCAGGACATTTGAGGATTCCAAGATATTCAGCTCACACCGTAACTTGCAAAACCTTTTCTCATCCAAGGGCTTTGTGAAGATATCTGCCAGTTGCTCTTCAGTGTTGACGTGAATGATGTCAATATCTTTCTTCATGACATGATCCCTGAGAAAATGATGACGAATTTCAATGTGCTTTGTCTTCGAGTGCTGGACTGGATTGTTGGCTATCTTGATGGCGCTTTCGTTGTCGCAGAAGAGAGGTACTTGATTCAGATTGACGCCATAGTCCTTGAGAGTTTGCTTCATCCATAGAAGCTGAGCGCAACAAGATCCAACAGTAATGTATTCAGATTCAGCAGTTGAGAGTGATACACAATTCTGCTTCTTTGAAGACCAACAGACAAGTGATCGTCCCAGAAAGTGACATGTGCCTGATGTTGACTTGCGATCCACCTTGTCACCAGCATAATCAGTATCAGAGAATCCAACCAGATCAAATTTTGAGCCCTTTGGATACCATAATCCTAGTGTTGGGGTGTGAGCCAAGTATCGAAGAATTCGTTTCACAGCTAAGTGATGCGATTCCTTTGGTGCCGCTTGGAATCGAGCACACATGCAAACACTAAGCATAATATCTGGCCTAGATGCACATAGGTAAAGTAAGGAACCAATCATGGAGCGATATACCTTTTGATCGAACTCTTTACCATTGTCGTCGGGACCCAGATGATGTTTGGCTGGCATTGGCACCGTGTAGCCTTTGCAATCTTGCATTCCAAGCTTCTTCAGACAATCTTGGAGGTATTTTTCTTGAGATATGAAGATGACATTCCTTTGCTAACGAATTTGAAGACCAAGGAAGAACTTCAGCTCTCCCATCATGGACATTTGATATTGCTCTTGCATCATGTATCCAAATTCATCACTATACTTCTGGTTGGTGCAGCCGAAGATAATGTCATCCACATATATTTGGCACACAAACAGTTCACCATCATATGTCTTCGTGAAGAGTGTAGGATTGAGGGATCCAGGTTTGAAGCCTTTGCTCTTCAGGAAGTCTTTGATCGTATCGTACCAAGCGCGAGGAGCTTGTTTGAGGCCATACAGTGCCTTGTTTAGCTTGTACACCATATCAGGATGTTTTGGATCTTCAAAGCCAGGTGGTTGAGCGACATATACTTCTTCTTCAATCTTGCCGTTGAGAAATGCACTCTTCACATCCATTTGATATAGCAAGATGTTGTGGTGATTGGCATAGGCTAGTAGTATGCGAATAGCTTCAAGCCTAGCCACAGGAGCAAATGTTTCATCGAAGTCAATTCTTTCAACTTGAGTATATCCTTGAGCCACAAGACGTGCTTTGTTTCTGACGACTTGACCATGCTCATCTTGTTTGTTTCGATATATCCACTTTGTGCCAATAATGTTGTGCTTGCATGGATCAGGACGCTTGACAAGTTCCCAAACATTGTTCAGCTTGAACTGTTGAAGTTCTTCTTGCATAGCTTGTATCCATTCTGGTTCCATAAAAGCTTCAGCAACTTTCTTGGGTTCTGATATTGACACAAAGGAAAAGTGACCACAAAAATTTGCTAACTGTGTTGCTCTTGAGCGAGTAAGTGGACCAGGTGCATTGATGCTATCGATTATCTTCTCAATCTGTACTTCATTTGCAACTCGAGGATGAACTGGACGAAGACTTTGCTCATGCTGATCATTGTCATCATTGGGAGGATTGTCTTCAGGCTGAGCATTGTCTTCAGGTTGGTTAGGTGCAGAAATGATAAGTTCCTCTTCAGGCTGTGGTTCAGAAGGCATGATTTCACCAGTTCCCATTAGCTTGATAGATTCGCTGGGTGAAGCTTCATCTAGTGTGCTTGGCAGCAGCTCTCTTTGTGAACCATTGGTTTCATCAAATTTCACATCCACAGTTTCGACGATTTTGTAGTGATGGAGGTTGAAGACTCTGTAAGAGTGCGAGTCCTTTCCGTAACCAAGCATGAAGCCTTCGTGAGCTTTGGGTTCAAATTTTGACTTGTGATAGGGATCCTTGATCCAGCACTTAGCTCCAAATCCTCTGAAGTAGCTGACATTTGGCTTCTTGCCAGTGAGGAGCTCATAGGATGTCTTGTGTAGAAGCTTATGGATGTAAACACGGTTGATGACATGACATGCTGTATCAATAGCTTCAGGCCAGAACTTTCTTGGTGTCTTGTACTCATCTAGCATAGTTCGAGCCATCTCAATGAGGGTTCTGTTCTTGCGCTCCACGATGCCATTCTGCTGTGGTGTGTATGGAGCAGAGAACTCATGAGTGATTCCCATTGTATTAGATAAAGATCAAGTCCGATGTTTTTGAATTCAGTGCCGTTGTCACTTCTGATATGCTTGATCTTGACGCCATAATTGTTCATTACTCGATTGGCGAAGCGTCTGAAGGCATCTTGCACTTCAGTTTTGTAGAGAATTATGTGCACCCATGTGTATCTTGAGTAATCATCAACAATGACGAAGCCATAGAGACAAGCAGTTGTTGTGAGGGTAGAGTAGTGAGTAGGGCCAAATAAGTCTATGTGTAACAGCTCGAAGGGTTGAGATGTCGTCATGATTGTCTTCGAGGGGTGCTTTGCCCTAGTCATCTTACCACCTTCGCACGCACCACACAAATGTTCCTTCTTGAACTTGACGCCTTCGATGCCAATGACATGCTTCTTTTTGGCGAGTGTGTGTAAGTTCCTCATGCCTGCATGCCCCAGCCTTCGATGCCAGAGCCAGCATTCTGATGCCTTTGCAAGAAGACATACGGCAAGCTATGGACCTGCTGAGAAATCTACCATGTACAGATCATCTTTCCTGTACCCTTCAAAGACTAGAGACTTGTCAGATTCCATTAGTACAAGACAACGATATTTTCCAAATATTACAATCATGTTCAAGTCACAAAGCATTGAGACAGACATCAAGTTGAAACCAAGGGATTCAACAAGCATCACTTTATCCATGTGTTGATCCTTTGAGATTGCAACTCTACCTAGACCCAATACCTTTCTTTTACCAGTGTCTGCAAATGTGATGTGACTCTTATCTGATGGACGTAAGGTTGAGTCCATGAGAAGACTTCGATCACCAGTCATATGATTAGTGCATCCGCTGTCCATAATCCATTTTTAAGCATGCAGTGTCATACCCTACAGTGCAGTTAGGGGGATAGGCTTCACCAAGAGTATTGTGAAGCATAAACATTTGACGCGCAAGAGGATTTCTGAAGCTCAAATCAAGATTAGGACAGATAAGATGAACGGCAAACAGTTCAAGAACAAAATACATAGTGAGACCATTTGGGCATTTGATTTTGCGCCCTACAAGATGTTTTAGGTCCCCAGCAATAGCATCGGACGCCTTTGATTTTTGGCTGGAGACCCTTTCCTACAAAAGAGAGTTAATTCTTCTTAACCACCCACATCTTTAGGGGTGGCTTAGAAGCAATGAGTCCAAGTGCAGCATCGAGCCCTAGCAAATAGCCTTGCAGGAGACGAATGATACTCATATGAATAAGCAGAAAAGTTCTTAGTTCTATGAACATAGCGGTTCGAAGACACACGCTCATATTCATAAGATTGAGTACGGTTTCCCTGCAAAACATTGGCGTTAGGGTGACTCAGGTGAGTCCTCGGTCTGTATGAAGCCTTTGGACCATATGACGCCTTTGGTCTGGGGTTTGTCTTCTTCCCAGGTGGTGTCATGATGACATTCACTGGAAGATTATCAAGGCAGCTCTTGGGAACCCAGATCTTCTTCATAGGTGGTCCATTCCTACAGTTAGTACCAATATACCTGGCAAACACTTCACCATTCTGATTCTTGAACAACTTATAGTTTGCATCAAAGGATTCATCAATGATAATGGGGTTAGCACAGGCAAAGCCAGATAAGGTGGATGGATCCACTGAGCGTCCCTTTGCAGCAACCCATGTGGTTTTGGGATACTGCTCAGGCTTCCAGTAGGAACCATCAACATTCATTTTCCTCTCAAACCCAACACCCTCTTTCCTAGGGTTTCAGTTCAGAATCTGCTTTTTGAGGACATCGCAAAGTATCTGATGCCCTTTCAGACTTTTATACATCCCTATTTCAAGCAATGTCTTCAACCTAGCATTTTCATCAGCAATAGTAGTGGCATCCTCCGCAGAGGGGTTAGTTACCACATCAGTTGTTGAAGACAATGCAACAGTAGCAGCAGTGGAACATTCAGCAACAGAGGTAGCGTTATCACGCTCAATGCATTTTAGACATGGTGGTTCAAATCCATCCTGAGCGGGACTGATCTGTTGAGTGCGGAGTGACTCATTCTCTTTCTAAAGATCTTCATGAGCCGCTCTCAATCTCTCAAGCTCTTGCTTCCTTTGAAGATAATCATATGAGAGCATTTCATGAGTGGTTGAGAGCGTTTCATGACGACTTTCAAGTTCTTGGTACTTAGCATGAAGATTTTTTATGTCTTCAACTAAGGACTGTGAACGTGTCATTTCTGCGTCCAGCATGTCATCACTTTTGTCTAACAGTTTTTGAGTATGTTCCATAGCTCTTTGCTGTTCAGTTGCAATTTTAGCAAGTGTTTTGTAGCTGGGTTTGGATTCACAGTCAGAGTCATCTTCACTTGATGTTTGAAACTAAGCATCATGAGATTTTACCTTGGCACCACGTGCCATGAAGCAGTAGGTGGGAGCAGGGTCGTCCTTGTCATTAGCTTCAACATTGGTGTGGAAGTCATTGTCTTCAGTGTTGAAGATGGACTTGGCAACATAGGCAGTGGCTAGAGCCAGACTTGCAACGCCAGGGTCAGACTCCTCTTCAGACTCCACCTCCGCCTCCTCAGAAGCAGACTCCTCCTTAGAATCCATTTCCTTGCCAACAAAAGCACGAGCCTTGCCAGATGAGCTCTTCTTATGAGATGAATACTTTGATGAGGACTTGGAAGAAGACTTTGAAGATTTCTTCTTCTTGTTGTCATTAGAATCAGATTCCTTGCTCTTCTTCTTCTTCTTCTTCTCATTGTCCCACTGTGGACACTCAGAGATATAGTGTCCAGTTTTCTTGCACTTGTGACATGTTCTCTTCTTGTAGTCATGAGTGGAAGCTTCATCATCTCTTGAGCCGGATCGTGAAGACTTTCTGAAGCCTTTCTTCCTAGTGAACTTCTGGAACTTCTTCACAAGCATAGCAAGTTCCTTTACAATGTCTTCGGGATCATCAGAACCGCAGTCAGATTCTTCTTCAGATGAGGAAACAGCTTTTGCCTTCAAAGCGCGAGTTCGGCCATAGTTGGGACCATAGATATCTCTTTTCTCAGAAAGCTGGAACTCATGTGTGTTGAGCCTCTCAAGTATATCAGACGGATCGAGTGTCTTGAAGTCAGGGCGTTCTTGTATCATGAGGGCAAGGGTGTCAAAGGAGCTGTCAAGTGATCTTAGTAGTGTCTTGACGATTTCATGCTTGGTGATTTCAGTGGTGCCGAGAGCATGAAGCTCATTTGTGATGTCAGTGAGGCGATCAAACGTGAGGTGGACATTTTCATTGTCGTTTCTCTTGAAGCGGTTGAAAAGATTGCGAAGAACACTGATCCTTTGATCTCTCTGTGTTGAGACGCCTTCGTTGACCTTGGATAGCCAGTCCCAGACTAGCTTCGACGTTTCGAGAGCGCTCACACAGCCATACTGTCCTTTGGTCAGATGACCACAGATGATGTTCTTTGCAGTATAGTCCAGTTGAATGAACTTCTTGACATCAGCAGGGGTGACACCTTCACCAGTTTTGGGAACGCCATTCTTCACGACATACCAGAGGTCGACATCAATGGCTTCAAGATGCATGCGCATCTTATTCTTCCAGTAGGGATAGTCAGTTCCATCGAACACGGGGCAAGCAGCGGAGACTTTGATTATCCCTGCAGTCGACATAGCTAAAACTCCAGGTGGTTAAACCAAATCACACAGAACAAGGGAGTACCTTGCTCTGATACCAATTGAAAGTGCTAGTTATCGACTAGAGGGGGGGTGAATAGGCGATTTTTAGGAAAGTCTTCAAAACATGGGAGTTTTGAAGACAAACAGTAGAAATGACCTAATTGATATGCAGCGGAAGATAAACTACAACGACCAAACCATAGTCAAGTATGCAATAATGAGAAAGTACAAGACTAATAGCAGCTAGGTAGTAAGGATCAAGATGGAAGATAGTATGAAGCCAATCAACTAAAGTAGTCAAGCAATGAAGTCAAATAGGTATGACAAGTAGGCAATGACTTCACGACGACAAACTCCAAGTAAAGGAAGGGAGAGGATAGAACCAGTCACTTGTTGAAGACACAGGATTTGTTAGACCAGTTCCAGTTGCTGTGACAACTGTACATCTGGTTGGGGAGGCTGAGATTCAACTCAGAAGACCGTGTCTTCACCTTATTCCCCTTGAGCTAAGGACATACAGTCCTGGCCCAGTCACTCTGGTAAGTCTTCAAGGTAGACTCCCAAACCTTCACAGACTTCGTTCACCGGCGATCCACAATGACTCTTGGATGCTCAGAACGCGACGCCTAACCGGCTGGAGGATTCACAGTCCTCAAGTATAATAAGTCTTCAGGTCACACAGACAGAAAGACTTTAGTGATGCCTAACACTCTTTGGCTCTGGGTGTTTGGGCTTTGTCCTCGCAAGGATTTCTCTCTCTCAAAGGCTTCGAGGTGGGTTGCTCTCAAATGACAAAAGCTGTGCACTAACTCTGAGCAGCCACCAATGTATGGTGTAGGGGGTGAGCTATTTATAGCCACTAGGCAACCCGACCTGATATGTCCGAAATAACCCTGGGTCACTAAGAAACTGACACGTGTTCCAACGGTCAGATTTCAAACACACACGGCAACTTTACTTGGGCTACAAGCAAAGCTGACTCATCCGACTCTGGATAAGATTTGCTCTCTTTATCTTCGCTCGAAGACATAGGATTTGAGTTGAGCATCACTTCAGTCATTCCGACTGTGTTCACTTGGACCCCACTTAACAATACGGTGGTTCCTATGACTCAACAAAGAAGAAAAGGAAACAACGAAAACACACAGTCTTCATGCTCCATAGTCTTCACTCAATGTCTTCTCATGTCATAGTCTTCATCTGAATATCTTCACGTACCACCATTGTCTTCAATGTCTTCATACATTTTTAGGGGTCATCTCCGGTAGGTAAACCAAATCAATGAGGGACACTACCTGCGTTATCCTGCATTTCTCACAAACGCATTAGTCCCTCAACCACATTTGTCGTCAATACTCCAAAACGAACTAGGGGTGGCACTAGATGCACTTACAGGACTTGACCCAATGGCTGCCGACAACCGTCATTGAGCAACCAACTCAGACGACGCCAAGTTCGTGGCAAGAGGCACCGATCCAACCATCGGCACACGGAAGCCCCAACCAGCACTACCACGAGCCTCCGCCGATGTTATAACGTGAGGACACCTCTCTAATCGGACCGCAAGAACCCACCTAGGCATAGCCAGAGGCTCGTCCATGGCGCCAGTGTACTGCCAGCACACACCACAGTGAAGGCAGTCACCGGCCCAACCTATGGGGGCTGCACATGGCGGGTGGCAACTCTGGCCACCTAGCAGCCAATCCGGCAACCCCACCCCGCTGCGGCTCTGCCCATAAGGTCTAGTCACCGCCGACCACACCCAGGCCACCACCGGCCAACCACAGCCCCGGCCGCCTCCACGCTCGTGGGGAGACTCCGTAGCACAATCACAGGCCGTCGGCCGCTGGCCAAGAGCCCAAGCCCACCGGTGCAACCACAAGCAGTGGCGCCGGAGCCAGCTAGGCCGAGGCCAGCCCGCGCTTGCCACCCATGGCTCCCCTGGCGGAAGCTTAGATCCGCCGGGGTGACCGCGCCACTCCCTCATCCACTCCAAAGGAGGGACACCCGCAGAACACGCATGCCCCCTCACCACCTAGCTTCCCCGCCGCCACTGCCCCGTGCCGCCGGTGTGCAGCCGGCCGGACGTGACCCCGATCTTGATCGAGAGTCCCAACCCCGCCGCACCGCGTAGGCACACACCACCTGCCCGCGCAGCCACCGCAGCAAGCACGCACGCCTACACCACCAGCGCACCCCACGTGCCTCACCGCCGCCGCGCCCCACACTGAGCACAGTGCCCCCGCCGACCACTGCATTCCACGCCACGCGTTGCCAAACGAGGAGGAAGGAGAGCCCCGCCGCCGCCGATGCGGACCAGGCTTTGCCCGGCTGCACCCTCCGGCAGCGGCGAGGGGAAGGGGAGGCGGAAGGTGGACTAGGGCCGGCAGCGCCTAGGGCTTCGCCCAGCTGCTCGCGGGAGCAGACGGGACAAAGCGGCTTTATTCTCTCGGCTAAAGCTATCGTGTTGTAGAGATGGCATATTCTCGCCATGGATAATTTTCTATGAATAAAGGGCTCTACTAAACTAGTTAAAAAGGGCATATCTCAGGTGAAATGATATTCAATATTTATGTAGTACTGTAAGAAACATTATGTATGCTCTAGGTGTGCAAATGAATTTTCATTTTCTGAGTACATGCAACCAAACACGCTCGTGCGAAATGTAATGCAACTTGCACATGGAGAAGTCACTAGTAGATTCCCCCGCAAAAATGAGAAGAAACCAGCAGATGATTGTCTGCAAAACGATTCACTAAGCCAGTGAAATGAGAGCTGGACACGTACTTTTATAAGGCAGTCTGCAAAAACTTTATTTTGGTGTCCCTGCTAGCACTGACCGGACAGTCCCATATATCTATGTGACTATGTCCGCAACTTTAGAACCCATATCCCCGCACTCAAATCCATACAAGTCACGCAACAAGGTAACACGTAGATCAACATCACAAACAAATTCATCGAACATAGAAATATAGGTAGATACAGGCATAGATAGTTCATCCGACAAACTAATCGGACCCAAAATAGAGAAAATCCAATGGATTAAACTAGATCAAATAAAAAAGACCATACAGAGGGTGATATTACCACTTCTTGGCAGGGCCCTTGCCCTTGCGGTCGGCGACGGGAGGATCATCGTCACTGTATGAGCTGGTGGTGCCGCTCTCCGACGTGGAGGAGATGTAGCCCGCCAGATGATGGATGGTGCGGCCCTGCTCCCGGGCATGGCGTGCCGCCATCGCCTTGGTGCTCTCCTTCTCCCTCGCGAGGCACTCCGAAGCCTCGAGCTCGAGGAAGATCACCTTCGTGTTCTTCCGCCAGAGCCCCCTTGTGTCGGTCTCCTCTATGGTGAGCGAGCGTCACATCAGCCCACGGAGGAGCGCCTCCTCCGGCACAGAGCGTGCACGCTGTCGGGACAAGTCGGGCTTCGTCGTGGCTGCCACCCGTTGCCGCTCACGCCGGGTAGCCTTCGCCTCTGACTCCGGCATGCGCATGCGCACTGGAGCCGCAGGCACAAGCACCCAACACCGTCGGGCTGTGCCGGAGCCGAAGGGGAATGGTCCGCCCTACTCTGAGCGAGAAAGGCAACCATGTGCAATTTTGCGGCGACGTGACCTAGAGGAGCTGGCGATGGAAGCCACTGAGCTCGAGTTTCTGCCGGTGTCTAATCGCGCCCGCTTGATGGAGATGCGGAGCGCGAGCTCCTTGTAGTCGGGGCGCATCGCTGCGGGAGTGCTCATCCTTCATGAGGTTGTCCCAATCCATTGGATTGGACTCGCTGCCGAGCGTCGCCGGAGTTGGCCCTGGCAAAGGAGGCGGAGATATTCGGTGAGAGAAGTGGAGAAGACGAGAGGGAAGCGGAGAGTGGGAGTGGACTGAGAGCTACTAGGGTTCATCAGAGAGTGTGGGGATGGTGGTGGGGGCGGCGCAGGCCATAGCGGGCCAGACTTATGTGGCGGGCGTACCCCGACGCGTCCTGGTGTCCCCATATCCGCCCCAGATATGGGCCGAATATGGAGAGTGTCTGTTAGTCCGGGCAATTATGTTGGATATGGGTAGACCGGTTGGGTGTTTTTTTGGTCTGGACAGTGACCGGGCAGCCCGTCCGGGCGTTTAGGGAGGGTATGGGTCCAGTTTGTAGATGCTATTATGCAGTTCAAAAGTACCTAGGCTATTTGAATTGAAATCTATAAGTTCATAAAAATAGTTTATTTTTTAATTACATAACCTTACATGGTCGGATATCCGAATCAAATTATCAATGGAACAACAAGTAAGATATGGCACAACTGTTGGTTGACATGCTTGATGAACAGAGAAACACAAACCGCCTCTGCCTAGCTACAGCCGCCGCCTCCAAACAAACTAAGATTTTCTGCCTCCCGCCGGTGCCGGTGGCCTTAGGGCCATGAAGGCGGAGTGGATCTCGGCCCTTGCCGGTGAAAGGGCTCCGTTTTTAGATCTGTTTTTGAGCTTTGTTAGGGTTTGTGTGCTGCTCAAAAGGCGAGACCGCGCTGCTCCCTGAAGATGGAATAAAGGTCTCCCCGCCTAGCCCTCGTTCCGGTGATGCGTCTAGCATCATCGGTGGGCATGTGGAGGTGTGTCTCCAGCGGATCTGTCTTTGGTGATTTTGCTCGGATCTGTTCGTCGTTCGTCTTCGTTTATGTGTCTTCAGGTTGGATTCTTTTGATCTACACTCTTCATCTGCAGCGGTTGCTATTCTGGTGCGTTGGTTCCATGGGGCCTTAGCACGACGACTTCCCGACTGTCTACTACAACAACGTTGCCCGGCTCCGGCGAGGGAGGGGCGATGACAGCGGCGCGTCTTCGGCTAGCTTCAGTGCTTGTAATCGTCGTTAGGTGGTCTACGGATCTGTATGTAATTTTTATTATTTCTAGTGTTCGTTGTACTACCATGATTGAAGATGAATAGATTGAAAGTTTTTCAAAAAAAAATGGAACAACAAGTACAAAGCTTTTCATACCTACACTCCTCGCAATTGAACAATTGGACCCACCTCGCTTCTCCTTGCCCTCCTCTTCTTCTCCGACTCCGCTTCAGCGCCCAAGGCGTCCTCTTCTTCTCGGACTCTGCTTCAGCGCCGCCGCCGCGGCCTCTCCCCTCTTGTCCCACTAGCGCAATCACCCAACCAAACCCTAAACCTTACTGCAGCGCTCGACCTCCTCCACACCATCACGACTAGATCACGGCTGCTTTGGATGAGATTTGTCTGCTTCCCCGGACCCATACTCCTAGGATCGTTCTACTGTTCAACTTGGTTCCGGGATAATCGGCGACGCTGCCGAGATGGTTTCAGGGGGAGTCGCTCGTAAGGTAAGAATATGATCATGGCCCCTTGTTCTTTCCGGCTATCATCACTTGTTCGCCGAACCTCTTTGTTCAAAATTTGTTGTCCAACTCCCGTACGTACTAGATTTATCCTTTGTAGAATTTCTCAGGAACACACAAAGATACAAACAATTCTTGTCACGTGGACAACCTGTTCTGGTTTTCGCAATTGTTGTTTTGCACTACTTCCGAATTGATGAATATAGACATTCAGTAACTAAATAGATCCATAATTTTGCAGAAACCAGAGGAAGAAGATCGACTCAGCATGCTGACGGATGACATTTTACTGTCCATCTTGGGGAGAATCGATCTAAGAACAGCTGCCAGGATGAGTGTGTTGTCTACACGGTGGAGGTGCCTTCCTTGGTTGCTGCCAGAGCTCCGCATTGATGCCAAAAATTTCCTATCTGTTCCACACCCGAAGCCTATCGAGGAGAAGGATATGGATGAAGCAATGACGTCTCTAACTACGGCAACTCGGAGCTTCCTCGTTAACCGACATGGAGAGTCCAGCATCTCAACTTTGAAACTTAAGATCTACCTGATCAAGAATTTCTTGTGCGAAATCGGTCAACTGGTAGATGATGCAGTTGACAGTGGTTTGTTGAAAGAATTACATCTGGCTATTCTTGATATTTGGGAGAGGAACTCTGGTGAGGAGTATATGCAACAGCGAGCCCGACAAATAGATGGTTTTTTCAGTGCCTACCCTATTGTGCTCCATTACCTCACAAGGCTCTCCCTATACAATGTACGCATTGACAAATTGGATGCGCACCATCTCCTGTTTGATTGCTGCAAGCAACTTGGGCATCTAAGCCTCTTTTGGTGCGATACTGGTGCTGGTTCCCTGTCTAAGATTGATGCACCAAATTCAAAACTCCGTGTTCTCAAAATCATCAATTGTGCTTTTGAGAGACTTGAATTGGTCTGCCTTCCAAAATTAGAGAAGTTCATTTGGGATAATTGGTTGCCTTACTGTGTGCCATGGGCCGCCTTTGGTTTTGTCCCGTTGCTTGGAGAACTGGTACTCTCACGTGATGCGGTATGTGGTCAACGCGAGTTTAAATTAAGCGAGGTTCTACGTGGAACAACTTGCATACATACTCTCTCATTGGATTTCAAAGGGGAAAATGTAAGTGGTTTATTTCTGCCAAGTATTCACATCCTTTCTTACTTCTGTGTTCATTATGTTGTCATTATTTTCAATGATAGATTGTATATGTATTTATATCCATGATAGACAATCAACATAGCTAATTCTTATTTGATAATATCATCACCCTTCTTGCATATTATACATTCTTTTTTATATCCTCTGATCAGCTTTGGATTCAACCTGAAATGAAGCAACTCCTCCCCGAATTCAGTAAGCTAAGAAAGTTATCCGTAAGTGGTATCTTTGTTGAATTCGACCTTTTATGGACGACAATGTTTCTTGTGGCGGCACCATGCATCGAAATATTACATATTGAGGTGAAGTCTTTTCTCCTTAATTATATTGCCTTCCTTTCCTTATCAACATTTAAGGCTTATTGTAGTTCTTCACATATTTTTGAAAGAAAGATGTTTAAAATCTACATATGTAATGAATTGGTCACATAAATACAGGTATGGAACATACATGTGATGTGGAGGACAATTTCAGGCAGCAGTACACTGAAAGAAGAACTCCTCAATGGAAAATGCACATTGATGGCTCCAAAAATTTGCTTTTGAAGGAGCTACAATTTACTGGATTTAGGTCACTAGAACATCAATTTACATTTATAAGAGCCATGCTAGAGCGAGCTCCCAACTTGCAGCTGGTAGTTCTGAATGGAGACGAGCAATGTGACGACTGTGATGCCCTTGATACACCACAGTGTCCTTCGAAATTTCCAAAGAAGGATGAGCAAGAAATGGTGGTTAGACGAATTCAAGATGGCAAATTCTCGCCGCAGATAGTTTTTGATGAATAAGAAGCTGCTATCAAATAGTTAGAGATGGCATATTTCAGGAAAAATAATACTCAATATTTAAGCTGTAACTATATATGCTAGTGAAGCTCCCAAATTCCCTGGTGTAAAATTGACTTTATATATATGGAAACATGCACTGTGTGAAATCTGATGGTCGGTCTCAGCAGTCAGATTGAGAAGGCAGGACCGCTGTAAGGCAGCCTGCAAAACTTCCTTTCTCGTGTCTCGATATCCTCATGTATCTAATTTCTGAATTTTGATGTCTTTGTGATACATGTTCTAGACTAGCACACATGATTTCTTCGTATGTAACTTATTGTTTTAGGCTTTGCACAACTGGAATTGATGAGAAAAAAACTGTGCAAAGCCTTGGAGGTTGCCTGCTGGAAGTGGTCGTCTTCTCATCTTTGATGTCCTGGCAAACAAGGCCAGCAAAAAAGAAAAAGATCAGTCACTGTTTCCAAAACAATTTAAGCTTTTTTTCTTGCAAACTCCAAAACAATTTAAGCTGATTAATATTGGTATAATTCGTTGAGCAAAATACATACTCCCTCCATTTCTAAAAATAAGACTTTTTAGTGATTTCAATAGGGGATACATACGGATGTGTATAGACGTATTTTACAGTGTAGATTCACTCATTTTTTCTTCGGTCTGCATTGGAATCTCTAAAAAGTCTATTTAGAAACAGTCCGAACAGAGGGAGTACATAATTAAGTACTGCCCCTTATTTCGGTTAGACCAGTGAGAAAAAAAGAATTGTCCATTAATAATCCATCTATGTTCTCATCACACTGACCCGGGATGTACAGACTCTGATAGATATAGCTAGATCGACTAGCTAGTTCATCTAAAGATAAGTTCATAGGTCTGACATAATTATAGTGCATCATCATCATGCTAATGCATTACAGCTACTACGTTTCAACATCTCAGACTCTGATCAGTACGTCGTCCAGACCCCATCCGGGGTGCCCCAGAGGATGTCAGCCGGTGAGAGGTAGAGAGACGACGAGCGGAGGGCCGCCGCCGCTCGCAGGGCGTCCTCCTCATCGGGGTCCAGGCATGGGGGAGGCAGGTACGTCGACAGCAACTCGTAGCGGCCACCGTCGGTCGGGTCCCACGTCGAGTATCCGAAGGGGTTAGTGAGCTCGTTATCCTCGAACGCCAGCTGCGCGGGTTCTGGTTCTGGGCAGGGGAAGCCGCCGTTGCCCTCGCGGAGCCCCGTCGCGACGGCTGGCAGTGACAAGTTGTCGTCGTCGTCATCGTCGAGGATGACCATGGGCTGCTTCATCGTGCCGCCGCCGTTCTTGGACAGCGGCTGGTCGCTGTGGATGATGGCGCTCTTAGCCTCAGTCCGTACGCGTGTCCGGTCGTTCATGGGCACCGCCGCTTCTCCGAGTTCAACAACTTGTTCAGATGACGAAGCCGAGGGCACCACGGCGCGCACGATTTGTCCGGCGAGGCATGCCAATGTGCCATTGTCTTCGTGGACGCTTCTCTGCCGCGCGACGGGCCGATCCGCCGCCTCCCGGAGGTGGGTGGATGCTTTCCTCTTGTGGCCGGAGGCTGACACCATCGACGACTCTGGCGCAGCGGCAGAGTGGACGTCAACGACGCCGCCGTGGACGAATGTGGCGTCGGGCTGGCCGGCGATCATTGAGCGGTGGGAGTGGTGCGTGGCGTCGGGGAGGTGCGTCGTGTACCGAGGTGGAAGGGAGCCGTAGAGTGCTCCGCCCAGATGATCAGCTTCGCCGGTGTTAGCCATCACGAGTGGAATAACCGATCGAATTGGTGTGTCATCGGTGCCCCCGGCCCGCTCTATATCAGCTGGGAGAGGCGCGTGCATCATGGTAATTCCAAGCGGCGTACGAGACGATGCGGAGCCGGATTGAGCCAGACACAAACGCAGACGTACGCGCACGCTAGCTGTTTCTTCTCCTTTCCTAACAAGGACATACATAATCGGTTTCAGTTTCCGATTGGGTGACTTGGACAGTACTCAGCAAGTTCGAAGCCAGCACATGTTGCAACGGGACCCTTCCATAACCTCCACATCTTCCCTGGATATCATGAGCGCCGCCGGATCGATCCGCTGCTTCCCGGAGACCCCGCCGTCGGGCTCGTCTTCTTCGGCGACGGCGGCACCCTCCGCCACCTCAGCTACCTTGGCTTCACCACCTCACCTCCACCCGCTGCGGCCAGATCCGCATGCAAGTTTAGAATGCCAAGTGAAATACGGTGCCACGTCATCACATTTTAGTCCATGGACTGAACTAGCACCATATTTCCACGCGCTTGTTTGAAACTATTTATCTTTATTTTGCAACTGCAATCACTAAAGTGAACATCAGCCAAGCTCAAGCATCAGCGATGTAGTTACCTTTTTAAAAGACCCCGCTAATGCCGGAACGTTCGGAATTTGACCATGGCAAATCGAACATTTTCGATGACAATTTTATTGATGAAAATTTTAATTGGCAACCATGACAACTCCGTGCTCAGTATATTTTACCAGAAAATAGCCATATGTGTCAACTAAACTTGCCATTCTCACATCACTAAAATTCTCATAAAATTGCCATGGTCAAATCCCGAAATTTCAGGATTTATCATTTCTGTTTTAAATGCTATGGTCTTGTGTTCAATTCCACCTTCTTAGTCCGAGTCTGTATCTTACCCCGCTTGGAATTAGTATCCCTTGAACTGGTTTATCATGATTCTGGGTGTGGCATCGATGCCGACACTAAGAGCGCCATCCTCCACATCGACAAGCTGGAGCCCAAGAACGGCGATGGCACAACAGCGCTGGCAATTGTCTTCCACGACGACCACCCTTCACTTCCCACCGTCGATGCAATGTTCAGCGAGCACAACAAAAATCAAAACCCACACCGGTGGCGTTAGAGAAAACAAGGTCACCACGCCCTTCCGGTAACCGACGGTGGCCTCTACGAGTTGCCGTCGACGTACCTGCCCCTGCTGTGCATGGATCCCGACGAGGAGTACGCCATGCGGACCGCGGCGGCTCTCCGCTCGTCGTCTCTCTACCTCTCACCGAAATTCAGGTGCTTCACTTTCGAGTGCTTAAGCTTTCCCCGAGTTCCGAAGCATAGACTGTTCGGCTACAGCCCTCGACAACTGCTGGGACTCAGCAGAGACATGTCGTTGATGAAATCTAGACAACTAATAATCGGTAAATAAAACAAACTTGTCGTTAATCTTTCTACGGTATCTTCATCGATGAGTTATTCTTATCAAAGATAACCTTATTAAGCGGAATTGGCATGAAAGTGCACAATGTGTTTTTTGTCATCATGACGAAACAATAAAGCATTTGTTCTTTCAATGTCATGCAAGTAGCTTCTGGCTTGTATCCTTCATGTAGTGTTGCTAAAATATTTTGCAACTGGTTACATGGTATTGATAACAGATTTAGAATTCTTCTCACTATGAGAGCACTCGCCGTTATTTGGTCGCTATGGCTATCCAGAAATGATAAGGTTTTTAACGATAAGGATACTTCTCTTTTTCGAATTATCTACATGTGTATCAATACACTTTGTTTGTGGTCATGTCTACCGTGTGTGGAGTATTAAGATCTATTTATGGAGCTGTATATAGGTTGGAGAACACAGCCAGGGATACTTTTTCCCAACGTGGCCCTTGTTGTAATCCACTCGAGCGGAGAAAGATGTTTGTGTTAAGGATTAATTAAATCCTAATAATCAATGCTTAGGTCGGTTGTTTAGTTTAGCAACCACCGGTTACCGACTATGTAATTACCGCCTCTGTACATGGGTATAAATACCCTATTCTTCAGTCAATGCAATCACTGTTCATTCCAATCATTCACTCTCTCGTTTTATTCTTTCACACGTTATCAGCCCTTTGCCCTAACCAAGAGCGAGCGATTAGGCAACTAGAGACCGGCAGCGCCGGCGGCGCCCGCGCACATCATCCAGTCACCGGCGACGTCCTTGATGCCCGAGAGGCAGCAAGATTTCTCCAACACCATCGGATGCGTGCGAGCCCAACCCTTCTTGACGCATCCCGTTGTCCCCGGCGGCAGTCCACGCCCTCCAGCGCGTGGTGCGAGCACGCCTCGCCCTGCAGAGCGGCACGACGGCGCAGGTCTCCAACCGGCGCGTAGTCGCGTGGCCTCTTCCTCCCGAACCAGTCCGAGGCGTTCACAGCCCGGCGAGTCTCTAGATCAGAAAAGAAACAAGGTAGTCTTTTCAATTTCGTTCCTGCACACACATCACATGCTTTACCAGGAACAAGGCCAGCAAGAACAATAAAAAGAACGAAGAACAAGAGAAACATAGAAGGAGGACTCTATTTATTTAGTGATGCAAACAGCAAAAAGGAATTGGGATTTTTCACATGCTTCTACCAGCGAGACATTGGCAGAGAAAAAGACGAACAGAAAGAAAGAAGGAACATGGGAATTGGCATCCACGATCGATGGACTGAAAATACAAACCAAGAATTGCTTCAGTATCGGACGCGGAACTGCGCGCTGGTTCATATGGTGTGGTGGTCCAAGCAGCCATGGCCTTCGGCCTCGACATGGATGCGCTTCCACGCGCGACGGGCGGCTCCGACGAGTGACCAGCCACGACGCGGATCCCCTCCTGTACTGGCCTGCGGCGCGAAGAGCTTCTACCGGCAAGGCGGCGCCCTCCGGACGGCGATGCCTCCAAGCGCGGTCGCGGAGGCCGTCGACGTCCGGCTCGCCGTAGGCGACGTGCCGTCGTTCTGAAATCGGCGGCGACGGCTGGGTGAATCCCTAGCCGCACAAGAGAATTGGGGATTCTTATCCTCTTCGCTATTGTTTGATCAAGTCCTCAGACTTTATCTTGACTACGCATAAGTCCCTGTAATTATGATACAGCCCTCAGGCTTACTATTTTCATGATTTTAACCTTCAGGTTACTATTATTGTTTTTTAAGTCTCGGTTTTTCAACACACGGTTGGACAAGACCATAGATTCTTTTCAAATGACCTAGAAATATAATTACGCACCATTTTACATCTCATAAAATATCATTTGAAGCCTCATGTCTTCATATATTACATGAATGTGTATAATTTTGTATTTACATGTATTACCTCAGTAATACTATTGCAACAGAATATTTTGCTTATATCTAAGATCTTATTCCTATGGAATTTAAGACATTGTCTATGTTTTTACCCCTAGCATTACATCGATTTGTGACAACAACTACGATTTTGCAATAGAAATCAATTTTCTTGCAAATCTGAATGAAATTCTAATAAGAATTATACATTGTCATACTTAATATGACAAGCTCAAAGTTTATTTGTGAATCACAAGGTAATGATGACATCTACTGCACAATTTACAGATTATTCATCACTACTGTGAGGTCTACGTCTTGTCATTTTGATAAGATGACTATCTTCAAAGTGCTTTTCCAAATATTAATGTGAGTATTCCAAATGATATTTGTGAATCACAAGGTATTTGTGGTATCTACTGCATCATTTGCAGATTATCCACCACTACTGTGAGGTCTACACCTTGTTATTTTAACAAGATCACTACCTTCGAAGTGCTCTTCCAAATATTAATATTATATGTGACTACCTCAAGATATCATAAGGTAATACTGGCATCTACTGCAAATTTTGCAGACTATCCACTATTACTGCAAGGTCTACATCATATCACTTTGACAGATGATTACCTTCAAAGTGATTTCACACATTTTGCATAACATAAGGTAATAGAATTATGAACATCTGCTGACAAAAGTCAGACTATGTTTTCTATTACTGCGAGATCTACACCGCATCCGGTGATTATCTTCAAAGCGTTATCCTATATAAATTGAAGTCTACACATGAGTGTATAGCATAAGCTATCATAAAATTTGCTCCTCTGAAGCAATAATTGTTGTTCACTAAAATTATTTACTCTCATAGTAATAATAATAATAATAATAATAATAATAATAATAATAATAATAATAATAATAATATTGATCTTACATGTTAAAATGGCATTTTTCTTCTAGTATCAATTATTTAAGCATCATTTTGCTTGAATAAGTCGTGGAAAATTACACAAATATTACTATTTGTGATGATATTGTCGTCCATACATCAAGGTGGAGACAATAATTTATAGCAAAGATCGAGTGTCTCAAACACTTTTACAAGATCCACATCACATTTTTGGTTGTTATTTTATAGTGACTAGCCCCATGTTCGAAAAATTCCATGGCTATTCTCTTGATAGCAAAATATGTACATATTCATTTTATATGTCGCAAACTTCACTTAGTTCTCAAACTAAGTACATAATGGATGGATATTTATTTACCCTGAATATTTCTCTTAAGAGATACATGTTGTCGTGAGCACATCACGAATGATGACTCATTCATTTTTCAAGACCTCAAGTCTATCACATCTCGCAATTCTGTCACTTAATCAACTTCAAGTTGAGATCTCGTAATCAAATATTTTTATATGCCCTTAATACACTTTACATAGAGTTCCTTAAAATCATCAGATTCACCGAACGATTGTATACTATTGTTTGAAATTCTTGCTAGTACCGAGAATACTATGCAAGTTAGTGGTCACAAAATATAACCATGAGGAATTCAAAGTAAAGTAGAGGCTAACAGGAAACCAATGACAAAATTTCCACTTAATAGAGAATAGATCATTTTTCACAAAAATGATCACGAAGACAACTCTGAAGTTCGTCAAATGTGTGGTTATGTAAATATCATACCTATGATTACCAAACCCTCAAACATATGGTCGAACCACACCACAAATTTATTTAAAAGGAAGATGAGTTCATTGGGATAACTTTGAAAATATGCAGATGTACAACCAGAAAATATTCTGGAAGATTGTTCCCAAATCTTCATCAGAAGGAGAACCAAAACCTTGTGCAACAAAAGGATGGTGAATTCCTTTGCACCGATAATATGTTTGCGTAATAAAAAAAATTAGTAATATGGGAGACCTCATGTAATCTCCTAATTATTCCCAAAATATCATTAACTTGTACTTGTACTACTACATGTAGTAGGATGCTCAATATTCTATCTCTTGGATACAATATTTAATAAATTTGACCATATGGTTAAATTCATACTTAGTATTGTTGCGTACAAAATAATTTTTTAAATATTAATAAATTAAATGTCTATTTTGATAGACTTATCCATCCTGGTTTGGGGATGATTAAAAAATTATTGACAATTCTGTTGGTCACAATTTAACAAGTTGCAAAATATCCCAAATCATTAGATTTTATGCGCACCGCATGTGCCATAGGGGAAAACAGTTTTAAGGCACTCTCACCTTAAAATTCTAAATGAGCCACTCAATCTTCCTTGAATACATTAAGAAGATATATGTGGATTAGTTAACCACTATGTGGAATTATTTAGATACTTCATGGTACTCATAGGAACATTTATAAAATGATTTCAAATGTGTCTCTTATCACACACAACCATGCATGATCTTACTAAATAAATTGCTCAACTTATCAAAGTAGGAGCAAATTCTCCTGAAAACAGGATCGAAAAACCCATTCGAATGGACAATGTCATTGAAATCATTTCACAAGCAATGTTTGATTATATTTTGTACTCTATGTACATATCCAGAATGGTTTAACAAAATTTCTTATCAAAGATAGTGAAATTAATTACATGACCAATCTTAAAGAATTGTAAATTTACCAGCCTCTTGCTGGACACACACGGCCTTACACACCGTAAGTATGATCTAAATCATACCAACTGCATTTCATACTACTTCTCCTTGTAGTAACTACGTGGAAATCAACAAAGTATTTCCCATCTGCGATAATTTGGTTACATACCGATATCACCACTCCAGCATACATCAATGGGCACTCACAGAAAATTAGGGATCTATGTGAAGAATAACAATTTATCCGTCAATCAAAATTATTCATAGCCCGTACGCTGATTGCATCAGCAATAAGGATATTTCCGGCATTAGGGGGAGATAAGTACCACAAAGAATGCCAGAAATAAATTAGAAATGTTACCGACATTCAATCCTTATGTCCACGTACTCAAAGAATCTGAACTAGAAGTTTAGATAATCATATATTTGCAACACATTGCAAATCTGCCACATACATTTACTAATGACAAGGTGTCACTAAATTCTATATTCCTGCAGTAAAAGTGTTAGAAAGAGTGGAGGTACCTGATAAACCACTCTTCTCCCCAAATGAGAGCAAGAGGGGGAGAAAATCTGACAACATGAGATATAACTTCTCATTGCTTCCGCGGAAACAAAGGAAATCAGATCCTCAACCAGTAAATGTAATTCAACATCAAGTTGAAAGAAACTTCACTGGATGCTCATCATCCAAAGCCCGACATAAATGTGCACAAATGTTCTTTGCCGGGACATCGAAACACCTTGACTCCATTTGTTATAGGAAATCACAAGGAGTTAAAAAGGAATAAATATATTATCCACAAACTTCAATGATTCCATCAGAATCATATAAACTAAAGACTACATTTGTCGACATATATTTCTTCTTAAATTGCTAAACCTTTTGGGCCCTGAACCAAAATCCATGGTAGAGTGCCTCTTGCACTCATATTGGTTCACATAAAAGGAAGCAAGTAATGAAGAATAGCACTCGCTCTACCAATGAGTAGTATTTATCGCAGTAATACCTACTCCTCATAAGTATCTTCCATATGGAATACTAAAAAATTCTCATTCATAGACAAAGTCAATGAGGTGGTGAGAAAACGAGGCTTGTAGCAAAAGGGTTCACGCAGAGACCCGACATCGATTATGATGTAAAATACCCTCTTGGTATGAGTGGAATTATGTTTCGATACTAAATATCATTGGCAATACAAATAATAATAATATCCTTGCAGTTGATGGATGAAGTGGCTACATACTCATATGAGTCACTCATTTCGGAAATCTCTATTCAAGTCCCTGAAGGGCTTATACTTCCGGATCCAAAAGAAAATCGCAACAAGTTTTGTGTAAAACTTCATAAGTCACTCTATGACTTGAAATTGTCGTAAATCATATGGTACTACCGACTAAATGAGTTCCTTCTTCAAAAGGATTACTCAAAGAATGATGATTGCTTATGTGTTAATAAGGGAATCCCAAATTTGATTTCCTTATATCACTTAGTGTATATCAATGACTTCATCATCAATGTCTATACAAGACCTAAACATACACAAAATCATCTTAAGACGGAAAATTTGGATTAAACCAAATTTAGATTAAGTTTACAACTTGAGCATTCTCTCAAGAATACATATCAGTCTACATATATCCAAAACATATATGAGAAGTTCAATGTGGATATATCACACCAACAAAACATATATGGTCAATATGAGGAATATTAAATTATATCTCAGGTTCACAATAAATCTTGGACAATTCCATCAGGAAAATCAAGATTTGACCATGATATGATATATGATATTGGCTTTTTACTTGATCCCAACAAAGCCATATCAATGACTGAATTTGATGGAATAGCCTTCTTATGGAAGTCATCTAAATAGAATTTAACGGCTACTTCCGCTTATCATTCTGACATAATTGCTTTCTATAAAGGCACTGAAAATATGTTTGGCTTAGCTGAATGATTAACCACACTCAAAACCATGTGGTTGAGATTCATCAGAATAAATTAACTTGATTTATCAAGATGCTACCACTTGTGTTACTCAATACATACAGATTATACGAAGAGCAATATCACAAAGCATATTGCTCGAGATCACTTATCCTGATGAATTATAGAAAAGTGATGAAACAATTTGCAAGCAAAATACTGTGAAAATCCAACATATTATTCACAATGGATGATCATGTCAATGAAACTGGTATGAGACATCCTCGAGATTTGCAAAGTTCAGGGGGAGTAATCTCCCAAACTATAACATGTTACCAATCATCAGATTGTATATATTGTACTCTTTTTCCCTTCATGAGTTTTTCCCTGATGGTTTCTCATAAAAGGTTTTTAATGAGACCATATTGGTACAAGTGTTTAAATATGTCACATCATTTTCTCCTTATATATTTTTTCCATTGGGTTTTAAAGGAGTTTTCAATGACATATCAGATCGCACTCTTTTCCTTTATGAGTTTTCTCCCAAAGTTTCTCATAAAGGTTTTTAATGAGGCAATATCTTTTAATATAATATGCAATACTTTCAAGTTTTCCCCATTGGGTTTTTTAAAGGAAAGTATACAAAGCATATTTATTGTTCTCTAAACTCACCAATGATTTTTCTCCTTCTTCAAAGGTTTTTCTCATATGAGTTATCAAGAGACAATAATCATTATATGTTGCATCATTTTCTCCTTATTATTTTTCCCACCGGGTTTAAAGGAGTTTTAGCAACATATCTACACTATTCTCCTCATATCTTTCCCACGGGGTTTTTGAAGGAGACTTTAAAGATTATACAAGCATTTCTGAAGATGAAGATGATGAGCATTCTCAAGGGCGGCCATATATTAGGAGTCTATCAAGATGATGCATATTCATCTAGTGAAGCATAGATTAGGGGGAGTGTTAAGGATTAATTAAATCCTAATAATCAATGCTTAGGTCGGTTGTTTAGTTTAGCAACCACCGGTTACCGACTATGTAATTATCGCCTCTGTACATGGGTATAAATACCCTATTCTTCAGTCAATGCAATCACTGTTCATTCCAATCATTCACTCTCTCGTTTTATTCTTTCACAGTTTGGATGGGGCGCTAGCGCGGTAGTGGTTGAGGATCGCGAGCGAACTGGGCTGGAGGCTGCCTCGAGGCGAGGCGCACGAGCGGGCGGTCGCGCGCCGCATGCAAATACGGTGCTAATTTAAAATGTGCTTGTCGCTCAACACACATATGAATCTTCGCTCGCGTCGCTCTTCCCTTGGGGCGACTCGGACGACTCCCAGAAACCTAGCTGCTGCCGCCAAAAACTCCCTCCTCCTCTCCCTCCGCCGCAGCCAGGGGATGCCGCCGGGCTAAGCCCGGGGGCCGACGGCGGTGGTGGGGGATCTCCTCTCTCACGCGTCTTCGGGTTGGGGCGGGACCCCTAGGTGTGTGGTGGTGCGGCTGATCTGAGTTTTGCAGCGCGATGGATGGGTGCGGCAGGTGGCGGGTGGCTGGCCCGTCCTTGGACGGCGGCGGCACGGCGGGCGGCCCAGCCTCGGATGGCGGCGTGGCTGCAGGCGCAGCGGCGGCCGGCCTTTTCGGGCGGCGGTCAGCTAGGCTGCGGTGGCATGCAAACTGCCTTCAGATCGGCGGCGGCGCCATGGAGGGCCTGGTGGTCTCGTCAGCGGCATCTTCGGTCAGATTTGTTCTGACCGATGCGACCGATGGTGGTGGTCATCTCTTCCGTCAGAGGTGGCCGGCCTTAGGCTGGGTGTCCGGATCTCCGGGTCCGTGATCCAGTACTGGTTGCGAGTCGGGGAGACATAATTACCGGTGAAAACCGAGCCGACAGCGGGCGAAGGCGGCAATCTACGTCGTTACCTTGATGAAGGCATCGTTGTGTGACTTATGTCGACCCACTCATACTGCTCTGGGGGAAACCCTAGGATCTGGTCTTCCAGATCGGACGATGGCGGCACTACGGTGATGTTTCTCTCTTGGGAGCATCGTTTGTGGAGTAGTGCTGGTGGTCGGAGGCAGGAGGTGGAGTGGCTTCGTCTAGCATGGAGCTTTGGTGTAGATGTCAAGTCATGCCTGACCGGCAGGTGCTATGCTTTGTCATGCCTGGTCGGCAGGTGCTACGCACGATAGATCTTCCAGAGACTTCAAGCTGTGTCGGCTGGTGGTACTTGGCGGCAATGGTGCTGAGGTGTACTGGCGACGACCGCGACGTGCTCAGTAGTTCGCGCGCAGGGTGGTGGCGCCGTTGGGCGCCGTGGTGGCGTTGACGGCAGCTAGACCGGACACGAATGATGCATCATTACAGATCTGCAGATGGAGTGGTGGCAGTTGGCTGCGGCGGCATTTGAGAGCGCGCCGGACCGGTGTGTGCCCATACCCAGCAAGTGGTTTGGTTGGGGCCTCTGGTCTTAGATGTTAGGCTTGTCTGCGAGGTCTGCGGTATTAGGTCCGGACTATCAGCATCCCTTCATCAGCTGGATAGGAGTAGCGACATTTGTCGCATAGACGGTGGCTTCAGACTTATTGTTGTATTTCTTTGTAAGGTCTTTGGTGAATAATTAATAAAATGGCTGCATGCATCGTTCAGATGCAGAGAACGGGGGTGATCCTCCTTTTCTAAAAAATGTAAAATGCGCTGATGTGGCACCGTATTTTGCTTGACGTTACAAGACATGGATTTTTTTGCAAATACACTGCTAGTCGGATCGTAAAATACGATGACGTGGCAGTATATTTCGTTTGGCGTGCACATGTGGCATGGGCTAGCATGCAGCGGCCGAACATTATGGTTTGCATTAACGTCACTATGACCAGCGGGACCCATCTGTCAGTACAAAAGGAAAAATTGACACGAAAAATATTGGCCAATGGAACTCAAACACTTGACGTGAAGCTATAGCGAGCAAGCGTGCTAGTCACTTCACCCTTCACGTTTTGATGTCTATTGATCATAACATTTTTTTGAGGGTCTATAAACCTTTATAGAGATACAGACTAAATCAGGCAAGACAGTAAGCCAAATATATGGCGCCCAAAAGCAAGAGAAGAAGTCGCTTTCGCGAGAGAACGAGCTTCATCATTCAGCTCGCGCTTCTCATGAATGACCATTAGTGCTTTGAAACCTTCACATCAATCAATAATATCTCAAAGAATGGTATCGTACCGGCACAGAGCAGCCGTTTCAATGGCTGCCAGAACATCATTTGTAATCGAACACGCTCGTGCAACATAATTGGGATGCAATCAGTGCGGCCCAGGTCTTCTCCTTCACCATCGTGTGGAGCTTGGGAGGGCCGAGGAGAGGCGTGAGGAGCAGAGAGAAAGGAGGCGGAGAAGAAGAGAGAATGGGGATCGATTGAAGGCACTGTACCTCACATCGGCTCCGACGCCTTTTATGACGCTGGCTCCGAGTGGCTGACTAGTGGCCCCCGCCGATCAAATCATATCCCGTCGCAGGTGCAGGCTCGACACGTGGTGAAAAGGCGGCATGAAAATCGAGGAGTCCCAATCTGATTCGTTCCGTGTACTGTGTCGCGCCCCGTCCGGTGCGCTTCTCCGAAATTTCGAACCCATGAAATCAGGAAACCGCAGGGCAGTCAGTCGCGTCTAAGATTTCGTGTCCTAATTCACTCGAAGGCTTACCACATTTATTTCACCCAGCGACTTCAAGCTACCAGAATTGATCGAGCCAACTGAAGCAAGATTGAAAGTACCAGTGTGCTTCCCAGACTTCTATGAGATGCCTCCGGAGCATTTAATTGAGTCAGAATCAACTTCAACCTTTCTTCACTCGGACCTCAATCCATTCAGGGGATAATGACGAGGACATTTACCTAGGGTAGGGTCTTAGGTCTGACCTAGACGCCCCATCCAAGGACACTGACCTACAGACAAAGACGTTCAAAGATCAACACAAAGTACCGACTGCTGAAGTGCAATCCACTCGACAAAAGACTCCACTCGGATACCCCAATTTCACTCGACCACAGGATAGTCACTCGACCATACGGAGAACCACTCGGAGTACAGAAGATCTAAAGTCACCCCAGGATTCACTCTGTAGTCTAAAAGATCATTTATGGAAGGCGTTACCAGTAACGCCCCATCTTAACTCACATTGAACCCTGTGTAATGGAGGTCTGAGAGGGTCCTGGCGCACTCTATATAAGCCACCCACCTCCTCTGGCAGAAGGGTTCGCATCCCTTGTAACATTCACACATAATCCAGTCGACACAGCCTCAGGGCACCGAGATGTAGGGCTTTTACCTCCTCCGAGAGGGGCCTGAACTCGTAAAACTTGTGTGTACAACCTCACCGTAGCTAGGACCTTGCCTCCTCCTACGTACCCCCTATTCTTACTGTCAGACTTACTCCCACGACAGCTACCGCTAGGCTTTTCCCTAGTATATAGTGACGCAAAATGCAATTCAGATTTCAATGGGGGGGGGTTTTAGCCCTTACCACAAACTTCGTAAATGCCTTATTCCCCAAGGCCTCTACAAAAAAGGGGTGGTCATGTCCCCTCAGAGGTTTTGTGAAACTTAACGTTGATGCTTCTTTTGACCATGACCTGCTTAGGGACACGATGGGGGCGGTTCTTCAACAACAATGCTTTTAGGAAGATAGTGATGCTCAAGCGTCGCCGTCACCGCATCCAACATCAAAGGACAGACTAAGTTTTTCACCCTGAAAAACTAATCCGAGCAATGTCTTCAAGGTAACAAGGCAAAAATATCGTCATTGCCAGGTATAACCAACTTAGATTAGACCAAGCTTTTCACCAGAGCTCGAGATAGGGTACTGGAGAAGCACCATCATCAAAGTCAATCATGTGCTGCGGCCACCATTTTTCACGATCCTAGCAGTTGCATGCAGTGGGTTAGAAGACCAATCACATCATTCAGCCGATTGGCTTTTATCTAAAAAGGGAGGCAAAATCCTATTTCAGGATTGCCAGAGTGTGTCATCACCATCACTAGGTCATTGCGTTTTGGCATATACATCACCGTCGCAGCGATCCTCCATGCATCCGTCTATTGAAAGGTGTTCTGTAATCTCGTTCGGAGCTAGCACCCAAACGCATATTATTTTTCAGAAAAGAAAGATTACATCCAGTCTCTCCAAGAAGCGATACACACAACCATTTAACACTCATCAATTCGGTCTTCTTGCTAATAATAATTTCCTGGTTGATCAATCAAGCTCTATCATTTTCCGCAAAATATATATTTTTACATGGTCTTCGCATTTTTCCCAAACAATACCGAAATCTAGGTTGTGTTTTCGACAAGGGGTGAATTTTATTAACTCAAAGTGAAGCATCAATTGAAGACAAACACAAATGAGCACTCACCCGGTCTCTGCAAAGTTAGAATGCACAAAGAGAACGACGACACGCACACAAAAACGCCGGCAAATAGCAAAGCCATATAAGACCAAAGCTATGCCTAAGCGAGGAAAAAGAAACCCCCCCCCCCCCCCCCCCCAAGTGTTCAAATCTATGATCGACAAACTACATCAGTAAGCGTATTCGCATCAACCATCTCATGACACCAGAAGGACAACGAGCTCCTTCAACAACAATGCCTTTAGGAAGAGAGTGATGCTCAAGCGTCGCCGTCACCGCATCCAACCTCAAAGGGTAGACTCTAAGTTTTTCACCCTGAAAAACTAATCTGAGCAATGCCTTCAAGGTAACGACGCAAAAACATCATCATCATTGCCAGGTATAACCAACTCAGGTTAGACCAATCTTTTCACCAGAGCTCGAGAAAGGGTACTCGAGAAGCACCATCATCGAAGTCAATCATGTGCTTTGACCACCACTTTTTCGCGATCCTAGCAGTGGGTTAGAAAATCAATCGCCGCTGTTGCACAACCATATCCTCTACGTCAAGCCGTCGTTCATAGATTGCATCCCACCATCGTATCTAGAGAGATGAACCCTCACGGAAGACCTTTCGGTGGCACTACAATCCGCAACGAGATCGCGTTGCAGGCTGGAGTGGTCAAACACTGATGACGAAGTACATCACCGATAGCAATCTCACTAGAAATAGCACTGTCCGTCAGCCAAGGGGCCACCGCTGACGCGATCCAGACAGGACGCATCACCGGATGGGCGCAGATGATGCCAAAATCTAGGTTATGCAGTTGAAAAGTACCTAGGCTATTTGAATTGAAATCTACAAGTTCAGAAAAACCGTTTGCTTTTTAATTATATAACCATACAAGGTCGGATATCCAAATAAATCATGTATATATGGAACTACAAGCACAAACAAGCTTTTCATATTTAGACTCCTCGCAAGATAAAAAAGATAGTTGAACAATTTGAGCCCACCTCGCTTCTCGTTCCCCTCCTCTTCTCCAACTCTGCTTCAGCGCTCAAGGCGTCCTCCTCCACCCACGCGCTGCCGCCTCGTCCAGCTATTACTCCCCTCCTCGCCCAAACCCTAAACCTTAGAGCCGCGCTCGATCTCCTCCACACCATCACGACTAGAATCACGACTGCTTTGGATGAGATTTCCTTGCTTCCCCTGACCCATCCTGCTTGGATCGTTCTACTGTTCAACTTGGTTCTGGAAGATGGATTCCGGGGGAGTCACTCCTAAGATTATGAGGTGCAACGGGCGCACTGGATTCTCCAAGGTAAGAATATAATCATGGCCCCTTCTTCTTTCCGGCTATCATCACTTGTTTGCCGAGCCTCATTGTTCAAAATCTGTTGTCCAACTCAAAAAAAAAAATGTTGTCCAACTCCCGTACTAGATTTATCCTCTGTAGAATTTCTTAGGAACACAAAAAGATACCAACAATTCTTGTCACGTGGATAACCTGTTCTGGTTCTCTGGTGTTTTGAACTACTTCCGAATTGATGAATATAGACATTCAGTAACTAAATAGATCCACAATTTCGCAGCAACCAGAAGAGGAAGATAGACTCAGCATGCTGATGGATGACATTTTACTCTCCATCTTGGGGAGAGTCGATCTAAGAACAGCTGCAAGCATGAGCGTGTTGTCTACACGGTGGAGATGCCTTCCTTGGTTGCTGCCCGAGCTCAACATTGATGTCAAAGATTTCTTACCAATGCCACGCCCCAACCCTATTGAGGCGATGGATATGGACAAAGCAATGGCATCTCTAACCAAGGCAACTAGGAGTTTCTTGGTTAACCGACATGACGAATCCAGCATCTCAACTCTGCACCTTAAGATCTACCTGATGAACGCTTCCTTGTGCGAAGCTGGCCCACTAATAGGTGATGCAGTGGGGAGTGGTTTGGTGAAAGATTTGGACCTAGCCATTCTTTACAACAGAGATATCTGGTCTTGTAGTGAGGAGGGTGTGCTACAGCAAGGCCAACCAATAGATGATCTTTTCAGTGCCTATCCTATTGTGCTCCATTGCCTGACAAGGCTTTCTCTATACAGTGTACGCTTTGAGAAATTGGACATGCACCATGTCTTGTTTGACTGCTGCAAGCAACTGAAGCATCTAGCCCTTTATCATTGTGATATTGGCGCTCACTCTCTATTTAAGATTGATGCACCCAATTCAAAACTCCTTGTTCTAGAACTCACCTATTGTCGTTTTGAGATACTTGAGTTGGTCTGCCTTCCAAAATTGGAGAAGCTCAGATGTAACACTTGGTTATCTCGCCATGCTCCTTTGGCCTTTGATTTTGTCCCGTCTCTCCGGGAACTAGAACTCTCATGCGATGCAATACATGGTCAAAGTGAATTTAAATTAAGTGAGCTTCGAGATGGAACGACTTGCATACATACTCTCACATTGGGTTTAATTAGCTAGCAAGAAACATTATACATAAGTTGTATTTCATTTTCGCCAAGTATTCACATTCTTTTTCCCTTTTTTGTATTCACTATGTTGTCACAACTTTCAGAAATACATTGTACATATGTTTATGCATGATAAATAATCTACATATATTTATTTGATATTCTCATCAATGTGATTGCGAATTATACATTCTTATTTTTTTGGAAGTATTTTATCCTGTGATCAGCTTTGGATGCGACCTGAAATGAGGCAACTCCTCCCCGCTTTTTGTAAGCTAAGGAAGCTATCCGTGCGTGGTATATTTGTTGAATTCAACCTTTTATGGACGACAGCATTTCTTTTGGCGGCACCATGCATCGAAATATTGCATATTGAGGTGATGTCTTTGTCAGTATTGTTGTCCTTAATAATTTTGATGCCTTTCTTTTGTCCTCAACAATTAGAGCTTATTGTAGTTCTTTATATATTTTGGCAGAAAGATGTTTAAAACTTACATATGTAATGAATTGGTCACACAAACACAGGTCTGGGAACATATATGTGATGTGGCTGATAAGTCCAGACAGCTGCACACCGAAAGAAGGAGCCCTCAGTGGGAAATGCACTTTGACGGCCCTAAGAACAGGTTCTTGAAAGAACTAGAATTTGATGGCTTTAGGTCACTAGAACAACAATTTACATTTATAAGATCCATGCTGGAGTGAGCTCCAAATTTGCAGATGATAACTCTGAAAGGAGATGTGCGATGTCAGTACTGCGATGCTCTTGATACACCTCGTCCTGTGAAATTTCCGAAGAAGGATGAGCAAGAAATGGTGGTTAGACGAATTCAAGATGGCATATTCTCCCCACGGATAATTTTCGATGAATAAGGAGCTGTACTAAACTAGTTAAAGAGGGCATATCTCGGGTGAAAGGATATTCAATATTTAATTAGCTAGCAAGAAACATTATGCATGCTCCTGGTGTGCAGATGAATTTTCGTTAAGATGCAACTAAACACGCTCGTGCGAAATGTAATGCAATAGGCACATGGAGAAATCACTAGTTGATTCCTCCTCAAAAATGAAAAGAAATTAGCAGTTGATTTTTTTTTCAAAGCAATTCACTAAGCCATTGAAAATGAGAGCTGGACACGTGATGTTTTAAGGCAGTCTGCAAAACCTTTATTTTCGTGTCTCGGTTTCTTCAGCAGTTCAGCTTACATAAGCGCTAGCACACATCAATTTTATTTTATGTATCTTACTTTTTTTGAGACCTTACATAGCTTGACTTGAATTGATTAGCAAAAGCCTTGGCGGCTGCCTGAAAGTGGTCATCAATGATGTAAACAAATTGCATGGCCTTCAGGCAAATGAGGGCAGCAACAGTTTCGTAGAACAATTTCTTCCGATTGTTGTATATTGGAATAGTTCGTTGTATATTGGTAGATTTCGTTCTGGCAATGATATTCGTCTGCCAAACCCGATTTTGACTTGACACGAAATGGTTTTGACCCCATCACAGACTATAAGTTGGCTTAGGCCTGCGTATCACTGAAAGATAATCTCTTCTCTCTCTCTGCCCTCTGTCACCGAGCTGATAACCCTGCTGCAGCGACAGGAGAAGCTCTTCCCGCTTTAGGTGTGTATTGGAATGCGGGGATCGAGGTGGCGGTGCTGCTCCAGGAGGCCGGCAAACTGGTCTCTCTCTCTCTCTCTCTCTCTCTCTCTCTCTCTCTCTCTCTCTCTCTCTCTCTCTCCAACAGCATCCACATCCTCTTCATCCCCTTCACTACCGACCGACCACTGAGCCCTCCACCTGAAACTCCACCGAGCATGGCTCGCTTCATGTGTCGTGTCGTTGAGTTGAGCCTGTGCAACACTTCTTGCTACCATATACAGGTCTCCATCTTGACGATGGTGATGGATCTCACCGGCAAAGGGGCGAAGTGTGAAATGAAGGAGAGGGTTAGGATGGTGTGCTCGCTGGCCCTGATTGGACATGTGGTAGCTCACGTGAGAGGAATATTGAGAGACTGAAACTACGAGATATTACCAATACAATAATGAAATCTAGGTTATGCAGTTCAAAAGTACCTAGGCTGTTTGTGTTAGAGATAACTAGAAAAAAGCCCATGTGTTGCAACGGGAGAAAAAAATAACACACGCTCTTAACCAAACAACCATCACTCAAGACCACAATAGGTCCATCTTTACTTTAGCGAGGCATGACATTTGTGTTGCCTCTTATCCTCCTTCTCACCCTCGCCGGCGGTGGCCTCATTGTTCACACAAGCCAAAACGTGTTTGAATGTGTTTAATCCTAAGACATCTCTCTCTCTCTCTCTCTCTCTCTCTAATATGTTGTTTTCCCTGCGAGGTTTTTCAAAGGTATGCATGTGTAGTTATCGATGTTTCCTCCCTATATGGTTTTAGTGGGTGTTTATTTGCAATCCGGATCGCCGCCGGTACGAAAGAAAAACGGATCGTGTGCTATAGACTATAAGTTTGCTTCCAAAATAATATTTTAAAAAATATTTAACAAGTCAAAATAACATCATATTCAGATTGTACACATTTTCTAATCAAATTTCATATATAACTTGTTAAAATTGGAGTTACAATTTAAAAGATACGGATAATTTAGAAAAGCATTTGTTTGATTTAAATATCTTCGAAAATAATATTTAAAAATATTTAACAGGTAAAAATAACATCAAATACATGAAGAGTTGTTAAAAGATACATGATTTTCTAATCATAAAAAGATTTTTCTTTTGTCTGGAAAAGAACATTTTTGTATGGTCTCTTGTGGACGCAGGTACTTGCGCCCCTATTTCATCACTATTTCTTGCCATACATATCATAGGTACCGGTCCCTCTTTCATCTCTATTTATATCTTATCAAACTTGTCTTTTTTTGTCATGCATGCCTCCTTTTTACTTTTTTTCATGCATGTCCTCTCTTTCTTCTTCTTATATATAGGTGAATAGCGCAACGTCTCATGTTTATCTGATCTCCTCTGCATTTTCTCTTTTATTTCTTTTATAGCCGACCTCCCATCTTTATTTGGTCTTTCTTTTATTTCTTGTCATGCATGTCCTTATTTATTGGGTGTCTCTAGCAAATTTATTTTCACTTTCATGTCCAATCTTGATTTTGAGGTGTTCATCCGCAATCATAATCAGTACCGGTATGAAAAAAAGACGGATAATGCATTATTGACTAACATTGCAGCCTAGATAGTATTTTTTTTAAAGTGTTAACAGGTAAAATAACATCATATTCAGATTCTACACATTTTTTAATTAAATTCCCTATATAACTTGTTAAATTTGGAGTTACGGTTTAGAAGATACGAGTATTTTAAAAAACAAGCCCATGATACTAAGGCTACTCATAGTAGTGAGTATCATGTACTAGTATCATGCATATGATACTAGTGTATGATACTATCTTCATAGTGCATAGTACTTCCTCTGTACCGAAATACTTGTAGTTGGGGCAAACTAGTACTACGGAGGGGGTATCATAGAATAGTATCATAGATGATCATATTAATTACCATGCATGACACAAAGTCACATACCATTTAACATGATACGGTACCTACCTATGTTACTCTAATCTCTCTCTCTTCTTTAATTATTTGCCACATCAGCTATTTGCTATTCCCGAGTGCATGATACCGATTATGATACCACCACTATGCCAGCCTATTGAAGGTATGCTTAGTAGGTGGTGATTAATTAGGGAAAACTTATATAACTGTATGTACTTGGCCCCTCCCATCTAGGGCTGCAAATGAGTCGAGCTCAAGCGAGTTAGAGTTGTCTCAGCTCAACTCATATAAATATTCAAGCGAGCTCAAACTAAGTGAAGCTCATGATCGAGCTGTAGAACAAGACTTGTGCTCAGCTTGTAACAATCTTGAGTTGATCTCGAGCTAGTTTCAAGCTAAATGAGATGGTAAAAATTATAAATCTATGGATGAAAAGCAAAAAAAATTAATGTGAATATTGTAACGACCCGACCCGAAATCGGTCAAGTCTCTGTGTAGCTGTACCATCCCAAGATAATGCTGGCACACACAGCACATTGATGAAAAGATTCATAGTTCAATCACACCTGAATTTTTACACGATTCTCGTATCGAGTCTTTATTACATCATAATAAATTCAGCCGAAGGCCAACTCATGAGAAATAAAGTAAATAAAGTTGCGGAAGCGTAGACGAATAGCGAGTCCATCCGACTCCATAGGGCAATCGCCAAGCGTGGATCGTAGCCTCACTCTTGGTTGGAAAATTCCTCTGCAACATAAGACGTTGCAGCCGTGTAGGTCAGTATTTTTGAATATGCCGGCAAGTCATGAAGAGAGAAGAACAATAAAATTACTAATACTATATGCAATTTGGTTGTGGGGCTCTAAGTTTTATGTTTTTGTGACAAAACCAATTTTTCCCTACAACAAAGGACTTATTTGCAATTACTACAAAATGTTGGTTGTTATTGAGATGGTTCCGCCAATCAATGTCTCATTCCCAATTATTAAATAACCCCTCAATTAATTTATAAAGTTCGGCGTTGAGATTTCCGAAATACTCCAATTTTCAGAGGCTCAAATTGTCCGTAACCGGGGACACGGCTAATCGATTAGGTCTTCACTCTGCGAAGTCTTGTGCACTTTACCGGCAAGAATCGTTCCCTCCTTTTAAGTACTCGCACTGCCTGGTGTTTGAACATGGGACAAACGAAATAGGGTCTTCCAAAGAGTTTCTCTGGGCCACTGCCGGTGCCCATCCAATCCTACCGTTCTTCTACATCTCGTAGCACCGTCCAGCCAGAGTCACGCCTAAGGTCGACCAAGTCAGAGCCCATAATGGCTTGCGGCTGCACAGGTAAGCTTTCGGTCAATGGGGTATCCATCCTTCTCTTCGTGGCTGGGTGAAGCTTTCCACAAGATGTCATGGCGCTTCTCCATGCATTCCGGCCATCCGCTGGTTCCTCCAGGGTGCCCGTAAACCGTCCTCCACCCAGTAGTGAATTTTGAAGTCCATCTTGAGCTTGAAGTCATGAGGTTGTCATCATCTTGACCCTCGCATCTCCCTTATGAATCACTCAACCAACCCCGTCTACGAAAGCATAGCAATCAACTACATCGTCCCGGACATTGGTAACAAGGGAAATGGGTTCATCCTACCTCATGATACTACTCAAGAACATAACTTAAAATTCTCCTACTGCATGCATGGTGGGGAGGAATAATTCTAATGCAACAATATCTTAGGTATTGTAAAACATGATCAAATGACTTGCCTGGTTGACGGTCTTCGAAAGCTAGCGACTCGTAATAGCAGGCCTCGCACTCCGGGAATTCTATCCAGTCAAACATAGCACAAATGAGTATACCACTATATAACATAACAGCAAGTTAATGAAAATCACACTAGCACTCAAACCAAAACCAAAGAAAACTCGAAGAAATCAAATCAAGGTTTTCATCACTTCAAGCAACAACTAAGAAATAGTTTTATCCTACTAAAACTTTTCTCGCTTTGGTCATCCTGCCACACCCATCGTTTCACCACATACTCCACTTCCATGAACTGCCATTATAGTCTAGCAATAAAGAGATGTCCGTGTGTGATGCCTGTCAACAAGGCAAAAGTCATCAGCTACCTTTTGTTTCATCTACCAGAGAAGTAAAGATTCCTCTTGAAATTGTGTTTTCTGATGTGTGGGGTCCAGCACAAACATCTGTTAGTGGTCACAACTACTATGTCAGTTTTGTTGATGCCTATAGTCGTTTCACATGGCTTTATCTTCTTAAGCGCAAATCTGATGTGTTTGATATATTCATTCAGTTTCAATTGCATGTTAAACATCTCCTCAAGCATAAAATTATGCATGTTCAGTAAGATTTGGGGGGGGGGGGTGAATATCGCAACCTCAACACTTTCTTTAATAAGCTTGGGATCTTCCATCGTTTGTCATGCCCACATACACATCAGCAGAATGGCGCTATTGAGCTCAAACATTGCCATATAATTATAACCGGCCTCACACTTCTTGCTCGTGCTTCTGTACCTTTTCGCTTTTGGAGTGATGCTTTTGCCACCGCGTGTTTTCTCATTAATAGATTACCTACACGTGTTCTTAATATGAAAACTCCAATTGAGCTTCTCTTGGATGAAACTCCTGACTACACCTTTTTCAAGGTATTCGGGTGTGCTTGCTGGCCTCATCTTCGTTCTTATAATGATCACAAACTTGAGTTTCGCTCCAAAAAATGTGTGTTCTTGGGGTATAATTCTCTCCATAAAGGCTACAAGTGTCTCCATGTCCCAACTAATCGAGTCTACATATCTCGGCATGTTGTTTTCGATGAGAATGTCTTCCCTTTTTCTGCCATGCCTCAGTCATCCACCACAGCACCATCTATGCATTCATCTCCTCTTATGCCTGGCCAATTTGAAGATGTTGCATATTCGCCTGTGTTGTTACCTAATCATGGTGCAGGAACTGGACGTGGAGCTCGCCTGGAACTTCTCCCTGACGGACCTACTACGCCGCCCGTGGCGCACATCCATCGGTCGGTGCATGTGCATGCACCACCTCCTGCCCTCGACCCCGCCTTGGGAGCCCTGTCTACCATTACGCCGGAGCCCACGTCGGCTACTATGGCTGGGTCGGAGCCCGTACGGAGCGGCCTACGTCGTCGCTTCCTCGCCTGGCCTCCCCTCCATCGTCACCCCCACCATCTGCGCGGGCGTGGCTACCGCCCACTTTTCCTGGGCCTGCAGTGACTCACACGCCGCCTGGGCCCACGTTGCCCAGTCCACCGTCTACCGGGCCGCTGTCACCCGGTTCCTCTTCACCGGAGTTTGCTGGACCGACCTCGCCTGCTCCGGACACCCCGCCTGCTCCGGTAGTCCTTGCTCCGCGGCGTCCACACACGTGCAGTCGCAGGGGCATCGTCCGTCCCAAGGAGCGCACCAATGCCACAGTCACATTCCTTGCTGCTTGTCTGCCTCATGTTGTGGATGATCCAACCGCCGAACCACGCAGTTATCAAGCCGCTATGAGTATCCCACACTAGAGGGCTGCTATGGAACAAGAATATCATGCTCTTATGCAGAATAAGACCTGGACACTTGTTGCACCTCCGTCTTGTGTCAACATCATCGATTCGAAGTGGGTTTTCAAGGTGAAGAAACATGCAAATGGTTCCATTGAGCTCTACAAAGCGCGTCTTGTGGCTAAGGGCTTTAAACAGCGTCAGGGACTGAACTATGAGGATACATTCAGCCCTGTTGTCAAGCATACCTCTATTCGACTTCTTCTATCTCTCACAGTTTCTCGTGGATGGTCTCTCCGCCAGCTTGACGTGCAGAACGCTTTTCTACATGGACTGCTTGAAGAGTAGGTTTACATGAGGCAGCCACCTGGATTTGTTGATCACACTCAACCTTATCACCTCTGTCGTCCGACGAAGGCTCTCTATGGACTGAAACAGGCGCCTCGTGCCTGGCATGCTCGCCTTGCTTCAGCTTTACGCACTCATGGATTCATTCCTTCGACCGTTGATACTTCACTGTTCTTGTTTCAGCGACCGAGTGTGACCATGTACCTCCTTGTGTACGTGGATGATATTGTCCTCGTTAGCTCCACTCCGACGGCTGTTGATTCTCTTGTGACTGCGCTTGGTCGTGATTTTGCAGTTAGGATTTGGGACAACTTCATTTCTTCCTGGGTATTGAAGTCGCTCATCAGTCTCGTGCTAGTTTGGCTCTCACCCAGAAGAAGTACTCTCTTGATCTTCTGCGCCGTGCTGGTATGCTCAAGTGCAAGACATCGCCTATGCCCATGTCCTCCACTGACAAACTTTCAACTACTGATGGTACTCTTCTATCTCCTGAGGATGCTACCGAGTACAGGAGTATTGTTGGTGGCCTGCAGTATCTAAAAATCACACGTCCTGATCTCTCCTTTGCGGTTAACAGGGTGTGCCAGTATCTTCATGCACCTACTAACGTGCACTGGTCTGCTGTGAAGCGCATATTGCGCTATGTGTGTCTCACTGTCTCCTTTGGTCTTCATCCGTGCCCCAGTTCCTCTGGAGTTCTTTCTGCATTCTCAGATGTTGATTGGGCTGGGTGTCCAAATGACAGGCGATCTACGGGGGGACATGCGGTGTTCTTGGGGCCTAATCTGATCGCCTGGAGTGCACGCAAGCAAGCCACTGTTTCCCGCAGCAGCACAGAGGCCGAGTACAAGTTAGTTGCCAATGCGACTGCTGAACTTATATGGATTGAGTCCCTACTTCGAGATCTAGGAGTTGCTCAGCCACATCCGTCGGTCCTGTGGTGTGACAACATTGGTGCTACGTTTCTCTCACCAAACCCGGTGTTCCATGCACGGAGTAAACACATTGAGATTGACTATCATTTTGTGAGGGAACGTGTCGCACAGAAGCTACTACAAGTCAGGTTTATCTTTTCAAAAGATCAATTTGCAGACATCTTCACCAAGCCTCTACCTTCTTCCATGTTTGAGGTCTGTAGGCACAATCTCAACCTCCTAGATGCTTCAGGAGTGAGTTGAGATTGAGGGAGGGTGTTAGACTTGTATATTGGTATGCAATCCATACCATATTGGTATAGGACTTGTATGGAACCATTATATATATATATATGTGTGTGTGTGTGTGTGTGTGTGTGTGTGTGTGTGTGTGTGTGTGTCTGTGTGTGTGTGTGTGTGTGTGTGTGTGTGTGTGTGTGTGTGTGTCATAGGCCACTCCATAGAGGGTTGAGCCAGTTCCCCCCAATACTACGTTTTACAAGGCCCTTGCGGTGCTAGATGGCCCGGTCCGGCTAGCGCTTGAGCTTGGCCAGCCGAGGTACCTCCTTCGCCTTCTCCAACGTCACCCGCTAGGACTCCTCGATGGCACGCAGAAGTGCCTTGGCGTTCTTCCGCCGGAGCGCCGAGCGTCCGTCTCCACCATCGTAAGCGACCGGCAGTAGACCCACACGAGGAGCCACTTGTCCTCGTGGGGCTCCGTCGGTAACTCACGCCGGCGGCGGACAGAGCTCTCGACAGCCTCCCTCTCCCTTGCCTGCTGCCTCTTGCGGCGACCGGCGTGCGCCTCCCTCTCTCGCTTGCGCGTCCGGGCCGGCGGGGCGGGCACAAGCACCCACCTCTGCCCACGAGGAGGGGCAGCAGCCGGTGGGGCGATGGGACGGCGTGGGGAAGCGCCGATTGCGCTGGCCGCCTGTCGGAGCTGCCCATGGGCCGGGAGGGGCCAGCGCCGGCGTCCAAGATGCGCCGATGGGGAAGCGGCCGCTGCGGCGAGGCTGCAGATCTGGAGCTGCCCCCGGTGTCCACCTTGGACCACTCCAAGGCGACGCGGAGGGCAAGCTCATACTCTGGATCCACCTCATCGTAGGAGCGATTGCTGGAGCTCGACGTTGCACCGGATTCGATCGGAATCGATGAGGGGAGAGGAGAGGACGGAGCGAGAGAGGCGAGTGAGTGAGCTAGGGTTTCTGACTGACGAGGCCGATGGGGTTTTTTGTGGGACATCCGTGGGGTCGGTGATGGGCCCGGCTTGTCAGGCGGACACGCCCGGGCGTGCCCGGGCCACCGATATCCGCCCCATATTTGGAATGAATATGGGGGTGCCGGTCAGTCCGGGCGTTTGAGGCCTGTTTAAGGCGTTCGTATGAGTCGAAAAAACCTGGCCAGGCAGTGACCGGGCGGGCGTATGAGGCGGCTTCGAGAGGTCTGGCTGTAGATGCTCTTAGGCTGGCATGCTCGCCCCTGTCAAATGCACACACACTCACACCACCACTATTACAGCATTATTACCCAACATAATCATCATGTGTGTTTGTTTGTTTGTTTGATAGTGTAGTGATTAACATCGATGGAAGAAAACGATCTTGAGTGGGATCTGATGGTCTGCGATCCATCTTCCAATTTACACGTTGTTTCGAAGTTGGTGGATCAGACCGGGGTGTTATTTTGGCAAAGGGAACATGCCCAGCCCAAGCGTTGCTCTCTGGGCGGCCACACCGGTGGTGACCGCGCCCCACCGCGACAAGGAGCCACCCATCCCCTCCCTTTCTCACCGCTGCTGGTTAGCTGGCTAGATTTCTCCTATGGGTCATGGTGTGGGTCCCCCGTCATGGTGGGCCTTGTGGCTTGAGTCCCTCGTTAAGGTGGGGAAGGTGGCAAGTGAAAGCTTTGCACTTCGGCGACGACGGCGGCGACGCTCATTTGTCATGTCCCTCTTGGGACGCCACCTTCGCTCTAACCCCTCTCACCAGCATCGTAGGTGAAAACCCATGTCCGTTCCAACGGGTGGCGGCGACGCGCTGCATAGTGACCCTCTTGGGGACATGGTCGGTGAGTGTGGGTTTCTTCCGCTCACGACATCGTGTTTGAGCTGGTTTGGAACGGTAAAGAATGGTATCGTAGGGGCATGGAGCTGCCGTTTAAATGGCCGCCACAAACTCATTTGTAAACGGACATACTCGTGCAGCATCATTGGATTGCATTTTAGTGCAGCCCATTTTTATAAATGTTAGTTTTTTCCCTTTTGTAGAAATTTCTAAAATATGTAAACTATAATCACTGTATAAAAGTTAGGTTCGAATATTTGTGTATTATAAATAATATAAATACAATAAATAACTTACATACAAATTATTCATGTGATTTAAAAAAATCATTTTTACTTATATTTTTTATATAAACCATGTGTGTATTGGAATGATTAGTAAATACAAACACTTTGAGTATGAATCTGTACAGTATATTTAAAAATGTTTAGTAAATACAAAAAATTATACACTCGAGGCCTATATTTCAATTACTCCCTCTGTTCACTTTTATAAGACCTTGAAGACATTTCAGACAATGTGCAAAACTGTCCATTTTGAGTTGTCTGAAACGACTTACAAAAGTGAACGGAGGGAGTATATGAAATTATGAATATAAGCGGCCAATGAAAATTATGCACAAGTGAAATTTATATGAAAATTATGAATATAGGCGATGAGTAGAAGTTATACACAAGTTAATATTCATAAATGTTTACTAAATATTTGTGTTCATAATTTTGTTTAATATAAATATAATCCACAAGTGAATTAATTGCTTTTTAATTTTATAAGACCTTGATTAGTTTTTCTTTTAAGATCCAGGGAGGTATACATCAATTT
The DNA here is from genome assembly GCA_963921465.1 of Triticum timopheevii. Taxonomy (NCBI): domain Eukaryota; kingdom Viridiplantae; phylum Streptophyta; class Magnoliopsida; order Poales; family Poaceae; genus Triticum; species Triticum timopheevii. Next base: position 615,165,772 of record OY997270.1, read on the forward strand.
GTTGCCAAATCAGCTCCTTACATTCCGGCCCCACTTGTCGTAAAGTGGTTAAACGGGCTAAATCACCTGATCAGTGCTTTTTGCAAAAAGTTTACTGAATGTGCGGTGAGTTTTGCAAATGATTAGGGACCAGGTGATTTTCTGCAAATGAAGCCCGAAATGTGGTGGTTTTATGCAATTCACTCGAGTACTTGCAACTTCGCTCAGCCTTCCCCAACCTACGGGTCGTATCCAACCTTGACAGGTTAAAGATAGTTACCCTAGGTTCTTGCAGCTAGTTATACTTCCTGATTTGATCCTACGATGTGAAGATCGGGCTACTCTCTTGCATAAAGAATCTTCTCATGGGTTTGCGCATCAGATTTCATCGATGATTTCAGTGATTTTACAAGGATGGGATACTAAAGTATGTAATCAGAGAGATCAAAGGGTTGAATCAATCAGTGAATAAAGATTTCTGATTAAGGTGTTCATAAAGAAAACGGTGAAGACTTTCGTCTAAAAAATTGTGCTGTAGACATAACGGCCGCCGTATACCTGTATGATTGACATTGATCACATGGTTGATTCAGTTGACGACGATTAAGAAACTAACGTGTACTTGCGTACACATTCGATGCCTTGGTGTCCATATCATTTTTTTAGGAGTGATTGGTGTCCTTATCATCATATGCTTCTTACGTTGTAATCTAACTTATCGATGCTCAGCTATCAAAGAGGTGAATCACGCGCTTCAAGAATTGGAGGTAGTTGGGCTTGCAGTTAGAGGCTGCTTAGAAATTTTAACTAGTTGGTGGCTAGCGTGACATCCAGCACTAACTAAGGAACAATTGAAGAATGCCAAATTGGTTGTTGAGTTAACCTATCATTTTGAATGTATTTAATTAAGAGACGAGGTAGTATAGTAGAGCTCGCTCGATCTGACCTGCATTGGATGATTAGAACGCGCAAGTCAATCTTTGGAGGTTGCAGCCATGTGCACCTATACGACCGTTGGAACCGTGATCTCATACGTTAACACGGCAATCATTCCTCTCCATCATTCCTCACCTCATTCATAAGGTAGCTAGCTAGATCCCTATTTAAGCACCAACATTGTCACAATCATTCCTCACCTCCAAAACCACTCGATCGCCACAATATCTAGCAAGCTAGCTAACTGCGAGGGAAGCTCAACCATCTGATCACTCCCTGTTTCTTTCTGGGACTCTCAGCACAAAGATGGTGGCTCGGACGCGCTTCCTGCAGCTGTTCGCGGTGGTTCTCGCCTTCTCCTTCGTGCCCGCCAAGTCCGGCTACTGGCTCCCGGCCCATGCCACCTTCTACGGCGGCGCCGACGGCTCTGACACAATGGGTAAGCTAGCTAATCAAGCCTTAACCCCGGCACCATCAGTTTGCCCAATATTACTTATCATGCGTGTGTGTGCAAGTCTGACTATATGGTTTTGCATGTGAAATGTGCAGGTGGCGCATGTGGGTACGAGAACCTGTACAATGCGGGGTACGGGATCAACAATGCGGCGCTGAGCACGGCGCTCTTCAACAATGGCTTGTCGTGCGGGCAGTGTTACCTCATCACCTGTGACACCAGCAAGTCGAACATGTGCAAGCCCGGCACGTCCATCACCGTCTCTGCCACCAACTTCTGCCCTCCCAGCTGGGCCCTCCCCAGCGACAACGGTGGCTGGTGCAACCCTCCCCGCGTCCACTTCGACATGTCCCAGCCCGCCTGGGAGAACCTCGCCATCTACCGCGCTGGCATCGTCCCCGTCCTCTACCAGCAGGTCGCGTGCCAGAGGCAGGGCGGCCTGCGCTTCACCATCAACGGCTTCAACTACTTTGAGCTCGTGCTGGTGACCAACATGGCCGGGAGCGGGTCGGTCAAGAGCATGTCAGTCAAGGGGACCAACACGGCGTGGATCCCCATGTCCCAGAACTGGGGCGCTAACTGGCAGTGCCTAGCGGGGCTGAAAGGACAAGCGCTCAGCTTCGCCATCACCTCCTCCGGAGGCCAGTACAAGGTGTTCCAGGACGTCGTGCCGGCCTGGTGGTTGTTCGGACAGACCTTCTCCACCTGGCAACAGTTCGACTACTAGCTAGCATGAACATTGTACAATTTGTATTACGATTATCAGCTCGCTTCATCAGAGCGAAATGCATGGAATTGTCCAGACGCATACTCATTATCCCATTTTGTTTTTCGGTTCATTGCCCATCGAGTGGATGTAGATTTGAATTGTAAAATCTGTAATCCACGACTCCCTCTATGTCTCCTCTATCTGGAACAATATATACTAAGAGTGGATGTGTGCGCTTTGCTGCATCGTTTTCTCTCCCTCGTTTCACATTTAAGTTTCGCTTCCATGGTTAAATTGAAGTTCTGTTTTACCTGTCTATATAAAATTCTCAGGATAAGTTATCGATGCTGCTAATAGGATAAACAAATAGAGCTATGTAGTTTAGGAAGCAAAACATATGCGATGAAATTACACCTACTGCCAACAGACTTCAATTTGTCTTGACGAAATTCATCTTAATATAAAAATTCTTCATTACTGAAGAGGTCTTATACGCTACAATGTGGGTTTATATAATTTCTCATCTTTTCCATTTAGTCAGATTTCTTTAATTACAATTCCCTCCTCACCTCTCTCAAAGATTTGATCAACGTGTTTGTACATTTCCACAAATTCTTCTCTGTTCCAAAAGTCCCCCCCCCCCCCCCCCCCCCCCCCCGCGCGCAGAAAAGAAGAAGAAAGTATTGAAGTAATTAAAAAATACCACTAAGTGGAAGGTTGCTCTGGTGGTAGGTGATGCTGTCGTTCGAGAGCATCATGGCGACGGTGAAGGTGAAGCAGTACCAGCTGAAGAAGTTGGCGATGTCGCGACGACCGTCAGCGTGCGCAGGGTGAACTAGTTGGCCCCGAAGTTGCACGGCCGAATGCCACAAGCGCCTAGAACCGAGAAGAGAAGGACACAAGGAGTGCGGCAAGCTGGGAGCTGGTAGGGCCCTCACACTAATGACCTTTGGATGTGTTGCACGCCTGGGATGGAGGAAATGGAACGCGGCAGAGAGTGTGTGGATAAACATGCCAATGAAGGATGACATGGTGGCAACCGTGATGGTAGTGCAACGTCTGAGGTAGGTATTGCAGACGTACGCACACTAGTGCAGAACCGGGCATTAGCACCGGTTCGTAAGGCCCTATAGTGCCGGTTACATAACCGGCACTAATTTGTGGTCACTAAAGCCCCCCCCCCCCCCCCCCCCCCCCTTTAGTACCGGTTCAGCACGAACCGGTGCTAAAGGGCAGCCACGTGGCACGAGCCAGCTCCGGGGGCCTGGAGCCCTTTAATACCGGTTGGTAACACCAACCGGTACTATAAGGTTTGGTGGGTTTTTAGTTTTATGATTTCTTTTTCATTTAATTTTATGTTTCCATTTTAATTCTTTTTCGTTTGCTGGTATTTTACGATACTACACATTGTACACGTTATGCATCATGCATCATGCATGCTTTGTTTATTAACGCTGCTGCTATGTTCATTGCACCCGCAGATATAACATGCTCATGCGCATGCTTTGCATCATTACATCATCATATATATATAATAACAAGTCCTACTAATCATGCATCATCATACAACTTCTACTCGTTATTAATAATAAGTCATACGATCATCATCCTCATATATAGTCATCGAACCCAACCCTATATAATTGTTCTTAGCACATGATCATCAGTATCAGGTAGGACCTAAACATCCTTAAGGTAAAATAGCATAAAACAATATAGACCCTAACTCTCCATTATGAAGAATGGCGATCATCCTGTTGCCTTTCGCTGCTTATTGCTTCCAAGAAGCTCCTTACGACTGTCCATACATTTTTTCCATTCTTTGATTGTTATGTCTCTATTTCTTTTAGAAACCCGGTATGGACAGTTGAGATTCGTAGGACGACCTGGTCGTATGTTCAAAACATGAAGGCTACCACGCGTATACATCAGATGAGGCACACAATCATTCAGGATTATCTGTTGAAAAACATAATAATAACTTTGTAGTTAGCAATGATGTACTAGTTTTATAAGTGTGCAAAAAGATGCACGGATGTTGTAATAGTAAAAAATAATTTTACCAGGGTATCTCCATGGTAGTTACCGTAGTTCAACACGTGCACTAGTGGCACGTATTGACCATAATGTTGAGGAGTTTGACTGTAGATATTGTAATTCTCAAGATCAGTACAAAATCCGACCAGATGATTTTTCTCCTGATAAGTTAATTCGGAGCCTTCAGTGTAGTACGTTCTGTCTACCATCTTCCGCACATTCTTTAAAGAATGAAAATAAGCTGTCAATGGAGATAAGTTGTCAACATTATATTTTGAAATAAACAATATAAATTACTTAATAACTATGTTTAGCTCACATGAGGGAAGAACTGGAGGTGTATCCACAAAGACCCAAATCGAAGGTGTCTCTTGCTTGATTGTAGGATCACCAAGATCCATGGTGACAAGCATACCCTCATCAAGGCCATACATCTTGCAAAATGCATCCCAATTTTTGCAACTAAAATGGGTTACACTCTGAGCATTGTACAGCTTTACTTGAAAATCCACACCATGTTCGGTACTTAGGATAATTTTTTTGGTTTCAAAATTTTCATGGTCTTCAAAACCCATCCTCTCCAAGACATAGCGTCTTGCAAAGCATGGGATAAGCTAGTCGAATTGGAAAAGATGAAAAATACACGTTAAAATAGTTGAAGTCGTGCTTAATTACGAAAAAAAAACTATTGTCGTCGTTGCGTACCGTATGAACATCGCAGGTCTCTTCGAGCTTAATGCTGAAGCGCCGATCTTCGTCCAGCTCAATGAACCTGTCGCAGATACCTCGGTCGTCGTGGCACCAGTCGCACTCCCCCGGGCGGTTATCGCCGTCCGATGAGTACGACATTTCCGGCCTACGTTCATAATTTAGTTTTATTAATTAAGTCAACTATCTAGTTCAACTACTAAGCACTTACTATAAATAAATAAGTAGTACTTACTAAAAACAAACTACTTCTATATATAGTAAAATAAATTAGTTTATTAAATCAACTAACAAATTACTTCCTTTTTCTAAATACTATGAACAAAAAAATCATTAAAATTCTATGAACAAAATTAATTACACAATCTAAATATCACCCAAAAAAATCTATTAACAATAATATCACCAAACATGCATATTCAATAATAATATCACCAAAAAAATCTATTAATAGAAAAAAAAATCTATTAACAGAAAAAAATCTATTAACAGAAAAATCTATTAATTCAACTAGTTCAACTAAGCATTTACTAAAAATAAACTAGTTATATTAATTCAACTACTTCAACTAATTAAGCATTTACTAAAAATAAACTAGTTCTATATATTAATTCAACAAGTTCAACTAATTAAGCATCTTCTAAAAATAATCTAGTCTATATATTAATTCAACAAGTTCAACTAATTAAGCATCTTCTAAAAATAAACTAGTTGATCTATATATTAATTCAACTAGTTCAACTAAGCATTATATTTACTAAAAATAAACAAGTTAATATATTAATTCATCGATGATAACATTTCTAATTAACATTCTAAAAAAAAAACTAGATAGTTCTAATTCATCTAAACATTATATATAGAAAACAGAAAATAAGTAAAAAAATATGTGTGTGTGTGTGTATGCGTGTGTGTGTGTGTATGTGTGTGTATGTGTGTGTGTTTGTGTGTACGTGTCTGTGTGTATGCGTGTGTGTGTAGTGTGTGTGTATGCGTGTGTGTGTGTGTGTGTGTGTGTGTCTGTGTGTGTGTAGTGTGTGTGTGTATGTGTGTATACGTATGCGTGTGTACGTATATACGGCACGTACGGGTGGCGCGGGGCAGCGACGACGACGGGCGGCGGGGGCGGCGACGACGGGCGGCCGGGGGCGGCGACGACGGGCGCGCGGCGGGCCGGGGGCGGCGACGACGGGCGGCCGGGGGCAGCGACGACGACGGGCGTGCGGCGCGCGCGGCGACGACGACGGGCGGCGGGGGCGGCGACGACGACGGGCGGCGGGGGAGCGCGGCGACGACGACGATGGGCGGCGGGGGCGGCGAGGGCGACGGCACGGCGGCGCGGCGGCGTCGGCGAGAGATCGAGCGAGCGAGAAACGTGGAACGAAGTGGCGACGATAACTGATTTTTCGTAAGTGCCATATATATAGGGGGAGCCTTTAGTACCGGTTGGAGCCACCAACCGGTACTAAAGGTCTGTTTTGGCCAGGCGGCGGGAAACGAGGCCCTTTAGTACCGGTTGGTGGCTCCAACCGGTACTAAAGGCGACGCATTAGTACCGGTTGGAGTCACCAACCGGTACTAAAGGCCGTGCGCTGCCACCCGCGGTGCGCTATGTTTAGTCCCACCTCGCCGAGCGAAGGGCAGCCGCACTAGTTTATAAACCCAGCCGCGGCTGCCCTTTCGAACTCCTCTATATAGCAGGCTTCTGGGCCTAACTATGGCGCGCTGCCCGGTGAGCCTCCTTGACCTTCTGGGCCTGCATTTGCACACCCTAGGTCTTGTAGGCCCACCGGACAGCGCCCCAACATTTTTTTAAATTTTTTTCTTTTCTGCATTATTTATTTTCTTCCTCCTCCTCCTCTTCTTCTTCTTCTTCCTCTTCTTCTTCCTCTTCTTCCTCTTCTTCTCCTCCTTCTTCTCCTCCTTCTTCTTCTTCCTCTTCTTCCTCTTCCTCTTCTTCTTCTTCTTCTTCTTCCTCTTCCTCTTCTCCTCCTTCCTTTTGCCATAACAGAAGAAGTCCGGAGTTGTAATAAGTTATTAAAAATAAAAAAGAGGTGCAATGCTCGTTAATTTGCTTCAAGCCTTTTGGAATAGTGTAAACTGCACTGTGCGTAGCTCCGTGCAATCTACCATATTCCTAAAGGCTTGAAGCTAAGCAACGTGAGCATTGAGCCTCTTCTTCATCGTCTCTGCACCCAGGGCTTATAAACCGCTCCTACTCCCTCTCTCTTGGCGAGGTGGGACTAAAAAACAGCTTACCCTTTAGTACCGGTTGGAGCCACCAACCGGTACTAAAGGTGGTGCGCTGCCTGCACGAAATTTAATTAGTGTCATTTAGCTCAAAACAAATCATTAAATGCATGAAAAATATCAAATGAAGGCAGAAATGGTTGAAAGTTGATGGCGTCGCTTTGAATGATGCATACTGAATGCACAAAAAGTCTGGAGTTGTAATAAGTTTAAAAAAATGAAATGCCTTTGTAACAGATGAGTTTAATTCCGTCAAAAACCTGAATACTTCGAAAGAGATTATCCAGTTTGTAAACGAAGTGCATCCAGTTTTTGCCGTAACCCTCTCTACTTTTTTGAACAATCTATGTGGGTGAAATGATGATACCATGCCAAGTTTCAACTTTTTCAGAGTTCATTTGTAGTGCTTTTCAATTTCCAGGTCATTTAGTTCTCAAAACAAATCATTGAATGCATGAAAAATAGCAAATGAAGGAAGAAATGGTTGAAAGTTGATGGTGTCGCTTTGAATGGTGCATACTGAATGCACAAAAAGTCTGGAGTTGTAATAAATTTAAAAAAATTAAATGCCTTTGTAACAGATGAGTTTAATTACGTCAGAAACCTAAATACTTCGAAAGAGATTGTCCAGTTTGTAAACGATGTGCATCCAGTTTTTGCCGTAACCCTCTCTACTTTTTTGAACAATCTATGTGGGTGAAATGATGATACCATGCCAAGTTTTAACTATTTCAGAGTTCATTTGTAGTTCTTTTCAATTTTCAGGTCATTTAGTTCTCAAAACAAATCATTGAATGCATGAAAAATAGCAAATGAAGGCAGAAATGGTTGAAAGTTGATGGCGTCGCTTTGAATGGTGCATACTGAACGCAAAAAATATAAGAGCATTTACATCACGATCTTATATTTATTTAGAGTCTAAACTGTCAATAAGATCTTATAACATCAAAAATACTTTGATCATCAATAATCTTTGTGTGTACAATCTGAATTGTCAATATGAGTTATCAACGATTTATAAACCGATGAAGACTCATATTGCGGCCACAAATTCTACACATAGAGTTTAATGAAGACCAAGTGTTTGTGATAGTTTGAGAAATAACATATTTAAGGTGGTAAAAGGCTTGTTAGGGGAGCGAGGTGGGACTAAAAACAGCTTGCCATAACCTCATTAGTACCGGTTCGTGGTACGAACCGGCACTAAATGGTGATGGTGGGGCCATAGCCTGACCGCAGGCTGACACATCCCCTTTAGTACCGGTTCATGGCATGAACCGGTACTAAAGGTTCGCCACGAACCGGTGCTATTGATCGCCGCCACGAACCGGTGCTATTGTACACATTAGTGCCGGCTCTAATACAAACCGGCACTATTGGGCTTCACGTATGACCCTTTTTCTACTAGTGGCACCGAAGATGGTTGTGAAGTTCCTCCGGCTGGAGAAGACAATGAGGTTAGTGGCGGCATTGACGCTTGGCATGTGGTACACCGTCGTCCGATACGCTAGCATGTTGAACAACGTTCAGATCAATCGTCCTAAGCTTCTCAAACGTCTCATTCGCTGTTATAATCCATATTCTCTTAGTTTTACTAGTCCAAAATTAATTTCAAAGAAACTCACGGTGTTCAATTTTTATGAAACTAGAAGATAGCCCGCACGTTGCTGCAGTAATCTTGTTAAAAGCAATGACTAATTAGGTGCTACATAAACAATTGAAATAAATAAAAATAAATTTAAGATATTCTTGATTTACACCTTAGAAACATTAAAAGAATATGAAGCATATAACGAAATGATATAAAAGAGAGAAAATTAGGATGCAGTTAGAAGACTGCTAATTCTGAAAATAGTGAAGGGTAAACTATATAATTATGCTCCAATAGTCCAACACATATATACCATGTCCATGAGAGTACAAAACTTAGTGCAAATAAAGTTAACTGATGACTTAACATGCATGAACGGACTATTAACGCAAAAGGTGTAAATTATAACTTAGATGCATGACTTGTTGATGTGGCATTGTTGTACAACTAGAAAAAGTAGGTAATAGTATTTCTTTATTTTCACTACCAGAATAACTGGCGATGCCGACGGCCGAACCCAGGCGATGCCGACGGCCGAACCCCGTCGGCATAGATAGTCCTATCCCGAAGGCCCAGCCCAGGCCGTCGGCATATAAAAGCCGTCGGCGTATATCAATCTATGTCGACGGCCCCCGTCGGCAAAGCTTAGCCGTCGGCGTCGATAGAAATATGCCTACGGTGGCCGTCGGCATAGAGGAGGCCATCGGCATAGCACGTGGGCCCGGCTACCCGGACGGACACGGCCTTTTGACGGCGTCAATCTACGTCGACGGGCTAACGGCGGCCGCCGGCATAGACGCCACGTCATCGATCCGCGTCGCCCGCCACGTCATCGATCCGCGTCGCTCGCCTGTCCGTGGGGTGGCAAATCTATGCCGACGGCCTGGCCGTCGGCATAGGTCTGGCCCATGGATGTTGCCACGTCATCGATCCGCGCCCTTAGGCACGTCATCGATCCGTGACCGTGTGCGCAGGTATGCCGACGGCCTTGCCGTCGGCATATCTCTATTTTTTTATTTTTATTTTTATTTTGATTTACTTTTCCCTGTTTTTTTCACAACATAAATGTGCCTTATCTAACAAAAAAACATACCCAGATGGTATATCGATTGCCCCCCACACGGACGTTGCTGCCGCCGCGCCGTGCCCCACAGCGATGCCGGAGATGGGGGGCACACCCCGGAGCTGCGTGCCGGGTGCCTGCGCTAGCCACCACGCTTCCACAACCGTAGGAGGGCCCAAAGCAACACCTAGCAGCATTGCTACCCCCCTGGTACACCCTCCCGTCGAACCGGGCCCTCATACATGCGGGGCGGTGTGGTGCCATGTCTGAAGAGGCGGGACAGGGGCCCTGGGGGATAGCAATACCACCGGAGCGTCGCACCGGGCCCTCATACATGCGGGGTGGTGTGGTGCCATGTCCAAATTAGAGACGGCACGCGTCTCCGGGGTGTGCCCCCTCACACGGACGGCGCCGCCGCCAGCACCTGAAGGGGGGAAACGGACGCGTCGGGTCTACACGGAGGGGATCTTACTGTGGGTTTGGCTCGGATGTTGCTCTAAAGTGTTCGTATGGGCTGACCTAACACGACCGGGTGGATAGTTCCACTGGTCAAAACCCGTCCGTGCAAACTCAAAGGGCTAGATCCCGTGGTCAAACGCTACAGGGTTAGGCGGGACGGGGGCCGTGGGGGGTAGCAATGCCACCCGAGCGTCGCACCGGGCCCTCATACATGCGGGATGGTGTGCTGGCATGTCCGAAGAGGCGGCACGCGTCTCCGGGGTGTGCCCCCTCACACGGACGGCGCCGCCGCCGTCACCTGGAGGTGGGAAACGGACGCGTCGGCGTGACACATAGGGGATCTTACTGTGGGTTTGGCCCGGATGTTGCTCTAAAGTGTTCGTATGGGCTGACCTAACACGACCGGGTGGATAGTTCCACTGGTCAAAAGCCGTCCGTGCAAACTCAAAAGGCTAGATCCCGTGGTCAAACGCTACAGGGTTAGGCGGGACGGGGGCCGTGGGGGGTAGCAATGCCACCCGAGCGTCGCACCGGGCCCTCATACATGTGGGGTGGTGTGCTGGCATGTCCGAAGAGGCGGTGCGCGTCTCCGGGGTGTGCCCCCTCACACGGACGGCGCCGCCGCCGGCACCTGGAGGGGGGAAACGGACGCGTCGGCGTGACATATAGGGGATCTTACTGTGGGTTTGGCCCGGATGTTGCTCTAAAGTGTTCGTATGGGCTGACCTAACACGACCGGGTGGATAGTTCCACCGGTCAAAACCCGTCCGTGCAAAGTCAAAGGGCTAGATCCCGTGGTCAAACGCTTCAGGGTTAGGCGGGACGGGGGCCCTGGGGGTAGCAATGCCACCCGAGCGTCGCACCGGGCCCTCATACATGCGGGGTGGTGTGGTGGCATGTCCGAAGAGGCGGCACGCGTCTCCGGGGTGTGCCCCCTCACACGGACGGCGCCGCCGTCGGCACCTGAAGGGGGGAAACGGACGCGTCGGGTCTACACGGAGGGGATCTCACTGTGGGTTTGGCTCGGATATTGCTCTAAAGTGTTCGTATGGGCTGACCTAACACGACCGGGTGGATAGTTCCACTGGTCAAAACCCGTCCGTGCAAAGTCAAAGGGCTAGATCCCGTGGTCAAACGCTACAGGGCTAGGCGGGACGGGGGCCGTGGGGGGGGTAGCAATGCCACCCGAGCGTCGCACCGGGCCCTCATACATGCGGGGTGGTGTGCTGGCATGTCCGAAGAAGCGGCACGCGTCTCCGGGATGTGCCCCCTCACACGGACGGTGCCGCCGCCGGCACCTAGAGGTGGGAAACGGACGCGTCGGGCCTACACGGAGGGGATCTTACTATGGGTTTGGCCCGGATGTTGCTCTAACGTGTTCGTATGGGCTGACCTAACACGACCGGGTGGATAGTTCCACTGGTCAAAACCTGTCCGTGCAAAGTCAAAGGGCTAGATCCCGTGGTCAAACGCTACAGGTTTAGGCGCGACGGGGGCCCTGGGGGGGGGGGGGTAGCAATGCCACCTGAGCATCGCACTGGGCCCTCATACATGCGGGGTGGTGTGCTGGCATGTCCGCAGAGGCGGCACGCGTCTCCGGGGTGTGCCCTCTCACACGGACGGCGCCGCCGCCGGCACCTGGACGCCCCTCCAGGTCCCCTCCGTGTAGACCCGACGCGTTCGTTTCCCACCTCCAGGTGCTGGCGGCGGCGCCGTCCGTGTGAGGGGCACACCCCGGAGACGCGTGCCGCCTCTTCGGACATGCCAACACACCACCCCGCATGTAAGAGGGCCCGGTGCGACACTCGGGTGGCATTGCTACCTCCCCCCCCCCCACGGCCCCCGTCCCGCCTAGCCCTGTAGCGTTTGACCACGGGATCTAGCCCTTTGACTTTGCACGGACGGGTTTTTACCAGTGGAACTATCCACCCAGTCATGTTAGGTCAGCCTATACGAACACTTTAGAGCAACATCCGGGCCAAACCCACAGTAAGATCCCCTCCGTGTAGGCCCGACGCGTCCGTTTCCCCCCTCCAGGTGCCGGCGGCGGCGCCGTCCGTGTGAGGGGGCACACCCCGGAGACGCGTGCCGCCTCTTAGGACATGCCAGCACACTGTACGGCATGTATGAGGTCCCGGTGCGATGCTCGGGTGGCATTGCTACCCCCTAAGGCCCCCGTACCGCCTACCCCCCCAGGGTCCCGGTGTCACGGTCGTCGCACCGGGTACCGGGTCCCACACAGACGGTAAACTAAAAATCTAATAATTGAATTGATTAAAAACTCCGGTATTCATCATTGAAAACGTACTATCACTCTGAAACCTTTAGTGCCCGAGCACCGGGTCGGCTGCCCGGGCACTAAAAATTTCAGAGTAATTGTCCGTTTTCTTCATATAAGTCTAATGAATACCGGAGCTTGTAACGTATGGATTAGTGAACTATTTAAACAGATCAAATTGCTTTCCCCTCGGCGAGGTGGGACTATTTTAAAAAAAATTGTGGTTTGCATATATGCTGACGGCCTAGCCGTCGGCATAGGCCTCCCATCTATGCCGACGGCCGGGCCGTCGGCATATATGCACGTTATCCACTCCCCCGGGCTGCTGACATGTGGGCCCAGGCCTATGCCGACGGCCATGCCGTCGGCATAGGCCCAACCTTATCCGCACTGCACCCGACCGCACCCGACCTCCTCCACTCATTTTCTCCCTCAACCGTACCCGACCCCGACCCCTACCGCCGCCGCCCACCTCCTCCGCCGCCCGCCCTGAGCATGCCACCGCCCGTGCCGCCCCGCCCCGAGCGCGCCGGCGCCGGCACCTCCCCGCTCCGACCCACGCCGCCCCACCCCGAGCTCGCCGCCGCCCGCGCCTCCCCGCCCCGACCCCGAGCCACCCCGCCCCGACCCCGGGCCGGCCGCCCCGCCTCGACTACGCGGCGCCCTGCGCCGGCCGCCCCGCCCCGCGCCGGCCCCACGCCGCCCCGCCCCGCCCCGACCCGCCTCTGACCTTCCGGCCCCGACCCCACACCGCCCCGCCCCGACCCCCCTCGGCCGCCCCGCCCCGACCCCCCTCCGGCCTCCCCGCCCCGACCCCCCACCGGCCTCCCCGCCCCGACTCCGCGCCTCCCCGCCCCAACTCCGGCTGGCCCTCTCGAAGGTGAAAATTTTATGTATTTTTAGTGTTTTTTAGTAATTTTGTAGCTAGTTAGATAAATATTTAGATAGTTAGATACCTAGTTAGATAGATAGTTATATAGATAGTTAGATAGGTAGATAATTAGATAGTTAGATAGATAGATAGATAGATGGATAGATAGATAGTGAGATAGTTAGTAGGTAGATAGTTAGATAGTTAGATAGATAGTGAGATAGGTAGTAAAAATTTTTGGTTAGATGAGATGATATATGTTGCAAAAAAAATTGGTTCGATGAGATGAATCAATGATTATGACGAATAGGTGATAATGATGATGATGAATATGTGATGACGATGATGAATATATTGTTAATGTTTTTAGTTTTTTTGCCTACATGATGCAAAAATAAATGAATGCATGTTTAAATGTTTTAAATATGCTTTATGAGTTGTGATGTTCTAATTTTTTTTGTCCCGATGGGATTTGCAGGCTTTGTGGTGTTGCATTTCATCAAACTGACCGTCGTCCGACGCGTTGTTCCCTGAGCATCCTCCTGTTGTTCGACTCCTTCCCCTACAGCCGAGGGTGAGCTACAAGTCCATCTCCTCCATTTTTTGATGTCACTAGATTTCATTCTCAAGTCAACTGGCGTAACCTAGGCGTCTCCCATCCGAAAGGGTTGCATCGATAAATATGCATTCAATTGCATATTTATCACCGCAGCTCTTTCGAATTGTCCAGCGTTTTCCACGGACAGCCCGAGGATGTGTAGATTGGGTATTTTCTCCATGTTCTACCCCGTTCCAAGACAGGATTTTGGCGGCGCCTCCCCATTGTTCTCCGGAGCACATTCTCTCGGCTATTTGCCGAGACGTGTATCTGGAGAATAGCAGGGAGGTGCTGCCAAAATTTTGTCTCGGAACGGGGTAGAATGGAGAACGTACTCAATCTACACATCCTCGGGTGGGATTAGGACCCATCTTTACCTATTAGAGATGTAGGTGGATTCAACGCGGTAGAAACTGAAAATTTGATGTGATTAATTTAAGTGAATCCTTAATTATGTTGTGTGGTTTGCAAAATAGCAGAGGATGGCAGATAATCAGTGGATGTACAGTGGTTTTATCCGTCGAAATCGAGTAACATCAGAGTGGATCACAAAAACCGATGTGTATTTGAAGGAGATATTTCGTCGTCCAATGAGAATTATCCCACCATGCCCCTGTGCGAGATGTGCCAGACGTCACCGTAGAAATCAGACGGACATGAGTGAGCACCTTCGCACGCACGGATATATGCCAAACTTTGACATGCCACCGATAAACATAGCCGAGCAGGACCGTGGTAGAGAGGAGGTGATGCAACAACGCATCAAAGGATATGAGGACGACGGGGTCAGGGACATGCTAGATGATGTCATTGTTGCAGAAGCGGCAAATGCGACACCTTCAGAGAATGAACCGGAGGAGCCGGAGGCAACCGCAAAGGCCTTCTTGGAGGTCCTGGCCTCGTCGAAGAAACCTCTTTATGCGGGTGCAAAAATATCTCAGCTGGATGCCATCTCGCAACTGATTGCAGTCAAGGCTGAGTACGACTGTAGCCAGAAATGCTTCGCAGCATTCTTGGGAGTATGGGCTAACAGCCTCCCTGAGGGTCATGAACTGCCGAAAAGCATGTACGATACAAAGAAAATCATGAAGGCACTCTCTATGGATTATGAGAAAATAAATGTTTGCCCGAAGAATTGCCTTTTGTTTAGGCACGAGTATGCGGATGACAAGTACTGTAGGCAGTGCGGTTCGTCTCGGTACATTGAGGTGGTCGGTGAGGATGGTGAGAAAAAGCAGCTAACCATCCCCGTTAAGGTTCTTCGGTATCTTGATTTTATAAAAAGACTGCAGCGCCTTTTCATCACGAAGGAGTCTGCCAAAATGATGAAATGGCACAAGGAAGGTATAAGGTACAATCCAAAAAAAATCATACATCCATCGGAAGGGGAAGCATGGAAGTCGTTCGATGAAGAATACCCCGAGGAAGCAGCCGAGGCTGGGAATGTCAGAATAGCCATATCAGGTGATGGGTTGAATCCATATGGTATGTTGTCCAATCCATACAGCTGCTGGCCCGTGTTTGTAATTCCGCTCAATCTTCCTCGCGGTGCCCTAATGCAACGCAAGACCATGTTCTTGTCGCTCATCATTCCAGGGCCTGATTAGCCGGGGAAGCAATTGGGTGTGTTTATGCAGCCGCTGGTGGATGCTTTGCACCATTCTTGGTACTTTCCGATGTTGACATAGGACCGGGATCTGTAGAGAAATTTCTTGATGAAAGTTTGGTTGCACTATTGCATGCATGACTTTCCCGGCGATGCTCTATTCTGCAGATGGTGTACAAGTGGGAAGATGCCATGCCCAGTGTGCATGCAGGCTCTGCGAATGATTTGGCTGATTAAGGGTGGCAAGTATGTAGCCTTTGACCTGCATCAACAGTTCCTCCCTCCAGACCATCCAGACAGGGAAGACAAGAAGAACTTTACGAAAGGTCGGGTTGTTCATGAAGTAACCGAGATTCCAACATTTTCAGGGGCAGATGTTCTTACTTAGCTAAAAGCTCTCCAGCCTAAAGTCAAAGGCAAAGGCAAAGCCAAAGCCAAAGGCTTCGAGGGATATGGTGAGACGCACAACTGGACTCACATAACCCCCTTCTCGCAGCTTCCCTATTTCAAGGACCTCAAACTTCCTTACAATATCGATGTGATGCACACCGAAAAGAATGTGGCAGAGTCCCTTTTCCGCACGATCCTCAACATTCCTGATAAGACAAAGGATAAATTTAAAGCTAGAGCCGATCAACAGATAATTTGTGATAGACCACGTCTGAACATGAAGCCTCCCACAGGCGGTCGAAAAAACTGGTTCAAGCCAGATGCTGACTTTGTCCTTAAACCCAGAAAAAAAGGAAGTACTTATCTGGCTAAAACACATTTTGAAGTTCACCGATGGTTATGCATCGAATATAAGTAAGGGGGTCAATCTTTCAACGGGCAAAGTGACCGACCTGAAGAGTCATGACTACCATGTATGGATTGAGCGGATAATGCAGGTGACGGTTCGAGGCTATGTCCCCGAGCATGTCTTGCGAGTGCTTGCCGAGCTAAGCCATTTCTTCCGCACGCTCTGTGCTAAAGAAGTAAGTAAAGACGTGATTGAAAAATTGCATAAGAAGGCACCAGAGTTGATAGTCAAGCTAGAGAAGATCTTTCCGCCAGGCTTCTTTACACCGATGACACATCTCATTCTACACCTCGCGAACGAGGTATTGTTGGGCGGGCCTGTGCAGAATCGCTGGCAGTACGGCCCTGAGAGACAGAACAAGCATCTCCGACAGAAATGTGGAAACAAAGCTAAGATTGAAGCTTCCATAGCTGAGGCAGTTATCCTAGAGGAGGTGTCAGACCTCAGGAAATCATACTTTCTAGACCACGTTCCCCATCTGCATAACAAGGTGCCTCGATACAATATAGAAGAGCCGAACTATCAACCCAGGCTCCATCTATTGAACGCGCAAGGTGGGAGGGCTGGGGCCTCGAAACCTTATAACATGCCACAACAAGAGTGGGAGGACCTCATGTTCTATATCTTGCACAACATCAAGGAAGCTGAGGAAGTGTGGATGAGGTAATACCACTACACCATTCCTTTATGTCTTCCACAACATCATGTTCTATGTTCACTTAGTCCCAGTCTAACACCGCATTTCTTTTTTCTAGTGATTTCGTTCAAGAGGAATGGACGGGAATGAATCCACCTACTCAGGCGGAGGCACTTACTCTTCTCCGCCATGGAAACCCTGGACGATAAAAATTTGGTTGCTTGGTTCATGGAGAAAGTAATTTTCCACACTCCCTATTAAATAACTAGTTCAACATTTATTAGTTAACTAACTAGCCGTCAACCCGTGCACTTGCACGGGCTAGCACTTGTAATATCAAATACAACAAAATTATTGCTAATTAGAAATGTCGGACAATAATACGAATATGTTGATATGGGTTATCATTGCTATACATGGATGTTTATCTTTGTTGGACAAAGGGTTCAACAATGTTACATTGCTTTGGATTATTTTGTGCTTAGATTGTTTGCGTCCAATTGTGTGACAACCTTATCAATATTGTCATTATATGTTGGCGAGAAAGCACAGATTTATAGATGATATGTGGAAATATGAATGTGCTACCTTATGAAAGTTATATTAGTGTAAGTCTATATCTATTATGTTGGTAGAAAATGTGGTTACAAATGCAAATGTTGTCACATATATCATGTATTTCTGACCTATAAGTTTCTAAGAAGGATCAACTGTCATATTGTGATATATATCTTCATGTCTTGTCCTACCTAAAAAAATCATATATATATATTGTTTTTTTGCCAGGCAAGCATTGTAGAATTATAAAAAGTATGTTTCTATACACAATAATGGACGTATGCATGCACGGCTTTCTATCAACATACCTGATATCGTAGCTAATAATATACATATATAAAGAGGAGTTTGTCGTATATTCTCATTACTATAAGCAGCATATATTATCCAGATTTTAAATTCTGGTCTTAACCAACAAAGTGTCATAGAATTTCTTTTATGATTAATATTTTTATATGAGATCCTTGGATTGCATCTTTTTTTTCATTTTATATGTATAGTTTTTTTTTTGAACTATGTCCAAGATGCCTTTTTTTGGACTTGGTCATCTCTATTCAGCAAGTTTTCATTTTTACATTGGACATTAATTTCACAGTTCAATGGTGTAGTTAATTTTGGTGACGTGGATTAGTGAGAAGTATTGAAATGTGCGGCTATGCACAGGAGCCGTGGTGGCATAAAAAATGTAGAGGAGCCCAGATAGATGTTTTATCTTTTTTTTAGGAAGAGACGTCTTTTCCTTTTTTAATTGGCACAAAAGCTTCACGACTCCCATCTACTTTATCGGTAGAGTTGTAACGGAGCAGGCTATCTTTTTTTTTTGAGACGGAGGCTATCAATATTTTAAAGGAACAGATCGATGTTTTTTTTTGTCCCTCAAAACAGATCGATGTTTTTTTTTGAGGGTACAGATCGATGCTTTTTTAGAACAGATCGATGTGAGGTGCTAATTTTCTAGACGGGATCCTGGGAACCATGTTTGTCTAAAAAAATACAGAGCGGATGGATATGATTTTTTTTTCTTTTTGGAGGAGAGTTGCTTTTCCTCTATTTTTTTAGTTGGCAAGTTTAAGAACATTGTACGTGTCAGGTGCCATATTTTGGGATGGTACCATCTGCGTTACGCAAAGTTTCCTTTTTATCATGGACGTATATTTTACAATCCAACGGTGTAATTAATTATGATTAATTTTGATGATGTGGATTAATTAGAAGACTTGAAAGGTGCCTCCAATTAGTAAATATAAGATGCACGCAACAATTTCAATTATACTTGTAGGGAAAAGATCCGAACATATCTATGGATGATGAATTGAGATGGGTTTCCATGGGTTTTGACCCTGCCGTCATGACATGTAAAAAGTATGATGTGAATGGGTATCGCTTCCATATAGAGGAGCACCAGAACAGCCGGCCTGATCCCAAAACTATAAATACCGGAGTGTACACCCCCGGTCAAAATTCAGTAGACTACTACGGAAGGGTACAAAATATATACGAGATTCAATTCCACCAGGGGCGCGAGACCCTAAGTCTGCCTGTGTTCAAATGTCGATGGTTCGATCCGCGGGAGGGTGTAAAACATACGTCTTCCATTGGTTTGGTCGAAGTTAAACCATCAACCGTCTATGCCAGAGCCGATCTCTTCATTGCGGCTACCCAAGCTACACAAGTATATTATCTGCCTTATCCATGCCAGAAAGAGTACCTAAAGGGTTGGGAAGTTGTGTTCAAGGTGTCGCCACATGGTAAGCTACCGAACCCGAATGAAGACGATTACTACAACATTAACCCCATGACATATGAGGGAGTGTTCTATCAAGAGCAACCTGATGATGATGATGTGGTTAGAAACGATGACGCTAGAGCATTGGGTGATGATGATGTGGATCCAAACGACGACGATGCACGGAATGATGGTGAGACCATTGTCAATGAAAATGACATACTTATGCTAGAAAAGTTAAATGAAGATGCTGACGACGAGAAAGAGCCTCCACCTCCGTCAGACAACGAAGATGATATGATTGATAGTGATGATGAGACGGACCGAGAAAGAGCTTACAACAGTGATGATTCATATGGTTTCTAGCAGATGTACGTTTCAAGTCTTTTTATGCATTTTTATAGTTTAGGAATATGCCTTTTTATGCATTTTTATTAATGTGTTTATTATCATGCCTTTTCCTTCATTTTATTAATTTACTAATTGCTTATTCTCTTTTCAATGCAGGTTCGTGGAACATGGGCAAGGGGAAGGCCGACGGCGTGGGTTTCCTACACAAGGTCGCCGGCCTGCCTAGTCGGAGTGGTCGAGCACGTAATCCTCCCCCCCCCCCCCCGGCTACTTGACGATGAATCCTCATGAAGGAAATATGCCCTAGAGGCAATAATAAAGTTATTATTTATTTCCTTATTTCATGATAAATGTTTATTATTCATGCTAGAATTGTATTAACCGGAAACATAATACATGTGTGAATACATAGACAAACATAGTGTCACTAGTAAGCCTCTACTTGACTAGCTCGTGAATCAAAGATGGTTAAGTTTCCTAGCCATGGACAAAAGAGTTGTCATTTGATTAACGGGATCACATCATTAGGAGAATGATGTGATTGACTTGACCCATTCCGTTAGCCTAGCACTTGATCATTTAGTATATTGCTATTGCTTTCTTCATGACTTATACATGTTCCTATAACTATGAGATTATGCAACTCCCGTTTACCGGAGGAACACTTTGGGTGCTACCAAACGTCACAACGTAACTGGGTGATTATAAAGGAGTACTACAGGTGTCTCCAAAGGTACATGTTGGGTTGGCGTATTTCGAGATTAGGTTTTGTCACTCCGATTGTCGGAGAGGTATCTCTGGGCCCTCTCGGTAATGCACATCACTATAAGCCTTGCAAGCAATGCAGCTAATGAGTTAGTTACGGAATGATGCATTACGTAACGAGTAAAGAGACTTGCCGGTAACGAGATTGAAATAGGTATTGGATACCGACGATCGAATCTCGGGCAAGTAACATACTGATGACAAAAGGAATAACGTATGTTGTTATGCGGTTTCACTGATAATGATCTTCGTAGAATATGTAGGAGCCAATATGAGCATCTAGGTTTCGCTATTGGTTATTGACCAAGAATAGTTCTAGGTCATGTCTACATAGTTCTCGAACCCGTAGGGTCCGCACGCTTAAGGTTTCAATGACAGTTATATTATGAGTTTATGAGTTTTGATGTACCGAAGGAGTTCGGAGTCCCGGATGAGAGCAGCTTCACCATTACACATTGAGCTCCAGCGTAGGAAATTTTTTGAAATTACTACGTTCCCCAACAGTGGTATCAGAGCCAGGTTTTATGCGTAGATGTCATATGAACGAGTAGAACCAAGTGAGTTGTGGGCGATACAAGTCATACTGCTTACCAGCATGTCATAGTTTGGTTCGGCGGTATTGTGAGATGAAGCGGCCCGGACCGACATTACGCATACGCTTACGCGAGACTGGTTTCACCGTTACGAGCACTCATGCTTAAAGGTGGCTGGCGGGTGTCTGTCTCTCTCACTTTAGCTGAATCGAGTGTGTCTACGCCCGGTCCTTGCGAAGGTTAAAACAGCACTAACTTGACGAATTATCGTTGTGGTTTTGATGCGTAGGTAAGAACGGTTCGTGCTAAGCCCGTAGCAGCCACGTAAAATTTGAAACAACAAAGTAGAGGACGTCTAACTTGTTTTTGTAGGGCATGTTGTGATGTGATATGGTCAAGACGTGATGCTATATTCTATTGTATGAGATGATCATGTTTTGTAACCGAAGTTATCGGCAACTGGCAGGAGCCATATGGTTGTCGCTTTATTGTATGAAATGCAAATGCCCTGTAATTGCTTTACTTTATCACTAAGCGGTAGAGATAGTCGTAGAAGCAATAGATGGCGTAACGACAACGATGCTACGATGGAGATCAAGGTGTCGCGCCGGTGACGATGGTGATCACGACGGTGCTTCGGAGATGGAGATCACAAGCACAAGATGATGATGGCCATATCATATCACTTATATTGATTGCATGTGATGTTTATCCTTTATGCATCTTATCTTGCTTTGATTGACAGTAGCATTTTAAGATGATCTCTCACTCTAAATTATCAAGAAGTGTTCTCCCTGAGTATGCACCGTTGCGAAAGTTCTTCGTGCTGAGACACCACGTGATGATCGGGTGTGATAGGCTCTACGTTCAAATACAACGGGTACAAAACAGTTGCACACGTGAAATACTCAGGTTAAACTTGACGAGCCTAGAATATAATAGATATGGCCTCGGAACACGGAGACTGAAAGGTCGAGCGTGAATCATATAGTAGATATGATCAACATATTGATGTTCACTGTTGAAACTACTTCATCTCACGTGATTATCGGACATGGTGTAGTTGATATGGATCACGTAATCACTTAGAGGATTAGAGGGATGTGTATCTAAGTGGGAGTTCTTAAGTAATATGATTAATTGAACTTAAATTTATCATGAACTTAGTCCTGGTAGTATTTTGCAAATTATGTTGTAGATCAATAGCTTGCGTTGTTGCTTTGATATGTTTATTTTGATATGTTCCTAGAGAAAACTGTGTTGAAAGATGTTAGTAGCAATGATGCGGATTGGATCCGTGATCTGAGGTTTATCCTCATTGCTGCACAGAAAAATTATGTCCTTAATGCACCGCTAGGTGACTGACCTATTGCAGGAGCAGATGCAGACATTATGAACGTTTGACTAGCTCAATATGATGACTACTTAATAGTTTAGTGCACCATGCTTAACAGCTTAGAATCGGGACTTCAAAGATGTTTTGAATGTCATGGACCATATAAGATGTTCCAGGTATTGAAGTTAATATTTAAAGCAAATACCCGAGTTGAGAGATATGAAGTCTCCAACAAGTTCTATAGCTAAAAGATGGAGGAGAATCGCTCAACTAGTGAGCATGTGCTCAGATTGTCTGGGTACTTCAATCGCTCGAATCAAGTGGGAGTTAATCTTCCAGATAAGATAGTGATTGACAGAATTCTCTAGTCACCATCACTAAGTTACTAGAACTTCGTGATGAACTATAGTATGCAAGGGATGACGAAAATGATTGCCGAGCTCTTCGTGATGTTGAAATCGACGAAGGTAGAAATCAAGAAAGAGCATCAAGTGTTGATGATTGACAAGACCACTAGTTTCAAGAGAAGGGCAAAGGGAAAGAAAGGGAACTTCAAGTAGAATGACAAGCAAGTTGTCACTCCCATGAAGAAGACCAAAGCTAGACCAAAGCCTGAAACTGAGTGCTTACACTGCAAAGAAAATGGTCACTGGAAGTGGAAATGCCCTGAATATTTGGTGGATAAGAAGGATGGCAAAGTGAACAAGGGTATATTTGATATACAGGTTATTGATGTGTGCCTTACTAGTGTTTATAGTAGCCCTTGAGTATTTGATACTTGTTCGGTTGCTAATGTTAGTAACTTGAAACAGGAGTTACAGAATAAACAGAGACTAGTCGAGGGTGAAGTGACGATGAGTGTTGGAAGTAGTTCCAAGATTGATATGATCATCATCGCACACTCCCTATACTTTCGGGATTAGTGTTAAACCTAAATAAATGTTATTTGGCGTTTGCGTTGAGCATGAATATGATTTGATCATGTTTATTGGAATACGGTTATTCATTTAAAATCGGAGAATAATTGTTGTTCTGTTTACATGAATAAAACCTTCAAATGGTCATACACCCAATGAAAATGGTTTATTGGATCTCGATCGTAGTGATACACATATTCATAATATTGATGCCAAAAGATGCAAAGTTAATATTGATAGTGCAACTTATTTGTGGCACTGCCGTTTGGGTCATATCGGTGTAAAGCGCATGAAGAAACTCCATAAAGATGGATTTTCAGAATCACTTGGTTATGAATCATTTGATGCTTGCGAACCGTGCCTTTTGGGCAAGATGACTAAAACTCCGTTCTCCAGAACAATGGAACGAGCTACTGACTTAATTGGAGATAATACATACCGATGTATGCAATCCGATGAGTGTTAAAGCTCGCGGCGTGTATCATTATTTTCTGACCTTCACAGATGATTTGAGCAGATATGAGTATATCTTCTTGATGAAACATAAGTCTGAAACATTTGAAAAGTTCAAAGAATTTCAGAGTGAAGTAGAAAATCATCGTAACAAGGAAAATAAAGTTTCTACGATCTGATCGTGGAGACGAATATTTGAGTTCGAGTTTGGTCTTCATTTGAAACAATGTGAAATAGTTTCGCAACTCATGCCACCTGGAACACCACAGCATAATGGTGTGTCCGAACGTCGTAACCGCACTTTATTGGATATGGTGCGATCTATGATGTCTCTTATCAGTTTACCACTATCGTTTTGGGGTTATGTATTAGAGACAGCCGCATTCACGTTTAATAGGGCACCATCTAAATCCGTTGAGACGACACCGTATGAACTATGGTTTAGCAAGAAACCCAAGTTGTCGTTTCTTAAAGTTTGGGGCTACAATGCTTATGTGAAAAAGTTTCATCCTGATACGCTCAAACCCAAATCGGAGAAGTGCGTCTTCATAGAATACCCAAAGGAAACTGTTGGGTACACCTTCTATCATAGATCCGAAGGCAAGATATTCGTTGCTAAAAATGGATCCTTTCTAGAGAAGGAGTTTCTCTCGAAAGAAGTGAGTGGGAGGAAAGTAGAACTTGATGAGGTAACTGTACCTTCTCCCGAATTGGAAAATTGTTCATCACTGAAATCAGTTCCAGTGATTCCTACACCAATTAGTGAGGAAGCTAATGATGATGATCATGAAACTTCAGATCAAGTTACTACAGAACCTCGTAGGTCTTCCAGAGTACGGTCCGCACCAGAGTGGTACGGTAATCCTGTTCTGAAAGTCATGTTACTAGACCATGATAAACCTACGAACTATGAGGAAGCGATAATGAGCCCAGATTCCGCGAAATGGCTGGAGGCCATGAAATCTGAGATAGGATCCATGTATGAGAACAAAGTGTGGACTTTGGTGGACTTGCCCAATGATCGGCAAGCCATAGAAAATAAATGGATCTTCAAGAGGAAGACGGACGTTGATAGTAGTATTACTATCTACAAAGCTCGACCGTTCAGAAAAAGGTTTTTCGACAAGTTCAAGGTGTTGAATACAATGAGATTTTCTCACTCGTATCGATGCTTAAGTCTGTCCGAATCATGTTAGCAATTGCCACATTTTATGAAATCTGGCAAATGGATGTCAAAACTGCATTCCTTAATGGATTTATTAAAGAAGAGTTGTATATTATGCAACCAGAAGGTTTTGTCAATCCTAAAGATGCTAACAAAGTGTGCAAGCTCCAGCAATCCATCAATGGACTGGTGCAAGCATCTCGGAGTTGGAATATATGCTTTGATAAGTTGATCAAAGCATATGGTTTTATACAGACTTTTGGAAAGGCATGTATTTACAAGAAAGTGAGTGGGAGCACTACAGCCTTTCTGATAAGTATATGTGAATGACATATTATTAATTGGAAATGATGTAGAATTTTTTGGAAAGCATAAAGGAATGTTTGAAAGGAGTTTTTAAAAGAAAGACCTCGGTGAAGCTGAACGTGTGCTGAACTCGAAGGTGCCGTACGTTTGGTACTTGGATCGGTCGGATCGTGAAGACGTACGACTACATCAACCGCGTTGTCATAACGCTTCCGCTTACGGTCTACGAGGGTACGTGGACACACTCTCCCCTCTCGTTGCTATGCATCACCATGATCTTGCGTGTGCGTAGGAAATTTTTTGAAATTACTATGTTCCCAAACACCTCACAGGGAGGTCGAGGGAGAGGTGCCCCTAGAGGAGGAGGGGGCGGGGGGAGAGCCTCTAGAGGGCGAGTTGGTGGGGAGAGAGCACTACAGGGGGTCGCGTCCAGAAAGAGCGCACCCTCGCCGACTTAGGGGTGTTGCCTTCGAGGCCCTCCTCTAGTGAGGTACCCTCCTCTGGCGAGGAGGAGGAGGAGGACGAGGCAGGCGAGGAGGAGGAGGAGGTTCGGGATGGGGCCGAGGAGGAGGTGGAGGAGGAGGACGAGGAGGAGGATGATGATGAGGAGGTTGGGGAGGGGGAGGCAGTCGAGGAGGAGGGTGGTGGCGGGGATGATGGTGGTGTCGGGGAGGGGGTTGACAACAAGGGGTGGCTGTGTGGTAACGCAAAGCTACCAAAGCAGGTTCCTGCTACTGAGGAGCAGAAGTGTCTCATTGAGCCCACGGGGAAAGAGTAAGTGCCACTTTATAATAATTTCATTATTTTGCTTGTCACATGCTCATTCCGGTTGTTATTTATTTTGTATGTCACATGCTAATAGTTCATTCTTTTGCAGCAACTGGATATAATCTAAAGGGGTCCGTATTCCCAACGGCCTGATCACCGTCTTGCTGAAGTTACACTGGCCGGGGTTGTACTGTCCAGATCCAGTCAGGCACCCGGACCATCGGGTCTTGGCCACGAGCTGGGAGCACTGGGAAGTGGCCCTCCACGCGGACCATGGGGCCCATGCCAAGGCCGTGATCACCACTTTCTGGGTGAGTTCTCTTCACAAGCACAAGTCCATCCTAGTTTCATGAATGATTTAACTCATGTCTTCTTCAGTTCTTGTTTCATGCATGATTGTAGAAATTCTATCAAGTTCTTCCAGAGCATAGGGTCAGAGCGGACCAGATCGTGCTGCGCCAATGCAAGAAGAAGGCCCGCCAGATGCAGTACGAGGTGCGTTATGTGGCCATCTCGACATACCATCACGACTATCTTGGTGTGAAGATGACCAAGGACGACGCGCGTAGGATGGGCATTACCTTGGATAGGGACGAGTTCTTGAAGGTAACTATGCCATTATGCTTTCATTATGCCATTATGCTTTCATTATGCCATTATGCTTTCATTATGTAGGTGTTACCAAATTGGTGTTATGGAAAAGACGAGTCCTGGGCGGCATTGGTGGATCTTTGGTGTGATGAGGCTGGAGCCTGGGCGGCTATGAGAGTCAAAAACAAGGCTAACTGAGGGAAGGAGGGAGTACATGCTCAGGGGAACCGAAA
The DNA here is from genome assembly GCA_963921465.1 of Triticum timopheevii. NCBI lineage: Eukaryota > Viridiplantae > Streptophyta > Magnoliopsida > Poales > Poaceae > Triticum > Triticum timopheevii. The sequence continues at coordinate 615,192,449 of OY997270.1, forward strand.
CCACTATCTCCACAAGGCAGTTAATGTATGACTAACCCCATTAAACATTCTTCTTCTTCTATTTACCATCACTTTCTTATGTATGATTAACCTTTGTTTGGTGGTGTAGGAGGAGAAACTGAAGCGGCCGCTCTCAGACATGCAGGCGTGGGAGATCGCCCATACGCGGAAGGACTCCAAGCCTGACGAGCCCAAGTACTACGGCAAGAAGACCGCGGGGAGGAAGAAGGCCTACTCTGAAGCGTATCTGAAGTTACATCCTGACACACCTGACCCCATTGCAGCGGCTTTGGACGACAGGGCGGTGGTGAGCATGGGGCCCAAGGAGCACGGTCGGGAGGCGGTTCTCGATGTTGTGATCACTCCTAGTATCTCCTACACACATCTTCGTCGGATCGACCCGAGCCTGAGCCAGCGCACGAGCCAGCCAGTGACCAGTGCATAGTCCCTCTTTCAGGAGCAACAATCTGTAAGTATTTTCCCTCTTATCTTCATTGCTCATTTCATTTTCTGCGTTTAGTAGTTTTATGAGTTCCATCATGTCATACCGTAGGCCTACCTAGAGTACACACGCCAGGAGACCATGGCATGGCATGACAGGCTTTATGAACACCAAGTGGAGAGGGATCGCCAGATGAATCAGGCTTTTCAGGATATGGCGGCCGGCAGGAGTCTTCAGTTGCCGCTAGCACAATGTCCTCCAGCAAAAGCAGTGCTGCTGACCTTTGAGGAGTTTGTGGCATAGAACACTGGCCCCTCGCCGGTTAGTTCATCCCCAATCTATTCACCCAAAGCATGTCATGCCTTTCAACACAGTCATATATCCCATTAATATGTCTTTTCAACATCCAGGGAACAGGTGGATCTACCGTTGGCGGTGGTCTTCGCAGCACTCCGGAGACACGGAGCCCGACCACTCCGATCCATAGAAGCGGAGGCGGAGGTGGAGGCGGTCTTGGCGGTAGCGTTGCCGCTAGCAGTGACGACCTGGGCTTCGGCGGTCTTGGCGGTGACGACCTCCGCGATCCTCGACGTCGTGGCGCATATGCCTTGTGTGTGGTGATGATGCTTGAGATGACTTGTGTGTGTTTATGACCATTTAGAGACTTGTGTGTGGTGCTTTTCTATATGCTTATGCTTATGTTGGTTGTGATGATGATCATTTAGACTTGTGTGTGATGATGCTGATATGTGCTGTTATATATGTGCTGCTGATATGTGCTATTATATATGTGCTGCTGATATGTGCTGTTATTTGAATTGAACTGATTTGAAAACAAACAGAAAAAAGAAAAAAAATTAAAAGCAAACTATGCCGACGGCTATGTCATCGGCATAGGGGCTGGCGTGAGCTCCCAGTTGCTGACGCATGGCACCTATAGCCGTCGGCATAGTTTTTAAACTAAGCCGACGGCTACGCCGTCAGCATAGGTGCCACACGTCAGCAACTGGGACCTCTGTATGAAGGACTATGCCGACGGCTAGGCCGTCGGCATAATTTGAAACTAGGCCGACGGCCTAGCCGTCGGCATAGCCCTTGTCCATGCCCAACGATAGGACGCCACGTGGCACACCTATGCCGACGGCCTCGCCGTCGGCGCAGGTTTTGACTAAGCCGACGGCCAGGCCGTCGGCATAGGGGTGCCACGTGGCATCCTGTCGATGGCCAAACTTGACGGCGGACGCCGTTAGGCATGATAGTTGCCGACTGTTAGAGTTGTGTCGAATATTGTGTACACGGTAGGTTACAGTTGGACTAGGAGTTCTATTGTGTTTACATAGGATGTGGAGTCGTGTCCTAGTAGGTCACTTGTATCCTAGGCCACTCTTATATAGCGAGGGTAGACACACGATGTAATCTATGCCAGCATAATAGCACAGGCACGCAAGGGGAGCCGGCGGCGTGTGCCGGCGCCTGGGTGGCCGGTGTGCGGTATTGTGACGGTGTCACGGGGAGGAGCGCCCGTAGTCATGCCCCGGGGATGTAGCCATATCGATGAACCTCGTTAACAAATCTCGGTGTCGTGCTCGTGTGATTGCTTGATCCTCGCAGGCTCGACGATATGCCTCGGATTTATTCTAACAAGTGGTATCATGAGCTAGGTTATTTGGAGGCTGTGGATTGTTGATCTAGAGAAGAGCGACTGGGGATCGGCTGCAGATTGGCACAATGTTCGTGCGGCGGTGGATCCCGAGGATGGATCGGGCGAACGTGCGGCGATGTACGAGCGTACAACCGAGGCGCATGCGGGCTTGGCAGCACCAGGCGTTGGAGCAGGGCCGGATCGGATCGGAGGCGCGTGCAGCCGTGGAGCGTTTGGCTGCTCGGGTATACGCGTGTACGCGGACGCGCTGGAGTCCGGCAGTGGAAGCCTGGAAGCGTACAGCTCTGTACATTACGTACTGCATGTGAGATTTGTTTGAGAAAGAAAAGGGACGAGTCCCAGGAGGAGAGGAGTTATCCTAGTCGCCGAGAAGGCGGACGTGCAGCATCAAGGTAGAAAAGGATCCATCGTTGGAAGGCAAAGACTTGGGCAAGCAAAGCTAGCATCTGAAGTTGTACAAGGGAGCAACTCCATGTGAAGACCAGAAGCTATCCTGTTAGATTTGCAACTAGTATACTTGGTGCACTTGGGGATCACGGAAAGAGTGCTCGGTATTTTTTCACAGGTCGGTTGTACAAAGAATCATGGAGCCAACGGGTACCAGGTTTGAGGTGAAGATGTTCGACAGAACTGAAAACTTTGAGTTATGGCAGACAAAGGTGAAAATTTTGTTGGCACAACAAGAATGCTTGAAGGCGTTGCGGGATTTCAAGCCAGACGGACGATGAGGATTGTGAGGAGTTGCAGATGGTTGCAGTCTGGAAAGTTCGGCTGGGTCAGACTTGCCAGTCTGGCGGATCGACGCAGGTCGGTTGGTACAGAAGACGGTGGTGGGATCGGCGAAGACAACGTAGGAACGTGATGCTAATGGTGACCGACTTCTGGACGTGGAAACACGTGGTGCACATGCCCGAGGCTTGTGCAGCTTCGACAAGACTATGGCGCGGGATTGATTCAAGGTGGTGTATACACGGAGCTTTAAGTCGATGAGGCGCAGGGGTGGATTGATCATCTACCATGGAGTCATGTTGAAGGTGGAGCTGGATTGAGGGGCTACGATGTAAGGATCCAGAGAATCGAAGCCTATTCAGCGGACAGGAAAAGCGAGTGACATGCAGTTCAGACTGGAGCCCAGTGGTCTGATGGAAGCATGAAACTCGTCATCGGTCGGTGATGATCGGTGGTACTCTGCAGTGGGGGTTGAGTGGTGTGGTTTCGCGACCCTTGAGACTCGACTGGGACAGCGGCGGCTCGACGCGGTAATAGCGGCGAGGCGTGCGGTACGCATGGTGCATGGAGACGGACCAGGGCTCTGATGGTCATACATGTGGTGAGACAACTGCGAATTTGACTCGGGATGACTACAATCAATGATGAAATTCCTTCAAGTTTCAGACAGGCGGTCAAGAAAGGAGCGGTGCTGTTGAGTTCAGGTAACTCTTATGTGTGACACCCGATATGTGAGTTGTTCACTTTCACGCAGGTCAGTGATTAGTGTGTGATGGCGTTGGACTGATACTCTGGAAGTTGGGAGAGCAAACTAGAGTAATGTGGAACTTAATTTTGCTCGAGTGTTGACTGTGGTCAAGAAAAGAAGGAACTACAAGTTGCAGGTGGAGTCACGTGGAGTCTTTGGAGTAGCAGCGGTGCTCATGGGATAAGCTCAAGTCCAATGTACATGGAAGTTTGACGCATTGACAAATTCAGGGTGGTGGAGAATATTCGCCAAGGTGGAGTTTGTTAGAGTTGTGTCGAATATTGTGTACACGGTAGGTTACAGTTGGACTAGGAGTTGTGTTTACATAGGATGTGGAGTCGTGTCCTAGTAGGACACTTGTATCCTAGGCCTCTCTTATATAGCGAGGGTAGACACACGATGTAATCTATGCCAGCATAATAGCACAGGCACGCAAGGGAAGCCGGCGGCGTGTGCCGGCGCCCGGGTGGCCGGTGTGCGGTATTGTGACGGTGTCACGGGGAGGAGCGCCCGTAGTCATGCCCCGGGGATGTAGCCATATCGGTGAATCTCGTTAACAAATCTCGGTGTCGTGCTCGTGTGATTGCTTGATCCTCGGAGGATCGACGATATGCCTCGGATTTATTCTAACACCGACGGCCGGGGCCGTCGGCATAGATGTACGGCCCCCGTCGGCGTAGCATATATGCCGACGGTCTCCCTGCCTGTGCCGACACATAAGTTGCCAACGGCCCTATGCCGACGGGGGCCGTCGGCATAGGTTGGGGCGATTCCGGTAGTGTTTCAAACTAACGGGTTAGTTATTTAGCAATAGAGGAAAAAAGCGAGGCTTAAAAGAACGGAAGGCTCAACTATACAGGTATGCTCGAAGCACTCGACGCATATACAGTGTCTATATGAACGCAAAACTAAAAAAATTAATCGATTACTGGCATGCATGAACAGATGACGTGACAACGTGAGATAGATATGCAAATGCAAAAGAATGAATTATAACTCACATGCATGGCATGCTGATGTGGCATGGTTGCATGACTAGAAATAGTATGCAGTGGGTTGTAGTGCATGTCTTGAATTAATGCAATGTGATTTAAAACATACGTAGAATGTACTAATGCATGTTGCAGGTTAGAGACTTCTTATGTGTTGATTGGACGGATGCTAGTGGATCAAACTAGCAAATCTAATGGCTACAATAGATGATTAGAAGTAGTGAAGATCAGTCTCTTATAGTATGTACGAGACAGTTGGTACTTGCAGAAAAGAAAACGAATCTAGGGGACATCAAACATAAAAACGAAACTTATGAGCGCCTGTAGCTCAGTGATAGAGCGTCCGTTTCCTAAGCGGAAGGCCGTAGGTTCGACCCCTACCTGGCGCGATTTTTTATTTTAGCTGATTCTTTTCTGCCAAAGCTTTTCTACTAGTACAAATTAATGAATTGTTCTAGGAGGGAAAACATTAGTACAGTTAATTAAGAAGGGCAACAATATAATTTCCCACCACATATATAATTTACTCTTTTTTTAGGGTAATTTACTTTTATTAAAGCATGTTGGAGTACCACACAAAAAGTGTAATTTGCACCAAAAAAACAAAGAATGGAAGAAAACCTGTGGGGATAGTGACATGTCCTAGGAGAGTGGCATTTTGGGACCCGGTTGCTCCATGGAGCGCCATGCTTTAATTTTTTAAATATGAATTTTGATTTAGATGTTCCAGAAACTTTAGAAAAATATTCCACATGCACACAGATCTGGTGTGTGTGTGTGTGTGTGTCTATATAGTGCTACTATTCATCACCCAGGGTGAAGAATAGGTTATTCTTCATCCGAGGTAATTTTAAGATCACTTTATAATTAAATTACATTTGGAATTGAAATGGCTACATTCCTATTGATTCACTACATACAATTTGGCATAAGAAAATAAAAATATAAGTCATAAGACAAGAAAATTGCCGTTTATGTATACGGAACGTAAAATTACAGTGCATTGATGGTAAAATAGAGGCACCCAGGGTGACGAATATATATATAATCCGTGAACTCGTAAGCTACAAGGAAAGTACTCCCTCCATTCCTAGATATAGGGTGTATAGTTTTTGGCACGGAAATTAAAGAACGCACGTGGAGGAAAAATTTCACAAGTTTTGAGTGAGATTACACATGACTAATTGACATGAGAAAATAGAGGAGCTTACATGATATAAGGAAATGTAATCAAATCCCTAAAAAAATAATCCAAACGAGTGGTACAACGCAATACACCTTATATTTCAGACTTTTTCTCAAAAATCTATACACCTTATATCAAGGAACGGAGGGAATACAAATGAGTGAATCGATAATACATAGTATGTATATATCCATTTTTCAACCACATTGTTCCCTTTTTTGTGGATACGACAAAATGTACTAATGTTTTTTTACATAATCACACTAATAAGGGCAGCCAAAATCACGGGCTAACCTATTAAAATATATATCACTCGTCACAAAGCACGGCCAACTATATTCTATATGTGTATTCGGAAAAAAACTATAGTCTATATGTGCATGCAAATTTTCTTTTGTATTCTTTTTCAAAATTTCAAATTATGTTTTCCCTTTTTTTCGAATATGCCATTTCTTGATTTTAAGTGCACTGGTGGTGAAGAATGAAGGGGGGGATATACATGGTATGGAGAGTAATGGACACATAGCAGCCTTCTTGCCAGCTGATTCAGATGGATCTTGTGGGCAGAGCTGCTAGGCGAGAGCAATTGGTAGCTCCCCTCGCCGGCAGCACCCTGCAACATCCGGGCAAATGAGCCGGCCCAATAACATTTGTTTGGTTGTTCTTTGGCTCTTTTCTCGCTGTAAGTTTTGTTTTATTTTTTCCTTTTGATTTTTCTTTCATGTTTCTTTATTGTTTTTTCCTTTGTTTTTTGCAGCAGTTTTCTTCGTTTCTTTCTTGGTTTTCAATGATTTTTCTTTTTCCTATGATTTTCTACGGTTCTTTAGTTCCTTTTTTGGCTTTCATTTGTTTTCCCTTTTTTAATTTTTTTCTTTTATTTTTCTCCATTTCTGTTTATTTTTTGATATGTCTTCATTTCTTTCTCGGTATTCATTGTTTTGACTCTTTTCAATGCTTTTTCTTCTTTTTTATTTTATTTTTTTATTTTCCTTTGTTTCTATTTGTTTCGTCGGTTACTTTTTGTTCAACACATTTTCCTGTATACATCTGAAACAGTTTTTGTACACATTGAACCTTTTTCAATACATGACTATCATTTTTCTTCTCAAATATAAGGTTTTGATGTCTATGCCTTTTATATATGTTGTACATTTACTGTATACATAAGGAACACTTTGTTACACATGTTTAAGATTTTTAAAGTCCCTCTGTATTGGACTATAGAAACGCCTTATATTATTGTACAGAGGTAGTGATAAGCATTTTATCATATATATGATTAAAATCCAAATACATGATTAAAATTCAAATACATGATTAAAATTCCTTAAAAAAGTAATTATTTTCATTTCTACTTTTTTCATACACAATATACACTTTTCATATACATCAGGAACATTTTTATATAGACATTTTTTTAAAGATGGATTAATATTTTTTAAATACATGGCATTATGTCAACTTATTTTTATACACGTTGTATAGTTCTCATATACAATAGGAACATTTTATATACATCTTCAAATATTTACAAACGCATGATTGATAGGTTTATGTCTACTTCTGAATACACATTATATATTTTTTGTATGCATTTTTAGTGTACATCAGAAACATTTTTCTATACTCAATTTATATTTTCAAATGTATGGTTAATTTTTTTTAAATATTATAGATTTATTTTCATATATATATTTAGAATATTTCAAAGTATAAACGAAAGTAAAGAAAGAAAGCAACAAATCGAAAAAATGTGTACAAAACGAGAGTGCCCGATCCAGTCTCACGTCGGCTTCAGGTCCGGCCCTGTCGGCCCACCCAGGCCCGGCCCTAAAATCCAGGGCCTAGGCCCGATGGGCTTGCCCATGGGCCGGGCTTGGGCCTGAGTTTTGAGCCCATCAGTAGGCCCTGGATGGGCTTGGGCTTGGCATATTGGCATTTTAAGGAAGAGGCCCGGCCCACGGCCCTAAGCCCTAAGGGCTTTTGAGGGCTTTTTACCAGATGGGCCGGGCTTGGGCTTGAAAAGTAGGCCCAGTGATAGGGCCTGGGAGGGCCTGGGCCTCAATTTTTCGTCATGGGCTTTTTCAGGCCCGACCCAAGCCCGGCCCGGCCCAACCCATGGCCAGATATACACCCGACCTCCGAAATTGCTCCACCTACGCATGAGGCTTACGGAAGCTCTATTACCGACAGACGTGCGGCCGTCTAATTCATCTACCCCTCCTGAATTTCAGGGGTGGGACCCTCCTCCCTCCAATCTAACAATTCCACCTCTATCCGTAAGTTTAAATCTGTGAAAAAGTGCTTGTAAGTTTAGCATTGCTCACCAACCTCCTAGCTGCAGAGCGCACGCTGCAGAAGTCAACACGTTCGACCAGGCAAGAGAGGTCCTAATTGGCTCCTTGAGAGCCTGTTCCCAAATTGGCCCATAGTACTCGACCTTGCTAGCACTAGCTCACCTGGGTCGACCGATGACATGTTGACCACTGCCATGGACCATTGATTGCTAAACCTCAAACAACTGAATGTTGACATTTCTAAAGAAGTTTGGGCAATTAAATTTTCTTTGTGGATTTGGAAAAGGTTCATGAATTTCAAAAAAAAATGTTAACTTGAAAAAGGTCATGAGTTGAAAACACTTTGTAATCTCAGTGTAATTCTATGCCTTGGTGTTCTTATCATTAGAGACTGTTTAGAACTTCTAACTAGTTGGTGGCTAGAGTGACATCCAGCACTAACTAAGGAACAACTATATTCTTTTCGACAAAGGGTGAATTTTATTAGCTCAAAATGAAGCATCAAATGATACAAAACATAGTGAATACACACCCGGCCTCTGCATAGTTAGGATGCACACACCCAACACCAACATACACACACATACACATCACACCCGCAACTTGCAAAGTCAAACATGACCGAAGCTAGCTATGCCTTAGTGTAGCAAAAAGGAAAAAATTCAAAGCGATCAAAATAATGATCAACAATCTACAACATCAACCATATGCACACAAACCATCACTTGACATCAGTTGTGATGTCGCCGCCACTTTCCATGACCCGAGCAACTACATGCATAACACGGCCTTGACGTGAGGTGCCGCCACACAAGTGAAAACCATTCCCGCACAAGTAGACAGTCAAGCTGCGAAGCCACTCGCCGCCAACAAGCTCCAAACAACGAAGGTCGCCGTCGCACTTTGCAACGGAGATCAAGGGAGGATAGTCACCGACACAAACAATTATATAAAGTAAAAAAATACTCCAGCTTTCGCTTTCAGCTACTCGCCCGTCCAGTTGAACATTGCACGGTCCGAATGTAGGTTGCCAAGAAAATTGAACGGCTGAATATACGCATCGCCTGTGGTTGCCAAAAGACATAAGTTGGCCAAGCAGAAAAGCCAAAATATCATAAACTTGCACCCTTTCAAATCTGTTCAAGTAGAAGCCCTCTTTGAGAAACGTTTACCTGCTACTCCCTCCGTAAAGAAATTTAAGAGCATTTAGATCACTAAAGTAATGATCTAAACGCTCTTATATTTGTTTACGGGGGGAATACTATGTACCAGGGACCAGCCATAGACTTGGTAGACTAATCCTTGGAAGAATGTCAAACCGGTTGTTCAGTTAACCTATCATTTCGAATGTATTTATATTAAAAAACGAGGTACTAGAGCTCGGCCGTTATGACCTCCGTTGGATGATTAGAACGCGCAAGTCAATCTGTGGAGGTTGTAGCCATGTGCACCTACACGACCGTTGGAACCGCGATCTAATACGTTTAAGACGACAATCATTCTTCTTCATCATTGCTCACCTCATTGATAAGGTAGCTAGCTTGATCCCTATTTAAGCACCACCATTATCGCAATCATTCCTCACCTCCAAAACCACTCGATCGCCACAATATCTAGCAAGCAATCTGCTACGAGAGAAGCCCAAACATCTGATCTCCCCAGCACAAATATGGCAGCTGGGATGCGCTTAAGCTTCCTGCAGCTGTTCGCCACGGTTCTCGCGTTCTGCTTCACGCCCGCCAAGTCCGGCTACTGGCTCCAGGCCCATGCCACGTTCTATGGCGGCGCTGACGGATCTGACACAATGGGTAAGCTATATAGCTAATCAAGCCTTAACTCCGACTTGCTCCCACACCATCAAAATATGCCCAATACTATATTTTTACAAAGTTTAAATAGTCCTGCTATAGTTGTTTGTGATGAGTAAGGTGTTCACAGGTGAATGGTATTCAGTACAAATGTCCTGTCAAATTATGAAATACCCGGCTATAACTGATTTGGAGGACTGGCGTTGCCGCTATTTGGAATAGCTCGCTATTTAAAATTATGAATATTTATCACCTGGTACGCAATGCAATGCGTGTGTGTGCATGTCTGACAGTACTGTTTCGCATGTGCAATGTGCAGGTGGCGCGTGTGGGTACGAGAACTTGTACAACGCGGGGTATGGGATCAACAACGCCGCGCTGAGCACGGCGTTGTTCAACAATGGCTTGTCGTGTGGACAATGCTACCTCATCACCTGCGACACCAGCAGGTCGAACATGTGCAAGCCCGGCACGTCCATCACCGTGTCCGCCACCAACTTCTGCCCTCCCAACTGGGCTCTCCCTAGCGACAATGGCGGGTGGTGCAACCCTCCCCGTGTCCACTTCGACATGTCCCAGCCCGCCTGGGAGAACCTCGCCATCTACCGCGCCGGCATCGTCCCCGTCCTCTACCAGCAGGTCGCGTGTCAGAGGCAGGGCGGCCTGCGCTTCACCATCAACGGCTTCAACTACTTTAAGTTGGTTCTGGTGACCAACATCGCCATGAGCGGGTCAATCAAGAGCATGTGGGTGAAGGGAACCAACACGGCATGGATCCCGATGTCCCAGAACTGGGGCGCTAACTGGCAGTGCCTAGCGGGGCTGCAAGGGCAGGCGCTCAGCTTCGCGATCACCTCCTCCGGCGGTCAGTACAAGGTCTTCCAAGACGTTGTGCCAGCCTGGTGGCTGTTCGGACAGACCTTCACCACATGGCAACAGTTCGACTACTACGCTATAACACTGTATCATTTGTACTTACTATTATCAGTTCCCTTTGTTCAGATCGAACAAGCAGAGGCACATACATTATTCCCTTTTGATTGTTCAGTTTGTTGCCCATCGAGTCAGGAGAGCCAGGGCCAATAGAACAGATAAAAGGTTGGAGGGGGCCAAATATATAAACCTAAAGCATCTTAAGCTAACACCGTGCCATTATAGAGTACTAGCAGAATGCCCGTGTGTTGCTACGGGCTACAATGCATTTACATGAATCAGACAAATGATTAAGATCGTATTTAACATCAAAGCTCATTTCTCACTTATACGTCCAGGCATGTTCGGACATCAAACAGGGGCCCAATGGGCTCCTCAAAATTCAACTGGCTGGACAATCCAGGCTCCCCATATTGTTGATAGTAAATGGGACAATCCCATTCATTTGAATGCCAAATAATCATAATATGAAGAATCCATTGTGACCATTTTTTTAGGATGGATGCAACCGTCATTTTCTAGTGTAACATGCAGTCAAATTATTTGTTGGTTAACAAATATTTCAGTTTTAAGGGACCGCAATGAGCATAACTCATGGCAAAGTTCCTTCATTTCCCAATATTAAAACAACCCAATAGGCCAGTGGGTGAGGCATCATCTAATAGAAATTGTTAAATTGTGCACTTGGTATAATTCTAAATTTCAAACATACCTACCGAATATTAGTTTATAGTTGCATTAAGCATGTAAAAGGAGCAAAGATTTTTACTGTTCCACACATCTTGTTAATGCTCCTCACATTATGTTGTTAATGCTCTTAAGGATTTCTACTATTCCACATATCTTGTGTAATAAGAATCAGCTAGATCATACATCCTGTTTTTTTTTTGCGGGGTAGATCATACATCCTGTTAAAACCAAACACTACATATATATAACTAATTCAACTAATAACAAGGTTAAGAGGGACCATATAGCTACCACTGCTGGTTGTTATGTCTTCCTGCTGATTTGTTTTTTTTCCTGCAAAATATCTTCCTCATTATTCTTCCAGTGTCTCTCCACCCCACCCGTACCTCAGCTCCTCTCCACATCAACCTGTTGTGGCATGAAGATCTTGATCATGTCTACCATTCATATCCCCCATCTAGCTAGCATCTTGTCCTAATCCTACTGTATCTTGACAAGTGTCACTGTACATTGTGCTTTCCATCATACTTACCGCAATCTAAGTTGTTGGCTACTTTTCAAAATGTACAACATTTGAGATTTATCCTTGACCTACAGGAAGATATTTCATGTTAACGAAAATTTAAATAGCACACAAAACATACATAGAAACTTGATACATTGAAAGAATAAAATACATCAGATTACATAAGTGTTTGTAGATGGCTTCTACAGTGATGCGTTGTGAGGCCACACCACATAATATTTCATTCTTGACAGAGAAAAAGAGAAAGGGAAATAATTAATAACATGCTATACATACCAATTTCTACACCAAACTGTGAGCCTTCGTCCGATCTGACTTTGAGTAGTCTGTGCAATATATATTGGATCAGCGTGCATAGCCTTCAAAGCAACTCACGTAAGTCCCAAAGAGAAATAAGTCTTCTCAAATTATCTGTAAACTATCACAAAAAACCTCATATAGAAAGCCTAAGCGCACACGCATACAATCATCAAATATCAGGATGAATTACATGCGTGATAAATTGTGAAAGACCCGTCCCTAAAACTTGCTCAGGGCCTTCGTTTACGGTAACTTTCCCGAGAGCCTCTGTGGCCACCAGTTTACGAATGGTTGTGAAGTGACCGGCCCATTCTTTAATAGTAAGCACATGCATACAAATTAAGATTACGATAATGACTTAATATACAGGAACATGACAAAGTGAGTTTGAGGCGAACAAATACCTTGTTGTTCCTGGTACATGAATGCCCAGCTCTTGCTAGAGTTATCCGATCACCGCCATTGGACCTTATAAGGCACAATAAGGTTGTCTACTCGTGTCGACCCTACACAACTCGTCAGCCAGAAACTGTCCAATCAAATAAACACAAGAGGTAAGAAGGGCAGTGACACTCTAATTCATACAAAATTAGTGAACTTTCTCGGATTCATCATTTTCACGGGTGTACATCAAAGTACAGACTGCGCACATGTGGAAGAGGAAGCGAGCTTCCTCAACTCATCACTGTATGTAATTTTGAAGGAGCAACCATTAAATGTGTGAGCAATGAATGTACTTTCCCGTGACAAAATCAAGAAAGCAAAATCAGATGGTGAAACTAATTATTCATTTTAACTCAATGTGTATGCCGTTAATTAATCGAAGTGACAGAAGTGATATGGCTAGAGCATGCCCAGTGAATCTGACAGACAACAACTTAACTATACAACAAAATTTAGAAGGATCGTTCTGATTTTGTCCATCTAACGTGTTTTAGCAAAATATAAAATTAGGGAAATCCTTTTTGCGGTCACTAAGACTTCCTTCAAATTACAAGCACATAAGAATGTCAGATAATCTAACCTAGTTTTAATGTATCCAGTACTGCAGATCTACAAGCAAACTAACAAACCTTCAAATTAAGAGAGCAATAGGCACAACCATAGCCTATAGCCTCAGGAAGGCAGGACCATGCATCAGTAGACAACTGGATACAAATAAGCTACACAATATATAGTATCAAAGAAGGCATTAATACCTTTGTTAATCACATTCTCTTGTATGGCATTCTAACAAATCATCTAAATCAATCAAGGTAGGAGTACATGTTTAGCTACAAACATTTCATGAGCGACATTGCATTAGAATATACTAATAAATTTAATTAGGGGTACTTTTCAGCAACTCTATTTGAAAGTAACTTTTTTATATGAGTGTTATCAGTCCCTAAGTGCCATCATGTCATTTAAAGATATATGAAATAATCAATCTCATTAGTACACGTGTTAAAGAGTGAAGTATTTTTTTTTATATCGTGTGCTCCATCTGCTTTACATAACCAATCAACTTTTAATATTTATGCTTCCAATCAATACAAAATAACATAAATAAATTTGGCAGTTACAATACTTGGAACGAAAAATAAAATAAAATATGCAGGATGGTGCTGCTTGGTCTCAGGCTGAACTACAATCACCTGCAGCCACTGCAGTAACATCACGGTTGACACCACCGCTGTGACTGTTGTCACCATTGGTGATCTGACATGATAAAATGAGTATAAACAAAGTAACTCCAATTTGGACTAAGAAAATACTTAGGATTGAGAAACATCATAGAAAATGAGAAGGAGCAACCAGTAAGTTGGTCAAACATCTACAACAAAAGAGATTAACAGACTCCAGAACCACATCATTCTTGAGGAATTAAGATCCATCCTGAAATTTTAATGGAATGGACAGACTGTGAATAACATTGCAGGATACCTGAACTTTTATATCTTTCCTCTAAAATTAAACCGTGTTCATGAGTAGCTTTCGCTCATACTTATATCAATCAAAGAAGCCTGCACCAAGAGGTAAAAAACAGGGTAGGCCTATTGGTAGAGTCTAGGAAAGGTTTGAAGAAAACAAGCCTTGTCATGCTTCGCATAATAGCAGACAATGGACTACTTAAACTACAAAATTGGCTACAAATCAACATTATCAATTTATCTCACCAATATAACATCTCCTGACAGTACTCAAATTATAACTCTAATATAACCTGACCTGATAGTACTCAAACTACTATGCTGTAGTATTTGCATCGAATCGTGTACACACCTTTTTTTCCCTCTAATTACTATGTTGTAATATTCGCATACTACACACTACCCATTGTTTTTATTGCAACACATTGCCCGTGCTTCGCTAAGGAAGCACAATCGAAACAATACAAGGCTGATTTGACGTATGACTAAATACTACGTACCAGGATTTCTTACGGATACACATGCTCTATTAAAGTTGATGGTTGAGATTGTATGATATCTGCTTAATTACCCTAGACAATATTTAGATAAACTTGTATTATATTTTTATATACTGACCGATTCATTCATAAAATGGAAGGTGCATGATTTGCCTTCCTTAGTGTTGACACCACCAATTCCTTACTGTCCGTTCATCAGCGCTACCACCAATTCCTTTGCGTCCCTTCTCTCCTCAAGTGTCATGCACTACAGGAATCAGCTTATTTGCCGTCTGCCATGGCGGACGGCAAAGGCACCGAAAGCGGATGGCAAACCTCTTTGCCGTCCGCCACCGACGGCAAACCTGCCTGGCAAAGAGAGTGACGGTAAATAGGTTCTTTGTCGTCTACTTCGACAAAGTGCCTTTGCCGTCGGTGGCAGACGGCAAAGAACGTGGACGGCAAAAAAGAGACGTTAGCCCCGTTATCTGCCAGCTGACGGCAAAACGTGACGTCACCCCATGTACCCCGCGGTGATAGGCGGCATCCAACCGCGTCGTCCGGTCAAACCGACGCGCGTCGCCTGGTCAAACTGC
Source organism: Triticum timopheevii (assembly GCA_963921465.1). NCBI lineage: Eukaryota > Viridiplantae > Streptophyta > Magnoliopsida > Poales > Poaceae > Triticum > Triticum timopheevii. Next base: position 615,207,751 of record OY997270.1, read on the forward strand.
GTCGTTTGCCACCCCCGATGCCCCGTCCCGTCGATGGCCGCCTCGCCTTCCACCGCCCGCCGCCCCGTCCCATCCCGAGGCGCCTGCTTTAATGAGCAGTAATACCGGCTGCCCACCTCCCGTCGCCCGAACGGTTATAAGACCCCGCCCCGGTGCCGGCACCCCACACCCGACCTCACACCCCACGTCCTGCCGCCGACGAGAAAACCAGCGCCGGCGTCCGGTGCAGGCGGCGACGACGACCCCCCGAGCGCCTGGACGTCGAGCCTCGGCAACCCGGAGATGGCGGAGCTGTGCGGTACGGCCTCCTCGTGCCGCCGGGCTGCCGTCTTCCTCGGCAGTGGAAGATCAGCGCCCACGGCTACGCGACGCTTGGCCTCGACGCGACAGCAGAGGAGCTCCGGACCCACATAGGCGGCCGCCACAACATCATAGGCCGTCATGCCTTCTGGAAAGGCAAGGTCTACGACAAGGTGATCGCCACCTTTTGGCTGGCGGCGGCCGGCGTCACCACTGACCTCACTGGCGCGAGCGGCCGCCTTCGCACCCCGGCATCGGCGAACGACACAGCCCCGCGGGGGCGCCGTCGGGGAGCTGCCCGCCAGCCAGCACCCTCGTTGGCTGCGCCCGCACGCGCACCGGTCGTTCCCCCTGCCGCGGGTCTGTCGCCGGAACAAGTCGTCCTCCGCGAGGACGGTGATCCGGATGACACTCCGGGTTGGCACGTCGCCCTACGGTCGTCGAAAGCGACGGCGGCGGATGCAAGGGAGGCCGTCGAGATAGCGGCCGCAATCGAAGCCGTCGAGGCCATGACGGTAGAGGAGGCCGTGATGGCAGCGCCGGCGGAGGACGAGGAGGCGACGCTGGAGGAGGACGACGGCCCTGACGACTGGGATGACGGCAGCAACGACGACGACGGTGATGGCGATGTTGGGGAACATAGTAATTTCAAAAAATTTCCTACGCACATGCAAGATCATGGTGATGCATAGCAACGAGAGGGGAGAGTGTTGTCTACATACCCTCGTATACCGAAGCGGAAGCGTTGACGCAACGTAGAGGAAGTAGTCGTACGTCTTCCCGGTCCAACCGATCCAAGCACCGTTACTCCGGCACCTCCGAGTTCTTGACACACGTACAGCTCGATGACGCACCCCGGGCTCCGATCCAGCAAAGCTTCGGAGAGGAGTTCCGTCAGCACGACGGCGTGGTGACGGTCTTGATGTTCAACCATCGTAGGGCTTCGCCTAAGCATCGCTACAATATGACCGAGGTGTAATATCGTGGAGGGGGGCACCGCACACGGCTAAGGAACGATCACGAAGATCAACTTGTGTGTCTATGGGGTGCCCCCCGCCCCCGTATATAAAGGAGCTAGGGGGAGGCCGGCCGGCCCCTTGGGGCGCGCCAAGGAGGAGGAATCCTCCTCCTAGTAGGAGTAGGATTCCTCCTTTCCTACTCCTACTAGGAGGGGGAAGGAAGGGGGAGAGGGGGGAAGGAAAGGGGGGCGCCCCCCCCCTCCTAGTCCAATTCGGACCAGAGGGAGAGGGGGCGTGCGGCCCACCCTGGCCGCTCCTCTCTCTTCCCACCAAGGCCCATGTGGCCCATTAACTCTCCCGGGGGGTTCCTGTAACCCCCCGGCACTCCGGTTTTCTCCGAAATCACCCGGAACAATTCCGGTGTCCGAATATAGTCGTCCAATATATCAATCTTTATGTCTCGACCATTTAGAGACTCCTCGTCATGTCCATGATCACATCCGGGACTCTGAACAAACTTCGGTACATCAAAATACATAAACTCATAAAGAAACTGTCTACGTAACTTTAAGCGTGCGGACCCTACGGTTCGAGAACAATGTAGACATGAGCGAGACACGTTTCCGGTCAATAACCAATAGCGGTACCTGGATGCCCATATTGGTTCCTACTTATTCTACGAAGATCTTTATCGGTCAGACCGCATAACAACATACGTTGTTCCCTTTGTCATCGATATGTTACTTGCCTGAGATTCGATCGTCGGTATCCAATACCTAGTTCAATCTCGTTACCGGCGAGTCTCTTTACTCGTTCTGTAATACATCATCTCGCAACTAACTCATTACTTGCAATGCTTGCAAGGCTTAAGTGATGTGCATTGCCGAGAGGGCCCAGTGATACCTCTCCGACATTCGGAGTGACAAATCCTAATCTCGAAATACGCCAACCCAACAAGTACCTTTGGAGACACCTGTGGAGCACCTTTATAATCACCCAGTTACGTTGTGACGTTTGGTAGCACACAAAGTGTTCCTCCGGTAAACGGGAGTTGCATAATCTCATAGTCATAGGAACATGTATAAGTCATGAAGAAAGCAATAGCAACATACTAAACGATCGGGTGCTAAGCTAACGGAATGGGTCATGTCAATCAGATCATTCAACTAATGATGTGATCCCGTTAATCAAATAACAACTCTTTGTCCATGGTTAGGAAACATAACCATCTTTGATTAACAAGCTAGTCAAGTAGAGGCATACTAGTGACACTCTGTTTGTCTATATATTCACACATGTATTATGTTTCCGGTTAATACAATTCTAGCATGAATAATAAACATTTATCATGAAATAAGGAAATAAATAATAACTTTATTATTGCCTCTAGGGCATATTTCCTTCAGTCTCCCACTTGCACTAGAGTCAATAATCTAGTTCACATCGCCATGTGATTTAACACCAATAATCATATCTGTATATGATTAACACCCATAGTTCACTGTTGGGAATGTAGTAATTTCAAAAAATTTCCTACGCACACGCAAGATCATGGTGATGGTATAGAAATGAGAGGGGAGAGTGTTGTCTACGTACCCTCGTAGACCGTTAACCGGAAGCATTATGACAACGCGGTTGATGTAGTCGTACGTCTTCACGATTCGACCGATCCAAGCACCGAACGTACGACACCTCCGTGTTCAGCACACGTCCAGCTCGATGACGTCCCCCGAACTCCAATCCAGCGAAGAGTCGGGGATAAGTTCCGTCAGCACAATGGCGTGGTGACGATGATGATGTTCTACCGGCGCAGGGCTTCGCCTAAACTCCGCGACGATATGACCGAGGTGGATTATGGTGGAGGGGGGCACCGCACACGGCTAAGGAACGATCCGTAGATCAACTTGTGTGTCATGGGCTGCCCCCTGCCCCCGTATATAAAGGAGCAAGGGGAGGAGGGCCGGCCAAGGAGGAGGAGGCACGCCCAAGGGGGGCAATCCTACTCCAAGTAGGATTCCCCCTTCTTTCCAAGTCCTACTAGGAGAAGGGAAGGAAGGGGAGGAGAAGGAGAAGGAAGGAGAGGGAGGAAAAGAAGGAAAGGGGGGCCGGCCCCCTAGTCCAATTCGGTTTGGGCTAGGCGGGCCGCGCGCCCTACCTCCTCTCTTCCACCACTTGGCCCATGAGGCCCATTGCTTCTTCCTTGTATTCCCGTAACTCCCCGGTACCCCCGAAAATACCCGAATCACTCGGAACCTTTCCGAAGTCCGAATATAGTCGTTCAATATATTGATCTTTACGTCTCGACCATTTCGAGACTCCTCGTCATGTCCCCGATCTCATCCGGGACTCCGAACTCCTTCGGTACATCAAAACTTATAAACTCATAATAAAATTGTCATCGTAACGTTAAGCGTGCGGACCCTACGGGTTCGAGAACTATGTAGACATGACCTAGAACTGTTTCCCGTCAATAACCAATAGTGGAACCTGGATGTTCATATTGGATCCTACATATTCTACGAAGATCTTTATCGGTCAAACCGCATAACAACATACGTTGTTCCCTTTGTTATCGGTATGTTACTCGCCCGAGATTCGATCGTCGGTATCCAATACCTAGTTCAATCTTGTTACCGGCAAGTCTCTTTACTCGTTCCGTAATACATCATCCCGTAACTAACTCATTAGTTACAATGCTTGCAAGGCTTAAGTGATGTGTATTACCGAGAGGGCCCAGAGATACCTCTCCGACAATTGGAGTGACAAAACCTAATCTCGAAATACGCCAACCCAACATGTACCTTCGGAGACACCTGTAGAGCACCTTTATAATCACCCAGTTACGTTGTGACGTTTGGTAGCACACAAAGTGTTCCTCCGGTAAACGGGAGTTGCATAATCTCATAGTTGTAGGAACATTGTATAAGTCATGAAGAAAGCAATAGCAACATACTAAACGATCAAGTGCTAAGCTAACGGAATGGGTCAAGTCAATCACATCATTCTCCTAATGATGTGATCCCGTTAATCAAATGACAACTCATGTCTATGGTTAGGAAACATAACCATCTTTAATTAACGAGCTAGTCAAGTAGAGGCATACTAGTGACACTCTGTTTGTCTATGTATTCACACATGTATTATGTTTCCGGTTAATACAATTCTAGCATGAATAATAAACATTTATCATGAAATAAGGAAATAAATAATAACTTTATTATTTCCTCTAGGGCATATTTCCTTCAGTCTCCCACTTGCACTAGAGTCAATAATCTAGTTCATATCACCATGTGATTTAACACCAATATGTCACATCATCATGTGATCAACACCCAAAGGGTTTACTAGAGTCAATAATCTAGTTCACATCGCTATGTGATTAACACTCAAAGAGTACTAAGGTATGATCATGTTTTGCTTGTGAGAGAAGTTTAGTTAACGGGTCTGTCACATTCAGAGCCGTATGTATTTTGCAAATATTCTATGTCTACAATGCTCTGCACGGAGCTACTCTAGCTAATTGCTCCCACTTTTAATATGTATCCAGATTAAGACTTAGAGTCATCTGGATCAGTGCCAAAACTTGTATCGATGTAACCCTTTACGATGAACCTTTTTGTCACCTCCTTAATCGAGAAACATATCCTTATTCCACTAAGGATAATTTTGACCAATGTCCAGTGATCTACTCCTAGATCACTATTGTACTCTCTTGCCAAACCATGGCAGAGTATACAATAGGTCTGGTCCATAGCATGGCATACTTTTATAGAACCTATGACTGATGCATAGGGAATGACTTTCGTTCTCTTTCTATTTTCTGCCATGGTCGGGTCTTGAGTCTTACTCAACTTCACACCTTGAAACACAGGCAAGAACTCCTTCTTTGACTGTTCCATTTTGAACTACTTCAAAATCTTGTCAAGGTATGTACTCATTGAAAATCTTATCAAGCATCTTGATCTATCTCAATAGATCTTGATGCTCAATATGTAAGTAGCTTTACTGAGGTCTTTCTTTTAAAGAACTCCTTTCAAATACTCCTTTATGCTTTCCAGAAAAATTCTACATCCTTTCTGATCCACAATATGTCACTCACATATACTTATCAAAAAGGCTGTAGTGCTCCCACTCACTTTATTGTAAATACAGGCTTTACTGCAAGTCCGTATAAAACTATATGCTTTGATCAACTTATCAAAGTGTAAGTTCCAACTCCGAGATGCTTGCACCAGTCCACAGATGGATTGCTGGAGCTTGCACATTTTGTTAGCCCCTTTAGGATTGACAAAACCTTCTGGTTGCATCATATTCAACTCTTCTTTAAGAAAACCATTAAGGAATGTAGTTTTGTTTATCCATTTGCAAGATTTCATAAAAATGCGGCAATTTCTAACATGATTTGGACAGACTTAAGCATCGCTACGAGTGAGAAAATTTCATCGTAGTCAACAACTTGAACTTTGTCAAAAACCTTTTTTGACAAGTCTAGCTTTGTAGATAGTAACACTACTATCAACGTCCGTCTTCCCCTTGAAGATCCATTTATTTTCTATGGTTTGCCGATCATCGGGCAAATCCATCAAAGTCCATACTTTGTTCTCATACATGGATCATATCTCAGATTTCATGACCTCAAACCATTTTGCGGAATCTGGGCTCATCATCGCTTCCTCATAGTTCGTAGGTTCGTCATGGTCAAGTAACATGACCTCCAGAATGGGATTACCGTACCACTCTAGTGCGTATCTCACTCTGGTTGATCTACGAGGTTCGGTAGTAACTTGATCTGAAGTTACATGATCATCATCATTAGCTTCCTCACTAATTGGTGTAGTAGTCACAGGAACAGATTTCTGTGATGAACTACTTTCCAATAAGGGAGAAGGTACAATTACCTTATCAAGTTCTACTTTCCTCCCACTCACTTTTTTCGAGAGAAACTCCTTCTCTGGAAAAGATCCATTCTCAGCAACGAATGTCTTGTCTTCGGATCTGTGATAGAAGGTGTACCCAACAGTCTCCTTTGGGTATCCTATGAGGACGCATTTCTTCGATTTGGGTTTGAGCTTATCAGGATGAAACTTTTTCACATAAGCATCACAACCCCAAACTTTAAGAAACGACAACTTTGGTTTCTTGCTAAACCACAGTTCATATAGTGTCATCTCAACGGATTTAGATGGTGCCCTATTTAACGTGAATGCAGTTGTCTCTAATGCATGATCCCAAAACGATATTGGTAAATCGATAAGAAACATCATAGATTGTACTATATCTAATAAAGTATGGTTATGACATTCGGACACACCATTATGATGTGGTGTTCCAGGTGGCATGAATTGTGAAACTATTCCACATTGTTTTAATTGAATACCAAACTCGTAACTCAAATATTCGTCTCCGCGATTAGATCACAGAAACTTTATTTTCTTGTTACAATGATATTTCCACTTCACTCTGAAATTCTTTGAACCTTTCAACTATTTCAGACTTATGTTTCATCAAGTAGATATACCCATATCTGCTCAAATCATCTTGTGAAGGTCAGAAAATAACGATACTTGCCACGAGCATCAACACTCATTAGATCGCATACATCGGTATGTATTATTTCCAATAAGTCAGTAGCTTGTTCCATTGTTCCGGAGAACGGAGTTTTAGTCATCTTGCACAAAAGGCACGGTTCGCAAGCATCAAATGATTCATAACCAAGTGATTCCGAAAATCCATCTTTATGGAGTTTCTTCATGCACTTTACACCGATATGACCAAAACGGCAGTGCCACAAATAAGTTGCACTATCATTATTAACTTTGCATCTTTTGGAATCAATATTATGAATATGTGCATCACTACGATCGAGAGCCAACAAACTATTTTCGTTGGGTGTATGACCATTGAAGGTTTTATTCATTTAAATAGAACAACAATTATTCTCTGATTTTAAATGAATAACCGTATTGTAATAAACATGATCAAATCATATTCATGCTCAACGCAAACGCCAAATAACATTTATTTAGGTTTAACACTAATCCCGAAAGTATAGGGAGTGTGCGATGATGATCATATCAATCTTGGAACTACTTCCAACACTCATCGTTACTTCCCCTTCAACTAGTCTTTGTTTATTCTGTAACTCCTGTTTCGAGTTACTAATCTTAGCAACCGAACAAGTATCAAATACTCAGGGGCTACTATAAACACTAGTAAAGCACACATCAATAACCTGTATATCAAATATACCCTTGTTCACTTTGCCATCCTTCTTATCCACCAAATATTCAGGGCATTTCCGCTTCCAGTGACCATTTCCTTTGCAGTGTAAGCACTCAGTTTCAGGCTTTGGTCCAGCTTTGGTCTTCTTCACTGGAGTGACAACTTGTTTGCCATTCTACTTGAAGTTTTCCTTTCTTTCCCTTTGCCCTTTTCTTGATACTAGTGGTCTTGTCAATCATCAACACTTGATGCTCTTTCTTGATTTCTACCTTCGTTGATTTCAACATCACGAAGAGCTCGGGAATCCTTTTTGTCATCCCTTGCATACTATAGTTCATCTCGAAGTTCTAGTAACTTAGTGATGGTGACTAGAGAATTCTGTCAATAACTATCTTATCTGGAAGATTAACTCCCACTTGATTCAAGCGATTGAAGTATCCAGACAATCTGAGCACATGCTCACTAGTTGAGCGATTCTCCTCCATCTTTTAGCTATAGAACTTGTTGGAGACTTCATATCTCTCAACTCGGGTATTTGCTTGAAATATTAACTTCAATTCCTGGAACATCTCATATGGTCCATGATGTTCAAAACATCTTTGAAGTCCCGATTCTAAGCCATAAAGCATGGTGCACAAAACTATCAAGTAGTCATCATATTGAGCTAGCCAAACGTTCATAACGTCTGCATCTGCTCCTGCAATAGGTCTGTCACCTAGCAGTGCATTAAGGACATAATTCTTCTGTGCAGTAATGAGGATAAACCTCAGATCTCGGATCCAATCCGCATCATTGCTACGAACATTTTTCAACACAATTTTCTCTAGGAACATATCAAAATAAACATATGAAAGCAACAACGCAAGCTATTGATCTTACAACATAATTTGCAAAATACTACCAGGACTAAGTTCATGATAAATTTAAGTTCAATTAATCATATTACTTAAGAACTCCCACTTAGACAGACATCTCTCTAGTCATCTAAGTGATCACGTGATCCAAATCAACTAAACCATAACCGATCATCACGTGAGATGGAGTAGTTTTCTATGGTGAACATCACTATGTTGATCATTTCTACTATACGATTCACGCTCGATCTTTCAGTCTCCGTGTTCTGAGGCCATATCTGCATATGCTAGGCTCGTCAAGTTTAACCTGAGTATTCCGCGTGTGCAAAACTAGCTTGCACCCGTTGTAGATGGACGTAGAGCTTATCACACCCGATCATCACGTGGTTTCTGGGCACGACGAACTTTGGCAACGGTGCATACTCAGGGAGAACACTTCTTGATAATTAGTGAGAGATCATCTTAAAATGCTACCGTCAATCAAAGCAAGAATAAGATGTATAATAGATAAACATCGTATGCAATCAAAATATGTGACATGATATGGCCATGATCATCTTGCGCCTTTGATCTCCATCTCCAAAGTACTGTCATGATCTCTATCGTCACCAGCACGATACCATGATCTTCATCATCTTGATCTATATCAATGTGTCATCACATGGTTGTCTCACCAACTATTGCACTTGCAACTATTGCTATCGTATAGCGATAAAGTAAAGAAATTATTTGCCACTTGCATCTTATGCAACAAAAAGACATCCATAGGGCTTCTGCCAGTTGCCGATAACTTCAACAAAACATGATCATCTCATACAACAACTTATATCTTATCACGTCTTGACCATATCACATCACAACATGCCTTGCAAAAACAAGTTAGACGTCCTCTACTTTGTTGTTGCAAGTTTTACGTGGCTGCTACGGGCTAAGCAAGAACCGTTCTTACCTACGCATCAAAACCACAACGATAGTTTGTCAAGTTGGTGCTGTTTTAACCTTTGCAAGGACCGGGCGTAGCCACACTCGGTTCAACTAAAGTTGGAGAAACTGACACCCGCCAGCCACCTGTGTGCAAAGCACGTCAGTAGAACCAGTCTCGCGTAAGCGTACGCGTAATGTCGGTCCGGGCCGCTTCATCCAACAATACCGCCGAACCAAAGTATGACATGCTGGTAAGCAGTATGACTTGTATCGTCCACAACTCACTTTTGTTCTACTCGTGCATATAACATCAACGCATAAAACCTAGGCTCGGATGCCACTGTTGGGAACGTAGTAATTTCAAAAAATTTCCTACGCACACGCAAGATCATGGTGATGGTATGGCAACGAGAGGGGAGAGTGTTGTCTACGTACCCTCGTAGACCGTTAAGCGGAAGCGTTATGATAACGCGGTTGATGTAGTCGTACGTCTTCATGATTCGACCGATCCAAGCACCGAACGTACGGCACCTCCGAGTTCAGCACACGTCCAGCTCGATGACGTCCCCCGGACTCCAATCCAGCGAAGCATCGGGGATGAGTTCCGTCAGCACGACGGCGTGGTGACGATGATGATGTTCTACCGGCGCAGGGCTTCGCCTAAACTCCGCGACAATATGACCGAGGTGGATTATGGTGGAGGGGGGCACAGCACATGGCTAAGGAACGATCCGTAGATCAACTTGTGTGTCATGCGGTGCCCCCCTGCCCCCATATATAAAGGAGCAAGGGGAGGAGGGTCGGCCAAGGAGGAGGAGGAGGCGCGCCCAAAGGGGGAAATCCTACACCAAGTAGGATTCCCCTTTCTTTCCAAGTCCTACTAGGAGAAGGGAAGGAAGGGGAGGAGAAGGAGAAGGAAGGAGAGGGGGGGAAAGAAGGAAAGGGGGGACGGCCCCCTAGTCCAATTCGGTTTGGGCTAGGGGGGCCGCGCGCCCTACCTCCTCTCTTCCACCACTTGGCCCATGAGGCCCATTGCTTCTTCCTCGTATTCCCGTAACTCCCCGGTACCCCCGAAAATACCCGAATCACTCGGAACCTTTCCGAAGTCCGAATATAGTCGTCCAATATATCGATCTTTACGTATCGACCATTTCGAGACTCCTCGTCATGTCCCCGATCTCATCCGGGACTCCGAACTCCTTCGGTACATCAAAACTTATAAACTCATAATAAAACTGTCATCGTAACGTTAAGTGTGCGGACCCTACGGGTTCGAGAACTATGTAGACATGACCTAGAACTGTTTCTGGTCAATAACCAATAGTGGAACCTGGATGTTCATATTGGCTCCTACATATTCTACGAAGATCTTTATCGGTCAAACCGCATAACAACATACGTTGTTCCCTTTGTCATCGGTATGTTACTCGCCCGAGATTCGATCGTCGGTATCCAATACCTAGTTCAATCTTGTTACCGGCAAGTCTCTTTACTCATTCCGTAATACATCATCCTGTAACTAACTCATTAGTTACAATGCTTGCAAGGCTTAAGTGATGTGTATTACCGAGAGGGCCCAGAGATACCTCTCCGACAATCGAAGTGACAAAACCTAATCTTGAAATACGCCAACCCAACATGTACCTTCGGAGACACCTGTAGAGCACCTTTATAATCACCCAGTTACGTTGTGACGTTTGGTAGCACACAAAGTGTTCCTCCGGTAAACGGGAGTTGCATAATCTCATAGTTGTAGGAACATTGTATAAGTCATGAAGAAAGCAATAGCAACATACTAAACGATCAAGTGCTAAGCTAACGGAATGGGTCAAGTCAATCACATCATTCTCCTAATGATGTGATCCCGTTAATCAAATGACAACTCATGTCTATGGTTAGGAAACATAACCATCTTTAATTAACGAGCTAGTCAAGTAGAGGCATACTAGTGACACTCTGTTTGTCTATGTATTCACACATGTATTATGTTTCCGGTTAATATAATCTAGCATGAATAATAAACATTTATCATGAGATAAGGAAATAAATAATAACTTTATTATTGCCTCTAGGGCATATTTCCTTCATTCACATCGTCATGTGACCAACACCCAAAGGGTTTACTAGAGTCAATAATCTAGTTCACATCGCTATGTGATTAACACCCAAAGAGTACAAAGGTATGATCATGTTTTGCTCGTGAGAGAAGTTTAGTCAACGGGTATGTCACATTCAGAGCCGTATGTATTTTGCAAATATTCTATGCCTACAATACTCTGCACGGAGCTACTCTAGCTAATTGCTCCCACTTTGAATATGTATCTAGATTAAGACTTAGAGTCATCTGGATCAGTGCCAAAACTTGTATCGACGTAACCCTTTACGACGAACCTTTTTTCACCTCCATAATCGAGAAACATATCCTTATTCCACTAAGGATAATTTTGACCAATGTCCAGTGATCTACTCCTAGATCACTATTGTACTCCCTTGCCAAACCAGGGCAAAGTATACAATAAGTCTGGTCCATAGCATGGCATACTTTTATAGAACCTATGACTGATGCATAGGGAATGACTTTCATTCTCTTTCTATTTTCTGCTGTGGTCAGGATTTGAGTCTTACTCAATTTCACACCTTATAACACAGGCAAGAAACTCTTTCTTTGACTGTTCCATTTTGAACTACTTCAAAATCTTGTCAAGGTATGTACTCATTGAAAAAACTTTTCAAGCGTCTTGATCTATCTCTATAGATCTTGATGCTCAATATGTAAGCAGCTTCACCGAGGTCTTTCTCTGAAAAAACTCCTTTCAAACTCTCCTTTATGCTTTGCAGAATAATTCTACATTATTTCCGATCAACAATATGTCATTCACATATACTTATCGGAAATGTTGTAGTGCTCCCACTCACTTTCTTGTAAATACAGGCTTCACCGCAAGTCTGTATAAAACTATATGCTTTGATCAACTCATCAAAGCGTATATTCCAACTCCGAGATGCTTGCACCAGACCATAGATGGATCGCTGGAGCTTGCACATTTTGTTAACACCTTTAGGATTGACAAAACCTTCTGGTTGCATCATATACAACTCTTCTTAAATAAATCCATTAAGGAATGCAGTTTTGTCTATCCATTTGCCAGATTTCATAAAATGCGGCAATTGCTAACATGATTCAGACAGACTTAAGCATAGATACGAGTGAGAAACTCTCATCGTAGTCAACACTTTGACCTTGTCGAAAACCTTTTGCGACAATTCTAGCTTTGTAGGTAGTAACACTACTATCAGCGTCCGTCTTCCTCTTGAAGATCCATTTATTCTTAATGACTCACCGATCATCGGGAAAATCAGTCAAAGTCTACACTTTGTTCTCATACATGGATCGTATCTCAGATTTCATGGCCTCAAGCCATTTCGCGGAATTTGGGCTCATCATCGCTTCCTCATAGTTCGTAGGTTTATCATGGTCTAGTAACATGACTTTCAGAACAGGATTACCGTACCACACTGGTGCGGACCGTACTGTGGAAACCTACGAGGTTCTGTAGTAACTTGATCAGAAGTTTCATGATCATCATCATTAGCTTCCTTACTAATTGGTGTAGAAATCATTGGAACTGATTTCAGCAATGAACTATTTTCCAATTCAGGTGAATGTACAATTACCTTATCAAGTTCTACTTTCCTCCCACTCACTTCTTTCGAGAGAAACTCCTTCTCTAGAAAGGATCCATTCTTAGCAACGAATGTTTTGCCTTCGGATCTGTGATAGAAAGAGTACCCAACAGTTTCCTTTGGATATTCTATGAAGACGCACTTCTCCGATTTGGGTTTGAGCTTATCAGGTTGAAAACCTTTTTTACATAAGCATCGCAGCCCCAAACTTTAAGAAACGACAACTTGGGTTTCTTGCTAAACCACAGTTCATATGGTGTCGTCTGAACGGATTTAGATGGTACCCTTTTAACGTGAATGCAGCTGTCTCTAATGCATAACCCTAAAACAATAGTGGTAAATCAGTAAGAGACATCATAGATCGCACTATATCCAATAATGTGCGGTTACGATGTTTGGACACACCATAACATTATGGTGTTCCAGGTGGCGTGAGCTGTGAAACTATTCCACATTGTTTTAATTGAAGACCAAACTCGTAACTCAAATATTCGTCTCCGCGATCAGATCGCAGAAACTTTATTTTCTTGTTACGATGATTTTTTCACTTCACTCTGAAATTCTTTGAACCTTTCAACTATTTCAGACTTATGTTTCATCAAGTAGATATACCTATATCTGCTCAAATCATCTTGTGAAGGTCAGAAAATAGCGATACTTGCCACGAGCATCAACACTCATTGGATCGCATACATCAGTATGTATTATTTCCAATAAGTCAGTAGCTTGTTCCATTGTTCCGGAGAACGGAGTTTTTAGTCATCTTGCACAAAAGGCACGGTTCGCAAGCATCAAATGATTCATAACCAAGTGATTCCGAAAATCCATCTTTATGGAGTTTCTTCATGCGCTTTACACCGATATGACCCAAACGGCAGTGCCACAAATAAGTTACACTACCATTATTAACTTTGCATCTTTTGGCATCAATATTATGAATATGTGTATCACTACGATCGAGATCCAACAAACTATTTTCATTGGGTGTATGACCGTTGAAGGTTTTATTCATGTAAACAGAACAACAATTATTCTCTGATTTTAAATGAATAACCATATTGCAATAAACATGATCAAATCATATTCATGCTCAACGGAAATGCCAAATAACATTTATTTAGGTTTAACACTAATCCCGAAAGTATAGGGAGTGTGCGATGATGATCATATCAATCTTGGAACTACTTCCAACACTCATCGTCTCTTCCCTTCAACTAGTCTCTGTTTATTCTGTAACTCCTGTTTCGAGTTACTAATCTTAGCAACCGAACAAGTATCAAATACTCAGGGGCTACTATAAACACTAGTAAAGCACACATCAATAACCTGTATATCAAATATACCCTTGTTCACTTTGCCATCCTTCTTATCCACCAAATATTCAGGGCATTTCCGCTTCCAGTGACCATTTCCTTTGCAGTGTAAGCACTCAGTTTCAGGCTTTGGTCCAGCTTTTGTCTTCTTCACGGGAGTGACAACTTGTTTGCCATTCTACTTGAAGTTTCCCTTTCTTTCCCTTTGCCCTTTTCTTGAAACTAGTGGTCTTGTCAATCATCAACACTTGATGCTCTTTCTTGATTTCTACCTTCGTTGATTTCAACATCACGAAGAGCTCGGGAATCGTTTTCGTCATCCCTTGCATACTATAGTTCAGCAGGAAGTTCTAGTAACTTAGTGATGGTGACTAGAGAATTCTGTCAATCACTATCTTATCTGGAAGATTAACTCCCACTTGATTCAAGCGATTGAAGTATCCGGACAATCTGAGCACATGCTCACTAGTTGAGCGATTCAACTTCATCTTTTAGCTATAGAACTTGTTGGAGACTTCATATCTCTCAACTCGGGTATTTGCTTGAAATATTAACTTCAATTCCTGGAACATCTCATATGGTCCATGATGTTCAAAACATCTTTGAAGTCCCGATTCTAAGCCATAAAGCATGGTGCACAAAACTATCAAGTAGTCATCATATTGAGCTAGCCAAACGTCCATAACGTCTGCATCTGCTCCTGCAATAGGTCTGTCACCTAGCGGTGCATTAAGGACATAATTCTTCTGTGCAGCAATGAGGATAAACCTTAGATCGCAGATCTAATCCGCATCATTGCTACTAACATTTTTTAACACAATTTTCTCTAGGAACATATCAAAATAAACATATGAAAGCAACAACGCAAGCTATTGCTCTTACAACATAGTTTGCAAAATACTACCAGGACTAAGTTCATGATAAATTTAAGTTCAATTAATCATATTACTTAAGAACTCCCACTTAGACATACATCTCTCTAGTCATCTAAGTGATCACGTGATCCAAATCAACTAAACCATAACTGATCATCACGTGAGATGGAGTAGTTTTCAATGGTGAACATCACTATGTTGATCATATCTACTATATGGTCCACGCTCGACCTTTCGGTCTCCGTGCTCCGAGGCCATATCTGCATATGCTAGGCTCGTCAAGTTTAACCTGAGTATTCCGCGTGTGCAAAACTGGCTTGCACCCGTTGTAGATGGACGTACACTACTAGGGAAAAGCCTAGCAGCAGCGCGGGTTTTGGGCCTATCAATAGAGCGAGCAGGAGCGCTACTGATAAGGCGCTACAACTAATGCTTAGCAATAGCGCGTCTTGACCCACACTACTGCTAAATTGACTTAGTAGCAGCGGTTCTTTAGAACATCGCTACTGGTAATTAGTAGTAGCGCTTCTCCTTACCCGCGCTACTACTATTATTTAGTATTTTATTTCTTTTCTTTTTCATGTTGTATTCATACACCTTTACACAAGTTTTCATACAACAGGAATTTAGAGATTATTTTTACATCATAATGAGTTATTACATCATGGGGTGAAAGAACCGTGGACTAGTTTCAAGTGGATGTCCATCCACTTGAAACTAATCCGCGGTTCTTTCACCCAATGATATAATAATATCATCATCATCATCATATCATTAACAACTTAGCATCATAATACATCATTGTCATATAACACCTCCTCAATATCATCGTTTTCATCATTGACATCACATAACACCTCCTCAAGATCATCATTATCAACTCTAACACATTACCACATAATAAACATATTGTACCTCATAGGACCTATTACATTCGATTGAGACCTACTACATTTTCTAAGGTAAAATAACAAAAAACAAGATAGCCCCTGACTCTCCATTATGGAGAATGGAGATAAGCCTGTCTCCCATTCTTGCCTTTCGCTGAATGTTACTTCCAAGAACCTCCTTGCGAATGTCCATACATTTCTTCCATTCTCTGATGATCATGTGTTCACGGTTTTTAGAAATCCGATATGCACAGGTGAGCTCCGTAGATTTACCTGGCAGTATGTTCAGAACTGAGAGGCGACCATGCAGAGACATCAGATGAGGCACACAATCCATCGGGAGTTTCTGTTGAAAACCATAATAATAACTTCGTAGTTAGCAATGATGTGCTAGTTTTAGAAGTATGCAAAAAATGCACGGATGTCGTAATATTAAAAAATCTTACCAGGGTATCTCCAGAGAAGTTATCGTTGTTCAACACATGCACTAGTGGCACGTATTCACCATAATTTGGAGGAGTTCGATAATAGTCATTGTAATTCTCAAGAAGAGTACAAAATGCGATCAGATGATTTTTCTCCTTATACGTTAATTGGGTGCCTTCGGTGTAGTGGGTTTTATCTACCATCTTCCGCACAGTCTTTGAAGAATCAAAATAAGCTGTCAATGGAAATAAGCTATCAACTATTTTGAAATAAACAATATAAATTAGCTAATAACTATGTTTGAGAAACTCACATAGCGGTACAATCGGAAGCGTATCAACAAGGACCCAAATGTCCATATTGTCTTCCTCGCCGTCAGGATCACCAAGATCCATGGTGACAATCATACCCTCATAAAAACCATACATTTTGCAAAGTGCTTCCCAATTTTGGCAACCAAAATTGGTTACGCTCTGAGCATTGTACAGATTTACTTCAAAATCCATATCATGATAGGTCCTTAGGTGTATTTTCTTTGTTTCGAAATTTTCATGGTCTTAAAAACCCATCCTCTCCAAGACATAGCGTCTTGCATGACATGGGATAAGCTAGTCGAATTGTAAAATATGAAAATTAGATGTTGAAATAGTTGAAGTCATGCTTAATGGAGAAAAAAACACTTGTCGTTGTTGCGTACCGTTTCACAATCGAAGGTCTCCTCGAGCTTAATGCTGAAGCGCCGATCGTCGTCCAGCCGAACGAACCTGTCGCACATACCTCGATCGTCGTGGCACTAGCTACACTCCCCCGGGAGACCGTCGTCGTCCGAGTACGACATTTCCTACAATCATAATTCAAAGATTAAACTTGTACATATTCTAGCACAAGTCATGCCAGAATTCACGACAAAATCCGGCATGACCTTTGCTAAAAAAGGACATATCGAGCACCTGAAATTTGCCGGAACGGAAATTAATCAACACTCCGGAAAAACATAGGCTACTCGGAGATGTAAACTGAACATGAACGGCCACTTGGGCAACCACATCCAATCTGAGCAACAACACAAGATATACAAGGATATTTGGCTGGTCTCACCTCGATGTCGGAGGGGATCGGTGACTGGGACGACGGCGGGGATGTCGGAGGGGGTCGGTGACGGGGACGACGGAGGTCACCTGAAACCATATAAGTTATCACTAACAACAAACATGACATGTTCAACTAGTTTTATTAATTCAACTAGTTCTTACTAAATATAAACTTACTATAAATAGAAAAAAAACTAGTTCTTTCTAAAAATAAAGTAGTTCAACTAGTTATATTAATTATCTTACTAAAAATAGATTAGTTCTGTTAATTCAACTAGTTCAACTAGTTTATTAATTTACTTACTAAACTAGTTCAACTACAACTAAAGTAGTTCAACTACCAATACTACTACTAAAAATCTAGTACTAACTAAGCAACATCTAGTACTAGCTAACCCTAAATTAACATCTTCTACTACTAAATCTAGTACTAACTAGTGGCAGGGGGTGGGGGCGACGGAGAGGTAGCTAGGGGCGGCGAGGTCGAGGGCGGTGGGAGGAGGGCTGCCGGCGGAGGAGGGCTGCCGGCGGAGGAGGGAGGAGGGGCGGCCGCAGGCGGAGGGAGGAGGGCGGCGGCGGAGGTCGGAGGGAGGATGTGCGAGGAGGATGGAGGAGGGACGAAAGGAGGGGAGTACCTCAGCGGCGGATGGACGAAGGCGGCGGCGGCGGCGGCGACGGACGACGACAGTTGACGCGGGCGAGAGTGAGAGTGTGAGTTAGAGGGCCGGTCCTCCGTGGGGATAAGGTAGGGATAGTTGTAGCGCGTTTGCCAAAACGCGCTACAGCTAACCTGAGTAGCAGTAGCGCTCTACAGTAAAGTGCGCTACTGCTATAGCTAGCGGGGGGGGCAAGGTCATGGCAACTATAGCAGTAGCACTGTAGGCTACACACGCGCTACTGCTACTTCCAAGTCAGTAGCGCGTTTGGCAGACACGCGCTGCTGCTAAGTAGCAGTAGCGTGGTATTTTGAAGAGCGCTGCTGGTAAGATTCTGTGTATAGGCTTTTCCCTAGTAGTGGTAGAGCTTATCACACCCGATCATCACGTGGTGTCTGGGCACGACGAACTTTGGCAACGGTGCATACTTAGGGAGAACACTTCTTGATAATTAGTGAGAGATCATCTTAAAATGCTACCGTCAATCAAAGCAAGATAAGATGCATAAAAGATAAACATCACATGCAATCAATATAAGTGATATGATATGGCCATCATCATCTTGTGCTTGTGATCTCCATCTTCGAAGCACCGTCATGATCACCATCGTCACCGGCGCGACACCTTGATCTCCATCGTAGCATCGTTGTCGTCTCGCCAATCTTATGCTTCTACGACTATCGCTACCGCTTAGTGATAAAGTAAAGCATTACAGGGCGATTGCATTGCATACAATAAAGCGACAACCATATGGCTCCTGCCAGTTGCCGATAACTCAGTTACAAAACATGATCATCTCATACAATAAAATTTAGCATCATGTCTTGACCATATCACATCACAACATGCCCTACAAAAACAAGTTAGACATCCTCTACTTTGTTGTTGCAAGTTTTACGTGGCTGCTACGGGCTTAAGCAATAACCAATCTCACCTACGCATCAAAACCACAACGATAGTTTGTCAAGTTGGTGCTGTTTTAACCTTCGCAAGGACCGGGCGTAGCCACACTCGGTTCAACTAAAGTTGGAGAAACTGACACCCGCCAGCCACCTGTGTGCAAAGCACGGCGGTAGAACCAGTCTCGCCTAAGCGTACGCGTAATGTCGGTCCGGGCCGCATCATCCAACAATACCGCCGAACCAAAGTATGACATGCTGGTAAGCAGTATGACTTATATCGCCCACAACTCACTTGTGTTCTTCTCGTGCAAATAACATCAAACCATAAAACCTAGGCTCTGACACCACTGTTGGGGAACGTAGTAATTTCAAAAAAATTCCTACGCACACGCAAGATCATGGTGATGCATAGCAACGAGAGGGGAGAGTGTTGTCTATGTACCCTCGTAGACCGAAGCGGAAGCGTTGACGCAACGTAGAGGAAGTAGTCATACGTCTTCCCGGTCCAACCGATCCAAGCACCGTTACTCCGGCACCTCCGAGTTCTTGACACACGTACAGCTCGATGACGCACCTCGGGCTCCGATCCAGCAAAGCTTCGGGGAGGAGTTCCGTCAGCACGACGGCGTGGTGACGATCTTGATGTTCAACCGTCGCAGGGCTTCGCCTAAGCACCGCTACAATATGACCGAGGTGTAATATCGTGGAGGGGGGCACCGCACACGGCTAAGGAACGATCACGAATATCAACTTGTGTGTCTATGGGGTGCCCCCCGCCCCGTATATAAAGGAGCAAGGGGGGACGCCGGTCGGCCCCTTGGGGCGCGCCAAGGAGGAGGAATCCTCCTCCTAGTAGGAGTAGGATTCCTCCTTTCCTACTCCTACTAGGAGGGGGAAGGAAGGGGGAGAGGGGGGAAGGAAAGGGGGGCGCCGCCCCCCCCCCCTCCTAGTCCAATTCGGACCAGAGGGAGAGGGGGCGTGCGGCCCACCCTGGCCGCCCCTCTCTCTTCCGACCAAGGCCCATGTGGCCCATTAACTCTCCCGGGGAGTTCCGGTAACCCCCGGCACTCCGGTTTTCTCCGAAATCACCCGGAACAATTCCGGTGTCCGAATATAGTCCTCCAATATATCAATCTTTATGTCTCGACCATTTCATCCATGATCACATCCGGGACTCCGAACAAACTTTGGTACGTCAAAATACATAAACTCATAAAGAAACTGTCATCGTAACTTTAAGCGTGCGGAACCTATGGTTCGAGAACAATGTAGACATGACCGAGACACGTTTCCGGTCAATAACTAATAGCGGGACCTGAATGCCCATATTGGTTCCTACTTATTCTATGAAGATCTTTATCGGTCAGACCGCATAACAACATACGTTGTTCCCTTTGTCATCGGAATGTTACTTGCCCGAGATTCGATCGTCGGTATCCAATACCTAGTTCAATCTCGTTACTGGCAAGTCTCTTTACTCGTTCTGTAATACATCATCTCGCAACTAACTCATTAGTTGCAAAGCTTGCAAGGCTTAAGTGATGTGCATTCCCGAGAGGGCCCAGAGATACCACTCCGACATTCGGAGTGACAAATCCTAATCTCGAAATACGCCAACCCAACAAGTACCTTTGGAGACACCTGTGGAGCACCTTTATAATCACCCAGTTACGTTGTGACGTTTCGTAGCACACAAAGTGTTCCTCCGGTGAACGGGAGTTGCATAATCTCATAGTCATAGGAACATGTATAAGTCATGAAGAAAGCAATAGCAACATACTAAACGATCGGGTGCTAAGCTAACGGAATGGGTCATGTCAATCAGATCATTCAACTAATGATGTGATCCCGTTAATAAAATAACAACTCTTTGTCCATGGTTAGGAAACATAACCATCTTTGATTAACAAGCTAGTCAAGTAGAGGCATACTAGTGACACTCTGTTTGTCTATATATTCACACGTGTATTATGTTTCCGGTTAATACAATTCTAGCATGAATAATAAACATTTATCATGAAATAAGGAAATAAATAATAACTTTCTTATTGCCTCTAGGGCATATTTCCTTCAGGCGAAGGCGCCGTCGTGATCGACCTGCTAGCGCCTAGCGATGACGATTAGCGTCGTTTTTTAATTTCCTTTAAATATGTAAAATATCTCTACATGTTGAATGAAAAAAATGTGTTGTTTAAAATATGTGTACCGGATAGCTCGAGGAGGACGGCGGCGGGGCGGCGGGAGGGGGGCAGAGGAGCGTGGGGCCGGGGGGCCTTAGCGGCGGGGCGTCAGTGGCGGCGGGCAGCAGGCCGGGGCAGCGTGGGGTCGGGGGCGGTAGGTTGCGGGGTGCGGTCGGGGAGAGAGAGAAGGGGTGGGAGATAGAGAGAGAGGAGAGGGTGGGAGACAGAGAGAGGAGGGTGTGGGAGAGAGAGAGAGAGAGGAGGGGTGGGGGCGGGCGGGGCGTTAGCGCTGTTAGGTAGATTTTTGTTTGCCGTACGCTAGCTGACGGCAAAGATACTTTGCCCTTAGCTAGCGGACGGCAAAGAGGTGGGGGGACGGGCCGTCGGGATAGTCGCCCTCAGCGGGACCCACCAACTTCTTTGATGTCGGCTAGCGGACGACAAAGTAACTTCTGCCGTCAGCTAGCTGACGACAAAGAACTGACTGACAGCAAACTACGTCTTTACCGTCAGCCAGTTCTTTGTCGTCCGGTTTTTTGTGAGCTGACGGCAGAGGCCTTTTTTGCCGTCAGCAAGCTGATGGCAAAGAATAAGCTGATGAGAAATTTTCTAATTCCAGTAATGATGGTTACACATGGGTGTATTACTTAATCGCCATCTTGTTCTTGGACTATTGCAGATTGTTATAAGACAAGACGGATCTAGCTGTTCAAATATTTTGAGAAAAAAATCAACCGTGATCGGAAATTTGATCAGATTAGTAATGTACTAGCACATATGCCCGTGCATTGCAATAGGAGAAAAAAATAGTATGCAATTAAATGCGCAAGAAAAACCCTGTGTGCACGTGAAAAGGAAACATTTAGTTTCTCGGTTTTGCCGCGTGTGAAGGAATCATTCATTCATCGAGGGCATTTAAGAGTTTTGTTACGTCATTGTACCGCCAGAGCAGGCCCATGAGTTATTTAATCAACTTTTCCTTCCAATCCTTTCAATCGAGGGGATTTTAAGGTATGAAGTTTCTGAACATTCTAGAAAACATGAACAATTTTTAAACCCTGAATAGTTTTTTCAAAATTGTTTACACTTTTCTTATAAAATTCACAAACATTTTCTGCAAACACCAACTTTCTTATAAAAACATGAACATGATTTGAATTTGTGAACATTTATTTAAAACGGGAACATGTATGGAAAATTCAAAAGATTTTTAGGAAATGTGCATGTTTTATACACAAACATTATTTTTAATTGTGATAATTTCACAAAATAGGAATATTTTTTGAATCTAGATCATTTTTCGAAATGCCATTTTATTTTTAGAAATATCAAACAATTTTGAAAAACAACAATTTTTTTGGAAAAGTGGGAAACTTTTTGCAAGTTTCGAATATTCTTCAAAATAGCAACAAAATTTTGGAATTCTGAACATTTTCCAAAATTTCTTTTCTTTAATTCTGAAAAATTATTGTGAATTTTTAACTTGTGAAATAAATTCTAATAGAAAAATAAACTTGGACGGGAAAAAGAGATATGGAAAGGAGAATAAAAATAGAAGTAAAACACAGAGATTCAGAAAAATGGGCCAGCCCATTATAGGTCGTCCTGTTCAAAACTCTGACTATTTATCGCCCTGTGCGGAAAATAGAGTTTTCATGGCTGCATGGGCTGAAAAATAAAGGAGTTTGCTTCATTGGGCCACAGCGCGTGGCCCATGTACGAAAATTCTTTTTCTAGCAGACAAACACATAATAAGAATAACACATAAGAATTTAGTACCACCTCGGATAGAAAAAAATTTCTTTTCAATGGTGAACGGATGAAAAAATTGACGAAGCGCACCTTGCTTTATTAGTAGGTATAGATATAGATATAGAGGTATAGATATTAGATAGATATAGATATAGATATAGATGCCTATGATGAAAGATGCAAGAGTTGCGTCTCCGACCTATCATCCATGGGCTGTAGGCGTGTAGCGATGCACCATCAGCTGCACAAAGGTGTAGGAGGCTATTAAAACAGTCGCGGCAAGGAGCTTGCAGGTCGGGGTGCCGTGAGAGCACCAGACCCATCAGAAATCAAACTGGGCAGAGGATGGTGGGACGCTATATCGCGTGGGTGGTGAGCGTGGGGTACGCAGTGAGCCGGTTCGCCGGCAGGGGCGTTGTGTGCCGTGGAGCTGGCCGGTGGCGGGGCAGGGGAGTGATGGGAGTCAATCCCGAACTGGTACGTCCACAGACAACCCCGGTCGGAAATCTGTCGTGATGGTATGTCAAAGTTACATGCAGAAACAGTCCCGAGCAGAAAAAGTCCCCGTGCGCCATCGTTCCATTGGTAGGGAATGTCTATGCCACGAGAGGAAAGTTGCAATTCTTTTTTAAGATGGAAAGTTGTGATTCCGTTGAGGACGGGATCGTTTGAGATATGTGAGAAAGTCGGTTAATTAGGTATGTCGGGAAAAATAACAATGATAAATAGATAAAAACCATAAATGGGAGGTGGGGTTTTGTCAGAAAAAAATCGGTGGAGAGATGACAAGGTGGATCGATCGATGGGGAGGGAGGCTAGCATGAAACGGGTACCTACCGCCCCTTTAGGAGTTGAGAGATATGAAAAAAGGTGGATTTAAGGAAAGAGTGTGTTTGATCGGTATATGTTTGATTGCGATGAAAATGGCAAATAGATTTGATTTGTAACGCCCTGGATTCGATGCGCCAGGTGTCCGCCAGTTATTCGCCGCCGTTGCCATGTCATTTGCTTGCATGTTGCATTTTATCATGTCATCATGTGTATCTCATTTTGCATACGTGTTCTTCTCATGCATCCGAGCTTTTTCCCCGTTGTCCGTTTTTCAATCCGGCACTCCTATGCCCTCCGGCGTTCCTCTTTTGCCTCTTTTCATGTGCGGGTGTTAAACGTTCTCGAAATGGACCGAGGCTTGCCAAGTGGCCTTGGTATAGCACCGGTAGACCGCCTGTCAAGTTTCGTGCCATTTGGAGGTCGTTTGATACTCCAACGGTTAACTGGGTAACCGCAAAGCCTCTTTTGTGTGCAGCCCAACACCCCTTCCAAAGTGGCCCAAAACCCAGCAAACTCCCCTCCATGCTCTCGGCCGTTCGATCACGATCGCGTGGCCGAAAACCGCTCCTCATTTGGACTCTCCTAACTCCCTCTACCTATATATATGTGCATCTCCCCCGAAATCCCGGTCTAACCCTAGTCATCTTCATCCTCGCGCCGCCGGACACGTCCGCCCGAGCCGGACATGTCCGCCGGCCACCTCGCTCCGCCCTATCCGGTGCTGCCACGTCGTCGCCACCGCCGCCCTCCACCATTCCCGCGCCGCCACGTCACCGCCGCCAGCGCCCCACTTCACCGCGCCACCCGGGGCCTAGATCCGGCCCGCCCCGGGGCCGAACCGGGCCTCGTCGGGCCCGAGCTGCCACCTCCGGTCCCGTAGGAGACCGCCCATGCGCCGCCCTCGCGCGCTCCCGATCTGGATCGAGGGGAGGAGCCCCTCGACCACAATCTCTCTCCCCTCACTGACCCCGCCTCCCGCCGGCAAGCCCCGTCGCCGGAGCACCCGCGCTGTCCAGGCCAGCCCCGCCAGCCATCTCTCCTCCCTTCTGCTCTCTCTCTCGTTCTCTCTCTCCCTCACGCGTCTCTCTCTCACCTCCACAGGAGCTTCCATGGCTGCCCTGATATCCGCGCTCGTGCCTCCCCATGCCGCCTCAACGCCGGGAATGGGTTGCCCCGTGCCCGCTCTACCCATTCAGGGCCTTCCCGGCGCTCGCCAGAGTCCCACGCCCCCTCCCCGCCGCTGTTGACTTCCGCCGGAGTAGTTCTGTACGAGGGTAGCAGCCAACCCCGACCTGCGAGTTTTTTTCGCGAGGTGAAAAACCACAAGTCCCTGATTTTCAGCATTCTGGTGCCCAGTTTAACATGCCATAACTCTATGTATACTGCTCCATTTTGTGCGTGTAATATATCAAATTGTTTGTCTCAACGAGTACTTCATTTAATTCCATTGCATCATTTTCATTTGAGTCCATCTTGATGCTAGAAATGCTGTTGTAAGGGTGAATGTTGATGTTAATCTGCTGGAACTGTTATAACTTGCTCATTTGTTATTTTTGCCATGTTTGATGTGTGCATCCTATGAGGTTGATATCTACATGTGTTTTGATCTATGCTATGCCATCTTTCCAGAGGTGCCATCCATGTATTTTTGTGTGTTGTGTGATGAGTGCATCAAGCTAGTTAAGTAGGGTACTTGCTGTTGCCGTTTTCCTGACTGATTCTGTTATATTTTGTTGCTATGTAAACATGCTTCTACTAGCTATTATATGCATAATCTGGAGATGTTCACTAAGGTTGAATTGTTATACATGTCATGCTCTATCCATTCATGCCCTGGGTTGCAATTATAGCCTGCTGTATCATGTTGTTATCTTGCTCCAAACTTGCTAAATAATGTTGCTGTCAGCCTGTTAACATTAAGTTCAGTTTTGGCCATGTTCTTTTCTAGTGATCCATGTATCCTATGAACTTATTCTTGCCATGCTTAGCTTCCGAAACATGCCTTCTTACTGTTGGTTGCCTTGCCATGCCATGTATTTCTCTGTGGTGAGTGGTTCAAGCTCACCAACATGCCTACTTATTGTTGTTCCTGCCATGTGTGAATCTGTCATATCTTTTGCCATGTTTACATGGGTGTCATCATATTTTCTGTGCCCTTTTGGCTCATGGTCAGTAAGGGTCTTTTGTTCTATGCAATTAGTAGATTCATGCCATGCCTTTGTTTGCCATGATAAGTTCCTGTAACATGTTGTTTGATAGCTCTAAACATTACAACCTGATGTTATTTCTGCAAAGTCTGAAACTGTTATTATTTGCAATCTTCCCATGTCCTTTTGAGCATGTTCTAGTGATTTCTGGAGATAGCTCAGTGTTCATGTTTTGTTATGCTTTACCAGTACTTCGTGCCCATGCCTTTTCTTATTATGTTGGGGTGCTGTAGCATATTGTTTTGATGCTTGCAAGATGCCTAGTTGCTGTTTTGGACAGATTGTTATGACTTGTATAGTGTATGTGTTGAACCGTTGCTCCGTTTTGAGTGTGCTCTATATGAAACTTGCTTGTTTTTGCATGTAGTTTCATATTATCATGTTGCATCCTTGTTTTGGTGTGTTTGCTTGATGTGTGTATGCATTTTGCATCAATGCCATGTTTAACTTGTTTTGCTCATATCTTTTAGGCCGTAGCTCCAAACTAAATGAACTTTATATGTAACTTGACTAGAATCTCGTGTAGATCATCTTGGTGCATCTTAACTTGCTGTTTAACAACTTGTACATAAGGTTTATTCAGATCTGGACCAATTTCGAAACTTGCACATGAGGACTTACCGGAATTGTTATATGTTGTTTCCGGCCTCATTCAAACTTGTTTTGATGTGTTGTTCTTGTTTGCATCATCTCTTGCCATGAGTAGCTTCATGTAGCTTTGCCATGCATCATGCTTGTTGTGCATCATGCCTTGTTCATGTGTGGTGTGTTTACTATGTTGTGTGCTTCTTCTCGATAGTTCCCGTTTCGCTGCGATCGTGAGGATTCGTTCGTCTTCGTGGCTTCATCTTCTTCATGGACTTGTTCTTCTTCGTTGCGGGATTTCAGGCAAGATGAGGGCTACCCTGGATCTCACTACTATCATTGCTATGCTAGTTTGCTTTGTTCTATCGCTATGCTGCGTTACCTATCATTTGCTCTTCAAGCCTCCCAAATTGCCATGAACCTCTAACCTTTAACACCCTTCCTAGCAAACCGTTGCCTGGCTATGTTACCGCTTTGCTCAGCCCCTCTTATAGCGTTGCTAGCTGCAGGTGAAGTTGAAGATTTCTCCATGATGGACAGGGTTTATGTTGGGATATCACAATATCTCTTATATTATTAATGCATCTATATACTTGGTAAAGGGTGGAAGGCTCGGCCTTATGCCTGGTGTTTTCTTCCACTCTTGCCACCCTAGTTTCCGTCATACCGGTGTTATGTTCCCGGATTTTGCATTCCTTACGCGGTCGGGTGATTTATGGGACCCCCTTGATAGTTCGCTTTGAATAAAACTCCTCCAGCAAGGCCCAACCTTGGTTTTACCATTTGCCTCACCACCACCTACTTTTCCCTTGGGAGTAATTAACCCAAGGGTCATCTTTATTATAGCCCCCCCCCCCCCGGGCCAATGCTTGTCTAAGTGTTGGTCCGAACTAGAGTCCTTTGCAGCGCCCCCTCAGGGAAACTTGAGGTCTGGTTTTAGTTGTACGGAGTGCTCATCCGGTGTTGCCCTGAGAACGAGATATGTGCAGCTCCTATCGGGATTGTCGGCGCATCGGGCGGCTTTGCTGGTCTTGTTTTACCATTGTCGAAATATCTTGTAAACCAGGATTCCGAGACTGATCGGGTCTTCCTAGGAGAAGGAATATCCTTCATTGATCGTGAGAGCTTATCATGGGCTAAGTTGGGACACCCCTGCAGGGTATAAACTTTCGAAAGCCGTGCCCGCGGTTATGTGGCAGATGGGAATTTGTTAATGTCCGATTGTAGATAACTTGACACCAGATCCGAATTAAAACGCATCAACCGTGTGTGTAGCCATGCTGGTCTCTTCTCGGCGGAGTCCGGGAAGTGAACACGGTTTCTGTGTTATGATTGACGTAAGTAGGAGTTCAGGATCACTTCTTGATCATTACTGGTTGACGACCGTTCCTTTGTTTCTCTTCTCGCTCTCATTTGCGTATGTTAGCCACCATACATTGCTTAGTCGCTGCTGCAACCTCACCACATTACCCCTTCCTTTCCCTTTAAGCTTTGCTAGTCTTGATACCCATGGTAATGGGATTGCTGAGTCCTCGTGGCTCACAGATTACTACAACAACAGTTGCAGGTACAGGAATTATGCGATGATCTTGACGCGAGAGCGATGTTTGCTTGTTTGGAGTTCTTCTTCTGCTTCTCCTTCGATCAGGGGTTAGGTTCCAGGTCGGCAGCCTGGGCTAGCAGGGTGGATGTCGTTTGAGTTTCTGTTTGTGTTCCATCCGTAGTCGGATGTTGATCTTATGTATGATGATGTTGTATTCGTGCGGCTTTGTATGCCTTATGTATGTATCCCTACCTATTATGTAATTTTGATGTAATGATATCCACCTTGCAAAAGCGTTTCAATATGCGGGTCTATCCTTGGTGGGACCTTCGAGTTCCTTTTGGATAGGGTCGCATATTGGGCGTGACAAGTTGGTATCAGAGCCTCGACCGACCTTAGGAGCCCCCCTTGATTGATCGTGTAGTTTGGCCGTTGTTGAGTCTAGAAGAAAACTGTTTTTTGGGAGTCTAGTTATATCGTAGAGTAGGAATTCTTTTTACTCCTCAGCCCCTTCGTCGCTCTGGTGAGGAATCTTGACGTAGGTGTTTTGAATTACTTCTCTTCCCTTTCAAATTTTCTTTAGGATCACGCAGTTGGTTTTCCGATCATTTTTCCTCAGCCCTTTGCATCCGGTGCATTTCTCGTCAAGTTGACTCGAGCCTCTTCATCTTTGAGTTCAATCCTCAGTTGTTTTTCTTTTCCCACCCTCCCACCCCTTCTTCCTCTCAGAACTGGAGTCCATAATCGAGTATCCTTCCTACTCGTGCGAAGTCTTTGTTTTCTTTTATCAATGATTTTCAAACGGTGTTTTCTCTTCAAGATATTTGTCGGTTCTACCTTCCAAGTGACCTTTGTTTTCCCGCCCTCCCACCCCTTTTCTTCCCGGAGTTTGAGTCTCTCTCAACCATCAATTTCATTCATGTGGAGCCTCTTCAGTCTTTCATCAATCATTTCAACCGGTGAATTCTCGTCTCGTTCGTCATTCTTCATCCCTTTCTTTTTTCGGTGGATTCAATTCAAGTATTCGGTGTTGATCATATTCTTTACCTCGGCTCAAGTGTTCTCCTTGCTTGTTTGCATCTCGTCATTCAATCATTCCGGAGTTCAAAGACATCTCAGGAGATTCGTCTGTGTTCCAATTAATTCGAGGTTGTCACCTCATTCAAATATTTCAATTGTTCCGGTGCATCATCTATCTTTTCAACAATCCTTTCCAACGGTGTTTTCTTTTAGTGGGCCCTAACCCACAGGTCTTTTCCCAGGATCTTACCTGACTCTTCTAATTCTCTCAGAGTTATTCTCAAATTCTTTTCAAGTGTGACGTAAGAATGAATTTCATCAGTCACATGCCTTTTCCAAGATCTATTTCAAATCATTTCATTATTGGCTCAACCTCTTCGCTTTTCATTCTTCCGGAGTATATCAGTAATTTTGGTGGTGTTTCTCGTCATCATTTGAAGATTGAAGTCGAGTTTCTCTTAAATCTTGTCCATTCTCCCGGAGATCCATGGTGCTAGCTCGGTGTTATCCTATCAAATTGTTTCAAGTCATGCAAATTCTTTTCATCCATCCGGAGCATTTCAGGAGTTGCTTTCTCTCTCGATCATCCGGAGGCCATCTTTTCGGAAGATTTCTTCGTTCTAAGTTTTCAGATTCATTCTCCAGTTATTCTATATCTGTGCCCTTTTCGTTCGTCTCAATATTCTTCCGGTGCTTCGTTCAAGTATTCTTAAATCAGCTCATGTTCTCTTTGTTCTTTTGCATCTAAATCCCCTCTAGCATATTTGTTCTGCTAATTCTTCCCGGTGATTCATTCTCTTTCATCAGGCATTTTCGTATTCTTACGGTGGTTCGTTCAAGATTCTTTTTCCTTCGTTATCATTCTAATCCATTCGTTCTTTCCAATCCTACCGGTGGTTCATGAAGACTTTCTCAAATTTTGTGCTATATTTCCCCTTAATCCTTTTCAAGAAGAATAAGTAGTATGCAAAATCCATTGCTTGTCATCAACTTAATTTGATGAAGGATAAGCATACAATAAATCTTATTCTTATTTCATCCAAGTGAGTAATCCTTTCCTTCGGAGTTTGTTCTTGATGAATAAATTCTAGTTCCAAGTGTTTCCATTTTTTTTCTTTTCCGGAGTTCAAATTTCCTCGGCCATCTCGTCGGAACCTCCACCTAAATCACCGTAAGCTTTAATCTTATTCTTTCATCCTTCATTTCTATCTCATCATCCTTTTGTCACCGGAGTTCTTCATGGTGGTTCTTCATGATTTAATTCATTCTTCAAGAGTTCATCAACATTTTGTTGGAGAAATTCAAGTACCTTTTCTTATTGCATCTCGAAGCGCAATTAATTCTCCATATTCTTTTGAAGTGGAGTTTTACATCTCTTCGTTCTTCTCAGCTATCCAATCATTTTCCGTTTGTGGTCGGTTGTCACCTCATAATTTTGAGATGTTATCTATAAGACCACAACAAACTTATTCTTTCGTTGTTGATTTTCTCAACAACTCTGTTTAAACCTTCCTTCTAAAGGATGCTTTCAATTTCATTCGTGTCACAAGTTGTCATTTTCTTCTCCGTTCTTTTCATTCAACTCTTTCAATTCTTTCCGGAGGTTTTGTGTGATGTCTTCATCAAGTATCATTCCGTCCTCTCAAGCTCGTGTTCTATTCTTCCATGTTCAGTCGGAGTGCTGCCTAAATCCTTTTAGTCTCATTCGTTCTTATCTCGTTCTATCCAGAGTGGTTTCATAGTCTATCTGATTCCGTGAGTTTTCGATTCTCGTCATTCTCGTCGTTCCTCTCTTCTTCTCGAGTGCTCTCGATTCTTTGCTTCTTCTCTTGAGTTCTGGTTTCATCTCATCCCTTTTTCCTTCCGTCTCGGTCCTAAGATCTCGGGACGAGATCTCTTGTTAGTGGAGGAGTGTTGTAACGCCCTGGATTCGATGCGCCAGGTGTCCGCCAGTTATTCGCCGCCGTTGCCATGTCATTTGGTTGCATGTTGCATTTTATCATGTCATCATGTGCATCTCATTTTGCATACGTGTTCGTCTTATGCATCCGAGCTTTTTCCCCGTTGTCCGTTTTGCAATCTGGCACTCCTATGCCCTCCGGCGTTCCCCTTTTGCCTCTTTTCATGTGCAGGTGTTAAACGTTCTCGGAATGGACCGAGGCTTGCCAAGTGGCCTTGGTATAGCACCGGTAGACCGCCTGTCAAGTTTCGTGCCATTTGGAGGTCGTTTGATACTCCAACGGTTAACCGGGTAACCGCAAAGCCTCTTTTGTGTGCAGCCCAACACCCCTTCCAAAGTGGCCCAAAACCCAGCAAACTCCCCTCCATGCTCTCGGTCGTTCGATCACGATCGCGTGGCCGAAAACCTCTCCTCATTTGGACTCAACTCCCTCTACCTATATATATGTGCATCTCCCCCGAAATCCCGGTCTAACCCTAGTCATCTTCATCCTCGCGCCGCCGGACACGTCCGCCCGAGCCGGACATGTCCGCCGGCCACCTCGCTCCGCCCTATCCGGTGCTGCCACGTCGTCGCCACCACCGCCCTCCACCATTCCCGCGCCGCCACATCACCGCCGCCAACGCCCCACTTCACCGCGCCACCCGGGGCCTAGATCCGGCCCGCCCTGGGGCCGAACCGGGCCTCGCCGGGCCCGAGCCGCCACCGCCGCTCCCGTAGGAGACCGCCCGTGCGCCGCCCTCGCGCGCTCCCGATCTGGATCAAGGGGAGGAGCCCCTCGACCACAATCTCTCTCCCCTCGCTGACCCCGCCTCCCGCCGGCAAGCCCCATCGCCGGAGCACCCGCGCTGTCCAGGCCAGCCCCGCCAGCCATCTCTCCTCCCTTCTGCTCTCTCTCTCTCTCGTTCTCTCTCTCCCTCACGCGTCTCTCTCTCACCTCCACAGGAGCTTCCATGGCTGCCCCGATCTCCGCGCTCGTGCCGCCCCAAGCCGCCTCAACGCCGGGAATGGGTTGCCCCGTGCCTGATCTACCCATTCAGGGCCTTCCCGGCGCTCGCCGGAGTCCCACGCCCCCTCCCCGCCGCTGTTGACTTCCGCCGGAGTAGTTCTGTACGAGGGTAGCAGCCAACCCCGACCTGCGAGTTTTTTTTCGCGAGGTGAAAAACCACAAGTCCCTGATTTTCAGCATTCTGGTGCCCAGTTCAACATGCCATAACTCTTATGTATACTGCTCCATTTTGTGCGTGTAATATATCAAATTGTTTGTCTCAACGAGTACTTCATTTAATTCCATTGCATCATTTTCATTTGAGTCCATCTTGATGCCTGAAATGCTGTTGTAAGGGTGAATGTTGATGTTAATCTGCTGGAACTGTTATAACTTGCTCATTTGTCATTTTTGCCATGTTTCATGTGTGCATCCTATGAGGTTGATGTCTACATGTGTTTTGATCTATGCTATGCCATCTTTCCAGAGGTGTCATCCATGTATTTTTGTGTGTTGTGTGATGAGTGCATCAAGCTAGTTAAGTAGGGTACTTGCTGTTGCCGTTTTCCTGACTGATTCTATTATATTTTGTTGCTATGTAAACATGCTTCTGCTAGTTATTATATGCATAATCTGGAGATGTTCACTAAGGATGAATTGTTATACATGTCATGCTCTATCCATTCATGCCCTGGGTTGCAATTATAGCCTGCTGTATCATGTTGTTATCTTGCTCCAAACTTGCTAAATAATGTTGCTGTCAGCCTGTTAACATTAAGTTCAGTTTTGGCCATGTGCTTTTCTAGTGATCCATGTACCCTATGAACTTATTCTTGCCATGCTTAGCTTCCGAAACATGCCTTCTTACTATTGGTTGCCTTGCCATGCCATGTATTGCTCTGTGGTGAGTGGTTCAAGCTCACCAACATGCCTACTTATTGTTGTTCCTGCCATGTGTGAATCTGTCATATCTTTTGCCATGTTTACATGGGTGTCATCATATTTTCTGTGCCCTTTTGGCTCATGGTCAGTAAGGGTCTTTTGTTCTATGCAATTAGTAGATTCATGCCATGCCTTTGTTTGCCATGATAAGTTCCTGTAACATGTTGTTTGATAGCTCTAAACATTGCAACCTGATGTTATTTCTGCAAAGTCTGAAACTGTTATTATTTGCAATCTTCCCATGTCCTTTTGAGCATGTTCTAGTGATTTCTGGAGATAGCTCAGTGTTCATGTTTTGTTATGCTTTACCAGTACTTCGTGCCCATGCCTTTTGTTATTATGTTGGGGTGCTGTAGCATATTGTTTTGATGCTTGCAAGATGCCTAGTTGTTGTTTTGGACAGATTGTTGTTATGACTTGTATAGTGTATGTGTTGAACCGTTGCTCCGTTTTGAGTGTGCTCTATATGAAACTTGCTTGTTTTTGCATGTAGTTTCATATTATCATGTTGCATCCTTGTTTTGATGTGTTTGCTTGATGTGTGTATGCATTTTGCATCAATGCCATGTTTAACTTGTTTTGCTCATATCTTCTAGGCCGTAGCTCCGAACTAAATGAACTTTATATGTAACTTGACTAGAATCTCGTGTAGATCATCTTGGTGCATCTTAACTTGCTGTTTAACAACTTGAACATAAGGTTTATTCCGATCTGGACCAATTTCGAAACTTGCACATGAGGACTTACCGGAATTGTTATATGTTGTTTCCGGCCTCATTCAAACTTGCTTTGATGTGTTGTTCTTGTTTGCATCATCTCTTGCCATGAGTAGATTCATGTAGCTTTGCCATGCATCATGCTTGTTGTGCATCATGCCTTGTTCATGTGTGGTGTGTTTACTATGTTGTGTGCTTCTTCTCGATAGTTCCCGTTTCACTGCGATCGTGAGGATTCGTTCGTCTACGCTTGGTTCGTCTTCGTGGCTTCATCTTCTTCATGGACTCGTTCTTCTTCCTTGCGGCATTTCAGGTAAGATGACCGCTACCCTGGATCTCACTACTATCATTGATATGCTAGTTTGCTTCGTTCTATCGCTATGCTGCGTTACCTATCATTTGCTCTTCAAGCCTCCCAAATTGCCATGAACCTATAACCTTTGACACCCTTCCTAGCAAACCGTTGCTTGGCTATGTTACCGCTTTGCTCAGCCCCTCTTATAGCGTTGCTAGCTGCAGGTGAAGTTGAAGATTTCTCCATGGTGGACGGGGTTTATGTTGGGATATCACAATATCTCTTATATTATTAATGCATCTATATACTTGGTAAAGGGTGGAAGGCTCGGCCTTATGCCTGGTGTTTTGTTCCACTCTTGCCGCCCTAGTTTCCGTCATACCGGTGTTATGTTCCCAGATTTTGCGTTCCTTACACGGTCGGGTGATTTATGGGACCCCCTTGACAGTTCGCTTTGAATAAAACTCCTCCAGCAAGGCCCAACCTTGGTTTTACCATTTGCCTCACCACCACCTACTTTTCCCTTGGGAGTAATTAACCCAAGGGTCATCTTTAGTATAGCCCCCCCGGGCCAATGCTTTTCTAAGTGTTGGTCCGAACTAGAGTCCTTTGCAGCGCCCCCTCAGGGAAACTTGAGGTCTGGTTTTAGTTGTACGGAGTGCTCATCCGGTGTGCCCTGAGAACGAGATATGTGCAGCTCCTATCAGGATTGTCGGCGCATCGGGCGGCTTTGCTGGTCTTGTTTTACCATTGTCGAAATGTCTTGTAAACCGGGATTCCAAGACTGATCGGGTCTTCCTGGGAGAAGGAATATCCTTCGTTGATCGCGAGAGCTTATCATGGGCTAAGTTGGGACACCCCTGCAGGGTATAAACTTTCGAAAGCCGTGCCCGCGGTTATGTGGCAGATGGGAATTTTTTAATGTCCGGTTGTAGATAACTTGACACCAGATCCGAATTAAAACGCATCAACCGTGTGTGTAGCCATGATGGTCTCTTCTCGGCAGAGTCTGGGAAGTGAACACGGTTTCTGTGTTATGATTGACGTAAGTAGGAGTTCAGGATCACTTCTTGATCATTACTAGTTGACGACCGTTCCTTTGTTTCTCTTCTCGCTCTCATTTGCGTATGTTAGCCACCATACATTGCTTAGTCGCTGCTGCAACCTCACCACATTACCCCTTCCTTTCCCTTTAAGCTTTGCTAGTCTTGATACCCATGGTAATGGGATTGCTGAGTCCTCGTGGCTCACAGATTACTACAACAACAGTTGCAGGTATAGGATTATGCGATGATCTTGGCGCGAGAGTGATGTTTGCTTGTTTGGAGTTCTTCTTCTGCTTCTCCTTCGATCAGGGGATAGGTTCCAGGTCGGCAACCTGGGCTAGCAGGGTGGATGTCGTTTGAGTTTCTGTTTGTGTTCCATCCGTAGTCGGATGTTGATCTTATGTATGATGATGTTGTATTCGTGTGGCTTTGTATGCCTTATGTATGTATCCCTACCTATTATGTAATGTTGATGTAATGATATCCACCTTGCAAAAGCGTTTCAATATGCGGGTCTATCCTTGGTGGGACCTTCGAGTTCCTTTTGGATAGGGTCGCATATTGGGCGTGAAATGATTGCATTGTGATTTCATTGTTGTTGTTTATGGAAGTTTTTTGTGATGCGATGTGTTTTGGATGGAAGGTTTTAAACCCGCCCTTCGATATGATTTGATGGCGTCTTATATGGAAGGGCGCGATGAAAAGATGGAAGGTTTGGTTTGGGTTTTTTTTTGCATGGGACGTGTGGGTCTGGTGATGAATTAAAATCGATGTTGGTTTTCGGAGGAAGGAAGATCACTTGGTGGGGCATATATCGATCACTTGGGGGGGTACCAACGAATGATTTACAGAATGAGACATTAAGAGTAGAGATTTGGCGTGGAACAATATCGACCCTATCTATGTCTCCTCCATCTAGAACAATATATACTAGGAGTGGATCTGCGCGCTTTGCTGCATCATTTTCTCTTAAGTTTTTCTTCCATGGTTAAATTTAAGTTCTGTTTCACCTACCTATGCAAACAATTTAGGATAGGTTATCATGCTGCTAATAGGGTAAACAAATAGAATTTAGGAAGCAAAACATTTACCATGAAATTACACCTAGTGCCAATAGACTTCAATTATGACTTGATGAAATACTTGTTAGGGAACGTAGTAATTTCAAAAAAATTCCTACGCACACGCAAGATCATGGTGATGATATAGCAACGAGAGGGGAGAGTGTTCGTCCACGTACCCTTGTAGACCGTAAGTGGAAGCGTTAGCACAACGCGGTTGATGTAGTCGTATGTCTTCACGATCCGACCGATCCAAGCACCGAACGTACGGGGCCTCTGAGTTCAGCACACGTTCAGCTCGATGACGATCTCCGGCCCTCCGATCCAGCAAAGGCTCCGGAGATGAGTTCCGTCAGCACGACGGCGTGGTGTCGATGTTGATGCTCTACCGGCGCAGGGCTTCGCCTAAGCTTCGCGACGATATGACCGAGGTGGAATATGGTGGAAGGGGGCACCACACACGGCTAAGGAACGATCCGTAGATCAACTTGTGTGTCTTTGGGGTGCCCCCCCGCCCCCGTATATAACGGAGCCAGGGGGAGGAGGCGGCCGGCCTAGAGGGCGCGCCAAGGGGGGAGTCCTACTCCCGGAGAAGGGGGGAAAGAGGAGGAAGAGGGGAAGGAAAGGCGGGGCGCCGCCCCCCTTCCCTTGTCCTATTCGGACTAGGAGGGGGAGGGGCGCGCGGCCCCCTCCTGGCTCCTTCCCTCTTCTCCCTCTTGGCCCATGTAGGCCCATTAACCCCCCGGGGGGTTCCGGTAACCTCCCGGTACTCCGGTAAAATGCCGATTTCACCCGGAACCATTCCGATGTCCAAACATAGGCTTCCAATATATCAATCTTTATGTCTCGATCATTCCGAGACTCCTCGTCATGTCCGTGATCACATCCGGCACTCCAAACAAACTTCGGTACATCAAAACTTATAAACTCATAATAAAACTGTCATCGAAATGTTAAGCGTGCGGACCCTACGGGTTCGAGAACTATGTAGACATGACCTAAAACCATTCTCGGTCAATAACCAATAGCGGGACCTGGATGCCCATATTGGTTCCTACATATTCTATGAAGATCTTTATCGGTCAAACCGCATAACAACATACGTTGTTCCCTTTGTCATCAGTATGTTACTTGCCCGAGATTTGATCGTCGGTATCCAATACCTAGTTCAATCTCGTTACCGGCAAGTCTCTTTACTCATTCTGTAATACGTCATCTCATAACTAACTCATTAGTTATAATGCTTGCAAGGCTTAAGTGATGAGTATTACCGAGAGGGCCCATAGATACCTCTCCGACAATCGGAGTGACAAAACCTAATCTCGAAATACGCCAACCCAACATGTACCTTCGGAGACACCTGTAGAGCACCTTTATAATCACCCAGTTACGTTGTGACGTTTGGTAGCACACAAAGTGTTCCTCCGGTAAACGGGAGTTGCATAATCTCATAGTCATAGGAACATGTATAAGTCATGAAGAAAGCAATAGCAACATACTAAACGATCGGGTGCTAAGCTAACGGAATGGGTCATGTCAATCAGATCATTCAACTAATGATGTGATCCCATTAATCAAATAACAACACATGTCTATGGTCAGGAAACATAACCATCTTTGATTAATGAGCTAGTCAAGTAGAGGCATACTAGTGACTATATGTTTGTCTATGTATTCACACATGTATCATGTTTCTGGTTAATACAATTCTAGCATGAATAATAAACATTTATCATGATATGAGGAAATAAATAATAACTTTATTATTGCCTCTAGGGCATATTTCCTTCAGTCTCCCACTTGCACTAGAGTCAATAATCTAGTTCACATCGCCATGTGATTTAACACCAATATTCATATCTGTATATGATTAACACCCATAGTTCACATCGTCATGTGACCAACACCCAAAGGGTTTACTAGAGTCAATAATATAGTTCACATCTCTATGTGATTAACACCCAAAGAGTACTAAGGTGTGATCATGTTTTGCTCATGAGAGAAGCTTAGTCAACGGGTCTGTCATATTCAGAGCCGTATGTATTTTGCAAATATTCTATGTCTACAATGCTCTGCACGGAGCTACTCTAGCTAATTGCTCCCACTTTCAATATGTATCCAGATTGAGACTTAGAGTCATCTGGATCGGTGTAAAAGATTGCATCGTTGTAACTTTTTACGACGGGCTCTTTTATCACCTCCATAATCGAGAAACATGTCCTCAGTCCTCACTAAGGATATTCTTGACCGCTGTCCAGTGATCTACTCTTAGATCAAAGTTGTATTCCTTTGTCAAACTCAGAGCAAGGTATACAATAGGTCTGGTTCACAGCATAGCATACTTTATAGAACCTATGACTGAGGCATAGGGAATGACTTTCATTCTCTTTTCTATTTTCTGCCTTGGTCGGGATTCGAGTCTTACTCAATTTCACACCTTTGCAACACAGGCAAGAACTATTTCTTTGACTGTTCCATTTTGAACTATTTCAAAATCTTGTCAAGGTATGTACTTATTGAAAAACTTATCAAGCGTCTTGATCTATCTCAATAGATCTTGATGCTCAATATGTAAGTAGCTTTACTGAAGTCTTTCTTTTAAGAACTCCTTTCAAACACTCCTTTATGCTTTGCAGAATAATTCTACATTATTTCCGATCAACAATATGTCATTCACATATACTTATCAGAAATGTTGTAGCGCTCCCACTCACTTTCTTGTAAATACAGCCTTCACCATAAGTCTGTACAAAACTATATGCTTTGATCAACTTATCAAAGTGTATATTCCAACTCTGAGATGCTTGCACCAGTCCATAGATTGACTGCTGGAGCTTGCATATTTTGTTAGCACCTTTAGGATTGACAAAAACTTCTGGTTGCATCATATACAACTCTTCTTTTAAGAAAACAATTAAGGAATCCAGTTTTGACATCCATTTGCCAGATTTCATAAAATGTGGCAATTGCTAACTTGATTCGGACAGACTTTAATCCTCGCTACAGTTGAGAAAATCTCATTGTAGTCAACACTTTGAACTTGTCAAGAAACCTTTTTGCGACAAGTCGAGCTATGTAGATAGTAACACTACTATCAACGTCCGTCTTCCTCTTGAAGATCCATTTATTTTCTATGGCTTGCCGATCATCGGGCAAGTCCACCAAAGTCCACACTTTGTTCTCATACATGGATTCTATCTCAGATTTCATGGCCTCTAGCCATTTCGCGGAATTTGGGCTCATCATCGCTTCCTCATAGTTCGTAGGTTCATCATGGTCTAGTAACATGACTTCCAGAACAGTATTACCGTACTACTCTGGTGCGGACTGTACTTTTGAAGACCTACGAGGTTTTGTAGTAACTTGATCTGAAGTTTCATGATCATCATCATTAGCTTCCTCACTAATTGGTGTAGGAATCACTGGAACTGATTTCCGTGGTGAACTACTTTCCAATTCGGGAGAAGGTACAAATTATCTTATCAAGCTCTACTTTCCTCCCACTCACTTCTTTCGAGAGAAACTCCTTCTCTAGAAAGGATCCATTTTAGCAACGAATATCCTGCCTATGGATCTGTGATAGAAGGTGTACCCAACAATTTCCTTTGGGTATTCTATGAAGACGCACTTCTCCGATTTGGGTTCGAGCTTATCAGGATGAAACTTTTTCACATAAGCATCGCAGCCCCAAACTTTAAGAAACGACAACTTGGGTTTCTTGCTAAACCACAGTTCATATGCTGTCATCTCAACGGATTTAGATGGTGCCCTTTTAACGTGAATGCAGCTGTCTCTAATGCATAACCCCAAAACAATATTGGTAAATCAGTAAGAGACATCATAGATCGCACCATATCCAATAAAGTGTGGTTACAATGTTCGGACACACCATAATGTTGTGGTGTTCCAAGTGGGCGTGAGCTGTGAAACTATTTCACATTGTTTTAATTGAAGACCAAACTCGTAACTCAAATATTCGTCTCCGCGATCAGATCGCAGAAACTTTATTTTCTTGTTACGATGATTTTTCCACTTCACTCTGAAATTCTTTGAACCTTTCAACTATTTTAGACTTATGTTTCATCAAGTAAATATACCCATATCTACTCAAATCATCTTGTGAAGGTCAGAAAATAACGATACTTGCCATGAGCATCAATACTCATTGGATCGCATACATCTGTATGTATTATTTCCAACAAGTTAGTAGCTCGTTCCATTGTTCCGGAGAACGGAGTTTTAGTCATCTTGCCCAAAAGGCACGGTTCGCAAGCATCAAATGATTCATAACCAAGTGATTCCAAAAATCCATCTTTATGGAGTTTCTTCATGCACTTTACACCGATATGACCCAAACGGCAGTGTCACAAATAAGTTGCACTATCATTATTAACTTTGCATCTTTTGGCATCAATATTATGAATATGTGTATCATCACGATCGAGATCCAACAAACTATTTTCATTGGGTGTATGACCATTGAAGGTTTTATTCATGTAAACAGAACAACAATTATTCTCTGATTTTAAATGAATAACCGTATTGCAATAAACATGATCAAATCATATTCATGCTCAACGTAAACGCCAAATAACATTTATTTAGGTTTAACACTAATCCCGAAAGTATAGGGAGTGTGCGATGATGATCATATCAATCTTGGAACTACTTCCAACACTCATCGTCACTTCCCCTTCAACTAGTCTCTGTTTATTCTGTAACTCCTGTTTCGAGTTACTAATCTTAGCAACCGAACAAGTATCAAATACTCAGGGGCTACTATAAACACTAGCAAGGCACACATTAATAACCTGTATATCAAATATACCCTTGTTCACTTTGCCATCCTTCTTATCTACCAAATATTCAGGGCATTTCTGCTTCCAGTGACTATTTCCTTTGCAGTGTAAGCACTTAGTTTCAGGCTATGGTCCAGCTTTGGGCTTCTTCGTAGGAGTGACAACTTGCTTGTCTTTCCACTTGGAGTTCCCTTTCTTTCCCTTTGCCCTTTTCTTGAAACTAGTGGTCTTGTCAATCATCAACACTTGATGCTCTTTCTTGATTTCTACCTTTGTCGATTTCAACATTACGAAGAGCTCGGGAATTGTTTTCGTCATCCCTTGCATACTATAGTTCATCACGAAGTTCTACTAACTTGGTGATGGTGACTAGAGAATTCTGTCAATCACTATCTTATCTGGAAGATTAACTCCCACTTGATTCAAGCGATTGAAGTACCCAGACAATCTGAGCACATGCTCACTAGTTGAGCGATTCTCCTCCATCTTTTAGCTATAGAACTAGTTGGAGACTTCATATCTCTCAACTTGGGTATTTGCTTGAAATATCAACTTCAATTTCTGGAACATCTCATATGGTCCATGACGGTCAAAACGTCCTTGGGGTCCCGATTCTAAGCCGTTAAGCATGGTGCACTAAACTATCAAGTAGTCATCATATTGAGCTAGCCAAACGTTCATAACGTCTGCATCTGCTCCTGCAATAGGTTTGTCACCTAGCGGTGCATCAAGGACATAATTCTTCTGCGAAGCAATGAGGATAAACCTCAGATCACGGATCCAATCCGCATCATTGCTACTAACATCGTTCAACACAGTTTTCTCTAGGAACATATCAAAATAAACATATGAAAGCAACAACGCGAGCTATTGATCTACAACATAATTTGCAAAATACTACCAGGACTAAGTTCATGATAAATTTAAGTTCAATTAATCATATTACTTAAGAACTCCCACTTAGACAGACATCTCTCTAGTCATCTAAGTGATCACGTGATCCAAATCAACTAAACCATGTCCGATCATCACGTGAGATGGAGTAGTTTTCAATGGTGAACATCACTATGTTGATCATATCTACTATATGATTCACGCTCGACCTTTCGGTCTCCGTGTTCCGAGGCCATATCTGTATATGCTAGGCTGGTCAAGTATAACCTGAGTATTCCGCGTGTGCAACTGTTTTGCACCCGTTGTATTTGAACGTAGAGCCTATCACACCCGATCATC
This sequence comes from Triticum timopheevii, assembly GCA_963921465.1. Lineage (NCBI taxonomy): Eukaryota > Viridiplantae > Streptophyta > Magnoliopsida > Poales > Poaceae > Triticum > Triticum timopheevii. Next base: position 615,250,005 of record OY997270.1, read on the forward strand.
ACGTGGTGTCTCAGCACGAAGAACTTTCGCAACGGTGCATACTCAGGGAGAACACTTCTTGATAATTAGTGATGGATCATCTTAAAATGCTACCGTCAATCAAAGCAAGATAAGATGCATAAAGGATAAACATCACATGCAATTAATATAAGTGATATGATATGGCCATCATCATCTTGTGCTTGTGATCTCCATCTTCGAAGCACCGTCATGATCACCATCGTCACCGGCATGACACCTTGATCTCCATCGTAGCATCGTTGTCGTTACGCCATCTATTGCTTCTACGACTATCGCTACCGCTTAGTGATAAAATAAAGCAATTACAGGGCGTTTGCATTTCATACAATAAAGCGACAACCGTATGGCTCCTGCCAGTTGCCGATAACTTCGGTTACAAAACATGATCATCTCATACAATAAAATATAGCATCACGTCTTGACCATATCACATCACAACATACCCTGCAAAAACAAGTTAGACGTCCTCTACTTTGTTGTTGCAAATTTTACGTGGCTGCTACGGGCTGAGCAAGAACCGTTCTTACCTACGCATCAAAAACCACAACGATAGTTCGTCAAGTTGGTGCTGTTTTAACATTCGCAAGGACCGGGCTAGCCACACTCGGTTCAGCTAAAGTGAGAGAGACAGACACCCGCCAGCCACCTTTAAGCACGAGTGCTCGTAACGGTGAAACCAGTCTCGCGTACGCGTAATGTCGGTCCGGGCCGCTTCATCTCACAATACCGCCGAACCAAAGTATGACATGCTGGTAAGCAGTATGACTTGTATCGCCCACAACTCACTTGTGTTCTACTCGTGCATATAACATCAACGCACAAAACCTGGCTCGGATGCCACTGTTAGGGAACGTAGTAATTTTAAAAAAAATTCCTACGCACACGCAAGATCATGGTGATGATATAGCAACGAGAGGGGAGAGTGTTCGTCCACGTACCCTTGTAGACCGTAAGCGGAAGCGTTAGCACAACGCGGTTGATGTAGTCGTACATCTTCACGATCCGACCGATCCAAGCACCGAACGTACGGGGCCTCCGAGTTCAGCACACGTTCAGCTCGATGACGATCTTCGGCCCTCCGATCCAGCAAAGGCTCCGGAGATGAGTTCCGTCAGCACGACGGCGTGGTGACGATGTTGATGCTCTACCGGCACAGGGCTTCGCCTAAGCTTCGCGACGATATGACCGAGGTGGAATATGGTGGAAGGGGGCACCGCACACGGCTAAGGAACGATCCGTAGATCAACTTGTGTGTCTTTGGGGTGCCCCCCGCCCCCGTACATAAAGGAGCCTGGGAGGAGGAGGCGGCCGGCCTAGAGGGCGCGCCAAGGGGGGAGTCCTACTCCCACCGGGAGTAGGACTCCCTCTTTCCTAGTAGGATTAGGAGAAGGGGGAAAGAGGAGGAAGGGGCAGCGCCCCCCTTCCCTTGTCCTATTCGGACTAGGAGGGGGAGGGGCGCGGGGCCCCCTCCTGGCTCCTTCCCTCTTCTCCCTCTTGGCCCATGTAGGCCCATTAACCCCCCGGGGGGTTCCGGTAACCTCCTAGTACTCCGGTAAAATGACGATTTCATCCGGAACCATTCCGATGTCCAAACATAGGCTTCCAATATATCAATCTTTATGTCTCGATCATTCTGAGACTCCTCGTCATGTCCGTGATCACATCCGGGACTCCGAACAAACTTCGGTACATCAAAACTTATAAACTCATAATAAAACTGTCATCGAAACGTTAAGCGTGCGGACCCTACGGGTTCGAGAACTATGTAGACATGACCTAAACCCATTCTCGGTCAATAACCAATAGCCGGACCTGGATGCCCATATTGGTTCCTACATATTCTAAGAAGATCTTTATCGGTCAAACCGCATAACAACATACGTTGTTCCCTTTGTCATCGGTATGTTACTTGCCCAAGATTTGATCGTCGGTATCCAATACCTAGTTCAATCTCGTTACCGGCAAGTCTCTTTACTCGTTCTGTAATACGTCATCTCATAACTAACTCATTAGTTATAATGCTTGCAAGGCTTAAGTGATGAGTATTACCGAGAGGGCCCAGAGATACCTCTCCGACAATCGGAGTGACAAAACCTAATCTCGAAAAACACCAACTCAACATGTACCTTTGGAGACACCTGTAGTACTCCTTTATAATCACCCAGTTACGTTGTGACGTTTGGTAGTACCCAAAGTGTTCCTCCGGTAAACAGGAGTTGCATAATTCTCATAGTTACAGGAACATGTATAAGTCATGAAGAAAGCAATAGCAGAATACTAAACGATCAAGTGCTAAGCTAACGGGATGGGTCATGTCAATCACATCATTCTCCTAATGATGTGATCCCATTAATCAAATAACAACACATGTCTATGGTCAGGAAACATAACCATCTTTGATTAATGAGCTAGTCAAGTAGAGGCATACTAGTGACTATATGTTTGTCTATGTATTCACACATGTATCATGTTTCCGGTTAATACAATTCTAGCATGAATAATAAACATTTATCATGATATGAGGAAATAAATAATAACTTTATTATTGCCTCTAGGGCATATTTCCTTCAATACTGCTTAATAAAAATATCTTAATTACCTAGAAAGTCCCATACACTATAATGCGGCTTTAGATAATTACTCATCTTATCCATTTAGTCATATTTTAACTAGAATTCCCTCCTCACCTGTCCAAGATTTGATCAAGATATCTGTACGTTTCCACATATCCTCTCTCTTGCAAAAGTTCCAAGCCATAATATAAACAAGTCATATGGTGCAAATATAACCAGAGAAAGAATGCGTTAACGTTGACATAACCCTGAAGCGAAGGTAGAAATTAAAAAATGAAAAAGTGGACATGATGAAAGATAAACATGCCACTAGCACCGACGACCACGAAGGAGATTGCGCGGTAGCTGGGAGCTAGTGGGGCCCTCACACTGACACCCTTTGGATGCATTGCACGCCGGAGGGTAGAGGACATGGAGTGCGGCGGTCGTGGTGAGGGTTTACATGCCAATGAAGAAGGACATGGTGGCGGCCGACTTGGTCAATGGTAGTGTAGGGGCAGAGGTAGGTGTCGCTGACATAGGCGCCAAATACGATGGCAAGGGTGCTGGTGCCAGAGAACACATTGAGGAGTGTGGCTGCGTTCACGCTCGGCATGTGGTACATTATAGTTTTTTTCGTTAGGTACAACTAGCAAACATGCCCGTGCGTTGCAACGGGAAAGAAAAACGCTTGTCCCTGGCATGATAAGCCCAGCATTCGGGCTTCGCCATGGAGAAAACACAAGTTGTCATGAATCAAGATTGCCTCGGTTAAGCAATTGTGTCGCGGGACACTCGATGGCAAAAACGGTGGTCAATTGACAGCAATGTTCTCTGGGTTGATGGTTCAATACAGGAGACGCGTCGCGCTGACGTGTGACTAGATCGGTGGGATCAAGACCACGATGGTTGCGCGATGTGTGCCGCACATGTCATCGATGGTGGCGTCTCAATTCCCACGACCTTCCCTCCACCCTCTGCTTTACCATCCTCGTCGTCATCTTCCCAATCACGGCCTCCAGTAGCCCCATCTCCCGCTCCTTCCAGTGGAGTTCCAGCCCTTGGCGCACCACGCTTGCAACTGTGGTCCGCAACGTACATATAGGGAGGAGGTTTGAAGAAAGGAATAGTACATGATGGAGGTTTTCGAAGCATAAATGAGTTCCACCTATGGTGAGACGGTCTAAGCCCCCTCTCTTTCTACAGGATCCTTGGTTGAATGAGTTGATTTGTGAGTCCTCGCAACCATGGTACGAATCCCTCTACGCACGCTATTTATTTTTTGGAGGGCCTGTAACGAAGGTACCAAACGAAACAAAAACCATAGGAGACCGGTAACGAACAGATGAAAGGGAATAAAAAGGACGTACCAAAGCAAAAACGATGACAAAAGAAGTGGAGAAACAATTCTCCATCCTACACGTGAAAATTATAACCAATCTTTTTTCCTAACTGTATTAGGAAGACATTCCATTAAAGACTAATGTTTTGTCTGAATAGACCGGTTATACATGTTTATGTGCATATATTACTTGTAATATAGTAGAGATGGAAAAAATATTGTTTAAATTGGGCACATGATGATGCTTGGAGCATGGTGGCCGATTGATCTTCCAGCCGCTGACGGCAGCCGTGGTTGAGCTCGTCCAACGCAGATGTGTATGCGTTTTTTTTTACTCCGAGCATATGATCAAATGTCTTTTAGTTGGGGCTCATTTTTTTAGCTTTAGTTTTTTTGCATGTCTTTTAATGCTTTTAGGGTTAGTTTTTTAAGCTTTGGCTGAGGCTGATTGATTGCACGATACATGCATGTTTAGATGAGAGGGCAGATACGTACATATAGCGAAGTGTGCATATAGCGATGACCAGGCCTTCGTTGGTCCACTGGCTAGGCTTCCACGCTTTCTTGCGTGAGCTCTTGAGTTTGAGTCCTCGTGGAATACTATTTTTTCGCGTCTGTCTGAATTTTTTGGCGGAAACGAATTAGGGACGAGCGAAAAAAAACGTCTGACGGATGAAAAAGCCTCTGGGTCTCACCGTAAACGAAATTTTGTGGAGAAATAATCCGTCCTTTAATATTAGAAATAAAGATAGCATTGTTGGACAAAGTCGCAATGGTCTTAAGCTTCTCGTACGTCTAGTTTCCTGGGATAACAAGTCAATATTCGCTTAGTTTTCATAGTCTAAAATTAAATCCGAAGAAACTAACAGGGTTAATATTTTATGATTTAAGTTGCCACTTGCCGGCCAGTAGGAATGGAATTGGAAAGGGGACATATGAGCGCCTGTAGCTCAGTGGATAGAGCGTCCGTTTCCTAAGCTGAAGGCCGTAGGTTCGACCCCTACCTGGCGCGAATTATATTTTTAGCTGTACTGTCTCAAAGTTAATTACCTGGCTTCATTTCTTTGATTGATTTTATAAAAACCACTCCAAAATTGACCATGAAATTCTTTCAACTAAGCATGTTTCCTTGCTAGCATATATTTTCTTGCCTTCAAAGAGAAATAAATAAAGTCATGCAATTCCTGTTTGAGTCTACAACATTTTTTTTGCGAGTTGAGTCTACAACATTAATACATGAAACTGTAAACCCAACGTCACGCCCTGAAAGAAGGGGAACAGTATAATTTCCAAACACATATATAAAGTTCGTTTAAAAAAAAAGAAGGTGGCTACCACACAAAAAGTGTAACTAGCCCAAAAAACTAAGAAGGAAACAAAAAACTGTTGGGATTGTGAACTATCCCTTAGGAGAGTGGCTACCACACAAAAAGTGTAACTAGCCCAAAAAACTAAGAAGGAAACAAAAAACTGTTGGGATTGTGAACTATCCCTTAGGAGAGTGGCGTTTTGGAACCCGGTGGCTTCATGGAGCCCAATGCTTTTTCAAAAATGGACTTGAATATAGATGTACCAAAAACCCTAGAAAAATATCCCATGTGCATAGATTTGTTGTACATATATCTATTTTCTATTTAATTCAGTGAACTTGTAAGCTACACAAAAAGGACAAAGATGTGAATTGCTAATACATAGTTCACATATATCCACTTTTTACCGACATATTTTCCTTTTTTGAGGATGTGAAATAATTTAGGAATGTTTTTTCTTTAAACAATCACACTAATATGCGCGGCGCGGGGGAGGGGGGGTGTTAAAATCATGAGCCAACCTTAAAGATTTTCTCACTCGTTGCAACGCACGTGCAATTATCTAGTCTGTATGTATATGTATTTTTTATGTTTATTTTCTCAAAAATATAAAATGTCCTTTTCCTTTTTGTGTGTGTGTGGATATGCAATATTCATTTCTGAGCCCAGGCTAATCTGCACCCGGTCAAGAAAAAATTAACAAAAAATACAAAAAAAATAAATCCATATTTTTTGCATGGTAGATCACTTGGTGTGTGAGGTGCGCTTCAAATTTCAGATCATTTGGACATATGAGTAGCTCTCGGCAAAAAAAGACAAATTTTGTTCAGAACAATACATGAACAGTAAACTTTTTACAGACCCCAAATTTATCTTTTCTGCCGAGAGCTACTCGGATGTCCAAATTTTCTACAATACAAAAAATTGGATTTTTTTGACTATTTGTTTTGAAAATTTTTTATAGTGGGTGGAGATGAGCCTGGGCACCGAATCCTGCTCTCTGTGGATACGCCCTTTCTTGATTTAAGTGCACTGTCGGTGAAGAATGGAGGGGATTACATGGTATGGAGAGTACGGACACATAGCAGCTTTCTAGGACCTGCTAGCTGGGTGTAGACCACGGTACAAATACAAACACAGCTGCCAGCTAATTTGGAAGGATTTTGTCGACACTTATGCGATTGGGCTTCCTATTTCACGCACAGGTCGCTGGATAGCGACCTACTATGTATCTTCTCATGCAGGGGCGGAGCCAGGATTTTGGTATAGGAGGCCAAGGCAAGTTGATAATTTTTTTCTAGACTGGAAAAGTAACTATGATAACACTACAATCATGTGTCACTTTGACGCAAGTATAAAACATGATTACATTTGTATTTACCTCTATGATTGCCAATAAAATCGAAATTTTTAACAATTTCATCTGAAGAGAACTTAGCTACTAATATTTCTGCAACACATGCAATACCGAAGTAAGTCATCTCCCATTTGACGGCGTTTAAAAGGGGTTAATATTTAGAGTGTTTGGGATGGTTTCCTATTCATAACTGCTGATCTACAGGTTTCAGAACTAACATCACACAACAACCGGGATCCGGAAGTACTAAAATTTGATGTATATTCATGCCACGGACAAGAACTGAGATCCCTTTCAGAATCACATCACAACGGAAAAATTGAGAGATCAGTGCAGTAATTGATAGTGCTACTGCTAACCTTGGCTAGTTCATTGTGCAGATCGGAGAATTGACGAGTACAGCCAGAAGATTTCAATCTAATCGCTTCTACGGAGGACCGGAGGTGGCCGCAGGGGCGCAGCGGCTCCGCGATAATGACACTCGTTAATGATGGGAGAAGTGAATCACCCCTGAGCCTTTTTTTTGGAAGATGAGGAGACTGAACGCGGAGGACCCATCTGACCACGTGTGGGCCGTTTCACGGGCCTTCACCTTTTTGTCTAGCATTGCTTTATACCGCTTGAGACATGGGCCGTGGGAACAATCCTTCGATCATTGGGGGGGGGGGGGGGGGGGCTGGCCCCTACTCGCCGGGAGCTCCTAGTTGGCGCTTCAAGCGCCAGCTAAGGGAGCTGGCGCTCACAGCCGCTGAATCGTGGGCCAGCCCATGTGGCGACCACGGCCAGTCGCTCGCTAAACTCGCCCCGCCTGGTCGCTGGGAGGTCCTAGTCGGCGCCTTAAGCGCCCCGAAGCAAAACTGGCGCTCACAGGAGAACCTACTGGGCCGGCCCACACCGAAATACTGTAAGGCAAAAACATACAAAAAAAAGCAGGTGTCGCCAGGGCTCGATCTCACGCCACGACGGTAATGCAAGAGACTAGTTACCACTGTATCACTGGCGTGTTAGTGATCGAAAGCAGCGCGCATTTCTAAAACACTATCGCGCACAAAAAGTTCACCGATTAAAAAAGGGTGACGAATTTAAATGGAAAAATTTCATCGTTTTGAAAAAAGTTCGTCGATTTTGAAAAAAAGATCATTGTTTTGGAAAAAAAATCATAGATTTTGGGAAAAAGTTCATCTAATCTGAAAAAAGTTCAGCATTTTAGAAAAAAGTTCATCAAATTTTAAAAAACTCCATCAGATTTGAAAAAAAGGTTCATTTATTTCGAAAATAGTTCATCGATTTTGAAAATAGTTCACCGAATCTGAAAAAAGTTCATTGGATTTGAAAAAAAGTTCATCGGATTTAAAAACGTTCATCAGATTTCAAAAAAAAGTTCATCGAAATTGAAAAGGAATTTATTGATTTCGAAAAAGGTTCACCGAATTTGAAAAAGGATGAGGAGAAAAGAAAAAGAAAAAACTGGACTTACATAGATAATAAATAAGTGGACTAAAAAAGGACTTGACAGAAGCTGCACGGCCGGGTGGCTCGAGCGTAGCGCTTGCAGCGGCGAGTTACTGGGTTTGATCCCTCGGTCATGCACTTTTTTTGACATTTCGCTAGAAACAGAAGAAGAAAAAAAAAGCAAAACGGGCTGAGCCCATCTAACTCGGCTGCAGACGCCCGTTTGCAAATTGCACTCTAACGGGCGCCTGCAGCGCCAAATAGGAAATCCCCTACTCGTCCCCCCCGGCTCCGCCTCTCGTGTGCCCATCCTCTCTTCCCATTCTGGCTTTTTCTCCATCTTCAAAACGTTCAAGAACCTTCCCTGAACGGAGTTTCTCCTTTTTGTCTTCTATTTCGTTATTATTTTATTTTTTCCTTTTATTTATATTTTTGTTATTATTTTTTCTTCAATCAGATCTGATTAAACTCGTGATATTCTCAAAATTTGTGAACATTTTTGAAAATCAGACAATATTTGAAAATTTTGCGGCCATTTTTAAAATTCATGATCTTTTTGGAAATATGGTAAATAAATTCAAATCATATTTTTTCCAATCTGAGAACATTTTTCAAATTCACAAACATCTTTTGTATTTGTGAACATCTTTTCAATTGATGAACATTTTTGGAATTTTTGTGAACAAGTTAGGAATTTTCAAACATTTTATGAAATTAAGAGCATATTTTGAAGTTGAAGAACGTTTTTGTTAAAGAAACATTTTCTGAAATTTATGAACCTTTTTTAATATTTTATTAAATTTGTGATTTTTCTTACTTTAGAACTTTGTTTTGTAGGGTTTTGGGTCCATGAACATTTTTACAAATTTTAAAACCTTAAAAAAAGAAGAAAAAAGAAGAAGAAATAAAAATAAAAAAAGAAGGGGCGCCTCACGGGCATATGGATCATCCGAAAGCAAGCTCGGGGTCACGTGGGGTGCACATTTTCCCATGCAGGTCAGGCAATTGAAAGAGGAACTAATCAAGGGGTACCCTTTGGAGGGCTCCTGCAAAGGTCACTTTTTTGGCCTGAGAGCGCGTCAAGTGGTGCGCCCAACCACCGTCATGTGTCGCACTCTCGATGTATCCTTGATATTACATTTTCTTCTTTTTGCACGTGTTTTTAGGTTCTATTTGGTTTTTGGTTTTTCAGTTTATTGCTTTTTTCCCTAGGTATTGGTGGAATCTTTTAATTGGTATTTTCTTGGAAAGCAACACTTTTTCGCGAGATGCACAATTATGCTTTTAGAACAAAAACACAATATGTGCTTACTTGAGAAGCATAGCTATACTTGTGGAAACGGAAAAGGCACCATTATGCTTTCACCAAAAAAAGAAAAAACACAACACATGCTTCTGTGAGAAGCAGGGTCTAAGCTTCCCAAAAGGGAAAAGTAGAAGTATACTTCGATCGAAAAAAGGGAAAAGCACAAGTGTGCTTTGATCGAAAAAAGGGGAAAGCACAGCATGTGTTGTGCTTCCACGAGAAGGACAACTTTACTTATGCGACATCCCGTGCTTCCCGAAAAAAGTGAAACACGCAATTTTGCTTCCAAGCTTTGGTTTTTCCTTCCATGTTTTTTCTGGTTTTCTTGTTTTCCGGTTGCTAGTTTTCTTTCTTTCTTGGTTTTATCTTTTTCTTGGTTTTTTCGTGAAAAATATTTCATCGAAACCTATTAACATGGGATTGGCATATCACGCCAACGTGGGGAAAATGGTGACGACAACATATGATGACTTTGATTTGATGGTGTTTCTCGAGTATTCAGTCTTGAGCTTCGAGCTGAAAACTCTAGCTATGACTTATACTTGGCAATGGCGGTATTTTTTTCGCCGTACCTTGTTGAAGGCATTTCTCAGATTTTAACGGACTTCATCTTCAACTTGAAAACATATGATTTGATATTTGGTGGATGGATCCGGTGGCAGCAGCGCTTGGGCGTCATTCCCATCCTGGAGGCGTTGCTCTTAGAGAACCTTTCTCGTTTTCTTTATGATGTCAAGAGATGGTTGGTAGGGATGGTCACAGTTGCAGTTTATTGATTGTTGTATTTGATCGCGTTAGAGTTTTTTCTTTCTTCTTATTTTTCCTCCGTCTAGGCAGAGCTTCTGTCTTGTATGACTTTTCTTTTCCTCGATGTGATTCTTTTTGTGTATTAGTGTTTTCCATATACATCATAATCATTCCGAAGACCGGGCATGTGCTAATTTTGTTTGTATCTCATTAATGTTTCATTTTGAGTCAATGAAATCCGCTTCATAAAAAAAACTCAACCTCTTTCTAAGTGACATTGTTAATGTAGCACCATGATCAAATCATAACTAATTTGCTCTTCCTGTCCTACAAAACTCTTGACTCATAATAATAACATGCGTGAAATCAACATAAAGTACTCAAATTAACCTCGAATTAATATTGATATAACTAGAAAAAAATGACACCGACGCGTGTGTAAGTTTGGCTCTAGATCTAACATTTCCTAGTTTTCATTTAGAAACACGGTGCAAACACATCTCATCTCTATCCTTCTACATGGTAATAGCCTAACCCCTATCGAATACCCTAGCCTCCGCCGCCGCTTCTGCACTACGTAACCGCCGGGACGGTCGATCTACATGATCACCACCAGGGGCCACGCCGCCCATACCTAGGGTTTGTCTGCCAATCCAATTGATCTGCTGCCCTAGAGAGTCTTTTCTTGATACTTTGATCTAGGTCTCTCTCTCTCTCTCTCTCTCTCTCTCTCTCTCTCTCTCTCTCTCTCGCTGGTCGCATTGATCGTTATTTTCTTTTTGGTTTTTTGATCTAAGATCAGTTTGCATCGCCCGCCACCACCATCGACCCTTGCGTGCCTCACCTCCGACACTGGAACGACAACCCGTCCTCTTCTCCGACCTGGCAGCCTTACACGATATGTTGGCCCGTCACGGCCGTCGTCCGCCGTCCATCGCTCTCTGCCGACCGGCACCGCCCTACTCCGAACAGGACTCCTCCATCACCTCCCATCTCTGCCACGTATGTACGTTTGTCTCCACACAGCGCTGCGTTCCCCGGTCGGGCTTGGCCGTTGCGTTGGTCGCTCAGGTTTCGCTGCCTGGGCGTCAGCGCTGCGTTGGCCGCCTGGACGCCGGTGCTGATGCGTTCGTCCGCATGTCATGCCACGCCGGCCATCGTCGCTGGTTTCAGCTCGGACTCCGCCACCACCCTGCCTTCATCGAGCGGCGTCCCCGTCCTCTTGCGTGATCAGATTGATCACCCGCCCGCCCGTGATCCGCCCCATCTACGTTGGGCGACTGGTCCAACCCGTCAGTTGCGCATGCCTCCGTAGGTCCCGTGAAAGGCTGTCCCTGAGTACTGCTCTCCTCTCCGCCGATCGAGCTATGGACTGCAGCTACCATCGCCGCCACCACCATGAGCTGGGAGTGAGCCTTCTCTCTAGAAATTAATGAATTGTTGGATTTGATATACTGTTTTGAATGCTAATTGACCGTCTTTGCACACTCTAGCTTGTCTATAATTTGGCGTAACCTAACTAACTAAAAAAACGTTGATTGATTATATATAAAAAAAACACTCCAAATTTGACCATGAATTTTTTCCTAACGAAGCATGTTTTCTTGCTAGCAGATGCAAGAACATTAGGAATGGGCCAGGCCCCAGACAGGCTACGAACGAAGGAACTGGGCCTCACGCCCCAGGTCGCGGTACAAATACAAACACAGATGGTCTGCCAGCTAATTTGATAGATTTTATGGAGACTCATGCGATCGGGCTTCCTATTTCACTTGCAGGTCGCTGGATAGGGAACTACATTGTCGTGCGCCTGTCCACTCTATGGGCTGGCCCATTCTAGTTTTTCCCCCTTTTGTTTCAGAAAGTTCTAGAACCTTCCTAGAACCAGGTTTCTCCTTTCCTTCTATTTTTATTACCTTTGATTTTTTATCTTTTATTTTTTATTTGTATTTGTATTTTTCTTTAACAGAGCCATGATTAAACTCGTGAAATTTTCCAAATTTGTGAACATTTTCAAAATTCACACTATATTTTCAAAATTTTCTAGACATCTATAAAATTCATGATCTTTGTAAGATATATGGCAACAATTTAGAATCAATGAAACTGTTCTGAAATCCGAGAATATTTTTCAAATTCACAAACATCTTTTGTATTTGTGAAATAATTGTATTTGTGAACATTTGTTTAATTGATGAACAAATTTTTAATTTTATGAAAAAAAAACAAGGAGTTTTAAACATTTCAGAAAGGGCGTGTTTTTTGAACTTCAAAACATATTTTGAAAGTCAAGCACATTTTTTAAAAAATTAAACATTTTCTGAAATTTATGAACCATTTTAAAATTTGTGAACGTTTGATAAAATTCGTAATGTTTCTTAAATTTATAATATTTATTGTCTGATTTGGGTTCATCAACATTTTTTAAATTTAACATAATTAAAAAAGAAAAAACCAAAATAAGAAAAAAATAAAAAAATAAAGAGGGGTGCCTTTGCTTAGATATTGCCTGGCCTAAAGCACGCTGGGGGGGGGGGGCATGGGTTGCACATTTCCCCATGTGGGTCGGGGAATAGGGCGAGGAAATAATTAATCAATGGGTACTTGGAGGGCTCCTGCAAAGGTCACTTGTTTGGCTAAGAGCGCGCCAAGTGGTGCGCCCAATAGCCACCACGTGTCGCGCTTTGGACGTATCCTTGAGATTTTCTTTTTCTTTTCTTTTTGCACATGTTTTCAAGTTCTATTTATTTATTCAAAAAAGGTCTATTTGTTTTTTATCCTTTTAGTTTTTTGCTTGGTTTTTTCTAGGTTTTGGTGGAATCTTTTACTTGGTAATTTTTTTTCGGGAAGCAGCTCTTTCCCGTGACAAGCAAAGTTGTGCTTCCAAAACATAAAAAAAAACACAGTCTGTGCTTCCTCGAGAAGCACAACAATACTTTGTTAAAGGAAAATGCACCGTCATGTTTTTTATCAAAAAAAGGAAAAGCACAACACGTGCTTCTGCGAGAAGCAGGGTCTATGCTTCCCGAAAGGGAAAACCACAAGTGTGCTTCCACCGAAAAAAGGAAAATCACAACATGTGTCATGTTTCCGCAGGAAGCACAACTTTGCTTATGCGAGTAGCACAATCTGTGCTTCCCTGGAAAAATAAGGAAAGCACTTTCTGTGCTTCCAAAAAAAGTGAAAACGTAATTGTACTTATGGCTTTCGTTTTTTCCTTCCGGTTTTTGGTTTCTTCCGGGTTTTTTTCCTGGTTTTCTTCTATTCGGTTGTTGGTTTTCTTTGGTTTTTTTGGGGGTTATTTCATGAAAAAATTCGTCCAAACCTATTCACAAGGGATTGGCATATCACGCCAACATGGGGAACGTGGTGGTGACAACAGATGATGATGAGTTTGATTTGTTGGCGCTTCTCGAGTATTCAATCTTGAGCGTCAATTTGAAATTTCTAGGTCTTACCCTAGTTAGTTATACTTGGCAATGGCGGTGTTTTTGCGCCGCACCTTGGTAAAGGCCTTTCTCGGATTTTCTTGGACTTTATCTTTAATGGAAAACTTAGTATTTGATATTTGGTGGTTGGATCCGGCGAAGGCGTTGCTCTTACAGAACCTCTCTCCTTGTCTTTATGATGTCAAGAGATGGTTGGTGGGGATGGTCTTAGTTTTAGTTCCTTGATCGTTGTTTTGATCGCGTCAAAGTTTTTCCATTCTTCTTCTTTTTCCTCCACCTAGGCAGAGCTTCAGTCTTGTATGAATTTTCTCTTTGCTGGCGTGATTCTTTGTGTGTATTCTTGTTGGCCACGTACATCCTAGTCATCCAAAGACCGGGTATGTGCTAATTTTTTTGTATCTCATTAATGCTTCATTTTGAGTCAATGAAATCCCGCTTTATGTAAAAAATAGCTCAACATCATTCCAGGTGACATTGTTAATGTAGCCCCATGATTAAATCATAACTAATTTGCTCTTCCCATCCTAAAAAACTCTTGACTCCTAATAATAACATGTGTGAAATCAACAGAATGTTCTCAAATCAACCTCGAATTAATATTGACCTAACTAGAAAAGAAATCACACCAACGAGCGTGGAAGTTCGGTTCCACATCTAACATTTCCCAGTTTTCTTTTAAAAACACAGTGCAAACATAAACGCTCGCATACTACCCCTGTGAGCACATTCAAGAGACTGAGTCTTCAAATCTTGAGATTGAGAAGTCATCATGATGCCTCGTAGTCCATAGGAATGTCGTCTCCCACCGAATGAACATTATCAAAAAAGCTAAAATAAATCCAGGAAAATTCAAGCACTGGTCCCAAGTCCCGGACTTGAATCTTGATGGGCTGGCTCCATCACAAAGAACCTAACCATCTAAACTCCATCACGCCAATTGTACAATGTGGTACATGTACCGTATATGTCAGATAGCCAATAGACTCTGTTATGGTCTCCTCTTAACCTCCCAACTAATTCCTCATAGTCAGCAGGAATGTCGTCTCCGTAATTTGATCCACCATTCCCAAAAAATAAGTAAATAGTAATGATTTGATTTGAGTTTACATATCCCAAATTTGTCTTTTTTGGCGAGAGTTGTTCAGATGTCCAAATGATCTGAAAATTGGAGCAGACCTAACGCATCAAATTATCTACCATGCAATTTTTTTAGAATTTTTTTCTAGTATTTGTTTTGATTTTTTTCTTCAACGCGGGTGCAGTCTGGGCTCAGAAATGGATATTCGTGATTTGATCCACTTTGCAGTTACCTTCCATCAATAGGACTCAAGATGGCAACGGGGACGGGGATCACCGGGGGGCACGCCACCGTCCCCGCCCGATCCCCGCTACTACCCGTTCCCGCTAGCCCCGCCCACCTTCGCGGGAGAGAAACAGTCCCCATGCCCACTAACAACGGGTACCTGATCCCCATGGGGATCTCCATGGATACCAACAACAGCAAAACAACAGTAAAAGAGGAGCACAAGTGCACAATAGCAGTATATTGGCATCAGTAAAAGAGGAGCACAAGTGCACAACAGCAGTATATTGGCAGCACAAAACAGCAGTAAAAGAGGAGCACAACCGCAGTAAAAGAGGAGTAAAACAGCAGTCAACTTTTGACAGATTTAATCATACATTATAGCAACACAACAACAGTATATTGGCAGCACAAACCACAATAATTTCGACAATAATCCTCCATTAGAGAAGCAAAACAATAGTAAATTAGCAGCACAAACACAATATTTTTGACATAGATTCAATCATCCCAGGTCTGACCACAATAAGTTTGACCACAATAAGTTTGACAGATTCAATCATCTCGACTCAAGTCTGACCACATACTGGAAGTACGAATGGCACAAACGACAATACTTAGTACGATTACAAGCCGGAAGTTCTAATTCTTAACACAAGCTGACAAGCATGGATGGCAAAATAAATGAAATGAAGACTTGAAGAGACCATCACAGTAGCTTATTGGTCCTCCATTTTCTTCATTCTTGACTCCATGGAGGCAAGCAGCAAGGATAATAGTTATTGCAAGTGGAGAGTTCCTCATCCTGATCATGGAAATAGTTCAAGATAATTTAGAAAGTTGCAAATGAAATCAAGACATAAGATGAGAGTTGGGAATGTCAAGTTACCATTGGTTCATCCTCATCGTCAAGACAAGTTTGAAACTCAGTAGACAGAGATGAATTGTTCTCACCTAAAATTGCAAACAATATAAAATTAGATGGCAGTAGTGTAACTGATTCAGGATTATATTCTAGTAAATTGTCTAAGCAAAAAAAGTAGTGTAAGAACAACACAATAGCAGTAAAATAGGAGCAAAAGAGCACATTTGAATTGTCTTACCTAGCATGTCAGCATTAGACCAAGCCTGCACACACATTATAGCCTCAACCATCTTTGCTGCAAGCCTACTGCGGCGAAGGCTAAGAATTCTACCACTTGTAGAGAATGCAGATTCCGATGCTACCGTTGTGACCGGAATAGGCAAGATATCATGCGCAATGAGTTGTAGAGTTGGATATTTTATCCCTCCAAACTTCCACCAATTGATGATATCAAATTCAGGTGTTCTTGGCAAAGTTGGCTCTTCTAAATACATGTCGAGCTCTATATGAACCAACATAGATGAAGCAGCAGGTTGTGAAGACATGTACTGTTCAAATATGTTAAAAACTTCTTCCTGTGAAGCTAAATCAGTGGGCTGTGAAGCACTAGCAACATTTGATGTTCCCGCAGAAGAGGCATCTTGGCATTGAACCAACAATTCTCGGAGCAACTGCTTCACGTGCGCAACCTCCTGACTTGCAGCCTCAGGTCCATAGAGAGGACCGTACAAAGCCTGCACCATATGGAGTTTGTATCTTGGGTCAAGAACAGTGGCAATATCCATCAGACCATGGATATTTGTCCAGTACTTCTAAAACTTCTTTTTCATCTCCTCGGACATTTGTTTCATCACTTCATACTTCTTTTTCATCTCATCAGACATATCTTGCAACAGCTCATAATCAAGTGTAGTCCATCTGCGAATTGCCAACTTAATACCACAAACCTTAGAGAAGAACATATTTGCTGTAACATAACTAGTTCCTGACCATAAGCAAGTGACATCATAGAATAATTTGAGCCTAGCAATCGTCTCTTTGGCAAAATCCCGATCAACAGCTGTTGGACAACAATTAAAAAGACTTTCACGCAGACTAAGACAATAAAACACATCCCTATACAACACAACAATACTAAGCATTATGTATTTGGAGTTCCACCTGGTTTTGCAATCAAGGTTCAACCTCCTAGAGTACTCAATGTTCATCAAGCGACAAGTTTTTTCAAACTTCTCATGTCTTTTTGGAGTTGTTGACCAAAACCCCACACTGTCCCGCACCCTCTCAATACCATCCCCCAAAACATCAAGCCCATCTTTCACAATCAGATTTAATATATGAGCACACCACTACATAGGCAACAGTTTACCACCTAGCATGAGAGAGGAGGAGTCTAACTTATCTAGGAGATCTTCCATTGCCTTGTCGTTGGTTGTGCAGTTATCAAGAGTAATGGTTGATATCTTTCTCTCAAGATGATACTCTACCAGAACTTCATGTAGAACATCACAAATCACTTCAGATGTATGTGGTGCTGGTACATATACAAACCTGCAAAATTATAATTATTGGGTTAGAAAGCATGAATAAGAGCAAAGGTATTCAAACAAGCAGTAAGATAGGAGCAATGGTGTTGTACCTTAGAAGGAATGCCTTTAGATTCCAAGAACCGTCAATGTAGTGACCTATTACAGCCATGTATCCTCTCTTATGATGTCCAGTAGTCAACATATCCGAAGTCACAGCAACTCTATTCTTGAAGTTTGCAAAGTACTTGATCAACTTATCTCTTTGTCCTTCATGCATTTCTAGAATATCTTTCCGGATGGTATTCCTACACACAACCTTGAACATAGGCTGCAACATAGCACAAAACTTTCTAAAACCCAGATGATCTACAATAGCAAATGGGTACTCATGACAAAATATCATCAAAGCAAGTTCTTTCCTACATAGTTCTTGATCAAATATGTAATTCTCCACATTCACTTTCCCATCTTCCGCCTTGGTCAGTTTCAGCTTTGCTTGCTTCCGGGGTGTTGTGTTCTGCCTAGTAGCACATGTTGCCAAATGCGCGTGAAGATGTGATGTTCCATCCTTTGTTTCTCCCCCAAGCTTACTATGGCACTACTCACATTCATCCTTCCATTTCCACCCACAAGAACCTTCTCAAATTCATCCCACACCTTAGACTTCAGCTTTCTCTTCACACCAGCCAACTTGTGTGCATCCTGCGGTTTAGTTGCTCTTGTTGTTTGAGATGGCACCTCCAAGTCAACAGATTCAGCTGGCGTTGTATTGGCACTAGAGCTTGGCGTTGGAGTGGGAGCTGCACTAGAGGCTGGTGTATCTCCATTCACAACCGATGCACTTGCATCTGATTGTGTTGGACTTGATGCCATTGTGGATCCAAACAAGCAGTCCTAAAACGAAAGCACACAACAAAATATTTAGAGAGTTTGACATAGATAAGCAACACAATAATCAAGAATAAAAAGGATATGTGGACTGCTAGAATAAATATAAAATGATCACAATAGTCACAATAATCAGGAAGCATACACATTCAACAGCAATATCACATTGCAATATATTTAGATAAAAAGGATATGTGGACTACTGGATATTTAGATAATGACTGACCAAATATTCAACAAATGGATTACATGATTGAAAGTTCCTATCCTTAACACTTAACAAAAGCAAGCATGGTAAACATAACAAAGCACACACACCCCACAACATCAAATATCTAAGACTTCTATTCTTCATTCTTCACTGCTCCGTGCAGGCATGTAGTAAGTCGACAGTTCCTCAACCTGAACATTAGACAAGTGGAAACATTGGTAAGTTTGGCAAGTGGAAACATTACTTAAGATTAAAGAATAAGATGATGGTTGAGGATGGCAAGTTACCATTGGCCTGCCTAGAAGCACATCTTGCTAAATGAGCATGCATATGTGAGGTTCCATACTTTGGATCTCCACAAAATAGCCCGTGACACCATACACAATCAGCCTTCCATTTTTCCTCAACAAGAACCGTATTGAACTCATTCCAAACCACAGATGTGGTCTTTCTCTTCACACGAAGTGGCTTATCTTGCTCAACATATTCACCTGAACCTGATGTCATTGCAAATCTACCACACTACCAAATGATATACAGAAAACGATTTAGTGATTTACAGTATATGGAAGCCATTAATCCATGGTCAAGGCACATTAGGAACAAACTAGGCCTAGCAGGAGGTACTTGGTAGCATGGAAACAGCCCATTACGGACACTCCACATGCCAGTTCGTGTCTTTGTAGTACTAGCAGTTTTTGTTGGAAACATGAGCAATTTACCGAATGATTTTATTAACAGAAATAGTATATAAAACATGAGTAAAATAGCAAATATAAAGCAAGTCATGCAATCCGACAGAGAGAAGGTAAACATCTTCTGCATATATGAACTTGAGGTAAACACATCTAGAACAGTCACTAGATGAAGTTGCTTATACGACATAGAACCTAACATACGTAGGACAGAAACTAGAGCCAAGAACTGTAGCAGGACTTCTAACAGAAAGGAGAAGAACACGTACGGCAAAGCAGCAGCAGAAGCGCTGGGCTTGGGGTCGGTGTCCTCGCCTGCCATGTCGTCGAAGAGGTCGTGGATGTCGGGGAAGAAGTCGTCGTCGGGGAAGTAGTCGTCGGCGACCGGATCGTCCGTGATAAAACAGCCAGTAGTCGCGCAGAGCGCTCCCCAAAAACCTTATCACCCTTCTCCCGTACAGGACTCAAAGAGTGCGGTTTCGGAGGCCTACTGTCCCGACCTGCGGTGCACACCGCAAGCCGGGATGGAGAAGATCGTAGCAGCAGCGCAGTGCTCAGGAACCGGTGGCGAGAGGAAGAAGTAGTTCTGGTGTGTCTTGCTGAGAGGAGCGACCTCCCTTTTATAGGTGCAAGAGAAAGAGGCGAGAGGGCAGCGCCGGGAGGTGAAGGGACCGAGGGAGATGAAACGAACAGATAGCAGCCGAAGGGTTCAGCGTTCGCATTTAATCTCCACTACAGCAAAAACTTTCCATCTCCCGAGTGACCTTTCGTATACCCGTAGTGCGTGGCAAAAATTTAGACATCGGCTCGGCTCATTCCCGCAACCCGCGGAGCGTCGTTACGAGGCGAGGCGAGGCGTGGCGTGGCGAGGCGGGCGACGGAGGAGGAGCGCGCGTGGATGTCCCTCTTGTTCTCATGCTCATACAAGTGGGGAAGGAGTCTCCCTTATAAAGAGGTCCAACTCCCTCTAAACTAGCAATGTGGGACTAAACTTTAGTTCCACCTCTTGCCTTGCACAAATGGGCTGCGTGGGCCTCTAGGATTTATTAGGAATTTGTGAAACTGCTACTGGGCTAGGCCCAAAATGGACAAAATTACAGCAATCCCCCACCAGATCCCAGAGGCACACAAAATTTGCCTTTGGTTCCAAAACACTGTTTTATATACCGATACTGCAGTGGAGACTGTTAAGTTGAACTTCCACCTAGAACTCTATGCTACACTAGTAAGCAACTTGAACAGTGGACTGGGCCTTGAACTGCAAGTTTTCTGCGAATCTAGCTTCACATAAAGCCTTGACCGATACGTGGCTACCGTGGGTCTTCCCCGCGGGTGGAGCTTATGCGTCATACTCCATGACCTTTCATGAGTTTACTAGAGAGAACCCTACTCTCATAGATTGCGACGTTTGACAATCAGACTCATATAGGTGTGTTCTTCAAAAGATGTTCTGCAGGACAACATCTCTCCTTCAAAGAGCCACTTAGAACACATTAAGATATACATCAACCTGCCATGCAGATTAGGAGAGTATTGCATCTTCATGGAGTGGTATTTTTAATAGTAAGGATACTCTCCTCCCAGTTGACCAACAGCTTGTCTTCCACATCTAATTCACGGGATCTCCGATCACAAAGAATAGGTTAACACTGTGAACAACTCATATTGTGGGTCTCATACCCATCTTCCTCGATGCATTATCTATCACATTACGTGATAGACCCTTAGTGAAAGGATCTGCCAGATTTTTAGACGTTTGGATTTAATCCAATGCAATAACTCTGGAGTTTCTCATTTTCCTGACAGACTTTAACCTTCTCTGAACGTGTCTTGATGACTTCATGTTATCCTTAGAGCTGTTCACTTTCGTGATCACAGTTTGATTGTCACAGTTCATAAGGATACCCGGTACAGGTTTCTCAACAACCGACAAGTCATTCAAGAGTCGGTGAAGCCAATCTGCTTCGACCGTAGCTGTATCTAGTGCTGTGAGTTCTGCTTCCATAGTTGACCTCGTTAAGATGGTCTACTTGCAAGACTTCCAAGAAACAGCGCCACCTCCATGAGTGAACACATATCCGCTCGTGGCCTTTATCTCATCAGCATCTGAGATCCAGTTTGAGTCACTATACCCTTCAAGCACCTTTGGGTGCCCAGTGTAGTGAATTCCATAATTTACAGTGCCTTTCAAATAACGCAAAACTCTCTCTAGAGCTTTCCAATGCACATCTCCCGGTTTTGAGACAAACCGGCTCAGCTTGCTAATAGCAAAAGAGATGTCAGGTCTTGTAGCACTGGCTAAGTACATAAGCGAGCCAATAATCTGAGAATACTTCAATTGATCTCTAGCAATTCTTTGATTCTTTCGAAGTAGCACGCTAGCATCATATGGTGTTGGAGAGGGCTTGCAGTCACTATAGCCAAAGCGACTCAAGATCTTTTCCACATAGTGAGATTGAAGCAAAGTAATCCCACCATCATCATCTCTCAACAACTTGATGTTCAGAATGACATCAGCCACTCCTAAATCCTTCATCTCAAAACAGCGAGATAGGAAATCCTTGACCTCCTTAATAACATTCAGATTTGTTCCGAAAATCAGTATGTCATCAACATACAAGCAAAGCATAACTCCCTCGCCCCCACCATGGCGATAGTACACACATTTGTCGGCTTCGTTCACAACAAAGCCTGCAGCTGTTAAAGTTCTTTCGAACTTCTCATGCCACTGTTTGGGTGCTTGCTTGAGTCCGTACAAAGACTTCAGCAATTTGCACACTTTCCCTTCCTGACCATCTATTACAAACCCATCTGGTTGTTCCATATAAATTTCCTCATCCAACTCTCCATTCAGGAAAGCAGTGTTAACATCCATTTGATGAACGAGAAGACCATGTGAGGCAGCTAGTGAAAGTAGAACTCAAATAGTGGTCAGTCAAGCCACAGGTGAGTAAGTATCAAAGAAATCTTCACCTTCCTTTTGGGTATAACCCTTAGCCACGAGCCGAGCCTTGTACTTTTCAATAGTACCATCAGGCCTAAGCTTCTTCTTGAATACCCATTTGCATCCTATAAGTTTGCACCCATAAGGACGATCAGTTATCTCCCAAGTTTCATTCGCCAAGATGGAATCCATCTCGCTACGAACTGCTTCCTTCCAGTAGTCAGCATCTTCAGATGCATAGGCCTCTGAAATAGAACTAGGAGTGTCATCTATGAGATACACAAGAAAATCATCACCAAAGGACTTTGCAGTCCTCTGTCTCTTGCTCCTAATAGGAACTTCATTGTTCTCCTCCACGGGACTTTCAAAGTGTTCCATCGAAATGGCAGGTTCGGTAATTATAACTGGTTCCTGATTCGATGAACTAGGCATCTCCTGATTAGATGAGGTAGCCATATCTTTCATGGGAAAGATATCTTCAAAGAAAGTCGCATCATTTGACTCCATGATCGTACCGACATGCATGTCAGGTACCTCAGATTTTACAACCAAGAATCTATAGCCAATGCTATGAAAAGCATATCCCAAGAAAACACAATCCACATTCTTTGGTCCAAGTTTCCGCTTCTTTGGAATTGGAACATTGACTTTCGCCAAACAACCCCATGTTCGCAGATAAGAGAGTTTTAACCTTTTCTTCTCCCATTCCTCGAATGGAGTTATCTCTTTGTTCTTTGTGGGAACTCGATTTAGGACATGACATGCTGTCAATATCGCCTCCCCCCACCATGCCTTGGAGAGACCCGATGTGTCTAACATGGCGTTAACCAAATCAGTTAGAGTACGGTTCTTTCTTTCGGCCACCCCATTTGACTGAGGTGAGTAGGGAGGCGTCCTCTCATGGATTATACCATGTTCCGCACAAAAGTCATCAAATTCATTGGAAAAATACTCTCCACCACGGTCGGACCTAAGCCTCTTGATTTTCCTATCAAGTTGGTTTTCCACTTCAGCTTTATAGATCTTGAAAAAGTTCAAAGCCTCATCCTTAGATTTCAGAAGATACACACAACAGTATCTAGTGGAGTCGTCAATTAACATCATGAAATATTTCTTTCCACCTTTTGTCAAAACACCATTCATTTCACATAGATCTGAATGTATAAGTTCTAGTGGTGCAAGATTTCTCGTCTCCGCAGTCACGTGAGATTTACGAGGTTGCTTAGCTTGCACACACACTTGACACTTAGATCCCTTAACGGTGGTGAAACTAGGGATTAAGTTCAACTTCGCTAGTCGCGACATGCAACCAAAGTTAACATGACAAAGTCGTGAATGCCACACATTTGATTCACTATTGTTGCAAATATGATTAACAACTTTATTGCAAACGTCTGATAAGGATAAACGAAATAGGCCTCCTGACTCATAGCCTTTACCAACAAAGGTTCCATACTTGGATATTACAAATTTATTCGACTCAAAGACAAGCCTATAGCCATCTCTACACAGAAGAGATCCGCTAACAAGATTTTTATTGACGGAGGCGACATAATGCCCGTTCTTCAGCCGCACGATCTTCCCCAAAGTAAACTTCAGATCGACCATGCCAACACCACGAACAGAAGCACTTGAACCGTTGCCCATCAGCACGGTTGAAGTCCCTGCGGTCTGATAAGACGAAAACATGGAAATATCACCGCATACATGCACATTAGCACCCGTGTTAATCAACCAATCAGGAGTATGACATACTGAAAGAATAGTGGGAAATATACCATACCCAGCATCCTTCATGTCAATGTCTCCGATGACAACATTAGCGGTCTTGTCGCCTTTCCCAGGATGACGCTTGTCATAGCGATTGGGGCAACTAGGAGCACAATGATCAGGATCTCCACACACATGACAAGCACCTTTCTTCTTGTCATTCTTCTTCTTGAAGTTCGTGTGCTGCACAGCCTTGTTCTTCCCATCAAACTTTCCTTTACCATCAAACTTGCCCTTGTTCTTGAACTTGTGGGACTGGAAGTTTTTCTTCGATACCAGATTGGCACTAGATCCTCCCTCAATACCTCGAGCACGTGTGTCCTTTGCTCTCGCCTTTTCTTCCACATCAAGAGTGCCAATGAGATCCGAAACGGAAAACTCCTGTCTCTTATGCTTCAGTAAGGTAGCAAAGTTCCTCCACGAAGGAGGAAGTTTAGTGATGATACCCCCGGCAACAAACTTGTCCGGTAGGATACAATTGAAGTGCTCAAGTTCTCTAGCAAATGACTGTATCTCGTGAGCCTGCTCAACCACGGAGCGCTCTTCAGTCATCCTGTAATCATAGAATTGCTCCATGATGTACAGCTCGGTGCCGGCATCCGAGACCCCAAACTTGGCCTCGAGTGCGTCCCACATATCTTTTCCATTGTCAATTGACGCATAAGCATCAACTATGTTCTCACCAAGAACACTCAAGAGAGCAGCCTTAAACAAGGTATCCATTTTCTGAAAAGCTTGTGCCTGTTGGGCATCTTGCTCTCCTTCAGGTTTACCAAGAGTGGCGTCATAGCAACTCATGGTTTGAAACCATAAGACTGCTCTCACGCGCCACCTCTTATAGTGGATACCCTCAAACATAGGAGGTCTCATGGAAGCAGCAAAACCGTTCGAGGTAAATTGCCTATAATAAGGTTTTTGGATTGTTGGAAACATGAGCAATTTACCGAATGATTTTATTAACAGAAATAGTATATAAAACATGAGTAAAATAGCAAATATAAAGCAAGTCATGCAATCCGACAGAGAGAAGGTAAACATCTTCTGCATATATGAACTTGAGGTAAACACAGCTAGAACAGTCACAAGATGAAGTTGCTTATACGACATAGAACCTAACATACGTAGGACAGAAACTAGAGCCAAGAACTGTAGCAGGACTTCTAACAGAAAGGAGAAGAACACGTACGGCACAGCAACAGCAGAAGCACTGGGCTTGGGGTCGGTGTCCTCGCCTGCCATGTCGTCGAAGAGGTCGTGGATGTCGGGGAAGAAGTCGTCGTCGGGGAAGTAGTCGTCGGCGACCGGATCGTCCGTGATAAAGCAGCCAGTAGTCGCGCAGAGCGCTCCCCAAAAACCTTATCACCCTTCTCCCGTACAGGACTCAAAGAGTGCGGTTTCCGAGGCCTACTGTCCCGACCTGCGGTGCACACCGCAAGCCGGGATGGAGAAGATCGTAGCAGCAGCGCAGTGCTCAGGAACCGGTGGCGAGAGGAAGAAGTAGTTCTGGTGTGTCTTGCTGAGAGGAGCGACCTCCCTTTTATAGGCGCAAGAGAAAGAGGCGAGAGGGCAGCGCCGGGAGGTGAAGGGACCGAGGGAGATGAAACGAACAGACAGCAGCCGAAGGGTGCAGCGTTCGCATTTAATCTCCACTACAATAAAAACTTTCCATCTCCCAAGTGACCTTTCGTATACCCGTAGTGCGTGGCAAAAATTTAGACATCGGCTCGGCTCATTCCCGCAACCCGCGGCGCGTCGTGACGAGGCGAGGCGAGGCGTGGCGTGGTGAGGCAGGCGGCGGAGGAGGAGCGCGCGTGGATGTCCCTCTTGTTCTCATGCTCATACAAGTGGGGAAGGAGCCTCCCTTATAAAGAGGTCCAACTCCCTCTAAACTAGCAATGTGGGACTAAACTTTAGTTCCACCTCTTGCCTTGCACAAATGGGCTGCGTGGGCCTCTAGGATTTATTAGGAATTTGTGAAACTGCTACTGGGCTAGGCCCAAAATGGACAAAATTCCAGCAATCCCCCACCAGATCCCAAAGGCACACAAAATTTGCCTTTGGTTCCAAAACACTGTTTTATATACCGATACTGCAGTGGAGACTGTTAAGTTGAACTTCCGCCTAGAACTCTATGCTACACTAGTAAGCAACTTGAACAGTGGACTGGGCCTTGAACTGCAAGTTTTCTGCGAATCTAGCTTCACATAAAGCCTTGACCGATACGTGGCTACCGTGGGTCTTCCCCGCGGGTGGAGCTTATGCGTCATACTCCATGACCTTTCATGAGTTTACTAGAGAGAACCCTACTCTCATAGATTGCGACGTTTGACAATCAGACTCATATAGGTGTGTTCTTCAAAAGATGTTCCGCAGGACAACATCTCTGCTTCAAAGAGCCACTTAGAACACATTAAGATATACATCAACCTGCCATGCAGATTAGGAGAGTATTGCATCTTCATGGAGTGGTATTTTTAATAGTAAGGATACTCTCCTCCCAGTTGACCAACAGCTTGTCTTCCACATCTAATTCACGGGATCTCCGATCACAAAGAATAGGTTACCACTGTGAACAACTCATATTGTGGGTCTCATACCCATCTCCCTCGATGCATTATCTATCACATTACGTGATAGACCCTTAGTGAAAGGATCTGCCAGATTTTTAGACGTTTGGATTTAATCCAATGCAATAACTCTGGAGTTTCTCATTTTCCTGACAGACTTTAACCTTCTCTGAACGTGTCTTGATGACTTCATGTTATCCTTAGAGCTGTTCACTTTCGTGATCACAGTTTGATTGTCACAGTTCATAAGGATACCCGGTACAAGTTTCTCAACAACCGGCAAGTCATTCAAGAGTCGGTGAAGCCAATCTGCTTCGACCGTAGCTGTATCTACTGCTGTGAGTTCTGCTTCCATAGTTGACCTCGTTAAGATGGTCTGCTTGCAAGACTTCCAAGAAACAGCGCCACCTCCATGAGTGAACACATATCCGCTCGTGGCCTGTATCTCATCAGCATCTGAGATCCAGTTTGAGTCACTATACCCTTCAAGCACCTTTGGGTGCCCAGTGTAGTGAATTCCATAATTTACAGTGCCTTTCAAATAACGCAAAACTCTCTCTAGAGCTTTCCAATGCACATCTCCCGGTTTTGAGACAAACCGGCTCAGCTTGCTAACAGCAAAAGAGATGTCAGGTCTTGTAGCACTGGCTAAGTACATAAGCGAGCCAATAATATGAGAATACTTCAATTGATCTCTAGCAATTCTTTGATTCTTTCGAAGTAGCACGCTAGCATCATATGGTGTTGGAGAGGGCTTGCAGTCACTATAGCCAAAGCGACTCAAGATCTTTTCCACATAGTGAGATTGAAGCAAAGTAATCCCACCATCATCATCTCTCAACAACTTGATGTTCAGAATGACATCAACCACTCCTAAATCCTTCATCTCAAAACAGCGAGATAGGAAATCCTTGACCTCCTTAATAACATTCAGATTTGTTCCGAAAATCAGTATGTCATCAACATACAAGCAAAGCATAACTCCCTCGCCCCCACCATGGCGATAGTACACACATTTGTCGGCTTCGTTCACAACAAAGCCTGCAGCTGTTAAAGTTCTTTCGAACTTCTCATGCCACTGTTTGGGTGCTTGCTTGAGTCCGTACAAAGACTTCAGCAATTTGCACACTTTCCCTTCCTGACCATCTATTACAAACCCATCTGGTTGTTCCATATAAATTTCCTCATCCAACTCTCCATTCAGGAAAGCAGTGTTAACATCCATTTGATGAACGAGAAGACCATGTGAGGCAGCTAGTGAAAGTAGAACTCGAATAGTGGTCAGTCGAGCCACAGGTGAGTAAGTATCAAAGAAATCTTCACCTTCCTTTTGGGTATAACCCTTAGCCACGAGCTGAGCCTTGTACTTTTCAATAGTACCATCAGGCCTAAGCTTCTTCTTGAATACCCATTTGCATCCTATAGGTTTGCACCCATAAGGACGATCAGTTATCTCCCAAGTTTCATTCGCCAAGATGGAATCCATCTCGCTACGAACTGCTTCCTTCCAGTAGTCAGCATCTTCAGATGCATAGGCCTCTGAAATAGAACTGGGAGTGCCATCTATGAGATACAGAAGAAAATCATCACCAAAGGACTTTGCAATCCTCTGTCTCTTGCTCCTAATAGGAACTTCATTGTTCTCCTCCACGGGACTTTCAAAGTGTTCCATCGAAATGGCAGGTTCGGTAATTGTAACTGGTTCCTGATTCGATGAACTAGGCATCTCCTGATTAGATGAGGTAGCCATATCTTTCATGGGAAAGATATCTTCAAAGAAAGTCGCATCATTCGACTCCATGATTGTACCGACATGCATGTCAGGTACCTCAGATTTTACAACCAAGAATCTATAGCCAATGCTATGAAAAGCATATCCCAAGAAAACACAATCCACAGTCTTTGGTCCAAGTTTCCGCTTCTTTGGAATTGGAACATTGACTTTCGCCAAACAACCCCATGTTCGCAGATAAGAGAGTTTTAACCTTTTATTCTCCCATTCCTCGAATGGAGTTATCTCTTTGTTCTTTGTGGGAACTCGATTTAGGACATGACATGATGTCAATATCGCCTCCCCCCACCATGCCTTGGAGAGACCCGATGTGTCTAACATGGCGTTAACCAAATCAGTTAGAGTACGGTTCTTTCTTTCGGCCACCCCATTTGACTGAGGTGAGTAGGGAGGCGTCCTCTCATGGATTATACCATGTTCCGCACAAAAGTCATCAAATTCATTGGAAAAATACTCTCCACCACGGTCGGACCTAAGCCTCTTGATTTGCCGATCAAGTTGGTTTTCCACTTCAGCTTTATAGATCTTGAAAAAGTTCAAAGCCTCATCCTTAGATTTCAGAAGATACACACAACAGTATCTAGTGGAGTCGTCAATTAACATCATGAAATATTTCTTTCCACCTTTTGTCAAAACACCATTCATTTCACATAGATCTGAATGTATAAGTTCTAGTGGTGCAAGATTTCTCGTCTCCGCAGTCACGTGAGATTTACGAGGTTGCTTAGCTTGCACACACACTTGACACTTAGATCCCTTAACGGTGGTGAAACTAGGGATTAAGTTCAACTTCGCTAGTCGCGACATGCAACCAAAGTTAACATGACAAAGTCGTGAATGCCACACATTTGATTCACTATTGTTGCAAATATGATTAACAACTTTATTGCAAACGTCTGATAAGGATAAACGAAACAGGCCTCCTGACTCATAGCCTTTACCAACAAAGGTTCCATACTTGGATATTACAAATTTATTCGACTCAAAGACAAGCTTATAGCCATCTCTACACAGAAGAGATCCGCTAACAAGATTTTTATTGACGGAGGGGACATAATGCACGTTCTTCAGCCGCACGATCTTCCCCAAAGTAAACTTCAGATCGACCATGCCAACACCACGAACAGAAGCACTTGAACCGTTGCCCATCAGCACGGTTGAAGTCCCTGCGGTCTGATAAGACGAAAACATGGAAATATCACCGCATACATGCACATTAGCACCCGTGTCAATCAACCAATCAGGAGAATGACATACTGAAAGAATAGTGGGAAATATACCATACCCAGCATCCTTCATGTCAATGTCTCCGATGACAACATTAGCGGTCTTGTCGCCTTTCCCAGGATGACGCTTGTCATAGCGATTGGGGCAACTAGGAGCCCAATGATCATGATCTCCACACACATGACAAGCACATTTCTTCTTGTCATTCTTCTTCTTTAAGTTCATGTGCTGCACAGCCTTGTTCTTCCCATCAAACTTTCCTTTACCATCAAACTTGCCCTTGTTCTTGAACTTGTGGGACTGGAAGTTTTTCTTCTGTACCAGATTGGCACTAGATCCTCCCTCAATACCTCGAGCACGTGTGTCCTTTGCTCTCGCCTTTTCTTCCACATCAAGAGTGCCAATGAGATCCGGAACGGAAAACTCCTGTCTCTTATGCTTCAGTAAGGTAGCAAAGTTCCTCCACGAAGGAGGAAGTTTAGTGATGATACCCCCGGCAACAAACTTGTCCGGTAGGATACAATTGAAGTGCTCAAGTTCTCTAGCAAATGACTGTATCTCGTGAGCCTGCTCAACCACGGAGCGCTCTTCAGTCATCCTGTAATCATAGAATTGCTCCATGATGTACAGCTCGGTGCCGGCATCCGAGACCCCAAACTTGGCCTCGAGTGCGTCCCACATATCTTTTCCATTATCAATTGACGCATAAGCATCAACTATGTTCTCACCAAGAACACTCAAGAGAGCAGCCTTAAACAAGGTATCCATTTTCTGAAAAGCTTGTGCCTGTTGGGCATCTTGCTCTCCTTCAGGTTTGCCAAGAGTGGCGTCATAGCAACTCATGGTTTGAAACCATAAGACTGCTCTCACGCACCACCTCTTATAGTGGATACCCTCAAACATAGGAGGTCTCGTGGAAGCAGCAAAACCTTTCGAGGTAAATTTCCTATAATAAGGTTTTTGGATTGTTGGAAACATGAGCAATTTACCGAATGATTTTATTAACAGAAATAGTATATAAAACATGAGTAAAATAGCAAATATAAAGCAAGTCATGCAATCCGACAGAGAGAAGGTAAACATCTTCTGCATATATGAACTTGAGGTAAACACATCTAGAACAGTCACTGGATGAAGTTGCTTATACGACATAGAACCTAACATACGTAGGACAGAAACTAGAGCCAAGAACTGTAGCAGGACTTCTAACAGAAAGGAGAAGAACACGTACGACACAGCAGCAGCAGAAGCGCTGGGCTTGGGGTCGGTGTCCTCGCCTGCCATGTCGTCGAAGAGGTCGTGGACGTCGGGGAAGAAGTCGTCGTCGGGGAAGTAGTCGTCGGCGACCGGATCGTCCGTGATGAAGCAGCCAGTAGTCGCGCAGAGCGCTCCCCAAAAACCTTATCACCCTTCTCCCGTACAGGACTCAAAGAGTGCGGTTTCGGAGGCCTACTGTCCCGACCTGCGGTGCACGCCGCAAGCCGGGATGGCGAGAGGAAGAAGTAGTTCTGGTGTGTCTTGCTGAGAGGAGCGACCTCCCTTTTATAGGCGCAAGAGAAAGAGGCGAGAGGGCAGCGCCGGGAGGTGAAGGGACCGAGGGAGATGAAACAAACAGACAGCAGCCGAAGGATGCAGCGTTCGCATTTAATCTCCACTACAGCAAAAACTTTCCATCTCCCGAGTGACCTTTCGTATACCCGTAGTGCGTGGCAAAAATTTAGACATCGGCTCGGCTCATTCCCGCAACCCGCGGCGAGGCGGGCGGCGGAGGAGGAGCGCGCGTGGATGTCCCTCTTGTTCTCATGCTCATACAAGTGGGGAAGGAGCCTCCCTTATAAAGAGGTCCAACTCCCTCTAAACTAGCAATGTGGGACTAAACTTTAGTTCCACCTCTTGCCTTGCACAAATGGGCTGCGTGGGCTTCGAGGATTTATTAGGAATTTGTGAAACTGCTACTGGGCTAGGCCCAAAATGGACAAAATTCTAGCAGTTTTGACTAGCAGTATGGTGCGTATGTATTTCTAGGTATTGTAGAAGCATAAAATGAAACAAACAACTACAAGACACATTCAACAGATCTCGGGTCGCCGGTGAGCTGCTCACCTTGATGGTCTCGGGTCGATGTAGATTTGCTTGAGGTGGAGGAAGAGGATGCGAGTTGCCGGTCGTCGTCGCGGTCAGCTACAAAGGCACACAACGATATTTAGAGATCACAATAGTCACAATAATCAGGAAGCATACACATTCAACAGCAAGATCACATTGCAATATATTTAGATAAAAAGGGTATGCAGACTGCTAGATGTTTAGATAATTTTGACATATAATCATACACATTCAATTGTGACTGACCAAATATTTAGATGATTTTGACATATAATTGACAGAACAATTTTGAGTTTCGGACATATAATTGAATGTGTGTGGACTGCTGGATATTTACATAATTCACTCATGATTGACCTAATAGCAGATCCATACACATTTAACAGCAAGATTCAATTAAATGGGAAAATAACTACAAGAACTAACAACTACAAGATACATACACATTCAACAGACGCATACACATTCAACAACATGAAATGAAACAAAAAAATACGAGAAAAGGTGCAGATGCGGCCGGTTACCTGCTTACCCTGATGGTCTCGGCCTCTCGGGTCGATGCAAATGCCTCTGGACTCTGGTCACTGCTTGTGCTTGAGGTGGAAGAAGAGGAGGGGAGTCACCGGCGTCGTCGTCGCCACTATCACCGCCGGTCGCTGTTAGCTTTTGGCCCGGCCGTCGCTCGCCGTCATCGCCATCGTGGACTCGCGAGGAGGCGAGGAGCAGGAGAGGGCGACGGGGCGCGGGACCAGATGGGAGGGGGGCTGGTGCAGGGCGCCGCCAGTGTTCATCGTAGTCGCCACTATCACCGTCGCAGTAAGCTTTTGGCGTGATCGTGGCTCGCCATCGTCGCCGTCGTGGACTCGCGAGGAGGCGAGGAGGTGAACGATGAGGAGGCGAGGAGCAGGAGAGGTCGATGGGCCGCGGCACCAGATGGGAGGGGCGGCCGGATGAGACGCCGGCTGGTGTAGGGCGCCGCCGGTCGTTGTCGATCTAGGGATGGATGGATGAGTGGATCGGGAGGGATGGGGATTGGTGAGAGCGAGAGGGAGAGGTGGCTGCGGGGATGGGAACAGAGTGGAGGCGGACGAGTCGATTTAGATTTTAGGGTTTCTTGTATATATACTGGGTGGTCAGTTTGACTGACAGGTGGGGTCCCGGGTATCCATGGAGGCTCCATGGAGCCCGTTTGCCCCCCCCCCCCCCCCCCCGCGTCTGCCCCCCCCCCCCCCCCCCCCCCCCCCCGCGCCCGTCCCCGCCCCGCTTGCTTCCCCCCCCCCCCCCCCCCCCCCCCCCCCCCGACTCCCCCCCCCCCCCCCCCCCCCCTCCCCCCGCCCCCCCCCCCCCCCCCCCCCCCCCCCCCCCCCCCCCCCCCCCCCCCCCCCCGCGCCCGTCCCCGCCCCGCTTGCTTCTCGGGTACCCGCCCCCATCATACCCATGGGGGGATTTTGACCCCATCACCGCTTCCTAAGCGGGTAAATGCCCACGGATACCCACCCCCACGGGGAAAATTGCCATTTTGAAATAGGACCTGCCATTGTTTTGTTCTTGTACAATGCACGACTAGCTTGTTTCTTCCTAGCCACACAAAATAATGTGGCACCACACTTCGCATAGTACGGTAAAACCACACATGCGCATCAACTAGTTCATGACGTCAAGACCATGACGCCGTCGGTTGGTAGGCCGGCCTCTCGATGGGTGACCGAACAATCGATCTCTTCCTAGCTCGGCTGCTATAAATACCCAATCGAATAAGCCATCTGCCGCAGTCAGTCACTTCCAACGATAAGTAAGAATGAGTTACCTACCTAGCCAGCTCCGGTCCATGGTTAATCACCTGCGTACACGGCTTGACGAGATCTGTGGCCGGCCGACAATGGCCAAGGTGTTGCCGGCGGTGCTTTGGTTACTTGTTACCCCCAAGACGCCCTCCCAAATAACTTTTTTAGCACCGGCGGTAAAAAAATTCCCAGCCACGCCTACAGAATGCCGTTTTGCAATGGATTTGGGCAAAACTAGCCCCGGCGACCCCAAGCCAAACCCAGAAAGCCGGGCGTCCGTCGGGGGCGCCGGCGCAATTATTTGCATGCAACAGGGCCACTGTCAGCCTCACACTCCCTCTCTCCTCTCTCTCTATCTTGCATGCAAGAGTCCCACCCATGTGCATGCCTCTTGCCCACTTCATCTCTTTTTCCTCTCATCTTTTTTGTCTTTTAGTGTTGGGTGGGGGCGTGGCTGGAAAACTTTTCACCCCCATGCCAAAATTTCTTTTTTTTTTTTGAGGACCACGAGTGAATTACTCAATGGTTAGGTTACATTCTGACACCATGATCTGGTGCAGTCTACTGGGAACCTTTGCAAACAGCAGGAAGTCCTCTGCCCTTCTCGCTTCAGCTGCCAGTTCATGAGCTAGCGTATTCTGCTTCCTTCCCGTATGTATTATGGTGTGATCCAAGAAATCGTTCAGGCAAGCCTTAATGTCCGCTATCCAGGGAAAACACTTCGACCGGTTTTGGTTTTGCATGGACAGGTTTTTCACCAGGTCAGCGCAGTCCAATTCCAGCGCAGTATGCCCCCTGTATATTTTCCTTAATTCCGTTAGTCCGATCAGCGCAGCCGCAGCCTCAGCTTCCTCCACGCTAGGGCAGCTGCCAATATGGCGTCCGACAGACATGATAACCGATCCGTGCCAGTCTCGAGCAACAGCACCTGCCCAGCTTTCCCCAGATCCCATGATGAAGGACGCGTCAGTATTAATCTTGACTACCCCTGCATCCGGCGCATTCCACTGCATTGCATTTGGTTGTGTGTTGCTGTATTGCTCAACATCAAGTGTCAGCCTGTTTCCCTTGTTCAGTCTCGAGCCCTGCATTTGCATAGCTTCTTTTAGCTCCTCCTCGTACCTCAGCAGGAAACGAGTTGATCCCAGGACAGTATCTCTTCCATCACCATGAACCACATTATTCCTGAGATGCCATGCTTGCCAGAGTAGCAACATGATCCTGTTCCTGGTATTCTCAGGTTGTGATCCAAGCAGCAGCTGTAACCAGTCCTCTCCCGTGTAACTGAAGCTCTCTTCCTTCGGCAGACCCCATGTTTCTCTTAGCGCCTGTCTGAGTGCCCTGCTCCTTGTGCAGGCAATCACCGCGTGGTGCTCATCCTCCCTCCCATTTCCACAAATCTCACATGTGTTGTCAAGAGCAATAGTACGCCTGAAGACATTGTGTTTTGTTGCTAAGGAGTTGGTAGCGACCCGCCAACCGAAAATCTTTATTTTCTCAGGGATGCTTGCTTTCCAGATCAAATCCCATATGCTTCGGTCTCCCACTTCATTGGAAGAACTCGATGCTGCTGCTTTGGAGTTTCTTTTCAAAGAATCTGCGAGTTTATAAGCACTCCTAACAGTGAAAGCTCCTGACTTTTCATAATGCCACGCCACACAGTCCTGTGCATCACACTCCGGGATTTTAATTTTGCATATCTCTTCGGCGTCGAAGGAGTGAAAAATCTGTTTGATTAGCGCCGTATTCCACTCTTTTGTACCCTGCATCATAAGTTGGTTCACCCATCTAAGCCTTGAATTCCGAGTGAACTTTGCAGCATGTAGTCCATTCTTTCTCGGGATCCATGGGTCCCTTTGAATCTGAATGTTTTTTCCATTTCCCACTCTCCAAACCAACCCTTTCTTTAAGAGTTCCAAGCCAAACTCGATTCCTCTCCACACGGGTGAAGCATCCGAGGAAAAAACCGTGTCTAGGAGATTACCATGAGGATAGTATTTTGACTTAAGAACCCTTGCGCAGAGGCTATTTGGGTTCTGAATCAACCTCCACGCTTGCCTTGCTAACAAGGATTGATTAAATAGGTGCATATCCCTAAATCCAATGCCCCCGTCTCTCTTTGCTTTTGTCATGTTCTCCCATGACATCCAATGTACTTTACGGCGGTCCTCTTTGTCACCCCACCAGAAGTCTCTGATAATCTTCTCATACTTGTCACAGAAGCTTTGGTGCAGCTTGAATACTCCCATGACATAAGTTGGCAAGGCCTGAACCACCGACTTGACATGCACCTCTTTTGCCGCCTGTGACATGAATCTTTCATTCCAGTCATTGCACCTTTTACCGAATCTGTCCATGATGGGCTGAAAATGCTCATTCTTCATTCTCCCTTCAGGTGTAGGCAATCCTAGATACTTGCTTTCAAAAGTTGTTGATTCCACACCCAGAATTCCTTTAATTTCCTCTCTAGTTTGTGTAGGGCAGCACTCACTAAATAAGAGCGAACATTTGTTCTGGCTAAGCAATTGTCCCGAACTTTTCTGGAATAAGTTGAGGGTCTCTTTGATCCTTACTGCTTGGTCTGATGAGGCCTTGAAAAATAGGAGGCTATCATCCGCGAATAGCAGATTCGCAATGCCCGGGCTCCCCCGGGCAATCTTCAGTGGTGAGATGCCACCTTCTGCAATCTCTTTATTCAGTGCACAAGCTAGCGCATCTGCCACAAAGAGGAAAAGGTAAGGGCTCAGCGGATCCCCTTGCCTTAGTCCTCTAGATGGGGAGAAAGCCTCGAGAAGTTCTCCATTGCATTTCACGGAAAAACTAACTGTCTTTACACAAGTCATAACCCATGAGATCCACTTTTGATGGAAACCTAGTTTCTGAAGGGTGCCTTCCAAGAAACCCCAATCGACACGATCGTATGCCTTTGCCAAGTCCAATTTGTAAGCACAGTATGTGTCTCTTGGATTTCTGCTGTGCTGAATCTTGTGGAAACACTCAAAGGCAATGATTGCATTATCCGTGATCAATCTTCCTGGTATAAAGGCACTTTGAGATTCCGAAATAATTTCATCCAGGAATGGCCTAAGCCGATTCACTATGATCTTCGAAATGACCTTATATATGACATTGCAAAGGCTTATGGGTCGATAGTCCTTTAAGCTCTGTGGGTTGTTACCTTTGGGTATTAAAACTATGACTGTCTCATTTATTCCTTCAGGCATGATGCCGTCCTCAAAGAACATTATCACAGCCTTGGTCACCTCTTCTTTCATCACACCCCAATTCCTTTGAAAAAACCTCGCCGGGAAGCCGTCCGGCCCCGGAGCCTTGAGTGGACCGATCTGGAATAGAGCGTCACTCACCTCTTCTTCCGTAACCTGTTTTATGAGGGCATTGTTCATATGTTCATCCACTCTTTCTGGCATCAGATCAATCAGATCCTTTGGCACCACGCCCTCATCCTTTCGATACAGTTCCTTGAAGAAAGCATTTATTTCTCCATGTATTTCTTCTCTCTTTTCTACCCACACACCATCAGATTTCTGGAGCCTGGTAATTTTGTTTTTCTTCCTCCTCCAAGTAGCCTTGCGGTGGAAAAAATTGGTGTTTTTGTCTCCCTCTTTCAACCAAGTCGCGCGTGATCGTTGCCTCCACATCAGTTCTTCACGCAGCAGCATTTCATCTAGTTCCTTCTCAGTTTGTTTAATTAAACTTTCTGTCTCGGGTGAAGGACTAGCAAACCAGAGGCGTTTCAATCTTTTTCGAAGGTTGCAGATCTTATTCTGGATTGAGCAGAAGTCCCTCAAGGCCCACTTATGCAGCGCCCCTTGCATACACTGTAGTTTTGATGCTACTCCTTCCAGAGAGCCAATCCGGCTCGAGCTGTTCCATGCGTCGTTTATAGTATCTGCAAGTGTTTCTACCCTCTCCCACATGGCTTCATATCTGAAGTTTTTCTTTACTGGCCTCCACTCTTTCCTCTTCCCTACTCGCAATAGCACTGGAACATGATCAGACCTGGCTGAAACCAAGTGTTCAACATTGGCTTCTTTGAACAAATCGCTCCATTCTGGGCTAGCGACCCCTCTATCTAAGCGAGCTTTAACGTTCTTATACCCCATTTGCTTATTGTTGTATGTCCATTCAGTACCCTTGTATCCGAGGTCATGCAGATTACAATCAGCCAACACTTTGCGGAAACTTGCCATGTTACTTTCAGACCGTTTTGCTCTTGAGAAGTGCTCACTTTGCCACATGGTTTCATTGAAATCGCCAATTACTAGCCATGGTTCAGTTGCATTCGGTGTTATTCTTCTCAATAGATCCCACATGTGATGTCTTTCATTACTCTTCGGTTCCCCATAAACAAAGGTACCCCTCCATTGTGGGCTGTGTGGGTTTAAACGTATCAACACATCTATATACCGCGGTCCAACAGCAAGCTCTTTTATTTCAATACTCTCATCATAGAACAATGCGATGCCTGCACCTTTACCAGTGCCGGCGTGCATGATACAGTGTTTGAGGCCTAGCCTCCACCTCATTTTATTGACGTATGCATTGCTCTGCCGCGTCTCGGATAGGAAAACTAACTTGGGCCTGAATTTGTGCACGAGGCACACTAGCTCTTGAACTGTTCGAGGCTGCCCGAGGCCCCGACAGTTCCAGCTCAAGATAGTCATGGCTCCTTGTGGGCGCCATCATTAGCGCCCACAAGTTGACTGGCAGCCCCGGGGCCAGTAGCTTCCTGTCCACCATTCCCACCTGCGTCATGGTTTCCATTTGCTAAGCCTCCACCTCTCTTCTTCTTGGTCTGATCCGAGCTCTCACCTGCTTCTTCTATGTCAGGTTCCCCTGTTCCTTCTTCTGCACGGTCCCCACGTTTACCCAGCACCGAGATGTGCTTGTCTTCAGTACATTTCTTGATCCTCTTGCTAGTTCCTTTCTTCCTGTTCCCTACACCATGGCTGATCGCCACCGCTTCAGCAACGACCCTGTCCGACCCAGCAGCAGCAGATTCAGTGGCTGTTACAGCCACCTCAGGTCCACCCTCGGCGAGGATGGGGTCTGGCTCACCATGCCAAAATTTCCGTCGGCATGACCCCAGCGGCTAAAAAAGTGGCTCCTGGGGGGGGGGGGGGGGGGGGGGGGGGGGGGGCAACGAGTGGAGATGCTTAGAGCATCTCCAACCGCGAAAAAACGCCCCAGTCGCGCCCCCAAGACGCCAAAATCTACTGGCTGGGCCCATTTTTGGGCCCGGCAATTGCAGGCCGAACCCGGCGCACTAGGGGGCGCTCAGGGGCTCCGGCGCAAGGGAAAAGCACGTCTGGCCCACACCCTCAGGCGAAAAGTCAAGTCTTTCTCCCAGATTCGCCTCCCACCCCCCGCGCGCTCGGCCGCCAACCGGCTGATCCCGGCGCCGCCCGCCGCCCGCCACCGCTAGATAGCCCATCCTCGCCGGAAAAAGAGCAGAGGTTTCACCGAGGCAGCCTCTCCACCACGGCTAGGCGATTTTTCCGTCGTCTCCGGCCGCGGAGGGGCGTTGTAGCGGCGGGTACGTGCCCACCGCGCCCTCAAGGTGTTCGGCGATTTTCCTGCCTCGGCAATGGACTCGGACGTCGAGGAAGCGCTCGCCGCACTGCTGGAGGAGGATGCCGAGGCCGACGTCCAGGAAGAGGAACATCTCATGGTCCTCGCCGCCCTCGCCGGCCTGCTGGCGAGAAATAAAAAGCCGCGGCGAGGTGGCTTGGCGCCAGGGCGGATCAAAGCAAAGAGCCGGCATCGTCTCGAAGGCTACTGCATGCTCTACTTCGACTACTTCGCTGACGCTCCACTGCACGGCGAGAAAACATTTCGGCGCCGTTATCGGATGAGCCGAAAGCTTTTCCTCAGGATTGTGAATTACATCCAAGAGTTCGACAGCTACTTCAAGTGCAAGATGGATTGCACCGGCAAACTTGGATTCACCTCAATCCAGAAGTGCACGACAGCGATGAGGATGCTTGCGTACGGAGCTCCCGGTGATTCACTCGACGACTATGGGCGCATGGCCGAGTCCACCACCATTGAGTGTTTCTACAAGTTTTGTCGGGCAGTGGTTGCAGTGTTTGGACTGCAAATACTTACGAACACCCAATGCGGAAGACATTGCTCGGATCCTAGCATAGAACGCAACAAGATGATTTCCTGGGATACTTGGAAGCATCGACTGCATGCATTGGAAATGGAAGAACTGCCCTTTTGCTTGGCAGGGGATGTACAAAGTCGCCAAAGACGGTTGCAGTGTGGTACTTGAGACGGTGGAAACACAGGACCTCTAGGTTTGGCACTCCTTCTTTGGTATGCCAGGAACTCACAATGACATCAACATGCTGCAGTGCTCCCCTGTCTTTGCCAGGCTTGTTGAAGGTCATTCTCCTCTGGTGAACTTCAAGGTCAATGGGCGGCACTACAACAAGGTGCAGGAGGCTTGCAGGAAGGATGTCGAGCGGGCATTTGGTGTGCTCCAATCTCGATTTGCTGTTGTCCGGTACCCTACTCAGACATGGTCAAAAGATCAAATGTGGGAGATCATGACTTGCTATGTCATCTTGCACAACATGATCATCGAGAGCGAGCAGGAAGAGCCAGTGTTTGACACTGAACCATACTACAGGCAGGGTCCTCTAGCCGAAGTTGATCACCAG
Organism: Triticum timopheevii; assembly: GCA_963921465.1. Taxonomy (NCBI): domain Eukaryota; kingdom Viridiplantae; phylum Streptophyta; class Magnoliopsida; order Poales; family Poaceae; genus Triticum; species Triticum timopheevii. The sequence continues at coordinate 615,289,911 of OY997270.1, forward strand.
CTACCGGCAACCTGGACTTCCTACCTCAGTATGCGTCAGGAGATCCGAGACCCACAGGTGCATCATCAACTGCAGCAGGATCTGGTGGAGCACCTATGAAGGCTCAAGGGCGACGCCGGGCTCGACATGTGATGAAATATGAGTTTTTATTTGTTGAACTATATAATTTGTATTGAACTATTTGTTGTTGCACTATTTTGTTGAATTATTTAATTTTCAGTGATGAATTATGCGGAAAAAAAATTTATGTTCAGAAATCAACGCCGAAACACGCCGAACCACGCCGAATATGGGCCATTTCTCGCCAATATCGAGCCATTTTTCTATTTATCTGGTCCAAAATGCAGCCGCAAATGGGCCGATATCGGCGCCTTAGGGCGACCTAAGGGCGACGACTGGATGACCAACCGCCCCCAGTGCCGATTATACCGCCGGCTCACCCCCAGGCGGCGATTTTTATGCCTCCTGGGGGGCCAACGGCTGGAGATGCTCTTACACTTGGAGCATCAGCTACTCCAGGCATATGAAGGTCTATGATTTCTACGTAAGTCTACTTCGCATGTTCACATGCCATGCATGCATTCTCATTGATGTATATGTAGCATCTGTGTCCACTATACGTATTTTGATTGCGTACTAGCAAGATGCCCTTGCATTGCATGAGACATCAAGATGCATTTTTTTACAAAACACCTATTGTGATTGACCCATGAGGAAGTAATCCCATGTGTAAAAACTAATGATATCTCGAGAAAGAGGATAGATAAGGTGAGGAGGAGTGGGAAGTGGTGGTGATTGGTGGTCGGACTGAGCGGAGGCATGGGGATGGGTGACGCCGGCAGTGGCCATCATGCCAGATTGTTTCAGAGGCTTCCTTTTTTAATTGCTCAACAATGAGGTTGTGGGAGATAACAATGAATAGGAAAGGCCTTATCTGCAAATGGGGAGAAAGGTGCGGGTATCTTTCTGCAAAATTGTCATAGTTTGCTTTCTATCCGTCAGATATAGATCGGACAGTCTATATTGCAAGATGGCACGCACACTATCATCACCAACTCGATTTTTTTATAAGAATAGAGAAATGAACTACTCCCTCTGTCTCATAATGTAAAACATTTTTTGATAAATACTAAAAAATGTCTTACATTATAAAACGGAGGGAGTACATAATAAGGGACATATACACATTTTGCAGGTCAAGGAGAACAACTACACGAGGATCTTCAAAAAATAAATTAAATATCAAAAAATTGTATTAGTGGGTTCGTATTTGAAAGAAGTTTCAATGATATTATTTTTACTAAAATTCATATTTTACAAATTAAATTTATGGCCAAAGTATGACACAAAATACAAGGGGGACTTGTAAAATCGCTGCAGCTTCGCATAGGTGCTCAACCGAGTGAATCTGAGATGAACCAGCCCATTTGACGAGCGAGCCACCTGCCTTTGGGGAAGGTTTTGACCGGTTTTGAGAACATTCTAAAACATTCCTGAACTGTGTTTTCTTTACTCATTTTTTGGTTTTCCTTTTTGCTTCCTTTTTCATTATTTGTTTCTTTTTGTGGTTTTGTCATTAATTAACAAATTTTTAAAAAGTGGTTCAGAATTTCGAAAATTATTTGGCCTCTACAAAATGTTCTGAATTTCGAACGTTTGTTCATGTTTTAGTAGTTGTTCACACTTTTAAAAAAAATTCACCATTTTAAGAAATTTTCTCAAATTTCAAAAGATATTCTCAATTTTCAAAAATTGCTTGCTTTTAAAAAAATGTTCAATTACTTAACAGCTTGTTCACTTTTCCAAAAATAGTTCAGCATTTCAGAAATTATTCACATTTCAATGAGATTGTTTGAAAATATCAAAAAATGGTCGGAATTTATAAATGGTTTGCCTTTTTAGAGGGAAACCTAAAAAACTATGTTTTGGTAAAAAAAAAGTTCACAAATTGTTCGTGTTTTACAAAAAAAACTCACAAACTAGAAAATGTTCGCGTTTCATTAAAAATGTTCACTTTAAAAAAAATGAAGGGAGTGCATTGTGTTCATCTACACATTGACATGCATATGTAACCAATGGGTTCGTTCAAATGATTTGCAGGCATGGAGTGGACCAACCACGAAACCCCTGGCACGACGGCCCAGAGTTCATAACACAGTGTCCCATCAACCCCGGTGCCAACTTCACCTACACCGTCGTCCTATCGGAGGAGGGCACACTCTAGTGGCATGCGCACACCGAGCTTGATCATGCCAGTGTCCATGGCGCCATTATCATCCACCCCAAGCACGGCACTGACTACCCCTTCAAGAAGCCGCACAAGGACATACCCATCATTCTCGGTGTGTATACGCTGAATGTTACAGTTTCTCGCAATCGTGTATATATATTTTTGGTACACGCAAAATATATGGCACACGAGATTCTGATACCTGTGCATGCAGGTGAGTGGTGGAAGGCCAACGTGAGTCATATTTTGGAGGAGGCCCTACGTACCGGCAGTGGCATTAGTATCTCGGATGGCACAACTATTAACGGCCAACCTGGAGATCGGTTCCCATGCTCGAGGAGAACACTTTCAAGGTGTCCGTGCAGAGCGGCAAGACGTACCTGCTACGGATCATCAACGCCGGACTCACCAACAATCTTTTCTTCGGCGTCGCTGAGCACCTTCTCACTATTGTCGGCACCGACGGCCGCTACTTAAAGCCATTCATTGTCAAGCACATCATGATTTCGCCTGGACAGACAATGGATGCACTTCTCCAGACTGACCGTTCATCGAATGGCAGCTACTACATGGCGTCGCGGACATTTGCATCAAGAACCAACTTGGTGTACAACAACAGCACTGCCACGGCCATCCTGGAATACATGGACGCACCGCCCATTGCACGATCGGAACCATACTTCCCCAACCTTCCTGCAAGCGACAACATAACTGGGGCAACAGAATACACATCCCAGCTTCGGTCCCTAGCCAGCAAGGACCACCCGGTAGATGTGCCGACACATGTCGACGAGCACATGCTCATCACCTTAGCCACAAACATTCTCCCATGTCAATCATGTGAAAAAGGTACCCGCCTCGCGGCGAGCCTCAACAATGTTAGCTTTGACAACCCCCAAACCGATATCCTCGACGCGTACTATCACTCCATCAAAGACGTCTTCGAGAAAGACTTCCCCAAAAACCCACCGTTCTTCTTCAACTTCACCAACGGCAACTATTCTAAGGAGCTCAGGCTCACAAAGGCCGGCACCAAGGTGAAAATACTAAATTATGGTTCCGTCGTGGAGGTGGTGTTCCAGGACACGACCATGAGCAACGAGACCCACCCCATGCACCTGCACGGCTTCGCCTTTTATGTTGCAGGGAGGGGCGTTGGGAACTTTGACAAGACCAAGGACCCATCCAAGTACAACTTGGTCGACCCACCATACCAGAATACAGTCACGGTGCCGAAGCTTGGGTGGACCGCGATGCGCTTCCGTGCTACAAACCCTGGTAATAAGCCATTTTAACATTCGGGCTGTGAATTATACTACATATAATTACTTTTTTTGGAACGAGACTTTTAACTGAGCTTAATATCTGCTTTTATTTCGATTGGTTAGGTGTGTGGTTCATGCATTGCCACTTCGACCGCCATACAGTGTGGGGGATGAGCACTGTGTTCATCGTGAAGGAAGGCAACACTCCTGAATCTAAAATGAGGCCTCGTCCTAAGAACATGCCTAAGTGCCACATGAGCGGTGACGACATTGGGCAGTACAATCGAGAAAATGTTACATTTATCGAATAATTTACTTGTTTAATTATTCCGTGTCGTTGTTGTTTTAACCAAGGTGTGCAATAAGCGGGTCAACTGAAGTCATAGTACTTAGTGGTGAATGCCTTTATTTTGCCTTCATATACTTCTTTCTTGCGGTGTTTATTTTGCCTTCATTCGGCTGAGAGAAAAATGTCTTATATGCATGGTTTGTTCGATCTATAAATTTAATCAGTGATATGTTTTCCTACTTATTATCGGTGTTATGTGCCTGCATGGAAATGGCATATACGCAACCAAATAACTAGAACGGATACACACGTACGTACGTGACAAAACAAATGAGCTGCCGTAGCTCGTATGTCGTGGACGTGTTGCAAGAAAAGTGGAAAGTCACTGCTGGTGAAGGGGCAGGGCATCACACATGAATGCAAGAGGCAAGATGTGTGTGGGGTGCTAGGGCTAAAAGGCTGTGTGTTCGAAGGCTGTCAAATTATCGTACTGTACACTTTTGCACAAGTGTAAAGTGAACTTGTGGCGTACCTTTGCAAATTTAATCAGTGATATGTTTTCCTACTTATTATGGCTAGTTATGATGTAACGATGGTATTGCGCGTAGGCTTTGTGTGTTCCTAGTTATCGACGTTTGGTGATCTATCTGTGGTAAGTCAAAAATCAATGAACATGGACGGTATGTAATTATATATGGTTTTCATTGCTTCTGGATGGAAAGAAACTTCTTGATTAACGACATTTGTCAATCTTGTGCGGACACCATGAAAATATATTTCATGTTGAATCTAATGGTATTTGATTTTTTTTACCGTACATAAGCCCAGGGGTGATTTTACCGTAGGGGCACCCTGGGCACGTGCCTAGACTATACCCTGCCACGATCGCTGAAAATGTACATGATATGCTAGAAATTGCATCAGCTTCACGAATTGGGTTAGTTTTGACGTCTTTTTTTTTCCTTTTGGGCTTACTCACTCCAAACCAGGACCATAGGACACCATAGGCAATCCATTAATTGATGATTATCATCAGAATATTCAAGATTAGGTGAGAAGAGCATATATATTAAAAGGTCCAACCCAACCAATTGTGAAATTTGATCGCAAACGAAACTAATAAACCAAAGTAAATTTTAGTTACGGCGTGCTCAGGATTTGGCAATTCATTACCCCCGCCACTGCATAAACCTCTTTGACCTCGTAACATAAATACTACTTGTCTAACACCAACATAGATATTATAGGAAGCAGGAAAGGGCAAGGAGCGAATTCAACGCACTATCGGAAAACCCACAACACGTTCTCGCAATCCACACACGTAAAACCTGATAGGGGCAAAATAACTATCCTAGCATAACAGCGTTAACAACATTATACCCAAGTCAAACAAGCCCCAAGAAAACGAACACAGAAGACAAGAGAAACATATCCAGGTTCGATGACTCTAATCCATCAAACTACATCTGATCTGTTCCTCCCCACATCGCAAATCCTCATGATATTGATAACATTCGTCTTCAACAACATCACACTCCTCTGAAGTGCACCAGCATCTTCAGTTTTCTCAAAGAACAAGGTAGTGCAAGCAGCAAAAACGATCTCAAAAAGGGCAAATAAAAAAAAATCTTGAAAGCTCTCTTACCGGTGTTCCAAATGGCCCAAGTAATAGCAGCAAGCCTAGTTGTAAAATATTTCCACCATATGTTTTATCTATCTATGTTTCTATTTCTATTCTATAATGTATACTAAAAGCACAATATCTTTCTATTTGTATTCTATTATATATACTAAAAGCACAATATAGGTGTTTCCTTGGAGGCACCACATTAATACACATTATCAAAACTATTCTGACAGTTAGCTGTGTAATTCATGGTTATGATCTAACCAAATAGTTGCGGTCATATGTTATTCCCTTTTATGTATTCACATTTGAGTTTGTAATCCAAGCGTGCATATCAAGACAGATGGTCCTGCACTAGGACGTACATGCCAGGGCCTTGCCAAGCTGTCTATATCAATGTATGAACTCTCCTATTTCGGTTATAGGCGTGGCATTTGTGGGTTGAACATACATCAAATGACCTGGAGCCATCACCCACACATACAAACTTGACAATGGGAAATGCCTTCATGCCCCACTATCGAGAGTCGGGATCACCGCCGATCCGCCTGCATGGCATACCAGGACCATAGACCTGGTATAGCAAACCCAAAGCATACACCAGATGCAAACGCCTCAGAAGCCACCATCACCATCGAACCGTTGCCCATCAACAGGAAAGAGATTCTTGTCTTGCTTGTCAGCCATCGATGCCGCCACGGCACCAAACGACGCCACCACCCTGCGCAGGTTCATCATCAAGCATCCTCCGCTGAGCCCCCACTGCTCCATGCCGCCTAGACTCATCTTCGTCCATGCGGTAGATGCCACGCCACTCCACCTTGGCCATGATGTCATGCATCTCTGGTCCCGGGAAAGCACCCAAGGTAACACAAACTTCAAGATGATGCCCTCAGGATGGGTAGCGATACGAGATTGATGCCTTCGTCTGACCTTGCACCGCAAGGTCTAGGCCTTGGCTCGACGATGTGACCCGAGAGTTGAGGAGGTCGAAGAGCTCCACGACGACCTTCCAGGAAGAAAGCGACATCCAAAGCTGCCGCGCCATTGACATTCACTTGGAGCAAGTCTTCTTCCGGACCCCCACGCCGCCGAACGAATGCGGGAAGACCGTAAGTAAATGGCCTACGAAAAAGACATAGAAATCCATTTTGATATAGTCTTTCTCTAAGTTGCTTGATACATTTCCAAACATTGATCTGGTTACGGAGTATGATTTGGGTGCTTTCAGTATTTGGTTCCTTTCGCTGTTTATGTGCAATGGTTGATGGATGTTGGGTCCATAGTAGTGAATATGATCAGAATGGTTGGGAGTTGGGCGGTGGGGGTGGGAGTTGAAGTGATACTAGTGCTTGTTGTATGGTGAGCTATGTTTGATGCAAAAAGGACATCGAGTACATTGAAAGAAATAGCTTTTAAGGGCATATACGTGATTGCATAAAGAGAAGGAAAAGGTGTACTTTCCATAATGAAGAGACTGACGTCCAACCAATGAAAAAAGAAGCAAACTCCCTGGAAACATAATCTTGCTCCAACTTCAGAAGAAAAAAACATCAGATGGTTTATGCATCCTATTTCATGAAATTGTGAAACTCACCGTGAAATGTGGAAAGAAAGTAATCGTCCACATGTAGTACTCCTACTTACTATTACTAGTTACTAGTTACTAGTGTTAAGACCAATTTTATTTAATAACAGTCAATGTACATGACTCGGTCTTGATAAGACCCTGTAATAATATAATGTGCTACGACCCTACCGATTTTCCCCCTATGAGACAGCCAGACAGGGTAGGTCTAACTCATCAGTAAGTAGTGTTTTCTTGTAAGACAAAACTCTTCGTCAACCGGTTCCCCCTCCCATCGCGTCCCTCCGCCGATTTTTCATCTAGTCGGTTTTTCCTCACCATGCCATATGGACGACATCTTTCAAGTACGTCAACCGGGAACCAAAAGCCAATGGCCAGGAAATTTGCAACATTTATATGGCGAAAATATAGCAAACGGACCCAAAGAGTGAAATTTGACATGGAACATGTAATGGCGTATCCAGTCAATAAAAAAAGTTAGGGTTAGCTCATGAAGGAACCGACACTTTTGCCTTCTAATCTAACCAGTTCCTCTCAAGTCTTGGCACCCTAAGGCTTGGGATTCCTATTCTTCTTTTCGATAAGACCTAAACATAGGTCAAGAACACAATTAAGATTTTTTAACTTATTTTTGTCCATTTCCCCCGCTCTTGCAGTTCAAATTTGAATCATATAAATAAAATACACTTAATGCCTATAAAAGAAAATAGATAGGATAAAGACAGGAAAAGAGGAGTTGAGGTGAATTCTAAGGCATTTCCCTTCCGCAAGGTTAGGGTTTCTCTTCCTCTAGGGCGATTCCGTCGCCCTAGAGTCTCCCATCCCGATCGTCACCCCTCCCCATAGTGGTACCCCCGATCGGCCGCCCCTTGATCCTCCTCCTCCTTGGAAGCGATGGATCCTCTTGCGGATGCCCAATACGGTACCAGTGCTGGCGGCGGCTCCTTAGGAACACCTGATCTTGGTGATTTCATGGAACAACTTAACCTGGACGAGGAAGACTTTGATGATTTGGTGATAGATGAAGCTAATCAGGAGATCAATGACAGCGTAAGATGGCTTGCCTTGGCTAGGGTTCACACCGATAAATCTTTCATCCAGGCAGCTTTTTACAAGGATATGCGGGCGGCTTGGAACTCTGCGCAGCCGGTGAGGTTTCGCCCGGTTGGCCCGAAGCTTTTTGTTGTGCAGGCATCATGTTTGGGTGACTGGGAACACATGATGTATCAAGGGCCTTGGCTCTTCAGGAATTTGCTTGTGCTGATGGTTCCATATGATGGCTTCATAAAGGCAGAGGAGGTGCCAATGGTGTTCATGCCAATTTGGCTACAGATTCATAAGATACCTGAGGGTTTCTTAAGGAAGAACATCATGGAAAATATGCTAAAAAACTTGGGTGAGATCCTGGAGATGAGACTATCCGGAAATACCCGGGGTGACTACATTAGGGTTAGGGTTCGACATGATGTTCGTCGACCTCTCACCAAGTATGTCAGTATCGTTAAGGGGGAAGAGCGCCAAGTGTATTTGCTGTGCTATGAGAAACTAGCATGCTTCTGTAGTGTGTGTGGGCTGATTGGCCATGACTATATAAGGAGTGTGGCAATGGTGTGCATGAGGAGAAGGACAAGAAATTTGGGGCATGGTTATATGTGCTGATGGCCTCAATAAACCTCAACAGAGTGAAGGCCTCGGGAGGGGTAGAAGTCAGAAGCAGCCATCTGGACAGACGCAGCAGAAGAACTCGGAAGGAAAATCGGTGACTGATCCTGAGATCATGGATACTGCGACCATCCCATCAAAAGCTAGTCGTGCAGACCTACAAGTGGATCCGGCTGTTAGGAAGAGACTTGCAATGGATGCCGAGGCCCTGGAGGGGAACATGGTGGGCACTGCCCTGGAGCATATTTTGGCTTTAACACAAGGAAAATGAGAGGATGGTACGGGTCGAGTTTCACCGGCTAGCAGTAGCAGCAGTAAGAGAGCTCAGGTTGAATATGATGGTGTGTCTGATGAGAAATCGACGGCCTCCCTCTAGGAGGACTGCCGAATGCAATGAATATTCTAGTTTGGAACTGCCAGGGGGGGGGGGGGGACCGCTGGACAGTTCGCGAGGTCTTGGCACTCTCTAAAGCCAATTCCCCGGGGCTTGTTTTTCTCTCGGAGACAAGACAGGCCTCAACGAAGACGGAGAAGCTTAAATGGAGACTGCAAATGAAGGGTTTTGCGGGTGTGTCAAACGATGGTCTTAGTGGAGGACTTGCGCTATGTTGGGATGAAAGGTTGCAAGTAATGGTGCTGGATTCGTGTGCATGTTATATTGACGTGAAGATTGTGGATGTCGCCAATGATAAAACTTGGAGGACAACGTTTGTGTATGGCAAACCGCGAGTAGAGAACCGTCATCGCATGTGGAGTGCTTTGTCCCAGCTGCGTGCGACTTCATCAGATCCGTGGTTAGTGTGTGGTGACTTTAACGAGGCAATGTGGCAACACGAACACATGTCTCGCGCTCAACGGTCAGAGAACTAAATGATGTTGTTCAGGGATTGTTTGATGACATGTGAGCCGCTGGCCCTAGGCTTTTCGGGGTACCCTTTTACTTATGACAATGGCCAAGTAGGGGACAGGAACGTCCGGGTCCGGCTTGATAGAGCCTGTGCAGATGAAGCCTGGAGGGAGCTCTTCCTGTGCTCGCAAGTTTCTCACCTAGCTTCTTCATGTTCAGATCATAGCCCGGTTTTGATCCAGCTCGCTGTACTGGAGTCAAAGAGAACCAGGGCCTGACCCAGGTACGAGATCATGTGGGAAAGGCATCCAGCGTTGGCTGAGGTGGTGGCAAGGAGGTGGGCAAGGAGTAATCCTGCAGGCAACCTGGGCGCTGTCTGCGATGCGTTGCATGAAATGATGAGCAGCCTACGACAGTGGAGTAAAGAGAACTTTGGCCATGTTTTGACGGAACTAGAGAAGTTAAGAACTGAGTTGGCTGACTTGCAGTTGTGAGATGCTGATAGAACATTGATACGGCAGAAAATGCATCAGTTGGATGAACTATTGTACAGGGAAGAGATGATGTGGCTTCAACGATCTCGCATTACGTGGCTGAAAGAAGGAGAACGGAACACCGCTTATCTTCACCGACGAGCGCTATGGCGAGCACGTATGAATAATATGCAGAGATACGTCGTGCGGATGGGACTTGGTATTCGGTTCGAACCGAGATGGAGCGTATGGCGACTTCCTACTTCAAGGAAGTATACACGAAAGATCCAACCTTAGTACCGGAGGAGGTACTGGCTGGTATCCTGCCAAAGGTAACACAACAAATGAATGATACATTATGCGCACCATTCTCAGAAGAGGAAGTATCTAATGCTCTGTTTCAGATTGGACCATTGAAAGCTCCGGGAACGGATGGATTCCCGGCCAGGTTCTACCAGCGGAACTGGTCTACTCTGAAAGTTGAAATTATTGCTGTTGTTTTGGAGTTCTTTACTTCAGGTTCAATGCCAGAGGGAGTGAATGATACGACGATTGTTTTAATTCCTAATATTCCTCAACCTGAGGAGTTGAAGGATTTCAGGCCAATAAGCTTATGCAATGTAATTTATAAAATCGTGTCCAAATGTTTGGTTAATCGACTGCGGCCTCTGCTAGCGGAGTTGATTTCGGAGAACCAAAGTGCTTTTATTCCGGGTCGCCTCATCTCAGACAACTATTTTATAGCTTTTGAATGTATCCACCACATCCAAAGTTTGAAGAGTAATAGTCAGGCGGCTTGTGCTTATAAACTTGATCTTTCGAAGGGGTACGATCGTGTTGATTGGCTTTTCTTGGAACAGGCCCTTCGTAAATGGGGTTTCTCAAACCGAATTATGACATGGATAGCATGGATTATGACATGTGTAAAATCAGTGAGATACTCGGTAAAATTCAATGGTAAACTTTTGGAGGTGTTTACACCCTCTAGAGGACTTCGACAAGGTGATCCACCGTCCCCGTTTCTATTCCTCTTTATTGCTGATGCTTTGTCTGCCCTGATCTCAAAATCAGTGAATGAGGGGAGTTTGAAGGGGGTGAGTATATGCCGTGGTGCACCGATCATATCTCACCTCCTATTTGCGGACGACACTATGTTGTTTTTCGAAGCTTCAAGCGAACAAGCAAATATTGTCAAAGGTTTGTTGAACACTTATTCCTCGGCAACGGGTCAACTTATTAACCCCGGTAAGTGTTCCATCCTGTTTTCGGATAATTGCATTGAGCCGGTCGCAGAAGAGGTAAAGAGCATCTTGGAGATAATGCAACACGTGTTTGAACCAAAATATTTAGGCCTTCCAGTGCTAGAGGGAAGAGTTCACAAAGGGCAGTTTGAAACGATACAGGAGAGGCTAAGGAAGAGGTTGGTTGATTGGAGCGAACAATACATGTCTGTTGGGAACAAGGAGATCCTGATAAAGGTCGTGGCTCAAGAAATCCCCACCTATGTTATGAGCGTGTTCCGGTTACTGGCATCAGTCTGTGATGATCTAACCAAAATGATGAGACAGTATTGGTGGGGAGTGGAACATGGTAAGAGGCAGATGGCTTGGCTCAGTTGGGAGAAAATGATGCTACCAAAAGCTATGGGGGGCATGGGATTTCGTGATATGCGAGCGTTCAACCAAGCGCTGCTGGCCAAGCAAGCGTGGCGCCTTTTGGACTGCCCTTATTGCGAGCTAAATACTACCCACGGGGTAATTTACTCGACACTGTTTTTTCCTCGATTTCATCAGCGGTCTGGAAAGGTATTGTTCATGGGCTGGAACTTCTAAAGAAGGGTATTATTTGGTGTATTGGAGATGGCACTATAGTCAAGACATGGAGAGATGCTTGGATCCCGAGAGGGCATAATTTTAGAACGGTCACACCAAAGAGGAATTGCCGGTTTAATTGGGTGGCTGACTTTTTGATTGAACATGGGGCATGGAATGTGCAACGGCTGAGGGAGCACTTTTGGGAACTAGATGTTCGTGAGATATTGAAGATTCGTACTTCACCACGGAATGGCCAGGATTTCATTGCCTGGTTCCCGGAATGGAGCGGCCAATTCTCCGTCCGGAGTGCATATCATCCTGCTACCGAGACTCAGTATGCGATGGGGATGGGCTCTTCGAGTGTAATTCCCTCTGGCCGGAGACCGATTTGGCAGCGGATATGGAGTGCAAATGTTCCTCTCAAGATGAAAATCATGGCGTGGAAAGCTGCGTTGCGGGCGCTGGCTATGAATGAATGCAAAAAGTACAGGCATATTTCTACACGGGATGGTTGTCCGGTCTGTGGGAAGGAGAAAGACACTAGTTTCCATGCCCTGGTGTCTTGCGAGCATGCAAGAGGAGTCTGGACACATATGCGAGCTATATGGCGTTTGCCTCATCATGAATTGTTAAGGGATACAGGGAAGGATTGGCTATTGAATGTTCTAGCAAATTGTGATGACATGATGCGGGACTGCACCATCATGTTGATATGGAGGATCTGAAACCTACGGTTGGACTTAACGCATGGGAAAGAGACGCCACCTCTGGCGACTACGGCTGATTTTCTGCAGAGTTATATGAATTCGTTGAATATATGCAGGAGATATTCCACAGAAGAAATAATCAAAGGCAAGATGCCCATGCTGCAGGAAGCGACCAACGTGGTTCCAGGCCCGTGCATTCCTTTGCCGTGGCCGAGACTGCCGGCTGACTGAGCAGCCCTGTCTGTGGATGGTGCATTCATGCATGCTGATGGCACGGTGGCGGCAGGTATGATATTGCGAAGGCATGATGGGAGCGTCATCTTCGCGGCCTACAGATGTATTTTCAACTGCAATGACGCATTGGAGGCAGAACTACATGCAATAATGCAGGGCATGGCGCTAGCCCTACAGCATTGTACCCTTCCGATCGTCGTGCAGTCCGACTCGTCAATGGCACTGGCGGCAATGACTAGAGGATCCTTATCCAGGTCAGCCTATGGACATTTAGTAGCAGAGATTCGGCATCTCATGGGTGTTCGAGAGTTTATTCCGTCAAAAATTAAGCGTGAGCAGAATAGGGTAGCACATCGGTTGGCATTCTATAGCCGTACAGAAAATACAACTGTTGTATGGCTTCATAATGTTCCACCATGTATTGAGGAGTTGGTGCCTCTCGATTGTAACCCTATCCATTTGAAATAAAACTCTCTTACCATCGCAAAAAAAAGAGAGAAGGAGCAAACAAATACTGTAGAAAAGAACAAAGCATAAAATGAAAAAAGAAAACAAATAATGTACAATATAAATGAAGAAGAAAAAAAGGAGAGGGAAAATAAAAGAAAGGACGCGACTAGCCAGCACACGTTGGCTGGGTAGCGTTCCAGAGCACACACCTAAATATGGCAATGGTCTCCCGCACCCTTTGCCAGCTGTCATACAAAAAAGGAAAGAAACGGTCCTAATCACCATCGCACATGGCGTAGGACCCTACCCCCGATCATAACCGCCCAGCACCTCCCTCCCGACACCTCCGGCATTAGAATGTGAGTTTCCTCCTCCCCAACGGCCTCTCCAGCTCCACCTCTTTTTCTGGACAGAGAAAACACAAGTCATTAGAGGAGGCAACTTACACAAAATCCATTAACAAAAGAAACAAGCAGGAGGAAGCATGCATGCAAGCCTTATGTTTCGCTACAGTAAACAGCAACCTTCATCTTGTGTATAGGCACTTCAACTAGCAACTCGGGGTGTTATTTTAGGCAAGTTTGAGTTGAGACACATGCAACTCATTGATTTGGGGGAAAATTAGAAGAAAAATGAAGCCAGTGGAGAACAGTTTTTTTTTTTGCTGATTTTCCCTTTGGGTTTTTGAGCTGGCTCGTGTTTTTGGTTTGCAGATATGTAGGTTGCATGAGCAGCTGTTTTGGTTGTTGTGGGTATTCTGATTTTTTTTAGGAACTTGTGTTGAGATGTAGGCAGGTACATAAAGCTTTTTTTGGCAACTGATGGTTTGTGGTAAAATAAAAACTAAACTCTAAAAAAAGTGCATCCGAAAACTAAATCAGAATAAAAGTCCTTGAAGATCAGTTTTTGTCGGCAAGATACATAATAGATTGAGGCAAAAAACTGTGTAATTTGTAGGCAAACTGTGTGTTTGATTGCAGGCAAACAATTGTGCTGATGAACACAGGGCAAAGGAAAAACTATTTCCTAATGGGTGATAAAATCAGGCAATTACGTCTGTAGCTTGTAGGCAACTGTGATGTTGGTCTCAGGCAATTTTTGGATCAAACTCGTGGGATTGTGCATATTCTGTGACGGGGAAAAGCAGACAACTATCTTTTTACTTGTGTACATGCAAATGTGTGTATAGTTGTAAAGCAACTATTTGAGGCTCTGATGGGACACTTTGTGGGCTGCAAAAAAAATATCAGCCCAAAGACCCATTTAGGGGAAGCTACCTATGCCAAAACAGCTTGACTTGCATTCTGGTCTCTAATGGGTAAAAAGCAGGCAAGTCCCATGCTTGTTTATAGGCAACTCTGATTTTGATTGTAGTCAAGTCTACAACCAAAATACTGTGGACTTAATCTATTAGTTATTTAGGATCAAAAAATGTAGACTTGATCTATTAGTTATTTTGATTGTAGGCAACATAGTTAGTAGTAGTATCAATTTATAATTCATTGATCTAGGTATTGATGAGTTTAGCGAGTACACAAGCAAAAAAAAACTGAACCATATCAGGCAACTAAGTAACAGAAACATTAGACAGAACTTTAGGATTGTTCATTATCTGATTATTTTGAGGAAACTACCTACAATGTGTTGGGCAAGTTTTGAAAAAAATTCAAGCAACCTGAGTAACAACCATTAACAAAAGTAGTAAAAGATGAAGCATACAGTGACAATGTGTTCATATTCAGAATTCAAGTGTAAAATTAGCCTGCAGCTTAGATGAAATGTGAAGGAAATAAAAGATGAGCAAGACTCATGTGTTATTTGAGGCAACTACCTAGAGAGTGTTGGGCAACTTTTGGAGACTAAAAACCCACTAGGATTGAGTTTCATACAATCTGGCGCTTGTATGAAAGCTTCCAGTGCACTAACTGAAAACAACTAGCAAGTCGTGGAACCATATCACGCATCCTAAGTAACAAAACTAACACCCATTTAGGCAAATTCTGAATCATATCAGGCAACTAAGCAACAACCCGTAGGCAAGTTTTGTTAATTAGGATTAGCTACACACAGAAAACCTCAAATCCTCCACTCGGGGATAACCAATTACCGACATCTGGCCGATAAAAAATCCCTCATATTAAAATCCTCAAAACCTCCAACAATGATTGGTGTGCGCGAGTTTTTTGTACTCTAAAGTAAGCAAAGGTTGAACGCAGTGGCTAGTAGCAAGATTCGACAAACTAGCAGAAGAATCTGGCAAGATCTCATGGCAAGACTCTAGCAACTCACTCCACAAATCCGAGCAACTAGCACTAACACGCTTGCAACTCCACCCCCCCCCCCCTCTTAAAAAGCCCTACAACTCCATCGTAAAGGCGGTCTAGCAAATTCGTACCACAATTCTGGCAACCCGTGACGCAAATCCGGGCAACTCGTACTCACGTCTTTGACAAAAAAATCCATCATGCTCCATTGTACAAAACGATGAGCGGGGAAGATCTATTATTAGATGTCGCACCACGTGAGCCTCGCCACTGTCCACATAGCCGTGACCACATGCTTACCGACGATTTGAGGCATGATTCTCCAACCCCTAATGATGGCGCTTCTCGCGACACAAATCCGGGCAACTCGTACTCATGTCTTTGACAAAAAATCCCTCATGCTCCATTGTACAAAATGATGAGCAGGGAAGATCTATTGTTAGATGCTACACCGCGTGAGCCTCACCACCGTCCACATAGCCGCGACCACATGCTTACCGACGATTTGAGGCATGATTCCCAACCCCTAATGATGGCACTTCTGACTCTCGCTCTCTACCGCTAGAGGTCGCGATGCACAGACGCGCAGTGTCCTTCCCGTTCGAGCCCTTGCTTTGTGGACACAGCACAGAGAAGCGGCGCCCTCAGACGCCCCCCTTCTGCCTCTGCCTGGTGGTCACCGCGCGCGGATGGAGCTCTGGCCCCTCTACCCTCTTTGTGTAGGGGCACGGATTGGGTTGTTTCTCTCCCCCTTCCCAATCTACGGTGGACCTCCAGCGGAGCGTGCCTCAAATTGACAAAGCGGTGGTAGATTTGGGCGAGGCGGCGAGGGGATTGTGGTGGTGGATTTGGGCGAGGGGGAGGTGGCGGCGTGTTTGAGCAGCGAGCGAAAATGCCACAGAACAACCACTCTCCTTTGATTTCCAAATGTGTGCGCGGGTGGAGTGGAGAGAGGACGTGGGTGTTGTGGTAGGCCCCTGCGGCCGGCGAGGCAAATATCATCACACCTGGTCCGACGACTCGCAAACCACACCCGTGCCCCGACCGTGGAACATCTAGAGATCATGATTTAGATCCCACAGTCACGAAGGGTGTGCGCCCGAGACAGTAAAAAGTTCGATTGGGATTTGGGTTTTTTATTACCATCTGGACATAGCTAGCTGGCAACCGTTCTCTTTAAGCGCACACCCACACAAATGAAGTTCCTGTCAGAATCCTCTCAAAAAATCTTTTAAGTCAATTTGTTGTGTAATAAATATCTCCGGGCAACTCACACCGGCATCTCTAGCAACTAACTATTATGCGTTGGACAAGTCTTCAACGAAATAATATCCAACACTCTCAAGAGCGGATCTTTGGGCAACCCATGGCATCATCTCTAGCAACTAACTATTTGTGTTGAGCATGTTTTTAACACTTTCTGCTCGAATCATCCAAGATTGTAGCTTAGGGTGTAAGTGGCGCGTCCGCCAGACAATGTGGTACTGGCCACTTCGGCTGCATATGCTAATTAAATGGGTTTTGCCGCAGCCACTTAAGGCGTCTCACAATTAAGAGGTGCTGCTCCATGGTCTCTCACGCCTAACCTGTTGCACCCTCTTGTCATCCTTGCACGGCCGCAAGCTCACAACTATTCTGTTACGCTGTAGTTCTTACTAGCCATACCCGCGCGGCGGCACGCCGCGCTCCGTCGACACTGTATGTTTGTGTACTATTTTTGGCCCGGTTCTTGTAGTATCTGCTCTAGAAGGTATTTTTTTAAAAAAATATACAGTGCTTGTTTTTTTATATGGGCCGAAAAAAGGCTAAATTTAAAGTGTCACATAGAGTCTAGATTGTCAGAAAAGATGTCGGCTAGAAAGGTTGGAACATTTTAATAGTAAGGGTGTTTTCTGTTGTGTAATTTGGGAAAACTTACAACCAAGTCGCCTCTTTTTTTTAGTGTCATAAGAATGTAAATGGAGATAACAAATTTTATAGGGAGTACCAAAAATGACGGTACTTATTTATAGATAGTTGAACTTGCTAGTGAATTATTTTAATATAGAACATAGGTGTGATGTAAAGAAAAAAGTGATGTTCTTTGGAAGAGAATAACAATGAAGTACATTATGTAGACATGTAAACATTACACTGATGGATAAATCATGCCTAGTAAAACAGAACATGAATTTATCCAGTTAGGTACATACAGCACATTACATGAATAAAAAAGATTTTTTTTGTCATGATACTAAATCGACGGTCTATAACATCTCATTGGGGCTCCCTACTGCGATAGTGTTGTGCTTGGGCAAATTTGTTGGAGCTGGACATGGTTAAGTGAGATTAGGATATGCATCCCGAGTCTTCCAAAGAGAAACTACCAGAGAGGATCAGACGCATGGCAAAAAAAATAATATATACATGCACGTAGTCAAATAAATCCCACCGTTGCATCCATACAAATCACCGGCCAATGCAAGGGGGCTACCCTAAAAAAATGCAAGGGGACAGAACATGTGTTTGACCAAATAGCCAAATCGGAAAGGAAAATACAACGCACACAAGCTACTGGTACCCAGTAATACCATGTGTCCATTTGATATTCACTAATGTGGGCAGTAAAAAAACTCTAAAGAAGTCCACAAAAAATAAACAGAACCAAGGATTAGAATGACTCAAAAGGCAAACAAATCAGAAACAAAAACGGCTGGATTGCATTATGACAGCTATCAACAAAACATGATGCGCATTCATGTTGTGCCCATTCAGTTTCATGTTGTGTCCGTCTTCAGCAGCATTATTATGTCGAGCACAGCCTCGGTGCCACCGGCTGCCAGCAGATAAAAACGGAGAACTGAAGAAAAGAGATTCCCAGCGGGGCAGCGGCTGCAGAGCAGATAGCATGGGTGACGAACTACGGCGCGCGCCGTATGGCGGAGCGAGCGAGCCGGCCGTAATTGCCTATATAGAAACTACAAAAAATAGTGCGTTTAGGAACTGCAAGGCAAATATGCTCACCGGCGGACTGACGAACATGTATGAACACGCTGCCCACGTGCATCAAGAAGAAGATTAGCGCAGTTCCTCCGCCAAGCTGCACGGTGAGGGGAGGTCGAGTTGGATCCAGCGGACGCCGGCGCGTGCATGCGCCTTCTTCCTCTCCTGGAGCTCGACCCACCGCGCCGGCGGGTGGAGCTAGGGCAGCGCCCTGGGGCGTCGAGGCGACCAGCAGGAGCTCGAGAAGGCCGACGATGCTGAATGGGCCTCCGACGCCGCCAAGCTCCATGACGGAGCTGGTGAGCTCCACCGGCAAGGCGGTCTTCCGTGCAACAACTCTGGCTGCTTGGCCGCCACCCGGGCCCATCCTGCTGTCGCTCCCGGCGACTTGCTGCTGGTGTAAGTCGTGGCCTGTGAGTCTGTGACTACGGTCACGGGCGAGGCGTTAACTGAATCAGAGGGGAAAGTGAAGAATTGGATAAGATAGAAATACCGGTCTACACGTTCGTGTTGTTCTTGGGCACCTCGACGACCTCCATATCCTTGAGGGACTCCATTGCAGACGTCGTTCTCGTCGCCGTTCATGCGCGCGAATACCGTGCTGTCGGCCATGGACCGCGGCAGCTTCACCATGGAAGGGTATATCTTCACGCACGGCCCGCAGTGCTTCAACCCGTCCAGCACCATCAGCTTCCCGCCCTTGCCGATGTTCTCCATGAGGGCATCCACGTACGTCCACCCGTAGTAGAGCACATCGCCCGCGAGCTGGTCGAGCCCGATCCCTTCCTCCTCGTGGTGCCGTCCCGCCGGCACAGCTCCCGCGTCGCCTCTGGCTCGACGTGGAGCTCTCCGCGTCAGGAGTCTGGCAGACCTTCTCCACCACGGGCCTCAAATCAGTTAACCTGAGCACCGCGGCCGCGTCGCCGTCCATACTCGGCTCCTCCTCCACGATCAGAGGGCTCTGGAACCCCTCCTTACGCTTGCAGCATCTCCTACGACAGTGCTGGACAACGGCGGAAGGGTGCGCGGAGCCCGCTGGAGAGGAGATCGAATCAGGGATTCAGAGCTTGCGGCCGCCTGATCGGAATGACATGGGCGGCGTGGGACGCGACGCCGGGAGTGCTACCTCGCGAACCCTTGCATGCTCCACTACCTGCGCCGTGCGGAGAGACATACGGCGGTGGCATACCTCCTAGGCGCAGGCAGCGGTGGCTGACCGCAGCAGAGCAGACGACGGAGACGGAGGCAGTGACGGATGGCCAAGATGACGATGGGCGCGAGCGGCCGCCGTCGATAGATGACGACGGACGCGAGTGGACACCGCCAGTAGGTGACAGCAAGACAGCGACGGTGGCCGACGGTACGGCAAACTACTCGACCGCTGTGAAACAATCACGATCGCTAGGTGAATGCCTTTCCATAGAGAGAGGAGAGAATTTATAAGCACATAAAGCAGCGAATGAATTGGACCGAGCCTTCGAGAGAGCACCGGATCAGAAGCAGCAGTATCCTCTAGATTACAGGATCGAAGCGGCAGTGATTTTTCTAGGTAAAGCGGCACCGACGACGCTCACGCCACCACACGTGGATCGTAAAGAAACGGTCATCAGAGAGACATGCGGCCTAGAAAGAGAATGAAGCCCTTCCGATTGGTAGACATTGTTATTCAACCGATCCCGATGCATGGCACCGCCTGACATACCTTGTCGTCTCCCACCTGGAAGCAAGCGCCATTCAACTGGGGAGTTCAGATTGGTCGCATGGTTGTAGCTGACACCTTTTGTCGTCTGGCACCTGCAATCAAATCCCAATCGGCTGGCCAGCTCCAGTGGATCCGCTTGCTGCCACGCGGCCTCAACCAATTAGTCTGCATGCATGCAAAAACTCAGTTAGTTAGCTAATTCCTCTATTCTTTTTGCATTAAATTAACTGTAGCTTATGTTTATAAGTTTTTTATATTGTTTTCACTGATCTGATCTACCACGTTCTGTTAATAACTCTCAATCGTTATTACCTGTGACCACCATGAATTTAGCTAACAGCTTGATCTACAGCTAGAATGGGCAACGGCACACACTAAAAAAACAACCACATTAAAAATACCGAAAGCGATAGCACAGAAGAAAGAAACCACGATCAAACAACCGAAAGAGACAGCACGTACGCACACACAAACACGCACGAACAGACTGAGGCGCACACACTCAAAAACGCTAAATCAACCAAACCAAATGCTACACACGTTCAAAAAAATTCAATCAAATAAGTGGATCCACAAGGCGTTTGTACACCGCCATATACCAAATTAATACCACACGTCACATATGTAATACAGTATGTGTCATTTTCAACCAAGCGGCCGATTCTCACGGCAAAAACTTGGCCTGGAATAGAGGCTTGGTTATTACTAGAACAGAGACAACAAAGAAGCACGCCATGTAACTAACCAATGAGATCCACTGAAACAAGCGAGCACACCATTCAAGATGTGACAACTCTAGTCTATCAATGTCATGTTAATTTCAAGTAAAAAAATTCAAACTAAACTCTGGCTGGTACTACATGCTAACGTTCACAAGCAAGATCCAAAAAATCGACACTAGCAAGATTCCTTAACGCATCAACACATGCATTCTGATTCTAAATGCCTTGGTGATGTCATGACGAGTGACGCTATGGTGCCATGTAACATGCAACTAGCCTCTGGCAGCTTCGCTGACCCTGCCAGATTGGTGTTGAGGACATCCTGGTGCACTAGCTGCTCGCCGTCTTCCGTTCGGCCAGCCAAGAGCCACGACGACATGTAAAGTGTTCTGGCGCTGCTCGGTATGGTGTTGTGCTCTTCAGCCACTTAATTCAGCGGCTCGCCGGGATAATTTTTCAACGGAGGCATATACGGGATTGTTGGACGCCCTTGCATCTACATCCCTAATTCCAGCCCTGCATCCCGCGTAGCAAATCAACCCCAGCTCAAAAATCATTGGTTCGCCCAAAGACCTGGAACCCCACAAGCCGTCTTCAACCTCCTACCCCGCCTCTCTCGCATACAATCCTAGATTTGAGTAGAACAACGCATGATACTCACCGGCGCTTTGCTGCCCGATTCCTCGACCACCTGGCGACGGCACCTTCTGATGGATTCATGTACCTAGGGTAGGGTCATAGGCCTGACCTGAATGGCCTACCCAGGGACAGTCTTAGAAGAGATCACCTTCCAGTCGACCAACGAGGAACCCACTCGACTGACCAGAAGGACTCGACCATGAAGATACACTCGACCACCAGAAGGTCAGAAGGCACTCTACACTGCAACGGCCTGTAATTGAATAGACTTAATAATAGTTAAGGCACTTTATGTGGGGCGTTACCAGTAACGCCCCAGACTTAATATACTTTAAACCCTCCATTACGTGGGCTGGCAGGGGTCCTGGCGTACTCTATATAAGCCACCCCCCTCCACAGGCAGAAGGGTTCGGACTCTTGTAACACCTATACACATAATCCACTCGACCGTCTCAGGGCTCCGAGACGTAGGGCTTTTACTTCCTCTGAGAAGGGCCTGAACTCGTACATCGCTTGTGTTTACAACCTCTCCATAGCTAGGACCTTGCCTCTCCATACCTACCCCCCACTCTACTGTCAGACTTAGATCCATGACAGTTGGCGCCCACCGTGGGGCAGGTGTTTTAGCGATTTTGTGGAGAAGTTGCAGTATTTCCGAGTACTTTCATCATGATGACTGCTGGAGTTTTGGTCGAGGGGCGCGAGATCCGTCTTGGCGCTCTCACCTTCGTCGCCGACGACTCCGCGTGGCTCCAGGAGGCTCCACTCGACGTTGATGCGCTCCCCGTCCGCGGTGCGACGCATTTTCGCGCATGTGTCCGCGGCGTTCTGCTGCGGCAACCGTCGGCCCCCTATCGGTCGACTCCTTTATCGGTCGCCCGTCCGGTCTCCCACCAGCGCAAGCGCTCTGGTCGGTCGAGGCTTCAGCGGTGGGTGAAACACGCGGTGGCTCGCCAGGCGGCCATCGCACAAGTTGCAGCAATCGAGCCCGACGAATCTCTCTACGGCCTGTTCGATCTGTCGACTGGCTCCGTAGAGACTGCATCCGAATGCGATAGCAGTGATCCAGCGGCGGAAATTCTCATGGTCGACGGACCCCGCAGTCCTCCCGGCTTCGCCCATGGTGGTGGAGCGGGCGGTGGAGGTGGCCCCGCTCAGGACCACGAAGAGTACCAGCCCGAGGCACTCGACTCTCTGCAGAGAGAAGAGCTTCGCCGCAGGAACATGGATGCCCTGCATACTCCCATTACGGGAGAAACCCCCGAGGCTCCCGCCTTGGAGGAGGCACGTTTGGCCAATGTGGCTGAACGCGCTCGTCTGGAGAACCTTCAGCGAGCACTCGACGAGCGCGCGCGGCAACGAGTCCCCGAAGACAGTCGACGTCGACTCTTCCCGCCGACTCAGGTATACCGCACGCCAATTCAGAATTTAGCAGCTGCAACCCGTATAGCAGAGTCCATCCAGCCTTCACAGTCGGAAGCTGGGAGAGGCTTGATGCAGATCAGAGATTTTCTCCGAGCAGCAGGGGACCAGAACTCAGCCGTGTCGCAGTCGCGCAACAGAATTCACAGTCGATCCGTCGCTGCGAATACAGTTCAGTCGGCTCACAGTCCTAGATCGCCTCCGCGGCGGGAAGGGCGCGACAACCAGCGTGGTCAGTATGGAGACCGACACGACCGAGATGACAGGCGTCGAGTGCCCGTTTCCCCTCCGAGGGAAGGGTCTTACGCTCCTTGGCGACAGGACGACAGGCGTCAGTTCAGTGCGGGGCGAAGAGTTCCAGTCGACCCCAGGGGACCAGGCTTCGACGCGCAATCCATTATCGTGCAAAGCTTGGTCGACCGGAACAGAGCCCATCGAGGTGGACCCGAGAGAGATGCATCCACGAGCAGTCGAGTGCATGTTTCTGGTCCAGAGTGTTTTAGCAGGGCTATCAGAGCCGCAGTGATTCCCCCCAATTTCAGGTTGGCGACAGGAGTCAGCAAGTTCACTGGGGAGTCCAAGCCTGAAACTTGGCTTGAGGACTACCGAGTGGCTGTTCAGATTGGCGGTGGGAATGACGAGGTGGCCATGAAGCATTTGCCCCTCATGCTGGAAGGTTCAGCCAGAGCGTGGTTGAATCAGTTACCTCCTGACAGTATTTATACTTGGGAAGATTTGTTCCGAGTGTTCGTCAAAACTTTTGAAGGAACCTGCAAGCGTCCAGCTGGTTTGACAGAGCTGCAAGTTTGTGTGCAGAAGACCAATGAGACTCTCAGAGAGTACATTCAGAGGTGGATCACTCTACACCATACTGTGGAAAACGTGTCTAATCATCAAGCAGTCTGCGCCTTCAAAGATGGCGTCAAGAACAGGGAATTGAGTCTGAAGTTTGGTCGAACCGGGGACATGACCCTGAGTCGGATGATGGAGATTGCTACCAAGTACGCCAATGGCGAGGAAGAGGACCGACTCCGAAGCGGCAAGTATAAGCCAAGTCAGTCGGAGAAGGGAAATTCCAGTCGGAAACAGAAGCGGAAAGCCGAACCAGCAGCTCCTGGAGAGGCCCTGGCCGTGACTCAGGGAAAGTTCAAAGGGAAGTCAAAAGGATCCTGGAATCCTAAGAAAGTAAAGGATAAAGAAGAAAACGACGTGATGGATATGCCGTGCCACATCCACACGAAGAAAGATGAAGAGGGCAACATTATTTACCCAAAGCACACCACTCGCCAGTGTCGACTCCTGATCCAGCAGTTTCAGGGAAAACAGTCTAAGGACAAGGAGAAAGAGTCAGACAAGGCCGGAGACAAAGAGGACAGTGAGGAAGAATATCCGCATATCAACTCCACTCTGATGATCTTCGCGGATGTGGAGAGCAAGAGTCGACTGAAAGTCATTAATCGTGAGGTGAATATGGTTGTCCCAGCAAAACCAAGTTATCTGAAATGGTCCCAAACACCCATCACATTCGACCAATCTGATCACCCGACTCATATTGCCACCCCTGGGAGGCAAGCTTTGGTGGTCGATCCAGTTGTCGAAGGCACTCAACTGACGAAAGTGCTGATGGACGGTGGCAGTAGGCTGAACTTGTTGTATGCAGACACACTGAAGGGAATGGGCATCCCGATGTCCCGACTGAGCACCAGTAACATGAGTTTCCACGGAGTCATACCAGGGAAGAAAGCCAACTCACTCGGTCAAATAGCCCTGGATGTGGTTTTTGGCGACTCAAAACATTTTCGCAAGGAAACGTTGACCTTTGAGGTTGTGGATTTTCAGAGCGCGTACCACGCCATTTTGGGGAGGCCCGCCTATGCACGGTTCATGGCTCGACCATGTTACGTGTACCTCAAACTGAAAATGCCAGGTCCCAAAGGGGTGATCACTGTCACTGGCGATCGGAAAAAGGAAGAAGAGTGCTTTCAGAAGGGCTCGAAGATTGCTGATTCCCAGGTGACAGTGGTCGAGTTCGAAGAGTACAAGCAAAACGCAGATCCGAGTGATTTGTTGCGATCCAAGAAACCAGCCACAGAGTCTGCATTTCAGTCGTCTGGTGAGACAAAACCTGTTCACATTCACCCGACCGACCCCAATGCAGCCCCGACCCACATCTCCACGACACTCGACCCGAAATAGGAAGAAGCGCTCATCCAGTTCCTTCGTGAGAACTGCGACATTTTTGCATGGAAGCCAGCTGACATGCCAGGTGTTCCCAGGGGACTGGCTGAGCATCACCTCAGAGTCGACAAATCAGCAAAACCAGTCAAAGAGCATCTTCGGCGGTCCGCCGTCCAGAAGAGAAAAGCTATTGGTGAGGAAGTGGCTCGACTGTTGGCGGCAGGATTTATCCGAGAGATATACCACTCCGAATGGCTCGCTAATGTCGTCATGGTTCCCAAGAAGGACAAATCACTCCGCATGTGCATTGACTTCAAGCACATCAATCGGGCCTGCCCGAAAGATCATTTTCCTCTCCCTAGCATAGATCAAATTGTTGACTCGACCGCGGGATGTGAGAGATTGTCTTTTCTAGACGCATATTCCGTGTATCATCAGATCCGTCTGTATGGACCCGACGAAGTAAAAACAGCTTTCATCACTCCATTCGGGTGCTTCTGCTATATCACCATGCCATTCGGCCTCAAGAATGCCGGAGCCACATTTATGCGTATGATTCAGAAGTGTCTTCTCACACAAATCAGTCGGAATGTGGAAGCGTATATGGATGATATCGTCGTTAAGTCGCGAAAAGGTTCCGACCTGCTTGCTGACCTCGCCGAAACATTTGCCAACCTCAGAAGGTACGATATCAAGCTCAATCCATCGAAGTGCACATTCGGAGTTCCTGGTGGAAAGTTACTCGGTTTTCTCGTTTCCGAGCGAGGGATCGACGCTAATCCAGAGAAGATCGACACTATTCTCCGAATGAAACGTCCTGTGCGAATGCACGATGTCCAGAAGCTTACTGGATGCTTGGCCGCATTAAGTCGATTCATTTCACGACTCGGTGAAAAGGCATTGCCTCTTTACCGACTGATGAAGAAGGCAGACAAGTTCGAGTGGACTCCAGAAGCTGATGCAGCGTTTGCCGAGCTAAAAGCTCTGCTCTCCACCCAGCCGGTGCTTGCTGCTCCAATCAGCAAAGAGCCTTTGTTGCTTTATATTGCAGCCACAGGACAAGTCGTCAGTACAGTACTTACGGTCGAGCGGGAAGAAGAAGGAAAAGCCTTCAAAGTTCAGCGCCCGGTGTATTATTTGTCTGAAGTCTTGACTCCATCCAAGCAGAGATATCCTCATTATCAGAAGCTTGTGTATGGAATATACATGACCACGAAGAAGGTTGCTCATTATTTCTCTGATCATTCTACCACAGTCGTAAGCGACGCCCCACTATCAGAGATTCTGCACAACAGAGATGCAACTGGTCAAGTGGCGAAGTGGGCGATTGAACTTCTTCCCCTTGATATCAAGTTTGAGGCAAAGAAAGCCATTAAGTCCCAGGCAATAGCAGATTTCCTCGCCGAGTGGATTGAACAACAACAGCCGACTGAAGTTCACTCGGAGCATTGGACCATGTTCTTCGATGGCTCTAAGATGCTGAATGGTTCTGGTGCTGGGGTTGTTCTGGTTTCCCCCAGAGGAGATAAGCTTAGATATGTGCTCCAGATTCACTTTGATTCCTCCAACAATGAGGCAGAGTATGAGGCCCTTTTATATGGATTGCGCATGGCCATCTCACTCGGCGTCCGTCGCCTGATGGTTTATGGCGATTCAGATTTAGTGGTCAACCAAGTGATGAAGGAGTGGGACGTGAGAAGCCCAGCCATGACTGGATACTGCAATGCAGTGAGGAAGCTGGAAAAGAAGTTTGAGGGGTTGGAGCTCCATCACATGCCCCGACTGAAAAATCAAGCAGCAGATGATCTGGCAAAGATAGGTTCCAAAAGAGAAGCCATTCCGAGTGGTGTGTTTTTGGAGCATATACACACTCCGTCAGTTAAAGAAGATCCCTTCACAGAGGAAGCTCCACAGCCCAAGAGTGCCACAGATCCGACTGAGGTTGAGGTCCCAGCAGTAGTCAACTTGGTCATGGAGGTTTTAGTGGTCACTCCCGACTGGACAATTCCCTATATCGCATATATCCTGAAAAAAGAGCTCCCAGAGGATGAGGAAGAGGCCCGGTAGATCATCCGTCGATCCAAAGCCTTTACCGTTATCAAAGGACAGCTGTATAGAGAAAGCCCGACTGGGGTAGGTCAAAAATGCATAACGCCAGAAGAAGGTCGAATCATTCTTAATGATATCCACTCGGGGACCTGTGGTCACCATGCGTCCTCTCGGACCATTGTAGCCAATGCATACCGAGCTGGATTTTACTGGCCAAGGGCGAATGAGATGGCAATGGAAATAGTCGACAAGTGCGAAGGATGTCAGTTCTAC
Organism: Triticum timopheevii; assembly: GCA_963921465.1. NCBI lineage: Eukaryota > Viridiplantae > Streptophyta > Magnoliopsida > Poales > Poaceae > Triticum > Triticum timopheevii. The sequence goes on from OY997270.1 coordinate 615,317,328, forward strand.
TCCAATATGTCACACAAGCCCGCGTCAGCTCTAAAGACCATTCCACTCGTCTGGCCGTTCGCAGTATGGGGGTTGGACATGGTCGGTCCCTTGAGAACAGGTCGAAGTGGTTTCATGCACGTACTGGTCGCAGTCGACAAGTTCACAAAGTTGATCGAGGCTAAACCAATCAAGAATCTTGATGCCGGTACTGCAGTTACCTTCATCAGGGAGCTGACGTTCAGATATGGAGTCCCGCACAGCATCATTACGGATAATGGGTCGAACTTTGACTCGGAAGAATTCAAGGATTTCTGCAACGCTCAAGGCACACGAGTCGACTACGCTTCAGTCGCTCACCCCCAGTCGAATGGACAAGCGGAGCGGGCCAATGGCTTAATCCTCAAGGGTTTAAAACCCCGACTGATGCGTGATCTCAAGCACGCGGCTGGAGCATGGGTCGACGAACTTCCTTCAGTGCTTTGGGGTTTGCGGACCACACCCAATCGGTCGACTGGAAGAACTCCATTCTTTTTGGTCTATGGAGCTGAAGCCGTTTTGCCGAGTGATCTTCTTCACAATGCTCCTCGAGTTGAACTCTACAACGAAGCAGAAGCTGAGCAAGCGCGTCAGGACGCAGTCGACCTTCTAGAGGAAGAAAGGGAGATGGCTCTGATCCGATCGACCATCTATCAACAAGACTTGTGTCGCTTTCACGCCAGGAATGTGAGGGGTCGAGCTTTCCAAGAAGGAGATCTAGTTCTCCGAGTGGATCAGCAGAAACAGCATAAGCTCGCTCCTTCTTGGGAAGGACCCTTCATCGTCACCAAAGTTCTCCACAACGGGGCATACCGTCTCTACAACGTCGAACACAACATCGAAGAGCCCTGAGCTTGGAATGCGGATCTGCTCCGCCCGTTTTACACTTAAAAGTTTTCCACTCGGATGAGTTGTAATAAAATACTTCGGTAGTTCATGGATCTCGAAATAATAGTGCCATAATTCCTTCATAATTTTTGTCACTTTTTCCCCCAGTGGGTGGCTTAGCCGCGAATCCGTTTCGCCTAAGTTTGTACAAATCCTACCAAGTGGTAAGCCAGACTTCCACTCGGAGGCTTAGCCGCGAATCCGTTTCGCCTAAGTTATAAAAAATCCTACCGAGTGGTAAGCCAGACTTCCACTCGGGGGCTTAGCTGCAGCCCAGTGCTCGCCTAAGTTATAAAAATCCTACCGAGTGGTAAGCCAGACTTCCACTCGGGGGCTTAGCTGCAGCCCAGCGCTCGCCTAAGTTATAAAAAATCCTACCGAGTGAAGAGCAAACCTCTCACTCGGGGGCTTAGCTGCAGCCCAGCGCTCGCCTAAGTTATAAAAAAATCCTACCGAGTGAAGAGGAAACCTCTCACTCGGGGGCTTAGCTGCAGCCCAACGCTCGCCTAAGTACCACATACGCTTGCAAGGAGGACGAGGTGCAGGTCGACTGCGACCCTCTCCTCTGAGCTACGCCATAAGTATAATGTGGGCTCGCAAAGAGGACGAGGTGCAGATAGACTGCGACTCTCTCCTCCGAGCTTCGCCACAAATACAACGTGAAAATCCTACCGAGTGGTAAGCCAGACTTCCACTCGGGAGCTTAGCTGCAGCCCAGCGCTCGCCTAAGTTATAAAAAATCCTACCGAGTGAAGAGCAAACCTCTCACTCGGGGGCTTAGCTGCAGCCCAGCGCTTGCCTAAGTTATAAAAAATCCTACCGAGTGAAGTGCAAACCTCTCACTCGGAGGCTTAGCTGCAGCCCAGCGCTCGCCTAAGGTATAAAAATCCTACCGAGTGAAGGGCGAACCTCTCACTCGGGGGCTTAGCTGCAGCCCAGCGCTCGCCTAAGTTATAAAAAATCCTACCGAGTGAAGAGCAAACCTCTCACTCGGAGGCTTAGCTGCAGCCCAGCGCTCGCCTAAGGTATAAAAATCCTACCGAGTGAAGAGCGAACCTCTCACTCGGGGGCTTAGCTGCAGCCCAGCGCTCGCCTAAGTTATAAAAAATCCTACCGAGTGAAGAGCAAACCTCTCACTCGGAGGCTTAGCTGCAGCCCAGCGCTCGCCTAAGGTATAAAAATCCTACCGAGTGAAGAGCGAACCTCTCACTCGGGGGCTTAGCTGCAGCCTAGCGCTCGCCTAAGTTATAAAAAATCCTATCGAGTGAAGAGCAAACCTCTCACTCGGAGGCTTAGCTGCAGCCCAGCGCTCGCCTAAGGTATAAAAATCCTACCGAGTGAAGAGCGAACCTCTCACTCGGGGGCTTAGCTGCAGCCCAGCGCTCGCCTAAGTTATAAAGAATCCTACCGAGTGAAGAGCAAACCTCTCACTCGGAGGCTTAGCTGCAGCCCAGCGCTCGCCTAAGGAATAAGTCGACTGCAGTAGACATCTTGCTGTGAACCTGCAAAGGACAATTCGAACCAGGAGCAATCATATCCAAACATCAAATCCAAGTTTAGGTCGATACCTAAAGGAACCGAGAGTGCTCAGGCACTAAGCCTGTTAAGGTTTACCGGTTACAATTCCACTCGGCATACCGAGGCAAATTTAAAGTGTCGGGCTTAAAGAAAGTTTTTTACCCCTCCTGTGGAGGGCTGGAAGGAGCAACAAACTCGTCGAAGTCGATCCCGTCTGTGATCCGGGTAGCAGCAGCGATGAAAGTTTCCATGAAAGATCTGAAGTCGTGTTTCTTGGTGTTGGCCACTCGGAGAGCTGCCAGCTTCTCTTCGCGCGCGTCCTTGCAGTGGACTCGGGCCAGACACAGGGCAACATCTGCGCCGCACCGAGCCGAGGACTTCTTCCACTCTTGCACACGGTCGGGGACCGCGTTTAGTCGAGCCATCAACGACTCGAGGTCATTCTGAAGTGTCGCCCCGGACCAAAGCGTCGAGTCGATGCGAGAAGTGGCGGCCTTCAGCCTTGCAAGATAGTCCACGACAGCTGCAACGCGAGACTCCAGTCGGAAGACATTCATGGCAACTTCATCATTCACCGGAGAATTGACAGGGTCAAGGTTCGGCTCCAACTGGCTAGTCTCTTCTTCAAAGTTCTGACAGAATTCTGCAAGGACAAAACGCCGAATCAAGACAATGGTCGAATGGAAGCGTCACAGTTGAAAATGTTGGTCGAGTGAAAAAGGTTACCTTCTAGCATAAGGAACAATTTCTTGGCAAGACCACCCAGGAAGCCTTCCAGGTCATTCTTCTTCCCTGTCAATTGGTTGATCTTCTCGGTCAGGGTAGTCTTGTCAGCTTTCAGTCGGTTAACATCCTTGGAGGCAATCCCCAGAGCAGTTTTCAGATTGTGATTTTCCTGTTCAAGCTTGATGACTGAAGCTAACTTCTCGTCAGCAAGCTTGGTCTTCTCAGCTAGCTCAAGGTCCTTCTTCTTCTGAGCCTCCCGCACCTTGTCTGCAAGTTACAGCAAAGTCAGATTTTGAAACAAATGGAAGGGAAAAAGAGTCGTCGAGGTCTCACCGAACATACCTTTGGTCTCCTCCTTCGCCTTTGTTAGATTCTCCTGCACCAGCTTCAGATCCAACTCGAGCTGAATGTGCTTCTGCTCCAGTTCCGTATAGCGAGCCGCAAGGTCACAGGATTTCTACGAAGAACCAATCGACAAAATATCAAAGATGGTTCACTTCCGAGTGGATAAGGAAAAATCATACGTTTCTAAGACTACAGTCGAATGCAAGCATTCAACCGTAGTCTCGGGGACTACACCCAGTGGGTGCACTCAGCATGCCCCCACTAGTTCTGTTCAAGACAGAGTCGACCTGTCGACCCAAAAAAAAGGGGGAGACGTGCTCTTCAAACTGTAGTCGACTGCAAGCAGTCGACCACAGTCTCGGGGACTACACCCAGTGGGTGCACTCAGCGTGCCCCCACTGGTTCCGGAAAACCATTCGATCCAGTCGAATGATGAACAACCTTTATTTATAAAGCCTAAGGCCGACTGCCAGCAATCGACCTTAGCCTTGGGGACTACACCCAGCGGGTGCACTCAGCGTGCCCCCGCTAACATGGAGTTTTTTATCGACACACCCAGTGGGTGATTGCTATGGATTTCAGAAATCAGAAAGAAAAAGTTTTGATAGCATATCCTAACAGAACAGGCGGTGGTCGACTGACCTGAACATTGCTTTGAAGGGCGGAGCTAGCGTCATAAGCTGCTTGGCTTGCATCCCGGACGATCTTCACCTGCTCCATCATGATCCCCGCTTGACGTATCGCCTCCTTAGCAGCACTGGCTTGGTCCTCTGGGACATGATGTGTTGTGAAGAGCGAAGGTTGTGCAGCACTCGACGAAGTAGGATGAGCACTCGTCAACGGCACCGCGAAAGACACGGTGTGTCGAGTGAGGTTCTCCCCTTCCGTGACCACAGTCTCGGGCGCCGTCGCACTCTGGGTTGCCTTACCAGTAGACGTCTTCCTGCTCATCCTGTGCCTCAGCGGTTCTTCATCCTCATCATCATCATCTTCAGGAAGGGTGATAATGTCATGGGGTAGAGCTTCAGAAAAAGAATCAAAGTCAGAAATCATGAGCCAGTCGACTAAGGACAGAATTGAGAGTATAGTACAGGATTTGAGGTTGCTGCGTCCTCCATCTCATGGTCGTCAGCCTTGCCTGAGGTCTCAGAAGTTGCAGCACTGAAGTTCCAAAGGATCAGTCGACCAACTCAAGTATCAACCAGAGATAAACCTTATACAAAACAAGAGAACTCAAGTAACGTGTTTACCCGGATATGGTGGGGATGGACACCTTCATCTTCGGCAGGAGCTTGGTGGGTTTCGGCGGAGCCACCCTCGATTGCTTCGGAGCCCTTTCACTCGGCACCGGAGAAGCGGTCCGAGGGCGTTTGGTCGACTGCGAGGCAGTCGCCACCCCCTTACCGCGTTCAGTCGCGGGGTCATGGACAAGCTTCGACCGCCTTTCCGAGCGCGGTGGTGCAACCTCCTCCTCCTCCTCCTCCTCTTCGTCCTCGTCATCGTCGTCATCGTCATCGTCATCTTCGGCAGCGTCTGAATCCCACTCCTCCTGGCTCTCGCCCTCGCTGGCTTCTCCCTCCTCAGTCGGAGCCTGAGCTCCATTGGGCATTGAATACAGGTCGGTGAGGGCCTGGAAGACGTCAAGACAGAGATCAGTCGACCAAGTCGCAGAACATACAGAAACAAATTTGACAAATATACAATGGAAGGCAGAGCAAATATACCTTATCTGGAACGATGTGATGGTCGAGTGGAGGAACCCTCCTGGATCCACGGGGATTATCCTTATTCCCAGTGACCGCGGCCATCCATCTTTCCACCGTGGCGTCGTCGACTGCTTCCGGGTGGACTCGGGTATTGTCTTCAGTCCCGCAGTACAACCACATGCCATGGCTCCGGAACTGAAGAGGCTGGATCCGCCGCCGAAGGAAAACCTCCAGAAGGTCCATGCCAGTCACGCCGTCCCGGACCAACTGCACCACGCGGTCCATCAACATCTTCACATCAGCCCTCTCCTCCGGAACCACCTTCAGAGAGGAGGGCTTGTTCACTCGACTCATGGTGAATGGGGGGAGTCCACTCGACTGCCCCGGCGTCAGCTCGTTCCGGCAGTAGAACCAAGTCGACTGCCAGCCCCTGACTGACTTGGGAAACGTCATAGCTGGGAAGGTGCTCTTGTTCCTCACTTGAATTCCCAGACCCCCGCACATTTGGACAACCTGGGTCTTCTCATCGCCTGGACTCGCCTTCTTCACGGTCTGAGAACGACACGTGAAGATGTGCTTGAACAAGCCCCAGTGCGGTCGACAGCCCAGGAAACTCTCGCACATGGATACGAACGCAACAAGGTACGCGATGGAGTTCGGAGTAAAGTGGTGGAGTTGGGCTCCAAAGAAGTTCAAAAAACCACGAAAGAAAATGCTCGGTGGCAAAGAAAACCCTCGATCAATATGAGTGGCCAGGAGCACACACTCACCCTCTTCCGGCTGAGGTTGCCACTCTTTCCCTGGAAGTCTTGCGGCGCCATGGGGGATTAGCCCGTCCTCGGCCATGTCGAGGAGATCCTTCTCCCTGATGGTCGACTGGATCCAATCTCCCTGGACCCAGCCCTTCGGCAAGCGGGATCTCGACGAAGACCCACTGCGGCTGGTGGATCTCCCCTTCGCCTTCTCCGCCGCCGACGCCTTCTCCGTCACCGACGCCTTCTTTGCGCGCTCCAGCGCCGCCGTCTTCTCCTTGACCATGGCTGCCGGCGAGGTGCGCGAGGAAGAGCTTTGCGGGGGCGAGAGCGAGCGCGTTGGGCGGAGACGAGGAGAGCAGAAGAGAAAGAATGGAGCACTGTTCAGAAAACCCTCGCTGGTTGCATTTATAACATCCCTTCCGAGTGGATGACAGGTGGAACCAGGCAACCTAATCATATCCCGAAACAGTTGCATCGACACGATACATGGCGGAAAAAGCAGCGCGGAGATCGAGGCGTCTATGTCCCGTCCCATTCGAACGCCACGGTTCGTTCCGCTTCGCGCGCTCCCCTAAATTTCGCATCCCGTGGAATCCGCGAACGGCAGATCGGTCTGTCAGACGCGAGATTTCCTGCGATCCGTCGCTCGGGAACCAGCAAAGTCTAAAAGATCACTCGACGAAAGACAAGAATGGATCGAGTCGACTGAAGAAAGGTTGCTCGATTATCGACAAAGAAGATCTTAATCCAGACCGACGCATAGCCAGTATGCAAAAGTCAATCGGAAACAGCGTCAACTCCTTCCTCATTCAAGCCTCAATCCATTCGGGGGCTAATGATGGATTCATGTACCTAGGGTAGGGTCATAGGCCTGACCTGAATGGCCTACCCAGGGACAGTCTTAGAAGAGATCACCTTCCAGTCGACCAACGAGGAACCCACTCGACTGACCAGAAGGACTCAACCATGGAGATTCACTCGACCATGAAGATACACTCGACCACCAGAAGGTCAGAAGGCACTCTGCACTGCAACGGCCTGTAATTGAATAGACTTAATGATAGTTAAGGCACTTTATGTGGGGCGTTACCAGTAACGCCCCAGACTTAATATACTTTAAACCCTCCATTACGTGGGCTGGCAGGGGTCCTGGCGTACTCTATATAAGCCACCCCCTCCACAGGCAGAAGGGTTCGGACTCTTGTAACACCTATACACATAATCCACTCGACCGCCTCAGGGCTCCGAGACGTAGGGCTTTTACTTCCTCCGAGAAGGGCCTGAACTCGTACATCGCTTGTGTTTACAACCTCTCCATAGCTACGACCTTGCCTCTCCATACCTACCCCCCACTCTACTGTCAGACTTAGATCCACGACACCTTTCCCGATCTAGTGCCTCCCCGCTAGGTGGTCGCGGCGCACGGACGATGCTGTCCCCTCGGCTCTCACTCCTGCTTCGCTTGTTGGTCACCGGGACTCCGACACCTCTCTCCTTCCTCCTCCGCTTGCTGGTTGCCGCGCGCGTATGGCGAGCCGGCCCTCATCCCGTCATCCTTTTGGCAGTCGCAGGGGGTCGCTCTCTTTCTCCCCTCCCCCCTTCTCCCCTTCTCCCTTCGCCTTCCACTATTCTGGTGATTCCCGAGAGCGACGGTGGTGGATTTGGGGGGAAAATTGGCCCGCCGCCCCACAGAATGCGTGGACGAGGTGAGTGCGAGGGGGCGTTATCCCTCTGAGTGGGCCCCTTCTACCGGTTGGGTTGTTCTCGTTTTGCCAAGGCACGTCGCTATCCGCTCCTATCCCGACCGAGAGACACCTGAGACGATCGGACGGCGTGTAATGGTGTGTGCTCGCGAACGCAAACGAGCACCCAACCACTTTTTAGAATTTAGGTAAAAGAGAAGAAAAAAGTTTGTTGGGTGCCACTCGGCAAAGGCGTGCAATGTCGGGTGCCATGTGGCAGAACTCCGTATACGGCCAATGTGGCGAATGTCACCATTTTGCCCGTGTTTTCTCTATGGCTAGCTTGCATGATCCATGTTCAAACTATGATTTTATTATGGTGCTTTGAGTATTTGGTGTCCTTTCGCTGTGCACATAGAACGGTTGATGGCTGGTCCAGCCTAATTAATATGATCAGAACGGTTGGGAGTTGGATAGTGGGGATTGGGAGTTGGAGTGATATAGGTGCCATTTTTGACGCAAAAAAAGACATCAAGTATATATTGAAAGAGACAGGTTTTAAGAACATGTACATGGTTAAATAAAGAGCAATGCTATACATACATAATACATAATTCCTTGTACGCGATTAAAGTAGATGCTTAGGTGGGGTCTTCTTATTGGGTTTAGGGTGGTTTCATAATTGTTTCATAGGTGTAGTATTGTCGCTAAATAATTAAATAGGACGGAAAAAGGAGCATTTTCACTTGAAAATAGAAATAAACAAAAAATACGGAAACAAACGGACAGGAAAAGCAGAATAATCGGTGTACTCCACACCTCTCACCTTATCAGCGTGGCCTGTCATCTCTAGTACTCCCACGTACTCCCTCCTTTCCGGTTTATAAGGCTTATTTCAACTTTTTTGTTTTTTCAATTTAGAGGGCTCATCTCCATCTCATTTTTAGTTTCCAATGCGCATTAAATCTTTGCATGCAAGAATTAAAGAGGAACACACCAATGCATGTAATGTTCCTACTCATCTAGTGGCCAAGCATGCATGCACTGCAATTAATTCATATTAATGCATGAGTTTAATTGGGGTAGTTTTGTAAAGTACGAGATACATTCCTCCACTCACAAAATGCCTTGGTGATGAGATTTGAGATTTGAGCCTTATAAACCGAAAGGAGGGAGTATAAAATTATTAGTCATAGAAATAAATAAAATGAATGTACTATCTGTCTAGATACATTCATTTCTTCGACAAATAATTCAGGACATAGAGAGTAGTACATGTCTTAATTATCCTAGAGGGGAATTTTTGACTTGATCATCTGTCTTCTCGTTGTTTCCAAGCTCGGGCACGCCCTTCTCCTTCCTCTGCGCGAGCTCCCCCACATGGCGAACCATATCCGCCATATCCCGGTCCGACGACCCGCCCTCCGCCATCGCCTCCCTTGCCATCGTCGCGAGCTTCTTCGCTGCCGTCCGTATTCCGGACCCCTCATCCATCAGCTCCGTCAGAGCCCTCATGATGTCGTCTCTCCCGACCTGTTTCCCATGCACCTCGGGGTTCATGAACACGTGCATGGCCGGCACCTTAATGCCGACGCGAACGCCGGCACCGAGCACGTCCACGACCAGCGTCTCGTTCAGGAACTGGTCGGCGATGTGGGGCCATGTCAGCAGCGGCACTCCGTGGGAGAGGGACTCCAACGTGGAGTTCCACCCGCAGTGCGTCAGAAAGCCGCCCACCGCCGGGTGCGACAGGATGGTCACCTGCGGCGCCCACCCGCGGATGACAAGGCCGCGGCCCTCCACGCGCTCCTCGAACCCGGCGTCGAGGCCGTCGGTCTCCCTAGTCACCAAGATGAACGGGCGATTCGACGACTCCAGGCCGGCGGCGAGCTCTGCGGCCTGCGACGGCAAGAGGCGGGCCATGCTGCCGAAGCTGACGTAGAGCACGGACTGGTGCGGCCGCGCGTCGAGCCAAGTGGCGACCGAGACGGCGTCCACGGCCGCGCGGTTGCGTCTTCCGGTCGTCGTCTCCGCGTCGGAGTCCAGAAGGCAGAGCGGCCCGACCGCCCACACCTTCCGGTCGAGCGCCTCTCCGTATCCCTTGGTGTACGCGCTCTCGAAAGCCGCGCAGGTGTTGAAGACGAAGCCGTCGGCGGTGGCCTCGGCGCGCAGCGTATCACGCCTTTCCTTCTCCATCCCAGGAAACTGGAAGAACCCAAGCGAGGTCGCCTTGCTGGTGACGGCGCGCACGGGAAAATCGGGCACCTCGAACCGCTCGAACTCACCAGCGACGACGCTGTCGGTGTCGTGTACGCCGTGCCTGGCCAGGCTATGCTGCGCCAGGATGAAGAATGCGGAGGGGCCGTGGAACACAAACCGTGGGATGTCAAGCCGGCGCGCGACATCGGCCGTCCACGGGTTGCACGTGTCGGCGACGAGGCAATCCGGCCGGCGTGGCAGCGCCCGGAGGTACGTCTCCAGCGGCCCGGCGAGCAGCCACACGGCTTCATAGAAGAGCAAGATGTGGGAGAACTCCGTGACCATGTCGTGGCTCTCGCACCCCTCGGGCAACCCCAGCGCCGGCCCCGGGAACTGGAGCTCGGCTACGTCGACGGCGAGCCCCTCGCGGAGAGCGTGCTCCAGGACGGCCCGGTTGCGCGCGGCGCTGACGGGCGTGAGGACCACGGTGACGCGCGCGCCGCCGCGGCCGGCGATGAGGCGCGCGAGGTCGAGCACGGGGATCACGTGGCCCGGCGCGAGAAGCGGCACCAGGACGAAGTGTAGCGGCTGTGCCATGGCCGCGCCGAAGTAAACAAGACGCCGTGTACACGGACAAGAACACGAAGGAGAGTCTGAAAAAGAGGAGCTATAGATTGACGCCGTGTACACCAAGAAAGAAAGAATCACGGCCACATGCTAGCGTTCGATGGGCGCTGAAAAGTAGACTGCTGCTACATCGGCCACAGCAAGATAATTATTGGTTCGACGATGGTGAGGTGATGCCGCGATTACAGGCATGGACGGTGGACGGCGATGGCCACCCACTAACACTGCTGCCCACGGCTTTGATGCCAGAAGCGTGTTCTTCCCTGATGAGTGGTGTGAGGCGGGGGTCCCTGACCTGACCCCAGCTCTTAATTTGACAAGCAGTGTCGACCGTGGATGGTGAACCCGCAGCTCATCATTCCTTCAGTACATACCAATAAACATGCCCGTGAATTGTAACGGAAGAAAAAACACATTCTCCAATCACAAACATGCCCGTGCGTTTTAAATTTTAATGGGAGCTGCCGTGAAGCGCATCGGCCGCCGGCCGCCACTTCGCTTCTCAATAGGGCCATGCCACGGAGAGGGCGTTCCTGCAGCAATTCCAGGCGCCGTCGCATCCGCCACTGATCAATGATCAGATGAAGCAATTGATGCATAGACGCCCTTGAAGCAGAAATATGTGCTGGAGGGTTTATCCATTTTTATTCAGCGGGCAGAACTTCCGGTTTGTATCCAGATGGATTCTAACCGTGAACATGTTGATGGACAATCACATTGACATGTCAATCTATGCGTCTTTGGTGGCAGAGATAAATTGCTTGAAGTCTCTTCGAACGACTAGTATTGTTCATATCAAGCGTCACTAGTAGAAAAGGGGGCATTTGTCCCGGTTCGTAAGAGCCTTTAGTCCCGGTTCATAAATCGGGACTAATGGGTCGTTACTAATACCTCCCCTCTTTAGTCCCGGTTCTAACATGAACCGGGACAGATGGGCCTCCACGTGGCCGGTGCGCCGAGCCCAGGCAGGGGGCCTTTGGTCCCGGTTGGTGGCATCAACCGGGACCAAAAGGCATCCACGCGTCAGCAGCTGGCTGGAGCTGATATTTTTCTTTTTTTTCTAAAAAAAGTGGATGCTTTAGGAGTTTTGGGGGTTATTTTTAGGTTGTTATTAGCTAGCTAATAGAGAGAAGTGTCCTCTCTTATATCTTCGTCCTTGGTTTACCAACGCTGCTGCTATGTTCATTTCACCCGCTGATATAAAAACTCATGCATGCTCTCATCATACATCATCATATATAATAACAAGTCCTATTAATCATGCATCATCATACAACTTCTACTCTTTATTAGTAATAAGTCATACGATCATCATCCTCATAGTCGTCGAACCCAACCCTACATAATTGTTCTTAGCACATGATCATCAGTATAAGGTAGGACCTAAACACCCTTAAGGTAAAATAGCATAAAACAATATAGACCCTGACTCTCCATTATGAAGAATGGCGATCATCCTGTCTGCAATTATTGCCCTTCGCTGCCTTTTGCTTCCAAGAAGCTCCTTACGACTGTCCATACATTTTTTCCATTCTTTGATTGTCATGTCTCCACATTTTTTAGAAACCCGGTATGGATAGTTGAGATTCGTAGGAAGACCTGGTTGTATGTTCAAAACATGAAGTCTACCGTGCGTATACATCAGATGAGGCACACAATCATTCGGGATTATCTGTTGAAAAACATAGTAATAACTTCGTAGTTAGCAATGATGTACTAGTTTTAGAAGTGTGCAAAAAGATGCACGGATGTCGTAATAGTAAAAAATCTTACCAGGGTATCTCCTAAAGCAATAGGGCCATGCCACGGAGAGGGCGTTCCTGCAGCAATTCCAGGCGCCGTCGCATCCGCCACTGATCAATGATCAGATGAAGCAATTGATGCAGAGATGCCCTTGAAGCAGAAATATGTGCTGGAGGGTTTATCCATTTTTATTCAGCGGGCAGAACTTCCAGTTTGTATCCAGATGCATTCTAACGGTGAACATGTTGATGGACAAGCACATTGACAGGTCAATCTATGCATCTTTGGTGGCAGAGATAAATTACTTGAAGTCTCTTCGAACGACCAGTATTGTTCATATCAAGCGTGGTCAAATTTTAGTTAGTGATTTTTAGCTAGTTTTGCTAGAACTGAGAGTAGAACTGTTGTCTGGTTGGGATCAGGACCCCCAAAGGTCATCGATTTATGTAAGCAGGATCGTATGTTTGATGCTTGAGTTTTATAAGTTTATCCGCGATAAAAAAATGCAGTTGATGCAGCTCTACCGTATAGAGAGGTCGGCCATGGAGGACCTCTGTGTTCATCTCTGGCCTGTGGAACCGCTGCCGACCAGCATCTTCGGCCTAGTGGCCCGACTTCAAGATGCCGGACCCCAATTTCTGTGCTGGAAGCGATCCGCATGCCTGGAAGGTGCCCAGCTGGCGTATGCTTGCGTGAAGACCCATTACCCTTGCATTGCTGCGCGGTTGATGGCTTCGGGCCCGCCGGAGGGAAAGGCACGGACACCAGAGGAGTATATGGCCGAGGTGATGGAAGGCGCCCGGATGACCGAGCCACGCTATGGCAAGGACACTTTATTTTTCTAGCTTGTATTTTGGAATGCCGAAGTATTAATTGTGTAAAAATGAATAAGTTTTTGGGGTGAAGATTAAATGAGCTCGGTTTTATGTTACGATGTTCTTATTTTGACTCTTGTGTGGCCATTTAATACTGAAAATGGCCGGTCGTCGGCTTCAACCCCATTTGTACAGAATACAAGGGGTGCCTTCATAGCAATATGACCCTTAGCCGACGTCTCGGTTCCTTTTAAAGCGGTTCATGCTTACGGAGGCTAGGCAATCAAACTATAATGACTTTATAATTTTGACTTAGTCATAGGAGCTTGACGTTGGGAGCTAATAACTAGCCCCTGGTGTGTGAAGTGTTTGTCTATATCCTAGGTATAGACCACAACGCATTTAGGCTTATTTAAGAAAGGCCCCTCGTTTGACACTATATCTGGCCATGGGCCGGGTTGGGCCAGGCCTAAAAAAGCTCACGGCAGAAAACTGAGGCCCAGGCCCTCCCAAGCCCTATCACTGGGCCTACTTTTCAAGCCCAAACCTGGCCCATCTGGTAAAAAGCCCTTAGGGCTTAGGGCCGTGGGTCGGGCCTCTTTCTTAAAACGCCAATATGCCGAGCCCAAGCCCGTCCAGGCCCTACTGGTGGGCTCAAAACTTAGGCCCAAGCCCGGCCCATGGGCAAGCCCATCGGGCCTAGGCCCTGAAATTTAGTGCCGGGACTGAGTCGGCCGACAGGGCCGGGCCTGAGATGGCCAGGACTATTTGACACGGAAGATCTCCAACGATCCGATGTTTGACACTATCGTCGAATCCCCGACAAGTTTACGCTTATCAAGAAAGTCAGTTTTTGGCTTTCTCCACTGAGGCACACAATCGTAGTGGTTCTCCCATTACACTCTTAGCTGAACAGGGCAGAAACATAAGAGGTAAACACAGAAGCTGGGCAACCCAACTATTGATTAAAATCATGGTTTCAAACTGATTCATATAATGCAACATCTGAGACGCTGAATAAACTAGTTGGACTTTCATGCAAGCGCGGGATTAAATCCAAGCCCCGGTCCGTAGCCGAGTATATTAAAAGGAGTGTGTATCGCAAGAGTTATCTTTAGCGCCAAGGCAAGAAGGAAAAGAAAATAGCACAAGCATATGCGTGGTGACCACGAAGGGACTGTTTTCTTTTGATTTAATAGGATCGAGCCGTACATGCCAAGCTGTATCAAAGAAAACTATCAAAGATAGTACACTGAAAAAAAAGAGGAGTTATACAGGGTCGTTATAGTCGGGTTTTATAACCCAGTAGTTCCTATCGCACGTCTGCGCCTCCGTGCTGTTTACCAGCGTGTCCTCGTCTAGGCCGAGTTTAATGTGCGTTGCCTGCTAACTCACGTATCGAGTGCTTGATGCATTTGAGGATCGGTTCCTTTGAAGAGGTGGCACCCGCGGCGTGATGGTTTAGGCCATGTGATCATCCTGCTCCTGTTAGGCCATATGTCGCATTTTGGACACGAAATGAATTTTAAACATCAAAATAAAGACATGGCATAATTTAAATCACACAAACAAGTTTATGATGACATAAAAAGTTCATGCTCACAAGTTCAAATTCATGCCCGCAACATCATCCAACCAAGTTCATGAAACAAAAGTTCACACCAATAAATGACACATAAAAAAAAAATCAAGCCTCATCCTCGTCTTCATCCTCATCTTCCGCCGCATCATCATGTGAAGCTCCGATGATGTTGGCAAGATCTTCAACGGCATCATGCGAAGGTGTCTGAGGCACACCGGAAGACATTCCTCCCATGCCGCCCGGAGCCTCCCATGAGAGACGCAAAACTCATGCCTCCCATGCCGCCCATGCCGCCTGGAGGTACTCTGAAGCCAAGCATGCCTCACATGGTCTCCATTGTAGCTCCAAAGCCACCCATGGCACCCATGCCGCCCATGGTAGCTCCGAAGCCACCGATGCCTCCCATGCCGCCAATGCCACCGCCACCCATGCCGCAAATCATGGCTCTTTTTTGGATCAAGACTTCTTCACAGGCAAGATTGACATACTCCTTTTGCGCCTCATTGAGGATAGATGTGTCCATGAAGAACAAGTACTTCTCCCAATCCAACAACCTAGATCTCTCCTCCATGCCCACCTTCCTCTCCTCCAATGCCACCTTCCTCTCCTCGGCCGCCACCCTCCTCTCCTCGGCCGCGACATCTTGGTTCCTTGCCATCTTCCTTGCCTCGTTCGCTTCTTTTCTTGCCTTCACAATAGCTTCCATAGCATTGTTTAGCTCATCATCTCCTTTCATCTTCTTCTTTTCTTTTGCGTCTTTCTTGCACCCATCCGGCCGTTTTGGCTTCGAGTATGAAACCGAGTTTGGTGTAGGGCTTCTTTTGCCATCATTGCTTGATGCCTCCTCCTGATCATCATCCAACTCAATTGTTCTCTTGCGTTTGTTGCTCTCATCAACATCATCGATATCATCTCGCTTCTTCCATTTCTCATCATCATTCAATGCTTCATAGCAATGAGGCAAGGTAAATGGTCTCCCTTTCTTAATATTCTTCTCCTCTCCTTTGAAAAAGTTTTGTGCAATATTGAACTAAAAAAAACAAAACAAGTTAGCACTACAAACACCAAGAACAAGCATGATGAACATGGATGAAATGGCACTTACCCTATCTATATCATTAGTGCCACTTGGGTTCAACTTGTCAACTGCCTTTCGTGCGGCCGCCCACTTTTGACAATCTCGATTGATTGTCGACCACCGGGAACGAAGAGATCGTTCCGAGCGGTTAACTCCACTCGTGTTGTGTAGATCAAAGTGCTCCTTCATCCGGTTTCAATATGTATCTCTACTTTGATCACCTCCAACGGATGGATCCCTCGACACTTGCAACCAAGTATTGCATAGCAAGACGTCTTCATCATTGGTTTAGTTGCCTCCTCTTCCTTTCGGTGCATTGACAATGCCCTCACCATCCTCGTCCACCTCTAACTCATGGTCAACGAAATGCATGTCATTGGTTTGAGACCAATGGCAATTGTTGGAGCCAACACCCATAGTTGACATATATGCCTCATCGTTGAAACTACAAAGTATATACAATGAAGCAAATAAGCTGTCTATATGTATGCATTCAAAAAAAACAACAACAACTAAAAGTTGGCGAAATTTTATACCTTTGGGGCATTTCCTCGAACACCTTGTGCGCGTCGGCAGCCGACTCAACAAGTGAGCTCGCCGGCGCTTCGGTAGCCGCCGCGTCCGTGGCACGCCCTGCAAGCTTCTTCCTCGATGACTTAGAGGAGTCGGAGCCGTCCGCCGCCTTGTTCTTCTTCGCGGATACCTTGCCCTTCTTAGGCAGCGCCGCATTTGGGAGTTTCCAGAGGGGGGCACGCGGCTTCCTGGCGGGCATCGGCGCGACGCCACTCGCCCCCAAGGTCATCCGTGGCGGCATGAAAAGGCCGCGCGCGATACCGGTGCTTGGAGGAGCACCAGCGGAGGCGAAGCCAAAGCTCCCCGCACAAGGGTTTGCAGCGGCGGCGGCGGCGGAGGGGTAGCGGGTGTAGGAAGGGGTGAGCGGGTGCCGGCGTGGGTGTCGGTGTCAAAACCGGCGGATCTCGGGTAGGGGGTCCCGATCTGTGCGTCAAGGCTGATGGTAACAGGAAGCAAGGGACATAGATGTTTACCCAGGTTCAGGCCCTCTCGATGGAGGTAAAACCCTACTTCCTGCTTGATTAATATTGATGATATGGGTAGTACAAGAGTAGATCTACCAAGAGATCATAGAGGCTAAACCCTAAAAGCTAGCCTATGATGGTATGAATGTAATTATGATCGGCCTTCTAAGGACCAACCTCTTCGGTTTATATAGACATCGGAGAGGGCTAGGGTTTACATGGAGTTGGTTACAAGGATGGAAATATAATATCCGGATCGCCAAGCTTGCCTTCCACGCCAAGGAAAGTCCCATCCGGACACGGGCCGAAGTTTTGAGTCTTGTATCTTCACGCTTTAATAGTCCGAACGTTGTACACAGTCCGGCTATCCGGATACCCCCTAATCCAGGATTCCCTCAGTAGCCCCTGAACCAGACTTCAATGACGATGAGTCCGGCGCGCAGTAATGTCTTCGGCATTGCAAGGCGGGTTCCTCCTCTGAATACTCCAAAGTGATCATCGAACACTCAAATCGTGTCCGGATCTGAAAAATGATCTTCGTATACCACTGTAGATAGAATGATATTTCACAAATGCAATCTGCTGACAACTTTTTCTGGTGACGTGACATGTTATTGTGATCGGATCCATTATTCGAACCGTTTCCCCACAACCAGCTACAACACATATTACGAGGCGGTTTCTATGACACGTCTTGTCAAAGCAGATATCATGTCCCCTTATTAAGGGATTCTCATCAATACGGGTATGGGTAATCTCACCACGCCATTTATTGTGGCGCTTGGGAAATAAGCGATTCCCAACGGGCAAGTGGGGAGGCGCACCGCTTCCGGTGCCTCTATAAAGGGATAAGATTCCCCCATTTTTACCCACGCCTTCTTCCTCCTTTGCCCACTCTTGCCCCCTCGAGCTCCAGCGCCCAAGCCCAAATCTTCCCCGCACAGCTAAACATGTCCGGAGCAGGAGGCAAGTGGGTGGTTTCCACCGTCAAGGAGAAGAACATTGCAAATCTTCGGGCGGTCGGATACTTGGCCGCGGACATAGGCACTGTCTACCAGACGCCGGGCAGGTCATTCCCACCCCAGGACCCCATGAGAGGGTCGTATTCGTCGCCCACTTTGTCCGTGGACTGGGATTTCCACTCCATCCCTTCGTCCGCGGGCTCATGTTCTACTACGGGCTAGATTTCCACGATCTAGCCCCGAAATTCGTCCTCAACATCTCGGCATTCGTCGTCGTGTGCGAGGCCTTCCTCCGCATCCGGCCTCACTTCGGCCTATGGCTGCAAACTTTCTGCGTGAAGCCGAAGGTGGTAAGCGGCCAACAGGCGGAGTGCGGAGGGGCCATGGTGGGCAGAATGCCCAACGTCACATGGCTCGACGGCTCCTTTGTGGAGACCGTAAAAGGATGGCAATCGTGGTGGTTCTACATCACCAAGCCGCGTGGCGCCGACTGGGCAGCGGCCCCCCGAGTTCTGATCCGGAGCCCCCATGCGGCTCACCTCCTGTGAGAAGAAGGGCCTGTCCTGGGGTGATTCCACTGAGCTGGCCAGACTCCAAACATGCGTCAAAAGCATGAAGGACAAGAACATCAAGCTTGTCAACGTGATCCAGGCCATGCTCGTTTGACGGATCCTACCCTGCCAGAGGCGGGCGGTCAATCTGTGGGAGTTCGTCCCAACCGAGCACCAGACGCTCCAGAGGCTCTACGACATGACGCACAAAGGCGCATGGAAGGTGCTGTTCAAGGCCTCCGAAGTGCCTCCCGCCACATCCGAGGACCGCGGGCTTCACGCCGCGCGGGCTCCCAGGCCGTGAGTTCTCAGACTGAAACCCGACCCGGTTCTCCCCAATATATTCATGGGAGTGCCTTAAGTAGTTGTGCATATTTGCTTCAGGATTACGTGGAGACAGCGGAGCAGGTTTACTGCCCGGCTCCGCTGCCAGAAGGCCCAACAGATGCCCTCCTGACGGAGATGCTGGTCCCGGCGCCGTACAAGGTGCTGGAGAAGAAGGCCGAGAAGAAGGTCCCGAGGATCCGAAAGGGTCTCCGGCGTAAGGTTGTGCCGGAAGCCTCGTCCGAGGACGACGAGGCGGACTCCTCCCACGAAGGGGAGGAGGAAGAAGAAGAAGATGCCCCATCCAGAAAGGATGAGGGGTCCGGGGAGGCGGACCAGGGGGACGGAAAAGGCCCCCGGCGCAAGGCCGTCATACCCCTGTCGTCGGATGACGACGAGACAGATTCCTCCCGCGGAGGCGGGGAGAATCAAGAAGAAATTCCACCTCCCCGCACGGGGGAGGGGAAGAAAGGAAAAGCCGCCCCGGAGGGGGAGGTTGAGGCGTCCAAGAAGGGGAAGGTGCCCCTTACGGACTATTCCGCCACGGCCGCTCATAGTGAGGAGGGGTGGCTGCCGAGGCGAAAGCCCCTAGTGCGATCGTAAGTGTCCGCATTCTATCATGATTTCACTTCATAGTTTTTGCGTTTTATAATGCCGAATATATGTGCAATCCGGCCAGGGATCTCCCCGAAGTGTCTTCCTCCGGGTCCCTGATGTCTACTACACAACCTTCTTCTTGTAGACGTTGTTGGGCCGGCAAGTGCACAGGTTTGTAGGACAGTAGCAAATTTCCCTCAAGTGGATGACCTAAGGTTTATCAATCTGTAGGAGGACTAGAATGAAGATGGTCTCTCTCAAGCAACCCTGCAACCAAATAACAAAGAGTCTCTTGTGTCCCCAACACACCCAATACAATGGTAAATTGTATAGGTGCACTAGTTCGGCGAAGAGATGGTGATACAAGTGCAAAATAGATGGTAGATATAGGTTTTTGTAATCTGAAAATATAAAAACAGCAAGGTAACTAATGATAAAAGTGAGCGTAAACAGTATTGCAATGATAGGAAACAAGGCCTAGGGTTCATACTTTCACTAGTGCAAGTTCTCTCAACAATAATAACATAGATAGATCATAAAACAATCCCTCAACATGCAACAAAGATTCACTCCAAAGCCACTAATAGCGGAGAACAAACGTAGAGATTATGGTAGGGTATGAAACCACCTCAAAGTTATTCTTTCAGATCGATCTATAGAAGAGTTCGTACTAGAATAACACCTTAAGACACAAATCAACCAAAACCCTAATGTCACCTAGATACTCCATTGTCACCTCAAGTATCCGTGGGCATGATTATACGATATGCATCACACAATATCAGATTCATCCAACCAACATAAAAGTACTTCAAAGAGTGCCCCAAAGTTTCTACGGGAGAGTCAAGAACGTGTGCCAACCCCTATGCATAGGTTCCCAATGTCACGAAACCCGCAAGTTGATCACCAAAACATACATCAAGTGGCACATGATATCCCATTGTCACCACAGATAATCACGGCAATACATACATCAAGTGTTCTCATAAAAGACTCAATCTGATAAGATAACTTCAAAGGGGAAACTCAATTCATCACAAGAGAGTAGAGGGGGAGAAACATCATAAGATCCAACTACAATAGCAAAGCTCGGGATACATCAAGATCGTGCCATAGAAGAACACGAGAGAGAGAGAGAGAGAGATCAAACACATAGCTACTGGTACATACCCTCAGCCCCGAGGGTGAACTACTCCCTGAAGGAAATATGCCCTAGAGGCAATAATAAAGTTATTATTTATTTCCTCATATCATGATAAATGTTTATTATTCATGCTAGAATTGTATTAACCGGAAACATGATACATGTGTGAATACATAGACAAACATAGTGTCACTAGTATGCCTCTACTTGACTAGCTCATTAATCAAAGATGGTTATGTTTCCTAACCATAGACATGTGTTGTCATTTGATTAATGGGATCACATCATTAGGAGAATGATGTGATTGACTTGACCCATTCCGTTAGCTTAGCACTTGATCGTTTAGTATGTTGCTATTGCTTTCTTCATGACTTATACAAAGTTCCTACAACTATGAGATTGTGCAACTCCCGTTTGCCGGAGGAACACTTTGTGTGCTACCAAATGTCACAACGTAACTGTGTGATTATAAAGGTGCTCTATAGGTGTCTCCAAAGGTACATGTTGAGTTGGCATAATTCGAGATTAGGTTTTGTCACTCCGATTGTCGGAGAGGTATCTCTGGGCCCTCTCGGTAATACTCATCACTTAAGCCTTGCAAGCATTCTAACTAATGAGTTAGTTACGAAATGATGTATTACAGAACGAGTAAAGAGACTTGCCGGTAATGAGATTGAACTAGGTATTGGATACCGACGATCGAATCTCGGGCAAGTAACATACCGATGACAAAGGGAACAACGTATGTTGTTATGCGGTTTGACCGATAAAGATCTTCGTAGAATATGTAGGAACCAATATGAACATCCAGGTTCCACTATTGGTTATTGACCGAGAATAGTTATAGGTCATGTCTACATAGTTCTCGAACCCGTAGGGTCTGCACCCTTAATGTTACGATGACAGTTTATAAGTTTTGATGTACCGAAGTTTGTTCGGAGTCCCGGATGTGATCACGGACATGACGAGGAGTCTCGAAATGGTCGAGACATAAAGATTGATATATTGGACGGATATATTTGGACACCGGAAAGGTTCCGAATGAGATTGGGACTATACCGGAGTTCCGGGAGGTTACCGGAACCCCCGGTAAGTATATGGGCCTTATTGGGCCTTAGTGGAAAGGAGGGAGAAGGAGCAAAGGAGGGGATGTGCCCCCCCCCCCCAAGCCCAATCCGAATTGGGAGGGGGGCCGCCCCCCCTTTCCTTCTTCCCTCCCATCTCTTCCTTCCCTCTCCTACTCCTAATAGGAAAGGGGGGGCCAAACCTACTTGGAGTAGGATTGCCCCCCCTAGGGCGCGCCTCTCCCCTTGGCCGGCCCCCTCCTCCTCTCCCCCTTTATATCCCCGGGAAGGGGGCACCCCTAAGACACACAAGTTGATCTACGGATTGTTCCTTAGCCATGTGCGGTGCCCCCCTCCACCATATTCCACCTCGGTCATATCGTCGCGGAGTTTAGGCGAAGCCCTGCGCCGGTAGAACATCATCATCGTCACCACGCCGTCATGCTGACGGAACTCATCCCCGACGCTTTGCTGGATTGGAGCCCGGGGGACGTCATCGAGTTGGACGTGTGCTGAACAAGGAGGTGCCGTACGTTCGGTGCTTGGATCGGTCGGATCGTGAAGACGTACGACTACATCAACCGTGTTGTCATAACGCTTCCGCTTAACAGTCTACGAGGGTACGTAGACAACACTCTCCCCTCTCGTTGCTATGCCATCACCATGATCTTGCGTATGCGTAGGAATTTTTTTTGAAATTACTACGTTCCCCAACAGTGGCATCCAAGCCTAGGTTTTATGCGTTGATGTTATATGCACGAGTAGAACACAAGTGAGTTGTGGGCGATACAAGTCATACTGCTTACCAGCATGTCATACTTTGGTTCGGCGGTATTGTTGGATGAAGCGGCCCGGACCGACATTACGCGTACGCTTACGCGAGACTGGTTCTACCGACGTGCTTTGCACACAGGTGGCTGGCGGGTGTCAGTTTCTCCAACTTTAGTTGAACCAAGTGTGGCTACGCCCGGTCCTTGCGATGGTTAAAACAGCACTAACTTGACGAACTATCATTGTGGTTTTGATGCGTAGGTAAGAACGGTTCTTGCTAAGCCCGTAGCAGCCACGTAAAACTTGCAACAACAAAGTAGAGGACGTCTAACTTGTTTTTGCAGGGCATGTTGTGATGTGATATGGTCAAGACGTGATGCTATATTTTATTGTATGAGATGATCATGTTTTGTAACCGAAGTTATCGGCAACTGGCAGGAGCCATATGGTTGTCGCTTTATTGTATGAAATGTAAACGCCCTGTAATTGCTTTACTTTATCACTAAGCGGTAGCGATAGTTGTAGAAGCAATAGATGGCGTAAACGACAACGATGCTACGATGGAGATCAAGGTGTCGCGCCGGTGACGATGGTGATCACGACGGTGCTTCGGAGATGGAGATCACAAGCACAAGATGTTGATGGCCATATCATATCACTTATATTGATTGCATGTGATGTTTATCCTTTATGCATCTTATTTTGCTTTGATTGACGGTAGCATTTTAAGATGATCTCTCACTAAAAATTATCAAGAAGTGTTCTCCCTGAGTATGCACCGTTGCCAAAGTTCGTCATGCCCAGACACCACGTGATGATTGGGTGTAATAAGCTCTACGTCCATCTACAACGGGTGCAAGCCAGTTTTGCACACGCAGAATACTCAGGTTAAGCTTGACGAGCCTAGCATATGCAGATATGGCCTCGGAACACGGAGACCGAAAGGTCGAGCATGAATCATATAGTAGATATGATCAACATACAGATGTTCACCATTGAAAACTACTCCATCTCACGTGATGATCGGTTATGGTTTAGTTGATTTGGATCACGTGATCACTTAGATGACTAGAGAGATGTCTGTCTAAGTGGGAGTGCTTAAGTAATATGATTAATTGAACTTAAATTTATCATGAACTAAGTACCTGATAGTATTTTGCTTGTCTATGTTTGTTGTAGATAGATGGCTCGTGCTGTTGTTCGTTGAATTTTATTGCGTTCCTTGAGAAAGCAAAGTTGAAAGATGATGGTAGCAATTACACGGACTGGGTCCGTAATTTGAGGATTATCCTCATTGCTGCACAGAAGAATTACGTCCTGGACGCACCGCTGGGTGCCAGGCCTGCTGCAGGAGCAACGCCAGATGTTGTGAACGTCTGGCAGAGCAAAGCTGATGACTACTCTATAGTTTAGTGTGCCATGCTTTACGGCTTAGAACCGGGTCTTTAACGACGTTTTGAACGTCATGGAGCATATGAGATGTTCCAAGAGTTGAAGTTAATATTTCAAGCAAATGCCCGGATTGAGAGATATGAAGTCTCCAATAAGTTCTACAGCTGCAAGATGGAGGAGAATAGTTCTGTCAGTGAGCATATACTCAAAATGTCTGGGTATAATAATCACTTGATTCAACTGGGAGTTAATCTTCCGGATGATAGCGTCATTGACAGAATTCTCCAATCACTGCCACCAAGCTACAAGAGCTTCGTGATGAACTATAATATGCAAGGGATGAACAAGACAATTCCCGAGCTCTTCGCAATGCTAAAGGCTGCGGAGGTAGAAATCAAGAAGGAGCATCAAGTGTTGATGGTCAACAAGACCACTAGTTTCAAGAAAAAGGGCAAAGGGAAGAAGAAGGGGAACTTCAAGAAGAACAGCAAGCAAGTTGCTACTCAAGAGAAGAAACCCAAGTCTGGACCTAAGCCTAAAACTGAGTGCTTCTACTGCAAGCAAACTGGTCACTAGAAGCGGAACTGCCCCAAGTATTTGGCAGATAAGAAGGATGGCAAAGTGAACAACGGTATATGTGATATACATGTTATTGATGTGTACCTAACTAGAGCTCGTAGTAGCACCTGGGTATTTGATACTGGTTCTGTTGCTAATATTTGCAACTCGAAACAGGGACTACGGAATAACCGAGCACTGGCCAAGGACGAGGTGACGATGCGCGTGGGAAACGGTTCCAAAGTCGATGTGATCGCGGTCGGCACGCTACCTCTACATCTACCTTCGGGATTAATTTTAGACCTGAATAATTGTTATTTGGTGCCAGCGTTGAGCATGAACATTATATCTGGATCTTGTTTGATGTGAGACGGTTATTCATTTAAATCAGAGAATAATGGTTGTTCTATTTATATGAGTAATATCTTTTATGGTCATGCACCCTTGAAGAGTGGTCTATTTTTATTGAATCTCGATAGTAGTGATACACATATTCATAATGTTGAAGCCAAAAGATGCAGAGCTAATAATGATAGTGCAACTTATTTGTGGCACTGCCGTTTAGGTCATACCGGTGTAAAGCGCATGAAGAAACTCCATACTAATGGACTTTTGGAATCACTTGATTATGAATCACTTGGTACTTGCGAACCGTGCCTCATGGGCAAGATGACTAAAACACCGTTCTCCGGTACTATGGAGAGAGCAACAGATTTGTTGGAAATCATACAGATGTATGTGGTCCAATGAATGTTGAAGCTCGTGGCGGATATCGTTATTTTCTCACCTTCACAGATAATTTAAGCAGATATGGGTATATCTACTTAATGTAACACAAGTCTGAAACATTTGAAAAGTTCAAAGAATTTCAGAGTGAAGTGGAAAATCATCATAACAAGAAAATAAAGTTTCTACGATCTGATCGTTGAGGAGAATATTTGAGTTACGAGTTTGGTTTACATTTGAAACAATGCGGAATAGTTTCGCAACTCACGCCACCTGGAACACCACAAAGAAATGGTGTGTCCGAACGTCGTAATCGTACTTTACTAGATATGGTGCGATCTATGATGTCTCTTACTGATTTACCGCTATCGTTCTGGGGTTATGCTTTAGAGATGGCCGCATTCACATTAAATAGGGCACCATCAAAATCCGTTGAGACGACGCCTTATGAACTGTGGTTTGGCAAGAAACCAAAGTTGTCGTTTCTTAAAATTTGGGGCTGCGATGCTTATGTGAAGAAACTTCAGCTAGATAAGCTCGAACCTAAATCGGAGAAATGTGTCTTCATAGGATACCCAAAAGAGACTGTTGGGTATACCTTCTATCACAGATCCGAAGGCAAAACATTCGTTGCTAAGAATGGATCCTTTCTAGAGAAGGAGTTTCTCTCCAAAGAAGTGAGTGGGACGAAAGTAGAACTTGATGAGGTAACTGTACCTGCTCCCTTATTGGAAAGTAGTTCATCACAGAAATCAGTTCCTGTGACAACTACACCAATTAGTGAGGAAGCTAATGATATTGATCATGAAACTTCAGATCAAGTTTCTACTAAACCTCGTAGGTCTACCAGAGTAAGATCCGCACCAGAGTGGTACGGTAATCCTATTCTGGAAGTCATGTTACTTGACCATGATGAGCGTACGAACTATGAGGAAGCGATGATGAGCCCAGATTCCGCAAAATGGCTAGAGGCCATGTAATCTGAGATGGGATCCATGTATGAGAACAAAGTATGGACTTTGGTTGACTTGCCCGATGATCGGCAAGCCATTGAGAATAAATGGATCTTTAAGAAGAAGACTGACGCTGACGGTAATGTAACTGTCTATAAAGCTCGACTTGTTGCGAAAGGCTTTCGACAAGTTCAAGGGGTTGATTATGATGAGACTTTCTCACCCGTAGCGATGCATAAGTCTGTCCGAATCATGTTAGCGATTGCCGCATTTTATGATTATGAAATTTGGCAAATGGATGTCAAAATTGCATTCCTGAATGGATTTCTGGAAGAAGACTTGTATATGATGCAACCGGAAGGTTTTGTCGATCCTAAGGGAGCTAACAAAGTGTGCAAGCTCCAGCGATCAATCTATGGTCAGGTGCAAGCCTCTCGGAGTTGGAATAAACGCTTTTATAGTGTGATCAAAGCATATGGTTTTATATAGACTTTTGGAGAAGCCTGTATTTACAAGAAAGTGAGTGGGAGCTCTGTAGCATTTCTAATATTATATGTGGATGACATATTGTTGATTGGAAATGATATAAAATTTCTGAATAGCATAAAAGGATACTTGAATAAAAGTTTTTCAATGAAAGTCCTCGGTGAAGCTGCTTACATATTGGGCATTAAGATCTATAGAGATAGATCAAGACGCTTGATTGGACTTTCACAATGCATGTACCTTGATAAAGTTTGAAAAGGTTCAATATGGATTAGGCAAAGAAAGGGTTCTTGC
The DNA here is from genome assembly GCA_963921465.1 of Triticum timopheevii. Taxonomy (NCBI): domain Eukaryota; kingdom Viridiplantae; phylum Streptophyta; class Magnoliopsida; order Poales; family Poaceae; genus Triticum; species Triticum timopheevii. The sequence goes on from OY997270.1 coordinate 615,343,869, forward strand.
CTGTATTACAAGGTATAAAGTTGAGTCAGACTCAATGCCCGACCACTGCAGAAGATAGAGAGAAAATGAAAGGAGTTCTCTATGCTTCAGCCATAGGCTCTATCATGTATGCAATGCTGTGTACCAGACCTGATGTGTGCCTTGCTATTAGTTTGGCAGGGAGGTACCAAAGTAATCCAGGAGTGGGTCACTGGACAGCGGTCAAGAACATCCTGAAATACCTAAAAAGGACTAAGGATATGTTTCTCGTATATGGAGGTGACAAAGAGCTAGTCGTAAATGGTTACGTCGATGCAAGCTTTGACACCGATCCGGATGATTCTAAATCGCAAACCGGATACGTATTTTTATTAAACGGTGGAGCTGTAAGTTGGTGCAGTTCTAAACAAAGCATCGTGGCGGGATCTACATGTGAAGTGGAGTACACAGCTGCTTCACAAGCAGCAAATGAAGGAGTCTGGATGAAGGAGTTCATTTCCGATCTAGGTGTTATACCTAGTGCATCGGGACCAATGAAGATCTTCTGTGACAATACTGGTGCAATTACCTTGGCAAAGGAATCCAGATTTCACAAGAGGACCATGCACATCAAGAGACGCTTCAATTACATTTGGGACCAAGTCCAAGTGGGAGACATAGAGATTTGCAAGATACATACGGATCTAAATGTTGCAGACCTGTTGACTAAGCCTCTCTCACGAGCAAAACATGATCAGCACCAAGACTCCATGGGTGTTAGAATCATTACTATGTAATCTAGATTATTGACTCTAGTGCAAGTGGGAGACTGAAGGAAATATGCCCTAGAGGCAATAATAAAGTTATTATTTATTTCCTCATATCATGATAAATGTTTATTATTCATGCTAGAATTGTATTAACCGGAAACATGATACATGTGTGAATACATAGACAAACATAGTGTCACTAGTATGCCTCTACTTGACTAGCTCATTAATCAAAGATGGTTATGTTTCCTAACCATAGACATGTGTTGTCATTTGATTAATGGGATCACATCATTAGGAGAATGATGTGATTGACTTAACCCATTCCGTTAGCTTAGCACTTGATCGTTTAGTATGTTGCTATTGCTTTCTTCATGACTTATACAAAGTTCCTACAACTATGAGATTGTGCAACTCCCGTTTGCCGGAGGAACACTTTGTGTGCTACCAAACGTCACAACGTAACTGTGTGATTATAAAGGTGCTCTATAGGTGTCTCCAAAGGTACATGTTGAGTTGGCATAATTCGAGATTAGGTTTTGTCACTCCGATTGTCAGAGATCTATCTCTGGGCCCTCTCGGTAATACTCATCACTTAAGCCTTGCAAGCATTGTAACTAATGAGTTAGTTACGAAATGATGTATTACAGAACGAGCAAAGAGACTTGCCGGTAACGAGATTGAACTAGGTATTGGATACCAACGATCGAATCTCGGGCAAGTAACATACCGATGACAAAGGGAACAACGTATGTTGTTATGCGGTTTGACCGATAAAGATCTTCGTAGAATATGTAGGAACCAATATGAACATCCAGGTTCCACTATTGGTTATTGACCGAGAATAGTTCTAGGTCATGTCTACATAGTTCTCGAACCCGTAGGGTCCGCACGCTTAACGTTACGATGACAGTTTATCAGTTTTGATGTACCGAAGTTTGTTTGGAGTCCCGGATGTGATCACGGACATGACGAGGAGTCTCGAAATGGTCGAGACATAAAGATTGATATATTGGACGGATATATTTGGACACCGGAAAGGTTCCGAATGAGATTGGGACTATACCAGAGTTCCGGGAGGTTACCGGAACCCCCCGGTAAGTATACGGGCCTTATTGGGCCTTAGTGGAAAGGAGGGAGAAGGAGCAAAGGAGGGGATGTGCCCCCCCCTCCCAAGCCCAATCCGAATTGGGAGGGGGGCCGACCCCCACTTTCCTTCTTCCCTCCCATCTCTTCCTTCCCTCTCCTACTCCTAATAGGAAAGGGGGGGCCAAACCTACTTGGAGTAGGATTGCCCCCCCTAGGGCGCGCCTCTCCCCTTGGCCGGCCCCCTCCTCCTCTCCCCCTTTATATACGGGGGAAGGGGGCACCCCTAAGACACACAAGTTGATCTACGGATTGTTCCTTAGCCGTGTGCGGTGCCCCCCTCCACCATATTCCACCTCGGTCATATCATCACGGAGTTTAGGCGAAGCCCTGCGTCGGTAGAACATCATCATCGTCACCACGCCGTCGTGCTGACGGAACTCATCCCCGACGCTTTGCTGGATTGGAGCCCGGGGGACGTCATCGAGCTGGACGTGTGCTGAACACGGAGGTGCCGTACGTTCGGTGCTTGGATCGGTCGGATCGTGAAGACGTACGACTACATCAACCGCGTTGTCATAACTCTTCCGCTTAACGGTCTACGAGGGTACGTAGACAACACTCTCCCCTCTCGTTGCTATGCCATCACCATGATCTTGCGTGTGCGTAGGAATTTTGTTGAAATTACTACGTTGCCCAGCACTCCCTCCTCGTCATGGATAGCGCCGGGATGATGTAGATGGCCACCGGTGATGGGATCCCCCTCCGGCAGGGCGCTGGAACGGGCTCCCGAGAGGTTTTTGGTGGCTAGAGAGGCTTGCGGCGGTGGAACTCCCGGTCTATCTTCTGTGGGCACGGTGCAACTCCCAAGAGTATATATGGGTGCAGGGGGTACGTCGGAGGAGCTACGGGGGCCCCACGAGGCAGGGGGCGCGCCCGGGGGGGGGGGGGGCGCCCCCACCCTCGTGGGCAGCCCATATCTCCCCTGACGTGCACTCCAAGTTCCCTTGGTTGCTTTCCTTCCAAAAAAACTTCTCTAGTTGATTTCGTTCCGTTCTGACTCCGTCTGATATTCCTTTTCCTCGAAACACTGAAATAGGCATAAAACAGCAAATCTGGGTTGGGCCTTCGGTTAATAGGTTAGTACCAAAAATAATATAAAAGTGGATAATAAAACGCAATATTGCCCAAAACAGTAGATAATATAGCATGGAGCAATCAAAAATTATAGATACGTTGGAGACGTATCAAGCATCCCCAAGCTTAATTCCTGCTCGTCCTCGAGTAGGTAAATGATAAAAAAGAATTTTTGATGCGGAGTGATACTTTGGCATAATTTCAATGTAATTCTTCTTGCTTGTGATATGAATATTCAGATCCGAAAGATTCAAGACAAAAGTTCATATTGACATAAAAATAATAATACTTCAAGCATACTAATAAAGCAATCATGTCTTCTCAAAATAACATGGCAAAAGAAAGTTCATCCCTACAAAATCATATAGTTAGGCTATGCTTCAGTTTTGTCACACGAAGATGTTCCCAACTTCTATACCCCCGATGACAAGCCAAGCAATTGTTTCATACTCAAATAATCTCAAAAAATTTCAACCTTCACACATTACATGAGCGTGAGCCATGGATATAGCACTATGGGTGGAATAGAATATGATGATGGGGATTGTGTGGAGAAGACAAAAAAAGGAGGAAGTCTCACATTGACGAGGCTAATCAATGGGCTATGGAGATGCCCATCAATTGATGTCAACATGAGGAGTAGGGATTGCCATGCAACGGATGCACTAGAGCTATGAATGCTCAACAAAAGAAAACTAGTGGGTGTGCATCCAACTCTCTTGCTCATGAAGACCTAGGGCATTTGAGGAAGCCCATCGTAGGAATATACAAGCCAAGTTCTATAATGAAAAATTTCCACTAGTATGAAAAGGACAACTTTATGAGACTCACTACATGAAGAACAAGGTGCTACTTTGAAGCACAATATATGAAACTCTCTACACGAGGAACAAGGTGCTACTTTGAAGCACAAGTGTGGAAAAAGAGATAGTAGCATTGCCCTTTTTATTTTTTTTCTTTTTTTTTCTTTTTTTGGCCTTTTTTTGGGCAATGCTCTAATAATGATGATCATCACACTTCTATTGATTACAACATAAGGATTACAACTCGAAACTTAGAACAAGATATGACTCTATATGAATGCCTCCGGCGGTGTACCGGGATGGTGCAATGAATCAAGAGTGACATGTATGAAAAATAATGCATGGTGGCTTTGCCACAAATACGATGTCAACTACATGATCATGCAATGGCAATATGACAAAAGTAATGTATGTCATGATGATGATGATGGAAGTTGCATGGCAATATATCTCGGAATGGCTATGGAAATGCCATGATAGGTAGGTATGGTGGCTGTTTTGAGGAAGATATAAGGAGGTTCATGTGTGATAGAGCGTATCGTATCACGGGGTTTGGATGCACCGGCAAAGTTTGCACCAACTCTCAAGCTGAGAAAGGGCAATGCATGGTACCGAAGAGGCTAGCAAAGGTGGAAAGGTAAAAGTGCGTATAATCCATGGACTCAACATTAGTCAAAAGAACTCATATACTTATTGCAAAAATTTAGAAGTCATCAAAAATCAAGTACTACGCGCATGCTCCTAGGCGGATAGATTGGTAGGAAAAGACCATCGCTCGTCCCCGACCGCCACTCATAAGGATGCACAAGCTAGGTACACTCCATGTTTCAAATTTGTTACACAACTTTAACCATACGTGTATGCTACGGGACTTGCTAACTTCAACACAAGCATTTTTTAAATTCTTAATCACCCAACTAGCATGACTTTAATATCACTACCTCCATATCTCAAAACAATTATCAAGTATCAAACTTTTCTTAGTATTCAACACACTCATAAGAATTCTTACAAATCTTTTATGCTTAGCATATTATGATTATTTAAGAAAATTACCATGCTATTTAAGACTCTCAAAATAATATAAGTGAAGTATGGGAGTTCATCTATTTATTCAAAATAAAACTACCACCATGCTCTAAAAGATATAAGTGATGCACTAGAGCAAATGACAAACTACTCTGAAAGATATAAGTGAAGATCAATGAGTAGCTAAATAATTATGCAACTATGCGAAGACACTCTCTCATTTAATAATTTCAGATCTTGATACTTTATTCAAACAGCAAGCAAAAGCTAACAAAAGAAAATGACGCTCCAAGCAAAACGCATATCATGTGGTGAATAAAAATATAGCTCCAAGTAAAGTTACCGATGAACGAAGACGAAAGAGGGGATGCCATCCGGGGCATCCCCAAGCTTAGGCTCTTGGTTGTCCTTTGAATATTACCTTGGGGTGCCTTGGGCATCCCCAAGCTTAGGCTCTTGCCACTCCTTATTCCATAGTCCATCGAATCTTTACCAAAAACTTGAAAACTTCACAACACAAAACTCAACAGAAAACTCGTAAGCTCCGTTAGTATAAGAAAATAAAACCACCACTTAGGTACTGTAATGATCTCATTCTAAATTCATATTGGTGTAATATCTACTGTACTCCAACTTATCTATGGTTCATACCCTCCGATACTACTCATAGATTCATCAAAATAAGCAAACAACACATAGAAAACAGAATCTGTCAAAAACAGAACAGTCTGTAGTAATCTGTATCAAACGTATAGAATCAGATCAGAAGCATGTTTCTGTGAATTAACAAAACTAATATACTGGGTGCAAAAGTTTCTGATTTTTAGCAGGATCAACACAACTATCACCGTAAGCCATCCTAAAGGTCTTACTTGGCACTTTATTGAAACAAAAGCTATAAAACATGATTACTACAGTAGCATAATCATGTTAACACACAAAAACAGTAAGGGTAAGTATTGGGTTGTCTCCCAACAAGCGCTTTTCTTTAATGCCTTTCTAGCTAGGCATGATGATGACAATGATGCTCACATAAAAGATAAGAATTGAAACATAGCGGGAGCATCATGAAGCATATGACTAGCACATTTAAGTCTAACCCACTTCCTATGCAAAGGGATTTTGTGAGCAAACAACTTATGGGAACAATAATCAACTTGCATAGGAAGGTAAAACAAGCATAACTTCAAGATTTTAAGCACATAGAGAGGAAACTTGATATTATTGCAATTCCTACAAGCATATATTCCTCCCTCATAATAATTTTCAATAGCATCATGAATGAATTCAACAATATAACCATCACCTAAAGCATTCTTTTCATGATCTACAAGCATAGAAAATTTACTACTCTCCACATAAGCAAAATTCTTCTCATGAATAGTAGTGGGAGCATCATAAGAGACTTGAACACTAGAAATTGTTTCCACATTAAAAGGGTAATGTTCAGAAAAAGGGCAATCATAATCATGACAAGATTTGTAAATATAATCATCACTACTTTTTATAGCATAAGTTTCATCACAATAATCATCATAGATAGGAGGCATGCTTTCATCATAGTAATTTTGCTCATGAAAACTTGGGGGACAAAAAATATCATCTTCATCAAACATAGCTTCCCCAAGCTTGTGGATTTGCATATCATTAGCATCATGGATATTCAAGGAATTCATAGTAACAACATTGCAATCATGCTCATCATTCAAAGATTTAGTGCCAAACAATTTAGAGATTTCTTCTTCTAGCACTTGAGCACAATTATCCTTTCCATCATACTCACGAAAGATATTAAAAAGGTGAAGCGTATGAGAGAAACATAACTCCATTTTTTTGTAGTTTTTCTTTTATAAACTAAACTAGTGATAAAACAAGAAACAAAAAGATTCGATTGCAAGATCTAAAGATATACCTTCAAGTGCTAACCTCCCCGGCAACGGCGCCAGAAAAGAGCTTGATGTCTACTACACAACCTTCTTCTTGTAGACGTTGTTGGGCCTGCAAGTGCACAGGTTTGTAGGACAGTAGCAAATTCCCTACAAGTGGATGACCTAAGTTTTATCAATCCGTAGGAGGCGTAGGATGAAGATGGTCTCTCTCAAGCAACCCTGCAACCAAATAACAAAGAGTCCCTTGTGTCCCCAACACACCCAATACAATGGTAAATTGTATAGGTGCACTAGTTCGGCGAAGAGATGGTGATACAAGTGCAAAATATATGGTAGATATAGGTTTTTTGTAATCTGAAAATATAAAAACAGCAAGGTAACTAATGATAAAAGTGAGCATAAACAGTATTGCAATGATAGGAAACAAGGCCTGGGGTTCATACTTTCACTAGTGCAAGTTCTCTCAACAATAATAACATAGATAGATCATAAAACAATCCCTCGACATGCAACAAAGAGTCACTCCAAAGCCACTAATAGCGGAGAACAAACGTAGAGATTATGGTAGGGTACGAAACCACCTCAAAGTTATTCTTTCAGATCGATCTATAGAAGAGTTCATACTAGAATAACACCTTAAGACACAAATCAACCAAAACCCTAATGTCACCTAGATACTCCATTGTCACCTCAAGTATCCGTGGGCATGATTATACGATATGCATCACACAATCTCAGATTCATCCAACCAACATAAACGTACTTCAAAGAGTGCCCCAAAGTTTCTACCGGAGAGTCAAGAACGTGTGCCAACCCCTATGCCTAGGTTCCCAATGTCACGAAACCCGCAAGTTGATCACCAAAACATCCATCAAGTGGCACATGATATCCCATTGTCACCAAAGATAATCACGACAAGACATACATCAAGTGTTCTCATAAAAGACTCAATCCGATAAGATAACTTCAAAGGGAAAACTCAATTCATCACGAGAGAGTAGAGGGGGAGAAACATCATAAAATCCAACTACAATAGCAAAGCTCGGGCGCGCCCCCCTGTCTCATGGGCACCTCGTGTGCCTCCCGGACTCCGTTTTCTTGTATGTTACGTATTTTGGTCGGTAAAAATTCATTATATATACTCCTGAAGGTTTTGACCACCGTATCACGCAAATATCCTCTGTTTTCGTTTCGAGCTGTTCCTGTTGCAGATTTGGAATAAGATGTCGTCCCAAGATTCTAAGCGGAGAGCTACATAGCTGATTATATCACAAACCCAAAAGTTTATGGGGATGTGGAGCATTATGGCTGGACCACGGAGGAAGAAGAAGACTATGATCCAAAGGGGAAGGTGGAGACAAGCTCCGAGGAAGAGGATGATCCACTACCTCAACCTGGCGATATGCATGTGGAGTTCAAGAAGTCAAGCTTCCCTAAGTTTCAATCTATCCCACCTTTCTGCAGGACATCAAGGTGGCATTATGCAAAAATATAATGAAACTTGAGCTCGAGAATGAGGATCTGAGGGAGGAAAATTTTAGCCTCAGACGCAAGCTAGAGAAGAAAAATGCAACAACTCCCACTTCACCACCTTCGAGGACATAATCACATGGGTATGGGCACTCCCCTTGGCAACTGCCAAGCTTGGGGGAGGTGCCCCGGTATCGTATCACCATCACACTCCTATCTTTACCGCTTTATTTAGTTCGATCCTTTTGGTAGTGTCTTGATTTAGTAGTTTCATGTTTTGATTTCAAGTAGTTTGAGTTTTGCTTTGTGATCTCTTTATGTAATCAAGTCCATGTGCTATCTATAATAAAGTTTAGTGTTGAGTCAAGGGCTTTGCTATGTGCTATGATCTTGAGAAAGTAGAAAGAATAAAAGAGTTCATATTGATCTTATGGATAGTAATAACTTCACATATAGAAAGTATGAGGCATAAAAATTGTTGAGAGTTGATGAACGTAGCCTTGGTCATCGTTGCAATTAATAGGAAGTGATAAGGAAAGAGGGGTTGACATATAGATATATTATCTTGGACATCTTTTATGATTGTGAAGCACCCATTAAGTATGACATGCTAAAAGAGTTGATGTTGGACAAGGAAGACAGCGTAATGGTTTATGTTTTCCGACATCTCAGTTAAAGTATATTGTCATTGACCTTCCAAACATGTTGAGCTTGCCTTTCCCCTCATGCTAGCCAAATTCCTAGCACCAAGTAGAAATACTACTTGTGCTTCCAAATATCCTTAAACCCAGTTTTGCCATGAGAGTCCACTATACCTACCTATGGATTGAGTAAGATCCTTCAAGTAAGTTGTCATCGGTGCAAGCAATAAAAATTGCTCTCTAAATATGTATGACTTATTAGTGCAGAGAAAATAAGCTTTGTACGAACTTGTTGTGGAAGTAATAAAAGCGACGGACTGAATAATAAAGGTCCACATACAAGGGGCAATATAAAGTGACGTTCTTTTGCATTAAGATTTTATGCATCAACGCTAAACGCGCATGACAACCTCTGCTTCCCTCTGCGAAGGGCCTATCTTTTACTTTATGTTTTTACTTTATGCTTGAGTCAAGGTGATCCTCGCATTTCCCTTTTTATTTTTATCCTTTGGCAAGCTCCTCGTGTTTGAAAGATGATGATATACATATCCAATTGGAAGTAAGTTAGCATTGGCTATTATTGTTGACATCACCTAAAGGTGAATACGTGGGGAGGCGACACAATATGCCCCTATCTTTCTCAGTGTCCGGCTGAAACTCTATAACCACAAGTACTGCATGGGTGTTAGCAATTGTAGGAGACTACGAGATAGTTCAGTATGTGAGCTTATTAGAAAGCTCTATTATTAACTCTTTCTGAGGTTACGATAAATTGCAATTGCTTCAGTGACTGAGATTATAGTTTGTTAGTTCCCAATGAAGTTTTTGAACCATACTTGATATTGTGAATCGCTTGTTACTTGAGCATAGGAAATCATATGACAAAATTTATATATATTGCTGTTATTAGAATGATCATGATGCCCTCATGTCCATATTATATTTTTATCAACACCTCTACCTCTAAACACGCGGACATATTTTTCGATTTTGGCTTCCGCTTGAGGACAAGCGAGGTCTAAGCTTGGGGGAGTTGATACGTCCATTTTGCATCATGCTTTTATATCAATATTTATTGCATTATGGGCTGTTATTACACATTACATCTCAATACTTATGGTTATTCTCTCTTATTTCACAAGGTTTACCATGAAGAGGGGGAATGCCGGCAGCTGGAATTCATGATGGAAAAGGAGCAAACATTGGAAACCTATTCTGCACAACACCATAAGTCCTGAAACTCCACGAAACAACTTTTTGGAATTAATAAGAATTTCTGAGCGAAAGAAATAGGCCAGGGGGGCCACACCCTGTCCAGGAGATAGGGGGCGCCCCCCTATAGGGCGCGCCCCCTATCTCCTGGGCCCCCTGGTGGGCCTCCGGCGTCCATCTTCTGCTATATCATCACTTTTACCCTGAAATAAATCGTGGGCAAGCTTACGAGACGAAACTCCGCTGCCACAAGGCGGAACCTTGGCGGAATCAATCTAGGACTCTGGCGGAGCTGTTCTGCCGGGAACACTTCCCTCCGGGAGGGGGAAATCATCACCAACGTCATCACCAACGATCCTCTCATCGGGAGGGGGTCAATCTCCATCAACATCTTCACCATCACCATCTCCTCTCAAAACCCTAGTTCATCTCTTGTATCCAATCTTGTATCGAAACCACAAATTGGTACATGTGGGTTGCTAGTAGTGTTGATTACCCCTTGTAGTTGATACTAATTGGTTTACTTGGTGGAAGATCATATGTTCAGATCCTTTATGCATATCATTACTCCTCTGATTATGAACATGAATATGCTTTGTGAGTAATTACGTTTGTTCCTGAGGACATGGGAGAAGTCTTGCTATTAGTAGTCATGTGAATTTGGTATTCGTTTGATATTTTGATGAGATGTATGTTGTCTTTTCCTCTAGTGGTGTTATGTGAACGTCGACTACATGACACTTCACCATTATTTGGGCCTAGAGGAAGGCATGGGGAAGTAATAAGTAGATGATGGGTTACTAGAGTGACAGAAGCTTAAACCCTAGTTTATGTGTTGCTTCGTTAGGGGCTGATATGGATCCATATGTTTAATGCTGTGGTTAGGTTTACCTTAATACTTCTTTTGTAGTTGCGGATGCTTGCAATAGGGGTTAATCATAAGTGGGATGCTTGTCCAAGTTAGGGCAGTACCCAAGTTCTGGTCCACCCACATATCAAATTATCAAAGTACCGAACGCGAATCATTTGAGCGTGATGAAAACTAGCTTGACGATAATTCCCAATGTGTCCTCGGGAGCTCCTTTCTCATTACTAGAAATTGTCCAGGCTTATTCTTTGCTACATAAAGGATTGGGCCACCTTGCTGCACTTTATTTACTTTATTTACTTGTTGCTCGTTACTATTTATCTTATCACAAAACTATGTGTTACCTACAATTTCAGCGCTTGCAGAGAAAACCTTACTGAAAACCGCTTATCATTTCCTTCTGCTCCTCGTTGGGTTCGACACTCTTACTAATCGAAAGGACTATGATTGATCCCCTACACTTGTGGGTCATCATGACTCCAGGCAAATGGGCAAAAAAGTTGTTTTGGTATCGACCAAAGGTAAGTAATTAAGTAGTACTAGCTAGCTACCATCTCTTTAATCCTTGTCTCAATACCATTAATTAATTATCATGCTTGATTAATCATTATCTGATTCAATTCCATTTTCGTAAAGGCCCTGAAGCAGGCGCAGGGGAATGATCTGTGTGCATTCTACGTTTGCGAGAACATTCGCATGACGGCGTCCGAAAGGAGCTGATCTCAAAGACGGGACTGGGTACGTTTGTTAGAATACTATTCACACCATTATCGATATCTAGTCACACAACTAATACACATGCATATTGATCTCCTTCTTGACAGTTCAGAGAGGTGTGTGATAAGCTCCTACCAGCGGACCGCATACTAGCACTTCAAGAGAAAATAGCCGGATTTTTGCTCGACCAGGTCATAGATCCGAAAGGAGAATACTATTGCCCTCTACCGCCCCCATTAACCAGGAACCAAGGAAACATGTAGGAGAAATTGTATATGTATATACATGTGTTTATGTGTGAATAATTAATGGTGTTGGTTGTGAGACATTCGATGATATATATTTATATATATATATATGCGGTTCTACATACGAGAAAATCTATTTATGTATATGCATAACGTGTACAATTTGTAGTATCATAAAATACCAGCAAACAAAAAAGAATTAAATGGAAAATAAAGCCAACCCCCCCAACATTTAGTACCGGTTGGTGTTACCAACCGGTACTAATGTCCTACATGCACCCGGGCCTGGCTCGTGCCACATGGTGACACTTTAGCGCCGGTTCGTGACGAACCGGTACTAAAGGGGGGGACCTTTAGTCCCCACTCTTTAGTGCCGGTTGCAGAACCGGCACTAAAGGCCGTTATGAACCGGCACTAAAGGCCGGTTCTGCACTAGTGTGCGGTGCCCCCTCCACAGTTACACACCTCGATCATATCGTCATAGTCCTTAGGTAAAGCCCTGCGCTGGTAACATCATCATCGCCGTCGCCACACCATCATGCTGACGGAACTCTCCCTCATCCTCAACTGGATCAAGAGCACGAGGGACGTCATCGAGCTGAACGTGTGCTGAACGCGGAGGTGCCGTACGTTCGGTACTTGGATCGGTTGGATCGCGAAGACGTTCGACTATATCAACCGCATTACTAAACGCTTTCGCTTTCGGTCTACGAGGGTACGTGGACATACTCTCCCCTCACGTTGCTATGCATCTCCTTGATAGATCTTGCATGATCATAGTTTTTTTTTGAAATACTACGTTCCCAATAGTGGTATCAGAGCCAGGTCTATCCGTAGATGATATATACACGAGTAGAACACAAAGAATTATGGGCGATAATAGTCATACTGCTTACCACCAATGTCTTACTTTGATTCGGCGGTATTGTTGGATGAAGCGGCCCGGACCGACATTACATGACCACGTTCATGAGACTGGTTCTACCGACGTGCTTTGCACACAGGTGGCTGGCGGTGTCTGTTTCTCCAACTTTAGTTGATTTGAGTTTGACTATGGCCGGTCCTTGTTGAAGGTTAAAATAACACACTTGACGAAAAATCCTTGTGGTTTTGATGCGTGGGTAAGAACAGTTCTTGCTAGAAGCCCGTACCAGCCATGTAAAACTTGCAAGAACAAGGTAGAGGACGTCTAACTTGTTTTTGTAGGGCTTGTTGTGATGTGATATGGTCAAGATGTGATGTGATATAAATTGTTGTATGAGATGATTATGTTTTGTAACAGAGTTATCGGCAATTGGCAGGAGCCATATGGTTGCCACTTTATTGTATGAAATGCAATTGCCATGTAATTGCTTTACTTTATCAGTAAGCAATAGTGATAGCCGTAGAAGCAATAGTTGGCGAGACGACAACAATGCTACAATGGAGATCAAGGTATCGCGCCGGTGACGATGGAGATCATGATGATACTTCAGTGATGGAGGTCATGAGCACAAAATGTATCATGTCACATATTTTGATTGCATGTGATGTTTATCTTTTATACATCTTATTTTTCTCAGTACGACGATAGCATTATAAGATGATCCCTCACTAAATTTCAAGGTACAAGTGTTCTCCCTGAGTATGCACCGTTGTTATAGTTCGTCGTGTTGTGGCACCATGTGATGATCGGGTGTGATAAGCTCTACGTTCACACACAACGGGTGCAAGCCAGTTTTGCACGTGCAGAATACTCGGGTTAAACTTAACGAGCCTACCATATGCAGATATGGCCTCGGAACACTGAGACTGAAAGGTCGAACGTGAATCATATAGTAGATATGATCAACATAGTGATGTTCACCATTGAAAACTACTCCATCTCACGTGATGATCAGACATGGTTTAGTTGATTTGGATCACGTGATCATTTAGATGACTAGAGGGATGTCTATATAAGTGGGAGTTCTTAAGTAATATGATTAATTGAACTTTAATTTATCATGAACATAGTCCTGACAGTTTTTGCATATCTATGTTGTTGTAGATCAATGGCCCATGCTACCGTTCCTTTGAATTTTATTGCGTTTCTTGAGAAAGCTAAGTTGAAAGATGATGGTAGCAATTACAAGGACTGGGTCCTTATTGCTGCACAGAAGAATTACGTTCTAGAAGCATCGCTAGGTGTACCCCTGCGTCGGCAACTGCAGACATTGTGAATGCCTGGCAGACGCGTGTTGATGACTACTCGATAGTTCAATGTGCCATGCTCTACGGCTTAGAATCGAGACTTCAAAGACGTTTTGAACGTCATGGAGCATATGAGATGTTCCAAGAGTTGAAGTTAATATTTCAAGCAAATGCCGGAGTTGAAAGATATGAAGTCTCCAACAAGTTCTACAACTGCAAAATGGAGGAGAATAGTTATGTCAGTGAACACATACTCAGAATATCTGGGTACCATAACCACTTGACTCAGCTGGGAGTTAATCTTCCTGATGATAGGGTCATTGACAGAGTTCTTCAATCACTGCCACCAAGCTATAAAGGCTTCATGATGAACTATAATATGCAAGGGATGAACAAGACGATTCCCGAGCTCTTCGCAATGCTAAAGATTGTGGAGGTAGAAATCAAGAAGGAGCATCAAGTGTTAATGGTCAATAAGACCACCAGTTTTAAGGAAAAGGGCAAAGGAAAGTGTTGATGATCATTTGGAGCTTCTAATAGCGCTTTTTAGCGCATACCTAAACTTTTTTTATGCATCCAATGTTTTACAGCTTTTGCCGGAGCTGTCTGGCACCAAAAAAACTCAAATTTAAGCGCGTGGAGCAGTTTTTGTGCGTCTGTTAGAGATGCTCTAATTAGTGTTGCAAAGAAAGTAGTATACAAAAGGAAAGTTTAGCAATTGAATCGGCCTGCATGCCATGTTATTCGTGTCCTTTTCCTAGTAGTATATACGTGTTATGTTAGGAATCAATAAGATTAGGAAAGAATACGGCAGCGTGGTTGAGTGTCTAGTTAGTAAGGTGTATCAGCTTTCTATACATATACACACACTGTTGAGCAAGATTGTACCGTGTGGAGAAAACATAAATAAAATAAATAAAGAGGGCAGGACAGAGCCCATAGCTATTAGTTTTGTGTGTGCGTGTGTTTGTGCAATTTTATGTGATCGATTCTAGAGGACCTAATTCCAACACCGAGCCATTGAACCTTTCTTCTCCTTGCCATTTCTGATCTGCATTGCGTAATTGCGGCTAGGTCTTCAGTGCAGACCACAGAACTGGGTCCTTGCCTTCGGCCTACGCGGCTCCTCTTCCTAGCCCTATCCACCGCATTTTGGCGTGGGCACGACCCGGCCTTGGCGCCCTTGTACGCGCAGTAGCGACGCCTCCCCCTGGACGTTTTTCCCTTGTTCACGCAATAATATGGCTGAGTGGAGGTTTGCCATCGGCGCCCTTGTCCATGTCTATGTAGAAGACGTGGAAGAACAACATGCCATCGTCATTGGCGTTGAACATGTTGAAAAATTAGGCAAGTTCATGATTAATTCCATTAAATAATTCATGACTAGAATAGACAGTAGCATGCAAGAATCTAGCAAACTAGAAGAACAACAAAACAACAGCAGCAACACACATGAAATAACTGTTGGGGAACATAGCAGAAATCAAAAAATTTCTACGCATCACCAAGATCAATCTATGGAGTAATCTAGCGACGAGGGGAAGGAGAGTGCATGTACATACCCTTGTAGATCGCTAAGCTGAAGTGTTCAAGTGAACGGGGTTGATGGAGTCGTACTCGTCATGATCCAAATCACCGATGATCCTAGTGCCGAACGGACGGCACCTCCGTGTTCAACACACGTGCAGCCCGGTGACGTCTCCCATGCCTTGATCCAGCAAGGAGAGAGGGAGAGGTTGGGGAAGACTCCGTCCAGCAGCAACACGATGGCATGGTGGTGATGGAGGAGCGTGGTATTCCAGCAGGGCTTCGCCAAGCACCGCGAGAGACGAGGAGGAAGAGAGGTAGGGCTGCGCCAGGGAGAGGTGAAAACTCTTGTGTTTGCAGCCCCAAAGACCTCAACTATATATAGGGGAGAGGGAGGGGGCTGCACCCCCTCTAGGGTTCCCACCCCAAGGGGTGCGGCAGCCCCAAAACCCATCTAGGGTGGCGGCCAAGGGGGGGGGGGAGAGGGGGAAACTTGCCCCACAAGTAAGGTGGAGGCGCCCCCTCCCCAAACCCTAGGCGCCTTGGGCCCTGGTGGGGGGACGAACCAGCCCACCTGGGGCTGGTCCCCTCCCACACTTGTACCATGCTGCCCTCTGGGGCCGGTGGCCCCACTTGGTGGACCCCCGGGACCGTCCCGGTGGTCCCGGTACATTACCGATAGCACCCGAAACTTTTCCGGTGCCCAAAATAGGACTTCCCATATATAAATCTTTACCTCCGGATCATTTCAGAACTCCCCGTGACGTCTGGGATCTCATCCGGGACTCCGAACAACATTCGGTAACCATGTACATCTATTCCCTAAAACCCTAGCGTCATCGAACCTTAAGTGTGTAGACCCTACGGGTTCGGGAGACACGTAGACATGACCGAGACAACTCTCCGGCCAATAACCAACAACAGGATCTGGATACCCATGTTGGCTCCCACATGTTCCACGATGATCTCATCGGATGAACCACGATGTCGAGGATTCAATCAATCCCGTATTCAATTCCCTTTGTCTAGCGGTATATTACTTGCCCGAGATTCGATCGTCGGTATCCCGATACCTTGTTCAATCTCGTTACTGGCAAGTCTCTTTACTCGTTCCATAACACATCATCCCATGATCAACCCCTTGGTCACATTGTGCACATTATGATGATGTCATATCGAGTGGGCCCAGAGATACATCTCCATCACACGGAGTGACAAATCCCAGTCTCGATTCGTGCCAACCCAACAGACACTTTCGAAGATACCTGTAGTGTACCTTTATAGCCACCCAGTTATGTTGTGACGTCTGGTACACCCAAAGCATTCCTACGTCATCCGGGAGTTGCACAATCTCATGGTCTAAGGAAATGATACTTGACATTAGAAAAGATTTAGCATTGAACTACACGATATTTGTGCTAGGCTTAGGATTGGGACATGTCCATCACATCATTCTCCTAATGATGTGATCCCGTTATCAATGACATCCAATGTCCATGGTCAGAAAACCGTAACCATCTATTGATCAACGAGCTAGTCAACTAGAGGCTTACTAGGGACATGGTGTTGTCTATGTATCCACACATGTATCTGAGTTTCCTATCAATACAATTATAGCATGGATAATAAACGATTATCATGAACAAGGAAATATAATAATAATAACTAATTTATTATTGCCTCTAGGGCATATTTCCAACAGTCTCCCACTTGCACTAGAGTCAATAATCTAGTTCACATCGCCATGTGATTAACACTCACAGGTCACATCGCCATGTGACCAACACCCAAAGAGTTTACTAGTGTCACTAAACTAGTTCACATCATCACGTGATTAAGACTCAATGAGTTCTGGGGTTTGATCATGTTTTGCTAGTGAGAGAGGTTTTAGTCAACGGGTCTGCAACATTCAGATCCGTATGTACTTTGCAAATCTTTAGGTCATATTGTAAATGCTGCTTCCACACTCCACTTGGAGCTATTCCAAATGGTTGCTCCACTATACGTATCATGTTTGCTACTCAGAGTCATTCAGATAGGTGTTAAAGCTTGCATCGACGTAACCCGTCACGCCGAACTCTTCATCACCTCCATAATCGAGAAACATGTCCTTATTACTCCAAGGACAATTTTGACCGTTGTCCAATGATCCACTCCTGGATCACTCTTGTACCCCCTTGCCAGACACGTGGCAAGGCACACATCAGGTGCGGTACTCAGCATAGCATACTGTAGAGCCTATGTCTATGCATAGGGGACGACCTTCGTCCTTTCTCTCTCTTCTGCCGTGGTCGAGCTTTAAGTCTTAACTTCATACCTTACAACTCTGGCAAAAACTCCTTCTTTGACTGATCCATCTTGAACACCTTCAAGATCATGTCAAGGTATGTGCTCATTTGAAAGTATCATTTAGCGTTTTTTGATCTATCCTCATAGATCTTGATGCTCAATGCTCAAGCAGCTTAATCCAGGTTTTCTATTGAAAAACTCCTTTCAAACAACCCTTTATGCTTTCCAGAAATTCTACATCATTTCAGATCAACAATATGTCATTCACATATACTTATCAGAAATGTTATAGTGCTCCCACTCACTTCTTTGGAAATACAAGTTTCTCATAAACTTTGTATAAACCCAAAATCTTTGATCATCTTATCAAAGTGTACATTCCAACTCTGAGATGCTTACTCCAGTCCTTAGAAGGATCGCTGGAGCTAGCATACCTTTTATCATCCTTAGGATCGACAAAACCTTTCTGATTGTATCACATACAACCTTTCCTTACGAAAACTGGTAACGAAACTCGTTTTGACATCCATCTGGCAGATTTCATAAATGCAGCTGATGCTAACATGATTCCGACGGACTTAAGCATCGCTACGGATGAGAAAATCTCATCGTAGTCAACTCCTTGAACTTGTGAAAAACTCTTCGCCACAAGTCGAGCTTCATAGACGGTGACATTACCGTCCACACCCGTCTTCTTCTTAAAGATCCATTTATCTTAATGGCTTGCCGATCATCGGGCAAGTCCACCAAAGTCCATGCTTTGTTCTGATACATGGATCCTATCTCGGATTTCATGGCTTCTAACCATTTGTCGGAATATGGGCCCACCATCGCTTCTCCATAGCTCGTAGGTTCACTGTTGTCTAGCAACATGACCTTCAAGACAGGATTACTGTACCACTCTGAAGTAGTACGCATCCTTGTCACCCTACGAGGTACGGTAGTGACTTGATCCAAAACTTCATGATCACTATCATAATCTTCTACTTCAATTGGTGTAGGCGCCACAGGAACAACTTCCTGTGCCCTGTTACACACTAGTTGAAGTGACGGTTCAATAACCTCATCAAGTCTCCACCATCCTCCCACTCAATTCTTTCGAAACAAACTTTTCCTCGAGAAAGGACCCAATTCAAGAAACAATCCCTATTACTTTCGGATCTGAATTAGGAGGTATACCCAACTGTTTGGGTGTCCTATGAAGATGCATTTTATCCGCTTTGGGTTCGAGCTTATCAACCTGAAACTTTTTCACATAAGCGTCGCAGCCCCAAACTTTTAAGAAACGACAACTTAGGTTTCTCCAAACCATAGTTCAAACGGTGTCGTCTCAACGGAATTACGTGGTGCCCTATTAAAGTGAGTGCGGTTGTCTCTAATGCCTAACCCATGAATGATAGTGGTAATTCGATAAGAAACATCATGGT
This sequence comes from Triticum timopheevii, assembly GCA_963921465.1. NCBI lineage: Eukaryota > Viridiplantae > Streptophyta > Magnoliopsida > Poales > Poaceae > Triticum > Triticum timopheevii. Next base: position 615,363,112 of record OY997270.1, read on the forward strand.
ACGCACCATATCCAATAGGGTGCAACTATGATGTTCGGACACACCATCACACTATGATGTTCCAGGCGGCATTAATTGTGAAGCAATTTCCACAATGTCTTAATTGCGTGCCAAAGCTCATAACTCAGATACTCATCTCTATGATCATATCATAGACATTTTATCCTCTTGTCACGATGATCTTCAACTTCACTCTGAAATTACTTGAACCATTCAATAATTCAGACTTGTGTTTCATCAAGTAAATATACTCAGTATCTACTCAAATCATCTGTGAAGTAAGTACATAATGATATCCACTGCGTGCCTCAGCACTCATTGGACTGCACACATCAAAATGTATTACTTCCAACAAGTTGCTTTCTTGTTCCATTTTACTGAAAACGAGGCTTTCAGTCATCTTGCCCATGTGGTATGATTTGCATGTCTCAAGTGATTCAAAATCAAGTGAGTCCAAACAGTCCATTTGCATGGAGTTTCTTCATGCATATACACCAATAGACATGGTTCACATGTCTCAAACTTTTCAAAAACGAGTGAGTCCAAAGATCCATCAACATGGAGCTTCTTCATGCGTTTTATACCAATATGTCTTACGTGGCAGTGCCACAAGTAGGTGGTACTATCACTACTATCTTATATCTTTTGGCATGAACATGTGTATCACTATGATCGAGATTCAATAAACCATTCATTTTAGGTGCAAGACCATTGAAGGTATTATTCAAATAAACAGACTAACCATTATTCTCCTTAAATGAATAACTGTATTGCGATAGACATAATCCAATCATGTCTATGCTCAACGCAAACACCAAATAACAATTATTTAGGTTTAACACCAATCTCGATGGTAGAGGGAGCGTGCGATGCTTGATCACATCAAGCTTGGAAAAACTTCCAACACATATCGCCAGCTCACCTTTAGCTAGTCTCCGTTTACTCCGCAGCCTTTTATTTCGAGTTACTAACACTTAGCAACCGAACCGGTATCTAATACCCTGGTGCTACTAGGAGTACTAATAAAGTACACATTAACATAATGTATATCCAATATACTTCTATCGACCTTGTCAGCCTTCTCATCTACCAAGTATCTAGGGTGATTCTGCTCCAGTGGCTGTTCCCCTTATTACAGAAGCACTTAGTCTCAGGTTTGGGTTCAACCTTGGGTTTCTTCACTAGAGAAGCAACTGATTTGCCATTTCATGAAGTATCCCTTCTTTCCCTTGCCCTTTTTGAAACTAGTGGTTTCACCAACCATCAACCATTGATGCTCCTTCTTGATTTCTACTTTCGCGGTGTCAAACATCACGAATATCTCAAGGATCAACATATCTACCCCTGATATGTTATAGTTCATCACGAAGCTCTAGTAGCTTGGTGGCAATGACCTTGAAGAAACATCACTATCTCATCTGGAAGATCAACTCCCACTTGATTCAAATGATTGTTGTACTCAGACAATCTGAGCACAAGCTCAACGATTGAGCTTTTCTCCCTTAGTTTGCAGGCTAAGAAAATCGTCGGAGGTCTTATACCTCTTGACGTGGGCACGAGCCTGAAATCCCAATTTCAGCCCTCGAAACATCTCATATGTTTCGCGACGTTCCAAAATCGTCCTCGGTACCTCAACTCTAAACCAATTAACATTACTGAACTATCACGTAGTTATCAAAACGTGTGTGTCAGATGTTCGCAACATCCACAGACGACGTTTGAGGTTCAGCACACTGAGCGGTGCATTAAGGACATAAGCCTTCTACGAAGCAACGAGGACAATACTCTTTATACGGGCCTAGTCCGCATAATCGCTACTATCAACTTTCAATGATGTTTTTCTCTAGGAACATATCTAAACAGTAGAACTAAAGCTCGAGCTATGACATAATTTGCAAATATCTTTTGACTATGTTCAGGATAATTAAGTTCATCTTATGAACTCCCACTCAGATAGACATCCCTCTAGTCATCTAAGTGATTACATGATCCGAGTCAACTAGGCCGTGTCCGATCATCACGTGAGACGGACTAGTCATCATCGGTGAACATCTTCATGTTGATCGTATCTACCATATGACTCATGCTCGACCTTTCGGTCTCTTGTGTTCCGAGGCCATGTCTGTACATGCTAGGCTCGCCAAGTCAACCTAAGTGTTTCGCGTGTGTAAATCTGGCTTACACCCGTTGTATGTGAACGTTAGAATCTATCACACACGATCATCACGTGGTGCTTCAGAACAACGAACTTTCGCAACGGTGCACAGTTAGGGGGAACACTTTCTTGAAATTTTAATGAGGGACCATCTTATTTACTACCATCGTTCTAAGCAAATAAGATGCATAAACATGATAAACATCACATGCAATCAAAAAGTGACATAATATGGCCAATATCATTTTGCTCCTTTTGATCTCCATCTTCGGGGCTCCATGATCATCATCGTCACCGGCATGACACCATGATCTCTATCATCGTGTCTCCATGAAGTTGTCTCGCCAACTATTACTTCTACTACTATGGCTAACGGTTTAGCAATAAAGTAAAGTAATTACATGGCGTTGTTCAATGACACGCAGGTCATACAATAAATTAAGACAACTCCTATGGCTCCTGTCGGTTGTCATACTCATCGACATGCAAGTCGTGATTCCTATTACAAGAACATGATCAATCTCATACATCACATATCATTCATCACATTCTTTTTGGCCATATCACATCACATAGCATACCCTGCAAAAACAAGTTAGACGTCTTCTAATTGTTGTTTGCATGTTTTACGTGGCTGCTATGGGTTTCTAGCAAGAACGTTTCTTACCTACGCAAAACCACAACGTGATATGTCAATTGCTATTTACCCTTCATGAGGACCCTTTTCATCGAATCCGATCTGACTAAAGTGGGAGAGACTGGCACCCGCTAGCCACCTTATGCAACAAGTGCATGTCAGTCGGTGGAACCTGTCTCACGTAAGTGTACGTGTAAGGTCGATCCGGGCCGCTTCATCCCACAATACCATCGAAACAAGAGTGAACAAAATCAACGCCCACAACAACTTGTGTTCTACTCGTGGACAGAAAACTACACATAGACCTAGCTCATGATGCCACTGTTGGGGAACGTAGCAGAAATCAAAAAATTTCTACGCATCACCAAGATCAATCTATGGAGTAATCTAGCAACGAGGGGAAGGAGAGTGCATCTACATACCCTTGTAGATCGCTAAGCAGAAGCGTTCAAGTGAACGGGGTTGATGGAGTCGTACTCGTCGTGATACAAATCACTGATGATCCTAGTGCCGAACGGACGGCACCTCCGTGTTCAACACACGTGCAGCCCGGTGACGTCTCACATGCCTTGATCCAGCAAGGAGAGAGGGATAGGTTGGGGAAGACTCTGTCCAGCAGCAACACGATGGCGTGGTGGTGATGGAGGAGCGTGGTATTCCAGCAGGGCTTCGCCAAGCACCGCGAGAGACGAGGAACGCCAGGGAGAGGTGAAAACTCTTGTGTTTGCAGCCCCAAAGACCTCAACTATATATAGGGGAGAGGGAGGGGGCTGCGCCCCCTCTAGGGTTCCCACCCCAAGGGGTGCGGCAGCCCCAAAACCCATCTAGGGTGGCGCCCAAGGCGGGAGAGGGGGAAACTTGCACCCCAAGTAAGGTGGAGGCGCCCCCTCCCCAAACCCTAGGCGCCTTGGGCCCTGGTGGGGGGGGGGGGGGCGCACCAGCCCACCTGGGGCTGTTCCCCTCCCACACCTGGCCCATGCTGCCCTCTGAGGCTGGTGGCCCCACTTGGTGGACCCCCAGGACCCTCCCGATGGTCCCGGTACATTACCGATAGCACCCGAAACTTTTCCGGTGACCAAAACAGGACTTCCCATATATAAATCTTTACCACTGGATCATTTCGGTTCTCCTCGTGATGTCTGGGATCTCATCCGGGACTCCGAACAACATTCGGTAACCACGTACATCTATTCCCTATAACCCTAGCGTCATCGAACCTTAAGTGTGTAGACCCTACGGGTTCGGGAGACACGTAGACATGACCGAGACAACTCTCCGGCCAATAACCAACAACAGGATCTGGATACCCATGTTGGCTCCCACATGTTCCACGATGATCTCATCGGATGAACCACGATGTCGAGGATTCAATCAATCCCGTATTCAATTCCCTTTTTCTAGCGGTATATTACTTGCCCGAGATTCGATCGTCGGTATCCCGATACCTTGTTCAATCTCGTTACCGGCAAGTCTCTTTACTCGTTCCGTAACACATCATCTCGTGATGAACCCCTTGGTCACATTGTGCACATTATGATGATGTCCTACCGAGTGGGCCCAGAGATACCTCTCCATCACACGGTGTGACAAATCCCAGTCTCGATTCATGCCAACCCAACAGACACTTTCGGAGATACCCGTAGTGTACCTTTATAGCCACCCAGTTACGTTGCGATGTCTGATACACTCAAAGCATTCCTACGGCATCCGGGAGTTGCACAATCTCATGGTCTAAGGAAATGATAATTGACATTGGAAAAGCTTTAGCATACGAACTACACGATCTTTGTGCTAGGCTTAGGATTGGGTCTTGTCCATCACATCATTCTCCTAATGATGTGATCCCGTTATCAACGACATCCAATGTCCATGGTCAGGAAACCGTAACCATCTATTGATCAACGAGCTAGTCAACTAGAGGCTTACTAGGGGCATGGTGTTGTCTATGTATCCACACATGTATCTAAGTTTCCTATCAATACAATTATAGCATGGATAATAAACGATTATCGTGAAAAAGGAAATATAATAATAATAACTAATTTATTATTGCCTCTAGGGCATATTTCCAACAATAACAGCTGTAGAGATAGACATCAACAGATGATGTTGGACTTACTGTTCGTTAGCTATTGTGGGTGCGACTGTGTTGATGACGATGTTGGGGACGATCTTTTGCTGGCGGCGATGAAGACAACGATGAGTAGCACCGCCCGACTTGGACGGAAGATGACCCGTGATGAAGAATCTAAGCAGTTGCGCAGAGCGCTTCCCAAAAACCTTATTCATCCTCTCCCGGTGCAGGCGCCAGGACGAACGGTTCCGGAGACCTGCTGTCCCACGCACCGATGCACACAGGCGTTTGGGATGGAGTAGACTACGAAGGCGGCGCAAGTTGCGAGATGAGGCAAAACCCTTGGTTTTTTGGTGTGTCTTTGGCCGCAACCGGTACCTGTATATATATTAGGACCAAAGGCGGTATTGTGTCGCGATCACAATCCCAAACCGACTTGGTTTCTAATTCGTATAATTACCGGATAAGAAATCATTAACTTTTCTGCCAAGACATAAAATAAAATGGCAAAAGGAAGTTGCGCCCCTGCAGGGAGATGGACCATTAACGCGCATGTCGCATGTACGCGTCGGCTCGCCACGCCAAGCCATGCCACGCTAGGGCAGGCGAGGCGAGCGAGCGTGCGTGTGGTCTTCCCTTTCTCTTCTCATACACCACTAAGAGTGGTGGAGAGAACCCACTATATAAAGAGTTCGAACTCTTGTTCAACTTCCGGGGTGGGACTAAACTTTAGCACCACCACTTGCCATTTTACACATGGGCCACTATTTGAGATTTCAGAAATTGCTATGGGCCTAGCCCATTAATTCTAAAAATCCCACACCAGATCTCAAATACCCATTTAGATATTTGCCTTCTCTCACCACTTGTTTAATCTACCAGTGTTTCAGCAGAGACTGTTAAGTTGAACTTCTGTCTAGAATTTTAAGCTACATCCATTCACAACTTGACAATGGACTATGCCTTGAATTGCTAGTTTTATGTGAACAAGTTTCACTCAAAGTCTTAACTAGTACCTGACCGCCAGTAGGCTACCCCGCGGTTTGGAGCTTATACATCATACTCAATGGTCTCTTCATGAGCTTACTAGAGATCACCCAAATCTCATAGACTGCGACGTTTACGGTCGGAGCTCATATAGGTGTGTTCTTTCAAGACTGCTCTGTAGGACAGCATCTTTGCTAATTATAGCCAATAGAACCACATTAAGGCATGTTGCCAACCTGCCTTACAGATCTGAGCCTTACAGCTCTAAGAGTTTTACATCTTCACTTGGAGACGGTTATTAGTTATTACTCTCCTTAGTTAACCAATAGCTTGTTCTTCCTAGATCCTAATTCATGGGATCTCCAATCACAAAGGTTGGGTTACTACTATGGTGTAACATCTATGAGTCTCATACCCATCTCCCTCGATGCAATATCTATCACATTTCGTGATAGTCCGTTTGTAAAGGGATCTGCCAGGTTTTTGTCTGTTTGAATATACGTAACAGTTATTACTCCGGAGTTTATCAACTTCCTGACAGACTTCAAACGTCTCTTCACGTGTCTTGATGACTTCACATTATCTTTAGAATTGTTCACTTTAGCAATAACCGTTTGGTTGTCACAATTCATAAGAATAGCCGGTACAGGTTTTTCAACCACCGGCAAGTCCATCAAAAGCTCACGCAGCCACTCTGCCTCAACAGTAGCTATGTCCAAAGCAGTTAGTTCTGCTTCCATAGTTGACCTCGTCAATATGGTTTGCTTGCAAGACCTCCATGACACTGCGCCACCTCCATGAGTAAATACATACCCACTTGTTGCGTAGAGTACATCAACATCGGAGATCCAATTTGAATCACTATATCCTTCTAGCACAACGGGATGTCCTGAATAAGTAATTCCGTAACTCATAGTACCTCTCAGATAGCGCAAGACCCTTTCTAGTGAATGCCAATGATCATCACCCGGGTTGGACATGAACCTACTCAGCTTTCTCACAGCAAAAGAGATATCTGGTCTTGTAGCGCTACCTAAGTACATGAGTGAACCGACAATTTGAGTGTCACGCCGGGATCATAAGGTGTTGGAGAAGGCTTGCTATCCATAAAACCGAATATATTCAAGACCTTCTCAACACAGTGAGATTGCGTTAACGTAATCCCACTCTGATCCTTAATAAGTTTGGTGTTTAGAATTACATCGGCTTCTCCCAGATCTTTCATGTCAAATCTTTTTGATAGAAAACACTTGACCTCATTAATTGCATTAATGTTTGTACAAAAGATCAGTGTGTCGTCCACATACAAACATAATATGACACTATTGCCCCCACCATGGCGATAGTAAACAAACCTATCAGCCTCGTTAATGACAAATCTTGCAGAAGTCAGAGTTCTTTCAAACTTCTCATGCCATTGCTTAGGTGCATGTTTCAGACCATACAAAGATTTTAACAACTTGCACACCTTTATCTCTTCACCCTTTACCACAAACCCGCCAGGCTGATCCATATAGATTTCCTCTTCCAACTCTCCATTAAGGAAAGTTGTCTTTACATCCATTTGATGAATGATAAGACCATAAGAGGCAGCCATGAAAAGTAACACTCGAATGGTGGTCATTCTAGAAACGGGTGAATAGGTGTCAAAGTAATCTTCGCCTTATTTCTAAGTGTAGCCCTTGGCCACTAGCAGCGCCTTGTACTCATCAATAGTACCATCAGGCTTTAGCTTCTTTTTGAACACCCACTTACAGCCCACAAGTTTACAACCATATGGTCTATCAGTTAGTTCCCAAGTTCCATTAGAAAGAATTGAGTCCCTCTCATTATGAACAGATTCTTTCCAATCATCTACATCTGGAGATACATATGCCTCTGCAATTGGCTTGGGTGTGTCGTCCACAAGGTATACAATGAAATCATCACCAAAGGATTTTGCAATCCTTTGTCTCTTGTTCCTTATAGGAACTTCATTGTTATCCTTCTGAAGGACTTCCTCATGTGATTGTTTGAAATATTCATCAGTTGTACTAGATTCAGGAATTATCTCAGAAGAAAATCTAGCAATGCTATGCATATCTTTCATAGGAAATATGTTCTCAAAAAATGTTGCATCACGAGATTCCATTATAGTATCAACATGCATATCAGGTACTTCAGATTTTACCACTAAAAACCTATAAGCAATGCTCCATTGAGCATACCATAGAAAGACACAATCCACTGTCTTTGGTCCAAGTTTTCGTTTCTTAGGAATAGGAATATTGACCTTTGCCAAACATCCCCAAGTGCGCAAATAAGAAAGTGATGGTTTTCTCCCAACCCACTCCTCATAAGGGGTTTTCTCCTTATTATTATTGGAAACTCTATTCAGGACATGCCATGAAGTCAATTGAGCCTCCCCCCACCATGCCTTCGATAAACCAACAGTGTCTAACATGGCATTCACCAAGCCAGTCAATGTGCGGTTTTTCCTCTCGGCAATCCATTTGATTGGGGTGAATAGGGAGGCGTCCTCTCATGAATAATACCATGTTCCTCACAAAATTCATCAAAAACTTTGAGAAAATACTCTCCACCACGATCGGACCTCAGACGCTTGATCTTTCTCTCTAGCTGATTTTCAACTTCAGCTTTATAGATTTTAAAGTAGTCTAATGCTTCATCTTTAGTTTGCAACAAATAAACATACCAAAAACTAGTCGCATCATCAATCAAAGTCAAGAAATATCTCTTCCACCTTTTTTCAACACACCATTCATCTCACAAAGATCAGAATGTATGAGTTCTAGAGGTGCCAAGTTTCTCTCCTCGGCAGCCTTATGAGGCTTTCGAGGTTGCTTCGATTGCAGACAACTATGGTACTTAGAACCTTTGGCAACGGTGAAGTTCGGAATTAAACTCATACTGGATAGCCGAGACATTAAACCAAAATTAATATGACATAAACGAGAGTGCCAAATACTTGCATCATCATTAACACTAGCACAAATTTGGTTTATTGACTTATTGCAAAAAACTGCAAGGGAAAAGCGGAACAAGCCTCCGTACTCATAGACTTTTCCTATAAATTGTCCAAATCTTGACACGATTACTTTATTCGACTCTAAAACTACCTTAAACCCATCTCGACATAGAAGGGAGCCGCTAACTAGATTCTTGTTCATAACAGGGACATGCTTCACATTCCTTAGTTGCACGATATTTCCTGAAGTAAACTTCAGATCCACCGTTTCAATGCCATGAACAGAAGCATGTGACCCATTCCCCATTAGGACGGAAGAATCCCTTGCGACCTGATAAGAAGTAAACAGGGAGAGGTCAGCACACACATGAACGTTAGCACCCGAATCAATCCACCACGAAGATGATTGAAATACTGAAAGCATAATAAGTAATTTACCATACTCGTCAGTATTGCTAGCGGTCACCATGTTGACAGTCTTGGAGCTCGTTTTCCCTCTGCGGTCTGCATGTTCAGGGCATTCCATGGAATAGTGTCCGGGATTCCCACAGGCGTAGCACTCTGGCTCAGCCTTGTTGAACTTCTTCTTCTTGAAGGTAGTAGTCTTGGTAGGCTTTTTGAAAACAGGTTTGTTCTTCCCTTTGTTCTTGTTCTGTGGGTACCTTTGCACCATGTTAGCGGTAGGCCGACCCTCACCTCCTTTCACAGTAGTGTCTTTAGCCCAAGCTTTTTCTTCAACATCAAGAGATGCAATCAGATTTTCAACTGATATCTCCTGTCTCTTATGCTTCAGAGTTGTGGCGAAATTCCTCCATGAAGGAGGCAACTTTGCAATCATGCACCCAGCCACGAATTTTTTGGGTAGAACACACTTAAAGAGTTCAAGTTCCTTCACAATGCACTGTATCTCATGAGCTTGTTCAACCACAGAACGGTTATTCACCATCTTGTAGTCATGAAAAACTCTCCATGATGTACAGTTCACTGCCTACATCTGTTGCACCGAATTTTGCATTCAGTGCATCCCACGGAGTCTTTCCGTCATCTATGTGCATGTACACATCACATAGATGGTCAGCAAGAACACTCAGAATGCATCCCACAAACATAGTATTGGCTTCCTGGAATTTTCTCTGATCTTCGTCAGTCATTCCCTCTAGAGCACCAACACTAACATGAAAAACTTTCAGAGCAGTAAGCCGAGCGTGGTCTACACCTGCCACCTCTTAAAGTGCACACCGGTAAACTTATCTGGTCTCCGTGCATCAGCGAATCCAGCCATAGTTAACTCAGGAAATTGCCTACAATTAGGTTTTTGGATTGTTGAAAAATTAGGCAAGTTCATGATTAATTTCATTAAAAAATTCATGACTAGAACAGATAGTAGCATTCAACAATCTAGCAAACTCGAAGAACAGCAAAACAGTAGCAACAGCACACATGAAACAACAGCTGTCGAGATAGACATGAACAAATGATGTTGGACGTACTGTTCGTTAGCTATTGTGGGTGCGACTGTGTTGATGACAATGTTGGCGACGATCTGTTGCTGACGACGATCTGTTGCTGACGATGATGAGTAGCACCGCCCAACTTGGACGGAAGACGGCCCGTCATGACGAATTTGAGCAGTCGTGCAGAGCGCTTCCCAAAAACCTAATTCGTCCTCTCCCGGTGCAGGATCGCAAGGACGAACGGTTCAGGAGACCCGCTGTCCCACGCGCCGATGCATGTCGGCATTTGGGATGGAGTAGACTACGAAGGCGGCGCAAGTTGCGAGATGAGGCAAAACCCTTGGTTTTTCAGTGTGTCTTTGGCCGCAACCGGTACCTGTGTATATATTAGGATTAAACGCGTATTGTGTCGCGATGATAAACCCAAACCGACTTGGTTTCTAATTCGTATAATTACCGGACAAGAAATCATTAACTTGTCTGCCAAGACATAAAAATAAAACGACAAAAGGAAGTTGCGCCCCTGCAAGGAGACAGACAGGATTTCGACGGACCATTCATGCGCATGTCGCACATACGCCTCGCCTCGCGGAAAATTTAACAGATTTGACCTATGGACGAAATCAATTCACGGAATGAACTGACCGTGAAACTATTTCACAGCCCTAACCTTTTTGTGTAGCGCCCGCCACGACGGCGCCACACCGTACTGTGCAGCGCCTAGCGCGGGGGCGTTGCACACTAGTCCACCGTGGCAGCCCCTGGGCCCGCACCCAGCAGTGCAACGCCTCCGTGCTAGGCGCCACACACATGTAATGTGCAGCGCCTAGCGCTCGGGCGCTGCACTGTGACTTAGATGCAGCCCGCGCGCTAGCCCTCCCCAACCCACCCCATTACCAGTTACAAGTTACAGAACAGCGGCGGCGACGGCCTTCTCCTCTCCCCCTTTCAATCCCCTCTCCAAAATCCTTCAGATATGACGATTTGGCCCGTGGATTCCTTCACCAATCCATCCTAGAAGGTACTTTTCTCTGATCCCCTTCTTTCTATCCATAGAATGTATGCTATTTCAGAGATTTGAGGAACCCTTGTTTGAATATTGCATGTATTAGATTTGGGGAACTTTTGTTTGAATCTTGCATGTATTAGATTTGGGGAACCCTTTTTAGATTAGAATGTGGTTTGGATACATAGGTTGACATGTTATTTATATAGTTTGGATACATAGGTTGACATTTTATTTATATGGAAAAGATATTTGTATTGAATCTTGCACGAAGTAGGCTTAGTTTAGTTTATTGAAATCACATTTGCATCAAGTTTTTTGTGTGCGAGCAATTTGTGGTACAAAGTGGCGAAGCGCTCCTCGGAGAAAGCAAGACAACAATCTTGAAGATCATCGGCCAACTCCTTAAGGCCACATGCCCTATAGAAGTTCGAACAAAAGTGCCTCATGCACCATCGATGGTGCAATGGAGCATGCCCGGGAATGTCAATCTCCACCGCGTTAAGAATTCCTTGATGCCGATCCGATATGACACAAATTTCCCTTTGAGCGGGTAACACCTTCGTCCTCAAAAGATGCAGAAACCACTCCCAGTTGTCATTGTTTTCCACCTCAACCAAAGCAAATGCCAATGGCAACACCCGGTTATTGGCATCACTTGCTATCGCAACCAACAAGGTGCCCTTGTATTGTCCGGTCAAGAACGTGCCATCAATTGCGATGACCGGCCTACAATGTTCGAAAGCCCTCACACATTGCTCGAACGCCCAAAAAGCACGGCCAAATACTCTGACTCTCCTTCCTTCATGAACCGTTGTTTGGTGCCCATGAGGCTCGACCACATGAACCATGACCGGGTTTGTCGCGGCCATGGCTAACAACAACCTAGGGATTCGGTTGTATGCTTCCTCCCAAGTACCATACAACATCTTAAATGCGGCTTGCTTCGCCTTCCATGCCTTGCCGTACTTCACCTTGTAGTCAAAGATGGCTTTCACAAGGTCAATGACATGTTGGACGCTCATTGTTGGAAGTGTGGATATTGAGTTGGAGAGCCTGTAAGCGATGAAATCGAACGTGAGTTGTTTGTGGTTTTGGGACACAATCTTGCCATCCACCCTTTTGCCTTGGCACATGTGAGTTGGCACACAACTCACTACGTGCCAAGTGGGACCTCCTTTCCATGGTCTTGCACGCACAATCCATGGACATATTTCATCTTCACATGCACATGCAACCGTGTAGCGCACTTTGACGTCTGAGTGCACCACCTTATGTGGACGATAATGCATAACCGAATAGTTGTCGAGCCACATCTTCAATTCCAAGAAGGTGTCGAACTTAGAACCTTTAGCAATGCGGTTCTTATCGTCTCCCAAATCACGATAAGAGCTTGGCCTAACCCCAAGAGGTACACATTGGCCACCATCTACCACGGCTTCATCCGCGAGACTAACATCCTTGAACAATGTAGTCCGATGATCCCGACCAAATACCTTCTCAAAAGCTTCGGCCTCCTTCACCGTGAACCCCTCCGCATCAACTTGTTCATCGGGACCATCGTCATCCGAGTCCGATGCATATGCACGGGAAAAAGGGATGGAAGGGTCCATTGTCTCTTGCAAGTGATATTTGTCGAGATCACCCACATTGTTGTCATGGAGATCAACTTCATTGTCATCGTCCGCATACTCATCATTGTCCTCTTGCAAAGCTTCATCTTGGTTGTTTGTAAACGGGCTCAATGTTGGCTTCACTTCTTGGGTCAAATGAGTTTCAACAATTTCATCTCGTTTCAAGGGTGTGGGGCTACTAGCAACCGAAGGGGAGGGGTTTCGGTTCAAGTCCAAATGCAAACTTGAATCAACCTTCTTCGTTGCAAATAACTCAAGAGCCTTGTCTAGTGATTCGGCCACCGTCTCCTTGTATGCAACCCAACGTTGCTCCGAGTTGACACGCATTGTCTTCCAACGGATGTGCATTCCAAAACCAACATTATGCCTTCCCTCCAACTCTATGATATCACTAGGGTCCGTCCAATTCAAATCTTCCCTAACTTGTTGCAAGAGCTCCGCATAGCTAGGACTACTATCAAACACCATGTCAACCTCATCCGGGTCCGGTTCTACATTGCCTTTCAAAAAGGCGTCCTTGTCCCCATGATGAACAAACACACATGTTCTTCCCATCCCTATAAGCATTCCAATAACACAAGGTAACATTGCTTCCATGAGTACTAATACAAGGATTAACATGGAATAGAAACCCTAATATATATATATATATATCAAACAACAACCCTAACCCTAACCCTAACCCTAACCCTAACCATAACCATAACCATAACCATAACCATAACCCTAGCCCTAAACCTAACCCTAGCACCAACATAAGAACACACATAAGAATAACCCTAGCATACTAAAAAAGCCTAACCATAGAAATTGGCAAACAAACATCTCACATTTCCATGCAAATCTCTAGATCCAAACAAAACTAGGGTTTCCCCAAACAAGCAACAAATGAGCAATGGGAACTTTACTTGGATCAAAACAAGGGGAATGGAGAATATTACCTTGAGGGAGGGTTTGACTTCGAAATCCACGGACAAATTCTTCAAATTTGCAAGATTTGGGAGAGGATTTGAGAGGGGGAGAGCTTGGGGAGGAGAGTGGGAGAGTGTGTGGTGTGGGGGTGGGGGAGGGGGGGCCAGCCGAGTGGCTGGATAAGTCACGGTGCAGCGCCTAAGCGCTAGGCGCTGCACTTTACAAGTGTGGCGCCTACGGGCTAGGCGTTGCACATTACATGTGTGGCGCCTAGCATGGAGCCGTTGCACTGCTGGGTGCGGGCCCAGGGGCTTCCACGGTGGACTGGTGTGCAACGCCCCCGTGCTAGGCGCTGCACAGTAGGGTGTGGCGTCGTCGTGGCGGGCGCTACACAAAAAGGTTAGGGCTGTGAAATAGTTTCACGGTCAGTTCATTCCGTGAACTGATTTCGTCCATAGGTCAAAATGGTCAAATTTGCCTCGCCTCACCTCGCCACGCCACGGCCCGGCCAGGCGAGGTGAGCGGGCGCGCGTGTGGTCTTCCCTTTCTCTTCTCATACACCACTTAGAATGGCGGAGAGAACCCACTATATAAACAGGTCCAACTCTTGTTCAACTTTCGGGGTGGGACTAAACTTTAGCACCACCACTTGACATTTTACACATGGGCCACTATTTGAGATTTCAGAAATTGCTATGGGCCTAACCCATTAATTCTAACAGAACGTCTTGTCCGCGCAAGAGCCTTGGAGGAGCGGCGCCTAACCCTCGTCTGCCTTGTGTTCTTGTTTGTGGGACAATACACGCACTACTGGAGCCTCACCGTAGGTGTCTTTCTCTGCGCAAGAGATGTGGAGGAGCAGCACGCCGTCGCCATGTGCCTTGCCAGCCTTGTCCGTGGAGGAGACGCGTAGGGGCTGTTGCACGCCGCCATCAGCCTTGTCAGACGTGTAATGGTGGAAGTAGAACCCAGCCATCGTTGACCACGTCATAAGCTGTGGTGTCCTCCTCGATGGTGGAGAAGGTGCCGAGGTGCTTAGTTGCTTGCTGCGTCCGGTCCTATATCCACGTTGGATACTTGTCATTGCCGAGCCAGTACACGCTCTGACCCTCCGGCCGGGCCCTCTTCTACTTGTTGTTGACCGTGTTAACGGCCTTAATCGCAGCACGAACGGAAGTAAGGTTCTTCAAATTTTAGATTTGAGGAGCGGCGTTTATAGAGTGGAGAACTCTTTCGATGCCGACGTCAATTTGCTGGGGCACTACTGGCCGCCTAGCCTCTAGCGGCCTTTTTTGGCTACAGGCGATCTCATGGAATCACCACCATGGTATGTATCCTTAGTTTCACCTTTTTATTAATAATGGAAATGATTGATATGCTCCTCCTTGTACCTCATTGTCATGTTTATGCGCAGGGCCGGTCGGACAAGCATTGGGCCTTAAGGCGAGTCAAATAAATATCAATATTTATATTAATTTTCTTTATACTTGTTTATATGCTATTTTTTTCCAACTCAGAATGATAACTAATTATTATGATAAATTTACACATTTTTGTAATAAAAATATATTTATAAATAAAATACACCTTAAAACATGTTTAAACTAATTCAACTTAAATGTGATCAAATAAGAAATGATAAAATTTCATGTCTTCTTGGATTAATTTTTGAATCTTGTATTAATGTAGCGTATATCTATGCGGGTGTCCTTAACAATGATAATAAGTGTGTGGTATACAAATATATCTTGATAATGAAGTTTACGATTAGATATATGCAACGAAAAAAAATCTAGATTACACGAGATGTCTACGAGGACTTCGGTACCTAATAATTAGCATGCATGCAACTTTATTCAATTTTTTGTCAAAATATGCAGAAAAATATCAGAGTTCGTTCAATAAGATGTTGATGATGTGCATAGGATATATATTTGGTACTGAAATAATATTACACAACTTGTGAAGCGTTAACCAAAGAGAAAGACTTTCATTTTAAGTAAAATTGCTTTATATTGTGAATTTGCTATTACGAATACGTTCTCTTAGTTTATTTAGATATTCAATGATTTCTATATATTTAGGCTCTTGGAGGTAACACTTTCGCTAATAATTTGGTGATTAATATGCACATCTGGTGGTGTGTGTGGTCGCGCGTGCCTTTGCCGTTGAGCCCGAGGTCGTCGTCCTATTTTCTTGGTCCGTGGGTTTGCCCTAACGTCAAAGAGCAAGAAAAAGATATTAACCTTGGTTATGATAACTTGCACTCACTAAAGACGACAACCAGGAGTTGAGACTAAAATCTCAAGCCAGATAGGGGAAGCTCAACAGACTAAAATCTCAAAAGTAAATAGCAGGATTTTTGCTCGATCAGGTCATAGATCCTAAAGGAGAATTCCATTACCCGATACCGCAGCAATGCCTCTACGTAATATCGCTATTCGTCACCCCCTCTTTGTTTTGACGTCAATGCACCGTATATTTAGGTTCCATAAGTTTTGTATTATTTCATACGTAAAAGGAGAATGTAAGAAAATATATACTCGCTGTAAAAAGTATTGTATGTTACGTAAAGTTACAAACGTAAAAACATACATAAAATGCGATATTTCTGATCTTATAACCTTTTTTTTTCTTATACCAAATTTTACGTAGTGAATCAATGTGAATGTAACTATTTGAATTCCAAATGTAATTTAATTATGAAGTGATCGTAAGATTACCTCGGGTGAAGAATAACTTATTCTGCATCCATCCACCCAGGATGCAGAATAAGTTATTCTTCACCCGAGGTGATTTACATAAAATTTGGTATAAGAAAATAAAAATATAGGTCATAAGACAAGAAAATTTGGAGTTTATGTGCATTTTACACTAATTTTTTACGTTTGTAATTTTACATAACATCAAATATCTTTTACGGGGATGATATATTTTCTTACAGTCTCTTTTTACGTCAGAAATAAGACAAAACTTATAGAACGTAAAATTACAGTGCATTGGTGATAAAATAGAGGGGTGGGGGGTGGGGGTGAAGAGTAACTATTCTTTATCCAGGGTGACGAATAGTCAATCCCTATATACTACCATGTGATAATATATGTACTATTTTATCTGATAATTCGCAAGAGCGCTTGTCCGCGCCTGCTCACGGAATCGGCTGGCGTCCATCGGGGTCCAGAGAATTAGCGTGTGTTGTATACTGCAACAGTAGTCTACAGATATTTTAATGGGAGGGAAGATGGTAGAGGGACGACGTTTGTATCTAGCGGAGGGACGGTCGTTAGAGGATAGCGGCGACGTTAAGGGCGGTAGCAAGGTGTACCGGAAGCAACGGACACCAATGGACCACCAATCTTTTAATCCGATCTGATTTGGTCGGGCATGCACGCACGGGTGAAGGAGACTGGATCGGGATTTAAAATACGTTTGATCAGCAGCCGATCAGCGGGTTAACCCATGACTCTTTCTGGGGCCACGACGGAAATCCGCGCAATGATATGTCGTCCCACTTTTCCGTGTGCTAATAAAAATGCGTACATCGTTGTTGCTTCGTGAACGTACTTCTGGAATCAGACAATTCGTTTAGAATATATGTTTCCTTTTTTGTTTGAAGCAAAAGAAAATAAACAGACAAGAGTTATTTAGGTTTCCCATCAAAGGCTAACATAGAAACTTCACTTACTAATGGACTCGAAAATCGATGTACCGGAAGCATGTTCCACCCGAGACGACGTGGGAGAGAGGTGTATGTTTCTCATAGACAAATTACAAAACTAGTAAAAAAAATGAGTCGAGACATTAGCCGCATCGACCCCCTCGCATCGCCACCGCGGGCGACCGGGGAGAAACCGTAGCAGCCGTTTCTCTCACCTCATCCGCACCTCTCCCTCCTCGCCGCCGTCCGCAGCGTCGCCGGGCGAAGCCTAGCCGGCTGGGCGGCGGTGGGGCTTCTCCCCATCCTTTTTTCGTCTTGGCTGGCACGGGATAGCGGGGGTCGAGAGGAGCGCCGAGCGAACGTGGGGTCCGGCAGCGCGGCGAGAGGGTCTCCCGGCGGCAGCGTGCGCGGTGCGGCGGTGGCGGAATGCGTGTCGCGACGTGGCGGCCGCCGCGGGGTGGTGATGGTCGTCACTGACCACGTCGGACCATTGGTTTCAGCGTATGGAGATCTACAACGGGTTCTTCGGGATCCTCCTTTCTGGCGGGTCAAGCCCCATGGCTCTCGCATCTTCGCAGGTGTTGGATCATGGCTCGTTGCCGGATCCGAAGCAGACGGAGGTTGGGTGGCAGGAAAGTATCCACTGCTCCAAGCCTTTGGGTACTCTTGGTGCTGCAATGTTAAAAATAATTTTAAATGTTTCAAAAAATTGCCGAAAAAATGTAGAATGGTCACAAGAAATGTTACTACATCCCCTAAAAATTTTAGATCCAAAATCGAAATGTACATTGTGTGTTTTGAATTTGGACTTGAAATTTGAAGGGCTTGTAGTAACATTCATCATGAACATTGACAAAAAAAATTGAATTTTTTAAACTGTATTTTTTTTCTTCATATTTTTGTTTCTCAATGTGTGTTTTGAATTTCGACTTGAAATTTGAAGGGCTTGTAGTAACATTCATCATGAACATTCACAAAAAAAAAATTGAATTTTTTTGAAACACTGAAAAAATATTTTTTTAAATTGGAGTACCGGGAGTACCCCAAGATTGGGAGCATCGTATACTTTCCCGTGGATGGGGATCGGAGGAAACTTTCGTTGGTTAGGCCGGCCCGACATTGCCGATGTCTCTCGACGCTATTACCATCCATCAAGACGAAGCCGAGGTCTCTCCTATCCACATCCGAACTCCTCCCGGACGAAAGTCCAAAATTCTGTCTGGACCGGGCAGCGGCGGCATCATGTGTGTCGTATCCTCCATGGAGGCGCCGTGTTGGTAGGACCTGCTGTTCGGGGAGAGATGCTATGGATGGTGGGCTCCGAGTACCTCTAGGAGTGGTGAAGATGCGGAGGTTGCCAAGTGGTGCGGCGTTGTATCCAACTCATACATGACGAAGAGTTTTGGCGGCATGGTAAAAAATATGAATTTTCATGAATGCGACTAATATTAATGTTGATTCAAAGATCTTGTGAAAATAAAGCAGGCAGTCAAAACGTTTCTGAAATCAGACAATTCGATTGAAATATATCTTTCCTTTTTTGCTCGAAGCAAAAAAAATTAAGTAGTTGTAGTTATTTAGACGAGAGGAGTTTGGGGATCGATTTTAATAAACTGTTTTTTTTTTTTTGCGCACGTCGGGACGTAGGGCGAGCCGAGGGTATTTTTTCATTGTTTTTTATTTTCGTTGATACACGTGGAGCCGCTGACATGCATGCAGTATTTTTTTTGGTAATACGTGTCTCATTTATATAGAATAAGGATCAAGTTACAAGGCACGTAAGCACTGACCATACATGACTGAAAAGATAGGAAAATCCTATGCAAAATACTAGCGCATGTCCCTTCCCTTCGACACCACCGAAGCGGTCACCAAAGGGTAGAAAGACAGATCACCTCTTCGCCCAAGCTCGATGCGGCTTCATCGCTGATCAGCAGCTTTACGGACATTCAAAGTAGTTTGCCAAAAGCAAAACCATAGTCGTTGAAAGAATCAGACGGGGGCAACATGTCCCCGGACACGCCATCGAACTTCAGAACTGACGCCCTCGCATGACGACGACGTTGGAGAAGGAAACCAGAACTGCCCGCCTTCGACCACAGACCCAATACAAGATACTCCATCTTCCAGCTGTCACTTGCGTAGGCAACCGCCTGCGCGTACTCCTGAACGACAAAACCTCCCTGCTCCACCATGACGTCGGAGACAACGCCACAGCAACGGGGACAGAGCAGAAAGAGAGACACCTGATGGAGTCACCACCGCCGCCTCGTCAACACCATCCATGAACCCTAACGCTGTCGATCTAAGGGATTGACAGAGACACGATGCCATCAACTCCGAGACGCCGCCATGAAAGACACAGCCGGTGTGAGAGTGGGGTTGAGACAGATTTATTCATCCGGGCGCCGCTCCCACCACCCCAACGACGCACCATGATCTACAAATCCAAAACCTAACTACATAGCAAAGGAACGGGGTCCCCCCTCCCTCCTGCCGCCGGAGCAGCGGCCGAAGGGAGAGGGGGCCAGCGCACCGGCTGGTGGAGATCGGTGGAAAAGAGTCGCCACGCCCTAGTCGCCTGGCGGCGGCGGCGGCTAGGGTAGGAAAACTCTCGCGGTGACATGCATGCAGTAGGAAGGGGCAGAGGACAAGCGCGCACAGTATTACATCTGATTTAAGTACTCTACAGGGTAACATAATCCCCACTAGGCTAAACATGCTACTAAACTAAACAGGGGGACAACATTTTGACGACGCGCGCAAAAGAAGGATCAGTCAGACTGTCTTGAAGCGCTTTGCCGACGGCTTGTCGCCCTCTTAGACGGCCTCGGATCCAGCAGGGAAGTTGGCGCTGGATTCGGCTTAGCTGCCTGAGGCAGAACAACTGACGTTGCTAGCAGCATCTTCATAGTCAGGATCGTGGTTTCCCACTTCTTCGAGCAGAGTGAAACGGGACTGAACTTCATCTCCCCCATCGGAAACTTCGTACAGGATCGAAGTACCACCGTCAGCTCTGCCCTCAACGGAGTAGCAGTTGGCAGATACGGATCTGAGTTTCTATGACTTGTAGAGACGACAATACAGGGACGACAAGCAAGATCAAAGCGTAAACCCGGACGCACCTGAAGCACAAGATGACCGGGCATGCAGGCAAGGGCCGATCCTGCAGTCATTGTGAACGCCGAATCTTGGAGGTCAGCGTGGTGAAGAATGTTCGGAGGGGCATCTATCATGTCAGGCGCATCGAGCTCAAGCTGCTGGGGGGTAATTTTCCGTCAGATGCAAATTGGATAACGTTACATGTTAATGGGTTAAGTACCGTGTTGTTGCTGGTTATGTACCAATGGAACATCAGGCAGCCACCATCGGACTTACCGGCCCGAAGACGGGCCTGCTTCCGTATACGATTGTTGCCTTCTACGGTTGTACCCCCGCACTGCCAGTGGAGGCAATCATCGCGTCGATCTCCAGTTCGCCAGCACTAACGGGAGCAGGCGAGGACGAGCGCTCTATTGCCGCACTTTCTAAGTATGTTTATATGGACGTGAATTTTTGGGACATGGTGCCACGCGAGGTCTTAATCTAGGCCGGCCATTCGTGCTTTAAGATCCTCAGATTATATAGCGTCTTTTGGATACTGGTGCATGGTATTCCATATACGCATAAATACTGGGCTAGAATACGATGCTTCACTGGGCCAGGGGAGTTAAATGTGGGCGTATTTATACCTCGGCCAGGTCAATTATTAATGTTCCAAAACAAGTCAGGGATATCATTACTAGCGTGCACCCAGGTAGCTGTCTGTCAGTGAACAACTTCATGGATTAATGTTGCCTCTGCCGAAGGTTGTCCTGTTCATGCACTTTCAAGAAAAGGCTGTCCTGTCCATCTTCTACTATCGAGGTTACACTGTAGCCCGTCGTCAACCTCTAGCGTGTTAACTGAGCCAAGAAACTTCAAGGAACCAATGAGCGCTGAGAGGGCGACAATTTTAGAGACTAGAGACCTCATCTGAATGGTCGTGAGTTGCATGAGCGGTCCAACTAAAGTGTGACATGGAGGTTGGAGGCGCAAGTGAATAAAGAGGATGAACTAAGATGAGAGAATGATGAATGGTGAGAGGAGAGCACTGAGCTGGATACATGATATGAAGAAAATGCATGCCTGTGAACCCTTGATGTAAGGTTTCCGTTGCTAGCTGCTCACCATAAATGAAAGTGTAACTCTGCTTGTCAATCAGCTGGTCTCGATTCAATTAATGTTTAATCATGCAACATTAATTGAATCCTGGTAAAATAAACACTAATTAGCTTACTTAATACACATTTCTGTTGCTGCCATATATAGAGGGGGTGGTGCAATCGTAAATATGTAATGGGGCAGCACGTAGTAAGACAAGAGGGTAGTGTGGTGCATTAATCCTAATAAATGAGTTGGTCAGGTGTGTTGCAGGACTGCTTCAATGAAACACTAACTTCAACCTCGTTTAGCTGTGGGGCATGCACACTTAATGACTGATAGATACATTGCATATACAAGATTAATTCGTCCCATTGAATTCTATATATGCGAGATACGGCACGAATCCCAAAGAAATAGAGGGTGTGGATTACAGCCTCGCGTGGCACCATGTCTACTCATGAATTATCGTGTTTATATACTATATATAGATAATTCAACATGAGTTACATGAAAAAATTTATAAGTTGACCCATTATTTGTTTTATATTTATGAAATACATACATATTTGTACGTAAAGAAGAGTGCCCTTAAAATACGATACATACTACCTAAAACGTAATATATATATATATATATATATATATATATATATATATATATATATACGAAAATACTCATGTGAGCTCGAGCGCCTGTCAGCCCGGAATCTGAGCCACTTTTTTCTCTCGCGATCCGTGCTGCAATGTGTATAGTACTAGGTGTATGCTCACGGTGCTATTTTGCAGAATAGTGAGATGGCCCACTGCTCAGAAAGCTCGGTCACTTAGTGTGGCGGCGGATCAGACGGGAGTAGACGTGGTGTGCCGTTTAGCTCATTAATGCAAGTACCGTTGATATGTAACAATCTTCTCCAGCACACTTCCTCCCACTTCTGCTCTATATAGGTCTCGATCCAATCCACCCCGGGGAAACACGAGCTCACAGGAGCTCGGAATCACGTACATCCAGAATTGCTACGACATTCGGTGCATTAAATGATCGAGCCAGCCGGCGGGAGCATGGGGAACACGGGAGATGATGATATACTGAACTATAGACACCTGACAAATGGAGCAAAGTTGAACGCCGTCGACGGAGCGCGCGTGAGCCGTGGCTCGTCGTTGTCACCGTCGTCCTGATCCGTGGATCAGGTACAGTGCTCGCCCCTAGCGCCGGCAGTGCTCGCACTTAATGCAGTGGTTGGTGCGCTAGCTGGATAAGGAAGTAAAGTTGGATTTGGCTCTCATCCAGGAGGGCGGAGAGGTGGAGATATTTGCTGGAATTTTGTCTATTTTGGGCCTAGCTCAATAGTAGTTTCAGAAATTCCTATAAATCCTAGAGGCCCACGCAGCCCATTCGTGCAAGGCAAGAGGTGGAATTAAAGTTTAGTCCCACATTGCTAGTTTAGAGGGAGTTGGACCTCTTTATAAATGAGGTTCTTTCCCCACATGTATGAGCATGAGAACAAGAGGGGCATCCACGCGCGCTCCTCCTCCGTCGCCCGCCTCGCCAAGCCGCGTCGCGGGTTGCGGGAATGAGCCGATGTCTAATTTTTTGCCACGCACGACGGGTATACGAATGGTCACACGGGAGCTAAAACGTTTTGTCCATACTGGAGCCTGAATACGAACGGTGCACCTCTTCGCGTGCTGCCTGTTCGTTTCGTCTCCCTCCATTGCTTCACCTCCCGCCGCAGCTTGTTCACGTCCTTCTCCTGTGCCTATATAAGAGAGGTCGCTCCTCTCCAAAGAGACACACCAGAATCTCTTCCTCCTCTCGCCTCAAGTTCCTGAGCACTGCGCTGCTGTTACGTTCTTCCTCATCCCGGCTTGCGGCATGCACCGCAGGTCGGGACAGTAGGCCTCCGGAACCGCACCTTTTGAGTCCTGTACGGGAGAAGGGTGATAAGGTTTTTGGGGAGCACTCTGCGCGATTACTGACTTCTTCATCACGGACGCCCCGGACTCCGACGACTACTTCCCCGACGACGACTACTTCCACGACGTCGACAACCTCCTCGACGAGATGGAGAACACCGACCCCAAGTCCAGTGCCTCTGCTCCGGCTATTGTCCAGTACGTGTTCTTTTTTTTCCTGTTAGAGATCCTACCACAGTTCCTTATTCTAGTGTTTACCCTACACATGTTAGGATCGACCTCATATATGCATCTTGATCTACTGTCTGCTCGAGAGATGATCGTTTCTAGCTCATATATGCAGATGTTATTTACCTTCACTTTGTCAAATCGCATGACTTGTTTTATCATTGCTATACTAGTCATGTTTTATCTAGTATTTCTGTTAATAAAATCATTCGATAAATTGCTCATATTTCCAACAATCCAAAAACATTATTATAGGCAATTTACCTCGAATGGTTTTGCTGCTTCCATGAGACCTCCTATGTTTGAGGGTATCCACTATAAGAGGTGGCGCGTGAGAGCAGTCTTATGGTTTGAAACCATGAGTTGCTATGACGCTACTCTTGGCAAACCTGAAGGAGAGCAAGATGCCCAACAGGCACAAGCTTTTCAGAAAATGGATACCTTGTGTTAAGGCTGCTCTCTTGAGTGTTCTTGGTGAGAACATAGTTGATGCTTATGTGTCAATTGACAATGGAAAAGATATGTGGGACGCGCTCGAGGCCAAGTTTGGGGTCTCGGATGCTGGCACTGAGCTGTAAATCATGGAGCAATTCTATGATTACAGGATGACTGAAGAGCGCTCCGTGGTTGAGCAGGCTCATGAGATACAGTCATTTGCTAGAGAACTTGAGCACTTCAATTGTATCCTACCGGACAAGTTTGTTGCCGGGGGTATCATCACTAAGCTTCCTCCTTCGTGGAGGGACTTTGCTACCTTACAGAAGCATAAGAGACAGGAGTTTTCCGTCCCGGATATCATTGGTACTCTTGATGTGGAAGAAAAGGCGAGAGCAAAGGACACACGTGCTCGAGGTATTGAGGGAGGATCTAGTGCCAATCTGGTACAGAAGAAAAACTTCCAGTCCCACAAGTTCAAGAACAAGGGCAAGCTTGATGGTAAAGCAAAGTTTGATGGGAAGAACAAGGTTGTACAACACATGAACTTCAAGAAGAAGAGTGACAAGAAGAAAGGTGCTTGTCATGTGTGTGGAGATCCTGATCATTGGGATCCTAGTTGTCCTAATCGCTATGACAAGCGTCATCCTGGGAAAGGCGGCAAGACCGATAATGTTGTCATCGGAGACATTGACATGAAGGATGCTGTGTATGGTATATTTCCCACTATTCTTTCAGTATGTCATTCTCCTGATTGGTTGATTGACACGGGTGCTAATGTGCATGTATGTGGTGATATTTCCATGTTTTCGTCTTATCAGACCGCAGGGACATCAACCGTGCTGATGGGCAACGGTTCAAGTGCTTCTGTTCGTGGTGTTGGCACGATCGATCTGAAGTTTACATCGGGGAAGATCGTGCGGCTGAAGAACGTGCATTATGTCCCCTCCGTCAATAAAAATCTTGTTAGCGGATCTCTTCTGTGTAGAGATGGCTATAAGCTTGTCTTTGAGTCGAAGAAATTTGTAATATCCAAGTATGGAAGCTTTGTTGGTAAAGGCTATGAGTCAGGAGGCCTGTTTCATTTATCCTTATCAGACGTTTGCAATAAAGTTGTTAATCATATTTGCAACAATAGTGAATCAAATGTGTGGCATTCACGTCTTTGTCAAGTTAACTTTGGTTGCATGTCGCGACTAGCGAAGTTGAACTTAATCCCTAGTTTCACCGCTGTCAAGGGATCTAAGTGTTGAGTGTGTGTGCAAGCTAAGCAACCTCGTAAGTCTCACGTGACTGCAGAGAAGAGAAATCTTGCACCACTAGAACTTATACATTCAGAAATGAATGGTGTTTTGACAAAAGGTGGAAAGAAATATTTCATGACGTTAATTGACGACTCCACTAGATACTGCCGTGTGTATCTTCTGAAATCTAAGGATGAGGCTTTGAACTTTTTCAAAATCTATAAAGCTGAAGTGGAAAACCAACTTGATCGAAAAATCAAGAGGCTTAGGTCCGACCGTGGTGGAGAGTATTTTTCCAATGAATTTGATGCTTTTTGTGCGGAACATGGTATAATCCATGAGAGGACGCCTCCCTACTCACCTCAGTCAAATGGGGTGGCCGAAAGAAAGAACCATACTCTAACTGATTTGGTTAACGCCATGTTAGACACATTGGGTCTCCCCAAGGCATGGTGGGGGGAGGCGATATTGACAGCATGTCATGTCCTAAATCGAGTCCCCACAAAGAACAAAGAGATAACTCCATTCGAGGAATGGGAGAAGAAAAGGTTAAAACTCTCTTATCTTCGAACATGGGGTTGTTTGGCGAAAGTCAATGTTCCAATTCCAAAGAAGCGGAAGCTTGGACCAAAGACTGTGGATTGTGTTTTCCTGGGATATGCTTTTCGTAGCATTGGCTATAGATTCTTGGTTGTAAAATCTGAGGTACCTGACATGCATGTCGGTACGATCATGGAGTCGAATGATGCGACTTTCTTTGAAGATATCTTTCCCATGAAGGATATGGCTACCTCATCTAATCAGGAGATGCCTAGTTCATCGAATCAGGAACCAGTTACAATTACCGAACCTGCCATTTCGATGGAACACTTTGAAAGTCCTGCGGAGGAGAACAATGAAGTTCCTACTAGGAGCAAGAGACAGAGGACTTCAAAGTCCTTTGGTGATGATTTTCTTGTGTATCTCATAGATGACACTGCAAGTTCTGTTTCAGAGGCCTATGCATCTGAAGATGCTGACTACTGGAAGGAAGCAGTTCATAGCGAGATGGATTCCATCTTGGCGGATGAAACTTGGGAGATAACTGATCGTCCTTATGGGTGCAAACCTATAGGATGCACATGGGTATTCAAGAAGAAGCTTAGGCCTGATGGTACTATCGAAAAGTACAAGGCTCGGCTCGTGGCTAAGGGTTATACCCAAAAGGAAAGTGAAGACTTCTTTGATACTTACTCACCTGTGGCTCGACTGACCACTATTCGAGTTCTACTTTCACTAGCTGCCTCACATGGTCTTCTCGTTCATCAAATGGATGTTAAGACTGCTTTCCTAAATGGAGAGTTGGATGAGGAAATTTATATGGAACAACCAGATTGTTTGTAATAGATGGCTAGGAAGGGAAAGTGTGCAAGTTGCTGAAGTCTTTGTATGGACTCAATCAAGCACCCAAACAGTGGCATGAGAAGTTCGAAAGAACTTTAACAGCTGCAGGCTTTGTTGTGAACGAAGCTGACAAATGTGTGTACTATCGCCATGGTGGGGGCGAGGGAGTTATGCTTTGCTTGTATGTTGATGACATACTAATTTTCGGAACAAATCTGAATGTTATTAAGGAGGTCAAGGATTTCCTATCTCACTGTTTTGAGATTAAGGATTTAGGAGTGGCTGATGTCATTCTGAACATCAAGTTGTTGAGAGATGATGATGGTGGGATTACATTGCTTCAATCTCACTATGTGGAAAAGATCTTGAGTCGCTTTGGCTATAGTGACTGCAAGCCCTCTCCAACACCATATGATGCTAGCGTGCTGCTTTGAAAGAATCGAAGAATTGCTAGAGATCAATTGAAGTATTCTCAGATTATTGGCTCGCTTATGTACTTAGCCAGTGCTAGAAGACCTGACATCTCTTTTGCTGTTAGCAAACTGAGCCGGTTTGTCTCAAAACCAGGAGATGTGCATTGGAAAGCTCTAGAGAGAGTATTGCATTATTTGAAAGGCACTGCAAATTATGGAATTCACTACACTGGGCATCCAAAGGTGCTTGAAGGGTATAGTGACTCAAACTGGATCTCAGATGCTGATGAGATAAAGGCCACGAGCGGTTATGTATTCACTCATGGAGGTGGCGCTGTTTCTTGGAAGTCTTGCAAGCAGACCATCTTAACGAGGTCAACAATGAAAGCAGAACTCACAACACTAGATACAGCTACGGTCGAAGCAGATTGGGTTCGCCTGCTCTTGAATGACTTGCCGGTAGTTGAGAAACCAGTACCGGGTATCCTTATGAACTGCGACAATCAAACTGTGATCACGAAAGTGAACAGCTCAAAGGATAACATGAAGTCATCAAGACACGTTTAGAGAAGGTTAAAGTCTGTCAGGAAAAATAAGAAACTCCGGAGTTATTGCATTGGATTATATCCAAACGTCTAAAAATCTGGCAGATCCTTTTACTAAGGGTCTATCACGTAATGTGATAGATAATGCATCGAGGGAGATGGGTATGAGACCCACAATATGAGTTGCTCACAGTGGTAACCTATTCTTTGTGATCAGAGAACCCGTGAATTAGATGTGGAAGACAAGCTGTTGGTCAACTGGGAGGAGAGTGCCCTTACCTTTAAAAATACCACTCCATGAAGATGCAATACTTTCCTAATCTGCATGGCAGGTTGATGTATATCTTAATGTGTTCTAAGTGGCTCTTTGAAGCGGAGATGTTGTCCTGCAGAACATCTTTTGAAGAACGCACCTATATGAGTCTGATTGTTAAACATCGCAATCTATGAGAGTAGGGTTCTCTCTAGTAAACTCATGAAAGGTCTCGGAGTATGACGCATAAGCTCCACCCGCGGGGAAGACCCACAGTAGCCACGTATCGGCAAGGCTTTATGTGAAGCTAGATTCGCAGAAAACTAGCAGTTCAAGGCCTAGTCCACTATTCAAGTTGCTTACTAGTGTAGCATAGAGTTCTAGGTGGAAGTTCAACTTAACAGTCTCCACTGCAGTACCGATATATAAAACAGTGTTTTGGAACCAAAGGCAAATTTTGTGTGCCTCTGGGATCTGGTGGGGGGTTGCTGGAATTTTGTCTATTTTGGGCCTAGCCCAATAGCAGTTTCAGAATTTCCTATAAATCCTAGAGGCCCACGCAGCCCATTCGTGCAAGGCAAGAGGTGGAACTAAAGTTTAGTCCCACATTGCTAGTTTAGAGGGAGTTGGACCTCTTTATAAGTGAGGTTCTTTCCCCACATGTATGAGCATGAGAACAAGAGGGACATCCACGCGCGCTCCTCCTCCACCGCCCGCCTCGCCAAGCCACGCCTCGTCACGATGCGCCGCGCCGCGGGTTGCGGGAATGAGCCGAGCCGATGTCTAAATTTTTTCCAAGCACAACGGGTATACGAATGGTCACATGAGAGCTGAAACGTTTTGTCCATAGTGGAGCCTGAATACGAACATTGCACCTCTTCGCGTGCTGCCTGTTCGTTTCGTCTCCCTCCGTTGCTTCACCTCCCGTCGCAGCCTGTTCATGTCCTTCTCCTGTGCCTATATAAGAGAGGTCGCTCCTCTCTAGAGAGACACAATAGAATCTCTTCCTCCTCTCGCCACAAGTTCCTGAGCACTGCGCTGCTGTTACGTTCTTCCTCATCCCGGCTTGCGGCGTGCACCGCAGGTCGGGACAGTAGGCCTCCGGAACCGCACCTTTTGAGTCCTATACGGGTGAAGGGTGATAAGGTTTTTGGGGAGCGCTCTGCGCGACTACTGACTTCTTCGTCACGGATGCCCCAGACTCCGACGACTACTTCCCCGACGACGACTACTTCCCCGACGTCAACAACCTCCTCGACGAGATGGAGGACACCGACCCCAAGTCCAGTGCCTCTACTCCGGCTGCTGTCCCGTACGTGTTCTTGTTTTTCCTGTTAGAGATCCTGCCACAGTTCCTTCTTCTAGTGTTTACCCTACACATGTTAGGATCCACCTCATATATGCATCTTGATGTACTGTCTGCTCGAGAGATGATCGTTTCTAGCTCATATATGCAGATGTTATTTACCTTCACTTTGTCAAATCGCATGACTTGTTTTATCATTGCTATAATAGTCATGTTTTATCTAGTATTCCTGTTAATAAAATCATTCGATAAATTGCTCATATTTCCAACAATATTGACTCCGGCGACGGCGAGTGGGTGGTCAGGCGACCTCTCAGGGGCTCCGGCGATGATGGAATTCTTGCTACAGCCAATAAACAGGTAGGGATCTGTTCCATTACCTATTCTTTTCCATAGTTTTCACTGGTATTTTGGGGACCGATCTACATTGTGTCGATGCAAAATTTGTGGGGAATGAGTAGAACTCTGCTGGAGGAGGTGAACAATAAATATGGGTCAATGGAACCCGTGCGGTTCCTAGTCGCTGCACCGGCGGAGGTTGATGCTGCAGCCCCGGCCGCTTCAAGTGCAGATGGCCAGATCTATCAGCCGGACGCGGCAGACGCGGACAATGTTCAGGGGTCCGAGTACTCGATAGAGCAGTTGGACCCAAAAACACCAGGATGGAGGCAAAGGTACTGAACCCTAGCCTATGAATTGCACGATGATTTGATAGTGTTATTTGCAATTGTTCTAGTGAGGTATGCAATTAGGTACTGATAAAAAGATGTTGCAGACTAGAAATAACCTTGATTTAACTTTCAGTATGGCTGTGGTAATATTGCACAAAATGAATAGTTTAGAATATATCAGTGAATCCATGGGGATGAACACTCAGATATGTTGGGGAGTGAAAATTCTTAGCAATTGACTGTAACTGAAACCATACCGGTTGTTTTTGTGCTGTCACTGGGCAGGGTGCGTGTGGGTGCTGCTGCTATAGTTAGGCCTCCTTGCGTAGACAGGGTCACGGCGCTGGAGAAGACTGTGAGGGACTTTGCAGAGCATCCAGGTGACATAGTTATGGTGCCAAAGATTGGAACAAGCTTTGACACCCTCGGATAAGCTTATGACTTTTACAATTTGTACTCACAGAGAAAGGATTTGGTATTCGATACGAAAAATGTAGGCTAAATGATACAAAGTGTAGGGGCGGGAGGGGGTACGAGATCGACAATGTTTTTTTTATGGTTTGGGTGTCCTCGAGAGTTGGTCTAGCGAGAGGGGGTTGATCGACGTCCCCCTCTCGAACCCTCGGCGATCCTCGACCCTCGACCCTCGAACCCTCGGCGATCGTCAATTCTCGATCCTCGACCCTCGACCCCTCGTCAACCCTCAACCCTCATCCCCTCGGCGACCCTTGACCCTCTACCCTAGTTCCGATCCTTGACCGCTCGGATTCTCTTAACCTTTAAGGGATTTAACAAGATGGCGCCATTCTGGATATGCAGAAAATAAATGGTCCCTATTTTTCCTAATCTCATCTACCTTTCTATATGTCATGTCTTCTAGTGTCAAAGGATTCAATACTTTGACACAAGAGAACTTGCACATATAGAATGGTAGATGAGATCAGAAAAATAGGGACCAACTTATAATTATGTACATCCATAATGGGGGCATTCTTGATAAATCTCTTATAAATCTCAAGAGAGTTTGTCGGGTAGGGGCGGGAGGGGGTACGAGATCGACAACGTTAAACGGAGACTTGTGCACGTCCATAATGGGGGTATTGTTGTTAAACGAAGACCCGCGATCCTCGACCCTCGACCCCTTGACCCTCGACCCTCGACCCCTTGACCCTCGACGACCCTCGACCCCTCGACGACCCTCGACCCTCGACGACCCTCGACCCTCGACCCCTCGATGACCCTCGACCCTCGATGACCCTCGACCCCTAGACGACCCTCGACCCTCGACCCCTCGACGACCCCCGATCCCTCGACGACCCTCGCCCCCTCGACAGCCCTCGACCCTCGATGACCCTCGACCCCTCGACGACCCTCGACCCTCGACCCCTCAACGACCCTCGACCCCTCGGCAACCCTCGACCCTCTACCCTAGTTTCCGACACCCTAGTTCCCGACATCCTCTTTTTTTTGTTTTTTCCTCTTCTTATTATTTTCTTCTTCTTCCTTCTTCCTTCTATTCCTTCTATTCCTTCTTCCTTATTTTGAAGAGAAGTAATAAATCATATCCTGGGGACTACACACACACCCAGGAGCAAGAGAATTAAACCATATCTTAGCATCACCCTTTAATGAGAAAGGAAACAATTTAAGAATATAGTAATAGCAAAAAAAATTCCTCATGAGTGAATAGGTGGCTGAAGGAGTCCTGGATTAGGGGGTGTCCGGACAGCCGAATTATCATCGTCAGCCGGACTCCAAGACTATGAAGATACAAGATTGAAGACTTCGTCCCGTGTCCGGATGGGACTTTCCTTGGCGTGGAAGGCAAGCTTGGCGATACGGATATGTAGATCTCCTACCATTGTAACCGACTCTGTGTAACACTAGCCCTCTCCGGTGTCTATATAAACCGGAGGGTTTTAGTCCGTAGGACACAACCATTACAACAATCATACCATAGGCTAGCTTCTAGGGTTTAGCCTCCTTGATCTCGTGGTAGATCCACTCTTGTACTACCCATATCATCAATATCAATCAAGCAGGAGTAGGGTTTTACCTCCATCGAGAGGGCCCGAACCTGGGTAAAAACATCGTGTCCCTTGTCTCCTGTTACCATCCGCCTAGACACATAGTTCGGGACCCCCTGCCCGAGATCCGCCGGTTTTGACACCGACATTGGTGCTTTCATTGAGAGTTCCTCTGTGTCATCATCGATAGGCTTGATGACTTCTTCAATCAATAACAACGCTGTCCAAGGTGAGACTTTTCTCCCCGGACAGATCTTCGTGTTCGGCGGCTTCGCACTGCGGGCCAATTCACTTGGCCATCTGGAGCAGATCGAAAGCTACGCCCCTGGCCATCAGGTCAGGTTTGGAAGCCTAAACTTCACGGCTGACATCCGCGGAGACTTGATCTTCGATGGAGTCGAGCCACAGCCGAGCGTGCCGCACTGTCACGATGGGCATGATCTAGCTCTACCGCCGGACAGTATCTTGGAGGCCGCACACGAATCTGCTCCGACCCATAGTTTGGAGCCGATCGCGCATATCGAGGACGGGTGGCTGGACACCGCCTCGGGGGCTGCAACTTCCACGGTGATAGAGCCGAATACTGATCTTGTCCCTTATAAAGCTCGTGACTCCGAGGCGCCGGACTCCTTGCTGGACTCCGAACCTCCTGCGCCCCTGCCAATCAAATCGGATTGGGCACCGATTATGGAGTTCACCGCCGCGGACATCTTTCAGCACTCACCCTTTGGCGACATCCTAAATTCGCAAAAGCATCTCTCGTTATTAGGAGAACCCTGGCCGGACTGCGGTCGGGACGGTTGGGATGCGGACGACGAAGAAATTCAAAGCCCACCCAGCACCCACTTTGTAGCCACTGTCGATGATTTAACCGACATGCTAGACTATGACTCCGAAGACATCGACTGTATGGACGACGATGCCGGAGACGATCAAGAACCAGCGCCTACAGGGCACTGGAAGACCACCTCGTCATATGACATATACATGGTGGACACCCGAAAGGATGGGGACGGCGAAGAAGCAGCGGAGGCAGATTCCTCTAAGAAACAGCCCAAGCGCCGACGTCAGCGGCGCCGCTCTAAATCCCGCCACAGTAAGAATGGAGATTTCGGCACCGGAGATAATAACACCCCAGAGAGTGCCGAAGACAACCCCCTCCAGCAAGATTCAGCACAGGAGGACGGAGTAGCCAGTCCTCAGGAGAGAGCGGCAGACAAGGAGGACGAAAATTACATGCCTCCCTCCGAAGACGAGGCAAGCCTCAATGACGACGAATTTGTCGTGCCCGAGGATCCCGTCGAATAAGAGCATTTTAAACGCAGGCTAATGGCCACGGCGAATAGCCTAAAGAAAAAGCAGCAACAACTTCAAGCTGACCAAGACCTTGATCACCAGATGAGGAAGCATCCAAAAGCTACCCAAAACGCAAGCTGCTCCCCCGACTAGATGAGGAAGCATACAAACCTTGATCACCAGCGCACAATATGGCAGACCGACCACCCTGTGGTCGCGATAGAGAGGCATCTAGGCCCTCCATCAGAACCGTACCCCGGCACTTCTCGAAAAATACGAAGCCACGGGAGAATGCGCCGGACTTGCGAGATATATTGGAGGACAAGGCAAGACAATCCAGATCTATCTATGGATCACGTGGGCGCCCCACGACCCACGACGACCACCGTCGCGCCGGATACAACGACTCCAGCCGGGCCGAACACAGCAGACAACGCTCTCTCGAGCTACATCGCGATATTGCTCAATATAGAGGCGCCGCACACCCACTATGCTTCACAGACGAAGTAATGGATCATCAAATCCCTGAAGGGTTTAAACCCGTGAACATTGAATCTTATGATGGCACAACAGACCCCGCGGTTTGGATCGAAGATTATCTCCTTCACATCCATATGGCCCGCGGCGACGATCTCCACGCCATCAAGTACCTACCACTTAAGCTTAAAGGACCAGCTCGGCATTGGCTTAACAGCTTGCCAGCAGAGTCAATTGGGTGTTGGGAGGACCTGGAAGCCGCATTCCTCGACAACTTCCAGGGCACATATGTGCGACCACCAGATGCCGATGACCTAAGCCACATAATTCAGCAGCCAGATGAATCGGCCAGATAGTTCTGGACACTATTCTTAACAAAGAAAAATCAAATCATCGACTGCCCGGATGCAGAGGCCCTCGCAGCCTTCATACATAACATTCGCGACGAATGGCTGGCCCAGCACCTAGGACAGGAAAAGCCGAAATCCATGGCAGCCCTCACATCACTCATGACCCGCTTCTGTGCTGGAGAGGACAGCTGGCTAGCTCGCAGCAACAACCTTAGCAAAAATGCTGGCAGTCCGAATACTAAGGACCACAATGGCAGGTCGCGTCGAAACAAAAACAAACGCCGCGTTAACGGCGATAACAATGAGGATACGGCAGTTAACGCCGGATTCAGAGGCTCTAAACCCGGTCAACGGAAGAAGCCATTCAAAAGAACCACTTCGGGTCCGTCCAATTTGGACCGAATACTCGACCGCTCTTGCCAGATACATGGCACCCCCGAAAAGCCAGCTAACCACACCAACAGAGATTGCTGGGTATTCAAGCAGGCAGGCAAGTTAATTGCCAAAAACAATGACAAGGGGCTGCATAGCGACGACGAGGAGGAGACCAGGCCGCCGAAAAGTAGAGGACAGAAGGGTTTCCCCCAACAAGTGCGGACGGTAAATATGATATACGCAACCCACATACCCAAGAGGGAGCGGAAGCGTGCACTTCGGGACATATATGCGATGGAGCCAGTCGCCCCGAAGTTCAATCCATGGTCCTCTTGCCCGATCAGTTTTGATCGAAGGGACCACCCCACCAGTATCCGCCATGGCGGATTCGCCGCATTGGTTCTAGACCCAATCGTCGATGGATTTCACCTCACTAGAGTCCTAATGGATGGCGGCAGCAGCCTGAACCTGCTTTATCAGGATACAGTGTGCAAGATGGGCATAGACCCCTCAAGGATTAAACCTACAAAGACGACCTTCAAAGGCGTCATACCAGGTGTCGAGGCCAATTGTACAGGCTCGGTCACACTGGAAGTGGTCTTCGGACCCCCGGATAATTTCCAAAGCAAGGAGTTAATCTTCGACATAGTCCCGTTCCGCAGTGGCTATCACGCCCTGCTCGGACGAACCGCGTTTGCAAGGTTCAACGCGGTGCCGCATTATGCATACCTCAAGCTCAAGATGCCATGCCCTCGTGGGGTCATCACGGTCAACGGAAACACTGAACGCTCCCTCCGAACGGAGGAACACACAGCGGCTCTCGCGGCAGAAGTACAGAGCAGCCTCTTAAGGCAATTTTCGAGTCCGGCCGTTAAAAGACCGGACATGATTAAACGCGCCTGGAGTAACATACACCAAGACCCCCTGGCACGTTCTGAGAGCGCGTAGCAATGCGGCCCCAACCCTAGCCCTAGCATGATTGCAAGACCAACTTTTCGCGTACATCATTACGCTCTAGAGATACCTTGGTCATTGGGGGAGGGGCACGACCACGACAGGCCCAGAGTGCGGCTCAACCACACCAGGGGCTCCTAAGTGTGTCGCTCTTTCTCTTTTCCTTTTTTTATTTTATTTTATCCACAGGACTTCATTTACAAGAGGCCCTGTCCGGCAGTAGATCGGCCGAACTCACGATACAACAGCCAGGGAGGAACAAGGGCTATGACGAACACTCAGGTGGTCTCCATTACGAGCATTAAAACTGTTTATTACACCATTTCCGCAGCCCACCCCTGGAGGGGGACAAGTTTAAAATAGTCCACTCCCTTGCTTACCGCACTATTTGTATCATTCTGCACTCATGGCAGAATTCCCTGAATAAACAATGCATTACTTTTTATCTTATAATTGCATTCCTTTATATATATATGTTCATTTATGACATCTTTCATCCGTACAATTTGGTACGGTCGAATCCACCAGGGGCTTATGTTCCCCGCATTATGGTGTGAAGTCCGAACACTTTCACAAGTGCGGCACCCCGAACTTATAGCACTATATGCATCGGCTCCGAATCATGTCTTGTGTCAATAGTTGGGTTTGCCCGGCTCCCATGTTTTGGTACCTTACGTTCCGTTCCGTCAGCTAAGGTAGCACTGGGAGAACCAATGCGATTGCACCACGGTTGAGCTGGGCGAGCGCCTCAGTGGAGAAAGCTAAAACTGACTGTCATGGTAAGGCGAGAGCTGGTCGCTGTTCGAGAGGTCTTTTCGAGTCCCTAAAGACTTACGCCGCTTAGAGCAAAGAACCGGATAGTGTCCGGCCCAGGCGTGGATAGCGCCCCGAACTCGGTCTTTCGACACTAGGGGCTTCGCCGAAATTTAAAATTATAGAATTCTATGACTAAGTGAGAGTGTTCAAGCATTATAAGTCCGGTTGCCTTGTTCGTTGTGTTGAGTGCGTCCCTAGATGGACCCAAAAATGGGAACAAGAGTGCTCAAGTTTATCCCGAACACCCCAGCACTCGTGGCATGGGGGCTGAAGCCGACGACTTGCCATCTCTCAGATTTGATAAACGGCCGCACAGAAGGCAATATTTTAAATCAAACAAGCGTTGCTTAGCGCATATGAACAAAGTTTTCAGCGCACAGGATAACACATTGCGAGTCTACTCAAAAATTACATCTCTGGGGCACTCATTCGCAATCTTGCGGGCACCCTTCAGGACAGTCTTATAGTACATTTCGGGCGTATGATACTCCTTCCCCGCCAGCGGCGCGTCCGTCAAAAGCCTCTCAGCATCCAGCTTCCCCAGTGCACCTTTGCGCGGGCAAGGGCCCGACGGGCACCTTCAATGCAGGCGGAGCGCTTGATGACCTCCACCCAAGGGCACGCATCCACCAGCCACCGCACGAGGCCGAAGTAGCTCCCAGGCATGGCCTCTCCAGGCCACAGCCGGACTATGAGGCCCTTCATGGCCTGCTCAGCTACCTTGTGGAGCTCGACCAGCTGCTTCAGCTGGTCGCTAGGGGGCACCGGATGTCCGGCCTCAGCGTACTGAGACCAGAAGACCTTCTCCGTTGAGCTCCCCTCCTCAGCCCAATAGAATACGGCGGCATCGGACACGCTGCGAGGCAGATCTGCAAACGCCCCTGGAGAGCTCCGAATTCGGGTAAGTAACAGGTAATTTACATTCACATGCTTGCTTTGTATGAAAAATGCCTTACCCGCCGCTATCTTATTCACCGCCTCAATCTCCTGGAGGGACTTATGGGCCTCGGCCTTGGCGGCTTTGGCACTTTCAAGAGCCGAGGCAAGCTCGGACTCTCGAGTCTTTGAGTCGCGCTCCAAACTCTCATGCTTTTCCATGAGAGAATGGAGCTCTTGCCGCACCTCCGCCACCCGCGCCTCCTGCTTCTCTCGCTCCGCCCGTTCCGCGGCCGCATTGCATTCGGCCGCGGACACGGCCTTCTTTAGGGTCGCCACCTCGTTCGTGGCCCCTGCAGTACCCACGTTATCCTTGTTATTTTTATTGCAACCTAAATCCTTTTCTGTAAGGTAAAAATTTCAAAGTGGTGTCACTCACCTTCTTTGTCCTCGAGCTGCTTCTTGGCACGGCCGAGCTCTTGCTCAGACCGCTCGAGGTCCTGCTTCAAAGCACCGACCTCCGCAGTCAGTGCGGCAGAGGTCAGCAGTGCAGCCTGCAAACCCATATTGACATAATTTTTTAGCAATCCTGCGTATATCTTTTTTAGATCCTCAGTCCGGCTTTTCTTTCCGAACACCGAACCGAGCATCAGGGGCTACTGTCTATGCGGTATTACATTACATATTTTAAACTTCTTACCTCAAGGTCTGTTAGAAGGCTACTGCAGGCTTCGGTCAGCCCGCTCTTGGCGAGCTGAACCTTCTGAATCACCGCACTCATGATAGTGCGGTGCTCTTCCTTGATGGAAGCGCCGTTGAGCGCCTCCAACAAGTTGTCCGGCGCCTCCGGTTGGACAGAGGTTGCCGGTGTCACGGTCTTGCCCTTCTTGCGAAGGAGCCGCCTGCCGGACTCCGGAACCACTGCAGGTTCCGGCGCGGAGTCCGGCACGAAGTCCGGGAGGTTTCCTTGCGGCACCTCCGGAGCCTCCCCCTCCTGGCGGGCCCCCTCCTGGGATCCCCCCTCGGCGTCCTCAGTATCGCGAGGGGTGGAGGCGGTCGGAATGGAATCTACATCCGACGGGGCCAAGGACCCGCTAGATGAAGTGGGAAGATCCTCCTCGGCCGGGCTACAGATAGTATGCGGCATTAGAAGGACACTGTGTGGCACGAAAAAGAAATTACAAATCACTCAGGAGTCCGGATACTTACGATCTTGCCAGGGGCTTGGCCCTTGAGGGCCACTCCTCGTCGCCGTCATTGGCATTGGCGAAGCCGTCCGGGGGAAGGGTCCTTCCCCTCTTGGACCCTTCGGCCTCCCCCGTTGGGGAAGCCTTCCTTTTCCTCTCTCCCCCCTCTAGGGGAGAGTCTTCTTCCTCCTCCTCGCCTTTTGGGGAGGAGTCCGCCTCGGAGTCATCGGACACCTGAAAACGAGAACTCTTTTGAGTACCCGTGGCCTCCTTCTTGGCCTTCTTCTCTGGCACCACATGCGGTGCCGGAACCAGCAGCCCCGATAGACGGGCGTCTACTGGGTTTTCTGGCATGGGAGCCGGATAGATGATCTGCTCGGCCTTCTTCATCTAGTCCTGTCAAAGGACAAGGGAGATTAAATCCCGCGTAAGGTCGAACTATTAAAAACAAGTGTCCCTTAAAGGGGTAGAATCACTTACCTCGTCAGCTGGACGCTGCGAGTGAAATCCGCGATCTTCAGTGGCGGATGCGGGAGCTTTGGCGCCCTTGAAAAGCACCTTCCAGGCATCCTCGTAGCTAGTGTCGAAGAGCATGCTCAAGGTTTGGTGCTGTGTCGGATTGAACTCCCACAATTTAAATGCCCGTTCTTGGCACGGGAGAATCCGGCGGATGATCATGACTTGGACCACGTTGACAAGCTTGACCTTCTTGTTCACCAGCTTCTGGATACAGGCTTGGAGTCCGGTCAGCTCCTCCGAATCACCCCAGGTCAGGCCACTCTCCTTCCAAGAGGTGAGCTGCGTGGGGATTCCGGATCTAAATTCGGGGGCTGATGGATTCATATACCTAGGGTAGGGTCATAGGCCTGACCTGAATGCCCTACCCTAGGACAGCTTTAGAAGAGATCACCTTCCAGTCGACCAACTAAGAACCCACTCGACTGGAAGAAGGACTCGACTATGGAGATTCACTCGACCATAGAGATACACTCGACCATGAAGATACACTCGACCACCAGAAGGTCAGAAGGCACTCCGTACTGCAACGGTCTGTAATTGAATAGACTTAATGATAGTTAAGGCATTTTATGTGGGGCGTTACCAGTAACTCCCCAGACTTAATACACTTTAAACCCTTCATTACGTGGGCTGGTAGGGGTCCTGGCGTACTCTATATAAGCCACCCCCCTCCACAGGCAGAAGGGTTCGGACTCTTGTAACACCTATACACATAATCCACTCGACCGCCTCAGGGCTCCGAGACGTAGGGCTTTTACTTCCTCCGAGAAGGGCCTGAACTCGTACATCGCTTGTGTTTACAACTTCTCCATAGCTAGGACCTTGCCTCTCCATACCTACCCCCCACTCTACTGTCAGACTTAGAACCACGACAGTTGGCGCCCACCATGGGGCGGTGTTTTAGCGATTTTGTAGAGAAGTTGCAGTATTTCCGAATACTTTCATCATGATGACTGCTGGAGTTTTGGTCGAAGGGCGCGAGATCCGTCTTGGCGCTCTCACCTTCGTCATTGACGACTCCGCGTGGCTCCAGGAGGCTCCACTCGACGTTGCTGCGCTCCCCGTCCGCGGTGCGACGCATTTTCG
This sequence comes from Triticum timopheevii, assembly GCA_963921465.1. Taxonomy (NCBI): domain Eukaryota; kingdom Viridiplantae; phylum Streptophyta; class Magnoliopsida; order Poales; family Poaceae; genus Triticum; species Triticum timopheevii. The sequence goes on from OY997270.1 coordinate 615,403,140, forward strand.
CGCATGTGTCCGCGACGTTCTGCTGCGGCAACCGTCGGCCCCCTATCGGTCGACTCCTTTATCGGTCGCCCGCCCGGTCTCCCACCAGCGCAAGCGCTCTGGTCGGTCGAGGCTTCAGCAGTGGGTGAAACACGCGGTGGCTCACCACGTGGCCATCGCACAAGTTGCGGCAATCGAGCCCGACGAATCTCTCTACGGCATGTTCGATCTGTCGACTGGCTCCGTAGAGACTGCATCCGAGTGCGATAGCAGTGATCCAGCGGCGGAAATTCTCATGGTCGACGGGCTCCGCAGTCCTCCTGGCTTTGCCCATGGCGGTGGAGCAGGCGGCGGAGGTAGCCCCGCACAGGACCACGAAGAGTACCAGCCCGAGGCACTCGACTCTCTGCAGAGAGAGGAGCTTCGCCGCAGGAACATGGATGCCCTGCATACTCCTATTACGGGAGAAACCCCCGAGGCTCGCGCCTTGGAGGAGGCACGTTTGGCCAATGTGGCTGAACGCGCTCGTCTGGAGAACCTTCAGCGAGCACTCGACGAGCGCGCGCGGCAACGAGTCCCCGAAGCCAGTTGACGTCGACTCTTCCCACCGACTCAGGTATACCGCACGCCAATTCAGAATTTAGCAGCTGCAACCCATATAGCAGAGTCCATCCAGCCTTCACAGTCGGAAGCTGGGAGAGGCTTGATGCAGATCAGAGATTTGCTCCGAGCAGCTGGGGACCAGAACTCAGCCGTGTCGCAGTCGCGCAACAGAATTCACAGTCGATCCGTCGCTGCGAATACGGTTCAGTCGGCTCACAGTCCTAGATCGCCTTCGCGGCGGGAAGGACGCGACAACCAGCGTGATCAGCATGGAGACCGACACGACCGAGATGACAGGCGTCGAGTGCCCGTTTCCCCTCCGAGGGAAGGGTCTTACGCTCCTCGCCGACAGGATGACAGGCGTCAGTTCAGTGTGGGGCGAAGGGTTCCAGTCGACCCCAGGGGGCCAGGCTTCGACGCGCGATCCATTATCGTGCAAAGCTTGGTCGACCGGAACAGAGCCCATCGAGGTGGACCCGAGAGAGATGCACCCACGAGCAGTCGATTGCATGTTTCTGGTCTAGAGTGTTTTAGCAGGGCTGTCAGAGCCGTAGTGATTCCCCCCAATTTCAGGTTGGCGACAGGAGTCAGCAAGTTCACTGGAGAGTCCAAGCCTGAAACTTGGCTCGAGGATTACCGAGTGGCTGTTCAGATTGGCGGCGGGAATGATGAGGTGGCCATGAAGCATTTGCCCCTTATGCTGGAAGGTTCAGCCAGAGCGTGGTTGAATCAGTTACCTCCTAGCAGTATTTACACTTGGGAAGACTTGTTCCGAGTGTTCGTCAGAACTTTTGAAGGAACCTGCAAGCGACCAGCTGGTTTGACAGAGCTGCAAGTTTGTGTGCAGAAGCCCAATGAGACTCTCAGAGAGTATATTCAGAGGTGGATCACTCTGCACCATACTGTGGAAAATGTGTCTAATCATCAAGCAGTCTGCGCCTTCAAAGATGGCGTCAAAAACAGAGAATTGAGTCTGAAGTTTGGTCGAACCGGAGACATGACTCTGAGTCGGATGATGGAGATTGCTACCAAGTACGCAAATGGTGAGGAAGAGGACCGACTCCGAAGCGGCAAGTTTAAGCCAAGTCAGTCGGAGAAGGGAAATTCCAGTCGGAACAGAAGCGGAAAGCCGAGCCAGCAGCTCCTGGAGAGGCTCTGGCCGTAACTCAGGGAAAGTTCAAAGGGAAGCCAAAAGGATCCTGGAATCCTAAGAAAGTAAAGGATAAAGAAGGAAACGACGTGATGGATATGCCATGCCACATCCACACGAAGAAAGATGAAGAGGGCAACATTATTTACCCAAAGCACACCACTCGCCAGTGTCGACTCCTGATCTAGCAGTTTCAGGGAAAACAGTCTAAGGACAAGGAGAAAGAGTCAAACAAGGCCGGAGACAAAGAGGACAGTGAGGAAGAATATCCACATATCAACTCCACTCTGATGATCTTCGCGGATGTGGAAAGCAAGAGTCGACTGAAAGTCATTAACCGTGAGGTGAATATGGTTGCCCTAGCAAAACCAAGTTATCTGAAATGGTCCCAAACACCCATCACATTCGACCAATCTGATCACCCGACTCATATTGCCACCCCTGGGAGGCAAGCTTTGGTGGTCGATCCAGTTGTCGAAGGCACTCGACTGACGAAAGTGTTGATGGACGGTGGCAGTGGGCTGAACTTGTTATATGCAGACACACTGAAGGGAATGGGCATTCCGATGTCCCGATTGAGCACCAGCAACATGAGTTTCCACGGAGTCATACCAGGGAAGAAAGCCAACTCACTCGGCCAAATAGCCCTGGACGTGGTTTTTGGCGACTCAAAACATTTTCGCAAGGAAAAGTTGACCTTTGAGGTAGTGGATTTTCAGAGCGCGTACCACACCATTTTGGGGAGGCCCGCCTACGCACGGTTCATGGCTCGACCATGTTACGTGTACCTCAAACTGAAAATGCCAGGTCCCAAAGGGGTGATCACTGTCACCGGCGATCGGAAAAAGGCAGAAGAGTGCTTTCAGAAGGGCTCAAAGATTGCCGATTCCCAGGTGACAGCGGTCGAGTTCGAAGAATACAAGCAAAACGCAGATCCGAGTGATTTGTTGCGATCCAAGAAACCAGCCACAGAATCTGCATTTCAGTCGTCTGGTGAGACGAAGCCTGTTCATATTCACCCTACCGACCCCGATGCAGCCCCGACCCACATCTCCACGACACTCGACCCGAAATAGGAAGAAGCGCTCATCCAGTTCCTCCGTGAGAACTGGGACATTTTTGCATGGAAGCCAGCTGACATGCCAGGTGTTCCCAGGGGACTGGCTGAGCATCACCTCAGAGTCGACAAATCAGCAAAGCCAGTCAAAGAGCATCTTCGGCGGTCCGCCGTCCAGAAGAGAAAAGCTATCGGTGAGGAAGTGGCTCGACTGTTGGTGGCCGGATTTATCCGAGAGATATACCACTCCGAGTGGCTCGCTAATGTCGTCATGGTTCCCAAGAAGGACAAGTCACTCCGCATGTGCATTGACTTCAAGCACATCAATCGGGCCTGCCCAAAAGATCATTTCCCTCTCCCTCGCATAGATCAAATTGTTGACTCGACCGCGGGATGTGAGAGATTGTCTTTTTTAGACGCATATTCCGGGTATCATCAGATCCGTCTGTACGGACCCGATGAAGTAAAAACAGCTTTCATCACTCCATTCGGGTGCTTCTGCTATATCACCATGCCATTCGGCCTCAAGAATGTCGGAGCCACATTTATGCGTATGATTCAGAAGTGTCTTCTCACTCAAATCAGTCGGAATGTGGAAGCGTATATGGATGATATCGTCGTTAAGTCGCGAAAAGGTTCCGACCTGCTTGCTGACCTCGCCGAAACATTTGCCAACCTCAGAAGGTACGATATCAAGCTCAATCCATCGAAGTGCACATTCGGAGTTCCTGGTGGAAAGTTACTCGGTTTTCTCGTTTCCGAGCGAGGAATCGACGCAAATCCAGAGAAGATCGGCACTATTCTACGAATGAAACGCCCTGTGCGAGTGCACGATGTCCAGAAGCTTACTGGATGCTTGGCCGCATTAAGTCGATTCATCTCACGACTTGGTGAAAAGGCATTGCCTCTTTACCGACTGATGAAGAAGGCAGACAAGTTCGAGTGGACTCCAGAAGCTGATGCAGCGTTTGCCGAGCTAAAAGCTCTGCTCTCCACCCAGCCGGTGCTTGCTGCTCCAATCAGCAAAGAGCCTTTGTTGCTTTATATTGCAGCCACAGGACAAGTCGTCAGTACAGTACTTACGGTCGAGCGGGAAGAAGAAGGAAAAGCCTTCAAAGTTCAGCGCCCAGTGTACTATTTGTCTGAAGTTTTGACTCCATCCAAGCAGAGATATCCTCATTATCAGAAGCTTGTGTATGGAATATACATGACCACGAAGAAGGTTGCTCATTATTTCTTTGATCATTCTATCACAGTCGTCAGCGACGCTCCACTATCAGAGATTCTGCACAACAGAGATGCAACTGGTCGAGTGGCGAAATGGGCGATTGAACTTCTTCCCCATGATATCAAGTTTGAGGCAAAGAAAGCCATTAAGTCCCAGGCAATAGCAGATTTCCTCGCCAAGTGGATTGAACAACAGCAGCCGACTGAAGTTCACTCGGAGCATTGGACCATGTTCTTCGATGGCTCTAAGATGCTGAATGGTTCTGGTGCTGGGGTGGTTCTGGTTTCCCCCAGAGGAGATAAGCTTAGATATGTGCTCCAGATTCACTTTGATTCCTCCAACAATGAGGAAGAGTATGAGGCCCTTTTATATGGATTGCGCATGGCCATCTCACTCGGCGTCCGTCGCCTGATGGTTTATGGCGATTCAGATTTAGTGGTCAACCAGGTGATGAAGGAGTGGGACGTGAGAAGCCCAGCCATGACTGGATACTGCAATGCAGTGAGGAAGCTGGAAAAGAAGTTCGAGGGGTTGGAGCTCCATCACATCCCCCGACTGAAAAATCAAGCAGCAGATGATCTGGCAAAGATAGGTTCCAAAAGAGAAGCCATTCCGAGTGGTGTGTTTTTGGAGCATATACACTCACCGTCAGTTAAAGAAGATCCCTTCACAGAGGAAGCTCCACAACCCAAGAGTGCCACAGATCCGACTGAGGTTGAGGTCCCAGCAGTGGTCGACTTGGTCATGGAGGTTTTAGTGGTCATTCCCGACTGGACAATTCCCTATATGGCATATATCCTGAGAAAAGAGCTCCCAGAAGAGGAGGAAGAGGCTCGGCAGATCGTCCGTCGGTCCAAAGCCTTTACCGTTATCAAAGGACAGCTGTATAGAGAAAGCCCGACTGGGGTTGGTCAAAAATGCATAACGCCAGAAGAAGGTCGAATCATTCTCAATGATATCCACTCAGGGACCTGTGGTCACCATACGTCCTCTCGGACCATTGTAGCCAAAGCATACCGAGCTGGATTTTACTGGCCAAGAGCGAATGAGATGGCAAAGGAAATAGTGGACAAGTGCGAAGGATGTCAATTCTACTCCAATATGTCACATAAGCCCGCGTCAGCTCTTAAGACCATTCCACTCGTTTGGCCATTCGCAGTATGGGGGTTAGATATGGTCGGTCCCTTGAGAACAGGTCAAAGTGGTTTCACGCACGTACTGGTCGCAGTCGACAAGTTCACAAAGTGGATCGAGGCTAAACCGATCAAGAATCTTGACGCCGGTACTGCAGTTACCTTCATCAGGGAGCTGACGTTCAGATATGGAGTTCCGCACAGCATCATTACGGATAATGGGTCGAACTTTGACTCAGAAGAATTCAAGGATTTCTGTAACGCTCAAGGCACACGAGTCGACTACGCTTCAGTCGCTCACCCCCAGTCGAATGGACAAGCGGAGCGAGCCAATGGCTTACTCCTCAAGGGTTTAAAACCCCGACTGATGCGTGACCTCAAGCACGCGGCTGGAGCATGGGTCGATGAACTTCCTTCGGTGCTTTGGGGTTTGCGAACCACACCCAATCGGTCGACTGGAAGAACTCCATTCTTTTTGGTCTATGGAGCTGAAGCAGTCTTGCCGAGTGATCTTCTTCACAATGCTCCTCGAGTTGAACTCTACAACGAAGCAGAAGCTGAGCAAGCGCGTCAGGACGCAGTCGACCTTCTAGAGGAAGAAAGGGAGATGGCTCTGATCCGATCGACCATCTATCAACAAGACTTGCGCCGCTTTCACGCCAGGAATGTGAGGGGTCGAGCCTTCCAAGAGGGAGATCTAGTTCTCCGAGTGGATCAGCAGAAACAGCATAAGCTCGCTCCTTCTTGGGAAGGACCCTTCATCGTCACTAAAGTTCTCCACAACGGGGCTTATCGTCTCTACAACGTCGAACACAACATCGAAGAGCCCCGAGCTTGGAATGCGGATCTGCTCCGCCCGTTTTACACTTAAAAGTTTTCCACTCGGATGAGTTGTAATAAAATACTTCTGTAGTTCATGGATCTCGAAATAATAGTGCCATAATTCCTTCATAACTTTTGTCACTTTTTCCCCCAGTGGGTGGCTTAGTCGCGAATCTGTTTCGCCTAAGTTTATAAAAATCCTACCAAGTGGTAAGCCAGACTTCCACTCGGGACGCTTAGCCGCGAATCCGTTTCGCCTAAGTTATAAAAAATCCTACCGAGTGAAGAGCAAACCTCTCACTCGGGGGCTTAGCTGCAGCCCAGTGCTCGCCTAAGTTATAAAAAATCCTACCAAGTGAAGAACAAACCTCTCACTCGGAGGCTTAGCTGCAGCCCAGCGCTCGCCTAAGTTATAAAAAATCCTACCGAGTGAAGAGCAAACCTCTCACTCGGGGGCTTAGCTGCAGCCCAGTGCTCGCCTAAGGTATAAAAAATCCTACCGAGTGAAGAGCAAACCTCTCGCTCGGAGGCTTAGCTGCAGCCCAGCGCTCGCCTAAGTTATAAAAAATCCTACCGAGTGAAGAGCAAACCTCTCGCTCGGAGGCTTAGCTGCAGCCCAGCGCTCGCCTAAGTTATAAAAAATCCTACCGAGTGAAGAGCAAACCTCTCACTGGGGAGCTTAGCTGCAGCCCAGTGCTCGCCTAAGTTATAAAAAATCCTACCAAGTGAAGAACAAACCTCTCACTCGGAGGCTTAGCTGCAGCCCAGCGCTCGCCTAAGTTATAAAAAATCCTACCGAGTGAAGAGCAAACCTCTCACTCGGGGGCTTAGCTGCAGCCTAGTGCTCGCCTAAGGTATAAAAAATCCTACCGAGTGAAGAGCAAACCTCTCGCTCGGAGGCTTAGCTGCAGCCCAGCGCTCGCCTAAGTTATAAAAAATCCTACCGAGTGAAGAGCAAACCTCTCGCTCGGAGGCTTAGCTGCAGCCCAGCGCTCGCCTAAGTTATAAAAAATCCTACCGAGTGAAGAGCAAACCTCTCACTCGGAGGCTTAGCTGCAGCCCAGCGCTCGCCTAAGTTATAAAAAATCCTACCGAGTGAAGAGCAAACCTCTCACTCGGGGGCTTAGCTGCAGCCCAGTGCTCGCCTAAGTTATAAAAAATCCTACCGAGTGAAGAGCAAACCTCTCACTCGGGGGCTTAGCTGCAGCCCAGTGCTCGCCTAAGGTATAAAAAATCCTACCGAGTGAAGAGCGAACCTCTCACTCGGAGGCTTAGCTGCAGCCCAGCGCTCGCCTAAGTTATAAAAATCCTACCGAGTGAAGAGCAAACCTCTCACTCGGAGGCTTAGCTGCAGCCCCGCGCTCGCCTAAGGAATAAGAATCCTACCGAGTGAAGAGCAAACCTCTCACTCGGCGGTTTAGCTGCGGCCCAGTGCTCGCCTAAGGAATAAGTTGACTGCAGTGGGCATCTTGCTGTGAACCTGCAAAAGACAATTCGAACCAAGATAATCATATCCAAACATCAAATCCAAGTTTAGGTCGATACCTAAAGGAACCGAGAGTTCTCAGGCACTGAGCCTGTTAAGGTTTACCAGTTACAATTACACTCGGCATACCGAGGCAAATTTAAAGTGTTGGGCTTAAAGAAAGTTTTTTACCCCTCCTGTGGAGGGCTGGAAGGAGCAACAAACTCGTCGAGGTCGATCCCGTCTGCAATCCGGGTAGCAGCAGCGATGAAAGTTTCCATGAAGGACCTGAAGTCGTGTTTCTTAGTGTTGGCCACTCGGAGAGCCGCCAGCTTCTCTTCTCGTGCGTCCTTGCAGTGGACTCGGGCCAGACACAGGGCAACATCTGCGCCGCACCGAGCCGAGGACTTCTTCCACTCTTGCACTCGGTCGGGGACTGCGTTTAGTCGAGCCATCAACGACTCGAGGTCATTCTGAAGTGTCGCCCCGGGCCAAAGCGTCGAGTCGATGCGAGAAGTGGCGGCCTTCAGCCTTGCAAGATAGTCCACGACAGCTGCAACATGAGACTCCAGCCGGAAGACATTCATGGCGACTTCATCATTCACGGGAGAATTGACAGGATCAAGGTTCAGCTCCAACTGGCTAGTCTCATCTTCAAAGTTCCGATAGAATTCTGCAAGGACAAAACACCGAGTCAAGGCAATGGTCGAATGGAAGCATCACAGTTGAAAATGCTGGTCGAGTGAAACGTTTACCTTCGAGCATAAGGAACAGTTTCTTAGCAAGACCGCCCAGGAAGCTTTCAAGGTCATTCTTCTTCCCAGTCAATTGGTTGATCTTCTCGGTCAGGGTAGTCTTGTCAGCTTTCAGTCGGTCAACATCCTTGGAGGCAATCGCCAGAGCAGTTTTCAGATTGTGATTTTCCTGTTCAAGCTTGGTGACTGAAGCTAACTTCTCGTCAGCAAGCTTGGTCTTCTCGGCTAGCTCAAGGTCCTTCTTCTTCTGGGAATCCCGCACTTTGTCTGTAAGTTACAGCAAAGTCAGATCTTGAAATAAATGGAAGGAAAAAGGAGTCGTCGAGGTCTCACCGAACATACCTTTGGTCTCCTCCTTCGCCTTCGTCAGATTCTCCTGCACCAGCTTCAAATTCAACTCGAGCTGAATGTGCTTCTGCTCCAGTTCCGTATAGCGAGCCGCAAGGTCACAGGATTTCTACGAAGAACCAATCAACAAAATATCAAAGATGGTTCACTTCCGAGTGGATAGGGAAAAATCGTACGTTTCTAAGACTACAGTCGAATGCAAGCATTCAACCGTAGTCTCGGGGACTACACCCAGTAGGTGCACTCAGCGTGCCCCCACTAGTTCTGTTCAAGACAGAGTCGACCAGTCGACCCCCCCCCCCAAAAAAGAGAGAGACGTGGTCTTCAGACTGTAGTCGACTGCAAGCAGTCGACCACAATCTCGGGGACTACACCCAGTGGGTGCACTCAGCGTGCCCCCACTAGTTCTGACCAAGACAGAGTCGACCAGTCGACCAAATCGAATGATGAACATCCTTTACTTCTAAAGCCTAAGGCCGACTGCCAGCAGTCGACCTTAGCCTTGGGGACTACACCCAGCGGGTGCACTCAGCGTGCCCCCGCTAACACGGAACTTTCTATCAACACACCCAACGGGTGATTGCTACGAATTTTAGAAATCAGGAAGGAAAAATCTTAATAGCATATTCTAACAGAACAGGCGGTGGTCGACTGACCTGCACATTGCTTTGAAGGGCAGAGCTGGCGTCATAAGCTGCTTGGCTTGCATCCCGGATGGTCTTCACCTGCTCCATCATGATCCCCGCTTGACGTATCGCCTCCTTAGCAGCACTGGCTTGGTCCTCTGGGACATGATGTGTTGTGAAGAGCGAAGGCTGTGCAGCACTCGACGAAGTGGGACGAGCACTCGTCAACGGCACCGCGAAAGACACGGTGTGTCGAGTGAGGATCTCCCCTTCCGTAGCCACAGCTTCGGGCGCCGTCGCACTCTGGGTTGCCTTACCAGTAGACGTCTTGCTGCTCATCCTGTGCCTCAGTGGTTCTTCATCCTCGTCATCATCTTCGGGAAGGGTGATATTGTGATGGGGTGGAGCTTCGGAAAAAGAATCAAAGTCAGAAATCTTGAGTCAGTCGACTAAGGACAGAATTGAGAGTATAGTACCAGGATTCGAGGTTGCTGCATCCTCCATCTCATGGTCGTCAGCCTTGCCTGAGGTCTCAGAAGTCGCAGCACTGAAGTCCCAAAGAATCAGTCGACCAACTCAAATATCAACCAGAGATAAAGCCTTATGCAAAACAAGAGAACTCAAGTAACGTGCTTACCCGGATATGGTGGGGATGGACAGTTTCATCTTCGGCAGGAGCTTGGGGGGTTTCGACAGAGCCACCCTCGACTGCTTCGGAGCCCTGTCACTCGGCACCGGAGAAGCGGTCCGAGGGCGCTTGGTCGACTGCGAGGCAGTCGCCACCACCTTACCGCGTTCAGTCGCGGGGTCATGGACAAGCTTTGACCGCCTTTCCGAGCGCGGCGGTGCAACCTCCTCCTCCTCCTCCTCCTCTTCGTCCTCGTCATCATCGTCGTCGTCGTCACCTTCAGCAGCGTCTGAATCCCACTCCTCCTGGCTCTCGCCCCCGCTGGCTTCTTCCTCCTCAGTCGGAGCTTGAGCTCCATTGGGCATCGAATATAGGTCGGTGAGGGCCTAGAAGACGTCAAAACAGAGATCAATTGACCAAGTCGCAGAATATACAGAAACTCACTCGACGGATATGCAATGGAAGGCAGGGCAAGTATACCTTGTCTGGATCGGTGTGATGGTCGAGTGGAGGAACCCTCCTGGATCCACGGGGATTATCCTTATTCCCAGTGACCGCAGCCATCCATCTTTCCACCGTGGCGTCGTCGACTGCTTCTGGGTGGACTCGGGTATCGTCTTCAGTCCCGCAGTACAGCCACATGCCATGGCTTCGGAACTGAAGAGGTTGGATCCGCAGCCGAAGGAAAACCTCCAGAAGGTCCATGCCAGTCACGCCGTCCCGGACCAACTGCACCACTCGGTCCATCAACATCTTCACGTCAGCCCTTTCCTCCGGAACCACCTTGAGAGAGGAGGGCTTGTTCACTCGACTCATGGTGAATGGGGGAAGCCCACTCGACTATCCCGGCGTCAGCTCGTCCCGGCAGTAGAACCAAGTCGACTGCCAGCCTCTGACCGACTCGGGAAATGTCATAGCGGGGAAGGTGCTCTTGTTCCTCACTTGAATCCCCAGACCCCCGCACATTTGGACAACCTGGGTCTTCTCGTCGCCTGGACTCGCCTTCTTCACGGTCTGAGAACGGCACGTGAAGATGTGCTTGAACAAGCCCCAGTGCGGTCGACAGCCCAGGAAACTCTCGCAGCAAGGTACGCAATAGAGTTCAGAGTAAAGTGGTGGAGTTGGGCCATGAAAGAAGATGCTCGGTGGCAAAGAAAACCCTCGATCAATATGAGTCGCCAGGAGCACGCACTCACCCTCTTCTGGCTGAGGTTGCCACTCTTTCCCTGGGAGTCTCGCTGCGCCATGGGGGATCAGCCCGTCGTCGGCCATGTCGAGGAGATCCTTCTCCGTGATGGTCGACTGGATCCAATCTCCCTGGACCCAGCCTTTCGGCAAGCAGGATCTCGACGAAGACCCACTGCGGCTGGTGGATCTCCCCTTCGCCTTCTCCACCGCCGATGCCTTCTCCGTCGCCGACGCCTTCTTTGCGCGCTCCAACGCCGCCGTCTTCTCCTTGACCATGGCTGCCGGCGAGGTGCGCGAGGGAGAGCTTTGCGGGGGCGAGAGCAAGCGCGCTGGGCGGAGATGAAGGGAACAGAGGAGAAAGAATAGAGCACTATTCAGAAAACCCTCGCCTGTTGCATTTATATACCATCCCTTCCGAGTGGATGACATGTGGACCCAGGCAACCTAATCATATCCCGAAACAGTTGCTTTGAGACGATACGTGGCAGAAAAGGTGGCGCGGAGATCGAGGCGTTCATGTCCCGTCCCGTCCGAGCGCCACGGTCTGTTCCGCTTCGCGCGCTCCCCCAAATTCTGTATCCCGTGGAATCCGCGGACGGCAGATCGGTCTGTCAGACGCGAGATTTCCTGCGATCCATCGCTCGGGAACCAGCAAAGTCTAAAAGATCACTCGACGAAAGTCAAGAATGGATCGAGTCGACTGAAGAAAAGTTGTTCGTTATCGACAAAGAAGATCTTAATCCAGAACGACGCATAGCCAGTATGCAAAAGCCAATCGGAAACAGCATCAGCTCTTTCCTCATTCAAGCCTCAATCCATTCGGGGGCTAATGATGGATTCATATACCTAGGGTAGGGTCATAGGCCTGACCTGAATGCCCTACCCTAGGACAGCTTTAGAAGAGATCGCCTTCCAGTCGACCAACTAAGAACCCACTCGACTGGAAGAAGGACTCGACTATGGAGATTCACTCGACCATAGAGATACACTCGACCATGAAGATACACTCGACCACCAGAAGGTCAGAAGGCACTCCGTACTGCAACAGTCTGTAATTGAATAGACTTAATGATAGTTAAGGCATTTTATGTGGGGCGTTACCAGTAACGCCCCAGACTTAATACACTTTAAACCCTTCATTACGTGGGCTGGTAGGGGTCCTGGCGTACTCTATATAAGCCACCCCCCTCCACAGGCAGAAGGGTTCGGACTCTTGTAACACCTATACACATAATCCACTCGACCGCCTCAGGGCTCCGAGACGTAGGGCTTTTACTTCCTCCGAGAAGGGCCTGAACTCGTACATCGCTTGTGTTTACAACTTCTCCATAGCTAGGACCTTGCCTCTCCATACCTACCCCCCACTCTACTGTCAGACTTAGAACCACGACAGGGGCCGCTACCCTTTTAGGGTCACGCGGCTCGGTGATGTAGAACCACCCTGATTGCCATCCCTTGATGGTTTCCATGAAGGCACCCTCGAGCCAGATGATGTTGGGTATCTTATCCAACATGGCGCCTCTGCACTCCGCCTGATTCTCCTTCACAACCTTTGGCTTGACATTGAAGGTCTTGAGCCACAAGCCGAAGTGGGGCTGGATGCAGAGGAAGGCCTCGCACACGATGATAAACGCCGAGATGTTAAGGATGAAGTTTGGCACCAGATTGTGGAAATCTAGGCCGTGGTAGAACATGAGCCCCCGGACAAAGGGGTGAAGTGGAAAGCTCGGTCCGCGGAGGAAGTGGGGAAGGAATACGACCCTCTCATGGGGCCTGTGAAGGAAATATGCCCTAGAGGCAATAATAAAGTTATTATTTATTTCCTCATATCATGATAAATGTTTATTATTCATGCTAGAATTGTATTAACCGGAAACATGATACATGTGTGAATACATAGACAAACATATAGTCACTAGTATGCCTCTACTTGACTAGCCCATTAATAAAAGATGGTTATGTTTCCTGACCATAGACATGTGTTGTCATTTGATTAATGGGATCACATCATTAGGAGAATGATGTGATTGACATGACCCATCCCGTTAGCTTAGCACTTTATCGTTTAGTATTCTGCTATTGCTTTCTTCATGACTTATACATGTTCCTGTAACTATGAGAATTATGCAACTCCCGTTTATCGGAGGAACACTTTGGGTACTACCAAACGTCACAACGTAACTGGGTGATTATAAAGGAGTACTACAGGTGTCTCCGAAGGTACATGTTGAGTTGGCATATTTCGAGATTAGGTTTTGTCACTCCGATTTTCGGAGAGGTATCTCTCGGCCCTCTCGGTAATACTCATCACTTAAGCCTTGCAAGCATTATAACTAATGAGTGAGTTATGAGATGACGTATTACAGAACGAGTAAAGAGACTTGCCGGTAACGAGATTGAACTAGGTATTGGATACCGACGATCAAATCTCGGGCAAGTAACATACCGATGACAAAGGGAACAACGTATGTTGTTATGCGGTTTGACCGATAAAGATCTTCGTAGAATATGTAGGAACCAATATGGGCATCCAGGTCCCCCTATTGGTTATTGACCGAGAATGGTTTTAGGTCATGTCTACATAGTTCTCGAACCCATAGGGTCCGCACGCTTAACGTTTCGATGACAGTTTTATTATGAGTTTATAAGTTTTGATGTACCGAAGTTTGTTCGGAGTCCTGGATGTGATCACGGACATGACGAGGAGTCTCGGAATGGTCGAGACATAAAGATTGATATATTGGAAGCCTATGTTTGGACATCGGAATGGTTCCGGGTGAAATCGGCATTTTACCGGAGTACCGGGAGGTTACCGGAACCCCCCCCCCCCCCCCCGGGGGTTATTGGGCCTACATGGGCCTCGAGGGAGAAGAGGGAAGGAGGCAGGAGGGGCCGCGCGCCCCTCCCCTTCCTAGTCCGAATAGGACAAGGGAAGGGGGGCGGCGCCCCCCCTTTTCCTTCTCCTCTTCCTCGTCTTTCCCCCTCTCCTACTCCTACTTGAAAAGAGGGAGTCCTACTCCCGGTGGGAGTAGGACTCCCCCCTTGGCGCGCCCTCTTGGCCGGCCGCCTCCTCCCCCCTGGCTCCTTTATATACAGGGGCGGGGGGGCACCCCAAACACACACAAGTTGATCTACGGATCGTTCCTTAGCCGTGTGCGGTGCCCCCTTCCACCATACTCCACCTCGGTCATATCGTCGCGGAGTTTAGGCAAAGCCCTGCGCCGTTAGAACATCATCATCGTCACCACGCCGTCGTGCTAACGGAACTCATCTCCGGAGCCTTTGCTGGATCGGAGGGCCGGAGATCGTCATCGAGCTGAACGTGTGCTGAGATCGGAGGCCCCGTACGTTCGGTGCTTGGATCAGTCGGATCGTGAAGACGTACGACTACATCAACCGCGTTGTGCTAACGCTTCCGCTTACGGTCTACGAGGGTACGTGGACGAACACTCTCCCATCTCGTTGCTATATCATCACCATGATCTTGCGTGTGCGTAGGAAATTTTTTGAAATTACTACGTTCCCCAATAGTGGCATCCGAGCCTAGGTTTTATGCGTTGATGTTATATGCACGAGTAGAACACAAGTGAGTTGTGGGCGACACAAGTCATACTGCTTACCAGCATGTCATACTTTGGTTCGGCGGTATTGTGAGATGAAGCGGCCCGGACCGACATTACGTACGCTTACGCGAGACTGGTTTCACCGTTATGAGCACTCGTGCTTAAAGGTGACAGGCGGGTGTCTATCTCTCTCACTTTAGCTGAATTGAGTGTGGCTACGCCCGGTCCTTGCGAAGGTTAAAACAGCACCAACTTGACGAACTATCGTTGTGGTTTTTTATGCGTAGGTAAGAACGGTTCTTGCTAAGCCCGTAGCAGCCACGTAAAATTTGCAACAACAAAATAGAGGACGTCTAACTTGTTTTTGCAGGGCATGTTGTGATGTGATATGGTCAAGACGTGATGCTATATTTTATTGTATGAGATGATCATGTTTTGTAACCGAAGTTATCGGCAACTGGCAGGAGCCATATGGTTGTCGCTTTATTGTATGAAATGCAAACGCCCTATAATTTCTTTACTTTATCACTAAGCGGTAGCGATAGTCGTAGAAGCAATAGATGGCGTAATGACAACGATACTACGATGGAGATCAAGGTGTCGCGCTGGTGACGATGGTGATCATGACGGTGCTTCGAAGATGGAGATCACAAGCACAAGATGATGATGGCCATATCATATCACTTATATTGATTGCATGTGATGTTTATCCTTTATGCATCTTATCTTGCTTATATTGACGGTAGCATTTTAAGATGATCTCTCACTAATTATCAAGAAGTGTTCTCCCTGAGTATGCACCGTTGCGAAAGTTCTTCGTGCTGAGACACCACGTGATGATCGGGTGTGATAGGCTCTACGTTCAAATACAACGGGTGCAAAACAGTTGCACATGCGGAATACTCAGGTTATACTTGATGAGCCTAGCATATACAGATATGGCCTCGGAACACGGAGACCGAAAGGTCGAGCATGAATCATATAGTAGATATGATCAACATAGTGATGTTCACCATTGAAACTACTCCATCTCACGTGATGATCGGACATGGTTTGGTTGATTTGGATCACGTGATCACTTAGATGACTAGAGAGATGTCTGCCTAAGTGGGAGTTCTTAAGTAATATGATTAATTGAACTTAAATTTATCATGAACTTAGTACCTGATAGTATCTTGCTTGTCTATGTTTGTTTGTAGATAGATGGCTCTTGCTGTTGTTCCGTTGAATTTTAATGCGTTCCTTGAGAAAGCAAAGTTGAAAGATGATGGTAGCAATTACACGGACTGGGTCCATAGCCTGAGGATTATCCTCATTGCTGCACAGAAAAGTTACGTCTTGGAAAGCACCGCTGGGTGCCAGGCCTGCTGCTGATGCAACTGACGACGTTAAGAACGTCTGGCAGAGCAAAGCTGATGACTACTCTATAGTTCAGTGTGCCATGCTTTAGGGCTTAGAACCGGGCCTTCAACGACGTTTTGAGTGTCATGGAGCATATGAGATGTTCCAGGAGTTGAAGTTAATATTTCAAGCAAATGCCCGGATTGAGAGAATGAAGTCTCCAATAAGTTCTATAGCTGCAAGATGGAGGAGAATGGTTCTGTCAGTGAACACATACTCAAAATGTCTGGGTATAATAATCACTTGATTCAACTGGGAGTTAATCTTCCTGATGATAGTGTCATTGACAGAATTCTCCAATCACTGCCACCAAGCTACAAGAGCTTCGTGATGAACTATAATATGCAAGGGATGAACAAGACTATTCCTGAGCTCTTCGCGATGCTAATAGCCGCGGAGGTAGAAATCAAGAAGGAGCATCAAGTGTTGATGGTTAACAAAACCACTAGTTTCAAGAAGAAGGGCAAAGGGCAGAAGAAAGGGAACTTCAAAAAGAACGGCAAGCAAGTTCTGCTCAAGAGAAGAAACCCAAGTCTGGACCTAAGCCTGAAACTGAGTGCTTCTACTGCAAGCAGACTGGACACTGGAAGCGGAACTGCCCCAAGTATTTGGCGGATAAGAAGGATGGCAAAGTGAACAAAGGTATATGTGATATAAATGTTATTGATGTGTACCTTACTAATGCTCGAAGTAGCACCTGGGTATTTGATACTGGTTCTGTTGCTAATATTTGCAACTCGAAACAGGGACTACGGATTAAGCGAAGATTAGCTAAGGACGAGGTGACGATGCGCGTGGGAAATGGTTCCAAAGTCGATGTGATCGCGGTCGGCTCGCTACCTCTACATCTACCATCGGGATTAGTATTAGACCTAAATAATTGTTATTTGGTGCCAGCATTAAGCATGAACATTATATCTGGATCTTGTTTGATGCGAGACGGTTATTCATTTAAATCGGAGAATAATGGTTGTTCTATTTATATGAGTAATATCTTTTATGGTCATGCACCCTTGAAGAGTGGTCTATTTTTATTGAATCTCGATAGTAGTGATACACATATTCATAGTCTTGAAACCAAAAGATGCAGAGTTGATAATGATAGTGCAACTTATTTGTGGCACTGCCGTTTAGGTCATATCGGTGTAAAGTGCATGAAGAAACTCCATACTGATGGGCTTTTGGAATCACTTGATTATGAATCACTTGGTACTTGCGAACCGTGCCTTATGGGCAAGATGACTAAAACGCCGTTCTCCGGTACTATGGAGAGAGCAACAGATTTGTTGGAAATCATACATACAGATGTATGTGGTCCAATGAATGTTGAGGCTCGTGGCGGATATCGTTATTTTCTCACTTTCACAGATGATTTGAGCAGATATGGGTATATCTACTTAATGAAACACAAGTCTGAAACATTTGAAAAGTTCAAAGAATTTTAGAGTGAAGTGGAAAATCATTGTAACAAGAAAATAAAGTTTTTACGATCTGATCATGGAGGAGAATATTTGAGTTACGAGTTTGGTCTACACTTGAAACAATGTGGGATAGTCTCGCAACTCACGCCACCTGGAACACCACAACGAAATGGTGTGTCCGAACGTCGTAATCGTACTTTACTTGGTATGGTGCGATCTATGATTTCTCTTACTGATTTACCGCTATCATTTTGGGGTTATGCTTTAGAGACGGCCGCATTCACATTAAATAGGGCACCATCAAAATCCGTTGAGACGACGCCTTATGAACTATGGTTTGGCAAGAAACCAAAGTTGTCGTTTCTTAAAGTTTGGGGCTGCGATGCTTATGTGAAGAAACTTCAACCAGATAAGCTCGAACCCAAATCGGAGAAATGTGTCTTCATAGGATACCCAAAGGAGACTATTGGGTACACCTTCTATCACAGATCTGAGGGCAAGATTTTCGTTGCTAAATTCGGATTCTTTCTAGAGAAGGAGTTTCTCTCGAAAGAAGTGAGTGGGAGGAAAGTAGAATTTGACGAGATAACTGTATCTACTCCCTTATTGGAAAGTAGTTCATCACAAGAACCGGTTCCTGTGACAACTACACCAATCAGTGAGGAAGCTAATGATATTGATCATGAAACTTCAGATCAAGTTTCTACAGAACCTCGTAGGCCTACCAGAGTAAGATCCGCACTAGAGTGGTACGGTAATCCTATTCTGGAAGTCATGTTACTTGACCATGATGAACCTACGAACTATGAGGAAGCGATGATGAGCCCAGATTCCGCAAAATGGCTAGAGGCCATGAAATCTGAGATGGGATCCATGTATGAAAACAAAGTATGGACTTTGGTTGACTTGCCCGATGATTGGAAAGCTATTGAGAATAAATGGATCTTTAAGAAGAAGACTGAAGCTGATGGTAATGTAACTGTCTATAAAGGTCGACTTGTTGCAGAAGGTTTTCGACAAGTTCAAGGGGTTGACTACGATGAGACTTTCTCACCCGTAGCGATGCTTAAGTCTGTCCGAATCATGTTAGCTATTGCTGCATTTCATGATTATGAAATTTGGCAAATGGATGTCAAGACTGCATTCTTGAATGGATTTCTAGAAGAAGAGTTGTATATGATGCAGCCGGAAGGTTTTGTTGATCCGAAAGGTGCTAACAAAGTGTGCAAGCTCCAGCGTTCCATTTATGGACTGGTGCAAGCATCCCAGAGTTGGAATAAACGCTGTGATAGTGTGATCAAAGCATATGGTTTTATACAGACTTTTGGAGAAGCCTGTATTTACAAGAAAGTGAGTGGGAGCTCTGTAGCATTTGTAGTTTTATATGTAGATGACATATTGTTAATTGGAAATGATATAGAATTTCTGGATAGCATAAAGGGATACTTGAATAAAAGTTTTTCAATGAAAGACCTCGGTGAAGCTGCTTATATATTGGGCATCAAGATCTATAGAGATAGATCAAGACGCTTAATAGGACTTTCACAAAGCACATACCTTGACAAAATTTTGAAAAAGTTCAAAATGGATCAGGCAAAGAAAGGATTCTTGCCTGTGCTACAAGGTGTGAAGTTGAGTCAAACTCAATGCCCGACCACAGCAGAAGATAGAGAGAAAATGAAAGATGTTCCCTATGCTTCAGCCATAGGCTCTATCATGTATTCAATGTTGTGTACCAGACCTGACGTATGCTTAGCAATAAGCTTGGCAGGAAGGTACCAAAGTAATCCAGGAGTGGATCACTGGACAGCGGTCAAGAACATCCTGAAATACCTGAAAAGGACTAAGGATATGTTTCTCGTATATGGAGGTGACAAAGAGCTAGTCGTAAAAGGTTACGTCGATGCAAGCTTTGACACTGATCCGGACGATTCTAAATCGCAAACCGGATACGTGTTTATATTAAGCGGTGGAGCTGTAAGTTGGTGCAGTTCTAAACAAAGCGTCGTGGTGGGATCTACATGTGAAGCGGAGTACATAGCTGCTTCTGAAGCAGCGAATGAAGGAGTCTGGATGAAGGAGTTCACTTCCGATCTAGGTGTCATACCTAGTGCATCTGGACCAATGAAGATCCTCTGTGACAATGTTGGTGCAATTGCCTTGGCAAAGGAATCCAGGTTTCACAAGAGGACCAAGCACATCAAGAGACGCTTCAATTCCATTCGGGACCAAGTCCAAGTGGGAGACATAGAGATTTGCAAGATACATACGGATCTGAATGTTGCAGACCCGTTGACTAAGCCTCTCTCACGAGCAAAACATGATCAACACCAAGACTCCATGGGTGTTAGGATCATTACTATGTAATCTAGATTATTGACTCTAGTGCAAGTGGGAGACTGAAGGAAATATGCCCTAGAGGCAATAATAAAGTTATTATTTATTTCCTCATATCATGATAAATGTTTATTATTCATGCTATAATTGTATTAACCGGAAACATGATACATGTGTGAATACATAGACAAACATATAGTCACTAGTATGCCTCTACTTGACTAGCTCATTAATCAAACATGGTTATGTTTCCTGACCATAGACATGTGTTGTCATTTGATTAATGGGATCACATCATTAGGAGAATGATGTGATTGACATGACCCATCCCGTTAGCTTAGCACTTGATCATTTAGTATTCTGCTATTGCTGTCTTCATGACTTATACATGTTCCTGTAACTATGAGAATTATGCAACTCCCGTTTACCGGAGGAACACTTTGGGTACTACCAAACGTCACAACATAACTGGGTGATTATAAAGGAGTACTACAGGTGTCTCCGAAGGTACATGTTGAGTTGGCGTATTTCGTGATTAGGTTTTGTCACTCCGATTGTCGGAGAGGTATCTCTGGGCCCTCTCGGTAATACTCATCACTTAAGCCTTGCAAGCATTATAACTAATGAGTTAGTTATGAGATGACGTATTACATAACGAGTAAAGAGACTTGCCGGTAACGAGATTGAACTAGGTATTGGATACCGGCGATCAAATCTCGGGCAAGTAACATACCGATGACAAAGGGAACAACGTATGTTGTTATGCGGTTTGACCGATAAAGATCTTCGTAGAATATGTAGGAACCAATATGGGCATCCAGGTCCCGCTATTGGTTATTGACCGAGAATGGTTTTAGGTCATGTCTACATAGTTCTCGAACCTGTAGGGTCCGCACGCTTAACGTTTCGATGACAGTTTTATTATGAGTTTATAAGTTTTGATGTACCGAAGTTTGTTCGGAGTCCCGGATGTGATCACGGACATGACGAGGAGTCTCGGAATGGTCGAGACATAAAGATTGATATATTGGAAGCCTATGTTTGGACATCGGAATGGTTCCGGGTGAAATCGGCATTTTACCGGAGTACCGGGAGGTTACCGGAACCCCCTCGGGGGGTTATTGGGCCTACGTGGGCCTCGAGGGAGAAGAGGGAAGGAGGCAGGAGGGGGCCGCATGCCCCTCCCCTTCCTAGTCCGAATAGGACAAGGGAAGGGGGGCGGCGCCCCCCCTTTTCCTTCTCCTCTTCCTCCTCTTTCCCCCCTCTCCTAGTCCTACTTGGAAAGAGGGAGTCCTACTCCCGGTGGGAGTAGGACTCCCCCCCTTGGCGCGCCCTCTTGGCCGGCCGCCTCCTCCCCCTGGCTCCTTTATATACAGGGGCGGGGGGGGGGGGGGGGGGAACCCCAGACACACACAAGTTGATCTACGGATCGTTCCTTAGCCGTGTGCGGTGCCCCCTTCCACCATATTCCACCTCAGTCATATCGTCGCGGAGTTTAGGCGAAGCCCTGCGCCGGTAGAACATCATCATCGTCACCACGCCGTCATGCTGACGGAACTCATCTCCGGAGCCTTTGCTGGATCGGAGGGCCGGAGATCGTCATCGAGCTGAACGTGTGCTGAACTCGTAGGCCCCGTACGTTCGGTGCTTGGATCAGTCGGATCGTGAAGACGTACGACTACATCAACCGCGTTGTGCTAGCGCTTCCGCTTACGGTCTACGAGGGTACGTGGACGAACACTCTCCCCTCTCGTTGCTATATCATCACCATGATCTTGCGTGTGCGTAGCAAATTTTTTGAAATTACTACGTTCCCCAACAGCCTGGGGGTGGGGATGAGCTGCCCCTTGTCGGGCAGCCGGTGCGTGATGTCGCTGGACAGGTATCCGGCGTCGCACAGCCTTTCGATGTGCCCCTCCGTAACGGAGGAGGCCATCCACTTGCCTCCCTCTCCGGACATGACTGGAGAAGGTTGAGACGAGATGTGCGAACCTGGGCGCTGGAGCTCGAGTGCGCGGATATGGATAAGCAAAGGAGGAAGTAGGCGTAGGTAAAAAGGTGGATCCTTATCCCCTTATATATGGGCGGACGAAGACTATGCGTCCCTACTGGCCTGGTAAAACTCGCTTATCTCCCAAGCGCAGCCATCAATGGCGCGGTTGGGTTACCCACGTCCGTATTGATGGGAATCCCGGAATAAGGGGAACACGATCTCTCCTTCGACAAGACGTGCCAAGGAAACCGCTTCGCTAAATGCGCTGAGGTGGTATAGTAAAAAACGATTCACGTAAAGGCTTGGTAGTGGTGTGACGTCATGCCACAAAATACGTCAGCAGATTGAACTTGTGTACATATTATTCTCTCTACGGTGGAATATGGAATTTATTTTGCAGAGCCAGACACTATCCTGGTGTTCACGATCTTCTATGAATTATTCGAAGGAGGAACCCGTCTTGCAATGCCGAACAATATGCGCGCCGGACTCATCGTCATTGAAGCCTGGTTCAGGGGCTACTGAGGGAGTCCTGGATTAGGGGGTGTCCGGACAGCCGGACTATCATCGTCAGCCGAACTCCAAGACTATGAAGATACAAGATTGAAGACTTCATCCCGTGTCCGGATGGGACTTTCCTTGGCGTGGAAGGCAAGCTTGGCGATACGGATATGTAGATCTCCTACCATTGTAACTAACTCTGTGTAACCCTAGCCCTCTCCGGTGTCTATATAAACCGGAGGGTTTTAGTCCGTAGGACACAACCATTACAACAATCATACCATAGGCTAGCTTCTAGGGTTTAGCCTCCTTGATCTCGTGGTAGATCCACTCTTGTACTACCCATATCATCAATATCAATCAAGCAGGAGTAGGGTTTTACCTCCATCGAGAGGGCCCGAACCTGGGTAAAAACATTGTGTCCCTTGTCTCCTGTTACCATCCGCCTAGACGCACAGTTCGGGACCCCCTACCCGAGATCCGCCGGTTTTGACACCGACAGTGGCCATATTATCCAATTTAGTAAGATGTGCCACAACAGTTTCAGATACATAGCCATAGAAAGGATCAGATTCAACCAAAGTAACTAACTCAGGATCGACAGAGAAATCATAATCCTTATTAGTAACACAGATAGGTGAAGTAGTAAAAGCAGGGTCATATTTCATTCTAGCATTCAAAGATTTTTCTTTTAGCTTAGCTAACAGTTTCTTAAAATCATATCTATCATTGCAAGCAAGAAAGTCTCTAGCAGTTTCTTCATCCATAACATAACCCTCAGGTACAACAGGCAATTCATATCTAGGGGGAGAATCTTCATCATCACTTTCATTAATATCATCAGTTTCAATAATTTCGTTCTCTCTGACCCTAGCAAGTTGTGCATCCATAAATTCACCTAATAGCACATTATTATCAAGCAAAGAAGTAGTATCATCATAAGCATCATGCATAGCAGAAGTGGCATCATCAATAACATGTGACATATCATAATCAATAGCAGGTGTAGGTGTCGCAAGTTTACTAAAAACAGAAGGAGAATCAAGTGCGGAGCTAGATGGCAGTTCCTTACCTCCCCTCGTAGTTGAGGGTAATATCTTGGTTCTTTGATCTTTCAAATTCTTCATAGTGATCAACAGATATAAATACCAAGTGACTTAAAGAATAGAGCTATGCTCCCCGGCAACGGCACCAGAAAAAGGTCTTGATAACCCACAAGTATAGGTGATCGCAACAGTTTTCGAGGGTAGAGTATTCAACTCCAATTTATTGATTCGACACAAGTGAAGCGAAAGAATATTCTCAAGTATTAGCAGTTGAGTGGTCAATTCAACCACACCTAGAAACTTAATATTTACAGCAAAGTATTTAGTAGCAAAGTAGTATGAAAGTAATGGTAATAGTGGAAAAAGTAACAGTAATGGTTTTGTAGCAATCGTAACAGTGGAAACGAAGAAGTAAGTAAGCAAAGATCAATATGTGAAAAGCTCGTAGGCAATGGATCAATGATGGATAATTCTGTTGGATGTAATTCATCATACAACAGCTAGAACATAGGGTGACACAGAACTAGCTCCAGTTCATCAATATAATGTAGGCATGTATTCCGTATATAGCCATACGTGCTTATGGAAAAGAAATTGCATGACATCTTTTTTCCTACCCTCTTGTGGCAGCTGGGTCCTAATGGAAACTAAGGGATATTAACCCTCCTTTTAATAGAGTACCGGACCAAAGCATTAGCACTTAGTGAATACACGAACTCCTCAAACTACGATTATCACCGGGAAGTGTCCCGACTATTGTCACTCTGTGGTATGCCAGATAATAACACGTAGTAGGTGACTATAACTTGCAAGATAGGATCAAGAACACTCATATATTCATGAAATTATGATAGGTTCAGATATGAAATCATGGCACTCGGGCCCTAGTGACAAGCATTAAGCATGGCAAAGTCATAGCAACATCAATCTTAGAACATAATGGATACTAGGGATCAAACCCTAACAAAACTAAATCAATTACATGGTAAATCTCATCCAACCCATCACCGTCCAGCAAGCCTACGATGGGATTACTCACGCACGGCGGTGAGCATCATGAAATTGGTGATGGAGGATGGTTGATGATGACGATGGCGACGGATTCCCCTCTCCGGAGCCCCAAACGGACTCCAGATCAGCCCTCCCGAGGAAAATTAGGGCTTGGCGGCGGCTCCATATCGTAAAACGAGATGAATCCTGCTCTCTGATTTTTTTCTCCCCGTATGTGATTATATAGAGTTGGAGTTGAGGTCAGTGGAGGTCAAGGGGACCCACGAGGCTGCGGGCGCGCCCTGCACCCTCGTGGAGAGGGTGTGGGTCCCCCTCTGTTGATTCTTTCGCCAATATTTTTTATTAATTCTAAAACATGACTCGTTTTAGGACATTCCGTAAACTTTTATTTCTGCACAAAAATAACACCATGGCAATTCTGCTGAAAACAACGTCAGTCGGGGTTAGCTCCATTCAAATCATGCAAGTTAGAGTCCAAAACAAGGGCAAAAGTGTTTGGAAAAGTAGATGCATTGGAGACGTATCACACCCCTCTTCCAATGTTCCTCGCCTTTGTTTTAATTTATCATGTGCGAGACGGTGCCGCCGCAACCTTAGAGGCATCCGCGGCATACCACATGTACAACTTCTCCATCTACGACGACGCGGATGAGCTGGCGTTCCTGGTCGACAACTGCTCACACCGCCGGAAGCTCTTCACCGGCGAGCAGACCCTCACGGGACGTCCATAGCTTGCTGCTCCTCTCCATTATGGTGTCACTACTAATGAGTTCATCCCATGGAACTATTGTATTTTCTCTCTTGAAATTGGCGGCTAAACACAGAAGACATTGGGACAAACTAGGATTATAACTACGATCAAAAGGATAACTGGACATCTTGACGAGACTAGGAGACTACACTAAAGTGCGTACCCAACTTAGTCTGGAGGGGGTTTTATAGGTTCAGAAGAGAAGAATATGCGGGAACTCAAAAGCGGGA
This sequence comes from Triticum timopheevii, assembly GCA_963921465.1. Taxonomy (NCBI): domain Eukaryota; kingdom Viridiplantae; phylum Streptophyta; class Magnoliopsida; order Poales; family Poaceae; genus Triticum; species Triticum timopheevii. The sequence continues at coordinate 615,428,376 of OY997270.1, forward strand.
AAGTATGGTGGGAGATATAGGCCGCAAATGGTGGTGCGAATTATACGCGGGAACTCAGAGGCGGGAAAGTATGGCGGGAGATATAGGCCGCAAATGGTGGTGCGAATTATACGCGGGAACTCAGAGGCGGGAAAGTATGGCGGGAGATATAGGCGGGAAACATTGTTGCCGCCTGGTCCAGTAGCCGCAGGGGCCACGCGGGAACCAAGTGGGCCTTTTTTGTCATTCTGGTCCAGAGGTGATCCGATACAACACACTGTTGATGATGTATTTATTTCTCTAATTTAATGTTAGAATTAAGGTGCATTTTTATTTCAGCATACATAGATGTTTCTTACATAAATCGGGCATGGAGATCCCTCGCGTGGAGAGATACGGATGAGATCCCCCACCTTGAATGTATGCGCCATATCCTGTGTACGCATATGGGTTCGGGGAAAGAGTTTGCTCGGGCATTGAATCGAAGCTCATGCCATGGTCCTGAGATGTCTGCTCCCGACAAAGCTGCATCGAAGAAGATCGATGCAGTGGCAGAGATGAGTCATGTCATGGCAATGTCGTTGTAGTACTCGGAACCTCCCCCCACCGCCCATGGCTTGTACACGCCTCGCTCAGTCTAGAAGAAAGTGCCGCACTCGGTCTGGCTGACCTCACTACCGGCATGTTGTACGCTCCAGTGACAACATCGTCGCCTCTACCGCATCTCAACTTTGTTGCCACGTAGTCTTGAATACGTTTGTATGTTGACTTCCGAGCAGGGCCCCGGGCATGCATTCCTTCCCCCGCCATCTTCCCTACTTTCTTGCAAGTTTCAAGCTGAACAATATTTGGTTGTTATTTGGTTAAAATGATTAAGAAATAATGGACCTAAAATTTTTACTTGTGATTACCACGTGGTCACGATAGTAAGCTGATGGTAGCTCAATTTGTCCCTGCATCTGCTCCTCCTGTGTGAGATGCGTTGGCATCCTAGCTAGTTGACTGGTCAGGCTAGTACGCGTACTGATGCAGTATCACTGCTTGTACGCTTGAGATGTACTTGCATTGTACGGTCTGCAAAATTCAATAATTACATCAACCGTTGTGATGAAAGCAAAGCATCTTCACGCATTGTATGGTCATCGTAATAAAATGTACCGAAGTTGATGCACAATATCTTCTAGCGCTTCATTTTCCCACTTGTGTACCCATTGAATGTTGTGTTCCCTCCTATCGTGAAAACTTCAACCCTTGTCCATATTGCTTAGGCTGCAAATTATGTAACAAAGTGTGAGTTTAGTAAATTAAAAAAGACACTAACTATTTAGGAAGGTCACATCTTACTTACGGGTATCCTCGTCGGTACATCTTGGAAAAGGTGGTGGAATATCATGATAGAGACCGAACTGTCTCCTGACACGCTCTGGGTTGTAAGGCTCAACACGCCACATGAACAATAAGTTGCAGCGAGTCGGCCAGAATGCACTATCGCTAATGCATCCTACTATGATTTGTCGTATATCAAGACCATCTCTAATTGCTGCTGGGTCCATGGGTTCCATGTGACTGGTGACTCATCAAGCATCTCGAACTGCTGGTGGTATATAGGGTAACAACTTTTTGCAATACTTGGAGACCATTTTTCTGTGCCTTTGTCCACCTGCTAGCCATAGTTACATTGCCCTCGCTACGGTCGTATGGGTGTATGGGATTTAGTATGCGAGGTCGTCCAACAGGGAGGTATTCTCAGGTCCACAACTGTAGAAACTCGTAGGCGACAGAAAGCAACGGTGCTTTTTGTGTGAACAAAGTTTTTTGTGTTGCATCACACAACCCTCTATATGTATGAGATAGTATGGCAGAACCGAAGCTGTATTTTGGATGCGGAAGTAATATTTCATCTACCATATTCTCTATAAAGTAGATGAGACCAGAGACAACTACGTCCGCGTGTGAATTTGGAAACATAGTCCCGAGAAGCCACAACAAATACGCAAACATATGTCTTTTCCTCGTCTCATGATCAATATAGCTAGATAAAGAATTAAAGTTTTCATGAAGCCATGCAAGTGGGATGCCCCTAGGTCCACCAGAACGATGTGATTCTGACATTGTCTTCCCAAGATGGGCTGAGATATTTAATGCCCAAGATGTAGAGACTCGTGGAGAGACTAATGGCTCACCTTAAATATTTTATTATCAGTCGATTAAAACACAACTTGTAATAATACGATGGAATTTTTTATATTACCAGATTCTAAAAACATTTGCACATCATCCGATACAAATAATTTAATAACAATTTTTCTGTTTGAGATAATTGATATTTTTTTAGTATCAATTGGTTAGACTTTAAACATTTAGTAATAGTACAATGACAACATTTACATATCATACGACTCAAAGAATAACCGTATTTTCGTTACAAATATTCGGTTTGCTTTAGAATCATTTGCTTGGGCTCTAAACATAATAGTACCATAATAACATTTTAATATCATATAAGTTAAACATTAATTATCTTTCAGTTTTAATAAAATTTTCATATCATACGATAATAATCATTTATTTACAAATAATAATATTCGCAGCGGCATGCACATCATTCACAACCGTACATCAAATATAAAAAATATTCACAAAATTGCGGCGTCAGTTATACCTCAGCTTCAATATGGATGTCATTGTGAATGCAATTAAGCGTCACAATAGTTCGAACAAATATCCGTCATATATGAACGAAGTCAACCTATTATCACATGAACATAAATAATACACATGGATTTTTCTTTCTGCTATCAAAAGTATGAAAATAGGACTTGCATGCATGTGGTCATCACCTCAAAAGGGACAGCTAAGATCGAAACACAATTTCTTCAATCACGTCACCTCCTCCTTGTTTGCTACTAAGATGATTTTTTACCTAATTACATACATCATTAAGTACATTAGCATGTAATCTTAACACAAAAAACTTAGATTATTGCAACATAACAAAGTAGGCCTATGGTTTCCTAACTATAGACTTATTAATAAACATACCACATGCAATGACAAATTACAATACTAACTTTTTCTAATTACCATATTAAGATCTTCTCGCATGTCAGACTAAATTTATGCATTCCAAAAGCCTTATGTTGATATACAATACCGTCAAACTAAATTTATGCAACATATGTTGCTTGAAATTATTTCTAACTTCTAAGCATTAACGACGCATAGCTAATGACAAGCTAAAAGACTAACTAGTTACCACCGTGCATGCAGAAAAAAATCAATGTACTGCAAAGCTCATACCTCGATCTTCAACTTTGTAGTTCACTTCGCTAGGCAAATCCTAGTCCTGAAGCTTTAAATGACTCCAACAAGTGATAAAATAACGCCTAACACAACAGAGAACACATAGTTATGAACTAATAAAAAAAAGCAAAAAAAACATCATGCATACCAACGAAACCAAAAAAAATGGATAGATCTTACCTTCATTACCTTTTCTTCAACTTCATCATATTCAAAATCCAACTCTAAATCGCCCTAAATCACGAGTGAAAGTTCCTAGTGATTTTTTTCTTTCTTTGTGTTCTTAGAGACTTAGAGAGCAGTAGAGGAGGCCAGAGACATTTTGCTTGCGCATGGAGCAGAAGCATAGAATATAAATGGAAGAGGGTCCATGTAGTGTCTGTTGGGGAACATAGTATTTCAAAAAAATTCTTACGATCATGCAAGGTCTATCTAGAAGATGCATAGCAACGAGAGCGGAGAGTATGTCCAAGTACCCTCGTAGACCGAAAGCGGAAGCGCTTAGTAACGCGGTTGATGTAGTCGAATGTCTTTGCAATCCAACCGATCCAAGTACCGAACGTACGGTACCTCCACGTTCAGCACACGTTCAGCTCGATGACGTCCCTCATGCTCTTGATCCAGTTGAGGATGAGGGAGAGTTACGTCAGCACGACGGCGTGGTGGCGGTGATGATGATGTACCAGAAGGGCTTAGCCTAAGCACTACGACGATATGACCGAGGTGTGTAACTATGGAGGGGGGCAGTGCACACGGCTAAGAGAACTTGATGTGCTTTGGGTGCCCCCTGCCCCCGTATATAAAGGACCGAGGGAGGAGGCCGGCGGCCTAGGAGGGGTGCGCCTATACAGGGAGTCCAACTAGGATTACCAATCCTAGTTGGAATCCCCTTCCTTTTTCCCAAGAGGGGAGAGGGGGAAAGAGTAGGAGAGGGAGAAGGAAAGAGGGGGGGGGGGGGGGGGGGCGCCGCCCCCTCCTAGTCCAATTCGGACCAGCCATGGGGGGGGGGGGAGGGGGGCACGCGTCCACCCTGCATCCCTCCTCTCCATTCCACTAAAGCCCATTAAGGCCCATTAGGGGTTCTGGTAACCTCCCGGTACTCCGGAAAATGCTCGAACCATTCCGGAACCTTTCCGGTGTCCGAACATAACCTTACAATATATCAAACTTTATGTCTCGACCATTTCGAGACTCCTCGCCATGTCTGTGATATCATCCGGGACTTTAAAAAAACTTCGGTCATCAAAACACATAACTCATAATACAAATCATCATCGAACGTTAAGCGTGCCGACCCTATGGGTTTGAGAACTATGTAGACATGACCGAGACATATCTCCGATCAATAACCAATAGCGGAACCTGGATGCTCATATTGGATCCAAGATATTCTACGAAGATCTTTATCGATGAAACCGCATAACAACATACGTTGTTCCCTTTGTCATCGGTATGTTACTTGTCCGAGATTCGATCGTCGGTATCCTCATACCTAGTTCAATCTCGTTACCGGCAAGTTTCTTTACTCGTTCCTTAATGCTTCATCCCGCAACTAACTCATTGGTCACATTGCTTGCAAGGTGTATAGTGGTGAGCATTACTGAGAGGGCCCAGAGATACCTCTCCGATACACAGAGTGACAAATCCTAAGCTCGATATATGCCAACCCAACAAACACCTTCGGAGACACCTATAGAGCATCTTTATAATCACCCAGTTATGTTGTGATGTTTGATAGCACACAAGGTGTTCCTCCGGTATTCGGGAGTTGCATAATCTCATAGTCTGAGGAACATGTATAAGTCATGAAGAAAGCAATAGTAATAAACTTAATGATGTGATCCCGTTTATCGAATGATAACACATATGTATGGTTAGGAAACATAACCATCTTTGATTAACGAGCTTGTCAAGTAGAGGCATACTAGGGACACTATATGTTGTTTATATATTACACATATACTAAGTTTTCGGTTAATACAATTCTAGCATGAATAATAAAAATTTATCAATGATATAAGGAAATATAAATAATAACTTTATTATTGCCTTTAGGGCATATTTCCTTCAGTCTGCCACTTGCACTAGAGTCAATAATCCAGATTTCATAGTAATGATTCTAACACCCATGGAGTCTTGGTGTTGATCATGTTTTGCTCGTGGAAGAGGCTTAGTCAACGGGTCTGCAATATTCAGATCCGTGTGTATTTTCCAAATCTCTATGTCTCCCTGCTTGACTAGATCGCGAATGGAATTGAAGCGTCTCTTGATGTGTTTGGTTCTCTTGTGAAATCTGGATTCCTTCACCAAGGAAATTGCTCAAGTATTGTCACAAAAGATTTTCATTGGACCCGATGTACTACGTATTACATCTAGATTGGATATGAACTCCTTCATCTAAACTCCTTCATTTCCTGCTTTCGAAGCAGTTATGTATTCCGCTTCACACGTAATTGTTGATCCTTATTTTTCCTGATCTCATCTACCATCCTATATGTGCACGTTCTCTTGTGTCAAAGTATTGAATCCTTTGACACTAGATAACGTGACATATAGAAGAGTAGATGAGATTAGAAAAAATAGGGTCCATATTTTTCTGCACATCTAGAATGGCGCCATCTTTTTAAATCACTTGTTTGACATTCATGAGAGAGGTAGTCTGGACGTCGGACAGTCATGAGAGAGGTGGTCCGGGCCAAACCCTAGAAGCGTTGCCGGGGCCACCCCAAACCCTAGAAGTGTCGAGGCCACCCAAATTTACCAAGTTAAAAGAGTGTTGTCGAGGCCACCCCAAACCCTAGAAGTGTTGTGATTAGCTAGCTAGGTCTATGTTTGCCACTATTAATATATCCATCTCTCATGTTTGTATATTAATTGCCATGTTGTAATATTTGCAGAAACTATGGATCAACAAAGAGAATTAGACCAAGAAGAGATATTGGGGGACATAATCCATGACGGAGGTGATGTCTTGTCGTTATTTCTCAATGAAAATGATGGTCTGGAAGAGGAAGCAGGCTACGATGATCGAACAATGGAGGTGGAAAGTCATGATCATGATGGCTCCCGCGACCGTGATGACGGCTCCGGTGACCGAACGGAGTCGGGATCAGCTGTTGCAAAGTCCGGCGAGGGATATATATGTTGGAAATTCACCCACAGGATTGATCACATCAAATTACACGAACGCACGCGCACAAAAACTGATAGCCAAGGGCCCTTGTCGTGCCCTTATTTATCTCCTCTTTATTTCTATTTTCTCTTTTTCTCACGATGTTACAAAACTCACGCAACACCCTATGTATATATACACATACCCCCAGCCGGCGCATAAGGTTCCTAGACATGTACTCGTGCCAACTCTGAATACCTAATCCGATCTAGACTTAAACTAGTACCGCCCGACAACACAAACGTAACCGGACTCTTGCTACTTCAAATACTAGTACGTACGTACTAGCTAGCTTAGCTACACCTGGATTTCCTGAACTAATCAACCGGCAACGTTGATCACCCTATATACTAAATCATCGTAACCATCATATGTTTGGATTATTCTAACATTCACCCCTAATCCAAACACTTGACTCTTTACTCGATGAGACACGCAGACGACCATCTACTCATCTTGTCACGCTGGCTGCTTCCGGTGTCACGACTTACCAGACTGCAACTTCCCTCTTCTAGCAACGACGCCACCACTTCGTCACCATCTTTTTCATGCCGAGTTTTGTAGACTGAAACCAACGATTATCAGGACTACCAGCCACACTGCCACATCTAGCGTGCTACATGCAGACTAAACGCATAGCCTCATACAGGAACTCAACTTAACCGGTGCGCGTCCATCTTCAAGTTGATCTTCATCTTCACGTAGGTTGCTTGCACATGGGGAGACACATCTCTTCACCCGTCACATCTTCGCATCTTCTCAGTATCGCCGATGCCACATCTTATCGAACGACACCTCCTGTCCAGCGGCAACATAACTCGCCATATACGTGCAACTCATCTCCACCGTATATGAACTCGCCAAAACTCCGCGACCACGAACAGAAACACAAGGAACAAATTATTTTTTCTGCCCGCTCTCGCTCGCAATTCTCCTCCGCCAGTGACGCATCTCAACTGCAGCACAAGACTCACACACCTGAGATCTTGGACGCACCTTACAAGAACTCATGTGCAAAACTTGATGACTGCTCGCAACTTGGCCATCTCCACCTTGCACCTTCCAACGGTGATCTCGATGATTTTCTCGGTGTCGCAACTTCATCACCTCCATAACCATCAACGATTACCAAAGCCTTGCCGACGACAGCCCTGTCGCCCTCCCCCAGATAGTTCCCTCGAACGACGATCACCGTCACCTCGCTTGCAACAGTGTCCTCGCCGCCTTCTCATCGCCGCACCAACGACTGGATTGCCCGCCCCGAGGCACTAGCAGGGTTGCCACCCCGAGACAAGCGCAGCTTCACTCGAACCTTGCTCTAGATACCAATTGTTGGAAATTTACCCACAGGATCGATCACATCAAATTACACGAACGCACGCGCACAAAAACTGATAGCCAAGGGCCCTTGTCGTGCCCTTATTTATCTCCTCTTTATTTCTATTTTCTTTTTGCTCACGATGTTACAAAACTCACGCAACACCCTATGTATATATACACATACCCCCAGCCGGCGCATAAGGTTCCTAGACGTGTACTCGTGCCAGCTATGGATACCTAATCGGATCTAGACTTAAACTAGTACCGCCCGACAACACCAACGTAACCGGACTCCTGCTACTTCAAATACTAGTAGGTACCTACTAGCTAGCTTAGCTACACCTGGATTTCCTAAACTAATCAACAGGCAACGTTGATCACCCTTTATACTAAATCATCATAACCACCATATGTTTGGATTATTCTAACATTATATATATATATATATATATATATATATATATATATATATATATATATATATAGCTAATTGATGCATTAATTGTTTTGGTATGTATATATATTAACTCTTCTTTCTTCTTTTATAGCTCTTCGGATCGAGTCAAATTTCGGTAACGAGACGAGGCCCGAAGAAAAGGTTGCGCTAGGATGAAAGGTTCACGATCACAGAAATCGTGGGCGATGGCCAACCGATTGAACCCCTCCGGACCAAGGAAGCATTTTCTGCTTAGTGCGAGGTTCTTGTTAGGGACATGATCCTGATCAGCATCCACCAATGATATAAGCCTAATACCGAAGACCCTCGAGTTTCTTATGTCGAAGATAGACAGAAAGATGATCTTTGGACCGCGCTGAAGGAAAATTTCGCCCTACTGGTAGAGGAGGATCCGGCTAAGCCAGTTATAGAGCCATTGGTCAAGGCTTATGCTCTCAAGAAGATGGCAGATCTATTTAGGAGGTGGAAGAATGAGTTGAAATCAATGTATGTCGACAAAAACAAGACTCTAGAATTCATCGGCCGATTTGAGAAGATAAGTGATCACTGGGCCGCATTTGTGGCCCACAAGACATCGGAGAAGAGTAAGAAGATGTCAGCGACAAACAAGATAAATGCTGCAAAGAAGGAGCATCGCCATCGCACGGGGTCAGGTGGCTACCTCAAAGCCGGCCGTTGTGGGACAAGGCTGAGGTGACCTGATTGCTAAAGGGATCGAACCAGAGACATTGCACTGCCCAGACCGTTTAAGGACTTGGTTCTTCGGGGTTGGGGGAACTTTGGACCCTGAGACAGGGAGGTGCGCTTGGACGGACGAGCAACTTGCAACACCCATCACGAAGCTTCAGGCAGCAATCAAGGCAGCGCAGGAAGGGATGTTCGTTCCCGACAGAGAGAACGATGAGCTCACAAAGGCCCTCGGGAATCCTGAGCACCCTGGACGAACACGAGGCACACCAGACTCCGTTGCGTTGAAGGTTGGGTTTCCCAATGCAAGCGGTTACAAAATCCAAGACAGGAGGAGGAAAGTGGAGCTGAGTGAACTGCAACAGCTTCAGGCAAGGGTACGAAAGCTAGAGGAACGACAAGCTGTTGAGAACCAGCGAGATTCTGCCCAAGCTACACCAGAAGCTACCCCTCCATCTCAGTGGAGAAGCAGCGTGGCTTCCACCAAGCTCGTTCAGCAGCCTGACTTCATGGGTCCTAGCTACCCCGTGGATGCTATCACGGAGTCACACCAGTGCCAGCTTATGATGCAATGGCAGTACCTCAAAGTCAAAGTGGCTGTCGGCTCTATGTTCCCTCCTTAACCCGACGCAACTTTTCACTGCCTTCCGATTCCACAAGGCTATGTTGTTGTGATGGTGGATGAAATAACGGAGGGATTTGAGGAGCTCCAGGTTGACCACCCTAGAGGTGAAGGGGAGACTCGGCTGGGTCTTGCTCTGAAGACTCCATGTATATGGCAGAAGGAGCACATCAAGCTTCTGAACTTCACGCCTCCGCCTCCTCCTCCGGGAAGTCAGTTGGGCACTCCGCCTCCTCCGCCTCCTCCTCCTGTAGTGAGTCAGCTGGGCACTCCGCCTCCTCCGCCTCCTCCTCCTGCAGCGAGTGATTAGGGAACTCCACCTCCTCTGCCTCCTCCTCCTGCAACGATGATCAGGGCACTAAGCCTCCTGCTCCGGCGCGTGAGGGCGGCAGTACTGTGCCTCCTTCTCCGCCCGCTCTGGTGCGTGCGAGCATCCTGCCTCCTCCTCCACCTCGTAAGCAATGGCGAACACAGACGCCACCGCTCTGGCTGCTCTGGCGCGTCGTAGCACTCCGCCTCCTTCTTCTCCGTCTCGTAAGAAACGAAAGAAGACAGTCGCAGCCGCTCCGGCTGCTCCGGCGTCTGGTAGTACAGCTAGAGGCGGGAGGCAATACAAATTCGGTCCATCTCTCAAGCCTGTAGAGAAGTTACCATACGAGATGACCGTGGAGGAAAATGAGCAGGTCGTTCAAGGCCAAGTGAACGACTTCTTTGAAGTGGTAAGAGCTGAGAAACATCCACCTCCGGAGGAGAAGATAGATCCGGTGAAAGCGAAGTGCACTTTGGATGCCCTGAAGCGAGCACCAGCGTCTCCGCCGCAGACCAAGTATGATCGCATTATTGAAAGTACATATATGGAAGCAAAGCGGTTGGGAAGTACTTGCAGTGATCAAAGGTTAGCAGAATCAAGAGATGGAAAAACAATTCCCCAGCTCCACGAACAAGTGAAGCAATCATGCCCCCCGCTCAAGGTGTCTAGTGATATCGTCGCTAATCATCCGGGGATGTTGCCCGGTACCAATCTTGGAGATTACCTACCTGATGATGCACATTTTGATACAATGGAGGTGGACGTATTTAAATACTGGCATGGGAAGCCTCTCATCAAACCTGGTCATCCTCCTCTAACAACGATGATGTGAAGATTCCATGATTGGTATATGGACATCTGCAGCAAGTTTGGGAAGGATACTTTGACGCTGAGAGTTAAAGAGGAGCACGACCTCGTTGGAATTGATCTGTTGTCTGTTCCATATGACGAGTTCTTCCATTTTTTCCATCAAAAGGCCCTCGACAAAGTAATCGTCACTTGCTACTGTCTGTAAGTACTACTTTTGTAATTAAGTCTCTATATATAGCTCAGCTCCTTCATTGCATGTATATATAATTATCCTCACTATATTATGCAAATTGAATATCGCCGAATGCAAGAAAAGACAAATCGGCGATATTGGGTTCATTAACATAAATCTCATAGATGAATGGAGTGTTAAACATGATGCCAAACAAATCAAGGCGGACTTGCTACGATCGTTACTTCGAAATCAAAGCAAAGATACAATATTCTTTCCTTACGAATTCAAGTGAGTGTTACTGTCTTGTGCATATTCCGTTTCTCTTATTACTCGAGGTTATAGTAATGTAACTGATGAGTTATGCATGCGTGCGCAACTTTCTCTTTATTTTGCAAGAGATTAAGCTTGAGCAGGGACTACTAACCGTCATAGACTCGAGATGAAAAGATCCCAAGGAGTATGTGACCATGACTAAAATGCTCGAGAAGTAAGTTCAATCGATCATTATCGCACCATATCGGCAACTTTGTTCATTTCCTGATATCAAGTAATTGTTTTCTTTGTCTGGCAGAGTTTGAAAAAAGTTCACCACACAAGCTCCGGGACTGCCGGCGGAGCTGCGATTTAAACACCCAAAAGTAACTACTACTAGGTAGTTCCGCGCATCTCCCATTGATTCTAGCTAGTTTCATCAATACCATTTAGCATTCTTGCTTATCAGTTTCATTGACCTATATTTCTTGTAAAGTGGTTGTGGCAGGAACCCGGGAATAATTACTGTGGATACTACATTTGCGAGTTCATCCGCCACACGACCCGTGAGCGGGGTATATAGACCTCCTTCTTCAAATTAGATGTTTCAGATGCGGGATGAACTCCTACCACAAGATCGCATGCGAGCAATTCAAGAGGAATTGGCGGGATTCTTTCTTGATCATGTCATCGATAAAGATGGAGAATATCATGCAGAACTTGAGTTCAGATGTTAGGGGATTGTAAGAGATCTTATATTGTATATATATGGCCAGTAGCGTCGGATAGATATACGAAAACTTGTTTTTCGGCCAATCTTTCAGAGAAGTAGATGTCTCAGAGAGGTCGATCACTTCTCTCTGTATATGCTCATGACGATCTTCTGTACTTAATGTTTCCTTCATTTTCTAACTAGCTAGCTAGTGTGTCGAGTCCTCTCTATATGTAAAGTACGTAGTGACAACCAAACACAGAGATAAGAGAGGACACTTCTCTCTATTAGGTAGCTAACACAATATATGAAACCCCTAAATTAACCCTACAACCCCCCCCCCCCCCCTAAAAAAAACCCCAACCCCTGAACTGCTGACGTGTAGATGTCTTTTGGTCCCGGTTGGTGCTACCAACCGGGACAAAAGGCCCTCCTGCCTGGCAAGCCGCAGCGGCCACGTGGGGCCCCATCTGTCCCGGTTCCTGGGTGAACCGGGACTAAAGGTATTGGGTTTTAGTACCACCCCTTTAGTCCTGGTTCGGGAACCGGGACAAATGGGCCTTATGAACCGGGACAAATGGGCTTTTTTCTACTAGTGCATAACTATTAAAGGAATTACTAGGAAACAACCTAGGGTTAAAATTACCTCTATACGCATTATTACCAGAACTGGTTGATGCCCCGCGCGTTGCTGCGGAAATTTGTCATGCATTTTTGGTGTAACATGGACATCTCAAAGAAGAAAAACATTTGAATTAACAAAATGATAGATTTCATACGTAGGCAATGGCTGGAATTTATAATCGGTACAAATATGTAACATATGATGAAAACCACATTAGTCTATGTCATGAACAATATACCATATATTAAACCTATAGCATGAACACTATATTTTTACAGGATCTGTCTGATGTTGTAGGTTTGCCTTCTTCATTTAGTGCGACCTGCATATATGGTTTCCCATTCTTTTCATACTCAACTGTGTACCCAACTGATGAGAATGGGTGGTCACCAGACAGTAGGTTAGTGGTGTGTTGAGGATTGGACTCATGTTTAGAAGTTATAATATTGGGTCTTTGGTGCTCTTCATCTTTAAATTGCACCCATGTATTTCTAGTTTGCAGAATTAGGCCGTATCCTGGAGAAGAATGTATATGTTTTCAATCAGGGTAAGAAATGAAATGAAAATACATAGCAGACCAATTTCGGTAGTACCTGTTGTCTCGGTTGTCCATTTGTACTGGTTCTGGACCGTGGTTGAAAAGATAAGCGATAGGATGAATACTTGCTGCTTACCAATTAACTTATCTAACATTTAAAGTAAATTATATGGCCTGTAGATAATTCATACTGTTAGAGACAAAATCTTGAAGCAACGACACATGTCGATATGTCAAGCGTGTATTGTTTCCAAGACGTACATACAGTCAGAACATTCATATGTTTATTTTGTGTATACAGTTATATTTGAGGATATATTGAAATATGAAGATTAATTCCTCTCTATCTCCCAAATTATGGATGTAGTTCCTGGTGTTTGTCAGACATGATTTTATTTTTGCTAGTCTCCTACAAATTTAATCGAGCCCATATAATCACATAACCAAATAGGACTGCCCAAGCCGTCAGAAAACCAAGAGTGTCTTCTTATTGCGATGAAAGAAAGATGCACCTAAATTGGCAAAGCAAGAATATGCATTTGTAAGAAAACTGCCAAGAGCCAACCAATTTGTGTAATCATGTATTATCAAGCCACGTTATCTATAGATTAACAGCTGGAGTTGGAGTACTGTCTCTCTCCGCGGATACACTCTTCATACCAAAACAAAGAACTACAATGTTTGCATGAATGTGTGCGGTTATGAGAAGAAGCAGATTGGTTTATTTCAGGGGTGACAACTGGTTGTGACTGACGGCGGGGGTGTCCAAAACCGCTTGGATTGGATGACTACCAGGATTTGTAGAAGAATTTGGGGCACTATCCATCTTTGCAAAGCATACAGACATAATTGCTTTAAATGGAAGCAAATTGTAGCCTATATGTTTGAACAAATATATTGCAGAAAACAATAGAGGGAGTAAATTAATATGGTATCTAATATGAATGGAAATAAATGGATGGTGCATATGTTCGCATACCAGTGCAAGAAGCAAGAGACCTCTAGAAATAATGAAATGAGGCCAATCCGAGGAGCAAGAGACCTATTAAGCAGAAGTTGAAGCACCTTTTCATTCGGAGGACAATCTGCAAAATTTTCAAACATAAATTGGGGGATACGATCCCAGGTGACTGAAAACAGGAAGCGTGCAGTAGGAGGAAAATAACCACAATGTACAGATAAAATATAAATGAACCAATAAATTAAAAAAAATGATGATATTGGCTTTTGTACTATCTCCATCCCAAATGGAAAACATGTGCAGAACCCACTGCTTAAAAATTTAATCACACCAACATATTCAATTTGTGTAAGCATGTATCATATCAAATAGCATTAGTATAAGCCTGCATATTCATCTTCCTAAACTGGGGGAAGCAAGAGAAGTGTTAGAAGGGAGAGAGGGGATTGGTGGAATTGTCTGTTGTATTGCTTGAGCCTCGTGGGCATATATATAGGAGTACAAAGACCAACTTGGAATACAAGACAAGGCAGGAACAAATCCTAGTCTATCCTATACTTCCTAATAATCCTTATACTCAACATCCCCCCGCAGTCACAACGGTAGCGACGCAGACGGTGAGACTGGAGAAGAATCCGAAGGCAAGCCGACGGACACCCCCCCTCCCCCCCCCCCCCCCCCACACACACAGTCGTAACGGTCGACGCATCGCGGAGTTGTGGCTGGAGTGGCAACCGACGAGGTTGCTCAAGCAAGGCGGTAGCCCTTTGTGCCGTTTGTCGAGGTAGCCGAGAGCGTGTGTGGTGGAGCCGTGGTCGACGTAGCCGTGCGAAGAATGCCGGGGTCGATGTCGAGTTGGGGTAGCCGGTGTCGAGGAAGTTGCCGTGGAGCCGCAGGCGCAAGAGGGCGCCGAGTTAGCATGGGCGCAGTGATGTCGAAGTAGGGGTGCGCCGGGACAAAATGTTGTTGACGACGCGTCGCGGCGGGTTTGCCAAGCCCGGGGACACATCTTGCACGAAGGCACGCACCGGTGTTGCCAGCACGGGGCATGCGTAGACGGACGAAGACGAAGTTAACGAAGCGCCAACCAGGCTTGCCAGGCCCGGGGACACGTCGTGGATGAAGGCACGTATCGGTGTTGCCAGCACCGGGCATGCGTAGACGAGGGACCTGCACGAGCTATACGCCATGTCGGAGAAGTCGGAGGGGCCAGCAGAGAAGAACTCGACGACGATTGCAGCGTCCATCGACGCGGGGCCGATGTCACCAACGGTGGTCGGAGTAGACGAAGTGGTCGAGGTAGATGACGGCGACGCTAGTGACGGGCTGGTGCTTGGACGAAGACAAAGGGGGTGGACGGGCGGCGGTGGCGGCTACGAAGGTAGCGGCGGCGGCAAAAGAAGAGCGGCGGCGGCGGCCTGACGACGGCAGCGGCGGCTAGGTTAGGAGTGCGGCGGCGGTGCTCGAAGTAGGCGAGAACCCTGACAGTGCGACGAAGACCGGCGCGAACGGTGGCGTTCCCGCGCCAAGGGAGACGGCGTGGCGCATACCACGGGAGGTCGACGCGCGGTGACAGCGGAGTGGACCGCGGGCCGCGGCGCTACGGCCCGAAGGGGCGACGCAGCGGCGGTAGGCGGGTCGGGGCGACGGCGGGATGACCTCGGGGCGACGGCGGGGACCGTGGACCGCGACGCTGCGGCCCGAAGGGGCGACAGAACGGCGATTCGCGAGTCGGTGCAACCGCGGGGATGGCCTCGGGACGGTGGCATGGACCGCGTGCAACGCTCGCTACGGCCCGATGGGGCGACGTAGCGGCGGCGCGAGGGTCGATGCAGCCACGGGACGGCCTACAGCGGACGCCCTCGGGGCGGCGGGGGACCGCGGGCGCGGCACTACGGCCCGAAGGGGCGACGCAGCGGTGACGCGGGTCGGTGCAGCCGGGAGAAGAATCACGGGGCGGCGGCGATGCGGCCCGACGGGGCGACGCAGCGGCAGCCCGATGCTCGATCGGTGGAGAGGCGCGCTGAACTCGGGGACGATCTTCACGGGACCTGCGGAGCCACGTGCAACCGATGGGCCAGGTCGGTCGCGCAGCGTAGATGAGGCGGATCGCGGCGGCGAGCGGGTGATCAAGCCGATCGCGCGCGAGGTCGGGGACGCTGCTCGGTGGAGGCGTGGTGGGGACGGAGTCCGAGATGAAGCCGGCGGCGGCGGGCGGCTATGATTGGCCTCCACATGGCGCGAGGCCGCCGGGTCGGGGTGATGCAGGAGTCCCGGTCGGAGCAAGGCGGTGACGGCCGGCGTAGATCGACGGGCGGGACGTCGCGCGAACGGCGGCGGTGAAGGGCCGCCGTATGACACGAGGCCGCCGGGTCGGGGCGACCGGTGGGCCGACGCGCGAGGCCGCCGAGTCGGGGCAACCGACGGGCAGACGCGTGGACGACGCACGAGGCCGCCGGGTCGGTGAAGAAGCCGGCCAATCGCGCCGGTGTTGGAGTAGAGGCGCACGGGGTCGACGGCGGCGGTGGGCGACGCAAACCGGATCACATAGACCGGAAAACCAAAAAGTAGACGCCGGTCAAAGCGACCGGCGAGAGAGAGAAACCCGGATCAAAGGATCGGAAAAAAAGACTCTCTAGGGCAGCCGGCCAACACGGCCGGCGGACGAACCCTAGGTACGGGCGGCGCGGCCCCCGGCGGTGGTCATGGAGGCCGACCGCCCCGGAGGCGGCGCGCAAGTGCGGAAGCGGCGGCGGCTAGGGTTTAGGATCGACTTGCGATAGATACCATGTTAGAAGGGAGAGAGGGGATTGGTGGAATTGTCTGTTGTATTGCTTGAGCCTCGTGGGCATATATATAGGAGTACAAAGACCAACTTAGAGTACAAAACAAGGCAGAAACAAATCCTAGTCTATCCTATACTTCTTAATAATCCTTATACTCAACAAGGAGTAGCATTTTACAAAATAAGAATCTGAAAGAAATGCAAGGAACAACAGACCTATGAAGTAATGTAGCCAATCCAAGCAGCAAAACACCTACACGCCCTGTTGGCACAGGCCCGTACCCCGAGTACTTTCCAGCGTGCGTATACGACGCAATTCGTGGGCCTGTACTTTCGGCCGAGAGATACACGCGCACGTATTGATTCCCGGAGATCCTACGTGCCAAGCTAGCTAGTTGGGTGCTGGATGGATTCTCAAGCTAGCTAGCACACGCACGTACGTAACACCTTGCCGTCGACTTGATCCATGTCAAAACTAGCTACGCACGAGAACAGGAACACACGCGAGTTATGGCAATAGGACCGTGTCGGTCCTATGTTTATTTCTTTTGATTTGGTCTAATCTTACAAGGGGATACTTAGGTATATATAGGATACGTAGCAGCTAACCTAGCTAACTAAGAATCCTATACGGTGACTGACTCTAGTCCGAGCCGGACATAGACTACTAATTGTGGTTAATTCCAACGATCACCCCATCGATGTCCTCATTTCAAAGCTTGGACGCCGATTCTTCGCCGCATCTTCATGAACTAATGTCGACCTAAAGATCTGGTTAGGATATATGCAAGCTGATCATCGGTGCAAATGTAGTTGACGCCGATCTTGCTTTCTTCCATGCACTCCCTTCAGTAACGATATCTCGTATCGATGTCCTTGCATCGATCATGATGCACTGGATTCTTGCACAGAGATATTGTAGACTTATCGTCAATGTTGAGCACCACTCGCTCAGGTTCCTTACCCGTGAGGTCACCGAGTAGGCTTCCAAGGCACACGCCTTGACACACCGTGGTTGCAGCTGCAATATACTCTGCTTCACGAGATGATAATGTGACCACCTTCTGATTTTGTGATAGCCAACTCACTATGCTTACTTCCAAGAAATATGCCACGCCGGAGGTACTTTTACGGTCGTCCACATCTCCTGCCATGTCACTATCACTGTAGCGAAGTAGCTCCACCATCTCCTTCTTCTCTCTCAAATAGACACTACCAAAGTTTGTTGTCCCTTTGATGTACCTAGGTATGTTTTCCACAGCTGCCCAATGCTCTATCATGTGTTCTTCCATGAAGCGTCTCACTATGCCAACGGAATAGGCCAAGTCCGGTCTTGTATTCGTGAAATACCTCAGCTTTCGGACCACACTTCTATACTCTGTTGCATCAACCGCGCGTGCTTCACTTTTCTTGCTTAGCATAAGACGATGTTTCATAGGAACATGACTTGGATTGCAATCTTTCATGCCACAGCTTTCAAGTACCTTCTTTGCATATGCCTCCTGGCATATTGTGATCGCCTCCGGCTTTTCTTGTACCTCGATCCCAAGGTAGTAACTCAAGAGCACTAGATCAGTCATCCTGAATAGCTCCTTTAGTTGTAGTTTGAAGTTTGCAATCACCTCTTCGTCTGCTCCAGTTATCATCAGATCATCCCCATGGATGCCCACTAAGAGACGATCCTTGCCTTTACCTCATTTATACATCGTATGCCCCAGTGGGGCTTTCTCAAACCGGAGAGAAATCAATGTACTGTCAAGCTTCATGCTCCATGCCCAAGGAGCTTGTCGTAGCCCGTACAACGCCTTGTGTAGCTTCAATACCTTGTGCTCCTCTCCTTCTTGGATGTATCCCGGTGGTTGCTTCACATACAACTCCTCTTCTAACTCCTCAGTCAACAACGCAGAGTTCACATCCATGTGATGTAGCCTCCAAGATTCTTGAGCCGCGAGAGCTATAAGTAGCCTCACCGAGTTCATCTTGTGAACTGGAGCGAACACTTCTTTGAAGTCCACATCTTGCTCTTGCACGTTTGGTTTAGCCATGAGCATTGCTTTATGCTTCACCAAGTACCCTTCGGCATCCTTCTTGACTTTGTACACCCACTTGAGCTCTATGGCATTATGTCCGTTGGGAAGATCCGCGATCTCCCATGTATCGTTGTCTCGGATCGAACCCAACTCTTCATTCATAGCACGACGCCAACACTCCTTCATATTTGCATCTTCAAAAATTTCCGGTTCCTCGATGTGCAAACTTCGTTGCCCGTTACTTTTCATCTTCACTGAATTTATCTGAAGCCCTGCTTCTGGAGAGAGATCAAACACGCGTCGTTCGTGTGCTATTGGTGAAGAAACACATGCTTTTGGACTTGCCAAATTCCCTGTTACTGGCGTTTTTGCTTCTTTTACTAGGCTTACGAGCCCCCCGTCTCCTTTTCCTGCGTTGTTCCCATCATCTGATCCTCCACGTGATGGTGAACTCCTTTCTGCACTTTTTTCTAGGCCAGATGCACCTTGCAAATTTTCTTGGCTTTGCCTCCCTTCTCTCCCTATTTTGCCAAAAGGAAAAAATAAAAGACATCAAAACTAACCCAATTCGTGAAGCTGGTGCAATTTCTAGCATATTCATGTACGTTTTCGGTGATCGTGGCGGTTGTGACGGCTTGCGCTCGGCTGCTTGTAAAAGTACAGGAAATCAGCAGGGTCTAGGTCTAGGCACGTGCCCAGGGTGCCCCTACGGTAAAATCACCCCCCCCCCCCCCCCCCCCCGGCATATGATGGGTACTTGGTATGTCTTGACTTGGCATAGATCTCCCCAGCAACGGTGCCAGAAATTCTTCCTGCCACTTCTTGAGTTTGCGTTGATTTTTCCCATAAAAAGGAAGGGTGATGCAGCAAAGTAAAACTAGCTTTCAATGACTTCGAACTAGGCAGCCTCATGTAGCTATGTACTCTGTTTTTAGTCAGTCACAGAAATCTCAAATTGGTGAAAGATCCTTGTGGATTGAACCACGGAGAACTAACTAGCAACTAATCAGTACACCTATATATCTCCATTTAGAATAAATCCGTTATACATCTCACACCAAAAGGAATAGTAAGATAAACTATTACATGGGGACGTAATTGTTTTGTAGAGCAATCCTGAGAAGCAAAGTTTATATAGAGCTATTTAAAAGTGCTATCTTGTCCATGGCTTGATTGGCTACCCAAGTCCTGAAATAAAAAAAAAGGAACGATTTTGTGTGAGAAATAAACATGGATTTGAGAGTCTGACTTGTAAGTGAAACAATACCTTAGTCTGCAGCTGGTCATTTTGATATGCTGGCCATTCTGAGTTCGGTATCAATAGAGAACTCTACATACAATTTAAAGTTAATGGAAGTGAGTGACCTATGCATGTTCGTCTTAATTTTTAACGACTAACTAAGTAAATATACCTGACTTGGTTGAGTGTCATAATAGAAATATGGTTGCCGTGGTTGCAAGATGAGTAACTGCTGAAAAGGAGTAGCATCTGCCTGCGGTAGTTGAGGCAGACCCTGATGCAATACTTGCAAATTATAATTCTATGGTTGTGGCACTGGTATCATAGTGTGAGGAAGTAACGCAAATTGTAGCTCTTCCTTTGTTTCTGTTTAATCTTGTCTCCTCCATATGATGAGAGTGCTAATAATTTGCAGATTCAAGACACAACAAACCTATGGATGATGAAGTCACGGGAGCTCCTTCCATGCCGAAGAACACCGTAGATGCTGGTCCACTGAGAGGGCAATTCTCTATCAATCCTGATCTATTCTTGTGTGATCCACAATGGAGTAGATAGATAGGAGAAAGGATGTTCGAGATTTTGGGTGCAATCTGTTGATACGCGGGAGAAAGAAAGACAGTTTTTCTGTTTTTTCTGTAACTAGTGAGACTCGGGCTGGTTGTTTTAGTGGTGGGGTCCACCAGGCCGCGTGTTGGCTGTTGATTGGCCCTTCACGACAGTGTGTGCAGGGATCCCAGCAGGAGAGCCGAACCTCTGTCCCCCCGCATCTGCCCATGCATGTTGCACCATCTTGTCGTATCCATTGTGTTTAAGCCGAGGCGAGTGGGGAGGCAGCCAAGGCGAGCGGATCCAACGCTTGACGGGATGTAGCCGAGGCGAGCGGATCCGGCG
Source organism: Triticum timopheevii (assembly GCA_963921465.1). Taxonomy (NCBI): domain Eukaryota; kingdom Viridiplantae; phylum Streptophyta; class Magnoliopsida; order Poales; family Poaceae; genus Triticum; species Triticum timopheevii. The sequence goes on from OY997270.1 coordinate 615,449,248, forward strand.
CGGGAGGGGATGCAAGCGACGCGAGCGGATCCGGCGCTTGAGGGGATCCAGCCGAGGCGAGCAGATTCGGCGCGGGAGGGGATGCAGGCAAGGCGAGCGGATCCAGCGCTTGAGGGGATCGGGAGGGGGAATTGGGTGAGTCGGGCATGTCAGAGTCCTACATTTCAGGTGTCCGGACTCCCGCAAACGTCCCACATTTTTTTCTTCAATTTGCCGGAGAAATCGCGTCCTGATCATCCCGCCGATCGATACAGGTCGGCGTTGAATGACTTTCACGGTCCGGACAGTTACGGAGGTTTACGGGTCCGGCCATCGCCGTCCACCCTCGGTCGTTCGTGAAGGATGTATGCGTGTAAACGACGTCACCTCACCATCGTCCAAACCAATAATTATCTTGCTGTGGCCGATGTAGCAGCGCTGCAGCAGTGTCCACTATCTACTTTTCAGCGCCCAGGGAACCAATTGTACGTCTGCATCTCGATCCAGCGCTAGCTGTAGTGCTCGTGATTCTATTTGTCTTGGCCTTCCAGATGCTAATCTATACCTCCTCCTTCCGGCATACAACAAGTAAATTACCCTCTACTTCGTGTTGATTTGTTGTACGGCGCTCGGCGCGGCCATGGCAGCACAGCCGCTGCACTTCGTCCTGGTGCCGCTCCTTGCGCCGGGCCACGTGATCCCCATGCTCGACCTGGCGCGCCTCATCGCCGGCCGCGGCGGCGCGCGCGTCACCGTGGTCCTCACGCCCGTCTCCGCCGCGCGCAACAGGTCCGTCCTGGAGCACGCTTCCCGCGAGGGGCTCGCCGTCGACGTGGCCGAGCTGCAGTTCCCGCGCCCGGCGCTGGGGTTGCCCGAGGGGTGCGAGAGCCACGACATGGTCACCGAGCCCTCCCACATCATGCTCTTCTATGAAGCCGTGTGGCTGCTCGCCGGGCCGCTGGAGACGTACCTCCGCGCGCTGCCACGGCGGCCGGACTGCCTCGTCGTCGACATGTGCAACCCGTGGACGGCCGACGTCGCCCGCCGGCTTGACATCCCACGGTTTGTGTTCCACGGCCCGTCCGCGTTCTTCCTCCTGGCGCACCATAGCCTGGCCAAGCACGGCGTGCACGACAACGACAGCGTCGCCGCCGGCGAGTTCGAGCAGTTCGAGGTGCCCGACTTTCCCGGGCGCGTCGTCACGAGCAAGGCCACGTCGCGTGGGTTCTTCCAGTTTCCTGGGATGGAGAAGGAAAGGCGTGATGCGCTGCGCGCCGAGGCCACCGCCGACGGCTTCGTCTTCAACACGTGCGCGGCTTTCGAGAGCGCGTACATCAAGGGATACGGAGACGCGCTCGACCGGAAGGTGTGGGCGGTCGGACCGCTCTGCCTTCTGGACTCGGACGCGGAGACGACGGCCGGAAGAGGCAACCGCGCGGCCGTGGACGCCGGCCTGATCGCCTCTTGGCTCGACGAGCGGCCGCACCAGTCCGTGCTCTACGTCAGCTTCGGCAGCATGGCCCGCCTCTTGCCGTCGCAGCTCGCCGAGCTCGCCGCCGGGCTGGAATCGTCAAATCGGCCGTTCGTCTGGGTGATTAGGGACTGGGAGACCGACGATCTCGACGCCGGGTTCGACGAGGGCGTGGAGGGCCGCGGACTTGTCATCCGTGGGTGGGCGCCGCAGATGACCATCCTGTCGCACCCGGCGGTGGGCGGCTTTCTGACGCACTGCGGGTGGAACTCCACGTTGGAGTCGCTCTCCCACGGCGTGCCGCTGCTGACATGGCCGCACATCGCCGACCAGTTCCTGAACGAAACGCTGGTCGTGGACGTGCTCGGCGCCGGCGTCCGCGTCGGCGTTAAGGTGCCGGCCTTGCACGTGTTCCTGAATCCCGAGCTATACGCGGAACAGGTCGGGAGAGACGACATCAAGAGGGCACTGACAGAGCTGATGGATGAGGGGGCGGGAATACGGACGACGGCGAAGAAGCTCGCGACGATGGCAAGGGAGGCGATGGCGGAGGGCGGGTCGTCGGGCCGGGATGTGGCCGATATGGTTCGCCATGTGGGGGAGCTTGCGCAGAGGAAGGAGAAGAGCGTGCCCGAGCTTGGAAACAACGAGAAGACAGATGGTCAAGTCGAACATTCCCCTGTAGGGTAATTATAAGACATGTACTCGTCCCTCAGTCCGAAATTATTTGTCAAAAAAATGGACGTATTTTAGTTCTAAATAGTGTATCCATTTTAGTGTAATTTTATACGAGAGAGTACTAGACATGAATAACAGGCCATGCCGATATGGTGAGAGAGGTGTGGAGTACACCAATTATTCTCCTTCTCCTGTCCGTTTGTTTCCGTATTTTTTGTTTATTTCTATTTTCAAGTGAGAATGCTCCTTTTTTTTCCATCCTATTTAATTATTTAGCGACAATACTACACCTACGAAACCATTACGAAACCACCCTAAACCCAATAAGAAGACCCCACCTAATCCATCACCCTAAACCCAATACTACACCTACGAAACCATCTACGTTAATCCGTACAACGAATTACGTATTAGGGCATTTTCAATGGTTATAAGATAGTTGTTGGTAAACTTTGCCACATAGGATTTTTGATGATGTGGCATATAATAAATGAGGAAAGAGAGGTAGGTTGTATGTATATGAACCAACACCCCTTGCACAAGCTCCAATGTAGAATGAGAGAACACATTATTTATTATCTCACATTCAATTTGGCAAACTAGATACAATCCACTGAAGATGTTGTATGTTAAGGTATTGATTGATAACATGGCACATTTTACGAACAAGCTAACATACAAACTGTTGAAGATACCCTTACGTATGTATATCATTGTTCTTTATTTAACCATGTACATGTTCTTAAAACCTGTCTCTTTCAATATACTTGATGTCTTTCTTGCGTCAAAAATGGCACCTATATCACTCCAACTCCCAACCCCCACTACCCAGCTCCCAACCCTTCTGATCATATTAACTAGGCTGGACCAGCCATCAACAGTTCTACGTACACAGCGAAAGGACAGGAAATACTCAAAGCACCATAGTAAATCATAGGCTGAACATGGATCAAGCAAAATGGTGACATTCACCACATTGGACGTATGCGGAGTTCTGCCACATGGCACCCGACACTGCACGCCTTTGCCGAGTGGCACCCAACAAACTTTTTCTTTTCTTTTATTTTCCCTCTCCTTTTTTCTTCTTCATTTATCTTGTCCAATATTTGTTTTCTTTTTCATTTTATGCTTTGTTCTTTTCTACAGTATTTGTTTGCCCCTTCTCTTTTCTTTTCTTTATCCTATCTATTTTCTTTTACAGGCATTAAGTGTACTTTTAGGCATTTAGTGCATATGATCCAAATTTGAACTGTAAGAGCATGAAAAAATGATAAAAATAGGTTAAAAAATACTTATTTGTGTTCTTGACCTATGTTTTAGGTCTTATCCAAGAGAAGAATAGGAATCCCAAACCTTAAGGTGCCAAGACTTGAGAGGGACGGGTCAGATTAGAAGGCAAAAGTGTCGGCTGCTTCATCAACTGACCCTAACTTTTTTTATTGACTGGATACACCATTACATGTTCCATGTCAAAATTTCACTTTTTGGGCCCGTTTGCTATCTTTTTGCCATGTACATGTTGCAAATTTCCTGGCCATGGATTTTTGGTTCCTGGTTGACATACTTGAAAGATGCCGTCCATATGGCATGGTGAGGAAAAACCGACTAGATGAAAAATCGGTGGAGGGACGCAATGGGAGGGGTAATCGTTTGACGAAGAGTTTTGTCTTACAGAAAAACGCTACTTACTGAAGAGTTAGACCCTGTCTGGCTGTCTCATAGGGGGGGAAATCGGTAGGGTCGTAGCACATTATATCATTACAGGGTCTTATCAAGACGAGTCATCTACATCGACTGTTGCTAAATAAAATTGGTCTTAACACTAGTAACTAGTAGTAGTAGTAAGTATGAGTACTACATGTGGACGATTACTTTCTTTCCACATTTCAGGGTGACTTTCACAATTTCATGAAATAGGATGCATAAACCATCTGTTTTTTTCTTCTTCTGAAGTTGGAGTAAGATTATGTTTCCTGGGCGTTTGCTTCATTTTTGATTGCTTGGACATTAGTCTCTTCATTATGGAAAGTACAACTTCTCCTTCTCCTTATATAATCATGTATATGCCCTTAAAACCTATTTCTTCAATGTACTCGATGTCCATTTTGCATCAAACATGGCTCACCATACAACAAGCACTAGTATCACTTCAACTCCCACCCCCACTGCCCAACTCCCAACCATTCTGATCATATTCACTACCCTGGACCCAACATCCATCACCCGTGCTCCACATAAACAGTGCAAGGAACCAAATACTCAACGCAACCAAAATCATACTCGGTAACTAGATCAATGTTTGAAATGGATCAAGAAACTTAGAGAAAGATTATATCAAAATGGCCTCCGCTGTCTTTTTCGTGAGCCATTTACTTACGGTCTTCCCGCATTCGTTTGGCAGCGTGGGGGTCTGGAATAAGATTTGCTCCAAGAGAATGTCAATGGTGCTGCATCTTTGGATGTCGCTTTCTTCCTGGGAGGTCGTCGTGGAGCTCTTCAACCTCCTCGGCTCTTGGGTCACATCGTCGGGCCAAGGCCTAGACCTTGCGATGCACGGTCGTACGAATACATCAATCTCGCGTCGCTACCCATCCTGAGGGTGTCATCTTGAAGTTTGTGCTACGTTGGGTGCTTTCCCGGTACCAGAAATGCATGACATCGTGGCCAAGGTGGAGTGGCGTGGCATCTACCGCATGGACGACGATGAGTCTCGGTGGCGTGGCGCAGCGGGGGCTCGGCGGAGGATGCGTGATGATGAACCTGCGTAGGGTGTTGGCGTTGTTTGGTGCCGTGGCGGCATCGACGGCTGGCAAGCATGACAAGAATCTCTTTCCTGTAGATGGGCCAACGGTTCTATGGTGATGGTGGCTTCTATGGCATGTGCATCTGGTGTATGCTTTGGGTTAGCTATACCAGGTTTATGCTCCTGGTATGACATGCGGGCGGATCGGCGGTGATCCTGACTCTCGATGGTGGGGCGTGAAGGCATTCCCCATTGTCGAGTTTGTACGTGTGGGTGGTGGCTTCGGATCGTTTGATGTATGTTCAACCCACAAATGCCACGCCTATAACCCAAATAGGAGAGTTCATACATTTATATAGACTGCTTGGCAAGGCCCTGGCATGTACCTCCTAGTGCAGGACCATCTGTCTTGATATGCACGCTTGGATTACAAACTCAAATGTGAATCCATAAAAGGGAATAAAATATGACCGCAACTATTTGGTTAGATCCTAACCATGAATTACATATCTAACTGTCAGAATAGTTTTGATAATGTGTATTAATGTGGTGCCTCCAAGGAAACACCTATATTGTGCTTTTAGTGTATATAATAAAATAGAAATAGAAAGATATTGTGCTTTTAGTATACATAATAGAGTAGAAATAGAACGATGGTAGATAAAACATATGGTGGAATTTACAACTAGGCTTACTGCTGTTACTTGGGCTATTTGGAATACCGGTAACAGTGCTTTCAAGATTTTTTATTTATTAAAACATTTTTTGAGATCGTTTTTGCTGCTTGCACTACCTTGTTCTTTGAGAAAACTAAAGACACTGGTGCACTTCAGAGGAGTGTGATGTTGTTGAAGACGAATGCTATCAATATCATGAGGATTTGCGATGTGGGCAAGATCAGATCAGATGTAGTTTGACGGATTAGAGTCATCGAACCTGGATGTGTTTCTCTTGTCTTCTATGTTTGTTTTCTTGGGGCTTGTTTGACTTGGATATAATGTTGTTAACGCTGTTATACTAGGATAGTTATTTTGCCCCTATCAGGTTTTACGTGTGTCGATTGCGAGAACGTGTTGTGGGTTTCCTGAAAGTGCGTTGAATTCTCTCCTTGCCCCTTTCTTGCTTCCTGTAATCTCTATGTTGGTGTTAGACAAGTAGTATTTATGTTACGAGGTCAAAGAGGTTTATGCAGTGGTGGAGCTAATGAATTGCCAAATCCTGAGCACACCATAACTAAAATTTACTTTGGTTTATTAGTTTCATTTGCGATCAAATTTCACAATTGGTTGGGTTGGACCCTTTAATACATATGTTCTTCTCAACTAATCTTGAATATTCTGATGATAATCATCAATTAATGGATGGGCCTATGGCGTCCTATGGTCCTGGTTTGGAGTGAGTAAGCCCAAAAGGAAAAATAGAAGACATCAAAACTAACCCAATTCGTGAAGCTGATGCAATTTCTAGCATATTCATGTACGTTTTCGGTGATCATAGCGGTTGTGACGGCTTGCGCTCGGCTGCTTGTAAAAGTACAGGAAATAAGCAGGGTCTAGGTCTAGGCACGTGCCCAGGGTGCCCCTATGGTAAAATCCCCGCCCCTTTCTTGCTTCCTGTAATCTCTATGTTGGTGTTAGACAAGTAGTATTTATGTTACGAGGTCAAAGATGTTTATGCAGTGGCGGCGCTAATGAATTGCCAAATCCTGAGCACACCCTAACTAAAATTTACTTTGATTTATTAGTTTCATTTGCGATCAAATTTCACAATTGGGTGGGTTGAACCTTTTAATACATATGCTCTTCTCAACTAATCTTGAATATCCTAATGATAATCATCAAATAATGGATGGGCCTATGGCGTCCTATGGTCCTGGTTTGGAGTGAGTAAGCCCAAAAGGAAAAAATAAAAGACATCAAAACTAACCCAATTCGTGAAGCTGATGCAATTTCTAGCATATTCATGCACGTTTTCGGCGATCGTGGCGGTTGTGACGGCTTGCGCTCGGCTGCTTGTAAAAGTACAGGAAATCAGCAGGGTCTAGGTCTAGGAAATCAAATACCATTAGATTCAACATGAAATATATTTTACAAGATTGACAAATGTCGTTAATCAAGAAGTTTCTTTCCATCCAGAAGCAATGAAAACCATATATTGTACATGATCTGAAGCAATTATGTCGTTAATCAAGAAATTACAAGATTGTACAGTACGATAATTTGACAGCCGTAGCTCGTATAATCTGAATGTTAAAATGGCTTATTACTAGCACGGAAGCGCATCACGGTCCACCCAAGCTTAGGCACAGTCACCGTATTCTGTTATGGTGGGTCGACCAAGTTGTACTTGGATGGGTCCTTGGTCTTGTCAAAGTTCACAACGCCCCTCCCTACAAAATAAAAGGCAAAGCCATGCAGGTGCATGGGGTGGGTGTCCTTGCTCATGGCCGTGTCCTGGAACACCACCTCCACGGCGGAGCCATATTTTTTCTTTTTCACCTTGCTGCCGGCCTTTGTGAGCCCGAACTCCTTGGAATAGTTGTAGTTGATGAAGTTGAAGAAGAATGGTGGTGTTTTGGCAAAGTCTTTCTCGAAGACGCCCATGATGGAGTAATAGTACGCGTCGAGGATATCGGTTTGCGGGTTGTCAAAACTGACATTGTTGAGGCTTGCCACGAGGCGGTTGCCATTTTCACATGATTGACATGGGAGAATGTTTGTGGCTAAGGTGATGAGCATGTGCTCGTCGACATGTGTCGGCGCATCCACCGGGCGGTCCTTGCTGGCTAGGGACCGAAGCTGGGATGTGTACTCTGTTGCCGTAGTTATGTTGTCGCTTGCTGCAAGGTCGGGGATGTATGGTTCCGATCGTGTAATGGGCGTCGCGTCCATGTATTCCGGGATGGTCGTGCCAGTGCTGTTGTTGTACACCAAGTTGGCTCTTGATGCAAATGTCCGCGACGCCATGTAGTAGCTGCCATTGGATGAACGGTCGGCGTGGAGAAATGCATCCGTTGTCTGTCCAGGCGAAATCATGATGTGCTTGACAATGAATGGCTTTAAGTAGTGGCCAGACGAAAACTCACTTGTTATAAAGGCATTTCATTTTTTAACTTATTATAACTTCTAACTTTTTGGGCGTTTAATATGTATCATTTAAAGTCACGTCATCAACTTTTAATCCTTTCTGACATCATTTACTAATTTTCAGTTCATTTACTGATTTTTTAGCTAAATGACCCTGAAATTAAAAAGTACTACAAATGAACTTTTAAAAGGTTAAAAGTTGGCATGGTATCATCATTTCACCCACATAGCATGTGCAAAAAGGTAGAGACGGTTACGGCAAAAACTGGATGCAGTTCATGTATAAAATGGACAACCTCTTTCGAAGTATCAGGGTTTCGGACGAAAACTCATCTGTTACAAAGGCATTTCATTTTTTTTAACTTATTATAACTCCTGACTTTTTGTGCGTTTAGTATGCACCATTCAAAGGCACGTCATCAACTTTCAACCTTTTCTGGCATCATTTGCTAATTTTCAGCTCACTTACAGATTTTTTTTAGCTAAATGACCCTATAATTAAAAATCACTACAAATGAACTCAGAAAAGGTTGAAAGTTGGCATGGTATCATCATTTCACCCACATAGCATGTGCAAAAAAGATAGAGGGTTACGGCAAAACTTGGATGCACATCGTGTACAAAATGGGCAATCTCTTTCGAAGTATCAGAGTTTCGGATGAAAACTCATCTGTTACAAAGGCATTTCTTTTTTTTAAAATAACCTAAGTATTAGCAAATTGAATATAATGATAAAACGCACTAATATTAAACATAAAAAAAGAATCAATAGAAAATCTATTTTTAAAGTAAAGTTATTCCCAAACTAGTGATTCACACAAATTTTCAAATAATTCAAATTTAAACTATTTAAATTTGAAAACTACTGGCACCAACAGAAAGTTTGTAAATTTTTTGTAGCTAAAGTAAATATATTCACAAAGAAATTCTAAAATCAGAAAAGAACAACTCAGAATGAATAAAAGAAAATAAATAAAGTAGAAAGGAAAAAAAGAAAAAAAACTAAAGAAAAATCCCGCCTACTGGGCCACAGCCACTATTAGGAAAAGGCTAATTAGTGGCGCACCTGTTTTGGCCATTAATGGCGCACTACAGGTGCGCCACTATCATCACGCCACTAGTAACTAGTATTAATGGAGCACCCCTGGTGCGCCATTAGTATACCAGACAGTAGTGACGCATCTGGAAGTGCGCCACTAGTATGTCAAACGGTGCGCCATTACTATGCCTCCCAGGGGGGCCATATTTACCTTGTGCTCTGGGTTACTAATGGTGCACTTCTAGTTAATGCGCCACTAGTGTGTTTATTGCAGTGCGCCACTAAAGTGCAGTATGATGCGCCACTAGTATGAATATTAGGATTTTTTTTCTTTTCTGATATTTGCACATGTTACAAAATATATTACTGCACAGAATATAGACAGAACAACATATAAACAGCAGATTTATCGAATACAATAGAAGATTAGTCTCCGAATACAATTCATCATATTAGTCTCCGAATTCAAAATACCGAACAAAGTTAGAACATTACAAGTATCGAGACCGCGAGTAGCGAGTTTGTCTTCACATTACAAGTCGATATCGATCATCTAAACTACCATCACATAGAAGAGAGTTGCGGTCATCACGATGAGCATCATCGCGATGAAACCGGTCTTCATCCGGTTCCTCCAACGCTCCCTCCTCTCTCCCGCTAGATAGCGCACGTATCTAGCTTCCGCCTCCGCCCTAGTGGTGTACCCTTTGTAACTGTTACCGCTGAAACGGTGAACCTGTCTCCGACACTCCTCCTAGTCGTTGTAGACGCCGGAAACCTTACCCTTGTACATGACATACGACGGCATCTCTATGCACTAGACAAACAAAACGTTAGTAGCAATTCAGAGACAATACATAAGCAATATATAAATATGCAACAAAAGGATCAGAAGAGAAAAGCAACACATTAATAGCATGATTCATGGTCCTACTAATAAATAGAATCGATTACATAAAAGTTGAATGACTGTCCAAACTAAAGAGACATACAAGTTCATTAAAGTTTAATTACAACATGAGTTAATCGATATTTCAGAACTACATAGCATCACTACTTTCGACTCGACTCAGGGACCGGAGCATGGATAAAGCCGCCGTCTATCGTGATGGTCATGAAATTGCGGTCGTTGTCAGCCTGCATTTGTAGCGTTGTTTCTATCTCACTGTTGGACGGTTGATATCTGAGGTATAACTGCCCCGAGGTACGAAGGATATCTTGATGGATGATTTCCGCAAACTCCGACTGGATACGAAAGAATTCTTGTCTGATGTCCGCGTCCTGGATTGCCGACAAGAATGCAGCCCAATCTTTGAGATTATTTGGTAGCAGAAGGTGATTATGGTCCCGTACGATTGCCCGCATGTGATGGAGGGCGTAGTAGGCATCCTTCTGACCGCCAGACGACTGCTTGACGTAGGGGAACATCGTATTGTGGGTGAACACGTGCTTGCCATACATACGAATTGGCCTGCTGAAGGTGCCTCCAGATCTGGCGTAGCCGGGAAGAGCTTCATCAAGAACTTTCTTGATATTTGTGTAGTCTTTCTTCGACTGATGGTCCGAGTCGAAATACGTGGCCATGGAATATTTTGGGCTTAAGGGGATGAGTGTGCAATGTGTGTCACTGCACAAAACACGGAATGTTAGAAAAAAAAGAACGATCGAAAACTAAGAAATCATATGTTATGGGGCGGTGAGGGGATAACTTACTCGGGAAAGTAAGGCACGAGAAAGTTATCGTTATCTGGGTTTTCAAGAATGACGCCTTCGAGGTATGAACTCGCGGCTTGCCAGTCCCCAGCGCTGCCCAAGATCTTGGCACACATGTAGAAGGGGTCGACTATCACGATCTCCGGGGTCTTGTCTCTAATGACCCGCATCTCCATACTCAGCGAAAATAGCCGAATGAAGGTGTAGTGCAGCGGATGAAGGTTAAACATAGCGAAGATGTCAGCAAACCGCAGGAAGATCATACCCCCGATGGTGCTATCGACAAAGCCTTTGCCCTTTGGCACCTTGGCCATGAAAACCGAGTATGCCACATCATTCTCGGAGAGACGCCGCTTCTCCAAAGAAAGAACACTGTGATGCAGACTCCGCATAGCACCGGTTGCAGCATTGAGCAGATTAGTCGGTAGCATCGGCCTACCCGCCACATGCACCCTCCTCGAGATATCCTTAGGTGAAGGTGTCCCTTCCTGATCACGGATCGTACTCGGTGCCGGCTGGCTCGCACCCTTGTTAGTCTTTCTTCTCCATCCCTTCTTCTTCTGCTACTGTGATGGGATCGAGTTCTGCTCAGAGACCACCTTCTTGAGTGTGTTGGGGCTGATAATATTTCGCACCTCGGCTATCTGAGGCTCAGTGAAGGCGGAAGCTGGAGGCGTCTCCTGAGAACTGAACGCCAGACGACGCCTGTTGCAATTGGGTTTCTTTGTGGTACCAGCTAGATCGCGATCGTCTTTTGCAGGGTTGAGTTCTTGAGAAGAAGGCCCCAAGAATTCATCACCGTACCCATGTTCGTTCAAGTACTTATCGACGTTGGTAAATGTACAGTCGTCGTCGTTGTCGTCTTCTGGATCTTGTGCCATATGCATGTCCGGCATGTCCGGTAGCGTTGCGGCGGTCTTGCCATGGCTTGGCGCCGGCACGACTGGCGGTGTTGTCTATGGGGTGGTGTCCCCCGCCCCCAAACGAATCTGGCTCTTCGGCCAAAGCAGGGGCCAGATTAAGCAGGCGCTGAGGGTCATCACATCATCTTCGTCAGCCCCAGCGGGTCGAAACGGAGGTAACAAGTCGTCGCAGCCTGGCAGCACTCGAACCAGTTGAACCCTATACACGATGGGTGGCATCAGATTACCGTGGAACACGGGGTTGCTCGGTTGAACGATTCTGCCCTTGGCGACATCGATCAACTCGCGACCCACAAAGTGCAGGAAAGTGCATGGAACGTCGGCGGCGCCCTATGAAAACATGTAGGGCGTCAGGGATGCCCAGTCAAAGGCAAGGAGATGAAGTCATTCGCCGAGAGGCTTAGTTCCCGTGATGGCGTCGAGCTCGGCTAATGTCGAGGCACGGCCAACGGCGGGCGTGCAAGTGACGGTGGGGCCGCTTGCTGCCGAGGTGTCGGCCGGCGTATTCTTCACACACCCGGGTGCATTAGGCTCCAATGCCCGCGCTGGCGCCGGAGACACCAATACCGCCTCCGCCGGAGACACCAATGGCCGCCTGCGCCTTGTGCGATTTGCTGGCCGTGAAGCTGGGAACTAGGGGCGGCCCTTGTTGGCCGCCCACTATCCATGCCTGCAGCCCCTCAATCAAGGTAGTCACAATGGCGGTGATCGTTGCTCCCAGTTGGTCTCGTACTTGCTCTTGGACCATCTCCGGAATCCGCGCCACTTGTGCCTTGAGTTCTTTCACCTCGCGCAACTGGCTTCCCGAGCCGTTCTTTCTCTCCTTTCGCCCAGCATTATAGTATTCCGACCATTTCTTGGACAAGCCTTTGCCGGCCATACGACCAGCTGACGACGGCTTACTGAACTTATCCTTGTGTTTCATTATGTTCAACACCCTATTTAAAGTGGTGTCCCAAGGGGAGCTCTGAGATGACCCCGCGCTACTGCTTTCAGTGTCTTGCAGAAGGAACGTGAACCATTTAGAAATTTGGCTTCATTAATTAGAATGCAACCATATGGAGCTAATTACGCGGGGTGTATTCCTTACCAGAACAAGCTCAAGCGCCTTGGTCTTTGGATCCGTGGTAAGATCCTTTGTTACCGGGTCCATCTTGTACCGGGACCTGACATAGTTCCTGGTCCGCTTTTAACGGTATTTATCGAAGAGGGGCGGTAGGCCTTGCTCGGCACGCTCCGTGTCCTCCTTGTCCCATATAGGTTCCGCCACTCTATAACTGCCAGGACCGAGTTTGTGGACCCCTAAGTTCAAGTCCCGCATTTCTTTCTCCCACTGACTTGATTCCACGGATGCGTTGCTCTCTCGCACTTGATCTTGAACTCTCAGTAGTCAGCTTCGCTGATCGAAGGATTTTTCTCCTTGATCTTCTGATAACTATTACCACGTAGAATCATATGCCTCACCGCGCTTCTCCAAGTAGACAGGGCCGTGCTCATCTTCGTGAGGGCGGCATTGTTCACTTTCTTCCCTGAGAGGCATGTGTTTGCGACGTCACTGGGGAACTTGTATCGTTCATGCAGCTTCATGAAGAGGAGGTTGTGCAAATTCCCTCGGTCACGATGCCTTAGGTTCTCGGTGTTGATCAAGACGGTGCTCCGGAGAATGCACCCGAGTTGTCCCGGGTACCCACTGACTAATTCTTTGGGCGCCGTTGGATACCCACTGGAGGATACTTCAGTAAATTCCTCCTTGACGGTGCCGAGCACGTTCGGGCGCCGGTCCTTCCGTTGCCTCTTCGGCAGGCTGCCATCTGTGTGTGCGCTGCCATCATCAGTGGTGGCATCCTCGGCGGCACCATCAGTGGTGTCATCCTCAACGCCAGTAGGGGTTGTGTAGTCAGGATCGGTGTCTTCCGCGGCGTCCTCATAGCGGTGAGGTTATTCATCCATCTCCTAGGACAGCTCCCAGAATGCCTTGCCCGAACCGTCGGCCTCATCGTTGTGGGCCATGTTCGCTCTAAATAGGAAAAAAGTTTGGTCAAAAAGTTGGTTATTGTCAAGGAACAAGATCTCTAAGTTGACCAAATAACCTAATTCTCGAGGAATATCGCCAAAAAGTTGGTTATTGTCAAGGAACAATTGAGAGATGTTTGTGATATTGCCTAGGTGTTTTGGGACGCAACCTGTTAGTGTGTTGTTGCTAAGGTCCAAGTCCCTTCCTAACCCCCTTCTTCTTGTCTCCTCTCACTATCTCTCTCACACACATGGCAAGCAAGGGTGTCTGAGTGTGTGAAAAAATACTAAACTAATCCAAGGGCTGAAAATTGATCAGCTGTTTCATATTGTAGTTTTCTTTCTTGGGTCTTCGGTATGCGGTACAAAACTGAATTTTGGAAATCTACAGAATGAACAAGCTAAGGGCTGCAAATGCCCGCAAGGCTTCAAGGGTGACGACATAATGGCTCGGTGTTATTTCAGGGTTGGTTTGTGAGGAATTATCATGGTCTCATCATTTAGGGTTTGTCGACCTCGAGGCATCCTTAAAGCTAAGCTTTTATCATTTAGGGTTTGTCGACGCCGAGGCACCCTAAAAGCCTAAGCTTTCATCATTTAGGTTTTTATCGACACCGAGGCACCCTAAAAGCCAAGGTTTTATCGTTTAGGGTTTGTCGACGCTGAGGCACCCTAAATGCTAAGTTAAGTTTTCATCATTTAGGGTTTATTGATGCTGAGGTATCTTCTAATAATATACCCTATCAAGTATGGCACAATAGTTAAAAAAATAGCCAACAGTGACATGCAAGTGCTGACAGAAAAGGGAAGGAGAATTCTAAGTTAGGCCTAATCACTTGGCTCTATTGCCACCTATGGCAGTTGCATATTAGTTGTGCAAAAAAATTTAAGAGCGGGCAGTAATGAATAATATTTAATGGGATACCTCAAAGAGCTAATCTAGTATCTCCATTTAACGGTTTTCAACTAGAAAGTGCACAAAGTGCAACAAACAGATTATTTCAACCCCCCAAACAATAATGATAACATTCTTTTCCTGAACTATAAACGACTCATGGTTTCATCTGTCCACACATGAATTCAGCATATGTGTTTAATGCAGCAAGAATAAAGGGACACCACATGTCAAAAATATTGCATCCAAAATTTCACAATTGAGCCTAACGTGATAGTGCATATATAACCAGGCTTATGTTGCATTCTACTTTCTACCTGTCCAAACTGTGTTTGTCAGACTTAACTAAGTTAACTGTTATCTGCACACCCTAATCTTTTTATCTGATTAACACAAAATAGACATCTCAACACTTGCATTTGCAAATATAACACCATGAGACACTTCAACTAGGTACTTCTCGAAGGACAAACACCAAGAGACAGTAAACATATCAGCCGTTGATAGAAGATTCAGAATAGTCCTTAGCTTGAGCTTCTGAATTAGTACTCACAAACCTAGAATAATGGCTCAAATGCTGAACAGTTTGAGCTTCTGAACTAGTACTGGCAAACCTAGGATAATGTCTCAAATGGTGAACCTAGAATAGATTATACCATTAGTAATAACTATGCTTTGCTCATGTTGTAAAAAGGCATAGAAAGAGAGCAACTGACATTAGTAATAACTATGAGTTGATATCACACTTCTATATGTATAACACAAGAGGCAGTTGATCCTAATTAATTAAGTACTAAGATACCCCGGCCCATTCATTAGTCGCAAGTACCCCATATGTCCTATTTTTCGCAAAGTCATGCTAAAATTCACGAAAAATTTCAGCATGACCTTTGCTGAAACTAGGACATATGGAGTACCCGAATTTGCCGGAACGGAAGTTAATCGACATTTCGGCAAACTCAAGGGCCTCTCGGGGTACCTGCAAAATCATTATCCCACCCCCGCCCCGCTGCAACCCCACAACACAACACGATGGTCGGAGACAAAACCCAGCAAAATATCTTCTAGCCATGAAACCCTACCCTGATTCTCCTTTCTTCCACTTTTTCCACTTAAACATGCAAACATGTAGGGAAAGCAATTAATACAAGGCACAAAAATGGCATGCTATGTAGCCTTAATGATATAAACTCCAATAATTTTTGAATAAAAACAATAGCTAAAAATAGTAGCAAGAAAGAAATTCATTTGACTAACTATTTAAAATAGTAGCAAGCAAGCTGTTTTCATGTGGAGGCGCTTCTTGGAGTTTATATCAGACAAAATTTTAATAACAGAAAATGTGCGTATAAGCTTCGTGGAGGCTGAATCCCAGGACCAGGAGGCACACCAGCAGTCCAAAGCATGTTACTCCATGAACCGTTGCTGTTCTAAAAGCTTGTAGCATCATGCATGATTGCCAAATGCCAATCACGGTGCAAACTATATACTCGCTTAGCCAATTCTGAACATTACTATGCATATTCACACTAAACCACTAGCAGCCCTGAATCGCCAATCCGGGAAGTCCTGCTGCACTATCATTTGAACCTAATTAGGTTCAAAACTCACTAAGCTTGTGGGTACAGTAAGTTAGTGTTCTAAGTATGCACTGAATAGTCCTGCTACGCTAGTGGTTAACTGAACTTCAATAGTTCAGCAAAATGACTACTCTTTTCTGTCTTTGTGAATGAATTTGCTTGTTGCATTCTTGTTTGACTGTAACTCTAGAAATTCTCAAGGACAAGTTGGTGTCATGATCATGATCATGTCCAGTCATGGCTATTTGGTTTATGCAAAGGATTGCATCTAGGTTTAATAATCCTCTTGTGCATTCATCCCCTTCCTTTGGACTGGTTTTTTTACTTGTACTGCTGCGTAAGTGCACATTCCTGTTGGAGATGGCAAACGAACAGGAGAGAGACAAGCAAATTGGAGAAGAGGAAGAGCTAGAACAAGAGTATATCTACAACTGAAATAAATTGGAGGAAGCAATATGTTTACTGTCAAAGATGTGTCCACTGTCAAATGTATCCACCATCAAAACTGAAATAAACTGAATGACAACATTATCTGTAGGTTAGTGGTCCTAAATTGCAAAGTACAGCTACAAGTCCAAACCTGGACGTCTTCAGAACCTGAACATTTTCAGTTAGTGGCTCAAAACTGTCTGAAACATGATTCACCTCAAGACCTATTGTTTAATTTAATCAATTTACCATCTAAACAAATACTCCTATTAATTCAGAAGCCGGTATTCGGAAGTTCATGACAGTACAGTATGGAGGCTTCTTGACATTGTCAGGTAGTCAAATTCAGAGGCATATATCTATCTACAAATGCTTGAAGCACACACTCGTTCTGTAGATTTAGCTTTGTACTCCCTCACTAACCTAACTTACGAACCACTAGTGCACACATGAACTCGTTCTGTAACTTATCACTGTACACAACAGTGAGATGCTTTTGTCGAATGCCTAGGGAAACTATGCACAGGTACATCAATCTGCTGATTTTTCACACAAATGGTTATGATCAGCAAACAAGGTCTCAAGCTAAACATTGTTGTATCCAAAGGACACAACTATGAATGACACCACAGATAGAGAACATGACCATGTCACCATCCGATCTAATTGCATTGCCTCTTTCAGGATGCCAAACCAATTCAAAAGGCGTAAAAGTAGCGAAATGCACAGACAAATATGAGCATCGGTCTATGGAGTATCAAGAAAGCACCCATCTAAAAATTGCAGCCTCATGTTCATGTTTGCTAGTATGTGTCAAGAGAAATCCTGAACCTGAAAGCTCAGGCTGTTGCTTATTTTGTTACTGTGTGGTAGTACTAATTAAGATCAATGCATTCGAGGGAGCATAAAAGGCATCCCCATTTGAAGCATGTACGGAGATACTAACAGGTGAACAGACAGCCTCTAGAAATTTTGCTAACTAATATGAAGTCATCCCTCAGGCACACACAATGAATCTCTGAAGTCTTGAACTGAAAACAAGAAAACCTCAGCTCACAGAGCATCTGTTCCAAGGAGAAATCGATGTGCTGGTCTGGGAGCAAAAGAGGAATGGCAGCCGGGGGTCATGTCGAGACTTGGGGGAAGAAAGAGGGTGTGGAGCGAGGAGCGAACGCGCACGCACCGGAAGGCTGTGACGACGATGGCCAGGAGGGCATGGCCGGGAGGGAGGAGAGGAGGAAGAGAGGAGAAGAGAGGCAGAGGGAGGAGGGCAATGAAGATTACTTGACCACGATGAGGTGGTGGCCGGAGCGGAGACGATGGAGGGCGGAGACGGCGAGCTTGATGGAGGGCGGAGACGACGAGTTTAGGGGAGACGGTGCTCGGGCCTCCTCCCCTGGTGGACGCGGGCTTGCTCCTCCTAGTGCTCCAGCGGCGACTCCGGCGGCGGGGGCACGGGGGCGGCGGCGCAGTGGGTCAGGGCAGCGGCGCGTAGTGGGTCGGAGAGAGAGATTTGAGATCGGTGATCGGGGGATTGGGGATTTTAGTGGGGGGGGGGGGGTTAGCAATGGCGCACCTCCTAGCGGTGCACCATTACTAACTTTTTTTTGGATAGCAATGGCGCACCTTCCAGTGGTGCGCCATTAGTAACTTTTTTAGATAGCAATTGCGCACTCCCTAGTGGTGCGCCATTAGTAACTTTTTTTTGGATTTTTAGTTGCATTCATTTGGGAATATCATCAAATTTGTTAATTGAAAATATCATCAAATTTTTTATTTGAAAATATCATCAAATTTGTTTTTTTATTATTAATTGCATTCATTTGTGAATTGGTAAAACATTTATGAATATGAAAAAATATCATCAAATTTGTTATTTGAAAATATCATCAAATTTGTTATTTGAAAATATCATCAAATTTGTTTTTTGCCTTTTTGCCTTTGCGACGACTTTCCGTGTCCTTCGCCTCATCATCATCATCATCATCATCATCATCATTATTAGCGTGAAGCTCCTGCCTGATGCCCATTGATTTCAAGTCTGCCCTTGCTTTCGGCCCATCTTTGGTCCTCTCTGGCATGTTGAGCAGGGTACCAAGCAGACTCTCGCACATGTTTTTCGTGACATGCATGACATAAAGGCTGTCAGGCACACGGAGGATCTTCCAGTACGGCAAGTCCCAGAAAACAGACCTCGTTTTCCATACCTTCAGCAGCGGCTCTGGCTCCTTTCGCTTCTTTCCCGGCTCTGGCGCCTTTCTCGGCGGTGGGCACTGTTTCCAATTTTTCAAAAACTCGTCAATTTCCTCACCGCTCCTCGTACGCGGGCGTCTTCGGGGTTCGGTTTCACCATCGAACAGATCCTTGCGTTTTCTCCATGAGTCATCGTCGCGAAGCCACCTTTGATGTCCCATGAACATGGTTTTCGAAGACCTGAGATCTCTATCTAGCTGGCGATACGTTGTATCATCCATGCACCTGATGCATCCAGAAAATCCATGGACCATCTGCCCCGCGACATATCCGTAACCGAGATAGTCGTGCACCATCGTGAGCAGTGCCGCTCTCATAGGGAAATATTCTTTCTCTGCGGCGGCACACGTATTGGCTGGCGTTTTCCACAGCGTGTCTAGCTCCTCTTTCAGCAGCCCCAGATATAGATTGATGTCGTTCCCTGGTTGTTTCGGCCCTTCAATTAGCATACTCATGTGAATGTACTTCCTCTTCATGCACAACCAGGGGGAAGGTTGTACATCCACACTGAGGGAGTCCCGGATTAGGGGGTGTCTGGATAGCCGAACTATAACCTTTGGCCGGACTCCTGGACTATGAAGATACAAGATTGAAGACTTCGTCCCGTATCCGCATGGGACTTTCCTTGGCGTGGAAGGTAAGCTTGGCGATACAGATATGTAGATCTCCTCCCATTGTAACCGACTCTGTGTAACCCTAGCCCTCTCCGGTGTCTATATAAACCGGAGGGTTTTAGTCCGTAGGACGAAGAACAATCATACCATAGGCTAGCTTCTAGGGTTTAGCTTCTAGGGACTACCCATATGATCAATATTAATCAAGCAGGAGTAGGGTTTTACCTCCATCGAGAGGGCCCGAACCTGGGTAAAAACATCGTGTCCCTTGTCTCCTGTTACCATCCGCCTAGACGCACAGTTCGGGACCCCCTACCCGAGATCCGCCGGTTTTGACACCGAAATTGGTGCTTTCATTGAGAGTTCCTCTCTGTCGTCATCTTTAGGCCCGATGGCTCCTCCGATCGTCAACAATGATGCGGTCCGGGGTGAGACTTTTCTCCCCGGACAGATCTTCGTATTTGGCGGCTTTGCACTACGGGCCAATTCGCTTGGCCATCTGGAGCAGATCGAAAGCTACGCCCCTGACCATCAGGTCAGATTTGGAGAAGTTTGAACTACACGGCTGACATCCGCGGAGACTTGAGCTTCGACGGGTTTGAGCCACAGCCGATCGTGCCGCACTCTCACGATGGGCATGATCTAGCTCTACTGCCGAACAGTGCCCAGGAGGCCGCCCCAGTGTCCGCTCCGACCCTTAGCTCGGAGCCGACTGTGCCAATCGAGGACGGGTGGCTGGACACCGCCTCGGGGGCTGCAATCTCTAGGGCGATCGAGCCGAACACCAGCCTTGTCCTTTGCGAAGCTCGTGACTCCAAGGTGCCGGACTCCGAACCTTCCGCGCCCCTTCCGATCGAACCAGATTAGGCGCCGATCATGGAGTTCTCCGCCGCTGACATCTTTCAGCACTCGCTCTTCGGCGACATCCTGAATTCACTAAAGTCTCTCTCTATATCAGGAGAGCCCTGGCCGGACTATGGTCAGCAAGGTTGGGACGCGGATGACGAAGAAATTCAAAGCCCACCCACCACCCACTTCGTAACCATTGTCGATGATTTAACCGACATGCTCGACTTCGACTCCGAAGACATCGACGGTATGGATGCCGATGCAGGAGACGACCAAGAACCAGCGCCTATAGGGCACTAGAAGGCCACCTCGTCATACGACATATACATGGTGGACACCCCAAAAGAAGGGAATGGCGATGGAACAACGGAGGATGACCCCTCCAAGAAGCAGCCTAAGCGCCGGCGTCAACGGCGACGCTCTAAATCCCGCCAAAGCAAAAACGGTGATTCCGGCACGGGAGATAATAATACCTCGGACAGTGCCGAAGACAACCCCCTCCAGCAGGATTCAGCACAGGAGGATGGAGAATCCAACCCTCATGAGAGAGCGGTAGACAGAGAGGTAGAGGACGATAATTACATGCCTCCCTCCGAAGACGAGGCAAGCCTCGACGACGACGAATTTGTCGTGCCTGAGGATCCCGTCGAACAAGAGCGTTTCAAACGTAGGCTTATGGCCACGGCGAGCTGCCTCAAGAAAAAACAGCAGCAGCTTAGAACTGACCAAAACTTGCTAGCTGACAGACGGACTGAAGTCCTTGCGGCCGAAGAGTACGAACTCAAATGCCCCTCCAAGAGCTACCCAAAGCGCAGGCTGCTACCCCGATTAGAGGAGGAAGCACCTAAACCTACATCACCAGCGCACGACGCGGCCGACCGGCCACCCCGTGGCCGCGATAGAGAGGCCTCTCGGCCATCCACTCAAGCTGCACCTCGGCGTCTCTCAAAAAATACCAAGGCACGGGGAAATGCGCCAGACCTGTGAGACATATTGGAGGACAAGGCAAGGCAAATAAGATCGATCTATGGATCGCGTGGGCGCCCCACGACACGTGACGATAACCGTTATGCCGGATATGGCAAATACGGCCAGGCCGAACACAGCAGACAAAGCTCATTTGAGCTACGTCGAGATATAGCCCAATACAGAGGCGCTGCACACCCACTATGCTTCACAGATGAAGTAATGGATCATCAAATCCCCGAGGGTTTTAAGCCCGTGAACATCGAATCATACGATGGCACAACAGATCATGCGGTATGGATCAAGGATTATCTCCTTCATATCCACATGGCCCGCGGTGATGATCTACACGCTATCAAATACCTCCCACTCAAGCTTAAAGGACCAGCTCGGCATTAGCTTAACAGCTTGCCAGTAGAGTCAATTGGTTGCTAGGAGGACCTGGAAGCCGCTCCTCGACAATTTCCAGGGAACCTATGTGCGACCACCAGACGCCGATGACCTAAGCCACATAATTCAGCAGCCAGAGGAATCGGTCAGACAATTCTGGACACGGTTCCTAACCAAGAAAATCAAATAGTCGATTGTCCGGACGCAGAGGCCCTCGCAGCCTTCAAACATAACATATGTGACGAATGGCTTGCCCGACACCTAGGACAGGAAAAGCCGAAATCCATGGCAGCCCTCACAACACTCATGACCCACTTTTGCGCGGGAGAAGACAGCTGGCTAGCTCGTAGTAATAACATGACCAAGAGCCCTGGTAGTTCGGATACCAAGGACAGCAATGGCAGGTCATGTCGCAACAAGCACAAGCGCCGCATTAACAGCAACAATGCTGAGGATACGGCAATTAATGCCGGATTCAGAGGCTCTAAACCCGGTCAGCGGAAAAAGCCATTCAAAAGAAATACTCCGGGGCCGTCCAGTTTGGACTGAATACTCGATCGCTCGTGCCAGATACATGGCACCCCCGAAAAACCAACCAATCACACCAATAGGTATTGTTAGGTGTTCAAGCAGGCAGGCAAGTTAAGTGCCGAAAACAGAGACAAGGGGCTGCATAGCGATGACGAGGAGGAGCCCCAGCCACCGAACACTAGGGGACAGAAGGGCTTTCCCCCACAAGTGCGGACGGTGAACATGATATACGCAACCCACATCCCCAAAAGGGAGCGGAAGCGTGCACTCAGGGACGTATATGCGTTGGAGCCAGTCGCCCCAAAGTTCAATCCGTGGTCCTCCTGCCCGATCACTTTTGATCGAAGGGACCACCCCACTAGCATCCGCCATGGAGGATTCGCCGCATTGGTTCTAGACCCAATCATTGACGGATTTCACCTCACTAGAGTCCTTATGGACGGCGGCAGCAGCCTGAACCTGCTTTATCAGGATATAGTGCAAAAAATGGGCATAGATCCCTCAAGGATTAAACCCACAAAGACGACCTTTAAAGGCATCATACTAGGTGTAGATGCAAACTATACAGGCTCAGTTACACTCGAAGTGGTCTTCGGATCCCCGGATAATTTCTGAAGCGAGGAGTTAATCTTCGACATAGTCCCGTTCCGCAGTGGCTATCACGCGCAGATCGGACGAACCGCATTTGCAAAGTTCAATGCGGTGCCGCACTATGCATACCTCAAGCTCAAGATGCCAGGCCCTCGAGGAGTCATTACGATCAATGGAAACACCAAACGCTCTCTCCGAACGGAGGAGCATTCGGCGGCCCTCGCGGCGGAAATACAAAGTAGCCTCTCAAGACAATTCTCAAGTCCAGCCATTAAACGTCAGACACCGTCAAGCGCGCCCGGAGTAACCTACAACAAGACCGCCTGGCACGTTCCGAGCAAGCGTAGCAGTGCGGCCCCAACCCCAGCCCTCGCGAAATTGTGAAACCAGTACCACGCGTACATAATTACGCTCTGAAAATACCATGGGCATAAGGGGAGGGGCACAACCACGGCACGCCCAAAATACGGCTCAACCGCACTAAGGGGCTCCCGATTTTGTCATTTCTTTTTTCTTACTTTCAGGACTCCACTCTCCAGAAGGCCTGTCCGGCAGTACAATCGCCGAACACATGATGCAACAGCCAGGGAGGCAGCAAGCTACGTCGAATGTCCAGGTGGTCTCTATAACAAGCTAAATACCTGTCTTACATAAAGTCTCACAGCTTGCCCCTGGAGGGGGACATGTAAAATAATCCCATCTCTTGCTTATCGCACTATTTGTATCGTTTTGCTTTCACAGCAGCCTTTTAATAAACAATACATAGCTGTTGTCTATTATTGCATTCATTTTTTATGTAAATATGTTCAGTTATGACATTATGCAACCGTACACTTTGGTACGGCCAATACACCAGGGGCTTAAGTACCCCAGAATATGGTGTGAGAAGTCTGAACACTCTCACGAGTTCAGCACCCCGAACTTATAGCATTATATGCATCGGCTCCGAATCTGTCCTGGGTCAATAGTTGGGTTTGCCCGGCTCCCATGTTTTGGTGCATTACATTCCGTTATATCGGCTATGGTAGCGCTGGGAGAACTACTGTGATTGTGCCCCGGTTGAGCTGGGTTAAGCACCTCAGTAGAGAAAGCTAAAACCGACCGTCATGATAGGGCGAGAGCCGGTCGCTGTTCGAGAGGTTTCAAGTCCCTAAAGACTTATGCCGCTTAGAGCGAGGAGCTGGTTTTGTCTGGCCTAGGCGTGGATAGCGCCCCGAACTCGGTCTTCCGAATACTAGGGGCTTCGCCGAAATTTAAAATTATAGAATTCTATGGCTAAGTGAGAGTGATAAAGCATTATAGTCCGATTGCCTTGTTCATTGTGCTGAGTGCCTCCCTCGAAGGACCCAAGAATGGGAACAAGAGCGCTCAGGTTTATCCCGAACACCCTAGCACTCGTGCCATGGGGGTAGAAGCCGACGACTCGCCATCTCTCAGATTTAATAAACGGCCGCACAGAAGGTAATATTTTAAATTCAAAAAGCGTTGCTTAGCGCATATGAACAAGTTTTCAGCGCACAGGATAACACGAGCGAGTTTACTCAAAAATTATATCCTTGGAACACTCATTTTCCACAAGGTAGGCACCCTTCAGGACGCCATCATAATACATCTTGGGCTTGCGATGCTCCTTCCCCTCCGGTGGCCCATCTGTCACCAGCTTCTCAGCATCCATCTTGCCCCAGTGTACCTTAACACGGGCAAGGTCCCTACGGGAGCCTTCGATGCATACGGAACGCTTGATGACCTCAAGCCATGGACAGGCATCCGCCAGCCGCCTCCCCAGCCCAAAGTAGCTCCCAGGCATGACCTCCCCAGGCCATAGCCAGACTATAAGGCCCTTCATGGCCTGTTTGGCTGCCTTATGGAGCTCGACCAGCTGCTTCAGCTGGTCGCTCAAGTGCGCCGTGTGTCCGGCCTCACCATACTTGGAACAGAACACCTTCTCCATCGATCTCCCTTCCTCGGCTCGGTAGAATGCGGCAGCGTCGGACACACTTCAGGGCAGATCTGCGAATGCTCCTGGAGAGCTCCGGACTCGGGTAAGTAACAAGTAATTCACTTTCACGTGCTTGCTTTGCATAAAGAATGCCTTACCCGCCGCTATCTTCTTCATCGCCTCAATTTCTTAGAGGGCTTTTTGGGCTTCGGCCTTGGTAGATTTGGCGCTCTCAAGGGCCGAGGCAAGCTCGGACTCTCGAGTCTTTGAGTTAAGCTCCAAAATCTTGTGTTTTTTCACAAGAGCGTGGAGCTCTTGCTGCACCTCCGCCACTCGCGCCTCCTGCTTTCTCGCTCGGTGCGCTCCACGGCCGCATTGTCTTCGGCCTTGGACAGCGCTTCCTTTAGGGTCACCACCTCGGTTGTGGCCCCTGTAATACTCACGTTGGTCCTGTCATTATTTGCAACAAGATCTTTTTATACAGTTACATAAGGTATTACTTACCTTCCTTGTCCTCGAGCTGCTTCTTGGCAAGGCCGAGCTCGTTCTCGGACCGCTTGAGGCTCTGCTTCAATGCATCGACCTCCGCAGTCAGTGCGGCAGAGGTCACCAGCGCAGCCTGCATTCCCATATTAACATACTTATGTTAGACTCCTGCGTATATCTTTTCAGATCCTCAGTTCGGCTTTTCTTTCCGAACACCAAATTGAGCATCAGGGGCTACTGTCTATGCGGTAATATTTTTACATATCTTAAATACATACCTTAAAGCCTGTTAGAAGGCTGGCACAGGCTTCCGTCAGCCCGCTCTTGGCGGACTGAACCTTCTGGATCACCGCACTCATAATAGTGCGGTGCTCCTCGTTGATGGAGGCGCCGTTAAGCACCTCCAGCAAATTATCCGGTGCCTCCGGTTGGACGGAGGTCACCGGCGTCATAGGCTTGCCCTTCTTACTAGGGGGGCGCCTGCCGGACTCTGGAACCACTGAAGGTTCCGGTGCGGTGTCCGGCCGAGAGCTCCAGTTCATCAATGTAATGTAGGCATGTATTCCCTAAATAGTCATACGTGCTTATGGAAAAGAACTTGCATGACCTCTTTTGTGCTACCCTCCCATGGCAGCGGGGTCCTATTGGAAACTATGGGATATTAAGGCCTCCTTTTAATAGAGAACCGGAACAAAGCATTAGCACATAGTGAATACATGAACTCCTCAAACTATGGTCATCACCAGGAGTGCTCCCAATTATTGTCACTTTGGGGTTGCCGGATCATAACACATAGTAGGTGACTATAGACTTGCAAGATAGGATCTAGAACACACATATATTCATGAAAACATAATAGGTTCAGATCTGAAATCATGGCACTCGGGCCCTAGTGACAAGCATTAAGCATAGCAAAGTCATAGCAACATCAATCTCAGAACATAATGGATACTAGGGATCAAACCCTAACAAAACTAACTCGATTACATGATAAATCTCATCCAACCCATCACCGTCCAGCAAGCCTACGATGCAATTACTCACGCACGGCGGTGAGCATCATGAAATTGGTGATAGAGGATTTTTGATGATGACGACAACGACGAATCCCCCTCTCCGGAGCCCCGAACGGACTCCAGATCAGCCCTCCCGAGAGAGATTAGGGCTTGGCGGCGGCTCCGTATCGTAAAACATGATGAATCTTTCTCCCTTATTTTTTTCTCCCCGAAAGCCAAAATATGGAGTTGGAGTTGGTGTCGGAGGGCCACCAGGGGGCCCACAAGGTAGGGGGCGCGCCCAGGGGGAGGGGCGCGCCCCCCACCCTCGTGGACAGGGTGTGGGCTCCCTGGTCTTCATCTTTGGCGAGGATTTTTTATTATTTAATCTAAGATATTCCGTGGAGTTTCAGGTCATTCCGAGAACTTTTGTTTTCTGCACATAAAACAACACCATGGCAATTCTGCTGAAAACAGCGTCAGTCCGGGTTAGTTCCATTCAAATCATACAAGTTAGACTCCAAAACAAGGGCAAAAGTGTTGGGAAAAGTAGATACGACGGAGACGTATCAACTCCCCCAAGCTTAAACCCTTGCTTGTCCTCAAGCAATTCAGTTGAGAAACTGAAAGAGAAAACGAAAAACTTTTACAAACTCTGTTTGCTCTTGTTGTTGTAAACATGAAAAGCCAACATTCAAGTTTCAGCAATTATTATGAACTAACCATACTCACAATAACACGTAGGTCTCACAATTACTCATATCAATAACATAATCAGCTAGCGAGCCATAATAATAAAACTTGGATGACAACACTTTCTCAAAATAATCATAACATGATATAACAAAATGGTATCTCGCTAGCCCTTTCTGAGACCGCAAAACATAAATGCAGAGCACCTTTAAAGATCAAGGACTAACTAAACATTGTAATTCATGGTAAAAGAGATCCAGTCAAGTCATACCCAATATAAACCAATTATAATGAATGCAAACGACAGTGTGCTCTCCAGCGGGTGCGTTTTAATAACAAGGGTGATGACTCAACATAAAAGTAAATAGATAGGCCCTTCACAGAGGGAAGCAGGTATTTGTAGAGGTGCCAGAGCTCGATTTTGAAATAGAGATAAATTATATTTTGAGCGGCATACTTTCACTGTCAACGCAACAACTATGAGATGGCTGTATCTTCCATACTACATGCATTATAGGCAGTTCCCAAACAGAATGGTAAAGGTTTATACTCCCCCTCCTCCACAAGCATCAATCCATGGCTTGCTCGAAACAACGAGTGCCTCCAACATTCAACTGGTCCCAGGCGGAGTTTGTTTAATTATTTTGATTTGCTTTGATCTTTTTGGATCATGGGACTGGGCATCCCGGTTACCGGCCCTTTCTTGTGAATGAGGAGTGGAGTCCACTCCTTTTGAGAATAACCCACCTAGTATGGAAGATATAGGCAGCCCTAGATGCACATGAGCTGCTCCGAGCATACAGAACAGAATGTTTATTTGAAGGTTTAGAGTTTGGCACATACAAATTTACTTGGAATGGCAGGTAGATACCGCATATAGGAAGGTATAGTGGACTCATATGGAACAACTTTGGGGTTTAAGGAGTTTGGATGCACAAGCAGTATTCCCGCTTAGTACAGGTGAAGGCTAGCAAAAGACTGGGAAGCGACCAACTGAGAGAGCGACAACAGTAGTAAACATGCATTAAAATTAATTCACACCAAGTACAAGCATGAGTAGGATATAATCTACCATGAACATAAATATCATGAAGGCTATGTTGATTTGATTCAACTACATGCGTGAACATGTGTCAAGTCTAGTCACTCAATTCATTCAAAGGAGGATACCATCCCATCATACCATATCATAATCATTCTAATAGCATGTTGGCACGCAAGGTAAACCATTATAACTCATAGCTAATCAAGCATGGCACAAGCAACTATAATCTCTAAATGTCATTACAAATATGTTTACTTCATAATAGCTGAATCAGGAACGATGAATCATCATATTTACAAAAACAAGAGAGGTCGAGTTCATACCAGCTTTTCTCTTCCCAATAAGTCCATCATATGATATCATTATTGCCTTTCACTTGCACGACCGAACGGTGTGTATAATAATAAGAGTGTATGTGCATTGGACTAAGCTGGAATCTGCAAGCATTTAACTCAAGAGAGAAGACAAGTAATATGGGCTCTAAGTTAAATAAACAATCATGCATATAAGAGCCACTAAGCATTTTCAATATAGTCTTCTCGACCCCCAAAGAAAGGAAAAGGAATAAAAACTATTTACACGAGAAAGCTCCCAACAAGCAAAAGAAGAACGGGAAATATTTTTGGGGTTTTCTTTTTAATTATTACTACTACAGCAGGAAAAATAAACTACTACTAATTTTCTTTTTGGTTTTTCTAAGGTTTATTAAACACACAAGAAGAAGGCAGGAAAAAGAAAAATAAACTAGCATGGATATTATAGTGAAAGAGTATGAGCACCAACATCTAGCAATGAGTGTGTGTGAACATAAATGTAATGTCGGTGGGAAATACATACTCCCCCAGGCTTAGGCTTTTGGCCTAAGTTGGTCTATTGCCAGGGATGGCCTAGCGGATATCCATAGGTGTACCTGGGGTCGTAGTGTGACGAAGAAGACTCTGACTGCCACTGGCTGGCAGCCTCCTCTGTATCCCAAGAATAAACAGATAATCGTGGAGGCTCGTCTTGTGGCTCCGTCTCCGGGGCTGGTGCAGGGTTCCGATAGGCTTGAACAGCCAACCAAGGAACGATGTGAGGTTCTGCAAACAAGTTAAACAAAGAAGGAGCAGGCAAGGTAATAGTCTCAGGGTGATGTTTATCAAAGTATAATTTATACTTGAGCTCCCCATCGCGACTCTTAACAAGGAAATCATGCGCTATCATACTCTTGTAATCTAAATAAGCACAGGGCAGTTCTGTTTCTTCTTTCTCCTCATGCCTAATAGGCATTTCAAAATGTTCAGCAAGGCGTGAAGCATAAATGCCTCCAAAGATGGGGCCCTTAGTACGGTTAAGACTTAACTGTCTAGCAACAATTCCACCCATACTGACGGAGTTATGGCGGTATAAACCGTGGAGCAAAATAATAATATCAGGAATGCTAAGGTTCCCACAGTTCCTGCGTCCAATCAAGCACCGACTAGCAAATAGGGCAAAGTAGCGTAAAACGGGATAATGAATGCTAATGATCCTTGCATCAGAAACCTTCCTGGTTTCTCCCACCGTGATGGTGTTAACAAAAGCTTCTAATTCGTTACGGTAGGGTTCATCTAAGGTTCCCTCAAAGGGTATTTTGCAAACCTCGCTGAATTCTGCTAATGTCATCTCTTTAACAACATCATATAAATGAAACTCTACTGTTGGAGGTGATTTCTTAGGGAAAAAGTAGAAGTTTTGCACAAACGCATTTGTGAGTAAGAGATACTGATGACGTTGGTCGTGGAGGAAGTTGGTGAGGCCAGCATTCTCAATCAATAAATAGAAATCTTCATAAATCCCAGCTCTCCTCAAGAAGTCATCAGAAGGCCATTCACAAGGCCGGACCTCCGCGGTGCGAGGTAAATTAAATTTGGGCTTCTCCTCTTCTTCCTTTTGTCTTTCCTTAGAGCTTCGGCTCGATGAGCCCCTCAAAAGTCTCTTCATTATTTCTGAAACAATCTGAAACTTTTAGTAACTTCAAATAAAAGTGAACCAACTTCAATAAAATTGATAGCAACAACTCCCACAAGTGCCTAGGGCCTATATAAAGCATTGGAACCACTTGGAACCATATAAATTTGACATGCAAGCTCAAGAACATGGTCACCTATGCAGCAAAAAATTGCAATGAATAAAGCACTAGAACAAAAACTAATTGGACCAATGGAGGAGTCACATACCAAGGAACAATCTCCCCAAGCAGTTTTGCGAGAGGTGCTTTGAGCAAGGAGATCGAAAATCGCAGCAACGGGGGCTGGAACTCGTGCTTGAGTTGGTTTTTCGTGTTTGTGTGAGGCAGAGGAAGAAGATGGGTGCAGGAATAAGTGGAGGAGGGCCACCGTGGGCCCACGAGGCAGGGGGGTAGGGCACGCCCTCCACCCTCGTGGCCAGGTGGCAGCTCCCCCCGCGGTAATTTTTGCACAGTAAATTCTCAAATATTCCCGAAAAAATCATATTCAATTGGCATGGCATTCTGAGGACTTTTATTTTTGGGATATTTTTATATTGCATGGATAAATGAGGAAACGGACAGAAAAATACTATTTTACTTTATTTCTACTAAGTAACAGAAAATATAAAGAGGGTACACAAGGTTGTGATTCTAGTTTCATCCGTCTCATGCTTATCAAAAAGAATCGACTAACAAGGTTGATCAAGTCTTGTTAACAAACTCATTCCGATTAACATGGAACCGGAGAAATTTCGAATAACACTATGTTACATCAACGGGGATATGGACATCCCCAATAATAAGTATATCAGATTTCTTCTTGACAGTAGGGAGAGGGAATTCAAAACCTCCAAATATAATCGATGGAATTTTTCCGATAGAGTTGATACTATGAACTTGAGGTTGTTTCCTCAGAAAGTGTACTGTATGCTCATTACCATTAACATGAAAAGTGACATTGCCTTTGTTGCAATCAATAACAGCCCCTGCGGTATTGAGGAAAGGTCTTCCAAGAATAATAGACATACTATCATATTCGGGAATATCAAGAATAACAAAGTCCGTTAAAATAGTAACATTTGCAACCACAACAGGCACATCCTCACAAATACCGACAGGTGTAGCAGTTGATTTATCAGCCATTTGCAAAGATATATCAGTAGGTGTCAACTTATTCAAGTCAAGTCTACGATATAAAGAGAGAGGCATAACACTAACACCGGCTCCAAGATCACATAAAGCAGTTTTAACATAATTTCTTTTAATGGAGCATGGTATAGTAGGCACTCCGGGGTCTCCAAGTTTCTATGGTATTCCACCCTTAAAAGTATAATTAGCAAGCATGGTGGAAATTTCAGCTTCCGGTATCTTTCTTTTATTAATAATGATATCCTTCATATACTTAGCATAAGGATTTGTTTTGTGCACATCAGTTAATCGCATATGCAAAAAGATGGGTCTAATCATTTCAGCAAAGCACTCAAAATCCTCATCATCCTTTTTCTTGGATGGTTTGGGAGGAAAAGGCATGGGTTTCTGAACCCATGGCTCCCTTTCTTTACCATGTTTCCTAGCAACGAAGTCTCTTTTATCATAACGTTGATTCTTTGATTGTGGGTTATCAAGATTAACAACAGGTTCAACTTCTACTTCATTATCATTACTAGGTTGAGCATCAACATGAACATTATCATTAACATTATCACTAGGTTCATGTTCATTACCAGATTGTGTTTCAGCATCAGACATAGAGATATCATTTGGATTATCAGGTGGTTCAGCAATAGGTTCACTAGAAGTTTGCACAGTCCTATCATTTTTCTTTTTCTTCCTTTTAGAAGAACTAGGCACATCAATATTATTTCTCTGAGAATCTTGCTCGATTCTCTTAGGGTGGCCTTCAGGATACAAAGGTTCCTGAGTCATTCTACCAGTTCTAGTAGCCACTCTAACAGCATAGTCATTTTTCTTACTATTCATTTCATCAAGCACCTCTCTCTGAGCTTTAAGTAGTTGTTCTACTTGAGTGGTAACCATAGAATCATGCTTACTAACAAGTTTAAGTTCACCTCTAATATTAGCCATATAATCACTCAAGTGTTTAATCATAAAGGTATTCTATTTTAGTTGTCTACCAAAATAAGCATTGA
Organism: Triticum timopheevii; assembly: GCA_963921465.1. Lineage (NCBI taxonomy): Eukaryota > Viridiplantae > Streptophyta > Magnoliopsida > Poales > Poaceae > Triticum > Triticum timopheevii. Next base: position 615,481,268 of record OY997270.1, read on the forward strand.
AGTCATCTTGCTTAAACATAAAGTTATCAAACTCATCCAAGCACTGACTAGCAATTTTAGTAGGAGGGACTTCAGCTTTATCATATCTATAGAGAGAATTTACCTTTACTACCTATGTCGGGATATCGGGAGGTTCTTCAGTAAATAAATAATTGAGATCATATACTTCTTCAACAGGTGGTAAATTAAGACCATGTATTTCTTTAATAGGAGGTAAATTCTTAACATCTTCAGCTTTAATACCTTTTTCTTTCATAGATTTCTTCGCCTCTTGCATATCTTCGGGACTGAGAAATAGAACACCTCTCTTCTTTGGAGTTGATTTAGGAATAGGCTCAGTAATTGGCTCAGGAGCTGGCTCAGGAGGTAGCTCGGGAGGTGCCCAATTATTTTCATTAGCCAACATATTATTCAATAGAATTTCAGCGTCATCCGGTGTTCTTTCCCTGAAAAGAGAACCAGCACAACTATCCAGGTAGTCTCTGGAAGCATCAGCTAGTCCATTATAAAAGATATCAAATATTTCAGGTTTCTTAAGAGGATGATCAGGCAAAGCATTAAGTAATCGGAGAAGCCTCCCCCAAGCTTGTAGGAGACTCTCTTTTTTGATTTGCACAAAATTATAAATTTCCCGCAAGGCAGCTTGTTTCTTATGAGTAGGGAAATATTTAGCAGAGAAGTAATAAACCATATCCTGGGGACTTTGCACACAACCAGGATCAAGAGAATTAAACCATTTCTTAGCATCACCCTTTAATGAGAACAGAAATATTTTGAGTAAATAAAGGTAGCGCGATCTCTCATTATTAGTAAACAGGGCAGCTATATCATCTAACTTACGAAGATGTGCCACAACAGTTTCAGATTCATAGCCACAAAAAGGATCAGATTCAACCAAAGTAATTATATCCGGATCAACAGAAAAATCATAATAATCCTGATCGGGAACACAGATAGGTGAAGTAGCAAAATCAGGGTCGGGTCTCATCCAATCTATAAAAGATTCTTTACTGCACTTAACTAGCAACCTCTTACATTCAAGACTATCCTGACAAGCAAGAACAGCTTCAATAGATTCAGCATTAAAAAGATAACCCTCAGGAATAGCAGGCATAGGTTCATCATCACTAACATCATCGTGTTCTGGTTCAATAATTTCTCTTTCTCTAGACCTCGCAATTTGCTCATCAAGTAATTCACCAAGTGGCACAGTAGTATCAAGCATAGAAGTAGTTTCATCATAAGTATCATGGATAGCAGAAGTGGCATCATCAATAACATGCGACATATCAGAATTAATAGCAGTAGTCGGCTTAGGTGTCGCAAACTTACTCATAACAGAAGGAGAATCTAGTGCATAGCTAGATGGCAGTTCCTTACCTCCCCTCGTAGTTTAGGGATAAATTTTTGCCTTAGCGTCTTTCAAGTTCTTCATAGTGTCCAGCAGATATAAATCCCAAGTGACTCAAAGAATAGAGCTATGCTCCCCGGCAACGGCGCCAGAAAAAGGTCTTGATAACCCACAAGTATAGGGGATCGCAACAGTTTTCGAGGGTAGAGTATTCAACCCAAATTTGTTGATTCGACATAAGGGGAGCCAAAGAATATTCTCAAGTATTAGCAGCTGAGTTGTCAATTCAACCACACCTGGAAACTTAATATCTGCAGCAAAGTGTTTAGTAGCAAAGTAATATGATAGTGGTGGTAACGGTAACAAAAGTAAAGACAACAAAAGTAATGTTTTTGATATTTTGTAGTGATAACGGAAAAGTAAATAAGCGTAAACCAGTATATGAAAAACTCATAGGCACCGGATCAATGATGGATAATTATGCCGGATGTGGTTCATCATGTAATAGTTACAACATAGGGTGACACAGAACTAGCTCTAGTTCATCAATGTAATGTAGGCATGTATTCCGTAAATAGTCATACGTGCTTACGGAAAATAACTTGCATGACATCTTTTGTCCTACCCTCCCGTGGTAGCGGGGTCCTATTGGAAACTAAGGGATATTAAGGCCTCCTTTTAATAGAGAACCGGAACAAAGCATTAGCACATAGTGAATACATGAACTCCTCAAACTATGGTCAACACCGGGAGTGGTCTCGATTATTGTCACTTCGGGGTTGCCGGATCATAACACATAGTAGGTGACTATAGACTTGCAAGATAGGATCTATAACACACATATATTCATGAAAACATAATAGGTTCAGATCTGAAATCATGGCACTCGGGCCCTGGTGACAAGCATTAAGCATAGCAAAGTCATAGCAACATCAATCTCAGAACATAATGGATACTAGGAATCAAACCCTAACAAAACTAACTCGATTACATGATAAATCTCATCCAACCCATCACCGTCCAGCAAGCCTACGATGCAATTACTCACGCACGGCGGTGAGCATCATGAAATTGGTTATGGAGGATGGTTGATGATGACGACGGCGACGAATCCCCCTCTTCGGAGCCCCGAACGGACTCCAGATCAGCCCTCCCGAGAGAGATTAGGGCTTGGCGGCGGCTCCGTATCGTAAAACGCGATGAATCTTTCTCCCTTATTTTTTTCTTCCTGAAAGCCTATATGGAGTTGGAGTTGGCGTCGGAGGGCCACCAGGGGGCCCACGAGGTAGGGGGCGCCCCAGGGGGGCGCGCCCCCACCCTCGTGGATAGGGTGTGGGCCCGCTGGTCTTCATATTTGGCGAGGATTTTTTATTATTTATTCTAAGATATTCCGTGGAGTTTCAGGTCATTCCAAGAACTTTTGTTTTCTGCACATAAAACAACACCATGGCAATTCTGCTAAAAATAGCGTCAGTCCGTATTAGTTCCATTCAAATCATACAAGTTAGAGTCCAAAACAAGGGCAAAAGTGTTTGGAAAAGTAGATACGATGGAGATGTATCAGCGTAGGGCATTCTTTCGAGTTCCCGTGGCCTTCTTCTTGGCCTTCTTCTCTGGCACCATGTAAGGTGCCGAGACCAGCAACTTCGCCAAGCGGGCATCTGCTGGGCCTTTGGGCAAAGTAGCCAAACAGTCAATCTGTCCGGACTTCTTCTGCCAATCTTGTCAAAGGAACGGGAGCTTAGATCCCACATAGAGTCAAACTATGAAAAACAAGTATCCCGTAAAGGGTAAAACAAGCTTACTACGCTGACTTGGCGCTTCGCGCAGAATCCACCATCCTCGGTAATGGGAGGGGGAACCTCGGCGCCCTTGAATAGCACCTTCCAGGCATCCTCGTGCGTTGTGTCAAAGTGAAGGAAATATGCCCTAGAGGCAATAATAAAGTTATTATTTATTTCCTCATATCATGATAAATGTTTATTATTCATGCTAGAATTGTATTAACCGGAAACATAATACATGTATGAATACATAGACCAACATAACGTCACTAGTATGCCTCTACTTGACTAGCTCATTAATCAAATATGGTTATGTTTCCTAACGATAGACATGTGTTTTCATTTTATTAATGGGATCACATCATTAGGAGAATGATGTGATTGGCATGACCCATTCCGTTAGCCTAGCACTTGATCGTTTAGTATATTGCTATTGCTTTCTTCATGACTTATACATGTTCCTGTAACTATGAGATTATGCAACTCCCGTTTACCGGAGGAACACTTTGGGTGCTACCAAACGTCACAACGTAACTGGGTGATTATAAAGGAGTACTACAGGTGTCTCCAAAGGTACATGTTGGGTTGGCGTATTTTGAGATTAGATTTTGTCGCTCCGATTGTCGGAGAGGTATCTCTGGGCCCTCTTGGTAATGCACATCACTATAAGCCTTGCAAGCAATGTAGCTAATGAGTTAGTTACGGAATGATGCATTACGTAACGAGTAAAGATACTTGCCGGTAACGAGATTGAACTAGGTATTGGATACCGACGATCGAATCTCGGGCAAGTAACATACTGATGACAAAGGGAACAACGTATGTTGTTATGCGGTTTAACCGATAAAAATCTTCGTAGAATATGTAGGAGCCAATATGAGCATCCAGGTTCCGCTATTGGTTATTGCCCGAGAATAGTTCTAGGTCATGTCTACATAGTTCTCGAACCCGTAGGGTCCGCACGCTTAACGTTACGATGACAGTTTTATTATGAGTTCATAAGTTTTGATGTACCGAAGTTTGTTCGGAGTCCCGAATGTGATCATGGACATGACGAGGAGTCTCGAAATGGTCGAGACATAAAGATTGATATATTGGAAGCCTATGTTTGTACATCGGAAGTGTTCCGAGTGAAATCGGCATTTTACCGGAGTACCGGGAGGTTACCGGAACCCCCCGGTGACCTAATGGGCCTTAGTGGGCCTAGTGGAGGAAGAGGAGAAGGGGCCAAGGGGTAGCCGCGCCCCCCCCCCCAAGTCCTAATCCAACTAGGGAAGGGGGGTGTCCTACTCCCGGTGGGAGTAGGACTCCTCCGGCGTGCCTCCTCCTAGGGCCGGCCACACCCCCCCTTGCTCCTTTATATACGGGGGCAGGGGGCACCCTAGAACACACAAGTTGATCTACGGACCGTTCCTTAGCCGTGTGCGGTGCCCCCTCCACCATATTCCACCTCGGTCATATCGTCGCGGAGTTTAGGCGAAGCCCTGCGCCGGTAGAGCATCATCATCGTCACCATGCCGTCGTGCTGACGGAACTCATCCCCGACACTTTGTTGGATCGGAGTCCGGGGATCGTCATCGAGCTGAATGTGTGATGAACTCGGAGGTGCCGTACGTTCGGTACTTGGATTGGTTGGATCGTGAAGACATACGACTACATCAACCGCGTTGTCATAACGCTTCCGCTTACGTTCTACGAGGGTACGTGGACAACACTCTCCCCTCTCGTTGCTATGCCATCACCATGATCTTGCGTGTGCGTAGGAATTTTTTTTGAAATTACTACGTTCCCCAACAGTGGCATTCGAGCCAGGTTTTATGCGTAGATGTCATATGCACGAGTAGAACACAAGTGAGTTGTGGGCGATACAAGTCATACTGCTTACCAGCATGTCATACTTTGGTTCGGCGGTATTGTGAGATGAAGCGGCCCGGACCGACATTATGCGTACGCTTACGCGAGACTGGTTTCACCGTTACGAGCACTCGTGCTTAAAGGTGGCTGGCGGGTGTCTGTCTCTCTCACTTTAGCTGAATCGAGTGTTGCCACGCCCGGTCCTTGCGAAGGTTAAAACAACACTAACTTGACGAACTATCGTTGCGGTTTTGATGCGTAGGTAAGAACGGTTCTTGCTAAGCCCGTAGCAGCCACTTCAAATTTGCAACAACAAAGTAGAGGACGTCTAACTTATTTTTGCAGGGCATGTTGTGATGTGATATGGTCAAGACGTGATGCTATATTTTATTGTATGAGATGATCATGTTTTGTAACCGAAGTCATCGGCAACTGGCAGGAGCCATATGGTTGTCACTTTATTGTATGAAATGCAAACGCCCTGTAATTGCTTTACTTTATCACTAAGCGGTAGCGATAGTCGTAGAAGCAATAGATGGCGTAACGACAATGATGCTACGATGGAGATCAAGGTGTCGCGCCGGTGACGATGGTGATCACGACGGTGCTTCGAAGATGGAGATCACAAGCACAAAAATGATGATGGCCATATCACATCACTTATATTGATTGCATGTGATGTATATCCTTTATGCATCTTATCTTGCTTTGATTGACGGTAGCATTTTAAGATGATCTCTCACTAAATTATCAAGAAGTGTTCTCCCTGAGTATGCACCGTTGCGAAAGTTCTTCGTGCTGAGACACCACGTGATGATCGGGTGTGATAGGCTCTACGTTCAAATACAAAGGGTGCAAAACAGTTGCACACGTGGAATACTCAGGTTAAACTTGACGAGCCTAGCATATAACAGATATGGCCTCGGAACACAGAGACCGAAAGGTTGAGCGTGAATCATATAGTGACGATCGGACATGGTGTAGTTGATATGGATCACGTAATCACTTAGAGGATTAGAGGGATGTTTATCTAAGTGGGAGTTCTTAAGTAATATGATTAATTGAACTTAAATTTATCATGAACTTAGTACCTGATAGTATTTTGCTTGTCTATGTTTGTTGTAGTTAGATGGCTCGTGCTATTGTTCCATTGAATTTTAATGCGTTCCTTGAGAAAGCAAAGTTGAAAGATGATGGTAGCAATTACACGGACTGGGTCCGTAACCTGAGGATTATCCTCATTGCTGCACAGAAGAATTACGTCCTGGAAGCACCGCTGGGTGCCAGGCCTGCTGCTGATGCAACTGACGACGTTAAGAATGTCTGGCAGAGCAAAGCTGATGACTACTCGATAGTTCAGTGTGCCATGCTTTACGGCTTAGAACCAGGTCTTCAACGATGTTTTGAACGTCATGGAGCATATGAGATGTTCCAGGAGTTAAAGTTAATATTTCAAGCAAATGCCCGGATTGAGAGATATGAAGTCTCCAATAAGTTCTATAGCTGCAAGATGGAAGAGAATAGTTCTGTTAGTGAACACATACTCAAAATGTCTGGGTATAATAATCACTTGATTCAACTGGGAGTTAATCTTCCTGATGATAGTGTCATTGACAGAATTCTTTAATCACTGCCACCAAGCTACAAGAGCTTCGTGATGAACTATAATATGCAAGGGATGGACAAGACAATTCCCGAGCTCTTCGCAATGCTAAAAGCCGCGGAGGTAGAAATCAAGAAGGAGCATCAAGTGTTGATGGTTAACAAGACCACCAGTTTCAAGAAAAAGGGCAAAGGGAAGAAGAAGGGGAACTTCAAGAAGAACAACAAACAAGTTGCTGCTCAAGAGAAGAAACCCAAGTCTGGACCTAAGTCTGAGATTGAGTGCTTCTACTCCAAGCAGACTGGACACTGGAAGCGGAACTGCCCCAAGTATTTGGCGGATAAGAAGGATGGCAAAGTGAACAAAGGTATATGTGATATACATGTTATTGATGTGTACCTTACTAATGCTCGCAGTAGTACCTGGGTATTTGATACTGGTTCTGTTGCTAATATTTGCAACTTGAAACAGGGACTACGGATTAAGCGAAGATTGGGTAAGGACGAGGTGACGATGCACGTGGGAAATGGTTCCAAAGTCGATGTGATCGCGGTCGGCACGCTACCTCTATATCTACCATCGGGATTAGTTTTAGACCTAAATAATTGTTATTTGGTGCCAGCGTTGAGCATGAACATTATATCTGGATCTTGTTTGATGCGAGACGGTTATTCATTTAAGTCAGAGAATAATGGTTGTTCTATTTATATGAGTAATATCTTTTATGGTCATGCACCCTTGAAGAGTGGTCTATTTTTATTGAATCACGATAGTAGTGATACACATATTCATAGTGTTGAAACCAAAAGATGCAGAGTTGATAATGATAGTGCAACTTATTTGTGGCACTGCCGTTTAGGTCATATTGGTATAAAGCGCAGGAAGAAACTCCATACTGATGGGCTTTTGGAATCACTTGATTATGAATCACTTGGTACTTGCGAACCGTGCCTCATGGGCAAGATGACTAAAACGCCGTTCTCCGGAACTATGGAGCGAGCAACTAATTTGTTGGAAATCATACATGATGATGTTTGTGGTCCAATGAATGTTGAGGCTCGCGGCGGGTATCGTTATTTTCTCACATTCACAGATGATTTGAGCAGATATGGGTATATCTACTTAATGAAACGCAAGTCTGAAACATTTGAAAAGTTCAAAGAATTTCATAGTGAAGTGGAAAATCATCGTAACAAGAAAATAAAATTTCTACGATCTGATCGTGGAGGAGAATATTTGAGTTACGAGTTTGGTCTACATTTGAAACAATGCAGAATAGTTTCGCAACTCACGCCACCCGGAACACCATAACGAAATGGTGTGTCCGAATGTCGTAATCGTACTTTACTAGATATGGTGCGATCTATGATGTCTCTTACTGATTTACCACTATCGTTTTGGGGTTATGCTTTAGAGACGGCCGCATTCACGTTAAATAGGGCACCATCAAAATCCGTTGAGACGACGCCTCATGAACTGTGGTTTGGCAAGAAACCAAAGTTGTCGCTTCTTAAAGTTTGGGGCTGCGATGCTTATGTGAAGAAACTTCAACCAGATAAGCTCGAACCCACATCGGAGAAATGTGTCTTCATAGGATACCCAAAAGAAACTGTTGGGTACACCTTCTATCACAGATCTGAGGGCAAGATTTTCGTTGCCAAATTCGGATCCTTTCTAGAGAAGGAGTTTCTCTCGAAAGAAGTGAGTGGGAGGAAAGTAGAACTTGATGAGGTAACTGTACCTGCTCCCTTATTGGAAAGTAGTTCATCACAAGAACCGGTTCCTGTGACAACTACACCAATTAGTGAGGAAGCTAATGATATTGATCATGCAACTTCAGATCAAGTTTCTACTGAACCTCGTAGGTCTACCAGAGTAAGATCCGCACCAGAGTGGTACGGTAATCCTATTCTGGAAGTCATGTTACTTGACCATGACGAACCTACGAACTATGAGGAAGCGATGATGAGCCCAGATTCCGCAAAATGGCTGGAGGCCATGAAATCTGAGATGGGATCTGAGGGAGTCCTGGACTAGGGGGTGTCCGGATAGCCGAACTATCATCATCGGCTGGACTCCAAGACTATGAAGATACAAGATTGAAGACTTCGTCCCGGGTCCGGATGGGACTTTCCTTGGTGTGGATGGCAAGCTTGGCGATACGGATATGTAGATCTCCTACCATTGTAACCAACTCTGCGTAACCCTAGCCCTCTTCGGTGTCTATATAAACCGGATGGCTTTAGTCCGTAGGACAAAAACAATTACAACAATCATACCATAGGCTAGCTTCTAGGGTTTAGCCTCCTTGATCTCGTGGTAGATCTACTCTTGTAATACCCACATCATCAATATCAATCAAGCAGGACGTAGGGTTTTACCTCCATCAAGAGGGCCCGAACCCGGGTAAAACATCGTGTCCCTCGTCTCCTGTTACCATCTGCCTAGACGCACAGTTCGGGACCCCGTACCCGAGATCCACCGGTTTTGACACCGACATTGGTGCTTTCATTGAGAGTTCCTCTGTGTTGTCGCAATCAGGAAGGATGCCTCCTCCCGTCTTTGAAGACGGTACCGTTGCCAAAGGAGCTTTGGCCGCCGGTCAAGCTATCCGGCTAGGTGGTTTCCTTATGACCGCCTGTTCAGCCACCGCTTCGACGATGACCTCTCGGATCATCAAAAGCGATCTTCGCATCAACTCAGAATTCGTCGAGCAGTTGGATCCAGTGGAGCTCTCTTCTGTAAACGAGCTCTTGGATCGCATCGCCGCCCTGGGAGTCGCTACAGACTACTATCAGATTGGGCTTAAAACCGATCTGAGAGAAATTAACTCTCCCCAGGCTACCCACCATGTTGCTGTGGGGACGAATGTCAATCGAGTACTGAACCTAAAGTCAGGCAGCGGACTAGATTCGTTGGACGACCTCCAGCAGTCCAAGCTTTCAAATCCGAAAATTCCTTGGCCTTTGAGCCTCAGATTGGGTGGGGTTCCGAATATAGTTCCACACGCCCACCCAAATACAAGCGATCTATCCTAAATACGGCAAGAGCCCGATGAAACAGTACATCATTACTGGGCAAAATTCCTCCTGGTTATGGACAGGATAAAGGACTGCCATGAGGAAAGCGCAATCTCTCTTTTTTGCAATAATTGCACGGACAAGGGAATTATGAACGCCATAAGTCGTCGCAAGGTCAAGCACTCCGCCGACCTGGCGACCATAGTACGAAAGTACTGTGCGATGGAGAGTGCCTGGAAAACCGAAACTTAATTTTGGGACAATCCGGCCCTAAACACAACCTTAGTCCGGATTAAAAGGGTGCAGCATGCTCAAGCACCTGGGTCAAAAACCAAAAAGAAAAAACCCCCCAAAGGGTACGGAACCATACTGGAGGGATGGCTCAGCGGACCCTGCAAAATCCATAATGCAGAAGGCGCCACTCAAACACATAGCCTTCGGGCAAGTTGGATACTACGGCAGGTGGCCAAAAGTGGCGAAGGGCTTCTAGACCCGGAAAACCAGCCCAACCATACCAGTACGGTATCAACAGTCTTTGAGACTTTCGCATCAAATAATATGCGGAAACGAACAATCCGCAGCCTTGCCGAAGTCTACCAAGTAGCAACGACAAATCCATGGAGCGACACGGCCATCACCTTCAATGCCAGCGACGAACCTAAATTCCGAACAGCCCGAGCACCAGCCGCATTGGTCCTCAGTCCCATAGTGGACGGCTTTCGTCTTACCAAGGTACTCATGGATGGCGGCAGCGGATTAAACCTCATCTACGAGGAAACTCTCCAAAAAATGGAAATAGACTGGAGCCGCATTGAGCGAAGCAGCACAACCTTTAGAGGAATAATCCCTACTCGGGAAGTATGCTGCACAGGAAAAATCACACTAGATGTGGTGTTCGGCTTGCCGGACAATTACAGGTCCGAGGAAGTCACGTACCAAGTGGCCCCGTTCAGCAGCGGATATCACGCTCTATTAGGGCGAGAGGCATTCACAATTTTCCAAGCCGTACCCCATTACGGGTACATGAAGCTCAAAATGCCCGGGCCCAACGGAATCATCACTCTGGTCAGTGATCCGGACATAGCACTCCGCGCCGAAAATAAGACAGCCGCGCTAACCCTAGAGGCACTATCCGAAGCCCTAGCGGCAGAAGAACTAACTGCACTACGCTCCACGGTGAATAGGGACGATGTGATACTCGATAAGAGATCTAAGTCCACATCTTTTAAACCAGCAGACGAAATAGTCAAATTCTAGGTCCACCCAACGGACCCCACAAAGACGACCTCCATTGGGGCACAATTAAACCCTGATGTAGAAGCCGCACTACGAGAATTCCTTCAGGAAAATTGGGACATTTTTGCCTGGCACCCTTCAGATATGCCAGGAATATATCCAACGTAGGCTGGCAGAGCACAGCCTAAATATCCTAAAAGGATTCAAGCCAGTCAAACAGGCTCTTCGACGATTTTCCGAACCCAAAAGACACGCAATGGGAGAGGAGCTAGCCAAACTATTAGAAGCTGGATTCATCAGAGATATAAAACATCTGGACTGGCTAGCAAACCTGGTAATGGTACCAAAAAAGGACAAATCCTGGCACCTTTGTGTGGATTTTAAAGACCTTAATAAGGCCTGTCCAAAGGATCCTTTCCCCCTCCCCCGCATCGACCAAATCATCGATGCTACCGCGGGGCACGATTCATTGTGTTTCCTCGACGCATACTCCGGATACCATCAAATCAAGATGGTGGAAACAGACTAGGCCACAACGGCATTCATTACTCCATACGGACCATTATGCTTCAACACAATGCCCTTCGGACTTAAAAACGCCGGTGCAACATATCAGCGCATGATTCAGACATGTCTGGCTACCCAGATCGGCAAAACAGTGGAGGCATACGTAGACGATGTGGTCGTCAAGACCAAACACGTCGAAACTCTAATAGACGATTTGAGGCTCACATTCGACAACCTCCGAGCATATGACATTAAGCTTAACCCAGAAAAGTGCGTTTTCGGCGTACCAGCTGGAAAGCTCTTGGGCTTCATTGTATCCGGTAGAGGAATTGAAGCAAACCCAGCCAAGATCCGAGCTCTGTCACAATTGGACATCCCAAAAGACCTCAAACAAATACAAAAATTGACTGGATGCGTGGCGGCCCTAAGCCGCTTCATCTCCCGTTTGGGAGAAAAAGCATTGCCCCTCTATCGCCTCCTCAGGCGCACCGAACACTTCGAATGGACGGACGCTGCCACAGCCGAACTCGAAGAAATAAAAGCCATACTGGCAACAAATTCGGTCCTGGCCGCGCCGAACTTGGGCGAACCAATGTTGTTATATATCGCGGCAACACATCAAGTTGTAAGCGCAGTACTCGTCATCGAACGAGAAACAGAAGGGCACAAATTCCCTCTTCAAAAACCAGTGTACTACGTATCCACTGTACTAACTCCATGCAAGTCCCGGTACCCACATTATCAAAAGATAGCGTACGCGGTGTTCATGGCATCCCGGAAGCTGCGACACTACTTTCAAGAGTGTTCGATAACAGTGGCCTCCGAAATACCTCTCAACGACATCATAAACAATCGCGACGCAACGGGCAGGATTGCTGGGCCATTGAGCTTTTACCATTTGATATAACCTACAAACCACGGCGAGCTATAAAGTTGCAAGTTTTGGCTGACTTCGTCGCTGAATGGACTGAAGCCGAACTCCCTAAAGAGTACGGCGCATACTCCAATTGGATTATGCACTTTGACGGCTCTAAAATGTTGGCCGGCCTGGGGGCTGGCGTCGTCTTGACGTCCCCAACCGGAGATACAGTCCAATACATACTTCAAATAATGTACACAGACTCCAACAACGCAGCCGAATACGAGGTCCTTCTACATGGTCTCCGGATGGCCATCTCCATGGGCATTCAACGCCTAGAGGTCCGCGGGGATTCAAACCTTGCAATATCCCAAGTAAATGGAGACTTTGACGCCAAGGATCCGAAAATGGCAGCCTACCGTAACACCGTCTTAAAAATGTCAGCTCGGTTCGAAGGACTCGAATTCCACCATGTAGCCCGGGACAACAACCAGGCAGCCGACGTGTTGGCACGCTTTGGCGCAAAATGGGACGTCGTCCCTCCAAACATCTTCCTGGAGCGGCTCTTTGAGCCATTCGTACTATGGAAAGAGGAGCCCGGAAATAGCAACCCGGAACCAACCGCGCCACCCAACACGGAACATTCTGACACAGTCGGTGGCTCAGCCAACGAAATAACACCCTCAGCCCACGAAATAATGGCAGTAATCGCCCCGTGTATGGAACCATTCCTAGCCTACTTAACTCGGCAGGAACTCCCCGAAGACCAAAATGAGGCCCGCTGCATAGTTCGGCGATCTAAAGCCTACAAGGTCCATGAGGGAGAACTTTATAAGAAAAGCACAACTGGAGTCCTTCAAAGGTGTATCTCCAAAGAGGAAGGGCGAAATCTCCTGGTTGAAATTCATGCCGGACTCGGTGGGCACCACGCCGCAGCCCGGGCCCTTGTAGGCAAGGCCTTCCGTACAGGATTTTATTGGCCGACTGCCCGGGCAGATGCTCAGGACTTAGTCCAACGATGCGTCGGCTGCCAGCTCTTTGCTAATCAAAGCCACATGCCACCCACCGCCCTCAAAACTATACCCATCACCTCGCCGTTCGCGGTATGGGGGCTTGATATGGTTGGACCCCTTAAAGGGGGAACCTACAAGCAAAAATACCTATTGGTCATGGTGGACAAATTCACTAAATGGATAGAGGCCAAGCCAGTTAAAACGGCCGAATCCGGACCCGTGATAGACTTCATATCTGGGGTAGTACACCATTATAGTGTCCCCCACAGCATCATCGCTGATAACGGCACGAATTTCACGGCCGATGAGGTTAAAATCTGGTGCAAAAACATGGGTATCAAGCTCGACTACGCTTCAGTCTATCACCCCCAAACTAACGGTTAAGTCGAACGAGCAAACGGTCTAATCATGAGCGGCATCAAACCCAGACTAGTGCGGTCCCTCGAGGAATCTAACACGCACTGGGTAGAGGAGCTCGACTCCGTAATCTGGGGGCTGCGGACCACGCCAAACCGCACTACCGGATTCACACCATTTTTTATGGTGTACGGCGCAGAGGCAGTTCTGCCCTGCGATATAATTCATGACTCACCTCGCGTGCGCATGTACGAAGAAAGAGAAGCCGAGCTGGATTGGCAGGACAGTTTGGACGCCTTAGAGGAGGAGCGGGACGTGGCAAAAGCTCGTTTCGCATTCTATCAGCAACAGGCTCGAAGATATCAAAGCAGAGAAGTACGGGCCAAAACTTACAATGTTGGCGAACTTGTTCTACGCCTGCCGGACAAGAAAAAGGACAAACTTAAGCCCAAATGGGAAGGTCCCTTCATCATCGACCAAGTCCTAACCGGTGGAGCATACCGTCTACGTAACGCATCTGACAACCGACTCGATCCGAACCCATGGAACGCAGCCCGTCTTCGAAGATTCTACACCTAGCGCCGGACTCAGAGTTCGTCTCCCTCCTCCGTTCACCTTTTACATTTTCACTGTCTCTTGTCCCCTTCCTTCTTCCCACATTTTTTAGTAAAAGCCTTTGATAGGCTGATTTGCACATTGTTCGCACATGCTTGATGTGCTCCTAGCACTCATTATACCTGGGGGCTTCTTTAACAAAAGCTTATTTATACGGGCTTCATGCCCAGCACATGTGTCATACTTCCGCATGTACCTTTTATTCACCATTATATGCATCGATATGACTTAAGTTTTGGGCAAGCTGGGTTGCCTGGCTCCTGTCTTACCCCTACGTTCCCGATTATTCGGCTAGGAGGTAAAGGGAGCACCTCTGCGATTGTTACTGCCGGGTCAGCCGGATGTGTACCTCAGACTGGGTGAAGCCGAAAGCTAGCGTTCTTAAGGGAATATTCGGTCGGTGACTTGAAAGATGATTTATTACTTATTTAACTTATTTGCCCCCAGATGCTTTTTATGCTATCTTCGCAGTACGGACATGCACCTTAGGGCATGCCTCCCAGGGAAAGGAACCCCTAACGGAACTATTCTCCCTGGAAGATGTTTCTTACTAACCATGTAATATAACATAACTAGTTGGGCACTTGTCTGATAAAGCACTAATGACCCCTACGCCTGGTCTCCATGCATGCCCGGTTTTTTTTCATAACTGAGAAGGTATTCGGACACACTCCGGACTCTAGGGTCCCAAGGTTGAAGCGAAAAGGTCGGTGTCGGTGTCAAAACCGGCGGATCTCGGGTAGGGGGTCCCGAACTGTGCGTCTAGGCGGATGGTAACAGGAGACAAGGGACACGATGTTTTTACCCAGGTTCGGGCCCTCTCGATGGAGGTAAAACCCTACTCCTTCTTGATTGATATTGATGATATGGGTAGTACAAGAGTGGATCTACCACGAGATCAAGGAGGCTAAACCCTAGAAGCTAGCCTATGGTATGATTGTTGTAATGGTTGTGTGTCCTACGGACTAAAACCCTCCGGTTTATATAGACACCGGAGAGGGGTAGGGTTACACAGAGTCGGTTACAATGGTAGGAGATCTACATATCCGTATCGCCAAGCTTGCCTTCCACGCCAAGGAAAGTCCCATTCGGACACGGGACGAAGTCTTCAATCTTGTATCTTCATAGTCTTGGAGTCCGGCTGACGATGATAGTCCGGCTGTCCGGACACCCTCTAATCCAGGACTCCCTCAGTCAGCAAAGACAAACGATCTACAATCCGGCTAGAAGGCATTTTACATGTCATTTTAAAATACATCATCAAATTGACTGATTGTACTTCTCTTCAATCCCGTCTAACAGGCTGTCTAATTTACAGTCCTGTTGGGAATACTTAGCGGCCAACTCTACTTGGCCGTACATTAAGCTCACAGGGATCTCCTTCCCATCGGGCCCCACAGGTCCGACCTCGGCCATGTGGTTCGGATCCGCCTTCTTGTACCACGTCTTTACCATGGCCCAGGCCTCCCTGGCGCCCTGACGGCAGGCCGATATCTTCCACAGACGGAAGTGCTGTCGTGCTCCCTGCAGCTTCTCGGCAAGCCCTTCAAGGCTTTCGGGTAGGGATACGGATGGCCATAAGGCCTGGGCGACGCCATTCATCGCTTGCCGAACACATTCGTGCAGTTGCATCAGCTCGGTGAGTTGGTCACCCGTTGAACCAGGCATTTCCTCCGTAGGGCGACCTGTGAGCACACCTAAAGACACATTTCTGTCAATCGACTTCCTCGCCGAACTCTTCTTTTCAAAGGAGTTTGCTCAAGCACTTACTATAAATGCCGCAACGAAGCCGCTGATTCTCCTTCACGGAGCCAGACAGCTGGGCCCGAACACCTTTCAGCTCTTCTCCCAGCTGGGTGTGGGCATCTTGGAGCTTGTTTCTCTCCTGCTGCACCTTCATAAGCACCCTCTCGCCGGTCTTCAGCTGGCGTAGTAGTTGTTGCTTGTCCGGATCTAGTCCGGCACCCTCTGCAATATTATTGTTAGATTTACGCACACGCCGCACTTTATTAACTACTTATCTTTTCGAAGTATGTATTACCAGCGGGGGTCTCTGTAGCTGCCCCTGTGGCGGACAGTGCGGCCTCAAGTTGGGCCTTGCACTCTTGAAGCTCCTGGGACAGGTGGGTATTCTTCTCTGTAAGATCCTGCATAACAAATGATCCTTAAATCAGTTATTTTAACTATTTTAAGTCTCGGGGGCTACTGGCATATATAACTACTAAAATTCCTTAGCCGTATGTCCTTCACATACTGCTCCGTGGCTCTGGTTAAACCATCTTGAGCAGCACGGAGGTGCGCGTCTCCCGCATTAAAGGCATTCAACGCCTCCGGGGAGAAACACGCGTCACGAGGAACTGTCCGACGACGCCTGTGATTCATGGCGCTCTCCACCTCAGACCTGGTGGCGGACAGCCTGTCGGCATCCTCCGTTGGAGGAGCATCCGGCTCATGCCTTGTGTTCGCCTCCCCTTCCGGACCACGCGTTGGAGCATGGCTGGCGGAGGCTTGATTGGCAACCTCTCCGGATACTGTCCGGCGAGCGCTCTTTCTCCTGGAAAAGTCATGAGCGTTAATAAAACTCATAGGGATCTTTCCCACAAAAAACGGCGGTGCGCCGTACCGTTGCGGCGACGTTTCGATTCGCGCCGCACTCCTCTTTCGCCTGCTGGGCCGAGCTGACCCTTGTTGGTCAGCCGCCGCGGGTTCGGCTTCCCGCCTTAAAGATGCCTCCTGCGATGCACCATTGGTATATGATGGTCAGAAATGAGCATGGATCAAATGATGATGCCAGGACTCCGGTTGTAGTCACCTGGGAAGCCGGAGATAAACCGGGGTAGTCAGCCGTAATGGCGACTAGAGCATTATCCATGCTAAGTTGGGGGAACACCCCGTCAATCAGCTCCACCTTTATGTCCGTATCCTCTTCGGAGGCCGGATCAAGGGATCGTCCTGGATCCTCGGGCTGTGGAGTCAGGCTTTGAATGCCCTCCACGTCCCGGCGCAGCTCCTGCGTCAACATCACAAAGTAAGACACTTGACTTTGGAAATACGGATCGGATAGATAAACGTCCGCTTACCCAGCTCCGAGGGTTATTCATGGAGAATCCATTCAATGGACTCGTGCGGAGGAAGTCCTCCTTCTCCCCCTTGTACAAGCCGGACAGGATCTTTACCAGATCGGCGGTCGATCCCGGCCCTTTGCGGCCATGACGGGTGGCGTCATCTTCCCCGTTAAAATCCCACATGGGGTGGCCCCTATATTGGAGCGGCTGCACCCCTCCATATAGAACCATTTCGAAGGCCAGTCTTCGGACGCCTTCTTCGGGGTACCGGATAGATATCCGGTCCCGGTGATGCGCCATATTTCGGCTCCGCCCACTTGATATATCGACCCCTCGTGAGAACGGGGAACGAGGCAAAACAATCTCTTCCATAGCGCAAAATGGGGCTCGATGCCCAAGAACAGCTCACAAAGAGCTACAAAGCCCGCGATGTGCAGAATGGAGGCAGGCGTAAGGTGGTGAAGCTGGAGTCCGTAGAACTCCAAGAGCCCCTAGAGAAACGGATGTATGGGAAATCTGAGTCCCCTTATTAGGTAAGGGACGAAGCATACCCGCTCTCCTTTGGAAGGGTTGGGGGCGCTCTCCGCCTGCTTTCCACCCCTGAAGGTGGCCAGTCCGGCTCGAACCGGAACCATGAAGGCTGGGGGAAGATATCCCTCGGTTTGGAGCGTCACTAGCTCGCTGTGTGGAACTGAGCACCTCCCCCAATCTCCCGGCTGAGGGCTGGGAGCGCGAGAGGAGGAGTCGCATCGACTATCCATGATGGAATGGATTTTTTGTTAGAGGCGCTTCGATGAGTTCTTGCGGAAGGAGAATGGTGTGAGTTGGATCTAGATCCTCGCCTCTCTTATCGGCGGCTCGTTCGCATGGCTAGGGGGTAAAACATAAAAATGCCCTGGCTTTTCGCATACATACGACACGTGGAAGAAGGCCATTATTGGGCGTAGAAGCCGAGGAGCGCAACATTTATAAGGAAGCCGGACACTATTCGGCAGGTACATGAAATTTGAAGGAGAACCCGCCTTGCAACGCCGAAGACAATATACGCGCCGGATTCATCGTCATTGAAGCCTGGTTCGGGGGCTACTGAGGGAGTCCTGGACTAGGGGGTGTCCGGATAGCCGAACTATCATCATCGGCCGGACTCCAAGACTATGAAGATACAAGATTGAAGACTTCGTCCCGTGTCCGAATGGGACTTTCCTTGGCGTGGAAGGCAAGCTTGGCGATACGAATATGTAGATCTCCTACCATTGTAACCGACTCTTCGTAACCCTAGCCCTCTCCGGTGTCTATATAAACCGGATGGCTTTAGTCCGTAGGACAACAACAATTACAACAATCATACCATAGGCTAGCTTCTAGGGTTTAGCCTCCTTGATCTCGTGGTAGATCTACTCTTGTAATACCCACATCATCAATATCAATCAAGCAGGACGTAGGGTTTTACCTCCATCAAGAGGGTCCGAACCTGGGTAAAACATCGTGTCCCTCGTCTCCTGTTACCATCCGCCTAGACGCACAGTTCGGGACCCCCTACCCGAGATCCGCCGGTTTTAACACCGACAGGATCCATGTATGAGAACAAAGTATGGACTTTGGTTGACTTGCCCGATGATCGGCAAGCCATTGAGAATAAATGGATCTTTAAGAAGAAGACTGACGCTGATGGTAATGTAACTGTCTATAAAGCTCGACTTGTTTCAAAAGGTTTTCGACAAGTTCAAGGGGTTGACTACGATGAGACTTTCTCACCCGTAGCGATGCTTAAGTCTGTCTGAATCATGTTAGCAATTGCCGCATTTTATGATTATGAAATTTGGCAAATGGATGTCAAAACTGCATTCTTGAATGGATTTCTAGAAGAAGAGTTGTATATGATGCAACCAGAAGGTTTTGTTGATCCAAAAGGTGCTAACAAAGTGTGCAAGCTCCAGAGATCCATCTATGGACTGGTGCAAGCATCTCGGAGTTGGAATAAACGCTTTGATAGTGTGATCAAAGCATATGGTTTTATACAAACTTTTAGAAGCATGTATTTACAAGAAAGTGAGTGGGAGTTCTGTAGCATTTCTGATATTTTATGTAGATGACATATTATTAATTGGAAATGATATAGAATTTCTGGATAGCATAAAGGGATACTTGAATACAAGTTTTTCAATGAAAGACCTCGGTGAAGCTGCTTACATATTGGGCATCAAGATTTATAGAGATAGATCAAGACGCTTAATAGGACTTTCACAAAGCACATACCTTGATAAAATTTTGAAAAAGTTCAAAATGGATCAGGCAAAGAAAGGGTTCTTGCCTGTGCTACAAGGTGTGAAGTTGAGTCAGACTCAATGCCCGACCACAGCAGAAGATAGAGAGAAAATGAAAGATGTTCCCTATGCTTCAGCCATAGGCTCTATCATGTATGCAATGTTGTGTACCAGACCTGACGTATGCTTAGCAATAAGCTTGGCAGGAAGGTACCAAAGTAATCCAGGAGTGGATCACTGGACAGCGGTCAAGAACATCCTGAAATACCTGAAAAGGACAAAGGATATGTTTCTCG
Organism: Triticum timopheevii; assembly: GCA_963921465.1. NCBI lineage: Eukaryota > Viridiplantae > Streptophyta > Magnoliopsida > Poales > Poaceae > Triticum > Triticum timopheevii. Next base: position 615,501,092 of record OY997270.1, read on the forward strand.
TATATGGAGGTGACAAAGAGCTAATCGTAAATGGTTACGTCGATGCAAGCTTTGACACTGATCCGGACAATTCTAAATCGCAAACCGGATACGTGTTTTTATTAAATGGTGGAGCTGTAAGTTGGTGCAGTTCTAAACAAAGCGTCGTGGCGGGATCTACATGTGAAGCGGAGTACATAGCTGCTTCGGAAGCAGCAAATGAAGGAGTCTGGATGAAGGAGTTCATTTCCGATCTAGGTGTCATACCTAGTGCATCGGGACCAATGAAGATCTTCTGTGATAATACTGGTGCAATTGCCTTGGCAAAGGAATCCAGATTTCACAAGAGGACCAAGCACATCAAGAGACGCTTCAATTCCATCCGGTAACAAGTCCAGGTTGGAGACATAGAGATTTGCAAGATACATACGGATCTGAATGTTGCAGACCCATTGACTAAGCCTCTCTCACAAGCAAAACATGATCAGCACCAAGACTCCATGGGTGTTAGAATCATTACTGTGTAATCTAGATTATTGACTCTAGTGCAAGTGGGAGACTGAAGGAAATATGCCCTAGAGGCAATAATAAAGTTATTATTTATTTCCTCATATCATGATAAATGTTTATTATTCATGCTAGAATTGTATTAACCGGAAACATAATACATGTGTGAATACATAGACCAACATAACGTCACTAGTATGCCTCTACTTGACTAGCTCATTAATCAAAGATGGTTATGTTTCCTAACCATAGACATGTGTTGTCATTTGATTAATGGGATCACATCATTAGGAGAATGATGTGATTGACATGACCCATTCCGTTAGCCTAGCACTTGATCGTTTAGTATATTGCTATTGCTTTCTTCATGACTTATACATGTTCCTGTAACTATGAGATTATGCAACTCCCGTTTACCGGAGGAACACTTTGGGTGCTACCAAACGTCACAACGTAACTGGGTGATTATAAAGGAGTACTACAGGTGTCTCCAAAGGTACATGTTGGGTTGGCGTATTTCGAGATTAGGTTTTGTCACTCCGATTGTCGGAGAGGTATCTCTGGGTCCTCACGGTAATGCACATCACTATAAACCTTGCAAGCAATGTAGCTAATGAGTTAGTTACGGAATGATGCATTACGTAACGAGTAAAGAGACTTGCCGGTAACGAGATTGAACTAGGTATTGGATACCGATGATCGAATCTCGGGCAAGTAACATACCGATGATAAAGGGAACAACGTATGTTGTTATGCGGTTTAACCGATAAAGATCTTCGTAGAATATGTAGGATCCAATATGAGCATCCAGTTTCCGCTGTTGGTTATTGACCGAGAATAGTTCTAGGTAATGTCTACATAGTTCTCGAACCCATAGGGTCCACACGCTTAACGTTACGATGACAGTTTTATTATGAGTTTATAAGTTTTGATATCCCGAAGTTTGTTCGGAGTCCCGGATGTGATCATGGACATGACGAGGAGTCTCGAAATGGTCGAGACATAAAGATTGATATATTGGAAGCCTATGTTTGGACATGGAAGTGTTCCGGGTGAAATCGGCATTTTACCGGAGTACCGGGAGGTTACCGGAACCCCCCGGTGACCTAATGGGCCTTAGTGGGCCTAGTGGAGGAAGAGGAGAAGGGGCCAAGGGGCAGCCGCGCGCCCCTCCCCCCCCCCCCCCCAAGTCCGAATAGGACAAGGAGGGGAGGCGGCGCCCCCCCCCCCCTTTTCTTTCCCCCCTCTCCTCCTTCCCCCCAAGTCCTAATCCAACTAGGGAAGGGGGGAGTCCTACTCCCGGTGGGTGTAGGACTCCTCCGGCGTGCCTCCTCCTAGGGCCGGCCGCACCCCCCCCCCCCCCCGTGCTCCTTTATATACGGGGGCAGGGGGGCACCCTAGAACACACAAGTTGATCTACGGATCATTCCTTAGCCGTGTGCGGTGCCCCCTCCACCATATTCCACCTCGGTCATATCGTCGCGGAGTTTAGGCGAAGCCCTGCGCTGGTAGAGCATCATCATCGTCACCACGCCGTCGTGCTGACGGAACTCATCCTCGACACTTTGCTGGATCGGAGTCCGGGGATCGTCATCGAGCTGAACGTGTGCTGAACTCGGAGGTGCCGTATGTTCGGTACTTGGATCGGTCGGATCGTGAAGACGTACGACTACATCAACCGCGTTGTCATAACGCTTCCACTTACAGTCTACGAGGGTACGTGGACAACACTCTCCCCTCTCGTTGCTATGCCATCACCATGATCTTGCGTGTGCGTAGGAATTTTTTTTGAAATTACTACATTCCCCAACACAAAGAGCCTGGACAAAGTTTGGTGCTGGGACCGGGTCGAACTCCCACAAGTTGAAAGCTCGTCGTTGACATAGGAGGATCCGGCGGAGGAGCATGACCTGGACTACGTTGACAAGTTTAACCTTCTTGTACACCAGGTTTTGGACGCAGGTTTGGAGTCCGGTCAGCTCTCCCGAATTACCCCACGACAGGCCCTTCTCTTTCCAGGAGGTGAGCCATGTGGGAATGCCAGATTGGAATTCAGGGGCCGCTGCCCATTCAGGGTCACGCGGCTCGGTGATGTAGAACCATCTCGATTGCCACCCTTTGATGGTTTCCATGAAGGAGCCCTCGGGCCATATGACATTGGGCATCTTGCCCACCATGGCGCCTCCGCACTCCGCTTGCTGGCCGCCCACTACCTTTGGCTTGACATTGAAGGTCTTCAGCCATAAGTCGAAGTGGGGCTGGATGCGGAGGAAGGCCTCGCACACGACGATAAATGCCGAGATGTTGAGAATGAAGTTCGGGGCCAGATCGTGGAAATCCAGGCCGTAGTAGAACATGAGACCCCGGACAAATGGGTGCAGTGGGAAGCCCAGTCCGCGGAGGAAATGGGGGGAGGAACACCACCCTCTCATGGGGCCTGGGGGTGGGGATGAGCTGCCCCTCGTCTGGAAGCCGGTGCGCAATGTCGTTGGACAAGTATCCGGCTTTCCTCAACTTTTTGATGTGCCCCTCCATGACGGAGGAGGCCATCCACATGCCTCCCGCTCCGGACATGGCTGGAGAAGGTTGAGGTGGGAAGTGCGGACTTGGGCGCTGGAGCTCGAGTGCACGGAAATGGATAAGCGAAGGAGGAAGAAGAAGTAGATGGAAAAGGTGGATCCTTATCCCCTTATATGGGCGGACGAAAATATGTGCCCCCGCCAGCCTGGTAAAACTTGCTTATCTCCCAAACACCATGATTAATGGCACGGTTGGGTTACCCACGCCTGTATTGATGAGAATTCTGGAATAAGGGGACACGATCTCTGCTTCGACAAGATGTGCCAAGGAAACCACCTTGCTAAACGTGCTGAGGTGGGACAGCAAAATGATTCGAATAAAGGCTTGGCCGTGGCGTGATGTCACGCTGAGGAATACGTCAGCAGATTAGATTTGTGCAAATATTATTTTCTCTACGGTGGTATGTGGAACTTATTTTGCAGAGCCGGACACTATCCTTGTGTTCAAAATCTTCTATGAAGTATTCGGAGGAGGAACCCGCCTTGCAATGCCAAAGGACGTAGGACGAAGAACAATCATACCATAGGCTAGCTTCTAGGGTTTAGCCTTTCTGATCTCGTGGTAGATCTACTCTTGTACTACCCATATCATCAATATTAATCAAGCAGGAGTAGGGTTTTACCTCCGTCGAGAGGGCCCGAACCTGGGTAAAAACATCGTTCCCTTGTCTCCTGTTACCATCTGCCTAGACCCACAGTTTGGGACCCCCTACCCGAGATCCACCGGTTTTGACACCGACACACACAAACACAGGCCAGGTGCTATGTGTGCTTCTCTGGCTGCCAAATAGATTGACTCCATCGGTGCTCGCGCCCAGCACGATGTTCCTTGGATCGTCCCCAAATTCTGGGTGTTCAAAGTTCAACGCTTGCCACTGGCTCGCATCCTTAGGGTGACTCAGCATCTTGTCTTTTTTATTTATCTCCGGATCATTTCCGTCATCTTCTCTCTTCTTCTCCTCCCTATCTGCGTGCCAATGCAGGAGCTTTGCTACCTTAGGGTCCGCGAAATACCGCTGCAGACGAGGAGTGATCGGAAAGTACCACACCACTTTTCGAGGAGCTTTCTTCCTCTTCTTGTATCGAGTGACGCCGCACACCGGACATATGGTAGACTCCGCGTGCTCTCCCTTTTAAATGATGCAATTTTTCATGCACACATGGTATTTCACGTGCGGTAAATCCAAAGGACACACGATTTTCTTCGCCTCCTCAAAACTGGTCGGGCACTTGTTCCCCTTGGGAAGATGTTCATGCCAGAATGACATGTTCTCGTCGAAGCATGCGCCGGTAATTTTGTGTTTTACCTTCATCTCCAGAGCCATGAGCATTCCTTTCAGGCGGGTATCCTCGGGCCTGTATCCTTCATACAATGGAGTAACCGCGTCTATCTCCAGTTGATCTAGCTTGGCTTTCTCTCGAGCGGCAGCTCTTGCGTTATATGTCTGCTTGAGAAGCAGCTCTTGAATATGAGGGTCCTGCACCCAGCCCATCGATGGTCCATCGTCGTCTGCTCCGGCATCTTCATCTTCATGATCATGCACTTCATCTGCTCCGGCATCTTCCTCATCATCATGTCCGGCATCTTCTACATGATGACTGTGTACTGCATCTACTTCGTGATCATGTCCTGGAGATTCTTCATCTTCTCGCCCGCCCTCGCCGCGGTTGTCTTGCTGCCCTTCCTCATTTCTTGCCCGACCCCTATGGACGACTTCATAATCATCTTCATCACCTTGCCACCGATAGCCATCCATGAAACCAAGCAAGAGCAGGTGGTCCCGCACCTGTACGGAATCCGGGTCCATAAGGCTCTTCAGCTTGCATCTTCGACACAGACATCTTATCTCCGTCTCATTCTTTTGAAGCATCTCGGCCTTCGCGGAGCTCAAAAACCTATTCACGATGCCTTCGGTCATCGTGCGAACCATGGTCGCCTGCGGGGTAGAGCAAAACGATATTTTAGAACCAAAAAATTTTTGGCATGACTTTGCCTAAAAAGAATGCATAGTGCCAAATTCTCGCCGAAACGGAAATGAACCAACATTCCGGAAAAATATTAGAAACTATCGCATTTCAAATACCGGTACCTGCAAACACAAACATATGCAGCACCACAAACATATGCAACACCACAAACATACGTAGATCTAGGCCATAAAAAGTGCATGTGCACGTTGTTGGAGGAAGAAAAAAGTAGATCTACAACATAAAGAAACCTTTTCCCTTACTTACCTATCAAAAAAAAAAGAAATTTAACCACTTAATTTGGGTGAATCTATGGTGCAAATGAGGTGAGGAGGAGGAGGCACCGGAGACAAGATTGGAGGAGGAGGTGGAGAGAATGAAATGGGGAAAGTGAGTGTGGTAGATGGTTGTCCAAAATATCTAGCTGCTTCCAGGTTACTAATGGCGCACCACCTAACAATGCGCCATTAGTAACCCTGGTTACTAATGGCGCACCTGTTACGTGGTGCGTCATTACTAGTTTTGCAAAAAAAAATGTTATTAGTGGTGCACCGTGTTTGTGATGCGCTATTAATGGTTTGAACTAGTAATGGCGCACGGTTGCCTGGTGCCCATTACCAGTTTTGAAAAAAAATGTTAGTAGTGGCGCACAGAATGTGTAGTGCACCATTACTAGTTAAAACTAGTAATGACGCACTATACCCTGGTGCGCCATTACTAGTTTTGCAAAAAAAAATTGTTAGTAGTGGCGCACCGTGGGTGTGGTGCGCCATTAGTGATATGGACACTAATGGCGTACCTACACATGGTGCGCCGCACCATATTTGTGGTGCGCCATTAATGTCCATATTAGCTATAGCCCTTTTCCTAGTAGTGAGCACAAGTAGGCCCAACAGGGCAGCGCAGCACAGGTAGGCCCAGAAGGCATGCTTTAGTGAGGAGCTCGAAGAAGCAGTTGTGGCTGAGTTTATAAACCAGTGCGGCTGCTCTTCGCTGGGCGAGGTGGGACTAAACTTTGTGCATCGCACCTGGTCCAGCGCACCCCCTTTAGTACCGGTAGACGGCTCCAACCGGTACTAAATGTGGGTCTTTAGTACTGGTTGCAGTCTTGACCCAATACTAAAGGGGGTCGCTTCCCGCCGCTTAGTCTGGCCAAATTTGACCTTTAGTACCGGTTGGTGGATCCAACCGGTACTAAAGGTCCATCCTATATAAGCAGCACATACGAAATTTGCGGCTTTGTTCTCTTCTTCCTAAGATTCAACCTCGTCGCCGCCGCCCGTCCCCGTTGCCGCTCCATCGCCGCGCCAATCCCCGTCGCCACCCCGTCGTGCACGGTCGCCGTCGCCATCCCCATCGCCACGCCTGTCCCCGTCGCCGCGCGCGCCCGTCCCCGTCATTGTGCGCCGCCCAAGCCCGTCGCCGACCCCATCGCCTGTAAGACCGCGCCCTGCCGCACCACGGCTGCCCTCTCACACACATAGTACACACACAGTACACACACACAGAGAGAGAGAGATGTTAGATATTAATGTCAAATGTTAGATGAATTAGATAGAAATGTTAGATATTAATGTCAAATGTTAGATGAATTAGATTAATAGAACTAGTTTTTATACTTATGTCAAATTAATAGAAGTAGTTGAATTCTATATGAGATTTGAATTAGTAAGTGCTTAATTGAATTAGTAAGAAAATTAATAAGTGCTTAGTTGAATTAGTAAGTGCTTAGTTAAATTAGTAAGAAAAATAATTATTTTTATTTATAGTAAGTGCTTAGTTGGATTAGTTGAATTAATAGAACTAGTTTATTTTTAGTAAGAAAATTTAGGTATATGAGATTTGATGATAAAATTAGAATTTTACTATAGAACTAGTTTATTTGTAGTAACAAATTAATAGAGCTAGTTTATTTTTAGTAAGTTTTTAGTTGAATTAGTTGAATTAATAGAACTAGTTGAATTTATGTCATTATCACTTTGTCATCAAATAATGCTACATGAGATTTGATGATCTAACTAAAATTTTACTCAGTGGTATATGCATGCTTTGTAGAGTCATGTCTCTTTGGAGTGATCGTCATCCGAGCTACCTCTACTTCCTCTACACCTAAGTCGGTGAGTTAAAAGTCCACCTCCTCCTTCTCCACTCCTCTGTGTTGAATAGAGTAGAACTACAATATTTAGTTATGCTTCTTAACCAAATGAAATGTTTGGATTATAAGATTTTCAATTAATGTTTCAACTATGAACATAGGAAATGTCTGATAACGAAAAAGAATTCGGTATGTGCGAATACTGCGAAGACGAGTATGGCCTGTGCGACAGGCCTCACCTAGTTGGTGGTAGGCGCTTCAGCATCAAGCTGGATGACACCTTGGAAGTGGATACGGTAAGTCACAATGACAAGTCTTTTTTCGTAATTAAGAATGACTTCTGCTTCTTATGCTTCAACTTATAATTTTAATTTTTTTACTATTCTACTAGCGTATCCCCTGCCATGCAAGAATATATGTCTTGGATAAGCTTGGTTTCAATACTATGAAAACTATGGGGGTAAAACGAGTTAACTTGAGGACCGAGCATGGTTTGAGTTTTGCCGCAAAATTATACAATTCAGACACCTACACCCATTTTGAATGCAAAGAATGGAGAGCACTATGCAAGGCTTATGCATTTGAGCCTGATATACTTATCAAGACAAATTATTTTCCTGAACTTGAAAATCTTTGTACTCAAAACGTGCGACCAATAGTGTTCTTACTGAACTACGGTCACATCTATTTAGGAAAGATGGTGAGATTTTTACTTGTCCTCGGTGCATCTTTTGCATACATTATTTTTTAAGCTAAACTTCATTGCTAAGTATGTTACTACGATGTTCTTCAATAGGTACTCCCGATGATAGTTGTGCCTCAGTGGATCGAGGCTAAAGGTCGCATGTCCATGGTTAACTTACGGGCAACACATCCTACATTGCACATGAGTGCATTCAAGATTTCTAAACCGAGCAAGTCTTAATTGTCAAAGACTGGAGCAAAATTGTGAAGGATCACAGAGAAGTACTAGGGGGCAGCAATCAGAAACGCGGTCCACAATTAGGCGACAGGTTCATCTGCATGCTCCAATATGATGAATCAGGAGTGCTACACATGTTCTATGCTATTTTATCTGAGAGAGAGAGAGAGCAGCAAGAGTGGTTAGCTAGCTAAAATGAGTTTGAAGATGATGATGTGCTACACTATGACTAGATAGTGGCAATGACTATGATGATTAAATAGTGGTAATGACTATGATGATTATTAGCTTGTTGGTGATGATATGATGCAGGATTTTATATATATATTAATACGATGATGATGATGAGATGATGATGATGATGAGTTATTTTATCATTGGGTGAAAGAACTACGGATTAGTTTCTAGTGGATGGATCCTAAGTGATCAAGTCATGGATTATCGTGATAATCCATGACTTGATCACTTAGGATCCATCCACTTGAAACTAATCCGCGGTTCTTTTACCTAGTGATATAATAACTCATTATAACGTAAAAACAATTTTTAAATTGCTATATATGTGCATAACGTGTATAATATGTAGTATCGTAAAATACCAACAAATGAAAACAATTAAATGGAAAACACAAAACCAAAGGAAAGATAAATAATAAAACCAAAACCCCTAGACCTTTTAGTATCGGTTGGTGTTACCAACCGGTACTAATGGTCTCCCTGCCTCCGGCGCTGGCTCGTGCCACCTGGTGGCCCTTTAGTGGCGGTTCATGTTGAACCGGTACTAAAAGGTGGCACCCTTTAGTCCCCACCCTTTAGTGCCGGTTGCTGAACTGACACTAAAGGGCCTTGCGAACCGGTGCTAAAGCCCTGCACTAGTGTTAGGCCGGTAAAGCAGCAGCTGACATTCATAACGGTCGTGCTGGTGCGAGCACTCAACCTGCAGAAATGAGTTCTGAGAGATGAGATGTGTGGGGAGTTTGACGCCCTAGGGTTGCTGCTTGTTGCTCTTCGGAGCGTGTTTTCCTAGAGAGCAAGGTCGAGAAGGAAGTATTCAGACGAGTTGTAGATGGCATGGTCTTCTCAGGGCAAGTGGTTTTGATGATTGTAAGAAGTTGTAGTAGGTACCTTGTTGTTTTAGATCATTGTATGAAGGAGTTATCTTTAGGGAATGAAGGGGAACACGACGTGTGTTCAGTGCTGCTCAATGATATCTGGCCAATTTCAATCACCCGGTCTAGGGACGAAGAGTAGTTTGTGTGTCAAAAATATAGGCCCATCCAAATCCTTTAGTCTAGCCTAAGGCGATGGCGAGCTTTTGGTTACGGCTGCTACTGATGGGAGAAGATAGCATGGGTTATCTTTAATCGATTTGGATGGCGAGCTAATAATAAGCTAGGTGTATATGCATCATAGCCTATTGCTATTTTCGCTGGCTGTGGCACCTTTTAATTTCCTTTTTTTGTTGGGCTTCATTTGTGAGCCAGATTTGAATCTCATACCATAGAAGCATCATTTCATGGTATAGTATTCTCAAGAAAGCATGGTATAGCCAAGAGATCAAGGCCTTATACACACATTATTTCATAGCGCAAGTTAGGGATGTATCGGTGGTGACAAGATCCAATATGTTGCTTTGCATTCCTCAAAATCAAAAGTAGTGGCGGAAGACAACCTTTTAATCTGCAATTCCTACTTTTAGATAACAGCTCAATAACTTTTTTTCTTGAATGCAAAGAGTTGCTTAAGGTTTATTAATCTGAAGACAAAAAGAAATCAGGGCGACACATGTTGCCGTTATTGGAGTAGTAGAGTAGCCAGTTTGAGAAAAATTAACATATGCCCAAACTTAGGTGCACCAAGAGAATCCAAGTATGCATTAAGGAATGGAATTGCCTTGTCAACCCGTATTGAGCTACATCTCTCTACCAACATTTCTTTTCAACTGCATAAAAAAATTTAAATTGAATTTCACACCTCAGAAACTAAAAATACAATTATAGAATTTAAATATCTAAATATGATAGAATTGCACACAATATTTCTGTTATAGCATTTTTGTGTAGAGTTTAGATGTCTGAGCCACCAAATCAGTGGAACCGAGCTTCCAGGAAAGATGGTAGCTTGAAGTGATGCTGCACAATTTTGCATTTTTATAGCCTTTTAATAGTAGAGATACATTGTTGTGTTTCATTTAGTCCACTTACTATTTTGCCGTCATGGGTGAGGAGAATAGGATCTGAGACTGGATCGTTCGTGACTATAAAAGGAAGATTAAAATAAAGCAGAAGGGGTGGGAATAGATGGGAATGGAATAAGTTTTATATGGATTGTTCGGGATTTTTAGGCATGGGAGGTGGGAGATTGATAGTCTGATTGTTTCTTGAGTAAACAAATTGGTGGGTCGGTGGAAGGGGAGGGTATCGGTCGGGTGGAGGGAGGCGATCGATAGATGGGAGGGCCGGGTACAAACGAACGAACGAAACCACGTACGGACTGCTTCTTTAGAAGTAGAGATCACATCAAGCTATAGGTATAGGCCGGTGCATTAGGGCATTTTGCTTGCTGGGTTTGTTCGCTCGATCATTGCGTTCATTCACTCACTCGGTTTTCTCCAGCTTTGTTTTTCTTCTGCTTGTTCGGTTTTTCCTTTTTCCCTTCAATTTTTTAATTTTTCTCAGCTTTCTTGGTATTCACAATGTTCCAATCTTTTGCATTCGTTTCCTTTCTATTCTTTCTTTTTTTTTCTTTCGTTCCTCGGTATTCTTCATTTATTTTTGGTTTTCTTTGAGTTTTTTATATTTTTATACACATGTCCACTTTTTTCATACACATTTTACATTTATTATATAACAGGAACATTTTTCTATAATTTTAATATTTTTAAATACATGATTAATAATTTTTAAAATATATGTTTTAATTTCTACATTTTTTCATACACAATTTATATTTTCCATATACACATGAGCATTACTTATGCATGTTAAATATTTTCCAAATACATGATTAACTTATTTTAACATATATGTTTTGATATATACCTTTCCATACACATTTATACTTTTCATATACACTTAAACATTCTTGTGCATGTTAAACATTTTTTAGATATATGATTAACATTTTTCTAAAACACATAGTTTTAAGATTTTATTTGGATATGTTTACACGGTTTCAAAAACACGTTCAATTTTTTTAAATGATATCAAAAGTTTCCTAAGCTATGCTAACGAATGTTTTACGGTGTGTTAACATTTATAAATACATGGTTAACCCTTTTTCAAATATATATTTTGAAGTCTAATATTCTTTATACACATTGTAATCCATCCATCCTATAATATAAGATGTTATTACAACCAATATGTTAGTGCATTCGTTGTAATAACATCTTAGATATGGGATGGAGAGAGTACATTTTTTGTATACATAAAAACATATTATATGCACTTTGAAAAAAAAAATCACATCCATGATTAATGTTTTGATTAGAACTTTCTATTTTTTTCTAATATGTGTTAAATATTTCTAAAAGTCATGTTTTTTATTTTCTTAAGTATTTTTATGTTTTGAAAATATGAACAAAAGAAGCAAACTAATTTCCATGCTTATTTTTCTTTTTTCGAGTAAAACCTGCACGCTCCTGAAATTAGCATTCTACTGGTAACGAGTGGCAGTCCATCTGGCCCATGTACGAGGGGATGGTGCCTGGGTGGCACATAATACGCATGTTTTTGTGGCGCTTGGCAAGACACTCTCTTCCTACTGAAGTCGTGAGATCACATCGAACATGTCCACCACTAGCTCTTGTGGATTATGCGGTTCTTAGGATTCGTGGAGACATTCACTTCTCGAGCGCTCTATGTCAAGATGTGTGTGCGCATTAGTGGAAGATGAGATCGTTGATCAAATGATAGCTACCACAGAACCAAATGCGAAAACAATGGATCTTCACACTCATGGCCAGCTTACCACGTGATAGATTGGTTCGCATGCATGGTGGTCACCTTGTGTGCAATATGGACGGCAAGGCGCAAAATTATTCATGAAGGAATCATGCAAAGCCTGCAGGCAACACACTCATTTGTGGACAAATTCATTTCAGAGCTTCAAATGATCCATGCAACGCCCCAAGCGATCTTGCGAGGAGCCCCTTCGGCAGTTGGACCAGTACATGCAAGACCCTTGGCCCCGTCGACAGGTTTTGCCAAGATTCATGTTGATGGGGCAATGTTTCGAAGCCATGATGGATCAGCGGCTGCGGTTTGCGGAGACAAAGCTGGTAATTACTTGGGAAGCTCAACATTGGTTATTGATGGCCAGACTGATCTTGCGACGCTGGAGGCCATCGCTTGTCGGGAATCGCTAAAGCTAGTAGACGATCTTCTCCTTCAAAATTTCATTGTCTCCTCGGATTGCAAGAAAGTGGTGAATGACATACGTAAGGGTTGTCAGGGTTCATATGGATCGGTAATCACATAAATCAAACTCTAAGCTTCCACTTTTTTCATGTAATTTCATTTTTGAAAGTCGAGCCGTCAATGGTGAGGCTCATAGTTTAGCTAGCTAAGCACTTGCTCAATCTCGGTCCGGGACGCCACACGTGGTTCGCCAACCCCCATGATCCGACTTGTATCCCACATCATGTGGACTATCATCGACAAAGCTTAGCTTTGCCGTAAAAAAATCATAACTGCGCCCGACATGTCCCACCTGCTGGAGATGCAGCGAGCGCTCGCTTCTAGTGGCGGCATAGCGGGGATCCTATACGGCGCGTACCACGCCCGTGAACGCCGTGGCGCGTACCCCCGCCTCGCCCGCTGCTGTTTCTATGGGCCGGCCCATTTTGGGGTTTAACCCCAACCGGTTTGGGAAGGTTTTAGAACCTTTCCTCAACCGGTTTTTTATGTTTTTCTTTTTCTTTTTCCCTTTTCTGTTTTCTTTTCATTTTTTCTTTACTTTCATGTTTTCATTTTTATTCTTGTTTTTCAATTTCCAAAAATCTATTAATTCACGATTTGTTTCTAAAATCTTTTTTTAATGATGAACATTTTTTCCAAAATTGTGGTTTTATTTTTACTAAATCTCTACTCTTAAATCATGAACATTTTTTTTGAAACTGTGAATTTTTTAAAAAAACTCACGAACATTTTTTTTTCAAAATCATGAACAACTTTTTTAGAAATTTGTGAACACTCTCATAAGTCATGAACATGTTTTTCAAATCATGAACATTTGTTTTAGAAATAATGAACATTTTAAATTTAAAGACTACTTTTTCAAAATCATAAACATTTTTTTCCAAATTCGTGAACATTTTTCAAATTAGCAAACATTTGGTTTTGAATCGTGAACATTTTTTCCTAATTCGTGAACATTGTTTTGAATCGTGAACACTTTTTCAAATTCGTGCATATTTTTTGAATTAACAAACATTTGTTTGAATTTTTAAAATTATGAACTTTTTTAAATTTTGTGATTTTTTTTACAAATTTGTGAACAGTTTAGGAATTCTAGAGCATTTTTTCTATAATCATGATTTAATTATTTTGTGAACATTTTTCAATTTAATGAACATTTTTTTTGAATTCATGAACATTTATAAAATTTGTGAACAATTTTTTCCAAATTCATGAACAATTTTTGAATAACCGAGCATCATTTTAATATCCCGAATTATTGAAAATGGAAAAAAAGAAAAAAAAACATCCACAAAAAAAACTGACGGCGTCCCGGCCACACATGGGCCGGCCCATAAAGGGAGCGGGCGGTGCGCCCCCGCTTCCTTCGCAGCGCGTGCTGCGCCCTATAGGCGCTCCCGCGGGATAGTAGCCCGGTTTGTTTCCTTTTGTCTTCTTTTTGTAATTTTTATTTTTTAAAAATATTCAAATTCAAAAATACTACACTTAGAATTTTTTTTTCCAGATTCTCCACTTCCACTACTATTAGACAATCAAACAAGAACTTTCTTACGTGCACCCAACAATTTGTCCCACAAAACGCGCAAACTAATCAGCACCACACAATTAGTCCCACAAATCTTAATCCAAAAGCCATTACTAATCTAATACCTCTACGGTGTGGACTTAACAAATTCGCATGACTGACCGTTCTCCACCTCCACCATCCATCCACCAGCGGAGAAATACCAGCCCCGCGTCCGTTCCCTACAATCACGCTAGATAATATAATCCCATAATCAAAACTGAAAACACCGTCGCAGGGCTGCACCCCACGTCCCCATCTGCCGCTAATCAAGGGAATGACGCCCTTAATTCCACTCACTGGCAAAGCCAGCGCCCGGTAGGTGCCCAGTCTGCTCGCACCATCGGCGCATGCTGCCGCCGCCGACCGTCCTTATCCATCCGTAATCCCGGCGTCCTTCTCGCATCACCCTGATACACTTCTGGTCGATCGCCTCAAGACGTCACCCAAGCGTGTGTGGCCACAAAAGCACTTCATCATGGTCAGGCGCTGGTAGACGACGACATGCCGCGGAACGACGAGCAGCTCGTCATTGCCGTGGCTTGATCTTCCTTGATAACGCTCGTCAGGTATTGGGTTGGTACCGTGCTTGGTACGTGATCTTCCTTGATCGTCACTTTTTTTATAACAAACTAATCTAAACTATCTTGTGCGGCGAGCAGTACGGTTCCTGATGTTGGTGTTGCAAATCATAAATAGATTGTCTCACACGTTAGTGATTTTCTAAAAAATTAACACATGCACATACTTTCAGGCACCAGAAAGATCAAGCCGTTCATCTATGTGCTCAATTCGTTTGCATGCCACGCCCAGACCTAGCTCGCTGGGAAGGGGCGCCGCTGCAAAAGATACGAAATTATTAAATTAATTCATGGCCGCATCTGATAGAACAACCAAACTCTTAGTTAATTGCTTAGTTAATTGCTTAGCATATTTGCACCCATTTGGAACACATTAGTCCATTGCAACATAGCATCTGAAGGCTTTCATGTTTCCCAGATCTTTTATATTGTTCCCAAATCCATTCGTTATAGACAAGATATTAGTGTACATTGTGTTTGGGCATAAATGTATCTTTGCTTTAGTCATTTTCTTGTGGCCCACGGATCTAGCACCATCTACCCCCCGCACTGATGTATAGTTCTCTCCGATCTCACCCAACATCAATGGACAAACAACACAATTACCACTAGCGCTACGCAGGTCAATTTGAATATGGATAACTAGACAAACTTCAATTCAGTGGCCATTTGATGATCTATGTTGCAAATGGTCAATACTTATGCATTATCTTATTTTGCCTTATCTCTGCTTAACTCGATTGCATCATCCTGAAAATATTAGTTTGAACATATTTTTCTCGAATTGTCTCTTTGATAATAAAATGGATGAAAATATGCTTGGAGAGACATGAGAGGGGAGGGTGGGGGTGGAGAATGAAAATTTAAAGTATTTAAGGCATGGAGTTTTCGATACAAACAACCGTCAAGATGAACGACTCAAATTCCTTAAGGTTACACGTGCATTGCACGTGCGCAATTACTAGTGAACTACTAAAAGAAAATGTTCCTACAACTCATAAAATTGTTTGTCGCATTAAAAACATATTCGAATCCATCATAAAAAGTTCATGACATTAAAAAACCAATTATACGGTATAAATAAATTTTCACATAATTTTTGAAAATATTTTGTCCCATTCAAAAAACGTACGTGGTATATAAAAAAAATTCATACGTTTCGAAATAATGTTTTTGACATTTTTCAACATGTACATACAATGTACAAAATATTTTCCCCATAATGTGTAAAAAATGTTCATACCTTTAAAAAACTCACGTTAGATTTGTAAAAGTACTCAAACGTTTCAAAACAATGGTGACATTTTACAAAATGCATATGCTAAGTAAAAAATGTTCACAAAAATTGAAAAAATGATTCATACCATTCAAAAATAATAATAATACTATATTTTAAAATAAATTAACATGTAGTATTCGAAAACATGTTCAAAAATGTATTTTAGAAAATTGATTGTCATGTATTTCAAAAATGTTCAATGTGCATAAACAAATTTTCCACGTTCATATAAAAAAATGTAAAATGAGTATTAGAAAAAGTATATATCTATTTGAAAATTTAGAAAAGTAAAAGAAAAAAGGAATAGAAACAAGATGATCAAATAAACAATTTCAGAAAACCTATTGAAAAGTGTAAAGAAAATGAGATAAAAAGGAAACAAAATAAAACAACCAGAACCTTACCGAAAGTTCCCAAAGCCGAGACCTTCTTCCACTATTTGGGCCACAACCTGCTCAAGAAACACCAGAGGCGAGAAATACACGTGACTCACGGAATGCGATATACAGATTTAGCAATGGCTGTTTTTTAGTGGTAGACGTAGCGATGGCTGAAGGCAGCCATCCTCTCCCTCTTCCTCCTCGGTTCTCAATCTCATGGAAGATCAGTCGTCGGTCGCCCAGGTGGATCATATTCCCCGCATAATGCTATCCTGCTATATGGGCCAGTCCAGAGTTTCCTTCCCACCGGTTTGAGCAGATTCTATATGCTTCCCTGAAACGGCTTTTTAAATATCCTTTTTCTCTTTTGACTTTTTTGTGTTCTTATTTTTTTCTTCTTTATTTTATGTTTTTCTTTATTATTCTTTCTATTATTACGTTGTTTGCATTTTTAAAATTCTGAAACATTTTCTGAAATCTGAGAATATTTATTATATCTGTGAACATTTTTTGAATTTCAGGAAAAAAATTCAGATTCGTGAACTTCTTTTAATTTCGATTTTTATTTGTTTTGTGAAGAGTTTTTTCAGCATTTTTTTATTCTGCAAACATTTTTGAAGTCACAAACATTTTTTGAATTCATGGAAATTTTGAAATTTGTGACTATTCTTTGATTCATGATCATTTTAGGATTTTTTGAACATTTTTTGAATGTTTTTATAGTTCACGAACAATTCTCCAAATTCAGAAACAAATTTTTTGTAGATATCGAATTTCATACTGAAAGGATGAGCCATCCGTGGGAGATGGACTTCTGCGGCTCCAAGAACCAGCTGCTGAGAGAGCTCCAGGTCATTTGTTTTAGGCCGCCAAAGCAGCAGCTGGGGGAGCACCGAAACCTGCAAAAAATAGTTCTGATAGACGAGTAGTGCAAAGAGCTTGACGCCCTCAGACTACCACCTTGTTCCTCTACGGGTTGTGTTTTCCCAAAGAGCAAGGCTGAGCAGGAAGCGGTGGTCAGGCGAGTTACAGACGGTGTGGTCTTCATAGGCCAAGTGGTTTTTGATGATTGTAAGACGCTGTAGTAGGTAGCGGTGGTCGTTGCAGATTAAACATTAAGCACCATTGGACATCGTTTGAACAATATCCACAACAAAACCTCAAACAATATTTCTGTCATAGACCAACGTGTGCAATGATGTTGTGATTCAATATGTATATGTCCATATGTCTGTGAAATATTTGTTCTTTATTCAATCTTGGATTAAGGAAGGAGTATTCGCAACTACTGACGGTTTCATTAGGGGCAGCTCATGGCCTTTATATCGATCAATTATTCAGCTTTGTATCTATTCTTTCCTAGCTAAATAGGTGGAAGATCCATCCAATCAAAAAATAAAAGATCTGATTTGACATCTTTGACTTATATATGTACCACATTTTCGAAGGCACACCATACTTTCTTGTCTTGGGGTAAATATCAGTCCAAAGCAACCGGTATACTGATCCATCAATGAATCAAACAAGGACGTGAGCGCATCGTAGCTCGTGGCAAGAATGATAAATTAATCATGGTCACCTCGAGCAAGACAATGAGATTCCACGGGCTACTACTAAACATAATACTGATACATAACTCATGACGCGCTTTGTGCAGATACATAGTACTACTAAAATATGCAAAGTAACGGGGCAACTACTACTAAGCTGCATCATTTCTGCTCGGATGCACGCATGGTGAATATGAAAGTATGAGTTCCTCAGCAAGACTTGTACGGTTGTACAGCTGGAATATGAACGTCGATGTGGATTAGGAGAGGAGGTGTCTTTCTGCACCTAGTCAAACATTATCTCCACACGTTGTCTTCTTCTTTTTTAGAGTAGGATGATGAAGGTTTCTTGTGGGCAAAGGGCACGACTACGCTTAATAATCGGGTCATCATGGTTTCTTGTGGGCAAAGCCCAAGACTATGTCTCTGCAAGACATTGGTGGGGATGATCGCGGCTTTGCTCATTAAGATGGCACATTTCTAGTGATGATTGAGGCTTTGCTCATTAACACAATCCGTTGACAAAGGATTACTCTATGTGGTTTATGTAATACAAATTGCACTTCTTATCAGCAGGTGACTTTGATAAAAAAATCTACCCACTAGCACAGATCAGTCATTTTAACCCCCACCCCTCCCTTCTCTTCCACGCCCACCGAACATGCTCGCGAGAAATTGATGTGTTGATGATATCACACACAGTTAGAATAACAAACTCTTTCAAACCATGTGCAATTTCAAGGAATCACACACCGTTGGAAACTAGCTATTGCGTGTTACATCGTACAAACGATTTATCCAGAGGAACCGTACAGGATGAGGGGGCACATCATACATGGTTGGATAAGAAGAACTGTGTGCAATTTCATTGCCACGATTATTCAGTCCCGACCATGTTGATGTGTGTTCTATCATAAATGGGCCGAAAAATTTAAGTGATGGTCTGTAAAGCCATGATGCCACATTTTCAACCAAGCGCAATGAGACAATCTGTACTAGTGAGTAGTGATATTCAAGCTCCATGCACTCGTATATAAACCACATAACACCTTTATTCTTCCTTGTACGAAACCATATATATTAGAGCACCACCGTAGGATTTACAATATGAACAGCTTAAACATATTGGAAAACATGCATGCACCAGATTAAATAAATAAAAATAAAACACACTACACACTACCAGACTCGCGGTCTATGCCTACGGCCACGGGCCATCGGCATAGGCCCCTAAACCGTTGGCATAGATCTATGCCTACGGCTGCCGTCGGCGTAGATGTCGTCAGCGTAGTCTTATCAGACCGTCGGCATAGTAAAGCCATCGGCATAGGGGCTTATGCCGACGGCCTGGCGTCAGCCGTCGGCATAGTATAGCCGTCGGCAGTGTTTTTCGTCTGACGGCAACGGACGGCGCCGTCAAAAGCGCGGGCGAATCATGCAATGCCACGTGGCAGATGTATGCCGACGGCAAAGCTGTCGGCATATCTCTGCCACGTGGCAACCCGTGGTACTCCTGGTGGCAGGGCTATGCCTATGGCAAAGCCGTAGGCATAGATGAATCTATGCCGACGGCTTTGCCGTAGGCATAGCTCTGCCACGTGTCGTCTCCTTGTTACTCCTGGCAGCAGAGATATGCCTACGGCAAAGCCGTCGGCATAGATTTCCATCTATGCCTACGGCAAAGCCGTAAGCATAGACGTAGGCATAGATATGCCACGTGGCGAGCCCTGGTAACTCCTAGGCTTATATATGCCGACGGCTTTGCCGTAGGCATAGTTTTTTTTCCCTGTTTTCTCTTTTCCAATTCATTTGACAGCATTTCAAAACAGAACATATGAAATTATGCACAAATATGACAGTTCATCATCTAAACATACTCAAGTTCACCATCATCATCTAAACATACTCAAGTTCATCACATCATCTAAAGATCATCACCGACTCAAGTTCATGAACATAAAAGTAGTGCAAGACATTAAACATCATAAAAGTAGGAATATGAAAGGCATGGCACGACGGCCACATGCATGGAATCATCAAGCAAGACCACCTCCGCCAAAACCACCACCTCCGCCAAAACCACCACCACCTCCGCCAAAACCGCCATCGCGACCACCACCACTCTGCCAGATCGAAGTGACTGGGGTCGACGGAGCAGGAGTCGAGCCACCGGTCCCCTACATGTTTCAGAAAAGATTCTAACGGTAAATATGATATGATAGTGTTGAATGAAAGAGAACTAGTTTGTCAGTAGTTAGGCAAATGTACTAACCGGACCATCACTGCCTAGTGCCACCCATTCATCGAACGTGGGCACGTGTGGGGGTTCTCCCGCAGGTGGTGGTGGGGGTCCCATTTGTGGTGGATCCGTGCGGTTACTCCAAGACGCCAACATAGCCTGAATGTTAGTTAAACAAGCAAACTAGAAGATCAGAAGGAATGAAAGTGCAAAAATTTAGCTTGGTTTTAAGAGGGCAAAACTAACCGTCATCATCCGACGGTTGTAATCATCGTTTGCCTTCACTCGTTTCAAGTACTCCCGCACCTCGAGATTCCTATGCTCGACAAACTCCTTATATGCCTACATAATTTAGATTGTTTCTAAGTGAGCAATGCTGAAAATAAACTGAGAATGCTAGGTAGAAAAAGATAAAGAGGAAGCACTTACAGCATGCTGGCGGGCTAAGGGAGTCTGTGAACGCCCCGTACTCTCTAACTGGCTCGGGTTGGTAGCCTGAAGCTGTGTGTACGAGATCGAAGGAGTGATCAAGCCGTTGAAACACGGATACCGGCCATTCTTCTTCCCCTGGATGGCCACCACCGCCGTGTCATCGATCTGAGACTGGGCGACCTCAGCAACAGGAACATCCGGATGCAACTCCTGATAGTGATGAATGTAAGACCCCAGGTGCTCCTCGGTCTTGCCGTAGTATTGGCTCTCGCCCTCCTTGCGATGACTCCGCTCGCGGGCCAGCTTCCACGACTCCATGTCTGAGAGCGGCCTCTTCAACTTGTCCTCCTACAACGTCAAATAGAAGTTAGCCATACATAAGAACATGACGGTAAAGAAGAACAAAAATGCATCATGCACATAGATATACCTTCATGGCCTTGAAGCTCCAGTGGTTCCTGTTTCCTTGGCCGCGTGTCCCGTTGGCTCCATGGTTAGCCCTGGCCTTGATGCTCTTGGCAGAAAACTCTGCATCGGCGCCGAGCCACCTATCCACCAAACTCGCCCATCCGTCATGCCTTCCATAGCACCAACGAGGAACAACCTATGCAAATTTTGGAAGCATGACATGTGAGCACGAAACATAGAGTTGACTGCTTGAAACAATGAAAAGTTAGTAATAGTTACCATCATGAACTGCTCCCTGTTCAAGGTAAGTCGTAGCTTCTGCGCTTGAGTTTTGGTCATCTTTTGGTGCAGGTAGTAGTGGTAGTACTGCGAGATGGCAACCCAGCGCACCTCGTACTGCAACTGACGAGCTTTCTTCTTCGCAGCCGCAAGCAAGACCACGTCGGCTCTGGCCTTGTGCTCGTCAAGAACTCTATAGAGTTGCTGCATAAACCAGAAGCAAACAAGGCATGAGTTGGGTGATTCAATGATAAACTATGAACGAAACTGAAGACAAGTGATTCAGAAGAGAACTTACCCAAAATTTGGTGATCACGGCCTTAGCGGCCATCCCGTACTCCGCGTTGCTGCAATCCTCGTAGTGGGCCCAACTCGTGGCCAAAACCCGCAGCTGCGGGTCCCTGTCTGGCCGCGGGCAGAATAGGCCAGGACAAAACTGCTTCAACAGGACAGTGATAAGGCCGTTCGGTTTACGGCCCTTTCCGGGAAGGATCCAGTTTCTGCAAAAGAATCAAATGATTGCCATGTGTACAATAAAAAAATGTTGTCATGTGTTGAAAATATGATTGAGAGGCACTTACTCTGTCCCCACAGGTTCAATGAGCCACTTGTGCTCCTCGATAGAAGGTAGTGTAGGTAGTCCGGCATTACCACGCAGCCACCCCTGCGGAGCACCCGGTGGCAAGTCACCCCACAACTCGGGATCAACCTCCCCTCCACCCTCCTCGCCCTCCTCCTCACCCTCCTCCTCGGCCTCCTCCTCCTCACCCTCCTCCTCGGCCTCCTCCTCCTCACCCTCCTCCTCGGCCTCCTCCTCCTCGCCATCAGGAACATACTCCTCCTCCTCAGACTCAGAAGGTGCCTCTGTATGGGAGGGCATCGAAGAAGACCCTCCTATTTCGGACACGGCCCGGAGTTTTTTGCCCCGGCTGCCTCTCCCCCCACCTCCTCCTCTAGGGTCTCCTCCCCCGACCCCTCCACCTCCCTGTGAGGTGTCATCCTCGCGTAGTCGGGAGGGAACCTTGTGGGCTCGTCCACTCCGAGTAAGTCCTTTAAATTTACTAAGGAAACTGGCGCCGCTGGACTTGCCCATGATTAGCAAACCTGCATTGAGAAGAGAATAAACAATTCGTAAGGATATCAATTAAACAAGCATACAGGAAAAACATTAATACCAAAAGAGCACATTAAGCATACTATTGTAATGATCATTAAAAGAACTTACATTTTCTAGAACCCATATGAATCATCACTATTGTAATCTATTTGTGGAGCGGTCTCATCATCACTATCACGCATATCTTCTTCGTTGTCTGGCGGAGGTGGAGGCTCTTCCTCATCGTCAACGTCTTCATTTAACTTTTCAAGCATAATTATGCCTCTTTGATTCACAACTGCCTCACCATCAATCCGTGCTTCGTCGTCGTTTGGGTCCAGGTCAACATAACCCAAGTCATCATCCTCGTTGTTTCAGACCACGTCATCATGTTCCTCTTGATAGAACACTCCCTCGTATGTCATGGGGTTTATGTTGTAGTAATCATCATCGTTCGGGTCCGGTAGCTTACCATGCGGCGACACCTTGAACACAACTTCCCAACCCTTTAGGTACTCTTTCTGGCACGGGTAAGGCAGATAATATACTTGTGTGGCCTGGGTAGCGGCGATAAAGAGATCAGCTCCGACATAGACGGTTGATGGTTTAACTTCAACTAAACCAACAGAAGGCGTATGTCTCAGACCCTTTTTGGGGTCAAACCATCGGCATTTGAACACAGTGAGACTTAGGTGTTCGCGGCCACGTTTGAATGTAAGCTCGTATATTTTTCCTACCCTTCCGTAGTAATCTACTTTATTATCTCCTTCAGTGAAGACTCTGGTATTTATGGTTTTGGGATCATGCCGACTGTTCTGGTGCTCCTCTATATGGAAGCGATACCCATTCACATCATACTTTTCGCATGTCATGACGACAGGGTCAAAACCCATGGAAACCCATCTCAATTCTTCATCCATTGATACGGTCGGATCATTTCCCTACAAGTTTAATTGAAATTATAGGGTGCATGAGTTTAATTGAAATTATAGGGTGCATGAGTTTAATTGAAAGTGTGAAAAATTACTTTCTCCATGAACCACGCAACGAATTTTTTCCTTCCATCAGCACCCTTTCAGAGAAGAGCAAGTGCCTCCACTTCAGTAGGAGGAAACATTCCCGTCCATTCTTCTTCAACGAATCGACTACAATAAGAAAAGCGGTATAAGAACTAGGCAAAGTGAACATAACGAATTGACTAAAAGAATGGTGCAAAGGTATTACCTCATACACTCATCCTCAACTTCCTTGATGTTGTGCAAGATATAGAACATGACATCCTCCCACTCATCTCGTGGCATGACATAAGGTTTCGAGCATCCAGCCCTACCACCTTCCCGATGAATAGAGGCAACTTGGGTTTATACTTGGGTTCTTCTGTATTGTATCGAGACACCTTATTGTGCAATGTGGGAACATGGTCCGGGTAGTAGGCTGTCCTGAGGTCTGCCACCTCCTCTAGGATAACTGCCTCAGCTATGGAAGCTTCAATCTTAGCTTTGTTTCCACATTTCTGTCTCAGATGCTTGTTCTGTCTCTCAGGGCCATACTGCCAACGATTCTGCACAGGGCCCCCCAACAATAACTCGTCCGGGAGGTGCAAAATGAGATGTGTCATCGGAGTAAAGAAGCCTGGCGGGAAGATCTTCTCTAGCTTGCATATCAACTCCGGCGCCTTCTTATGCATTTCTTTTATCTTCTCAGGACATACTTCTTTAGCACAAAGCGTGTGGAAGAAATGGCTTAACTCCGCAAGCACACGCCAGACACGCTCGGGAACATAGCCCCGAACCATCACCGGCATAATCCGCTCAATCCATACATGATAGTCATGACTCTTGAGCCCGGTCACTCTGCCCGTTGAAAGATTGACCCCCTTACTTATATTCGACACATAACCATCAGTGAACTTCACGACGTGTTTCAGCCACTTGAATGCCTCCATCTTATGATCCTTTTTAAGTACGAAGTCAGCATCTGGCTTGAACCAAGATTTTCGACTGCCTGTGGGAGGCTGCATGTGTAGACGTGGTCTATCACAAATATTCTGTTGATCAACTCTAGCATTAACATTAGCCTTTGTCTTATCAGGAATGTTGAGGATCGTGCGAAAAAGGGACTCTGCGGCATTCTTTTCGGTGTGCATCACGTCTATGTTGTATGGAAGTTTGAGGTCCTTAAAATAGGGAAGCTGCGTGAAGGGGGTAATGTGAGTCCAGTTGTGCGTCTCACCCTATCCTTCAAAAAAAAATTCCCTTTACCTTTTCCTTTGCCCTCGCCCTCGTCTTCTCCTGTGGCTTTGCCTTTGCCTTTCCCTTCACCGGCGGGCTTAAGAGCTTTCAGCTGAGCAAGCACATCCGCACTAGAAAATGTTGGAATCTCGTTTACTTCATGGACAACTTTGCCTTTTGTGAAGTTCTTCTTGTCTTCCCTATCAGGATGGTCTGGAGGGAGGAACTGTCGATGCAGGTCAAATGCAACATACTTGCCACCCTTCTTCAGCCAAATGAAAATCAAGGCCTACATGCACACTGGCAAGGCATCTTTCCACTTGTACACCATCCGCAGAACAGGGCATAACCGGGAAAGTCATGCATGCAATATTGTAGCCAAACTTTCATCAAGAAATTTTTCTGCAGATGTCGGTCGTATGTCAACCTCGGGAAGTACCAAGAATGGTGCAAATCATCCACCAACGGCTGCATAAACACACTCAAATTCTTCCCCGGATATTCAGGCCCCGGAATTATAAGCGACAGGAACATGGTCTTGCGTTGCATTATGGCGACGGGAGGGAGATTGAGCGGAATAACAAATATGGGCCAACAGCTGTATGGATTAGACGACATACCATATCGATTGAACCCATCACCTGTTATAGCAATTCGGACATTCCCAGCCTCGGCTACTTCCTCCGGGTACTCTATATCGAATGACTTCCATACTTCACCTCCTGATGGATGTACAATTTTTTTTTGGATTGTACCTTTTCCCTTCCTTGTGCCACTTCATCATTTTGGCAGACTCCTCGGTGATGAAAAGGCGCTGCAGTCTTTTTATAAAATCAAGATACCGAAGAACCTTCACAGGGATTTTTAGCTGCTGCTTCTGACCATGCTTATCGACCACCTCAATATACCGAGAGGAACCGCACTTCCTACAGTACTTGTCATCCGCATACTCATGCCTAAACAAAAGGCAATTCTTTGGACAAACATGTATTTTCTCATAGTCCATGGAGAGCGCCTTCATGATTTTCTTCGTAGCGTACATGGTTTTCGGCAGTTCATGGCCCTCAGGCAGGCTGTTAGTCCATACTCCCATAAATACTTCGAAGCAACCTCAGCTACAGTCGTACTCAGCCTTGACTGCCATCAGTTGCGAGATGGCATCCAGCACAGACAGCTTGGCACCCTCATAGAGAGGTTTCTTTGAGGAGGCCAAGATTTCCAGGAAGGCCTTTGCGGTTTCCTCCAGCTCCTCCGGTTCATTCGCTGAATGTGACGGAGGTGTCGGCTGTGCAGCAAAGACATCATCTAGCATGTCTCTAACCCCATCGTCCTCATAACCAGCGACGCGTTGTCGTATCACATCCTCTCTACCACGGTCCCGCTGGGCAAAGTTTATCGGCATATTAAAGTTGGGCATAAATCCATGCGTGCGAAGGTGCTTAGTCATCTCACTCTTATCTCTGCGGATACGTCTCTTACATCTGGCACACGGGCATTCTGGCACCATCCTCATTGGACTACGGAATATCTCTTTCAAAAACACATCAGTTTTCTCGACCCACTCTGTTGTTACTTGATTCCGACGGAAAAACCCACTATACATCCACTGATTATCTGCCATCTCTGCTCTATTGGAAGCCACACAACAAAATTAAGGATTCATTTAAATTACCCACATCAATATTTTATTTTTTACAAGGTTGACGAGAAACGACAATTAATCCACCTACATCTCTAATAGCTAAAGATGGGTCCTAATCCCACCCGAGAATGTGTAGATTGAGTACGGTCCATGCTCTACCCCATTCCGAGACAAAATTTCGGCAGCACCTCCCCGCTGTTCTCCAAATACACGTCTTGGCAAAATGCCGAGAGAATGTGCATCCGGAGAACAACAGGGAGGCGCCGCCGAAATCCTGTCTCGGAATGGGGTAGAGCATGAACAACGTACCCAATCTACACATCCTCGGGCTGTCCGTGGAAAGCGCTGGACAATCCGAAAGAGCTGCGGTGATAAATATGCAATTGAATGCATATTTATCGATGCAACCCTTTCGGACGGGAGACGCCTAGGTTACGCGACTTGACGAGAAAAGAAAATCTAGTGACATGATTATTAAGATGGATTCGTAGCTCACCCTCGACTATAGACGAAGTAGTCAAACAGCGACGAAATCACAGACCAATGCCTTCGACGACGATGACTCCAAAGATATGCAACACCAGAAAGCCTGTAAACTTTACCGACAGAAAAACTTAGATCATCAAGCGACACAACAAAGAATGCTAATTCCACCATTCAAAAAAATCATAGTGCTAATGACATCCATTGATCAATATTTTGCAAATTATCCACCTACAAACAATACCAAAAAACTAAAAAAAGTCATAGAAACTTGCTAGTCTAGGCACTCGTTCTAGCCTTCTCTGTGAAGAACAGAAACTAGCATATTTTACCATGAAAATTAGCAGATGCCTAGTACACCGCTCAACTATATCCTGAGTCCAAATATCACCATGAACTCCAAAACCATCCACAGATGCCCCCTCAACTTTTCATATACCCAGGGAGCACATATATAATTGCTAGTTGCATAACGTCACTTGCAGACTGAATAAAAATGGCTTTGGCATAGCAGAGAGCAAACTGAATAAAAATGGCTTAGTTCACCCACTTGAATAGAATAACAACTCATGTAAACACATGTCTGTCATTGGGCATCAACTACTGCCGCCAACATACGGATACAGGCTTGTGTGAACAATTCATATCACAGCAGGTAAAAAACAGTAGGTACAAAACTAAAAAAAAAGTGAAAAAATCCTCACATTGGAGAGGGCCGGCTGGTCGGGGGTGGGGGCGGGGCTTGCCGGTGCTCACCAGTTGCAGATGAGGGCTGGGAAGGGGGCGCCGGACCACCGGAGCCGCGGCCGCGGCCAGCTCACCAGCAGCAGGATGGTCGGAAAGTGGGTGAGGACGACGGGGCCGGTGCGGGGACGGGGCCGCGCCGTGCGGGGCGGGCCGGGACGGCCGGCGGTGATGCGGAGCGGGCGGGGACGGCCAGCGGCGGTGCGGGGCGGGCACAGCCGGCGGCGGTGCAGCGCAAGGCCGCGCGGTCCGGGGCAGGGACGGGGCGCGTGCAGTGCGGGCAGGGACGGCGCGATGCGGCCGGGGCGGGGGCGGCGGCGGAGTAGGGTGGGGATGGCCGGCGGCTGGGGGATCGAGGGGCGGAGGGCGGGGATCGTGCGGCGGCGGGGCTGGATCGAGGTTAGGTCGAGTTCGATCGGGTCGGGGTGGATCGAGCTAGCCCGGTTGGATAAGGATTTTTTTTTTGCAAAAAAAAAGAGATAAGGATAAGGTGACCTATGCCGACGGCTTAGCCGTCGACATACATTAATCATGCCACGTGGCATATATGCCGACGACTAAGCCGTAGGCATAGGTATATTTCTTATTTTTTCAAATACACGTTCTTGAATTTATTTGAATGAATTTATTTGAATGATACATGGTATATAATTTTTTATATGGTATACATACTTTACATGCATGAATATTATTTAAAATGTACCATACATTTTCTTTAATGGTTTAAAACATTATTTTTAATTACATGATCCTTTTTTTATATTGTACAACAATTTTCTAAAATATTACGTATATTTTTTTCTGAACCAGATTTTTTCTATGGTCAGCAACATTTCTTTATGATATAATTATTTTCTCCGAGTATTTTATCGCGCTCCGAGTATTTAAAAACCCGACGTGGCAGTTTTCCCCCTCCATGTGCCGGTGGCGGCGCCGTCCGTGACGGGGGCCACGCACCGGAGACGCATGCCGCCTCTTCGGACATGCCACAACACCAACCCGCATGTATGAGGGCCCGGTACGACGCTCCGGTGGCATTGCTCCCCCCCCCCCCCAGGGCCCCCGTCCCGCCTATCCCTCGAGCGGTTGACCACGGGATCTAGCCCTTTGACTTTGCACGGACGGGCTTTGACCAGTGGACCTCTCCAGCCGGTTGTGTTAGTTCGGCCCATAGGGACACCCGGGAGCAACATCCGGGCCAAACCCACAGCTACATCCACTCCGTGTAGACCCGACGCGTCAGTTTCCCCCCTCCCGGTGCCAGCGGCGGGGCCGTCCCTAAGGGGGGCCACGCCCCGGAGACGCGTGTCGCCTCTTGGGACATGCCACAACACCACCCCGCATGTATGAGGGCCCGGTACGACGCTCCGGTGGCATTGCTACCCCCAGGGCCCCCGTCCCGCCTAACCCTGGAGCAGTTGACCACGGGATCTAGCCCTTTGACTTTGCACGGACGGGCTTTGACCAGTGGACCTCTCCACCCGGTTGTGTCGGGCCCAGCCCAAAGGGACACCGGGGAGCAACATCCGGGCCAAACGCACAGCTAAATCCACTCCGTGTAGACCCGACGCGGCAGTTTCCCCCTCCAGGTGCCGGCGGCAGCGCCGTCCGTGACGGGGGGCACACCCCGGAGATGCGTGTCGCCTCTTTGGACATGCCACAACACCACCCCGCATGTATGAGGGCCCGGTACGACGCTCCGGTGGCATTGCTACCCCCAGGGCCCCCGTCCCGCCTAACCTTGGAGCGGTTGACCACGAGATCTAGCCCTTTGACTTCCCACGGACGGGCTTTGACCAGTGGACCTCTCCAGCCGGTTGTGTTAGTTCGGCCCATAGGGACACCCGGGAGCAACATCCAGGCCAAACCCACAGCTACATCCACTCTGTGTAGACCCGACGCGTCCGTTTCCCCCCTCCCGGTGCCGGCGGCGGGGCCGTCCTTGAGGGGGGCCACGCCCCGGAGACGCGTGTCGCCTCTTCGGACATGCTACAACACCACCTCGGATGTATGAGGGCCCGGTACGACGCTCCGGTGGCATTGCTACCCCCAGGGCCCCCGTCCCGCCTAACCCTGTAGCGTTTGACCACGAGATCTAGCGCTTTGACTTCCCACGGACGGGCTTTGTCCAGTGGACCTCTCCACCCGGTTGTGTCGGGTCGGCCCAGAGGGACACCGGGGAGCAACATCCGGGCCAAACCCACAGCTAAATCCACTCCGTGTAGACCCGACGCGTCCGTTTCCCCCCTCCAGGTGCCGGCAGCGGCGCCGTCCGTGACGGTGGCCACACCCCGGAAATGCGTGCTGCCTCTTCGGACATGCCACAACACCACCCCGCATGTGTGAGGGCCCGGTACGACGCTCCGGTGGCATTGCTACCCCCCAGGGCCCACGTCCCGCCTAACCCTGGAGCGGTTGACCACGGGATCTAGCCCTTTGACTTTGCACGGACGGGCTATGACCAGTGGATCTCTCCACCCGGTTGTGTCGGGTCGGCCCAGAGGGACACCAGGGAGCAACATCCGGGCCAAACCCACAGCTAAATCCACTCCATGTAGACCAGACGCGTCCGTCCCCCCCCCCCCCTCCAGGTGCCGGCGGCGGCGCCGTCCGTGACGGGGCCACACCCCAGAGATGCGTGCCGCCTCTTCGGACATGCCATAACACCATCCGGTTGTGGTAGGTCATCTGATATATATAAACACTTGGAGCAAAGTCCCCTTCGTATAGACCCGATGCGGCTGTTCCCCATTCCAGTTGCCGGCTGGCGGCGGCACCGTTCGTGAGGGGGGTCACAACGCTCTGTACAGAACCAAAAAATAATGTATGTATGCTTATTAACACATACTGTATGTAAGTTAGTTAAATAAAAATAATAAAGAAAACAGTGAAGAAAAAGAAAAAAACTATATGTATGCTTATTAACACATACTATATGCTTATTAACACATACTGTATGCTTAATAATAATAATAATAATAATACTATATGGGAAAAAAGAAAAAAAGAGTGCGGCCAGGGCAGATGGACAACGCCGCGGATCGATGACGTGTCGGCTATGCCGACGGCTGCCGTCGGCATAGCTCCTGGTCGGTGCGCTCTGGATCGGTGACTTGTCACCCGTATCTATGCCGACGGCCACCGTCACGGTCGTCGGCATAGATTTGACGTCGTTATCCGGCCGTGATGACAGTTGTCAGCGGGCCCGCATCTATGCCGACGGCCTGTATATGCCGACGGCAGCTGTAGGCGTAGTCTGGGATAAGCCAATGGCCTTTATATGCCGACAGCTGCTGTCGGCGTAGACGCGGATAGCCCGACGGCCATTGTACGCCGACGGCCAGGAGCTAGCTGTCGGCATAGCTCGGACTAGGCCGACGACGGCAGCCGTCGGCATATATTTGGCTGTCGGCGTAGAGCCCTGTTCCGGTAGTGACATACAGGAGTAGTTGCTAATTTGTGTACAGCACATTGACACTGCTGCTCCGGCGGCGGCGCTCATCAGAGAGCGGCTAAGAAAACTCGGCTAGCTGCTCCGTATTGCAGCCCAGAGCAGTTGCTAAACAAGGCTGCGCTTCCACTCAGTTGATCTTGGAGAAGATGGAGTCCCTGCACGAGCTTCCAAATCAGAATGATAATCAACATATCCATAAGCATGCATGCATGTTGAGTTAGTTAGTTGCTTACTTTTGTGGGAAGATTTTTGTCTACTCGCCGATGTAGAACTTGGCAAGTGCTCAGCGCAACAAGGTAAATATGCATCTACATTTTATATCACCCATAACCGCGGGTTGAAATTGTGACAATGTGTATGAAATGAAGTTCTTTGATGGGTATGCAATTTTCTCTTTTAGAATATCTATGACTTCTCTACCACATAATTCCCAAGCCATCTTATCTTGACTCTGGGTATATACATACCAGTTCCAAGCAAACCATATAGAGTTCATAAGTAACTTTCCATGATTCCATTAGCGAATCAAAGTATATGTGAGCGTATCATGGTTAGTAACAAGAGTAATTAATTAGTTATGGTCACCTTGAGCAAGACAACTACTCCCTCTGTTCCTAAATATAAATCTTTGTATAAATTTCACTATGGACTACATACGGAGCAAAATGAATGAATCTACACTCTAAAATGCATCTACATACATCCGTATGTGGTCCATAGAGAAATCTCTACAAAGACTTATATTTAGGAACGGAGGGAGTAGATTCCAGGCAACTACTAACTAGTTACGTGCCAGGCAACTACTAACTGACATCATATGTGTATGGAAGCACGTATTGATGATTCCTCTAACGCGGCCTGTACAGCTGGAATATGAAAATTGATGCGGATTAGGATAGCAGGTGTCCCCTAGCTCTGCACGCAAGTCAAACCAATACAAGGGACAAACCTGATCTCCGCTCTTTGTATTTATTTATTATTTTAAAAATGATGATGGAACCATGGTGGTTTCTTGTGGGCAAAGGACGTGACAATGAGAATTTCCTTGTGCTCGAACCATCATGTTTTTTTGTGGGCAAAGTGCACGACTATACCTCTGCAAGACATTTGCCAGGATTTTCCTTCTTTTTATTTTTTCAAAAACGAGGTTGGAACATCCTGCCTCTACATCATTGTGATGCACGCATCCATCTATATTAAAGTTGATGTAAGGCAATGAAACATTTGTCAGGATGATCAAGGCTACGCTCATTCAAAAGACGCTTCGAATAAGGATTACTGATGTAGTTTATGTAATACCAAATCACAACTATTAGAGTAAGTGATTTTGAAAACAAATCTGGTAGTGATATACCAGCTCCATGCACTCATATGTATAAACCACATATCAACACCTTAGTGTTTCCTTGTACAAGACTATACTCCCTCCATTTCAAAATATAATGTTAATCTTAAAAAAAAGTTAACCTTTCTATGTTTGACCAAGTTTATCGAAAGATATCAACTTCTACATCAGTATGTCACGGAGAATTTTGGTAGATAGACATAATACCTGATTTGTTGAACTTACCTGTCATATAAAATAACAATTATATTAAGTGACTTTGAAAACAAACGCAGTAGCTATAATAATTCCATGCATTCATATGAACCACATAACAACACCTTCAACAATTCTTCTGTAATATGCACAAAACTATATTATAGTACCACCGTACAGTGGGATTTACTATATGAACATATAAAACATAACGGAAAACATGCATGCATATACATGCACCAAATTAGACGAACAAAAAATGAAACACACTAGGTCTGTGCAGTTGCTAGTTCGTTGTGACGGCGACGCCTCTCATGGGAGAGCTGCTTTGCAAACTTGGCTAGTTGCTCCGCGTTGGTGCCCTCGTCGGGTACCTCCACATTCTGGCCTGTCTCTAGGTCCACCTGAGATACCTTCTTCCCGAGAAGCTCATTCCCAATCTCCACCAGCTTATCCAAGTTAGCTTTGGAACAGTCGTCGATTGAGCCTGCGCTTCCGCTCAGTTGATCATACTGCATTTGCATGTACAACAACCATTCATTAATCACCGTAGCAGATAATTGTTGTGTACATCAATTGATGCAGAGGCCGGGGAGTACTCTCTTTAAATTACCACAATAGGCCACTCATTGTTATGTTTTCTTTTTTGGGCATAATAGGTAGGTGGGTAGGTACCTGGATACGTAGGTATTGATGGGAGGAGCCAAGGGTGGCGGAGAGGATGGAGAGGTGGATGTCGACCATGTCGCCGCTAGCCGCGTTGAACATGTCGAGGATCGGGACGGTGCCGCCCTTGAGGATCCAGTTCAGGATGCCCCACTTGGCAGTGTCCTTAGCACTATACTTGCCTTTTGGATTCGAAGACGTCCCGCAGCCGATGGAGATGACCATGTATGACTTCCCGAGCAAGTCACCGTTCCCAGCCACGATGATGTCCTCCGCCACATGGCTCATCGCGCATAGTGTCTACATTAGTCATGGACGTGAGATATCGAGTCAGTTGGACCTGCCAGACGACCAATTGTGAGTTGTGTGTACTGGTGAACTTGAGTAGTTACAGGGTTGTTGGCGGCCACGCCGCCGTCGATGAGGTTGAAGGCCCTTGTGCCGCCCTTGCCGTCTTCGGTCTCAAAGTAATGCGCCGGGAAGAAGGTGGGTGCGGCGGAGGTGCCGATGGCGATGTCTGACAGGAGCGCGTTCTTCGCTGGCTGGTTCTTCAGCTGATCAATCATGCATGCACATATGATTAGTTGATTGTTTGTTACTAGGTAGGTAGTACCATACCATGCATGCATCACATGGGCACCTGGAAGCTGGAGAAGATGGTTGGTTGCAGGTGGGCGATATCGAAGGCTGGGATGACCACGCTGGTGAGAGCCCCGTCCAGCTTCGTGTCGCCGAGGTGCCGCGGAGGAGCGACTGAAGGTACTTGTCGTTGTACTTGGGCCCGGTCACCATCCCCAGAGCTGTGCCGATCTTGGAGAAGATTGAGTCCCTGCACCTTGGCAATTAACTCTCCAAGAATCGATGAAATTACGATGTCGTAAACTAAGGAAATGATGATCGATATGCTGGTATGTGTATAGTGATATACATATGAATGCATGCTTAGTTAGATAGTTGCATGCGTACTTCTGTGGGAAGATTTTGGGCGACTCGTCGATGTAGAACTTTGCCAGATCCTTGGCATCGAACAGCGGCCGTCCATCCTTGCCCGGCGCCGTGATCATCACCGTCAAGAGGCCACCGGTGCTGGTGCCAGCGACCACGTCAAAGTAATCCGCGATCCGAGCATCCGGCCCGTCCAGTTTCTACACGCAACAAATTACACACATGCAGTGATATGAATGAGAAGCTAGCATGTACACATATATACTTGATAGATATATGACAGGATCGATCGATGAACATATCAAAGTGGAGTATCTTACCTGGAGCTCCTTTTCAAGGAAGGCGAGGACGGTGGCCGGGATGATCCCTCTCACGCCGCCGCCATCGATGCTCAGGATGGTCACCAGCTTACTCACCGTGTCACCTCCTACAGAAGAACTACTACTTGCCATTGATTTGGAGTTTGTTAACACGTACGGTCCAAGCCCCGCGGGCGGCCCGGGAGCGAACCCTAGCCGCCGCCAGCGCAGGCCCCTCCGGCCCCTCCTTCCCTCGCCGCCGCCGGCGGACGTTGCCGGGCGAAGCCCGCGCGGCTCGGCGGCGGCGGGGCCCTTCCCTCCTCCAGCTCGAGCAGGGGCGGCGCGGGCCGTTCGTTCGGGCGGGGACTCGGCGCGGCGCTCGCGCGGGTGCGCGCACCGGCGAGGGTCGCCGTGTTCGGGATGGCGTGGCGAGGGCGCGCAAGGCGCGGCGCGGGCGCGTTCGGTCTTCGGCGGCGTAGATCGGACGCTGGGTCGGGAATCGCATTGGCGGCGCCCGATCCAGATCTGAAGGCTTCCGTCTACTTCAACCAGGGCTGCCTCCGATGGTCCTGCTTTCGGCGGCCTTTGTCGTCGGAGTTGTACCGGTTTGGCGGCTGGAGGTGGGAGGTGGCTCCGGAGAAATCCGAGGCCAGCAGTGCTGGTCACGACGGCGGCGACGCCCGAGGGCGCCGTACCCTTCTTGGAGGCGCCGTCCAGATTGCCTCCTTCCCCTCTTCCTTACACCCAGCTCGTATGCCGGGCGAAAGCCCAAATCCATGCCGGATTGAGCGACAGCGGCGCTCCGGGCGTCGTCACCTTCTTGGGGGTGTCGTTCTTGGTGAGCTTGGGGTGGATGTGATGCTTTGGTTGCTAGGCGGCGGATTGGTCTTCAGCAGCCCTGCCGGTCTCGGCGGAGCGGTGCTTCATCCTACTCATGGATGGCGGCGTATCTCGGCGGCGTGGCGCAGTGGAGATTCGGCGTCCGATGTGTGGCGATGGACTCGCGCAGGAGGACGAAGCTGTCTGGTGTCGTGGTGACGTCGATAGCTGAGTGGCCAGACAAGGTAGAAGCCTCAATTTGATCTGAAGACGGACCTGTGGAAGATGGCGGCGACGACACACGAGTGCGTCTGACCGGATTATGCCCCAGACCCGGTATGTGGCTCGGCTGGGGCTTCCGAATGTGTTTCGGTTCCGGCTTTTGATGTTAGGCTTAGGTGAGTGGTCTGGGTAGTGGCCCAGCTAGCACCCCTTCATCATTTTGGATAGGAGTAGCGGCATATGTTGCCAAGATGGTGGATTCAGGCACATTGTTGTAATACTTTGTAAGGTCCTTGAGAATAATCAATAAAGTGGCCGTATGCATCTTCCAGATGCAGAGGCCGAGGGTCATCCTCCTTTTCTAAAAAAAAAACACGTACGGTCCAAGCTAGCTACGAAAACTCAAGAACAGAATGTGGCAAACTAAGGGTTTGGCTAGAAAGAACAAACTTGTTATATAGACAGGTCTGGGACAACTCAATAAATTAACTAAGAAGCAACAAGTATTAACTGGCTCCCTCGAGTACATTGTGTAATTGCAAAGTCTGACATAAAAAAGGACAGAACACAACTAATCCTAATATTATACTATATAGTATATGACCCCACCGGTTCCCTGTGCTAAAAAACATATCACAAAGTCAGACCCCCTCTACCCCTCTCTTTCTCTCTCCCCCAATCCTTTTTAACCTAATCAATTCTTATAGTTGTGCGTTTTGTATCAACTAGGTAGATACATTACCAAGAGCCAATAAAACAATCCTTTTCCTAAACAAGAGTCACATAATAATTCCTTTCTTCACATGTACTTGTTCGTGCATGAGTTTCGTCTTAGAATAGGATTTGGTTGCTCAATGGATTTTATGCATACACAAGTATTTCAATCTGTTGTATGAGAAATGCTAATAAATAAAATTTTGTTGCATTCGCATGTCATTTTGAGAAGAAACATGGGCGCTTCACAGTTCGTAGTGGAAGCTCCCCTTGCAAATTCATTACACAAGAGAGGCCATGTTCGGATGGATAAGATGCCTCAAAAAATGAAGGTCTTTCTTCGGAAGTTGGCAAGTGGTTCCTTTCAACTGCTGGTAGCTGGACAAGAAACCAATGCGGAGTCAAGCCCCCTTGCAAATTCATTACACAAGAGAGGCCATATATATATGTATGTCACTATCAGAGGAATGTGCAGACCATGTGTACAATCCTTTGTCTCATTGGTGAACTCCGGGGATCTGGCTCGACATTTTCATAGGCCTATTTTAACTCAATCCTTTGCACACCACAATGAACTTCAGGAGTTAGTTTTACAGCGTAGTAACCCTCAAGTGCAGGAAAAATGGATGCACAAAGGAAAAAAAAACATTGGGTAGACCTCCATCATGATGTATAATTGCCTAAACACCTGATGCTCATTCGACGTTCAAATGGTTATGGATAAGCAGTTGCAGACTCAAGCACAAAATATTTTTTGGCTACTTCTCCATGATAGAGCCAATACCAGAAACCTCTTGAAAAGAACATCCATGCACCCTAATGTGAGAACTGAAGAAACTTCAATGCATCTCTTCTGGGATTACTCCTTTTCTCAAGTTTTTTGGACTAGCACTCTTCCTACCCAAGAAAGAGGTACTTCCCTCTATGATGAAGCAATCCTTGGGTCACCAAAATCTACCTAACAGCATCGTCTTGGACATAATTATCTTGGGCGGCTGGAACATTTGGAATCAAGGACATGGTAAGATTTTTAGAAGGGAAGCTGAAAGTGTAAATTCATGGAAGTACATGCTCAAGCAAGACGTTACCCTCCTAGAACACATGATCAAGAGCAAATTTCTAGATACATTAAAGGATTGGGTGCGTACGCATCGCTGCTACTATTAGATACATAAATTCATATTTCATCATGACCCCAAGAGCAGGAATTGGATAATGTTCTTTTGGAATCTTATTCCCGTGTCTATAGTACGCAGCCTTTCCCTACATTTCTGTAAGAGGCTGTTTCCAGGACTTGAACCCGTGACCTCATGGTCACAAGGCAGCAGCTTTACCACTGCGCCAAGGCTCCCCTTCTGTACCTGTCTTATATAATTAATGAAAATACCTTCAAAAAATTGTTCTATGGTTTGAGGTTAAAAAAAGAATAGAAGACGGTAATGTGGCTCTTGTGTGCATGTGGCATGATAGAAATTCTAAAATTATTTAAATAAAGAGGTTTTAGCAAAGTTTAGTCTTACCTTGTTAAGCCAAGGCAGTTGCTAACCAGTTAAGAGCAATTCTACCAGAGATGTTATATCAGCCCGAACTTCATAAAAAATACCCCATATGGCATTTTTGGCCAAACCATTTAGTCAAGCAAATTTGCTGTCCCATGCTTCATCGCCATAATTTTTTAAGCGCTCTGCAAAAACCTCCCTACAGGCTCCATATTGGAGGTTGGACATGCAAAATAGAACTCCTATCGTCCACCAAAAGTTCAACGACAGAGACCTTCTAGGGTGCGCACAACATTCCGCCGTCACCCAAACAGCCTCGCAGCCGCCGTCTGCTATAACCTATGGTCCCTGAACTGCCTCCATTTGGCACCACACGCCATCGATGCACCGTTCTATGTCCTACCACACCTTGCCATAGCCCCACACTGCTTCCCATCGTTTGTCCAGCCACCGCCATGGCTGCACCAGAGGAGCTGGATGTGGGCATGTATCTATAGCAATTTCTCCCTTCCCCAGCTTGTTGAGGAGGTCGACATCATGCGCCGACCGTCTACAACTCCACCTCTTCCGCCGGTCGTGCCACATTTCGCCCGTGAGATTTCAGTGTGTTCGACGACTTGGCCCAGTGTATATTTGCCCCAAATTTGTTCATATTTATTGATCTAGCTCCTCATAGATCCATTTGGATGACATAGAAATAAAATTTATGTAGATTCCGTCAATGGAAAGGAACTTTTTCCGATAATTTATCATCGTCTTCAGATGACTCTGATAATGATTTGTTGGATGACGAATAGGAGAAGTTTTTTTATGTTGCTCAATGGATGATGAGAAAAGGGACATGAAAGCCAACGAACCATTCATCACGCAGCGGAGGAATGTCACTGGTGTGTTAGCTTTTTCTTATTTATAGAAGGTGACCGTGACACTTTGGATGACCAGATATGGCACTTGTGATGAGTATCCTTGAATGGCCGAAGTTACAATCGTAAAGTTCATGTAAGTGTTCGCCAATGTTGTGATAAGGACTGTATAACTTGTTTGGGAGGACAAGATGAGGATTTTAGCATCTATTGAAAAAAGAGACTAGCTTGGGATGGTTGAGAACATTGACTGTCTGCATTGGAGGTGGAAATATTGCTTTGTAGCATGCCATGGCATCACCTGGCATTGCTATGATTGTACTATTATTTTGGAAGCGATTTACTCCGAGGATTTGACATTGCTACTTTGGCTTGTCTGCCTCTTAAAGTGACATCAATGTCTCACAGAGTTCTCATCTTTTTGCTAGTCTAGCATGTGGTGATGCTCCGTCATGCAACTTCAAAGTGAATGGTCGTGAGTATTACCAAGGCTACTATAAAGCCGATGACATATATCTAGGTCAACATTTGTGAAGAAAATTTTCAATCCTCAAGGTAAGAAAAATAAGCAATTCACAAAGTGTCAAGAAGCATCAAGTAAGGACATTGAGAGACTATTTGAAGTGTTACAAGCTCAGGTTTCAATCTGTAGATTTGACCTAGCCCTTTACTTCGGTTGAATTCATCCTGTAATGATGATTGCGTCAATGCTGTAGCTGTGGCCATTGTGAAACTCATGGCCGACGACGATTTCGTCCACCCACGGCAGCCTCGAGACCACCGTTGGACGCAAATCGAGCCCATCTAGCTGTATAACCCACACGCACATCCAGCCGATGCCTATACCACGTTATGGTGAGTAACCAGTACGATTTGATGTCGCCGGCAACTAAACATTGGTCTAACCATCTATTAGGGGTTAAGCACCCTGCTAATTACCCCCTAGTGTATGACAGGTGGGCCCCGTCTTCCAATTAAATCAGTTTAACCCTTCGGCTTAGGATTAGTATTAATCCATTGGCCCCACTTGTCATTTTTACTGTTCAGAATAAGCTTTGATCCCCCCCCCCCCCCCAACACACACACATGTATGTGACCGTGTCTAGCTATGTGGTGAGTAACAAAAGTATTTATGTGATTTTAATAAATCAGAAAATGATTTATGAATTTAAGAAAATGCTATCAAGTTTGAAAAATCATAGAAATTAAACCACAGAGAGGCTAAAGGTGACAATAAGAGGCTTAATGATCCTGCTCTTTTTTTTAACAAGCATAAATGGGCAAATATCATGACTTATTGTATGATAAATCGTGCACTCAGAGTCCAGCCCATAAGTATTCCGGTGCCTTGTATTTTATTGTAAGAGAGCAAACCTCATATTTCATAATTACTAGTGTGCTCTCGACATCACCCTGATAATATATAAATATTCTTACTTGACTCTGCGCTGGTTTCTTATCCATCTACAAACAGTTGAAAGGAACTCCTGGCCTTCTTTTTGCTTGACTATTTTCCTGGCATCGCTATGATTTGGGATTTTACAACAAATTTTTTTTTTTGACATGGAAGTAATTTTTAAAGCAAGCAACCAAATTTTGATATCACCGATGCCACAATCTTGTTATGCTGGTATACAACACCTTACAATACTGTATGCACTCCAAAACGACGCTGGACTACATACAATGATTTGCACTCCGATGCTGGCATGATGAGCAATCGGATCATCTATCTTAAACTTAAAACGTGATAGATGGCTAGCTGATGTTAGGTGTCACGCAAAGATTGGATCAATCAAACATTGCCATACCTATAGCAGTCCTCATTATATAATTATTTATTTAACTCCTTTTTTTGAAAAAGGAAGCATTTTATGGATTCCGCATAATATATCTATCTAGTTCATACGGAGACAATACAGTTTGAACTCCTATGAGTGTGCATTTTGGCTCCCGGGTTCCCAAGAGCTTGAAATTTCAAAAATTAAATTGTAGTTTTCAAAAATCATAAAAATATACACGTACGTAGGGATGTACAGCGCGTGTTTGTAAATTTGCATGTAGAAATACGTTTTGATGTGAACCACACAAAAAACAACATGAACTTCTATAGTCAGCTGTGCAAGTGCTAGACCATGATTTTCCTTAAATGTATTCCATCATGAAACTTTGCAAACATGCAATATACATCCTTATTTACATGTGTACCTTTTCAGAATTTTTTGAAATTTCGAAATCTGATTTTTGATTTTTTCTGAATTCGTGCTCCATGGAGATCAGATCCAACAGCATTTTTCAAACACCCGGCCTCTAACTACATCCATGTTCACAACAATAAGCATTGCCGACAAGTCTTCAACTCCATTGTATTAAAAAGGATCGGAGAGAGAGAAAGGATCTGAATTTGTAATATTCTTTAGTGCACAAGGAACTAGTGGGGTCATATACTATACTATTATGAATTCGGGATTAGCTGGTTTTGTCCCTTTTGACGTCTGACTTTGTAGTTAACCCCTGCAGTTGAGGGAGCCAACTAGTGGTGTTGCTTCTTAATTAGTAATTTATGGGAACGTTGTTTCAGACGTTGTCTACATAACAAGTTCATCCTTTCTAATAAATCCATATTCTCTGCCACCTTCTGTTCTTGAGCTTTCGTAGCAAGCTTGGGCTCGTGTTAGCAAACCCCAAACTGATGGCAGGTGCTAGTTCTGCTGCAGAAGGTGACAAGTCGAAGGTGGTGACCATCCTTAGCATCGATGGTGGCGGCGTGAGAGGGATCATCCCGGCCACCATCCTCGCCTTCCTTGAAAAGGAGCTCCACGTAAGTTATTCCACTTTCATATGTTCATCGATGATGCTTTGTGTGTAGTTCATCGATGACACTGCATGTGTTGTGTGTAGAAACTGGATGGGCCGGATGCTAGGATCGCTGACTACTTCGACGTCGTCGCCGGCACGAGCACGGGCGGCCTCTTGACGGTGATGCTCGCGGCGCCGGACAAGGATGGGCGGCCGCTGTTCGACGCCAAGGATCTGGCCAAGTTCTACATCGACGAGTCGCCCAAGATCTTCCCACAGAAGTAACTCACCAACTGAGATGCATGCATACTTTGTATATGTCGTCCATTTCTTTACTACACGCAAGTTCAACGTCGATCGTCATCTGGATTATTGCGTGGGAAGCTGCAGGGGCTCCATCTTCTCCAAGATCGGCTCGGCTCTGGCTCTGGCGACGGGGCCCAAGTA
Organism: Triticum timopheevii; assembly: GCA_963921465.1. Classification (NCBI taxonomy): domain Eukaryota; kingdom Viridiplantae; phylum Streptophyta; class Magnoliopsida; order Poales; family Poaceae; genus Triticum; species Triticum timopheevii. Next base: position 615,542,738 of record OY997270.1, read on the forward strand.
CGATGGCAAGTACCTCCATTCGCTGCTCCGTCGGCACCTCGGCGACACCAAGCTGGACGGGGCTCTGACCCATGTGGTCATCCCGGCATTCGATATCGCGTACCTGCAACCCACCATCTTCTCCAGCTTCCAGGTATCCATCCATGTGGTGCATGCACATGGTGAACTACCTAGTAGTAGTAGTTAAGTAATTGACTAAGCTTGTGTGCATGATTGATCAGTTGGAGAACCAGCCCGCCAAGAACGCGCTCCTGTCGGACATCGCCATCGGCACCTCCGCCGCACCCACCTTCTTCCCGGCGCACTACTTCGAGACCAATGACGGCAAGGGCGGCACGAGGGCCTTCAACCTCATCGACGGCGCCGTGGCCGCCAACAACCCTGTATGTTACCAACTAATTGACCTCGCCGCCTCATTCACAATACGTATACACAATAATCTCACTCATGGACTGTATATATATGTATGCTGCAGACTCTATTGGCGATGAACCAGGTGGCGGAGCACATGGTCCTTGCCGGGCAGCAGCCGGCGGGCAAGTCATACATAGTCATCTCCATCGGCTGTGGGACATCATCGCTCCCAAAACTCAAGTACAGCGCCAAGGATGCCGCCAAGTGGGGCATCTTGAGCTGGCTCATCAAGGACGGCTCCGTCCCCATCCTCGACATGTTCAACGCCGGCAGCGCCGACATGGTCGACTTCCACCTCTCCGTCCTCTCCGCCATCCTCGGCTCCTCCCACCAATACCTGCGCATCCAGGTGCCAGCACACCTACCCTATTACTATTAGCATTTTACTACTATTACACCAAAAACATAAAAAGAGGATAGTCCTTATTTTCGGCATCGATTGATACATGTAGCCATCCATCATCTGTTGTACTCCCTCCGTTCCGAATTACTTGTCTTGAATTTGTCTAGATACGGATGTATCTAGACTCATTTTAGTGCTAGAAACATCCGTATCTAGACAAATCTAAGACAAGTAACTCGGAACGGAGGGAGTAGTAATGACTCAACCGATGACTCAATGATCCGTTGTACATGCAAGTGCAGTATGATAAACTGAGCGGGAGCGCTGGCTCGATCGATGACTGCTCCAAGGCCAACTTGGATAAGTTGGTGAAGATTGGTGAAGAGCTGCTCAGCGAGAAGGTGTCCGGGGTGGACCTGGAGACCGGCCGGAATGTGGAGGTGCCCGGCGGGGGCACCAACGCCGAGGAGCTAGCCAAGTATGCAAGGCAGCTCTCCGACGAGCGGCGCAGACGCCGCAACAATTAATATCTGCCTGCTCGAACCAAACTAGCAATTGCATGCTAGTTAATGTGTGTGTTTAAGTTCACTTTTACGTTTAGTTTGGGAGTTCAATCTGTTTGATTTATGTCGTCCGTAAATTCTATGGTGCTGTTGTAATAGTCTTGTGCAAAAATCATTGGCACAAATAATATTATGATATTAATATGTGGTTTATGTGGCGTGGAAATGATATCACTAGATTTGTTTTCAAAAGTCACCTAATGATAATTGTGATTTTGCGTTACATATATAAACCATGTTAACTGAAGTTTCATGGCCATTGTTAGAGTTAACAAAATCTGATGAGTCGTATATCACGAACCAGAAATGCTATTTCTACCTAATATTTTTACGAACTTCTACGCACAAATAAGGTGGAGCCCTGGGCTGCAACCACCTCAGCACAGAGTGAGTCTGGTGCTGCTCTAATACACTGCATGGTTTTTCCTATCTTGGACACGGTGTGAGGTGTCAACCCTCAACACCGATGCGCCCCGTGCACATAATTCATGCTCTATACAGGTTCTAAACCTCTTAATATACTTGCCTTTTATGCACTAGTTCGCTCAAGAATCCTTGATCATTCGCTTTTGAGTCGTACGTATCGGTGTATGTAACCTCTCCGTTCTGGTTTGTATGGTTGCGACTTGCGAGTATCCATAAATTGTCAATTTAATCAACGTGTTACAAGTTATATGTTATAACAGCATACCATGAGAATTTTTTTTGTATATGAATTCAATGGTATGATTTTTAGGACATATATTTCATATTGCGTTAGCAAAATTGACAGTCCACGGATGTATTATAAACAGGTAGAGAAAGAGCAACTTGTAAGCCGAAGAGGCTTCCCAATGACATAAGCAAGGATAATGTTTGACTTGCATGCTAGAGGGACACATGCTATCCTTATCCACATCGATCTTCATACTATTCCAGCTGTACATGTCCTGGAGAGGAATCAATACGTGCACCCATGTGCAAATAGTGTCAGTTAGTAGTAGTTGACCCGTTACTTTTCCATCAGCTATATATCTGGACACATATATATACTTAACAGGTAAAATATTTTCGTCTCACTCAACGAGTATGTTTACTATCAACGCGTGAAATATTATTGTCTTACTCAATATGACCATAGAACTGGCATCACTAGATCTGTTTTCAAAAGTCACTTATTAAATGATAATTGTGATTCTACATTGCATATAAAAACAATGTTAATCAAAGTAATTCATGGTCAAAGCGTGTACCCATTCGACCTCCTCACGCGACTGCCCAGACTATTAGAATTTCTTCGCCTCCCATCTGTGCCGTTGACAGTCCGCCTCATCTCTGGTGGCCTTAGGGCCATGGAGGCACTAGCGGAGCCTCATGGAGGCCAAAGGGAGTCGTGACCCCCCCCCCCCCCCCCCCCCCCCCCTCCAAAACTGTATTTTATTGCTAATTACTAAGCGTTTTGCTCCAACCCATCCGTGGAACATCCCTTTGCCAATTCAATTATTATCTACGTTGGTTTTTGAGCATTAGATCCATTAACTGAAAGGTAGACGTACTCTGTATGTACAAAGCTAACTAGCTACTACAAGCAGCTTAATCGATTGTTGTATGAGCAGCTTCCTGCTTCCTGCTTCATCTGCACGGTACGCTTGCTTGCATTTTTACTGCTTGCTGCATCTGTTGGCATTAGATTTATTCGCCGGCCGCTTTGCCGCTGCATATCCATGGAATGTCTTGTGTTGTTGAGTGCAACTGCTAAGACGACAAATCGACGACTGCCGATGAGACGACTGCCATATGTTCGATTACCTTGTAAATTAACGTCATTCTTATATGTTTTTATGCATATTTTTCTGCTAGTTTAAAAATTGCCCCCCCCCCCCCCCCCCCCTTGATAGCTTGTCACGCTCCGCCACTGCATGGAGGCGTGGTGGACCTTGGCCCTTACTGGCAAGAGGATTCCTATTCCATTTTTAGGTGGTTTTTGAGATCGATAAGGATTTGTGTTGCGCCTGCTTGAAGATGGTATAAGGTCTTCCCAACCTAGCCCCCATCCCGGCGGTGCATCTAGCATTGTCGGAGGGCATGTGAAGGTGCGCCTCTTACAGATGACGTGGAATTTGGTTTTTTTGTTGGTGTTTAGTGGATCTCCGTGCATCCAGACTTCGTTCGTGCGTCTATAGGTTGGATCCTTCAGATCTATGCTTCTCTTCATCGGCGACAATTGGTGTTTTGGTGTGGTAGTCCTATGGGGTCTTAGTATGACAACTTCTCGACTATCTACTACAATATTGTCTGGCTTCGGTGAGGGAGGGGCGACGAGACAGCGTGCCTTCGGCTTGCTCCAATGGTTGTATGTGTCGGTAGGTGGTCTATGGACCTAGATGTAATTTTGTTGTTTTTGGTGTTCCTTATACTGCCATGACAGATGATGAATAAATTGGAAGCTTTCCCGCAAAACAAGTGTTGTCGAGTTAACAAAATCTGGTACACCCAGAGAATATGAGCAACTAAACTATTATTTTTTGTCTTAGCACAAACAAAAAGAATTGGTGTTTGGGGAGATATTGTGAATTGTTTATTAGCCAGTGAGACCCCATCTGATTTGAAGAGAGGCACTACTGCAAGATTCTTGCTAGCCTAGAAACGGTATGAGGTGTCAATCTTTGACATCGCTATCAGACCACTGCCACACATAGTTGATGCTCTAAGCCGGATATAAATCTCTTACCGCTTTTGACGCACTAGCTCCGCTCAAGAATCCTTGAAGACCCGATTTGAGCTGCACGTATTGTTGTATACTCCCTCCCTTACATGAACTCCTATGTCTCTACATCATCAATTAGACTAACATAATGACAAATATATAATAGAAGTAATATATTAGAAACATCTTATGAATACAAACTCAATAATATACTTTTGAAGCATACAACACATGTTTTGTTTATGATTGACAAAAGTAGAAATATGTGCATACCTTATTATAAACCAAAAGAGAAAGAGTAACTTGTAGGTCGAGGAGACGTCCTAATCACATAAGCAGGGATAATGTTTGACCTGTTGTATTTGTTCGGCATGCATGTAGAAGACACCTGCTATGTTAAATCCACATCGATGTTCCTTCCAGCTATATGCCATGCTGTGGAAATGAGACGTGCACGTAAGTTAGTTGGCCAGTTACTTTTGCATGCCCTGTATATCTGGACAAAGCACAGCTATCAATATTATACTCGTGAAACATTGGTGTCTTGCTCAACCTGACAATCATAGTTAACCTTTCTTGCTACAAATAGCGTCATTCATATTGACTGGTCTACTACGTGGAAAGCTACTTAGGAATTCTATATCGGTTGCTTTGGACTGGTATACACCAGGAGATAAGATGGTGTGGCTCAGATATTTTAGTAGGGAAGTCACAGACGTTCTAAGAGGAGTAAGTTGCATACACATCACATGCACATATGGACTTATACATATTTGGATATTTCCATAGACAATCATGCACATATTCATCGCCAAAATAAATGTAGATGTGTGTTTAGCTTGTTGTCACCAAGCACTTGCAACCAGTTAGAATCCCCGGTAGGATGTTTTTCGAAAAGGAGGATAACCCCCGGCCTCTACATGAGTGAGGGACACAACCATCTTTATTACATTATTCAACAGAGTCTGACAGAATAAATACATGAATCAACTCAAAGTCACCTTCCAGACAATCTATATATGTCGCTACACACGGTGAGCTGAGAGCACCAGCCGGTCTAGTAGACCTTTGGCGTGCACCGCATGCGCACGCTCTAGAATCTGCCTTCGGCATCTTCTCTCGTCCCAACTTCAGGAGAGATCAGCACCTTGATCTTGCCAGGCCTACCTGTCGTCGACATCACCATGACGCCAGACAACGCGGCGTCCCTGCGCGCGTCCATCAACGCACGTCCAATGCCGAGAGCCCTTTGCACCACACCGCTGAGACCCACCGTCACCTACACGGTAAATGTCACACCGCACCATCTAATCCAGCTCACCTTCAACGCCAACCGAACGGTGTCCATCAAATAACTATCCCCCAAGGTGGCGCCTTCAAGATGGGTAACGACGTCGAAGGCGACGTCGCTGCCCACCGCAGTTAGGGTTTTCACCCAGAAGGCAACTGTGTGGTGGAGGTAGAAGCAAATCTGACAAATGTCTCCATGGAGAAAAGACGGAACCCACATGTGTCACCGCTATCGTGGCCGACCAGTGCCAGCTAGGGATTTCTTCTAATCTGAACCCCCACCTCCAGCTCTAACCGCATCAAGGACCGGCAAGCCTCGCGTAACAAATCCATAAGGAGGAGCACAACGCCGCCTCCCGGCCCATCATTCCCGACGGAGGGGCCGGCACCGCCATTAGCAGAACCACCGTTTCAGGGCCCTTGCGTCGTCGATCTTAACAACTGAGCCTGGCGTCCCCATGTTGTCACCGCATCGCTGCCGGGAGGAGCAGCTGTCGGAGGAAGATCTCGCGTTGTAGCGTACAACCCCTCTAGCAGCCACGTCACGGCTGCAGGACGCGAGATTCCCGCCATCCCCTTCACCGGCAACACATAGGCTTACCCAGCAGCCACCTCTAGGGACATGAAGCGAAGAGGGGAGAATGGAGGAGGGGGAGGGGGCTAGGGTTAGCGCCCCCGGTTGCCCTGGAGGCAATGCGAGGAGCACCTCTTCTATTTCATGAGGAGCACTTCTTCTGTTTCCTCAAGCATGTAATGTGGACTGAAAACTTGGTTCAATCCCCGGTAGGACATAGCCTTTAGATTTCGTTGACATTTCATTTGAAGTAATTGGATAGTCATTCAACAACGACATAAAGAAAAACACAAGTTATAGCCATCTACAACAAAGCAAAACACAAGTGAAAGAAAAACAAGTTATACGATAAGCTAGAACAAATGATTGATTAGCCATCGACGGTAAAGGAAAAAACAAGTTGTATGATATGCTGGAATAAGTGATTGATCACAATACCAAGTTTCTAAAAGCTTGATGCTCTTAGCATTTTGACACCCTTTCTTGGTCCTTTCATCTCCGGTTCTTGTACCTTTGGCACCGCTTCTTCAGGTTGTGTCACGGGTGCTAGGGGTCGTCCTGCTGGTGTTTATGCTATCTAGTAGTTGTACCATATAATCCCACATATCAATATACAATAGTAACAGGGGCGTAGGCATGTGTAAACCTTTATGTCTTTCTTGTCTCCCCCATGTCTAGTGTCTTGCACGTTTTGTAGTACCATTGTAAGATCAACAATAAATTCGTCTTCAACTGTTGGCGCCTACCATGGGACCCAATTGGATTTCATCCATGACTCCATTCACCACCCTTGAGCTCATGCTAATCCTCGTGTTCACAAGTAGCGGTTTCCATTTTGACTTGAACCCCTCACTGCAAGGGGTGGCACGATTGCTCCCTGATGGCATTAAGGCGGCACACTTTCGGGGGAGGGGGCACCGAAGAAGCTGGGGCTAAACCGGGCTCTACCTGCTCTCAAGGCGAAAAAAGAGTGTGTGGACAATCACACTCTCTCCGTCATCCTAGCAAATAGTGCCTTGATGCAATGATAAATAGCAGTAATGCTAGAGTAGGCACCAATACCACTGGCATGAAATGCTTGCAAGATGATTTTTTTTTTCATTTAGATTGCACCAACCCATACTCTTCATTTATATCGAATGACCCCATTCTGCAATGAATATTTGCTAATCTTGTGACTGCTCAGGACTGCCAATTCAAATAGGTGTATCACCCGCGAACAAAATCGGCATTGTGACAGGGGCTTGTGGCCAACCGTGAGTGTAGTGGCACACATATACTCATATTGCAGGCGTTACCGTCGCGCCGCACCCCCGTTACTATTGGGCCAGAGAAATAAGTTGCCCAAATAGAGCATACAACTCAGACCGCTAACCGAATCACTTGGATAATAAAAATTGTTCCATTATTCAGTTCAAAGTGTTCAACCCTCTCGGGAAAACCGTGTTGTACCATTCATGAAAAAAGTGTGCTCCCTATCGCAACAAATATGTTCATGGAGCAAATTCAAAAAATTCTTGTATACAGAAAAAATGTCCGTGCATGTAAAAATATGTTCATGTCTTAAATATCTTGTAAAAAATATATGTGCAAAATTGATCTATATTTTGTTAGTGAAACAAATATAAATTTTCATATACTCTCGCAGCCAAAAAAAATATTTTTCCCTAATGTGTGATTCCGTACAAAACCCGTTTTCAAACCACACACTCACCCACATGTTGGTACGTATCTTAGGAATCCTATATCAGCCCGTCCGGTCCATCTTCAAGCCGGTTGCATTGCTCCATCGATCTTCTACCGGTTGCATGCCTCGAATTTCATTTCACGACCGGCAAGTCGTGCCGCTTGATCTCACGCATGCAGGCAAGCAACTACATTTGGGAACTCATCTACAAGCTAGCTCTTTCCCAATGCCTACAATTCCAACAAAGCAGACCACATACATGCATCAATCTCTGCATACGCTCTACAATTGGTCCATCCACAACTTTACTTGTGACTTCTCTACAACACATATCACAGAGTGACGTATAAATAGTACTAGCTAATTGGTACTTTGATAGTGTGGATGTCCCTCGTATATGTTGACCGATCAATACAAAGATATGTTGCTCTAAATGCTAGTGATGGTGTAAGGTGCGATTGGTGGTGTTTTAATCTGTGAAAGTACAGTTTCGTACAAAAAGTGGGAAAATGCTATAGATATGATTCAGTAGCCACGTACTCCCCATCCCACAATATATGATGTTTTGAAAGTTATGAGATGTTTTCGTAAAATGTTATAGGACGGAGAGTGTACATGATAATTTGTGATCCCTCGGTCCCACCACTAATTATTCTTTGTGCCTCCTCATTCAAGCATGTCATCCCCCACTAGCTCTCCATATTCGGCCATGTCATCTTTGTAACTATTTCCCTTGGACCTCCTATAAAATTAGGGCATGCAGAGCCGTGTCTGCTAAAGCCATGAACTAGTACAAACCAACTGACGCCATGAGGTTAAGTTTGAACCAATTTCTCGGATTTTGGGTGCTAGGTGGGGGACGTGTGGCGTGCCGCTTGTAACTCTAATAAAGTTATCTAACGACTAATATCCTTGGATGAACGGGGGAGCTAGTAAAATGAATAAACCATGGGCACAACGCAAACTAAAGTACTCTAGTTTAGGATTACCAAAAAAACACAAACATCACACATTTAGATAAACCCCATGTGAATATCCACAAACATGAGATACGGTAATATACAACTCCTAAATTTATGTGTCTTGCGGTGGTTACACTTGTTGTGAATTTTTCGTATGTGTCAACCAAACAAAGTCTCTATTCTAAAATTTTAAAAAGTCTAACTAGAACAAAACTCAACCAATGTTAAATTGCACATTTTCTTGGTGAGTTATGAAGAATCGATCACATAGTTTGCATATGCTGCCCATGGCCCTCGTCATCACTAGTCTCCTACTGTTTACTGCCTCGAGGTGCTAGCTCTGTCGAGGTTGGGCACTTGCCGGTGTTGGTCCCATGGACTAGATACGGTCATCGCCATTAATCACACGCTTGCACTTCCGGTTCTCACCAGGCCCATCGTTCGTCGAATTTGTAATTAACTAGAGCGGCGTCGACTTGGCCACCTCTTTGCCTCCCCCTCATTAATTGGTGTTGGTCCCATGGACCAGACACGGTCACCGCCATTACTCACACGCTTGCGCTTCCGGTTGGCACCCCATCGTCCGTCAAAGTCGTATCTAACTGGAGCAGCGGCTTGGCCATCTCTTTGCCTCTCCCTCATCGGTCGGTGCTCTGTCTCAGAGCACGGTCGCACGTGTGGCACACACTTGCTATCTCGCGGTCATGGTCCGGAGTGGACAAATAGGTGAGCGACCCATTCTCCGACGGGGCTATATCTCGCTTGCTACGAGCCATAGCCCCGCCTCACCTCTGATGCTCAGGTAAACGGTCCGTAGCTCGGTGGAGCAGTTTTGGGAAGGTTCTATGGTCTGTAGCTCTGTGAGGTTTGTTTTTTAATATATGTCTACTTTTTTCAATACACGTTGTACATTATTGCGACACACATAACTTTTTTTGACACACACCGAATATTCCTTCAAATACATGATGGACATTTTTTCAGTTACATGTTTGAATATTTATTTTTGAATAAATGTTAGATATTTTTAGATACACGCCGAATTTATTGAATAATTGAAACATTTTTAATATTACATGGATTATTTTTGAAAATTGTATTAACATTTATTTAAAATGTCATGATTATATCTTTGAAATGTGTGAACGTTTTTTCAAATGCCACAAAAATTATTTGAATAGTTCAAAACATTTTTTAATTATACTAAGGTTTTTACATTGTATAAATAGTTTTTAAATTTCGCGTAAATATTTATGAAACAGGGGAATTATTAGAAAAAAATCGGGAACTTTTTATAATAAACATTCAAACATTTTTCGCATACAGACTGAATGTCGTTTTTTAAACACTTGATAATTCTTTTCTCAAATACGCAATGAACATTCTTTTAATATAGGTTCTACACTTTTCGTATACACAATGAACTCTATTTGAAGCACGTTGAGTCATTGACCATTTTCCAATACATGATGACCATTGGTAAAAAAAAATCATGTTTGAATATTTATTTGACTACATGTTAAAACATGTTTCAAATAAATGTTGAACAATTTTATTACATGTGAAACATTTTTGGGTTGGTATGAGTATTTTCTAAAAATTGTGCAAACAATATCTTTACACTGCATGAACATTTTGTTTGCAAATTTTATGATAGATTTATTTAGGTTACGTTGTAGTATAAATTAAATTAAAGAAAAGAAAAAACATGGGGTACGCTGTGCTGTACCTCATTGTATGAAACATTTTTTTAAATGCCACAAATATTTTTCTGAATGGAATTAATTTTTTTATTTATACTAGCTATTATACATATATTTTGATTATTTCCAGTTTTGTTCTGGAACTCTAAAACATGCATTGTTGGAGCCACATCGACAATTCTTTCTACTCATGCAGTTTGTGTTGCCCCCGTTCTTGAACATTAACACTACTCAGTCCTGAACATGTTAAGGCTATGTTTGATAGCAAAGTATTGCAAATACCAAGTATAAAAAATTACAATAATTTAATGTGTAAGTATAAAACACTATGGTCTTGACAAAATGCACAACAATATTGTTAAAATACTCAGAAAATGCTTTGTTACTAAACAGGCCCTAATATGCATATATGCTAGGAGTGCGGACTTTTGGTAGTCGGCCACCATGGCGGATGGTTTTTGCAAAAAAAAAATCAAAAAACCCATTTAAAAGTTTCAAAAACAAAGAAAAATAATCTGTGGAAACTTATATGCGTTCCGCACGAACATGTGAAAATTTCGTTTGAAAAATTTGTAATTTGTAGGCTGTACAAAAAAAATTATGGCCCAACAATACAAAATGTTGGCCCATTTAAAAATATGTATTTGTCTTTTTTGTTTACGCCATGTGTGAAAATACAATATTATGAAATTTTGCATATGCGTCGTATACATGTGTATGTATGCTCGCAAAAAATTCAAAAAAATTTGCTTTGCGGAAAGTTGTATTTTGAAAACGTCCACCATGGTGGTCGACTACCGTTGGCACTTTTGTACATGCGAGCAACTACCTTTTTTTACTCACTAGCTAGTTCTCAGTGCCTAAAATTCCAACAAAATCAATTGACATCCTAGCTCTTGTAAGGCATCGTGGATCCTTCTTAGTACACACCTTCTACAACCTATTACATCTATATTTGATTCCCATGATTCTTTAACACCACACTGCAAAGTGGATGTGTGTATATTGGATAGTGTACATGTGTCTCATATATATTGAACAAATGATATGAGAACATGTTATCCCTAAAAAAGGAATGGTGTGAGGTTTGTGGGTGATGTTTTAATCAATGCTCTAAGGTATTTAAAGTTACAAGTTTCTATATAAATAGAATAACCATCATGGATATAGTAAAATAGCTTTTGCATGATAATGTGGATATGGATGCATCAAAATCATTTTTTGCGAAAGAGGGCTCAATCTATTATAAAGATTCATAAGAAGTACAAAGCAACCTAAACATGACCGAAACTACATCAGTGACCTTGCACAATTGAACGCCCACTGTCAGTGGCGGAGCTTGACAAGAATCTATGGGGGGGCCAATGACCAAGATTTTTTTAACTAACCACAACAAACCATAACTTGTAGCCTTCAAACAAACTTATACTCCCTCCGTTCCTAAATATAAGTCTTTTTAGAGATTTCACTATAAACTACATACGGATGTATATAGACATATTTTAGAGTGTAGATTCATTCATTTTGTTCCGTATGTAGTCCATGGTGGAAGCTCTAAAAAGACTTACATTTACGAACGGAGGAAGTACTTACATTACCAATATTGGTCCCAAAATACATGAATGATTGGCAATATATACTCTATAACAGAACTAACTACACCAAGCGGCAGCAACTACTCAGCAGAACAGATGCAAATTTGTGATGCAGAGAAACAAAAAATCCTCAATTAGATCAGATGGATAGGCATACAGATTGCTCAATTACTAATCAAACTCATACAAAAAACAACAAGAAATTCCAATTTTTAGTGTTGTGCCCGTTTCCCTGATTTCACTGTCGTTCTCGTACATGCACAACAACGCACACCGGGATCCAAATTCCAACAGTTTAAGGTGTCCGCAGTAGCATAGGGCACTTACAAATTCGTATGGGGAGCGGCGTCCGGTGACGACGGGTAGCCAGCCAGCCGACAGACATGGACGACCACCGGAGCGGCGAGCCGGCGAGGCCAGCGGCGAAGAACAGAAGACAATGGTCAGAGGGCTGAGGCGCGCCCTTGTTCCTCCCTCCTCCGTGCCGGGATGTTCGGAGGCGCCGCGCGCGCATCAACACGAGCTTCTAGTCGACGTCGGCAGTGTTGGGCATCGCCGCATCCACCGAGTGCGGCGGCAGGGCGTCTGGTTCATGGATGGAGGCGAGGAGATGTGCGCGAGACTGAAGTTTTTTTTTTTTTTTTGAGAACTCTCGCCCAACTTTATTCATTCAAGGATAAGCGACATAGGTACAAGGTTTGGGTCATGAGGGTTGCCCAACCACACATGTCTACCTAGTCCTAGAGTACATGCAAACTTGGCGAGATTATGAGCCTCATAATTATGGTTCCTACGCTCATGAACAAAAGAGCAAGAATTAAAACTATTACAGCGAAGCATTTTTTCATGTATAAGAGCGGCATCGGGGCCTCCTGTCCCTCTGTTAATATCATTGACCACTTCTTGGCAATCCGATGCCACACATATATTCATTGTCGCGAGATCCTCCGCCAAAGCCAACGCTTCCCTGCAAGCATAAGTCTCGAGCATCATCGGATCAGTAACTCCATGGTAGACCACCGCTGATGATCCCAGGTAATTGCCGTCCTGATCTCGGCAAATTGCTGCCGCAGCTCCTCCACGCCGAGACCTGGCCACCGCCCCATCTGCGTTCAATTTTACCATACCACTCGGAGGTGGAAGCCACCTCTTCTGCACAACCGGCCCCCTTTGCGTTATTTCATGCACCTTCTTCTCATGTATCTGACCCAGCTCTTGTATATAATTATTCACAAAAGTTGTGGTCTGTTGTGAGCTCTGGAAAATTGACACATATATAGCCTTCCTCCTTGCATACCAGATAGACCATAATGTAATTACCATTCTCGTAAAACTTGCATGGTCCAGAGATTCGTTCAGTTGGAATAACCAAATGTGCGTGCAGCTTGCGTGATGCCGTGATGGGCTTGTGCATCTGTGTGGATGATGGGCCATTACTATTACCTAGTAAGAAAAATTCATTTGGGCTGGGGGGGGGGGGGCCACGGCCCCCTCAGCTCTCTACATAGCTCCGCCGTTGCCCACTGTCGTCGCTATAACGACCCGTCAACGTGTTGTTGCCGTCGTTGGAGCCGGCTGGACTATGTCGATGATAGCCAGGAACTCTATGTACATTTGCCCCTAAGGACCAGCGCCCCAGAGCCGCAATCGTCATCATTGAACCCATGAATCCATCTGAAGCGCCAAACAACAATTCTCTTCTTCTCGCATGCACAGTGAGAAACCCTAACCTCGCCCTCTTAAGGAGATGGTAGGAATCTCCGTCGTGCTCGGTCGACTCCGTTCTGGTGGACAAACTCGAGGAGGGTCGGGGACCGGGACCTGAAGACAAGCTTGAAGATGAAGCGCCACCATTTCACCCGAATGCAGCTCCTGTGAGAAAAAACCATAACCTAAACTACAAGCTAACTGAAGCCAAGGCATCGAGATCCCCCTCCTCGTCATCGACCGCCGAAGTGTCAGCCAAAGTGAGGTGGATTCACAGGCTCGCCGATGAAGCTTGTAGGTGATGAGTACCCTAGCCGCCGTATTCGTGAGAGGGAAAGAAAACCCTAACTAGGAGACATCAAATCATATATAACTATATTTTTCTACCAACTACTTTTCCATCAAGATGTGTAATCTCCCACTAGCTTCTCCATGTTTAGTTGCCAAGTCATCTTTTAATAAATAAGTTTATAAAATTAAAATAGAGAATTTGAACATGTTTTAGCAATTTCTTAATTATGTACATACTTGAACAAGAGTGTATAATAGAGTTGTTAAAAGAACTCACATTTTCCAAAAAAAAAGTGTTCATGTATCTTGTAAACAATAGTGTATTTGTCCACCAAAAGTGAAAATAAATTTGAATGGAGAAAATAGTAATAAAAGAAGAAAAAAAATAGAAAATGAGATTTAAAATAAAAATTATTTCCCATCTGAGGCAAAAGAAATATTTCCTTCGTGTAAAGAAAACGTCTTATATTTTTATACAGAGGGAGTAGGAAGTAAAGTGAAATAAGAAAAATAAAAATATGAACCCACAATAATAATAAGGAAGGTAAAAAGGTTAACAAAAAAAAAACAACAAAAAGAAAAAGAAAGTGGACAGAGTTACCTGGGGCTTGCCCATGTGGGTATTCTTACCCAAATCTCTAGATGGGCCACTCGTCAAGAGGCTACTCCACCTCGACCTCTTATTTTACTTCTGATGATGCTCCTAGTTTTTCTCCCAAAAAAGAAAAACTGAAGTGCACCTTTTACCACCAGAGTTTCAGTTCTGGCTATCTCAAAAATAAAAGAACAAACTGCTAAAAAGACCAAAAAAAGGGACTCAGTTCTTATGCATGCTGTGCTCACCTACCAAGACACATTTCCTTCTGTGAAGAGTCAAGTAATATGGCCTTAAGGCATTGGTCCTAACTATGGAAAATAAAGAGGGTAACTATTTCTGAATGATTTTGATTGCACCATCAACTCATCCAAGCACTGTAACTGCACACTAGCTCCAAACAAGAAACTTTCAGAAGCCACAAATCATCTATACACACCAACCATCACTGCACCCACACAAAGCTACAGTTCAATTTACAAGCTTCCCTCCAGAGTCCAGACGCCAAACAACGCCGTAAAGCACAGGGAGGACACGCGAAAACTAGGTGCGGAGCGCCATGAACAGGTTCTTCCTTCTCGTCTTCTCATGAACCAGGCGCTCGACGACTTCCGGAGGTATATATGCTGTTATGAGAGCATACAACCAGGCGCCTCAAACCCCCCTCATACGTTCGGACAGACGGTCCGGTCAAAAAAAAAACCGTTTCAGACGGACGCCTCAAACTGGTCTCAAATGCCCGAACTGACCGTCACCTCTCATATCTGGTGCAAATATGGGACGGATATGGGGAGGCCCGGACGCATCTGCCACGTCGGACCAAGCCCATGCTTGCCCACCCGACCCCGCGTATATTCGTCCCCATCCGCTCCCAGGATCAAACCCTAGCAATTTCACTCTACTCCTCTCCGCCACCCAAGCTCCCATCCAATGATCACCGGTCTTCTCTGGCACGGTGGACAGCGGATCTGACTCCGACCAATCCGGATTCGCTGACTGGGGTGTCGTCCCATGCGGATTGGTGGAGGCAATTGTCGTCCGCATTGCACTCCGCTGCTCTTGGGAGGACAGGGCCCGACCAATGGCGGGATCTGTCTGGCGAGAGTCCATTGTGTCAGTGCATCAGGCGCTCGGATCCTCTGGGGGATGGATCATCTGGTACTCTCAGGAGCCTTCCAATCTCCCTTTCTCCATCACCGGTCTGTCGGAGTATGAGTGCTACCAGGACTGGTGTGTTAGCCCTAGGAAGGAGAGGATGAGGGTGGAAGAGGCCAGCCTTGTTGCCGACATGGCGGCGGCGGAGACGGCTGATGCGGTGGCACGGGCTGTCGCAAAGGAGGAAGCCATCTGCGCCCGCATGCATTGTACAGAAGTGACAGTGGAGGAACACGCTCACCCTCGCGCGAGAGCATAATCGGGCGGTCTGTGCCATGGCCGGACTGCTCCCCCCCCCCCCCCCCCCCCCCCCCCAAGGAGGAGAAAAATGACAGCTTCGGCGATGAGCAAATCCGGCTCGATTCATACTGTGTTTTCGACCTCTACTTCTGCGAGAACGACGACAAGGGCACCGGAAAGGGTAAGGGCAGCCGTGGATAATCTTCTCCATAGCGAGCATGTAGGTTAAACATGTCAAATTTTGTTAATCCTGATGTCGTAGCCAGACGATGTGTGTAATGCATTGTTTACGTAGTTACATGAGTTTGTATGGATTTTAGATATGCTAACTGAGGTGTCCCGTTGTGACAAAGAAAATTTAAGATGTGACCGGTCAGTGCCCACGGACGCGTTCAAATGCGTCCGTGGGCGTTTGAGAGGCCAGATTTGTTAAGTCCGGTTGTAGATGCTCTGGACTGATTCAGCATCATGAAATTAGTTTTCATCTATATAGTTTTAGTATTGTAGACCTACAGAGTTGGTCAAACTTTAGAAAGTTTGACTTTGACCAAATATTATATGCAGACCAAAAAGAAATTGAGGGAGTATGTTTAGGATATATAAGAGCTCACGGCGTATCAATCTGCACTGTGCAAGGCAACAAAAAGGAAGTGACTGTGTGGCCTTACAGCAGTGCACCGAGTATTGCAGAAACCTGCTCACAAGGTCCATTGCTTCGGGTGGAAGCTTCTTCTGGAAAACCTGGATACAAACAGAGCTTTTAGGTAACAGAGGATTCATGAGAAAATTGTTGGTTTATTTTTGCGCCTGAGCTTACTTTTTTTAGAAGAAAAGGGCTCCAACCCCAGTTCCATTTTCATACAAAATGAAACCCACATAGTACAGCATCATTACAGACCACGGGAGGAGATTGGAACATCTCTCTGGCATACACTTTCTGAAACCTAAACTTAGTAAAATTCTTCTGATACATGAACCAAGCTAAAAGTTTTTAAGCTGAAACGAGACTAGCTACTAGCAATCTCCACAGCTCGGAAGGGACATGAGGCCTAACCCTCAAGGATCTCCTCCATGCCCATCCAGCCTCCCATCTTTTCATAGATTATTGCAGCCAAAGCTCGTATCTCTTCAGCCTAGCTCTGGCCAGAGCAGCAGCGGTGGTTTTCTTGCAGCATCCCAAATAGCCACAATGATCACCTCCACGCACTCTCTTGCTTTTCCTTTGCAGAGGATCTTTTATAGGTTGCAATAGCCTGCAATCTTTCTCAGAACCACCTGCACACCCATCCAGATTGTGTTATTAAAACACAAGTCATTTCTGTATCTCCAGATAGCCCAGAGAGTAGCTGATACAATAAGATTCTCAGCTTGCAGATTTTTTATCTTTTCCCCACATTTCTGCCACCCTACCAAAAGCAGGTAGGGGGAAGCAGCCTACGATGGAGTGGATAGTTCTCCAAATTTCCATAGCTACAACACATTCAAAGAACAAGTGGTTGATATTCTCACAATCAGAGCAGAACAAGCAAGACAAATCATTTAAGTGTTGTCTCTTAATAAGATTATCCCTAACCAACAATTTGTTATGAGCTAGCAGTCACAAAAAGATGTGGATGTTGGGAGGGACATGAATTTTCTACATATCAGGAATATGAACTAGGCTAATGCCCCTAAAATTAATCATGGCATACATTGATCTAACAGAGTATACACCATTAGATTCTAGCTTCCATATTAAAGCATCATCCTCATCACTAAGGGTTACAGATTGCACAATACTAAACATGTCATACCATAGGAGAAGCAATCTGTTATCAACACATCGTCTAAATGTGATTTTGAGGTTAACTCCATCCCACAGGTCAGCAATAGCCTGGCTGTGTTCATTGGCAATACTATATAACTCCTAGAATTGAATGGTCAGGCTACATGACCCAAACCAATGATCTTCCCAAAATTTGACTCTCTTCCCATTGCCCACTTTCCATTGATACCCATGCTTAGCTGCTTTAGCAGCCCATAAAACCCCTTTCCAGAAAGGAGATGACTTAGTATTAGGGCAGGAGAATATATTGGGATTATTGGCTCTATACTTAGAGTCAATAATCTGCTACCACATCTTACTACCACCATTATGAAATTTATAAACCTAGGAGGCTAATAGACTCAAGTTCATCTCAGCAATATTTTGGACCCCCAAGCCCCCATATTGCTTTTTCTGGGTTATCAATCCCCAGCTGGCATAAAAAGGTAGGAGCACTACATGCCTATCCTATTACATGACCTCCATCCAAACAGGTTGAAAATATCCCATGCTACCATCTCCCATCGGGTAGACCCAGTAACCAAATGCTCCCTGGCCTCCGCCAGAGTGAGTAGCGACCACATACTGATCAATGCAGTGGCTCTGAAGATAACCTGCAAAAAGTGAATATTTGTTGTTCTGTTAAAGACCAAATCATTTCTGCAGTTTCAGACTGCCCATAATAAAGCACATAATCCTACACGAATGTGTCTCGCTGTATCTGAATCTATCCCATCAAGTCACGTCCCATATAACGTGTTGATAGAATTCGGTGGAGTAATGTTAAAAGCTATGTGAACCGAGCGCCACATAATTTTTGCCAGCGGACAATCAAGAAAGAGGTGTTTGATTGTTTCATGTTGGTCGCAAAAGCTACATCTTGTAGATCCTGTCCAATTGCATTTTGCCAAATTATCCTTAGTTACAATAATTTGTTTATGCAGAAACCACATAAACACTTTGATTTTCAAAGGTGCTTTAACTTTCCAAACATGTTTTGAGCTAGGAATCATGCTAGAGTTTATAACATCCAAATACATGGATTTAATCGAGAACTCTCCATTCTTAGTTAGTTTCCAGCACAACTGATCGGGCTGTTGAGACAACTGAATATCCATCAATCTTCTCACAAGATTGAGCCAGGCTTCCCAACAGTTTCCCACTAGCGTCCTCCGAAATTGAATATTGAGCGACGTGGACTGCAGAACTGTTGCAACGTAAGCGTCTCTACGCTAAACAATGTTATACAAAGAAGGATATTGGAGTGCGAGGGGCGTCTCCCCTAGCCACGTATCCTCCCAAAACCTCGTAGCGGTACCGTTTCCAACTATGAACCTTGTCCTATTGAAAAAGAGTGGTTTAACTCTCATCAATCCTTTTCAAAAAGGCGAATAAGTCGACCTCACTGTCACCTGGGACAAGGTTCTAGAGTGAAGGTACTTGTTACGCAAGATTTGAGCCCATGTGGCCTCCATCTCGAAAGCAAGCTTAAACAACCACTTGCTAAGGAGACATCTGTTCTTCACTTCCAGATTCTCAATACCTAGACCCCTTTGGTCTTTCGGCCTACAAATGATATCCGATTTAGCAAGTCTATATTTTCGCTTAAGTTCATCACTCTGCCAGAAGAAGTGTGATCGATAGAAGTCTAGCCTCTTCCGGACTCCAATCGGTACCTTGAAAAATGAGAGAAGAAACATGGGCATACTCGTGAGGACCGAGTGAATGAGAATTAATCGTCCTCCGTATGACATCAGCTTGCCTTTCCAGCAGCTCAGTTTCTTCTAAAAACGGTCCCCAATGCACCTCAATTCTCTGTTGGTCAGCTTACGATGGTGAATTGGTATACCTAAATACGTGATGGTAAAGCCCCCAATTCACAACTGAACAATTGTTTGTACGCATCTTTGTCATCATTAGCTCTTCCGAAACAGAACAATTCTCTCTTGTGGAAGTTAATCTTCAACCCGGTCAATTGTTCGAATAAGCATAACACGAGCTTCATGTTTCGCGCTTTTGCCAAGTCGTGCTCCATGAAGATGATACTATCATTAGCGTACTAAAGAAAATGGATACACCTTCGTCAACTAAGTGCGGGACGAGGCCACCTACCTGACCCGCATCCTTAGCCCTTCCTATAGGAATAGTCAACATATCAACCACTATGTTGAATAGAATAGGTGACATCGGATCCCCTTGCCTCGGCCCTTTGTGTGTTTGGAAGTAGTGACCTATGTCATCATTCACTTTAATACCAACACTCCATTTTTGCATGAAAGAGTCTACCTGGTGTCTCCTGATCAAAACCTTTCATACAAAATGCCTGTTGAAGGAAGGGCCATTTGACCTTATCGTATGCTTTCTCAAAGTACACTTTGAAAACAACTCCATCTAGCTTTTTTGAGTGGATTTCATGGAGCATTTCATGCAGGGCGACAACCCCTTCTAGGATGTTTCTGTCCGACATAAAAGCAGTTTGGGTCGTTTGCACCATAGAGTGCGCAATTTGCGTAAGCCTATTAGTCCCGACCTTGGTGAAAATTTTGAAACTTACATTAAGAAGACATATAGGCCTGGGCTGCTCAATACGAATGGCCTCTGTTTTCTTAGGGAGTTAAGTTATCGCTCCAAAATTAAGCATCATCCTCTTGGACATTAATTAATGGGAATTAGATCACATTTATGGAAGTTTATTCTAAGCCCATACATATGTTCAAAGCAAGATAGAAGCCATTTCTGGTTTCTAGCTGAGACCATGCTATTGTCTAGAAAAAGGAGGTATCATCTGCATATTGCAGACTTATCACCCCTTGTGGGAATATATTGGTCATCAACCCTGTCAACATGTTATTCTTTGCTGCTTTATTAAGCATCCTACTAAATACATCTGCTACTAAGTTGAATAGCAACGGGGAGGCAGGGTCTCCTTGTCTCACCCCTTTAAAGGTCTGAAAAAAATCACTGTTACAATCATTAATAATAACTCCTACTGAACCTTTGTATAAAATGGATTTAACTTTCATCATCCACTTGGGGCTAAAACCCCTTTGGTACATAATTTTTAGACGGAACTCTTTACTAACTCTATCATAGGCCTTCTCATAGTCCAATTTAAAGACAAACCCCTCTTTATCATGTGGCATAGCATCATGAATAATTTCATGAGCTGTCACAACACTCTCCACAATGAATCTGCCTTTAGTAAAAGCAGTTTGGTTTTGAGAGATAATCTCATCACCAATGTCTCCTAATTGGTTATCCACACATTTAGCAAAAATTTTGAAACTGCAATTGGACAAAGCAATTGGTCTAAATTTTTGTATGGTGTTAGCACCAGGTTCCTTTGGGATGAGAGTTAACAGAGAGAAATTTAATCTATACAAATCTAAAGAGTCATTATTCCATGCTTCCACCATCAACATAAGATCATCCTTAATGGTTGACCAGAAATGTTGATAGAAGAGGAAAGGAAATCCATCAGGGCCTGGGGCCCTTTCTGCATAATACCCAAAGACTTCTTTCTTTACATCCTCTTCAGTAATATCAGTTTCTAAAATTTTATTGTGGTCTTCAGAAACCTTTTCAGAAGGATCCCAAAAATCTTCATCTAATGAAATATCTAGGGGATCCTCCCTGCCAAACAGTTCTTTGTAGTAATCTACAACAATCTCTACTCCTAATGCAACAGTTGGTAGTCTCCGCCGGTCAATTTCCGTCCCACCACTTTCGTCCGTTTTTTTGTCGTAAGTTAACCTTCGTAGATTTTTTTCGCCCACCTCCGACCATCCGTGCAAAACCAAAAAAAAAAAAAATACCCGTCTCTCGATCCACCCGATGCGGCCGCCCTATCTCCCTCGTCTAGCGATGCAGCGCCGCCCCAATCTCCCCGTTCCGCCGCCGCCGCCCCAATCTCCCCACTCCGCCGCCGCCGCCCCCCGCCTTCCACTATCACCCGCTCAGCCACCTCCACCCTCCTCTACATCGCTGGAGGAACGGGCACACCTGGCGCGCCGCCTCGAGGCTGCGCTCGAGCAGGTGAG
Source organism: Triticum timopheevii (assembly GCA_963921465.1). Classification (NCBI taxonomy): domain Eukaryota; kingdom Viridiplantae; phylum Streptophyta; class Magnoliopsida; order Poales; family Poaceae; genus Triticum; species Triticum timopheevii. The sequence goes on from OY997270.1 coordinate 615,564,387, forward strand.
GAGGGAGTCGGTGCGGCAGGGCGCGGCGCTGGGCGAGTTGAGGCGGCGGCTCGAGCGGCGGCGGGCGCGCGCGGACGAGGTCCTTGTCGCCAGGAGGAGCTCCTACAAGCGCTGGTGTGGCTAACCCTAACCACCCTCGGGAAGGATGCTGCCGCAGGTGTCGGGCAGCGCCGCCGCTTCGTCAAGAGACCGCGCTGCTGATGTGTCGAGAGACTGCGCCTACCTACTGGTCTATGGCTGGCGTGGCATGGATCCCCAAACTGCCATGGATCTGCAGACTTCACCAGAAGGAGGCGACCATGACATCCCGCTCGAGTTCCTGAGTGAGGCTGCGCCGACGGGTGAGCCATGGCAAGAAGGGGCGCCATCCAAGAGGCAACCGATGGTTGGAAGATGCGTGCATGCTGGGCAGGGAGAGAAGTTGCGACTAGAGGTAGTGAGCTCCCGTTCCTCTCAATTTCTTTGCTCAGTACTGATTTTTTGTGCGACAAGGCATGCTTCATAAATGGAGGGAGGACGTGAGCACGGAGGTGATCTGGGGTGACATCGGTGAGTACGGGTGCTGCTGCCTATGTTCCTGTTACAGTTCAGTACCTCGCAGGTCGCAGCTCCTTGGTCGACCCGGATGCCGACGCACTGGTGGAACTCATGGCTGAGTCCAGTGCCAGAACCGCCTCTGCTAGGTACAACCGTCATGGCCACGCTTGAAGTCAGATCTCCATAATGACTGTCGTGGTTGCACCCATATCCGGACCAGCTGTAACGGTATATAATCAAGCGGTCGAGCCTCCACTATCGTCCTCTGAATCTGGAATTACATTGCTACGTAGAAGTTAATTTTTCTCCATGAAGTTGATGTGATGTGAAGCTGGTGGCAGATAAAAGGTTAATTGAGTTCTCATCTCCAATATGTTTGCATCCTCACTATCCTTGTTGATTCAGTGATTCCATGATGTTATAGTAAACTTGTTTTTCACCTCTTGGTGGTACTATATACTGAAGGCGCTTGCTAATTTGCACATTAACTTTTTCTGATAAACTATGGCGATATCACTTGCATTATACACTTATTAGTGATGTCCAATTATTAATCCCTGCTATAATAAAACGTGCCCACATAACAAGTTTTTCCGCAATCCTTGGAAGAACAAGATTCACTATGTGTGCAATGACAACGATAGATACCATTTGTCACTAGGGAGACTTTTGATAATTCTACTCTGCATTCTTTTGCTTTAGTACAAGTTTTCTTCCGCATTATTCAACTATGCGTGACGAATCTGATACACTTCAGGAGTTCTATATATATGTGAACTAAACAATTGATTCAGTTTTTTTTGTCTATACAGATTGGGCATCAAAGTAGACGACAAAGGCTGACAGACGATTACGTTCTGCGCCTTAGTCCGTGTAGAACTTAAAACTTGATTGATACTTTTCATTTTACATTGATGTGCTCTCCAGTGAGAACAGTTTTTTGACTGAATGTGTTTCATTAGATATGCCCTTTTATTTTGTGGGAAGTTGTTCAGACTTTTATTTAATTATTTATTTCAGCTGTGTAAAAATGGAGCATGAGTAATGCTTGGTTCCATGCAGGACGAAGGAAGGAAGAGAAGCAAATTATAACAGTTTAGTTCATGGTCTAGGAGCAGGAAAGTACAAATCCATCTTTGTGATATGGTTAAGCATAATAGTACAACATACAGAATCTCTCAATTGTGTAGATAGGTCATGAAGTAACGGTTAGCAGTTCATGCTTCTGCTTCACCTTTTAGTTAATTATCTGCTTTAAGTATTTGTTGCAGAAGTGAGCATCAAATTGCAAGAATTTTGTAATTCATCAGTAGAATTATCCGCTGCATTCGCTTTGGTTATAGCGCACGGGCATTTTGTAACATCTTGCCGAAGGGAGCATTTTGTAGTAATTATCCGCTTTTAAGTATTTTATTTAATGTGTCTATCTCCGGTTGTGATCCTAGAAGGCAGTAAATGTGCACTTGTGTTTTGCTAATGTAACAGAGTATCTATGAGATTAGTAATTTTCTGTATAACATGGAAATTCTTCAGAACTGTAATTTTGAATGAAGCTATTTTCTGATATTTGAATCTTGCCAAAAATGAACATGAGTGATATAACCCATATAACAAAACAGATGAGAGTTGTCTTTGCAAGTTGCGCTGCAAAGATTGCTTTTTAGTGAAGTTATCCTTGCCGGTGTTAGATAAGTATTAACGCGACTGTTTACTTGGTTAAGATTACATTTAGGTTATTTCTTCTAACCTTCTAATCTCCACACACAGCTAGCTGTAGCTTGGGACAACTGCTAGAAGAATGAACGGTTGATTCCTCTACAGCAACGCCTGAGGTCAGGTTCTATGCGAGTGCAGTAGTGCTGGCGGCGTCGGGCAAGGTGGTAGCATGTGCACTTGCTTTGATGATGGCGCTAGCAAAGAAGGCATGGAGCAAATGGGAGACGGGGTTCCTTTGTGATAACGTATGGGAGGCTGACGGGTTCCGTTGGAACAATGCGATGTTGCAGAGACAACACACTGGGTTCCAATTCCAGTTGGACGAATAGTATGTACGTGATTCATTCACTCCTTTGATCCTTCCTTATTACACATACTGCAGTTGGAGGATATACCAATATAATGGATGGATCTACTAAATATTAAGATGTCAATTACGACAGTACATTCTCACCGTCCCTATTTCATAGAAAAATCCAGTATGCTATTTTCTGTATTTTCCAAAAAATTGACAATGATAGGAAGCTTAGAAGTCGTGTGTTGTGCTTTGGAAATAAAACTTACAACCCGCATAGTTCAGAATCTTACTGAACTTTGCGTGTCATGTATTTATAATATTATTTGTTTCTCAAGCTTTAGTTGTTAAACTTTTTCTCTAAAACTGCAGAGTTCCAGTTCTGAATACTGAACTTTGCATTGCATGTGTTTATTACTTCGGAAACATGTTAATCTTAAAAAAACCCAAATTTGAGAAATATCAAATGGAAGTTCACAACTAATAGAAAAGTTTAGCTCTTACATTCAAGATGGTAGGAATTTCAAAAGTTTTAGCTTCATCTTTTGTTATTACACCATATGTCATGTCAGTAAATTGAGTTATATGATGAGCATGGTCTTATCTGTTCAGGTTGCTGAGTTTTGGCCTTAAGGTGCACCATTGATAAGGAAATTATGCATCTTCTGAGGTTACTGATATTTAACCATCTCATGTCTATCAATAGTGCATACATTATGATTGATAAACATATCTTGCCATGTCAAATACATAATGATGTACTCCCTCCATTCCAAAATGTAGTTCACCCGCGCTTTTTGAGGTTTAAGTTTGACCATAAATTTAACTAACGTGGGCGATTGCGGCGGGAGCAAAAATGATACCACTGAATTCGTATTCGAAAGAAGCTTTCAATGGCATAATTTTTGCTCTCGCCACAGTCGCCCACGTTGGTTAAATTTATGGTAAAACTTAAATCTCGAAAAGCGTGGACGCACTACATTATGGAATGGAGGGGGTATATGATAAGTTTGGGTGTAGCTATGTGTTAGTGCCAGTTGCTTATTATGCGCTTAACCTATCGTATCTTTTTACCATGCAGATTAATGAATTCAACCTGAGGATAGACAAAATCACTTCAGTTCAAAATTATTCAGAGGAAGTGTGATTTCTATTCCATATTCATTGACTTTTCTAAGACCTATTAGTAAATTCATTAGCTTCTTTAATCCAGCGATTCTGGGTAAACCGTCGAAGAATATGAATATTACGTATGTATATTACCCCTTCTTCTGTCATTTTTATTATTTTCATAATATTCATAATGAATGTTTTGAATGGGTTATATATACCAGCACTAAATGAGGGTCTATAGGATAAATTATTGTTCATCAATTTCGAAATTGCCCGGGTTGTATAAGGAACAATGCTGGATAAGTTTACATCCTAATACTATGCAATATTAAATGACACATCACCTAATAAATACATCAGATGTTGTATTTTATATACATGACCATAGAGTTATGTCCTAGCCAAATTGTGAAACAGACTGCGTGCATCATTTATATTGGCGGAAAATGCAGGGCATTTCATTTGGCATAGAAACAAGTCAACAACAAGTTTGGGATTCTTCTTACTGAAAAATAAAAATAAAAGCAAGTTGGGGATTCTTCTTCTTACTGAAAAATAAATAAAAGGAAGTTGGGGAGAGAGAGGGTCAAGTGGTTTCATGTGGTTCCAGTAGTCGCCCGGGTTGATGGAATTAGGGTTTCCGGGTATAGGCATCATAGTGGCGGTGACGTCCACACTGATCTTTTCGTCAACTTTTGCTGACGATAATCTTGGGAAATCAATATTTTTTAGATTTTAAAATTTGTAAATTATGATGTAAACATGGTTGCAATTCTCGTTATTTTGACACCCATTATTCGGGTCCCATGCCTGAATAGATGAGCGGGGGTTGCATGTATGGACCTACTAAATACGAAATTCAAAATTGCCCTTGGAAAATATGTATGCCAAATTTACAATATTGGGTGTTCAAAGAACCTCTATTATATTATAACGAACACGGTGGTGTATCTATTGCATGTCCAATGGTTGATATCTCTACTCTGGACGAGTTGGTTGAATAGTCCCACCACTTTCAACCGGTTTATTTTCCCACCTCGCATCACCCCTCCAATTTTATTTTGCTTCGTTACCCATCCTCCACTTTGCCCACACGAAAAAAACCGTGCGAACCAGGCGACCGAATAGTCTACCCTCTCCTCCCTTCGCACGAACGGCCTAGGGTAGCCCAGTCCAGCGCCCACGATTCCTATCCTGTGCACGCCGCCGCCGTCCACCCGTCCCCATCTCGCCACGCCTCCGCCGTTCACCCGTCCATCCCGATCGCTCCCACGCCGCCACCGTCCGTCCGCTTGTCCCCATCCCGCTCCCACACCGCCGCACCTCTGCTTCGTCTTGATGGCGGGTCCAGGTCACGGACTGACGACCCCGTCATCTCTGACGACGGATTTGGCCCTCGGCGAGGAGGCCGAGTCTCCTACTCCGGCCATGGCCATCACAACCTGGGATCTAGCGCTTATGGCCGCCCATGCATAGGTAGTGTGCTTCCCCCGATTGTCGGCAATGTGTGCCACTATCCCACCACGACAGCAGGGAGCATGGGGAATTGCCGAATTGGGGACCACGCCATGATGGGTTGTGCGGCGAGAGCATGAGGAGCGGGTCACTCTGGCCTGCTAGAAGAGGAAGGTTTCGTCTGCCACCAGCGAGTGCGCTCGGTGGCACCAGTGGCAATGGAAATGGCGGGCTGGGGACCGGACGGAAACGGCGGGTTGGAACCGGACTACCTCAAGGAAATCCATTGGTGATCTTCGACTCTCCATCATATCCAAGCTCGTTGCCCTCCTTCTCCTCCTCCCTCCAGATGCAATGGGATCCACTCTTCTCGCGTTCTTCATAAGGCTTTGGGGATTGGGTCTACCTTGCAATAATGGAAGCCGAGGGAGTTGGTTGGAGATAACTGATGAGATAAGGATAGCACTGAAATTGTTGCAATTCAGGAGCAAGAGGAACTCGCAGGCTGGGCAGCTGGCAGGACTTGGTCTTCACCAAGGCATGTTACATACTTTGCATGGTACGAGGCCAACAAACCTGGACTGAGTTGATTGCTATACAAGAACGTATGGTGAGATAAAGTACTGAATATTGATGAGTGTTGTGCATTTTGCAGGTCTGGTTCTATTCCCTTGGTAGTTGGAAGGGCGTCATGGCATTGCCTGCGCTGGTGGTGGTCAATGAGATTATCACAAATGGAGAAGTTTATCTGAACCATTATGTAAACAATGCAGCATGGACTTATTGTAGAACTGAGATGAGAAAATGAAAATCAGCAGCAGTGAATGACATATGTCGATTTTGACTCCTTCGGGTGACTAGTAAATGGGCACGTGCAATGCACGTGTAATCTTAGGATTTTTTTGTTTATTCTAGTTAGAAGTCATATATTTATCATCATGTTGAGGCCTTGAGGTTCTAATAATGTAATGAAGTCCCACTGACCAAAATTCATGCAAACATGATGTAGTATACTACTTGACCTACAATTCTCAATGTAAATTTACAAATACATTATGCTGGCTACTATAGTAAACCTTGATAAATTTAAACTACTGACCTTTATATAAGACATAAGAAACATCTCGCACTAAGTAATGAATACACAAGAACTCAAAACATCAAGCAAGAAAATTACCCATTATTGCTAGATTAACTTTACCTTTTTATTAATCCACCGCCGATTCGTCTTAAATCTGAAAAATAATCAAAATCTTCATTGTCTGCATCCCCTATTCCTATTTGTCGCCGCCATCAAGCTGTGATGTTTGCGTCCTCTTTGTGGACTAATGTTGCCAAAACCTCCCATATTTTCGTTTACTGAGTTGTGGTGTTTGCAATCCAAAATTATGGCGGCAGCTGCGCTTGCATTATGGACGCAGCAGCAATGGCGGCGTGAAGACAGACCTGAATCTTCTTTAGAAAAGTAGCACCAAAAGGCATTGTCTATCTCACACCACCAGTGGCAACTCCATCTCTTCATACAAATGGGTTAAAAATTATACTGAATCCTATCTGGTTAATTGTACAGGCAAGTAACCAGATGAGGGGGCACATACCTCGTCCTCAAGCTGTCAGAGGGCAAATCTGAAAATGTAAGCACAATCCATTCAAATTAGTTCAACTGATCCACTACCCAGCTGCTATCAAAAGTTCAAGTTCAGTGCTTAAAGTTCTTGTTTTATCGAGCATCATCTATGAGAAACCACTAATTCCGCAGCCATGGACCCCTTGCACGGCCAAGTAATTAAGCTAATGGTACATAAGATATGATTCGGATCAAACCAGAAGATGCTAAAATAAAATGAGCACACCTCCAGATCACATTTAGTCATTGAAATAAATATACTACCAAAATAAGCCCGTAGAGTAGAATATTTGGAGTTACATCTTCTATAAAATAAAGGGGAAAACATGGACAGATTGTTTCTCAACATCTATTAGCCTACCTTGACAAACATAATTACCTTAATCATGGGTGGCATCGAGTTGCTGATGCGACGGCGACATCCAGATCACGACGTCCACGTGACAACGATGGCATTAAGGCCACCGCATCAGCACGTGGAGTGGAGCGGAAGTGGCGGTATCCATGCGGTGGATGCCATGCGAGTGGTGCGCGCCTCATATGCGGTCCTGGTCGTGATGGAGAAGCACCCGAATATTTATTTTCGTTCTTCTTGAATGTATGTACGAAATCAGTACAATATGATCAAGTCACGTCTTCAAGCTTAATTGCTGAATGTGTGCATTGAAATAACTGACCGAAGAGTTTTTATAACCTTGGTAAGAAGCTTTGCTTTGGCTGGCATCAGTTTTATCAAGTGTACACAGGGCTGCTTTTCGGTTAAGTGAAACGTGAAACTCAGATGTGAAGAATCACTATGAAAAAACAAGGTGAACGCGAACGAAAGAAAGCAGAGATAGTAGACCTCCGGCCCTGCGGCTGTGTATTTGGAGGCGGCGCGTCCCCGAGGTTCGGCTAGGCGTTGTAGGAGATGGCTTCCCTGGCGGCCGGCTATACGGAGATGCGCCGTCCCCGCCGGCCGGCCAGGAGGAGTAGAGAGTAGGCGTCGCCCACGGCCGAGGAGAGGCGAGACGATGGGTCGGAGATGTGAGGGGCGGCAGCGGCGGGTGGAAGGGATGGGGGCGGCGTCCTTCAAGGTGCGGTGGCCGGAGGCGATGGGGGCGAGTCCGACGAATCGAGGCGATTGGGAGCGGAGCGATGGTGCGGCAGTTCCTTTCCTTTCGTGCGTGTCAGTTCCTTTTTTTACGTGGGCAGTTCCCTTCCTTCCTTTAGTGCCCAAGGAAGGGGATCGTTGAGAAGGGAAAAAAATTGTTTAGCGCTAAACGTGTTTAGTCGCTCACCATTAGGACAATATAGACCGTTGGATTAACGCGAATGGATGGCAGAGATCTGTTGGATCTGCCTCTTTGGGTCTTTTTATATTGGTATAGATGTGTGTGTATACTGAAGCTGCATTTACTGTATATTGCTGGTATTTAGTACAAACAAAATTTAATGAATGCCATGCAGATGATTCCTTCCACTGCTGCTGCTGCTTCAGGTGATTGATCACTGTGGTAATTCACTTCTTGTGTCAAACTTCAAACGCAATAGGGGGCTGGAGGGAGGCAACAAAATTCCTGTCAATTAGTATGTGTTTTTGTGTGTGTGCCTTCAGTTGTTCAGGTAGCTGCATTCCAGTCGTGTGGTTCTTTAAGGCATTTGAATCTAACATTGTTTCTTTGTCTATGAGTTGAATGCCTATGGGCCTATGAGATCCAATTCATGTCGGTTGCGTACTCAGTGCATACCCCTGTAGCTCAATGCGTCTTTGATAAAATATTATTCCTGTAATTGGTAGCAGCAATCAAGGTCATTAAAGATTTGATCGGAATATATATGGCAGTGAAAAAATATTGATAGTTGGTCGAAATAAATAAGTAGTATATATATAGTATAGATGGGTAAAGGTGCTTATTAATTTAGTATGAACAAGTTGCAATATTATAGAGCTTATATGTTTTCTTCCTTCCGTCTATAATGGTATTGTTCTGACTTTTCTTTTCTCATGGAACAGGTTATATGACGCTAGCTTATGGCATATTGTGCTTGCATTTGTAGTATCCAGAGATGAATGTAACATGTTCTGAAATAAGTTGAACAAACAAGTTGTGAAGTAGCTTTCATGCAATTTCCTAAACAATGTAAACAACACACATGCACATGAGGATAACGTCATTGCAAACGAGGGTAGTAGAACTTATTTTTATATATCATTTTTTATTTTTTCCGTGGCAATGCACATGCATTCAGCTAAAGTAAAAATTGTCATGATGCACTTCAGTCACAGTTGAGTAGTGGAATCTTATTGTAGTAAAATTGTCTGAACCATTTCAATAAATTGTAGTACAACTTATTGGAGCGACTGACATAATAAATTCAGGCACAATTGCATTAACAAGTGAGTACTGAGTAGCAAAGTGATTGTTGCCGGTTCAAATATCAGAATGTGTCCTAGCAGAATAAGACCATTAAAACCAGTGGTACTATATTTCTTAGAAATTTACTCTTACAACAGGGTGAGGTAGTAGATCATAGTGGCTTGCATCATGATGACTCTTTTTTATGTCATTTTTCTTGGACCAGTTGAATGTAACCTGAATCTTTCTTACATATTTTGGACTATTTATATTTTCCTTGTCTGATCCCACCAAAATATATTTCCATGCAGCTATTTCTAATTGAATTTAAACCTGGATGACTTTCAGCAGTCTCTTTTTTTAATTTTCATGCATGTATCAATAAAGAGGCATTCTTAATTGGAATGATAAAATAGCTATAACGAATATATATACTGATTTTGTGTTTTAATTAGTGTGTTCTGTATTTCTGTCGTGATGAATGCCTCTTTTATTTGCCAAGCTCCTGAGCTCCTTTATAGATCTCCTATTGCGAAACTTATGGTTGACATATGCATTTCAAGGTTTTATCTTCTATGGCTATATTATGTATCTTCTAGCACACAACCATTTGTAAACTGATTGCTTCTTGTATGAATGTTAGGATTTGGAAACTATAGATAGAAGATGCTCAAGCAGTCAGTTGCATACATTTCTTTGTCCCCTCACGTGACATGCATTTGCGACAAAGGTATGAGTACAGATTCTTCCTCAGCTCCATGGACGTGGAAGAGCTTTCGGGGATGCATGCCATCATGGGGTTTGTGCTTGGACCGGAAAGATGGGATTTGCTGTCATATGGCCATGGCTTGTGGGGACAAGTAGTGTGTGAGGTGCCCTTGGAGGGACATGGTTCAAGCAAACGAACTGGGTATTTAAATCTGTATAGAGCAAGCCATTATAGGAATGTGTGCATAATCAAAAGAAAGAAGTTTAAAGAACGACACTTTAGTTAACCAGGTCTTTGTTTTAGTTTCTTATTCTCAGGCATAAATCACACTTGTTTTTCTTTGTTTCTTGCGGTCTCAAAACTGTTATCTTTATTGGAGTCACAAATCAAAAAATTGTCTTTGCACTAAGTGCATCTTTAATTATCTGTATATCAGAAATTTAATATGCTATCATATTATCTGTTCGAAGTATAAATTGCATATGATAATCTTTGAAGTTTTTTTTGAAAATTGTTTATATGTTCACTTTTAAAGATCATAGATAAAACTGATGGCTTTTGATGACACCTTGAAAATTTTGATTGACAAAGCTTTATGATGGATTGGATTAAAAACTCATCGAGTTTTAACAATTAGAAGTGTTGCATAGAAATAATTGTTTTATATATATTTGTTGCGCATGATAATACAAAAGGTGTGTTTCGATATATTTGCAGAGTATGCGAGATGGAGATGGATTATGTCAACCCTAAAAAATGACTCATCGACAAGGTGTTCAGGTGATGTTGTTGAAAGGGGTCAAACATTCGTCAAGTTATATACAACAAAAGGCCCGTGGCAATGCACGTGCCTTGAAAAAATAATCGAAGGTGTGCTTTCTATGGAACATTGAAATATATTTTTCCTTGGGTGAAATATGTATGGTATTTTTGGTTACTCAGCCATAGATGTTATGTTTGTTGTGTTTCAGATCCCGTAGTTAGTTCAAGCAGCATGATTGTTTCTTACTCATGGTCTGTAAATTGTGGGACTATTGTATATTTCTGTGACGCAGCAGAATGCAATTGGAATGTGAGTCTAGACAAGGGAGTTACTTCCTTGAAAGACTATCAACTTTTTCTTATCTGCAGGTGAGGAAGTTCGAGAAGAACAAGAAGATGTCATAGTTTACGATGCAGTTGGACTCCATTGGGTTTAAGATAGCCGAGATCACTGTGGATGGCAACTAAATGTAAGACTATTGATCGATTCTTCTCCCCCTCCTAAAATCCTTCTTGCGAGCTTCTATGTTGCATCCATGTACAACCAATTGTTTTATTGATGTGTGCTCTTGTTCATTTCTTAACTACGAGTATGGTGTGGTGATCTAGAGCTATTTGTAAGAGCTCAGGGGCAAAGATGCTAGAGAGAGATCTGATGCAGCAAGAGACTCCTTTGTGGCCAACTTGCTTTAGATGTTGAGAAGAATGCCAACAAAGGGTCTGACAAAAATCAAATCCCATGAGATATCATAGGACGACAAGAATGTTGGATTCTCAGAGATCTAAGGATCTCATAACTTGTTCGCCTGCTTCTTTTTTGAGTTTTCAGTTATCCTTTATTTCCTTGCTTATGTCATCTCTTTGATATTTGTCTCTTTCCAAAATGAGAAACAAGGGCTTTATGTCCTTTTCCTTTTCCATTAATGGATTTCACACAACAATAATAGGAAATAGTTTAAGTGTTCTCAACTCTTTATTGTTGCTTTTCAGAGAGTATTTTCCTCGGATGTGTATTATCTGACCCATGTTTTCTTTGTCAATGACAAATTGGTAAGCATTTTACAATTGAATGTCTGTTTTTTGTACATCATGGTTACAATTTGCGTTTAAATTACAATTAATTATTTTTTATCCAACTAAAAGTAACACTATTTTATTGTGACATGAATGCGTATAGTTCAACTAAATTTGGCCCAATACTTGAAATAGCTGATGTTCAAGTTGTCAGGTAGTATTGATTTTCAGGATTTATACATCAAAGGTTTTAAAACATTACTATATTCCATACCAAGTATAATGTTATGCATAGAAAGAATAATGAAACTAATTAGATGAGTTCCCGTGTTACTAATTTGTGATCTTATTACATTGTTCAGGTTCTGATTTCATTTGTTGAGCTATTTTAATTTCTTCTCATGCGAGCAATGAAAACACTTTATGACTGGTACTATGTAGAAATTTTAATCCGTTGCTTGTGGAATCCTGGTGGTGATTTTTCACTAAATTCTGATAGACTTCCATTTTGGGGGCTGTCTGTTTTGACCCCATGTGCTATTTTTTGTTACTGAATGGAAAATACAATGTCTTACTCTTGATATAAATAGACATGAGACTTATTGAGAATTTTATCTCCAGTGTGTGTTCTCATACTTTTTGTTGGGGAACGTAGCAGAAATTCAAAAATTTTCCTACGTGTCACCAAGATCTATCTATGGAGAGACCAGCAACGAGGGGAAGGAGAGTGCATCTACATACCCTTGTAGATCGCTAAGCGGAAGCGTTCAAGAGAACGGGGTTGATGGAGTCATACTCGTCGTGATCCAAATCACCGATGATCCTAGTGCCGAACGGACGGCACCTCCGCGTTCAACACACGTACAGCTCGACGATGTCTCCCACGCCTTGATCCAGCAAGGAGAGAGGGAGAGGTTGAGGAAGACTCCATCCAACAGCAGCACAAAGGCGTGGTGGTGGTGGAGGAGCGTGGCAATCCTGCAGGGCTTCGCTAAGCACCATGGGAGAGGAGAAGAACTTGGGAGAGGGGGAGGGCTGCACCAAAGGCAAGAGATCGAATCACGTGTTATGGGCAGCCCTAGGCCTCACTATATATAGGGGAGAGGGAGGAGGGTGCGCCCCCTCTAGGGTTCCCACCCTAGGGGGTGCGGCAGCCCTAGATGGGAAAGGAGCGGCGGCCAAGGGAGGATTCCCTCCCCCAAAGGCACCTAGGAGGTGCCTTACCCCCTTGGGACTCTTCCTTAGGGTTCCCCCCTTCACCCTAGGCGCATGGGCCATGAGGGAAGTGGCGCCCCAGCCCACTTTGGGCTGGATACCTTATCACTTCAGCCCATGGGACCCTCCGGGATAGGTGGCCCCACACGGTGGGCCCCTGGGACCCTTCCGGTGGTCCCGGTACAACACCGATGACCCCGAAACTTGTCCCGATGGCCGAAATAGGACTTCCTATATATAAATCTTTACCTCCGGACCATTCCGGAACTCCTCGTTACGTCCGGGATCTCATCCGGGACTCCGAACAACATTCGGTTACCACATACAAGCTTCCTTTATAACCCTAGTGTCATCGAACCTTAAGTGTGTAGACCCTACGGGTTCGGGAGACATGTAGACATGACCGAGATGACTCTCCAGTCAATAACCAACAGCGGGATCTGGATACCCATGTTGGCTCCCACATGTTCCACGATGATCTCATCGGATGAACCACGATGTCAAGGACTCAATCGATCCCGTATACAATTCCCTTTGTCTAGCGATACGATACTTGCCCGAGATTCGATCGTCGGTATCCCGATACCTTGTTCAATCTCGTTACCGGCAAGTCTCTTTACTCGTTCCGTAACACATCATCCCGTGATCAACTCCTTGATCACATTGTGCACATTATGATGATGTCCTGCCGAGTGGGCCCAGAGATACCTCTCCGCTTACACGGAGTGACAAATCCCAGTCTCGATTCGTGTCAACCAAACAGACACTTTCGGAGATACCCGTAGTGTACCTTTATAGCCACCCAGTTACGTTGTGACGTTTGGCACACCCAAAGCACTCCTACGGTATCCGGGAGTTGCACAATCTCATGGTCTAAGGAAATGATACTTGACATTAGAAAAGCTTTAGCATATGAACTACATGATCTTGTGCTAGGCTTAGGATTGGGTCTTGTCCATCACATCATTCTCCTAATGATGTGACCCCGTTATCAACGACATCCAATGTCCATGGTCAGGAAACCGTAACCATCTATTGATCAACGAGCTAGTCAACTAGAGGCTTACTAGGGACATGGTGTTGTCTATGTATCCACACATGTATCTGAGTTTCCTATCAATACAATTCTAGCATGGATAATAAACGATTATCATGAACAAGGAAATATAATAATAATCAATTTATTATTGCCTCTAGGGCATATTTCCACCAATCTCCCACTTGCACTAGAGTCAATAATCCAGTTCACATGATATGTGATTAACACTCAAGGTCACATCCCCATGTGACTAACACCCAAAGAGTTTACTAGAGTTAATAATCTAGTTCACATTTACCATGTGATTAACACTCGATGAGTTCTGGGTTTGATCATGTTATGCTTGTGAGAGATGTTATAGTCAACGGGTCTGAACCTTTCAGATCCGTGTGTGCTTTACAAATCTCTATGTCATCTCCTAGATGTAGCTACCACATTCTATTTGGAGCTATTCCAAATAACTGTTCTACTTGGAGCTATTCTAAATTGTTGCTCCATTATACGTATCCGGTATCTCTACTCAGAGCTATCCGGATAGGTGTTAAGCTTGCATCGACGTAACCCTTTACGACGAACTCTCTTACCACCTCCATAATCGAGAAAATTCCTTAGTCCACTAGTTACTAAGGATAACTTTGACCGCTGTCCTGTGATCCATTCTTGGATCACTCTTGTACCCCTTGACTGACTCATGGCAAGGCACACTTCAGGTGCGGTACACAGCATAGCATACTGTAGAGCCTACGTCTTAAGCATAGGGGACGACCTTCGTCCTTTCTCTCTATTCTGCCAAGGTCGAGCTTTAAGTCTTAACTTCATACCTTACATCTCAGGCAAGAACTCCTTCTATGACTGATCCATCTTGAACACCTTCAAGATCATGTCAAGGTATATGCTCATTTGAAAGTATCATTAAGCGTTTTTGATCTATCCTCATAGATCTTGATGCTCAATGTTCAAGTAGCTTAATCCAGGTTTTCACGTAAAAAACACCTTTCAAATAACCCTATATGCATTCCAGAAATTCTACATCATTTCTGATCATCAATATGTCAACAACATATACTCATCAGGAAGTCTATAATGCTCCCACTCACTTCTTTGGAAATACAAGTTTCTCATAAACTTTGCATAAACCCAAAATCTTTGATCATCTCATCAAAGCGTACATTCCAACTCCGAGATGCTTACTCCAGTCCTTAGAAGGATTGCTGGAGCTTTGCATACTTATTAGCATCTCTCAGGATTGACAAAACCTTCCGGTTTGTATCACATACAACCTTTCCTCGAAAAACATCGAGGAAACAATGTTTTGACATCCTATCTGCAAGATTTCATAAATAATGCAGTAATCGCTAATATAATTCCAACAGACTCTTAGCATCACTACGAGTGAGGAAGTCTCACCGTAGTCAACTCCTTGAACTTGTCGGGAAACACCTTAACGACAAGTCGAGCTTTCTCAATGGTGACACTTACCATCATTGTCTGTCTTCCTTTTAAAATCCATCTGTACTCAACAGCCTTACGACCATCAAGTAGTTCTTCCAAAGTCTACACTTTGTTTTCATATATGGATCCTCTCTCGGATTATATGGCCTCGAGCCATTTATCGGAATCCGGGCCCACCATCGCTTCTCCATAGCTCGTAGGTTCATTGTTGTCTAGCAACATGACTTCCAAGACAGGATTACATACCACTCTGAAGTAGTACGCATCCTTGTCATCCCACGAGGTTTGGTAGTGACTTGATC
This sequence comes from Triticum timopheevii, assembly GCA_963921465.1. Lineage (NCBI taxonomy): Eukaryota > Viridiplantae > Streptophyta > Magnoliopsida > Poales > Poaceae > Triticum > Triticum timopheevii. Next base: position 615,579,962 of record OY997270.1, read on the forward strand.
CAAAGTTTCATGATCAATATCATAAGCTTCCACTTCAATTGGTGTAGGTGCCACAGGAACAATTCTTTGTGCCCTGCTATACACTAGTTGAAGTGACGGTTCGTTAACCTCATCAAGTCTCCCCATCCTCCCATTCAATTCTTTCGAGAGAAACTTTTCCTCGAGAAAGGACCCGATTCTAGAATCAATCCCTTATTGCTTTCGGATCTGAGACAGGAAGTATACCCAACTGTTTTGGGTGTCCTATGAAGATGCATTTATCCGCTTTGGGTTCGAGCTTATCAGCCTGAAACTTTTTCACATAAGCGTCGCAGCCCCAAACTTTTAAGAAATGACAGCTTAGGTTTCCCTAAACCATAGTTCATACGGTGTCATCTCATCGGAATTACGTGGTGCCCTATTTAAAGTGAATGTGGTTGTCTCTAATGCCTAACCCATAAACTATCGTGGTAATTCGATAAGAGACATCATGGTATGCATCATATCCAATAGGGTGCAGCTATGATGTTCGGACACACCATCACACTATGGTGTTCCAGGCTGTATTAGTTGTGAAACAATTTCCACAATGTCTTAATTTTGTGCCAAACTCGTAATTCAGATATTCATCTCTATGATCATATCATAGATGTTTTATCCTCTTGTCACGATGATCTTTCAACTTCACCCTGAAATTACTTGAACCTTTCAATAATTCAGACTCGTGATTTATCAAGTAAATATACTCAGTATCTACTCAAATCATCCGTGAAGTAAGAACATAACGATATTCACTGCATGCCTCAGCACTCACTGGACTGCACACATCAAAATGTATTACTTCCAGTAAGTTGCTATCTAGTTCCATTTTTCTGAAAACGAGGCTTTCAGTCATCTTGCCCACGTGGTATGATTTGCATGTCTCAAGTGATTCAAAATCAAGTGAGTCCAAACAGTCCATTTGCATGGAGTTTCTTCATGCATATACACCAATAGACATGGTTCGCATGTCTCAAACTTTTCAAAACGAGTGAGCCCAAAGATCCATCAACATGGAGCTTCTTCATGCGTTTTATACCAATATGACTTAAGTGGCAGTGCCACAAGTAGGTGGTACTATCATTACTATCTTATATCTTTTGGCATGAACATGTGTATCACTACGATCGAGATTCAATAAACCATTCATTTTAGGTGCAAGACCATTGAAGGTATTATTCAGATAAACAGAGTAACGATTATTCTCCTTAAATGAATAACCGTATTGCGATAGGCATAATCGAATCATGTCTATGCTCAACGCAAACACCAAATAACCATTATTTGGGTTTAACACCAATCTCGATGGAAGAGGGAGCGTGCGATGCTTGATCATATCAACATTGGAAACATTTCCAACACATATCGTCAGCTCACCTTTAGCTAGTCTCCATTTATTCCGTAGCTTTTATTTCAAGTTACTAACACTTAGCAACCGAACCGGTATCTAATACCCTGGTGCTACTAGGAGTACTAGTAAAGTACACATCAACACAATGTATATCCAATATACTTCTATCGACCTTGCCAGCCTTCTCATCTACCAAGTATCTAGGGTAATTCTGCTCCAGTGGCTGTTCCCCTTATTACAGAAGCACTCAGTCTTGGGTTCAACCTTGGGTTTCTTCACTAGATCAGCAGCTGAATTGCCATTTCATGAAGTATCCCTTTGTTCCCTTGCCCTTCTTGAAACTAGTGGTTTCACCAACCATCAACAATTGATGCTCCTTCTTGATTTCTACTTTCGCGGTGTCAAACATCGCGAATATCTCAAGGATCATCATATATGTCCCTGATATATCATAGTTCATCACGAAGCTCTAGCAGCTTGGTGGTAATGACTTCGGAGAACCATCACTATTTCATCTGGAAGATCAACTCCCACTCGATTCAAGGGATTGTTGTACTCAGACAATCTGAGCACAAGCACAACAATTGAGCTTTTCTCCTTAGTTTGTAGGCTAAGAAAATCATCGGAGGTCTTATACCTCTGGACGTGGGCACAAGCCTGAAATCCCAATTTCAGCCTTCGGAACATCTCATATGTTTCGCGACGTTTCAAATACCGTCTTCGGTGCCTCAACTCTAAACCGTTTAACTAAACTATCACGTAGTTATCAAAACGTGTATGTCAGATGTTCGCAACATCCACAGATGACGTTCGAGGTTCAGCACACTGAGCGGTGCATTAAGGACATAAGCCTTCTATCAAGCAATGAGGACAATCCTCGGTTCACGGACCTAGTCCGCATAATTGCTACTATCAACTTTCAACTAAATTTTCTCTAGGAACATATCTAAATAGTAGAACTGAAGCGCGAGCTACAACATAATTTGCGAAGACCTTTTGACTATGTTCAGGATAATTAAGTTCATCTTATGAACTCCCACTCAGATAGACATCCCTCTAGTCATCTAAGTGATTACATGATCCGAGTCAACTAGGCCGTGTCCGATCATCACGTGAGACGGACTAGTCAACATCGGTGAACATCTTCATGTTGATCGTATCTTCTATACGACTCATGCTCGACCTTTCGGTCTTCTGTGTTCCGAGGCCATGTCTGTACATGCTAGGCTCGTCAACTTAACCCTAAGTGTTTCGCGTGTGTAAATCTGTCTTACACCCGTTGTATGTGAACGTTAGAATCTAACACCCGATCATCACGTGGTGCTTCGAAACACGAACTGTCGCAATGGTGCACAGTTAGGGGAGAACACTTCTTGAAATTTTTGTAAGGGATCATCTTATTTACTACCGTCGTTCTAAGCAAATAAGATGTATAAACATGATAAACATCACATGCAATCAAATAGTGACATGATATGGCCATCATCACTTTGCTCCTTTTGATCTCCATCTTCGGGGCTCCATGATCATCATCGTCACCGGCATGACACCCTGATCTCCATCATCATGATCTCCATCATCGTGTCTTCTTGAAGTTGTCACGTCATCTATTACTTCTACTACTATGGCTAACGGTTAGCAATAAAGTAAAGTAATTACATGACGTTTAAGTTGACACACAGGTCATAAATAAATTAAGACAACTCCTATGGCTCCTGCCGGTTGTCATACTCATCGACATGCAAGTCGTGATTCCTATTACAAGAACATGATCAATATCATACATCACATATATTATTCATCACATCCTTTGGCCATATCACATCACATAGCATACCCTGCAAAAACAAGTTAGACGTCCTCTAATTGTTGTTTGCATGTTTTACGTGGCTGCTATGGGTTTCTAGCAAGAATGTTTCTTACCTACGCAAAACCACAATGTGATATGCCAATTGCTATTTACCCTTCATAAGGACCCTTTTCATCGAATCCGATCCGACTAAAGTGGGAGAGACAGACACCCGCCAGCCCCCTTATGCAACTAGTGCATGTTTGTCAGTGGAACCGGTCTCACGTAAGAGTACGTGTAAGGTTGGTCCGGGCCACTTCATCCCACGATGCCGCCGAATCAAGATAAGACTAGTAATGGCAAGCATATTGAACAAAATCAACGCCCACAACTACTTTGTGTTCTACTCGTGCATAGAATCTACGCAATAGACCTAGCTCATGATGCCACTGTTGGGGAACGTAGCAGAAATTCAAAAATTTTCCTACGTGTCACCAAGATCTATCTATGGAGAGACCAGCAACGAGGGGAAGGAGAGTGCATCTACATACCCTTGTAGATCTCTAAGAGGAAGCGTTCAAGAGAACGGGGTTGATGGAGTCGTACTCGTCATGATCCAAATCACCGATGATCCTAGTGCCGAACGGACGGCACCTCCGCGTTCAACACACGTACAGCTCGACGATGTCTCCCACGCCTTGATCCAGCAAGGAGAGAGGGAGAGGTTGAGGAAGACTCCTTCCAGCAGCAGCACAACGGCGTGGTGGTGGTGGAGGAGCGTGGCAATCCTGCAGGGCTTCCCCAAGCACCACGGGAGAGGAGAAGAACTTGGGAGAGGGGGAGGGCTGCACCAAAGGCAAGAGATCGAATCACGTGTTATGGGCAGCCCTAGGCCTCACTATATATAGGGGAGAGGGAGGAGGGTGTGCCCCCTCTAGGGTTCCCACCCTAGGGGGTGCGGCAGCCCTAGATGGGAAAGGGGCGGCGGCCAAGGGAGGATTCCCTCCCCCCCAAGGCACCTAGGAGGTGCCTTACCCCCTTGGGACTCTTCCTTAGGGTTCCCCCCTTCACCCTAGGCGCATGGGCCATGAGGGAAGTGGCACCCCAGCCCACTTTGGGCTGGATCCCTTCTCACTTCAGCCCATGGGACCCTCCGGGATAGGTGGCCCCACCCGGTGGGCCCCCGGGACCCTTCCGATGGTCCCGGTACAACACCGATGACCCCGAAACTTTTCCCGATGGCCAAAATAGGACTTCCTATATATAAATCTTTACCTCCGGACCATTTCGGAACTCCTCGTGACGTCCGGGATCTCATCCGCGACTCTGAACAACATTCGGTTACCACATACAAGCTTCCTTTATAACCCTAGCGTCATCGAACCTTAAGTGTGTAGACCCTACGGGTTCGGGAGACATGTAGACATGATCGAGATGACTCTCCGGTCAATAACCAACAACGGGATCTGGATACCCATGTTGGCTCCCACATGTTCCACGATGATCTCATCGGATGAACCACGATGTCAAGGACTCAATCGATCCCGTATACAATTCCCTTTGTCTAGCGATACGATACTTGCCCGAGATTCGATCGTCGGTATCGGATACCTTGTTCAATCTCGTTACCGGCAAGTCTCTTTACTCGTTCCGTAACACATCATCCCATGATCAACTCCTTGATCACATTGTGCACATTATGATGATGTCCTACCGAGTGGGCCCAGAGATACCTCTCCGCTTACAGGAGTGACAAATCCCAGTATCGATTCGTGTCAACCCAACAGACACTTTCGGAGATACCCGTAGTGTACCTTTATAGCCACCCAGTTACGTTGTTACGTTTGGCACACCCAAAGCACTCCAACGGTATCCGGGAGTTGCACAATCTCATGGTCTAAGAAAATGATACTTGACATTAGAAAAGCTTTAGCATACGAACTACATGATCTTGTGCTAGGCTTAGGATTGGGTCTTGTCCATCACATCATTCTCCTAATGATGTGACCCCGTTATCAACGACATCCAATGTCCATGGTCAGGAAACCGTAACCATCTATTGATCAACGAGCTAGTCAACTAGAGGCTTACTAGGGACATGGTGTTGTCTATGTATCCACACATGTATCTGAGTTTCCTATCAATACAATTCTAGCATGGATAATAAACGATTATCATGAACAAGGAAATATAATAATAATCAATTTATTATTGCCTCTAGGGCATATTTCCAACACTTTTCACATGAAATCTTGAAGGAAAGTAGAACCAAGGCTATGCGGATGGCAGCTGTGGCTCGAAGAAGAGAATAAGCGGGGGTGCGAGGGAGTGATGTGGACATCGGAACGAAAGGAAGGGGAGGGAAGCTGCGTCCCTGAACTATGCCCATAGCATTATGTCAAACTTCATTGCAACTCTTGTTAGATCCTAGCGAATTAGTATGATTTTGGGTGCTGAAAGAAGCTGGCACTATCATGGACATGTTTGTCTCGGGGCCCCTTCAGGAATTTGCAGTTACCCCATTAATGAGTTTTAGTTAATTAACATTCCAGGTTTCATTGTGCCCAATTTCCTCTTGGGACGTTGGCCCTGAGGTGTGAACTCCGTCATCCATGTCAATATAAGGAGCGTGTGACTTAGTTCTTTTCCGAGTTATCTCGTACATGACCCGGTGAAGTAAACGAGAAGGTGGCGTGTGTTGTGGGCGGAAAGCCTATCGAGAGGAAGGACAACTGTGCCAGCAACAACAACAAACGAGTAGGGTGAATGGGATGGGCAGGTCGAATCTAAGAGTCAGTGGTGTTAGTCCTTCGGTGGCTGCCGCACTCGGAGAAGGAAAGTGCTATGGTGAGTAGCAGGACGAGTCGCCCTGGTGATCTCCCTCGGTGCGACGGTGTGCACTCCTTGGCATCGAGAATCAACCTGGGATGGCCTTGTCATGGAGATTGATGGATGTGCTTGACATGACTCAACTACGGTAGAAGATCAAGCCCAACGATGATGCATTTTCCCACCTCCTCGCCACGCCACACAACTATTCTCGAGGTCATCCAACCCACATACAAATAGGTCAGCTGTGGCTGGAACTAATAGAGAGCTGTGAGCCTTTCTTCACGTCCTGTCCGGATCCGGCTGCCCAGGATGCCTAACCCATGGGTACGTTGGCACTGTGTCGAGACGTGGACGCAAGAGGTTGTCAGGGAGAGGAGGCGGGCCACGCCGTGGCGAGTTGAGGAGGAACGAGCGACACCATGGAGGGAGGGGAGGTAGTGGGAAGATGAGGGGTGTGATTCTCCATGGTGTGGAGGGAAGGTGCCGAGGAAAGAGATGGTGGTGGCGACGCATGGTGGGGAGATGACATGTGTCGACACATAGTGGCTGGCTGGCTGTGCAGGGAGAGTGGGAGACGGTTGTGCAGTGAGTGAGTGAGAGGAGTGGCTGCTATTTTTTATTCTCCAAGAAAAGAAGAAAGGAGCATATGCTATGCGGTGACATAAATGTGTCATAGCCTAACAAGTCATCTTTAGTGAAAATACCATCTAAATGGTCTATATGTACCTACAATTTATAAAAATGGGATTCGAAACACATTGTACCATGAAGCTAAAGACAACATTTTTCACATTGTATGGAAATATCTTAAACACATCAAGCAGATCCAAGTTTGTGACTGATATTTAGTTAGATCATTGCCCTCTATGTACATAACATTCTATTATTTTTTATCAACTTACAACAAAAATTAAGTTGATTACAATTACTTTTCGATTGTGACACGCTAATATTTCTATAGATGTAAAATTTGACATGCATTATATTTATATATGCAACCGTAAAAAAACATTTCATGGCCCGTGGCAACGCACGGGCGTTGTACTAGTATCCATTATATCCCTAGTGGTCTCTACAGGACCATTTGGGCCAACGAGCATATTTATTTGTTTTTTCCTCCTTCTATGGTTAGCAATTGAACATATAAACCCTGAAGAACTCATAGTCACAACTGTTAATATTGCTGCCACCGCCTGTAGATTCTGTGCCCTGCCGAGGGCATTTTGGTCTTTTTGCGTGCAGGGGTATAAATAGCCACAGCTCCCGTGGAGAAGCCTTAGCGGCTACCTCCCGTCCCACTCGCCCCCCTCCTCTCTCTCTCGCTAACCCCTCTCTCTCCCCATCGCCCCTACCCACGCCGGCCAGTCCCGGCAAGCTCCGAGCGAGGAGAGGGAGGAGACAGATGCGTGAGGACGAGGAGGCCACGGCCGTTGGCTCCTCTCTTCTCCCCGTCGGCGCCAGCGCGCTGGTCGCAGGGTGTGAGGAGAGCGAGGAGAGGGAGGGGGAAGATGCGTGAGGAGGAGGAGGAGGAGGAGGAGGAGGAGGACCAGGCGGTGGCGCGCCCGCCAGATCCGAGGCGCGTGGGAGCGGAGGCAACCGCGGTGGGCTCCGGCCTCTTCACACACGACGGCGGGAGCAGCTCCACCTCTCCACTCCCCAACCCCACCCCACCCCCACCCCACCCCCACAACCCCACCCCCACGCCGAGGCGGCGTCCAGAGGCGGTCAGCAGCAGCGCAGGTGAGCTCCCTCCCGTGCCCTCCCCTTTCCTCTCCCTGACGGCGCCGGTGAGATCCATCCCGTGCCTTCCCTCCCGTCACGTCCCCCTCCCCCACATCGGCCCTCCCTGTTGATGGAATCCATCTCTTCTGTGCTCTTCTTCTTCCCCTTCCCTGCCTCCCCGGTTCTCCCTGATCCCATCTATTTGTACATACTATAAACTAGCTCAACCACGCAGGCAGCTTGATTGATTCCTATAATAGCAACAGTACGTGTGTCTAGGCGGAACCTCCTGTACGTGTGATTTCGTGGAGTCATCTAGCTCTAGGTAGATGCCACTGGACTCCCAGGTTCTTTCCTGTGTAGGATCTTACTAAGTTTTGTAGTTTGAAATGGCTGTTTGGGTGACATCTCAGATTCCCTTTGAGGTCCTGTATGTGCCTTGTTCAACTATGGTTCAAATTCATATCATAGTTAGTCCTGCTGCATGATGGAACTAGCTAAGGTGGTTGTTGTTTTGCTACCGAATGGGCCACAATCTTTTAATCTTTTTCGTTTCCAGGTTCTGATAGATGAGCGATGACTAATGGTTGATGCAAAGGAGGAGGCGTACTGATGGAAGTTGGTAGCAAAATCAGGTGAGGCTGGATAGCCCGTCCCATGTGCGCAAGTGAGCCCCCCCTCTCCCCCTCTCTCCCTCTCTCACCTGTCAGTGTACTAAAGTAGGGGTACCTTAGTACCCCGAACTTGTGCACGGGCAGTCGCAGCGTCCCGCGGCAGGGCTTGCCGGGCATCCGCCAAGATCCTCCGTCGTTCCTATTTGATGCCATTCAAGAACAAAGTGCTTAATTGAGAAGACAAGGCCCCGGCAAGAGGAGCTCGCCGGGAAGGACAAGGCCCCGGCAAGAGGAGCTTGCCGGGAAGGCCAACCAAGGCTTTTCAAGAGGCTTGCCGCGACGCGCCCTGTTAGGAAATAATCTAGCGTGACAGGATACTAGGGCCGGGGATTTCTGAAGTTCAGTAGAGCTGCAGCGGCAGTGTTAGTTGTTTCAGTTTTGTCAGATAACGCTTTTCTAGTTTTCAGTTAGATAGCGCCTGAGGACGCGGCATGTGCGATCCCGAGGCCCTTAGCTCGCGGCATGAGCACGCCCATGATCGTGGGATGGCACGATCCAGTAGTGGGGGCTGTTCTTGATCCGTTTTTCCCGTTCAGCAAGTGAATAAGAAGCAGAAAAGCAGCAGAGTTTTGCGCTGCACAAAACAGAGTCTCTCGCGTGAGGTATTCGCCATTAACAACGCTTCGAGCTCGCAGATAACAATTGGCATCAGAGTCATTTTTCGGTCCAGGGAATGGCCGGGGACGACTCCGGCAACAAGTCGCCATCGACGCCGCGCGCAAAGGTCTCCGACGGCTCAGAGCTAGTCGTGGCAGAGAGATCCATGGCGCGGGTGGTGCGCGACACCGGCGGCGCGGCGTGGCCGCAGCTGACAAGGACCAACTACACCGACTGGGCCGTCCTCATGCAGGTCATGATGGAGGGGCGGCACCTATGGGACGCCGTGGTGACGGGCACGGCGGAGCGCAGCGACGATCGGCTCGCGCTCGAGGCCATCCTACGAGGAGTGCCACCGGAGATGGGACCCACGCTCGCCGGCAAGGCCACAGCGAAGGAGGCGTGGGAGTCCGTCAAGACGATGCGCCTCGGTGTGGCCCGCGTCCGCGAGGCAAAGCTCGCGACTCTCTCAAAGCAGTACAACGACATCCGCTTCACCGACGGCGAGACGATCGACGACTTCGCCATGAGGATCACGAACATGGTGGCCCAGATGGCGCAGCTTGGGGAGACCGTTCTGGAGAAGCGTGTCGTCCGCAAGTTCCTCTCTGTCGTCCCGAAGAGGTACTCCCAGATCGCTTTGTCAATCGAGACACTCGTTGATTTGGACACACTCTCCGTCGAGGAGCTCACCGGATGGCTGAGAGCCGCTGAGGAGCGGTACGATCTCGACCAGGTGGATTCAGGCGTGGGTCGGCTCATGTTCATGGTGGAGGAGTGGCTCGCGCGCATGAAGCGCAACGAGAATGACGGGTCCGGAGGCAGCGGATCCGGCGCGGGTCGCGGTGGTGGACGCCGCGGGCGTGGCCGCGGACACGGTGGCGGACGCGGCACCGGCAGCCGGGCGAAGCCCACAGATCAGTGCCGTCACTGTAAAAAGTACGGGCACTGGGCGCGGGAGTGCAAGATGCGCCTCCGCGAGGAGCGGGAGGAGGCGAACCTGGCCGAACAAGGTGGGCGTGGCGCGGACGGGCACGACGACGATCCGACACTCCTGATGGCGGTGATCGCCGCGACCCCGACACAGAGCACCAGGGAGCATGTCATGCTCAACGAGGAGCGGGCAGAGGCAAACCTGGGCACCGAGGAGGCGCCGTGCGACGGCCGTTGGTTCCTGGACACCGGCGCGTCCAACCACATGACCGGCGATCGATCGGCGTTCGCTGAACTGGATGAGGGCGTCACCGGCAGCGTCAGGTTCGGGGATGGCTCCAGCGTGACTATTCGCGGCCGCGGCACGGTCACGTTCACTGTGCGCAGCGGTGACCACCGTGCCCTCACCGATGTCTACTTCATCCCGCGCCTCAAGACGAGCATCATCAGCCTCGGGCAATTGGACGAGCACGGGTGCACTATGGAGATTCATGGCGGCGTCCTGACGCTGTACGACCGTCGCCAGAATGAACTCGCTCAGGTACGCCGAAATGGCAGACGTCTGTATGTTGTGCGTCTGGATATAGCGCATCCTATTTGCCTGGCAGCACACGGCGGGGACGAGGCATGGAAGTGGCATGCCAGGTTCGGTCACCTGCATTTCGACGCGCTCCGGCGCATGGGGCGCGCTGACATGGTGCGCGGGATGCCGCTGGTGGATCACGCCGGGCAGATCTGCGACGCGTGCCTGGTGGGGAAGCAACGGCGTGCTCCGTTTCCCTCTCAGGCACAGTATCGAGCGACAGGGACGCTCGAGCTGGTCCACGCCGACCTGTGCGGGCCTATTGCTCCAGCTACTCCTGGCGGCAAGCGCTACTTCATGCTCGTCGTGGACGATCATAGCCGCTATATGTGGGCTATGATGCTGCCGGCAAAGGACGTTGCCGCGGCCAGCATCAAGCAGTTCGTTGCCACGGCAGAGGCGGAGCAGGGTGCACGTCTGCGCGTGTTCCGGACGGACCGGGGCGGCGAGTTCACATCCTGCGCACTCGGCGAGTACTTCACGGAACAAGGTGTATAGAGGCACTTGATGTCGCCCTACTCGCCGCAGCAGAACGGCGTGGTGGAACGGCGTAATCAGACCGTCGTTGGCATGGCGAGGAGCATGCTCAAGGCAAAGAACATGCCGAGCTGGTTTTGGGGGGAGGCCGTGGCGACTGCGGTGTTCATCCTCAACCGATCCTACACCCGCAGCGTCGATGGCAAAACCCCGTACGAGGTGTGGTACGGCAAGAAACCTGCCGTGCATTTCCTGCGCACCTTCGGCTGCGTCGCCTACGTCAAGAACACGCGCCCCGGGCTGAAGAAGCTCGACGACCGCAGCACCAAGATGGTCTTCATCGGCTATGAAGCGGGCTCGAAGGCGTACAGGGTGTACGATCCATTGACCAAGCGCGTGTACGCGTCACGGGATGTGGTGTTCGACGAGGGCACAAGCTGGGACTGGAGCGCCACGGGCGAGCACACGACGGAGCCATTTGCCGTGCATCACGAGCTCCCTCTGCCCACTGGAGGGTGGAGCATGAACGCCGCTGCTGGCGACTCGAGTGGGGACCAAGAAGGAGGCCACGACCCCGTGGTGAACCCACCAGCCACGCCCACCAGCGGGAGCGTGGGCGGGTCGCCCGCCACGCCCCAGAGCGCGGCCGCGTCGAGCTCTCCAGGGACACCGTGGACCGGCGCATCCACGGCCTCTTCGGAAAGGTCCGGCGGCGGGGCGTCTCCGGACGAGGAGCCAGGGGCGGTCGAGTTCGTCACGCCACCCGCGACACGGTACGACTCGTATGATGCCGATGACGATCCGTTCGCGGGGCATTGCTTCCGCCGTCTTGCAGACGTGTACGGGAGTGCGGGTGGGTCGACTGCGGCTGAAGAACGCTTTCTGCTGGCCGAGGAAGAGCCGGCTACGTTTGCTAAAGCTGCGCCCCACGAGAGCTGGCGAAGCGCGATGCTGGAGGAGCTGGCATCCATCGAAGAAAATGGCACCTGGACGCTCACCGATCTGCCTGCAGGTCACACTGCCATTGGCCTCAAGTGGGTATTTAAGTAGAAGAAAGATGCCAGGGGTTTTGTACAGAAGGAGGGCATGGACTATGACGACGCGTTCGCCCCCGTGGCCAGGCTGGACCCCGTGCGCGTCATGGTCGCCACGGCGGCACAGCGTGGCTGGGAGCTGCACCACCTCGACGTCAAATCGGCTTTTCTCAACGGCGAGCTCAAAGAGGAGGTCTACGTCACGCAGCCACCCGGTTTCGCGCAGAAAGGCGAGGAGCACAAGGTGTTTCGTCTCCACAAGGCACTCTACGGGTTGCGACAGGCGCCACGAGCTTGGAACGCCAAACTTGACTGCACGATGCGGGAACTTGGGTTCACAAGCTGCCCGTCAGAGCATGCTCTATATGCACGGGGCGAGGGGCAAGCACGGCTCCTGGTTGGAGTTTACGTTGACGATCTCGTGGTCACCGGAGCCGACGCCGAGGCGATTCACAACTTCAAAGCAGAGATGATGGCCAGGTTTCGCATGAGTGATCTTGGTCTGCTCAGCTTCTATCTTGGTATAGAAGTGAAGCAGGGCGCTGGTGGGATCATCCTGTCATAGGCGGCGTACGCGGGTGAGCTCTTGGAGCGGGCAGGCATGGCGGAATGCAATCCGGTGCACGTGCCCATGGAACCGCGTTTGAAGCTCAGCAAGGAGGGGCCAGAACCGCGTGTGGACGCCACGGAGTATCGCAGCATCATCGGAGGACTCCGCTACCTCACCCACACGCGGCCCGACATCACCTTCGCCGTGGGATACTTGAGCCGTTTCATGGAAACACCAACCACGGCGCATCTGGCCGCCGTCAAGCACCTCCTGCGGTACATCGCTGGCACCCGCAGGCACGGGTGTAAGTACACAAAGGGGGGCGATGGAGGACTCGTGGGCTACAGTGACTCGGACATGGCCGGCGACATTGACGATCGCAAGAGCACATCCGGCAACATCTTCTTCCTTGGAGGAGCGCCGATCACTTGGCAATCTCAGAAACAGAAGATCGTCGCGCTGTCTTCGTGCGAAGCTGAGTACGTGGCGGCAACGACGGCAGCTTGCCAGGGCATCTGGCTGTGCAGGCTCGAGGGGGAGCTGCTCATGGAGAAGGCCAGCGCCATCACCATCTTCGTCGACAACAGGTTGGCCATCCAGCTATGCAAGAACCCCGTCTTCCACGACCGAAGCAAACACATCGATGTTCGGTACCACTTCATTCGGAAGTGCGTGGAGGAGGGAAAGATCAGGGTCGAGCACATCGCCATCGGCGATCAGCTCGCAGACATTTTCACAAAAGCACTTGGGCGCACGCGGTTCCTGGAGCTGCGCGCACGTATCGGCATGGTCGAGGTTTAGGCTCTCTGTCACGACTAGCTTAGGGGGAGATAGGGGGAGATTGTTATCAAATAATCTAGCGTGACAGGCTACTAGGGCCGGGGATTTCTGAAGTTCAGTAGAGCTGTAGCAGCAGTGTTAGTTGTTTCAGTTTCGTCAGATAACGCTTTTCTAGTTTTCAGTTAGATAGCACCTGAGGACGCGGCATGTGCGATCCCGAGGCCCTTAGCTCGCGGCATGAGCACGCCCATGATCGTGGGATGGCACGATCCAGTAGTGGGGGCTGTTCTTGATCCATTTTTCCCGTTCAGCAAGTGAATAAGAAGAAGCAGAAAAGCAGCAGAGTTTTGCGCTTCACAAAACAGAGTCTCTCGCGTGAGGTATTCGCCATTAACAGCGCTTCGAGCTCGCAGATAACACGCCCCGCGTCCCGGCAGGGTCCGGCGGGTGACAAGCTTGCGGGTGCAACGAGACAACGACCGCGGCAAGGCGCTTGCCGCGACAAAGCCACCACTCTGCGCCCACGCTCCAGCGCATCCGACGACGTGTCGCCCCAAGATCGTTCCTGGTGCACGTGTCGGGCGGCTGTGCAGCCAAGCGGTGCGAGGTGACAAGTGGAGATGACGAGAAGGCCATCATGGCGATCGGTGGCGTCCTTAACGGTCGTTTTCTGCACTGTTTGGGCGACCGGACGGGCATTAAATGCCCTTGTCCCCTGCCGTCAGAATTAGGTAGGGGGCACTATAGAGGGCGGTTGTACCAACCCCTCTTTTTACTTTTTTACTCCTCTCTGCGTTGCCACCTGTCGGTGACCCCTTTAGCCTATAAAAAGGAGGCCCATGTGCACGTAGAGGGGGTTCGACTGATTCAAAACTACAACACACCCACGCTCTCGAGCAAGAACAGAATATAGACACTAAGCAGCAGTAGGAGTTTTATCTCTCCGGAGAGCTCCGAAGCTGGGTAAAATCCCTCGCGTGTATCACCTTGATCTGCTCTTCGTGCGCCCTCCGCTCCCCGCTGAACCAAAAAGGGGCCCTGCCCCATAGGTGCTCGTTTCCCACGACACCTTTGGCGCGCCAGGTAGGGGGCGTCGAGGTTGTGCGAACCTGATCCGGTCTTCGCGCGCACTACATCAACGTCTTCATCGACATGCCACCGAAGAGGAAGACTTCGGAGGTGGCCGCTCCGTCCACCTCGATCCCGCCGCCGCCGGAGCAAACGGGCGGTGGGGTAGACGCCGGCGGAGGAACGGGCGCCGACGGGGGGACTCACATCGTCACCAGATCCAAGGACAAAGCCCCGCAAACTTCAGCGTCCGTACATGCGCCGCGCCCCTCTCAGGAGGCGCGGGATCGACAACGCCATGGTGCCCCTGGCACCGTGCTCGCGTTGGAGCAAGGCCAAGCCGGCGGATTGCAGGACGCTCAAGGCCAACATACACGTCAACACGTTGGTGCGAGCGCGGCACGGTCGCCTGGATGAGATGTTGCTCCTTCTAACGCTGTTAGAAGTTTGAGCATATCCCGCTCCTCGCATCGTTCGCCCCTACTGCCGAAAACCCCGGAAGAAGCGTTGGCCCGAGCCCAACTGCTACTAGACTACCCTCCAGCACCGGACAAGATCGACGACTGGAGGATGACCATCCAGGGCCTCATCAGCTTCGCCAACGCCGACAAGCCCCGGCAGCCAAGCACATCGAAGCCGCGGCAAGACGCCCAGGTGGAGGCGGGAGGCGACAAGACTCGCGGGGGTGCCACCACCGTGCACTCCCCACCCCGAAGGCCAAGATCACCGACTCGCCGGGCCAACCTCGACACCGACTCCACCGCGTCGTCGGACCCGCGAGCCCGTCGCGATCAACGCCAAGTTCTCCAAGAACGACAACAAGAAGACGGTCGTACTCGCATCGAGCGTCGAAGAGAAGCGCGGCATCAGTCAGACCAGCGCGCTGGGCCCACTGTTGATATGCATGCGCCAGGGGAACCGGGCGACCTGCCGTACGCGGTAGGTTGCCCTGCGTTCACTCGTGAGCTGCGGCAGGTTCAGTGGCCCAGTACCAAGAACTTCAAGCCAGACGTGCCCGAGAAGTACGATGGCAGGATACATCTGTCGGAGTTCCTCAGCGTCTACACCATCGCGGTGCAGGCTGCCGGGGGGCGCGACGAGAAGATCCTCGCCAACTACTTCCCGCTGGTGCTCAAGCCCAACGTCAGATCTTGGCTCATGCACTTGCCGGACAACTCCATCTCTTCGTGGGCGGACCTGTGCCATCAGTTTGTCGGCGCCTTCACGGGCGGCCACAAGCCCCATGGCTAGGAGAGCGATCTTCATCTGCTCGCCCAGAAAGAAGGAGAACCCCTGCGCAAATACATACAGAGATTCAGCCAGGTGCAGCGCAACATCCCAGACGTCCACCCTGCTGCGGTTATCAGCGTGTTCCATCAGAACGTCCGTAACCGCAGGATGAGGGAGGAGATGGCGATGTGCAAAATCAGAGATGTCAGCGAGCTATATGCTCTGGCCGACAAGTGTGCACGTGCTGAGGAGGGGAGGAAACTCCTCGGAGAGAATGCAGGAGCAGAAGGATCTGACAGTGAGGACACCCCTCCGGCAAAGAAGAACCGGAGGCGGAATAATAGAAAGAGGAAGGCTAAGGATGTGCTAGTTGTCGAGCAGTCCGACAACGGAGGTGGCGCCGAGAAGGCCAAAGCTGGTGACTCCGGCGAGGCTGTGGTGGCCGCCGACAAGCAGGACGGCTCCGGCAAGCAGTACTGCAAGATCCATCGTACCAAGGGCCATGACCTCCAGGCCTGCAAGAAGGTTGAGCAGCTTGTTGAGCTACAGAAAGCTGAATACGAGCGCCGCAACAAGGAGAAGGCCCAGGAAGGTGGCGGAGGATCCGGCAAAAAGCGTCCCGCCCGGGGAGGGCGCCGCGGCAAGGCCAAGCAGCGGCAAGGAGATAGGCCTCCCCGCGGCCGCGACAAAGACGAAGACGAAGACGAAGATGATGAGATAGATGAGGATGAGACCGATGAGCAGGAGTTTCAGAAAGCGACAGAGGTTTTGTGCGTTGACGGCGGTGCTTCTCTGCACACCTCGCACCGCCAACTCAAACGGTGGGTGCGGGAGGTAAATGCAGCAGAACCGTCAGTCGAATCGCGCAAGCCCCTAAAGTGGTCCAGCACGCCCATCATCTTTGATGTCGAGGATCACCCTGATCGCATAACTGCGGTCGGGTGCTTGCCGATGTTGGTTTCGCCAACCATTCGCAACCTCAAGGTCACAAAGATGCTGGTTGACGGCGGGGCCGGCTTGAATCTGATCTCCTCCACAGTGCTCAAGAAGCTCCAGATCCCCGACAGCGAGCTCGAAGAGACTGGTACCTTTCAAGGAATTAATCCTGGAAGGAGCAAGCCGAAGGGGAAGATCACACTGCTAGTAACGTTTGGCAGCGAGCTCAACTTCAGGACAGAGAGAGTCACATTTGACGTTGCTGATTACCCATTGCCCTACAATGGGATACTCGGCCGACCAGCGCTTGCCAAGTTCATGGCAGCCTCTCACTATGCCTACAATCTACTCAAGATGCCCAGTCCGATAAGTGTCATTTCTGTCCATGGCGACAAGAAATATGCACTTATCTGTACCGATAAGATCTACCGGGAAGCAGCAGCCGCAGTAGAACGCAAACCACTTGCCGCTGAAGCTCCCGGGGGAAGAAGAAGACCAAGTCCGGCAAGAGTAGCTCTGATGCCCACTCCGGCAAGCGCACCTCTTCGGAGTGCTACGCTACCGTCGAGGACGCTCCATCAAGCTCCACCGGCAAGTGCAAGAAGGCGAAGACAGCTTCACCGAAAACCAAGAAAGTGGCCGCGAAGGAGGATGGCGCTGGTGGTACCTTCACCATCAGTGCCACGCTTGACCCTAAATAGGAAAGCGCGCTCGTTGCTTTCCTGCGGGCGAATGTCGACGTGTTTGCATGGCAACCGTCTGACATCCCCGGTGTTCCCAGGAAAGTGATTGAGCACCACCTTGCCGTTTGTCCTCATGCGCGGCCCGTCAAGCAGAGAGTTAGGAAGCAAGCGGTGGAACGCTAAGAGTTCATTGCAGAAGAGATCAAGAAGTTGGAAGCAGCAGGCCTTGTCCGAGGGGTACTCCATCCAACATGGTTAGCCAATCCAGTAGTCGTGCGCAAGGCGAACGGGAAATGGAGGCTTTGTATTGACTTCACTGATGTTAATAAAGCTTGTCCCAAGGATCCATTTCCCTTGCCGCGCATTGACCAGATTGTCGACTCCACGGCAGGATGTGATCTGCTTTCATTCCTTGATGCATACTCAGGATATCATCAGATCTTCATGGCAGAAGAGGATGAAGAGAAGACCGCATTCATTACTCCATGTGGCACGTACTGCTTTGTACGGATGCCTTTCGGACTAAAGAATGCTGGTTCGACGTTTGCAAGAGTAGTCAGTCATGCTTTTGAGACACACCTGCACAGAAATGTAGAAGCTTACATGGGTGATATAGTAGTCAAGAGCAAAGACAGAGCTACTTTGATCCAAGATTTGGACGAGACTTTTGCAAATCTGCGCAAGATCAATCTCAAATTGAACCCCGAGAAGTGCGTATTTGGAGTTCCTTCCGGCAAGCTTCTCGGGTTCTTTGTGTCCTAGAGGGGGATTGAAGCCAATCCCGACAAGATCAAGGCCATTGAGAATATCGAAGCACCGAAGCGCGTCAAGGATGTGCGAAGGCTTGCCGGCTGTGTAGCTGCGCTCAGTAGGTTCATCTCTAAGTCCGCAGAGCGCGCCCTGCCGTTTTTCAAAATTTTGAAAAAGGCAGGTCCAATGAAATGGACTCCGGAAGCGGAGGCCGCGCTCCAGGATTTGAAGAGATACCTGTCCACCACTCCAACACTTGTCGCACCTAAGCCACAAGAAAAGTTGCTGCTATACCTAGCGGCAACCAATCAAGTGGTTAGTGCTGCGTTAGTGGCGGAGAGGGAGGCGGATGATGAGCCAGTGGCCGCGGCAAGCGCATCCAGCGACAAGCAGGGGGCTCCTCCAGCAAGCTCTGGTCCCGACAAGGGTGAATCAGCACAGCCACAAGAAGAGAAACAAAAGAAGATGGTGCAGCGCCCAGTTTATTTTGTCAGTTCCCTTCTGCAGGGGGCTAGATCAAGGTACTCTGGAGTGCAGAAGTTGCTTTTTGGCCTTCTCATGGCCTCAAGGAAGCTGCGCCATTACTTTCAAGCACATGACATCACAGTTGTCACTCGCTTCCCGTTGAAGAGGATATTGCAGAATCCAGAAGCAACAGGCAGGATTGTCAAGTGGGCATTGGAATTGTCAAGCTTTGGCCTCAAGTTTGAGAGTACCTCAACTATCCAGTGCCGAGCATTGGCAGAATTTATAGCAGAATGGACGCCAACACCTGATGAAGAAACTTCGGAGACGAGCATTCCCGTCAGAGAGGCAAGCAAAGAATGGATCATGTACTTTGACGGTGCCTTCTCGCTGCAAGGCGCCGGTGCGGGTGTGTTGCTTGTCGCACCCACCGGAGAGCACCTCAAGTACGTGGTCCAGATGCACTTTCCCAAGGAGCAAGCAACAAACAATACTGCAGAATATGAAGGCTTGCTTGCTGGACTCAGAATCACAGCAGAGCTTGGGATCAAGAAGCTCATTGTCAGGGGAGACTCACAGCTTGTCGTCCGTCAAGTCAACAAGGATTATCAGAGTCCGTTGATGGAAGCTTACATTGATGAAGTAAGAAAGCTAGAAGAGCATTTTGACGGCCTGCAGATGGAACACGTTCCGAGAGCTCAGAACGACATTGCAGATGGCCTGTCAAAATGCGCCGCACTCAAGTTGCCTGTGGAACCAGGGATTTTTGTGCTCAAGCTGACTCAACCATCTGTGACACCATCAACTGGACAGAGCAAGAAGAGGAAGTTGATTACTGGCAACTACTTTCCGGCAGAGCTCTCCGAAGCCGCCGCCAAGAAGGTCCCCAAGATCAACACAAAGATTGCTGAGGAGCAGTCTGCTCCGATAAGCCCTAGGGTTTGTTTCGTTGAAGCAGACGCTCCCGACAAGTTGTGTCCCGACACGCTTGTCGGGGAGCATCACGCTCCGGCTGAGTCGCAGATTTTTGCCGTGGAAGCAGATGTTCCCGCAGCAGCATTTGCGCCTTTAGTCCTTGTCGTTGAGCCACAAGCTCCGGCATGGGCACAGCAGATCGTCCATTTCCTTCAAACAGGAGAACTTCCCGAAGAGCAAGAAGAAGCGGAACGAGTAGCCCGGCAATCAAGTATGTACTAGTTTGTCGATGACATACTGTACGGAAGAAGATTCAACGGAGTGAAATTGAAGTGTATTCAACGGGAAGAAGGACAAGAGCTGTTGGCGGAGATACATGGAGGCATATGTGGACACCACATTGGCGCAAGAGCACTTGCCGGCAAAGCGTTCCGGCAAGGGTTCTTCTGGCCGACAGCCCTCCAGGATGCAACTGCACAAGTAACCAAGTGTGAAGCCTGCCAGTTCCACTCCAAACAAATACATCAACCAGCTCAAGCTCTCCAGACAATCCCTTTATCCTGGCCATTCTCGGTCTGGGGGCTCAACATCCTCGGCCCCTTCCCCCGAGCTGTCGGGGGCTTCGAGTACGTGTACGTGGCAATCGACAAGTTCACGAAGTGGCCGGAGGTGGAAGCAGTGAGGAAGGTGACAGCACAGTCAGCAGTCAAGTTCTTCAGGTCAATTGTTTGCCGTTTCGGAGTCCCTAACCGGATCATCACCGACAATGGCACACAGTTCACGAGCCGCACCTTCATGCAGTACGTCCAAGATCTTGGAGCCAAGATCTGCTTCGCTTCTGTTGCTCACCCGAGAAGCAATGGTCAAGCAGAGAGGGCGAACGCTGAAGTGCTGCGCGGGATCAAGACCAGAACTTTCGACAGGCTGCACAAGTGCGGAAGAAACTGGATCGAGGAGCTTCCGGTGGTTCTTTGGTCGATCAGGACGACGCCAAATCGAGCCACCGGCCAGACACCTTTTGCTCTAGTCTACGAAGCAGAGGCAGTTTTCCCCATGGAACTCGTATACGGATCGCCTCGAGTGCTCGCTTATGATGAGCTTGAGCAAGAGCAGCTGCGGCAAGATGACGCGTTGCTCCTCGAGGAGGATCGTCTTCAGGCTGCTGTACGAGCTGCTCGCTACCAGCAAGCTTTGCGCCGCTACCATAGCCGCAAAGTTAATGCCAGAAGTCTCGAGGAAGGCGACCTTGTTCTTCGGCGCGTTCAGTCCGCCAAGAATTCCAACAAGTTGACGCCGAAGTGGGAAGGCCCTTATCGGGTGAAGCGAGTCACTAGGCCCGCTGCCGGTGTCAAAACCGGCGGATCTCGGGTAGGGGGTCCCGAACTGTGCGTCTAGGTGGATGGTAACAGGAGACGAGGGACACGATGTTTTTACCCAGGTTCGGGCCCTCTCGATGGAGGTAAAACCCTATGTCCTGCTTGATTAATATTGATGATATGGGTAGTACAAGAGTAGATCTACCACGAGATCAAGGAGGCTAAACCCTAGAAGCTAGCCTATGGTATGATTGTTGTAATGTATGTTGTCCTACGGACTAAAGCCCTCCGGTTTATATAGACACCGGAGAGGGCTAGGGTTACGCAGAGTCGGTTACAATGGTAGGAGATCTACATATCCGTATTGCCAAGCTTGCCTTCCACGCCAAGGAAAGTACCATCCGGACACGAGCCGGAGTCTTCAATCTTGTATCTTCATAGTCTTGGAGTCTGGCGGATAATGATAGTCCGGCTGTCCGGACACCCCCTAGTCCAGGACTCCCTCAGTAGCCCCTGAACCAGTCTTCAATGACGATAAGTCCGGCGTGCACAATGTTCGGCATTGCAAGGCGGGTTCCTCCCTTGAATAATCCAGAGAAGATCATGAACACCAGGATAGTGTCCGGCTCTGCAAAATAAATTCCACATTCCACCGTAGAGAGAATAAAATGTACACTTAGTTCAATCTGCTGACGTATTATGCGGCGTGACATCACACCGCCACCAGGCCTTTGTTTGAATTACTATACCACCTCAGCACGTTTAGCGAAGCGGTTTCCTTGGCACGTCTTGTCGAAGCAGAGATCGTGTTCCCCTTATTCCGGGATTCTCATCAATACGTGCGTGGGTAACCCAACCGCTCCCATCGCCATGCCTCCTCTATCGAAGGGGAATCCCAAACGGTCATGGAGACGGCCCTTGGTATTTCTTCCCCTTTATAAGAGGACCAAGGCTCGCCATTATTCTTCAATCTCGCATCGAATCTCTTCCGCGCTCCCAGTTCCAACACCCAGAGCCTCAGATTCGAGCGCTTCGGATCCTCAATCATGTCCGGCTCCGACCTCCAGGGCCGGTGGATGCCCTCCTCCGTCACGGAGGAGGACATATTGAAGTTGCGTGAGGCCAAGTACCTGGCCTACGAGGTTTCGCACAGGTTGCCTGCCCAAGGGCAGGCTGTGCCAGCCCCCGAGCCCGGTGAATATGTCGTTTTCGTATCCCACCTTCGTCGGGGTTTAGGCTTCCCGACGGATCCCTTCGTGAGGGGGCTCCTGTTCTACTATGGGCTGGACTTTCACGACTTGGCTCCGGAGTCCATCCTCCATATCTCCGCATTCATTATCGTTTGCGAAGCCTTCCTCCGCGTCATTCCCCACTTCGGCCTATGGCGGAAGACCTTCAAGGTGGAGCCGAAGATGATCGGGGGGCGTCAAGCGGAGTGCGGCGGGGCGACCATAAGCAAAAAGGTCGATGCCCCATGGCCCGAGGGTTCCTTCCAAGAGGAACTTGGACTGTGGCAGCAGGAGTGGTTCTATATCACCGCTCCAAGGGGCAGCAGGCAAAAGCCGCCACCCTTATTCCGCCCGGGACCTCCACGCCAACTGATGTCGTGGGTCAACCAAGGGCTCAATTGGGGGCCGTCTGAAGACGTGCCTTCACTGCAGGGCCGGATTTGAGATCTCCAAGCGAGGGAGATCGACCTGATCAAGGTGATGCAGGTTATGCTAATCAGGCATCTTCTGCCCTGCAAACACCGTCCTCTCCATCTATGGGAGTTCAACCTGGAGGGACCTCAGATTCTCCAAAACTTCATGGGTGCGACACCCGTGGAGATGTACAAGTTGTTCTTCGGACCGCAGGTGGCGTGTCCGAATTTAGCCGAGGATGCAGGCCTAAGCCGCGATCGCCCGGATACTCAGGTATGTAGCTCAGAGTCCAGACATTCTGTTTATGTGCCTTTCTAGAGTTCGCCTCCTAACCCTTTGTTCTTTACAAGAATGGGTGGCGCGATCAAAGCTGATAAGGTGTCCGGCCCCCCTCCCAGAGACCGCACTGGAGCCCGTGCTGGTCAGAATGTTGGAGGTTGCGCCCATAGAAGGGGGCGACGGGGAAAACAGAGGAGCTAATATTTCGCCCAAAGGGGCGACTGAAGAGGGGGGAACCAAGAACCCCTCCCTTTAGGGGGAGAAGAGGACCGCCTCCGAAGATCCGGAGGCCAAAGCCCCTAAGCGTGGGAAGAGATCTTCCCCGGGGGGTTCGGCGCCCGGAAAGAATCCGGACGCACAATCATCATCAAAGGATCGGCCCTCCAGCGAGCCGTGAGTATGAAAGAGGGAGTCAATCAGTAAGGAAATACCTTCATTTGTTCTTCTGTAGGTAACCGAAATATTTATATTGCAGTTCGGATCTGCAGCCTTCTCAGATGAGTTCATCTTCGGGGGACCTTCTTCCGGAGATGATGGAGAGCGATACGCCTCCGTCCGCAATGCCGCCAGATGAGGCAGGCGAACCCGAAGTGTCATCACGGAGGGTATCCCCGAGTCCGGAGGGGCCAGAGAGTTCGGCACCTACTAGTGTCCAGCCGGGAGAACTGAAGAATCTACTTGAGAGGGCGTCCATTTCAGAGGATCACCATGCGTTAATGCGTATGGTGATTGGAAGGATTTCGTTCGCTGAGAGCGAATTGCGTAATGCCGCCATGAGTTTACTGGCGGGATTTGAGGTATGCGAGAATGACGCACCCCTTTGTCTTTTAACAGTTTTGCATATAAAAAATGCGCCCTGTATAGATAGTAGCCCCTGAGACTCGGTAGGTTGTCGAAAACGACAGTGTACCGAGGATCGAAATCTAAAGGAATGAATTCCGTCGGTCCTATGCAGGTGGCGGATAGTCCGGGGGCTAACCGGACTAGTGAGTTTTCCGAGTTAAATCGGCAATTTGACTTGGCAGATGCGGACATCGCACTTGTCAACAGGCGACTTGACGAGTCGCAAGGTAAAAGAGTTCTCCGCAGTCGCTTTATTAAGGGGGTCGAAGCCCTCCTTTGATAAATTATATGCTGTTTGTACAGACGGTGCTGTTGCTGTGGAGGGCCTTCGGGCCGAACTTGCTCGAGCTAAGGGGCAAGCCCGAAGGAGTGAAGTGGCTGCCTCGAGGGCGGCCGAGGAGTTGAAAGCCGAAAAGGCTGCGCACTGCCTAAGCAGGGCCGAGGTGGCCGAATTGGCCATGAAAGTAAAGGATGCTGCCGACCGAATTGAGGCTCTTAAAAAGGAGCGCTTATCGGAGCGGGAAGACCTGAAGAAGGCCACCGCCGAAGCCAAGGATGCCCGCTCTGCAATGCAGGCTATGAAGGAGGAACTGCGCCAGGCCGGAGAGATCGTGGCTGGCAAGCCTTTTCTGCTGTGTCGCCGGTTTATGGATGGAAAGTATGCTCAATTTGAGCGGCTGTGGAGTCCGGAGGATCCGTATATGGACTTAGCTGCAAGTGCGGCCGATGCCATTAAGCACTTCCGGAGCCAGAAGGATCACGAGACGGAAGAGCTATATTGGTCTCAATTCCATAGTCCGGATCGCCCACTTCCGTTGACAGACCGGTTGGCCGAATGGGCCGAGCTAAATAGATTGTCCGGACTTGCCATGACTGACATCGTGGCCCATGTCTGGCCAGAGAGGTCCAAGGCGACGAGCTACTTTGGCTTACTACAGCAATTCCTTGGAGTGGTGCCGCATATAAAGGAGATGATGCGGTCGGGCTGCATAGAGGGCGCGCGGATGGCTCTTGCCCGTGTGAAGGCGCATTGTCCAGAGATGGACGCCACCGCTGTTGCTTCCCAGGGTTCGGATGAAGACCGGCTCCCTGCCGAGCACTATTTCGGGGAAGTTATGTGTGGCGCTCGTGTAATAGAGTCGCAGTGCTCGAAGAATGTAACGTTCAAATGAACGCATTAGCTTGTAAATCGATGCTTATATTATAACTGCTTTTTATACTTGTGCGTCCAAGTAGTAAAACTTCTCCTGTGCGGCCGTTTACGTATACTTGTGTATAACTTGAAAGATGGCAGTCTTCGGCTTCAGCCCCCATGCACAAGGTGCTGGGGTGTTCGCAAAAATAGCGCGTTTTCACACTTAATCCGACGTCTCGGTCCTGTTATAAGGAGGTGGTAGCATAGAGAACGAGGCAATCCGGACTATAATGCTTTATCACTTTCACTTAGCCAGTGGAGCTCGAGGGTGGGGCTACGATATAGCCCCTGGTGGCATCGCCCTTCTCCGAAGTCGGAGCGCGTGTGCCTGACCGGGAAACGGCCCTTCGTCAAAGCGGGGAATTCTAAACATTCCGATAGTCGATCGAGTGGCTGACCAGTCTCTCGCTGTATCATGACAGTCAGTTTTCGGCTTTCTCTACTGAGGTGCTCGCCCAGCCGAACTGGGGCACAATCGCAGTAGTTCTCCTGGTGCCGCGTTAGCCGATGATACGGAACGTAAGGCAGCAAAACACAGGAGCCGGGCAAACCCAACATTTGACCAAAGACATGATTCGGAGCTGATGCATATAATGCCTAACTCGAGACGCCGAACACTCCCTAAGGTGTTCGGTCTTTATAATAATGGGCAGAACGATGCCCTAAGCCCCTAGTGTCCAGGTACGGGCATGGTCTTCTGACGCGGCCGATGCCAAAACGTCAGGCTCCTCTTTGGCTATAGGAAGAAACCAAGGGAGAATAACAACAAGAGACAGTAAAAAAGGTTTACGCAGGGTCGTAATCTGAAAAGAATCCTCACAACGGGTCCCTACTGCACGTCTGCGCCTATGTCTCCGTTGCGCCGTTATCCTGGACGGGTATGCACGTTGTTCATCTGTAAAAAGAGAGGAACGTTTAGTTTTAAAAACAGTTTGTGCGAAAAATATTAGAAATATAAATAATTAAAGCGGGGTTTGTATGAACCCGTGGTTATTTGTGCGCGCAGCCCCCTGTGAAGGGGTATGCGGCTAGGGAGCCCCTAGCCCACTGACGCCGGATTCGTCTATCCAAGTCCGGGGTCTTTAAGTGACCCTCGCACTAAGATTACGCCACGCGGTCCGGGCATCTTGAGTGTAAGAGACGCGTAATGCTGTATGGCGTTGAAGCGGACAAAAGCCTTTCGTCCCAAGAGTGCTTGATATTCACTTTCAAATGGAACGATGTGAAAAATTAATTTTTCGCGTCGAGAATTGTTCGGCGATCCGAACACGACTTCTAGTAATATGGAGCCTGTGCACTTGGCGTAATGGCCTGGCATCACTCCTTTGAAGGAAGTGCGGATGTGTCGAATTTTGGAAGGGTCTATCCCCATCCTACGGATTGTGTTTGAATATAGCAGGTTTAAGTCACTGCCTCCGTCCATTAGGACGTTAGTAAATTGCAATCCGTCTATTATGGGATTCAATATCAGGGGAGTCCATCCCGCATTTCGAACGCTTCTGGAATAGTCCAGGTGGTCGAAGGTGATTGGTTTTGATATCCAGTCTCTATGGTCTGCTGGGTTGGACCGCGCGAAGCTCTTTTTAGAAAGTGCCGCACTATTTTTCCGTATTATCACATGAAGTGAGTTTACTGCTTTGACCCCTTGTGGGAAAGTCTTTTGTTTTCCGGTGCTCTGCTGGTGGGGTTTATCTTCTTCGCTTGACGCGTCGAGCCCCTTGTGTTCGGCATTTAGTCGGCCGGACTGTTTAAAAACCCAACAATCCCTGTGGGTGTGATTTGCAGGCCTTCCGGGGGTACTGTGGATTTGGCATATCCGACCCAAAATTTTGTTTAAGTTGGACAATTCGTCACTGTCATCCTTAAGAGGCTGTGTTTTATTATTGGGCCGCGAGCTTTTGAATCCGGCATTTACTGCCGCGCTCTTTGGGCTTTTCTCTTTATTCCGGCGCTGCTCTTTTCTGCGCCGTGATTTTCCGTTTCCATCTCTTATCTCTGATGTACTTGGGTCGCTGGTGCTGCATCGTGCTAGCCAGCTATCCTCGCCCGCACAGAAGCGGGTCATGAGGCTTGTTAGTGCGGACATTGTCCTCGGTTTCTCTTGACCGAGGTGCCTGGCGAGCCATTCATCTCGGACATTGTGCTTGAAAGCTGCTAAGGCTTCGGCATCCGGACAGTCGACTATTTGGTTCTTTTTTGTAAGGAACCTGTTCCAGAATTTCCGTGCTGACTCTCCGGGCTGTTGAGTTATATTACTTAGATCATCTGCATCCGGAGGACGGACATAAGTCCCTTGAAAATTTGCTCTAAACGCGTCCTCGAGCTCTTCCCAACTTCCAACAGAATTTCCTGGGAGGCTTTTAAGCCAATGACGGGCTGGCCCTTTGAGCTTGAGGGGTAGGTATTTTATAGCGTGGAGATCATCTCCTCTGGCCATATGTATATGTAGTATATAATCTTCTATCCAGACTCCAGGGTCTGTTGTTCCATCGTAGGCCTCTATGTTTATGGGTTTAAATCCTGCTGGGAATTCATGGTCCAGCACCTCGTCAGTGAAACATAGTGGGTGTGCGGCGCCCCTGTATTTGTGTGTGCCGCTATCATCGGACACTTGACGTGTTGCCTTGCTTCCTGGGGCCTTCTCCTTTGGCCCGTAGATGGATCTGGCTGGGCCATCTATCCTTCCAAGTTCGTTGGTTGGTTTATGTGTGGCGCCGCTGTCAGAATTTGGCCTATCGTCTGGCCGTCTATCCAGCCAGGCAGCCCCTTTATTTTTGGACGGTGGGGGCTCTACGGCCTCCTCGTCGAATTCTGGTAGCAGCTTGCGCTTCGGGTAGCTCTTTGATTGGTGGCCATTGCCGTACTTTTCTGCGGTTTTGAGCACTTTGCTCCATCTCATTCTGAGTGTGTCTTCCGCTGTTTTGAGCCTCCGTTTTTCTTTCTTCAGGCTTTTTGCAGTACTGACGAGTCTTTTCCGAAGGTTCTTGCTCTCCTTTGGGGTGTCTACCATATATATGTCATGTGACGAGGTAGTCCTCCCGTGCCTTATAGGCTCTGTTTCTTGTTCGTCTCCAGCATTGTCGTCTATTCCGTCAATGTCTTCGGAGTCAAGGTCTAGCATGTCGGTTAGATCGTCGACAGTGGCTACAAAGTGGGTGGTGGGTGGGCTCTGAATTTCTTCGTCGTCCATTCCCCAACCGTCCTGGCCATAGTCCGGCCAAGACTCTCCTGATAACGAGAGATGCTTTAGTGAATTCAAGATATCGCTGAAAGGCGGGCATTGGAAGATGTCCGCGGCGGTGAATTCCATAACCGGCGCCCAATCCGGGTCGATTGGCAGGGGCGCGGGAGGTTCGGAGTCCGGCAAGGAGTCCGGCGCCTCGGAGTCACGAGTTTCGCGGAGGACAAGATTAGTGTTCGGCTCCATCGCCGTGAATGTTGAAGCCCCCAGGGCGGCGCCTATCCACCGACCCTCGATCTGGGCGATCGGCTCCGGGCTAATGGCCGAAGCGGATCCGTGTGCGGCCACCAAGGCACTGTTCGGCGGCAGAGCTAGATCATGCCCATCGTCACAGTGCGGCGCGCTCGGCTGTGGCTCGAGTCCGTCGAGGATCAAGTCTCCGCGGACATCGGCCGTGAAGTTTAAGCTTCCAAATCTGACCTGACGGCCAGGGGCGTAGCTTTCGATCTGCTCCAGATGGCCAAGTGAATTGGCCCGCAGTGCGAAGCCGCCGAATACGAAGATCTGTCCGGGGAGAAAAGTCTCACCCTGGACAGCGTTGCTGGTTGAATATGCCATCAAGCCTATCGGTGACGACACAGAGGAACTCTCAATGAAAGCACCAATGTCGGTGTCAAAACCGGCGGATCTCGGGTAGGGGGTCCCGAACTGTGCGTCTAGGCGGATGGTAACAGGAGACGAGGGACACGATGTTTTTACCCAGGTTCAGGCCCTCTCGATGGAGGTAAAACCCTACGTCCTGCTTGATTAATATTGATGATATGGGTAGTACAAGAGTAGATCTACCACGAGATCAAGGAGGCTAAACCCTAGAAGCTAGCCTATGGTATGATTGTTGTAATGTATGTTGTCCTACGGACTAAAGCCCTCCGGTTTATATAGACACCGGAGAGGGCTAGGGTTACGCAGAGTCGGTTACAATGGTAGGAGATCTACATATCCGTATTGTCAAGCTTGCCTTCCACGCCAAGGAAAGTACCATCCGGACACGAGCCGGAGTCTTCAATCTTGTATCTTCGTAGTCTTGGAGTCCGGCGGATAATGATAGTCCGGCTGTCCGGACACCCACTAGTCCAGGACTCCCTCACCCGCGCTGTCCGCCTTGAGACCGAAGATGGCTTTTCGGTGAGCAACTCCTGGAACATCGAGCATCTTCGTAAGTTTTACCCGTAAGGCGCGATTGCCGGAACCCGTTCCGGCAACCACCTTTTGTACGAGTCTTGCCGCTGTTGCACGTAATCCTTTGTACAAAGCTAGGCGCAGACCCTGTGCATAAGTAAAGCTTGTGTGCTTCACGCTTTCTGTCAATTTCATGCATTCTTTCTTTTTTAGCATGTACTATCTGACACCTTGTGCAGCACCAAGCCCCGGTAAACAATAACGAGCAGTAAGGCTCCATGTCATTATTTTCTCTTCTTTTTTGTCGCAAAGAGAAGAAAGATTCCCTCGCGCACAAGTTTGCCGGGGGGGGGGGGGAAGGAGGGGATAATGATGTGGACCGGGCATCGTTCAAGAAAGGTTCCACTCTTGCCGGGAAGCAGACGACAGAAAAGCTAAGTTGCCAGAGTTTGAGCAATTAGTTTTTAAAATTTTAAGTTATCTTCCTCGAACGATCGCACTTTGTATGGAAAACCTGTGCGCGGAGGAACCAACTCGTAGCTAGTTGCGCCCTTACTTTGTTTCGAGTCCGCTCAACAACTTAAGTGTGCTGCGACTAGTTGCGGCAAGGTTTCTTGCCGGTAGCGGCACCGCCAGCGAGCTGCTGATGTTCCGCACTCGGCGCTCGCGGCAAGGGTGCCCATGCCGGCAAGTTCCCTAAAAGCGTAGGGTAAAAACATACAAAGGGAGAGATCAAGTAAAGGAAATAACATAGCAAATACTACCCAGGATAAAGTTATATTACAAGAATAACTTGCCGCGCTCTAATGGATTGTTCCCGTGACATGTCTAGCAGCGGCAAGAAAAAGGAGAAAAAAGGCGGCCTAATCTACACGATCGCCATCGATCCTTCTGACTTCATTCACCTTGTCCACAATGGGTGCGACAAGGGCCTTGAGCTCTTCAAGACTAGCACCCGCCGGCAGCTTCTTGAGGACGTTGGTGAGGTTGAGGCCTGGATTGCGGAAAAGTACCTTCACCAACACCTTCTCCAAGACTCTGGCACAGATGGCGCGCGACTCGTCAGCCAGCTGCTTTGGGATCCTTTCCCGGAGTTGCTGGAGAGCTGTCGCCACGCCCTTGAAGAACAAAGTAAGCTCGGTGCTGGGCTGGAGGTTCTCGTCGGTGGAGTACCTGAAGCCCGCCAAGTCCAGCTGCTCCAGCTCCTCGTGGATCGTTGTAGCAATGTTGACGAGGCCCTCCGTCCAGAGCTCCACCGTGGCCCTGAAGGTGTTTTGAGTCTCAGTGGCCCTCGTCAGCAGCTCTTCGTTGCCCTTGATTTCTTTCTTCAAATCATCCTCTCGCCTCTTGGCGGCGTTCAGCGTCTCCGTCAGTGAGGCCAGCTTCTGCCCCAGATCAGCATTTGAGTCCTTGACGGCGTTCAGCCCCTTGACCTTGTCGGCAAGCTGAACTTGCAGGAGTGCGGCAAGCTCCTCATTCTTCCTTTTCATGTCAGCCTCCAGCTGCGTCACCTTCACTTCCAGTTCCTTCTTGGCGGCCTCGGCAGCTGCGGCAGCATCCTTCGTTTCCTTGAGCGCCCCGCCAAGTGATTCCTCCCGTACGGCGAGCTCCTCTTCGTGGCTGTCCAGATTAACTTTCCTCTGTGTCAGCTCACCTTCTCGCCTGGACAGTTCCTCGGCGGCGAGCCTCTGTTGCTCCTCGGCTTCAGCCTTCTCAAGGATGAACGCCTTCTTCGCCTCGACGAGCTGCGCCCTCTCCTCCGCAATGGATCGGAGGGCCTCTTGGTTGCGGCTCTGGAGCTCCTCCGCATGCTTCTCTATATCAACTCCCGCCTGCGCGACAAGCGCTTCCCGGGACTCCAACTTCGCTTGCCGGGCGCGGTAGAGTGACACCAACTTCCGGAGCAACTGCTCCTCCTCGGCTCGCCGCTGCTACTGCTTGGCGCGTCAACCACTGCCAGCCCCGCAGAGGCGAGTACTTCCCCATCAAACTCCTCTCCTTCGACCGGCCCCCTGGAGCTCGACGCCCAGGGAAGCCTGATGAAGACACCCTTGCTGGCCTTCAAGTAGGCGCCGGGCTGGGGCTCCTCGGGGCCCGGCGCTGCATCAGCGGCGGAGGGGTCGGCGGTCGGTGTAGCGCCTTGCGCTCCTGCGCGCTCCAGGTTGTCAGTACGATTGCCGGACCCCTCGCCATCTCCTGTGCCAGCAGCCTTGGCGGCCTCTTCGCCGGCGGGATCCTCAGTGCCGGCCTCTTCCTCGGCAGCGGCGGCATCTTCAGTATTGCCGCGTGCGTCCTCCTCGCCGGTGGCCTCAATCTCCATCGGGTCTGTGGAAGGGGGATCTGAAGACAGGAAGAGGAAGAAAAAGACAAGCAAATATCTAAAAAAAAAAGAAGATCAAAAAAAGAAAAACCCAAGGGAAAATTTCCGACAAGGAGGGTTACCTGTGCTGGGCTCTGTGGACATGGGCTCCACCACAGAAGGCTCACTGGTTCCGTCCCTTGCCGGGGACCTCTCCCTTGCCGGAGAGCGCTCTCTTGTCGGAGAGTCGCCCCTTGGCGGCGTAGTCGAAGCAGATAGCACCTCTGGAGCGGCTTCTAGTTGCTCCTGATGGGCCTGCTCTGCTCCTACACAAGCATTTCAACAATCAAGATATCAGCAAAAGGAAAATCACCCATGCGCGCCCCACCACAGGAAGTAAACCAAATACTTACGCTGGGGGCTGCGCTGGGGGCTGCCTCGAGGAGATGGCGCCGGGTCCGTCAAGGTAGTCTCGGACGTGTCCTCTGCTATCACAGCAGGATCGTCCTCGATGATAACCACGGGGACCTTGGCCCTCTTCGCCGCTCTCTTGGCCAGAGTCCTGAAATGGAACAAGGTTCAGCGGGAAGCAGATCAGATACAAGACAAGAAACAACAAAAATCGAAGAAATACAAGTACAACAGGAAGAAAGTCTTACTCCTCCTCCTCTTCTTCCTCCTCATCGGAGCTCAGCGCGGAGAGGTCGAAGTCCGGTATCCTCTCTTCGCGGCGAGGCGGAGGAGTAGACTCCCTTGGACGCTTGGCGGAAGCTACGGCAGGGTCAGGTGTGGCGGCTCGGGAAGACCCCGCTCCAGCTACCGGCGTGGCTTGCGACGCCCCCGCGGCAACGGTGCTTGCCGCGGTGGAGCGTGTCCCACGGCGCTGCGGCTGTCGGCCTGCCTGCTGCCCCGTCGTGTCTCCAGTCCTACGGAGGCGCCTTCTTGGTTGCGCTGGGGGCTCCGCCTGTGGCAAGCTGCTCGAAGATGGCTGGCCACTTGCGCCCCCGGCAGGCTCGCTCGCTTCGGCTTCGGGCTCCCCCTCGCCAACGACCCCTCCGGCAAGGTCCTCTCAGTCGGCAAGGCTTGCCGTCTCGGCCGCCTCTGCCTCCTCCAACGTGAAGCCAAATTCGCCCGCGGCGGTGGCTGCCGCCGCCTCTTCGGCCCTGGTGGCGATGTACCGCATCTCGTCGTCGGTGGTGTCGCGGGTGAGGAGCCTCTGCTCGTCGGCGCTGACTGCTACTTCCACCAGGCTGTCGAAGAATTGCCGCACGACATCGTCGGCGGGCTCCTTCCAAGTCGGGATAATCCCGTGCGAGTCGCACTCCGGCATCATCGCACGGATGCGATCAAGACTGGAGTTGTTGCACAGCGGGATGACGCCCTGTGGCAGCCTGAACCACTCCGGATGGTGGGCGTCATGCTTGAATAGCTCCTTGAGCATCCCTTCAAGCTCCAGAACAGTAAAGTTGAAGTTGAGGCCTGGGCGCAGCCTCATGATATCCGCCGGGCCGCCAAACAGCCAGGCGGGCCTCCCCCTCTCCTGTAGAGGGGCGATGCGACGGCAGAGAAAGTCCGCGCCAACGGCCCCGACTGTGAGCCCGGCAAGCCTGAGCCACAGGATCCGGGTGGTGGCGATCTTCAGCTTGGCGTCGTCCGCCCCCAGAGCGCTCCAGTCGCCGTCGCGCACTACTCGGGTCTGGCGCAAGGTGGTGAAGGGCTGCGGGTCTGCGTCGGCAATCCAGCACCACTCAGCCCTCCACTCGTCCCATTTGCTGCGGAGCTCTCCCTCCAGATACACTTCCTTCTTGCCAACCCTTGAGATCCAGGAGACCCCGCCCGACAAGGGCTCTCCTTTCTCGACCCGGGGAATGAAGTAATGGCGGAACAGAGCAACGTTGGGGTGGACTCCGACGAAGTTCTCGCAAAGATGCGCGAACACTGCCATTGTCAGAACGGCGTTGGGTTGGAGTCGAGGAGATGGAGCCCGTATGTATTTATGACATCGCAGAAGAAAGTGGAAAAGGGCGGGCAGAGCCCGCAATAGAAGAACACCGGAAAGAAGTAGTACCCTTTTGGGCACTGCTTCGAAGTAGAAGCTTCGGCGGAGAGCACCGGCGTGCGTGGATGCGCCCGCGTCTCCGTCGACCAGAAGAGGTAGAACTCCTCCCGCAGCACCTTCGGGGTGAGCTCGGGGGGAAAAGTGCTCGCTCCTTGCGCAGCGTCTCGAGTCGCAGCGCCTCAGCCGACTTCTCGGCCTTCCCGGTCTTCGGAGCCATGGCGGAGGCGGCGGGGGAGCGCGGAGGCGTTGGTGGCAACGGCGGCGACGAGCGGCGGAGCGCTGCTCTCTTTCGGCTTGGGAAGCGGAGGGGGGCGGCGGAGCTTTCTGAGGAAGAAACCGCAAGTGGCGAAGGTGGGGGAACGACCCTGTTTCCTCTGCTTATAAACAGCAGAGG
The DNA here is from genome assembly GCA_963921465.1 of Triticum timopheevii. Lineage (NCBI taxonomy): Eukaryota > Viridiplantae > Streptophyta > Magnoliopsida > Poales > Poaceae > Triticum > Triticum timopheevii. The sequence continues at coordinate 615,613,737 of OY997270.1, forward strand.
CGAACGTTACGCCTTTCTTGATTAAAGAATTGCCCACGATCTCTCCCACGACGCCGCGTTTGAAGCGTGCCGTTACGGGAGAGCACGGCAGATAAGGAGTCAGATTGGGTTTGGGCCCAGGCCGCGCGTGCCCGTGCCCTATTTTGGGCCTGGCCCAACAGCGCTCGACACCGTGTATGGCCCAGGCCCGGGGGCTCCTGTCGGTGTACTAAAGTAGGGGTACCTTAGTACCCCGAACTTGTGCACGGGCAGTCGCAGCGTCCCGCGGCAGGGCTTGCCGGGCGTCCGCCAAGATCCTCCGTCGTTCCTATTTGATGCCATTCAAGAACAAAGTGCTTAATTGAGAAGACAAGGCCCCGGCAAGAGGAGCTCGCCGGGAAGGACAAGGCCCCGGCAAGAGGAGCTTGCCGGGAAGGCCAACCAAGGCTTTTCAAGAGGCTTGCCGCGACGCGCCCCGCGTCCCGGCAGGGTCCGGCGGGCGACAAGCTTGCGGGTGCAACGAGACAACGACCGCGGCAAGGCGCTTGCCGCGGCGAAGCCACCACTCTGCGCCCACGCTCCAGCGCATCCGACGACGTGTCGCCCCAAGATCGTTCCTGGTGCACGTGTCGGGCGGCTGTGTAGCCAAGCGGTGCGAGGTGACAAGTGGAGATGACGAGAAGGCCATCATGGCGATCGGTGGCGCCCTTAACGGTTGTTTTCTGCACTGTTTGGGCGACCGGACGGGCATTAAATGCCCTTGTCCCCTGCCGTCAGAATTAGGTAGCGGGCACTGTAGAGGGCGGTTGTACCAACCCCTCTTTTTACCGTTTTACCCCTCTCTGCGTTGCCACCTGTCGGTGACCCTTTTAGCCTATAAAAAGGAGGCCCATGCGCACGTAGAGGGGGTTCGACTGATTCGAAACTACAACACACCCACGCTCTCGAGCAAGAACAGAATATAGACACTAAGCAGCAGTAGGAGTTTTATCTCTCCGGAGAGCTCCGAAGCTGGGTAAAATCCCTCGCGTGTATCACCTCGATCTGCTCTTCGTGCGCCCTCCGCTCCCTGCCGAACAGAAAAGGGGCCCTGCCCCATAGGTGCTCGTTTCCCACAACACACACACACACACACACACACACACACACACACACACATTTTTCCTTTGAGGTTACAAATGCGAGCACTAGCTGTTGTTGGCTTGTTGGGTCAAGCCGCCATTGCACTAGACACGCGAATACACATTGCTCTCAGATTCTTTTGGTGGGGTTTGCAAGTAGAGAGATCGCATTTAGGAATTACATTTTGCCATCACACAGAATGTCACAAGATTGGACCAGTAACTTCTGGTTCTGGCCTTCTGGGAGGATACAGAGAGATACTTATGATGCAATAGGTGTGTGGTGCAGAAGATGCTCTCCAACCATTTGAATCTGCGGTTCTCCACAACTCAATTACAACAAAAGTCTTGAGTAGTAGCACTGATGTCACTATAAGATATAATTTTGTAAAAATCCAAATAAGCATTGTATATACAATTCAGTTCCATACATTAAGCATTACTCAATCTATAGGCCGAATGAATTGATACTGAAAATATAAGTGATGCACCAAATTTTTATCTAGGAAAATTGGGGCATTTCTTTTTAGCACTACTCCTTATCCATTAAATATTATGTGCCAAAACAGGATGGATAGAACCATACTTTGTGCTGGCTTGAATTTAAGACTTATATATAAATTCCCTACTCTAGCCTTTTCATCAGGATTAATAAGTAGTAGTGATGCATCAGTTCCCTAACAGCCTACAGCTGGCAAAACTTAGGTTATGAAACATCATGTGTCAACTGTCAATTTTATAAATGTCCTTATTTTATGTCATAATCTTCCGGCATTATTTCAATGTTTACAGGTGTACTACAATGCAGTAAACTGATTGTTTACATTTCTGAATTTTCCATAGGACCTCTCCGTCCTTGAGCCCTTCTTCTCCTCTCTCCGCGCCGTCTCGCCTCCCCTGCTCTTGCACCGCCGCCTTCCCTGCCCGGCGCTCGAGGTGCAGCAGCAGGCGCGCGCCAGTATTTTGGATCGGGCGTATATCTTCGCCAGGAGAGTAGGAGAGCAGGCGCGCGCCAGTATTTTGGATCTCTCACTACTCTTAAGTTTTTGTTATGGTGTTGTGTGCCGATTCATGATTTAAACACGCAAAATGTCTGGGTTGCATATTTGTGCCTAGCCCTGTTACCAGCAGTGTATTTTTTGCCGAAAGAAAGACAGCAGTGCTTTATTTCTTTGACTTTTTTATCGTGTCTAATTTCTGGTAAAAGAGAGGAATTTGAGAGAGATAGACAACCTGAAGAGCTTTGAATAGTTTTGAACATTCGAGTGTGCCGCCGGCTTCCTCGCCGCTGCTGTTGCGTAGCTGCCACCGGTGTGTGGCTACTGCCGAGATAAGCGCAGTTTACTCCAGGTTTGGTGATGGTGTTGAACAACACCTTAACCAGGTTTTTATGGTCTCTGTACTCACATAGTAAGAACATGCTTGCAAGTTCTGCGTAATTTCTTTTGCTGAGATAGATTAAGCCTGGGTCGAGGTGGCTGCTGTGTGCCGGTTGCCAGTACTTGTTTGTTGTAATGTCTTATCCAGTGAGATTTCTTTTATTCTTGCCTATTTTCAGAGGTTCTGCTTGAAGATTCTCTAATCACTTTCTTTGGATTTTTTTTTGCTGAGATATGCTTCCAGGTTACTTCAATGTTACCAGACTTAAAATGTTCTATCTAGCATACTAGCACGTGCGTATATGATGCCTCCTTTTATCCTTGAATGTAAGACACATGGTGTTTTTTTCCATGGTTATGTTTAACGGAAGTGATGTTCTGTTATCATATTCAAAACTATAGCTCTTTGTTTGCAGTATCTCGAAGGGAGCAATATTTTGATACTTGCTTTATAGGAATTCTCTTTCTTTGCCTAGAACTTGTGATTTATGGCTGATGTCAATTCCACCTTTGTAGGTGCTTCTCAATTATTACTAATGTTGAAACTGCAGAGGAGCAGGAGATGAGGAGGCCACCACTTGGTGTACAATGGTGCATGATGTGGCAATTAGACCGGGAGCTGAGGAGCGCGTTACTGGGTGTACGAAGGATTAGTAGGACATATGTTCTGTTGGAAAAGGTCTTGCTTCTCAGACTATAATTGAACATCTTTAGTAACCAGGGTGTACTGGTTTATATATATATATATTTTATTACAAGTCTATATCTCTATGCTTCATTGTTACTTCAGTGAGAAATTCCTGAACATACTCTTTGTGTCTCCGCCTCTCCGGACTTGGTTGGAAGTGTTCTGTTATCCAGTTAGGCTTGTTACTTTTCTTGCTGACTCTTGCCTACAATGTATGTAATAGACTCACAAGATTCTCATTAATTCTTCATACTCGGGTAGGAACTCTAATGGAAATATGCTTAAACCTGATGGTCCACTAATTTGTGGCAACGAAGTTCTGCCAACTCTGCAAAAATCATTTCCATATTGTACCAGCTGAAGTTTTTTTTTTCTTGAATTGAGTAGTCAGGAGTTCAGTTCTTCTGTACAATCTGTAAGAGTTTCATTAGGTGTCCTCTAATATGGGTTCTGGCCCATTTTATGTCCTATATCTAATTTGGCCTTTCAAGTTTGCTATATATACTGAGATCTTCCTTCAAAGGTTGTTATGGTTTTAATAGTACTCTGACTGGTTTGCGATTATGATTTTCTGTGTTTTCTGGCAAGTGCGTGTGCTCTGAAACTAACCTTCTTACCTATGGCATTTGTCATAAGGCCAGCCATGTTTCTTATCTTCATAATTCAGTCATAAACTAACGGTTTTAGTTATGTGGGGGACTTTGATCCTACCCCGAGGAACAAAGTTTGCATCCTCTGTTTGGGGTTATTCAAATCCTTGCCATTGTTTTTCAGAAAACTGCTTGCAGAATATTAATGCCACATATGCTCTAATTCTCTGGTAGGCTGATTCATTGTGCTTATTTGATAATTCAAGTGCTCCATCAAGTTGAGGACAATACTGAGGCATGTGACAGCCATGATACAGACTCATGTGGTGTCATCAAGCATTAAAGAGCTAGAAAAAATATTTCACAAGGGTAAGTGTTTGTGTTCTTTTCCCGTCCCCTGTCTTGGATTTTTTTTCGGTTCTTGTTTCCAGCTTCTTTGTATCGATAGCCTAAATGAGTACTACAGTTGTTTCTTTGGAGGGGCCTAGCAACATTGCTTCATGATGGTATAATTTCTTTGATATTTTCTTCAGTTTGGGGACGGCAATAGTTCTACCCCCAATGGTCCTGCATGTAAGACAGATGTACCCATTGTTTCGCTTGCTCTGCTCGGTTGAGTTCTTCTCTATTTTCCTTTTCAAATTTTGGCCTTTATGAAAGGAAAGGGACAAGATCTTGCGCTTAAAACACCTAGGTACCAAGCCTACCTTTGTCCTCTGCTGCATTTTGCACACTCTGTTTCTTTGCGAGTACCTGACATACTTTTATATTTAAATGCAACAAATCACCATGCCCTAAGAGCCCTCGTCGCAAACTCTTTGCTTCACCTTCCAAGACCAATGTAGCTGCAGTACCTGAGTCTATGCCCAATGCTACCCAACCTGAAGAAACTGCTTCTATTGGAGATGTTGTTGACCCTACATCGTCCAAAGAAAATGTTGGCATCCATGTTCATCTAATTTTTCCCCTTCTGCACAATCCTTTGCTTGATTTGCATAACCATCTCATGGCAGGAAACTAAACAAGTTGTTAAGGAAACTCGCTCCTGCAACTGTTGAAGATGCAAAAAATGTTCGGTGTGACCAAGCTAAACGCAGAAGGCATAGACTCGTACTTTGTTACATTTAACCAACTTCATATAAGATGTGTGTTTGTTACTGAACTTAGTGCCATAACTATTGTTGTTCCTCTGATAATTGTATGTCTTTCAAGAGATTCATACACACACAAGCAGATATAAAATCATAGACTACAGTTGTTGTCTTGTTGACAGTATATTCTTCCTTATATCATTTAACAGCTGCAATGGAAAAAGTGAAGATTCCAGCAAAAGTGCTTCTAGACGCTATGATGCACCAGCTTGGCCTCCCAAATGCAGTTTACTCAACACAAAAGGGGCGGGCGGTTGGTCTTGATGCAACAGTTCACTTCTATGGATGTAAGCAGCAACTGGACAACAGACTTGCACAAAAATCAATATCCATCCATGTGTATGACAAACTCGAAGAAGCTGAAGATCAACTAGCAACTGAGGCTCTCAGGTGCATACAAGGTTCTTACGGCAAAGTTCTACGAGACATAAACTACGACAAGGCACATATAACTCAACAAAAATGTCAGACTCTAGAGCATCAGCAAAAAGAAAAGGACGGAATAATCAACTATTTTAGCAGCAGCTGGTGCAATAGCCTTAGTGGAGATCGAATGGCAGGAAAGGAACTTTATCACATAACAGATACAAACTTCAGAGCTGGCTCAACATCCAAAGACAACAATCTCAATCATGTTTTATCACAGGTAACATATGTTGTTGACCGTCTTAGCGATAGAACAACACAGTCTGAATATGATCTCCAGTAAATAAACCACTATTATTGGAGCCTGGCCGACGATATCAAAGGAATTTCTGCTCTGAGCAATGCAGGCCACGAAGAATAGCAGTTATGAAGAGTTGCCTCAAAGAAGTCGTTCTAAACGTCCAGCGATACATCTGTCTAAAGTATCTCTGCCTATCTACATGCCTTGCTCATAACATTGTAAATGATCATTCCTAAGCTTCTTAGAAAACATGTATCATCAGCAACCATCTATCTATTATCAATCCATACTTATTTTCTCTTTCAAGAATTGGCTTGCTCTCGGCCTTTGCGCCATTGGCGCAACGGGTCATCTAGTAGCATGAAATAAGCAGTATATGTGCACCAAATTTAATGGCTGCTGTGCTGACCAAGCAACCATGAATCAAGCATGTCAGACATAACATGCAGATTACCGTGTGCCATGGATGAGCCTTAATTCGCCGAAACTTGAACTCGGTGTAATTTGGATTCATGCACTTGATCTGTGTACCCAAGACCTGCAAGGCACTATGACTGAACATGTCATTGTAAAGACCTGCAAGGCACTTTGACCGGTGGTTTGATGATGCGCCACTGTTGTCATATGGGATCGGTCTGTGTTGTCAAAACTAGACCAAACCATCATCACGGTCCAAGTGCGGGAACACTTCGTGGCTAAGGCACGACTACATGGAAAGATTTCCGATGTTTGGATCACCAAGGGAGCGACGAGGTGTCAGCACCTCTACATCAAGGGCAATGAGAGAAGGGGCCGGGAGTCAAGCGGGCCCACCGACAGAGGGCGACGACCCAGTCGGCACAGCGCGAGCGAGCACCAGTAGGTAGGCTGGATCACTGTAAACATAACCGGAGCTGCTCTCCACGGCATCCACTCTCCTCCCCTTTCCCACCTACCCTGCTACCTCTGTCCAAGTTCTTCCCCCGATCCGATCTGGTTGTAAGCAAACTCTGACGAGATCCGTTACAATCTGGTATCAGAGGTCCAGTAATCCATCGATCTGGAGACCGCCTACCCCAAGCCCCGCTACCTGACGAAGCAAGCCCAGCAAGCGGCGACAATGGAGGAGCAACTCGCGGCCCTCGCCAAGGCCGTCATGGACGGGCGCATCACCACCGAGGCGAGGCTGGACGCGATCCAGACCTCCTTGGAGTTGTGGCGCCCCGCCGTCTCCCACATCCAGAAGCAGGTGGACGACCTGCACGGACAGGTTGGGCGCATCGCGCTCCACCTTGCGCTGGTGGCGCCTTCGGATCCGGTCCCGGAGAGCGACACGGTGGTGCGGCCGGCGTCGTCTACAAGCAACGACGGCTCCGAACACCACGGGCCGAGAGGCCACGGCGAGATCGACGACACCGGGGGTCCGGCGTATGGCGTGGTCATCACCCATATACCGCCTCCGGTCAAGGGTACGTCCCTGACCACCAGCCCATCTCCTGATCTGCATCTAGTTCCACATCGGGGTGAATTAGATCCACGCACAACACCAAATTCACATCTTAGTTGGTCGTTGCCCAAGTTGGATTTCCCCACCTTTGATGGCGATAATCCCCAGTTTTGGAAAACCCGATGTGAGAAATACTTCAGTGTGTATGGTGTAGCCTCCGAGTTGTGGGTGCGTGTAGCTACGCTCCATTTCACGGGGAACGCGGTGCGGTGGCTGCAGCTACATGAGGCGCAGAGTGAGTCGATGTCACGGGAAGGGTTGTGTGCAGCTTTGTGCGGCAAATTTGGCCGTGAGAAGTATCAGGCACACCTGCGTTAGTTCAGAACTCTTCGTCAGACAGGCATGGTGCAAGCGTACATGCATGTCTCTGTTTGAGGAAATCATGCACCACCTCTTAGCCCATAATCCAGCTTTTGATCCAGTTTTCTTTACCATCGGGGTGTAATGTTACATCAACCAAGGACTTGGGACTCTGCGTTTTCTTTGGCTTCGATGCAGGAGGAGCTGATGGACGCCTTGCCACGGCGAGAGTACAGATGGCAAGATGTACCACAACCGCGGGCAGCACCAAGACCGCTGCTGGCAATGGGAGCACCAGCGCCCCGGAACCCACCTCCGGGTGCACCAGTCGCGGCTGACGACAGACGCGGCATCGACGCCGCGAACGTGCCTGAGCGCGGGCGAGCGGGAGAGGATCGCGTTGCTGCACTCTGCAACTACAGATGCGCACGCGGCCTCTGCTTCAAGTGCGGAGAACGATAGGGCCAAGGGCACCAATGCGCCGCTACTGTGCAGTTTCACATTGTGGAAGAGCTGCTCGAGTTATTGCAAGCAGAGGACCTGAATCAGCAAGCAGAAGAGCAAGAAGAGGAGGTGCTGATGTCAATTTCCAAGGTTGCAACGACAAGGCAGATGACACCGCATACAGTGCGCCTTGTTGGTACAGTTGCAGGCAAAGAGATGCTGATACTGGTGGATTCGGGGAGCTCGCATAGTTTCTCAGCGAAGGCATAGCAGCGATCCTACAGGAGCAAGTTCAGCAAATTGACACCACATCAGTAAAGATAGCTAATGGTGGAATACTCCAGTGCAAAGGCATGATACCAAGATGCTCGTGGTCGACACAAGGGCATACGTTTCAGACTGACCTTAGAGTTCTATCTCTGGGATGCTATGATATGATCGCGGGCATGGACTGGTTGCAGCGGTGTGGACCCATGTGGGTTGACTGGGAGCACAAAACACTGCAGTTCCAGCACGCAGGAGAACGGATCTTGCTGACAGGAGTTCAACCCCAGGTGACAGCCGTACCACAAGTTTCTGCACAGCAACTGATGGAGTGGGAGGACCAAAATGCAATAGCCCACGTGGTAGTTCTGTACAGCGCATCTTCAGCAGCACAAGACACACAAGAGCTCCCGGAGATTGCTGCATTGCTAGAGGAATTCCAAGAAGTGTTTACAGAACTCAAAACGCTGCCACAACATCGCAGTTGGGACCATCGAATTCCACTGTTACCAGGTGCAAAACCAGTCGGCATTAGGCCCTACAGATATACACCAGAGCAAAAGAATGAGATAGAAGCACATATCAAAGAAATGCTGCAGCAAGGGCTGATCATACCCAGTGTAAGCCCCTTCTTGTCCCTAGTCCTGCTTGTGAAGAAGAAAGACCAGACATGGCGCTTCTGTGTGGACTTCAGGCACCTGAACGCAATCACTGTCAAAGGGAACTGCTCATTTCCAATTATAGATGAACTGCTCGACGAATTGGCAGGCTCCAAGTGGTTCTCGAAGCTGGACCTGCGAGCAGGGTACCATCAGATTAGATTGGTCGACGAAGACGAGGAAAAACAGCATTCAGAACTCATGTGGGGCACTTTCAATTTCGAGTGATGCCCTATGGATTGACATTTGCGCCTAACACATTTCAAACTGCCGTGACCATTGTACTGGGACCATTGGCGTGGAAGGGAGTACTTGCCTTCATGGACGACATCCTGGTGCATACAGCCACATATCAAGAACACCTGCAGTTGTTGCGGCAAGTACTATAACGCCTTCGAGAGTATGAACTGGTGGCAAAGAGATCCAAATGTTCATTCGCTCAACAACACATCAACTATCTGGGGCACCACATCAGCGACAAAGGCGTGTCGACACTCACAGAACACATTCGGACAGTGAAGGAGTGGGAACAACCGGCAACAGTCAAACAGTTAAGGAGTTTCTTGGGATTGGTAGGGTATTATCGCAAATTTGTGCGCAACTTTGGCATCATTAGCAGGCCATTGAATGATCTGCTAAAAAAACACACTGTTCGTATGGACACCCACAGCCCAGGAGGCGTTCCAAGCTCTGAAACAAGCGCTGGTATCAGCGCCAGTGCTAGTGCTGCCAGACTTCTCAAAACCGTTCGTGGTCGAGACAGACGCAAGTGGAACTGGAATTGGAGCAGTGCTCATGCAAGGGGGGCACCCGGTGGCGTACCTTAGCAGAAGCTTAGCCCCGAGGAATCTGGGTCTATCAGCATATGAGAAAGAATGACTCGCACTCCTTTAGCAGTGGACCACTGGCGTCCGTACTTACAACACTCAGAGTTTATCATCCGTACAGATCAAAAAAGCCTCCTGAACCTCACCGACCAGCGTCTCAACACACCAATATAGCAACATGCATTCACAAAGCTAGTAGGGCTCCAGTTCAGGATCCAGTACAAGGCAGGAACAACGAACAGAGCGACAGATGCACTTTCGAGAAAAGAACCAACCGAGCATCAGGAACTAGCAGCAATCGCAGTGGCTCGACCAGCGTGGCTGTAGACAATTGTGACCAGCTATCAACAAGATGACGGTGCACGACAGCTCATGGAAAGATTGGCGCTAGATCCACAAAGTGAGAAAGACTTCGCTTTACAAGATGGGGTGATCAATTACCAAGGGCGCACATGGCTCGGAACAGAACCAGAAATCCAAAAGAACCTCATAACAACACTCCATGATAGCGCAGCGGGGGGACATTCCGGATTCCACGCCACCTATAATCGAGTGCGCAGACTATTCACGTGGAAAGGGCTCAAGGACATGGTTAAGCAATTTGTGCGATAGTGTGAGACATGCCAGAAAGCCAAAACTGAAAGGATCTCGCCGGCTGGACTGCTACAGCCACTACCGATACCAAAACGACCGTGGGCAGTGATCTCACTTGACTTCATCGAAGGGCTGCCAAAATCTGGAGGGTATGATGTGATTCTGGTCATCGTGGACAAGTTCTCAAAGTATGGACACTTTCTGCCAATGAAACACCCATACACGGCACTGTCAGTGGCCATGGCATTCATGCATAACATATTCAAGCTCCACGGGATGCCACTGGCAATCATATCAGATCGGGACAGAGTGTTCACCAGCAATCTGTGGCAAGAGATGCTCAAGCTCGCGCAAACGGAATGGAGAATGAGCTCATCTTACCACCCGCAAACAGATGGCCAAATGGAGAGGGTGAACCAATGCCTCGAAACGTATCTTCGTTGCTCAGTACATGCCTGCGCCAAAAACTGGTACAAGTGGCTCTTCCTCGCGGAGTACTGGTACAACACAAATTTTCACTCTGCTCTGGGGAGAACACCGTACAAAGTCGTGTACGGAACACTGCCACGGGAATTCGGAGTGACTCCAAGTGGACGCCACTACAGTGCCTGATCTAGCAGCATGTGGTTGCAGGAACGGGAGGTGATGCGTGAACTGTTATAGCAACAACTCAAACAGGCACAGGACCGCATGAAAAAATAGGCGGACAAACACAGAATTGACCGGGAGTTTCAGGTCGGCGAGGCAGTCTACTTGCGTCTGCAGCCTTACATCCAGACCACGGTCGCTCGACGGCCATTCCAGAAGTTGGCGTTCAGGTACTTCGGACCATATCCCGTGGTGGCTCGAGTAGGGAAGGTGGCGTACAAACTTCAGTTACCTGAAGGGAGCAAAATACATCCAGTCGTGCACGTGTCACAGCTCAAGAAGGCGGTCGGTACGAACATCCAGGTAGAAACTGAAGTGCCCCCTGACCCTGAAATCCTTCGTCTGGAACAGGTACCAGCAGAAATACTAAAGGAGCGCATCGTCAAGACAACGCAAGGCGATGCAAGACGGATCCTCGTGCGCTAGACCCAGCTTCCAATATCCATGGCCACCTGGGAAGAACCGGGATCACTTCAGCAACGGTTTTCTTCTTCGCTGGCTTGGGGTCAAGCCAGTTTACAAGGAGGAGAGAATGTCAGCACCTCTACATCAAGGGCAATGACAGAAGGGGCCGGGAGTCAAAGCGGGCCCACCGACAGAGGGCGACGGCTCAGTCGGCACAGCGCCAGCGAGCACCAGTACTTAAGGCGTGCGTGTGTGTGGGAGTAGGTAGGCTGGATCACTGTAAACATAACCGGAGCTGCTCTCCACGGCATCCTCTCTCTTCCCCTTTCCCACCTACCCTGCTACCTCTGTCCAAGTTCTTCCCCCGATCCGATCTGGTTGTAAGCAAACTCCGACGAGATCCATTACACGAGGTACCTATCGGAACGTAAAGACGGACGCTAAAACTCTTCGGATAAGCTTGGGCGAACAAGAAATCGGATATGGGACGACTCAATGAACCAATTTTCAAGAACGACGACCGAGGCCGGAGGTACAGCTTGGAAGACCCGAAGAGCGTTTGTGACTTAAGGCCGGAGGTACGGAGCAACTCGAGGCGGAGCTCTCTGCGTGCATGGAGGGCATCAACTTGGCAGTCCAGTGGACGCAGCTGCCAATTGAAGTGGAAATGAGATTATCTGGTTGCTCTCCAGATGATTACAGCACCCGCCGCGGACCGGTCTCGTTACTCTATGATCGTTGATCAAATTAGAAGGCTAATGAGGGAAGGGAGAGACTTTAAACTTACTCATGTTGTTCGTGAACAAAATGGCGTCAGCCATTATCTAGCTACGTTTGGCAGACTAGAGGAGCGCACTATGTATGCTGGGTGATGTGCCTCGCCTGTGTATGCTGGACCTATCAATAAAAAAACCTTTTCCAACCGCAAAGAAAAAAAAAGACGGGTTCAAATGCGACTGATGGTGTTCCGGATTAATAGCCACTCACCACATCGTCTCCCAGGTGGGCCGGGCCAGACCCCATATCGGTTCACCAATGGGCCATGTCGATGCAGCCCATGCCATACGGGAAGGCGCTCAAATGCTTGGTGCATATTCCAAGACATTCTAAAGGTCGTCTACAACACGTTTAACCTATACGTAACCGAGTAAGTTGTAACCCTTTACCCCTGGTACCTATATAAACCAGGGGTAGGGCTCGTAGACGACACATAAGGATCTAATGGTAGATTAACCTGTATTTTGTACTCCTTTCAAATTAATACAACAAAAATAGGACGTAGGATTTTATCTCTTAAGAGAGCCCCAACCTTGATAAAATCCTTTGTATATGTTACCATCGCATAAGGCTACTAGCTTGGGCGGAGTGGCGGCTCTATAAGGCTACTAGCTTGGGCGGAGTGGCGGCAGAGCCGTCGTGGATATGTAAGCCGTGCTCTTATTGTGGTACGTATATGCCGAGCTTTTCGAAAAAACTGATCATAGTTTTTGTCAAGCTTGCGAAACAGCCTTAGAGCATCTCTAGCGGACCCCGTATAAGTCCGGCGAGTATACGGGTTCGGCCCATTCTTCTGACCAGAATAGACACCGTATTCGCGGCTCGACCCATAAGAAATTTGCCGTGGCCCACAAAAACTCCCTCCCTACCGCTATATATGTGGTAGACACCGTATTCGCGGCTCGACCCATAAGAAATTTGCCGTGGCCCACAAAAACTCCCTCCCTACTGCTATATATGTGGTTTCACCGCTCAGATACGGGTCAAGCCCTATCCGCCTCCGCTGCCACTCCGCCGCGATCCCCCTCCTCCTCCGCCCCAATTTCTCGCCACCGGCGAGCCTAAAAAGCCATGGATGGCTACAGGAACTCTGGGGATGACGTGGAGCGCTGCCGCCGCCGCACACAAGCGGGGCGCGCGGAGATGGCTCAACCACGGGAGCCGGCCGCCGCCGGCGTTCGAACGCCACGAGCTCGTCGAGTACGAGCGCGAGCTCGCATGCCGCCGCCATGCCTCATCTGGCTCCTCTACCGCGGGCAGCTCGCTGCGGGCGCCTTGAGCTCGCGGCTCACTCCGGTCAAGAGAGAGCCGGAGGAGCTCGGACATCTCACCGTCAAGATCGAGGCCGACGGGCCACCGCGTCGAGGAGTGACCGGCCCCGAGGACTACCTCCCCCCAGGACAAGAGGAGCACCTAGAGCGCGTCATTATGGAGCGCTCGACGATGGAGCAGGAGGAGGCCGACGCAAGCTCGACTATGAGCGGATCTTCCTCGAGCAGGGCGGCGCGGTGTCGCAGGCGCATGCGTCCAAGGAGGCGGACCTGCGCATCATGAAGGCGGAGCAGGGCAAGGTCTTCATCGACCTCGACTCCGACGAGGACTGAGCTCCTCCGGCTCCTCCGCCGCGTCGTCGCCGCCGTGAGCTCGTCGACGATTTTGGTAGCGTATGCTCGGGCCCGCAGATTCCTCCCCCCCTCCTAGTAGTACAATGTAGATGAACTATGCATGTAGTATGATGATGAACTATATATGATCAATGTTGTTGCAAGTTTCTCCCGCGAATGCTTTTTTTAAATTTTAAATTTTCATATACCGGGTCTGATATGCAGTGTACGAATTCGCCCCACAAATCACATCTGCAGCGAATTGTAAACAAGTTTTGTGGTTCTTATTATACGGGGTCCGCTAGAGATGCTCTTAGAAACCTAGGTCAAATTTGTTGCCGTGTTTCCGTGTTTTGATACTGGGCGTATAGGCTTAAGCCAAGTACCCATGAATTTACGTTCGGCTTACATCCAGATACACGATAATTTTGATTTTCCTGTAGTTTCATCTGGAACAAAACATTGATCGGCCGGTCATCTAGAAGGTAGACGTGGCACGTTCGCTTGTTATAATATTCGTTGATATCAAGGCAACTATATTTTATGTACGTGCATGGACGATTACGCGCGAGTACAAGCAAGTTAACAGTTGCGGTCATCATTGCTCATCAGTTAGTACGTACATGCAAAGCTTTCTACGTACTTCTCTGAAGTGCATTTGACGTCGTGCTCCCTTTGAGAACCACTGAAAAGCCTCGTCTTGCCCACACAATATATATAGAGATACCGCATTACCGCTCGGTCACCAAGCAGCAGGGTATATGGCCATGGACATAGCTCATAGAGACCACCTCCTTGCAGCCTTCCACGGCGTCTTCGCCGTCGCCGTGCTCCTCCTCTGCCTCCTCGCAGAGGTTCTCGTCTTCGCCTTGGGGCTGCGCACGGCGCTCTACCTCGTCCCGGTATCTGCGATGCTGCCCCTCTGCTTCTTCCAGCGCCGCGTGGCGGCCGACATCGGTCTCGTCGACTTCTCATGCCTGAAGCCGCCTCGCCGGCTGCGCCTCCCAGTAGCGAAGTTGATCGAGCACTTCAAGCTCATCCGCTGCTTCAACCGCGACAGCGTGGAGTTCATGACCAAGGCCATCCAGGCCGGCGGCATGGGCAACGAGACCTACTTCCCGCCGGCCTTGCACTGCATCCCTCCGGTGGCTGCACACGCCGATGCCATCCAGGAGGCGCATGCGCTCTTCTTCCCCACTCTGGACGATCTCTTCGCTAAGACCGGCGTGGCGCCGTCGGCCGTTGGGGCGCTCATTGTCAACTGCAGCGGCTTCTGCCCAGCGCCGTCGCTCACGGCCATCATAGCCAACCACTACGGGATGCGCAGTGATTTAAAGACCTTCAACCTTTCCGGGATGGGCTGCTCCGCCGGCGTCATCGGCGTGGACGTTGCGAGCCGCCTGCTGCGGTTGCACTCCATGTCCATGTCCTGCGCGGTCGTCGTCAACGCCGAGATCTTCACGGCCGGCTGGTACAGCGGCAAGGAGCACGCCAAGCTTCTCCTCAACTGCTACTTCCGCTGTTCCGCACTGGCTGCTCGGCCGCGCTCGTGACGAACAAACGAGGCATGGCCGCCGGAGTGCCGATCAAGTACCGGCTCCTCAGCTCAACGCGAACAAACCAGATAGCCGACGACCAAAGCTACCGCTCGGGCTACCGGGACGACGACGAGGAGGGCATTACCGGCTTCACCGTCGGCCAGGGCGTCGGCCGCATGTTCAGCGAGATGCTGCGCGCGCACCTCGCCGCGCTCGGCCCCTCCATCCTGCCGTGGTGCGAGAGGCTGCGCTACATGGCCGCACTGCTGCTGTCACTGCGCATACGCCGGTACAAGCTCGTCGACTCCGCCGTGCCGGTGCCGACGCCCGACGTCCGCGCGGCGGCGGACCACTTCTGCCTGACATCGAACGGTCGGCCGATAATATCGAGGATGGAGCGGGGACTCGGGCTGGGCGAGATAGAGGTGGAGGCGGCGCTCATGACGTTCCACCGGTTCAGCAACCAATCGGCCGCGTCGCTGTGGTACCAGCTCGCATACCTGGAGGGCTGGAGGCCAAGGGTAGAGTCCGGGAGGGCGACACCGTGTGGCAACGCGGCGTCGGGAGCGGGCTGAAGGCGAACAGCTTGGTGTGGCAGCGCGTGGCCGGCGTCGGCGGGCGCGACGGGAGGGGAGCGCTTGGGCCGTGGACGGACTGTATCCACCACTGCCCTATCAAGGAGTCCTAACACAACTTCCTCGATCGAAACGGACTACGTATGCTGTTGTTGAATAAAGGATTGCTAGCTACACAGCTGAGCAAGCAGCTAATTTCGGCTGTCTCATCCTGCTTCTTTTTAGCCGTGCCTATTTTCTAAGTCAACTGAGACTTAATTCAGTCAACTTTATATAAAAATTCGTATGAATGTAATAAAACATTCATCATGTTGTAATATTTTGTTCGTCCTGGAGCATTTACAGCCGGGCGCCTCAAACCCGCCTCATAGTCACTGTCTAGTCACGATTTTTTGACCCATACGAGCCCCTCAAGCAGCCTCAAACGTCCGAGCTGACCGGCACCCCCATATCCAGCCCAAATATGGGGCAGATATGGGGCGCCCGGGTACGTCCACGACGTCGGACGGACGAAGGGTGTCAGAGTAAATGACCATGGGTAGCCCTATCTGCTCCCCTTGGCATTTCAAGACATCGGGGCCGGCTGCGTCCCTCAAGCATCAAAGACAAAGGTCCGCCTTCCTATGGCCGGCTGGTCCAAGCGGCCGACTGCAGGAACGTGGCACGGCCCAAAGAGCGGCCACAGAGTGGGCCGACCCCAAGCAAGCGGACACCGAAGCGGCCGACTCCTAGCAGGCGGCCCACCTTTGCGCCCTCAAAGTTTGCACCCACATAACGGCGACGAGACGGGCGTGGCTACAGTGTGGCCTGCCGAGGGAGTCCTGGATTAGGGGGTCCTCAAACAGCCGGAGTATATACTTTGGCCGGACTGTTGGACTATGAAGATACAAGATTGAAGCTTCGTCCCGTGTCCGGGTGGGACTCTCCTTTGCGTGGAAGGCAAGCTTGGCAATTCGGATATGTAGATCTCCTTCTCTGTAACCAACTCTGTGTAACGCTAGCCCCCTCCGGTGTCTATATAAACCGGAGGGTTTAGTCCGTAGGACAACAACAATCATAATTATAGGCTAGCTTCTAGGGTTTAGCCTCTACGATCTCGTGGTAGATCAACTCTTGTAATAGTCATATCATCAAGATCAATCAAGCAGGAAGTAGGGTATTACCTCCATCGAGAGGGCCCGAACCTGGGTAAACATCGTGTCCCCCGCCTCCTGTTACCATTAGCCTTAGACGCACAGTTCGGGACCCCCTACCCGAGATCGGCCGGTTTTGACACTGACATTGGTGATTTCATTGAGAGGTCCGCTGTGCTGTCACGGTAAGGCTTGATGGCTCGCCTTGTTGTCAAGGACAACATCACCTCTAGGGGAGCCCTGGCTGTAGGCCAAACCCTCCAACTAGGCGGCTTCGTCATGACCACCCGTTCGGCCGTCGCGCCGACGATGACTTCTCAGGTCATCAAAAACAGTCTCCACGTTAGCTCGGAATTCACCGAGCAGATGGATCGAATGGAGCTCTCCTCCGTGAACAAGCTCTTGGATCACATCGCCGCCCTGGGAGTCGCTACGGATATGATCGGATTGGGCTCAAACCCGACCAAAGGGAGATTAACTCTCCGCCGGTCACCCATCAGATAGCGGTGGTGGAGGAGCAATGCAACGATTCTTCCTATATTTTGAGGACGAACTATGTCCGGATTTCCGAGCTCTCCGAGCCAGATACCCGTCTACAGGAGGACATGGCCCAAGCTCCGAACCTAGAATCGGACAGCAGGCCAGAAAAATTGAGCAACATCCCGGAGCCCGAGCTGCCAAGCTCGGAGGCTCCCTTGCCCCTGGGTCTCAGATCAGGTCAGGGTTCGGACTTAAATCTACCCACCCACCCAGATACAAGTGATCTCTCCCACATTAGACAAGAGCCCCGAGAGATAGTACATCACTTCTGGGCCAGATTCCTCCTTGTATTGAGAAAGGTTAAGGGCTGTCGTGAGGAAGACGCAATCTCATTCTTTTGCAAAAATTGCACGAAAAGGGAATTCTCAACGCCATAAGTCACCGCGACATAGCACACTTCGCTGACTTGGCGACCATAGTACAGAAGTACTGTGCAATGGAAAGCTCCTGGAAAACCCAAACAAAATTCTGGGATCCTCCGGATCTCACTAAACCCCTCGTCCGAACTAAAAGGGTGCACTCTCACAAGTCACCCGATCCAATTACAAAGAAACCAAAGCCCACTACAGGGCGTGGAACCATATTGGAGGGATGGCTCCATGGACCATGCAAAATTCACAGTACACCGGATACCATACCAACACACAGCCTCAGAGCATGTTGGATACTCCGGCAGGTGGTCAAGAGCGGCGAGAATCTCCTCATCAACAATACCGCAGAGCACCATCTCGCAGAAAATAACAATACAGTACTGACAGTCTTCAAGACTTTCGCCTCAAATAATAGGCGTAAGCGAGCACTCCGCAGCCTTGCCGAAGTTTGCCACATTGCAGCAATAAATCCATGGAACGACACGGCCATAACCTTCAATGCCAGTGACGAACCTCAATTCCGAACAGTCCGAGCACCAGCCGCTTTGGTCCTTAATCCAATTGTAGACGGCTTCTGGCTTACTAAAGTGCTCATGGACAGTGGCAGGGCATTAAACCTCATCTACGAGGAAACTCTTACCAAAATGGAAATAGACAAGAGCCGCATTGAGCAAAGCAGCACGACCTTCAAAGGAATCATCTCTAGTAGGGAGACACGATGTGCGGGAAAAATCACAGTAGATGTGGTATTCGGCATGCTGGAGAATTATAGGTCCGAGGAAATCACATTCCAAGTGGCCCCGTTCAGTAACAGATACCACACCCTTTTAGGGCGGGACACATTCACGAGCTTTCAAGTTATACCCCCATTATGGGTACATGAAGCTCAAGATGCCCGGGCCCAATGGAATCATCACTCTAGCTAGTGATCCGGACGTAGCACTCCGCGCCGAAAATAAAACCGGCGCACTAGCCCTTGAAGCATTATCCGAAGCCCTCGCAGCCGAAGAACTAACTGTGCTGCGCTCCACGGTGGACAGGGACGACGTGATACTCGACAAACGACCCAAATCCACCTCTTTCAAACCAGCGAACAAAATAGTCAAATTCCTGGTCCACTCAACGGACCCTACAAAAACAGCATCCATCGGAGCACAGCTGAACCCCACAATAGACGCCGCACTGCGAGAGTTCTTGCGTAAGAATTGGGACATCTTCGCCTGGCACTTCAGACATGCCAGGTATCCCATGCAGGCTGGCCGAACATAGTCTAAACATACTGAAGGGATACAAGACGGTCAAGCAGACTCTTCGGCGCTTCTCAGAACCTAAGCGACAAGCCATGGGAGAACTCGAGGTCGGATTCATCTGAGAAATAAAACATCCGTACTGGCTAGCAAACCTGGTGATGGTACCAAAGAAGGACAAATCCTGGCGCCTATGTGTCTATTTCAAAGACCTCAATAAGGCTTGCCCCAAGGATCCCTTCCCCCTCCCCCCCATCGATCAAATCATTGATGCTACCACAGGACACGACTCATTGTGCTTCCTCGACGCATACTCCGGACACCATCGAATCAAGATGGCGGAGTCCGATCAAGCTGCAACGGCATTCATCACTCCATACGACCCCTTCTGCTTTAACATCATGCCTTTCGGGCTAAAAAACGCCAGTGCAACCTATCAAAGCATGATTCAGATATGTCTAAAAACACAAATCGGCAAAACAGTAGAGGCATACGTACGTAGACGATGTGGTCATCAAAACTAGACACGTCGAATCCTTAATAGACGACTTGGGGCTTACGTTCAACAATCTATGAACATATGACATCAAGCTCAATCCGAAAAAATGCGTCTTCGGCGTACCTGCCGGAAAGCTCTTGTGCTTCTTCGTTTCCAATAGAGGAATTGAAGCAAATTCGGCTAAAATCCGAGCTGTGTCACAGTTGGCTACCCCAACAGACCTCAAGCAAATCCAAAAATTAACTGGATGCGTGGCTGCCCTAAGCCGCTTCATCTCTCGATTAGGAGAAAAGACACTACCTATCTATCGCCTTCTTCGATGATGCGGCTACGGCCGGACTGGAAGAAATAAAGGCCCTCTTGGCCAGCAATCCAATCCTGTCCGCACCAAATATCGGCGAACCTATGATGTTATATATAGCTGCAAAACACCAGGTTGTAAGCGCAGTGCTCGTCGTCGAACGAGAGACGGACGGACATAAGTTCCCTCTGCCCACTGGAGTGTGGAGCATGAACGCCGCTGCTGGCGACTCGAGTGGGGACCAAGAAGGAGGCCACGACCCCGTGGTGAACCCACCAGCCACGCCCACCAGCGGGAGCGTGGGCGGGTCGCCCGCCATGCCCCAGAGCGCGGCCGCGTCGAGCTCTCCAGGGACACCGTGGACCGGCGCATCCACGGCCTCTTCGGACGGGTCCGGCGGCGGGGCGTCTCCGGATGAGGAGCCAGGGGCGGTCGAGTTCGTCATGCCACCCGCGACACGGTACGACTCGTATGATGCTGATGATGATCCGTTCGCGGGGCATCGCTTCCGCCGTCTTGCGGACGTGTACGGGAGTGCGGGTGGGTCGACTGCGGCTGAAGAACGCTTTCTGCTGGCCGAGGAAGAGCCGGCTACGTTTGCTAAAGCTGCGCCCCACGAGAGCTGGCGAAGCGCGATGCTGGAGGAGCTGGCATCCATCGAAGAAAATGGCACCTGGACGCTCACCGATCTGCCTGCAGGTCACACTGCCATTGGCCTCAAGTGGGTATTTAAGTAGAAGAAAGATGCCAGGGGTTTTGTACAGAAGGAGGGCATGGACTATGATGACGCGTTCGCCCCCGTGGCCAGGCTGGACTCCGTGCGCGTCATGGTCGCCACGGCGGCACAGCGTGGCTGGGAGCTGCACCACCTCGACGTCAAATCGGCTTTTCTCAACGGCGAGCTCAAAGAGGAGGTCTACGTCACGTAGCCACCCAGTTTCGCGCGGAAAGGCGAGGAGCACAAGGTGTTTCGTCTCCACAAGGCACTCTACGGGTTGCGACAGGCGCCACGAGCTTGGAACGCCAAACTTGACTGCACGATGCGGGAACTTGGGTTCACAAGCTGCCCGTCAGAGCATGCTCTATATGCACGGGGCGAGGGGCAAGCACGGCTCCTGGTTGGAGTTTACGTTGACGATCTCGTGGTCACCGGAGCCGACGCCGAGGCGATTCACAACTTCAAAGCAGAGATGATGGCCAGGTTTCGCATGAGTGATCTTGGTCTGCTCAGCTTCTATCTTGGTATAGAAGTGAAGCAGGGCGCTGGTGGGATCATCCTGTCACAGGCGGCGTACGCGGGTGAGCTCTTGGAGCGGGCAGGCATGGCGGAATGCAATCCGGTGCACGTGCCCATGGAACCGCGTTTGAAGCTCAGCAAGGAGGGGCCAGAACCGCGTGTGGACGCCACGGAGTATCGCAGCATCATCGGAGGACTCCGCTACCTCACCCACACGCGGCCCGACATCACCTTCGCCGTGGGATACTTGAGCCGTTTCATGGAAACACCAACCACGACGCATCTGGCCGCTGTCAAGCACCTCCTGCGGTACATCGCTGGCACCCGCAGGCACGGGTGTAAGTACACAAAGGGGGGGCGATGGAGGACTCGTGGGCTACAGCGACTCGGACATGGCCGGCGACATTGACGATCGCAAGAGCACATCTGGCAACATCTTCTTCCTTGGAGGAGCGCCGATCACTTGGCAATCTCAGAAACAGAAGATCGTCGCGCTGTCTTCGTGCGAAGCTAAGTACGTGGCGGCAACGACGGCAGCTTGCCAGGGCATCTGGCTGTGCAGGCTCGAGGGGGAGCTGCTCATGGAGAAGGCCAGCGCCATCACCATCTTCGTCGACAACAGGTCGGCCATCCAGCTATGCAAGAACCCCGTCTTCCACGACCGAAGCAAACACATCGACGTTCGGTACCACTTCATTCGGAAGTGCGTGGAGGAGGGAAAGATCAGGGTCGAGCACATCGCCATCGGCGATCAGCTCGCAAACATTTTCACAAAACCACTTGGGCGCACGCGGTTCCTGGAGCTGCGCGCACGTATCGGCATGGTCGAGGTTTAGGCTCTCTGTCACGACTAGCTTAGGGGGAGATTGTTAGCAAATAATCTAGCGTGACAGGCTACTAGGGCCGGGGATTTCTGAAGTTCAGTAGAGCTGTAGCAGCAGTGTTAGTTGTTTCAGTTTCGTCAGATAACGCTTTTCTAGTTTTCAGTTAGATAGCACCCGAGGACGCGGCATGTGCGATCCCGAGGCCCTTAGCTCGCGGCATGAGCACGCCCATGATCGTGGGATGGCACGATCCAGTAGTGGGGGCTGTTCTTGATCCATTTTTCCCGTTCAGCAAGTGAATAAGAAGAAGCAGAAAAGCAGCTAAGTTTTGCGCTTCACAAAACAGAGTCTCTCGCGTGAGGTATTCGCCATTAACAGCGCTTCGAGCTCGCAGATAACACGCCCCGCGTCTCGGCAGGGTCCGGCGGGCGACAAGCTTGCGGGTGCAACGAGACAACGACCGCGGCAAGGCGCTTGCCGCGGCAAAGCCACCACTCTGCGCCCACGCTCCAGCGCATCCGACGACGTGTCGCCCCAAGATCGTTCCTGGTGCACGTGTCGGGCGGCTGTGCAGCCAAGCGGTGCGAGGTGACAAGTGGAGATGACGAGAAGGCCATCGTGGCGATCGGTGGCGTCCTTAACGGTCGTTTTCTGCACTGTTTGGGCGACCGGACGGGCATTAAATGCCCTTGTCCCCTGCCGTCAGAATTAGGTAGGGGGCACTATAGAGGGCGGTTGTACCAACCCCTCTTTTTACTTTTTTACCCCTCTCTGCGTTGCCACCTGTCGGTGACCCCTTTAGCCTATAAAAAGGAGGCCCATGCGCACGTAGAGGGGGTTCGACTGATTCAAAACTACAACACACCCACGCTCTCGAGCAAGAACAGAATATAGACACTAAGCAGCAGTAGGAGTTTTATCTCTCCGGAGAGCTCCGAAGCTGGGTAAAATCCCTCGCGTGTATCACCTCGATCTGCTCTTCGTGCGCCCTCCGCTCCCTGCTGAACCGAAAAGGGGCCCTGCCCCATAGGTGCTCGTTTCCCACGACACCTTTGGCGCGCCAGGTAGGGGGCGTCGAGGTTGTGCGATCCTGATCCGGTCTTCGCGCGCGCTACATCAACGTCTTCATCGACATGCCACCGAAGAGGAAGACTTCGGAGGTGGCCGCTCCGTCCACGTCGATCCCGCCGCCGCCGGAGCAAATGGGCGGTGGGGTAGACGCCGGCGGAGGAACGGGCGCCGACGGGGGGACTCACATCGTCACCAGATCGAAGGACAAAGCCTCGCAAACTTCAGCGTCCGTACATGCGCCGCGCCCCTCTCAGGAGGCGCGGGATCGACAACGCCATGGTGCCCCTGGCACCGTGCTCGCGTTGGAGCAAGGCCAAGCCGGCGGATTGCGGGACGCTCAAGGCCAACATACACGTCAACACGTTGGCGCGAGCGCGGCACGGTCGCCTGGATGAGATGTTGCTCCTTCTAACGCTGTTAGAAGTTTGAGCATATCCCGCTCCTCGCATCGTTCGTCCCTACTGCCGAAAATCCCGAAAGAAGCGTTGGCCCGAGCCCAACTGCTACTAGACTACCCTCCAGCACCGGACAAGATCGACGACTGGAGGATGACCATCCAGGGCCTCATCAGCTTCGCCAACGCCGACAAGCCCCGGCAGCCAAGCACATTGAAGCCGCGGCAAGACGCCCAGGCGGAGGCCGGAGGCGACAAGACTCGCGGGGGTGCCACCACCGTGCACTCCCCACCCCGAAGGCCAAGATCACCGACTCGCCGGGCCAACCTCGACACCGACTCCACCGCGTCGTCGGACCCGCGAGCCCGTCGCGATCAACGCCAAGTTCTCCAAGAACGACAACAAGAAGACGGTCGTACTCGCATCGAGCGTCGAAGAGAAGCGCGGCATCAGTCAGACCAGCGCGCTGGGCCCACTGTTGATATGCATGCGTCAGGGGAACCGAGCGACCTGCCGTACGCGGTAGGTTGCCCTGCGTTCACTCGTGAGCTGCGGCAGGTTCAGTGGCCCAGTACCAAGAACTTCAAGCCAGACGTGCCCGAGAAGTACGATGGCAGGATACATCCGTCGGAGTTCCTCAACGTCTACACCATCGCGGTGCAGGCTGCCGGGGGGCGCGACGAGAAGATCCTCGCTAACTACTTCCCGCTGGTGCTCAAGCCCAACGTCAGATCTTGGCTCATGCACTTGCCGGATAACTCCATCTCTTCGTGGGCGGACCTGTGCCATCAGTTTGTCGGCGCCTTCACGGGCGGCCACAAGCCCCATGGCCAGGAGAGCGATCTTCATCTGCTCGCCCAGAAAGAAGGAGAACCCCTGCGCAAATACATACAGAGATTCATCCAGGTGCAGTGCAACATCCCAGACGTCCACCCTGCTGCGGTTATCAGCGTGTTCCATCAGAACGTCCGTAACCGTAGGATGAGGGAGGAGATGGCGATGTGCAAAATCAGAGATGTCAGCGAGCTATATGCTCTGGCCGACAAGTGTGCACGTGCTGAGGAGGGGAGGAAACTCCTCGGAGAGAACGCAGGAGCAGAAGGATCTGACAGTGAGGACACCCCTCCGGCAAAGAAGAACCGGAGGCGGAATAACAGAAAGAGGAAGGCTAAGGATGTGCTAGTTGTCGAGCAGTCCGGCAACGGAGGTGGCGCCGAGAAGGCCAAAGCTGGTGACTCCAGCGAGGCTGTGGTGGCCGCCGACAAGCAGGACGGCTCCGGCAAGCAGTACTGCAAGATCCACCGTACCAAGGGCCATGACCTCCAGGCCTGCAAGAAGGTTGAGCAGCTTGTTGAGCTACAAAAAGCTAAATACGAGCGCCGCAACAAGGAGAAGGCCCAGGAAGGTGGCGGAGGATCCGGCAAAAAGCGTCCCGCCCGGGGAGGGCGCCGCGGCAAGGCCAAGCAGCGGCAAGGAGATAGGCCTCCCCGCGGCCGCGACAAAGACGAAGACGAAGAAGAAGATGATGAGATAGATGAGGATGAGACCGATGAGCAGGAGTTTCAGAAAGCGACAGAGGTTTTGTGCGTTGACGGCGGTGCTTCTCTGCACACCTCGCACCGCCAACTCAAACGGTGGGTGCGGGAGGTAAATGCAGCAGAACCGTCAGTCGAATCGCGCAAGCCCCTAAAGTGGTCCAGCACGCCCATCATCTTTGATGTCGAGGATCACCCTGATCGCATAACTGCGGTCGGGTGCTTGCCGATGTTGGTTTCGCCAACCATTCGCAACCTCAAGGTCACAAAGATGCTGGTTGACGGCGGGGCCGGCTTGAATCTGATCTCCTCCACAGTGCTCAAGAAGCTCCAGATCCCCGACAGCGAGCTCGAAGAGACTGGTACCTTTCAAGGAATTAATCCAGGAAGGAGCAAGCCGAAGGGGAAGATCACACTGCCAGTAATGTTTGGCAGCGAGCTCAACTTCAGGACAGAGAGAGTCACATTTGACGTTGCTGATTTCCCATTGCCCTACAATGGGATACTCGGCCGACCAGCGCTTGCCAAGTTCATGGCAGCCTCTCACTACGCCTACAATGTACTCAAGATGCCCAGTCCGATAAGTGTCATTTCTGTCCATGGAGACAAGAAAGATGCACTTATCTGTACCGACAAGATCTACCGGGAAGCAGCAGCCGCAGTAGAACGCAAACCACTTGCCGCTGAAGCTCCCGGGGGGAAGAAGAAGACCAAGTCCGGCAAGAGTAGCTCTGATGCCCACTCCAGCAAGCGCACCTCTTCGGAGTGCTACGCTACCGTCGAGGACGCACCATCAAGCTCCACCGGCAAGTGCAAGAAGGCGAAGACAGCTTCACCGAAAACCAAGAAAGTGGCCGCCAAGGAGGATGGCGCTGGTGGTACCTTCACCATCAGTGCCACGCTTGACCCTAAATAGGAAAGCGCGCTCGTTGCTTTCCTGCGGGCGAATGTCGACGTGTTTGCATGGCAACCGTCTGACATCCCCGGTGTTCCTAGGAAAGTGATTGAGCACCACCTTGCCGTTTGTCCTCATGCGCGGCCCGTCAAGCAGAGAGTTAGGAAGCAAGCGGTGGAACGCCAAGAGTTCATTGCAGAAGAGATCAAGAAGTTGGAAGCAGCAGGCCTTGTCCGAGGGGTACTCCATCCAACATGGTTAGCCAATCCAGTAGTCCTGCGCAAGGCGAACGGGAAATGGAGGCTTTGTATTGACTTCACTGATGTTAATAAAGCTTGTCCCAAGGATCCATTTCCCTTGCCGCGCATTGACCAGATTGTCGACTCCACGGCAGGATGTGATCTGCTTTCATTCCTTGATGCATACTCAGGATATCATCAGATCTTCATGGCAGAAGAGGATGAAGAGAAGACCGCATTCATTACTCCATGTGGCACGTACTGCTTTGTACGGATGCCTTTCGGACTAAAGAATGCTGGTTCGACGTTTGGAAGAGTAGTCAGTCATGCTTTTGAGACACAGCTGCACAGAATGTAGAAGCTTACATGGGTGACATAGTAGTCAAGAGCAAAGACAGAGCTACTTTGATCCAAGATTTGGACGAGACTTTTGCAAATCTGCGCAAGATCAATCTCAAATTGAACCTCGAGAAGTGCGTATTTGGAGTTCCTTCCGGCAAGCTTCTCGGGTTCTTTGTGTCCTAGAGGGGGATTGAAGCCAATCCCGACAAGATCAAGGCCATTGAGCATATCGAAGCATCGAAGCGCGTCAAGGATGTGCGAAGGCTTGCCGGCTGTGTAGCTGCGCTCAGCAGGTTCATCTCTAAGTCCGCAGAGCGTGCCCTGCCGTTTTTCAAAATTTTGAAAAAGGCAG
Source organism: Triticum timopheevii (assembly GCA_963921465.1). Classification (NCBI taxonomy): domain Eukaryota; kingdom Viridiplantae; phylum Streptophyta; class Magnoliopsida; order Poales; family Poaceae; genus Triticum; species Triticum timopheevii. The sequence continues at coordinate 615,640,414 of OY997270.1, forward strand.
GTCCAATGAAATGGACTCCGGAAGCGGAGGCCGCGCTCCAGGATTTGAAGAGATACCTGTCCACCACTCCAACACTTGTCGCACCTAAGCCACAAGAAAAGTTGCTGCTATACCTAGCGGCAACCAATCAAGTGGTTAGTGCTGCTTTAGTGGCGGAGAGGGAGGCGGATGATGAGCCAGTGGCCACGGCAAGCGCATCCAGCGACAAGCAGGGGGCTCCTCCAGCAAGCTCTGGTCCCGACAAGGGTGAATCAGCACAGCCACAAGAAGAGAAACAAAAGAAGATGGTGCAGCGCCCAGTTTATTTTGTCAGTTCCCTTCTGCAGGGGGCTAGATCAAGGTACTCTGGAGTGCAGAAGTTGCTTTTTGGCCTTCTCATGGCCTCAAGGAAGCTGCGCCATTACTTTCAAGCACATGACATCACAGTTGTCACTCGCTTCCCGTTGAAGAGGATATTGCAGAATCCAGAAGCAACAGGCAGGATTGTCGAGTGGGCATTGGAATTGTCAAGCTTTGGCCTCAAGTTTGAGAGTACCTCAACTATCCAGTGCCGAGCATTGGCAGAATTTATAGCAGAATGGACGCCAACACCTGATGAAGAAACTTCGGAGACGAGCATTCCCGTCAGAGAGGCAAGCAAAGAATGGATCATGTACTTTGACGGTGCCTTCTCGCTGCAAGGCGCCGGTGCGGGTGTGTTGCTTGTCGCACCCACCGGAGAGCACCTCAAGTACGTGGTCCAGATGCACTTTCCCAAGGAGCAAGCAACAAACAATACTGCAGAATATGAAGGCTTGCTTGCTGGACTCAGAATCACAGCAGAGCTTGGGATCAAGAAGCTCATTGTCAGGGGAGACTCGCAGCTTGTCGTCCGTCAAGTCAACAAGGATTATCAGAGTCCGTTGATGGAAGCTTACATTGATGAAGTAAGAAAGCTAGAAGAGCATTTTGACGGCCTGCAGATGGAACACGTTCCGAGAGCTCAGAACGACATTGCAGATGGCCTGTCAAAATGCGCCGCACTCAAGTTGCCTGTGGAACCAGGGATTTTTGTGCTCAAGTTGACTCAACCATCTGTGACACCATCAACTGGACAGAGCAAGAAGAGGAAGTTGATTACTGGCAACTACTTTTCGGCAGAGCTCTCCGAAGCCGCCGCCAAGAAGGTCCCCAAGATCAACACAAAGATTGCTGAGGAGCAGTCTGCTCCGATAAGCCCTAGGGTTTGTTTCGTTGAAGCAGACGCTCCCGACAAGTTGTGTCCCGACACGCTTGTCGGGGAGCATCACGCTCCGGCTGAGTCGCAGATTTTTGCCGTGGAAGCAGATGTTCCCGCAGCAGCATTTGCGCCTTTAGTCCTTGTCGTTGAGCCACAAGCTCCGGCATGGGCACAGCAGATCGTCCATTTCCTTCAAACAGGAGAACTTCCCGAAGAGCAAGAAGAAGCGGAACGAGTAGCCCGGCAATCAAGTATGTACTAGTTTGTCGATGACATACTGTACGGAAGAAGATTCAACGGAGTGAAATTGAAGTGTATTCAACGGGAAGAAGGACAAGAGCTGTTGGCGGAGATACATGGAGGCATATGTGGACACCACATTGGCGCAAGAGCACTTGCCGGCAAAGCGTTCCGGCAAGGGTTCTTCTGGCCGACAGCCCTCCAGGATGCAACTGCACAAGTAACCAAGTGTGAAGCGTGCCAGTTCCACTCCAAACAAATACATCAACCAGCTCAAGCTCTCCAGACAATCCCTTTATCCTGGCCATTCTCGGTCTGGGGGCTCAACATCCTCGGCCCCTTCCCCCGAGCTGTCGGGGGCTTCGAGTACGTGTACGTGGCAATCGACAAGTTCACGAAGTGGCCGGAGGTGGAAGCAGTGAGGAAGGTGACAGCACAGTCAGCAGTCAAGTTCTTCAGGTCAATTGTTTGCCGTTTCGGAGTCCCTAACCGGATCATCACCGACAATGGCACACAGTTCACGAGCCGCACCTTCATGCAGTACGTCCAAGATCTTGGAGCCAAGATCTGCTTCGCTTCTGTTGCTCACCCGAGAAGCAATGGTCAAGCAGAGAGGGCGAACGCTGAAGTGCTGCGCGGGATCAAGACCAGAACTTTCGACAGGCTGCACAAGTGCGGAAGAAACTGGATCGAGGAGCTTCCGGTGGTTCTTTGGTCGATCAGGACGACGCCAAATCGAGCCACCGGCCAGACACCTTTTGCTCTAGTCTACGGAGCAGAGGCAGTTTTCCCCACGGAACTCGTATACGGATCGCCTCGAGTGCTCGCTTATGATGAGCTTGAGCAAGAGCAGCTGCGGCAAGATGACGCGTTGCTCCTCGAGGAGGATCGTCTTCAGGCTGCTGTACGAGCTGCTCGCTACCAGCAAGCTTTGCGCCGCTACCATAGCCGCAAAGTTAATGCCAGAAGTCTCGAGGAAGGCGACCTTGTTCTTCGGCGCGTTCAGTCCGCCAAGAATTCCAACAAGTTGACGCCGAAGTGGGAAGGCCCTTATCGGGTGAAGCGAGTCACTAGGCCCGCTGCCGGTGTCAAAACCGGCGGATCTCGGGTAGGGGGTCCCGAACTGTGCGTCTAGGTGGATGGTAACAGGAGACGAGGGACACGATGTTTTTACCCAGGTTCGGGCCCTCTCGATGGAGGTAAAACCCTATGTCCTGCTTGATTAATATTGATGATATGGGTAGTACAAGAGTAGATCTACCACGAGATCAAGGAGGCTAAACCCTAGAAGCTAGCCTATGGTATGATTGTTGTAATGTATGTTGTCCTACGGACTAAAGCCCTCCGGTTTATATAGACACCGGAGAGGGCTAGGGTTACGCAGAGTCGGTTACAATGGTAGGAGATCTACATATCCGTATTGCCAAGCTTGCCTTCCACGCCAAGGAAAGTACCATCCGGACACGAGCCGGAGTCTTCAATCTTGTATCTTCATAGTCTTGGAGTCTGGCGGATAATGATAGTCCGGCTGTCCGGACACCCCCTAGTCCAGGACTCCCTCAGTAGCCCCTGAACCAGTCTTCAATGACGATAAGTCCGGCGTGCACAATGTTCGGCATTGCAAGGCGGGTTCCTCCCTTGAATAATCCAGAGAAGATCATGAACACCAGGATAGTGTCCGGCTCTGCAAAATAAATTCCACATTCCACCGTAGAGAGAATAAAATGTACACTTAGTTCAATCTGCTGACGTATTATGCGGCGTGACATCACACCGCCACCAGGCCTTTGTTTGAATTACTATACCACCTCAGCACGTTTAGCGAAGCGGTTTCCTTGGCACGTCTTGTCGAAGCAGAGATCGTGTTCCCCTTATTCCGGGATTCTCATCAATACGTGCGTGGGTAACCCAACCGCTCCCATCGCCATGCCTCCTCTATCGAAGGGGAATCCCAAACGGTCATGGAGACGGCCCTTGGTATTTCTTCCCCTTTATAAGAGGACCAAGGCTCGCCATTATTCTTCAATCTCGCATCGAATCTCTTCCGCGCTCCCTGTTCCAACACCCAGAGCCTCAGATTCGAGCGCTTCGGATCCTCAATCATGTCCGGCTCCGACCTCCAGGGCCGGTGGATGCCCTCCTCCGTCACGGAGGAGGACATATTGAAGTTGCGTGAGGCCAAGTACCTGGCCTACGAGGTTTCGCACAGGTTGCCTGCCCAAGGGCAGGCTGTGCCAGCCCCCGAGCCCGGTGAATATGTCGTTTTCGTATCCCACCTCCGTCGGGGTTTAGGCTTCCCGACGGATCCCTTCGTGAGGGGGCTCCTGTTCTACTATGGGCTGGACTTTCACGACTTGGCTCCGGAGTCCATCCTCCATATCTCCGCATTCATTATCGTTTGCGAAGCCTTCCTCCGCGTCATTCCCCACTTCGGCCTATGGCGGAAGACCTTCAAGGTGGAGCCGAAGATGATCGGGGGGCGTCAAGCGGAGTGCGGCGGGGCGACCATAAGCAAAAAGGTCGATGCCCCATGGCCCGAGGGTTCCTTCCAAGAGGAACTTGGACTGTGGCAGCAGGAGTGGTTCTATATCACCGCTCCAAGGGGCAGCAGGCAAAAGCCGCCACCCTTATTCCGCCCGGGACCTCCACGCCAACTGATGTCGTGGGTCAACCAAGGGCTCAATTGGGGGCCGTCTGAAGACGTGCCTTCACTGCAGGGCCGGATTTGAGATCTCCAAGCGAGGGAGATCGACCTGATCAAGGTGATGCAGGTTATGCTAATCAGGCATCTTCTGCCCTGCAAACACCGTCCTCTCCATCTATGGGAGTTCAACCTGGAGGGACCTCAGATTGTCCAAAACTTCATGGGTGCGACACCCGTGGAGATGTACAAGTTGTTCTTCGGACCGCAGGTGGCGTGTCCGAATTTAGCCGAGGATGCAGGCCTAAGCCGCGATCGCCCGGATACTCAGGTATGTAGCTCAGAGTCCAGACATTCTGTTTATGTGCCTTTCTAGAGTTCGCCTCCTAACCCTTTGTTCTTTACAAGAATGGGTGGCGCGATCAAAGCTGATAAGGTGTCCGGCCCCCCTCCCAGAGACCGCACTGGAGCCCGTGCTGGTCAGAATGTTGGAGGTTGCGCCCATAGAAGGGGGCGACGGGGAAAACAGAGGAGCTAATATTTCGCCCAAAGGGGCGACTGAAGAGGGGGGAACCAAGAACCCCTCCCTTTAGGGGGAGAAGAGGACCGCCTCCGAAGATCCGGAGGCCAAAGCCCCTAAGCGTGGGAAGAGATCTTCCCCGGGGGGTTCGGCGCCCGGAAAGAATCCGGACGCACAATCATCACCAAAGGATCGGCCCTCCAGCGAGCCGTGAGTATGAAAGAGGGAGTCAATCAGTAAGGAAATACCTTCATTTGTTCTTCTGTAGGTAACCGAAATATTTATATTGCAGTTCGGATCTGCAGCCTTCTCAGATGAGTTCATCTTCGGGGGACCTTCTTCCGGAGATGATGGAGAGCGATACGCCTCCATCCGCAATGCCGCCAGATGAGGCAGGCGAACCCGAAGTGTCATCACGGAGGGTATCCCCGAGTCCGGAGGGGCCAGAGAGTTCGGCACCTACTAGTGTCCAGCCGGGAGAACTGAAGAATCTACTTGAGAGGGCGTCCATTTCAGAGGATCACCATGCGTTAATGCATATGGTGATTGGAAGGATTTCGTTCGCTGAGAGCGAATTGCGTAATGCCGCCATGAGTTTACTGGCGGGATTTGAGGTATGCGAGAATGACGCACCCCTTTGTCTTTTAACAGTTTTGCATATAAAAAATGCGCCCTGTATAGATAGTAGCCCCTGAGACTCGGTAGGTTGTCGAAAACGACAGTGTACCGAGGATCGAAATCTAAAGGAATGAATTCCGTCGGTCCTATGCAGGTGGCGGATAGTCCGGGGGCTAACCGGACTAGTGAGTTTTCCGAGTTAAATCGGCAATTTGACTTGGCAGATGCGGACATCGCACTTGTCAACAGGCGACTTGACGAGTCGCAAGGTAAAAGAGTTCTCCGCAGTCGCTTTATTAAGGGGGTCGAAGCCCTCCTTTGATAAATTATATGCTGTTTGTACAGACGGTGCTGTTGCTGTGGAGGGCCTTCGGGCCGAACTTGCTCGAGCTAAGGGGCAAGCCCGAAGGAGTGAAGTGGCTGCCTCGAGGGCGGCCGAGGAGTTGAAAGCCGAAAAGGCTGCGCACTGCCTAAGCAGGGCCGAGGTGGCCGAATTGGCCATGAAAGTAAAGGATGCTGCCGACCGCAATGAGGCTCTTAAAAAGGAGCGCTTATCGGAGCGGGAAGACCTGAAGAAGGCCACCGCCGAAGCCAAGGATGCCCGCTCTGCAATGCAGGCTATGAAGGAGGAACTGCGCCAGGCCGGAGAGATCGTGGCTGGCAAGCCTTTTCTGCTGTGTCGCCGGTTTATGGATGGAAAGTATGCTCAATTTGAGCGGCTGTGGAGTCCGGAGGATCCGTATATGGACTTAGCTGCAAGTGCGGCCGATGCCATTAAGCACTTCCGGAGCCAGAAGGATCACGAGACGGAAGAGCTATATTGGTCTCAATTCCATAGTCCGGATCGCCCACTTCCGTTGACAGACCGGTTGGCCGAATGGGCCGAGCTAAATAGATTGTCCGGACTTGCCATGACTGACATCGTGGCCCATGTCTGGCCAGAGAGGTCCAAGGCGACGAGCTACTTTGGCTTACTACAGCAATTCCTTGGAGTGGTGCCGCATATAAAGGAGATGATGCGGTCGGGCTGCATAGAGGGCGCGCGGATGGCTCTTGCCCGTGTGAAGGCGCATTGTCCAGAGATGGACGCCACCGCTGTTGCTTCCCAGGGTTCGGATGAAGACCGGCTCCCTGCCGAGCACTATTTCGGGGAAGTTATGTGTGGCGCTCGTGTAATAGAGTCGCAGTGCTCGAAGAATGTAACGTTCAAATGAACGCATTAGCTTGTAAATCGATGATTATATTATAACTGCTTTTTATACTTGTGCGTCCAAGTAGTAAAACTTCTCCTGTGCGGCCGTTTACGTATACTTGTGTATAACTTGAAAGATGGCAGTCTTCGGCTTCAGCCCCCATGCACAAGGTGCTGGGGTGTTCGCAAAAATAGCGCGTTTTCACACTTAATCCGACGTCTCGGTCCTGTTATAAGGAGGTGGTAGCATAGAGAACGAGGCAATCCGGACTATAATGCTTTATCACTTTCACTTAGCCAGTGGAGCTCGAGGGTGGGGCTACGATATAGCCCCTGGTGGCATCGCCCTTCTCCGAAGTCGGAGCGCGTGTGCCTGACCGGGAAACGGCCCTTCGTCAAAGCGGGGAATTCTAAACATTCCGATAGTCGATCGAGTGGCTGACCAGTCTCTCGCTGTATCATGACAGTCAGTTTTCGGCTTTCTCTACTGAGGTGCTCGCCCAGCCGAACTGGGGCACAATCGCAATAGTTCTCCTGGTGCCGCATTAGCCGATGATACGGAACGTAAGGCAGCAAAACACAGGATCCGGGCAAACCCAACATTTGACCAAAGACATGATTCGGAGCTGATGCATATAATGCCTAACTCGAGACGCCGAACACTCCCTAAGGTGTTCGGTCTTTATAATAATGGGCAGAACGATGCCCTAAGCCCCTAGTGTCCAGGTACGGGCATGGTCTTCTGACGCGGCCGATGCCAAAACGTCAGGCTCCTCTTTGGCTATAGGAAGAAACCAAGGGAGAATAACAACAAGAGATAGTAAAAAAGGTTTACGCAGGGTCGTAATCTGAAAAGAATCCTCACAACGGGTCCCTACTGCACGTCTGCGCCTATGTCTCCGTTGCGCCGTTATCCTGGACGGGTATGCACGTTGTTCATCTGTAAAAAGAGAGGAACGTTTAGTTTTAAAAACAGTTTGTGCGAAAAATATTAGAAATATAAATAATTAAAGCGGGGTTTGTATGAACCCGTGGTTATTTGTGCGCGCAGCCCCCTATGAAGGGGTATGCGGCTAGGGAGCCCCTAGCCCACTGACGCCGGATTCGTCTATCCAAGTCCGGGGTCTTTAAGTGACCCTCGCACTAAGATTACGCCACGCGGTCCGGGCATCTTGAGTGTAAGAGACGCGTAATGCTGTATGGCGTTGAAGCGGACAAAAGCCTTTCGTCCCAAGAGTGCTTGATATTCACTTTCAAATGGAACGATGTGAAAAATTAATTTTTCGCGTCGAGAATTGTTCGGCGATCCGAACACGACTTCTAGTAATATGGAGCCTGTGCACTTGGCGTAATGGCCTGGCATCACTCCTTTGAAGGAAGTGCGGATGTGTCGAATTTTGGAAGGGTCTATCCCCATCCTACGGATTGTGTTTGAATATAGCAGGTTTAAGTCACTGCCTCCGTCCATTAGGACGTTAGTAAATTGCAATCCGTCTATTATGGGATTCAATATCAGGGGAGTCCATCCCGCATTTCGAACGCTTCTGGAATAGTCCAGGTGGTCGAAGGTGATTGGTTTTGATATCCAGTCTCTACGGTCTGCTGGGTTGGACCGCGCGAAGCTCTTTTTAGAAAGTGCCGCACTATTTTTCCGTATTATCACATGAAGTGAGTTTACTGCTTTGACCCCTTGTGGGAAAGTCTTTTGTTTTCCGGTGCTCTGCTGGTGGGGTTTATCTTCTTCGCTTGACGCGTCGAGCCCCTTCTGTTCGGCATTTAGTCGGCCGGACTGTTTAAAAACCCAACAATCCCTGTGGGTGTGATTTGCAGGCCTTCCGGGGGTACTGTGGATTTGGCATATCCGACCCAAAATTTTGTTTAAGTTGGACAATTCGTCACTGTCATCCTTAAGAGGCTGTGTTTTATTATTGGGCCGCGAGCTTTTGAATCCGGCATTTACTGCCGCGCTCTTTGGGCTTTTCTCTTTATTCCGGCGCTGCTCTTTTCTGCGCCGTGATTTTCCGTTTCCATCTCTTATCTCTGATGTACTTGGGTCGCTGGTGCTGCATCGTGCTAGCCAGCTATCCTCGCCCGCACAGAAGCGGGTCATGAGGCTTGTTAGTGCGGACATTGTCCTCGGTTTCTCTTGACCGAGGTGCCTGCCGAGCCATTCATCTCGGACATTGTGCTTGAAAGCTGCTAAGGCTTCGGCATCCGGACAGTCGACTATTTGGTTCTTTTTTGTAAGGAACCTGTTCCAGAATTTCCGTGCTGACTCTCCGGGCTGTTGAGTTATATTACTTAGATCATCTGCATCCGGAGGACGGACATAAGTCCCTTGAAAATTTGCTCTAAACGCGTCCTCGAGCTCTTCCCAACTTCCAACAGTATTTCCTGGGAGGCTTTTAAGCCAATGACGGGCTGGCCCTTTGAGCTTGAGGGGTAGGTATTTTATGGCGTGGAGATCATCTCCTCTGGCCATATGTATATGTAGTATATAATCTTCTATCCAGACTCCAGGGTCTGTTGTTCCATCGTAGGCCTCTATGTTTATGGGTTTAAATCCTGCTGGGAATTCATGGTCCAGCACCTCGTCAGTGAAACATAGTGGGTGTGCGGCGCCCCTGTATTTGTGTGTGCCGCTATCATCGGACACTTGACGTGTTGCCTTGCTTCCTGGGGCCTTCTCCTTTGGCCCGTAGATGGATCTGGCTGGGCCATCTATCCTTCCAAGTTCGTTGGTTGGTTTATGTGTGGCGCCGCTGTCAGAATTTGGCCTATCGTCTGGCCGTCTATCCAGCCAGGCAGCCCCTTTATTTTTGGACGGTGGGGGCTCTACGGCCTCCTCGTCGAATTCTGGTAGCAGCTTGCGCTTCGGGTAGCTCTTTGATTGGTGGCCATTGCCGTACTTTTCTGCGGTTTTGAGCACTTTGCTCCATCTCATTCTGAGTGTGTCTTCCGCTGTTTTGAGCCTCCGTTTTTCTTTCTTCAGGCTTTTTGCAGTACTGACGAGTCTTTTCCGAAGGTTCTTGCTCTCCTTTGGGGTGTCTACCATATATATGTCATGTGACGAGGTAGTCCTCCCGTGCCTTATAGGCTCTGTTTCTTGTTCGTCTCCAGCATTGTCGTCTATTCCGTCAATGTCTTCGGAGTCAAGGTCTAGCATGTCGGTTAGATCGTCGACAGTGGCTACAAAGTGGGTGGTGGGTGGGCTCTGAATTTCTTCGTCGTCCATTCCCCAACCGTCCTGGCCATAGTCCGGCCAAGACTCTCCTGATAACGAGAGATGCTTTAGTGAATTCAAGATATCGCTGAAAGGCGGGCATTGGAAGATGTCCGCGGCGGTGAATTCCATAACCGGCGCCCAATCCGGGTCGATTGGCAGGGGCGCGGGAGGTTCGGAGTCCGGCAAGGAGTCCGGCGCCTCGGAGTCACGAGTTTCGCGGAGGACAAGATTAGTGTTCGGCTCCATCGCCGTGAATGTTGAAGCCCCCAGGGCGGCGCCTATCCACCGACCCTCGATCTGGGCGATCGGCTCCGGGCTAATGGCCGAAGCGGATCCGTGTGCGGCCACCAAGGCACTGTTCGGCGGCAGAGCTAGATCATGCCCATCGTCACAGTGCGGCGCGCTCGGCTGTGGCTCGAGTCCGTCGAGGATCAAGTCTCCGCGGACATTGGCCGTGAAGTTTAAGCTTCCAAATCTGACCTGACGGCCAGGGGCGTAGCTTTCGATCTGCTCCAGATGGCCAAGTGAATTGGCCCGCAGTGCGAAGCCGCCGAATACGAAGATCTGTCCGGGGAGAAAAGTCTCACCCTGGACAGCGTTGCTGGTTGAAGATGCCATCAAGCCTATCGGTGACGACACAGAGGAACTCTCAATGAAAGCACCAATGTCGGTGTCAAAACCGGCGGATCTCGGGTAGGGGGTCCCGAACTGTGCGTCTAGGCGGATGGTAACAGGAGACGAGGGACACGATGTTTTTACCCAGGTTCAGGCCCTCTCGATGGAGGTAAAACCCTACGTCCTGCTTGATTAATATTGATGATATGGGTAGTACAAGAGTAGATCTACCACGAGATCAAGGAGGCTAAACCCTAGAAGCTAGCCTATGGTATGATTGTTGTAATGTATGTTGTCCTACGGACTAAAGCCCTCCGGTTTATATAGACACCGGAGAGGGCTAGGGTTACGCAGATCGGTTACAATGGTAGGAGATCTACATATCCGTATTGTCAAGCTTGCCTTCCACGCCAAGGAAAGTACCATCCGGACACGAGCCGGAGTCTTCAATCTTGTATCTTCGTAGTCTTGGAGTCCGGCGGATAATGATAGTCCGGCTGTCCGGACACCCCCTAGTCCAGGACTCCCTCACCCGCGCTGTCCGCCTTGAGACCGAAGATGGCTTTCCGGTGAGCAACTCCTGGAACATCGAGCATCTTCGTAAGTTTTACCCGTAAGGCGCGGTTGCCGGAACCCGTTCCGGCAACCACCTTTTGTATGAGTCTTGCCGCTGTTGCACGTAATCCTTTGTACAAAGCCAGGCGCAGACCCTGTGCATAAGTAAAGCTTGTGTGCTTCACGCTTTCTGTCAATTTCATGCATTCTTTCTTTTTTAGCATGTACTATCTGACACCTTGTGCAGCACCAAGCCCCGGTAAACAATAACGAGCAGTAAGGCTCCATGTCATTATTTTCTCTTCTTTTTTTTCGCAAAGAGAAGAAAGATTCCCTCGCGCACAAGTTTGCCGGGGGGGGGGGGGGGGGGGGGAAGGAGGGGATAATGATGTGGACCGGGCATCGTTCAAGAAAGGTTCCACTCTTGCCGGGAAGCAGACGACAGAAAAGCTAAGTTGCCAGAGTTTGAGCAATTAGTTTTTAAATTTTTAAGTTATCTTCCTCGAACGATCGCACTTTGTATGGAAAACCTGTGCGCGGAGGAACCAACTCGTAGCTAGTTGCGCCCTTACTTTGTTTCGAGTCCGCTCAACAACTTAAGTGTGCTGCGACTAGTTGCGGCAAGGTTTCTTGCCGGTAGCGGCACCGCCAGCGAGCTGCTGATGTTCCACACTCGGCGCTCGCGGCAAGGGTGCCCATGCCGGCAAGTTCCCTAAAAGCGTAGGGTAAAAACATACAAAGGGAGAGATCTAGTAAAGGAAATAACATAGCAAATACTACCCAGGATAAAGTTATATTACAAGAATAACTTGCCGCGCTCTAATGGATTGTTCCCGTGACATGTCTAGCAGCGGCAAGAAAAAGGAGAAAAAAGGCGGCCTAATCTACACGATCGCCATCGATCCTTCTGACTTCATTCACCTTGTCCACAATGGGTGCGACAAGGGCCTTGAGCTCTTCAAGACTAGCACCCGCCGGCAGCTTCTTGAGGACGTTGGTGAGGTTGAGGCCTGGATTGCGGAAAAGTACCTTCACCAACACCTTCTCCAAGACTCTGGCACAGATGGCGCGCGACTCGTCAGCCAGCTGCTTTGGGATCCTTTCCCGGAGTTGCTGGAGAGCTGTCGCCACGCCCTTGAAGAACAAAGTAAGCTCGGTGCTGGGCTGGAGGTTCTCGTCGGTGGAGTACCTGAAGCCCGCCAAGTCCAGCTGCTCCAGCTCCTCGTGGATCGTTGTAGCAATGTTGACGAGGCCCTCCGTCCAGAGCTCCACCGTGGCCCTGAAGGTGTTTTGAGTCTCAGTGGCCCTCGTCAGCAGCTCTTCGTTGCCCTTGATTTCTTTCTTCAAATCATCCTCTCGCCTCTTGGCGGCGTTCAGCGTCTCCGTCAGTGAGGCCAGCTTCTGCCCCAGATCAGCATTTGAGTCCTTGACGGCGTTCAGCCCCTTGACCTTGTCGGCAAGCTGAACTTGCAGGAGTGCGGCAAGCTCCTCATTCTTCCTTTTCATGTCAGCCTCCAGCTGCGTCACCTTCACTTCCAGTTCCTTCTTGGCGGCCTCGGCAGCTGCGGCAGCATCCTTCGTTTCCTTGAGCGCCCCGCCAAGTGATTCCTCCCGTACGGCGAGCTCCTCTTCGTGGCTGTCCAGATTAACTTTCCTCTGTGTCAGCTCACCTTCTCGCCTGGACAGTTCCTCGGCGGCGAGCCTCTGTTGCTCCTCGGCTTCAGCCTTCTCAAGGATGAACGCCTTCTTCGCCTCGACGAGCTGCGCCCTCTCCTCCGCAATGGATCGGAGGGCCTCTTGGTTGCGGCTCTGGAGCTCCTCCGCATGCTTCTCTATATCAACTCCCGCCTGCGCGACAAGCGCTTCCCGGGACTCCAACTTCGCTTGCCGGGCGCAGTAGAGTGACACCAACTTCCGGAGCAACTGCTCCTCCTCGGCTCGCCGCTGCTACTGCTTGGCGCGTCAACCACTGCCAGCCCCGCAGAGGCGAGTACTTCCCCATCAAACTCCTCTCCTTCGACCGGCCCCCTGGAGCTCGACGCCCAGGGAAGCCTGATGAAGACACCCTTGCTGGCCTTCAAGTAGGCGCCGGGCTGGGGCTCCTCGGGGCCCGGCGCTGCATCAGCGGCGGAGGGGTCGGCGGTCGGTGTAGTGCCTTGCGCTCCTGCGCGCTCCAGGTTGTCAGTACGATTGCCGGACCCCTCGCCATCTCCTGTGCCAGCAGCCTTGGCGGCCTCTTCGCCGGCGGGATCCTCAGTGCCGGCCTCTTCCTCGGCAGCGGCGGCATCTTCAGTATTGCCGCGTGCGTCCTCCTCGCCGGTGGCCTCAATCTCCATCGGGTCTGTGGAAGGGGGATCTGAAGACAGGAAGAGGAAGAAAAAGACAAGCAAATATCTAAAAAAAAAGAAGATCAAAAAAAGAAAAACCCAAGGGAAAATTTCCGACAAGGAGGGTTACCTGTGCTGGGCTCTGTGGACATGGGCTCCACCACAGAAGGCTCACTGGTTCCGTCCCTTGCCGGGGACCTCTCCCTTGCCGGAGAGCGCTCTCTTGTCGGAGAGTCGCCCCTTGGCGGCGTAGTCGAAGCAGATAGCACCTCTGGAGCGGCTTCTAGTTGCTCCTGATGGGCCTGCTCTGCTCCTACACAAGCATTTCAACAATCAAGATATCAGCAAAAGGAAAATCACCCATGCGCGCCCCACCACAGGAAGTAAACCAAATACTTACGCTGGGGGCTGCGCTGGGGGCTGCCTCGAGGAGATGGCGCCGGGTCCGTCAAGGTAGTCTCGGACGTGTCCTCTGCTATCACAGCAGGATCGTCCTCGATGATAACCACGGGGACCTTGGCCCTCTTCGCCACTCTCTTGGCCAGAGTCCTGAAATGGAACAAGGTTCAGCGGGAAGCAGATCAGATACAAGACAAGAAACAACAAAAATCGAAGAAATACAAGTACAACAGGAAGAAAGTCTTACTCCTCCTCCTCTTCTTCCTCCTCGTCGGAGCTCAGCGCGGAGAGGTCGAAGTCCGGTATCCTCTCTTCGCGGCGAGGCGGAGGAGTAGACTCCCTTGGACGCTTGGCGGAAGCTACGGCAGGGTCAGGTGTGGCGGCTCGGGAAGACCCCGCTCCAGCTACCGGCGTGGCTTGCGACGCCCCCGCGGCAACGGTGCTTGCCGCGGTGGAGCGTGTCCCACGGCGCTGCGGCTGTCGGCCTGCCTGCTGCCCCGTCGTGTCTCCAGTCCTACGGAGGCGCCTTCTTGGTTGCGCTGGGGGCTCCGCCTGTGGCAAGCTGCTCGAAGATGGCTGGCCACTTGCGCCCCCGGCAGGCTCGCTCGCTTCGGCTTCGGGCTCCCCCTCGCCAACGACCCCTCCGGCAAGGTCCTCTCAGTCGGCAAGGCTTGCCGTCTCGGCCGCCTCTGCCTCCTCCAACGTGAAGCCAAATTCGCCCGCGGCGGTGGCTGCCGCCGCCTCTTCGGCCCTGGTGGCGATGTACCGCATCTCGTCGTCGGTGGTGTCGCGGGTGAGGAGCCTCTGCTCGTCGGCGCTGACTGCTACTTCCACCAGGCTGTCGAAGAATTGCCGCACGACATCGTCGGCGGGCTCCTTCCAAGTCGGGATAATCCCGTGCGAGTCGCACTCCGGCATCATCGCACGGATGCGATCAAGACTGGAGTTGTTGCACAGCGGGATGACGCCCTGTGGCAGCCTGAACCACTCCGGATGGTGGGCGTCATGCTTGAATAGCTCCTTGAGCATCCCTTCAAGCTCCAGAACAGTAAAGTTGAAGTTGAGGCCTGGGCGCAGCCTCATGATATCCGCCGGGCCGCCAAACAGCCAGGCGGGCCTCCCCCTCTCCTGCAGAGGGGCGATGCGACGGCAGAGAAAGTCCGCGCCAACGGCCCCGACTGTGAGCCCGGCAAGCCTGAGCCACAGGATCCGGGTGGTGGCGATCTTCAGCTTGGCGTCGTCCGCCCCCAGAGCGCTCCAGTCGCCGTCGCGCACTACTCGGGTCTGGCGCAAGGTGGTGAAGGGCTGCGGGTCTGCGTCGGCAATCCAGCACCACTCAGCCCTCCACTCGTCCCATTTGCTGCGGAGCTCTCCCTCCAGATACACTTCCTTCTTGCCAACCCTTGAGATCCAGGAGACCCCGCCCGACAAGGGCTCTCCTTTCTCGACCCGGGGAATGAAGTAATGGCGGAACAGAGCAACGTTGGGGTGGACTCCGGCGAAGTTCTCGCAAAGATGCGCGAACACTGCCATTGTCAGAACGGCGTTGGGGGTGGAGTCGAGGAGATGGAGCCCGTATGTATTTATGACATCGCAGAAGAAAGTGGAAAAGCGCGGGCAGAGCCCGCAATAGAAGAACACCGGAAAGAAGTAGTACCCTTTTGGGCACTGCTTCGAAGTAGAAGCTTCGGCGGAGAGCACCGGCGTGCGTGGATGCGCCCGCGTCTCCGTCGACCAGAAGAGGTAGAACTCCTCCCGCAGCACCTTCGGGGTGAGCTCGGGGGGAAAAGTGCTCGCTCCTTGCGCAGCGTCTCGAGTCGCAGCGCCTCAGCCGACTTCTCGGCCTTCCCGGTCTTCGGAGCCATGGCGGAGGCGGCGGGGGAGCGCGGAGGCGTTGGTGGCGACGGCGGCGACGAGCGGCGGAGCGCTGCTCTCTTTCGGCTTGGGAAGCGGAGGGGGGCGGCGGAGCTTTCTGAGGAAGAAACCGCAAGTGGCGAAGGTGGGGGAATGACCCTGTTTCCTCTGCTTATAAACAGCAGAGGCGAACGTTACGCCTTTCTTGATTAAAGAATTGCCCACGATCTCTCCCACGACGCCGCGTTTGAAGCGTGCCGTTACGGGAGAGCACGGCAGATAAGGAGTCAGATTGGGTTTGGGCCCAGGCCGCGCGTGCCCGTGCCCTATTTTGGGCCTGTCCCAACAGCGCTCGGCACCGTGTATGGCCCAGGCCCGGGGGCTCCTGTCGGTGTACTAAAGTAGGGGTACCTTAGTACCCCGAACTTGTGCACGGGCAGTCGCAGCGTCCCGCGGCAGGGCTTGCCGGGCGTCCGCCAAGATCCTCCGTCGTTCCTATTTGATGCCATTCAAGAACAAAGTGCTTAATTGAGAAGACAAGGCCCCGGCAAGAGGAGCTCGCCGGGAAGGACAAGGCCCCGGCAAGAGGAGCTTGCCGGGAAGGCCAACCAAGGCTTTTCAAGAGGCTTGCCGCGACGCGCCCCGCGTCCCGGCAGGGTCCGGCGGGCGACAAGCTTGCGGGTGCAACGAGACAACGACCGCGGCAAGGCGCTTGCCGCGGCGAAGCCACCACTCTGCGCCCACGCTCCAGCGCATCCGACGACGTGTCGCCCCAAGATCGTTCCTGGTGCACGTGTCGGGCGGCTGTGTAGCCAAGCGGTGCGAGGTGACAAGTGGAGATGACGAGAAGGCCATCATGGCGATCGGTGGCGCCCTTAACGGTTGTTTTCTGCACTGTTTGGGCGACCGGACGGGCATTAAATGCCCTTGTCCCCTGCCGTCAGAATTAGGTAGCGGGCACTGTAGAGGGCGGTTGTACCAACCCCTCTTTTTACCGTTTTACCCCTCTCTGCGTTGCCACCTGTCGGTGACCCCTTTAGCCTATAAAAAGGAGGCCCATGCGCACGTAGAGGGGGTTCGACTGATTCGAAACTACAACACACCCACGCTCTCGAGCAAGAACAGAATATAGACACTAAGCAGCAGTAGGAGTTTTATCTCTCCGGAGAGCTCCGAAGCTGGGTAAAATCCCTCGCGTGTATCACCTCGATCTGCTCTTCGTGCGCCCTCCGCTCCCTGCCGAACAGAAAAGGGGCCCTGCCCCATAGGTGCTCGTTTCCCACAACACACACACACACACACACACACACACACACACACATTTTTCCTTTGAGGTTACAAATGCGAGCACTAGCTGTTGTTGGCTTGTTGGGTCAAGCCGCCATTGCACTAGACACGCGAATACACATTGCTCTCAGATTCTTTTGGTGGGGTTTGCAAGTAGAGAGATCGCATTTAGGAATTACATTTTGCCATCACACAGAATGTCACAAGATTGGACCAGTAACTTCTGGTTCTGGCCTTCTGGGAGGATACAGAGAGATACTTATGATGCAATAGGTGTGTGGTGCAGAAGATGCTCTCCAACCATTTGAATCTGCGGTTCTCCACAACTCAATTACAACAAAAGTCTTGAGTAGTAGCACTGATGTCACTATAAGATATAATTTTGTAAAAATCCAAATAAGCATTGTATATACAATTCAGTTCCATACATTAAGCATTACTCAATCTATAGGCTGAATGAATTGATACTGAAAATATAAGTGATGCACCAAATTTTTATCTAGGAAAATTGGGGCATTTCTTTTTAGCACTACTCCTTATCCATTAAATATTATGTGCCAAAACAGGATGGATAGAACCATACTTTGTGCTGGCTTGAATTTAAGACTTATATATAAATTCCCTACTCTAGCCTTTTCATCAGGATTAATAAGTAGTAGTGATGCATCAGTTCCCTAACAGCCTACAGCTGGCAAAACTTAGGTTATGAAACATCATGTGTCAACTGTCAATTTTATAAATGTCCTTATTTTATGTCATAATCTTCCGGCATTATTTCAATGTTTACAGGTGTACTACAATGCAGTAAACTGATTGTTTACATTTCTGAATTTTCCATAGGACCTCTCCGTCCTTGAGCCCTTCTTCTCCTCTCTCCGCGCCGTCTCGCCTCCCCTGCTCTTGCACCGCCGCCTTCCCTGCCCGGCGCTCGAGGTGCAGCAGCAGGCGCGCGCCAGTATTTTGGATCGGGCGTATATCTTCGCCAGGAGAGTAGGAGCACTTGCTGTTAATATGAACGATCTCTCACTACTCTTAAGTTTTTGTTATGGTGTTGTGTGCCGATTCATGATTTAAACACGCAAAATGTCTGGGTTGCATATTTGTGCCTAGCCCTGTTACCAGCAGTGTATTTTTTGCCGAAAGAAAGACAGCAGTGCTTTATTTCTTTGACTTTTTTATCGTGTCTAATTTCTGGTAAAAGAGAGGAATTTGAGAGAGATAGACAACCTGAAGAGCTTTGAATAGTTTTGAACATTCGAGTGTGCCGCCGGCTTCCTCGCCGCTGCTGTTGCGTAGCTGCCACCGGTGTGTGGCTACTGCCGAGATAAGCGCAGTTTACTCCAGGTTTGGTGATGGTGTTGAACAACACCTTAACCAGGTTTTTATGGTCTCTGTACTCACATAGTAAGAACATGCTTGCAAGTTCTGCGTAATTTCTTTTGCTGAGATAGATTAAGCCTGGGTCGAGGTGGCTGCTGTGTGCCGGTTGCCAGTACTTGTTTGTTGTAATGTCTTACCCAGTGAGATTTCTTTTATTCTTGCCTATTTTCAGAGGTTCTGCTTGAAGATTCTCTAATCACTTTCTTTGGATTTTTTTTTGCTGAGATATGCTTCCAGGTTACTTCAATGTTACCAGACTTAAAATGTTCTATCTAGCATACTAGCACGTGCGTATATGATGCCTCCTTTTATCCTTGAATGTAAGACACATGGTGTTTTTTTCCATGGTTATGTTTAACGGAAGTGATGTTCTGTTATCATATTCAAAACTATAGCTCTTTGTTTGCAGTATCTCGAAGGGAGCAATATTTTGATACTTGCTTTATAGGAATTCTCTTTCTTTGCCTAGAACTTGTGATTTACGGCTGATGTCAATTCCACCTTTGTAGGTGCTTCTCAATTATTACTAATGTTGAAACTGCAGAGGAGCAGGAGATGAGGAGGCCACCACTTGGTGTACAATGGTGCATGATGTGGCAATTAGACCGGGAGCTGAGGAGCGCGTTACTGGGTGTACGAAGGATTAGTAGGACATATGTTCTGTTGGAAAAGGTCTTGCTTCTCAGACTATAATTGAACATCTTTAGTAACCAGGGTGTACTGGTTTATATATATATATATATTTTATTACAAGTCTATATCTCTATGCTTCATTGTTACTTCAGTGAGAAATTCCTGAACATACTCTTTGTGTCTCCGCCTCTCCGGACTTGGTTGGAAGTGTTCTGTTATCCAGTTAGGCTTGTTACTTTTCTTGCTGACTCTTGCCTACAATGTATGTAATAGACTCACAAGATTCTCATTAATTCTTCATACTCGGGTAGGAACTCTAATGGAAATATGCTTAAACCTGATGGTCCACTAATTTGTGGCAACGAAGTTCTGCCAACTCTGCAAAAATCATTTCCATATTGTACCAGCTGAAGTTTTTTTTTTCTTGAATTGAGTAGTCAGGAGTTCAGTTCTTCTGTACAATCTGTAAGAGTTTCATTAGGTGTCCTCTAATATGGGTTCTGGCCCATTTTATGTCCTATATCTAATTTGGCCTTTCAAGTTTGCTATATATACTGAGATCTTCCTTCAAAGGTTGTTATGGTTTTAATAGTACTCTGACTGGTTTGCGATTATGATTTTCTGTGTTTTCTGGCAAGTGCGTGTGCTCTGAAACTAACCTTCTTACCTATGGCATTTGTCATAAGGCCAGCCATGTTTCTTATCTTCATAATTCAGTCATAAACTAACGGTTTTAGTTATGTGGGGGACTTTGATCCTACCCCGAGGAACAAAGTTTGCATCCTCTGTTTGGGGTTATTCAAATCCTTGCCATTGTTTTTCAGAAAACTGCTTGCAGAATATTAATGCCACATATGCTCTAATTCTCTGGTAGGCTGATTCATTGTGCTTATTTGATAATTCAAGTGCTCCATCAAGTTGAGGACAATACTGAGGCATGTGACAGCCATGATACAGACTCATGTGGTGTCATCAAGCATTAAAGAGCTAGAAAAAATATTTCACAAGGGTAAGTGTTTGTGTTCTTTTCCCGTCCCCTGTCTTGGATTTTTTTTCGGTTCTTGTTTCCAGCTTCTTTGTATCGATAGCCTAAATGAGTACTACAGTTGTTTCTTTGGAGGGGCCTAGCAACATTGCTTCATGATGGTATAATTTCTTTGATATTTTCTTCAGTTTGGGGACGGCAATAGTTCTACCCCCAATGGTCCTGCATGTAAGACAGATGTACCCATTGTTTCGCTTGCTCTGCTCGGTTGAGTTCTTCTCTATTTTCCTTTTCAAATTTTGGCCTTTATGAAAGGAAAGGGACAAGATCTTGCGCTTAAAACACCTAGGTACCAAGCCTACCTTTGTCCTCTGCTGCATTTTGCACACTCTGTTTCTTTGCGAGTACCTGACATACTTTTATATTTAAATGCAACAAATCACCATGCCCTAAGAGCCCTCGTCGCAAACTCTTTGCTTCACCTTCCAAGACCAATGTAGCTGCAGTACCTGAGTCTATGCCCAATGCTACCCAACCTGAAGAAACTGCTTCTATTGGAGATGTTGTTGACCCTACATCGTCCAAAGAAAATGTTGGCATCCATGTTCATCTAATTTTTCCCCTTCTGCACAATCCTTTGCTTGATTTGCATAACCATCTCATGGCAGGAAACTAAACAAGTTGTTAAGGAAACTCGCTCCTGCAACTGTTGAAGATGCAAAAAATGTTCGGTGTGACCAAGCTAAACGCAGAAGGCATAGACTCGTACTTTGTTACATTTAACCAACTTCATATAAGATGTGTGTTTGTTACTGAACTTAGTGCCATAACTATTGTTGTTCCTCTGATAATTGTATGTCTTTCAAGAGATTCATACACACACAAGCAGATATAAAATCATAGACTACAGTTGTTGTCTTGTTGACAGTATATTTTTCCTTATATCATTTAACAGCTGCAATGGAAAAAGTGAAGATTCCAGCAAAAGTGCTTCTAGACGCTATGATGCACCAGCTTGGCCTCCCAAATGCTGTTTACTCAACACAAAAGGGGCGGGCGGTTGGTCTTGATGCAACAGTTCACTTCTATGGATGTAAGCAGCAACTGGACAACAGACTTGCACAAAAATCAATATCCATCCATGTGTATGACAAACTCGAAGAAGCTGAAGATCAACTAGCAACTGAGGCTCTCAGGTGCATACAAGGTTCTTACGGCAAAGTTCTACGAGACATAAACTACGACAAGGCACATATAACTCAACAAAAATGTCAGACTCTAGAGCATCAGCAAAAAGAAAAGGACGGAATAATCAACTATTTTAGCAGCAGCTGGTGCAATAGCCTTAGTGGAGATCGAATGGCAGGAAAGGAACTTTATCACATAACAGATACAAACTTCAGAGCTGGCTCAACATCCAAAGACAACAATCTCAATCATGTTTTATCTCAGGTAACATATGTTGTTGACCGTCTTAGCGATAGAACAACACAGTCTGAATATGATCTCCAGTAAATAAACCACTATTATTGGAGCCTGGCCGACGATATCAAAGGAATTTCTGCTCTGAGCAATGCAGGCCACGAAGAATAGCAGTTATGAAGAGTTGCCTCAAAGAAGTTGTTCTAAACGTCCAGCGATACATCTGTCTAAAGTATCTCTGCCTATCTACATGCCTTGCTCATAACATTGTAAATGATCATTCCTAAGCTTCTTAGAAAACATGTATCATCAGCAACCATCTATCTATTATCAATCCATACTTATTTTCTCTTTCAAGAATTGGCTTGCTCTCGGCCTTTGCGCCATTGGCGCAACGGGTCATCTAGTAGCATGAAATAAGCAGTATATGTGCACCAAATTTAATGGCTGCTGTGCTGACCAAGCAACCATGAATCAAGCATGTCAGACATAACATGCAGATTACCGTGTGCCATGGATGAGCCTTAATTCGCCGAAACTTGAACTCGGTGTAATTTGGATTCATGCACTTGATCTGTGTACCCAAGACCTGCAAGGCACTATGACTGAACATGTCATTGTAAAGACCTGCAAGGCACTTTGACCGGCGGTTTGATGATGCGCCACTGTTGTCATATGGGATCGGTCTGTGTTGTCAAAACTAGACCAAACCATCATCACGGTCCAAGTGCGGGAACACTTCGTGGCTAAGGCACGACTACATGGAAAGATTTCCGATGTTTGGATCACCAAGGGAGCGACGAGGTGTCAGCACCTCTACATCAAGGGCAATGAGAGAAGGGGCCGGGAGTCAAGCGGGCCCACCGACAGAGGGCGACGACCCAGTCGGCACAGCGCGAGCGAGCACCAGTAGGTAGGCTGGATCACTGTAAACATAACCGGAGCTGCTCTCCACGGCATCCACTCTCTTCCCCTTTCCCACCTACCCTGCTACCTCTGTCCAAGTTCTTCCCCCGATCCGATCTGGTTGTAAGCAAACTCTGACGAGATCCGTTACAATCTGGTATCAGAGGTCCAGTAATCCATCGATCTGGAGACCGCCTACCCCAAGCCCCGCTACCTGACGAAGCAAGCCCAGCAAGCGGCGACAATGGAGGAGCAACTCGCGGCCCTCGCCAAGGCCGTCATGGACGGGCGCATCACCACCGAGGCGAGGCTGGACGCGATCCAGACCTCCTTGGAGTTGTGGCGCCCCGCCGTCTCCCACATCCAGAAGCAGGTGGACGACCTGCACGGACAGGTTGGGCGCATCGCGCTCCACCTTGCGCTGGTGGCGCCTTCGGATCCGGTCCCGGAGAGCGACACGGTGGTGCGGCCGGCGTCGTCTACAAGCAACGACGGCTCCGAACACCACGGGCCGAGAGGCCACGGCGAGATCGACGACACCGGGGGTCCGGCGTATGGCGTGGTCATCACCCATATACCGCCTCCGGTCAAGGGTACGTCCCTGACCACCAGCCCATCTCCTGATCTGCATCTAGTTCCACATCGGGGTGAATTAGATCCACGCACAACACCAAATTCACATCTTAGTTGGTCGTTGCCCAAGTTGGATTTCCCCACCTTTGATGGCGATAATCCCCAGTTTTGGAAAACCCGATGTGAGAAATACTTCAGTGTGTATGGTGTAGCCTCCGAGTTGTGGGTGCGTGTAGCTACGCTCCATTTCACGGGGAACGCGGCGCGGTGGCTGCAGCTACATGAGGCGCAGAGTGAGTCGATGTCACGGGAAGGGTTGTGTGCAGCTTTGTGCGGCAAATTTGGCCGTGAGAAGTATCAGGCACACCTGCGTTAGTTCAGAACTCTTCGTCAGACAGGCATGGTGCAAGCGTACATGCATGTCTCTATTTGAGGAAATCATGCACCACCTCTTAGCCCATAATCCAGCTTTTGATCCAGTTTTCTTTACCATCGGGGTGTAATGTTACATCAACCAAGGACTTGGGACTCTGCGTTTTCTTTGGCTTCGATGCAGGAGGAGCTGATGGACGCCTTGCCACGGCGAGAGTACAGATGGCAAGATGTACCACAACCGCGGGCAGCACCAAGACCGCTGCTGGCAATGGGAGCACCAGCGCCCCGGAACCCACCTCCGGGTGCACCAGTCGCGGCTGACGACAGACGCGGCATCGACGCCGCGAACGTGCCTGAGCGCGGGCGAGCGGGAGAGGATCGCGTTGCTGCACTCTGCAACTACAGATGCGCACGCGGCCTCTGCTTCAAGTGCGGAGAACGATAGGGCCAAGGGCACCAATGCGCCGCTACTGTGCAGTTTCACATTGTGGAAGAGCTGCTCGAGTTATTGCAAGCAGAGGACCTGAATCAGCAAGCAGAAGAGCAAGAAGAGGAGGTGCTGATGTCAATTTCCAAGGTTGCAACGACAAGGCAGATGACACCGCATACAGTGCGCCTTGTTGGTACAGTTGCAGGCAAAGAGATGCTGATACTGGTGGATTCGGGGAGCTCGCATAGTTTCTCAGCGAAGGCATAGCAGCGATCCTACAGGAGCAAGTTCAGCAAATTGACACCACATCAGTAAAGATAGCTAATGGTGGAATACTCCAGTGCAAAGGCATGATACCAAGATGCTCGTGGTCGACACAAGGGCATACGTTTCAGACTGACCTTAGAGTTCTATCTCTGGGATGCTATGATATGATCGCGGGCATGGACTGGTTGCAGCGGTGTGGACCCATGTGGGTTGACTGGGAGCACAAAACACTGCAGTTCCAGCACGCAGGAGAACGGATCTTGCTGACAGGAGTTCAACCCCAGGTGACAGCCGTACCACAAGTTTCTGCACAGCAACTGATGGAGTGGGAGGACCAAAATGCAATAGCCCACGTGGTAGTTCTGTACAGCGCATCTTCAGCAGCACAAGACACACAAGAGCTCCCGGAGATTGCTGCATTGCTAGAGGAATTCCAAGAAGTGTTTACAGAACTCAAAACGCTGCCACAACATCGCAGTTGGGACCATCGAATTCCACTGTTACCAGGTGCAAAACCAGTCGGCATTAGGCCCTACAGATATACACCAGAGCAAAAGAATGAGATAGAAGCACATATCAAAGAAATGCTGCAGCAAGGGCTGATCATACCCAGTGTAAGCCCCTTCTTGTCCCTAGTCCTGCTTGTGAAGAAGAAAGACCAGACATGGCGCTTCTGTGTGGACTTCAGGCACCTGAACGCAATCACTGTCAAAGGGAACTGCTCATTTCCAATTATAGATGAACTGCTCGACGAATTGGCAGGCTCCAAGTGGTTCTCGAAGCTGGACCTGCGAGCAGGGTACCATCAGATTAGATTGGTCGACGAAGACGAGGAAAAACAGCATTCAGAACTCATGTGGGGCACTTTCAATTTCGAGTGATGCCCTATGGATTGACATTTGCGCCTAACACATTTCAAACTGCCGTGACCATTGTACTGGGACCATTGGCATGGAAGGGAGTACTTGCCTTCATGGACGACATCCTGGTGCATACAGCCACATATCAAGAACACCTGCAGTTGCTGCAGCAAGTACTATAACGCCTTCGAGAGTATGAACTGGTGGCAAAGAGATCCAAATGTTCATTCGCTCAACAACACATCAACTATCTGGGGCACCACATCAACGACAAAGGCGTGTCGACACTCACAGAACACATTCGGACAGTGAAGGAGTGGGAACAACCGGCAACAGTCAAACAGTTAAGGAGTTTCTTGGGATTGGTAGGGTATTATCGCAAATTTGTGCGCAACTTTGGCATCATTAGCAGGCCATTGAATGATCTGCTAAAAAAACACACTGTTCGTATGGACACCCACAGCCCAGGAGGCGTTCCAAGCTCTGAAACAAGCGCTGGTATCAGCGCCAGTGCTAGTGCTGCCAGACTTCTCAAAACCGTTCGTGGTCGAGACAGACGCAAGTGGAACTGGAATTGGAGCAGTGCTCATGCAAGGGGGGCACCCGGTGGCGTACCTTAGCAGAAGCTTAGCCCCGAGGAATCTGGGTCTATCAGCATATGAGAAAGAATGACTCGCACTCCTTTAGCAGTGGACCACTGGCGTCCGTACTTACAACACTCAGAGTTTATCATCCGTACAGATCAAAAAAGCCTCCTGAACCTCACCGACCAGCGTCTCAACACACCAATACAGCAACATGCATTCACAAAGCTAGTAGGGCTCCAGTTCAGGATCCAGTACAAGGCAGGAACAACGAACAGAGCGACAGATGCACTTTCGAGAAAAGAACCAACCGAGCATCAGGAACTAGCAGCAATCGCAGTGGCTCGACCAGCGTGGCTGTAGACAATTGTGACCAGCTATCAACAAGATGACGGTGCACGACAGCTCATGGAAAGATTGGCGCTAGATCCACAAAGTGAGAAAGACTTCGCTTTACAAGATGGGGTGATCAATTACCAAGGGCGCACATGGCTCGGAACAGAACCAGAAATCCAAAAGAACCTCATAACAACACTCCATGATAGCGCAGCGGGGGGACATTCCGGATTCCACGCCACCTATAATCGAGTGCGCAGACTATTCACGTGGAAAGGGCTCAAGGACATGGTTAAGCAATTTGTGCGATAGTGTGAGACATGCCAGAAAGCCAAAACTGAAAGGATCTCGCCGGCTGGACTGCTACAGCCACTACCGATACCAAAACGACCGTGGGCAGTGATCTCACTTGACTTCATCGAAGGGCTGCCAAAATCTGGAGGGTATGATGTGATTCTGGTCATCGTGGACAAGTTCTCAAAGTATGGACACTTTCTGCCAATGAAACACCCATACACGGCACTGTCAGTGGCCATGGCATTCATGCATAACATATTCAAGCTCCACGGGATGCCACTGGCAATCATATCAGATCGGGACAGAGTGTTCACCAGCAATCTGTGGCAAGAGATGCTCAAGCTCGCGCAAACGGAATGGAGAATGAGCTCATCTTACCACCCGCAAACAGATGGCCAAATGGAGAGGGTGAACCAATGCCTCGAAACGTATCTTCGTTGCTCAGTACATGCCTGCGCCAAAAACTGGTACAAGTGGCTCTTCCTCGCGGAGTACTGGTACAACACAAATTTTCACTCTGCTCTGGGGAGAACACCGTACAAAGTCGTGTACGGAACACTGCCACGGGAATTCGGAGTGACTCCAAGTGGACGCCACTACAGTGCCTGATCTAGCAGCATGTGGTTGCAGGAACGGGAGGTGATGCGTGAACTGTTATAGCAACAACTCAAACAGGCACAGGACCGCATGAAAAAATAGGCGGACAAACACAGAATTGACCGGGAGTTTCAGGTCGGCGAGGCAGTCTACTTGCGTCTGCAGCCTTACATCCAGACCACGGTCGCTCGACGGCCATTCCAGAAGTTGGCGTTCAGGTACTTCGGACCATATCCCGTGGTGGCTCGAGTAGGGAAGGTGGCGTACAAACTTCAGTTACCTGAAGGGAGCAAAATACATCCAGTCGTGCACGTGTCACAGCTCAAGAAGGCGGTCGGTACGAACATCCAGGTAGAAACTGAAGTGCCCCCTGACCCTGAAATCCTTCGTCTGGAACAGGTACCAGCAGAAATACTAAAGGAGCGCATCGTCAAGACAACGCAAGGCGATGCAAGACGGATCCTCGTGCGCTAGACCCAGCTTCCAATATCCATGGCCACCTGGGAAGAACCGGGATCACTTCAGCAACGGTTTTCTTCTTCGCTGGCTTGGGGTCAAGCCAGTTTACAAGGAGGAGAGAATGTCAGCACCTCTACATCAAGGGCAATGACAGAAGGGGCCGGGAGTCAAAGCGGGCCCACCGACAGAGGGCGACGGCTCAGTCGGCACAGCGCCAGCGAGCACCAGTACTTAAGGCGTGCGTGTGTGTGGGAGTAGGTAGGCTGGATCACTGTAAACATAACCGGAGCTGCTCTCCACGGCATCCTCTCTCTTCCCCTTTCCCACCTACCCTGCTACCTCTGTCCAAGTTCTTCCCCCGATCCGATCTGGTTGTAAGCAAACTCCGACGAGATCCATTACACGAGGTACCTATCGGAACGTAAAGACGGACGCTAAAACTCTTCGGATAAGCTTGGGCGAACAAGAAATCGGATATGGGACGACTCAATGAACCAATTTTCAAGAACGACGACCGAGGCCGGAGGTACAGCTTGGAAGACCCGAAGAGCGTTTGTGACTTAAGGCCGGAGGTACGGAGCAACTCGAGGCGGAGCTCTCTGCGTGCATGGAGGGCATCAACTTGGCAGTCCAGTGGACGCAGCTGCCAATTGAAGTGGAAATGAGATTATCTGGTTGCTCTCCAGATGATTACAGCACCCGCCGCGGACCGGTCTCGTTACTCTATGATCGTTGATCAAATTAGAAGGCTAATGAGGGAAGGGAGAGACTTTAAACTTACTCATGTTGTTCGTGAACAAAATGGCGTCAGCCATTATCTAGCTACGTTTGGCAGACTAGAGGAGCGCACTATGTATGCTGGGTGATGTGCCTCGCCTGTGTATGCTGGACCTATCAATAAAAAAACCTTTTCCAACCGCAAAGAAAAAAAAAAGACGGGTTCAAATGCGACTGATGGTGTTCCGGATTAATAGCCACTCACCACATCGTCTCCCAGGTGGGCCGGGCCAGACCCCATATCGGTTCACCAATGGGCCATGTCGATGCAGCCCATGCCATACGGGAAGGCGCTCAAATGCTTGGTGCATATTCCAAGACATTCTAAAGGTCGTCTACAACACGTTTAACCTATACGTAACCGAGTAAGTTGTAACCCTTTACCCCTGGTACCTATATAAACCAGGGGTAGGGCTCGTAGACGACACATAAGGATCTAATGGTAGATTAACCTGTATTTTGTACTCCTTTCAAATTAATACAACAAAAATAGGACATAGGATTTTATCTCTTAAGAGAGCCCCAACCTTGATAAAATCCTTTGTATATGTTACCATCGCATAAGGCTACTAGCTTGGGCGGAGTGGCGGCTCTATAAGGCTACTAGCTTGGGCGGAGTGGCGGCAGAGCCGTCGTGGATATGTAAGCCGTGGTCTTATTGTGGTACGTATATGCCGAGCTTTTCGAAAAAACTGATCATAGTTTTTGTCAAGCTTGCGAAACAGCCTTAGAGCATCTCTAGCGGACCCCGTATAAGTCCGGCGAGTATACGGGTTCGGCCCATTCTTCTGACCAGAATAGACACCGTATTCGCGGCTCGACCCATAAGAAATTTGCCGTGGCCCACAAAAACTCCCTCCCTACCGCTATATATGTGGTAGACACCGTATTCGCGGCTCGACCCATAAGAAATTTGCCGTGGCCCACAAAAACTCCCTCCCTACTGCTATATATGTGGTTTCACCGCTCAGATACGGGTCAAGCCCTATCCGCCTCCGCTGCCACTCCGCCGCGATCCCCCTCCTCCTCCGCCCCAATTTCTCGCCACCGGCGAGCCTAAAAAGCCATGGATGGCTACAGGAACTCTGGGGATGACGTGGAGCGCTGCCGCCGCCGCACGCAAGCGGGGCGCGCGGAGATGGCTCAACCACGGGAGCCGGCCGCCGCCGGCGTTCGAACGCCACGAGCTCGTCGAGTACGAGCGCGAGCTCGCATGCCGCCGCCATGCCTCATCTGGCTCCTCTACCGCGGGCAGCTCGCTGCGGGCGCCTTGAGCTCGCGGCTCACTCCGGTCAAGAGAGAGCCGGAGGAGCTCGGACATCTCACCGTCAAGATCGAGGCCGACGGGCCACCGCGTCGAGGAGTGACCGGCCCCGAGGACTACCTCCCCCCAGGACAAGAGGAGCACCTAGAGCGCGTCATTATGGAGCGCTCGACGATGGAGCAGGAGGAGGCCGACGCAAGCTCGACTATGAGCGGATCTTCCTCGAGCAGGGCGGCGCGGTGTCGCAGGCGCATGCGTCCAAGGAGGCGGACCTGCGCATCATGAAGGCGGAGCAGGGCAAGGTCTTCATCGACCTCGACTCCGACGAGGACTGAGCTCCTCCGGCTCCTCCGCCGCGTCGTCGCCGCCGTGAGCTCGTCGACGATTTTGGTAGCGTATGCTCGGGCCCGCAGATTCCTCCCCCCCTCCTAGTAGTACAATGTAGATGAACTATGCATGTAGTATGATGATGAACTATATATGATCAATGTTGTTGCAAGTTTCTCCCGCGAATGCTTTTTTTAAATTTTAAATTTTCATATACCGGGTCTGATATGCAGTGTACGAATTCGCCCCACAAATCACATCTGCAGCGAATTGTAAACAAGTTTTGTGGTTCTTATTATACGGGGTCCGCTAGAGATGCTCTTAGAAACCTAGGTCAAATTTGTTGCCGTGTTTCCGTGTTTTGATACTGGGCGTATAGGCTTAAGCCAAGTACCCATGAATTTACGTTCGGCTTACATCCAGATACACGATAATTTTGATTTTCCTGTAGTTTCATCTGGAACAAAACATTGATCGGCCGGTCATCTAGAAGGTAGACGTGGCACGTTCGCTTGTTATAATATTCGTTGATATCAAGGCAACTATATTTTATGTACGTGCATGGACGATTACGCGCGAGTACAAGCAAGTTAACAGTTTCGGTCATCATTGCTCATCAGTTAGTACGTACATGCAAAGCTTTCTACGTACTTCTCTGAAGTGCATTTGACGTCGTGCTCCCTTTGAGAACCACTGAAAAGCCTCGTCTTGCCCACACAATATATATAGAGATACCGCATTACCGCTCGGTCACCAAGCAGCAGGGTATATGGCCATGGACATAGCTCATAGAGACCACCTCCTTGCAGCCTTCCACGGCGTCTTCGCCGTCGCCGTGCTCCTCCTCTGCCTCCTCGCAGAGGTTCTCGTCTTCGCCTTGGGGCTGCGCACGGCGCTCTACCTCGTCCCGGTATCTGCGATGCTGCCCCTCTGCTTCTTCCAGCGCCGCGTGGCGGCCGACATCGGTCTCGTCGACTTCTCATGCCTGAAGCCGCCTCGCCGGCTGCGCCTCCCAGTAGCGAAGTTGATCGAGCACTTCAAGCTCATCCGCTGCTTCAACCGCGACAGCGTGGAGTTCATGACCAAGGCCATCCAGGCCGGCGGCATGGGCAACGAGACCTACTTCCCGCCGGCCTTGCACTGCATCCCTCCGGTGGCTGCACACGCCGATGCCATCCAGGAGGCGCATGCGCTCTTCTTCCCCACTCTGGACGATCTCTTCGCTAAGACCGGCGTGGCGCCGTCGGCCGTTGGGGCGCTCATTGTCAACTGCAGCGGCTTCTGCCCAGCGCCGTCGCTCACGGCCATCATAGCCAACCACTACGGGATGCGCAGTGATTTAAAGACCTTCAACCTTTCCGGGATGGGCTGCTCCGCCGGCGTCATCGGCGTGGACGTTGCGAGCCGCCTGCTGCGGTTGCACTCCATGTCCATGTCCTGCGCGGTCGTCGTCAACGCCGAGATCTTCACGGCCGGCTGGTACAGCGGCAAGGAGCACGCCAAGCTTCTCCTCAACTGCTACTTCCGCTGTTCCGCACTGGCTGCTCGGCCGCGCTCGTGACGAACAAACGAGGCATGGCCGCCGGAGTGCCGATCAAGTACCGGCTCCTCAGCTCAACGCGAACAAACCAGATAGCCGACGACCAAAGCTACCGCTCGGGCTACCGGGACGACGACGAGGAGGGCATTACCGGCTTCACCGTCGGCCAGGGCGTCGGCCGCATGTTCAGCGAGATGCTGCGCGCGCACCTCGCCGCGCTCGGCCCCTCCATCCTGCCGTGGTGCGAGAGGCTGCGCTACATGGCCGCACTGCTGCTGTCACTGCGCATACGCCGGTACAAGCTCGTCGACTCCGCCGTGCCGGTGCCGACGCCCGACGTCCGCGCGGCGGCGGACCACTTCTGCCTGCCATCGAACGGTCGGCCGATAATATCGAGGATGGAGCGGGGACTCGGGCTGGGCGAGATAGAGGTGGAGGCGGCGCTCATGACGTTCCACCGGTTCAGCAACCAATCGGCCGCGTCGCTGTGGTACCAGCTCGCATACCTGGAGGGCTGGAGGCCAAGGGTAGAGTCCGGGAGGGCGACACCGTGTGGCAACGCGGCGTCGGGAGCGGGCTGAAGGCGAACAGCTTGGTGTGGCAGCGCGTGGCCGGCGTCGGCGGGCGCGACGGGAGGGGAGCGCTTGGGCCGTGGACGGACTGTATCCACCACTGCCCTATCAAGGAGTCCTAACACAACTTCCTCGATCGAAACGGACTACGTATGCTGTTGTTGAATAAAGGATTGCTAGCTACACAGCTGAGCAAGCAGCTAATTTCGGCTGTCTCATCCTGCTTCTTTTTAGCCGTGCCTATTTTCTAAGTCAACTGAGACTTAATTCAGTCAACTTTATATAAAAATTCGTATGAATGTAATAAAACATTCATCATGTTGTAATATTTTGTTCGTCCTGGAGCATTTACAGCCGGGCGCCTCAAAC
This sequence comes from Triticum timopheevii, assembly GCA_963921465.1. Classification (NCBI taxonomy): domain Eukaryota; kingdom Viridiplantae; phylum Streptophyta; class Magnoliopsida; order Poales; family Poaceae; genus Triticum; species Triticum timopheevii. The sequence goes on from OY997270.1 coordinate 615,672,060, forward strand.
CCGCCTCATAGTCACTGTCTAGTCACGATTTTTTGACCCATACGAGCCCCTCAAACAGCCTCAAACGTCCGAGCTGACCGGCACCCCCATATCCAGCCCAAATATGGGGCAGATATGGGGCGCCCGGGTACGTCCACGACGTCGGACGGACGAAGGGTGTCAGAGTAAATGACCATGGGTAGCCCTATCTGCTCCCCTTGGCATTTCAAGACATCAGGGCCGGCTGCGTCCCTCAAGCATCAAAGACAAAGGTCCCCCTTCCTATGGCCGGCTGGTCCAAGCGGCCGACTGCAGGAAGGTGGCACGGCCCAAAGAGCGGCCACAGAGTGGGCCGACCCCAAGCAAGCGGACACCGAAGCGGCCGACTCCTAGCAGGCGGCCCACCTTTGCGCCCTCAAAGTTTGCACCCACATAACGGCGACGAGACGGGCGTGGCTACAGTGTGGCCTGCCGAGGGAGTCCTGGATTAGGGGGTCCTCAAACAGCCGGAGTATATACTTTGGCCGGACTGTTGGACTATGAAGATACAAGATTGAAGCTTCGTCCCGTGTCCGGGTGGGACTCTCCTTTGCGTGGAAGGCAAGCTTGGCAATTCGGATATGTAGATCTCCTTCTCTGTAACCAACTCTGTGTAACGCTAGCCCCCTCCGGTGTCTATATAAACCGGAGGGTTTAGTCCGTAGGACAACAACAATCATAATTATAGGCTAGCTTCTAGGGTTTAGCCTCTACGATCTCGTGGTAGATCAACTCTTGTAATAGTCATATCATCAAGATCAATCAAGCAGGAAGTAGGGTATTACCTCCATCGAGAGGGCCCGAACCTGGGTAAACATCGTGTCCCCCGCCTCCTGTTACCATTAGCCTTAGACGCACAGTTCGGGACCCCCTACCCGAGATCGGCCGGTTTTGACACTGACATTGGTGATTTCATTGAGAGGTCCGCTGTGCTGTCACGGTAAGGCTTGATGGCTCGCCTTGTTGTCAAGGACAACATCACCTCTAGGGGAGCCCTGGCTATAGGCCAAACCCTCCAACTAGGCGGCTTCGTCATGACCACCCGTTCGGCCGTCGCGCCGACGATGACTTCTCAGGTCATCAAAAACAGTCTCCACGTTAGCTCGGAATTCACCGAGCAGATGGATCGAATGGAGCTCTCCTCCGTGAACAAGCTCTTGGATCACATCGCCGCCCTGGGAGTCGCTACGGATATGATCGGATTGGGCTCAAACCCGACCAAAGGGAGATTAACTCTCCGCCGGTCACCCATCAGATAGCGGTGGTGGAGGAGCAATGCAACGATTCTTCCTATATTTTGAGGACGAACTATGTCCGGATTTCCGAGCTCTCCGAGCCAGATACCCGTCTACAGGAGGACATGGCCCAAGCTCCGAACCTAGAATCGGACAGCAGGCCAGAAAAATTGGGCAACATCCCGGAGCCCGAGCTGCCAAGCTCGGAGGCTCCCTTGCCCCTGGGTCTCAGATCAGGTCAGGGTTCGGACTTAAATCTACCCACCCACCCAGATACAAGTGATCTCTCCCACATTAGACAAGAGCCCCGAGAGATAGTACATCACTTCTGGGCCAGATTCCTCCTTGTATTGAGAAAGGTTAAGGGCTGTCGTGAGGAAGACGCAATCTCATTCTTTTGCAAAAATTGCACGAAAAGGGAATTCTCAACGCCATAAGTCACCGCGACATAGCACACTTCGCTGACTTGGCGACCATAGTACAGAAGTACTGTGCAATGGAAAGCTCCTGGAAAACCCAAACAAAATTCTGGGATCCTCCGGATCTCACTAAACCCCTCGTCCGAACTAAAAGGGTGCACTCTCACAAGTCACCCGATCCAATTACAAAGAAACCAAAGCCCACTACAGGGCGTGGAACCATATTGGAGGGATGGCTCCATGGACCATGCAAAATTCACAGTACACCGGATACCATACCAACACACAGCCTCAGAGCATGTTGGATACTCCGGCAGGTGGTCAAGAGCGGCGAGAATCTCCTCATCAACAATACCGCAGAGCACCATCTCGCAGAAAATAACAATACAGTACTGACAGTCTTCAAGACTTTCGCCTCAAATAATAGGCGTAAGCGAGCACTCCGCAGCCTTGCCGAAGTTTGCCACATTGCAGCAATAAATCCATGGAACGACACGGCCATAACCTTCAATGCCAGTGACGAACCTCAATTCCGAACAGTCCGAGCACCAGCCGCTTTGGTCCTTAATCCAATTGTAGACGGCTTCTGGCTTACTAAAGTGCTCATGGACAGTGGCAGGGCATTAAACCTCATCTACGAGGAAACTCTTACCAAAATGGAAATAGACAAGAGCCGCATTGAGCAAAGCAGCACGACCTTCAAAGGAATCATCTCTAGTAGGGAGACACGATGTGCGGGAAAAATCACAGTAGATGTGGTATTCGGCACGCTGGAGAATTATAGGTCCGAGGAAATCACATTCCAAGTGGCCCCGTTCAGTAACAGATACCACACCCTTTTAGGGCGGGACACATTCACGAGCTTTCAAGTTATACCCCCATTATGGGTACATGAAGCTCAAGATGCCCGGGCCCAATGGAATCATCACTCTAGCTAGTGATCCGGACGTAGCACTCCGCGCCGAAAATAAAACCGGCGCACTAGCCCTTGAAGCATTATCCGAAGCCCTCGCAGCCGAAGAACTAACTGTGCTGCGCTCCACGGTGGACAGGGACGACGTGATACTCGACAAACGACCCAAATCCACCTCTTTCAAACCAGCGAACAAAATAGTCAAATTCCTGGTCCACTCAACGGACCCTACAAAAACAGCATCCATCGGAGCACAGCTGAACCCCACAATAGACGCCGCACTGCGAGAGTTCTTGCGTAAGAATTGGGACATCTTCGCCTGGCACTTCAGACATGCCAGGTATCCCACGCAGGCTGGCCGAACATAGTCTAAACATACTGAAGGGATACAAGACGGTCAAGCAGACTCTTCGGCGCTTCTCAGAACCTAAGCGACAAGCCATGGGAGAACTCGAGGTCGGATTCATCTGAGAAATAAAACATCCGTACTGGCTAGCAAACCTGGTGATGGTACCAAAGAAGGACAAATCCTGGCGCCTATGTGTCTATTTCAAAGACCTCAATAAGGCTTGCCCCAAGGATCCCTTCCCCCTCCCCCCCATCGATCAAATCATTGATGCTACCACAGGACACGACTCATTGTGCTTCCTCGACGCATACTCCGGACACCATCGAATCAAGATGGCGGAGTCCGATCAAGCTGCAACGGCATTCATCACTCCATACGACCCCTTCTGTTTTAACATCATGCCTTTCGGGCTAAAAAACGCCGGTGCAACCTATCAACGCATGATTCAGATATGTCTAAAAACACAAATCGGCAAAACAGTAGAGGCATACGTACGTAGACGATGTGGTCATCAAAACTAGACACGTCGAATCCTTAATAGACGACTTGGGGCTTACGTTCAACAATCTATGAACATATGACATCAAGCTCAATCCGAAAAAATGCGTCTTCGGCGTACCTGCCGGAAAGCTCTTGTGCTTCTTCGTTTCCAATAGAGGAATTGAAGCAAATTCGGCTAAAATCCGAGCTGTGTCACAGTTGGCTACCCCAACAGACCTCAAGCAAATCCAAAAATTAACTGGATGCGTGGCTGCCCTAAGCCGCTTCATCTCTCGATTAGGAGAAAAGACACTACCTATCTATCGCCTTCTTCGATGATGCGGCTACGGCCGGACTGGAAGAAATAAAGGCCCTCTTGGCCAGCAATCCAATCCTGTCCGCACCAAATATCGGCGAACCTATGATGTTATATATAGCTGCAAAACACCAGGTTGTAAGCGCAGTGCTCGTCGTCGAACGAGAGACGGACGGACATAAGTTCCTGATAATCCCCAAGTGCAAGGAATCATCGTAGCACTTTCCAAAGGTGAAAGTGATAAGTATGGAGTTTCGAACCCACAGGAGCTAAAGGTAAGATCAGTATTCTCCCAAGCCCTATCTGCCACTGATACAACTCTACGTGCACCGAACGTTTACTTCCAACTAGAAACGAGAAATAAAACTACGTTGTGGGTATGAAGAGGATAACTTTGCATGGTATCGGAGAGCTAAAATATAAAAGTAGGTGCTGTTATCATAGAGTTAGAATATAATATTAAATAATATAAATAACGAGTGTGGAATAATGATGGATCGGTGTGCGGAATTGTCCTAGGAAATTGTTAACAAGACCGGTAATCACTATTGCAGTTTCATATGAGGGAGAGGCATAAGCTAACATACTTTCTCTACTTGGATCATATGCACTTATGATTGGAACTCTAGCAAGCATCCGCAACTACTAAAGATCATTAAGGTAAAACCCAACCATAACATTAACATATGAAGTCCTCTTTATTCCCATACGCAACAATCCCTCTTACCCGGGTTTGTGTTTCAGTCACTCACCAACCCACTATAAGCGAATCATGAACGTATTGCAACACCCTACAGCGGGAGTCCGTCACGCTTGCGCGACACGGAGGGCACCATAGGACAGCACCAGAGTAAAACATACAACTCATACCAATCTAGATCATCAGTCAACCCAAAGACAAAAGATATCTACTCAAAACATCATAGGATGGCAACACATCATTGGATCATAATATGTGGCGTAAAGCACCATATTCAAGTAGGGATTACAGCGGGGTGCGGGAGAGTGGACCGCGTAAAAGAGATGAGGATGGTAATGATGATGGTGATGTTGATGAAGACGATCACCGTGGCGATGATTCCCCTCCCGATGGCACTCCGGCGCCACCGGAAGAGAGGAGGAGAGGTTCTCCCCCTTGTGCTTCTTCCTCCATGGCCTCCACCTTCTGGTCCTTGGCCTTCATGGTGATGAAGACCCCTCCGGGATACTCCTCCATGGCCACCGGTGATGATGGCCCCCTCCGGCAGGGTGCCGGAGAGGGCCCTGACTGTTTTTTCGTGGCTACAGAGGCTTGCGGCGGCGGAACTTCTCATCCAATCTCTGTTCTGGAAGTTTTAGGGTACGAGAGTATATATGGGTGCAGGGAGGACGTCGATGGACTTTCGGGCTGGCCACGAGGTAGGGGGGCGCGCCCCAGGGGGTTGGGCGCGCCCCCCACCCTCGTGGGCAGCCCGGGACTCCCCTGGTGAGCTTCCGGTACTCCATGGGCTTCTTTTGGTCCAAAAACAGGTTCCGTGGAGTTTCAGGTCTTTTGGACTCTGTTTGATATTCCTTTTCTTCGAAACACTGAAATAGGCAAAAAACAACAATTCTGGGCTGGGCTTCCGGTTAATAGGTTAGTCCCAAAAGTAATATAAAAGTGGAAAATAAAGCCCAAAATAGTCCAAAACAGTAGATAATCTAGCATGGAGCAATAAAAAATTATATATACGTTGGAGACGTATCAGGCATCCCCAAGCTTAATTCCTGCTCGTCCTCGAGTAGGTAAATGATAAAAAAGATAGTTTTTGATGTGGAATGCTAGTAAGTGCTTAAGTTTGATCAATGATAATTCCAATCACTTTTTCTAGCATCAATACATGTCATAATAGCGGCTTATCTCATAAAACTTTTCATGATCAAGTAACAATCTATTCACAATGTCAAGCATGGTTCAGAAACTTCATTGAGAACTAACAAACTATAATCTCAGTCATTGAAGCAATTGCAATTTATCATAACATCAGAAAGAGTCAAGAATAGAGCTTTTCAGCAAGTCCACATACTCAACTATCATATAGTCTTCTACAATTGCTAACACTCACGCAATACTTGTGGTTATGGAGTTTCAGCCGGACACTAAGAAAGATAGGGGCTTATTGTGTTGCCTCCCAACGTATTCACCTTTAGGTGATGTCAACAATAATAGCCCTTGCTAACTTACATCCAATTGGATATATATATCATGATCTTTCAAACACAAGGAGCTTTCCAAAGGATAACATGAAAAAGGGAATGGTGAGGATCACCTTGACTCAAGCATAAAGTAAAAACATAAAGTAAAAGATAGGCCCTTCGCAGAGGGAAGCAGAGGTTGTCATGCGCGTTTATGGTTGATGCACAAAATCTTAATCCAAAAGAACGTCACTTTATATTGCCCCTTGTATGTGGACCTTTATTATGCAGTCCGTCGCTTTTATTACTTCCACAACAAGTTCGTACAAAGCTTATTTTCTCTGCACTAATAAGTCATGCATATTTAGAGAGCAATTTTTATTGCTTGCACCGATGACAACTTACTTGAAGGATCTTACTCAATCCATAGGTAGATATGGTGGACTCTGATGGCAAAAATGGTTTAAGGGTATTTGGAAGCACAAGTAGTACCTCTACTTGGTGCTGAGAATTTGGCTAGCATGAGGGGGAAAGGCAAGCTCAACATGTTTGGAAAGTCAATGACAATATACTTTAACTGAGATGTCGGAAAACATAAACCATTACGTTGTCTTCCTTGTCCAACGTCAACTCTTTTAACATGTCATACTTAATGAGTGCTTCACAATCATAAAAGATGTCCAAGATAATATGTTTGTATGTGAACCTCTCTTTCCTTATTACTTCCTATTAATTGCAACGATGACCAAAACTACGTTTGCCAACTCTCAACAACTTTTATGCCTCATACTTTCTATGTGTGAAGTCAACACTAACCATGTTATAAGAATATGAAACATATATAAATTCAGATTTATGACATTCAATTCATTCAACCATTTACTCATAGGATAGACATGAAGCATGTGAGCAAATTACAAACTACTCCAAAAGATATGAGTGAAGAACACTGAGTAGTAAAATTATTAACTAGCCATGGGAGGATTCTTTTTCATTCAATATTTCAGATCCAATGATTTTATTCAAACAGCAAGTAAAACAAAATAAAATTACATTGCAAGGATAGCACAACTCATGTGAAGAAGCAAAAACTTAGGTTCGACCGATACTAACCGATAGTTGTTGAAGAGAAAAGGTGGGATGCCTACCGGGGCATCCCCAAGCTTAGATGCTTGAGACTTCTTGAAATAATGTCTTGGGGTGCCTTGGGCATCCCCAAGCTTGAACTTTTGTGTCTCTTTAATTCCTCTCATATCATGTTTTCTCTTTTTATCAAAAGCTTCATTCACAACAAACTCAACAAGAACTCATGAGATAGGTTAGTATAAACCAATGCAAAACCTTATCATTTCCTACTGTAACAAATCCCTAAAATTATTATTCAACATTGCATACTAAATTCCTCTGCATATTTAATACTCCTATCCTCAAATAGAATCATTAAACAAGCAAACATATGCAAACAATGCAAACATAACAGCAATCTGCCAAAACAGTATAGTCTGTGAAGAATGGAAGAGTATCAATACTTCCCTAACTCAAAAAATTATGAACTAAAATTCCCACTGTAATAAATTTATCAGATCTAAAAATTCAAAAAGATTCAACATTATACCACTCTCTGACTTTTCTAGGGAATTTTTGCAACAGCGGTAAACTTTCTGTTTTCAAACAGCAACATGTATACTAGCAAAATAAGCATGGAAAAGGCTATCCTTGACTTTTTTTATTGAAAGTAAAGATGCAAAACATTATTCTAACTAACAGCAAGCAAATATAAAGAAAATAAAATGACGCTCCAAGCAAAACACATATCATGTGACGAATAAAAATATAGCTCCGAGTAAGGTATACCGATAGTTTTGAAGACGAACGAGGGGATGCCTTCCGGGGCATCCTCAAGCTTAGGAGCTTGAGTCTTCCTTGAATATTGCCTTGGGGTGCCTTGGTCATCCCCAAGCTTAGGGTCTTTCCACTCCTCATTCTCCTCATATCGATATCTCACCCAAAACTTGAAAAACTTCAATCACACAAAACTTAACCAAACTTCCTGAGATAGATTAGTATGATAAAGAGCAAACCATTCACTTTGGTACTGTCAAAGACAAGGTTCATAGTTGTTCTCACACAATTCCTACTGTACCATATAATTTCTACAATTTATATTGAGGAATATAAACCATAGAAACTAGAAAACAAGCAAACTATGCAATGAAAACAGAATCTGTCAGAAACAGAACAATCTGTAATGATCTGAACAATAACCATACTTCTGCTACTCCAAAAATTATGAAATAAATTGGTGGACGTGTGGAATTTGTCTATTATTATTCTGCAAAAATAATCAACTCAATAGCACTCTTCTGTAAAAAAATGACATCTATTCTCGTGGGCGCAAAGTTTCTATTTTTTACAGCAAGATCACATTAACTTTCACCCAAGTCTTCCCAAAGGTCTTACTTGGCACTTTATTGAAACAAAAGATATAAAACATGATTACTACAGTAGATTAATCATGTAAACACACAAAAACAGAAATGGTAAATATTGGGTTGTCTCCCAACAAGCACTTTTCTTTAATGCCTTTTAGCCAGGCATGATGATTTCAATGATGCTCACATATAAGATAAGAATTGAAACATAAAGGGAGCATTATGAAGAATATGACTAGCACCAATTTATTCTAACCAACTTCCTATGCCTAGGGATTTTATGAGCACACAACTTATGGGAACAAGAATCAATTAGCATAGGAAGGCAAAACAAGTATAACTTCAAAACTTTAAGCACATAGAGAGGAAACTTAATATTATTGCAACTCCTACAAGCATGTATTCCTCCCTCATAATAATTTTCAGTAGTATCATGGATAGAAACTTTGTTCTCATACTCAATTGGAACCTCTTCCGAAATAGTGGAATCATTACTAGCTAAAGTTGACACTCTTCCAAATCCACTTTCATAAATATCACACTAAGATTCAACACTTCCAAAATAGTGGGATCACTAATTCCTAAAGTTGACACTCTTCCAAACCCACTTTAAATGATAGAATTATTCATACTCCAAAAGATATAAGTGAAGTTCATGGAGAATTCTATTGGAAATATGCCCTAGAGGCAATAATAAAAGGATTATTATTATATTTCCTTGTTCATGATAATAGTCTTTATTCATGCTATAACTGTATTATCTGGAAATCGTAATACACGTGTGAATACATAGACCATAATATGTCCCTAGTAAGCCTCTAGTTGACTAGCTCGTTGATCAACAGATAGTCATGGTTTCCTGGCTATGGACATTGGATGTCGTTGATAACGGGATCACATCATTAGGAGAATGATGTGATGGAAAAGACCCAATCCTAAGCATAGCACAAGATCGTGTAGTTCGTTTTGCTAGAGCTTTTCCAATGTCAAGTATCTTTTCCTTAGACCATGAGATCGTGTAACTCCCGGATACCATAGGAGTGCTTTGGGTGTATCAAACGTCACAACGTAACTGGGTGACTATAAAGGTGCACTACAGGTATCTCTAAAAGTGTCTGTTGGGTTGACACGGATCGAGACTGGGATTTGTCACTCCGTATGACGGAGAGGTATCTCTGGGCCCACTCGGTAATGCATCATCATAATGAGCTCAAAGTGACCAAGTGTTTGGTCACGGGATCATGCATTACGGTACGAGTAAAGTGACTTGCCGGTAATGAGACTGAACGAGGTATTGGGATACCGACGATCGAGTCTCGGGCAAGTAACGTACCGATTGACAATGGGAATTGAATACGGGGTTGTTTAATCGTCGACATCGTGGTTCATCCGATGAGATCATCGAGGAGCATGTGGGAGCCAACAAGGGTATCCAGATCCCGCTGTTGGTTATTGCCCGAGTGTCGTCTCAGTCATGTCTACGTGTCTCCTGAACCCGTAGGGTCTACACACTTAAGGTTCGGTGACGCTTGGGTTGTATGAATATGAGTATGCAGCATACCAAATGTTGTTCGGAGTCCCGGATGAGATTCCGGACGTCACGAGGAGTTCCGGAATGGTCCGGAGGTAAATAATTATATATAGGAAGTGTTGTTTCGGCCATCGGGAAAGTTTCGTGGTCACCCGGTATTGTACCGGGACCACCGGAAGGGTCCCGGGGGTCCACCGGGTGGGGCCACCCATCCCGGAGGGCCCCAAGGGCTGAAGTGGGGAGGGGAACCAGCCCATAGTGGGCTGGTGCGCCCCCCTTGGCCCACCCCCTGCGCCTAGGGTTGAAACCCTAGGGTGGGGGGGGGGGGGGGGGGGGCGCCCCACTTGCCTTGGGGGGTGAGGGAGTCCTGGACTAGGGGGTGTCCGGACAGCCGAACTATCATCGTTCGCCGGACTCCAAGACTACGAAGATACAAGATTGAAGACTCCGTCCCGTGTCCGGATGGGACTTTCCTTGGCGTGGAAGGCAAGCTTGGCAATACGGATATGTAGATCTCCTACCATTGTAACCGACTCTGTGTAACCCTAGCCTCCTCCGGTGTCTATATAAACCGGAGGGCTTTAGTCCGTAGGACAACATACATTACAACAATCATACCATAGGCTAGCTTTAGGGTTTAGCCTCCTTGATCTCGTGGTAGATCCACTCTTGTACTACCCATATCATCAATATTAATCAAGCAGGACGTAGGGTTTTACCTCCATCGAGAGGGCCCGAACCTGGGTAAAACATCATGTCCCTCGTCTCCTGTTACCATCCGCCTAGACGCACAGTTCGGGACCCCATACCCGAGATCCGCCGGTTTTGACACCGACATTGGTGCTTTCATTGAGAGTTCCTCTGTGTCGTCACCGATAGGCTCGATGGCATCTTCAATCAACAACGCTGTCCAGGATGAGACTTTTCTCCCCGGACAGATCTTCGTATTCGGCGGCTTCGAACTGCGGGCTAATTCGCTTGGCCATCTGGAGCAGATCGAAAGCTACGCCCCTGGCCGTCAGGTCAGATTCGGAAGTCTAAACTCCACGGCCGACGTCTGCGGAGACTTGATCTTCGACGGGCTCGAACCACAGCCAAGCGAGCCGCACTGTTACAATGGGCATGATCTAGCTCTGCCGCCGGACAGTGCCTTGGTGGCCGCTCATGAATCCGCTTCGGCCATTAGTCCGGAGTCGATCGCCCAGACCGAGGATCGGTGGATGGACACCGCCTTGGGGGCTTCAACTTCCACGGCGATGGAGCCGAACACCAATCTTGTCCCTCGCGAAACTCGTGATTCCGAGGTGCCGGACTCCTTGCCGGACTCCGAACCTCCCACGCCCCTACCAATCGATTCGGATTGGGCGCCGGTTATGGAATTCACCGCCGCGGACATCTTCCAACACTTGCCCTTTGGCGACATCCTAAATTCACTAAAGCATCTCTCGTTATCGGGAGAGTCCTGGCCGGACTAAGGCCAGGATGGTCGGGATACGGACGACAAAGAAATTCAGAGCCCACCCACCACCCACTTTGTAGCCACTGTCGACGATCTAACCGACATGCTAGACTACGACTCCGAAGACATCGACGGTATAGACGATGATGCCGGAGACGAACAAGAAACAGCGCCTATAGGGCACGGGAGGACCACCTCGTCATATGACATATACATGGTGGATACCCCAAAAGAGAGCGATAACGAGGACCAACGGGCCGCGGCAGAAGATAACCCCGCCGATAAACAACCAAAACGGCGGCGCAGACGCCGCCCTAAGTCCCGCCTCGACAACAACAACGCTCCTAAGGACCCCGCAATACAGCAGGGCACACAAGTGGACGACGAACATGCAGATAAGCAACCGTCCGAACAGGACGAGTCAGATAATCAGTCCAGGCCCGGTGAAAACGACAGTCCAGACGATCTCATGCCGGACACGCCGCCGGAGAGTAAAAACCTTCGGAAAAGACTCGTCAACACTGCAAGAAGCTTGAAGAAGGAAAAGCGGAAGCTCAAAACAGTGGAAGACACACTCAGAATGAGGTGGAGCAAAGTGCTCAAAACCGCGGATAAATACGGCAATGGCCACCAATCAAAGAGCTACCCGAAGCGCAAGCTGCTACCAGAATTCGACGAGGAGGCCATAGAGCCCCCACAGTCAAAAAATAAAGAGGCTGCCTGGTCGGATAGATGGCCAGATGATAGGCCAAATTCTGAAAGCGGCGCCGCACATAAACCAACTAACGAACCTGGAAAGACAGATGGCCCAGCCAGGTCCATTTACGGGCCAAAGAAGAAGGCCCCAGGAAGCAAGGCAACACGTCAAGTGTCCGAAGATAGTGGCACACCCAAATACAGGGGCGCTGCACACCCACTATGTTTCACCAATGAGGTGCTGGACCATGAATTCCCAGCAGGATTTAAACCCATAAACATAGAGGCCTACGATGGAACAACAGACCCTGGAGTCTGGATAGAAGATTATATACTACATATACACATGGCCAGAGGAGATGATCTCCACGCCATAAAATACCTACCCCTCAAGCTCAAAGGGCCAGCCCGTCATTGGCTTAAAAGCCTCCCAGAAAACACTGTGGGAAGTTGGGAAGAGCTCGAGGACGCGTTTAGAGCAAATTTTCAAGGGACTTATGTCCGCCCTCCGGATGCAGATGATCTAAGTCATATAACTCAACAGTCCGGAGAGTCAGCGCACAAATTCTGGAACAGGTTTCTCACCAAAAAGAACCAAATAGTTGACTATCCGGACGCCGAAGCCTTAGCAGCTTTTAAACACAATGTCCGAGACGAATGGCTTGCCAGACACCTTGGCCAAGAGAAACCGAGGACAATGTCCACGCTAACAAGCCTCATGACCCGCTTCTGTGCGGGAGAGGATAGTTGGCTAGCAAGATGCAGCACCAGCGACCCAAGTACATCCGAGATAAGAGATGGAAACGGAAAATCACGGCGCAGAAAAGAGCAGCGCCAGAATAAAGAGAAAAGCCCAAAGAGCACGACAGTCAACGCCGGATTCAAAAGCTCGCGGCCAAACAACAAAACACCGCCTCTTAAGGGTGACAGCGATCAGCTGTCCAACTTAAACAAGATTTTGGGTCGGATATGTCAAATCCACAGTACCCCTGGAAGGCCTGCAAACCACACCCATCGAGATTGTTGGGTTTTTAAATAGTCCGGCCGACTAAACGCCGAACACAAGGGGCTCGACGCGTCAAGCGAAGCCGATAAACCCCACCAGCAGAGCACCGGAAAACAAAAGACTTTCCCACAAGAGGTCAAAGCAGTAACCTCACTTCATGTGATAATACGGAAAAATAGTGTGGCACTTCCTAAAAAGAGCCTCGCACTGTCCAACCCAGCAGACCATAGAGATTGGATATCAAAACCAATCACTTTCGACCACCTGGACTATTCCAGAAGCGTTTGAAACGCGGGACAGACTGCCCTGATATTGAATCCCATAATCGACGGACTACAATTTACTAAAGTCCTAATGGACGGAGGTAGCGACTTAAACCTGCTGTATTCAAACACAATCCGCAAGATGGGGATAGACCCTACCAAAATTCGACACAGCCGCACTTCCTTCAAAGGAGTGACACCAGGCCCTTACGCCAAGTGCACAGGCTCCCTATTACTAGAAGTTGTGTTCGGATCACCGAACAACTTTCGGCGCAAAATACTAATTTTTCATATCGTCCCATTTGAAAGTGGATATCAAGCACTCTTGGGACGAACGGCTTTTGTCCGTTTCAACGCCATACCGCATTACGCGTCTCTTACACTCAAGATGCCCGGTCCACGTGGCATCATTTCAGTGCGAGGGTCACTTAAAGACCCCGGACTCGGATAGACGAGTCCGGCTTCAGTAGGCTAGGGGCTCCCTAGCCGCACACCCCTTCACAAGGGGCTGCACGCACAAACAACCGCGGGTTCATTCAAACCCCGCTTTACTTATTTATATTTTTTTCTTTCACACATACCTTTTTTTGCACGAATTGTTTTCAAACTAAGCGTTCCTCTCTTTTTATAGATGAACAACGTGCATACCCGTCCAGGATAACGGCACAACGGAGACACAGGCGCAGACGTGCAGTAGGGACCCGTTGCGAGGATTCTTTTCAGATTAAGACCCTGCGTAAACCTTTTTTACTGTCTCTTGTTGTTATTCTCCCTTGGTTTCTTCCTATAACCAAAGCGGAGCCTGACGTTTTGGCATCGGCCGCGTCAGAAGACCATGCCCGTACCTGGACACTAGGGGCTTAGGGCATTGTTCTGCCCATTATTATAAAGACCGAACACCTTAGGGAGTGTTCAGCGTCTTGAGTTAGGCATTATATGCATCAGCTCCGAATCATGTCTTTGGTCAAATGTTGGGTTTGCCCGGCTCCTGTGTTTTGCTGCCTTACGTTCCGTATCATCGGCTAACGCGGCACCAGGAGAACTACTGCGATTGTGCCCCAGTTCGGCTGGGCGAGCACCTTAGTAGAGAAAGCCGAAAACTGACTGTCATGATATAGCGAGAGACTGGTCAACCACTCGATCGACTACCGGAATGTTTAGAATTCCCCGTTTTGACGAAGGACCGTTTCCCGGTCAGGCACACACGCGCCCCGAACTCGGAGAAGTGCGGTGCCCCAAGGGGCTATATCGTAGCTCCACCCTCGAACTCCACTGGCTAAGTGAAAGTGATAAAGCATTATAGTACGGATTGCCTCGTTTGCTATGCTATCACCTCCTTAACAGGACCGAGACGTCGGATTAAGTGTGAAAACGCGCTATTTTTGCGAACACCCCCGCAACTTGTGCGTGGGGGCTGAAGCCAAAGAATGCAATCTTTCAGGTTATACAAATGTATACGCAAACGGCCGCATAGGAGAAATTTTACTACTTGGGACGCACAAGTATAAAAAGCAGTTGTAGCATAATAATCGTTTTACAAGCTAAAACGTTCATTTGAACGTGACATTTTTCGAGCACTGCGACTCTATTACACGAGCGCCATGCATAACTTCCCCAAAATAGTGCTCGGCGGGTAACCGGCTTCCATCCGAACCCTGGGCGGCAATAGCGGTGGAATCCATCTCTGTCCAATGTGTCTTCACACGGGCAAGAGCCATCCGCGCGCCTTCGATGCAGGCCGACCGCTTCATCTCCTTGATATGCGGCACCGCTCCAAGAAATTGCTGCAGTAAGCCGAAATAGCTCGTCGCCTTGGGCCTCTCTGGCCAGACATGAGCCACGATGTCACTCATGGCAAGTCCGGACAATCTATTTAGCTCGGCCCATTTGGCCAACCGGTCGGTCAACGGAAGTGAACGATCCGGACTATGGAATTGAGACCAAAATAGCTCTTCCTTCTTGTGATCCTTCTGGCTCCGGAAGTGCTCAACGGCATCAGCCGCACTTGACGCTAAGTCCATATACGGATCCTCCGGACTCCACAGCTGGCTAAATTGAGCACACTTTTGATCCATAAACCGGCGAGGCAGCAGAAAAGGCTTGCCAGCCACGATATCTCCGGCCTGGCGCAGCTCCTCCTTCATGGCCCGCATTGCAGGCATTCTTGGCCTCGGTGGTGGCCTTCCTCAGGTCTTCCCGCTCCGATAAGCGCTCCTTTTCAAGAGCCTCATTGCGGTCAGCAGCATCTTTTAATTTCACGGCCAATTCGGCCATCTCTTCCCTGCTTAGGCAGTGTGCAGCCTTTTCGGCTTTCAACTCCTCGGCCGCCCTCGAGGCAGCCGCGTCACTCCTTCGGGCTTGCTCCTTAGATTGAGCAAGTTCGGCCCGAAGGCTCTCCACAGCAGCAGCACCGTATGTATCACAGCATATAATTTATCAGAGGAGGGCTTTGACCCCCTTAATAAAACGACTGCGGAGAACTCATTTACCTTGCGATTCGTCAAGTCGCCGGTTGACAAGTGCGATGTCCGCATCTGCCACGTCAAGTTGCCGCATTAACTCGGCAACTCCACTAGTCCGGCTAGCCCTCGGACTATCCGCCACCTGCATAGGGACGGCGACATTCATTACTTGCGATTTTGATCATCGGCACGCTGTCGTTTTCGACAACCTACCGAGTCTCAGGGGCTACTATCTATACAGGGCACACTTTTATGTGCAAAACTGTCAAAAAAAAGGTGCGTCCTTCTCGCGTACCTCAAATCCCGCCAGCAAAATCGTAGCGACATTACGTAATCCGCTCTCGACGAATGAAATCCTTCCAATCACCATATGCATCAAAGCACAGTGATCTTCTGAGATGGACGCCCTCTCAAGCAGATTCTTCAGTTCTCCCGGCCGGATACTAGTAGGCGCCAAACTCTCCGGCCCCTCCAGACTCGGGGATACCCTCCGTGACGATACTTCAGGCTCGTCTGCCTTATCTGACGGCGCAGCAGACAGAGGCGTTTCGCTCTCCATCATCTCCGGAAGAAGGTCCCCCGAAGACGAACTCATCTGAGAAGGCTCCAAATCCGAACTGCAAGATAAAGATTTCGGTTACCCACAGAAGCACAAATGGAGGTATTTTCCTACTAATGAACTCCCCTTTTCATACTCACGGCTCGCTGGAGGGCTGATCCTTTGGCAATGATTGTACGTCCGGATTTTCCCCGGACGCCGTCCCCCCGGTGAAGATCTCTTCCCCCGTTTAGGGGCTTTTGCCTCCGGATCTTCGGAGGCGGTCCTCTTATCCCCCTGGAAGGAGGGGTTTTTGACTCCCCCCTCTTCAGGCGCCCCTTTGGGCGAAATGATAGCTCCTCCATTTTCCCCATCGCTCCCTTCTACGGGCGCGACCTCCAACATTCTGAACAGCACGGGCTCCAGTGCGGTCTCTGGGAGGGGAGCCGGACACCTTATCAGCCTCGATCGTGCTACCCACTCCTGTGAAGAGTATTGGGTCAGGAGGAGAACTCTAGAAAAGCAGATAAACAGAACGTCCGGACTCTGAGCTATTTACCTGAGTATCCGGGCGATTGCGGCTTAGGCCTGCGTCCTCGGTTAATTCCGGACACGCTACCTGCGGTCCGAAGAACAACCTGTACATCTCCGCGAGTGTCGCACCCATGAAGTGCTGGAGAATTCGGGGTCCCTCTGGATTGAACTCCCATAGACGGAGAGGACGACGTTTGCAGGGCAGAAGACGCCTGATTAGCATAACCTGCATCACCACGACCAGATTGATCTCCCTCGCCTGGAGGTCTCGAATCCGGCCCTGCAATAAGGGCACGTCTTCGGACGGCCCCCAGTTGAGCCCTTGGTTGACCCACGACATCAGTCGGCATGGAGGTCCCGGGCGGAATGAAGGCGGCGGCTTTTGCTTGCTGCCCTTCGGAGCGGTGATATAGAACCACTCCTGCTGCCATAGTCCGAGTTCCTCTTGGAAGGAACCCTCGGGCCACGGGGCATCGACCCTTCTGCTTATGGCCGCCCTGCCGCACTCCGCTTGACGCCCCCCGATCATCTTCGGCTCCACATTGAAGGTCTTCAGCCACAGGCCGAAGTGGGGAGTGACGCGGAGGAAGACTTCGCAGACGATAATGAATGCGGAGATATGGAGGATGGACTCCGGGGCCAAGTCGTGAAAATCCAGCCCGTAGTAGAACATGAGCCCTGTCACGAAGGGGTCCATCGGGAAGTCTAAACCCCGACGGAGGTGGGATACGAAGACAACGTACTCACCGGGCTCGGGGGCGGGCACGACCTGCCCTTGGGTAGGCAACCTGTGCGAAATCTCGTAGGACAGGTACTTGGCCTCACGCAGCTTTAACACATCCTCCTCCGTGACGGAGGAGGGCATCCACCGACCTTGGAGGTCGGAGCCGGACATGGTTGAGAATCCGAAGCGCTCGAATCTGGGGCTCTGGGTGTTGGAACTGGGAGCGAGGAGGAGATTCGATGCGAGATTGAAGAAAAAGAACGAGCCTTGGTCCTCTTATAAAGGGGAAAAATACCAAGAGTCGTCTCCGTGACCGTTTGGGATTCACCTTCGATAGAGGAGGCGTGGCGACGGGCACGATTGGGTTACCCACGCACGTATTGATGAGAATCCCGGAATAAGGGGAACACGATCTCTGCTTCGACAAGACGTGCCAAGGAAACCGCTTCGCTAAACGTGCTGAGGTGGTATAATAAAAAACGATTCAAGTAAAAGCCTGGTAGCGGTGTGATGCCATGCCGCATAATACGTCAGCAGATTGGACTTGTGTGCGTTTTATTCTCTCTATGGTGGAATGTGGAATTTATTTTGCAGAGCCGGACACTATCCTGGTGTTCATGATCTTCTCTGGATTATTCAAGGGAGGAACCCGCCTTGCAATGGCGAACATTATGTGCGCCGGACTTATCGTCATTGAAGCCTGGTTCAGGGGCTACTGAGGTAGTCCTGGACTAGGGGGTGTCCGGACAGCCGGACTATCATCGTTCGCCGGACTCCAAGACTACGAAGATACAAGATTGAAGACTCCGTCCCATGTCCGAATGGGACTTTCCTTGGCGTGGAAGGCAAGCTTGGCAATATGGATATGTAGATCTCCTACCGTTGTAACCGACTCTGTGTAACCCTAGCCTCCTCCGGTGTCTATATAAACCGGAGGGATTTAGTCCATAGGACAACATACATTACAATAATCATACCATAGGCTAGCTTTAGGGTTTAGCCTCCTTGATCTCGTGGTAGATCCACTCTTGTACTACCCATATCATCAATATTAATCAAGCAGGACGTAGGGTTTTACCTCCATCGAGAGGGCCCGAACCTGGGTAAAACATTGTGTCCCTTGTCTCCTGTTACCATCCGCCTAGACGCACAGTTCGGGACCCCCTACCCGAGATCCACCGGATTTGACACCGACAGGGGGCACTCCACCCCCCTGGCCGCCGCCCCCCTTGGGAGATTGGATCTCCCAGGGTCGGCGCCCCCCTGGGGGCCTATATAAAGGAGGGCAAGGGGGAGGGCAGCCGTACCCTGTGCATTGGCGCCTCCCTCCCCCTGCTACACCTCGTCCTCCTCCCGCAGCAGCTTGGCGAAGCCCTGCCGGAGTTCTGCTGCATCCACCACCACGCCGTCGTGCTGCTGGATCATCATCAACCTCTCCTTCCCCCTTGCTGGATCAAGAAGAAGGAGACATCTCCCGTCTCGTACGTGTCTTGAACGCGGAGGTGCTGTCCGTTCGACACTTGGTCATCGGTGATCTGAATCACGGCGAGTACGACTCCATCATCACCCTTCTCTTGAACGCTTCCGCACGCGATCTACAAGTGGTATGTAGATGCAATCTCACTCCCATGACTCGTTGCTTAGATGAACTCATAGATGGATCTTGGTGAAACCGTAGGAAATTTTTTAATTTTCTGCAACGTTCCCCAACACATTCTACAACTAACCAATATCCAAGCTCAAAGTGTATAAGTGAAGCACATGAAGCATTCTATAAAACCATACTCAAAAGATTTAAGTGAAGCACAAAGAGCAATTCTATAAGATCATACTTAAAAGATTTAACTGAAGCACATGAAGTATTCTATAAATCAATGAAGGTATATCTCATGCTAGCATGGTTCTAGAAGAAAAAGAAAAACACAAAGGACACAAATCATGTGAACAAAACAAAACCCGAGGTATACCGATAATTGTTGAAGAAGAAAGATGGGATGCCAACCGGGGCATCCCCAAGCTTAGATGCTTGAGTATCCTTGGAATATTTACTTGGGGTGCTTTGGGCATCCCCAAGCTTGAACTCTTGCCTCTCTTTATTCTTCTCATATTGATAGCTCCTCGACCTTCGGACACTTCATCCACACAAAACTTTAACAAAAACTTGTGAGATCCGTTAGTGTAATAAAGCAAATCACTACCTTTAGGTACTGTAATGAACTCATTCTTTATTTGTATGGGTGTTAAACCTACTGTATTCCAAGTTCTCTATGGTTCATACCCAACAATACTAGCCATAGATTTATCAAAATAAGCAAACAACACATGCAAAACAGAATCTGTTAAAAACAGAACAGTCTGTAGTAATCTGGAAGTTTGGAAAACTTCTGTAACTCCTAAAATTATAAAATAAATTTGAAAATTTGAACAATTTGTACAGAAGTAATTTGAAAAAAGAATCAGAACCATTTGACTTTCCAGTTAAAAATGTAAATTCATGCACTACAGCCAAAGTTTCTGTTTTTATTCTGCACAAAGCAAACAAGCAATCTAATCATCCTAAAACCAAGCTTGGCATATTATTTTTATAATACAATGAATATATACAAGGGGATAATTATTTACATAGAAACTTCCATGAAAAATTCTACATAGTTTCCGTGAGCATGAGCACAAGTGCTCAAGGTCGACCCTCACTTCTTCAATGCAAAACCTTCCAATCACTTCTCTTTTTGAAAAACTTTTTAGGCATGAGAGGCAAGTAATAATTTTTTTTGTATTTTCATTTTTTTTGGATGTTTCACCCACAACTAAACAGAAACAAAAAGGAAAAACAAAATCTACTTAGTGAAGGAAGCAAACAAGCACACACGAGAATATCAACCCCACGCTATTGCTCCCCGGCAACGGCGCCAGAAAAGAGCTTGATAATCCCCAAGTGCAAGGAATCATCGTAGAACTTTCCAAAGGTGGAAGTGATAAGTATGGAGTGTCGAACCCACGAGGAGCTAACGGTAAGATCAATATTCTCTCAAGCCCTATCTGCCACTGATATAACTCTACGTGCACCGAACGTTTACTTCCAACTAGAAACGAGAAATAAAACTACGTTGTGGGTATGAAGAGGATAACTTTGCATGGTATCGGAGAGCTAAAATATAAAAGTAGGTGCTGTTATCATAGAGTTAGAATATAATACTAAAAATATAAATAGCGAGTGTGGAATAATGATGGATCGGTGTGCGGAATTGTCCTAGGCAATTGTTAACAAGACCGGTAATCACTATTGCAGTTTCATATGAGGGAGAGGCATAAGCTAACATACTTTCTCTACTTGGATCATATGCACTTATGATTGGAACTCTAGCAAGCATCCGCAACTACTAAAGACGATTAAGGTAAAACCCAACCATATGATTAACATATCAAGTCCTCTTTATTCCCATACGCAACAATCCCTCTTACTCGGGTTTGTGTTTCAGTCACTCACCAACCCACTATAAGCGAATCATGAATGTATTGCAACACCCTACAGCGGGAGTCCCTCATGCTTGCGCGACACGGAGGGCACCATAGCACTACAGGAATCAGGAAATTTGCCGTCAGGTAAGTACAGACGGCAAAGACAGGAATACAGACGGCAAAGAGTTTGCCGACAGCTGGCTGACGGCAAACTTTGTCGGCAAAGTCAAAATTGGCAAAGAGCACTTTGCCATCAGCTTTTCATTAGGCAGACGGCAAAGACTTTGCCGTCAGCCTCGTAAATCACAAACTGCAAAAAAAGGTAGTTTTGCTGTCAGCCGGAGTACAGCTTTGTCGTCAGCTGGAGTACAACTTTACCGAAATCCTGGTAAATCACAGACGGCAAATAAAGGGGTAAAATAAAAAAAAACAGCAGCGCTACTCCCGAGCGATGTGGTCAACGCATACAAATGCCCTATCTAATCTTTCTTCTTCGTTTTAACAGGGAAAGGCCCAGCCGTGCCAAGTGCCTTTCATTCAATATTAGTGCAGTACATCCCACCAAAAAAGAACATTAGTGGAGTACAGAATGCTAACAGGACCCCGAGAGAACTAAAGTTACAAAATAGAGCTAGCAATTAACACAAAGGACCCTAAAACATAAAACTAAAAAGCAATCCGGCCCTTCTTCTCCACTGCAGTACTTTGCTCGCCCCGCCATCCAGCCCAACCCCCGCCGCGGCGCCGCCCGGCCTGCTCGTCGCGCTGCCACCAGGCCCTGCTTAGCCGCGTTGCCATCCAGCCCAGCCGCCCTCGGGAGCTGATTCGCTTTGGCGCCGCGGTGAGGCACACGAGGGAGGTCGGGGATGAGCGGTGCGTGACCGGCGAAGCTCGCGAGGCGGAGCTCCCAGCTGGCGGGTGAGGAGGAGCTCACGTTGTCGACGGGCTCGGGTGCGTGGCCGGAGGAGCTGGGGTGTGCTCGGGCGCAGGGTGAGGACGAACTCGGGCGCAGTGTCGAGGCGCGCCCTCCGGGGTCCGGCTAGGGAACGAGGCGGGGTCCGGTGAGGGGACGCCGCGGGGTCCGTAGAGGGGACGCGGCGTCGGCGTCCGGCGAGGGGAAGCGGCATCGGTGTCCAGCGAGGGGAAGCGGCGTCGGTGTACGGTGAGGCAGAGGAGTGGCGGTGCGGTGGTGCGGTGGGGATTGAGAGAAGGGAGGCTGGAGATTGGATCGAGCGTGGGTGGGTGGGGATTTTTGTGGATAAGGCGTGGGGGCGTGGGTGGGGTCTCGGGAGGGTGGGCTGCGTGGGTTGGATGATGGGACGACGGTGGGGTCGGGCGTGGGTGGTGGGGGACTGCGTGAGTGCTAGGGGCTGCCACGTCATCGATCCAGGTGATCGATCCGTGTGGTGTGTTTCTTATTTGCCGTCTACGTTTTGTCTTACAGACGGCAAACGGCATACTTTGCCGTCTGTAATAAAAAATACAGACGGCAAAGTCTTTGCCGTCTGTATTTTTTATTACAGACGGCAAAATATATATTTTGCCGTCTGTAAAACAAAAAGACAGACGGCAAAGACTCTTTGCCGTTTACAATAAAAAACGCAGACGGCAAAGTACATTTTTGCCGTTAGTCATTCTTTGCCGTCAGCAGCTGACGGCAAATGTGCTCTTTGCCATCTGGCCCGACGAAAAGCTGATGGCAAAGATGCCTACTGACAGGAAACTAGTTGTTTCCTGTAGTGTAGGACAGCACTAAAGTAAAACATACAACTCATACCAATCTAGATCATCAATCAACCCAAAGACAAAAGATATCTACTCAAAACATCATAGGATGGCAACACATCATTGGATCAAAATATGTGGCATAAAGCACCATGTTCAAGTAGGGATTACAGCGGGGTGCGGGAGTGTGGACCGCGTAAAAGAGATGAGGATGGTAATGATGATGGTGATGTTGATGAAGACGATCACCGTGGCGATGATTCCCCTCTCGATGGCACTCCGGTGCCACCGGAAGAGAGGAGGAGAGGTTCTCCCCCTTGTGCTTCTTCCTCCATGGCCTCCACCATCTGGTCCTTGGCCTTCATGGTGATGAAGACCCCTCCGGGATACTCCTCCATGGCCACCGGTGATGATGGCCCCCTCCAGCAGGGTGCCGGAGAGGGCCCCGATTGGTTTTTCGTGGCTACAGAGGCTTGCGGCGGCGGAACTTCTGATCCAATCTCTGTTCTGGAAGTTTTAGGGTACGAGAGTATATATGGGTGCAGGGAGGACGTCGGTGGACTTTCAGGCTGGCCACGAGGTAGGGGGGCGCGTCCCAGCGGGGTGGGCGCGCCCCCCACCCTCGTGGGCAGCCCGGGACTCCCCTGGTGAGCTTCCGGTACTCCATGGGCTTCTTTTGGTCCAAAAACAGGTTCCATGGAGTTTCAGGTCTTTTGGACTCCGTTTGATATTCCTTTTCTTTGAAACACTGAAATAGGCAAAAAACAACAATTCTGGGCTGGGCCTCCGGTTAATAGGTTAGTCCCAAAAGTAATATAAAAGTGGAAAATAAAGCCCAAAATAGTCGAAAACAGTAGATAATCTAGCATGGAGCAATAAAAAATTATAGATACGTTGGAGACGTATCAGTTCCCGCTTCAAAAGACGGTATACTACGTATCCACTATCCTCACTCCATGCAAGTCACGATACCCACATTATCAAAAGATAGCATACGCGGTCTTCATGGCATCCCAGAAACTACGACACTACTTTCAAGAGTGTTCAATCACGTTGGCCTCTAGAGTACCACTCAACGATATAATAAATAACCGCGATGCCACGGGCCGGAAATCTAAATGGGCTATCAAGCTCCTCCCGTTCGACATAACATATAAACCCCGGCGAGCCATTAAGTCGCAAGTACTGGCTGATTTGGTCGCCGAATGGACAGAAGCCGAACTCCCTAAAGAGTACGACGCGTACTCCAATTGGATCATGCACTTTGACGGCTCTAAGATGCTGGCTGGTCTAGGGGTAGGCGTTGTCATGACATCCCCCACCGGAGATACAGTCCAAATACGTACTCCAAATACTATACACAGACTCCAACAATGCAGCCGAATATGAGGCTCTGTTGCATGGTCTTCGGATGGCAGTCTCCATGGGCATTAAATGCCTAGAAGTACGTGGGGATTCAAACCTCGCAATATCTCAAATAAATGGAGACTTTGATGCCAAGGACCCAAAAATGGCGGCTTACCACAATGCCCTCCTCAAAATGTCAGCTCGGTTCGAGGGGCTTGAATTCCACCATGTGGTCCGAGAAAACAATCAAGCGGCGGATATCCTCGCCCACATCGGCGCCAAGCGCGACCCCGTCCCACCTAATATCTTCTTGGAAAGGCTGTTCAAGCCATTCGT
This sequence comes from Triticum timopheevii, assembly GCA_963921465.1. Classification (NCBI taxonomy): domain Eukaryota; kingdom Viridiplantae; phylum Streptophyta; class Magnoliopsida; order Poales; family Poaceae; genus Triticum; species Triticum timopheevii. The sequence continues at coordinate 615,696,456 of OY997270.1, forward strand.
GGTATGGGAAGGGGAGACCGGCAATACCAGTCCGAATTCGAACACAACCCCAGATCCCGAACATTCTGACGTAATCGGAGGCTCCGCCACTGAAATAACACCTTCGACCCACGTAATTATGGCTGTCATCGCCCCGTGGACTGAACCCTTCTTAGCCAACTTAAATAGGCAAGAATTCCCTGAGGACCAAAATGAGGCACGTTGCATTGTGCGGCGCTCTAAAGCCTATAAGGTCCACGAGGGAGAGCTTTATAAGAAAAGCGTGACTGGAGTGCTCCAAAGGTGCATCTCCGAAGAGGAAGGGCGGCAGCTCTTGGCCGAAATTAATGCCGGACTCGGTGGCCACCACGCCCTTCTCGGGCACTTGTAAGCAAGGCCTTCCGTACAGGTTTCTACTGGCCGACAGGCCGAGCAGACGCATAGGACCTTGTCCAACATTGCGTCGGTTGCCAGCTTTTTGCAAATCAAAGCCATATGCCACCTACCACTCTCCAAACAATCCCCATAACTTAGCCCTTTGTGGTCTGGGGGCTCGATATGGTTGGACCCCTTAAAGGAGGAATCCATAAGAAAAAAATACTTGTTGGTCATGGTGGATAAATACACCAAATGGATAGAAGCCAAACCAGTTAAAACGGCCGAATGCGGACCAGTGATAGACTTCATATCAGGGGTTGTACACCGCTACGGTGTCCCCCATAGCATCATCACCGATAACGGCTCGAACTTCACAGCTGACGAGGTGAAAACTTGGTGCGGCAACATGGGCATTAAGCTCGATTACGCCTCCGTCTATCAGCCCCAAACGAACGGTCAAGTCGAGCGAGAAAATGGTCTTATTATGAGCGGCATCAAACCCAGACTAGTGCGATCCCTGAAGGAATCAGATATGCACTGGGTCGAGGAGCTCGACTCCGTACTAGGGGGGCTGCGGACCACGCCGAATCGCATTACCGGATCCACACCATTTTAATGGTATACGGCGCAAAGGCGGTATTTCCATGCGATATCATTCATGACTCACCTCGAGTGCGCATGTACGAAGAGAAAGAAGCCGAGCTTGATCGACAGGACAGTTTAGATGCCCTGGAGGAGGAGCATGACGTCGCAAAGGCCCGTTCCGCATTCTATCAGTAGTAGGCTCGAAGGTATCAAAGCAGAGAAGTACGGGCCAAAACTTATAACGTTGGCGAACTCGTTCTACGCCTACCGGAGAAGAAAAAAGACAAGCTCAAGCCCAAGTGGGAGGGTCCCTTCATCATTGATAAAGTTCTCACCGGAGGAGCGTACCGTCTGCGTGACGCATCAGATAATCGACTCGAGCCGAACCCATGGAACGCGGCCAGACTTCGAAGATTCTACGCCTAGTGCCGAACTCTGCGTTCGTCTCCTTACTTCCCGCCTTTTTTTATATCCTCTTTCTCTCTTTCTTTTTTATAGCCTTAAAAGCTTTAAGTGTGTTTGGACCGCACACTCCTGCCGCACTATGCGCGCTCAATATACCTGGGGGCTTCTTATACAGAAGCTTAATATAATTATCATCTGGGCTTTATGCCCACCACATATGCGTCACTTCTCCATATGTACCTTTTTTCGCAGTTACATGCATCAATATGACTTAAGTTTTGGCCAAGCTGGGTTGCCTGGCTCTTGTGTTTATGCGTATGTTCCATTAATTCGGCTAGGGCATAAGGGGAGCACCTCTGCGGTTGTTACTGCCGGGTCAGCCGGATGTGTACCTCAGACTGGGTGAAGCCGAAAGCTAGCGTTCTTAAGGGAATATTCGGTCGGTGAACAAAAGATGTTTCTTACTTATTGCAATACATGCTCCCAGATGTTTATACCCTGCTTCGCTTTTTGCAGTTCGGACATGCACATTAATGCATGCGTACCCAGGGAAAGGAACCCTTAACGGAACTATTCTCCCTGGAAGATGTTTCTTACTATCCATGTAATATAACATAGCTAGTTGGGTACTTGTCTGTTCAAGCACTTATGATCCCTATGCCTGGTTTCCACGCGTACCCCGGTTTTTACATAACTGAGCGGGTATTAGGCACTCCGGACTATCGGGTCCGGAGGTTGAAGCGAAAAGGTCCGCCATGACAAATTATTTACAGTCCGGCTAGGGACAAAATATGTCATTTGAAGTACACAGTCACTTAGACTGACTGAATTCTACTTCTATACCATCCAACAGGCTGTCTAGCCTACAATCCTGTTGGGAATACCTTGCGGCTAATGCTACCTGGTCATAAACCAGACTAACAGGGATCTCTTTCCCATATGACCCTTCAGGTCCGACCTCGGCCATGTGGTTCGGGTCAGCCTTGGTGTATGGCGTCTTCACCATGGCCCAGGCTTCCCTTGCACCTTGTCGGCTGGCCGATATCTTCCATAATCGAAAGCGCCGCTGCGCTCCCTTGAGCATCTCTACAAGTTCTCCCATGCCTCCTGGCAGGGAGGTGGACGGCCACAAGGCCTGGGCAATACCCTGCATCACCTGCCGAACTTGTCTGTGCAGTTGTGAGAGCTCATGCAGAAGATCACTTGCAGATCCGGGCATCTCGTCTTCGGGACGACATGTCAGCATACCTATAGACATAATTCTGTTAGTCCGTTTCTTCGCCGAATTCTATAAAGGTTTGTTCGAGCACTTACTAAAAATGCCGCGTCGAAGCCTCTTATTCTCCTTCACGGAGTCAGCAAGCTGTGCCCGAACATCTTTTAATTCGACGCCCAGCCGGGTATTCGCGTCCTGGAGATCATTTTTATCCCGTATAACCTTTGTAAGCACGCGCTCGCCAGCCTTTAGCTGTCGCTGAGCAGGTTGCTCATCCCCCAATACGATCTCCGGATTACCTCCGGGATTGTCTGCAGAATCTATTGTTAGATTTGCATGCATGCCGAATACTAACTGGTATATGTCAGTACATTCTTTTCGATCCAGACAAGTATTACCAGACGAGGCCTTCTTGGACTCCTCCATTCCAGCAACTGCGGCCCGTAGCTGGGCTTTGCACTCCTCTAGCTCTTGAGACAACTGGGTATTCTTCTTCGTTAGAGCCTACGCATACAATGATCCTTAAATCAGTTGTGCCAATTGTTTCAAGTCTCAGGGGCTACTGATATACATATTATCAGAATTTCTTACCTGTATGTCCTTCACATACTGGTTCGTGGCTCTGGCAAGGCCATATTGAGCGGCTCGGATGTACGCATCTCCTGAGTTGAAGGCATTGAATGCCTCTTCGGAGAAACTAGGGTCGTGGAGTATGGCCCGACGGCGCCTGTGATTCATGGCGCTCTCCACTTCGGAATTCGTAGCGGACAGTCTATCCGCATCCTCTGTAGGAGGACCATCCGGCGTTGCCCCCGCGTCAGCCTTTGCCCTCAAGTCCGGCTCGTGAGTCCGGCTGGTGGAGGCATGGCCGGCAGGCTCTCCAGACATAGTCCGGCGAGCGTTTTTTCTGCTAGGAACCACAAACATTATTACATTTTAAAAACGATAATCACGGAGCAGGTTTTTTATCATACCTCTATGCTGGCGTCTCGGTCCTGACCTCCTTCCTTTTAAGCCTACACAGCTTCAGTGCCCCTTGTTGGCGTGTCACCGCGGGTTCAGCACGGCGCCCCGATGGTCTTCCTGTAAAACACAATACATGTGCGGTGGGTAAGGCGCAAAGAGGGGATCCTTCTTGGAAGTTGGGACTCCGGTTTTACTTACGTGCGATGCAGGGAGTAGACCATGATAATCAACTATGATGGCCACCAAGGCACCGTCACAGCTTAACTGATAAAATGTCCTATCGACGAGCTCCACAAATACATCCGGATCTTCTTCTAGTCCGGGGTCGAGGGCCCGGTCGGGGTCCTCTGGCTGTGGATACGGGCTGTGGATTTCCCCCACAGCTTTTCGCAGTTCCTGCTATGCATTAGCAAGGTAAATATTTATGATGAAGAATGAGGGAAGGACGAGAGTAAAAGATAGCAGCTCACCCAGCTTGGGGGGTTGTACATGGCGAATCCATCTCGTGGCTTAATACGGATGAACTCCTCTTCTTCTCCTTTGTACAAATCGGATAGTATTTTCGCCAGAGCGGCGGTGGAGTCCGGACCTTTACGGCCGCGGCGGGTGGCATGGTCTTCTCCATTGAAGTGCCACATGGGTTTCCCCCGATATTGAAGTGGCTGCACTCCCCGCATTATACATATTGACATAACCTCAAGTATTGTCAGTTCTGATTTGGCCAGCGTTTTTATCCTGCCCACCAGGTAAAGGACCTCTCTGTTATCTTCCTCCTAGGGGCTCCGGGGGCGCCAGCTGTGGCCTTTCTTCAACGGGGCATTTGCAAACTCCGGAAGGGGGACGTCCTCCATGTAAAACCACTCCGAAGGCCAGTCTTCGGACGTCTTCTTCGGAGTACCAGACAGGTATCTGGTCTCGGCGATGCGCCATATTTCGGCTCCGCCCACTTGATATATTGACCCCTCCCGAGTGCGGGGTACGAGGCAGAATAGCCTCTTCCATAGCTCGAAATGAGGTTCGCAGCCCAAAAACAGCTCGCAAAAGGCGATGTAGCCGGTGATGTGTAGTATGGAGGCTGGAGTGAAGTTATGTAGCTGGAGGCCATAAAATTGCAGGAGCCCGCGGAGGAACGGATCGATTGGAAATCCGAGTCCCCTCAGCAAGTAAGGGACAAGGCATACCCGCTCCCCCCGGATGGGTTGGGAAAACTCTCCGCTTGCTTCCCGCCGTTGTAAGTGGCTAGTCCGGCTCGGACGGAGACCATGTACGCAGGAGGGAGAAACCCCTGGGTCTGCAACTCTACCAATCGGCTATGAGGGATGAAACACTTCTCCCAGTCGCCTGGCTTGGTGCTACGTGAGCGAGAGGAGGAGCTGCGACGACCGGCCATGATGGGATGGTCTTTTCCGGGCGCACTTTGGTGGATATTCGCTGGGGGAGGATGATCTGATTTGGATTTGAGGATCCCCGTCTCTTTCAATAGATGATTTGCTTACATGGTCAGGGTGGCAAATGTAAAAATGCTCCGACTTCTCGCATTCGCTCGACACATGGAGACTTCCATTATTAGGATACTGAAGCCGAGGAGTGCAACATTAATGGGAAGCCGGACACTACTCGTTACAATAGGTACTCTGGATTTGGAGAAGAACCCGCCTTGCAATGCCGAAGACAATCTGCGCGCCGGACTCATCGTCATTGAAGCCTGGTTCAGGGGCTATTGAGGGAGGTCCTGGATTAGGGGGTCCTCGGACAGACAGAGTATATACTTTGGCCGGACTGTTTGACTATGAAGATACAAGATTGAACACTTCGTCCCGTGTTCGAGTGGGACTCTCCTTTGCGTGGAAGGCAAGCTTGGCAATTCGGATATGTAGATCTCCTTCTCTATAACTGACTCTGTGTAACCCTAGCCCCCTCCGTTGTCTATAAAAACCGGAGGGTTTAGTCCGTAGGACAACAACAATCATAATCATAGGCTAGCTTCTAGGGTTTAGCCTCTACGATCTCGTGGTAGATCAACTCTTGTAATACTCATATCATCAAGATCAATCAAGCAGGAAGTAGGGTATTGCCTCCATCGAGAGGGCCCGAACCTGGGTAAGCATCGTGTCCCCTGCCTCCTATTACCATTAGCTTTAGACGCACAGTTCGGGACCCCCTACCCGAGATCCACCGGTTTTGACACCGATACCTACCACCCCTGAATCCCGGAACGGGCGTGGCCACAGTGCAACATACCGGGCGGCCATCCCTAGCCTGGTGCGACACTGCTGCCACATTGACTATGACATCATCCATGGCGGAGCAGCCATGTCCCCACGACGGGCTGTCGGTATGGCCCGCAGGAGGGTCCTACCCGTCGATGAGATACCAGAAGGAGGCACGCCCGGACAAGTCGGCATAGGGGAAGGCCGGCTCCCAACAACCATCCCACCCCTTCCATAGAAGTTTGTGCGCCATTAACCAGGTAAGACGGGGTGCGGCTATAGTGAACGCCCACCAGGCGGCGATACTCTAGCCACGCTCTCCCCGACCAAACCACCGTCATCAGGGGCGAGGCTACAGTGATGAGCAGCCGATAGGGCCTACAGGCGGTGGGCCCAACCTGTCGGCCGCGAGCCCGGTAGCCGGCCGGACCCACCAGGTGGCGGGCCCCAGCAGCCGGCGGAGAAGCGGCAACCTTAGACAGTGACGGCCTGGGACTACACCTAGCCGGGTTACCATTATAACACTGGGGGTAGGCCTATATAAACCCCCAGTGCGCCCATGCAAAGGGTTCAGCTCTTAGAGTACACACACACACACACTACTAGGGAAAATCCTATACACAGAATCTTAGCAACAGCGAGGGTTAAAAACCCTCGCTACTGCTACTTACTAGCAGCGCAGGTTTTTAAACCACGCTACTACTAAGTTGATAGCAGCAGCGCGGGTTTATAACCCTCGCTACTACTAAGCGGTCTCTACCGTGCCCCCCGGGACATGCCATAGTAGTAGCGCGGGTTTTTAACCCTCGCTACTACTAAGTTGATAGCAGTAGCGCGGTTTTTTAACCCTCGCTACTAATAAGTGGCCCCTGGACCATGCCATAGTAGTAGCGATGGTTATAAACCTGCACTGCTGCTAAGTTGATAGCTGTAGCGTAGGTTTTTACCCCTCGCTACTACTAATCGTCTGCCATAGTAGTAGCGCGGGGTATGGCCTATTTGTCAAAGTCTACCCCCCCCCCCCCCCCTCGTGGACAGCCTTTTTAGTTTTTAAAAAATAAAAGAAAATGATAAAAATGTCAAAAAAATAAAAGAAAATAAGTTTCCCATGTGATATGTGGTCTAGTTGTTGGGAAAATTTACAAATATGAATTTCGACTTTATTTGCAAAATCTCTCTGGAAATTTGTAAAATGGCCATAACTTTTGCATACGAACTCGGATGAAAAAGTTTTTTATATGAAAAATCATCTACTCGAAAAGTTGCAACTCGCGGCCCTCGCCAAGGCCGTCATGGACGGGCGCATCGCCACCAAGGTGAGGCTGGACGCGATCCAGACCTCCTTGGAGTTGTGGCGCCCCGCCGTCTCCCACATCCAGAAGCAGGTGGATGACCTGCACGGACAGGTTGGGCGCATCGTGCTCCACCCTGCGCTGGTGGCGCCTTCGGATCCGGTCCCAGAGAGTGACACAGTGGTGCGGCCGGCGTCGCCTACAAGCCACGACGGCTCCGAACACCACGGGCCGAGAGGCCACGGCGAGATCGACGACACCTGGGGTCCGGCGTATGGCGTGGTCATCACCCATATACCGCGTCCGGTCAAGGGTACGTCCCTGACCACCAGCCCATCTCCTGACCTGCATCTAGTTCCACATCGGCGTGAATTAGATCCACGCACAACACCAAATTCACATCTTAGTTGGTCGTTGCCCAAGTTGGATTTCCCCACCTTTGATGGCGATAATCCCAAGTTTTGGAAAACCCTATGTGAGAAATACTTCAGTGTGTATGGTGTAGCCTCCGAGTTGTGGGTACGTGTAGCTACGCTCCATTTCACGGGGAATGCGGCGCGGTGGCTGCAGCTACATGAGGCGCAGAGTGAGTCGATGTCACGGGAAGGGTTGTGTGCAGCTTTGTGCGGCAAATTTGGCCGTGAGCAGTATCAGGCACACCTGCGTCAGTTCAGAACTCTTCGTCAGATAGGCATGGTGCAAGCGTACATGCATGTCTCTATTTGAGGAAATCATGCACCACCTCTTAGCCCATAATCCAGCTTTTGATCCAGTTTTCTTTACCACTCAGTTTCTAGAAGGATTAACACATGAAATTCAAGTGGGTGTAATGTTACATCAACCAAGGACTTGGACTCTATGTTTTCTTTGGCTTCGATGCAGGAGGAGCTGATGGACACCTTGCCACGGCGAGAGTACAGATGGCAAGATGTACCACAACCGCGGGCAGCACCAAGACCGCTGCTGGCAATGGGAGCACCAGCGCCCCGGAACCCACCTCCGGGTGCACCAGTCACGGCTGACGACAGACGCGGCATCGACGCCGCGAACGTGCCTAAGCGTGGGCGAGCGGGCGAGGATCGCGTTGCTGCACTCTGCAACTACAGATGCGCACGCGGCCTCTGCTTCAAGTGCGGAGAACGATAGGGCCAAGGGCACCAATGCGCCGCTACTGTGCAGCTTCACATTGTGGAAGAGCCGCTCGAGTTATTGCAAGCAGAGGCACTGAATCAGCAAGCAGAAGAGCAAGAAGAGGAGGTGCTGATGTCAATTTCCAAGGTCGCAACGACAAGGCAGATGACACCGCATACAGTGCGCCTTGTTGGTACAGTTGCAGGCAAAGAGATGCTGATACTGGTGGATTCGGGGAGCTCGCATAGTTTCGTTACCGAAGGCATAGCAGCGATCCTACAGGAGCAAGTTCAGCAAATTGACACCACATCAGTAAAGATAGCTAATGGTGGAATACTCCAGTGCAAAGGCATGATACCAAGCTGCTCGTGCTCGACACAAGGGCATACGTTTCAGACTGACCTTAGAGTTCTATCTCTGGGATGCTATGATATGATCGCGGGCATGGACTGGTTGCAGCGGTGTGGACCCATGTGGGTTGACTGGGAGCACAAAACACTGCAGTTCCAGCACGCAGGTGAATGGTTCTTGCTGACAGGAGTTCAACCCCAGGTGACAGCCGTACCACAAGTTTCTGCACAGCAACTGATGGAGTGGGAGGACCAAAACGTGATAGCCCACATGGTAGTTCTGTACAGCGCATCTTCAGCAGCACAAGACACACAAGAGCTCCCGGAGATTGCTGCACTGCTAGAGAAATTCGAAGAAGTGTTTACAGAACCCAAAACGCTGCCACAACATCGCAGTTGGGACCATCGAATTCCACTGTTACCAGGTGCAAAACCAGTCGGCATTAGGCCCTACAGATATACACCAGACATGCCATAGCAGCAGCAGCAGCAGCGCGGGTTTATAGCAGCAGCGCGGGTTTATAACCCTCGCTACTACTAAGTTGATAGCAGCAGCGCGGGTTTATAACCCTCGCTACTACTAAGCGGTCTCTACCGTGCCCCCCCGGGACATGCCATAGTAGTAGCGCGGGTTTTTAACCCTCGCTACTACTAAGTTGATAGCAGTAGCGCGGTTTTTTAACCGTCGCTACTACTAAGTGGCCCCTGGACCATGCCATAGTAGTAGCGATGGTTATAAACCCGCGCTGCTGCTAGGTTGATAGCAGTAGCGCGTGTTTTTACCCCTCGCTACTACTAATCGTCTGCCATATGGCCTATTTGTCAAAGTCTACCCCCCGCCCCCCCTGTGGACCGCCTTTTCAGTTTTTTAAAAAATAAAAGAAAATGGTAAAAATGTCAAAAAAATAAAAGAAAATAAGTTTCCCATGTAATATGTGGTCTAGTTGTTGGGAAAATTTACAAATATGAATTTCAACTTATTTTGCAACATCTCTCTGGAAATTTGTAAAATGGCCATAACTTTTGCATACGAACTCGGATGAAAAAGTTTTTTATATGAAAAATCATCTACTTGAAAAGTTGCAACTCGCGGCCCTCGCCAAGGCCGTCATGGACGGGCGCATCGCCACCGAGGCGAGGCTGGACGCGATCCAGACCTCCTTGGAGTTGTGGCGCCCCGCCGTCTCCCACATCCAGAAGCAGGTGGACGACCTGCACGGACAGGTTGGGCGCATCGCGCTCCACCCTGCGCTGGTGGCGCCTTCAGATCCGGTCCTGGAGAGCGACACGGTGGTGCGGCCGGCGTTGTCTACAAGCCACGACGGCTCCGAACACCACGGGCCGAGAGGCCACGGCGAGATCGACGACACTAGGGGTCCGGCGTATGCCGTGGTCATCACCCATATACCGCCTCCGTTCAAGGGTACGTCCGTGACCACCAGCCCATCTCCTGATCTGCATCTAGTTCCACATCGGGGTGAATTAGATCCACGCACAACACCAAATTCACATCTTAGTTGGTCGTTGCCCAAGTTGGATTTCCCCACCTTTGATGGCGATAATCCCAAGTTTTGGAAAACCCTATGTGAGAAATACTTCAGTGTGTATGGTGTAGCCTCCGAGTTGTGGGTGCGTGTAGCTACGCTCCATTTCACGGGGAACGCGGCGCGGTGGCTGCAGCTACATGAGGCGCAGAGTGAGTCGATGTCACGGGAAGGGTTGTGTGCAGCTTTGTGCGGCAAATTTGGCCGTGAGCAGTATCAGGCACACCTGCGTCAGTTCAGAACTCTTCGTCAGACAGGCATGGTGCAAGCGTACATGCATGTCTCTATTTGAGGAAATCATGCACCACCTCTTAGCCCATAATCCAGCTTTTGATCCAGTTTTCTTTACCACTCAGTTTCTAGAAGGATTAACACATGAAATTCAAGTGGGTGTAATGTTACATCAACCAAGGACTTGGACTCTATGTTTTCTTTGGCTTCGATGCAGGAGGAGCTGATGGACGCCTTGCCACGGCGAGAGTACAGATGGCAAGATGTACCACAACCGCGGGCAGCACCAAGACCGCTGCTGGCAATGGGAGCACCAGCGCCCCGGAACCCACCTCCGGGTGCACCAGTCACGGCTGACGACAGACGCGGCATCGACGCCGCGAACGTGCCTAAGCGTGGGCGAGCGGGCGAGGATCGCGTTGCTGCACTCTGCAACTACAGATGCGCACGCGGCCTCTGCTTCAAGTGCGGAGAACGATAGGGCCAAGGGCACCAATGCGCCGCTACTGTGCAGCTTCACATTGTGGAAGAGCCGCTCGAGTTATTGCAAGCAGAGGCACTGAATCAGCAAGCAGAAGAGCAAGAAGAGGAGGTGCTGATGTCAATTTCCAAGGTCGCAACGACAAGGCAGATGACACCGCATACAGTGCGCCTTGTTGGTACAGTTGCAGGCAAAGAGATGCTGATACTGGTGGATTCGGGGAGCTCGCATAGTTTCGTTACCGAAGGCATAGCAGCGATCCTACAGGAGCAAGTTCAGCAAATTGACACCACATCAGTAAAGATAGCTAATGGTGGAATACTCCAGTGCAAAGGCATGATACCAAGCTGCTCGTGCTCGACACAAGGGCATACGTTTCAGACTGACCTTAGAGTTCTATCTCTGGGATGCTATGATATGATCGCGGGCATGGACTGGTTGCAGCGGTGTGGACCCATGTGGGTTGACTGGGAGCACAAAACACTGCAGTTCCAGCACGCAGGTGAATGGTTCTTGCTGACAGGAGTTCAACCCCAGGTGACAGCCGTACCACAAGTTTCTGCACAGCAACTGATGGAGTGGGAGGACCAAAACGTGATAGCCCACATGGTAGTTCTGTACAGCGCATCTTCAGCAGCACAAGACACACAAGAGCTCCCGGAGATTGCTGCACTGCTAGAGAAATTCGAAGAAGTGTTTACAGAACCCAAAACGCTGCCACAACATCGCAGTTGGGACCATCGAATTCCACTGTTACCAGGTGCAAAACCAGTCGGCATTAGGCCCTACAGATATACACCAGACATGCCATAGCAGCAGCAGCAGCAGCGCGGGTTTATAGCAGCAGCGCGGGTTTATAACCCTCGCTACTACTAAGTTGATAGCAGCAGCGCGGGTTTATAACCCTCGCTACTACTAAGCGGTCTCTACCGTGCCCCCCCGGGACATGCCATAGTAGTAGCGCGGGTTTTTAACCCTCGCTACTACTAAGTTGATAGCAGTAGCGCGGTTTTTTAACCGTCGCTACTACTAAGTGGCCCCTGGACCATGCCATAGTAGTAGCGATGGTTATAAACCCGCGCTGCTGCTAGGTTGATAGCAGTAGCGCGTGTTTTTACCCCTCGCTACTACTAATCGTCTGCCATATGGCCTATTTGTCAAAGTCTACCCCCCGCCCCCCCTGTGGACCGCCTTTTCAGTTTTTTAAAAAATAAAAGAAAATGGTAAAAATGTCAAAAAAATAAAAGAAAATAAGTTTCCCATGTAATATGTGGTCTAGTTGTTGGGAAAATTTACAAATATGAATTTCAACTTATTTTGCAACATCTCTCTGGAAATTTGTAAAATGGCCATAACTTTTGCATACGAACTCGGATGAAAAAGTTTTTTATATGAAAAATCATCTACTTGAAAAGTTGCAACTCGCGGCCCTCGCCAAGGCCGTCATGGACGGGCGCATCGCCACCGAGGCGAGGCTGGACGCGATCCAGACCTCCTTGGAGTTGTGGCGCCCCGCCGTCTCCCACATCCAGAAGCAGGTGGACGACCTGCACGGACAGGTTGGGCGCATCGCGCTCCACCCTGCGCTGGTGGCGCCTTCAGATCCGGTCCTGGAGAGCGACACGGTGGTGCGGCCGGCGTTGTCTACAAGCCACGACGGCTCCGAACACCACGGGCCGAGAGGCCACGGCGAGATCGACGACACTAGGGGTCCGGCGTATGCCGTGGTCATCACCCATATACCGCCTCCGTTCAAGGGTACGTCCGTGACCACCAGCCCATCTCCTGATCTGCATCTAGTTCCACATCGGGGTGAATTAGATCCACGCACAACACCAAATTCACATCTTAGTTGGTCGTTGCCCAAGTTGGATTTCCCCACCTTTGATGGCGATAATCCCAAGTTTTGGAAAACCCTATGTGAGAAATACTTCAGTGTGTATGGTGTAGCCTTCGAGTTGTGGGTGCGTGTAGCTACGCTCCATTTCACGGGGAACGCGGCGCGGTGGCTGCAGCTACATGAGGCGCAGAGTGAGTCGATGTCACGGGAAGGGTTGTGTGCAGCTTTGTGCGGCAAATTTGGCCGTGAGCAGTATCAGGCACACCTGCGTCAGTTCAGAACTCTTCGTCAGACAGGCATGGTGCAAGCGTACATGCATGTCTCTATTTGAGGAAATCATGCACCACCTCTTAGCCCATAATCCAGCTTTTGATCCAGTTTTCTTTACCACTCAGTTTCTAGAAGGATTAACACATGAAATTCAAGTGGGTGTAATGTTACATCAACCAAGGACTTGGACTCTATGTTTTCTTTGGCTTCGATGCAGGAGGAGCTGATGGACGCCTTGCCACGGCGAGAGTACAGATGGCAAGATGTACCACAACCGCGGGCAGCACCAAGACCGCTGCTGGCAATGGGAGCACCAGCGCCCCGGAACCCACCTCCGGGTGCACCAGTCACGGCTGACGACAGACGCGGCATCGACGCCGCGAACGTGCCTAAGCGTGGGCGAGCGGGCGAGGATCGCGTTGCTGCACTCTGCAACTACAGATGCGCACGCGGCCTCTGCTTCAAGTGCGGAGAACGATAGGGCCAAGGGCACCAATGCGCCGCTACTGTGCAGCTTCACATTGTGGAAGAGCCGCTCGAGTTATTGCAAGCAGAGGCACTGAATCAGCAAGCAGAAGAGCAAGAAGAGGAGGTGCTGATGTCAATTTCCAAGGTCGCAACGACAAGGCAGATGACACCGCATACAGTGCGCCTTGTTGGTACAGTTGCAGGCAAAGAGATGCTGATACTGGTGGATTCGGGGAGCTCGCATAGTTTCGTTAGCGAAGGCATAGCAGCGATCCTACAGGAGCAAGTTCAGCAAATTGACACCACATCAGTAAAGATAGCTAATGGTGGAATACTCCAGTGCAAAGGCATGATACCAAGCTGCTCGTGGTCGACACAAGGGCATACGTTTCAGACTGACCTTAGAGTTCTATCTCTGGGATGCTATGATATGATCGCGGGCATGGACTGGTTGCAGCGGTGTGGACCCATGTGGGTTGACTGGGAGCACAAAACACTGCAGTTCCAGCACGCAGGTGAATGGTTCTTGCTGACAGGAGTTCAACCCCAGGTGACAGCCGTACCACAAGTTTCTGCACAGCAACTGATGGAGTGGGAGGACCAAAACGTGATAGCCCACATGGTAGTTCTGTACAGCGCATCTTCAGCAGCACAAGACACACAAGAGCTCCCGGAGATTGCTGCACTGCTAGAGAAATTCGAAGAAGTGTTTACAGAACCGAAAACGCTGCCACAACATCGCAGTTGGGACCATCGAATTCCACTATTACCAGGTGCAAAACCAGTCGGCATTAGGCCCTACAGATATACACCAGACATGCCATAGCAGCAGCAGCAGCAGCGCGGGTTTATAGCAGCAGCGCGGGTTTATAACCCTCGCTACTACTAAGTTGATAGCAGCAGCGCGGGTTTATAACCCTCGCTACTACTAAGCGGTCTCTACCGTGCCCCCCCGGGACATGCCATAGTAGTAGCGCGGGTTTTTAACCCTCGCTACTACTAAGTTGATAGCAGTAGCGCGGTTTTTTAACCGTCGCTACTACTAAGTGGCCCCTGGACCATGCCATAGTAGTAGCGATGGTTATAAACCCGCGCTGCTGCTAGGTTGATAGCAGTAGCGCGTGTTTTTACCCCTCGCTACTACTAATCGTCTGCCATATGGCCTATTTGTCAAAGTCTACCCCCCGCCCCCCCTGTGGACCGCCTTTTCAGTTTTTTAAAAAATAAAAGAAAATGGTAAAAATGTCAAAAAAATAAAAGAAAATAAGTTTCCCATGTAATATGTGGTCTAGTTGTTGGGAAAATTTACAAATATGAATTTCAACTTATTTTGCAACATCTCTCTGGAAATTTGTAAAATGGCCATAACTTTTGCATACGAACTCGGATGAAAAAGTTTTTTATATGAAAAATCATCTACTTGAAAAGTTGCAACTCACGGCCCTCGCCAAGGCCGTCATGGACGGGCGCATCGCCACCGAGGCGAGGCTGGACGCGATCCAGACCTCCTTGGAGTTGTGGCGCCCCGCCGTCTCCCACATCCAGAAGCAGGTGGACGACCTGCACGGACAGGTTGGGCGCATCGCGCTCCACCCTGCGCTGGTGGCGCCTTCAGATCCGGTCCTGGAGAGCGACACGGTGGTGCGGCCGGCGTTGTCTACAAGCCACGACGGCTCCGAACACCACGGGCCGAGAGGCCACGGCGAGATCGACGACACTAGGGGTCCGGCGTATGCCGTGGTCATCACCCATATACCGCCTCCGTTCAAGGGTACGTCCGTGACCACCAGCCCATCTCCTGATCTGCATCTAGTTCCACATCGGGGTGAATTAGATCCACGCACAACACCAAATTCACATCTTAGTTGGTCGTTGCCCAAGTTGGATTTCCCCACCTTTGATGGCGATAATCCCAAGTTTTGGAAAACCCTATGTGAGAAATACTTCAGTGTGTATGGTGTAGCCTCCGAGTTGTGGGTGCGTGTAGCTACGCTCCATTTCACGGGGAACGCGGCGCGGTGGCTGCAGCTACATGAGGCGCAGAGTGAGTCGATGTCACGGGAAGGGTTGTGTGCAGCTTTGTGCGGCAAATTTGGCCGTGAGCAGTATCAGGCACACCTGCGTCAGTTCAGAACTCTTCGTCAGACAGGCATGGTGCAAGCGTACATGCATGTCTCTATTTGAGGAAATCATGCACCACCTCTTAGCCCATAATCCAGCTTTTGATCCAGTTTTCTTTACCACTCAGTTTCTAGAAGGATTAACACATGAAATTCAAGTGGGTGTAATGTTACATCAACCAAGGACTTGGACTCTACGTTTTCTTTGGCTTCGATGCAGGAGGAGCTGATGGACGCCTTGCCACGGCGAGAGTACAGATGGCAAGATGTACCACAACCGCGGGCAGCACCAAGACCGCTGCTGGCAATGGGAGCACCAGCGCCCCGGAACCCACCTCCGGGTGCACCAGTCACGGCTGACGACAGACGCGGCATCGACGCCGCGAACGTGCCTAAGCGTGGGCGAGCGGGCGAGGATCGCGTTGCTGCACTCTGCAACTACAGATGCGCACGCGGCCTCTGCTTCATGTGCGGAGAACGATAGGGCCAAGGGCACCAATGCGCCGCTACTGTGCAGCTTCACATTGTGGAAGAGCCGCTCGAGTTATTGCAAGCAGAGGCACTGAATCAGCAAGCAGAAGAGCAAGAAGAGGAGGTGCTGATGTCAATTTCCAAGGTCGCAACGACAAGGCAGATGACACCGCATACAGTGCGCCTTGTTGGTACAGTTGCAGGCAAAGAGATGCTGATACTGGTGGATTCGGGGAGCTCGCATAGTTTCGTTAGCGAAGGCATAGCAGCGATCCTACAGGAGCAAGTTCAGCAAATTGACACCACATCAGTAAAGATAGCTAATGGTGGAATACTCCAGTGCAAAGGCATGATACCAAGCTGCTCGTGGTCGACACAAGGTCATACGTTTCAGACTGACCTTAGAGTTCTATCTCTGGGATGCTATGATATGATCGCGGGCATGGACTGGTTGCAGCGGTGTGGACCCATGTGGGTTGACTGGGAGCACAAAATACTGCAGTTCCAGCACGCAGGAGAATGGATCTTGCTGACAGGAGTTCAACCCCAGGTGACAGCCATACCACAAGTTTCTGCACAGCAACTGATGGAGTGAGAGGACCAAAACGCGATAGCCCACGTGGTAGTTCTGTACAGCGCATCTTCAGCAGCACAAGACACACAAGAGCTCCCGGAGATTGCTGCACTGCTAGAGGAATTCCAAGAAGTGTTTACAGAACCCAAAACGCTGCCACAACATCGCAGTTGGGACCATCGAATTCCACTGTTATCAGGTGCAAAACCAGTCGGCATTAGGCCCTACAGATATACACCAGACATGCCATAGCAGCAGCAGCAGCGCGGGTTTATAGCAGCAGCGCGGGTTTATAACCCTCGCTACTACTAAGTTGATAGCAGCAGCGCGGGTTTATAACCCTCGCTACTACTAAGCGGTCTCTACCGTGCCCCCCGGGACATGCCATAGTAGTAGCGCGGGTTTTTAACCCTCGCTACTACTAAGTTGATAGCAGTAGCGCGGTATTTTAACCCTCGCTACTACTAAGTGGCCCCTGGACCATGCCATAGTAGTAGCAATGGTTATAAACCCGTGCTGCTGCTAAGTTGATAGCAGTAGCGCGGGTTTTTACCCCTCGCTACTACTAATCGTCTGCCATAGTAGTAGCGCGGGGTATGGCCTATTTGTCAAAGTCTACCCCCCTGGACCGCCTTTTCAGTTTTTTTAAAAATAAAACAAAATGATAAAAATGTCAAAAAAATAAAAGAAAATAAGTTTCCCATGTGATATGTGGTCTAGTTGTTGGGAAAATTTACAAATATGAATTTCGACTTTATTTGCAAAATCTCTCTGGAAATTTGTAAAATGGCCATAACTTTTGCATACGAACTCGGATGAAAAAGTTTTTTATATGAAAAATCATCTACTCGAAAAGTTGCAACTCGCGGCCCTCGCCAAGGCCGTCATGGACAGGGGCATCGCCACCGAGGCGAGGCTGGACGCGATCCAGACCTCCTTGGAGTTGTGGCGCCCCGCCGTCTCCCACATACAGAAGCAGGTGGACGACCTGCACGGACAGGTTGGGCGCATCGCGCTCCACCCTGCGCTGGTGGCGCCTTCGGATCCGGTCCCGGAGAGCGACACGGTGGTGCGGCCGGCGTCGTCTACAAGCCACGACGGCTCCGAACACCACGGGCCGAGAGGCCACGGCGAGATCGACGACACCGGGGGTCCGGCGTATGGCGTGGTCATCACCCATATACCGCCTCCGGTCAAGGGTACGTCCCTGACCACCAGCCCATCTCCTGATATGCATCTAGTTCCACATCGGGGTGAATTAGATCCACGCACAACACCAAATTCACATCTTAATTGGTCATTGCCCAAGTTGGATTTCCCCACCTTTGATGGCGATAATCCTTAGTTTTGGAAAACCCGATGTGAGAAATACTTCTGTGTGTATGGTGTAGCCTCCGAGTTGTGGGTGCGTGTAGCTACGCTCCATTTCACGGGGAACGCGGCGCGGTGGCTGCAGCTACCTGAGGCGCAGAGTGAGTCGATGTCACGGGAAGGGTTGTGTGCAGCTTTGTGCGGCAAATTTGGACGTGAGCAGTATCAGGCACACCTGCATCAGTTCAGAACTCTTCGTCGAACAGGCATGGTGCAAGCGTACATGCATGTCTCTGTTTGAGGAAATCATGCACCACCTCTTAGCCCATAATCCAGCTTTTGATCCAGTTTTCTTTACCACTCAGTTTCTAGAAGGAATAACACATGAAATTCAAGTGGGTGTAATGTTACATCAACCAAGGACTTGGACTCTGCGTTTTCTTTGGCTTCGATGCAGGAGGAGCTGATGGACGCCTTGCCACGGTGAGAGTACAGATGGCAAGATGTACCACAACCGCGGGCAGCACCAAGACCGCTGCTGGCAATGGGAGCACCAGCGCCCCGGAACCCACCTCCGGGTGCACCAGTCACGGCTGACGACAGACGCGGCATCGACACCGCGAACGTGCCTAAGCGCGGGCGAGCGGGCAAGGATCGTGTTGCTGCACTCTGCAACTACAGATGCGCACGCGGCCTCTGCTTCAAGTGCGGAGAACGATAGGGCCAAGGGCACCAATGCGCCGCTACTGTGCAGCTTCACATTGTGGAAGAGCTGCTCGAGTTATTGCAAGTAGAGGACCTGAATCAGCAAGCAGAAGAGCAAGAAGAGTAGGTGCTGATGTCAATTTCCAAGGTTGCAACGACAAGGCAGATGACACCGCATACAGTGCGCCTTGTTGGTACAGTTGCAGGCAAAGAGATGCTGATACTGGTGGATTCGGGGAGATCACATAGTTTCGTCAGCGAAGGCATAGCAGCGATCCTACAGGAGCAAGTTCAGCAAATTGACACCACATCAGTAAAGATAGCTAATGGTGGAATACTCCAGTGCAAAGGCATGATACCAAGCTGCTCGTGGTCGACACAAGGGCATACGTTTCAGACTGACCTTAGAGTTCTATCTCTGGGATGCTATGATATGATCGCGGGCATGGACTGGTTGCAGCGGTGTGGACCCATGTGGGTTGACTGGGAGCACAAAACAATGAAGTTCCAGCACGCAGGAGAATGGATCTTGCTAACAGGAGTTCAACCCCAGGTGACAGCCGTACCACAAGTTTCTGCACAGCAACTGATGGAGTGGGAGGACCAAAACGCGATAGCCCATGTGGTAGTTCTGTACAGCGCATCTTCAGCAGCACAAGACACACAAGAGCTCCCGGAGATTGCTGCACTGCTAGAGGAATTCCAAGAAGTGTTTACCGAACCCAAAACGCTGCCACAACATCGTAGTTGGGACCATCGAATTCCACTGTTACCAGGTGCAAAACCAGTCGGCATTAGGCCCTACAGATATACACCAGACATGCCATAGCAGCAGCAGCAGCGCGGGTTTATAGCAGCAGCGCGGGTTTATAACCCTCGCTACTACTAAGTTGATAGCAGCGGCGCGGGTTTATAAACCTCGCTACTACTAAGCGGTCTCTACCGTGCCCCCCGGGACATGCCATAGTACTAGCGCAGGTTTTTAACCCTCGCTACTAGTAAGTTGATAGCAGTAGCGCGGTTTTTTAACCCTCGCTACTACTAAGTGGCCCCTGGACCATGCCATAGTAGTAGCGATGGTTATAAACCCACGCTGCTGCTAAGTTGATGGCAGTAGCGCGGGTTTTTACCCCTCGCTACTACTAATCGTCTGCCATAGTAGTAGCGCGGGGTATGGCCTATTTGTCAAAGTCTACCCCCCCCCCCCCCCCCCGTGGACCGCCTTTTCAGTTTTTTAAAAAATAAAAGAAAATGATAAAAATGTCAAAAAAATAAAATAAAATAAGTTTCCCATGTGATATGTGGTCTAGTTGTTGGGAAAATTTACAAATATGAATTTCGACTTTATTTGCAAAATCTCTTTGGAAATTTGTAAAATGGCCATAACTTTTGCATACGAACTCGGATGAAAAAGTTTTTTATATGAAAAATCATCTACTCGAAATGTTGCAACTTGCGGCCGTCGCCAAGGCCGTCATGGACGGGCGCATCGCCACCGAGGCGAGGCTGGAAGCGATCGATACCTCCTTGGAGTTGTGGCGCCCCGCCGTCTCCCACATACAGAAGCAGGTGGACGACCTGCACGGACAGGTTGGGCGCATCACGCTCCACCCTGCGCTGGTGGCGCCTTCGGATCCGGTCCCGGAGAGCGACACGGTGGTGCGGCCGGCGTCGCCTACAAGCAACGACGGCTCCGAACACCACGGGCCGAGAGGCCACGGCGAGATCGACGACACCAGGAGTCCGGTGTATGGCGTGGTCATCACCCATATACCGCCTCCGATCAAGGGTACGTCCCTGACCACCAGCCCATCTCCTGATCTGCATCTAGTTCCACATCGGGGTGATTTAGATCCACGCACAACACCAAATTCACATGTTAGTTGGTCGTTGCCCAAGTTGGATTTCCCCACCTTTGATAGCGGTAATCCCCAGTTTTGGAAAACCCGATGTGAGAAATACTTTAGTGTGTATGGTGTAGCCTCCGAGTTGTGGGTGCGTGTAGCTACGCTCCATTTCACGGGGAACGCGGCGCGGTGGCTGCAGCTACATGAGGCGCAGAGTGAGTCGATGTCACGGGAAGGGTTGTGTGCAGCTTTGTGTGGCAAATTTGGCCGTGAGCAGTATCAGGCACACCTGCGTCAGTTCAGAACTCTTCGTCAGACAGGCATGGTGCAAGCGTACATGCATGTCTCTGTTTGAGGAAATCATGCACCACCTATTAGCCCATAATCCAGCTTTCAATCCAGTTTTCTTTACCACTCAGTTTCCAGAAGGATTAAAACATGAAATTCAAGTGGGTGTAATGTTACATCAACCAAGGACTTGGACTCTATGTTTTCTTTGGCTTCGATGCAGGATGAGCTGATGGACGCCTTGCCACGGCGAGAGTACAGATGGCAAGATGTACCACAACCGCGGGCAGCACCAAGACCGCTGCTGGCAATGGGAGCACGAGCGCCCCGAAACCAACCTCCGGGTGCACCAGTCGCGGCTGACGACAGACGCGGCATCGACGCCGTGAACGTGCCTGAGCGCGGGCGAGCGGGCGAGGATTGCTTAGCTGCACTCTGCAACTACAGATGCGCACGCGGCCTCTGCTTCAAGTGCGGAGAACGATAGGGCCAAGGGCACCAATGCGCCGCTACTGTGCAGCTTCACATTGTGGAAGAGCTGCTCGAGTTATTGCAAGCAGAGGACCTGAATCAGCAAGCAGTAGAGCAAGAAGAGGAGGTGCTGATGTCAATTTCCAAGGTCGCAACGACAAGGCAGATGACACCGCATACAGTGCGCCTTGTTGGTACAGTTGCAGGCAAAGAGATGCTGATACTGGTGGATTCGGGGAGCTCGCATAGTTTCGTCAGCGAAGGCATAGCAGCGATCCTACAGGAGCAAGTTCAGCAAATTGACACCACATCAGTAAAGATAGCTAATGGTGGAATACTCCAGTGCAAAGGCATGATACCAAGCTGCTCGTGGTCGACACAAGGGCATATGTTTCAGACTGACCTTAGAGTTCTATCTCTGGGATGCTATGATATGATCGCGGGCATGGACTGGTTGCAGCGGTGTGGACCCATGTGGGTTGACTGGGAGCACAAAACAGTGCAGTTCCAGCATGCAGGAGAATGGATCTTGCTGACAGGAGTTCAACCCCAGGTGACAGCCGTACCACAAGTTTCTGCACAGCAACTGATGGAGTGGGAGGACCAAAACGCGATAGCCCGCGTGGTAGTTCTGTACAGCGCATCTTCAGCAGCACAAGACACACAAGAGCTCCCGGAGATTGCTGCACTGCTAGAGGAATTTCAAGAAGTGTTTACAGAACCCAAAACGCTGCCACAACATCGCAGTTGGGACCATCGAATTCCACTGTTACCAGGTGCAAAACCAGTCGGCATTAGGCCCTACAGATATACACCAGACATGCCATAGCAGCAGCAACAGCGCGGGTTTATAGCAGCAGCGCGGGTTTATAACCCTCGCTACTACTAAGTTGATAGCAGCAGCGCGGGTTTATAACCTCGCTACTACTAAGCGGTCTCTACCGTGCCCCCCGGGACATGCCATAGTAGTAGCGTGGGTTTTTAACCCTCGCTACTAGTAAGTTGATAGCAGTAGCGCGGTTTTTTAACCCTCGCTACTACTAAGTGGCCCCTGGACCATGCCATAGTAGTAGCGATGGTTATAAACCCACGCTGCTGCTAAGTTGATAACAGTAGCGCGGGTTTTTACCCCTCGCTACTACTAATCGTCTGCCATAGTAGTAGCGCGGGGTATGGCCTATTTGTCAAAGTCTACAACCCCCCCACCCCCCCCCCCCCCCCGTGGACGGCCTTTACAATTTTTAAAAAAATAAAAGAAAAATGATAAAAATGTCAAAAAAATAAAAGAAAATAAGTTTCCCATGTGATATGTGGTCTAGTTGTTGGGAAAATTTACAAATATGAATTTCGACTTTATTTGCAAAATCTCTCTGGAAATTTGTAAAATGGCCATAACTTTTGCATACAAACTCGGATGAAAAAGGTTTTTATATGAAAAATCATCTACTCGAAAAGTTGCAACTCGCGGCCCTCGCCAAGGCCGTCATGGACGGGCGCATCGCCATCGAGGCAAGGCTGGACGCGATCCAGACCTCCTTGGAGTTGTGGTGCCCCGCCGTCTCCCGCATCCAGAAGCAGGTGGACGACCTGCACGGACAGGTTGGGCGCATCGCGCTCCACCCTGCGCTGGTGGCGCCTTTGGATCCGGTCCCGGAGAGCGACACGTTGGTGCAGTCGGCGTCATCTACAAGCCATGACGGCTCCGAACACCGCGGGCCGAGAGGCCACGGCGAGATCGACGACACCGGGGGTCCGGCGTATGGCATGGTCATCACCCATATACCGCCTCCGGTCAAGGGTACGTCCCTGACCAGCAACCCATCTCCTGATCTGCATCTAGTTCCACATCGGGGTGAATTAGATCCACGCACAACACCAAATTCACATCTTAGTTGGTCGTTGCCCAAGTTGGATTTCCTCACCTTTGATGGCGATAATCCCCAGTTTTGGAAAACCCGATGTGAGAAATACTTCAGTGTATGTGGTGTAGCCTCCGAGTTGTGGGTGCGTGTAGCTATGCTCCATTTCACGGGGAACGTGGCGCGGTGGCTGCAGCTACATGAGGCGCAGAGTGAGTCGATGTCACGGGAAGGGTTGTGTGCAGCTTTGTGCGGCAAATTTTGCCGTGAGCAGTATCAGGCACACCTGCGTCAGTTCAGAACTCTTTGTCAGACAGGCATGGTGCAAGCGTACATGCATGTCTCTGTTTGAGGAAATCATGCACCACCTCTTAGCCCATAATCCAGCTTTTGATCCAGTTTTCTTTACCACTCAGTTTCTAGAAGGATTAAAACATGAAATTCAAGTGGGTGTAATGTTACATCAACCAAGGACTTGGACTCTGCGTTTTCTTTGGCTTCGATGCAGGAGGAGCTGATGGACGCCTTGCCATGGCGAGAGTACAGATGGCAAGATGTATCACAACCGCAGGCAGCACCAAGACCGCTGCTGGCAATGGTAGCACCAACGCCCCGGAACCCACCTCCGGGTGCACCAGTCGCGGCTGACGACAGACGCGGCATCGACGCCGCGAACGTGCCTGAGCGCGGGCGAGCGGGCGAGGATCGCGTTGCTGCACTCTGCAACTACAGATGCGCATGCGGCCTCTGCTTCAAGTGCGGAGAACGATAGGGCCAAGGGCACCAATGCGCCGCTACTGTGCAGCTTCACATTGTGGAAGAGCTGCTCGAGTTATTGCAAGCAGAGGACCTGAATCAGCAAGCAGAAGAGCAAGAAGAGGAGGTGCTGATGTCAATTTCCAAGGTCGCAACGACAAGGCAGATGACACCGCATACATTGCGCCTTGTTGGTACAGTTGCAGGCAAAGAGATGCTGATACTGGTGGATTCGGGGAGCTCGCATAGTTTCGTCAGCGAAGGCATGGCAGCAATCCTACAGGAGCAAGTTTAGCAAATTGACACCACATCAGTAAAGGTAGCTAATGGTGGAATACTCCAGTCCAAAGGCATGATACCAAGCTGCTCGTGGTTGACACAAGGGCATACGTTTCAGACTGACCTTAGAGTTCTATCTCTGGGATGCTATGATATGATCGCGGGCATGGATTGGTTGCAGCGGTGTGGACCCATGTGGGTTGACTGGGAGCACAAAACACTGCAGTTCCAGCACGCAGGCGAATGGATCTTGCTGACAGGAGTTCAACCCCAGGTGACAGCCGTACCACAAGTTTCTGCACAGCAACTGATGGAGTGGGAGGACCAAAACGCGATAGCCCATGTGGTAGTTCTGTACAACGCATCTTCAGCAGCACAAGACACACAAGAGCTCCCGGAGATTGCTGCACTGCTAGAGGAATTCCAAGAAGTGTTTACAGAACCCAAAACGCTGCCACAACATCGTAGTTGGGACCATCGAATTCCACTGTTACCAGGTGCAAAACCAGTCGGCATTAGGCCCTACAGATATACACCAGACATGCCATAGTAGCAGCAGCAACGCGGGTTTATAGCAACAGCGCGGGTTTATAACCCTCGCTACTACTAAGTTGATAGCAGCAGCGCAGGTTTATAACCCTCGCTACTACTAAGCGGTCTCTACCGTGCCCCCCGGGACATGCCATAGTAGTAGCGCGGGTTTTAACCCTCGCTACTACTAAGTTGATAGCAGTAGCGTGGTTTTTTAACCCTCGCTACTACAAAGTGGCCCCTGGACCATGCCATAGTAGTAGCGATGGTTATAAACCCGCGCTGCTGCTAAGTTGATAGCAGTAGCGCGGGTTTTTACCCCTCGCTACTACTAATCGTCTGCCATAGTAGTAGCGCGGGGTATGGCCTATTTGTCAAAGTCTACCCCCACCCCCCCCCCCCCCCCGCCCCCCCGTGGACCGCCTTTTCAGTTTTAAAAAAAATAAAAGAAAATGATAAAAATGTCAAAAAAATAAAAGAAAATAAGTTTCCCATGTGATATGTGGTCTAGTTGTTGGGAAAATTTACAAATATGAATTTCGAATTTATTTGCAAAATCTCTTTGGAAATTTGTAAAATGGCCATAACTTTTGCATACGAACTCGGATGAAAAAGTTTTTTATATGAACAATCATCTACTCGAAAAGTTGCAACTCGCGGCCCTCGCCAAGGCTGTCATGGACGGGCGCATCGCCACTGAGGCGAGGCTGGACGCGATCCAGACCTCCTTGGAGTTGTGGCGCCCCACCGTCTCCCACATCCAGAAGTAGGTGGACGACCTGCACGGACAGGTTGAGCGCATCGCGCTCCACCCTGCGTTGGTGGTGCCTTCGGATCCGGTCCCGGAGAGCGACACGGTGGTGCGGCCGGCGTCGTCTACAAGCCACGACGGCTCCGAACACCACTGGCCGAGAGGCCACGGCGAGATCGACGACACCGGGGAAAATTTGCAAATATGAATTTCGACTTTATTTGCAAAATCTCTCTGGAAATTTGTAAAATGGCCATAACTTTTGCATACGAACTCGGATGAAAAAGTTTTTTATATGAAAAATCATCTACTCAAAAAGTTGCAACTCGCGGCCCTCGCCAAGGCCATCATGGACGGACGCATCGCCACCAAGGCGAGGCTGGACGCGATCCAGACCTCCTTGGAGTTGTGGCGCCCCGCCGTCTCCCACATCCAGAAGCAGGTGGACGACCTGCACGGACAGGTTGGGCGCATCGCGCTCCACCCTGCGCTGGTGGCGCCTTCGGATCCGGTCCCGGAGAGCGACACGGTGGTGCGGCCGGTGTCGTCTAGAAGCCACGACGGCTCCGAACACCACGGGCCGAGAGGCCACGGCGAGATCGACGACACCGGGGAAAATTTACAAATATGAATTTCGACTTTATTTGCAAAATCTCTCTGGAAATTTGTAAAATGGCCATAACTTTTGCATACAAACTCAGATGAAAAAGTTTTTTATATGAAAAATCATCTACTCGAAAAGTTGCAACTCGCGGCCCTCGCCAAGGCCGTCATGGACGGGCGCATCGCCACCGAGGTGAGGCTGGACGCGATCCAGACCTCCTTGGAGTTGTGGCGCCCCGCCGTCTCCCGCATCCAGAAGCAGGTGGACGACCTGCACGGACAGGTTGGGCGCATCGCGCTCCACCCTGCGCTGGTGGCGCCTTCGGATCCGGTCCCGGAGAGCGACACGGTGGTGCGGCCGGCGTCGTCTACAAGCCACGACGGCTCCGAACACCATGGGCCGAGAGGCCACGGCGACATCGTCGACACCGGGGAAAATTTACAAATATGAATTTCGACTTTATTTGCAAAATCTCTCTGGAAATTTGTAAAATGGCCATAACTTTTGCATACGAACTCGGATGAAAAAGTTATTTATATGAAAAATCATCTACTCGAAAAGTTGCAACTCGCGGCCCTCGCCAAGGCCATCATGGACGGGCGCATCGCCACCGAGGCGAGGCTGGACGCGATCCAGACCTCCTTGGAGTTGTGGCGCCCCGCCGTCTCCCACATCCAGAAGCAGGTGGAGGACCTGCACGGACAGGTTGGGCGCATCGCGCTCCACCCTGCGCTGGTGGCGCCTTCGGATCCGGTCCCGGAGAGCGACACGGTGGTGCGGCCGGCATCATCTACAAGCCACGACGGCTCCGAACACCACGGGCCGAGAGGCCATGGCGAGATCGACGACACCGGGGAAAATTTACAAATATGAATTTTGACTTTATTTGCAAAATCTCTCTGGAAATTTGTAAAATGGCCATAACTTTTGCATACGAACTCGGATGAAAAAGTTTTTTATATGAAAAATCATCTACTCAAAAAGTTGCAACTCGCGGCCCTCGCCAAGGCCGTCATGGACGGGCGCATCGCCACCGAGGCAAGGCTGGACGCGATCCAGACCTCCTTGGAGTTGTGGCGCCCGCCGTCTCCCACATCCAGAAGCAGGTGGACGACCTGCACGGACAGGTTGGGCGCATCGCATTCCACCCTGTGCTGGTGGCGCCTTCGGATCCGGTCCCGGAGAGCGACACGGTGGTGCGGCCGGCGTCGTCTACAAGCCACGACCGCTCCGAACACCACGGGCCGAGAGGCCACGGCGAGATCGATGACACCGGGGAAAATTTATAAATATGAATTTTGACTTTATTTGCAAAATCTCTCTGGAAATTTGTAAAATGGCCATAACTTTTGCATACGAACTCGGATGAAAAAGTTTTTTATATGAACAATCATCTACTCGAAAAGTTGCAACTCGCGGCCCTCGCCAAGGCTGTCATGGACGGGCGCATCGCCACCGAGGCGAGGCTGGACGCGATCCAGACCTCCTTGGAGTTGTGGCGCCCCGCCGTCTCCCGCATCCAGAAGCAGGTGGACGACCTGCACGGACAGGTTGGGCGCATCGCGCTCCACCCTGCGCTGGTGGCGCCTTCGGATCCGGTCCCGGAGAGCGACACGGTGGTGCGGCCGGCGTCGTCTACAAGCCACGACGGCTCCGAACACCATGGGCCGAGAGGCCACGGCGACATCGTCGACACCGGGGAAAATTTACAAATATGAATTTCGACTTTATTTGCAAAATCTCTCTGGAAATTTGTAAAATGGCCATAACTTTTGCATACGAACTCGGATGAAAAAGTTTTTTATATGAAAAATCATCTACTCGAAAAGTTGCAACTCGCGGCCCTCGCCAAGGCCATCATGGACGGGCGCATCGCCACCGAGGCGAGGCTGGATGCGATCCAGACCTCCTTGGAGTTGTGGCGCCCCGCCGTCTCCCACATCCAGAAGCAGGTGGAGGACCTGCACGGACAGGTTGGGCGCATCGCGCTCCACCCTGCGCTGGTGGCGCCTTCGGATCCGGTCCCGGAGAGCGACACGGTGGTGCGGCCGGCATCGTCTACAAGCCACGACGGCTCCGAACACCACGGGCCGAGAGGCCATGGCGAGATCGACGACACCGGGGAAAATTTACAAATATGAATTTTGACTTTATTTGCAAAATCTCTCTGGAAATTTGTAAAATGGCCATAACTTTTGCATACGAACTCGGATGAAAAAGTTTTTTATATGAAAAATCATCTACTCGAAAAGTTGCAACTCGCGGCCCTCGCCAAGGCCGTCATGGACGGGCGCATCGCCACCGAGGCAAGGCTGGACGCGATCCAGACCTCCTTGGAGTTGTGGCGCCCGCCGTCTCCCACATCCAGAAGCAGGTGGACGACCTGCACGGACAGGTTGGGCGCATCGCATTCCACCCTGTGCTGGTGGCGCCTTCGGATCCGGTCCCGGAGAGCGACACGGTGGTGCGGCCGGCGTCGTCTACAAGCCACGACCGCTCCGAACACCACGGGCCGAGAGGCCACGGCGAGATCGATGACACCGGGGAAAATTTATAAATATGAATTTTGACTTTATTTGCAAAATCTCTCTGGAAATTTGTAAAATGGCCATAACTTTTGCATACGAACTCGGATGAAAAAGTTTTTTATATGAACAATCATCTACTCGAAAAGTTGCAACTCGCGGCCCTCGCCAAGGCTGTCATGGACGGGCGCATCGCCACCGAGGCGAGGCTGGACGCGATCCAGACCTCCTTGGAGTTGTGGCGCCCCGCCGTCTCCCACATCCAGAAGCAGGTGGACGACCTGCACGAACAGGTTGGGCGCATCGCGCTCCACCCTGAGCTGGTGGTGCCTTCGGATCCGGTCCCGGAGAGCGACATGGTGGTGCGGCCGGCGTCGTCTACAAGCCACGACGGCACCGAACACTACGGGCCGAGAGGCCACGGCGAGATCGACGACACCGGGGAAAATTTACAAATATGAATTTCGACTTTATTTGAGAAATCTCTCTGGAAATTTGTAAAATGGCCATAACTTTTGCATACGAACTCGGATGAAAAAGTTTTTTATATGAAAAATCATCTACTCAAAAAGTTGCAACTCGCGGCCCTCGCCAAGGCCATCATGGACGGACGCATCGCCACCAAGGCGAGGCTGGACGCGATCCAGACCTCCTTGGAGTTGTGGCGCCCCGCCGTCTCCCACATCCAGAAGCAGGTGGACGACCTGCACGGACAGGTTGGGCGCATCGCGCTCCACCCTGCGCTGGTGGCGCCTTCGGATCCGGTCCCGGAGAGCGACACGGTGGTGCGGCCGGTGTCGTCTAGAAGCCACGACGGCTCCGAACACCACGGGCCGAGAGGCCACGGCGAGATCGACGACACCGGGGAAAATTTACAAATATGAATTTCGACTTTATTTGCAAAATCTCTCTGGAAATTTGTAAAATGGCCATAACTTTTGCATACAAACTCAGATGAAAAAGTTTTTTATATGAAAAATCATCTACTCGAAAAGTTGCAACTCGCGGCCCTCGCCAAGGCCGTCATGGACGGGCGCATCGCCACCGAGGTGAGGCTGGACGCGATCCAGACCTCCTTGGAGTTGTGGCGCCCCGCCGTCTCCCGCATCCAGAAGCAGGTGGACGACCTGCACGGACAGGTTGGGCGCATCGCGCTCCACCCTGCGCTGGTGGCGCCTTCGGATCCGGTCCCGGAGAGCGACACAGTGGTGCGGCCGGCGTCGTCTACAAGCCACGACGGCTCCGAACACCATGGGCCGAGAGGCCACGGCGACATCGTCGACACCGGGGAAAATTTACAAATATGAATTTCGACTTTATTTGCAAAATCTCTCTGGAAATTTGTAAAATGGCCATAACTTTTGCATACGAACTCGGATGAAAAAGTTATTTATATGAAAAATCATCTACTCGAAAAGTTGCAACTCGCGGCCCTCGCCAAGGCCATCATGGACGGGCGCATCGCCACCGAGGCAAGGCCGGACGCGATCCAGACCTCCTTGGAGTTGTGGCGCCCCGCCGTCTCCCACATCCAGAAGCAGGTGGAGGACCTGCACGGACAGGTTGGGCGCATCGCGCTCCACCCTGCGCTGGTGGCGCCTTCGGATCCGGTCCCGGAGAGCGACACGGTGGTGCGGCCGGCATCGTCTACAAGCCACGACGGCTCCGAACACCACGGGCCGAGAGGCCATGGCGAGATCGACGACACCGGGGAAAATTTACAAATATGAATTTTGACTTTATTTGCACAATCTCTCTGGAAATTTGTAAAATGGCCATAACTTTTGCATACGAACTCGGATGAAAAAGTTTTTTATATGAAAAATCATCTACTCGAAAAGTTGCAACTCGCGGCCCTCGCCAAGGCCGTCATGGACGGGCGCATCGCCACCGAGGCAAGGCTGGACGCGATCCAGACCTCCTTGGAGTTGTGGCGCCCGCCGTCTCCCACATCCAGAAGCAGGTGGACGACCTGCACGGACAGGTTGGGCGCATCGCATTCCACCCTGTGCTGGTGGCGCCTTCGGATCCGGTCCCAGAGAACGACACGGTGGTGCGACCGGCGTCGTCTACAAGCCACGACCGCTCCGAACACCACGGGCCGAGAGGCCACGGCGAGATCGATGACACCGGGGAAAATTTATAAATATGAATTTTGACTTTATTTGCAAAATCTCTCTGGAAATTTGTAAAATGGCCATAACTTTTGCATACGAACTCGGATGAAAAAGTTTTTTATATGAACAATCATCTACTCGAAAAGTTGCAACTCGCGGCCCTCGCCAAGGCTGTCATGGACGGGCGCATCGCCACCGAGGCGAGGCTGGACGCGATCCAGACCTCCTTGGAGTTGTGGCGCCCCGCCGTCTCCCACATCCAGAAGCAGGTGGACGACCTGCACGGATAGGTTGGGCGCATCGCGCTCCACCCTGAGCTGGTGGTGCCTTCGAATCCGGTCCCGGAGAGCGACATGGTGGTGCGGCCGGCGTCGTCTACAAGCCACGACGGCACCGAACACTACGGGCCGAGAGGCCACGGCGAGATCCACGACACCGGGGAAAATTTACAAATATGAATTTCGACTTTATTTGCAAAATCTCTCTGGAAATTTGTAAAATGGCCATAACTTTTGCATACGAACTCGGATGAAAAAGTTTTTTATATGAAAAATCATCTACTCGAAAAAGTTGCACCTTGCGGCCCTCGCCAAGGCCGTCATGGACTGTGGCATGCCACTGAGGCGAGGCTGGACGCGATCCAGACCTCCTTGGAGTTGTGGCGCCCCGCCATCTCCCACATCCAGAAGCAGGTGGACGACCTGCATGGACTGGTTGGGCGCATCATGCTCTACCCTGCGCTGGTGGCGCCTTCGGATCCGGTCCCGGAGAGCGACACGGTGGTGCGGCCGGCGTCGTCTACCAGCCACGACGGCTCTGAACACCACGGGCCGAGAGGCCACGGCGAGATCGACGACACCGGGGAAAATTTACAAATATGAATTTCGACTTTATTTGCAAAATCT
Source organism: Triticum timopheevii (assembly GCA_963921465.1). Classification (NCBI taxonomy): domain Eukaryota; kingdom Viridiplantae; phylum Streptophyta; class Magnoliopsida; order Poales; family Poaceae; genus Triticum; species Triticum timopheevii. Next base: position 615,727,916 of record OY997270.1, read on the forward strand.
CTCTGGAAATTTGTAAAATGGCCATAACTTTTGCATACGAACTCGGATGAAAAAGTTTTTTATATGAAAAATCATCTACTCAAAAAGTTGCAACTCGCGGCTCTCGCCAACGCCATCATGGACGGGCGCATCACCACCGAGGCGAGGCTGGACGCGATCCAGACCTCCTTGGAGTTGTGGCGCCCCGCCGTCTCCCACATCCAGAAGCAGGTGGACGACCTGCACGGACAGGTTGGGCGCATCGCGCTCCACCCTGCGCTGGTGGCGCCTTCGGATCCGGTCCCGGAGAGCGACACGGTGGTGCGGCCGGCGTCGTCTACAAGCCACGACGGCTCCGAACACCACGGGCCGAGAGGCCACGGCGAGATCGTCGACACCGGGGAAAATTTACAAATATGAATTTCGACTTTATTTGCAAAATCTCTCTGGAAATTTGTAAAATGGCCATAACTTTTGCATACGAACTCGGATGAAATGTTTTTTATATGAAAAATCATCTACTCAAAAAGTTGCAACTCGCGGCCCTCGCCAAGGCCATCATGGACGGGCGCATCGCCACCGAGGCGAGGCTGGACGTGATCCAGACCTCCTTGGAGTTGTGGCGCCCCGCCGTCTCCCACATCCAGAAGCAGGTGGAGGACCTGCACGGACAGGTTGGGCACATCGCGCTCCACCCTGCGCTGGTGGCGCCTTCGGATCCGGTCCCGGAGAGCGACACGGTGGTGCGGCCGGCATCGTCTACAAGCCACGACGGCTCCGAACACCACGGGCCGAGAGGCCACGGCGAGATCGACGACACCGGGGAAAATTTACAAATATGAATTTTGACTTTATTTGCAAAATCTCTCTGGAAATTTGTAAAATGGCCATAACTTTTGCATACGAACTCGGATGAAAAAGTTTTTTATATGAAAAATCATCTACTCGAAAAGTTGCAACTCGCGGCCCTCGCCAAGGCCGTCATGGACGGGCGCATCGCCACCGAGGCAAGGCTGGACGCGATCCAGACCTCCTTGGAGTTGTGGCGCCCGCCGTCTCCCACATCCAGAAGCAGGTGGACGACCTGCACGGACAGGTTGGGCGCATCGCACTCCACCCTGCGCTGGTGGCGCCTTCGGATCCGGTCCCGGAGAGCGACACGGTGGTGCGGCCGGCGTCGTCTACAAGCCACGACCGCTCCGAACACCACGGGCCGAGAGGCCACAGCGAGATCGATGACACCGGGGAAAATTTATAAATATGAATTTTGACTTTATTTGCAAAATCTCTCTGGAAATTTGTAAAATGGCCATAACTTTTGCATACGAACTCGGATGAAAAAGTTTTTTATATGAACAATCATCTACTCGAAAAGTTGCAACTCGCGGCCCTCGCCAAGGCTGTCATGGACGGGTGCATCGCCACCGAGGCGAGGCTGGACGCGATCCAGACCTCCTTGGAGTTGTGGCGCCCCGCCGTCTCCCACATCCAGAAGCAGGTGGACGACCTGCACGGACAGGTTGGGCGCATCGCGCTCCACCCTGCGCTGGTGGTGCCTTCGGATCAGGTCCCGGAGAGCGACATGGTGGTGCGGCCGGCGTCGTCTACAAGCCACGACGGCACCGAACACTACGGGCCGAGAGGCCACGGCGAGATCCACGACACCGGGGAAAATTTACAAATATGAATTTTGACTTTATTTGCATAATCTCTCTGGAAATTTGTAAAATGGCCATAACTTTTGCATACGAACTCGGATGAAAAAGTTTTTTATATGAAAAATCATCTACTCGAAAAGTTGCAACTCGCGGCCCTCGCCAAGGCCGTCATGGACGGGCGCATCGCCACCGAGGCAAGGCTGGACGCGATCCAGACCTCCTTGGAGTTGTGGCGCCCGCCGTCTCCCACATCCAGAAGCAGGTGGACGACCTGCACGGACAGGTTGGGCGCATCGCATTCCACCCTGTGCTGGTGGCGCCTTCGGATCCGGTCCCGGAGAACGACACGGTGGTGCGGCCGGCGTCGTCTACAAGCCACGACCGCTCCGAACACCACGGGCCGAGAGGCCACGGCGAGATCGATGACACCGGGGAAAATTTATAAATATGAATTTTGACTTTATTTGCAAAATCTCTCTGGAAATTTGTAAAATGGCCATAACTTTTGCATACGAACTCGGATGAAAAAGTTTTTTATATGAACAATCATCTACTCGAAAAGTTGCAACTCGCGGCCCTCGCCAAGGCTGTCATGGACGGGCGCATCGCCACCGAGGCGAGGCTGGACGCGATCCAGACCTCCTTGGAGTTGTGGCGCCCCGCCGTCTCCCACATCCAGAAGCAGGTGGACGACCTGCACGGATAGGTTGGGCGCATCGCGCTCCACCCTGAGCTGGTGGTGCCTTCGGATCCGGTCCCGGAGAGCGACATGGTGGTGCGGCCGGCGTCGTCTACAAGCCACGACGGCACCGAACACTACGGGCCGAGAGGCCACGGCGAGATCCACGACACCGGGGAAAATTTACAAATATGAATTTCGACTTTATTTGCAAAATCTCTCTGGAAATTTGTAAAATGGCCATAACTTTTGCATACGAACTCGGATGAAAAAGTTTTTTATATGAAAAATCATCTACTCAAAAAAGTTGCACCTTGCGGCCCTCGCCAAGGCCGTCATGGACTGTGGCATGCCACTGAGGCGAGGCTGGACGCGATCCAGACCTCCTTGGAGTTGTGGCGCCCCGCCATCTCCCACATCCAGAAGCAGGTGGACGACCTGCATGGACTGGTTGGGCGCATCATGCTCTACCCTGCGCTGGTGGCGCCTTCGGATCCGGTCCCGGAGAGCGACACGGTGGTGCGGCCGGCGTCGTCTACCAGCCACGACGGCTCTGAACACCACGGGCCGAGAGGCCACGGCGAGATCGACGACACCGGGGAAAATTTACAAATATGAATTTCGACTTTATTTGCAAAATCTCTCTGGAAATTTGTAAAATGGCCATAACTTTTGCATACGAACTCGGATGAAAAAGTTTTTTATATGAAAAATCATCTACTCAAAAAGTTGCAACTCGCGGCTCTCGCCAACGCCATCATGGACGGGCGCATCACCACCGAGGCGAGGCTGGACGCGATCCAGACCTCCTTGGAGTTGTGGCGCCCCGCCGTCTCCCACATCCAGAAGCAGGTGGACGACCTGCACGGACAGGTTGGGCGCATCGCGCTCCACCCTGCGCTGGTGGCGCCTTCGGATCCGGTCCCGGAGAGCGACACGGTGGTGCGGCCGGCGTCGTCTACAAGCCACGACGGCTCCGAACACCACGGGCCGAGAGGCCACGGCGAGATCGTCGACACCGGGGAAAATTTACAAATATGAATTTCGACTTTATTTGCAAAATCTCTCTGGAAATTTGTAAAATGGCCATAACTTTTGCATACGAACTCGGATGAAATGTTTTTTATATGAAAAATCATCTACTCGAAAAGTTGCAACTCGCGGCCCTCGCCAAGGCCATCATGGACGGGCGCATCGCCACCGAGGCGAGGCTGGACGTGATCCAGACCTCCTTGGAGTTGTGGCGCCCCGCCGTCTCCCACATCCAGAAGCAGGTGGAGGACCTGCACGGACAGGTTGGGCGCATCGCGCTCCACCCTGCGCTGGTGGCGCCTTCGGATCCGGTCCCGGAGAGCGACACGGTGGTGCGGCCGGCATCGTCTACAAGCCACGACGGCTCCGAACACCACGGGCCGAGAGGCCACGGCGAGATCGACGACACCGGGGAAATTTACAAATATGAATTTTGACTTTATTTGCAAAATCTCTCTGGAAATTTGTAAAATGGCCATAACTTTTGCATACGAACTCGGATGAAAAAGTTTTTTATATGAAAAATCATCTACTCGAAAAGTTGCAACTCGCGGTCCTCGCCAAGGCCGTCATGGACGGGCGCATCGCCACCGAGGCAAGGCTGGACGCGATCCAGACCTCCTTGGAGTTGTGGCGCCCGCCGTCTCCCACATCCAGAAGCAGGTGGACGACCTGCACGGACAGGTTGGGCGCATCGCACTCCACCCTGCGCTGGTGGCGCCTTCGGATCCGGTCCCGGAGAGCGACACGGTGGTGCGGCCGGCGTCGTCTACAAGCCACGACCGCTCCGAACACCACGGGCCGAGAGGCCACGGCGAGATCGATGACACCGGGGAAAATTTATAAATATGAATTTTGACTTTATTTGCAAAATCTCTCTGGAAATTTGTAAAATGGCCATAACTTTTGCATACGAACTCGGATGAAAAAGTTTTTTATATGAACAATCATCTACTCGAAAAGTTGCAACTCGCGGCCCTCGCCAAGGCTGTCATGGACGGGCGCATCGCCACCGAGGCGAGGCTGGACGCGATCCAGACCTTCTTGGAGTTGTGGCGCCCCGCCGTCTCCCACATCCAGAAGCAGGTGGACGACCTGCACGGACAGGTTGGGCGCATCGCGCTCCACCCTGCGCTGGTGGTGCCTTCGGATCAGGTCCCGGAGAGCGACATGGTGGTGCGGCCGGCGTCGTCTACAAGCCACGACGGCACCGAACACTACGGGCCGAGAGGCCACGGCGAGATCCACGACACCGGGGAAAATTTACAAATATGAATTTTGACTTTATTTGCATAATCTCTCTGGAAATTTGTAAAATGGCCATAACTTTTGCATACGAACTCGGATGAAAAAGTTTTTTATATGAAAAATCATCTACTCGAAAAGTTGCAACTCGCGGCCCTCGCCAAGGCCGTCATGGACGGGCGCATCGCCACCGAGGCAAGGCTGGACGCGATCCAGACCTCCTTGGAGTTGTGGCGCCCGCCGTCTCCCACATCCAGAAGTAGGTGGACGACCTGCACGGACAGGTTGGGCGCATCGCATTCCACCCTGTGCTGGTGGCGCCTTCGGATCCGGTCCCGGAGAACGACACGGTGGTGCGGCCGGCGTCGTCTACAAGCCACGACCGCTCCGAACACCACGGGCCGAGAGGCCACGGCGAGATCGATGACACCGGGGAAAATTTATAAATATGAATTTTGACTTTATTTGCAAAATCTCTCTGGAAATTTGTAAAATGGCCATAACTTTTGCATACGAACTCGGATGAAAAAGTTTTTTATATGAACAATCATCTACTCGAAAAGTTGCAACTCGCGGCCCTCGCCAAGGCTGTCATGGACGGGCGCATCGCCACCGAGGCGAGGCTGGACGCGATCCAGACCTCCTTGGAGTTGTGGCGCCCCGCCGTCTCCCACATCCAGAAGCAGGTGGACGACCTGCACGGATAGGTTGGGCGCATCGCGCTCCACCCTGAGCTGGTGGTGCCTTCGGATCCGGTCCCGGAGAGCGACATGGTGGTGCGGCCGGCGTCGTCTACAAGCCACGACGGCACCGAACACTACGGGCCGAGAGGCCACGGCGAGATCCACGACACCGGGGAAAATTTACAAATATGAATTTCGACTTTATTTGCAAAATCTCTCTGGAAATTTGTAAAATGGCCATAACTTTTGCATACGAACTCGGATGAAAAAGTTTTTTATATGAAAAATCATCTACTCGAAAAGTTGCAACTCGCGGCCCTCGCCAAGGCCGTCATGGACGGGCGCATCGCCACCGAGGCAAGGCTGGACGCGATCCAGACCTCCTTGGAGTTGTGGCGCCCGCCGTCTCCCACATCCAGAAGCAGGTGGACGACCTGCACGGACAGGTTGGGCGCATCGCACTCCACCCTGCGCTGGTGGCGCCTTCGGATCCGGTCCCGGAGAGCGACACGGTGGTGCGGCCGGCGTCGTCTACAAGCCACGACCGCTCCGAACACCACGGGCCGAGAGGCCACGGCGAGATCGATGACACCGGGGAAAATTTATAAATATGAATTTTGACTTTATTTGCAAAATCTCTCTGGAAATTTGTAAAATGGCCATAACTTTTGCATACGAACTCGGATGAAAAAGTTTTTTATATGAACAATCATCTACTCGAAAAGTTGCAACTCGCGGCCCTCGCCAAGGCTGTCATGGACGGGCGCATCGCCACCGAGGCGAGGCTGGACGCGATCCAGACCTTCTTGGAGTTGTGGCGCCCCGCCGTCTCCCACATCCAGAAGCAGGTGGACGACCTGCACGGACAGGTTGGGCGCATCGCGCTCCACCCTGCGCTGGTGGTGCCTTCGGATCAGGTCCCGGAGAGCGACATGGTGGTGCGGCCGGCGTCGTCTACAAGCCACGACGGCACCGAACACTACGGGCCGAGAGGCCACGGCGAGATCCACGACACCGGGGAAAATTTACAAATATGAATTTTGACTTTATTTGCATAATCTCTCTGGAAATTTGTAAAATGGCCATAACTTTTGCATACGAACTCGGATGAAAAAGTTTTTTATATGAAAAATCATCTACTCGAAAAGTTGCAACTCGCGGCCCTCGCCAAGGCCGTCATGGACGGGCGCATCGCCACCGAGGCAAGGCTGGACGCGATCCAGACCTCCTTGGAGTTGTGGCGCCCGCCGTCTCCCACATCCAGAAGCAGGTGGACGACCTGCACGGACAGGTTGGGCGCATCGCATTCCACCCTGTGCTGGTGGCGCCTTCGGATCCGGTCCCGGAGAACGACACGGTGGTGCGGCCGGCGTCGTCTACAAGCCACGACCGCTCCGAACACCACGGGCCGAGAGGCCACGGCGAGATCGATGACACCGGGGAAAATTTATAAATATGAATTTTGACTTTATTTGCAAAATCTCTCTGGAAATTTGTAAAATGGCCATAACTTTTGCATACGAACTCGGATGAAAAAGTTTTTTATATGAACAATCATCTACTCGAAAAGTTGCAACTCGCGGCCCTCGCCAAGGCTGTCATGGACGGGCGCATCGCCACCGAGGCGAGGCTGGACGCGATCCAGACCTCCTTGGAGTTGTGGCGCCCCGCCGTCTCCCACATCCAGAAGCAGGTGGACGACCTGCACGGATAGGTTGGGCGCATCGCGCTCCACCCTGAGCTGGTGGTGCCTTCGGATCCGGTCCCGGAGAGCGACATGGTGGTGCGGCCGGCGTCGTCTACAAGCCACGACGGCACCGAACACTACGGGCCGAGAGGCCACGGCGAGATCCACGACACCGGGGAAAATTTACAAATATGAATTTCGACTTTATTTGCAAAATCTCTCTGGAAATTTGTAAAATGGCCATAACTTTTGCATACGAACTCGGATGAAAAAGTTTTTTATATGAAAAATCATCTACTCGAAAAAGTTGCACCTTGCGGCCCTCGCCAAGGCCGTCATGGACTGTGGCATGCCACTGAGGCGAGGCTGGACGCGATCCAGACCTCCTTGGAGTTGTGGCGCCCCGCCATCTCCCACATCCAGAAGCAGGTGGACGACCTGCATGGACTGGTTGGGCGCATCATGCTCTACCCTGCGCTGGTGGCGCCTTCGGATCCGGTCCCGGAGAGCGACACGGTGGTGCGGCCGGCGTCGTCTACCAGCCACGACGGCTCTGAACACCACGGGCCGAGAGGCCACGGCGAGATCGACGACACCGGGGAAAATTTACAAATATGAATTTCGACTTTATTTGCAAAATCTCTCTGGAAATTTGTAAAATGGCCATAACTTTTGCATACGAACTCGGATGAAAAAGTTTTTTATATGAAAAATCATCTACTAAAAAAGTTGCAACTCGCGGCTCTCGCCAACGCCATCATGGACGGGCGCATCACCACCGAGGCGAGGCTGGACGCGATCCAGACCTCCTTGGAGTTGTGGCGCCCCGCCGTCTCCCACATCCAGAAGCAGGTGGACGACCTGCACGGACAGGTTGGGCGCATCGCGCTCCACCCTGCGCTGGTGGCGCCTTCGGATCCGGTCCCGGAGAGCGACACGGTGGTGCGGCCGGCGTCGTCTACAAGCCACGACGGCTCCGAACACCACGGGCCGAGAGGCCACGGCGAGATCGTCGACACCGGGGAAAATTTACAAATATGAATTTCGACTTTATTTGCAAAATCTCTCTGGAAATTTGTAAAATGGCCATAACTTTTGCATACGAACTCGGATGAAATGTTTTTTATATGAAAAATCATCTACTCGAAAAGTTGCAACTCGCGGCCCTCGCCAAGGCCATCATGGACGGGCGCATCGCCACCGAGGCGAGGCTGGACGTGATCCAGACCTCCTTGGAGTTGTGGCGCCCCGCCGTCTCCCACATCCAGAAGCAGGTGGAGGACCTGCACGGACAGGTTGGGCGCATCGCGCTCCACCCTGCGCTGGTGGCGCCTTCGGATCCGGTCCCGGAGAGCGACACGGTGGTGCGGCCGGCATCGTCTACAAGCCACGACGGCTCCGAACACCACGGGCCGAGAGGCCACGGCGAGATCGACGACACCGGGGAAAATTTACAAATATGAATTTTGACTTTATTTGCAAAATCTCTCTGGAAATTTGTAAAATGGCCATAACTTTTGCATACGAACTCGGATGAAAAAGTTTTTTATATGAAAAATCATCTACTCGAAAAGTTGCAACTCGCGGCCCTCGCCAAGGCCGTCATGGACGGGCGCATCGCCACCGAGGCAAGGCTGGACGCGATCCAGACCTCCTTGGAGTTGTGGCGCCCGCCGTCTCCCACATCCAGAAGCAGGTGGACGACCTGCACGGACAGGTTGGGCGCATCGCACTCCACCCTGCGCTGGTGGCGCCTTCGGATCCGGTCCCGGAGAGCGACACGGTGGTGCGGCCGGCGTCGTCTACAAGCCACGACCGCTCCGAACACCACGGGCCGAGAGGCCACGGCGAGATCGATGACACCGGGGAAAATTTATAAATATGAATTTTGACTTTATTTGCAAAATCTCTCTGGAAATTTGTAAAATGGCCATAACTTTTGCATACGAACTCGGATGAAAAAGTTTTTTATATGAACAATCATCTACTCGAAAAGTTGCAACTCGCGGCCCTCGCCAAGGCTGTCATGGACGGGCGCATCGCCACCGAGGCGAGGCTGGACGCGATCCAGACCTCCTTGGAGTTGTGGCGCCCCGCCGTCTCCCACATCCAGAAGCAGGTGGACGACCTGCACGGACAGGTTGGGCGCATCGCGCTCCACCCTGCGCTGGTGGTGCCTTCGGATCAGGTCCCGGAGAGCGACATGGTGGTGCGGCCGGCGTCGTCTACAAGCCACGACGGCACCGAACACTACGGGCCGAGAGGCCACGGCGAGATCCACGACACCGGGGAAAATTTACAAATATGAATTTTGACTTTATTTGCATAATCTCTCTGGAAATTTGTAAAATGGCCATAACTTTTGCATACGAACTCGGATGAAAAAGTTTTTTATATGAAAAATCATCTACTCGAAAAGTTGCAACTCGCGGCCCTCGCCAAGGCCGTCATGGACGGGCGCATCGCCACCGAGGCAAGGCTGGACGCGATCCAGACCTCCTTGGAGTTGTGGCGCCCGCCGTCTCCCACATCCAGAAGCAGGTGGACGACCTGCACGGACAGGTTGGGCGCATCGCACTCCACCCTGCGCTGGTGGCGCCTTCGGATCCGGTCCCGGAGAGCGACACGGTGGTGCGGCCGGCGTCGTCTACAAGCCACGACCGCTCCGAACACCACGGGCCGAGAGGCCACGGCGAGATCGATGACACCGGGGAAAATTTATAAATATGAATTTTGACTTTATTTGCAAAATCTCTCTGGAAATTTGTAAAATGGCCATAACTTTTGCATACGAACTCGGATGAAAAAGTTTTTTATATGAACAATCATCTACTCGAAAAGTTGCAACTCGCGGCCCTCGCCAAGGCTGTCATGGACGGGCGCATCGCCACCGAGGCGAGGCTGGACGCGATCCAGACCTCCTTGGAGTTGTGGCGCCCCGCCGTCTCCCACATCCAGAAGCAGGTGGACGACCTGCACGGACAGGTTGGGCGCATCGCACTCCACCCTGCGCTGGTGGTGCCTTCGGATCAGGTCCCGGAGAGCGACATGGTGGTGCGGCCGGCGTCGTCTACAAGCCACGACGGCACCGAACACTACGGGCCGAGAGGCCACGGCAAGATCCACGACACCGGGGAAAATTTACAAATATGAATTTCGACTTTATTTGCAAAATCTCTCTGGCAATTTGTAAAATGGCCATAACTTTTGCATACGAACTCGGATGAAAAAGTTTTTTATATGAAAAATCATCTACTCGAAAAAGTTGCACCTTGCGGCCCTCGCCAAGGCCGTCATGGACTGTGGCATGCCACTGAGGCGAGGCTGGACGCGATCCAGACCTCCTTGGAGTTGTGGCGCCCCGCCGTCTCCCACATCCAGAAGCAGGTGGACGACCTGCATGGACAGGTTGGGCGCATCATGCTCTACCCTGCGCTGTTGGCGCCTTCGGATCCGGTCCCGGAGAGCGACACGGTGGTGCGGCCGGCGTCGTCTACCAGCCACGACGGCTCTGAACACCACGGGCCGAGAGGCCACGGCGAGATCGACGACACCGGGGAAAATTTACAAATATGAATTTCGACTTTATTTGCAAAATCTCTCTGGAAATTTGTAAAATGGCCATAACTTTTGCATACGAACTCGGATGAAAAAGTTTTTTATATGAAAAATCATCTACTCGAAAAGTTGCAACTCGCGGCCCTCGCCAAGGCCGTCATGGACGGGCGCATCGCCACCGAGGCAAGGCTGGACGCGATCCAGACCTCCTTGGAGTTGTGGCGCCCGCCGTCTCCCACATCCAGAAGCAGGTGGACGACCTGCACGGACAGGTTGGGCGCATCGCACTCCACCCTGCGCTGGTGGCGCCTTCGGATCCGGTCCCGGAGAGCGACACGGTGGTGCGGCCGGCGTCGTCTACAAGCCACGACCGCTCTGAACACCACGGGCCGAGAGGCCACGGCGAGATCGATGACACCGGGGAAAATTTATAAATATGAATTTTGACTTTATTTGCAAAATCTCTCTGGAAATTTGTAAAATGGCCATAACTTTTGCATACGAACTCGGATGAAAAAGTTTTTTATATGAACAATCATCTACTCGAAAAGTTGCAACTCGCGGCCCTCGCCAAGGCTGTCATGGACGGGCGCATCGCCACCGAGGCGAGGCTGGACGCGATCCAGACCTCCTTGGAGTTGTGGCGCCCCGCCGTCTCCCACATCCAGAAGCAGGTGGAGGACCTGCACGGACAGGTTGGGCGCATCGCGCTCCACCCTGCGCTGGTGGCGCCTTCGGATCCGGTCCCGGAGAGCGACACGGTGGTGCGGCCGGCATCGTCTACAAGCCACGACGGCTCCGAACACCACGGGCCGAGAGGCCACGGCGAGATCGACGACACCGGGGAAAATTTACAAATATGAATTTTGACTTTATTTGCAAAATCTCTCTGGAAATTTGTAAAATGGCCATAACTTTTGCATACGAACTCGGATGAAAAAGTTTTTTATATGAAAAATCATCTACTCGAAAAGTTGCAACTCGCGGCCCTCGCCAAGGCCGTCATGGACGGGCGCATCGCCACCGAGGCAAGGCTGGACGCGATCCAGACCTCCTTGGAGTTGTGGCGCCCGCCGTCTCCCACATCCAGAAGCAGGTGGACGACCTGCACGGACAGGTTGGGCGCATCGCACTCCACCCTGCGCTGGTGGCGCCCTCGGATCCGGTCCTGGAGAGCGACACGGTGGTGCGGCCGGCGTCGTCTACAAGCCACGACCGCTCCGAACACCACGGGCCGAGAGGCCACGGCGAGATCGATGACACCGGGGAAAATTTATAAATATGAATTTTGACTTTATTTGCAAAATCTCTCTGGAAATTTGTAAAATGGCCATAACTTTTGCATACGAACTCGGATGAAAAAGTTTTTTATATGAACAATCATCTACTCGAAAAGTTGCAACTCGCGGCCCTCGCCAAGGCTGTCATGGACGGGCGCATCGCCACCGAGGCGAGGCTGGACGCGATCCAGACCTCCTTGGAGTTGTGGCGCCCCGCCGTCTCCCACATCCAGAAGCAGGTGGACGACCTGCACGGACAGGTTGGGCGCATCGCGCTCCACCCTGCGCTGGTGGTGCCTTCGGATCAGGTCCCGGAGAGCGACATGGTGGTGCGGCCGGCGTCGTCTACAAGCCACGACGGCACCGAACACTACGGGCCGAGAGGCCACGGCGAGATCCACGACACCGGGGAAAATTTACAAATATGAATTTTGACTTTATTTGCAAAATCTCTCTGGAAATTTGTAAAATGGCCATAACTTTTGCATACGAACTCGGATGAAAAAGTTTTTTATATGAAAAATCATCTACTCGAAAAGTTGCAACTCGCGGCCCTCGCCAAGGCCGTCATGGACGGGCGCATCGCCACCGAGGCAAGGCTGGACGCGATCCAGACCTCCTTGGAGTTGTGGCGCCCGCCGTCTCCCACATCCAGAAGCAGGTGGACGACCTGCACGGACAGGTTGGGCGCATCGCACTCCACCCTGCGCTGGTGGCGCCTTCGGATCCGGTCCCGGAGAGCGACACGGTGGTGCGGCCGGCGTCGTCTACAAGCCACGACCGCTCCGAACACCACGGGCCGAGAGGCCACGGCGAGATCGATGACACCGGGGAAAATTTATAAATATGAATTTTGACTTTATTTGCAAAATCTCTCTGGAAATTTGTAAAATGGCCATAACTTTTGCATACGAACTCGGATGAAAAAGTTTTTTATATGAACAATCATCTACTCGAAAAGTTGCAACTCGCGGCCCTCGCCAAGGCTGTCATGGACGGGCGCATCGCCACCGAGGCGAGGCTGGACGCGATCCAGACCTCCTTGGAGTTGTGGCGCCCCGCCGTCTCCCACATCCAGAAGCAGGTGGACGACCTGCACGGACAGGTTGGGCGCATCGCGCTCCACCCTGCGCTGGTGGTGCCTTCGGATCAGGTCCCGGAGAGCGACATGGTGGTGCGGCCGGCGTCGTCTACAAGCCACGACGGCACCGAACACTACGGGCCGAGAGGCCACGGCGAGATCCACGACACCGGGGAAAATTTACAAATATGAATTTCGACTTTATTTGCAAAATCTCTCTGGCAATTTGTAAAATGGCCATAACTTTTGCATACGAACTCGGATGAAAAAGTTTTTTATATGAAAAATCATCTACTCGAAAAAGTTGCACCTTGCGGCCCTCGCCAAGGCCGTCATGGACTGTGGCATGCCACTGAGGCGAGGCTGGACGCGATCCAGACCTCCTTGGAGTTGTGGCGCCCCGCCGTCTCCCACATCCAGAAGCAGGTGGACGACCTGCATGGACAGGTTGGGCGCATCATGCTCTACCCTGCGCTGTTGGCGCCTTCGGATCCGGTCCCGGAGAGCGACACGGTGGTGCGGCCGGCGTCGTCTACCAGCCACGACGGCTCTGAACACCACGGGCCGAGAGGCCACGGCGAGATCGACGACACCGGGGAAAATTTACAAATATGAATTTCGACTTTATTTGCAAAATCTCTCTGGAAATTTGTAAAATGGCCATAACTTTTGCATACGAACTCGGATGAAAAAGTTTTTTATATGAAAAATCATCTACTCGAAAAGTTGCAACTCGCGGCCCTCGCCAAGGCCGTCATGGACGGGCGCATCGCCACCGAGGCAAGGCTGGACGCGATCCAGACCTCCTTGGAGTTGTGGCGCCCGCCGTCTCCCACATCCAGAAGCAGGTGGACGACCTGCACGGACAGGTTGGGCGCATCGCACTCCACCCTGCGCTGGTGGCGCCTTCGGATCCGGTCCCGGAGAGCGACACGGTGGTGCGGCCGGCGTCGTCTACAAGCCACGACCGCTCTGAACACCACGGGCCGAGAGGCCACGGCGAGATCGATGACACCGGGGAAAATTTATAAATATGAATTTTGACTTTATTTGCAAAATCTCTCTGGAAATTTGTAAAATGGCCATAACTTTTGCATACGAACTCGGATGAAAAAGTTTTTTATATGAACAATCATCTACTCGAAAAGTTGCAACTCGCGGCCCTCGCCAAGGCTGTCATGGACGGGCGCATCGCCACCGAGGCGAGGCTGGACGCGATCCAGACCTCCTTGGAGTTGTGGCGCCCCGCCGTCTCCCACATCCAGAAGCAGGTGGAGGACCTGCACGGACAGGTTGGGCGCATCGCGCTCCACCCTGCGCTGGTGGCGCCTTCGGATCCGGTCCCGGAGAGCGACACGGTGGTGCGGCCGGCATCGTCTACAAGCCACGACGGCTCCGAACACCACGGGCCGAGAGGCCACGGCGAGATCGACGACACCGGGGAAAATTTACAAATATGAATTTTGACTTTATTTGCAAAATCTCTCTGGAAATTTGTAAAATGGCCATAACTTTTGCATACGAACTCGGATGAAAAAGTTTTTTATATGAAAAATCATCTACTCGAAAAGTTGCAACTCGCGGCCCTCGCCAAGGCCGTCATGGACGGGCGCATCGCCACCGAGGCAAGGCTGGACGCGATCCAGACCTCCTTGGAGTTGTGGCGCCCGCCGTCTCCCACATCCAGAAGCAGGTGGACGACCTGCACGGACAGGTTGGGCGCATCGCACTCCACCCTGCGCTGGTGGCGCCCTCGGATCCGGTCCTGGAGAGCGACACGGTGGTGCGGCCGGCGTCGTCTACAAGCCACGACCGCTCCGAACACCACGGGCCGAGAGGCCACGGCGAGATCGATGACACCGGGGAAAATTTATAAATATGAATTTTGACTTTATTTGCAAAATCTCTCTGGAAATTTGTAAAATGGCCATAACTTTTGCATACGAACTCGGATGAAAAAGTTTTTTATATGAACAATCATCTACTCGAAAAGTTGCAACTCGCGGCCCTCGCCAAGGCTGTCATGGACGGGCGCATCGCCACCGAGGCGAGGCTGGACGCGATCCAGACCTCCTTGGAGTTGTGGCGCCCCGCCGTCTCCCACATCCAGAAGCAGGTGGACGACCTGCACGGACAGGTTGGGCGCATCGCGCTCCACCCTGCGCTGGTGGTGCCTTCGGATCAGGTCCCGGAGAGCGACATGGTGGTGCGGCCGGCGTCGTCTACAAGCCACGACGGCACCGAACACTACGGGCCGAGAGGCCACGGCGAGATCCACGACACCGGGGAAAATTTACAAATATGAATTTTGACTTTATTTGCAAAATCTCTCTGGAAATTTGTAAAATGGCCATAACTTTTGCATACGAACTCGGATGAAAAAGTTTTTTATATGAAAAATCATCTACTCGAAAAGTTGCAACTCGCGGCCCTCGCCAAGGCCGTCATGGACGGGCGCATCGCCACCGAGGCAAGGCTGGACGCGATCCAGACCTCCTTGGAGTTGTGGCGCCCGCCGTCTCCCACATCCAGAAGCAGGTGGACGACCTGCACGGACAGGTTGGGCGCATCGCACTCCACCCTGCGCTGGTGGCGCCTTCGGATCCGGTCCCGGAGAGCGACACGGTGGTGCGGCCGGCGTCGTCTACAAGCCACGACCGCTCCGAACACCACGGGCCGAGAGGCCACGGCGAGATCGATGACACCGGGGAAAATTTATAAATATGAATTTTGACTTTATTTGCAAAATCTCTCTGGAAATTTGTAAAATGGCCATAACTTTTGCATACGAACTCGGATGAAAAAGTTTTTTATATGAACAATCATCTACTCGAAAAGTTGCAACTCGCGGCCCTCGCCAAGGCTGTCATGGACGGGCGCATCGCCACCGAGGCGAGGCTGGACGCGATCCAGACCTCCTTGGAGTTGTGGCGCCCCGCCGTCTCCCACATCCAGAAGCAGGTGGAGGACCTGCACGGACAGGTTGGGCGCATCGCGCTCCACCCTGCGCTGGTGGCGCCTTCGGATCCTGTCCCGGAGAGCGACACGGTGGTGCGGCCGGCATCGTCTACAAGCCACGACGGCTCCGAACACCACGGGCCGAGAGGCCACGGCGAGATCGACGACACCGGGGAAAATTTACAAATATGAATTTTGACTTTATTTGCAAAATCTCTCTGGAAATTTGTAAAATGGCCATAACTTTTGCATACGAACTCGGATGAAAAAGTTTTTTATATGAAAAATCATCTACTCGAAAAGTTGCAACTCGCGGCCCTCGCCAAGGCCGTCATGGACGGGCGCATCGCCACCGAGGCAAGGCTGGACGCGATCCAGACCTCCTTGGAGTTGTGGCGCCCGCCGTCTCCCACATCCAGAAGCAGGTGGACGACCTGCACGGACAGGTTGGGCGCATCGCACTCCACCCTGCGCTGGTGGCGCCCTCGGATCCGGTCCTGGAGAGCGACACGGTGGTGCGGCCGGCGTCGTCTACAAGCCACGACCGCTCCGAACACCACGGGCCGAGAGGCCACGGCGAGATCGATGACACCGGGGAAAATTTATAAATATGAATTTTGACTTTATTTGCAAAATCTCTCTGGAAATTTGTAAAATGGCCATAACTTTTGCATACGAACTCGGATGAAAAAGTTTTTTATATGAACAATCATCTACTCGAAAAGTTGCAACTCGCGGCCCTCGCCAAGGCTGTCATGGACGGGCGCATCGCCACCGAGGCGAGGCTGGACGCGATCCAGACCTCCTTGGAGTTGTGGCGCCCCGCCGTCTCCCACATCCAGAAGCAGGTGGACGACCTGCACGGACAGGTTGGGCGCATCGCGCTCCACCCTGCGCTGGTGGTGCCTTCGGATCAGGTCCCGGAGAGCGACATGGTGGTGCGGCCGGCGTCGTCTACAAGCCACGACGGCACCGAACACTACGGGCCGAGAGGCCACGGCGAGATCCACGACACCGGGGAAAATTTACAAATATGAATTTTGACTTTATTTGCAAAATCTCTCTGGAAATTTGTAAAATGGCCATAACTTTTGCATACGAACTCGGATGAAAAAGTTTTTTATATGAAAAATCATCTACTCGAAAAGTTGCAACTCGCGGCCCTCGCCAAGGCCGTCATGGACGGGCGCATCGCCACCGAGGCAAGGCTGGACGCGATCCAGACCTCCTTGGAGTTGTGGCGCCCGCCGTCTCCCACATCCAGAAGCAGGTGGACGACCTGCACGGACAGGTTGGGCGCATCGCACTCCACCCTGCGCTGGTGGCGCCTTCGGATCCGGTCCCGGAGAGCGACACGGTGGTGCGGCCGGCGTCGTCTACAAGCCACGACCGCTCCGAACACCACGGGCCGAGAGGCCACGGCGAGATCGATGACACCGGGGAAAATTTATAAATATGAATTTTGACTTTATTTGCAAAATCTCTCTGGAAATTTGTAAAATGGCCATAACTTTTGCATACGAACTCGGATGAAAAAGTTTTTTATATGAACAATCATCTACTCGAAAAGTTGCAACTCGCGGCCCTCGCCAAGGCTGTCATGGACGGGCGCATCGCCACCGAGGCGAGGCTGGACGCGATCCAGACCTCCTTGGAGTTGTGGCGCCCCGCCGTCTCCCACATCCAGAAGCAGGTGGACGACCTGCACGGACAGGTTGGGCGCATCGCGCTCCACCCTGCGCTGGTGGTGCCTTCGGATCAGGTCCCGGAGAGCGACATGGTGGTGCGGCCGGCGTCGTCTACAAGCCACGACGGCACCGAACACTACGGGCCGAGAGGCCACGGCGAGATCCACGACACCGGGGAAAATTTACAAATATGAATTTCGACTTTATTTGCAAAATCTCTCTGGCAATTTGTAAAATGGCCATAACTTTTGCATACGAACTCGGATGAAAAAGTTTTTTATATGAAAAATCATCTACTCGAAAAAGTTGCACCTTGCGGCCCTCGCCAAGGCCGTCATGGACTGTGGCATGCCACTGAGGCGAGGCTGGACGCGATCCAGACCTCCTTGGAGTTGTGGCGCCCCGCCGTCTCCCACATCCAGAAGCAGGTGGACGACCTGCATGGACAGGTTGGGCGCATCATGCTCTACCCTGCGCTTTTGGCGCCTTCGGATCCGGTCCCGGAGAGCGACACGGTGGTGCGGCCGGCGTCGTCTACCAGCCACGACGGCTCTGAACACCACGGGCCGAGAGGCCACGGCGAGATCGACGACACCGGGGAAAATTTACAAATATGAATTTCGACTTTATTTGCAAAATCTCTCTGGAAATTTGTAAAATGGCCATAACTTTTGCATACGAACTCGGATGAAAAAGTTTTTTATATGAAAAATCATCTACTCGAAAAGTTGCAACTCGCGGCCCTCGCCAAGGCCGTCATGGACGGGCGCATCGCCACCGAGGCAAGGCTGGACGCGATCCAGACCTCCTTGGAGTTGTGGCGCCCGCCGTCTCCCACATCCAGAAGCAGGTGGACGACCTGCACGGACAGGTTGGGCGCATCGCACTCCACCCTGCGCTGGTGGCGCCTTCGGATCCGGTCCCGGAGAGCGACACGGTGGTGCGGCCGGCGTCGTCTACAAGCCACGACCGCTCTGAACACCACGGGCCGAGAGGCCACGGCGAGATCGATGACACCGGGGAAAATTTATAAATATGAATTTTGACTTTATTTGCAAAATCTCTCTGGAAATTTGTAAAATGGCCATAACTTTTGCATACGAACTCGGATGAAAAAGTTTTTTATATGAACAATCATCTACTCGAAAAGTTGCAACTCGCGGCCCTCGCCAAGGCTGTCATGGACGGGCGCATCGCCACCGAGGCGAGGCTGGACGCGATCCAGACCTCCTTGGAGTTGTGGCGCCCCGCCGTCTCCCACATCCAGAAGCAGGTGGAGGACCTGCACGGACAGGTTGGGCGCATCGCGCTCCACCCTGCGCTGGTGGCGCCTTCGGATCCGGTCCCGGAGAGCGACACGGTGGTGCGGCCGGCATCGTCTACAAGCCACGACGGCTCCGAACACCACGGGCCGAGAGGCCACGGCGAGATCGACGACACCGGGGAAAATTTACAAATATGAATTTTGACTTTATTTGCAAAATCTCTCTGGAAATTTGTAAAATGGCCATAACTTTTGCATACGAACTCGGATGAAAAAAGTTTTTTATATGAAAAATCATCTACTCGAAAAGTTGCAACTCGCGGCCCTCGCCAAGGCCGTCATGGACGGGCGCATCGCCACCGAGGCAAGGCTGGACGCGATCCAGACCTCCTTGGAGTTGTGGCGCCCGCCGTCTCCCACATCCAGAAGCAGGTGGACGACCTGCACGGACAGGTTGGGCGCATCGCACTCCACCCTGCGCTGGTGGCGCCCTCGGATCCGGTCCCGGAGAGCGACACGGTGGTGCGGCCGGCGTCGTCTACAAGCCACGACCGCTCCGAACACCACGGGCCGAGAGGCCACGGCGAGATCGATGACACCGGGGAAAATTTATAAATATGAATTTTGACTTTATTTGCAAAATCTCTCTGGAAATTTGTAAAATGGCCATAACTTTTGCATACGAACTCGGATGAAAAAGTTTTTTATATGAACAATCATCTACTCAAAAAGTTGCAACTCGCGGCCCTCGCCAAGGCTGTCATGGACGGGCGCATCGCCACCGAGGCGAGGCTGGACGCGATCCAGACCTCCTTGGAGTTGTGGCGCCCCGCCGTCTCCCACATCCAGAAGCAGGTGGACGACCTGCACGGACAGGTTGGGCGCATCGCGCTCCACCCTGCGCTGGTGGTGCCTTCGGATCAGGTCCCGGAGAGCGACATGGTGGTGCGGCCGGCGTCGTCTACAAGCCACGACGGCACCGAACACTACGGGCCGAGAGGCCACGGCGAGATCCACGACACCGGGGAAAATTTACAAATATGAATTTTGACTTTATTTGCAAAATCTCTCTGGAAATTTGTAAAATGGCCATAACTTTTGCATACGAACTCGGATGAAAAAGTTTTTTATATGAAAAATCATCTACTCGAAAAGTTGCAACTCGCGGCCCTCGCCAAGGCCGTCATGGACGGGCGCATCGCCACCGAGGCAAGGCTGGACGCGATCCAGACCTCCTTGGAGTTGTGGCGCCCGCCGTCTCCCACATCCAGAAGCAGGTGGACGACCTGCACGGACAGGTTGGGCGCATCGCACTCCACCCTGCGCTGGTGGCGCCTTCGGATCCGGTCCCGGAGAGCGACACGGTGGTGCGGCCGGCGTCGTCTACAAGCCACGACCGCTCCGAACACCACGGGCCGAGAGGCCACGGCGAGATCGATGACACCGGGGAAAATTTATAAATATGAATTTTGACTTTATTTGCAAAATCTCTCTGGAAATTTGTAAAATGGCCATAACTTTTGCATACGAACTCGGATGAAAAAGTTTTTTATATGAACAATCATCTACTCGAAAAGTTGCAACTCGCGGCCCTCGCCAAGGCTGTCATGGACGGGCGCATCGCCACCGAGGCGAGGCTGGACGCGATCCAGACCTCCTTGGAGTTGTGGCGCCCCGCCGTCTCCCACATCCAGAAGCAGGTGGACGACCTGCACGGACAGGTTGGGCGCATCGCGCTCCACCCTGCGCTGGTGGTGCCTTCGGATCAGGTCCCGGAGAGCGACATGGTGGTGCGGCCGGCGTCGTCTACAAGCCACGACGGCACCGAACACTACGGGCCGAGAGGCCACGGCGAGATCCACGACACCGGGGAAAATTTACAAATATGAATTTCGACTTTATTTGCAAAATCTCTCTGGCAATTTGTAAAATGGCCATAACTTTTGCATACGAACTCGGATGAAAAAGTTTTTTATATGAAAAATCATCTACTCGAAAAAGTTGCACCTTGCGGCCCTCGCCAAGGCCGTCATGGACTGTGGCATCCCACTGAGGCGAGGCTGGACGCGATCCAGACCTCCTTGGAGTTGTGGCGCCCCGCCGTCTCCCACATCCAGAAGCAGGTGGACGACCTGCATGGACAGGTTGGGCGCATCATGCTCTACCCTGCGCTGTTGGCGCCTTCGGATCCGGTCCCGGAGAGCGACACGGTGGTGCGGCCGGCGTCGTCTACCAGCCACGACGGCTCTGAACACCACGGGCCGAGAGGCCACGGCGAGATCGACGACACCGGGGAAAATTTACAAATATGAATTTCGACTTTATTTGCAAAATCTCTCTGGAAATTTGTAAAATGGCCATAACTTTTGCATACGAACTCGGATGAAAAAGTTTTTTATATGAAAAATCATCTACTCAAAAAGTTGCAACTCGCGGCCCTCGCCAACGCCATCATGGACGGGCGCATCGCCATCGAGGCGAGGCTGGACGCGATCCAGACCTCCTTGGAGTTATGGCGCCCCGCCGTCTCCCACATCCAGAAGCAGGTGGACGACCTGCACGGACAGGTTGGGCGCATCGCGCTCCACCCTGCGCTGGTGGCGCCTTCGGATCCGGTCCCGGAGAGCGACACGGTGGTGCGGCCGGCGTCGTCTACAAGCCACGACGGCTCCGAACACCACGGGCCGAGAGGCCACGGCGAGATCGTCGACACCGGGGAAAATTTACAAATATGAATTTCGACTTTATTTGCAAAATCTCTCTGGAAATTTGTAAAATGGCCATAACTTTTGCATACGAACTCGGATGAAAAAGTTTTTTATATGAAAAATCATCTACTCGAAAAGTTGCAACTCGCGGCCCTCGCCAAGGCCATCATGGACGGGCGCATCGCCACTGAGGCGAGGCTGGACGCGATCCAGACCTCCTTGGAGTTGTGGCGCCCCGCCGTCTCCCACATCCAGAAGCAGGTGGAGGACCTGCATGGACAGGTTGGGCGCATCGCGCTCCACCCTGCGCTGGTGGCGCCTTCGGATCCGGTCCCGGAGAGCGACACGGTGGTGCGGCCGGCATCGTCTACAAGCCACGACGGCTCCGAACACCACGGGCCCAGAGGCCATGGCGAGATCGACGACACCGGGGAAAATTTACAAATATGAATTTTGACTTTATTTGCAAAATCTCTCTGGAAATTTGTAAAATGGCCATAACTTTTGCATACGAACTCGGATGAAAAAGTTTTTTATATGAAAAATCATCTACTCAAAAAGTTGCAACTCGCGGCCCTCGCCAAGGCCGTCATGGACGGGCGCATCGCCACCGAGGCAAGGCTGGACGCGATCCAGACCTCCTTGGAGTTGTGGCGCCCGCCGTCTCCCACATCCAGGAGCAGGTGGACGACCTGCACGGACAGGTTGGGCGCATCGCATTCCACCCTGCGCTGGTGGCGCCTTCGGATCCGGTCCCGGAGAGCGACACGGTGGTGCGGCCGGCGTCGTCTACAAGCCACGACCGCTCCGAACACCACGGGCCGAGAGGCCATGGCGAGATCGATGACACCGGGGAAAATTGATAAATATGAATTTTGACTTTATTTGCAAAATCTCTCTGGAAATTTGTAAAATGGCCATAACTTTTGCATACGAACTCGGATGAAAAAGTTTTTTATATGAACAATCATCTACTCGAAAAGTTGCAACTCGCGGCCCTCGCCAAGGCTGTCATGGACGGGCGCATCGCCACCGAGGCGAGGCTCGACGCGATCCAGACCTCCTTGGAGTTGTGGCGTCCCGCCGTCTCCCACATCCAGAAGCAGGTGGACGACCTGCACGGACAGGTTGGGCGCATCGCGCTCCACCCTGCGCTGGTGGTGCCTTCGGATCCGGTCCCGGAGAGCGACATGGTGGTGCGGCCGGCGTCATCTACAAGCCACGACGGCACCGAACACTACGGGCCGAGAGGCCACGGCAAGATCCACGACACCGGGGAAAATTTACAAATATGAATTTCGACTTTATTTGCAAAATCTCTCTGGAAATTTGTAAAATGGCCATAACTTTTGCATACGAACTCGGATGAAAAAGTTTTTTACATGAAAAATCATCTACTCGAAAAAGTTGCACCTTGCGGCCCTCGCCAAGGCCGTCATGGACTGTGGCATGCCACTGAGGCGAGGCTGGACGCGATCCAGACCTCCTTGGAGTTGTGCGCCCCGCCGTCTCCCACATCCAGAAGCAGGTGGACGACCTGCATGGACAGGTTGGGCGCATCATGCTCTACCCTGCGCTGGTGGCGCCTTCGGATCCGGTCCCGGAGAGCGACACGGTGGTGCGGCCGGCGTCGTCTACCAGCCACGACGGCTCTGAACACCACGGGCCAAGAGGCCACGGCGAGATCGACGACACCGGGGAAAATTTACAAATATGAATTTCAACTTTATTTGCAAAATCTCTCTGGAAATTTGTAAAATGGCCATAACTTTTGCATACGAACTCGGATGAAGAAGTTTTTTATATGAAAAATCATCTACTCAAAAAGTTGCAACTCGCGGCCCTCGCCAACGCCATCATGGACGGGCGCATCGCCACCGAGGCGAGGCTGGACGCGATCCAGACCTCCTTGGAGTTGTGGCGCCCCGCCGTCTCCCACATCCAGAAGCAGGTGGACGACCTGCACGGACAGGTTGGGCGCATCGCGCTCCACCCTGCGCTGGTGGCGCCTTCGGATCCGGTCCCGGAGAGCGACACGGTGGTGCGACCGGCGTCGTCTACAAGCCACGACGGCTCCGGACACCACGGGCCGAGAGGCCACGGCGAGATCGTCGACACCGGGGAAAATTTACAAATATGAATTTCGACTTTATTTGCAAAATCTCTCTGGAAATTTGTAAAATGGCCATAACTTTTGCATACGAACTCGGATGAAAAAGTTTTTTATATGAAAAATCATCTACTCGAAAAGTTGCAACTCGCGGCCCTCGCCAAGGCCATCATGGACGGGCGCATCGCCACCGAGGCGAGGCTGGACGCGATCCAGACCTCCTTGGAGTTGTGGCGCCCCGCCGTCTCCCACATCCAGAAGCAGGTGGAGGACCTGCACGGACAGGTTGGGCGCATCGCGCTCCACCCTGCGCTGGTGGCGCCTTCGGATCCGGTCCCGGAGAGCGACACGGTGGTGCGGCCGGCATCGTCTACAAGCCACGACGGCTCCGAACACCACGGGCCCAGAGGCCATGGCGAGATCGACGACACCGGGGAAAATTTACAAATATGAATTTTGACTTTATTTGCAAAATCTCTCTGGAAATTTGTAAAATGGCCATAACTTTTGCATACGAACTCGGATGAAAAAGTTTTTTATATGAAAAATCATCTACTCAAAAAGTTGCAACTCGCGGCCCTCGCCAAGGCCGTCATGGACGGGCGCATCGCCACCGAGGCAAGGCTGGACGCGATCCAGACCTCCTTGGAGTTGTGGCGCCCGCCGTCTCCCACATCCAGAAGCAGGTGGACGACCTGCACGGACAGGTTGGGCGCATCGCATTCCACCCTGCGCTGGTGGCGCCTTCGGATCCGGTCCCGGAGAGCGACACGGTGGTGCGGCCGGCGTCATCTACAAGCCACGACCGCTCCGAACACCACGGGCCGAGAGGCCATGGCGAGATCGATGACACCGGGGAAAATTTATAAATATGAATTTTGACTTTATTTGCAAAATCTCTCTGGAAATTTGTAAAATGGCCATAACTTTTGCATACGAACTCGGATGAAAAAGTTTTTTATATGAACAATCATCTACTCGAAAAGTTGCAACTCGCGGCCCTCGCCAAGGCTGTCATGGACGGGCGCATCGCCACCGAGGCGAGGCTCGACGCGATCCAGACCTCCTTGGAGTTGTGGCGTCCCGCCGTCTCCCACATCCAGAAGCAGGTGGACGACCTGCACGGACAGGTTGGGCGCATCGCGCTCCACCCTGCGCTGGTGGTGCCTTCGGATCCGGTCCCGGAGAGCGACATGGTGGTGCGGCCGGCGTCGTCTACAAGCCACGACGACACCGAACACTACGGGCCGAGAGGCCACGGCAAGATCCACGACACCGGGGAAAATTTACAAATATGAATTTCGACTTTATTTGCAAAATCTCTCTGGAAATTTGTAAAATGGCCATAACTTTTGCATACGAACTCGGATGAAAAAGTTTTTACATGAAAAATCATCTACTCGAAAAAGTTGCACCTTTCGGCCCTCGCCAAGGCCGTCATGGACTGTGGCATGCCACTGAGGCGAGGCTGGACGCGATCCAGACCTCCTTGGAGTTGTGGCGCCCCGCCGTCTCCCACATCCAGAAGCAGGTGGACGACCTGCATGGACAGGTTGGGCGCATCATGCTCTACCCTGCGCTGGTGGCGCCTTCGGATCCGGTCCCGGAGAGCGACACGGTGGTGCGGCCGGCGTCGTCTACCAGCCACGACGGCTCTGAACACCACGGGCCGAGAGGCCACGGCGAGATCGACGACACCGGGGAAAATTTACAAATATGAATTTCGACTTTATTTGCAAAATCTCTCTGGAAATTTGTAAAATGGCCATAACTTTTGCATACGAACTCGGATGAAAAAGTTTTTTATATGAAAAATCATCTACTCAAAAAGTTGCAACTCGCGGCCCTCGCCAACGCCATCATGGACGGGCGCATCGCCACCGAGGCGAGGCTGGACGTGATCCAGACCTCCTTGGAGTTGTGGCGCCCCGCCGTCTCCCACATCCAGAAGCAGGTGGACGACCTGCACGGACAGGTTGGGCGCATCGCGCTCCACCCTGCGCTGGTGGTGCCTTCGGATCCGGTCCCGGAGAGCGACACTGTGGTGCGACCGGCGTCGTCTACAAGCCACGACGGCTCCGGACACCACGGGCCGAGAGGCCACGGCGAGATCGTCGACACCGGGGAAAATTTACAAATATGAATTTCGACTTTATTTGCAAAATCTCTCTGGAAATTTGTAAAATGGCCATAACTTTTGCATACGAACTCGGATGAAAGAGTTTTTTATATGAAAAATCATCTACTCGAAAAGTTGCAACTCGCGGCCCTCGCCAAGGCCATCATGGACGGGCGCATCGCCACCGAGGCGAGGCTGGACGCGATCCAGACCTCCTTGGAGTTGTGGCGCCCCGCCGTCTCCCACATCCAGAAGCAGGTGGAGGACCTGCACGGACAGGTTGGGCGCATCGCGCTCCACCCTGCGCTGGTGGCGCCTTCGGATCCGGTCCCGGAGAGCGACACGGTGGTGCGGCCGGCATCATCTACAAGCCACGACGGCTCCGAACACCACGGGCCCAGAGGCCATGGCGAGATCGACGACACCGGGGAAAATTTACAAATATGAATTTTGACTTTATTTGCAAAATCTCTCTGGAAATTTGTAAAATGGCCATAACTTTTGCATACGAACTCGGATGAAAAAGTTTTTTATATGAACAATCATCTACTCGAAAAGTTGCAACTCGCGGCCCTCGCCAAGGCTGTCATGGACGGGCGCATCGCCACCGAGGCGAGGCTGGACGCGATCCAGACCTCCTTGGAGTTGTGGCGCCCCGCCGTCTCCCACATCCAGAAGCAGGTGGACGACCTGCACGGACAGGTTGGGCGCATCGCGCTCCACCCTGCGCTGGTGGTGCCTTCGGATCCGGTCCCGGAGAGCGACATGGTTGTGCGGCCGGCGTCGTCTACAAGCCACGACGGCACCGAACACTACGGGCCGAGAGGCCACGGCAAGATCCACGACACCGGGGAAAATTTACAAATATGAATTTCGACTTTATTTGCAAAATCTCTCTGGAAATTTGTAAAATGGCCATAACTTTTGCATACGAACTCGGATGAAAAAGTTTTTTACATGAAAAATCATCTACTCAAAAAAGTTGCACCTTGCAGCCCTCGCCAAGGCCGTCATGGACTGTGGCATGCCACTGAGGCGAGGCTGGACGCGATCCAGACCTCCTTGGAGTTGTGGCGCCCCGCCGTCTCCCACATCCAGAAGCAGGTGGACGACCTGCATGGACAGGTTGGGCGCATCATGCTCTACCCTGCGCTGGTGGCGCCTTCGGATCCGGTCCCGGAGAGCGACACGGTGGTGCGGCCGGCGTCGTCTACCAGCCACGATGGCTCTGAACACCACGGGCCGAGAGGCCACGGCGAGATCAACGACACCGGGGAAAATTTACAAATATGAATTTCGACTTTATTTGCAAAATCTCTCTGGAAATTTGTAAAATGGCCATAACTTTTGCATACAAACTCGGATGAAAAAGTTTTTTATATGAAAAATCATCTACTCAAAAAGTTGCAACTCGCGGCCCTCACCAACGCCATCATGGACGGGCGCATCGCCACCGAGGCGAGGCTGGACGCGATCCAGACCTCCTTGGAGTTGTGGCGCCCCGCCGTCTCCCACATCCAGAAGCAGGTGGACGACCTGCACGGACAGGTTGGGCGCATCGCGCTCCACCCTGCGCTGGTGGCGCCTTCGGATCCGGTCCCGGAGAGCGACACGGTGGTGCGGCCGGCGTCGTCTACAAGCCACGACGGCTCCGGACACCACGGGCAGAGAGGCCACGGCGAGATCGTCGACACCGGGGAAAATTTACAAATATGAATTTCGACTTTATTTGCAAAATCTCTCTGGAAATTTGTAAAATGGCCATAACTTTTGCATACGAACTCGGATGAAAAAGTTTTTTATATGAAAAATCATCTACTCGAAAAGTTGCAACTCGCGGCCCTCGCCAAGGCCATCATGGATGGGCGCATCGCCACCGAGGCGAGGCTGGACGCGATCCAGACCTCCTTGGAGTTGTGGCGCCCCGCCGTCTCCCACATCCAGAAGCAGGTGGAGGACCTGCACGGACAGGTTGGGCGCATCGCGCTCCACCCTGCGCTGGTGGCGCCTTCGGATCCGGTCCCGGAGAGCGACACGGTGGTGCGGCCGGCATCGTCTACAAGCCACGACGGCTCCGAACACCACGGGCCCAGAGGCCATGGCGAGATCGACGACACCGGGGAAAATTTACAGATATGAATTTTGACTTTATTTGCAAAATCTCTCTGGAAATTTGTAAAATGGCCATAACTTTTGCATACGAACTCGGATGAAAAAGTTTTTTATATGAAAAATCATCTACTCGAAAAGTTGCAACTCGCGGCCCTCGCCAAGGCCGTCATGGACGGGCGCATCGCCACCGAGGCAAGGCTGGACGCGATCCAGACCTCCTTGGAGTTGTGGCGCCCGCCGTCTCCCACATCCAGAAGCAGGTGGACGACCTGCACGGACAGGTTGGGCGCATCGCATTCCACCCTGCGCTGGTGGCGCCTTCGGATCCGGTCCCGGAGAGCGACACGGTGGTGCGGCCGGCGTCGTCTACAAGCCACGACCGCTCCGAACACCACGGGCCGAGAGGCCACGGCGAGATCGATGACACCGGGGAAAATTTATAAATATGAATTTTGACTTTATTTGCAAAATCTCTCTGGAAATTTGTAAAATGGCCATAACTTTTGCATACGAACTCGGATGAAAAAGTTTTTTATATGAACAATCATCTACTCGAAAAGTTGCAACTCGCGGCCCTCGCCAAGGCTGTCATGGACGGGCGCATCGCCACCGAGGCGAGGCTGGACGCGATCCAGACCTCCTTGGAGTTGTGGCGCCCCGCCGTCTCCCACATCCAGAAGCAGGTGGACGACCTGCACGGACAGGTTGGGCGCATCGCGCTCCACCCTGCGCTGGTGGTGCCTTCGGATCCGGTCCCGGAGAGCGACATGGTGGTGCGGCCGGCGTCGTCTACAAGCCACGACGGCACCGAACACTACGGGCCGAGAGGCCACGGCGAGATCGACGACACCGGGGAAAATTTACAAATATGAATTTTGACTTTATTTGCAAAATCTCTCTGGAAATTTGTAAAATGGCCATAACTTTTGCATACGAACTCGGATGAAAAAGTTTTTTATATGAACAATCATCTACTCGAAAAGTTGCAACTCGCGGCCCTCGCCAAGGCTGTCATGGACGGGCGCATCGCCACCGAGGCGAGGCTGGACGCGATCCAGACCTCCTTGGAGTTGTGGCGCCCCGCCGTCTCCCACATCCAGAAGCAGGTGGACGACCTGCACGGACAGGTTGGGCGCATCGCGCTCCACCCTGCGCTGGTGGTGCCTTCGGATCCGGTCCCGGAGAGCGACATGGTTGTGCGGCCGGCGTCGTCTACAAGCCACGACGGCACCGAACACTACGGGCCGAGAGGCCACGGCAAGATCCACGACACCGGGGAAAATTTACAAATATGAATTTCGACTTTATTTGCAAAATCTCTCTGGAAATTTGTAAAATGGCCATAACTTTTGCATACGAACTCGGATGAAAAAGTTTTTTACATGAAAAATCATCTACTCAAAAAAGTTGCACCTTGCAGCCCTCGCCAAGGCCGTCATGGACTGTGGCATGCCACTGAGGCGAGGCTGGACGCGATCCAGACCTCCTTGGAGTTGTGGCGCCCCGCCGTCTCCCACATCCAGAAGCAGGTGGACGACCTGCATGGACAGGTTGGGCGCATCATGCTCTACCCTGCGCTGGTGGCGCCTTCGGATCCGGTCCCGGAGAGCGACACGGTGGTGCGGCCGGCGTCGTCTACCAGCCACGATGGCTCTGAACACCACGGGCCGAGAGGCCACGGCGAGATCGACGACACCGGGGAAAATTTACAAATATGAATTTCGACTTTATTTGCAAAATCTCTCTGGAAATTTGTAAAATGGCCATAACTTTTGCATACGAACTCGGATGAAAAAGTTTTTTATATGAAAAATCATCTACTCAAAAAGTTGCAACTCGCGGCCCTCACCAACGCCATCATGGACGGGCGCATCGCCACCGAGGCGAGGCTGGACGCGATCCAGACCTCCTTGGAGTTGTGGCGCCCCGCCGTCTCCCACATCCAGAAGCAGGTGGACGACCTGCACGGACAGGTTGGGCGCATCGCGCTCCACCCTGCGCTGGTGGCGCCTTCGGATCCGGTCCCGGAGAGCGACACGGTGGTGCGGCCGGCGTCGTCTACAAGCCACGACGGCTCCGGACACCACGGGCAGAGAGGCCACGGCGAGATCGTCGACACCGGGGAAAATTTACAAATATGAATTTCGACTTTATTTGCAAAATCTCTCTGGAAATTTGTAAAATGGCCATAACTTTTGCATACGAACTCGGATGAAAAAGTTTTTTATATGAAAAATCATCTACTCAAAAAGTTGCAACTCGCGGCCCTCACCAACGCCATCATGGACGGGCGCATCGCCACCGAGGCGAGGCTGGACGCGATCCAGACCTCCTTGGAGTTGTGGCGCCCCGCCGTCTCCCACATCCAGAAGCAGGTGGACGACCTGCACGGACAGGTTGGGCGCATCGCGCTCCACCCTGCGCTGGTGGCGCCTTCGGATCCGGTCCCGGAGAGCGACACGGTGGTGCGGCCGGCGTCGTCTACAAGCCACGACGGCTCCGGACACCACGGGCAGAGAGGCCACGGCGAGATCGTCGACACCGGGGAAAATTTACAAATATGAATTTCGACTTTATTTGCAAAATCTCTCTGGAAATTTGTAAAATGGCCATAACTTTTGCATACGAACTCGGATGAAAAAGTTTTTTATATGAAAAATCATCTACTCGAAAAGTTGCAACTCGCGGCCCTCGCCAAGGCCATCATGGATGGGCGCATCGCCACCGAGGCGAGGCTGGACGCGATCCAGACCTCCTTGGAGTTGTGGCGCCCCGCCGTCTCCCACATCCAGAAGCAGGTGGAGGACCTGCACGGACAGGTTGGGCGCATCGCGCTCCACCCTGCGCTGGTGGCGCCTTCGGATCCGGTCCCGGAGAGCGACACGGTGGTGCGGCCGGCATCGTCTACAAGCCACGACGGCTCCGAACACCACGGGCCCAGAGGCCATGGCGAGATCGACGACACCGGGGAAAATTTACAAATATGAATTTTGACTTTATTTGCAAAATCTCTCTGGAAATTTGTAAAATGGCCATAACTTTTGCATACGAACTCGGATGAAAAAGTTTTTTATATGAAAAATCATCTACTCGAAAAGTTGCAACTCGCGGCCCTCGCCAAGGCCGTCATGGACGGGCGCATCGCCACCGAGGCAAGGCTGGACGCGATCCAGACCTCCTTGGAGTTGTGGCGCCCGCCGTCTCCCACATCCAGAAGCAGGTGGACGACCTGCACGGACAGGTTGGGCGCATCGCATTCCACCCTGCGCTGGTGGCGCCTTCGGATCCGGTCCCGGAGAGCGACACGGTGGTGCGGCCGGCGTCGTCTACAAGCCACGACCGCTCCGAACACCACGGGC
Organism: Triticum timopheevii; assembly: GCA_963921465.1. Lineage (NCBI taxonomy): Eukaryota > Viridiplantae > Streptophyta > Magnoliopsida > Poales > Poaceae > Triticum > Triticum timopheevii. Next base: position 615,759,116 of record OY997270.1, read on the forward strand.
CGAGAGGCCACGGCGAGATCGATGACACCGGGGAAAATTTATAAATATGAATTTTGACTTTATTTGCAAAATCTCTCTGGAAATTTGTAAAATGGCCATAACTTTTGCATACGAACTCGGATGAAAAAGTTTTTTATATGAACAATCATCTACTCGAAAAGTTGCAACTCGCGGCCCTCGCCAAGGCTGTCATGGACGGGCGCATCGCCACCGAGGCGAGGCTGGACGCGATCCAGACCTCCTTGGAGTTGTGGCGCCCCGCCGTCTCCCACATCCAGAAGCAGGTGGACGACCTGCACGGACAGGTTGGGCGCATCGCGCTCCACCCTGCGCTGGTGGTGCCTTCGGATCCGGTCCCGGAGAGCGACATGGTGGTGCGGCCGGCGTCGTCTACAAGCCACGACGGCACCGAACACTACGGGCCGAGAGGCCACGGCGAGATCGACGACACCGGGGAAAATTTACAAATATGAATTTTGACTTTATTTGCAAAATCTCTCTGGAAATTTGTAAAATGGCCATAACTTTTGCATACGAACTCGGATGAAAAAGTTTTTTATATGAACAATCATCTACTCGAAAAGTTGCAACTCGCGGCCCTCGCCAAGGCTGTCATGGACGGGCGCATCGCCACTGAGGCGAGGCTGGACGCGATCCACACCTCCTTGGAGTTGTGGCGCCCCGCCGTCTCCCACATCCAGAAGCAGGTGGACGACCTGCACGGACAGGTTGGGCGCATCGCGCTCCACCCTGCGCTGGTGGTGCCTTCGGATCCGGTCCCGGAGAGCGACATGGTTGTGCGGCCGGCGTCGTCTACAAGCCACGACGGCACCGAACACTACGGGCCGAGAGGCCACGGCAAGATCCACGACACCGGGGAAAATTTACAAATATGAATTTCGACTTTATTTGCAAAATCTCTCTGGAAATTTGTAAAATGGCCATAACTTTTGCATACGAACTCGGATGAAAAAGTTTTTTACATGAAAAATCATCTACTCAAAAAAGTTGCACCTTGCAGCCCTCGCCAAGGCCGTCATGGACTGTGGCATGCCACTGAGGCGAGGCTGGACGCGATCCAGACCTCCTTGGAGTTGTGGCGCCCCGCCGTCTCCCACATCCAGAAGCAGGTGGACGACCTGCATGGACAGGTTGGGCGCACCATGCTCTACCCTGCGCTGGTGGCGCCTTCGGATCCGGTCCCGGAGAGCGACACGGTGGTGCGGCCGGCGTCGTCTACCAGCCACGATGGCTCTGAACACCACGGGCCGAGAGGCCACGGCGAGATCGACGACACCGGGGAAAATTTACAAATATGAATTTCGACTTTATTTGCAAAATCTCTCTGGAAATTTGTAAAATGGCCATAACTTTTGCATACGAACTCGGATGAAAAAGTTTTTTATATGAAAAATCATCTACTCAAAAAGTTGCAACTCGCGGCCCTCACCAACGCCATCATGGACGGGCGCATCGCCACCGAGGCGAGGCTGGACGCGATCCAGACCTCCTTGGAGTTGTGGCGCCCCGCCGTCTCCCACATCCAGAAGCAGGTGGACGACCTGCACGGACAGGTTGGGCGCATCGCGCTCCACCCTGCGCTGGTGGCGCCTTCGGATCCGGTCCCGGAGAGCGACACGGTGGTGCGGCCGGCGTCGTCTACAAGCCACGACGGCTCCGGACACCACGGGCAGAGAGGCCACGGCGAGATCGTCGACACCGGGGAAAATTAACAAATATGAATTTCGACTTTATTTGCAAAATCTCTCTGGAAATTTGTAAAATGGCCATAACTTTTGCATACGAACTCGGATGAAAAAGTTTTTTATATGAAAAATCATCTACTCGAAAAGTTGCAACTCGCGGCCCTCGCCAAGGCCATCATGGATGGGCGCATCGCCACCGAGGCGAGGCTGGACGCGATCCAGACCTCCTTGGAGTTGTGGCGCCCCGCCGTCTCCCACATCCAGAAGCAGGTGGAGGACCTGCACGGACAGGTTGGGCGCATCGCGCTCCACCCTGCGCTGGTGGCGCCTTCGGATCCGGTCCCGGAGAGCGACACAGTGGTGCGGCCGGCATCGTCTACAAGCCACGACGGCTCCGAACACCACGGGCCCAGAGGCCATGGCGAGATCGACGACACCGGGGAAAATTTACAAATATGAATTTTGACTTTATTTGCAAAATCTCTCTGGAAATTTGTAAAATGGCCATAACTTTTGCATACGAACTCGGATGAAAAAGTTTTTTACATGAAAAATCATCTACTCAAAAAAGTTGCACCTTGCAGCCCTCGCCAAGGCCGTCATGGACTGTGGCATGCCACTGAGGCGAGGCTGGACGCGATCCAAACCTCCTTGGAGTTGTGGCGCCCCGCCGTCTCCCACATCCAGAAGCAGGTGGACGACCTGCATGGACAGGTTGGGCGCATCATGCTCTACCCTGCGCTGGTGGCGCCTTCGGATCCGGTCCCGGAGAGCGACACGGTGGTGCGGCCGGCGTCGTCTACCAGCCACGATGGCTCTGAACACCACGGGCCGAGAGGCCACGGCGAGATCGTCGACACCGGGGAAAATTTACAAATATGAATTTCGACTTTATTTGCAAAATCTCTCTGGAAATTTGTAAAATGGCCATAACTTTTGCATACGAACTCGGATGAAAAAGTTTTTTATATGAAAAATCATCTACTCGAAAAGTTGCAACTCGCGGCCCTCGCCAAGGCCATCATGGATGGGCGCATCGCCACCGAGGCGAGGCTGGACGCGATCCAGACCTCCTTGGAGTTGTGGCGCCCCGCCGTCTCCCACATCCAGAAGCAGGTGGAGGACCTGCACGGACAGGTTGGGCGCATCGCGCTCCACCCTGCGCTGGTGGCGCCTTCGGATCCGGTCCCGGAGAGCGACACAGTGGTGCGGCCGGCATCGTCTACAAGCCACGACGGCTCCGAACACCACGGGCCCAGAGGCCATGGCGAGATCGACGACACCGGGGAAAATTTACAAATATGAATTTTGACTTTATTTGCAAAATCTCTCTGGAAATTTGTAAAATGGCCATAACTTTTGCATACGAACTCGGATGAAAAAGTTTTTTATATGAAAAATCATCTACTCGAAAAGTTGCAACTCGCAGCCCTCGCCAAGGCCGTCATGGACGGGCGCATCGCCACCGAGGCAAGGCTGGACGCGATCCAGACCTCCTTGGAGTTGTGGCGCCCGCCGTCTCCCACATCCAGAAGCAGGTGGACGACCTGCACGGACAGGTTGGGCGCATCGCATTCCACCCTGCGCTGGTGGCGCCTTCGGATCCGGTCCCGGAGAGCGACACGGTGGTGCGGCCGGCGTCGTCTACAAGCCACGACCGCTCCGAACACCACGGGCCGAGAGGCCACGGCGAGATCGATGACACCGGGGAAAATTTATAAATATGAATTTTGACTTTATTTGCAAAATCTCTCTGGAAATTTGTAAAATGGCCATAACTTTTGCATACGAACTCGGATGAAAAAGTTTTTTATATGAACAATCATCTACTCGAAAAGTTGCAACTCGCGGCCCTCGCCAAGGCTGTCATGGACGGGCGCATCGCCACCGAGGCGAGGCTGGACGCGATCCAGACCTCCTTGGAGTTGTGGCGCCCCGCCGTCTCCCACATCCAGAAGCAGGTGGACGACCTGCACGGACAGGTTGGGCGCATCGCGCTCCACCCTGCGCTGGTGGTGCCTTCGGATCCGGTCCCGGAGAGCGACATGGTGGTGCGGCCGGCGTCGTCTACAAGCCACGACGGCACCGAACACTACGGGCCGAGAGGCCACGGCGAGATCGACGACACCGGGGAAAATTTACAAATATGAATTTTGACTTTATTTGCAAAATCTCTCTGGAAATTTGTAAAATGGCCATAACTTTTGCATACGAACTCGGATGAAAAAGTTTTTTATATGAACAATCATCTACTCGAAAAGTTGCAACTCGCGGCCCTCGCCAAGGCTGTCATGGACGGGTGCATCGCCACCGAGGCGAGGCTGGACGCGATCCAGACCTCCTTGGAGTTGTGGCGCCCCGCCGTCTCCCACATCCAGAAGCAGGTGGACGACCTGCACGGACAGGTTGGGCGCATCGCGCTCCACCCTGCGCTGGTGGTGCCTTCGGATCCGGTCCCGGAGAGCGACATGGTTGTGCGGCCGGCGTCGTCTACAAGCCACGACGGCACCGAACACTACGGGCCGAGAGGCCACGGCAAGATCCACGACACCGGGGAAAATTTACAAATATGAATTTCGACTTTATTTGCAAAATCTCTCTGGAAATTTGTAAAATGGCCATAACTTTTGCATACGAACTCGGATGAAAAAGTTTTTTACATGAAAAATCATCTACTCAAAAAAGTTGCACCTTGCAGCCCTCGCCAAGGCCGTCATGGACTGTGGCATGCCACTGAGGCGAGGCTGGACGCGATCCAGACCTCCTTGGAGTTGTGGCGCCCCGCCGTCTCCCACATCCAGAAGCAGGTGGACGACCTGCATGGACAGGTTGGGCGCATCATGCTCTACCCTGCGCTGGTGGCGCCTTCGGATCCGGTCCCGGAGAGCGACACGGTGGTGCGGCCGGCGTCGTCTACCAGCCACGATGGCTCTGAACACCACGGGCCGAGAGGCCACGGCGAGATCGACGACACCGGGGAAAATTTACAAATATGAATTTCGACTTTATTTGCAAAATCTCTCTGGAAATTTGTAAAATGGCCATAACTTTTGCATACGAACTCGGATGAAAAAGTTTTTTATATGAAAAATCATCTACTCAAAAAGTTGCAACTCGCGGCCCTCACCAACGCCATCATGGACGGGCGCATCGCCACCGAGGCGAGGCTGGACGCGATCCAGACCTCCTTGGAGTTGTGGCGCCCCGCCGTCTCCCACATCCAGAAGCAGGTGGACGACCTGCACGGACAGGTTGGGCGCATCGCGCTCCACCCTGCGCTGGTGGCGCCTTCGGATCCGGTCCCGGAGAGCGACACGGTGGTGCGGCCGGCGTCGTCTACAAGCCACGACGGCTCCGGACACCACGGGCAGAGAGGCCACGGCGAGATCGTCGACACCGGGGAAAATTTACAAATATGAATTTCGACTTTATTTGCAAAATCTCTCTGGAAATTTGTAAAATGGCCATAACTTTTGCATACGAACTCGGATGAAAAAGTTTTTTATATGAAAAATCATCTACTCGAAAAGTTGCAACTCGCGGCCCTCGCCAAGGCCATCATGGACGGGCGCATCGCCACCGAGGCGAGGCTGGACGCGATCCAAACCTCCTTGGAGTTGTGGCGCCCCGCCGTCTCCCACATCCAGAAGCAGGTGGACGACCTGCACGGACAGGTTGGGCGCATCGCGCTCCACCCTGCGCTGGTGGCGCCTTCGGATCCGGTCCCGGAGAGCGACACGGTGGTGCGGCCGGCATCGTCTACAAGCCACGACGGCTCCGAACACCACGGGCCCAGAGGCCATGGCGAGATCGACGACACCGGGGAAAATTTACAAATATGAATTTTGACTTTATTTGCAAAATCTCTCTGGAAATTTGTAAAATGGCCATAACTTTTGCATACGAACTCGGATGAAAAAGTTTTTTATATGAACAATCATCTACTCGAAAAGTTGCAACTCGCGGCCCTCGCCAAGGCTGTCATGGACGGGCGCATCGCCACCGAGGCGAGGCTGGACGCGATCCAGACCTCCTTGGAGTTGTGGCGCCCCGCCGTCTCCCACATCCAGAAGCAGGTGGACGACCTGCACGGACAGGTTGGGCGCATCGCGCTCCACCCTGCGCTGGTGGCGCCTTCGGATCCGGTCCCGGAGAGCGGCACGGTGGTGCGGCCGGCGTCGTCTACAAGCCACGACGGCTCCGGACACCACGGGCAGAGAGGCCACGGCGAGATCGTCGACACCGGGGAAAATTTACAAATATGAATTTCGACTTTATTTGCAAAATCTCTCTGGAAATTTGTAAAATGGCCATAACTTTTGCATACGAACTCGGATGAAAAAGTTTTTTATATGAAAAATCATCTACTCGAAAAGTTGCAACTCGCGGCCCTCGCCAAGGCCATCATGGACGGGCGCATCGCCACCGAGGCGAGGCTGGACGCGATCCAGACCTCCTTGGAGTTGTGGCGCCCCGCCGTCTCCCACATCCAGAAGCAGGTGGACGACCTGCACGGACAGGTTGGGCGCATCGCGCTCCACCCTGCGCTGGTGGTGCCTTCGGATCCGGTCCCGGAGAGCGACATGGTGGTGCGGCCGGCGTCGTCTACAAGCCACAACGGCACCGAACACTACGGGCCGAGAGGCCACGGCAAGATCCACGACACCGGGGAAAATTTACAAATATGAATTTCGACTTTATTTGCAAAATCTCTCTGGAAATTTGTAAAATGGCCATAACTTTTGCATACGAACTCGGATGAAAAAGTTTTTTACATGAAAAATCATCTACTCAAAAAAGTTGCACCTTGCGGCCCTCGCCAAGGCCGTCATGGACTGTGGCATGCCACTGAGGCGAGGCTGGACGCGATCCAGACCTCCTTGGAGTTGTGGCGCCCCGCCGTCTCCCACATCCAGAAGCAGGTGGACGACCTGCATGGACAGGTTGGGCGCATCATGATCTACCCTGCGCTGGTGGCGCCTTCGGATCCGGTCCCGGAGAGCGACATGGTGGTGCGGCCGGCGTCGTCTACCAGCCACGATGGCTCTGAACACCACGGGCCGAGAGGCCACGGCGAGATCGACGACACCGGGGAAAATTTACAAATATGAATTTCGACTTTATTTGCAAAATCTCTCTGGAAATTTGTAAAATGGCCATAACTTTTGCATACGAACTCGGATGAAAAAGTTTTTTATATGAAAAATCATCTACTCAAAAAGTTGCAACTCGCGGCCCTCGCCAACGCCATCATGGACGGGCGCATCGCCACCGAGGCGAGGCTGGACGCGATCCAGACATCCTTGGAGTTGTGGCGCCCCGCCGTCTCCCACATCCAGAAGCAGGTGGACGACCTGCACGGACAGGTTGGGCGCATCGCGCTCCACCCTGCGCTGGTGGCGCCTTCGGATCCGGTCCCGGAGAGCGACACGGTGGTGCGGCCGGCGTCGTCTACAAGCCACGACGGCTCCGGACACCACGGGCAAAGAGGCCACGGCGAGATCGTCGACACCGGGGAAAATTTACAAATATGAATTTCGACTTTATTTGCAAAATCTCTCTGGAAATTTGTAAAATGGCCATAACTTTTGCATACGAACTCGGATGAAAAAGTTTTTTATATGAAAAATCATCTACTCGAAAAGTTGCAACTCGCGGCCCTCGCCAAGGCCATCATGGACGGGCGCATCGCCACCGAGGCGAGGCTGGACGCGATCCAGACCTCCTTGGAGTTGTGGCGCCCCGCCGTCTCCCACATCCAGAAGCAGGTGGACGACCTGCACGGACAGGTTGGGCGCATCGCGCTCCACCCTGCGCTGGTGGCGCCTTCGGATCCGGTCCCGGAGAGCGACACGGTGGTGCGGCCGGCATCGTCTACAAGCCACGACGGCTCCGAACACCACGGGCCCAGAGGCCATGGCGAGATCGACGACACCGGGGAAAATTTACAAATATGAATTTTGACTTTATTTGCAAAATCTCTCTGGAAATTTGTAAAATGGCCATAACTTTTGCATACGAACTCGGATGAAAAAGTTTTTTATATGAACAATCATCTACTCGAAAAGTTGCAACTCGCGGCCCTCGCCAAGGCTGTCATGGACGGGCGCATCGCCACCGAGGCGAGGCTGGACGCGATCCAGACCTCCTTGGAGTTGTGGCGCCCCGCCGTCTCCCACATCCAGAAGCAGGTGGACGACCTGCACGGACAGGTTGGGCGCATCGCGCTCCACCCTGCGCTGGTGGTGCCTTCGGATCCGGTCCCGGAGAGCGACATGGTGGTGCGGCCGGCGTCGTCTACAAGCCACGACGGCACCGAACACTACGGGCCGAGAGGCCACGGCAAGATCCACGACACCGGGGAAAATTTACAAATATGAATTTCGACTTTATTTGCAAAATCTCTTTGGAAATTTGTAAAATGGCCATAACTTTTGCATACGAACTCGGATGAAAAAGTTTTTTACATGAAAAATCATCTACTCAAAAAAGTTGCACCTTGCGGCCCTCGCCAAGGCCGTCATGGACTGTGGCATGCCACTGAGGCGAGGCTGGACGCGATCCAGACCTCCTTGGAGTTGTGGCGCCCCGCCGTCTCCCACATCCAGAAGCAGGTGGACGACCTGCATGGACAGGTTGGGCGCATCATGATCTACCCTGCGCTGGTGGCGCCTTCGGATCCGGTCCCGGAGAGCGACATGGTGGTGCGGCCGGCGTCGTCTACCAGCCACGATGGCTCTGAACACCACGGGCCGAGAGGCCACGGCGAGATCGACGACACCGGGGAAAATTTACAAATATGAATTTCGACTTTATTTGCAAAATCTCTCTGGAAATTTGTAAAATGGCCATAACTTTTGCATACGAACTCGGATGAAAAAGTTTTTTATATGAAAAATCATCTACTCAAAAAGTTGCAACTCGCGGCCCTCGCCAACGCCATCATGGACGGGCGCATCGCCACCGAGGCGAGGCTGGACGCGATCCAGACCTCCTTGGAGTTGTGGCGCCCCGCCGTCTCCCACATCCAGAAGCAGGTGGACGACCTGCACGGACAGGTTGGGCGCATCGCGCTCCACCCTGCGCTGGTGGCGCCTTCGGATCCGGTCCCGGAGAGCGACACGGTGGTGCGGCCGGCGTCGTCTACAAGCCACGACGGCTCCGGACACCACGGGCAGAGAGGCCACGGCGAGATCGTCGACACCGGGGAAAATTTACAAATATGAATTTCGACTTTATTTGCAAAATCTCTCTGGAAATTTGTAAAATGGCCATAACTTTTGCATACGAACTCGGATGAAAAAGTTTTTTATATGAAAAATCATCTACTCAAAAAGTTGCAACTCGCGGCCCTCGCCAAGGCCATCATGGACGGGCGCATCGCCACCGAGGCGAGGCTGGACGCGATCCAGACCTCCTTGGAGTTGTGGCGCCCCGCCGTCTCCCACATCCAGAAGCAGGTGGAGGACCTGCACGGACAGGTTGGGCGCATCGCGCTCCACCCTGCGCTGGTGGCGCCTTCGGATCCGGTCCCGGAGAGCGACACGGTGGTGCGGCCGGCATCGTCTACAAGCCACGACGGCTCCGAACACCACGGGCCCAGAGGCCATGGCGAGATCGACGACACCGGGGAAAATTTACAAATATGAATTTTGACTTTATTTGCAAAATCTCTCTGGAAATTTGTAAAATGGCCATAACTTTTGCATACGAACTCGGATGAAAAAGTTTTTTATATGAAAAATCATCTACTCGAAGAGTTGCAACTCGCGGTCCTCGCCAAGGCCGTCATGGACGGGCGCATCGCCACCGAGGCAAGGCTGGACGCGATCCAGACCTCCTTGGAGTTGTGGCGCCCGCCGTCTCCCACATCCAGAAGCAGGTGGACGACCTGCACGGACAGGTTGGGCGCATCGCATTCCACCCTGCGCTGGTGGCGCCTTCGGATCCGGTCCCGGAGAGCGACACGGTGGTGCGGCCGGCGTCGTCTACAAGCCACGACCGCTCCGAACACCACGGGCCGAGAGGCCACGGCGAGATCGATGACACCGGGGAAAATTTATAAATATGAATTTTGACTTTATTTGCAAAATCTCTCTGGAAATTTGTAAAATGGCCATAACTTTTGCATACGAACTCGGATGAAAAAGTTTTTTATATGAACAATCATCTACTCGAAAAGTTGCAACTCGCGGCCCTCGCCAAGGCTGTCATGGACGGGCGCATCGCCACCGAGGCGAGGCTGGACGCGATCCAGACCTCCTTGGAGTTGTGGCGCCCCGCCGTCTCCCACATCCAGAAGCAGGTGGACGACCTGCACGGACAGGTTGGGCGCATCGCGCTCCACCCTGCGCTGGTGGTGCCTTCGGATCCGGTCCCGGAGAGCGACATGGTGGTGCGGCCGGCGTCGTCTACAAGCCACGACGGCACCGAACACTACGGGCCGAGAGGCCACGGCGAGATCGACGACACCGGGGAAAATTTACAAATATGAATTTTGACTTTATTTGCAAAATCTCTCTGGAAATTTGTAAAATGGCCATAACTTTTGCATACGAACTCGGATGAAAAAGTTTTTTATATGAAAAATCATCTACTCGAAAAAGTTGCACCTTGCGGCCCTCGCCAAGGCCGTCATGGACTGTGGCATGCCACGGAGGCGAGGCTGGACGCGATCCAGACCTCCTTGGAGTTGTGGCGCCCCGCCGTCTCCCACATCCAGAAGCAGGTGGACGACCTGCACGGACAGGTTGGGCGCATCATGCTCCACCCTACGCTGGTGGCGCCTTCGGATCCGGTCCCGGAGAGCGACACGGTTGTGCGGCCGGCGTCGTCTACCAGCCACGACGGCTCTGAACACCACGGGCCGAGAGGCCATGGCGAGATCGACGACACCGGGGAAAATTTACAAATATGAATTTCGACTTTATTTGCAAAATCTCTCTGGAAATTTGTAAAATGGTCATAACTTTTGCATACGAACTCGGATGAAAAAGTTTTTTCTATGAAAAATCATCTACTCAAAAAGTTGCAACTCGCGGCCCTCGCCAACGCCATCATGGACGGGCGCATCGCCACCGAGGCGAGGCTGGACGCGATCCAGACCTCCTTGGAGTTGTGGCGCCCCGCCGTCTCCCACATCCAGAAGCAGGTGGAGGACCTGCACGGACAGGTTGGGCGCATCGCGCTCCACCCTGCGCTGGTGGCGCCTTCGGATCCGGTCCCGGAGAAAGACACGGTGGTGCGGCCGGCATCGTCTACAAGCCACGACGGCTCCGAACACCACGGGCCGAGAGGCCACGGCGAGGTCGACGACACCGGGGCAAATTTACAAATATGAATTTTGACTTTATTTGCAAAATCTCTCTGGAAATTTGTAAAATGGCCATAACTTTTGCATACGAACTCGGATGAAAAAGATTTTTATATGAACAATCATCTACTCGAAAAGTTGCAACTCGCGGCCCTCGCCAAGGCTGTCATGGACGGGCGCATCGCCACCGAGGCGAGGCTGGACGCGATCCAGACCTCCTTGGAGTTGTGGCGCCCCGCCGTCTCCCACATCCAGAAGCAGGTGGAGGACCTGCACGGACAGGTTGGGCGCATCGCGCTCCACCCTACGCTGGTGGCGTCTTCGGATCCGGTCCCGGAGAGCGACACGGTAGTGCGGCCGGCATGGTTTACAAGCCACGACGGCTCCGAACACCACGGGCCGAGAGGCCACGGCGAGATCGACGACACCGGGGAAAATTTACAAATATGAAATTTGACTTTATTTGCAAAATCTCTCTGGAAATTTGTAAAATGGCCATAACTTTTGCATACGAACTCGGATGAAAAAGTTTTTTATATGAAAAATCATCTACTTGAAAAAGTTGCAACTCGCGGCCCTCGCCAAGGCCGTCATGGACTGTGGCATGCCACCGAGGCGAGGCTGGACGCGATCCAGACCTCCTTGGAGTTGTGGCGCCCCGCCGTCTCCCACATCCAGAAGCAGGTGGACGACCTGCACGGACAGGTTGGGCGCATCGCGCTCCACCCTGCGCTGGTGGCGCCTTTGGATCCGGTCCCGGAGAGCGATACGGTGGTGCGGCCGGCGTCGTCTACAAGCCACGACCGCTCCGAACACCACGGGCCGAGAGGCCACGGCGAGATCGATGACACCGGGGAAAATTTACAAATATGAATTTTGACTTTATTTGCAAAATCTCTCTGGAAATTTGTAAAATGGCCATAACTTTTGCATACGAACTCGGATGAAAAAGTTTTTTATATGAACAATCATCTACTCGAAAAGTTGCAACTCGCGGCCCTCGCCAAGGCTGTCATGGACGGGCGCATCGCCACTGAGGCGAGGCTGGACGCGATCCAGACCTCCTTGGAATTGTGGCGCCCCGCCGTCTCCCACATCCAGAAGCAGGTGCACGACCTGCACGGACAGGTTGGGCGCATCGCGCTCCACCCTGCGCTGGTGGTGCCTTCGGATCCGGTCCCGGAGAGCGACACGGTGGTGCGGCCGGCGTCGTCTACAAGCCACGACGGCTCCGAACACTACGGGCCGAGAGGCCACGGCGAGATCGACGACACCGGGGAAAATTTACAAATATGAATTTCGACTTTATTTGCAAAATCTCTCTGGAAATTTGTAAAATGGCCATAACTTTTGCATACGAACTCGGATGAAAAAGTTTTTTATATGAAAAATCATCTACTCGAAAAAGTTGCAACTCGCGGCCCTCGCCAAGGCCGTCATGGACTGTGGCATGCCACCGAGGCGAGGCTGGACGCGATCCAGACCTCCTTGGAGTTGTGGCGCCCCGCCGTCTCCCACATCCAGAAGTAGGTGGACGACCTGCACGGACAGGTTGGGCGCATCGCGCTCCACCCTACGCTGGTGGCGCCTTCGGATCCGGTCCCGGAGAGCGATACGGTGGTGCGGCCGGCGTCGTCTACAAGCCACGACCGCTCCGAACACCACGGGCCGAGAGGCCACGGCGAGATCGATGACACCGGGGAAAATTTACAAATATGAATTTTGACTTTATTTGCAAAATCTCTCTGGAAATTTGTAAAATGGCCATAACTTTTGCATACGAACTCGGATGAAAAAGTTTTTTATATGAACAATCATCTACTCGAAAAGTTGCAACTCGCGGCCCTCGCCAAGGCTGTCATGGACGGGCGCATCGCCACCGAGGCGAGGCTGGACGCCATCCAGACCTCCTTGGAGTTGTGGCGCCCCGCCGTCTCCCACATCAAGAAGCAGGTGGACGACCTGCACGGACAGGTTGGGCGCATCGCGCTCCACCCTGCGCTGGTGGTGCCTTCGGATCCGGTCCCGGAGAGCGACACGGTGGTGCGGCCGGCGTCGTCGACAAGCCACGACGGCTCCGAACACTACGGGCCGAGAGGCCACGGCGAGATCGACGACATCGGGGAAAATTTACAAATATGAATTTTGACTTTATTTGCAAAATCTCTCTGGAAATTTGTAAAATGGCCATAACTTTTGCATACGAACTCGGATGAAAAAGCTTTTTATATGAAAAATCATCTACTCGAAAAAGTTGCGACTCGCGGCCCTCGCCAAGGCCGTCATGGACTGTGGCATGCCACCGAGGCGAGGCTGGACGCGATCCAGACCTCCTTGGAGTTGTGGCGCCCCGCCGTCTACCACATCCAGAAGCAGGTGGACGACCTGCACGGACAGGTTGGGCGCATCGCGCTCCACCTTGCGCTGGTGGCGCCTTCGGATCCGGTCCCGGAGAGCGACACGGTGGTGCGGCCGGCGTCGTCTACCAGCCACGACGGATCCGAACACCACGGGCCGAGAGGCCACGGCGAGATCGACGACACCGGGGAAAATTTACAAATATGAATTTCGACTTTATTTGCAAAATCTCTCTGGAAATTTGTAAAATGGCCATAACTTTTGCATACGAACTCGGATGAAAAAGTTTTTTATATGAAAAATCATCTACTCGAAAAAGTTGCACCTTGCGGCCCTCGCCAAGGCCGTCATGGACTGTGGCATGCCACGGAGGCGAGGCTGGACGCGATCCAGACCTCCTTGGAGTTGTGGCGCCCCGCCGTCTCCCACATCCAGAAGCAGGTGGACGACCTGCACGGACAGGTTGGGCGCATCATGCTCCACCCTACGCTGGTGGCGCCTTCGGATCCGGTCCCGGAGAGCGACACGGTTGTGCGGCCGGCGTCGTCTACCAGCCACGACGGCTCTGAACACCACGGGCCGAGAGGCCATGGCGAGATCGACGACACCGGGGAAAATTTACAAATATGAATTTCGACTTTATTTGCAAAATCTCTCTGGAAATTTGTAAAATGGTCATAACTTTTGCATACGAACTCGGATGAAAAAGTTTTTTCTATGAAAAATCATCTACTCAAAAAGTTGCAACTCGCGGCCCTCGCCAACGCCATCATGGACGGGCGCATCGCCACCGAGGCGAGGCTGGACGCGATCCAGACCTCCTTGGAGTTGTGGCGCCCCGCCGTCTCCCACATCCAGAAGCCGGTGGAGGACCTGCACGGACAGGTTGGGCGCATCGCGCTCCACCCTGCGCTGGTGGCGCCTTCGGATCCGGTCCCGGAGAAAGACACGGTGGTGCGGCCGGCATCGTCTACAAGCCACGACGGCTCCGAACACCACGGGCCGAGAGGCCACGGCGAGGTCGACGACACCGGGGCAAATTTACAAATATGAATTTTGACTTTATTTGCAAAATCTCTCTGGAAATTTGTAAAATGGCCATAACTTTTGCATACGAACTCGGATGAAAAAGATTTTTATATGAACAATCATCTACTCGAAAAGTTGCAACTCGCGGCCCTCGCCAAGGCTGTCATGGACGGGCGCATCGCCACCGAGGCGAGGCTGGACGCGATCCAGACCTCCTTGGAGTTGTGGCGCCCCGCCGTCTCCCACATCCAGAAGCAGGTGGAGGACCTGCACGGACAGGTTGGGCGCATCGCGCTCCACCCTACGCTGGTGGCGTCTTCGGATCCGGTCCTGGAGAGCGACACTGTAGTGCGGCCGGCATCGTTTACAAGCCACGACGGCTCCGAACACCACGGGCCGAGAGGCCACGGCGAGATCGACGACACCGGGGAAAATTTACAAATATGAAATTTGACTTTATTTGCAAAATCTCTCTGGAAATTTGTAAAATGGCCATAACTTTTGCATACGAACTCGGATGAAAAAGTTTTTTATATGAAAAATCATCTACTTGAAAAAGTTGCAACTCGCGGCCCTCGCCAAGGCCGTCATGGACTGTGGCATGCCACCGAGGCGAGGCTGGACGCGATCCAGACCTCCTTGGAGTTGTGGCGCCCCGCCGTCTCCCACATCCAGAAGCAGGTGGACGACCTGCACGGACAGGTTGGGCGCATCGCGCTCCACCCTGCGCTGGTGGCGCCTTTGGATCCGGTCCCGGAGAGCGATACGGTGGTGCGGCCGGCGTCGTCTACAAGCCACGACCGCTCCGAACACCACGGGCCGAGAGGCCACGGCGAGATCGATGACACCGGGGAAAATTTACAAATATGAATTTTGACTTTATTTGCAAAATCTCTCTGGAAATTTGTAAAATGGCCATAACTTTTGCATACGAACTCGGATGAAAAAGTTTTTTATATGAACAATCATCTACTCGAAAAGTTGCAACTCGCGGCCCTCGCCAAGGCTGTCATGGACGGGCGCATCGCCACTGAGGCGAGGCTGGACGCGATCCAGACCTCCTTGGAATTGTGGCGCCCCGCCGTCTCCCACATCCAGAAGCAGGTGCACGACCTGCACGGACAGGTTGGGCGCATCGCGCTCCACCCTGCGCTGGTGGTGCCTTCGGATCCGGTCCCGGAGAGCGACACGGTGGTGCGGCCGGCGTCGTCTACAAGCCACGACGGCTCCGAACACTACGGGCCGAGAGGCCACGGCGAGATCGACGACACCGGGGAAAATTTACAAATATGAATTTCGACTTTATTTGCAAAATCTCTCTGGAAATTTGTAAAATGGCCATAACTTTTGCATACGAACTCGGATGAAAAAGTTTTTTATATGAAAAATCATCTACTCGAAAAAGTTGCAACTCGCGGCCCTCGCCAAGGCCGTCATGGACTGTGGCATGCCACCGAGGCGAGGCTGGACGCGATCCAGACCTCCTTGGAGTTGTGGCGCCCCGCCGTCTCCCACATCCAGAAGCAGGTGGACGACCTGCACGGACAGGTTGGGCGCATCGCGCTCCACCCTACGCTGGTGGCGCCTTCGGATCCGGTCCCGGAGAGCGATACGGTGGTGCGGCCGGCGTCGTCTACAAGCCACGACCGCTCCGAACACCACGGGCCGAGAGGCCACGGCGAGATCGATGACACCGGGGAAAATTTACAAATATGAATTTTGACTTTATTTGCAAAATCTCTCTGGAAATTTGTAAAATGGCCATAACTTTTGCATACGAACTCGGATGAAAAAGTTTTTTATATGAACAATCATCTACTCGAAAAGTTGCAACTCGCGGCCCTCGCCAAGGCTGTCATGGACGGGCGCATCGCCACCGAGGCGAGGCTGGACGCCATCCAGACCTCCTTGGAGTTGTGGCGCCCCGCCGTCTCCCACATCACGAAGCAGGTGGACGACCTGCACGGACAGGTTGGGCGCATCGCGCTCCACCCTGCGCTGGTGGTGCCTTCGGATCCGGTCCCGGAGAGCGACACGGTGGTGCGGCCGGCGTCGTCGACAAGCCACGACGGCTCCGAACACTACGGGCCGAGAGGCCACGGCGAGATCGACGACATCGGGGAAAATTTACAAATATGAATTTCGACTTTATTTGCAAAATCTCTCTGGAAATTTGTAAAATGGCCATAACTTTTGCATACGAACTCGGATGAAAAAGCTTTTTATATGAAAAATCATCTACTCGAAAAAGTTGCGACTCGCGGCCCTCGCCAAGGCCGTCATGGACTGTGGCATGCCACCGAGGCGAGGCTGGACGCGATCCAGACCTCCTTGGAGTTGTGGCGCCCCGCCGTCTACCACATCCAGAAGCAGGTGGACGACCTGCACGGACAGGTTGGGCGCATCGCGCTCCACCCTGCGCTGGTGGCGCCTTCGGATCCGGTCCCGGAGAGCGACACGGTGGTGCGGCCGGCGTCGTCTACCAGCCACGACGGATCCGAACACCACGGGCCGAGAGGCCACGGCGAGATCGACGACACCGGGGAAAATTTACAAATATGAATTTCGACTTTATTTGCAAAATCTCTCTGGAAATTTGTAAAATGGCCATAACTTTTGCATACGAACTCGGATGAAAAAGTTTTTTATATGAAAAATCATCTACTCGAAAAAGTTGCACCTTGCGGCCCTCGCCAAGGCCGTCATGGACTGTGGCATGCCACGGAGGCGAGGCTGGACGCGATCCAGACCTCCTTGGAGTTGTGGCGCCCCGCCGTCTCCCACATCCAGAAGCAGGTGGACGACCTGCACGGACAGGTTGGGCGCATCATGCTCCACCCTACGCTGGTGGCGCCTTCGGATCCGGTCCCGGAGAGCGACACGGTTGTGCGGCCGGCGTCGTCTACCAGCCACGACGGCTCTGAACACCACGGGCCGAGAGGCCATGGCGAGATCGACGACACCGGGGAAAATTTACAAATATGAATTTCGACTTTATTTGCAAAATCTCTCTGGAAATTTGTAAAATGGTCATAACTTTTGCATACGAACTCGGATGAAAAAGTTTTTTCTATGAAAAATCATCTACTCAAAAAGTTGCAACTCGCGGCCCTCGCCAACGCCATCATGGACGGGCGCATCGCCACCGAGGCGAGGCTGGACGCGATCCAGACCTTCTTGGAGTTGTGGCGCCCCGCCGTCTCCCACATCCAGAAGCAGGTGGAGGACCTGCACGGACAGGTTGGGCGCATCGCGCTCCACCCTGCGCTGGTGGCGCCTTCGGATCCGGTCCCGGAGAAAGACACGGTGGTGCGGCCGGCATCGTCTACAAGCCACGACGGCTCCGAACACCACGGGCCGAGAGGCCACGGCGAGGTCGACGACACCGGGGCAAATTTACAAATATGAATTTTGACTTTATTTGCAAAATCTCTCTGGAAATTTGTAAAATGGCCATAACTTTTGCATACGAACTCGGATGAAAAAGATTTTTATATGAACAATCATCTACTCGAAAAGTTGCAACTCGCGGCCCTCGCCAAGGCTGTCATGGACGGGCGCATCGCCACCGAGGCGAGGCTGGACGCGATCCAGACCTCCTTGGAGTTGTGGCGCCCCGCCGTCTCCCACATCCAGAAGCAGGTGGAGGACCTGCACGGACAGGTTGGGCGCATCGCGCTCCACCCTACGCTGGTGGCGTCTTCAGATCCGGTCCCGGAGAGCGACACGGTAGTGCGGCCGGCATCGTTTACAAGCCACGACGGCTCCGAACACCACGGGCCGAGAGGCCACGGCGAGATCGACGACACCGGGGAAAATTTACAAATATGAAATTTGACTTTATTTGCAAAATCTCTCTGGAAATTTGTAAAATGGCCATAACTTTTGCATACGAACTCGGATGAAAAAGTTTTTTATATGAAAAATCATCTACTTGAAAAAGTTGCAACTCGCGGCCCTCGCCAAGGCCGTCATCGACTGTGGCATGCCACCGAGGCGAGGCTGGACGCGATCCAGACCTCCTTGGAGTTGTGGCGCCCCGCCGTCTCCCACATCCAGAAGCAGGTGGACGACCTGCACGGACAGGTTGGGCGCATCGCGCTCCACCCTGCGCTGGTGGCGCCTTTGGATCCGGTCCCGGAGAGCGATACGGTGGTGCGGCCGGCGTCGTCTACAAGCCACGACCGCTCCGAACACCACGGGCCGAGAGGCCACGGCGAGATCGATGACACCGGGGAAAATTTACAAATATGAATTTTGACTTTATTTGCAAAATCTCTCTGGAAATTTGTAAAATGGCCATAACTTTTGCATACGAACTCGGATGAAAAAGTTTTTTATATGAACAATCATCTACTCGAAAAGTTGCAACTCGCGGCCCTCGCCAAGGCTGTCATGGACGGGCGCATCGCCACTGAGGCGAGGCTGGACGCGATCCAGACCTCCTTGGAATTGTGGCGCCCCGCCGTCTCCCACATCCAGAAGCAGGTGCACGACCTGCACGGACAGGTTGGGCGCATCGCGCTCCACCCTGCGCTGGTGGTGCCTTCGGATCCGGTCCCGGAGAGCGACACGGTGGTGCGGCCGGCGTCGTCTACAAGCCACGACGGCTCCGAACACTACGGGCCGAGAGGCCACGGCGAGATCGACGACACCGGGGAAAATTTACAAATATGAATTTCGACTTTATTTGCAAAATCTCTCTGGAAATTTGTAAAATGGCCATAACTTTTGCATACGAACTCGGATGAAAAAGTTTTTTATATGAAAAATCATCTACTCGAAAAAGTTGCAACTCGCGGCCCTCGCCAAGGCCGTCATGGACTGTGGCATGCCACCGAGGCGAGGCTGGACGCGATCCAGACCTCCTTGGAGTTGTGGCGCCCCGCCGTCTCCCACATCCAGAAGCAGGTGGACGACCTGCACGGACAGGTTGGGCGCATCGCGCTCCACCCTACGCTGGTGGCGCCTTCGGATCCGGTCCCGGAGAGCGATACGGTGGTGCGGCCGGCGTCGTCTACAAGCCACGACCGCTCCGAACACCACGGGCCGAGAGGCCACGGCGAGATCGATGACACCGGGGAAAATTTACAAATATGAATTTTGACTTTATTTGCAAAATCTCTCTGGAAATTTGTAAAATGGCCATAGCTTTTGCATACGAACTCGGATGAAAAAGTTTTTTATATGAACAATCATCTACTCGAAAAGTTGCAACTCGCGGCCCTCGCCAAGGCTGTCATGGACGGGCGCATCGCCACTGAGGCGAGGCTGGACGCGATCCAGACCTCCTTGGAATTGTGGCGCCCCGCCGTCTCCCACATCCAGAAGCAGGTGGATGACCTGCACGGACAGGTTGGGCGCATCGCGCTCCACCCTGCGCTGGTGGTGCCTTCGGATCCGGTCCCGGAGAGCGACACGGTGGTGCGGCCGGCGTCGTCGACAAGCCACGACGGCTCCGAACACTACGGGCCGAGAGGCCACGGCGAGATCGACGACACCGGGGAAAATTTACAAATATGAATTTCGACTTTATTTGCAAAATCTCTCTGGAAATTTGTAAAATGGCCATAACTTTTGCATACGAACTCGGATGAAAAAGTTTTTTATATGAAAAATCATCTACTCGAAAAAGTTGCAACTCGCGGCCCTCGCCAAGGCCGTCATGGACTGTGGCATGCCACCGAGGCGAGGCTGGACGCGATCCAGACCTCCTTGGAGTTGTGGCGCCCCGCCGTCTCCCACATCCAGAAGCAGGTGGACGACCTGCACGGACAGGTTGGGCGCATCGCGCTCCACCCTACGCTGGTGGCGCCTTCGGATCCGGTCCCGGAGAGCGATACGGTGGTGCGGCCGGCGTCGTCTACAAGCCACGACCGCTCCGAACACCACGGGCCGAGAGGCCACGGCGAGATCGATGACACCGGGGAAAATTTACAAATATGAATTTTGACTTTATTTGCAAAATCTCTCTGGAAATTTGTAAAATGGCCATAACTTTTGCATACGAACTCGGATGAAAAAGTTTTTTATATGAACAATCATCTACTCGAAAAGTTGCAACTCGCGGCCCTCGCCAAGGCTGTCATGGACGGGTGCATCGCCACCGAGGCGAGGCTGGACGCCATCCAGACCTCCTTGGAGTTGTGGCGCCCCGCCGTCTCCCACATCCAGAAGCAGGTGGAGGACCTGCACGGACAGGTTGGGCGCATCACGCTCCACCCTACGCTGGTGGCGCCTTCGGATCCGTTCCCGGAGAGCGACACGGTAGTGCGGCCGGCATCGTCTACAAGCCACGACAGCTCCGAACACCACGGGCCGAGAGGCCACGGCGAGATCGACGACACCGGGGAAAATTTACAAATATGAAATTTGACTTTATTTGCAAAATCTCTCTGGAAATTTGTAAAATGGCCATAACTTTTGCATACGAACTCGGATGAAAAAGTTTTTTATATGAACAATCATCTACTCGAAAAGTTGCAACTCGCGGCCCTCGCCAAGGCTGTCATGGACGGGCGCATCGCCACTGAGGCGAGGCTGGACGCGATCCAGAGCTCCTTGGAGTTGTGGCGCCCCGCCGTCTCCCACATCCAGAAGCAGGTGGACGACCTGCACGGACAGGTTGGGCGCATCGCGCTCCACCCTGCGCTGGTGGTGCCTTTGGATCCGGTCCCGGAGAGCGACACGGTGGTGCGGCCGGCGTCGTCTACATGCCACGACCGCTCCGAACACTACGGGCCGAGAGGCCACGGCGAGATCGACGACACCGGGGAAAATTTACAAATATGAATTTCGACTTTATTTGCAAAATCTCTCTGGAAATTTGTAAAATGGCCATAACTTTTGCATACGAACTCGGATGAAAAAGTTTTTTATATGAAAAATCATCTACTCGAAAAAGTTGCAACTCGCGGCCCTCGCCAAGGCCGTCATGGACTGTGGCATGCCACCGAGGCGAGGCTGGACGCGATCCAGACCTCCTTGGAGTTGTGGCGCCCCGCCGTCTCCCACATCCAGAAGCAGGTGGACGACCTGCACGGACAGGTTGGGCGCATCGCGCTCCACCCTGCGCTGGTGGCGCCTTCGGATCCGGTCCCGGAGAGCGACACGGTGGTGCGGCCGGCGTCGTCTACCTGCCACGACGGATCTGAACACCACGGGCCGAGAGGCCACGGCGAGATCGACGACACCGGGGAAAATTTACAAATATGAATTTCGACTTTATTTGCAAAATCTCTCTGGAAATTTGTAAAATGGCCATAACTTTTGCATACGAACTCGGATGAAAAAGTTTTTTATATGAAAAATCATCTACTCGAAAAGTTGCAACTCGCGGCCCTCGCCAAGGCCATCATGGACGGGCGCATCGTCACCGAGGCGAGGCTGGACGCGATCCAGACCTCCTTGGAGTTGTGGCGCCCTGCCGTCTCCCACATCCAGAAGCAGGTGGACGACCTGCACGGACAGGTTGGGCGCATCACGCTCCACCCTGCGCTGGTGGCGCCTTCGGATCCGGTCCCGGAGAGCGACACGGTGGTGCGGCCGGCAGCGTCTACAAGCCACGACGGCTCCGAACAGCACGGGCCGAGAGGCCACGGCGAGATCGACGACACCGGCGAAAATTTACAAATATGAATTTTGACTTTATTTGCAAAATCTCTCTGGAAATTTGTAAAATGGCCATAACTTTTGCATACGAACTCGGATGAAAAAGTTTTTCATATGAAAAATCATCTACTCGAAAAGTTGCAACTCGCGGCCCTCGCCAAGGCCGTCATGGACGGGCGCATCGCCACCGAGGCGAGGCTGGACGCGATCCAGACCTCCTTGGAGTTGTGGCGCCCCGTCGTCTCCCACATCCAGAAGCAGGTGGACGACCTGCACGGACAGGTTGGGCGCATCACGCTCCACCCTGCGCTGGTGGCGCCTTCGGATCCGGTCCCGGAGAGCGACACGGTGGTGCGGCCGGCATCGTCTACAAGCCACGACGGCTCCGAACACCACGGGCCGAGAGGCCACGGCGAGATCGACGACACTGGGGAAAATTTACAAATATGAATTTCGACTTTATTTGCAAAATCTCTCTGGAAATTTGTAAAATGGCCATAACTTTTGCATACGAACTCGGATGAAAAAGTTTTTCATATGAAAAATCATCTACACGAAAAGTTGCAACTCGCGGCCCTCGCCAAGGCCGTCATGGACGGGCGCATCGCCACCGAGGCGAGGCTGGACGCGATCCAGACCTCCTTGGAGTTGTGGCGCCCGCCGTCTCCCACATCCAGAAGCAGGTGGACGACCTGCACGGATAGGTTGGGCGCATCACACTCCACCGTGCGCTGGTGGCGCCTTCGGATCCGGTCTCGGAGAGCGACACGGTGGTGCGGCCGGTGTCGTCTACAAGCCACGACCACTCCGAACACCACGGGCCGAGAGGCCACGGCGAGATCGATGACACCGGGGAAAATTTACAAATATGAATTTTGACTTTATTTGCAAAATCTCTCTGGAAATTTGTAAAATGGCCATAACTTTTGCATACGAACTCGGATGAAAAAGTTTTTTATATGAACAATCATCTACTCAAAAAGTTGCAACTCGCGGCCCTCACCAAGGCTGTCATGGACGGGCGCATTGCCACCGAGGCGAGGCTGGACGCGATCCAGACCTCCTTGGAGTTGTGGCGCCCCGCCGTCTCCCACATCTAGAAGCAGGTGGATGACCTGCACGGACAGGTTGGGCGCATCGCGCTCCACCCTGCGCTGGTGGTGCCTTTGGATCCGGTCCCGGAGAGCGACACGGTGGTGCGGCCGGCGTCGTCTACAAGCCACGACGGCTTCGAACACCACGGGCCGAGAGGCCACGGCGAGATCGATGACACCGGGGAAAATTTACAAATATGAATTTTGACGTTATTTGCAAAATCTCTCTGGAAATTTGTAAAATGGCCGTAACTTTTGCATACGAACTCGGATGAAAAAGTTTTTTATACGAACAATCATCTACTCAAAAAGTTGCAACTCGCGGCCCTCGCCAAGGCTGTCATGGACGGGCGCATTGCCACCGAGGCGAGGCTGGACGCGATCCAGACCTCCTTGGAGTTGTGGCGCCCCGCCGTCTCCCACATCCAGAAGCAGGTGGATGACCTGCGTGGACAGGTTGGGCGCATCGCGCTCCACCCTGCGCTGGTGGTGCCTTTGGATCCGGTCCCGGAGAGCGACACGGTGGTGCGGCCGGCGTCGTCTACAAGCCACGACGGCTCCGAACACCACGGGCCGAGAGGCCACGGCGAGATCGACAACACCGGGGAAAATTTACAAATATGAATTTCGACTTTATTTGCAAAATCTCTCTGGAAATTTGTAAAATGGCCATAACTTTTGCATACGAACTCTGATGAAAAAGTTTTTTATATGAACAATCATCTACTCAAAAAGTTGCAACTCGCGGCCCTCGCCAAGGCTGTCATGGACGGGCGCATTGCCACCGCGGCGAGGCTGGACGCGATCCAGACCTCCTTGGAGTTGTGGCGCCCCGCCGTCTCCCACATCCAGAAGTAGGTGGACGACCTGCACGGACAGGTTGGGCGCATCGCGCTCCACCCTGCGCTGGTGGTGCCTTCGGATCCGGTCCCGGAGAGCGACACTGTGGTGCGGCCGGCGTCGTCTACAAGCCACGATGGCTCCGAACACCACGGGCCGTGAGGCCACGGCGAGATCGACAACACCGGGGAAAATTTACAAATATGAATTTCGACTTTATTTGCAAAATCTCTCTAGAAATTTGTAAAATGGCCATAACTTTTGCATACGAACTCGGATGAAAAAGTTTTTTATATGAAAAATCATCTACTCGAAAAAGTTGCAACTCGCGGCCCTCGCCAAGGCCGTCATGGACGGTCGCATCGCCACTGAGGCGAGGCTGGACGCGATCCAGACCTCCTTGGAGTTGTGGCGCCCTGCCGTCTCCCACATCCATAAGCAGGTGGACGACCTGCACGGACAAGTTGGGCGCATCGCGCTCCACCCTGCGCTGGTGGCGCCTCCGGATCCGGTCCCGGAGAGCGACACAGTGGTGCGGCCGGCGTCGTCTACAAGCCACGACGGCTCCGAACACCACGGGCCGAGAGGCCACGGCGAGATCGACGACACCGGGGAAAATTTACAAATATGAATTTCGACTTTATTTGCAAAATCGCTCTGGAAATTTGTAAAATGGCCATAACTTTTGCATACGAACTCGGATGAAAAAGTATTTTATATGAACAATCATCTACTCAAAAAGTTGCAACTCGCGGTCCTCGCCAAGGCTGTCATGGACGGGCGCATCGCCACCAAGGCGAGGCTGGACGTGATCCAGACCTCCTTGGAGTTGTGGCGCCCGCCGTCTCCCACATCCAGAAGCAGGTGGACGACCTGCACGGACAGGTTGGGCGCATCACACTCCACCCTGCGCTGGTGGCGCCTTTGGATCCGGTCCTGGAGAGCGACACGGTGGTGCGGCCGGCGTCGTCTACAAGCCACGACGGCTCCGAACACCACGGGCCGAGAGGCCACGGTGAGATCGACGACACCGGGGAAAATTTACAAATATGAATTTCGACTTTATTTGCAAAATCTCTCTGGAAATTTGTAAAATGGCCATAACTTTTGCATACGAACTCGGATGAAAAAGTACTTTATATGAAAAATCATCTACTCAAAAAGTTGCAACTCGCGGCCCTCGCCAAGGCCGTCATGGACGGGCGCATCGCCACCGAGGCGAGGCTGGACGCGATCCAGACCTCCTTGGAGTTGTGGCGCCCCGCCGTCTCCCACATCCAGAAGCAGGTGGACGACCTGCACGGACAGGTTGGGCGCATCGCACTCCACCCATGCGCTGGTGGCGCCTTCGGATCCGCTCCCGGAGAGCGACACGGTGGTGCGGCCGGCGTCGTCTACAAGCCACGACCGCTCCGAACACCACGGGCCGAGAGGCCACGGCGAGATCGATGACACCGGGGAAAATTTACAAATATGAATTTTGACTTTATTTGCAAAATCTCTCTGGAAATTTGTAAAATGGCCATAACTTTTGCATACGAACTCGGATGAAAAAGTTTTTTATATGAACAATCATCTACTCAAAAAGTTGCAACTCGCGGCCCTCGCCAAGGCTGTCATGGACGGGCGCATTGCCACCGAGGCGAGGCTGGACGCGATCCAGACCTCCTTGGAGTTGTGGTGCCCCGCCGTCTCCCACATCCAGAAGTAGGTGGACGACCTGCACGGACAGGTTGGGCGCATCGCGCTCCACCCTGCGCCTGTGGTGCCTTCGAATCCGGTCCCGGAGAGCGACACGGTGGTGCGGCCGACGTCGTCTACAAGCCACGATGGCTCCGAACACCACGGGCCGAGAGGCCACGGCGAGATCGACAACACCGGGGAAAATTTACAAATATGAATTTCGACTTTATTTGCAAAATCTATCTAGAAATTTGTAAAATGGCCATAACTTTTGCATACGAATTCGGATGAAAAAGTTTTTTATATGAAAAATCATCTACTCGAAAAAGTTGCAACTCGCGGCCCTCGCCAAGGCCGTCATGGACGGTCGCATCGCCACCGAGGCGAGGCTGGACGCGATCCAGACCTCCTTGGAGTTGTGGCGCCCCGCCGTCTCCCACATCCAGAAGCAGGTGGACGACCTGCACGGACAAGTTGGGCGCATCGCGCTCCACCCTGCGCTGGTGGCGCCTTCGGATCTGGTCCCGGAGAGCGACACGGTGGTGCGGCCGGCGTCGTCTACAAGCCACGACGGCTTCGAACACCACGGGCCGAGAGGCCACGGCGAGATCGATGACACCGGGGAAAATTTACAAATATGAATTTTGACGTTATTTGCAAAATCTCTCTGGAAATTTGTAAAATGGCCATAGCTTTTGCATACGAACTCGGATGAAAAAGTTTTTTATATGAACAATCATCTACTCAAAAAGTTGCAACTCGCGGCCCTCACCAAGGCTGTCATGGACGGGCGCATTGCCACCGAGGCGAGGCTGGACGCGATCCAGACCTCCTTGGAGTTGTGGCGCCCCGCCGTCTCCCACATCTAGAAGCAGGTGGATGACCTGCACGGACAGGTTGGGCGCATCGCGCTCCACCCTGCGCTGGTGGTGCCTTTGGATCCGGTCCCGGAGAGCGACACGGTGGTGCGGCCGGCGTCGTCTACAAGCCACGACGGCTTCGAACACCACGGGCCGAGAGGCCACGGCGAGATCGATGACACCGGGGAAAATTTACAAATATGAATTTTGACGTTATTTGCAAAATCTCTCTGGAAATTTGTAAAATGGCCATAGCTTTTGCATACGAACTCGGATGAAAAAGTTTTTTATATGAACAATCATCTACTCAAAAAGTTGCAACTCGCGGCCCTCGCCAAGGCTGTCATGGAAGGGCGCATTGCCACTGAGGCGAGGCTGGACGCGATCCAGACCTCCTTGGAGTTGTGGCGCCCCACCGTCTCCCACATCCAGAAGCAGGTGGATGACCTGCACGGACAGGTTGGGCGCATCGCGCTCCACCCTGCGCTGGTGGTGCCTTTGGAT
The DNA here is from genome assembly GCA_963921465.1 of Triticum timopheevii. NCBI lineage: Eukaryota > Viridiplantae > Streptophyta > Magnoliopsida > Poales > Poaceae > Triticum > Triticum timopheevii. Next base: position 615,786,114 of record OY997270.1, read on the forward strand.
CCAGTCCCGGAGAGCGACACGGTGGTGCGGCCGGGGTCGTCTACAAGCCACGACGGCTCCGAACACCACGGGCCGAGAGGCCACGGCGAGATCGACAACACCGGGGAAAATTTACAAATATGAAATTTGACTTTATTTGCAAAATCTCTCTGGAAATTTGTAAAATGGCCATAACTTTTGCATACGAACTCGGATGAAAAAGTTTTTTATATGAAAAATCATCTACTCGAAAAAGTTGCAACTCGCGGCCCTCGCCAAGGCCGTCATGGACTGTGGCATGCCACCGAGGCGAGGCTGGACGCGATCCAGACCTCCTTGGAGTTGTGGCGCCCCGCCGTCTCCCACATCCAGAAGCAGGTGGAGGACCTGCACGGACAGGTTGGGCGCATCGCGCTCCACCCTGCGCTGGTGGCGCCTTCGGATCCGGTCCCGGAGAAAGACACGGTGGTGCGGCCGGCATCGTCTACAAGCCACGACGGCTCCGAACACCACGGGCCGAGAGGCCACGGCGAGATCGACGACACCGGGGCAAATTTACAAATATGAATTTTGACTTTATTTGCAAAATCTCTCTAGAAATTTGTAAAATGGCCATAACTTTTGCATACGAACTCGGATGAAAAAGATTTTTATATGAAGAATCATCTACTCGAAAAGTTGCAACTCGCGGCCCTCGCCAAGGCTGTCAAGGACGGGCGCATCGCCACCGAGGCGAGGCTGGACGCGATCCAGACCTCCTTGGAGTTGTGGCGCCCCGCCGTCTCCCACATCCAGAAGCAGGTGGAGGACCTGCACGGACAGGTTGGGCGCATCACGCTCCACCCTACGCTGGTGGCGCCTTCGGATCCGGTCCCGGAGAGCGACACGGTAGTGCGGCCGGCATCGTCTACAAGCCACGACAGCTCCGAACACCACGGGCCGAGAGGCCACGGCGAGATCGACGACACCGGGGAAAATTTACAAATATGAAATTTGACTTTATTTGCAAAATCTCTCTGGAAATTTGTAAAATGGCCATAACTTTTGCATACGAACTCGGATGAAAAAGTTTTTTATATGAACAATCATCTACTCGAAAAGTTGCAACTCGCGGCCCTCGCCAAGGCTGTCATGGACGGGCGCATCGCCACTGAGGCGAGGCTGGACGCGATCCAGAGCTCCTTGGAGTTGTGGCGCCCCGCCGTCTCCCACATCCAGAAGCAGGTGGACGACCTGCACGGACAGGTTGGGCGCATCGCGCTCCACCCTGCGCTGGTGGTGCCTTTGGATCCGGTCCCGGAGAGCGACACGGTGGTGCGGCCGGCGTCGTCTACATGCCACGACCGCTCCGAACACTACGGGCCGAGAGGCCACGGCGAGATCGACGACACCGGGGAAAATTTACAAATATGAATTTCGACTTTATTTGCAAAATCTCTCTGGAAATTTGTAAAATGGCCATAACTTTTGCATACGAACTCGGATGAAAAAGTTTTTTATATGAAAAATCATCTACTCGAAAAAGTTGCAACTCGCGGCCCTCGCCAAGGCCGTCATGGACTGTGGCATGCCACCGAGGCGAGGCTGGACGCGATCCAGACCTCCTTGGAGTTGTGGCGCCCCGCCGTCTCCCACATCCAGAAGCAGGTGGACGACCTGCACGGACAGGTTGGGCGCATCGCGCTCCACCCTGCGCTGGTGGCGCCTTCGGATCCGGTCCCGGAGAGCGACACGGTGGTGCGGCCGGCGTCGTCTACCTGCCACGACGGATCTGAACACCACGGGCCGAGAGGCCACGGCGAGATCGACGACACCGGGGAAAATTTACAAATATGAATTTCGACTTTATTTGCAAAATCTCTCTGGAAATTTGTAAAATGGCCATAACTTTTGCATACGAACTCGGATGAAAAAGTTTTTTATATGAAAAATCATCTACTCGAAAAGTTGCAACTCGCGGCCCTCGCCAAGGCCATCATGGACGGGCGCATCGTCACCGAGGCGAGGCTGGACGCGATCCAGACCTCCTTGGAGTTGTGGCGCCCTGCCGTCTCCCACATCCAGAAGCAGGTGGACGACCTGCACGGACAGGTTGGGCGCATCACGCTCCACCCTGCGCTGGTGGCGCCTTCGGATCCGGTCCCGGAGAGCGACACGGTGGTGCGGCCGGCAGCGTCTACAAGCCACGACGGCTCCGAACAGCACGGGCCGAGAGGCCACGGCGAGATCGACGACACCGGCGAAAATTTACAAATATGAATTTTGACTTTATTTGCAAAATCTCTCTGGAAATTTGTAAAATGGCCATAACTTTTGCATACGAACTCGGATGAAAAAGTTTTTCATATGAAAAATCATCTACTCGAAAAGTTGCAACTCGCGGCCCTCGCCAAGGCCGTCATGGACGGGCGCATCGCCACCGAGGCGAGGCTGGACGCGATCCAGACCTCCTTGGAGTTGTGGCGCCCCGTCGTCTCCCACATCCAGAAGCAGGTGGACGACCTGCACGGACAGGTTGGGCGCATCACGCTCCACCCTGCGCTGGTGGCGCCTTCGGATCCGGTCCCGGAGAGCGACACGGTGGTGCGGCCGGCATCGTCTACAAGCCACGACGGCTCCGAACACCACGGGCCGAGAGGCCACGGCGAGATCGACGACACTGGGGAAAATTTACAAATATGAATTTCGACTTTATTTGCAAAATCTCTCTGGAAATTTGTAAAATGGCCATAACTTTTGCATACGAACTCGGATGAAAAAGTTTTTCATATGAAAAATCATCTACACGAAAAGTTGCAACTCGCGGCCCTCGCCAAGGCCGTCATGGACGGGCGCATCGCCACCGAGGCGAGGCTGGACGCGATCCAGACCTCCTTGGAGTTGTGGCGCCCGCCGTCTCCCACATCCAGAAGCAGGTGGACGACCTGCACGGATAGGTTGGGCGCATCACACTCCACCGTGCGCTGGTGGCGCCTTCGGATCCGGTCCCGGAGAGCGACACGGTGGTGCGGCCGGTGTCGTCTACAAGCCACGACCACTCCGAACACCACGGGCCGAGAGGCCACGGCGAGATCGATGACACCGGGGAAAATTTACAAATATGAATTTTGACTTTATTTGCAAAATCTCTCTGGAAATTTGTAAAATGGCCATAACTTTTGCATACGAACTCGGATGAAAAAGTTTTTTATATGAACAATCATCTACTCAAAAAGTTGCAACTCGCGGCCCTCACCAAGGCTGTCATGGACGGGCGCATTGCCACCGAGGCGAGGCTGGACGCGATCCAGACCTCCTTGGAGTTGTGGCGCCCCGCCGTCTCCCACATCTAGAAGCAGGTGGATGACCTGCACGGACAGGTTGGGCGCATCGCGCTCCACCCTGCGCTGGTGGTGCCTTTGGATCCGGTCCCGGAGAGCGACACGGTGGTGCGGCCGGCGTCGTCTACAAGCCACGACGGCTTCGAACACCACGGGCCGAGAGGCCACGGCGAGATCGATGACACCGGGGAAAATTTACAAATATGAATTTTGACGTTATTTGCAAAATCTCTCTGGAAATTTGTAAAATGGCCGTAACTTTTGCATACGAACTCGGATGAAAAAGTTTTTTATACGAACAATCATCTACTCAAAAAGTTGCAACTCGCGGCCCTCGCCAAGGCTGTCATGGACGGGCGCATTGCCACCGAGGCGAGGCTGGACGCGATCCAGACCTCCTTGGAGTTGTGGCGCCCCGCCGTCTCCCACATCCAGAAGCAGGTGGATGACCTGCGTGGACAGGTTGGGCGCATCGCGCTCCACCCTGCGCTGGTGGTGCCTTTGGATCCGGTCCCGGAGAGCGACACGGTGGTGCGGCCGGCGTCGTCTACAAGCCACGACGGCTCCGAACACCACGGGCCGAGAGGCCACGGCGAGATCGACAACACCGGGGAAAATTTACAAATATGAATTTCGACTTTATTTGCAAAATCTCTCTGGAAATTTGTAAAATGGCCATAACTTTTGCATACGAACTCTGATGAAAAAGTTTTTTATATGAACAATCATCTACTCAAAAAGTTGCAACTCGCGGCCCTCGCCAAGGCTGTCATGGACGGGCGCATTGCCACCGCGGCGAGGCTGGACGCGATCCAGACCTCCTTGGAGTTGTGGCGCCCCGCCGTCTCCCACATCCAGAAGTAGGTGGACGACCTGCACGGACAGGTTGGGCGCATCGCGCTCCACCCTGCGCTGGTGGTGCCTTCGGATCCGGTCCCGGAGAGCGACACTGTGGTGCGGCCGGCGTCGTCTACAAGCCACGATGGCTCCGAACACCACGGGCCGTGAGGCCACGGCGAGATCGACAACACCGGGGAAAATTTACAAATATGAATTTCGACTTTATTTGCAAAATCTCTCTAGAAATTTGTAAAATGGCCATAACTTTTGCATACGAACTCGGATGAAAAAGTTTTTTATATGAAAAATCATCTACTCGAAAAAGTTGCAACTCGCGGCCCTCGCCAAGGCCGTCATGGACGGTCGCATCGCCACTGAGGCGAGGCTGGACGCGATCCAGACCTCCTTGGAGTTGTGGCGCCCTGCCGTCTCCCACATCCATAAGCAGGTGGACGACCTGCACGGACAAGTTGGGCGCATCGCGCTCCACCCTGCGCTGGTGGCGCCTCCGGATCCGGTCCCGGAGAGCGACACAGTGGTGCGGCCGGCGTCGTCTACAAGCCACGACGGCTCCGAACACCACGGGCCGAGAGGCCACGGCGAGATCGACGACACCGGGGAAAATTTACAAATATGAATTTCGACTTTATTTGCAAAATCGCTCTGGAAATTTGTAAAATGGCCATAACTTTTGCATACGAACTCGGATGAAAAAGTATTTTATATGAACAATCATCTACTCAAAAAGTTGCAACTCGCGGTCCTCGCCAAGGCTGTCATGGACGGGCGCATCGCCACCAAGGCGAGGCTGGACGTGATCCAGACCTCCTTGGAGTTGTGGCGCCCGCCGTCTCCCACATCCAGAAGCAGGTGGACGACCTGCACGGACAGGTTGGGCGCATCACACTCCACCCTGCGCTGGTGGCGCCTTTGGATCCGGTCCTGGAGAGCGACACGGTGGTGCGGCCGGCGTCGTCTACAAGCCACGACGGCTCCGAACACCACGGGCCGAGAGGCCACGGTGAGATCGACGACACCGGGGAAAATTTACAAATATGAATTTCGACTTTATTTGCAAAATCTCTCTGGAAATTTGTAAAATGGCCATAACTTTTGCATACGAACTCGGATGAAAAAGTACTTTATATGAAAAATCATCTACTCAAAAAGTTGCAACTCGCGGCCCTCGCCAAGGCCGTCATGGACGGGCGCATCGCCACCGAGGCGAGGCTGGACGCGATCCAGACCTCCTTGGAGTTGTGGCGCCCCGCCGTCTCCCACATCCAGAAGCAGGTGGACGACCTGCACGGACAGGTTGGGCGCATCGCACTCCACCCATGCGCTGGTGGCGCCTTCGGATCCGCTCCCGGAGAGCGACACGGTGGTGCGGCCGGCGTCGTCTACAAGCCACGACCGCTCCGAACACCACGGGCCGAGAGGCCACGGCGAGATCGATGACACCGGGGAAAATTTACAAATATGAATTTTGACTTTATTTGCAAAATCTCTCTGGAAATTTGTAAAATGGCCATAACTTTTGCATACGAACTCGGATGAAAAAGTTTTTTATATGAACAATCATCTACTCAAAAAGTTGCAACTCGCGGCCCACGCCAAGGCTGTCATGGACGGGCGCATTGCCACCGAGGCGAGGCTGGACGCGATCCAGACCTCCTTGGAGTTGTGGTGCCCCGCCGTCTCCCACATCCAGAAGTAGGTGGACGACCTGCACGGACAGGTTGGGCGCATCGCGCTCCACCCTGCGCCTGTGGTGCCTTCGAATCCGGTCCCGGAGAGCGACACGGTGGTGCGGCCGACGTCGTCTACAAGCCACGATGGCTCCGAACACCACGGGCCGAGAGGCCACGGCGAGATCGACAACACCGGGGAAAATTTACAAATATGAATTTCGACTTTATTTGCAAAATCTATCTAGAAATTTGTAAAATGGCCATAACTTTTGCATACGAATTCGGATGAAAAAGTTTTTTATATGAAAAATCATCTACTCGAAAAAGTTGCAACTCGCGGCCCTCGCCAAGGCCGTCATGGACGGTCGCATCGCCACCGAGGCGAGGCTGGACGCGATCCAGACCTCCTTGGAGTTGTGGCGCCCCGCCGTCTCCCACATCCAGAAGCAGGTGGACGACCTGCACGGACAAGTTGGGCGCATCGCGCTCCACCCTGCGCTGGTGGCGCCTTCGGATCCGGTCCCGGAGAGCGACACGGTGGTGCGGCCGGCGTCGGCTACAAGCCACGACGGCTCCGAACACCACGGGCCGAGAGGCCACGGCGAGATCGACGATACCGGGGAAAATTTACAAATATGAATTTCGACTTTATTTGCAAAATCGCTCTGGAAATTTGTAAAATGGCCATAACTTTTGCATACGAACTCGGATGAAAAAGTATTTTATATGAACAATCATCTACTCGAAAAGTTGCAACTCGCGGCCCTCGCCAAGGCTGTCATGGACGGGCGCATCGCCACCAAGGCGAGGCTGGATGTGATCCAGACCTCCTTGGAGTTGTGGCGCCCGCCGTCTCCCACATCCAGAAGCAGGTGGACGACCTGCACGGACAGGTTGGGCGCATCACACTCCACCCTGCGCTGGTGGCGCCTTTGGATCCGGTCCTGGAGAGCGACACGGTGGTGCGGCCGGCGTCGTCTACAAGCCACGACGGCTCCGAACACCACGGGCCGAGAGGCCACGGTGAGATCGACGACACCGGGGAAAATTTACAAATATGAATTTCGACTTTATTTGCAAAATCTCTCTGGAAATTTGTAAAATGGCCATAACTTTTGCATACGAACTCGGATGAAAAAGTATTTTATATGAAAAATCATCTACTCGAAAAGTTGCAACTCGCGGCCCTCGCCAAGGCCGTCATGGACGGGCGCATCGCCACCGAGGCGAGGCTGGACGCGATCCAGACCTCCTTGGAGTTGTGGCGCCCCGCCGTCTCCCACATCCAGAAGCAGGTGGACGACCTGCACGGACAGGTTGGGCGCATCGCACTCCACCCATGCGCTGGTGGCGCCTTCGGATCCGGTCCCGGAGAGCGACACGGTGGTGCGGCCGGCGTCGTCTACAAGCCACGACCGCTCCGAACACCATGGGCCGAGAGGCCACGACGAGATCGATGACACCGGGGAAAATTTACAAATATGAATTTTGACTTTATTTGCAAAATCTCTCTGGAAATTTGTAAAATGGCCATAACTTTTGCATACGAACTCGGATGAAAAAGTTTTTTATATGAACAATCATCTACTCAAAAAGTTGCAACTCGCGGCCCTCGCCAAGGCTGTCATGGATGGGCGCATTGCCACCGAGGCGAGGCTGGACGCGATCCAGACCTCCTTGGAGTTGTGGCGCCCCGCCGTCTCCCACATCCAGAAGTAGGTGGACGACCTGCACGGACAGGTTGGGCGCATCGCGCTCCACCCTGCGCCGGTGGTGCCTTCGGATCCGGTCCCGGAGAGCGACACGGTGGTGCGGCCGACGTCGTCTACAAGCCACGATGGCTCCGAACACCACGGGCCGAGAGGCCACGGCGAGATCGACAACACCGGGGAAAATTTACAAATATGAATTTCGACTTTATTTGCAAAATCTCTCTGGAAATTTGTAAAATGGCCATAACTTTTGCATACGAACTCGGATGAAAAAGTTTTTTATATGAAAAATCATCTACTCGAAAAAGTTGCAACTCGCGGCCCTCGCCAAGGCCGTCATGGACGGTTGCATCGCCACTGAGGCGAGGCTGGACGCGATCCAGACCTCCTTGGAGTTGTGGCGCCCCGCCGTCTCCCACATCCAGAAGCAGGTGGACGACCTGCACGGACAGGTTGGGCGCATCGCGCTCCACCCTGCGCTGGTGGCGCCTTCGGATTCGGTCCCGGAGAGCGACACGGTGGTGCGGCCGGCGTCGTCTACAAGCCACGACGGCTCCGAACACCACGGGCCGAGAGGCCACGGCGAGATCGACGACACCGGGGAAAATTTACAAATATGAATTTCGACTTTATTTGCAAAATCGCTCTGGAAATTTGTAAGATGGCCATAACTTTTGCATACGAACTCGGATGAAAAAGTATTTTATATGAACAATCACCTACTCGAAAAGTTGCAACTCGCGGCCCTCGCCAAGGCTGTCATGGACGGGCGCATCGCCACCGAGGCGAGGCTGGACGTGATCCAGACCTCCTTGGAGTTGTGGCGCCCCGCCGTCTCCCACTTCCAGAAGCAGGTGGACGACCTGCACGGACAGGTTGGGCGCATCGCACTCCACCCTGCGCTGGTGGCGCCTTCGAATCCGGTCCCGGAGAGCGACACGGTGGTGCGGCCGGCATCGTCTACAAGCCACGACCGCTCCGAACACCACGGGCCGAGAGGCCACGGTGAGATCGATGACACCGGGGAAAATTTACAAATATGAATTTTGACTTTATTTGCAAAATCTCTCTGGAAATTTGTAAAATGGCCATAACTTTTGCATACGAACTCGGATGAAAAAGTTTTTTATATGAACAATCATCTACTCGAAAAGTTGCAACTCGCGGCCCTCGCCAAAGCTGTCATGGACGGGCGCATCGCCACCGAGGCGTGGCTGGACGCGATCCAGACCTCCTTGGAGTTGTGGCGCCCCGCCGTCTCCCACATCCAGAAGCAGGTGGACGACCTGCACGGACAGGTTGGGCGCATCGCGCTCCACCCTGCGCTGGTGGTGCCTTCGGATCCGGTCCCGGAGAGCGACACGGTGGTGCGGCCGGCGTCGTCTACAAGCCACGACGGCTCCGAAGACTACGGGCCGAGAGGCCACGGCGAGATCGACGACACCGGGGAAAATTTACAAATATGAATTTCGACTTTATTTGCAAAATCTCTCTGGAAATTTGAAAAATGGCCATAACTTTTGCATACGAACTCGGATGAAAAAGTTTTTTATATGAAAAATCATCTACTCGAAAAAGTTGCAACTCGCGGCCCTCGCCAAGGCCGTCATGGACTGTGGCATGCCACCGAGGCGAGGCTGGACGCGATCCAGACCTCCTTGGAGTTGTGGCGCCCCGCCGTCTCCCACATCGAGAAGCAGGTGGATGACCTGCACGGACAGGTTGGGCGCATCGCGCTCCACCCTGCGCTGGTGGCGCCTTCGGATCCGGTCCCGGAGAGCGACACGGTGGTGCGGCCGGCATCGTCTACCAGCCACGACGGCTCCGAACACCACGGGCCGAGAGGCCACGGCGAGATCGACGACACCGGGGAAAATTTACAAATATGAATTTCGACTTTATTTGCAAAATCTCTCTGGAAATTTGTAAAATGGCCATAACTTTTGCATACGAACTCGGATTTAAAAGTTTTTTATATGAAAAATCATCTACTCGAAAAGTTGCAACTCGCGGCCCTCGCCAAGGCCATCATGGACGGGCGCATCGCCACCTAGGCGAGGCTGGACGCGATCCAGACCTCCTTGGAGTTGTGGCGCCCCGCCGTCTCCCACATCCAGAAGCAGGTGGAGGACCTGCACGGACAGGTTGGGTGCATCGCGCTCCACCCTGCGCTGGTGGCGCCTTCGGATCCGGTCCCGGAGAGGGACACGGTGGTGCGGCCGGCATCGCCTACAAGCCACGACGGCTCCGAACACCACGGGCCGAGAGGCCACGGTGAGATCGACGACACCGGGGAAAATTTACAAATATGAATTTCGACTTTATTTGCAAAATCTCTCTGGAAATTTGTAAAATGGCCATAACTTTTGCATACGAACTCGGATGGAAAAGTATTTTATATGAAAAATCATCTACTCGAAAAGTTGCAACTCGCGGCCCTCGCCAAGGCCGTCATGGACGGGCGCATCGCCACCGAGGCGAGGCTGGACGCGATCCAGACCTCCTTGGAGTTGTGGCGCCCCGCCGTCTCCCACATCCAGAAGCAGGTGGACGACCTGCACGGACAGGTTGGGCGCATCGCACTCCACCCTGCGCTGGTGGCGCCTTCGGATCCGGTCCCGGAGAGCGACACGGTGGTGCGGCCGGCGTCGTCTACAAGCCACAACCGCTCCGAACACCACGGGCCGAGAGGCCACGGCGAGATCGATGACACCGGGGAAAATTTACAAATATGAATTTTGACTTTATTTGCAAAATCTCTCTGGAAATTTGTAAAATGGCCATAACTTTTGCATACGAACTCGGATGAAAAAGTTTTTTATATGAACAATCATCTACTCAAAAAGTTGCAACTCGCGGCCCTCGCCAAGGCTGTCATGGACGGGCGCATTGCCACCGAGGCGAGGCTGGACGCGATCCAGACCTCCTTGGAGTTGTGGCGCCCCGCCGTCTCCCACATCCAGAAGCAGGTGGACGACCTGCACGGACAGGTTGGGCGCATCGCGCTCCACCCTGCGCTAGTGGTGCCTTCGGATCCGGTCCCGGAGAGTGACACGGTGGTGCGGCCGGCGTCGCCTACAAGCCACGACGGTTCCGAACACCACGGGCCGAGAGGCCACGGCGAGATCGACGACACCGGGGAAAATTTACAAATATGAATTTCGACTTTATTTGCAAAATCTCTCTGGAAATTTGTAAAATGGCCATAACTTTTGCATACGAACTCGGATGAAAAAGTTTTTTATATGAAAAATCATCTACTCGAAAAAGTTGCAACTCGCGGCCCTCGCCAAGGCCGTCATGGACGGTCGCATCGCCACCGAGGCGAGGCTGGATGCGATCCAGACCTCCTTGGAGTTGTGGCGCCCCGCCGTCTCCCACATCCAGAAGCAGGTGGACGACCTGCACGGACAGGTTGGGCGCATCACGCTCCACCCTGCGCTGGTGGCGCCTTCGGATCCGGTCCCGGAGAGCGACACGGTGGTGCAGCCGGCGTCGTCTACAAGCCACGACGGCTCCGAACACCACGGGCCGAGAGGCCACGGCAAGATCGACGACACTGGGGAAAATTTGCAAATATGAATTTCGACTTTATTTGCAAAATCTCTCTGGAAATTTGTAAAATGGCCATAAGTTTTGCATACGAACTCGGATGAAAAAGTATTTTATATGAAAAATCATCTACTCGAAAAGTTGCAACTCGCGGCCCTCGCCAAGGCCGTCATGGACGGGCGCATCGCCACCGAGGCGAGGCTGGACGCGATCCAGACCTCCTTGGAGTTGTGGCGCCCCGCCGTCTCCCACATCCAGAAGCAGGTGGACGACCCGCACGGACAGGTTGGGTGCATCGCGCTCCACCCTGCGCTGGTGGCGCCTTCGGATCCGGTCCCGGAGAGCGACACGGTGGTGCGGCCGGCGTCGTCTACAAGCCACGACCGCTCCGAACACCACGGGCCGAGAGGCCACGGCGAGATCGACGACACCGAGGAAAATTTACAAATATGAATTTTGACTTTATTTGCAAAATCTCTCTGGAAATTTGTAAAATGGCCATAACTTTTGCATACGAACTCGGATGAAAAAGTTTTTTATATGAACAATCATCTACTCAAAAAGTTGCAACTCGCGGCCCTCGCCAAGGCCGTCATGGACGGGCGCATCGCCACCGAGGCGAGGCTGGATGCGATCCAGACCTCCTTGGAGTTGTGGCGCCCGCCGTCTCCCACATCCAGAAGCAGGTGGACGACCTGCACGGACAGGTTGGGCGCATCGCGCTCCACCCTGCGCTGGTGGTGCCTTCGGATCCAGTCCCGGAGAGCGACACGGTGGTGCGGCCGGCGTCGTCTACAAGCCACGACGGCTCCGAACACCATGGGCCGAGAGGCCACGGCGAGATCGACGACACCGGGGAAAATTTACAAATATGAATTTCGACTTTATTTGCAAAATCTCTCTGGAAATTTGTAAAATGGCCATAACTTTTGCATACGAACTCGGATGAAAAAGTTTTTTATATGAAAAACCATCTACTCGAAAAGTTGCAACTCGCGGCCCTCGCCAAGGTCGTTATGGACGGGCGCATCACCATCGAGGCGAGGCTGGACGCGATCCAGACCTCCTTGGAGTTGTGGCGCCCCGCCGTCTCCCACATCCAGAAGCAGGTGGACGACATGCACGGACAGGTTGGGCGCATCGCACTCCACCCTGCGCTGGTGGCGCCTTCGGATCCGGTCCCGGAGAGCGACACGGTGGTGCGGCCGGCGTCGTCTACAAGCCACGACGGCTCCGAACACCACGGGCCGAGAGGCCACGGCGAGATCGATGACACCGGGGAAAATTTACAAATATGAATTTTAACTTTATTTGCAAAATCTCTCTGGAAATTTGTAAAATGGCCATAACTTTTGCATACGAACTCGGATGAAAAAGTTTTTTATATGAAAAATCATCTACTCAAAAAAGTTGCAACGCGCGGCCCTCGCCAAGGCCGTCATGGACGGTCGCATCGCCACCGAGGCGAGGCTGGACGCGATCCAGACCTCCTTGGAGTTGTGGCGCCCCGCCGTCTCCCACATCCAGAAGCAGGTGGACGACCTGCACGGACAGGTTGGGCGCATCGCGCTCCACCCTGCGCTGGTGGCGCCTTCGGATCCGGTCCCGGAGAGCGACACGGTGGAGCGGCCGGCGTCGTCTACAAGCCACGATGGCTCCGAACACCACGGGCCGAGAGGCCACGGCGAGATCGACGACACCGGGGAAAATTTACAAATATGAATTTCGACTTTATTTGCAAAATCTCTCTGGAAATTTGTAAAATGGCCATAACTTTTGCATACGAACTCGGATGAAAAAGTTTTTTATATGAAAAATCATCTACTCGAAAAGTTGCAACTCGCGGCCCTCGCCAAGGCCATCATGGACGGGCGCATCGCCACCGAGGCGAGGCTGGACGCGATCCAGACCTCCTTGGAGTTGTGGCGCCCCGCCGTCTCCCACATCCAGAAGCAGGTGGAGGACCTGCACGGACAGGTTGGGCGCATCGCGCTCCACCCTGCGCTGGTGGCGCCTTCGGATCCGGTCCCGGAGAGGGACACGGTGGTGCGGCCGGCATCGCCTACAAGCCACGACGGCTCCGAACACCACGGGCCGAGAGGCCACGGTGAGATCGACGACACCGGGGAAAATTTACAAATATGAATTTCGACTTTATTTGCAAAATCTCTCTGGAAATTTGTAAAATGGCCATAACTTTTGCATACGAACTCGGATGGAAAAGTATTTTATATGAAAAATCATCTACTCGAAAAGTTGCAACTCGCGGCCCTCGCCAAGGCCGTCATGGACGGGCGCATCGCCACCGAGGCGAGGCTGGATGCGATCCAGACCTCCTTGGAGTTGTGGCGCCCCGCCGTCTCCCACATCCAGAAGCAGGTGGACGACCTGCACGGACAGGTTGGGCGCATCGCACTCCACCCTGCGCTGGTGGCGCCTTCGGATCCGGTCCCGGAGAGCGACACGGTGGTGCGGCCGGCGTCGTCTACAAGCCACAACCGCTCCGAACACCACGGGCCGAGAGGCCACGGCGAGATCGATGACACCGGGGAAAATTTACAAATATGAATTTTGACTTTATTTGCAAAATCTCTCTGGAAATTTGTAAAATGGCCATAACTTTTGCATACGAACTCGGATGAAAAAGTTTTTTATATGAACAATCATCTACTCAAAAAGTTGCAACTCGCGGCCCTCGCCAAGGCTGTCATGGACGGGCGCATTGCCACCGCGGCGAGGCTGGACGCGATCCAGACCTCCTTGGAGTTGTGGCGCCCCGCCGTCTCCCACATCCAGAAGCAGGTGGACGACCTGCACGGACAGGTTGGGCGCATCGCGCTCCACCCTGCGCTAGTGGTGCCTTCGGATCCGGTCCCGGAGAGTGACACGGTGGTGCGGCCGGCGTCGTCTACAAGCCACGACGGTTCCGAACACCACGGGCCGAGAGGCCACGGCGAGATCGACGACACCGGGGAAATTTACAAATATGAATTTCGACTTTATTTGCAAAATCTCTCTGGAAATTTGTAAAATGGCCATAACTTTTGCATACGAACTCGGATGAAAAAGTTTTTTATATGAAAAATCATCTACTCGAAAAAGTTGCAGCTCGCGGCCCTCGCCAAGGCCGTCATGGACGGTCGCATCGCCACTGAGGCGAGGCTGGATGCGATCCAGACCTCCTTGGAGTTGTGGCGCCCCGCCGTCTCCCACATCCAGAAGCAGGTGGACGACCTGCACGGACAGGTTGGGCGCATCGCGCTCCACCCTGCGCTGGTGGCGCCTTCGGATCCGGTCCCGGAGAGCGACACGGTGGTGCGGCCGGCGCCGTCTACAAGCCACGACGGCTCCGAACACCACGGGCCGAGAGGCCACGGCAAGATCGACGACACCGGGGAAAATTTGCAAATATGAATTTCGACTTTATTTGCAAAATCTCTCTGGAAATTTGTAAAATGGCCATAAGTTTTGCATACGAACTCGGATGAAAAAGTATTTTATATGAAAAATCATCTACTCGAAAAGTTGCAACTCGCGGCCCTCGCCAAGGCCGTCATGGACGGGCGCATCGCCACCGAGGCGAGGCTGGACGCGATCCAGACCTCCTTGGAGTTGTGGCGCCCCGCCGTCTCCCACATCCAGAAGCAGGTGGACGACCTACACGGACAGGTTGGGTGCATCGCGCTCCACCCTGCGCTGGTGGCGCCTTCGGATCCGGTCCCGGAGAGCGACACGGTGGTGCGGCCGGCGTCGTCTACAAGCCACGACCGCTCCGAACACCACGGGCCGAGAGGCCACGGCGAGATCGACGACACCGAGGAAAATTTACAAATATGAATTTTGACTTTATTTGCAAAATCTCTCTGGAAATTTGTAAAATGGCCATAACTTTTGCATACGAACTCGGATGAAAAAGTTTTTTATATGAACAATCATCTACTCAAAAGGTTGCAACTCGCGGCCCTCGCCAAGGCCGTCATGGACGGGCGCATCGCCACCGAGGCGAGGCTGGATGCGATCCAGACCTCCTTGGAGTTGTGGCGCCCGCCGTCTCCCACATCCAGAAGCAGGTGGACGACCTGCACGGACAGGTTGGGCGCATCGCGCTCCACCCTGCGCTGGTGGTGCCTTCGGATCCGGTCCCGGAGAGCGACACGGTGGTGCGGCCGGCGTCGTCTACAAGCCACGACGGCTCCGAACACCCTGGGCCGAGAGGCCACGGCGAGATCGACGACACCGGGGAAAATTTACAAATATGAATTTCGACTTTATTTGCAAAATCTCTCTGGAAATTTGTAAAATGGCCATAACTTTTGCATACGAACTCGGATGAAAAAGTATTTTATATGAAAAACCATCTACTCGAAAAGTTGCAACTCGCGGCCCTCGCCAAGGTCGTTATGGACGGGCGCATCGCCACCGAGGCGAGGCTGGACGCGATCCAGACCTCCTTGGAGTTGTGGCGCCCCGCCGTCTCCCACATCCAGAAGCAGGTGGACGACATGCACGGACAGGTTGGGCGCATCGCACTCCACCCTGCGCTGGAGGCGCCTTCGGATCCGGTCCCGGAGAGCGACACGGTGGTGCGGCCGGCGTCGTCTACAAGCCACGACCGCTCCGAACACCACGGGCCGAGAGGCCACGGCGAGATCGATGACACCGGGGAAAATTTACAAATATGAATTTTTACTTTATTGGCAAAATCTCTCTGGAAATTTGTAAAATGGCCATAACTTTTGCATACGAACTCGGATGAAAAAGTTTTTTATATGAACAATCATCTACTCAAAATGTTGCAACTCGCGGCCCTCGCCAAGGCCGTCATGGACGATCGCATCGCCACCGAGGCGAGGCTGGACGCGATCCAGACCTCCTTGGAGTTGTGGTGCCCCGCCGTCTCCCACATCCAGAAGCAGGTGGACGACCTGCACGGACAGGTTGGGCGCATCGCGCTCCACCCTGCGCTGGAGGCGCCTTCGGATCCGGTCCCAGAGAGCGACACGGTGGTGCGGCCGGCGTCGTCTACAAGCCACGACCGCTCCGAACACCACGGGCCGAGAGGCCACGGCGAGATCGATGACACCGGGGAAAATTTACAAATATGAATTTTTACTTTATTGGCAAAATCTCTCTGGAAATTTGTAAAATGGCCACAACTTTTGCATACGAACTCGGATGAAAAAGTTTTTTATATGAAAAATCATCTACTCGAAAAAGTTGCAACTCGCGGCCCTCGCCAAGGCCGTCATGGACGGTCGCATCGCCACCGAGGCGAGGCTGGACGCGATCCAGACCTCCTTGGAGTTGTGGCGCCCCGCCGTCTCCCACATCCAGAAGCAGGTGGACGACCTGCACGGACAGGTTGGGCGCATCGCGCTCCACCCTGCGCTGGTGGCGCCTTCGGATCCGGTCCCGGAGAGCGACACGGTGGTGCGGCCGGCGTCGTCTACAAGCCACAACCGCTCCGAACACCACGGGCCGAGAGGCCACGGCGAGATCGATGACACCGGGGAAAATTTACAAATATGAATTTTGACTTTATTTGCAAAATCTCTCTGGAAATTTGTAAAATGGCCATAACTTTTGCATACGAACTCGGATGAAAAAGTTTTTTATATGAACAATCATCTACTCAAAAAGTTGCAACTCGCGGCCCTCGCCAAGGCTGTCATGGACGGGCGCATTGCCACCGCGGCGAGGCTGGACGCGATCCAGACCTCCTTGGAGTTGTGGCGCCCCGCCGTCTCCCACATCCAGAAGCAGGTGGACGACCTGCACGGACAGGTTGGGCGCATCGCGCTCCACCCTGCGCTAGTGGTGCCTTCGGATCCGGTCCCGGAGAGTGACACGGTGGTGCGGCCGGCGTCGTCTACAAGCCACGACGGTTCCGAACACCACGGGCCGAGAGGCCACGGCGAGATCGACGACACCGGGGAAATTTACAAATATGAATTTCGACTTTATTTGCAAAATCTCTCTGGAAATTTGTAAAATGGCCATAACTTTTGCATACGAACTCGGATGAAAAAGTTTTTTATATGAAAAATCATCTACTCGAAAAAGTTGCAACTCGCGGCCCTCGCCAAGGCCGTCATGGACGGTCGCATCGCCACTGAGGCGAGGCTGGATGCGATCCAGACCTCCTTGGAGTTGTGGCGCCCCGCCGTCTCCCACATCCAGAAGCAGGTGGACGACCTGCACGGACAGGTTGGGCGCATCGCGCTCCACCCTGCGCTGGTGGCGCCTTCGGATCCGGTCCCGGAGAGCGACACGGTGGTGCGGCCGGCGCCGTCTACAAGCCACGACGGCTCCGAACACCACGGGCCGAGAGGCCACGGCAAGATCGACGACACCGGGGAAAATTTGCAAATATGAATTTCGACTTTATTTGCAAAATCTCTCTGGAAATTTGTAAAATGGCCATAAGTTTTGCATACGAACTCGGATGAAAAAGTATTTTATATGAAAAATCATCTACTCGAAAAGTTGCAACTCGCGGCCCTCGCCAAGGCCGTCATGGACGGGCGCATCGCCACCGAGGCGAGGCTGGACGCGATCCAGACCTCCTTGGAGTTGTGGCGCCCCGCCGTCTCCCACATCCAGAAGCAGGTGGACGACCTACACGGACAGGTTGGGTGCATCGCGCTCCACCCTGCGCTGGTGGCGCCTTCGGATCCGGTCCCGGAGAGCGACACGGTGGTGCGGCCGGCGTCGTCTACAAGCCACGACCGCTCCGAACACCACGGGCCGAGAGGCCACGGCGAGATCGACGACACCGAGGAAAATTTACAAATATGAATTTTGACTTTATTTGCAAAATCTCTCTGGAAATTTGTAAAATGGCCATAACTTTTGCATACGAACTCGGATGAAAAAGTTTTTTATATGAACAATCATCTACTCAAAAGGTTGCAACTCGCGGCCCTCGCCAAGGCCGTCATGGACGGGCGCATCGCCACCGAGGCGAGGCTGGATGCGATCCAGACCTCCTTGGAGTTGTGGCGCCCGCCGTCTCCCACATCCAGAAGCAGGTGGACGACCTGCACGGACAGGTTGGGCGCATCGCGCTCCACCCTGCGCTGGTGGTGCCTTCGGATCCGGTCCCGGAGAGCGACACGGTGGTGCGGCCGGCGTCGTCTACAAGCCACGACGGCTCCGAACACCCTGGGCCGAGAGGCCACGGCGAGATCGACGACACCGGGGAAAATTTACAAATATGAATTTCGACTTTATTTGCAAAATCTCTCTGGAAATTTGTAAAATGGCCATAACTTTTGCATACGAACTCGGATGAAAAAGTATTTTATATGAAAAACCATCTACTCGAAAAGTTGCAACTCGCGGCCCTCGCCAAGGTCGTTATGGACGGGCGCATCGCCACCGAGGCGAGGCTGGACGCGATCCAGACCTCCTTGGAGTTGTGGCGCCCCGCCGTCTCCCACATCCAGAAGCAGGTGGACGACATGCACGGACAGGTTGGGCGCATCGCACTCCACCCTGCGCTGGAGGCGCCTTCGGATCCGGTCCCGGAGAGCGACACGGTGGTGCGGCCGGCGTCGTCTACAAGCCACGACCGCTCCGAACACCACGGGCCGAGAGGCCACGGCGAGATCGATGACACCGGGGAAAATTTACAAATATGAATTTTTACTTTATTGGCAAAATCTCTCTGGAAATTTGTAAAATGGCCATAACTTTTGCATACGAACTCGGATGAAAAAGTTTTTTATATGAACAATCATCTACTCAAAATGTTGCAACTCGCGGCCCTCGCCAAGGCCGTCATGGACGATCGCATCGCCACCGAGGCGACGCTGGACGCGATCCAGACCTCCTTGGAGTTGTGGTGCCCCGCCGTCTCCCACATCCAGAAGCAGGTGGACGACCTGCACGGACAGGTTGGGCGCATCGCGCTCCACCCTGCGCTGGAGGCGCCTTCGGATCCGGTCCCAGAGAGCGACACGGTGGTGCGGCCGGCGTCGTCTACAAGCCACGACCGCTCCGAACACCACGGGCCGAGAGGCCACGGCGAGATCGATGACACCGGGGAAAATTTACAAATATGAATTTTTACTTTATTGGCAAAATCTCTCTGGAAATTTGTAAAATGGCCACAACTTTTGCATACGAACTCGGATGAAAAAGTTTTTTATATGAAAAATCATCTACTCGAAAAAGTTGCAACTCGCGGCCCTCGCCAAGGCCGTCATGGACGGTCGCATCGCCACCGAGGCGAGGCTGGACGCGATCCAGACCTCCTTGGAGTTGTGGCGCCCCGCCGTCTCCCACATCCAGAAGCAGGTGGACGACCTGCACGGACAGGTTGGGCGCATCGCGCTCCACCCTGCGCTGGTGGCGCCTTCGGATCCGGTCCCGGAGAGCGACACGGTGGTGCGGCCGGCGTCGTCTACAAGCCACGACCGCTCCGAACACCATGGGCCGAGAGGCCACGGCGAGATCGACGACACCGGGGAAAATTTACAAATATGAATTTTGACTTTATTTGCAAAATCTCTCTGGAAATTTGTTAAATGGCCATATCTTTTGCATACGAACTCGGATGAAAAAGTATTTTATATGAAAAATCATCTACTCGAAAAGTTGGAACTCGCGGCCCTCGCCAAGGCCGTCATGGACGGGCGCATCGCCACCGAGGCGAGGCTGGACGCGATCCAGACCTCCTTGGAGTTGTGGCGCCCCGCCGTCTGCCACATCCAGAAGCAGGTGGACGACCTGCACGGACAGGTTGGGCGCATCGCACTCCACCCTGCGCTGGAGGCGCCTTCTGATCCGGTCCCAGAGAGCGACACGGTGGTGCGGCCGGCGTCGTCTACAAGCCACGACCGCTCCGAACACCACGGGCCGAGAGGCCACGGCGAGATCGATGACACCGGGGAAAATTTACAAATATGAATTTTTACTTTATTGGCAAAATCTCTCTGGAAATTTGTAAAATGGCCATAACTTTTGTATACGAACTCGGATGAAAAAGTTTTTTATATGAACAATCATCTACTCAAAATGTTGCAACTCGCGGCCCTCGCCAAGGCCGTCATGGACGATCGCATCGCCACCGAGGCGAGGCTGGACGCGATCCAGACCTCCTTGGAGTTGTGGTGCCCCGCCGTCTCCCACATCCAGAAGCAGGTGGACGACCTGCATGGACAGGTTGGGCGCATCGCGCTCCACCCTGCGCTGGTGGCGCCTTCGGATCCGGCCCCGGAGAGCGACACGGTGGTGCGGCCGGCGTCGTCTACAAGCCACGACCGCTCCGAACACCATGGGCCGAGAGGCCACGGCGAGATCGACGACACCGGGGAAAATTTACAAATATGAATTTTGACTTTATTTGCAAAATCTCTCTAGAAATTTGTAAAATGGCCATAACTTTTGCATACGAACTCGGATGAAAAAGTATTTTATATGAAAAATCATCTACTCGAAAAGTTGGAACTCGCGGCCCTCGCCAAGGCCGTCATGGACGGGGCGCATCGCCACCGAGGCGAGGCTGGACGCGATCCAGACCTCCTTGGAGTTGTGGCGCCCCGCCGTCTCCCACATCCAGAAGCAGGTGGACGACCTGCACGGACAGGTTGGGCGCATCGCACTCCACCCTGCGCTGGAGGCGCCTTCGGATCCGGTCCCGGAGAGCGACACGGTGGTGCGGCCGGCGTCGTCTACAAGCCACGACCGCTCCGAACACCACGGGCCGAGAGGCCACGGCGAGATCGATGACACCGGGGAAAATTTACAAATATGAATTTTGACTTTATTGGCAAAATCTCTCTGGAAATTTGTAAAATGGCCATAACTTTTGCATACGAACTCGGATGAAAAAGTTTTTTATATGAACAATCATCTACTCAAAAAGTTGCAACTCGCGGCCCTCGCCAAGGCCATCATGGACGGGCGCATTGCCGCCAAGGCGAGGCTGGACGCGATCCAGACCTCCTTGGAGTTGTGGCGCCCCGCCGTCTCCCACATCCAGAAGTAGGTGGACAACCTGCACGGACAGGTTGGGCGCATCGCGCTCCACCCTGCGCTGGTGGTGCCTTCGGATCCGGTCCCGGAGAGCGACACGGTGGTGCGGCCGGCGTCGTCTACAAGCAACGACGGCTCCGAACACCACGGGCCGAGAGGCCACGGCGAGATCGACGACACCGGGGAAAATTTACAAATATGAATTTCGACTTTATTTGCAAAATCTCTCTGGAAATTTGTAAAATGGCCATAACTTTTGCATACGAACGCGGATGAAAAAGTTTTTTATATGAAAAATCATCTACTCGAAAAAGTTGCAACTCGCGGCCCTCGCCAAGGCCGTCATGGACGGTCGCATCGCCACCGAGGCGAGGCTGGACGCGATCCAGACCTCCTTGGAGTTGTCGCGCCCCACCATCTCCCACATCCAGAAGCAGGTGGACGACCTGCACGGATAGGTTGGGCGCATCGCGCTCCACCCTGCGCTGGTGGCGCCTTCGGATCCGGTCCCGGAGAGCGACACGGTGGTGCGGCCGGCATCATCTACAAGCCACGACGGCTTCGAACACCACGGGCCGAGAGGCCACGGCGAGATCGACGACACCGGGGAAAATTTACAAATATGAATTTCGACTTTATTTGCAAAATCTCTCTGGAAATTTGTAAATGGCCATAACTTTTGCATACGAACTCAGATGAAAAAGTATTTTATATGAAAAATCATCTACTCGAAAAGTTGCAACTCGCGGCCCTCGCCAAGGCTGTCATGGACGGGCGCATCGCCACCGAGGCGAGGCTGGACGCGATCCAGACCTCCTTGGAGTTGTGGCACCCCGCCGTCTCCCGCATCCAGAAGCAGGTGGACGACCTGCACGGACAGGTTGGGCGCATCGCGCTCCACCCTGCGCTGGTGGCGCCTTCGGATCCGGTCCAGGAGAGCGACACGGTGGTGCGGCCGGCGTCGTCTACAAGCCACGACGGCTCCGAACACCATGGGCCGAGAGGCCACGGCGACATCGTCGACACCGGGGAAAATTTACAAATATGAATTTCGACTTTATTTGCAAAATCTCTCTGGAAATTTGTAAAATGGCCATAACTTTTGCATACGAACTCGGATGAAAAAGTTTTTTATATGAACAATCATCTACTCAAAAAGTTGCAACTCGCGGCCCTCGCCAAGGCCATCATGGACGGGCGCATTGCCGCCAAGGCGAGGCTGGACGCGATCCAGACCTCCTTGGAGTTGTGGCGCCCCGCCGTCTCCCACATCCAGAAGTAGGTGGACAACCTGCACGGACAGGTTGGGCGCATCGCGCTCCACCCTGCGCTGGTGGTGCCTTCGGATCCGGTCCCGGAGAATGACACGGTGGTGCGGCCGGCATCGTCTACAAGCAACGACGGCTCCGAACACCACGGGCCGAGAGGCCACGGCGAGATCGACGACACCGGGGAAAATTTACAAATATGAATTTCGACTTTATTTGCAAAATCTCTCTGGAAATTTGTAAAATGGCCATAACTTTTGCATACGAACGCGGATGAAAAAGTTTTTTATATGAAAAATCATCTACTTGAAAAAGTTGCAACTCGCGGCCCTCGCCAAGGCCGTCATGGACGGTCGCATCGCCACCGAGGCGAGGCTGGACGCGATCCAGACCTCCTTGGAGTTGTCGCGCCCCGCCGTCTCCCACATCCAGAAGCAGGTGGACGACCTGCACGGATAGGTTGGGCGCATCGCGCTCCACCCTGCGCTGGTGGCGCCTTCGGATCCGGTCCCGGAGAGCGACACGGTGGTGCGGCCGGCATCGTCTACAAGCCACGACGGCTTCGAACACCACGGGCCGAGAGGCCACGGCGAGATCGACGACACCGGGGAAAATTTACAAATATGAATTTCGACTTTATTTGCAAAATCTCTCTGGAAATTTGTAAATGGCCATAACTTTTGCATACGAACTCGGATGAAAAAGTATTTTATATGAAAAATCATCTACTCGAAAAGTTGCAACTCGCGGCCCTCGCCAAGGCTGTCATGGACGGGCGCATCGCCACCGAGGCGAGGCTGGACGCGATCCAGACCTCCTTGGAGTTGTGGCGCCCCGCCGTCTCCCACATCCAGAAGCAGGTGGACGACCTGCACGGACAGGTTGGGCGCATCGCACTCCAGCCTGCGCTGGTGGCGCCTTCGGATCCGGTCCCGGAGAGCGACACGGTGGTGCGGCCGGCGTCGTCTACAAGCCACGACCGCTCCGAACACCACGGGCCGAGAGGCCACGGCGAGATCGATGACACCGGGGAAAATTTACAAATATGAATTTTGACTTTATTTGCAAAATCTCTCTGGAAATTTGTAAAATGGCCATAACTTTTGCATACGAACTCGGATGAAAAAGTATTTTATATGAAAAATCATCTACTCGAAAAGTTGGAACTCGCGGCCCTCGCCAAGGCCGTCATGGACGGGCGCATCGCCACCGAGGCGAGGCTGGACGCGATCCAGACCTCCTTGGAGTTGTGGCGCCCCGCCGTCTGCCACATCCAGAAGCAGGTGGACGACCTGCACGGACAGGTTGGGCGCATCGCACTCCACCCTGCGCTGGAGGCGCCTTCGGATCCGGTCCCAGAGAGCGACACGGTGGTGCGGCCGGCGTCGTCTACAAGCCACGACCGCTCCGAACACCATGGGCCGAGAGGCCACGGCGAGATCGATGACACCGGGGAAAATTTACAAATATGAATTTTTACTTTATTGGCAAAATCTCTCTGGAAATTTGTAAAATGGCCATAACTTTTGCATACGAACTCGGATGAAAAAGTTTTTTATATGAACAATCATCTACTCAAAAAGTTGCAACTCGCGGCCCTCGCCAAGGCCGTCATGGACGATCGCATCGCCACCGAGGCGAGGCTGGACGCGATCCAGACCTCCTTGGAGTTGTGGTGCCCCGCCGTCTCCCACATCCAGAAGCAGGTGGACGACCTGCATGGACAGGTTGGGCGCATCGCGCTCCACCCTGCGCTGGTGGCGCCTTCGGATCCGGCCCCGGAGAGCGACACGGTGGTGCGGCCGGCGTCGTCTACAAGCCACGACCGCTCCGAACACCATGGGCCGAGAGGCCACGGCGAGATCGACGACACTGGGGAAAATTTACAAATATGAATTTTGACTTTATTTGCAAAATCTCTCTGGAAATTTGTAAAATGGCCATAACTTTTGCATACGAACTCGGATGAAAAAGTATTTTATATGAAAAATCATCTACTCGAAAAGTTGGAACTCGCGGCCCTCGCCAAGGCCGTCATGGACGGGCGCATCGCCACCGAGGCGAGGCTGGACGCGATCCAGACCTCCTTGGAGTTGTGGCGCCCCGCCGTCTGCCACATCCAGAAGCAGGTGGACGACCTGCACGGACAGGTTGGGCGCATCGCACTCCACCCTGTGCTGGAGGCGCCTTCGGATCCGGTCCCGGAGAGCGACACGATGGTGCGGCCGGCGTCGTCTACAAGCCACGACCGCTCCGAACACCACGGGCCGAGAGGCCACGGCGAGATCGATGACACCGGGGAAAATTTACAAATATGAATTTTGACTTTATTGGCAAAATCTCTCTGGAAATTTGTAAAATGGCCATAACTTTTGCATACGAACTCGGATGAAAAAGTTTTTTATATGAACAATCATCTACTCAAAAAGTTGCAACTCGCGGCCCTCGCCAAGGCCATCATGGACGGGCGCATTGCCGCCGAGGCGAGGCTGGACGCGATCCAGACCTCCTTGGAGTTGTGGCGCCCCGCCGTCTCCCACATCCAGAAGTAGGTGGACGACCTGCACGGACAGGTTGGGCGCATCGCGCTCCACCCTGCGCTGGTGGTGCCTTCGGATCCGGTCCCGGAGAGCGACACGGTGGTGCGGCCGGCGTCGTCTACAAGCCACGATGGCTCCGAACACCACGGGCCGAGAGGCCACGGCGAGATCGACGACACCGGGGAAAATTTACAAATATGAATTTCGACTTTATTTGCAAAATCTCTCTGGAAATTTGTAAAATGGCCATAACTTTTGCATACGAATGCGGATGAAAAAGTTTTTTATATGAAAAATCATCTACTCGAAAAAGTTGCAACTCGCGGCCCTCGCCAAGGCCGTCATGGACGGTCGCATCGCCACCGAGGCGAGGCTGGACGCGATCCAGACCTCCTTGGAGTTGTCGCGCCCCGCCGTCTCCCACATCCAGAAGCAGGTGGACGACCTGCACGGATAGGTTGGGCGCATCGCGCTCCACCCTGCGCTGGTGGCGCCT
Source organism: Triticum timopheevii (assembly GCA_963921465.1). Classification (NCBI taxonomy): domain Eukaryota; kingdom Viridiplantae; phylum Streptophyta; class Magnoliopsida; order Poales; family Poaceae; genus Triticum; species Triticum timopheevii. The sequence goes on from OY997270.1 coordinate 615,811,493, forward strand.
TCGGATCCGGTCCCGGAGAGCGACACGGTGGTGCGGCCGGCGTCGTCTACAAGCCACGACCGCTCCGAACACCATGGGCCGAGAGGCCACGGCGAGATCGACGACACCGGGGAAAATTTACAAATATGAATTTTGACTTTATTTGCAAAATCTCTCTGGAAATTTGTAAAATGGCCATAACTTTTGCATACGAACTCGGATGAAAAAGTATTTTATATGAAAAATCATCTACTCGAAAAGTTGGAACTCGCGGCCCTCGCCAAGGCCGTCATGGACGGGCGCATCGCCACCGAGGCGAGGCTGGACGCGATCCAGACCTCCTTGGAGTTGTGGCGCCCCGCCGTCTGCCACATCCAGAAGCAGGTGGACGACCTGCACGGACAGGTTGGGCGCATCGCACTCCACCCTGTGCTGGAGGCGCCTTCGGATCCGGTCCCGGAGAGCGACACGGTGGTGCGGCCGGCGTCGTCTACAAGCCACGACGGCTCCGAACACCACGGGCCGAGAGGCCACGGCGAGATCGATGACACCGGGGAAAATTTACAAATATGAATTTCGACTTTATTTGCAAAATCTCTTTGGAAATTTGTAAAATGGCCATAACTTTTGCATACGAACTCGGATGAAAAAGTTTTTTATATGAACAATCATCTACTCAAAAAGTTGCAACTCGCGGCCCTCGCCAAGGCCGTCATGGACGATCGCATCGCCACCGAGGCGAGGCTGGACGCGATCCAGACCTCCTTGGAGTTGTGGTGCCCCGCCGTCTCCCACATCCAGAAGCAGGTGGACGACCTGCATGGACAGGTTGGGCGCATCGCGCTCCACCCTGCGCTGGTGGCGCCTTCGGATCCGGCCCCGGAGAGCGACACGGTGGTGCGGCCGGCGTCGTCTACAAGCCACGACCGCTCCGAACACCATGGGCCGAGAGGCCACGGCGAGATCGACGACACCGGGGAAAATTTACAAATATGAATTTTGACTTTATTTGCAAAATCTCTCTGGAAATTTGTAAAATGGCCATAACTTTTGCATACGAACTCGGATGAAAAAGTATTTTATATGAAAAATCATCTACTCGAAAAGTTGGAACTCGCGGCCCTCGCCAAGGCCGTCATGGACGGGCGCATCGCCACCGAGGCGAGGCTGGACGCGATCCAGACCTCCTTGGAGTTGTGGCGCCCCGCCGTCTGCCACATCCAGAAGCAGGTGGACGACCTGCACGGACAGGTTGGGCGCATCGCACTCCACCCTGTGCTGGAGGCGCCTTCGGATCCGGTCCCGGAGAGCGACACGGTGGTGCGGCCGGCGTCGTCTACAAGCCACGACCGCTCCGAACACCACGGGCCGAGAGGCCACGGCGAGATCGATGACACCGGGGAAAATTTACAAATATGAATTTTGACTTTATTGGCAAAATCTCTCTGGAAATTTGTAAAATGGCCATAACTTTTGCATACGAACTCGGATGAAAAAGTTTTTTATATGAACAATCATCTACTCAAAAAGTTGCAACTCGCGGCCCTCGCCAAGGCCATCATGGACGGGCGCATTGCCGCCGAGGCGAGGCTGGACGCGATCCAGACCTCCTTGGAGTTGTGGCGCCCCGCCGTCTCCCACATCCAGAAGTAGGTGGACGACCTGCACGGACAGGTTGGGCGCATCGCGCTCCACCCTGCGCTGGTGGTGCCTTCGGATCCGGTCCCGGAGAGCGACACGGTGGTGCGGCCGGCGTCGTCTACAAGCCACGATGGCTCCGAACACCACGGGCCGAGAGGCCACGGCGAGATCGACGACACCGGGGAAAATTTACAAATATGAATTTCGACTTTATTTGCAAAATCTCTCTGGAAATTTGTAAAATGGCCATAACTTTTGCATACGAATGCGGATGAAAAAGTTTTTTATATGAAAAATCATCTACTCGAAAAAGTTGCAACTCGCGGCCCTCGCCAAGGCCGTCATGGACGGTCGCATCGCCACCGAGGCGAGGCTGGACGCGATCCAGACCTCCTTGGAGTTGTCGCGCCCCGCCGTCTCCCACATCCAGAAGCAGGTGGACGACCTGCACGGATAGGTTGGGCGCATCGCGCTCCACCCTGCGCTGGTGGCGCCTTCGGATCCGGTCCCGGAGAGCGACACGGTGGTGCGGCCGGCGTCGTCTACAAGCCACGACCGCTCCGAACACCATGGGCCGAGAGGCCACGGCGAGATCGACGACACCGGGGAAAATTTACAAATATGAATTTTGACTTTATTTGCAAAATCTCTCTGGAAATTTGTAAAATGGCCATAACTTTTGCATACGAACTCGGATGAAAAAGTATTTTATATGAAAAATCATCTACTCGAAAAGTTGGAACTCGCGGCCCTCGCCAAGGCCGTCATGGACGGGCGCATCGCCACCGAGGCGAGGCTGGACGCGATCCAGACCTCCTTGGAGTTGTGGCGCCCCGCCGTCTGCCACATCCAGAAGCAGGTGGACGACCTGCACGGACAGGTTGGGCGCATCGCACTCCACCCTGTGCTGGAGGCGCCTTCGGATCCGGTCCCGGAGAGCGACACGGTGGTGCGGCCGGCGTCGTCTACAAGCCACGACGGCTCCGAACACCACGGGCCGAGAGGCCACGGCGAGATCGATGACACCGGGGAAAATTTACAAATATGAATTTCGACTTTATTTGCAAAATCTCTTTGGAAATTTGTAAAATGGCCATAACTTTTGCATACGAACTCGGATGAAAAAGTTTTTTATATGAACAATCATCTACTCAAAAAGTTGCAACTCGCGGCCCTCGCCAAGGCCGTCATGGACGATCGCATCGCCACCGAGGCGAGGCTGGACGCGATCCAGACCTCCTTGGAGTTGTGGTGCCCCGCCGTCTCCCACATCCAGAAGCAGGTGGACGACCTGCATGGACAGGTTGGGCGCATCGCGCTCCACCCTGCGCTGGTGGCGCCTTCGGATCCGGCCCCGGAGAGCGACACGGTGGTGCGGCCGGCGTCGTCTACAAGCCACGACCGCTCCGAACACCATGGGCCGAGAGGCCACGGCGAGATCGACGACACCGGGGAAAATTTACAAATATGAATTTTGACTTTATTTGCAAAATCTCTCTGGAAATTTGTAAAATGGCCATAACTTTTGCATACGAACTCGGATGAAAAAGTATTTTATATGAAAAATCATCTACTCGAAAAGTTGGAACTCGCGGCCCTCGCCAAGGCCGTCATGGACGGGCGCATCGCCACCGAGGCGAGGCTGGACGCGATCCAGACCTCCTTGGAGTTGTGGCGCCCCGCCGTCTGCCACATCCAGAAGCAGGTGGACGACCTGCACGGACAGGTTGGGCGCATCGCACTCCACCCTGTGCTGGAGGCGCCTTCGGATCCGGTCCCGGAGAGCGACACGGTGGTGCGGCCGGCGTCGTCTACAAGCCACGACCGCTCCGAACACCACGGGCCGAGAGGCCACGGCGAGATCGATGACACCGGGGAAAATTTACAAATATGAATTTTGACTTTATTGGCAAAATCTCTCTGGAAATTTGTAAAATGGCCATAACTTTTGCATACGAACTCGGATGAAAAAGTTTTTTATATGAACAATCATCTACTCAAAAAGTTGCAACTCGCGGCCCTCGCCAAGGCCATCATGGACGGGCGCATTGCCGCCGAGGCGAGGCTGGACGCGATCCAGACCTCCTTGGAGTTGTGGCGCCCCGCCGTCTCCCACATCCAGAAGTAGGTGGACGACCTGCACGGACAGGTTGGGCGCATCGCGCTCCACCCTGCGCTGGTGGTGCCTTCGGATCCGGTCCCGGAGAGCGACACGGTGGTGCGGCCGGCGTCGTCTACAAGCCACGACGGCTCCGAACACCACGGGCCGAGAGGCCACGGCGAGATCGACGACACCGGGGAAAATTTACAAATATGAATTTCGACTTTATTTGCAAAATCTCTCTGGAAATTTGTAAAATGGCCATAACTTTTGCATACGAACGCGGATGAAAAAGTTTTTTATATGAAAAATCATCTACTCGAAAAAGTTGCAACTCGCGGCCCTCGCCAAGGCCGTCATGGACGGTCGCATCGCCACCGAGGCGAGGCTGGACGCGATCCAGACCTCCTTGGAGTTGTCGCGCCCCGCCGTCTCCCACATCCAGAAGCAGGTGGACGACCTGCACGGATAGGTTGGGCGCATCGCGCTCCACCCTGCGCTGGTGGCGCCTTCGGATCCGGTCCCGGAGAGCGACACGGTGGTGCGGCCGGCGTCGTCTACAAGCCACGACGGCTTCGAACACCACGGGCCGAGAGGCCACGGCGAGATCGACGACACCGGGGAAAATTTACAAATATGAATTTCGACTTTATTTGCAAAATCTCTCTGGAAATTTGTAAATGGCCATAACTTTTGCATACGAACTCGGATGAAAAAGTATTTTATATGAAAAATCATCTACTCGAAAAGTTGCAACTCGCGGCCCTCGCCAAGGCTGTCATGGACGGGCGCATCGCCACCGAGGCGAGGCTGGACGCGATCCAGACCTCCTTGGAGTTGTGGCGCCCCGCCGTCTCCCACATCCAGAAGCAGGTGGACGACCTGCACGGACAGGTTGGGCGCATCGCACTCCAGCCTGCGCTGGTGGCGCCTTCGGATCCGGTCCCGGAGAGCGACACGGTGGTGCGGCCGGCGTCGTCTACAAGCCACGACAGCTCCGAACACCACGGGCCGAGAGGCCACGGCGAGATCGATGACACCGGGGAAAATTTACAAATATGAATTTTGACTTTATTTGCAAAATCTCTCTGGAAATTTGTAAAATGGCCATAACTTTTGCATACGAACACGGATGAAAAAGTTTTTTATATGAAAAATCATCTACTCGAAAAAGTTGCAACGCGCGGCCCTCGCCAAGGCCGTCATGCACGGTCGCATCGCCACCGAGGCGAGGCTGGACGCGATCCAGACCTCCTTGGAGTTGTGGCGCCCCGCCGTCTCCCACATCCAGAAGCAGGTGGACGACCTGCACGGACAGGTTGGGCGCATCGCGCTCCACCCCGCGCTGGTGGCGCCTTCGGATCCGGTCCCGGAGAGCGACACGGTGGTGCGGCCGGCGTCGTCTACAAGCCACGACGGCTCCGAACACCACGGGCCGAGAGGCCACGGCGAGATCGATGACACCGGGGAAAATTTACAAATATGAATTTCGACTTTATTTGCAAAATCTCTTTGGAAATTTGTAAAATGGCCATAACTTTTGCATACGAACTCGGATGAAAAAGTTTTTTATATGAAAAATCATCTACTCGAAAAAGTTGCAACGCGCGGCCCTCGCCAAGGCCGTCATGGACGGTCGCATCGCCAGGCGAGGCTAGACGCGATCCAGACCTCCTTGGAGTTGTGGCGCCCCGCCGTCTCCCACATCCAGAAGCAGGTGGACGACCTGCACGGACAGGTTGGGCACATCGCGCTCCACCCTGCGCTGGTGGCTCCTTCGGATCCGGTCCCGGAGAGCGACACGGTGGTGCGGCCGGCGTCGTCTACAAGCCACGACGGCTCCGAACACCACGGGCCGAGAGGCCACGGCGAGATCGACGACACCGGGGAAAATTTACAAATATGAATTTCGACTTTATTTGCAAAATCTCTCTGGAAATATGTAAAAGGGCCATAACTTTTGCATACGAATTCGGATGAAAAAGTTTTTTATATGAAAAATCATCTACTCGAAAAAGTTGCAACTCGCGGCCCTCGCCAAGGTCGTCATGGACGGTCGCATCGCCACCGAGGCGAGGCTGGACGCAATCCAGACCTCGTTGGAGTTGTGGCGCCCCGCCGTCTCCCACATCCAGAAGCAGGTGGACGACCTGCACGGACAGGTTGGGCGCATCGTGCTCCACCCTGCGCTGGTGGCGCCTTCGGATCCGGTCCCGGAGAGCGACACGGTGGTGCGGCCGGCGTCGTCTACAAGCCACGACCACTCCGAACACCATGGGCCGAGAGGCCACGGCGAGATCGATGACACCGGGGAAAATTTACAAATATGAATTTCGACTTTATTTGCAAAATCTCTCTGGAAATTTGTAAAATGGCCATAACTTTTGCATACGAACTCGGATGAAAAAGTATTTTATATGAAAAATCATCTACTCGAAAAGTTGCAACTCGCGGCCCTCGCCAAGGCCGTCATGGACGGGTGCATCGCCACCGAGGCGAGGCTGGACGCGATCCAGACCTCCTTGGAGTTGTGGCGCCCCGCCGTCTGCCACATCCAGAAGCAGGTGGACGACCTGCACGGATAGGTTGGGCGCATCGCACTCCACCCTGCGCTGGAGGCGCCTTCGGATCCGGTCCCGGAGAGCGACACGGTGGTGCGGCCGGCGTCGTCTACAAGCCACGACCGCTCCGAACACCACGGGCTGAGAGGCCACGGCGAGATCGATGACACCGGGGAAAATTTACAAATATGAATTTTGACTTTATTGGCAAAATCTCTGTGGAAATTTGTAAAATGGCCATAACTTTTGCATACGAACTCGGATGAAAAAGTTTTTTATATGAACAATCATCTACTCAAAAAGTTGCAACTCGCGGCCCTCTCCAAGGCCATCATGGACGGGCGCATTGCCACCGAGGCGAGGCTGGACGCGATCCAGACCTCCTTGGAGTTGTGGCGCCCCGCCGTCTCCCACATCCAGAAGTAGGTGGACGACCTGCACGGACAGGTTGGGCGCATCGCGCTCCACCCTGCGCTAGTGGTGCCTTTGGATCCGGTCCCGGAGAGCGACATGTGGTGCGGCCGGCGTCGTCTACAAGCCACGATGGCTCCGAACACCACGGGCCGAGAGGCCACGGCGAGATCGACGACACCGGGGAAAATTTACAAATATGAATTTCGACTTTATTTGCAAAATCTCTCTGGAAATTTGTAAAATGGCCATAACTTTTGTATACGAATGCGGATGAAAAAGTTTTTTATATGAAAAATCATCTACTCGAAAAAGTTGCAACTCGCGGCCCTCGCCAAGGCCGTCATGGACGGTCGCATCGCCACCGAGGCGAGGCTGGACGCGATCCAGACCTCTTTGGAGTTGTGGCGCCCCGCCGTCTCCCACATCCAGAAGCAGGTGGACGACCTGCACGGATAGGTTGGGCGCATCGCGCTCCACCCTGCGCTGGTGGCGCCTTCGGATCCGGTCCCGGAGAGCGACACGGTGGTGCGGCCGGCGTCGTCTACAAGCCACGAAGGCTTCGAACACCACGGGCCGAGAGGCCACGGCGAGATCGACGACACCGGGGAAAATTTACAAATATGAATTTCGACTTTATTTGCAAAATCTCTCTGGAAATTTGTAAATGGCCATAACTTTTGCATACGAACTCGGATGAAAAAGTATTTTATATGAAAAATCATCTACTCGAAAAGTTGGAACTCGCGGCCCTCGCCAAGGCCGTCATGGACGGGCGCATCGCCACCGAGGCGAGGCTGGACGCGATCCAGACCTCCTTGGAGTTGAGGCGCCCCGCCGTCTCCCACATCCAGAAGCAGGTGGACGACCTGCACGGACAGGTTGGGCGCATCGCACTCCAGCCTGCGCTGGTGGCGCCTTCGGATCCTGTCCCGGAGAGCGACACGGTGGTGCGGCCGGCGTCGTCTACAAGCCACGACCGCTCCGAACACCACGGGCCGAGAGGCCACGGCGAGATCGATGACACCGGGGAAAATTTACAAATATGAATTTTGACTTTATTTGCAAAATCTCTCTGGAAATTTGTAAAATGGCCATAACTTTTGCATACGAACTCGGATGAAAAAGTATTTTATATGAAAAATCATCTACTCGAAAAGTTGGAACTCGCGGCCCTCGCCAAGGCCGTCATGGACGGGCGCATCGCCACCGAGGCGAGGCTGGACGCGATCCAGACCTCCTTGGAGTTGTGGAGCCCCGCCGTCTGCCACATCCAGAAGCAGGTGGACGACCTGCACGGACAGGTTGGGCGCATCGCACTCCACCCTGCGCTGGAGGCGCCTTCGGATCCGGTCCCAGAGAGCGACACGGTGGTGCGGCCGGCGTCGTCTACAAGCCACGACCGCTCCGAACACCATGGGCCGAGAGGCCACGGCGAGATCGACGACACCGGGGAAAATTTACAAATATGAATTTTGACTTTATTTGCAAAATCTCTCTGGAAATTTGTAAAATGGCCATAACTTTTGCATACGAACTCGGATGAAAAAGTATTTTATATGAAAAATCATCTACTCGAAAAGTTGGAACTCGCGGCCCTCGCCAAGGCCGTCATGGACGGGCGCATCGCCACCGAGGCGAGGCTGGACGCGATCCAGACCTCCTTGGAGTTGTGGCGCCCCGCCGTCTGCCACATCCAGAAGCAGGTGGACGACCTGCACGGACAGGTTGGGCGCATCGCACTCCACCCTGCGCTGGAGGCGCCTTCGGATCCGGTCCCGGAGAGCGACACGGTGGTGCGGCCGGCGTCGTCTACAAGCCATGACCGCTCCGAACACCACGGGCCGAGAGGCCACGGCGAGATCGATGACACCGGGGAAAATTTACAAATATGAATTTTGACTTTATTGGCAAAATCTCTCTGGAAATTTGTAAAATGGCCATAACTTTTGCATACGAACTCGGATGAAAATGTTTTTTATATGAACAATCATCTACTCAAAAAGTTGCAACTCGCGGCCCTCGCCAAGGCCATCATGGACGGGCGCATTGCCGCTGAGGCGAGGCTGGACGCGATCCAGACCTCCTTGGAGTTGTGGCGCCCCGCCGTCTCCCACATCCAGAAGTAGGTGGACGACCTGCACGGACAGGTTGGGCGCATCGCGCTCCACCCTGCGCTGGTGGTGCCTTCGGATCCGGTCCCGGAGAGCGACACGGTGGTGCGGCCGGCGTCGTCTACAAGCCACGACGGCTCCGAACACCACGGGCCGAGAGGCCACGGCGAGATCGACGACACCGGGGAAAATTTACAAATATGAATTTCGACTTTATTTGCAAAATCTCTCTGGAAATTTGTAAAATGGCCATAACTTTTGCATACGAACGCGGATGAAAAAGTTTTTTATATGAAAAATCATCTACTCGAAAAAGTTGCAACTCGCGGCCCTCGCCAAGGCCGTCATGGACGGTCGCATCGCCACCGAGGCGAGGCTGGACGCGATCCAGACCTCCTTGGAGTTGTCGCGCCCCGCCGTCTCCCACATCCAGAAGCAGGTGGACGACCTGCACGGATAGGTTGGGCGCATCGCGCTCCACCCTGCGCTGGTGGCGCCTTCGGATCCGGTCCCGGAGAGCGACACGGTGGTGCGGCCGGCGTCGTCTACAAGCCACGACGGCTTCGAACACGACGGGCCGAGAGGCCACGGCGAGATCAACGACACCGGGGAAAATTTACAAATATGAATTTCGACTTTATTTGCAAAATCTCTCTGGAAATTTGTAAATGGCCATAACTTTTGCATACGAACTCGGATGAAAAAGTATTTTATATGAAAAATCATCTACTCGAAAAGTTGCAACTCGCGGCCCTCGCCAAGGCTGTCATGGATGGGCGCATCGCCACCGAGGCGAGGCTGGACGCGATCCAGACCTCCTTGGAGTTGTGGCGCCCCGCCGTCTCCCACATCCAGAAGCAGGTGGACGACCTGCACGGACAGGTTGGGCGCATCGCACTCCAGCCTGCGCTGGTGGCGCCTTCGGATCCGGTCCCGGAGAGCGACACGGTGGTGCGGCCGGCGTCGTCTACAAGCCACGACGGCTCCGAACACCACAGGCCGAGAGGCCACGGCGAGATCGATGACACCGGGGAAAATTTACAAATATGAATTTTGACTTTATTTGCAAAATCTCTCTGGAAATTTGTAAAATGGCCATAACTTTTGCATACGAACACGGATGAAAAAGTTTTTTATATGAAAAATCATCTACTCGAAAAAGTTGCAACGCGCGGCCCTCGCCAAGGCCGTCATGCACGGTCGCATCACCACCGAGGCGAGGCTGGACGCGATCCAGACCTCCTTGGAGTTGTGGCGCCCCGCCGTCTCCCACATCCAGAAGCAGGTGGACGACCTGCACGGACAGGTTGGGCGCATCGCGCTCCACCCTGCGCTGGTGGCGCCTTCGGATCCGGTCCCGGAGAGCGACACGGTGGTGCGGCCGGCGTCGTCTACAAGCCACGACGGCTCCGAACACCACGGGCCGAGAGGCCACGGCGAGATCGATGACACCGGGGAAAATTTACAAATATGAATTTCGACTTTATTTGCAAAATCTCTTTGGAAATTTGTAAAATGGCCATAACTTTTGCATACGAACTCGGATGAAAAAGTTTTTTATATGAAAAATCATCTACTCGAAAAAGTTGCAACGCGCGGCCCTCGCCAAGGCCGTCATGGACGGTCGCATCGCCAGGCGAGGCTAGACGCGATCCAGACCTCCTTGGAGTTGTGGCGCCCCGCCGTCTCCCACATCCAGAAGCAGGTGGACGACCTGCACGGACAGGTTGGGCACATCGCGCTCCACCCTGCGCTGGTGGCGCCTTCGGATCCGGTCCCGGAGAGCGACACGGTGGTGCGGCCGGCGTCGTCTACAAGCCACGACGGCTCTGAACACCACGTGCCAAGAGGCCACGGCGAGATCGACGACACCGGGGAAAATTTACAAATATGAATTTCGACTTTATTTGCAAAATCTCTCTGGAAATATGTAAAAGGGCCATAACTTTTGCATACGAATTCGGATGAAAAAGTTTTTTATATGAAAAATCATCTACTCGAAAAAGTTGCAACTCGCGGCCCTCGCCAAGGCCGTCATGGACGGTCGCATCGACACCGAGGCGAGGCTGGACGCAATCCAGACCTCGTTGGAGTTGTGGCGCCCCGCCGTCTCCCACATCCAGAAGCAGGTGGACGACCTGCACGGACAGGTTGGGCGCATCGCACTCCAGCCTGCGCTGGTGGCGCCTTCGGATCCGGTCCCGGAGAGCGACACGGTGGTGCGGCCGGCGTCGTCTACAAGCCACGACGGCTCCGAACACCACAGGCCGAGAGGCCACGGCGAGATCGATGACACCGGGGAAAATTTACAAATATGAATTTTGACTTTATTTGCAAAATCTCTCTGGAAATTTGTAAAATGGCCATAACTTTTGCATACGAACACGGATGAAAAAGTTTTTTATATGAAAAATCATCTACTCGAAAAAGTTGCAACGCGCGGCCCTCGCCAAGGCCGTCATGCACGGTCGCATCACCACCGAGGCGAGGCTGGACGCGATCCAGACCTCCTTGGAGTTGTGGCGCCCCGCAGTCTCCCACATCCAGAAGCAGGTGGACGACCTGCACGGACAGGTTGGGCGCATCGCGCTCCACCCTGCGCTGGTGGCGCCTTCGGATCCGGTCCCGGAGAGCGACACGGTGGTGCGGCCGGCGTCGTCTACAAGCCACGACGGCTCCGAACACCACGGGCCGAGAGGCCACGGCGAGATCGATGACACCGGGGAAAATTTACAAATATGAATTTCGACTTTATTTGCAAAATCTCTTTGGAAATTTGTAAAATGGCCATAACTTTTGCATACGAACTCGGATGAAAAAGTTTTTTATATGAAAAATCATCTACTCGAAAAAGTTGCAACGCGCGGCCCTCGCCAAGGCCGTCATGGACGGTCGCATCGCCAGGCGAGGCTAGACGCGATCCAGACCTCCTTGGAGTTGTGGCGCCCCGCCGTCTCCCACATCCAGAAGCAGGTGGACGACCTGCACGGACAGGTTGGGCACATCGCGCTCCACCCTGCGCTGGTGGCGCCTTCGGATCCGGTCCCGGAGAGCGACACGGTGGTGCGGCCGGCGTCGTCTACAAGCCACGACGGCTCTGAACACCACGTGCCAAGAGGCCACGGCGAGATCGACGACACCGGGGAAAATTTACAAATATGAATTTCGACTTTATTTGCAAAATCTCTCTGGAAATATGTAAAAGGGCCATAACTTTTGCATACGAATTCGGATGAAAAAGTTTTTTATATGAAAAATCATCTACTCGAAAAAGTTGCAACTCGCGGCCCTCGCCAAGGCCGTCATGGACGGTCGCATCGACACCGAGGCGAGGCTGGACGCAATCCAGACCTCGTTGGAGTTGTGGCGCCCCGCCGTCTCCCACATCCAGAAGCAGGTGGACGACCTGCACGGACAGGTTGGGCGCATCGTGCTCCACCCTGCGCTGGTGGCGCCTTCGGATCCGGTCCCGGAGAGCGACACGGTGGTGCGGCCGGCGTCGTCTACAAGCCACGACCACTCCGAACACCATGGGCCGAGAGGCCACGGCGAGATCGATGACACCGGGGAAAATTTACAAATATGAATTTCGACTTTATTTGCAAAATCTCTCTGGAAATTTGTAAAATGGCCATAACTTTTGCATACGAACTCGGATGAAAAAGTATTTTATATGAAAAATCATCTACTCGAAAAGTTGCAACTCGCGGCCCTCGCCAAGGCCGTCATGGACGGGTGCATCGCCACCGAGGCGAGGCTGGACGCGATCCAGACCTCCTTGGAGTTGTGGCGCCCCGCCGTCTGCCACATCCAGAAGCAGGTGGACGACCTGCACGGATAGGTTGGGCGCATCGCACTCCACCCTGCGCTGGAGGCACCTTCGGATCCGGTCCCGGAGAGCGACACGGTGGTGCGGCCGGCGTCGTCTACAAGCCACGACCGCTCCGAACACCACGGGCTGAGAGGCCACGGCGAGATCGATGACACCGGGGAAAATTTACAAATATGAATTTTGACTTTATTGGCAAAATCTCTGTGGAAATTTGTAAAATGGCCATAACTTTTGCATACGAACTCGGATGAAAAAGTTTTTTATATGAACAATCATCTACTCAAAAAGTTGCAACTCGCGGCCCTCTCCAAGGCCATCATGGACGGGCGCATTGCCACCGAGGCGAGGCTGGACGCGATCCAGACCTCCTTGGAGTTGTGGCGCCCCGCCGTCTCCCACATCCAGAAGTAGGTGGACGGCCTGCACGGACAGGTTGGGCGCATCGCGCTCCACCCTGCGCTGGTGGTGCCTTCGGATCCGGTCCCGGAGAGCGACATGTGGTGCGGCCGGCGTCGTCTACAAGCCACGACGGCTCCGAACACCACGGGCCGAGAGGCCACGGCGAGATCGACGACACCGGGGAAAATTTACAAATATGAATTTCGACTTTATTTGCAAAATCTCTCTGGAAATTTGTAAAATGGCCATAACTTTTGTATACGAATGCGGATGAAAAAGTTTTTTATATGAAAAATCATCTACTCGAAAAAGTTGCAACTCGCGGCCCTCGCCAAGGCCGTCATGGACGGTCGCATCGCCACCGAGGCGAGGCTGGACGCGATCCAGACCTCTTTGGAGTTGTGGCGCCCCGCCGTCTCCCACATCCAGAAGCAGGTGGACGACCTGCACGGATAGGTTGGGCGCATCGCGCTCCACCCTGCGCTGGTGGCGCCTTCGGATCCGGTCCCGGAGAGCGACACGGTGGTGCGGCCGGCGTCGTCTACAAGCCACGACGGCTTCGAACACCACGGGCCGAGAGGCCACGGCGAGATCGACGACACCGGGGAAAATTTACAAATATGAATTTCGACTTTATTTGCAAAATCTCTCTGGAAATTTGTAAATGGCCATAACTTTTGCATACGACCTCGGATGAAAAAGTTTTTTATATGAAAAATCATCTACTCGAAAAAGTTGCAACGCGCGGCCCTCGCCAAGGCCGTCATGGACGGTCGCATCGCCACCGAGGCGAGGCTGGACGCGATCCAGACCTCCTTGGAGTTGTGGCGCCCCGCCGTCTCCCACATCCAGAAGCAGGTGGACGACCTGCACGGACAGGTTGGGCGCATCGCACTCCAGCCTGCGCTGGTGGCGCCTTCGGATCCGGTCCCGGAGAGCGACACGGTGGTGCGGCCGGCGTCGTCTACAAGCCACGACGGCTCCGAACACCACGGGCCGAGAGGCCACGGCGAGATCGATGACACCGGGGAAAATTTACAAATATGAATTTTGACTTTATTTGCAAAATCTCTCTAGAAATTTGTAAAATGGCCATAACTTTTGCATACGAACTCGGATGAAAAAGTTTTTTATATGAAAAATCATCTACTCGAAAAAGTTGCAACGCGCGGCCCTCGCCAAGGCCGTCATGGACGGTCGCATCGCCACCGAGGCGAGGCTGGACGCGATCCAGACCTCCTTGGAGTTGTGGCGCCCCGCCGTCTCCCACATCCAGAAGCAGGTGGACGACCTGCACGGACAGGTTGGGCGCATCGCGCTCCACCCTGCGCTGGTGGCGCCTTCGGATCCGGTCCCGGAGAGCGACACGGTGGTGCGGCCGGCGTCGTCTACAAGCCACGACGGCTCCGAACACCACGGGCCGAGAGGCCACGGCGAGATCGGTGACACCGGGGAAAATTTACAAATATGAATTTCGACTTTATTTGCAAAATCTCTTTGGAAATTTGTAAAATGGCCATAACTTTTGCATACGAACTCGGATGAAAAAGTTTTTTATATCAAAAATCATCTACTCGAAAAAGTTGCAACGCGCGGCCCTCGCCAAGGCCGTCATGGACGGTCGCATCGCCACCGAGGCGAGGCTGGACGCGATCCAGACCTCCTTGGAGTTGTGGCGCCCCGCCGTCTCCCACATCCAGAAGCAGGTGGACGACCTGCACGGACAGGTTGGGCACATCGCGCTCCACCCTGCGCTGGTGGCGCCTTCGGATCCGGTCCCGGAGAGCGACACGGTGGTGCGGCCGGCGTCGTCTACAAGCCACGACGGCTTCGAACACCACGGGCCGAGAGGCCACGGCGAGATCGGTGACACCGGGGAAAATTTACAAATATGAATTTCGACTTTATTTGCAAAATCTCTTTGGAAATTTGTAAAATGGCCATAACTTTTGCATACGAATTCGGATGAAAAAGTTTTTTATATGAAAAATCATCTACTCGAAAAAGTTGCAACTCGCGGCCCTCGCCAAGGCCGTCATGGACGGTCGCATCGCCACCGAGGCGAGGCTGGACGCGATCCAGACCTTGTTGGAGTTGTGGCGCCCCGCCGTCTCCCACATCCAGAAGCAGGTGGACGACCTGCACGGACATGTTGGGCGCATCGTGCTCCACCCTGCGCTGGTGGCGCCTTCGGATCCGGTCCCGGAGAGCGACACGGTGGTGCGGCCGGCGTCGTCTACAAGCCACGACCACTCCGAACACCATGGGCCGAGAGGCCACGGCGAGATCGACGACACCGGGGAAAATTTACAAATTGAATTTCGACTTTATTTGCAAAATCTCTCTGGAAATTTGTAAAATGGCCATAACTTTTGCATACGAACTCGGATGAAAAAGTATTTTATATGAAAAATCATCTACTCGAAAATTTGCAACTCGCGGCCCTCGCCAAGGCCGTCATGGACGGGCGCATCACCACCGAGGCGAGGCTGGACGCGATCCAGACCTCCTTGGAGTTGTGGCGCCCCGCCGTCTGCCACATCCAGAAGCAGGTGGACGACCTGCACGGACAGGTTGGGCGCATCGCACTCCACCCTGCGCTGGAGGCGCCTTCGGATCCGGTCCCGGAGAGCGACACGGTGGTGCGGCCGGCATCGTCTACAAGCCACAACCGCTCCGAACACCACGGGCTGAGAGGCCACGGCGAGATCGATGACACCGGGGAAAATTTACAAATATGAATTTTGACTTTATTGGCAAAATCTCTCTGGAAATTTGTAAAATGGCCATAACTTTTGCATACGAACTCGGATGAAAAAGTTTTTTATATGAACAATCATCTACTCAAAAAGTTGCAACTCGCGGCCCTCTCCAAGGCCATCATGGACGGGCGCATTGCCACCGAGGCGAGGCTGGACGCGATCCAGACCTCCTTGGAGTTGTGGCGCCCCGCCGTCTCCCACATCCAGAAGTAGGTGGACGACCTGCACGGACAGGTTGGGCGCATCGCGCTCCACCCTGCGCTGGTGGTGCCTTCGGATCCGGTCCCGGAGAGCGACACGGTGGTGCGGCCGGCGTTGTCTACAAGCCACGACGGCTCCGAACACCACGGGCCGAGAGGCCACGGCGAGATCGACGACACCGGGGAAAATTTACAAATATGAATTTCGACTTTATTTGCAAAATCTCTCTGGAAATTTGTAAATGGCCATAACTTTTGCATACGAACTCGGATGAAAAAGTATTTTATATGAAAAATCATCTACTCAAAAAGTTGCAACTCGCGGCCCTCGCCAAGGCCGTCATGGACGGGAGCATCGCCACCGAGGCGAGGCTAGACGCGATCCAGACCTCCTTGGAGTTGTGGCGCCCCGCCGTCTCCCACATCCAGAAGCAGGTGGACGATCTGCACGGACAGGTTGGGCGCATCGCACTCCAGCCTGCGCTGGTGGCGCCTTCGGATCCGGTCCCGGAGAGCGACATGGTGGTGCGGCCGGCGTCGTCCAGAAGCCACGACGGCTCCGAACACCACGGGCCGAGAGGCCACGGCGAGATTGATGACACCGGGGAAAATTTACAAATATGAATTTTGACTTTATTTGCAAAATCTCTCTAGAAATTTGTAAAATGGCCATAACTTTTGCATACGAACTCGGATGAAAAAGTTTTTTATATGAAAAATCATCTACTCGAAAAAGTTGCAACGCGCGGCCCTCGCCAAGGCCGTCATGGATGGTCGCATCGCCACCGAGGCGAGGCTGGATGCGATCCAGACCTCCTTGGAGTTGTGGCGCCCCGCCGTCTCCCACATCCAGAAGCAGGTGGACGACCTGCACGGATAGGTTGGGCACATCGCGCTCCACCCTGCGCTGGTGGCGCCTTCGGATCCGGTCCCGGAGAGCGACACGGTGGTGCGGCCGGCGTCGTCTACAAGCCACGACGGCTCCGAACACCACGGGCCGAGAGGCCACGGCGAGATCGACGACACCGGGGAAAAATTACAAATATGAATTTCAACTTTATTTGCAAAATCTCTCTGTAAATATGTAAAATGGCCATAACTTTTCCATACGAATTCGGATGAAAAAGTTTTTTATATGAAAAATCATCTACTCGAAAAAGTTGCAACTCGCGGCCCTCGCCAAGGCCATCATGGACGGTCGCATCGCCACCGAGGCGAGGCTGGACGCGATCCAGACCTCCTTGGAGTTGTGGCGCCCCGCCGTCTCCCAGATCCAGAAGCAGGTGGACGACCTGCACGGACAGGTTGGGCACATCGTGCTCCACCCTGCGCTGGTGGCGCCTTCGGATCCGGTCCCGGAGAGCGACACGGTGGTGCGGCCGGCGTCGTCTACAAGCCACGACTGCTCCGAACACCATGGGCCGAGAGGCCACGGCGAGATCGACGACACCGGGGAAAATTTACAAATATGAATTTCGACTTTATTTGCAAAATCTCTCTGGAAATTTGTAAAATGGCCATAACTTTTGCATACGAACTCGGATGAAAAAGTATTTTATATGAAAAATCATCTACTCGAAAAGTTGCAACTCGCGGCCCTCGCCAAGGCCGTCATGGACGGGCGCATCGCCACCGAGGCGAGGCTGGACGCGATCCAGACCTCCTTGGAGTTGTGGCGCCCCGCCGTCTCCCACATCCAGAAGCAGGTGGACGACCTGCACGGACAGGTTGGGCGCATCGCGCTCCACCCTGCGCTGGTGGTGCCTTCGGATCCGGTCCCGGAGAGCGACACGTTGTGCGGTCGGCGTCGTCTACAAGCCACGACGGCTCCGAACACCACGGGCCGAGAGGCCACGGCGAGATCGACGACACCGGGGAAAATTTACAAATATGAATTTCGACCTTATTTGCAAAATCTCTCTGGAAATTTGTAAAATGGCCATAACTATTGCATACGAACTCGGATGAAAAAGTTTTTTATATGAAAAATCATCTACTCGAAAAAGTTGCAACTCGCGGCCCTCGCCAAGGCCGTCATGGACGGTCGCATCGCCACCGAGGCGAGGCTGGACGCGATCCAGACCTCCTTGGAGTTGTGGCGCCCCGCCGTCTCCCACATCTAGAAGTAGGTGGACGACCTGCATGGACAGGTTGGGCGCATCGCGCTCCACCCTGCGCTGGTGGCGCCTTCGAATCCGGTCCCGGAGAGCGACCCGGTGGTGCGGCCGGCGTCGTCTACAAGCCACGACCGCTCCGAACACCACGGGCCGAGAGGCCACGGCGAGATCGACGACACCGGGGAAAATTTACAAATATGAATTTCGACTTTATTTGCAAAATCTCTCTGGATATTTGTAAAATGGCCATAACTTTTGCATACGAACTCGGATGAAAAAGTTTTTTATATGAACAATCATCTACTCGAAAAGTGGCAACTCGCGGCCCTCGCCAAGGCTGTCATGGACGGGCGCATTGCCATCGAGGCGAGGCTGGACGCGATCCAGACCTCCTTGGAGTTGTGGCGCCCCGCCGTCTCCCACATCCAGAAGCAGGTGGACGACCTGCACGGACAGGTTGGGCGTATCGCGCTCCACCCTGCGCTAGTGGCGCCTTCGGATCCGGTCCCGGAGAGCGACACGGTGGTGCGGCCGGCGTCGTCTACAAGCCACGACGGCTCCAAACACCACGGACCGAGAGGCCACGGCGAGATCGACGACACCGGGGAAAATTTACAAATATGAATTTCGACTTTATTTGCAAAATCTCTCTGGAAATTTGTAAATGGCCATAACTTTTGCATACCAACTCGGATGAAAAAGTATTTTATATGAAAAATCATCTACTCGAAAAGTTGCAACTCGCGGCCCTCGCCAAGGCCGTCATGGACGGTCGCATCGCCACCGAGGTGAGGCTGGACGCGATCCAGACCTCCTTGGAGTTGTGGCGCCCCACCGTCTCCCACATCCAGAAACAGGTGGACGACCTGCACGGACAGGTTGGGCGCATCGCACTCCACCCTGCACTGGTGGCGCCTTCGGATCCGGTCCCGGAGAGCGACACGGTGAAGCGGCCGGCGTCGTCTACAAGCCACGACCGCTCCGAACACCACGGGCCGAGAGGCCACGGCGAGATCGACGACACCGGGGAAAATTTACAAATATGAATTTCGACTTTATTTGCAAAATCTCTCTGGAAATTTGTAAAATGGCCATAAATTTTGCATACGAACTCGGATGAAAAAGTTTTTTATATGAACAATCATCTACTCGAAAAGATGCAACTCGCGGCCCTCGCCAAGGCTGTCATGGACGGGCGCATTGCCACCGAGGCGAGGCTGGACGCGATCCAGACCTCCTTGGAGTTGTGGCGCCCCGCCGTCTCCCACATCCAGAAGCAGGTGGACGACCTGCACGGAAAGGTTGGGCGCATCGCGCTCCACCCTGCGCTGGTGGCGCCTTCGGATCGGGTCCCGGAGAGCGACACGGTGGTGCGGCCGGCGTCGTCTACAAGCCACGACGGCTCCGAACACCACGGGCCGAGAGGCCACGGCGAGATCGACGACACCGGGGAAAATTTACAAATATGAATTTCGACTTTATTTGCAAAATCTCTCTGGAAATTTGTAAAATGGCCATAACTTTTGCATACGAACTCGGATGAAAAAGTTTTTTATATGAAAAATCATCTACTCGAAAAAGTTGCAACTCGCGGCCCTCGCCAAGGCCGTCATGGACGGTCGCATCGCCACGGAGGCGAGGCTGGATGCGATCCAGACCTCCTTGGAGTTGTGGCGCCCCGCCGTCTCCCACATCCAGAAGCAGGTGGACGACCTGCACGGACAGGTTGGGCGCATCGTGCTCCACCCTGCGCTGGTGGCGCCTTCGGATCCGGTCCCGGAGAGCGACACGGTGGTGCGGCCGGCGTCGTCTACAAGCCACGACCGCTCCGAACACCATGGGCCGAGAGGCCACAGTGAGATCGACGACACCGGGGAAAATTTACAAATATGAATTTCGACTTTATTTGCAAAATCTCTCTGGAAATTTGTAAAATGGCCATAACTTTTGCATACGAACTCGGATGAAAAAGTTTTTTATATGAACAATCATCTACTCGAAAAGATGCAACTCGCGGCCCTCGCCAAGGCTGTCATGGACGGGCGCATTGCCACCGAGGCGAGGCTGGACGCGATCCAGACCTCCTTGGAGTTGTGGCGCCCCGCCGTCTCCCACATCCAGAAGCAGGTGGACGACCTGCACGGACAGGTTGGGCGCATCGCGCTCCACCCTGCGCTGGTGGCGCCTTCGGATCCGGTCCCGGAGAGCGACACGGTGGTGCGGCCGGCGTCGTATACAAGCCACGACGGCTTCGAACACCACGGGCCGAGAGGCCACGGCGAGATCGACGACACCGGGGAAAATTTACAAATATGAATTTCGACTTTATTTGCAAAATCTCTCTGGAAATTTGTAAATGGCCATAACTTTTGCATACGAACTCGGATGAAAAAGTATTTTATATGAAAAATCATCTACTCGAAAAGTTGCAACTCGCGGCCCTCGCCAAGGCCGTCATGGACGGTCGCATCGCCACCGAGGCGAGGCTGGACGCGAACCAGACCTCCTTGGAGTTGTGGCGCCCCGCCGTCTCCCACATCCAGAAGCAGGTGGACGACCTGCACGGACAGGTTGGGCGCATCGCGCTCCACCCTGCGCTGGTGGCGCCTTCGGATCCGGTCCCGGAGAGCGACACGGTGGTGCGGCCGGCGTCATCTACAAGCCACGACCGCTCCGAACACCACGGCCCGAGAGGCCACGGCGAGATCGACGACACCGGGGAAAATTTACAAATATGAATTTCGACTTTATTTGCAAAATCTCTCTGGAAATTTGTAAAATGGCCATAACTTTTGCATACGAACTCGGATGAAAAAGTTTTTATATGAAAAATCATCTACTCGAAAAAGTTGCAACTCGCGGCCCTCGCCAAGGCCGTCATGGACGGTCGCATCGCCACCGAGGCGAGGCTGGACGCGATCCAGACCTCCTTGGAGTTGTGGCGCACCGCCGTCTCCCACATCCAGAAGCAGGTGGACGACCTGCACGGACAGGTTGGGCGCATCGCACTCCACCCTGCGCTGGTGGCGCCTTCGGATCCGGTCCCGGAGAGCACACGGTGGTGCGGCCGGCGTCGTCTACAAGCCACGACGGCTCCGAACACCACGGGCCGAGAGGCCACGGCGAGATCGACGACACCGGGGAAAATTTACAAATATGAATTTCGACTTTATTTGCAAAATCTCTCTGGAAATTTGTAAAATGGCCATAACTTTTGCATACGAACTCGGATGAAAAAGTTTTTTATATGAAAAATCATCTACTCGAAAAGTTGCAAATCGCGGCCCTCGTCAAGGCCATCATGGACGGGCGCATCGCCACCGAGGCGAGGCTGGACGCGATCCAGACCTCCTTGGAGTTGTGGCGCCCCGCCGTCTCCCACATCCAGAAGCAGGTGGACGACCTGCACGGACAGGTTGGGTGCATCGCGCTCCACCCTGCGCTGGTGGCGCCTTCGGATCCGGTCCCGGAGAGCGACACGGTGGAGCGGCCGGCATCGTCTACAAGCCACGACGGCTCCGAACACCACGGGCCGAGAGGCCACGGCGAGATCGACGACACCGGGGAAAATTTACAAATATGAATTTCGACTTTATTTGCAAAATCTCTCTAGAAATTTGTAAAACGGCCATAACTTTTGCATACGAACTCGGATGAAAACATTTTTTATATGAGAAATCATCTACTCGAAAAAGTTGCAACTCGCGGCCCTCGCCAAGGCCGTCATGGACGGTCGCATCGCCACCGAGGTGAGGCTGGACGCGATCCAGACCTCCTTGGAGTTGTGGCGCCCCGCCGTCTCCCACATCCAGAAGCAGGTGGACGACCTGCACGAACAGGTTGGGCGCATCGCGCTCCACCCTGCGCTGGTGGCGCCTTCGGATCCGGTCCCGGAGAGCGACACGGTGGTGCGGCCGGCGTCGTCTACAAGCCACGACGGCTCCGAACACCACGGGCCGAGAAGCCACCGCGAGATCAACGACACCGGGGAAAATTTACAAATATGAATTTCGACTTTATTTGCAAAATCTCTCTGGAAATTTGTAAAATGTCCATAACTTTTGCATACGAACTCGGATGAAGAAGTTTTTTATATGAACAATCATCTACTCGAAAAGTTGCAAATCGCGGCCCTCGCTAAGGCTGTCATGGACAGGTGCATTGCCACCGAGGCGAGGCTGGACGCGATCCAGACCTCCTTGGAGTTGTGGCGCCCCGCCGTCTCCCACATCCAGAAGTAGGTGGACGACCTGCACGGACAGGTTGGGCGCATCGCGCTCAACCCTGCGCTGGTGGCGCCTTCGGATCCGGTCCCGGAGAGCGACACGGTGGTGTGGCCGGCGTCGTCTACAAGCCACGACGGCTCCGAACACCACGGGCCGAGAGGCCACGGCGAGATCGACGACACCGGGGAAAATTTACAAATATGAATTTTGACTTTATTTGCAAAATCTCTCTGGAAATCTGTAAAATGGCCATAACTTTTGCATACGAACTTGGATGAAAAAGTTTTTTATATGAAAAATCATCTACTCGAAAAAGTTGCAACTCACGGCCCTCGCCAAGGCCGTCATGGACAGTCACATCGCCACCGAGGCGAGGCTGGACGCGATCCAGACCTCCTTGGAGTTGTGGCGCCCCGCCGTCTCCCACATCCAGAAGCAGGTGGACGACCTGCACGGACAGGTTGGGAGCATCGCGCTCCACCCTGCGCTGGTGGCGCCTTCGGATCCGGTCCCGGAGAGCGACACGGTGGTGCGGCCGGCGTCGTCTACAAGCCACGATGGCTCCGAACACCACGGGCCGAGAGGCCACGGCGAGATCGACGACACCGGGGAAAATTTACAAATATGAATTTCGACTTTATTTGCAAAATCTCTCTGGAAATTTGTAAAATGGCCATAACTTTTGCATACGATCTCGGATGAAAAAGTTTTTTATATGAAAAATCATCTACTCGAAAAGTTGCAAATTGCGGCCCTCGTCAAGGCCATAATGGACGGGCGCATCGCCACCGAGGCGAGGCTGGACGCGATCCAGACCTCCTTGGAGTTGTGGCGCCCTGCCGTCTCCCATATCCAGAAGCAGGTGGACGACCTGCACGGACAGGTTGGGCGCACCGCGCTCCACCCTGCGCTTGTGGCGCCTTCGGATCCGGTCCCGGAGAGCGACACGGTGGAGCGGCCGGCGTCGTCTACAAGCCACGACGGCTCCGAACACCACGGGCCGAGAGGCCACGGCGAGATCGACGACACCGGGGAAAATTTACAAATATGAATTTCGACTTTATTTGCAAAATCTCTCTGGAAATTTGTAAAATGGCCATAACTTTTGCATACGAACTCGGATGAAAAAGTTTTTTATATGAAAAATCATCTAGTCGAAAAAGTTGCAACTCGCGGCCCTCGCCAAGGCCGTCATGGACGGTCGCATCGCCACCGAGGCGAGGTTGGACGCGATCCAGACCTCCTTGGAGTTGTGGCGCCCCGCCGTCTCCCACATCTAGAAGTAGGTGGACGACCTGCACGGACAGGTTGGGCGCATCGCGCTCCACCCTACGCTGGTGGCGCCTTCGGATCCGGTCCCGGAGAGCGACACGGTGGTGCGGCCGGCGTCGTCTACAAGCCACGACGGCTTCGAACACCACGGGCCGAGAGGCCACGGCGAGATCGACGACACCGGGGAAAATTTACAAATATGAATTTCGACTTTATTTGCAAAATCTCTCTGGAAATTTGTAAATGGCCATAACTTTTGCATACGAACTCGGATGAAAAAGTATTTTATATGAAAAATCATCTACTCGAAAAGTTGCAACTCGCGGCCCTCGCCAAGGCCGTCATGGACGGTCGCATCGCCACCGAGGCGAGGCTGGACGCGAACCAGACCTCCTTGGAGTTGTGGCGCCCCGCCGTCTCCCACATCCAGAAGCAGGTGGACGACCTGCACGGACAGGTTGGGCGCATCGCGCTCCACCCTGCGCTGGTGGCGCCTTCGGATCCGGTCCCGGAGAGCGACACGGTGGTGCGGCCGGCGTCGTCTACAAGCCACGACCGCTCCGAACACCACGGCCCGAGAGGCCACGGCGAGATCGACGACACCGGGGAAAATTTACAAATATGAATTTCGACTTTATTTGCAAAATCTCTCTGGAAATTTGTAAAATGGCCATAACTTTTGCATACAAACTCGGATGAAAAAGTTTTTTATATGAACAATCATCTACTCGAAAAGTTGCAACTCGCGGCCCTCGCCAAGGCTGTCATGGACGGGCGCATTGCCACCGAGGCGAGGCTGGACGCGATCCAGACCTCCTTGGAGTTGTGGCGCCCCGCCGTCTCCCACATCCAGAAGCAGGTGGATGACCTGCACGGACAGGTTGGGCGTATCGCGCTCCACCCTGCGCTAGTGGCGCCTTCGGATCCGGTCCCGGAGAGCGACACGGTGGTGCGGCCGACGTTGTCTACAAGCCACGACGGATCCAAACACCACGGACCGAGAGGCCACGGCGAGATCGACGACAGCGGGGAAAATTTACAAATATGAATTTCGACTTTATTTGCAAAATCTCTCTGGAAATTTGTAAAATGGCCATAACTTTTGCATACGAACTCGGATGAAAAAGTTTTTTACATCAAAAATCATCTACTCGAAAAAGTTGCAACTCGCGGCCCTCGCCAAGGCCGTCATGGACGGTCGAGTCGCCACCGAGGCGAGGCTGGACGCGATCCAGACCTCCTCGGAGTTGTGGCGCCCCGCCGTCTCCCACATCCAGAAGCAGGTGGACGACCTGCACGGACAGGTTGGGCGCATCGCGGTCCACCCTGCGCTGGTGGCGCCTTCGGATCCGGTCCCGGAGAGCGACACGGTGGTGCGGCCGGCGTCGTCTACAAGCCACGACGGCTTCGAACACCACGGGCCGAGGCCACGGCGAGATCGATGACACCGGGGAAAATTTACAAATATGAATTTCGACTTTATTTGCAAAATCTCTCTGGAAATTTGTAAATGGCCATAACTTTTGCATACCAACTCGGATGAAAAAGTATTTTATATGAAAAATCATCTACTCGAAAAGTAGCAACTCGCGGCCCTCGCCAAGGCTGTCATGGACGGTCGCATCGCCACCGAGGCGAGGCTGGACGCGATCCAGACCTCCTTGGAGTTGTGGCGCCCCACCGTCTCCCACATCCAGAAGCAGGTGGACGACCTGCACGGACAGGTTGGGCGCATCGCACTCCACCCTGCGCTGGTGGCGCCTTCGGATCCGGTCCCGGAGAGCGACACGGTGATGCGGCCGGCGTCGTCTACAAGCCACGACCGCTCCGAACACCACGGGCCGAGAGGCCACGGCGAGATCGACGACACCGGGGAAAATTTACAAATATGAATTTCGACTTTATTTGCAAAATCTCTCTGGAAATTTGTAAAATGGCCATAACTTTTGCATACGAACTCGGATGAAAAAGTTTTTTATATGAAAAATCACCTACTCGAAAAAGTTGCAACTCGCGGCCCTCGCCAAGGCCGTCATGGACGGTCGCATCGCCACCGAGGCGAGGCTGGACGCGATCCAGACCTCCTTGGAGTTGTGGCGCCCCGCCGTCTCCCACATTCAGAAGCAGGTGGACGACCTGCACGGACAGGTTGGGCGCATCGCGCTCCACCCTGCGCTGGTGGCGCCTTCGGATCCGGTCCCGGAGAGCGACACGGTGGTGCGGCCGGCGTCGTATACAAGCCACGACGGCTTCGAACACCACGGGCCGAGAGGCCACGGCGAGATCGACGACACCGGGGAAAATTTACAAATATGAATTTCGACTTTATTTGCAAAATCTCTCTGGAAATTTGTAAATGGCCATAACTTTTGCATACGAACTCGGATGAAAAAGTATTTTATATGAAAAATCATCTACTCGAAAAGTTGCAACTCGCGGCCCTCGCCAAGGCCGTCATGGACGGTCGCATCGCCACCGAGGCGAGGCTGGACGCGAACCAGACCTCCTTGGAGTTGTGGCGCCCCGCCGTCTCCCACATCCAGAAGCAGGTGGACGACCTGCACGGACAGGTTGGGCGCATCGCGCTCCACCCTGCGCTGGTGGCGCCTTCGGATCCGGTCCCGGAGAGCGACACGGTGGTGCGGCCGGCGTCGTCTACAAGCCACGACCGCTCCGAACACCACGGCCCGAGAGGCCACGGCGAGATCGACGACACCGGGGAAAATTTACAAATATGAATTTCGACT
Organism: Triticum timopheevii; assembly: GCA_963921465.1. Lineage (NCBI taxonomy): Eukaryota > Viridiplantae > Streptophyta > Magnoliopsida > Poales > Poaceae > Triticum > Triticum timopheevii. The sequence goes on from OY997270.1 coordinate 615,837,855, forward strand.
TTATTTGCAAAATCTCTCTGGAAATTTGTAAAATGGCCATAACTTTTGCATACGAACTCGGATGAAAAAGTTTTTTATATGAAAAATCATCTAGTCGAAAAAGTTGCAACTCGCGGCCCTCGCCAAGGCCGTCATGGACGGTCGCATCGCCACCGAGGCGAGGCTGGACGCGATCCAGACCTCCTTGGAGTTGTGGCGCCCCGCCGTCTCCCACATCTAGAAGCAGGTGGACGACCTGCACGGACAGGTTGGGCGCATCGCGCTCCACCCTGCGCTGGTGGCGCCTTCGGATCCGGTCCCGGAGAGCGACACGGTGGTGCGGCCGGCGTCGTCTACAAGCCACGACGGCTTCGAACACCACGGGCCGAGAGGCCACGGCGAGATCGACGACACCGGGGAAAATTTACAAATATGAATTTCGACTTTATTTGCAAAATCTCTCTGGAAATTTGTAAATGGCCATAACTTTTGCATACGAACTCGGATGAAAAAGTATTTTATATGAAAAATCATCTACTCGAAAAGTTGCAACTCGCGGCCCTCGCCAAGGCCGTCATGGACGGTCGCATCGCCACCGAGGCGAGGCTGCACGCGAACCAGACCTCCTTGGAGTTGTGGCGCCCCGCCGTCTCCCACATCCAGAAGCAGGTGGACGACCTGCACGGACAGGTTGGGCGCATCGCGCTCCACCCTGCGCTGGTGGCGCCTTCGGATCCGGTCCCGGAGAGCGACACGGTGGTGCGGCCGGCGTCGTCTACAAGCCACGACCGCTCCGAACACCACGGCCCGAGAGGCCACGGCGAGATCGACGACACCGGGGAAAATTTACAAATATGAATTTCGACTTTATTTGCAAAATCTCTCTGGAAATTTGTAAAATGGCCATAACTTTTGCATACGAACTCGGATGAAAAAGTTTTTTATATGAAAAATCATCTAGTCGAAAAAGTTGCAACTCGCGGCCCTCGCCAAGGCCGTCATGGACGGTCGCATCGCCACCGAGGCGAGGCTGGACGCGATCCAGACCTCCTTGGAGTTGTGGCGCCCCGCCGTCTCCCACATCTAGAAGTAGGTGGACGACCTGCACGGACAGGTTGGGCGCATCGCGCTCCACCCTGCGCTGGTGGCGCCTTCGGATCCGGTCCCGGAGAGCGACACGGTGGTGCGGCCGGCGTCGTCTACAAGCCACGACGGCTTCGAACACCACGGGCCGAGAGGCCACGGCGAGATCGACGACACCGGGGAAAATTTACAAATATGAATTTCGACTTTATTTGCAAAATCTCTCTGGAAATTTGTAAATGGCCATAACTTTTGCATACGAACTCGGATGAAAAAGTATTTTATATGAAAAATCATCTACTCGAAAAGTTGCAACTCGCGGCCCTCGCCAAGGCCGTCATGGACGGTCGCATCGCCACCGAGGCGAGGCTGGACGCGAACCAGACCTCCTTGGAGTTGTGGCGCCCCGCCGTCTCCCACATCCAGAAGCAGGTGGACGACCTGCACGGACAGGTTGGGCGCATCGCGCTCCACCCTGCGCTGGTGGCGCCTTCGGATCCGGTCCCGGAGAGCGACACGGTGGTGCGGCCGGCGTCGTCTACAAGCCACGACCGCTCCGAACACCACGGCCCGAGAGGCCACGGCGAGATCGACGACACCGGGGAAAATTTACAAATATGAATTTCGACTTTATTTGCAAAATCTCTCTGGAAATTTGTAAAATGGCCATAACTTTTGCATACGAACTCGGATGAAAAAGTTTTTTATATGAAAAATCATCTAGTCGAAAAAGTTGCAACTCGCGGCCCTCGCCAAGGCCGTCATGGACGGTCGCATCGCCACCGAGGCGAGGCTGGACGCGATCCAGACCTCCTTGGAGTTGTGGCGCCCCGCCGTCTCCCACATCCAGAAGCAGGTGGAGGACCTGCACGGACAGGTTGGGCGTATCGCGCTCCACCCTGCGCTAGTGGCGCCTTCGGATCCGGTCCCGGAGAGCGACACGGTGGTGCGGCCGACGTCGTCTACAAGCCACGACGGCTTCGAACACCACGGGCCGAGAGGCCACGGCGAGATCGACGACACCGGGGAAAATTTACAAATATGAATTTCGACTTTATTTGCAAAATCTCTCTGGAAATTTGTAAATGGCCATAACTTTTGCATACGAACTCGGATGAAAAAGTATTTTATATGAAAAATCATCTACTCGAAAAGTTGCAACTCGCGGCCCTCGCCAAGGCCGTCATGGACGGTCGCATCGCCACCGAGGCGAGGCTGGACGCGATCCAGACCTCCTCGGAGTTGTGGCGCCCCGCCGTCTCCCACATCCAGAAGCAGGTGGACGACCTGCACGGACAGGTTGGGCGCATCGCGGTCCACCCTGCGCTGGTGGCGCCTTCGGATCCGGTCCCGGAGAGCGACACGGTGGTGCGGCCGGCGTCGTCTACAAGCCACGACGGCTTCGAACACCACGGGCCGAGGCCACGGCGAGATCGATGACACCGGGGAAAATTTACAAATATGAATTTCGACTTTATTTGCAAAATCTCTCTGGAAATTTGTAAATGGCCATAACTTTTGCATACCAACTCGGATGAAAAAGTATTTTATATGAAAAATCATCTACTCGAAAAGTTGCAACTCGCGGCCCTCGCCAAGGCCGTCATGGACGGTCGCATCGCCACCGAGGCGAGGCTGGACGCGATCCAGACCTCCTTGGAGTTGTGGCGCCCCACCGTCTCCCACATCCAGAAGCAGGTGGACGACCTGCACGGACAGGTTGGGCGCATCGCACTCCACCCTGCGCTGGTGGCGCCTTCGGATCCGGTCCCGGAGAGCGACACGGTGATGCGGCCGGCGTCGTCTACAAGCCACGACCGCTCCGAACACCACGGGCCGAGAGGCCACGGCGAGATCGACGACACCGGGGAAAATTTACAAATATGAATTTCGACTTTATTTGCAAAATCTCTCTGGAAATTTGTAAAATGGCCATAACTTTTGCATACGAACTCGGATGAAAAAGTTTTTTATATGAAAAATCACCTACTCGAAAAAGTTGCAACTCGCGGCCCTCGCCAAGGCCGTCATGGACGGTCGCATCGCCACCGAGGCGAGGCTGGACGCGATCCAGACCTCCTTGGAGTTGTGGCGCCCCGCCGTCTCCCACATTCAGAAGCAGGTGGACGACCTGCACGGACAGGTTGGGCGCATCGCGCTCCACCCTGCGCTGGTGGCGCCTTCGGATCCGGTCCCGGAGAGCGACACGGTGGTGCGGCCGGCGTCGTATACAAGCCACGACGGCTTCGAACACCACGGGCCGAGAGGCCACGGCGAGATCGACGACACCGGGGAAAATTTACAAATATGAATTTCGACTTTATTTGCAAAATCTCTCTGGAAATTTGTAAATGGCCATAACTTTTGCATACGAACTCGGATGAAAAAGTATTTTATATGAAAAATCATCTACTCGAAAAGTTGCAACTCGCGGCCCTCGCCAAGGCCGTCATGGACGGTCGCATCGCCACCGAGGCGAGGCTGGACGCGAACCAGACCTCCTTTAAGTTGTGGCGCCCCGCCGTCTCCCACATCCAGAAGCAGGTGGACGACCTGCACGGACAGGTTGGGCGCATCGCGCTCCACCCTGCGCTGGTGGCGCCTTCGGATCCGGTCCCGGAGAGCGACACGGTGGTGCGGCCGGCGTCGTCTACAAGCCACGACCGCTCCGAACACCACGGCCCGAGAGGCCACGGCGAGATCGACGACACCGGGGAAAATTTACAAATATGAATTTCGACTTTATTTGCAAAATCTCTCTGGAAATTTGTAAAATGGCCATAACTTTTGCATACAAACTCGGATGAAAAAGTTTTTTATATGAACAATCATCTACTCGAAAAGTTGCAACTCGCGGCCCTCGCCAAGGCTGTCATGGACGGGCGCATTGCCACCGAGGCGAGGCTGGACGCGATCCAGACCTCCTTGGAGTTGTGGCGCCCCGCCGTCTCCCACATCCAGAAGCAGGTGGATGACCTGCACGGACAGGTTGGGCGTATCGCGCTCCACCCTGCGCTAGTGGCGCCTTCGGATCCGGTCCCGGAGAGCGACACGGTGGTGCGGCCGACGTTGTCTACAAGCCACGACGGCTCCAAACACCACGGACCGAGAGGCCACGGCGAGATCGACGACAGCGGGGAAAATTTACAAATATGAATTTCGACTTTATTTGCAAAATCTCTCTGGAAATTTGTAAAATGGCCATAACTTTTGCATACGAACTCGGATGAAAAAGTTTTTTACATCAAAAATCATCTACTCGAAAAAGTTGCAACACGCGGCCCTCGCCAAGGCCGTCATGGACGGTCGAATCGCCACCGAGGCGAGGCTGGACGCGATCCAGACCTCCTCGGAGTTGTGGCGCCCCGCCGTCTCCCACATCCAGAAGCAGGTGGACGACCTGCACGGACAGGTTGGGCGCATCGCGGTCCACCCTGCGCTGGTGGCGCCTTCGGATCCGGTCCCGGAGAGCGACACGGTGGTGCGGCCGGCGTCGTCTACAAGCCACGACGGCTTCGAACACCACGGGCCGAGGCCACGGCGAGATCGATGACACCGGGGAAAATTTACAAATATGAATTTCGACTTTATTTGCAAAATCTCTCTGGAAATTTGTAAATGGCCATAACTTTTGCATACCAACTCGGATGAAAAAGTATTTTATATGAAAAATCATCTACTCGAAAAGTTGCAACTCGCGGCCCTCGCCAAGGCCGTCATGGACGGTCGCATCGCCACCGAGGCGAGGCTGGACGCGATCCAGACCTCCTTGGAGTTGTGGCGCCCCACCGTCTCCCACATCCAGAAGCAGGTGGACGACCTGCACGGACAGGTTGGGCGCATCGCACTCCACCCTGCGCTGGTGGCGCCTTCGGATCCGGTCCCGGAGAGCGACACGGTGATGCGGCCGGCGTCGTCTACAAGCCACGACCGCTCCGAACACCACGGGCCGAGAGGCCACGGCGAGATCGACGACACCGGGGAAAATTTACAAATATGAATTTCGACTTTATTTGCAAAATCTCTCTGGAAATTTGTAAAATGGCCATAACTTTTGCATACGAACTCGGATGAAAAAGTTTTTTATATGAAAAATCACCTACTCGAAAAAGTTGCAACTCGCGGCCCTCGCCAAGGCCGTCATGGACGGTCGCATCGCCACCGAGGCGAGGCTGGACGCGATCCAGACCTCCTTGGAGTTGTGGTGCCCCGCCGTCTCCCACATTCAGAAGCAGGTGGACGACCTGCACGGACAGGTTGGGCGCATCGCGCTCCACCCTGCGCTGGTGGCGCCTTCGGATCCGGTCCCGGAGAGCGACACGGTGGTGCGGCCGGCGTCGTATACAAGCCACGACGGCTTCGAACACCACGGGCCGAGAGGCCACGGCGAGATCGACGACACCGGGGAAAATTTACAAATATGAATTTCGACTTTATTTGCAAAATCTCTCTGGAAATTTGTAAATGGCCATAACTTTTGCATACGAACTCGGATGAAAAAGTATTTTATATGAAAAATCATCTACTCGAAAAGTTGCAACTCGCGGCCCTCGCCAAGGCCGTCATGGACGGTCGCTTCGCCACCGAGGCGAGGCTGGACGCGAACCAGACCTCCTTGGAGTTGTGGCGCCCCGCCGTCTCCCACATCCAGAAGCAGGTGGACGACCTGCACGGACAGGTTGGGCGCATCGCGCTCCACCCTGCGCTGGTGGCGCCTTCGGATCCGGTCCCGGAGAGCGACACGGTGGTGCGGCCGGCGTCGTCTACAAGCCACGACCGCTCCGAACACCACGGCCCGAGAGGCCACGGCGAGATCGACGACACCGGGGAAAATTTACAAATATGAATTTCGACTTTATTTGCAAAATCTCTCTGGAAATTTGTAAAATGGCCATAACTTTTGCATACAAACTCGGATGAAAAAGTTTTTTATATGAACAATCATCTACTCGAAAAGTTGCAACTCGCGGCCCTCGCCAAGGCTGTCATGGACGGGCGCATTGCCACCGAGGCGAGGCTGGACGCGATCCAGACCTCCTTGGAGTTGTGGCGCCCCGCCGTCTCCCACATCCAGAAGCAGGTGGATGACCTGCACGGACAGGTTGGGCGTATCGCGCTCCACCCTGCGCTAGTGGCGCCTTCGGATCCGGTCCCGGAGAGCGACACGGTGGTGCGGCCGACGTTGTCTACAAGCCACGACGGCTCCAAACACCACGGACCGAGAGGCCACGGCGAGATCGACGACAGCGGGGAAAATTTACAAATATGAATTTCGACTTTATTTGCAAAATCTCTCTGGAAATTTGTAAAATGGCCATAACTTTTGCATACGAACTCGGATGAAAAAGTTTTTTACATCAAAAATCATCTACTCGAAAAAGTTGCAACTCGCGGCCCTCGCCAAGGCCGTCATGGACGGTCGAATCGCCACCGAGGCGAGGCTGGACGCGATCCAGACCTCCTCGGAGTTGTGGCGCCCCGCCGTCTCCCACATCCAGAAGCAGGTGGACGACCTGCACGGACAGGTTGGGCGCATCGCGGTCCACCCTGCGCTGGTGGCGCCTTCGGATCCGGTCCCGGAGAGCGACACGGTGGTGCGGCCGGCGTCGTCTACAAGCCACGACGGCTTCGAACACCACGGGCCGAGGCCACGGCGAGATCGATGACACCGGGGAAAATTTACAAATATGAATTTCGACTTTATTTGCAAAATCTCTCTGGAAATTTGTAAATGGCCATAACTTTTGCATACCAACTCGGATGAAAAAGTATTTTATATGAAAAATCATCTACTCGAAAAGTTGCAACTCGCGGCCCTCGCCAAGGCCGTCATGGACGGTCGCATCGCCACCGAGGCGAGGCTGGACGCGATCCAGACCTCCTTGGAGTTGTGGCGCCCCACCGTCTCCCACATCCAGAAGCAGGTGGACGACCTGCACGGACAGGTTGGGCGCATCGCACTCCACCCTGCGCTGGTGGCGCCTTCGGATCCGGTCCCGGAGAGCGACACGGTGATGCGGCCGGCGTCGTCTACAAGCCACGACCGCTCCGAACACCACGGGCCGAGAGGCCACGGCGAGATCGACGACACCGGGGAAAATTTACAAATATGAATTTCGACTTTATTTGCAAAATCTCTCTGGAAATTTGTAAAATGGCCATAACTTTTGCATACGAACTCGGATGAAAAAGTTTTTTATATGAAAAATCACCTACTCGAAAAAGTTGCAACTCGCGGCCCTCGCCAAGGCCGTCATGGACGGTCGCATCGCCACCGAGGCGAGGCTGGACGCGATCCAGACCTCCTTGGAGTTGTGGCGCCCCGCCGTCTCCCACATTCAGAAGCAGGTGGACGACCTGCACGGACAGGTTGGGCGCATCGCGCTCCACCCTGCGCTGGTGGCGCCTTCGGATCCGGTCCCGGAGAGCGACACGGTGGTGCGGCCGGCGTCGTATACAAGCCACGACGGCTTCGAACACCACGGGCCGAGAGGCCACGGCAAGATCGACGACACCGGGGAAAATTTACAAATATGAATTTCGACTTTATTTGCAAAATCTCTCTGGAAATTTGTAAATGGCCATAACTTTTGCATACGAACTCGGATGAAAAAGTATTTTATATGAAAAATCATCTACTCGAAAAGTTGCAACTCGCGGCCCTCGCCAAGGCCGTCATGGACGGTCGCTTCGCCACCGAGGCGAGGCTGGACGCGAACCAGACCTCCTTGGAGTTGTGGCGCCCCGCCGTCTCCCACATCCAGAAGCAGGTGGACGACCTGCACGGACAGGTTGGGCGCATCGCGCTCCACCCTGCGCTGGTGGCGCCTTCGGATCCGGTCCCGGAGAGCGACACGGTGGTGCGGCCGGCGTCGTCTACAAGCCACGACCGCTCCGAACACCACGGCCCGAGAGGCCACGGCGAGATCGACGACACCGGGGAAAATTTACAAATATGAATTTCGACTTTATTTGCAAAATCCCTCTGGAAATTTGTAAAATGGCCATAACTTTTGCATACGAACTCAGATGAAAAAGTTTTTTATATGAACAATCATCTACTCGAAAAGTTGCAACTCGCGGCCCTCGGCAAGGCTGTCATGGACGGGCGCATTGCCACCGAGGCGAGGCTGGACGCGATCCAGACCTCCTTGGAGTTGTGGCGCACCGCCATCTCCCACATCCAGAAGCAGGTGGACGACCTGCACGGACAGGTTGGGCGCATCGCGCTCCACCCTGCGCTGGTGGCGCCTTCGGATCCGGTCCCGGAGAGCGACACGGTGGTGCGGCCGGCGTCGTCTACAAGCCACGACCGCTCCGAACACCACGGGCCGAGAGGCCACGGCGAGATCGACGACACCGGGGAAAATTTACAAATATGAATTTCGACTTTATTTGCAAAATCTCTCTGGAAATTTGTAAAATGGCCATAACTTTTGCATACGAACTCGGATGAAAAAGTTTTTATATGAAAAATCATCTACTCGAAAAAGTTGCAACTCGCGGCCCTCGCCAAGGCCGTCATGGACGGTCGCATCGCCACCGAGGCGAGGCTGGATGCGATCCAGACCTCCTTGGAGTTGTGGCGCACCGCCGTCTCCCACATCCAGAAGCAGGTGGACGACCTGCACGGACAGGTTGGGCGCATCGCACTCCACCCTGCGCTGGTGGCGCCTTCGGATCCGGTCCCGGAGAGCACACGGTGGTGCGGCCGGCGTCGTCTACAAGCCACGACGGCTCCGAACACCACGGGCCGAGAGGCCACGGCGAGATCGACGACACCGGGGAAAATTTAGAAATATGAATTTTGACTTTATTTGCAAAATCTCTCTGGAAATCTGTAAAATGGCCATAACTTTTGCATACGAACTTGGATGAAAAAGTTTTTTATATGAAAAATCATCTACTCGAAAAAGTTGCAACGCACGGCCCTCGCCAAGGCCGTCATGGACGGTCACATCGCCACCGAGGCGAGGCTGGACGCGATCCAGACCTCCTTGGAGTTGTGGCGCCCCGCCGTCTCCCACATCCAGAAGCAGGTGGACGACCTGCACGGACAGGTTGGGTGCATCGCGCTCCACCCTGCGCTGGTGGCGCCTTCGGATCCGGTCCCGGAGAGCGACACGGTGGAGCGGCCGGCATCGTCTACAAGCCACGACGGCTCCGAACACCACGGGCCGAGAGGCCACGGCGAGATCGACGACACCGGGGAAAATTTACAAATATGAATTTCGACTTTATTTGCAAAATCTCTCTAGAAATTTGTAAAATGGCCATAACTTTTGCATACGAACTCGGATGAAAACATTTTTTATATGAGAAATCATCTACTCGAAAAAGGTGCAACTCGCGGCCCTCGCCAAGGCCATCATGGACGGGCGCATCGTCACCGAGGCGAGGCTGGACGCGATCCAGACCTCCTTGGAGTTGTGGCGCCCCGCCGTCTCCCACATCCAGAAGCAGGTGGACGACCTGCACGGACAGGTTGGGCGCATCGCGCTCCACCCTGCGCTGGTGGCGCCTTCGGATCCGGTCCCGGAGAGCGACACGGTGGTGCGGCCGGCGTCGTCTACAAGCCACGACCGCTCCGAACACCACGGGCCGAGAGGCCACGGCGAGATCGACGACACCGGGGAAAATTTACAAATATGAATTTCGACTTTATTTGCAAAATCTCTCTGGAAATTTGTAAAATGGCCATAACTTTTGCATACGAACTCGGATGAAAAAGTTTTTATATGAAAAATCATCTACTCGAAAAGTTGCAACTCGCGGCCCTCGCCAAGGCCGTCATGGACGGTCGCATCGCCACCGAGGCGAGGCTGGACGCGATCCAGACCTCCTTGGAGTTGTGGCGCCCCACCGTCTCCCACATCCAGAAGCAGGTGGACGACCTGCACGGACAGGTTGGGCGCATCGCACTCCACCCTGCGCTGGTGGCGCCTTCGGATCCGGTCCCGGAGAGCGACACGGTGATGCGGCCGGCGTCGTCTACAAGCCACGACCGCTCCGAACACCACGGGCCGAGAGGCCACGGCGAGATCGACGACACCGGGGAAAATTTACAAATATGAATTTCGACTTTATTTGCAAAATCTCTCTGGAAATTTGTAAAATGGCCATAACTTTTGCATACGAACTCGGATGAAAAAGTTTTTTATATGAAAAATCACCTACTCGAAAAAGTTGCAACTCGCGGCCCTCGCCAAGGCCGTCATGGACGGTCGCATCGCCACCGAGGCGAGGCTGGACGCGATCCAGACCTCCTTGGAGTTGTGGCGCCCCGCCGTCTCCCACATTCAGAAGCAGGTGGACGACCTGCACGGACAGGTTGGGCGCATCGCGCTCCACCCTGCGCTGGTGGCGCCTTCGGATCCGGTCCCGGAGAGCGACACGGTGGTGCGGCCGGCGTCGTATACAAGCCACGACGGCTTCGAACACCACGGGCCGAGAGGCCACGGCGAGATCGACGACACCGGGGAAAATTTACAAATATGAATTTCGACTTTATTTGCAAAATCTCTCTGGAAATTTGTAAATGGCCATAACTTTTGCATACGAACTCGGATGAAAAAGTATTTTATATGAAAAATCATCTACTCGAAAAGTTGCAACTCGCGGCCCTCGCCAAGGCCGTCATGGACGGTCGCATCGCCACCGAGGCGAGGCTGGACGCGAACCAGACCTCCTTGGAGTTGTGGCGCCCCGCCGTCTCCCACATCCAGAAGCAGGTGGACGACCTGCACGGACAGGTTGGGCGCATCGCGCTCCACCCTGCGCTGGTGGCGCCTTCGGATCCGGTCCCGGAGAGCGACACGGTGGTCCGGCCGGCGTCGTCTACAAGCCACGACCGCTCCGAACACCACGGCCCGAGAGGCCACGGCGAGATCGACGACACCGGGGAAAATTTACAAATATGAATTTCGACTTTATTTGCAAAATCTCTCTGGAAATTTGTAAAATGGCCATAACTTTTGCATACGAACTCGGATGAAAAAGTTTTTTATATGAACAATCATCTACTCGAAAAGTTGCAACTCGCGGACATCGCCAAGGCTGTCATGGACGGGCGCATTGCCACCGAGGCGAGGCTGGACGCGATCCAGACCTCCTTGGAGTTGTGGCGCACCGCCATCTCCCACATCCAGAAGCAGGTGGACGACCTGCACGGACAGGTTGGGCGCATCGCGCTCCACCCTACGCTGGTGGCGCCTTCGGATCCGGTCCCGGAGAGCGACACGGTGGTGCTGCCGGCGTCGTCTACAAGCCACGACCGCTCCGAACACCACGGGCCGAGAGGCCACGGCGAGATCGACGACACCGGGGAAAATTTACAAATATGAATTTCGACTTTATTTGCAAAATCTCTCTGGAAATTTGTAAAATGGCCATAACTTTTGCATACGAACTCGGATGAAAAAGTTTTTATATGAAAAATCATCTACTCGAAAAAGTTGCAACTCGCGGCCCTCGCCAAGGCCGTCATGGACGGTCGCACCGCCACCGAGGCGAGGCTGGATGCGATCCAGACCTCCTTGGAGTTGTGGCGCACCGCCGTCTCCCACATCCAGAAGCAGGTGGACGACCTGCACGGACAGGTTGGGCGCATCGCACTCCACCCTGCGCTGGTGGCGCCTTCGGATCCGGTCCCGGAGAGCACACGGTGGTGCGGCCGGCGTCGTCTACAAGCCACGACGGCTCCGAACACCACGGGCCGAGAGGCCACGGCGAGATCGACGACACCGGGGAAAATTTAGAAATATGAATTTTGACTTTATTTGCAAAATCTCTCTGGAAATCTGTAAAATGGCCATAACTTTTGCATACGAACTTGGATGAAAAAGTTTTTTATATGAAAAATCATCTACTCGAAAAAGTTGCAACGCACGGCCCTCGCCAAGGCCGTCATGGACGGTCACATCGACACCGAGGCGAGGCTGGACGCGATCCAGACCTCCTTGGAGTTGTGGCGCCCCGCCGTCTCCCACATCCAGAAGCAGGTGGACGACCTGCACGGACAGGTTGGGTGCATCGCGCTCCACCCTGCGCTGGTGGCGCCTTCGGATCCGGTCCCGGAGAGCGACACGGTGGAGCGGCCGGCATCGTCTACAAGCCACGACGGCTCCGAACACCACGGGCCGAGAGGCCACGGCGAGATCGACGACACCGGGGAAAATTTACAAATATGAATTTCGACTTTATTTGCAAAATCTCTCTAGAAATTTGTAAAATGGCCATAACTTTTGCATACGAACTCGGATGAAAACATTTTTTATATGAGAAATCATCTACTCGAAAAAGGTGCAACTCGCGGCCCTCGCCAAGGCCATCATGGACGGGCGCATCGTCACCGAGGCGAGGCTGGACGCGATCCAGACCTCCTTGGAGTTGTGGCGCCCCGCCGTCTCCCACATCCAGAAGCAGGTGGACGACCTGCACGGACAGGTTGGGCGCATCGCGCTCCACCCTGCGCTGGTGGCGCCTTCGGATCCGGTCCCGGAGAGCGACACGGTGGTGCGGCCGGCGTCGTCTACAAGCCACGACCGCTCCGAACACCACGGGCCGAGAGGCCACGGCGAGATCGACGACACCGGGGAAAATTTACAAATATGAATTTCGACTTTATTTGCAAAATCTCTCTGGAAATTTGTAAAATGGCCATAACTTTTGCATACGAACTCGGATGAAAAAGTTTTTATATGAAAAATCATCTACTCGAAAAAGTTGCAACTCGCGGCCCTCGCCAAGGCCGTCATGGACGGTCGCATCGCCACCGAGGCGAGGCTGGATGCGATCCAGACCTCCTTGGAGTTGTGGCGCACCGCCGTCTCCCACATCCAGAAGCAGGTGGACGACCTGCACGGACAGGTTGGGCGCATCGCACTCCACCCTGCGCTGGTGGCGCCTTCGGATCCGGTCCCGGAGAGCACACGGTGGTGCGGCCGGCGTCGTCTACAAGCCACGACGGCTCCGAACACCACGGGCCGAGAGGCCACGGCGAGATCGACGACACCGGGGAAAATTTAGAAATATGAATTTTGACTTTATTTGCAAAATCTCTCTGGAAATCTGTAAAATGGCCATAACTTTTGCATACGAACTTGGATGAAAAAGTTTTTTATATGAAAAATCATCTACTCGAAAAAGTTGCAACGCACGGCCCTCGCCAAGGCCGTCATGGACGGTCACATCGCCACCGAGGCGAGGCTGGACGCGATCCAGACCTCCTTGGAGTTGTGGCGCCCCGCCGTCTCCCACATCCAGAAGCAGGTGGACGACCTGCACGGACAGGTTGGGTGCATCGCGCTCCACCCTGCGCTGGTGGCGCCTTCGGATCCGGTCCCGGAGAGCGACACGGTGGAGCGGCCGGCATCGTCTACAAGCCACGACGGCTCCGAACACCACGGGCCGAGAGGCCACGGCGAGATCGACGACACCGGGGAAAATTTACAAATATGAATTTCGACTTTATTTGCAAAATCTCTGTAGAAATTTGTAAAATGGCCATAACTTTTGCATACGAACTCGGATGAAAACATTTTTTATATGAGAAATCATCTACTCGAAAAAGGTGCAACTCGCGGCCCTCGCCAAGGCCATCATGGACGGGCGCATCGTCACCGAGGCGAGGCTGGACGCGATCCAGACCTCCTTGGAGTTGTGGCGCCCCGCCGTCTCCCACATCCAGAAGCAGGTGGACGACCTGCACGGACAGGTTGGGCGCATCGCGCTCCACCCTGCGCTGGTGGCGCCTTCGGATCCGGTCCCGGAGAGCGACACGGTGGTGCGGCCGGCGTCGTCTACAAGCCACGACGGCTCCGAACACCACGGGCCGAGAGGCCACGGCGAGATCGACGACACCGGGGAAAATTTACAAATATGAATTTCGACTTTATTTGCAAAATCTCTCTGGAAATTTGTAAAATGGCCATAACTTTTGCATACGATCTCGGATGAAAAAGTTTTTTATATGAAAAATCATCTACTCGAAAAGTTGCAAATTGCGGCCCTCGCCAAGGCCATAATGGACGGGCGCATCGCCACCGAGGCGAGGCTGGACGCGATCCAGACCTCGTTGGAGTTGTGGCGCCCCGCCGTCTCCCATATCCCGAAGCAGGTGGACGACCTGCACGGACAGGTTGGGCGCACCGCGCTCCACCCCGCGCTGGTGGCGCCTTCGGATCTGGTCCCGGAGAGCGACACGGTGGAGCGGCCGGCGTCGTCTACAAGCCACGACGGCTCCGAACACCACGGGCCGAGAGGCCACGGCGAGATCGACGACACCGGGGAAAATTTACAAATATGAATTTCGACTTTATTTGCAAAATCTCTCTGGAAATTTGTAAAATGGCCATAACTTTTGCATACGAACTCAGATGAAAAAGTTTTTTATATGAAAAATCATCTAGTCGAAAAAGTTGCAACTCGCGGCCCTCGCCAAGGCCGTCATGGACGGTCGCATCGCCACCGAGGCGAGGCTGGACGCGATCCAGACCTCCTTGGAGTTGTGGCGCCCCGCCGTCTCCCACATCTAGAAGTAGGTGGACGACCTGCACGGACAGGTTGGGCGCATCGCGCTCCACCCTGCGCTGGTGGCGCCTTCGGATCCGGTCCCGGAGAGCGACACGGTGGTGCGGCCGGCGTCGTCTACAAGCCACGACGGCTTCGAACACCACGGGCCGAGAGGCCACGGCGAGATCGACGACACCGGGGAAAATTTACAAATATGAATTTCGACTTTATTTGCAAAATCTCTCTGGAAATTTGTAAATGGCCATAACTTTTGCATACGAACTCGGATGAAAAAGTATTTTATATGAAAAATCATCTACTCGAAAAGTTGCAACTCGCGGCCCTCGCCAAGGCCGTCATGGACGGTCGCATCGCCACCGAGGCGAGGCTAGACGCGAACCAGACCTCCTTGGAGTTGTGGCGCCCCGCCGTCTCACACATCCAAAAGCAGGTGGATGACCTGCACGGACAGGTTGGGCGCATCGCGCTCCACCCTGCGCTGGTGGCGCCTTCGGATCCGGTCTCGGAGAGCGACACGGTGGTGCGGCCGGCGTCGTCTACAAGCCACGACCGCTCCGAACACCACGGCCCGAGAGGCCACGGCGAGATCGACGACACCGGGGAAAATTTACAAATATGAATTTCGACTTTATTTGCAAAATCTCTCTGGAAATTTATAAAATGGCCATAACTTTTGCATACGAACTCGGATGAAAAAGTTTTTTATATGAACAATCATCTACTCGAAAAGTTGCAACTCGCGGCCCTCGCCAAGGCTGTCATGGACGGGCGCATTGCCACCGAGGCGAGGCTGGACGCGATCCAGACCTCCTTGGAGTTGTGGCGCACCGCCGTCTCCCACATCCAGAAGCAGGTGGACGACCTGCACGGACAGGTTGGGCGCATCGCGCTCCACCCTGCGCTGGTGGCGCCTTCGGATCCGGTCCCGGAGAGCGACACGGTGGTGCGGCCGGCGTCGTCTACAAGCCACGACCCCTCCGAACACCACGGGCCGAGAGGCCACGGCGAGATCGACGACACCGGGGAAAATTTACAAATATGAATTTCGACTTTATTTGCAAAATCTCTCTGGAAATTTGTAAAATGGCCATAACTTTTGCATACGAACTCGGATGAAAAAGTTTTTATATGAAAAATCATCTACTCGAAAAAGTTGCAACTCGCGGCCCTCGCCAAGGCCGTCATGGACGGTCGCATCGCCACCGAGGCGAGGCTGGACGCGATCCAGACCTCCTTGGAGTTGTGGCGCACCGCCGTCTCCCACATCCAGAAGCAGGTGGACGACCTGCACGGACAGGTTGGGCGCATCGCACTCCACCCTGCGCTGGTGGCGCCTTCGGATCCGGTCCCGGAGAGCACACGGTGGTGCGGCCGGCGTCGTCTACAAGCCACGACGGCTCCGAACACCACGGGCCGAGAGGCCACGGCGAGATCGACGACACCGGGGAAAATTTACAAATATGAATTTCGACTTTATTTGCAAAATCTCTCTGGAAATTTGTAAAATGGCCATAACTTTTGCATACGAACTCGGATGAAAAAGTTTTTTATATGATAAATCATCTACTCGAAAAGTTGCAAATCGCGGCCCTCGTCAAGGCCATCATGGACGGGCGCATCGCCACCGAGGCGAGGCTGGACGCGATCCAGACCTCCTTGGAGTTGTGGCGCCCCGCCGTCTCCCACATCTAGAAGTAGGTGGACGACCTGCACGGACAGGTTGGGCGCATCGCGCTCCACCCTGCGCTGGTGGCGCCTTCGGATCCGGTCCCGGAGAGCGACACGGTGGTGCGGCCGGCGTCGTCTACAAGCCACGACGGCTCCGAACACCACGGGCCGAGAAGCCACGGCGAGATCGACGACACCGGGGAAAATTTACAAATATGAATTTCGACTTTATTTGCAAAATCTCTCTGGAAATTTGTAAAATGGCCATAACTTTTGCATACGAACTCGGATGAAGAAGTTTTTTATATGAACAATCATCTACTCGAAAAGTTGCAAATCGCGGCCCTCGCTAAGGCTGTCATGGACAGGTGCATTGCCACCGAGGCGAGGCTGGACGCGATCCAGACCTCCGTGGAGTTGTGGCGCCCCGCCGTCTCCCACATCCAGAAGTAGGTGGACGACCTGCACGGACAGGTTGGGCGCATCGCGCTCCACCCTGCGCTGGTGGCGCCTTCGGATCCGGTCCCGGAGAGCGACACGGTGGTGTGGCCGGCGTCGTCTACAAGCCACGACGGCTCCGAACACCACGGGCCGAGAGGCCACGGCGAGATCGACGACACCGGGGAAAATTTACAAATATGAATTTTGACTTTATTTGCAAAATCTCTCTGGAAATCTGTAAAATGGCCATAACTTTTGCATACGAACTTGGATGAAAAAGTTTTTTATATGAAAAATCATCTACTCGAAAAAGTTGCAACTCACGGCCCTCGCCAAGGCCGTCATGGACGGTCACATCGCCACCGAGGCGAGGCTGGACGCGATCCAGACCTCCTTGGAGTTGTGGCGCCCCGCCGTCTCCCACATCCAGAAGCAGGTGGACGACCTGCACGGACAGGTTGGGCGCATCGCGCTCCACCCTGCGCTGGTGGCGCCTTCGGATCCGGTCCCGGAGAGCGACACGGTGGTGCGGCCGGCGTCGTCTACAAGCCACGACGGCTCCGAACACCACGGGCCGAGAGGCCACGGCGAGATCGACGACACCGGGGAAAATTTACAAATATGAATTTCGACTTTATTTGCAAAATCTCTCTGGAAATTTGTAAAATGGCCATAACTTTTGCATACGATCTCGGATGAAAAAGTTTTTTATATGAAAAATCTTCTACTCGAAAAGTTGCAAATTGCGGCCCTCGCCAAGGCCATAATGGACGGGCGCATCGCCACCGAGGCGAGGCTGGACGCGATCCAGACCTCCTTGGAGTTGTGGCGCCCCGCCGTCTCCCATATCCAGAAGCAGGTGGACGACCTGCACGGACAGGTTGGGCGCACTGCGCTCCACCCTGCGCTGCTGGCGCCTTCGGATCCGGTCCCGGAGAGCGACACGGTGGAGCGGCCGGCGTCGTCTACAAGCCACGACGGCTCCGAACACCACGGGCCGAGAGGCCACGGCGAGATCGACGACACCGGGGAAAATTTACAAATATGAATTTCGACTTTATTTGCAAAATCTCTCTGGAAATTTGTAAAATGGCCATAACTTTTGCATACGAACTCGGATGAAAAAGTTTTTTATATGAAAAATCATCTAGTCGAAAAAGTTTTTATATGAAAAATCATCTACTCGAAAAAGTTGCAACTCGCGGCCCTCGCCAAGGCCGTCATGGACGGTCGCATCGCCACCGAGGCGAGGCTGGACGCGATCCAGACCTCCTTGGAGTTGTGGCGCACCGCCGTCTCCCACATCCAGAAGCAGGTGGACGACCTGCACGGACAGGTTGGGCGCATCGCACTCCACCCTGCGCTGGTGGCGCCTTCGGATCCGGTCCCGGAGAGCACACGGTGGTGCGGCCGGCGTCGTCTACAAGCCACGACGGCTCCGAACACCACGGGCCGAGAGGCCACGGCGAGATCGACGACACCGGGGAAAATTTACAAATATGAATTTCGACTTTATTTGCAAAATCTCTCTGGAAATTTGTAAAATGGCCATAACTTTTGCATACGAACTCGGATGAAAAAGTTTTTTATATGATAAATCATCTACTCGAAAAGTTGCAAATCGCGGCCCTCGTCAAGGCCATCATGGACGGGCGCATCGCCACCGAGGCGAGGCTGGACGCGATCCAGACCTCCTTGGAGTTGTGGCGCCCCGCCGTCTCCCACATCCAGAAGCAGGTGGACGACCTGCACGGACAGGTTGGGTGCATCGCGCTCCACCCTGCGCTGGTGGCGCCTTCGGATCCGGTCCCGGAGAGCGACACGGTGGAGCGGCCGGCATCGTCTACAAGCCACGACGGCTCCGAACACCACGGGCCGAGAGGCCACGGCGAGATCGACGACACCGGGGAAAATTTACAAATATGAATTTCGACTTTATTTGCAAAATCTCTCTAGAAATTTGTAAAATGGCCATAACTTTTGCATACGAACTCGGATGAAAACGTTTTTTATATGAGAAATCATCTACTCGAAAAAGTTGCAACTCGCGGCCCTCGCCAAGGCCTTCATGGACGGTCGCATCGCCACCGAGGCGAGGCTGGACGCGATCCAGACCTCCTTGGAGTTGTGGCGCCCCGCCGTCTCCCACATCCAGAAGCAGGTGGACGACCTGCACGGACAGGTTGGGCGCATCGCGCTCCACCCTGCGCTGGTGGCGCCTTCGGATCCGGTCCCGAAGAGCGACACGGTGGTGCGGCCGGCGTCGTCTACAAGCCACGACGGCTCCGAACACCACGGGCCGAGAAGCCACGGCGAGATCGACGACACCGGGGAAAATTTACAAATATGAATTTCGACTTTATTTGCAAAATCTCTCTGGAAATTTGTAAAATGGCCATAACTTTTGCATACGAACTCGGATGAAGAAGTTTTTTATATGAACAATCATCTACTCGAAAAGTTGCAAATCGCGGCCCTCGCTAAGGCTGTCATGGACAGGTGCATTGCCACCGAGGCGAGGCTGGACGCAATCCAGACCTCCTTGGAGTTGTGGCGCCCCGCCGTCTCCCACATCCAGAAGTAGGTGGACGACCTGCACGGACAGGTTGGGCGCATCGCGCTCCACCCTGCGCTGGTGGCGCCTTCGGATCCGGTCCCGGAGAGCGACACGGTGGTGTGGCCGGCGTCGTCTACAAGCCACGACGGCTCCGAACACCACGGGCCGAGAGGCCACGGCGAGATCGACGACACCGGGGAAAATTTACAAATATGAATTTTGACTTTATTTGCAAAATCTCTCTGGAAATCTGTAAAATGGCCATAACTTTTGCATACGAACTCGGATGAGAACGTTTTTTATATGAAAAATCATCTACTCGAAAAAGTTGCAACTCACGGCCCTCGCCAAGGCCGTCATGGACGGTCACATCGCCACCGAGGCGAGGCTGGACGCGATCCAGACCTCCTTGGAGTTGTGGCGCCCCGCCGTCTCCCACATCCAGAAGCAGGTGGACGACCTGCACGGACAGGTTGGGCGCATCGCGCTCCACCCTGCGCTGGTGGCGCCTTCGGATCCGGTCCCGGAGAGCGACACGGTGGTGCGGCCGGCGTCGTCTACAAGCCACGACGGCTCCGAACACCACGGGCCGAGAGGCCACGGCGAGATCGACGACACCGGGGAAAATTTACAAATATGAATTTCGACTTTATTTGCAAAATCTCTCTGGAAATTTGTAAAATGGCCATAACTTTTGCATACGATCTCGGATGAAAAAGTTTTTTATATGAAAAATCATCTACTCGAAAAGTTGCAAATTGCGGCCCTCGCCAAGGCCATAATGGACGGGCGCATCGCCACCGAGGCGAGGCTGGACGCGATCCAGACCTCCTTGGAGTTGTGGCGCCCCGCCGTCTCCCATATCCAGAAGCAAGTGGACGACCTGCACGGACAGGTTGGGCGCACTGCGCTCCACCCTGCGCTGGTGGCGCCTTCGGATCCGGTCCCGGAGAGCGACACGGTGGAGCGGCCGGCGTCGTCTACAAGCCACGACGGCTCCGAACACCACGGGCCGAGAGGCCACGGCGAGATCGACGACACCGGGGAAAATTTACAAATATGAATTTCGACTTTATTTGCAAAATCTCTCTGGAAATTTGTAAAATGGCCATAACTTTTGCATACGAACTCGGATGAAAAAGTTTTTTATATGAAAAATCATCTAGTCGAAAAAGTTGCAACTCGCGGCCCTCGCCAAGGCCGTCATGGACGGTCGCATCGCCACCGAGGCGAGGCTGGACGCGATCCAGACCTCCTTGGAGTTGTGGCGCCCCGCCGTCTCCCACATCTAGAAGTAGGTGGACGACCTGCACGGACAGGTTGGGCGCATCGCACTCCACCCTGCGCTGGTGGCGCCTTCGGATCCGGTCCCGGAGAGCGACACGGTGGTGCGGCCGGCGTCGTCTACAAGCCACGACGGCTTCGAACACCACGTGCCGAGAGGCCACGGCGAGATCGACGACACCGGGGAAAATTTACAAATATGAATTTCGACTTTATTTGCAAAATCTCTCTGGAAATTTGTAAATGGCCATAACTTTTGCATACGAACTCGGATGAAAAAGTATTTTATATGAAAAATCATCTACTCGAAAAGTTGCAACTCGCGGCCCTCGCCAAGGCCGTCATGGACGGTCGCATCGCCACCGAGGCAAGGCTGGACGCGATCCAGACCTCCTTGGAGTTGTGGCGCCCCACCGTCTCCCACATCCAGAAGCAGGTGGACAACCTGCACGGACAGGTTGGGCGCATCGCACTCCACCCTGCGCTGGTGGCGCCTTCGGATCCGGTCCCGGAGAGCACACGGTGGTGCGGCCGGCGTCGTCTACAAGCCACGACGGCTCCGAACACCACGGGCCGAGAGGCCACGGCGAGATTGACGACACCGGGGAAAATTTACAAATATGAATTTCGACTTTATTTGCAAAATCTCTCTGGAAATTTGTAAAATGGCCATAACTTTTGCATACGAACTCGGATGAAAAAGTTTTTTATATGATAAATCATCTACTCGAAAAGTTGCAAATCGCGGCCCTCGTCAAGGCCATCATGGACGGGCGCATCGCCACCGAGGCGAGGCTGGACGCGATCCAGACCTCCTTGGAGTTGTGGCGCCCCGCCGTCTCCCACATCCAGAAGCAGGTGGACGACCTGCACGGACAGGTTGGGTGCATCGCGCTCCACCCTGCGCTGGTGGCGCCTTCGGATCCGGTCCCGGAGAGCGACACGGTGGAGCGGCCGGCATCGTCTACAAGCCACGACGGCTCCGAACACCACGGGCCGAGAGGCCACGGCGAGATCGACGACACCGGGGAAAATTTACAAATATGAATTTCGACTTTATTTGCAAAATCTCTCTAGAAATTTGTAAAATGGCCATAACTTTTGCATACGAACTCGGATGAAAACGTTTTTTATATGAGAAATCATCTACTCGAAAAAGTTGCAACTCGCGGCCCTCGCCAAGGCCGTCATGGACGGTCGCATCGCCACCGAGGCGAGGCTGGACGCGATCCAGACCTCCTTGGAGTTGTGGCGCCCCGCCGTCTCCCACATCCAGAAGCAGGTGGACGACCTGCACGGACAGGTTGGGCGCATCGCGCTCCACCCTGCGCTGGTGGCGCCTTCGGATCCGGTCCCGGAGAGCGACACGGTGGTGCGGCCGGCGTCGTCTACAAGCCACGACGGCTCCGAACACCACGGGCCGAGAAGCCACGGCGAGATCGACGACACCGGGGAAAATTTACAAATATGAATTTCGACTTTATTTGCAAAATCTCTCTGGAAATTTGTAAAATGGCCATAACTTTTGCATACGAACTCGGATGAAGAAGTTTTTTATATGAACAATCATCTACTCGAAAAGTTGCAAATCGCGGCCCTCGCTAAGGCTGTCATGGACAGGTGCATTGCCACCGAGGCGAGGCTGGACGCGATCCAGACCTCCTTGGAGTTGTGGCGCCCCGCCGTCTCCCACATCCAGAAGTAGGTGGACGACCTGCACGGACAGGTTGGGCGCATCGCGCTCCACCCTGCGCTGGTGGCGCCTTCGGATCCGGTCCCGGAGAGCGACACGGTGGTGTGGCCGGCGTCGTCGACAAGCCACGACGGCTCCGAACACCACGGGCCGAGAGGCCACGGCGAGATCGACGACACCGGGGAAAATTTACAAATATGAATTTTGACTTTATTTGCAAAATCTCTCTGGAAATCTGTAAAATGGCCATAACTTTTGCATACGAACTTGGATGAAAAAGTTTTTTATATGAAAAATCATCTACTCGAAAAAGTTGCAACTCACGGCCCTCGCCAAGGCCGTCATGGATGGTCACATCGCCACCGAGGCGAGGCTGGACGCGATCCAGACCTCCTTGGAGTTGTGGCGCCCCGCCGTCTCCCACATCCAGAAGCAGGTGGACGACCTGCACGGACAGGTTGGGCGCATCGCGCTCCACCCTGCGCTGGTGGCGCCTTCGGATCCGGTCCCGGAGAGCGACACGGTGGTGCGGCCGGCGTCGTCTACAAGCCACGACGGCTCCGAACACCACGGGCCGAGAGGCCACGGCGAGATCGACGACACCGGGGAAAATTTACAAATATGAATTTCCACTTTATTTGCAAAATCTCTCTGGAAATTTGTAAAATGGCCATAACTTTTGCATACGATCTCGGATGAAAAAGTTTTTTATATGAAAAATCATCTACTCGAAAAGTTGCAAATTGCGGCCCTCGCCAAGGCCATAATGGACGGGCGCATCGCCACCGAGGCGAGGCTGGACGCGATCCAGACCTCCTTGGAGTTGTGGCGCCCCGCCGTCTCCCATATCCAGAAGCAGGTGGACGACCTGCACGGACAGGTTGGGCGCACTGCGCTCCACCCTGCGCTGGTGGCGCCTTCGGATCCGGTCCCGGAGAGCGACACGGTGGAGCGGCCGGCGTCGTCTACAAGCCACGACGGCTCCGAACACCACGGGCCGAGAGGCCACGGCGAGATCGACGACACCGGGGAAAATTTACAAATATGAATTTCGACTTTATTTGCAAAATCTCTCTGGAAATTTGTAAAATGGCCATAACTTTTGCATACGAACTCGGATGAAAAAGTTTTTTATATGCAAAATCATCTAGTCGAAAAAGTTGCAACTCGCGGCCCTCGCCAAGGCCGTCATGGACGGTCGCATCGCCACCGAGGCGAGGCTGGACGCGATCCAGACCTCCTTGGAGTTGTGGCGCCCCGCCGTCTCCCACATCTAGAAGTAGGTGGACGACCTGCACGGACAGGTTGGGCGCATCGCGCTCCACCCTGCGCTGGTGGCGCCTTCGGATCCGGTCCCGGAGAGCGACACGGTGGTGCGGCCGTCGTCGTCTACAAGCCACGACAGCTTCGAACACCACGGGCCGAGAGGCCACGGCGAGATCGACGACACCGGGGAAAATTTACAAATATGAATTTCGACTTTATTTGCAAAATCTCTCTGGAAATTTGTAAATGGCCATAACTTTTGCATACGAACTCGGATGAAAAAGTATTTTATATGAAAAATCATCTACTCGAAAAGTTGCAACTCGCGGCCCTCGCCAAGGCCGTCATGGACGGTCGCATCGCCACCGAGGCAAGGCTGGACGCGATCCAGACCTCCTTGGAGTTGTGGCGCCCCACCGTCTCCCACATCCAGAAGCAGGTGGACAACCTGCACGGACAGGTTGGGCGCATCGCACTCCACCCTGCGCTGGTGGCGCCTTCGGATCCGGTCCCGGAGAGCACACGGTGGTGCGGCCGGCGTCGTCTACAAGCCACGACGGCTCCGAACACCACGGGCCGAGAGGCCACGGCGAGATCGACGACACCGGGGAAAATTTACAAATATGAATTTCGACTTTATTTGCAAAATCTCTCTGGAAATTTGTAAAATGGCCATAACTTTTGCATACGAACTCGGATGAAAAAGTTTTTTATATGATAAATCATCTACTCGAAAAGTTGCAAATCGCGGCCCTCGTCAAGGCCATCATGGACGGGCGCATCGCCACCGAGGCGAGGCTGGACGCGATCCAGACCTCCTTGGAGTTGTGGCGCCCCGCCGTCTCCCACATCCAGAAGCAGGTGGACGACCTGCACGGACAGGTTGGGTGCATCGCGCTCCACCCTGCGCTGGTGGCGCCTTCGGATCCGGTCCCGGAGAGCGACACGGTGGAGCGGCCGGCATCGTCTACAAGCCACGACGGCTCCGAACACCACGGGCCGAGAGGCCACGGCGAGATCGACGACACCGGGGAAAATTTACAAATATGAATTTCGACTTTATTTGCAAAATCTCTCTAGAAATTTGTAAAATGGCCATAACTTTTGCATACAAACTCGGATGAAAACGTTTTTTATATGAGAAATCATCTACTCGAAAAAGTTGCAACTCGCGGCCCTCGCCAAGGCCGTCATGGACGGTCGCATCGCCACCGAGGCGAGGCTGGACGCGATCCAGACCTCCTTGGAGTTGTGGCGCCCCGCCGTCTCCCACATCCAGAAGCAGGTGGACGACCTGCACGGACAGGTTGGGCGCATCGCGCTCCACCCTGCGCTGGTGGCGCCTTCGGATCCGGTCCCGGAGAGCGACACGGTGGTGTGGCCGGCGTCGTCTACAAGCCACGACGGCTCCGAACACCACGGGCCGAGAGGCCACGGCGAGATCGACGACACCGGGGAAAATTTACAAATATGCATTTTGACTTTATTTGCAAAATCTCTCTGGAAATCTGTAAAATGGCCATAACTTTTGCATACGAACTTGGATGAAAAAGTTTTTTATATGAAAAATCATCTACTCGAAAAAGTTGCAACTCACGGCCCTCGCCAAGGCCGTCATGGATGGTCACATCGCCACCGAGGCGAGGCTGGACGCGATCCAGACCTCCTTGGAGTTGTGGCGCCCCGCCGTCTCCCACATCCAGAAGCAGGTGGACGACCTGCACGGACAGGTTGGGCGCATCGCGCTCCACCCTGCGCTGGTGGCGCCTTCGGATCCGGTCCCGGAGAGCGACACGGTGGTGCGGCCGGCGTCGTCTACAAGCCACGACGGCTCCGAACACCACGGGCCGAGAGGCCACGGCGAGATCGACGACACCGGGGAAAATTTACAAATATGAATTTCCACTTTATTTGCAAAATCTCTCTGGAAATTTGTAAAATGGCCATAACTTTTGCATACGATCTCGGATGAAAAAGTTTTTTATATGAAAAATCATCTACTCGAAAAGTTGCAAATTGCGGCCCTCGCCAAGGCCATAATGGACGGGCGCATCGCCACCGAGGCGAGGCTGGACGCGATCCAGACCTCCTTGGAGTTGTGGCGCCCCGCCGTCTCCCATATCCAGAAGCAGGTGGACGACCTGCACGGACAGATTGGGCGCACTGCGCTCCACCCTGCGCTGGTGGCGCCTTCGGATCCGGTCCCGGAGAGCGACACGGTGGAGCGGCCGGCGTCGTCTACAAGCCACGACGGCTCCGAACACCACGGGCCGAGAGGCCACGGCGAGATCGACGACACCGGGGAAAATTTACAAATATGAATTTCGACTTTATTTGCAAAATCTCTCTGGAAATTTGTAAAATGGCCATAACTTTTGCATACGAACTCGGATGAAAAAGTTTTTTATATGAAAAATCATCTAGTCGAAAAAGTTGCAACTCGCGGCCCTCGCCAAGGCCGTCATGGACGGTCGCATCGCCACCGAGGCGAGGCTGGACGCGATCCAGACCTCCTTGGAGTTGTGGCGCCCCGCCGTCTCCCACATCTAGAAGTAGGTGGACGACCTGCACGGACAGGTTGGGCGCATCGCGCTCCACCCTGCGCTGGTGGCGCCTTCGGATCCGGTCCCGGAGAGCGACACGGTGGTGCGGCCGGCGTCGTCTACAAGCCACGACAGCTTCGAACACCACGGGCCGAGAGGCCACGGCGAGATCGACGACACCGGGGAAAATTTACAAATATGAATTTCGACTTTATTTGCAAAATCTCTCTGGAAATTTGTAAATGGCCATAACTTTTGCATACGAACTCGGATGAAAAAGTATTTTATATGAAAAATCATCTACTCGAAAAGTTGCAACTCGCGGCCCTCGCCAAGGCCGTCATGGACGGTCGCATCGCCACCGAGGCAAGGCTGGACGCGATCCAGACCTCCTTGGAGTTGTGGCGCCCCACCGTCTCCCACATCCAGAAGCAGGTGGACAACCTGCACGGACAGGTTGGGCGCATCGCACTCCACCCTGCGCTGGTGGCGCCTTCGGATCCGGTCCCGGAGAGCACACGGTGGTGCGGCCGGCGTCGTCTACAAGCCACGACGGCTCCGAACACCACGGGCCGAGAGGCCACGGCGAGATCGACGACACCGGGGAAAATTTACAAATATGAATTTCGACTTTATTTGCAAAATCTCTCTGGAAATTTGTAAAATGGCCATAACTTTTGCATACGAACTCGGATGAAAAAGTTTTTTATATGATAAATCATCTACTCGAAAAGTTGCAAATCGCGGCCCTCGTCAAGGCCATCATGGACGGGCGCATCGCCACCGAGGCGAGGCTGGACGCGATCCAGACCTCCTTGGAGTTGTGGCGCCCCGCCGTCTCCCACATCCAGAAGCAGGTGGACGACCTGCACGGACAGGTTGGGTGCATCGCGCTCCACCCTGCGCTGGTGGCGCCTTCGGATCCGGTCCCGGAGAGCGACACGGTGGAGCGGCCGGCATCGTCTACAAGCCACGACGGCTCCGAACACCACGGGCCGAGAGGCCACGGCGAGATCGACGACACCGGGGAAAATTTACAAATATGAATTTCGACTTTATTTGCAAAATCTCTCTAGAAATTTGTAAAATGGCCATAACTTTTGCATACAAACTCGGATGAAAACGTTTTTTATATGAGAAATCATCTACTCGAAAAAGTTGCAACTCGCGGCCCTCGCCAAGGCCGTCATGGACGGTCGCATCGCCACCGAGGCGAGGCTGGACGCGATCCAGACCTCCTTGGAGTTGTGGCGCCCCGCCGTCTCCCACATCCAGAAGCAGGTGGACGACCTGCACGGACAGGTTGGGCGCATCGCGCTCCACCCTGCGCTGGTGGCGCCTTCGGATCCGGTCCCGGAGAGCGACACGGTGGTGCGGCCGGCGTCGTCTACAAGCCACGACCCCTCCGAACACCACGGGCCGAGAAGCCACGGCGAGATCGACGACACCGGGGAAAATTTACAAATATGAATTTCGACTTTATTTCCAAAATCTCTCTGGAAATTTGTAAAATGGCCATAACTTTTGCATACGAACTCGGATGAAGAAGTTTTTTATATGAACAATCATCTACTCGAAAAGTTGCAAATCACGGCCCTCGCTAAGGCTGTCATGGACAGGTGCATTGCCACCGAGGCGAGGCTGGACGCGATCCAGACCTCCTTGGAGTTGTGGCGCCCCGCCGTCTCCCACATCCAGAAGTAGGTGGACGACCTGCACGGACAGGTTGGGCGCATCGCGCTCCACCCTGCGCTGGTGGCGCCTTCGGATCCGGTCCCGGAGAGCGACACCGTGGTGTGGCCGGCGTCGTCTACAAGCCACGACGGCTCCGAACACCACGGGCCGAGAGGCCACGGCGAGATCGACGACACCGGGGAAAATTTACAAATATGAATTTTGACTTTATTTGCAAAATCTCTCTGGAAATCTGTAAAATGGCCATAACTTTTGCATACGAACTTGGATGAAAAAGTTTTTTATATGAAAAATCATCTACTCGAAAAAGTTGCAACTCACGGCCCTCGCCAAGGCCGTCATGGATGGTCACATCGCCACCGAGGCGAGGCTGGACGCGATCCAGACCTCCTTGGAGTTGTGGCGCCCCGCCGTCTCCCACATCCAGAAGCAGGTGGACGACCTGCACGGACAGGTTGGGCGCATCGCGCTCCACCCTGCGCTGGTGGCGCCTTCGGATCCGGTCCCGGAGAGCGACACGGTGGTGCGGCCGGCGTCGTCTACAAGCCACGACGGCTCCGAACACCACGGGCCGAGAGGCCACGGCGAGATCGACGACACCGGGGAAAATTTACAAATATGAATTTCGACTTTATTTGCAAAATCTCTCTGGAAATTTGTAAAATGGCCATAACTTTTGCATACGATCTCGGATGAAAAAGTTTTTTATATGAAAAATCATCTACTCGAAAAGTTGCAAATTGCGGCCCTCGCCAAGGCCATAATGGACGGGCGCATCGCCACCGAGGCGAGGCTGGACGCGATCCAGACCTCCTTGGAGTTGTGGCGCCCCGCCGTCTCCCATATCCAGAAGCAGGTGGACGACCTGCACGGACAGGTTGGGCGCACTGCGCTCCACCCTGCGCTGGTGGCGCCTTCGGATCCGGTCCCGGAGAGCGACACGGTGGAGCGGCCGGCGTCGTCTACAAGCCACGACGGCTCCGAACACCACGGGCCGAGAGGCCACGGCGAGATCGACGACACCGGGGAAAATTTACAAATATGAATTTCGACTTTATTTGCAAAATCTCTCTGGAAATTTGTAAAATGGCCATAACTTTTGCATACGAACTCGGATGAAAAAGTTTTTTATATGAAAAATCATCTAGTCGAAAAAGTTGCAACTCGCGGCCCTCGCCAAGGCCGTCATGGATGGTCGCATCGCCACCGAGGCGAGGCTGGACGCGATCCAGACCTCCTTGGAGTTGTGGCGCCCCGCCGTCTCCCACATCTAGAAGTATGTGGACGACCTGGACGGACAGGTTGGGCGCATCGCGCTCCACCCTGCGCTGGTGGCGCCTTCGGATCCGGTCCCGGAGAGCGACACGGTGGTGCGGCCGGCGTCGTCTACAAGCCACGACGGCTTCGAA
This sequence comes from Triticum timopheevii, assembly GCA_963921465.1. NCBI lineage: Eukaryota > Viridiplantae > Streptophyta > Magnoliopsida > Poales > Poaceae > Triticum > Triticum timopheevii. Next base: position 615,867,006 of record OY997270.1, read on the forward strand.
CACCACGGGCCGAGAGGCCACGGCGAGATCGACGACACCGGGGAAAATTTACAAATATGAATTTCGACTTTATTTGCAAAATCTCTCTGGAAATTTGTAAATGGCCATAACTTTTGCATACGAACTCGGATGAAAAAGTATTTTATATGAAAAATCATCTACTCGAAAAGTTGCAACTCGCGGCCCTCGCCAAGGCCGTCATGGACGGTCGCATCGCCACCGAGGCAAGGCTGGACGCGATCCAGACCTCCTTGGAGTTGTGGCGCCCCACCGTCTCCCACATCCAGAAGCAGGTGGACAACCTGCACGGACAGGTTGGGCGCATCGCACTCCACCCTGCGCTGGTGGCGCCTTCGGATCCGGTCCCGGAGAGCGACACGGTGATGCGGCCGGCGTCGTCTACAAGCCACGACCGCTCCGAACACCACGGGCCGAGAGGCCACGGCGAGATCGACGACACCGGGGAAAATTTACAAATATGAATTTCGACTTTATTTGCAAAATCTCTCTAGAAATTTGTAAAATGGCCATAACTTTTGCATACGAACTCGGATGAAAAAGTTTTTTATATGAACAATCATCTACTCGAAAAGATGCAACTCGCGGCCCTCGCCAAGGCTGTCATGGACGGGCGCATTGCCACCGAGGCGAGGCTGGACGCGATCCAGACCTCCTTGGAGTTGTGGTGCCCCGCCGTCTCCCACATCCAGAAGCAGGTGGATGACCTGCACGGACAGGTTGGGCGCATCGCGCTCCACCCTGCGCTGGTGGCGCCTTCGGATCCGGTCCCGGAGAGCGACACGGTGGTGCGGCCGGCGTCGTCTACAAGCCACGACGGCTCCAAACACCACGGGCCGAGAGGCCACGGCGAGGTCGACGACACCGGGGAAAATTTACAAATATGAATTTCGACTATATTTGCAAAATCTCTCTGGAAATTTGTAAAATGGCCATAACTTTTGCATACGAACTCGGATGAAAAAGTTTTTTATATCAAAAATCATCTACTCGAAAAAGTTGCAACTCGCGGCCCTCGCCAAGGCCGTCATGGACGGTCGGATCCCCACCGAGGCGAGGCTGGACGCGATCCAGACCTCCTTGGAGTTGTGGCGCCCTGCCGTCTCCCACATCCAGAAGCAGCTGGACGACCTGCACGGACAGGTTGGGCGCATCGCACTCCACCCTGCGCTGGTGGCGCCTTCGGATCCGGTCCCGGAGAGCGACACGCTGGTGCGGCCGGCGTCGTCTACAAGCCACGACGGCTCCGAACACCACGGGCCGAGAGGCCACGGCGAGATCGACGACACCGGGGAAAATTTACAAATATGAATTTTGACTTTATTTGCAAAATCTCTCTGGAAATTTGCAAAATGGCCATAACTTTTGCATACGAACTCGGATGAAAAAGTTTTTTATATGAAAAATCATCTACTCGAAAAGTTGCAAACTGCGGCCCTCGCCAAGGCCATAATGGACGGGCGCATCGCCACCGAGGCGAGGCTGGACGCGATCCAGACCTCCTTGGAGTTGTGGCGCCCCGCCGTCTCCCATATCCAGAAGCAGGTGGACGATCTGCACGGACAGGTTGGGCGCACCGCGCTCCACCCTGCGCTGGTGGCGCCTTCGGATCCGGTCCCGGAGAGCGACACGGTGGAGCGGCCGGCGTCGTCTACAAGCCACGACGGCTCCAAACACCACGGGCCGAGAGGCCACGGCGAGATCGACGACACCGGGGAAAATTTACAAATATGAATTTCGACTTTATTTGCAAAATCTCTCTGGAAATTTGTAAAATGGCCATAACTTTTGCATACGAACTCGGATGAAAAAGTTTTTTATATGAACAATCATCTACTCGAAAAGATGCAACTCGCGGCCCTCGCCAAGGCTGTCATGGACGGGCGCATTGCCACCGAGGCGAGCCTGGACGCGATCCAGGCCTCCTTGGAGTTGTGGCGCCCCGCCGTCTCCCACATCCAGAAGCAGGTGGATGACCTGCACGGACAGGTTGGGCGCATCGCGCTCCACCCTGCGCTGGTGGCGCCTTCGGATCCGGTCCCGGAGAGCGACACGGTGGTGCGGCCGGCGTCGTCTACAAGCCACGACGGCTCCAAAGACCACGGGCCGAGAGGCCACGGCGAGATCGACGACACCGGGGAAAATTTACAAATATGAATTTCGACTTTATTTGCAAAATCTCTCTGGAAATTTGTAAAATGGCCATAACTTTTGCATACGAACTCGGATGAAAAAGTTTTTTATATCAAAAATCATCTACTCGAAAAAGTTGCAACTCGCGGCCCTCGCCAAGGCCGTCATGGACGGTCGGATCGCCACCGAGGCGAGGCTGGACGCGATCCAGACCTCCTTGGAGTTGTGGCGCCCCGCCGTCTCCCACATCCAGAAGCAGCTGGACGACCTGCACGGACAGGTTGGGCGCATCGCACTCCACCCTGCGCTGGTGGCGCCTTCGGATCCGGTCCCGGAGAGCGACACGCTGGTGCGGCCGGCGTCGTCTACAAGCCACGACGGCTCCGAACACCACGAGCCGAGAGGCCACGGCGAGATCGACGACACCGGGGAAAATTTACAAATATGAATTTTGACTTTATTTGCAAAATCTCTCTGGAAATTTGTAAAATAGCCATAACTTTTGCATACGAACTCGGATAAAAAAGTTTTTTATATGAAAAATCATCTACTCGAAAAGTTGCAACTCGCGGCCCTAGCCAAGGCTGTCATGGACGGGCGCATCGCCACCGAGGCAAGGCTGGACGCGATCCAGACCTCCTTGGAGTTGTGGCGCCCCACCGTCTCCCACATCCAGAAGCAGGTGGACGACCTGTATGGACAGGTTGGGCGCATCGCACTCCACCCTGCGCTGGTGGCGCCTTCGGATCCGGTCCCGGAGAGCACCACGCTAGTGCGGCCGGCGTCGTCTACAAGCCACGACGGCTCCGAACACCATGGGCCGAGAGGCCACGGCGAGATCGACGACACCGGGTTAAATTTACAAATATGAATTTCGACTTTACATGCAAAATCTCTCTGGAAATTTGTAAAATGGCCATAACTTTTGCATACGAACTCGGATGAAAAAGTATTTTATATGAAAAATCATCTACTCGAAAAGTTGCAACTCGCGGCCCTCGCCAAGGCCGTCATGGACGGGCGCATCGCCACCGAGGCGAGGCTGGATGCGATCCTGACCTCCTTGGAGTTGTGGCGCCCCGCCGTCTCCCACATCCAGAAGCAGGTGGACGACCTGCACGGACAGGTTGGGCGCATCGCGCTCCACCTTGCGCTGGTGGCGCCTTCGGATCCGGTCCCGGAGAGCGACACGGTGGTGCGGCCGGTGTCGTCTACAAGCCACGACCGCTCCGAACACCACGGGCCGAGCGGCCACGGCGAGATCGATGACACCGGGGAAAATTTACAAATATGAATTTTGACTTTGTTTGCAAAACCTCTCTGGAAATTTGTAAAATGGCCATAACTTTTGCATAGGAACTCGGATGAAAAAGTTTTTTATATGAAAAATCATCTACTAGAAAAGTTGCAACTTGCGGCCCTCGCCAAGGCTGTCATGGACGGGCGCATCGCCACCGAGGCGAGGCTGGACGCGATCCAGACCTCCTTGGAGTTGTGGCGCCCCGCCGTCTCCCACATCCAGAAGCAGGTGGACGACCTGCACGGACAGGTTGGGCGCATCGCGCTCCACCCTGCGCTGGTGGCGCCTTTGGATCCGGTCCTGGAGAGCGACACGCTGGTGCGGCCGGCGTCGTCTACAAGCGACGACGGCTCCGAACACCACGGGCCGAGAGGCCACGGCGAGATCGACGACACCGGGGAAAATTTACAAATATGAATTTCAACTTTATTTGCAAAATCTCTCTGGAAATTTGTAAAATGGCCATAACTTTTGCATACGAACTCGGATGAAAAAGTATTTTATATGAAAAATCATCTACTCGAAAAGTTGCAACTCGCGGCGCTCGCCAAGGCCGTCATGGACGGGAGCATCGCCACCGAGGCGAGGCTGGACGCGATCCAGACCTCCTTGGAGTTGTGGCGCTCGCCGTCTTCCACATCCAGAAGCAGGTGGACGACCTGCACGGACATGTTGGGCGCATCGCGCTCCACCCTGCGCTGGTGGCGCCTTCGGATCCGGTCCTGGAGAGCGACACGGTGGTGCAGCCGGCGTCGTCTACAAGCCACGACGGCTCCGAACACCATGGGCCGAGAGGCCACGGTGAGATCGACGACACCGGGGAAAATTTACAAATATGAATTTCAACTTTATTTGCAAAATCTCTCTGGAAATTTGTAAAATGGCCATAACTTTTGCATATGAACTCGGATGAAAAAGTATTTTATATGAAAAATCATCTACTCGAAAAGTTGCAACTCGCGGCCCTCGCCAAGGCCGTCATGGACGGGCGCATCGCCACCGAGGCGAGGCTGGATGCGATCCTGACCTCCTTGGAGTTGTGGCGCCCCGCCGTCTCCCACATCCAGAAGCAGGTGGACGACCTGCACGGACAGGTTGGGCGCATCGCGCTCCACCTTGCGCTGGTGGCGCCTTCGGATCCGGTCCCGGAGAGCGACACGGTGGTGCGGCCGGTGTCGTCTACAAGCCACGACCGCTCCGAACACCACGGGCCGAGAGGCCACGGCGAGATCGATGACACCGGGGAAAATTTACAAATATGAATTTTGACTTTGTTTGCAAAACCTCTCTGGAAATTTGTAAAATGGCCATAACTTTTGCATAGGAACTCGGATGAAAAAGTTTTTTATATGAAAAATCATCTACTAGAAAAGTTGCAACTTGCGGCCCTCGCCAAGGCTGTCATGGACGGGCGCATCGCCACCGAGGCGAGGCTGGACGCGATCCAGACCTCCTTGGAGTTGTGGCGCCCCGCCGTCTCCCACATCCAGAAGCAGGTGGACGACCTGCACGGACAGGTTGGGCGCATCGCGCTCCACCCTGCGCTGGTGGCGCCTTTGGATCCGGTCCTGGAGAGCGACACGCTGGTGCGGCCGGCGTCGTCTACAAGCCACGACGGCTCCGAACACCACGGGTCGAGAGGCCACGGCGAGATCGACGACACCGGGGAAAATTTACAAATATGAATTTCAACTTTATTTGCAAAATCTCTCTGGAAATTTGTAAAATGGCCATAACTTTTGCATACGAACTCGGATGAAAAAGTATTTTATATGAAAAATCATCTACTCGAAAAGTTGCAACTCGCGGCGCTCGCCAAGGCCGTCATGGACGGGAGCATCGCCACCGAGGCGAGGCTGGACGCGATCCAGACCTCCTTGGAGTTGTGGCGCTCACCGTCTTCCACATCCAGAAGCAGGTGGACGACCTGCACGGACATGTTGGGCGCATCGTGCTCCACCCTGCGCTGGTGGCGCCTTCGGATCCGGTCCTGGAGAGCGACACGGTGGTGCAGCCGGCGTCGTCTACAAGCCACGACGGCTCCGAACACCATGGGCCGAGAGGCCACGGTGAGATCGACGACACCGGGGAAAATTTACAAATATGAATTTTAACTTTATTTGCAAAATCTCTCAGGAAATTTGTAAAATGGCCATAACTTTTGCATATGAACTCGGATGAAAAAGTATTTTATATGAAAAATCATCTACTCGAAAAGTTGCAACTCGCGGCCCTCGCCAAGGCCGTCATGGACGGGCGCATCGCCACCGAGGCGAGGCTGGACGCGATCCTGACCTCCTTGGAGTTGTGGCGCCCCGCCGTCTCCCACATCCAGAAGCAGGTGGACGACCTGCACGGACAGGTTGGGCGCATCGCGCTCCACCTTGCGCTGGTGGCGCCTTCGGATCCGGTCCCGGAGAGCGACACGGTGGTGCGACCGGTGTCGTCTACAAGCCACGACCGCTCCGAACACCACGGGCCGAGAGGCCACGGCGAGATCGATGACACCGGGGAAAATTTACAAATATGAATTTTGACTTTATTTGCAAAATCTCTCTGGAAATTTGTAAAATGGCCATAACTTTTGCATACGAACTCGGATGAAAAAGTTTTTTATATGAAAAATCATCTACTAGAAAAGTTGCAACTCGCGGCCCTCGCCAAGGCTATCATGGACGGGCGCATCGCCACCGAGGCGAGGCTGGACGCGATCCAGACCTCCTTGGAGTTGTGGCGCCCCGCCGTCTCCCACATCCAGAAGCAGGTGGACGACCTGCACGGACAGGTTGGGCGCATCGCGCTCCACCCTGCGCTGGTGGTGCCTTCGGATCCGGTCCCGGAGAGCGACACGCTGGTGCGGCCGGCGTCGTCTACAAGCCACGACGGCTCCGAACACCACGGGCCGAGAGGCCATGGTGAGATCGACGACACCGGGGAAAATTTACAAATATGAATTTCAACTTTATTTGCAAAATCTCTCTGGAAATTTGTAAAATGGCCATAACTTTTGCATATGAACTCGGATGAAAAAGTATTTTATATGAAAAATCATCTACTCGAAAAGTTGCAACTCGCGGCCCTCGCCAAGGCCGTCATGGACGGGCGCATCGCCACCGAGGCGAGGCTGGATGCGATCCTGACCTCCTTGGAGTTGTGGCGCCCCGCCGTCTCCCACATCCAGAAGCAGGTGGACGACCTGCACGGACAGGTTGGGCGCATCGCGCTCCACCTTGCGCTGGTGGCGCCTTCGGATCCGGTCCCGGAGAGCGACACGGTGGTGCGGCCGGTGTCGTCTACAAGCCACGACCGCTCCGAACACCACGGGCCGAGAGGCCACGGCGAGATCGATGACACCGGGGAAAATTTACAAATATGAATTTTGACTTTATTTGCAAAATCTCTCTGGAAATTTGTAAAATGGCCATAACTTTTGCATATGAACTCGGATGAAAAAGTATTTTATATGAAAAATCATCTACTCGAAAAGTTGCAAGTCGCGGCCCTCGCCAAGGCCGTCATGGACGGACGCATCGCCACCGAGGCGAGGCTGGACGCGATCCTGACCTCCTTGGAGTTGTGGCGCCCCGCCGTCTCCCACATCCAGAAGCAGGTGGACGACCTGCACGGACAGGTTGGGCACATCGCGCTCCACCTTGCGCTGGTGGCGCCTTCGGATCCGGTCCCGGAGAGCGACACGGTGGTGCGGCCGGTGTCGTCTACAAGCCACGACCGCTCCGAACACCACGGGCCGAGAGGCCACGGCGAGATCGATGACACCGGGGAAAATTTACAAATATGAATTTTGACTTTATTTGCAAAATCTCTCTGGAAATTTGTAAAATGGCCATAACTTTTGCATACGAACTCAGATGAAAAAGTTTTTTATATGAAAAATCATCTACTAGAAAAGTTGCAACTCGCGGCCCTCGCCAAGGCCGTCATGGATGGGCGCATCACCACCGAGGCGAGGCTGAACGCGATCCAGACCTCCTTGGAGTTGTGGCGCCCGCCGTCTCCCACATCCATAAGCAGGTGGACGACCTGCACGGACAGGTTGGGCGCATCGCGCTCCACCCTGCGCTGGTGGTGCCTTCGGATTCGGTCCTGGAGAGCGACACGGTGGTGCGGCCGGCGTCGTCTACAAGCCACGACGGCTCCGAACACCACGGGCCGAGAGGCCACGGCGAGATCGACGACACCGGGGAAAATTTACAAATATGAATTTTGACTTTATTTGCAAAATTTCTCTGGAAACTTGTAAAATGGCCATAACTTTTGCATATGAACTCGGATGAAAAAGTTTTTTATATGAAAAATCATCTACTCGAAAAGTCGCAACTCGCGGCCCTCGCCAAGGCCGTCATGGATGGGCGCATCACCACCGAGGCGATGCTGAACGCGATCCAGACCTCCTTGGAGTTGTGGCGCCCGCCGTCTCCCACATCCAGAAGCAGGTGGACGACCTGCACGGACAGGTTGGGCGCATCACACTCCACCCTGCGCTGGTGGCGCCTTTGGATCCGGTCCTGGAGAGCGACACGGTGGTGCGGCCGGCGTCGTCTACAAGCCACGACGGCTCCGAACACCATGGGCCGAGAGGCCACGGCGAGATTGACGACACCGGGGAAAATTTACAAATATGAATTTCGACTTTATTTGCAAAATCTCTCTGGAAATTTGTAAAATGGCCATAACTTTTGCATACGAACTCGGATGAAAAAGTATTTTATATGAAAAATCATCTACTCGAAAAGTTGCAACTCGCGGCCCTCGCCAAGGCCGTCATGGACGGGCGCATCGCCACCGAGGCGAGGCTGGACGCGATCCTGACCTCCTTGGAGTTGTGGCGCCCCGCCGTCTCCCACATCCAGAAGCAGGCGGACGACCTGCACGGACAGATTGGGCGCATCGCGCTCCACCCTGCGCTGGTGGTGCCTTCGGATCCGGTCCCGGAGAGCGACACGGTGGTGCGGCCGGCGTCGTCTACAAGCCACGACGGCTCCGAACACCATGGGCCGAGAGGCCACGGCGAGATTGATGACACCGGGGAAAAGTTACAAATATGAATTTCGACTTTATTTGCAAAATCTCTCTGGAAATTTGTAAAATGGCCATAACTTTTGCATACGAACTCGGATGAAAAAGTTTTTTATATGAACAATCATCTACTCGAAAAGTTGCAACTCGCGGCCCTCGCCAAGGCTGTCATGGACGGGCGCATCGCCACCGAGGCGAGGCTGGACGCGATCCAGACCTCCGTGGAGTTGTGGCGCCCCGCCGTCTCCCACATCCAGAAGCAGGTTGACGACCTGCACGGACAGGTTGGGCGCATCGCACTCCACACTGCGCTGGTGGCGCCTTCGGATCCGGTCCCGGAGAGCGACACGCTGGTGCGGCCGGCGTCGTCTACAAGCCACGACGGCTCCGAACACCACGGGCCGAGAGGCCACGGCGAGATCGATGACACCGGGGAAAATTTACAAATATGAATTTTGACTTTATTTGCAAAATCTCTCTGGAAATTTGTAAAATGGCCATAACTTTTGCATACGAACTCGGATGAAAAAGTTTTTTATATGAAAAATCATCTACTCGAAAAGTTGCAACTCGCGGCCCTCGCCAAGCCTGTCATGGACGGGCGCATCGCCACAGAGGCAAGGCTGGACGCGATCCAGACCTCCTTGGAGTTGTGGCGCCCCGCCGTCTCCCACATCCAGAAGGAGGTGGACGACCTGCATGGACAGGTTGGGCGCATCGCGCTCCACCCTGCGCTAGTGGTGCCTTCGGATCCGGTCCCGGAGAGCGACATGGTGGTGCGGCCGGCGGCGTCTACAAGCCACGACGGCTCCGAACACCATGGGCCGAGAGGCCACGGCGAGATCGACGACACCGGGGAAAATTTACAAATATGAATTTCGACTTTATTTGCAAAATCTCTCTGGAAATTTGTAAAATGGCCATAACTTTTGCATACGAACTCGGATGAAAAAGTATTTTATATGAAAAATCATCTACTCAAAAAAGTTGCAACTCGCAGCCCTCGCCAAGGCCGTCATGGACGGGCGCATCGCCACCGAGGCGAGGCTGTACGCGATCCAGACCTCCTTGGAGTTGTGGCGCCCCGCCGTCTCCCACATCCAGAAGCAGGTGGACGACCTGCACGGACAGGTTGGGCGCATCGCGCTCCACCCTGCGCTGGTGGCGCCTTCGGATCCGGTCCCGGAGAGCGACACGCTGGTGCGGCCGGCGTCGTCTACAAGCCACGACGGCTCCGAACACCACGGGCCGAGAGGCCACGGCGAGATCGACGACACCGGGGAAAATTTACAAATATGAATTTCGACTTTATTTGCAAAATCTCTCTGGAAATTTGTAAAATGGCCATAACTTTTGCATACGAACTCGGATGAAAAAGTATTTTATATGAAAAATCATCTACTCGAAAAGTTGCAACTCGCGGCCCTCGCCAAGGCCATCATGGACGGGCGCATCGCCACCGAGGCGAGGCTGGACGCGATCCAGACCTCCTTGGAGTTGTGGCGCCCCGCTGTCTCCCACATCCAGAAGCAGGTGGACGACCTGCACGGACATGTTGGGCGCATCGCGCTCCACCCTGCGCTGGTGGCGCCTTCGGATCCGGTCCTGGAGAGCGACACGGTGGTGCAGCCGGCGTCGTCTACAAGCCACGATGGCTCCGAACACCATGGGCCGAGAGGCCACGGTGAGATCGATGACACCGGGGAAAATTTACAAATATGAATTTTGACTTTATTTGCAAAATCTCTCTGGAAATTTGTAAAATGGCCATAACTTTTGCATACGAACTCGGATGAAAAAGTTTTTTATATGAAAAATCATCTACTCGAAAAGTTGCAACTCGCGACCCTCGCCAAGCCTGTCATGGACGGGCGCATCGCCACAGAGGCAAGGCTGGACGCGATCCAGACCTCCTTGGAGTTGTGGCGCCCCGCCGTCTCCCACATCCAGAAGCAGGTGGACGACCTGCATGGATAGGTTGGGCGCATCGCGCTCCACCCTGCGCTGGTGGTGCCTTCGGATCCGGTCCCGGAGAGCGACATGGTGGTGCGGGCGGCGGCGTCTACAAGCCACGACGGCTCCGAACACCATGGGCCGAGAGGCCACGGCGAGATCGACGACACCGGGGAAAATTTACAAATATGAATTTCGACTTTATTTGCAAAATCTCTCTGGAAATTTGTAAAATGGCCATAACTTTGGCATACGAACTCGGATGAAAAAGTATTTTATATGAAAAATCATCTACTCAAAAAAGTTGCAACTCGCGGCCCTCGCCAAGGCCGTCATGGACGGGCGCATCGCCACCGAGGCGAGGCTGGACGCGATCCAGACCTCCTTGGAGTTGTGGCGCCCCGCCGTCTCCCACATCCAGAAGCAGGTGGACGACCTGCACGGACAGGTTGGGCGCATCGCGCTCCACCCTGCGCTGGTGGCGCCTTCGGATCCGGTCCCGGAGAGCGACACGCTGGTGCGGCCGGCGTTGTCTACAAGCCACGACGGCTCCGAACACCACGGGCCGAGAGGCCACGGCGAGATCGACGACACCGGGGAAAATTTACAAATATGAATTTCGACTTTATTTGCAAAATCTCTCTGGAAATTTGTAAAATGGCCATAACTTTTGCATACGAACTCGGATGAAAAAGTATTTTATATGAAACATCATCTACTCGAAAAGTTGCAACTCGCGGCCCTCGCCAAGGCCGTCATGGACGGGCGCATCACCACCGAGGCGAGGCTGGACGCGATCCAGACCTCCTTGGAGTTGTGGCGCCCCGCCGTCTCCCACATCCAGAGGCAGGTGGACGACCTGCACGGACATGTTGGGCGCATCGCGCTCCACCCTGCGCTCGTGGCGCCTTCGGATCCGGTCCTGGAGAGCGACACGATGGTGCAGCCGGCGTCGTCTACAAGCCACGACGGCTCCGAACAACATGGGCCGAGAGGCCACGGTGAGATCGACGACACCGGGGAAAATTTACAAATATGAATTTCAACTTTATTTGCAAAATCTCTGTGGAAATTTGTAAAATGGCCATAACTTTTGCATATGAACTCGGATGAAAAAGTATTTTATATGAAAAATCATCTACTCGAAATGTTGCAACTCGCGGCCCTCGCCAAGGCCGTCATGGACGGGCGCATCGCCACCGAGGCGAGGCTGGACGCGATCCTGACCTCCTTGGAGTTGTGGCGCCCCGCCGTCTCCCACATCCAGAAGTAGGTGGACGACCTGCACGGACAGGTTGGGCGCATCGCGCTCCACCTTGCGCTGGTGGCGCCTTCGGATCCGGTCCCGGAGAGCGACACGGTGGTGCGGCCGGTGTCGTCTACAAGCCACGACCGCTCCGAACACCACGGGCCGAGAGGCCACGGCGAGATCGATGACACCAGGGAAAATTTACAAATATGAATTTCGACTTTATTTGCAAAATCTCTCTGGAAATTTGTAAAATGGCCATAACTTTTGCATACGAACTCGGATGAAAAAGTTTTTATATGAAAAATCATCTACTAGAAAAGTTGCAACTCGCGGCCCTCGCCAAGGCTGTCATGGACGGGCGCATCGCCACCGAGGCGAGGCTGGACGCGATCCAGACCTCCTTGGAGTTGTGGCGCCCCGCCGTCTCCCACATCCAGAAGCAGGTGGACGACCTGCACGGACAGGTTGGGCGCATCGCGCTCCACCCTGCGCTGGTGGTGCCTTCGGATCCAGTCCCGGAGAGCGACACGCTGGTGCGGCCGGCGTCGTCTACAAGCCACGACGGCTCCGAACACCACGGGCCGAGAGGCCACGGCGAGATCGACGACACCGGGGAAAATTTACAAATATGAATTTTGACTTTATTTGCAAAATCTCTCTGGAAATTTGTAAAATGGCCATAACTTTTGCATACGAACTCGGATGAAAAAGTTTTTTATATGAAAAATCATCTACTCGAAAAGTCGCAACTCGCGGCCCTCGCCAAGGCCGTCATGGATGGGCGCATCGCCACCGAGGCGAGGCTGAACGCGATCCAGACCTCCTTGGAGTTGTGGCGCCCGCCGTCTCCCACATCCAGAAGCAGGTGGACGACCTGCACGGACAGGTTGGGCGCATCACACTCCACCCTGCGCTGGTGGCGCCTTTGGAGCCGGTCCTGGAGAGCGACACGGTGGTGCGGCCGGCGTCGTCTACAAGCCACGACGGCTCCGAACACCATGGGCCGAGAGGCCACGGTGAGATCGACGACACCGGGGAAAATTTACAAATATGAATTTCGACTTTATTTGCAAAATCTCTCTGGAAATTTGTAAAATGGCCATAACTTTTGCATACGAACTCGGATGAAAAAGTATTTTATATGAAAAATCATCTACTCGAAAAGTTGCAACTCGCGGCCCTCGCCAAGGCCGTCATGGACGGGTGCATCGCCACCGAGGCGAGGATGGACGCGATCCTGACCTCCTTGGAGTTGTGGCGCCCCGCCGTCTCCCACATCCAGAAGCAGGCGGACGACCTGCATGGACAGATTGGGCGCATCGCGCTCCACCCTGCGCTGGTGGTGCCTTCGGATCCGGTCCCGGAGAGCGACACGGTGGTGCGGCCGGCGTCGTCTACAAACCACGACGGCTCCGAACACCATGGGCCGAGAGGCCACGGCGAGATTCATGACACCGGGGAAAATTTACAAATATGAATTTCGACTTTATTTGCAAAATCTCTCTGGAAATTTCTAAAATGGCCATAACTTTTGCATACGAACTCGGATGAAAAAGTTTTTTATATGAACAATCATCTACTCGAAAAGTTGCAACTCGCGGCCCTCGCCAAGGCTGTCATGGACGGGCGCATCGCCAGCGAGGCGAGGCTGGACGCGATCCAGACCTCCGTGGAGTTGTGGCGCCCCGCCGTCTCCCACATCCAGAAGCAGGTGGACGACCTGCACGGACAGGTTGGGCGCATCGCACTCCACACTGCGCTGGTGGCGCCTTCGGATCCGGTCCCGGAGAGCGACACGCTGGTGCGGCCGGCGTCGTCTACAAGCCACGACGGCTCCGAACACCACGGGCCGAGAGGCCACGGCGAGATCGATGACATCGGGGAAAATTTACAAATATGAATTTTGACTTTATTTGCAAAATCTCTCTGGAAATTTGTAAAATGGCCATAACTTTTGCATACGAACTCGGATGAAAAAGTTTTTTATATGAAAAATCATCTACTCGAAAAGTTGCAACTCGCGGCCCTCGCCAAGCCTGTCATGGACGGGCGCATCGCCACAGAGGCAAGGCTGGACGCGATCCAGACCTCCTTGGAGTTGTGGCGCCCCGCCGTCTCCCACATCCAGAAGCAGGTGGACGACCTGCATGGACAGGTTGGGCGCATCGCGCTCCACCCTGCGCTGGTGGTGCCTTCGGATCCGGTCCCGGAGAGCGACATGGTGGTGCGGGCGGCGGCGTCTACAAGCCACGACGGCTCCGAACACCATGGGCCGAGAGGCCACGGCGAGATCGACGACACCGGGGAAAATTTACAAATATGAATTTTGACTTTATTTGCAAAATCTCTCTGGAAATTTGTAAAATGGCCATAACTTTTGCATACGAACTCGGATGAAAAAGTATTTTATATGAAAAATCATCTACTCAAAAAAGTTGCAACTCGCGGCCCTCGCCAAGGCCGTCATGGATGGGCGCATCGCCACCGAGGCGAGGCTGGACGCGATCCAGACCTCCTTGGAGTTGTGGCGCCCCGCTGTCTCCCACATCCAGAAGCAGGTGGACGACCTGCACGGACAGGTTGGGCGCATCGCGCTCCACCCTGCGCTGGTGGCGCCTTCGGATCCGGTCCCGGAGAGCGACACGCTGGTGCGGCCGGCGTTGTCTACAAGCCACGACGGCTCCGAACACCACGGGCCGAGAGGCCACGGCGAGATCGACGACACCGGGGAAAATTTACAAATATGAATTTCGACTTTATTTGCAAAATCTCTCTGGAAATTTGTAAAATGGCCATAACTTTTGCATACGAACTCGGATGAAAAAGTATTTTATATGAAACATCATCTACTCGAAAAGTTGCAACTCGCGGCCCTCGCCAAGGCCGTCATGGACGGGCGCATCGCCACCGAGGCGAGGCTGGACGCGATCCAGACCTCCTTGGAGTTGTGGCGCCCCGCCGTCTCCCACATCCAGAGGCAGGTGGACGACCTGCACGGACATGTTGGGCGCATCGCGCTCCACCCTGCGCTCGTGGCGCCTTCGGATCCGGTCCTGGAGAGCGACACGATGGTGCAGCCGGCGTCGTCTACAAGCCACGACGGCTCCGAACACCATGGGCCGAGAGGCCACGGTGAGATCGACGACACCGGGGAAAATTTACAAATATGAATTTCAACTTTATTTGCAAAATCTCTCTGGAAATTTGTAAAATGGCCATAACTTTTGCATATGAACTCGGATGAAAAAGTATTTTATATGAAAAATCATCTACTCGAAATGTTGCAACTCGCGGCCCTCGCCAAGGCCGTCATGGACGGGCGCATCGCCACCGAGGCGAGGCTGGACGCGATCCTGACCTCCTTGGAGTTGTGGCGCCCCGCCGTCTCCCACATCCAGAAGTAGGTGGACGACCTGCACGGACAGGTTGGGCGCATCGCGCTCCACCTTGCGCTGGTGGCGCCTTCGGATCCGGTCCCGGAGAGCGACACGGTGGTGCGGCCGGTGTCGTCTACAAGCCACGACCGCTCCGAACACCACGGGCCGAGAGGCCACGGCGAGATCGATGACACCAGGGAAAATTTACAAATATGAATTTCGACTTTATTTGCAAAATCTCTCTGGAAATTTGTAAAATGGCCATAACTTTTGCATACGAACTCGGATGAAAAAGTTTTTATATGAAAAATCATCTACTAGAAAAGTTGCAACTCGCGGCCCTCGCCAAGGCTGTCAAGGACGCGCGCATCGCCACCGAGGCGAAGCTGGACGCGATCCAGACCTCCTTGGAGTTGTGGCGCCCCGCCGTCTCCCACATCCAGAAGCAGGTGGACGACCTGCACGGACAGGTTGGGCGCATCGCACTCCACCCTGCGCTGGTGGCGCCTTTGGAGCCGGTCCTGGAGAGCGACACGGTGGTGCGGCCGGCGTCGTCTACAAGCCACGACGGCTCCGAACACCATGGGCCGAGAGGCCACGGTGAGATCGACGACACCGGGGAAAATTTACAAATATGAATTTCGACTTTATTTGCAAAATCTCTCTGGAAATTTGTAAAATGGCCATAACTTTTGCATACGAACTCGGATGAAAAAGTATTTTATATGAAAAATCATCTACTCGAAAAGTTGCAACTCGCGGCCCTCGCCAAGGCCGTCATGGACGGGCGCATAGACACCGAGGCGAGGATGGACGCGATCCTGACCTCCTTGGAGTTGTGGCGCCCCGCCGTCTCCCACATCCAGAAGCAGGCGGACGACCTGCATGGACAGATTGGGCGCATCGCGCTCCACCCTGCGCTGGTGGTGCCTTCGGATCCGGTCCCGGAGAGCGACACGGTGGTGCGGCCGGCGTCGTCTACAAGCCACGACGGCTCCGAACACCATGGGCCGAGAGGCCACGGCGAGATTCATGACACCGGGGAAAATTTACAAATATGAATTTCGACTTTATTTGCAAAATCTCTCTGGAAATTTCTAAAATGGCCATAACTTTTGCATACGAACTCGGATGAAAAAGTTTTTTATATGAACAATCATCTACTCGAAAAGTTGCAACTCGCGGCCCTCGCCAAGGCTGTCATGGACGGGCGCATCGCCATCGAGGCGAGGCTGGACGCGATCCAGACCTCCGTGGAGTTGTGGCGCCCCGCCTTCTCCCACATCCAGAAGCAGGTGGACGACCTGCACGGACAGGTTGGGCGCATCGCACTCCACACTGCGCTGGTGGCGCCTTCGGATCCGGTCCCAGAGAGCGACACGCTGGTGCGGCCGGCGTCGTCTACAAGCCACGACGGCTCCGAACACCATGGGCCGAGAGGTCACGGCGAGATCGACGACACCGGGGAAAATTTACAAATATGAATTTCGACTTTATTTGCAAAATCTCTCTGGAAATTTGTAAAATGGCCATAACTTTTGCATACGAACTCGGATGAAAAAGTATTTTATATGAAAAATCATCTACTCAAAAAAGTTGCAACTCGCGGCCCTCGCCAAGGCCATCATGGATGGGCGCATCGCCACCGAGGCGAGGCTGGACGCGATCCAGACCTCCTTGGAGTTGTGGCGCCCCGCTGTCTCCCACATCCAGAAGCAGGTGGACGACCTGCACGGACAGGTTGGGCGCATCGCGCTCCACCCTGCGCTGGTGGCGCCTTCGGATCCGGTCCCGGAGAGCGACACGCTGGTGCGGCCGGCGTTGTCTACAAGCCACGACGGCTCCGAACACCACGGGCCGAGAGGCCACGGCGAGATCGACGACACCGGGGAAAATTTACAAATATGAATTTCGACTTTATTTGCAAAATCTCTCTGGAAATTTGTAAAATGGCCATAACTTTTGCATACGAACTCGGATGAAAAAGTATTTTATATGAAACATCATCTACTCGAAAAGTTGCAACTCGCGGCCCTCGCCAAGGCCGTCATGGACGGGCGCATCGCCACCGAGGCGAGGCTGGACGCGATCCAGACCTCCTTGGAGTTGTGGCGCCCCGCCGTCTCCCACATCCAGAGGCAGGTGGACGACCTGCACGGACATGTTGGGCGCATCGCGCTCCACCCTGCGCTCGTGGCGCCTTCGGATCCGGTCCTGGAGAGCGACACGATGGTGCAGCCGGCGTCGTCTACAAGCCACGACGGCTCCGAACACCATGGGCCGAGAGGCCACGGTGAGATCAACGACACCGGGGAAAATTTACAAATATGAATTTCAACTTTATTTGCAAAATCTCTCTGGAAATTTGTAAAATGGCCATAACTTTTGCATATGAACTCGGATGAAAAAGTATTTTATATGAAAAATCATCTACTCGAAATGTTGCAACTCGCGGCCCTCGCCAAGGCCGTCATGGACGGGCGCATCGCCACCGAGGCGAGGCTGGACGCGATCCTGACCTCCTTGGAGTTGTGGCGCCCCGCCGTCTCCCACATCCAGAAGTAGGTGGACGACCTGCACGGACAGGTTGGGCGCATCGCGCTCCACCTTGCGCTGGTGGCGCCTTCGGATCCGGTCCCGGAGAGCGACACGGTGGTGCGGCCGGTGTCGTCTACAAGCCACGACCGCTCCGAACACCACGGGCCGAGAGGCCACGGCGAGATCGATGACACCAGGGAAAATTTACAAATATGAATTTCGACTTTATTTGCAAAATCTCTCTGGAAATTTGTAAAATGGCCATAACTTTTGCATACGAACTCGGATGAAAAAGTTTTTATATGAAAAATCATCTACTAGAAAAGTTGCAACTCGCGGCCCTCGCCAAGGCTGTCATGGAGGCGCGCATCGCCACCGAGGCGAGGCTGGACGCGATCCAGACCTCCTTGGAGTTGTGGCGCCCCGCCGTCTCCCACATCCAGAAGCAGGTGGACGACCTGCACGGACAGGTTGGGCGCATCGCACTCCACCCTGCGCTGGTGGCGCCTTTGGAGCCGGTCCTGGAGAGCGACACGGTGGTGCGGCCGGCGTCGTCTACAAGCCACGACGGCTCCGAACACCATGGGCCGAGAGGCCACGGTGAGATCGACGACACCGGGGAAAATTTACAAATATGAATTTCGACTTTATTTGCAAAATCTCTCTGGAAATTTGTAAAATGGCCATAACTTTTGCATACGAACTCGGATGAAAAAGTATTTTATATGAAAAATCATCTACTCGAAAAGTTGCAACTCGCGGCCCTCGCCAAGGCCGTCATGGACGGGCGCATCGCCACCGAGGCGAGGATGGACGCGATCCTGACCTCCTTGTAGTTGTGGCGCCCCGCCGTCTCCCACATCCAGAAGCAGGCGGACGACCTGCATGGACAGATTGGGCGCATCGCGCTCCACCCTGCGCTGGTGGTGCCTTCGGATCCGGTCCCGGAGAGCGACACGGTGGTGCGGCCGGCGTCGTCTACAAGCCACGACGGCTCCGAACACCATGGGCCGAGAGGCCACGGCGAGATTCATGACACCGGGGAAAATTTACAAATATGAATTTCGACTTTATTTGCAAAATCTCTCTGGAAATTTCTAAAATGGCCATAACTTTTGCATACGAACTCGGATGAAAAAGTTTTTTATATGAACAATCATCTACTCGAAAAGTTGCAACTCGCGGCCCTCGCCAAGGCTGTCATGGACGGGCGCATCGCCATCGAGGCGAGGCTGGACGCGATCCAGACCTCCGTGGAGTTGTGGCGCCCCGCCTTCTCCCACATCCAGAAGCAGGTGGACGACCTGCACGGACAGGTTGGGCGCATCGCACTCCACACTGCGCTGGTGGCGCCTTCGGATCCGGTCCCAGAGAGCGACACGCTGGTGCGGCCGGCGTCGTCTACAAGCCACGACGGCTCCGAACACCACGGGCCGAGAGGCCACGGCGAGATCGATGACATCGGGGAAAATTTACAAATATGAATTTTGACATTATTTGCAAAATCTCTCTGGAAATTTGTAAAATGGCCATAACTTTTGCATACGAACTCGGATGAAAAAGTTTTTTATATGAAAAATCATCTACTCGAAAAGTTGCAACTCGCGGGCCTCGCCAAGCCTGTCATGGACGGGCGCATCGCCACAGAGGCAAGGCTGGACGCGATCCAGACCTCCTTGGAGTTGTGGCGCCCCGCCGTCTCCCACATCCAGAAGCAGGTGGACGACCTGCATGGACAGGTTGGGCGCATCGCGCTCCACCCTGCGCTGGTGGTGCCTTCGGATCCGGTCCCGGAGAGCGACATGGTGGTGCGGGCGGCGGCGTCTACCAGCCACGACGGCTCCGAACACCATGGGCCGAGAGGCCACGGCGAGATCGACGACACCGGGGAAAATTTACAAATATGAATTTCGACTTTATTTGCAAAATCTCTCTGGAAATTTGTAAAATGGCCATAACTTTTGCATACGAACTCGGATGAAAAAGTATTTTATATGAAAAATCATCTACTCAAAAAAGTTGCAACTCGCGGCCCTCGCCAAGGCCGTCATGGACGGGCGCATCGCCACCGAGGCGAGGCTGGACGCGATCCAGACCTCCTTGGAGTTGTGGCGCCCCGCCGTCTCCCACATCCAGAAGCAGCTGGACGACCTGCACGGACAGGTTGGGCGCATCGCGCTCCACCCTGCGCTGGTGGCGCCTTCGGATCCGGTCCCGGAGAGCGACACGCTGGTGCGGCCGGCGTCGTCTACAAGCCACGACGGCTCCGAACACCACGGGCCGAGAGGCCACGGCGAGATCGACGACACCGGGGAAAATTTACAAATATGAATTTCGACTTTATTTGCAAAATCTCTCTGGAAATTTGTAAAATGGCCATAACTTTTGCATACGAACTCGGATGAAAAAGTATTTTATATGAAAAATCATCTACTCGAAAAGTTGCAACTCGCGGCCCTCGCCAAGGCCGTCATGGACGGGCGCATCGCCACCGAGGCGAGGCTGGACGCGATCCAGACCTCCTTGGAGTTGTGGCGCCCCGCCGTCTCCCACATCCAGAAGCAGGTGGACGACCTGCACGGACAGGTTGGGCGCATCGCGCTCCACCCTGCGCTGGTGGCGCCTTCGGATCCGGTCCTGGAGAGCGACACGGTGGTGCGGCCGGTGTCGTCTACAAGCCACGACGGCTCCGAACACCACGGGCCGAGAGGCCACGGTGAGATCGACGACACCGGGGAAAATTTACAAATATGAATTTCAACTTTATTTGCAATATCTCTCTGGAAATTTGTAAAATGGCCATAACTTTTGCATATGAACTCGGATGAAAAAGTATTTTATATGAAAAATCATCTACTCGAAAAGTTGCAACTCGCGGCCCTCGCCAAGGCCGTCATGGACGGGCGCATCGCCACCGAGGCGAGGCTGGACGCGATCCTGTCCTCCTTGGAGTTGTGGCGCCCCGCCGTCTCCCACATCCAGAAGCAGGTGGACGACCTGCACGGACAGGTTGGGCGCATCGCGCTCCACCTTGCGCTGGTGGCGCCTTCGGATCCGGTCCCGGAGAGCGACACGGTGGTGCGGCCGGTGTCGTCTACAAGCCACGACCGCTCCGAACACCACGGGCCGAGAGGCCACGGCGAGATCGATGACACCGGGGAAAATTTACAAATATGAATTTTGACTTTATTTGCAAAATCTCTCTAGAAATTTGTAAAATGGCCATAACTTTTGCATACGAACTCGGATGAAAAAGTTTTTATATGAAAAATCATCTACTAGAAAAGTTGCAACTCGCGGCCCTCGCCAAGGCTGTCATGGACGGGCGCATCGCCACCGAGGCGAGGCTGGACGCGATCTAGACCTCCTTGGAGTAGTGGCGCCCCGCCGTCTCCCACATCCAGAAGCAGGTGGACGACCTGCACGGACAGGTTGGGCGCAGCGCGCTCCACCCTGCGCTGGTGGCGCCTTCGGATCCGGTCCTGGAGAGCGACACGGTGGTGCGGCCGGTGTCGTCTACAAGCCACGACGGCTCCGAACACCACGGGCCGAGAGGCCACGGTGAGATCGACGACACCGGGGAAAATTTACAAATATGAATTTCAACTTTATTTGCAAAATCTCTCTGGAAATTTGTAAAATGGGCAGAACTTTTGCATACGAACTCGGATGAAAAAGTATTTTATATGAAAAATCATCTACTAGAAAAGTTGCAACTCGCGGCCCTCGCCAAGGCTGTCATGGACGGGCGCATCGCCACCGAGGCGAGGCTGGACGCGATCCAGACCTCCTTGGAGTTGTGGCGCCCCGCCGTCTCCCACATCCAGAAGCAGGTGGACGACCTGCACGGACAGGTTGGGCGCATTGCGCTCCACCCTGCGCTGGTGGTGCCTTCGGATCCGGTCCCGGAGAGCGACACGCTGGTGTGGCCGGCGTCGTCTACAAGCCACGACGGCTCCAAACACCACGGGCCGAGAGGCCACGGCGAGATTGACCACACCGGGGAAAATTTACAAATATGAATTTTGACTTTATTTGCAAAATCTCTCTGGAAATTTGTAAAATGGCCATAACTTTTGCATACGAACTCGGATGAAAAAGTTTTTTATATGAAAAATCATCTACTCGAAAAGTTGCAACTCGCGGCCCTCGCCAAGGCCGTCATGGACGGGCGCATCGCCACCGAGGCGAGGCTGGACGCGATCCAGACCTCCTTGGAGTTGTGGCGCCCCGCCGTCTCCCACATCCAGAAGCAGGTGGACGACCTGCACGGACAGGTTGGGCGCATTGCGCTCCACCTTGCGCTGGTGGCGCCTTCGGATCCGGTCCCGGAGAGCGACACGCTGGTGCGGCCGGCGTCGTCTACAAGCCACGACGGCTCCGAACACCACGGGCCGAGAGGCCACGGCGAGATCGACGACACCGGGGAAAATTTACAAATATGAATTTTGACTTTATTTGCAAAATCTCTCTGGAAATTTGTAAAATGGCCATAACTTTTGCATACGAACTCGGATGAAAAAGTTTTTTATATGAACAATCATCTACTCGAAAAGTTGCAACTCGCGGCCCTCGCCAAGGCTGTCATGGACGGGCGCATCGCCACCGAGGCGAGGCTGGACGCGATCCAAACCTCCATGGAGTTGTGGCGCCCCGCCGTCTCCCACATCCAGAAGCAGGTGGACGACCTGCACGGACAGGTTGGGCGCATCGCACTCCACACTGCGCTGGTGGCGCCTTCGGATCCGGTCCCGGAGAGCGACACGCTGGTGCGGCCGGCGTCGTCTACAAGCCACGACGGCTCCGAACACCACGGGCCGAGAGGCCACGGCGAGATCGATGACACCGGGGAAAATTTACAAATATGAATTTTGACTTTATTTGCAAAATCTCTCTGGAAATTTGTAAAATGGCCATAACTTTTGCATACGAACTCGGATGAAAAAGTTTTTTATATGAAAAATCATCTACTCGAAAAGTTGCAACTCGCGGCCCTCGCCAAGCCTGTCATGGACGGGCGCATCGCCACAGAGGCAAGGATGGACGCGATCCAGACCTCCTTGGAGTTGTGGCGCCCCGCCGTCTCCCACATCCAGAAGCAGGTGGACGACTTGCATGGACAGGTTGGGCGCATCGCGCTCCACCCTGCGCTGGTGGTGCCTTCGGATCCGGTTCTGGAGAGCAACATGGTGGTGCGGCCGACGGCGTCTACAAGCCACGACGGCTCCGAACACCATGGGCCGAGAGGCCACGGCGAGATTGACGACACCGGGGAAAATTTACAAATATGAATTTCGACTTTATTTGCAAAATCTCTCTGCAAATTTGTAAAATGGCCATAACTTTTGCATACGAACTCGGATGAAAAAGTATTTTATATGAAAAATCAACTACTCAAAAAAGGTGCAACTCGCGGCCCTCGCCAAGGCCATCATGGACGGGCGCATCGCCACTGAGGCGAGGCTGGACGCGATCCAGACCTCCTTGGAGTAGTGGCGCCCCGCCGTCTCCCACATCCAGAAGCAGGTGGACGACCTGCACGGACAGGTTGGGCGCATCGCGCTCCACCCTGCGCTGGTGGCGCTTTCGGATCCGGTCCCGGAGAGCGACACGCTGGTGCGGCCGGCGTCGTCTACAAGCCACGACGGCTCCGAACACCACGGGCCGAGAGGCCACGGTGAGATCGACGACACCGGGGAAAATTTACAAATATGAATTTCAACTTTATTTGCAAAATCTCTCTGGAAATTTGTAAAATGGCCATAACTTTTGCATATGAACTCGGATGAAAAAGTATTTTATATGAAAAATCATCTACTCGAAAAGTTGCAACTCGTGGCCCTCGCCAAGGCCGTCATGGACGGGCGCATCGCCACCGAGGCGAGGCTGGAGGCGATCCTGACCTCCTTGGAGTTGTGGCGCCCCGCCGTCTCCCACATCCAGAAGCAGGTGGACGACCTGCACGGACAGGTTGGGCGCATCGCGCTCCACCCTGCGCTGGTGGCGCCTTCGGATCCGGTCCTGGAGAGCGACACGGTGGTGCGGCCGGTGTCGTCTACAAGCCACGACGGCTCCGAACACCACGGGCCGAGAGGCCACGGTGAGATCACAGACACCGGGGAAAATTTACAAATATGAATTTCAACTTTATTTGCAAAATCTCTCTGGAAATTTGTAAAATGGCCATAACTTTTGCATACGAACTCGGATGAAAAAGTATTTTATATGAAAAATCATCTACTAGAAAAGTTGCAACTCGCGGCCCTCGCCAAGGCTGTCATGGACGGGCGCATCGCCACCGAGGCGAGGCTGGACGCGATCCAGACCTCCTTGGAGTTGTGGCGCCCCGCCGTCTCCCACATCCAGAAGCAGGTGGACAACCTGCACGGACAGGTTGGGCGCATTGCGCTCCACCCTGCGCTGGTGGTGCCTTCGGATCCGGTCCCGGAGAGCGACACGCTGGTGCGGCCGGCGTCATCTACAAGCCACGACGGCTTCGAACACCACGGGCCGAGAGGCCACGGTGAGATTGACCACACCGGGGAAAATTTACAAATATGAATTTTGACTTTATTTGCAAAATCTCTCTGGAAATTTGTAAAATGGCCATAACTTTTGCATACGAACTCGGATGAAAAAGTTTTTTATATGAAAAATCATCTACTCGAAAAGTTGGAACTCGCGGCCCTCGCCAAGGCCGTCATCGACGGGCGCATCGCCACCGAGGCGAGGCTGGACGCTATCCAGACCTCCTTGGAGTTGTGGCGCCCCGCCGTCTCCCACATCCAGAAGCAGGTGGACGACCTGCACGGACAGGTTGGGCGCATCGCGCTCCACCTTGCGCTGGTGGCGCCTTCGGATCCGGTCCCGGAGAGCGACACGCTGGTGCGGCCGGCGTCGTCTACAAGCCGCGACGGCTCCGAACACCACGGGCCGAGAGGCCACGGCGAGATCGACGACACAGGGGAAAATTTACAAATATGAATTTTGACTTTATTTTCAAAATCTCTCTGGAAATTTGTAAAATGGCCATAACTTTTGCATACGAACTCGGATGAAAAAGTTTTTTATATGAAAAATCATCTACTCGAAAAGTTGCAACTCGCGGCCCTCGCCAAGGCTGTCATGGACGGGCGCATCGCCACGGAGGCAAGGCTGGACGCGATCCAGACCTCCTTGGAGTTGTGGCGCCCCGCCTTCTCCCACATCCAGAAGCAGGTGGACGACCTGCATGGACAGGTTGGGCGCATCGCCCTCCACCCTGCGCTGGTGGCGCCTTCGGATCCGGTCCCGGAGAGCGACACGGTGGTGCGGCCGGCGTCGTCTACAAGCCACGACGGCTCCGAACACCACGGGCCGAGAGGCCACGGCGAGATCGACGACACCGGGGAAAATTTACAAATATGAATTTCAAGTTTATTTGCAAAATCTCTCTGGAAATTTGTAAAATGGCCATAACTTTTGCATACGAACTCGGATGAAAAAGTATTTTATATGAAAAATCATCTACTAGAAAAGTTGCAACTCGCGGCCCTCGCCAAGGCTGTCATGGACGGGCGCATCGCCACCGAGGCAAGGCTGGACGCGATCCAGACCTCCTTGGAGTTGTGGCGCCCCGCCGTCTCCCACATCCAGAAGCAGGTGGACGACCTGCACGGACAGGTTGGGCGCATGGCGCTCCACCCTGCGCTGGTGGTGCCTTCGGATCCGGTCCCGGAGAGCGACATGCTGGTGCGGCCGGCGTCGTCTACAAGCCACGACGGCTCCGAACACCACGGGCCGAGAGGCCACGGCGAGATCGACCACACCGGGGAAAATTTACAAATATGAATTTTGACTTTATTTGCAAAATCTCTCTGGAAATTTGTAAAATGGCCATAACTTTTGCATACGAACTCGGATGAAAAAGTTTTTTATATGAAAAATCATCTACTCGAAAAGTTGCAACTCGCGGCCCTCGCCAAGGCCGTCATGGACGGGCGCATCGCCACCGAGGCGAGGCTGGACACGATCCAGACCTCCTTGGAGTTGTGGCGCCCCGCCATCTCCCACATCCAGAAGCAGGTGGACGACCTGCATGGACAGGTTGGGCGCATCGCGCTCCACCCTGCGCTGGTGGTGCCTTCGGATCCGGTCCTGGAGAGCGACATGGTGGTGCGGCCGACGGCGTCTACAAGCCACGACGGCTCCGAACACCACGGGCCGAGAGGCCACGGCGAGATTGA
This sequence comes from Triticum timopheevii, assembly GCA_963921465.1. Lineage (NCBI taxonomy): Eukaryota > Viridiplantae > Streptophyta > Magnoliopsida > Poales > Poaceae > Triticum > Triticum timopheevii. The sequence goes on from OY997270.1 coordinate 615,892,839, forward strand.
CCACACCGGGGAAAATTTACAAATATGAATTTTGACTTTATTTGCAAAATCTCTCTGGAAATTTGTAAAATGGCCATAACTTTTGCATACGAACTCGGATGAAAAAGTTTTTTATATGAAAAATCATCTACTCGAAAAGTTGCAACTCGCGGCCCTCGCCAAGGCCGTCATCGACGGGCGCATCACCACCGAGGCGAGGCTGGACGCGATCCAGACCTCCTTGGAGTTGTGGCGCCCCGCCGTCTCCCACATCCAGAAGCAGGTGGACGACCTGCACGGACAGGTTGGGCGCATCGCGCTCCACCTTGCGCTGGTGGCGCCTTCGGATCCGGTCCCGGAGAGCGACACGCTGGTGCGGCCGGCGTCGTCTACAAGCCGCGACGGCTCCGAACACCACGGGCCGAGAGGCCACGGCGAGATCGACGACACAGGGGAAAATTTACAAATATGAATTTTGACTTTATTTGCAAAATCTCTCTGGAAATTTGTAAAATGGCCATAACTTTTGCATACGAACTCGGATGAAAAAGTTTTTTATATGAAAAATCATCTACTCGAAAAGTTGCAACTCGCGGCCCTCGCCAAGGCTGTCATGGACGGGCGCATCGCCACGGAGGCAAGGCTGGACGCGATCCATACCTCCTTGGAGTTGTGGCGCCCCGCCGTCTCCCACATCCAGAAGCAGGTGGACGACCTGCATGGACAGGTTGGGCGCATCGCCCTCCACCCTGTGCTGGTGGCGCCTTCGGATCCGGTCCCGGAGAGCGACACGGTGGTGCGGCCGGCGTCGTCTACAAGCCACGACGGCTCCGAACACCACGGGCCGAGAGGCCACGGCGAGATCGACGACACCGGGGAAAATTTACAAATATGAATTTCAACTTTATTTGCAAAATCTCTCTGGAAATTTGTAAAATGGCCATAACTTTTGCATACGAACTCGGATGAAAAAGTATTTTATATGAAAAATCATCTACTAGAAAAGTTGCAACTCGCGGCCCTCGCCAAGGCTGTCATGGACGGGCGCATCGCCACCGAGGCGAGGCTGGACCCGATCCAGACCTCCTTGGAGTTGTGGCGCCCCGCCGTCTCCCACATCCAGAAGCAGGTGGACGACCTGCACGGACAGGTTGGGCGCATGGCGCTCCACCCTGCGCTGGTGGTGCCTTCGGATCCGGTCCCGGAGAGCGACACGCTGGTGCGGCCGGCGTCGTCTACAAGCCACGACGGCTCCGAACACCACGGGCCGAGAGGCCACGGCGAGATCGACCACACCGGGGAAAATTTACAAATATGAATTTTGACTTTATTTGCAAAATCTCTCTGGAAATTTGTAAAATGGCCATAACTTTTGCATACGAACTCGGATGAAAAAGTTTTTTATATGAAAAATCATCTACTCGAAAAGTTGCAACTCGCGGCCCTCGCCAAGGCCGTCATGGACGGGCGCATCGCCACCGAGGCGAGGCTAGACGCGATCCAGACCTCCTTGGAGTTGTGGCGCCCCGCCGTCTCCCACATCCAGAAGCAGGTGGACGACCTGCATGGACAGGTTGGGCGCATCGCACTCCACCCTGCGCTGGTGGTGCCTTCGGATCCGGTCCTGGAGAGCGACATGGTAGTGCGGCCGACGGCGTCTACAAGCCACGACGGCTCCGAACACCATGGGCCGAGAGGCCACGGCGAGATCGACGACACCGGTGAAAATTTACAAATATGAATTTCGACTTTATTTGCAAAATCTCTCTGGAAATTTGTAAAATGGCCATAACTTTTGCATACGAACTCGGATGAAAAAGTATTTTATATGAAAAATCATCTACTCAAAAAAGTTGCAACTCGCGGCCCTCGCCAAGGCCGTCATGGACGGGCGCATCGCCACCGAGGCGAGGCTGGACGCGATCCAGACCTCCTTGGAGTTGTGGCGCCCCGCCGTCTCCCACATCCAGAAGCAGGTGGACGACCTGCACGGACAGGTTGGGCGCATCGCACTCCACCCTGCGCTGGTGCCGCCTTCGGATCCGGTCCCGGAGAGCGACACGCTGGTGCGGCCAGCGTCGTCTACAAGCCACGACGGCTCCGAACACCACGGGCCGAGAGGCCACGGTGAGATCGACGACACCGGGGAAAATTTACAAATATGAATTTCAACTTTATTGGCAAAATCTCTCTGGAAATTTGTAAAATGGCCATAACTTTTGCATATGACCTCGGATGAAAAAGTATTTTATATGAAAAATCATCTACTCGAAAAGTTGCAACTCGCGGCCCTCGCCAAGGCCGTCATGGACGGGCGCATCGCCACCGAGGCGAGGCTGGACGCGATCCTGACCTCCTTGGAGTTGTGGCGCCCCGCCGTCTCCCACATCCAGAAGCAGGTGGACGACCGGCACGGACAGGTTGGGCGCATCGCGCTCCACCCTGCGCTGGTGGCGCCTTCGGATCCGGTCCTGGAGAGCGACATGGTGGTGCGGCCGGTGTCGTCTACAAGCCACGACGGCTCCGAACACCACGGGCCGAGAGGCCACGGTGAGATCGACGACACCGGGGAAAATTTACAAATATGAATTTCAACTTTATTTGCAAAATCTCTTTGGAAATTTGTAAAATGGCCATAACTTTTGCATACGAACTCGGATGAAAAAGTATTTTATATGAAAAATCATCTAGTAGAAAAGTTGCAACTCGCGGCCCTCGCCAAGGCTGTCATGGACGGGCGCATCGCCACCGAGGCGAGGCTGGACGCGATCCAGACCTCCTTGGAGTTGTGGCGCCCTGCCGTCTCCCACATCCAGAAGCAGGTGGACGACCTGCATGGACAGGTTGGGCGCATTGCGCTCCACCCTGCGCTGGTGGTGCCTTCGGATCCGGTCCCGGAGAGCGACACGCTGGTGCGGCCGGTGTCGTCTACAAGCCACGACGGCTCCGAACACCACGGGCCGAGACGCCACGGCGAGATTGACCACACCGGGGAAAATTTACAAATATGAATTTTGACTTTATTTGCAAAATCTCTCTGGAAATTTGTAAAATGGCCATAACTTTTGCATACGAACTCGGATGGAAAAGTTTTTTATATGAAAAATCATCTACTCGAAAAGTTGCAACTCGCGGCCCTCGCCAAGGCCTTCATGGACGGGCGCATCGCCACCGAGGCGAGGCTGGACGCGATCCAGACCTCCTTGGAGTTGTGGCGCCCCGCCGTCTCCCACATCCAGAAGCAGGTGGACGACCTGCACGGACAGGTTGGGCGCATCGCGCTCCACCTTGCGCTGGTGGCGCCTTCGGATCCGGTCCCGGAGAACGACACGCTGGTGCGGCCGGCGTCGTCTACAAGCCACGATGACTCCGAACACCACGAGCCGAGAGGCCACGGCGAGATCGACGACACCGGGGAAAATTTACAAATATGAATTTTGACTTTATTTGCAAAATCTCTCTGGAAATTTGTAAAATGGCCATAACTTTTGCATACGAACTCGGATGAAAAAGTTTTTTATATGAAAAATCATCTACTCGAAAAGTTGCAAATCGCGGCCCTCGCCAAGGCTGTCATGGACGGGCGCATCGCCACCGAGGCAAGGCTGGATGCGATCCAGACCTCCTTGGAGTTGTGGCGCCCCGCCGTCTCCCACATCCAGAAGCAGGTGGACGACCTGCATGGACAGGTTGGGCGCATCGCCCTCCACCCTGCGCTGGTGGCGCCTTCGGATCCGGTCCCGGAGAGCGACACGGTGGTGCGGCCGGCGTCGTCTACAAGCCACGACGGCTTCGAACACCACGGGTCGAGAGGCCACGGCGAGATCGACGACACCGGGGAAAATTTACAAATATGAATTTCAACTTTATTTGCAAAATCTCTCTGGAAATTTGTAAAATGGCCATAACTTTTGTATACGAACTCGGATGAAAAAGTATTTTATATGAAAAATCATCTACTAGAAAAGTTGCAACTCGCGGCCCTCGCCAAGGCTGTCATGGACGGGCGCATCGCCACCGAGGCGAGGCTGGACGCGATCCAGACCTCCTTGGAGTTGTGGCGCCCCGCCGTCTCCAACATCCAGAAGCAGGTGGACGACCTGCACGGACAGGTTGGGCGCATTGTGCTCCACCCTGCGCTGGTGGTGCCTTCGGATTCGGTCGACGGCGTCTACAAGCCACGACGGCTCCGAACACCATGGGCCGAGAGGCCACGGCGAGATCGGCGACACCGGGGAAAATTTACAAATATGAATTTCGACTTTATTTGCAAAATCTCTCTGGAAATTTGTAAAATGGCCATAACTTTTGCATACAAACTCGGATGAAATAGTATTTTATATGAAAAATCATCTACTCAAAAAAGTTGCAACTCGCGGCCCTCGCCAAGGCCGTCATGGACGGGCGCATCGCCACCGAGGCGAGGCTGGACGCGATCCAGACCTCCTTGGAGTTGTGGCGCCCCGCCGTCTCCCACATCCAGAAGCAGGTGGACGACCTGCATGGACAGGTTGGGCACATCGCCCTCCACCCTGCGCTGGTGGCGCCTTCGGATCCGGTCCCGGAGAGCGACACGCTGGTGCGGCCGGCGTCGTCTACAAGCCACGACGGCTCCGAACACCACGGGCCGAGAGGCCACGGCGAGATCGACGACACCGGGGAAAATTTACAAATATGAATTTTGACTTTATTTGCAAAATCTCTCTGGAAATTTGTAAAATGGCCATAACTTTTGCATACAAACTCGAATGAAAAAGTTTTTTATATGAAAAATCATCTACTCGAAAAGTTGCAACTCGCGGCCCTCGCCAAGGCCGTCATGGACGGGCGCATCGCCACCGAGGCGAGGCTGGACGCGATCCAGACCTCCTTGGAGTTATGGCGCCCCGCCGTCTCCCACATCCAGAAGCAGGTGGACGACCTGCATGGACAGGTTGGGCGCATCGCACTCCACCCTGCGCTGGTGGCGCCTTCGGATCCGGTCCTGGAGAGCAACATGGTGGTGCGGCCGACGGCGTCTACAAGCCACGACGGCTCCGAACACCATGGGCCGAGAGGCCACGGCGAGATCGGCGACACCGGGGAAAATTTACAAATATGAATTTCGACTTTATTTGCAAAATCTCTCTGGAAATTTGTAAAATGGCCATAACTTTTGCATACGAACTCGGATGAAAAAGTATTTTATATGAAAAATCATCTACTCGAAAAGTTGCAACTCGCGGCCCTCGCCAAGGCCGTCATGGACGGGCGCATCGCCACCGAGGCGAGGCTGGACGCGATCCAGACCTCCTTGGAGTTGTGGCGCCCCGCCGTCTCCCACATCCAGAAGCAGGTGGACGACCTGCACGGACAGGTTGGGCGCATCGCGCTCCACCCTGCGCTGGTGGCGCCTTCGGATCCGGTCCTGGAGAGCAACACGGTGGTGCGGCCAGTGTCGTCTACAAGCCACGACGGCTCCGAACACCATGGGCCGAGAGGCCACGGTGAGATCGACGACACCGGGGAAAATTTACAAATATGAATTTCAACTTTATTTGCAAAATCTCTCTGGAAATTTGTAAAATGGCCATAACTTTTGCATACGAACTCGGATGAAAAAGTATTTTATATGAAAAATCATCTACTCAAAAAAGTTGCAACTCGCGGCCCTCGCCAAGGCCGTCATGGACGGGCCCATCGCCACCGAGGCGAGGCTGGACGCGATCCAGACCTCCTTGGAGTTGTGGCGCCCCGCCGTCTCCCACATCCAGAAGCAGGTGGACGACCTGCACGGACAGGTTGGGCGCATCGCGCTCCACCCTGCGCTAGTGGTGCCTTCGGATCCGGTCCCGGAGAGCGACACGCTGGTGCGGCCGGCGTCGTCTACAAGCCACGATGGCTCCGAACACCACGGGCCGAGAGGCCACGGAGAGATCGACCACACCGGGGAAAATTTACAAATATGAATTTTGACTTTATTTGCAAAATCTCTCTGGAAATTTGTAAAATGGCCATAACTTTTGCATACGAACTTAGATGAAAAAGTTTTTTATATGAAAAATTATCTACTCGAAAAGTTGCAACTCGCGGCCCTCGCCAAGGCCGTCATGGACGGGCGCATCGCCACCGAGGCGAGGCTGGACGCGATCCAGACCTCCTTGGAGTTGTGGCGCCCCGCCGTCTCCCACATCCAGAAGCAGGTGGACGACCTGCACGGACAGGTTGGGTGCATCACGCTCCACCTTGCGCTGGTGGCGCCTTCGGATCCGGTCCCGGAGAGCGACACAGTGGTGCGGCCGGTGTTGTCTACAAGCCACGACCGCTCCGAACACCACGGGCCGAGAGGCCACGGCGAGATCGATGACACCGGGGAAAATTTACAAATATGAATCTTGACTTTATTTGCAAAATCTCTCTGGAAATTTGTAAAATGGCCATAACTTTTGCATACGAACTCGGATGAAAAAGTTTTTTATATGAAAAATCATCTACTAGAAAAGTTGCAACTCGCGGCCCTCGCCAAGGCCGTCATGGACGGGCGCATCGCCACCGAGGCGAGGCTGGACGCGATCCAGACCTCCTTGGAGTTGTGGCGCCCCGCCGTCTCCCACATCCAGAAGCAGGTGGACGACCTGCACGGACAGGTTGGGCGCATGGCGCTCCACCCTGCGCTGGTGGCGCCTTCGGATCCGGTCCTGGAGAGCGACACGGTGGTGCGGCCGGTGTCGTCTACAAGCCACGACGGCTCCGAACACCACGGGCCGAGAGGCCACGGTGAGATCGACGACACCGGGGAAAATTTACAAATACGAATTTCTACTTTATTTGCAAAATCTCTCTGGAAATTTGTAAAATGGCCATAACTTTTGCATATGAACTCGGATGAAAAAGTATTTTATATGAAAAATCATCTACTCGAAAAGTTGCAACTCGCGGCCCTCGCCAAGGCCGTCATGGACGGGCGCATCGCCACCGAGGCGAGGCTGGACGCGATCCTGACCTCCTTGGAGTTGTGGCGCCCCGCCGTCTCCCACATCAAGAAGCAGGTGGACGACCTGCACGGACAGGTTGGGCGCATCGCGCTCCACCTTGCGCTGGTGGCGCCTTCGGATCCGGTCCTGGAGAGCGACACGGTGGTGTGGCCGGTGTCGTCTACAAGCCACGACCGCTCCGAACACCACGGGCCGTGAGGCCACGGCGAGATCGATGACACCGGGGAAAATTTACAAATATGAATTTTGACTTTATTTGCAAAATCTCTCTGGAAATTTGTAAAATGGCCATAACTTTTGCATACGAACTCGGATGAAAAAGTTTTTTTTATGAAAAATCATCTACTAGAAAAGTTGCAACTCGCGGCCCTCGCCAAGGCTGTCATGGACGGGCGCATCGCCACCGAGGCGAGGCTGGACGCGATCCAGACCTCCTTGGAGTTGTGGCGCCCCGCCGTCTCCCACATCCAGAAGCAGGTGGACGACCTGCACGGACAGGTTGGGCGCATTGCGCTCCACCCTGCGCTGGTGGTGCCTTCGGATCCGGTCCCAGAGAGCGACACGCTGGTGCGGCCGGCGTCGTCTACAAGCCACGACGGCTCCGAACACCACGGGCCGAGTGGCCACGGAGAGATCGACCACACCGGGGAAAATTTACAAATAAGAATTTTGACTTTATTTGCAAAATCTCTCTGGAAATTTGTAAAATGGCCATAACTTTTGCATACGAACTCAGATGAAAAAGTTTTTTATATGAAAAATCATCTACTCGAAAAGTTGCAACTCGCGGCCCTCGCCAAGGCCGTCATGGACGGGCGCATCGCCACCGAGGCGTGGCTGGACGCGATCCAGACCTCCTTGGAGTTGTGGCGCCCCGCCGTCTCCCACATCCAGAAGCAGGTGGACGACCTGCACGGACAGGTTGGGCGCATGGCGCTCCACCCTGCGCTGGTGGCGCCTTCGGATCCGGTCCTGGAGAGCGACACGATGGTGCGGCCGGTGTCGTCTACAAGCCACGACGGCTCCGAACACCACGGGCCGAGAGGCCACGGTGAGATCGACGACACCGGGGAAAATTTACAAATACGAATTTCAACTTTATTTGCAAAATCTCTCTGGAAATTTGTAAAATGGCCATAACTTTTGCATATGAACTCGGATGAAAAAGTATTTTATATGAAAAATCATCTACTCGAAATGTTGCAACTCGCGGCCCTCGCCAAGGCCGTCATGGACGGGCGCATCGCCACCGAGGCGAGGCTGGACGCGATCCTGACCTCCTTGGAGTTGTGGCGCCCCGCCGTCTCCCACATCCAGAAGCAGGTGGACGACCTGCACGGACAGGTTGGGCGCATCGCGCTCCACCTTGCGCTGGTGGCGCCTTCGGATCCGGTCCCGGAGAGCGACACGGTGGTGCGGCCGGTGTCGTCTACAAGCCACGACCGCTCCGAACACCACGGGCCGTGAGGCCACGGCGAGATCGATGACACCGGGGAAAATTTACAAATATGAATTTTGACTTTATTTGCAAAATCTCTCTGGAAATTTGTAAAATGGCCATAACTTTTGCATACGAACTCGGATGAAAAAGTTTTTTATATGAAAAATCATCTACTAGAAAAGTTGCAACTCGCGGCCCTCGCCAAGGCTGTCATGGACGGGCGCATCGCCACCGAGGCGAGGATGGACGCGATCCAGACCTCCTTGGAGTTGTGGCGCCCCGCCATCTCCCACATCCAGAAGCAGGTGGACGACCTGCACGGACAGGTTGGGCGCATCGCACTCCACACTGCGCTGGTGGCGCCTTCGGATCCGGTCCCGGAGAGCGACACGCTGGTGCGGCCGGCGTCGTCTACAAGCCACGACGGCTCCGAACACCACGGGCCGAGAGGCCACGGCGAGATCGATGACACCGGGGAAAATTTACAAATATGAATTTTGACTTTATTTGCAAAATCTCTCTGGAAATTTGTAAAATGGCCATAACTTTTGCATAGGAACTCGGATGAAAAAGTTTTTTATATGAAAAATCATCTACTAGAAAAGTTGCAACTCGCGGCCCTCGCCAAGCCTGTCATGGACGGGCGCATCGCCGCAGAGGCAAGGCTGGACGCGATCCATACCTCCTTGGAGTTGTGGCGCCCGCCCGTCTCCCACATCCAGAAGCAGGTGGACGACCTGCATGGACAGGTTGGGCGCATCGCGCTCCACCCTGCGCTGGTGGTGCCTTCGGATCCGGTCCCGGAGAGCGACATGGTGGTGCGGTCGGCGGCGTCTACAAGCCACGACGGCTCCGAACACCATGGGTCGAGAAGCCACGGCGAGATCGACGACACCGGGGAAAATTTACAAATATGAATTTCGACTTTATTTGCAAAATCTCTCTGGAAATTTGTAAAATGGCCATAACTTTTGCATACGAACTCGGATGAAAAAGTATTTTATATGAAAAATCATCTACTCAAAAAAGTTGCATCTCGCGGCCCTCGCCAAGGCCGTCATGGACGGGCGCATCGCCACCGAGGCGAGGCTGGACGCGATCCAGACCTCATTGGAGTTGTGGCGCCCCGCCGTCTCCCACATCCAGAAGCAGGTGGACGACCTGCACGGACAGGTTGGGCGCATCGCGCTCCACCCTGCGCTGGTGGCGCCTTCGGATCCGGTCCCGGAGAGCGACACACTGGTGCGGCCGGCGTCGTCTACAAGCCACGACGGCTCCGAACACCACGGGCCGAGAGGCCACGGCGAGATCGACGACACCGGGGAAAATTTACAAATATGAATTTCGACTTTATTTGCAAAATCTCTCTGGAAATTTGTAAAATGGCCATAACTTTTGCATACGAACTTGGATGAAAAAGTATTTTATATGAAAAATCATCTACTCGAAAAGTTGCAACTCGCGGCCCTCGCCAAGGCCGTCATGGACGGGCGCATCGCCATCGAGGCGAGGCTGGACGCGATCCAGACCTCCTTGGAGTTCTGGCGCCCCGCCGTCTCCCACATCCAGAAGCAGGTGGACGACCTGCACGGACAGGTTGGGCGCATGGCGCTCCACCCTGCGCTGGTGGCGCCTTCGGATCCGGTCCTGGAGAGCGACACGGTGGTGCGGCCGGTGTCGTCTACAAGCCACGACGGCTCCGAACACCACGGGCCGAGAGGCCACGGTGAGATCGACGACACCGGGGAAAATTTACAAATACGAATTTCAACTTTATTTGCAAAATCTCTCTGGAAATTTGTAAAATGGCCATAACTTTTGCATATGAACTCGGATGAAAAAGTATTTTATATGAAAAATCATCTACTCGAAAAGTTGCAACTCGCGGCCCTCGCCAAGGCCGTCATGGACGGGCGCATCGCCACCGAGGCGAGGCTGGACGCGATCCTGACCTCCTTGGAGTTGTGGCGCCCCGCCGTCTCCCACATCCAGAAGCAGGTGGACGACCTGCACGGACAGGTTGGGCGCATCGCGCTCCACCTTGCGCTGGTGGCACCTTCGGATCCGGTCCTGGAGAGCGACACGGTGGTGTGGCCGGTGTCGTCTACAAGCCACGACCGCTCCGAACACCACGGGCCGTGAGGCCACGGCGAGATCGATGACACCGGGGAAAATTTACAAATATGAATTTTGACTTTATTTGCAAAATCTCTCTGGAAATTTGTAAAATGGCCATAACTTTTGCATACGAACTCGGATGAAAAAGTTTTTTATATGAAAAATCATCTACTAGAAAAGTTGCAACTCGCGGCCCTCGCCAAGGCTGTCATGGACGGGCGCATCGCCACCGAGGCGAGGATGGACGCGATCCAGACCTCCTTGGAGTTGTGGCGCCCCGCCGTCTCCCACATCCAGAAGCAGGTGGACGACCTGCACGGACAGGTTGGGCGCATCGCACTCCACACTGCGCTGGTGGCGCCTTCGGATCCGGTCCCGGAGAGCGATACGCTGGTGCGGCCGGCGTCGTCTACAAGCCACGACGGCTCCGAACACCATGGGCCGAGAGGCCACGGAGAGATCGATGACACTGGGGAAAATTTACAAATATGAATTTTGAATTTATTTGCAAAATCTCTCTGGAAATTTGTAAAATGGCCATAACTTTTGCATACGAACTCGGATGAAAAAGTTTTTTATATGAAAAATCATCTACTCGAAAAGTTGCAACTCGCGGCCCTCGCCAAGCCTGTCATGGACGGGCGCATCGCCACAGAGGCAAGGCTGGACGCGATCCAGACCTCCTTGGAGTTGTGGCGCCCCGCCGTCTCCCACATCCAGAAGCAGGTGGACGACCTGCATGGACAGGTTGGGCGCATCGCGCTCCACCCTGCGCTGGTGGTGCCTTCGGATCCGGTCCCGGAGAGCGACATGGTGGTGCGGCCGGCGGCGTCTACAAGCCACGACGGCTCCGAACACCATGGGCCGAGAGGCCACGGCGAGATCGACGACACCGGGGAAAATTTACAAATATGAATTTCGACTTTATTTGCAAAATCTCTCTGGAAATTTGTAAAATGGCCATAACTTTTGCATACGAACTCGGATGAAAAAGTATTTTATATGAAAAATCATCTACTCAAAAAAGTTGCAACTCGCGGCCCTCGCCAAGGCCGTCATGGACGGGCGCATCGCCACCGAGGCGAGGCTGGACGCGATCCAGACCTCCTTGGAGTTGTGGCGCCCCGCCGTCTCCCACATCCAGAAGCAGGTGGACGACCTGCACGGACAGGTTGGGCGCATCGCGCTCCACCCTGCGCTGGTGGCGCCTTCGGATCCGGTCCCGGAGGGCGACACGCTGGTGCGGCCGGCGTCGTCTACAAGCCACGACGGCTCCGAACACCACGGGCCGAGAGGCCACGGCGAGATCGACGACACCGGGGAAAATTTACAAATATGAATTTCGACTTTATTTGCAAAATCTCTCTGGAAATTAGTAAAATGGCCATAACTTTTGCATACGAACTCGGATGAAAAAGTTTTTTATATGAAAAATCATCTACTAGAAAAGTTGCAACTCGCGGCCCTCGCCAAGGCTGTCATGGACGGGCGCATCGCCACCGAGGCGAGGATGGATGCGATCCAGACCTCCTTGGAGTTGTGGCGCCCCGCTGTCTCCCACATCCAGAAGCAGGTGGGCGACCTGCACGGACAGGTTGGGCGCATCGCACTCCACACTGCGCTGGTGGCGCCTTCGGATCCGGTCCCGGAGAGCGATACGCTGGTGCGGCCGGCGTCGTCTACAAGCCACGACGGCTCCGAACACCACGGGCCGAGAGGCCACGGCGAGATCGATGACACCGGGGAAAATTTACAAATATGAATTTTGACTTTATTTGCAAAATCTCTCTGGAAATTTGTAAAATGGCCATAACTTTTGCATACGAACTCGGATGAAAAAGTTTTTTATATGAAAAATCATCTACTCGAAAAGTTGCAACTCGCGGCCCTCGCCAAGCCTGTCATGGACGGGCGCATCGCCACAGAGGCAAGGCTGGACGCGATCCAGACCTCCTTGGAGTTGTGGCGCCCCGCCGTCTCCCACATCCAGAAGCAGGTGGACGACCTGCATGGACAGGTTGGGCGCATCGCGCTCCACCCTGCGCTGGTGGTGCCTTCGGATCCGGTCCCGGAGAGCGACATGGTGGTGCGGCCGGCGGCGTCTACAAGCCACAACGGCTCCGAACACCATGGGCCGAGAGGCCACGGCGAGATCGACGACACCGGGGAAAATTTACAAATATGAATTTCAACTTTATTTGCAAAATCTCTCTGCAAATTTGTAAAATGGCCATAACTTTTGCATACGAACTCGGATGAAAAAGTATTTTATATGAAAAATCATCTACTCAAAAAATTTGCAACTCGCGGCCCTCGCCAAGGCCGTCATGGACGGGCGCATCGCCACCGAGGCGAAGCTGGACGCGATCCAGACCTCCTTGGAGTTGTGGCGCCCCGCCGTCTCCCACATCCAGAAGCAGGTGGACGACCTGCATGGACAGGTTGGGCGCATCGCGCTCCACCCTGCGCTGGTGGTGCCTTCGGATCCGGTCCCGGAGAGCGACATGGTGGTGCGGCCGGCGGCGTCTACAAGCCACGACGGCTCCGAACACCATGGGCCGAGAGGCCACGGCGAGATCGACGACACCGGGGAAAATTTACAAATATGAATTTCGACTTTATTTGCAAAATCTCTCTGGAAATTTGTAAAATGGCCATAACTTTTGCATACGAACTCGGATGAAAAAGTATTTTATATGAAAAATCATCTACTCAAAAAAGTTGCAACTCGCGGCCCTCGCCAAGGCCGTCATGGACGGGCGCATCGCCACCGAGGCGAGGCTGGACGCGATCCAGACCTCCTTGGAGTTGTGGCGCCCCGCCGTCTCCCACATCCAGAAGCAGGTGGACGACCTGCACGGACAGGTTGGGCGCATCGCGCTCCACCCTGCGCTGGTGGCGCGTTCGGATCCGGTCCCGGAGGGCGACACGCTGGTGCGGCCGGCGTCGTCTACAAGCCACGACGGCTCCGAACACCACGGGCCGAGAGGCCACGGCGAGATCGACGACACCGGGGAAAATTTACAAATATGAATTTCGACTTTATTTGCAAAATCTCTCTGGAAATTTGTAAAATGGCCATAACTTTTGCATACGAACTCGGATGAAAAAGTTTTTTATATGAAAAATCATCTACTAGAAAAGTTGCAACTCGCGGCCCTCGCCAAGGCTGTCATGGACGGGCGCATCGCCACCGAGGCGAGGATGGACGCGATCCAGACCTCCTTGGAGTTGTGGCGCCCCGCCGTCTCCCACGTCCAGAAGCAGGTGGACGACCTGCACGGACAGGTTGGGCGCATCGCACTCCACACTGCGCAGGTGGCGCCTTCGGATCCGGTCCCGGAGAGCGATACGCTGGTGCGGCCGGCGTCGTCTACAAGCCACGACGGCTCCGAACACCACGGGCCGAGAGGCCACGGCGAGATCGATGACACCTACAAATATGAATTTTGACTTTATTTGCAAAATCTCTCTGGAAATTTGTAAAATGGCCATAACTTTTGCATACGAACTCGGATGAAAAAGTTTTTTATATGAAAAATCATCTACTCGAAAAGTTGCAACTCGCGGCCCTCGCCAAGCCTGTCATGGACGGGCGCATCGCCACAGAGGCAAGGCTGGACGCGATCCAGACCTCCTTGGAGTTGTGGCGCTCCGCCGTCTCCCACATCCAGAAGCAGGTGGACGACCTGCATGGACAGGTTGGGCGCATCGCGCTCCACCCTGCGCTGGTGGTGCCTTCGGATCCGGTCCCGGAGAGCGACATGGTGGTGCGGCCGGCGGCGTCTACAAGCCACGACGGCTCCGAACACCATGGGCCGAGAGGCCACGGCGAGATCGACGACACCGGGGAAAATTTACAAATATGAATTTCGACTTTATTTGCAAAATCTCTCTGGAAATTTGTAAAATGGCCATAACTTTTGCATACGAACTCGGATGAAAAAGTTTTTTATATGAAAAATCATCTACTCAAAAAATTTGCAACTCGCGGCCCTCGCCAAGGCCGTCATGGACGGGCGCATCGCCACCGAGGCGAGGCTGGACGCGATCCAGACCTCCTTGGAGTTGTGGCGCCCCGCCGTCTCCCACATCCAGAAGCAGGTGGACGACCTGCACGGACAGGTTGGGCGCATCGCGCTCCACCCTGCGCTGGTGGCGCCTTCGGATCCGGTCCCGGAGAGCGACACGCTGGTGCGGCCGGCGTCGTCTACAAGCCACGACGGCTCCGAACACCACGGGCCGCGAGGCCACTGCGAGATCGACGACACCGGGGAAAATTTACAAATATGAATTTCGACGTTATTTGCAAAATCTCTCTGGAAATTTGTAAAATGGCCATAACTTTTGCATACGAACTCGGATGAAAAAGTATTTTATATGAAAAATCATCTACTCGAAAAGTTGCAACTCGCGGCCCTCGCCAAGGCCGTCATGGACGGGCGCATCGCCACCGAGGCGAGGCTGGACGCGATCCAGACCTCCTTGGAGTTGTGGCGCCCCGCCGTCTCCAACATCCAGAAGCAGGTGGACGACCGGCACGGACAGGTTGGGCGCATCGCGCTCCACCTTGCGCTGGTGGCGCCTTCGGATCCGGTCCCGGAGAGCGACACGGTGGTGCGGCCGGTGTCGTCTACAAGCCACGACCGCTCCGAACACCACGGGCCGAGAGGCCACGGCGAGATATATGACACCGGGGAAAATTTACAAATATGAATTTTGACTTTATTTGCAAAATCTCTCTGGAAATTTGTAAAATGGCCATAACTTTTGCATACGAACTCGGATGAAAAAGTTTTTTATATGAAAAATCATCTACTAGAAAAGTTGCAACTCGCGGCCCTCGCCAAGGCTGTCATGGACGGGCGCATCGCCACCGAGGCGAGGCTGGACGCGATCCAGACCTCCTTGGAGTTGTGGCGCCCTACCGTCTCCCACATCCAGAAGCAGGTGGACGACCTGCACGGACAGGTTGGGCGCATTGCGCTCCACCCTGCGCTGGTGGTGCCTTCGGATCCGGTCCCGGAGAGCGACACGCTGGTGCGGCCGGCGTCGTCTACAAGCCACGACGGCTCCAAACACCACGGGCCGAGAGGCCACGGAGAGATCGACCACACCGGGGAAAATTTACAAATATGAATTTTGACTTTATTTGCAAAATCTCTCTGGAAATTTGTGAAATGGCCATAACTTTTGCATACGAACTCAGATGAAAAAGTTTTTTATATGAAAAATCATCTACTCGAAAAGTTTCAACTCGCGGCCCTCGCCAAGGCCGTCATGGACGGGCGCATCGCCACCGAGGCGAGGCTGGACGCGATCCAGACCTCCTTGGAGTTGTGGCGCCCCGCCGTCTCCCACATCCAGAAGCAGGTGGACGACCTGCACGGACAGGTTGGGCGCATGGCGCTCCACCCTGCGCTGGTGGCGCCTTCGGATCCGGTCCTGGAGAGCGACACGGTGGTGCGGCCGGTGTCGTCTACAAGCCACGACGGCTCCGAACACCACGGGCCGAGAGGCCACGGTGAGATCGACGACACCGGGGAAAATTTACAAATACGAATTTCAACTTTATTTGCAAAATCTCTCTGGAAATTTGTAAAATGGCCATAACTTTTGCATATGAACTCGGATGAAAAAGTATTTTATATGAAAAATCATCTACTCGAAAAGTTGCAACTCGCGGCCCTCGCCAAGGCCGTCATGGACGGGCGCATTGCCACCGAGGGGAGGCTGGACGCGATCCAGACCTCCTTGGAGTTGTGGCGCCCCGCCGTCTCCCACATCCAGAAGCAGGTGGACGACCTGCACGGACAGCTTGGGCGCATCGCGCTCCACCTTGCGCTGGTGGCGCCTTCGGATCCGGTCCCGGAGAGCGACACGGTGGTGCGGCCGGTGTCGTCTACAAGCCACGACCGCTCCGAACACCACGGGCCGAGAGGCCATGGCGAGATCGATGACACCGGGGAAAATTTACAAATATGAATTTTGACTTTATTTGCAAAATCTCTCTGGAAATTTGTAAAATGGCCATAACTTTTGCATACGAACTCGGATGAAAAAGTTTTTTATATGAAAAATCATCTACTAGAAAAGTTGCAACTCGCGGCCCTCACCAAGGCTGTCATGGACGGGCGCATCGCCACCGAGGCGAGGCTGGACGCGATCCAGACCTCCTTGGAGTTGTGGCGCCCCGCCGTCTCCCACATCCAGAAGCAGGTGGACGACCTGCACGGACAGGTTGGGCGCATTGCGCTCCACCCTGCGCCGGTGGTGCCTTCGGATCCGGTCCCGGAGAGCGACACGCTGGTGCGGCCGGCGTCGTCTACAAACCACGACGGCTCCGAACACCACGGGCCGAGAGGCCACGGCGAGATCGACCACACCGGGGAAAATTTACAAATATGAATTTTGACTTTATTTCCAAAATCTCTCTGGAAATTTGTAAAATGGCCATAACTATTGCATACGAACTCGGATGAAAAAGTTTTTTATATGAAAAATCATCTACTCGAAAAGTTGCAACTCGCGGCCCTCGCCAAGGCCGTCATGGACGGGCGCATCGCCACCGAGGCAAGGCTGAACGCGATCCAGACCTCCTTGGAGTTGTGGCGCCCGCCGTCTCCCACATCCAGAAGCAGGTGGATGACCTGCACGGACAGGTTGGGCGCATCACACTCCACCCTGCGCTGGTGGCGCCTTTGGATCCGGTCCTGGAGAGCGACACGGTGGTGCGTCCGGCGTCGTCTACAAGCCACGACGGCTCCGAACACCACGGGCCGAGAGCCCACGGTGAGATCGACGACACCGGGGAAAATTTACAAATATGAATTTTGACTTTATTTGCAAAATCTCTCTGGAAATTTGTAAAATGGCCATAACTTTTGCATATGAACTCGGATGAAAAAGTATTTTATATGAAAAATAATCTACTCGAAAAGTTGCAACTCACGGCCCTGGCCAAGGCCGTCATGGACGGGCGCATCGCCACCGAGGCGAGGCTGGACGCGATCCTGACCTCCTTGGAGTTGTGGCGCCCCGCCGTCTCCAACATCCAGAAGCAGGTGGACGACCTGCACGGACAGGTTGGGCGCATCGCGCTCCACCTTGCGCTGGTGGCGCCTTCGGATCCGGTCCCGGAGAGCGACACGGTGGTGCGGCCGGTGTCGTCTACAAGCCACGACCGCTCCGAACACCACGGGCCGAGAGGCCACGGCGAGATAGATGACACCGGGGAAAATTTACAAATATGAATTTTGACTTTATTTGCAAAATCTCTCTGGAAATTTGTAAAATGGCCATAACTTTTGCATACGAACTCGGATGAAAAAGTTTTTTATATGAAAACTCATCTACTAGAAAAGTTGCAACTCGCGGCCCTCGCCAAGGCTGTCATGGACGGGCGCATCGCCACCGAGGCGAGGCTGGACGCGATCCAGACCTCCTTGGAGTTGTGGCGCCCTGCCGTCTCCCACATCCAGAAGCAGGTGGACGACCTGCACGGACAGGTTGGGCGCATTGCGCTCCACCCTGCGCTGGTGGTGCCTTCGGATCCGGTCCCGGAGAGCGACACGCTGGTGCGGCCGGCGTCGTCTACAAGCCACGACGGCTCCAAACACCACGGGCCGAGAGGCCACGGAGAGATCGACCACACCGGGGAAAATTTACAAATATGAATTTTGACTTTATTTGCAAAATCTCTCGGGAAATTTGTGAAATGGCCATAACTTTTGCATACGAACTCAGATGAAAAAGTTTTTTATATGAAAAATCATCTACTCGAAAAGTTGCAACTCGCGGCCCTCGCCAAGGCCGTCATGGACGGGCGCATCGCCACCGAGGCGAGGCTGGACGCGATCCAGACCTCCTTGGAGTTGTGGCGCCCCGCCGTCTCCCACATCCAGAAGCAGGTGGACGACCTGCACGGACAGGTTGGGCGCATGGCGCTCCACCCTGCGCTGGTGGCGCCTTCGGATCCGGTCCTGGAGAGCGACACGGTGGTGCGGCCGGTGTCGTCTACAAGCCACGACGGCTCCGAACACCACGGGCCGAGAGGCCACGGTGAGATCGACGACACCGGGGAAAATTTACAAATACGAATTTCAACTTTATTTGCAAAATCTCTCTCGAAATTTGTAAAATGGCCATAACTTTTGCATATGAACTCGGATGAAAAAGTATTTTATATGAAAAATCATCTACTCGAAAAGTTGCAACTCGCGGCCCTCGCCAAGGCCGTCATGGACGGGCGCATCGCCACCGAGGCGAGGCTGGACGCGATCCAGACCTCCTTGGAGTTGTGGCGCCCTGCCGTCTCCCACATCCAGAAGCAGGTGGACGACCTGCACGGACAGCTTGGGCGTCTCGCGCTCCACCTTGCGCTGGTGGCGCCTTCGGATCCGGTCCCGGAGAGCGACACGGTGGTGCGGCCGGTGTCGTCTACAAGCCACGACCGCTCCGAACACCACGGGCCGAGAGGCCATGGCGAGATCGATGACACCGGGGAAAATTTACAAATATGAATTTTGACTTTATTTGCAAAATCTCTCTGGAAATTTGTAAAATGGCCATAACTTTTGCATACGAACTCGGATGAAAAAGTTTTTTATATGAAAAATCATCTACTAGAAAAGTTGCAACTCGCGGCCCTCACCAAGGCTGTCATGGACGGGCGCATCGCCACCGAGGCGAGGCTGGACGCGATCCAGACCTATTTGGAGTTGTGGCGCCCCACCGTCTCCCACATCCAGAAGCAGGTGGACGACCTGCACGGACAGGTTGGGCGCATTGCGCTCCACCCTGCGCCGGTGGTGCCTTCGGATCCGGTCCCGGAGAGCGACACGCTGGTGCGGCCGGCGTTGTCTACAAACCACGACGGCTCCGAACACCACGGGCCGAGAGGCCACGGCAAGATCGACCACACCGGGGAAAATTTACAAATATGAATTTTGACTTTATTTGCAAAATCTCTCTGGAAATTTGTAAAATGGCCATAACTATTGCATACGAACTCGGATGAAAAAGTTTTTTATATGAAAAATCATCTACTCGAAAAGTTGCAACTCGCGGCCCTCGCCAAGGCCGTCATGGACGGGCGCCTCGCCACCGAGGCGAGGCTGAACGCGATCCAGACCTCCTTGGAGTTGTGGCGCCCGCCGTCTCCCACATCCAGAAGCAGGTGGATGACCTGCACGGACAGGTTTGGCGCATCACACTCCACCCTGCGCTAGTGGCGCCTTTGGATCCGGTCCTGGAGAGCGACACGATGGTGCGGCCGGCATCGTCTACAAGCCACGACGGCTCCGAACACCACGGGCCGAGAGCCCACGGTGAGATCGACGACACCGGGGAAAATTTACAAATATGAATTTTGACTTTATTTGCAAAATCTCTCTGGAAATTTGTAAAATGGCCATAACTTTTGCATATGAACTCGGATGAAAAAGTTTTTTATATGAAAAATCATCTACTCGAAAAGTTGCAACTCGCGGCCCTCGCCAAGGCTGTCATGGACGGGCGCATCGCCACCGAGGCAAGGCTGGACGCGATCCAGACCTCCTTGGAGTTGTGGCGCCCCGCCGTCTCCCACATCCAGAAGCAGGTGGACGACCTGCATGGACAGGTTGGGCGCATCGCCCTCCACCCTGCGCTGGTGGCGCCTTCGGATCCGGTCCCGGAGAGCGACACGCTGGTGCGGCCGGCGTCGTCTACAAGCCACGACGGCTCCGAACACCACGGGCCGAGAGGCCACGGCGAGATCGACGACACCGGGGAAAATTTATAAATATGAATTTCGACTTTATTTGCAAAATCTCTCTGGAAATTTGTAAAATGGCCATAACTTTTGCATACGAACTCGGATGAAAAAGTATTTTATATGAAAAATCATCTACTCGAAAAGTTGCAACTCGCGGCCCTCGCCAAGGCCGTCATGGACGGGCGCATCGCCACCGAGGCGAGGCTGGACGCGATCCAGACCTCCTTGGAGTTGTGGCGCCCCGCCGTCTCACACATCCAGAAGCAGGTGGACGACCTGCACGGACAGGTTGGGCGCATCGCGCTCCACCCTACGCTGGTGGCGCCTTCGGATCCGGTCCTGGAGAGCGACACGGTGGTGCGGCCGGTGTCGTCTACAAGCCACGACGGCTCCGAACACCACGGGCCGAGAGGCCATGGCGAGATCGATGACACCGGGGAAAATTTACAAATATGAATTTTGACTTTATTTGCAAAATCTCTCTGGAAATTTGTAAAATGGCCATAACTTTTGCATACGAACTCGGATGAAAAAGTTTTTTATATGAAAAATCATCTACTAGAAAAGTTGCAACTCGCGGCCCTCGCCAAGGCTGTCATGGACGGGCGCATCGCCACCGAGGCGAGGCTGGACGCGATCCAGACCTCCTTGGAGTTGTGGCGCCTCGCCGTCTCCCACATCCAGAAGCAGGTGGACGACCTGCACGGACAGGTTGGGCGCATTGCGCTCCACCCTGCGCTGGTGGTGCCTTCGGATCCGGTCCCGGAGAGCGACACGCTGGTGCGGCCGGCGTCGTCTACAAACCACGACGGCTCCAAACACCACGGGCCGAGAGGCCACGGCGAGATCGACCACACCGGGGAAAATTTACAAATATGAATTTTGACTTTATTTGCAAAATCTCTCTGGAAATTTGTAAAATGGCCATAACTATTGCATACGAACTCGGATGAAAAAGTTTTTTATATGAAAAATCATCTACTCGAAAAGTTGCAACTCGCGGCCCTCGCCAAGGCCGTCATGGACGGGCGCATCGCCACCGAGGCGAGGCTGAACGCGATCCAGACCTCCTTGGAGTTGTGGCGCCCGCCATCTCCCACATCCAGAAGCAGGTGGACGACCTGCACGGACAGGTTGGGCGCATCACACTCCACCCTGCGCTGGTGGCGCCTTTGGATCCGGTCCTGGAGAGCGACACGGTGGTGCGGCCGGCGTCGTCTACAAGTCACGACGGCTCCGAACACCACGGGCCGAGAGGCCACGGTGAGATCGACGACACCGGGGAAAATTTACAAATATGAATTTTGACTTTATTTGCAAAATCACTCTGGAAATTTGTAAAATGGCCATAACTTTTGCATACGAACTCGGATGAAAAAGTATTTTATATGAAAAATCATCTACTCGAAAAGTTGCAACTCGCGGCCCTCGCCAAGGCCGTCATGGACGGGCGCATCGCCACCGAGGCGAGGCTGGACGCGATCCTGACCTCCTTGGAGTTGTGGCGCCCCGCCGCCTCCCACATCCAGAAGCAGGCGGATGACCTACACGGACAGGTTGGGTGCATCGCGCTCCACCTTGCGCTGGTGGCGCCTTCGGATCCGGTCCCGGAGAGCGACATGTTGGTGCGGCCGGCGTCGTCTACAAGCCACGACGGCTCCGAACACCACGGGCCGAGAGGCCACGGCGAGATCGACGACACCGGGGAAAATTTACAAATATGAATTTTGACTTTATTTGCAAAATCTCTCTGGAAATTTGTAAAATGGCCATAACTTTTGCATATGAACTCGGATGAAAAAGTTTTTTATATGAAAAATCATCTACTCGAAAAGTTGCAACTCGCGGCCCTCGCCAAGGCTGTCATGGACGGGCGCATCGCCACCGAGGCAAGGCTGGACGCGATCCAGACCTCCTTGGAGTTGTGGCGCCCCGCCTACTCCCACATCCAGAAGCAGGTGGACGACCTGCATGGACAGGTTGGGCGCATCGCGCTCCACCCTGCGCTGGTGGCGCCTTCGGATCCGGTCCCGGAGAGCGACACGCTGGTGCGGCCGGCGTCGTCTACAAGCCACGATGGCTCCGAACACCACGGGCCGAGAGGCCACGGCGAGATCGACGACACCGGGGAAAATATACAAATATGAATTTTGACTTTATTTGCAAAATCTCTCTGGAAATTTGTAAAATGGCCATAACTTTTGCATATGAACTCGGATGAAAAATTATTTTATATGAAAAATCATCTACTCGAAAAGTTGCAACTCGCGGCCCTCGCCAAGGCCGTCATGGACGGGCGCATCGCCACCGAGGCGAGGCTGGACGCGATCCAGACCTCCTTGGAGTTGTGGCGCCCCGCCTACTCCCACATCCAGAAGCAGGTGGACGACCTGCATGGACAGGTTGGGCGCATCGCCCTCCACCCTGCGCTGGTGGCGCCTTCGGATCCGGTCCCGGAGAGCGACACGCTGGTGCGGCCGGCGTCGTCTACAAGCCACGACGGCTCCGAACACCACGGGCCGAGAGGCCACGGCGAGATCGACGACACCGGGGAAAATTTACAAATATGAGTTTCGACTTTATTTGCAAAATCTCTCTGGAAATTTGTAAAATGGCCATAACTTTTGCATACGAACTCGGATGAAAAAGTATTTTATATGAAAAATCATCTACTCGAAAAGTTGCAACTCGCGGCCCTCGCCAAGGCCGTCATGGACGGGCGCATCGCCACCGAGGCGAGGCTGGACGCGATCCAGACCTCCTTGGAGTTGTGGCGCCCCGCCGTCTCACACATCCAGAAGCAGGTGGACGACCTGCACGGACAGGTTGGGCGCATCGCGCTCCACCCTACGCTGGTGGCGCCTTCGGATCCGGTCCTGGAGAGCGACACGGTGGTGCGGCCGGTGTCGTCTACAAGCCACGACGGCTCCGAACAATATGGGCCGAGAGGCCATGGCGAGATCGATGACACCGGGGAAAATTTACAAATATGAATTTTGACTTTATTTGCAAAATCTCTCTGGAAATTTGTAAAATGGCCATAACTTTTGCATACGAACTCGGATGAAAAAGTTTTTTATATGAAAAATCATCTACTAGAAAAGTTGCAACTCGCGGCCCTCGCCAAGGCTGTCATGGACGGGCGCATCGCCACCGAGGCGAGGCTGGACGCGATCCAGACCTCCTTGGAGTTGTGGCGCCCCGCCGTCTCCCACATCCAGAAGCAGGTGGACGACCTGCACGGACAGGTTGGGCGCATTGCGCTCCACCCTGCGCTGGTGGTGCATTCGGATCCGGTCCCGGAGAGCGACACGCTGGTGCGGCCGGCGTCGTCTACAAACCACGACGGCTCCGAACACCACGGGCCGAGAGGCCACGGCGAGATCGACCACACCGGGGAAAATTTACAAATATGAATTTTGACTTTATTTGCAAAATCTCTCTGAAATTTGTAAAATGGCCATAACTATTGCATACGAACTCGGATGAAAAAGTTTTTTATATGAAAAATCATCTACTCGAAAAGTTGCAACTCGCGGCCCTCGCCAAGGCCGTCATGGACGGGCGCATCGCCACCGAGGCGAGGCTGAACGCGATCCAGACCTCCTTGGAGTTGTGGCGCCCGCCGTCTCCCACATCCAGAAGCAGGTGGACGACCTGCACGGACAGGTTGGGCACATCACACTCCACCCTGCGCTGGTGGCGCCTTTGGATCCGGTCCTGGAGAGCGACACGGTGGTGCGGCCGGCGTCGTCTACAAGCCACGACGGCTCCGAACACCACGGGCCGAGAGGCCACGGTGAGATCGACGACACCGGGGAAAATTTACAAATATGAATTTTGACTTTATTTGCAAAATCTCTCTGGAAATTTGTAAAATGGCCATAACTTTTGCATACGAACTCGGATGAAAAAGTATTTTATATGAAAAATCATCTACTCGAAAAGTTGCAACTCGCGGCCCTCGCCAAGGCCATCATGGACGGGCGCATCGCCACCGAGGCGAGGCTGGACGCGATCCTGACCTCCTTGGAGTTGTGGCGCCCCGCCGCCTCCCACATCCAGAAGCAGGCGGATGACCTACACGGACAGGTTGGGCGCATCGCGCTCCACCTTGCGCTAGTGGCGCCTTCGGATCCGGTCCCGGAGAGCGACATGCTGGTGCGGCCGGCGTCGTCTACAAGCCACGACGGCTCCGAACACCACGGGTCGAGAGGCCACGGCGAGATCGACGACACCGGGGAAAATTTACAAATATGAATTTTGACTTTATTTGCAAAATCTCTCTGGAAATTTGTAAAATGGCCATAACTTTTGCATATGAACTCGGATGAAAAAGTATTTTATATGAAAAATCATCTACTCGAAAAGTTGCAACTCGCGGCCCTCGCCAAGGCCGTCATGGACGGGCGCATCGCCACCGAGGCGAGGCTGGACGCGATCCAGACCTCCTTGGAGTTGTGGCGCCCCGCCGTCTCCCACATCCAGAAGCAGGTGGACGACCTGCACGGACAGGTTGGGCGCATTGCGCTCCACCCTGCGCTGGTGGTGCATTCGGATCCGGTCCCGGAGAGCGACACGCTGGTGCGGCCGGCGTCGTCTACAAACCACGACGGTTCCGAACACCACGGGCCGAGAGGCCACGGCGAGATCGACCACACCGGGTAAAATTTACAAATATGAATTTTGACTTTATTTGCAAAATCTCTCTGGAAATTTGTAAAATGGCCATAACTATTGCATACGAACTCGGATGAAAAAGTTTTTTATATGAAAAATCATCTACTCGAAAAGTTGCAACTCGCGGCCCTCGCCAAGGCCGTCATGGACGGGCGCATCGCCACCGAGGCGAGGCTGAACGCGATCCAGACCTCCTTGGAGTTGTGGCGCCCGCCGTCTCCCACATCCAGAAGCAGGTGGACGACCTGCACGGACAGGTTGGGCACATCACACTCCACCCTGCGCTGGTGGCGCCTTTGGATCCGGTCCTGGAGAGCGACACGGTGGTGCGGCCGGCGTCGTCTACAAGCCACGACGGCTCCGAACACCACGGGCCGAGAGGCCACGGTGAGATCGACGACACCGGGGAAAATTTACAAATATGAATTTTGACTTTATTTGCAAAATCTCTCTGGAAATTTGTAAAATGGCCATAACTTTTGCATACGAACTCGGATGAAAAAGTATTTTATATGAAAAATCATCTACTCGAAAAGTTGCAACTCGCGGCCCTCGCCAAGGCCATCATGGACGGGCGCATCGCCACCGAGGCGAGGCTGGACGCGATCCTGACCTCCTTGGAGTTGTGGCGCCCCGCCGCCTCCCACATCCAGAAGCAGGCGGATGACCTACACGGACAGGTTGGGCGCATCGCGCTCCACCTTGCGCTGGTGGCGCCTTCGGATCCGGTCCCGGAGAGCGACATGCTGGTGCGGCCGGCGTCGTCTACAAGCCATGACGGCTCCGAACACCACGGGTCGAGAGGCCATGGCGAGATCGACGACACCGGGGAAAATTTACAAATATGAATTTTGACTTTATTTGCAAAATCTCTCTGGAAATTTGTAAAATGGCCATAACTTTTGCATATGAACTCGGATGAAAAAGTATTTTATATGAAAAATCATCTACTCGAAAAGTTGCAACTCGCGGCCCTCGCCAAGGCCGTCATGGACGGGCGCATCGCCACCGAGGCGAGGCTGGACGCGATCCAGACCTCCTTGGAGTTGTGGCGCCCCGCCTACTCCCACATCCAGAAGCAGGTGGACGACCTGCATGGACAGGTTGGGCGCATCGCGCTCCACCCTGCGCTGGTGGCGCCTTCGGATCCGGTCCCGGAGAGCGACACGCTGGTGCGGCCGGCGTCGTCTACAAGCCACGACGGCTCCGAACACCACGGGCCGAGAGGCCACGGCGAGATCGACGACACCGGGGAAAATTTACAAATATGAATTTCGACTTTATTTGCAAAATCTCTCTGGAAATTTGTAAAATGGCCATAACTTTTGCATACGAACTCGGATGAAAAAGTATTTTATATGAAAAATCATCTACTCGAAAAGTTGCAACTCGCGGCCCTCGCCAAGGCCGTCATGGACGGGCGCATCGCCACCGAGGCGAGGCTGGACGCGATCCAGACCTCCTTGGAGTTGTGGCGCCCCGCCGTCTCACACATCCAGAAGCAGGTGGACGACCTGCACGGACAGGTTGGGCGCATCGCGCTCCACCCTACGCTGGTGGCGCCTTCGGATCCGGTCCTGGAGAGCGACACGGTGGTGCGGCCGGTGTCGTCTACAAGCCACGACGGCTCCGAACACCACGGGCCGAGAGGCCACGGTGAGATCGACGACACCGGGGAAAATTTTCAAATATGAATTTCAACTTTATTTGCAAAATCTCTCTGGAAATTTGTAAAATGGCCATAACTTTTGCATATGAACTCAGATGAAAAAGTATTTTATATGAAAAATCATCTACTCGAAAAGTTGCAACTCGCGGCCCTCGCCAAGGCCGTCATGGACGGGCGCATCGCCACCGAGGCGAGGCTGGACGCGATCCTGACCTCCTTGGAGTTGTGGTGCCCCGCCGTCTCCCACATCAAGAAGCAGGTGGACGACCTGCACGGACAGGTTGGGCGCATCGCGCTCCACCTTGCGCTGGTGGCGCCTTCGGATCCGGTCCCGGAGAGCGACACGGTGGTGCGGCCGGTGTCGTCTACAAGCCACGACCGCTCCGAACAGCACGGGCCGAGAGGCCACGGCGAGATCGATGACACCGGGGAAAATTTACAAATATGAATTTTGACTTTATTTGCAAAATCTCTCTGGAAATTTGTAAAATGGCCATAACTTTTGCATACGAACTCGGATGAAAAAGTTTTTTATATGAAAAATCATCTACTAGAAAAGTTGCACCTCGCGGCCCTCGCCAAGGCTGTCATGGACGGGCGCATCGCCACCGAGGCGAGGCTGGACGCGATCCAGACCTCCTTGGAGTTGTGGCGCCCCGCCGTCTCCCACATCCAGAAGCAGGTGGACGACCTGCACGGACAGGTTGGGCGCATCGCGCTCCACCCTGCGCTGGTGGTGCCTTCGGATCCGGTCCCGGAGAGCGACACGCTGGTGCGGCCGGCGTCGTCTACAGGCCACGACGGCTCCGAACACCACGGGCCGAGAGGCCACGGCGAGATCGACGACACCGGGGAAAATTTACAAATATGAATTTTGACTTTATTTGCAAAATCTCTCTGGAAATTTGTAAAATGGCCATAACTTTTGCATACAAAATCGGATGAAAAAGTTTTTTATATGAAAAATCATCTACTCGAAAAGTTGCAACTCGCGGCCCTCGCCAAGGCCGTCATGGACGGGCGCATCGCCACTGAGGCGAGGCTGAACGCGATCCAGACCTCCTTGGAGTTGTGGCGCCCACCGTCTCCCACATCCAGAAGCAGGTGGACGACCTACACGGACAGGTTGGGCGCATCGCGCTCCATCCTGCGCTGGTGGCGCCTTTGGATCCGGTCCCGGAGAGCGACACGCTGGTGCGGCCGGCGTCGTCTACAAGCCACGACGGCTCCGAACACCATGGGCCGAGAGGCCACGGCGAGATCGGCGACACCGGGGGAAATTTACAAATATGAATTTTGACTTTATTTGCAAAATCTCTCTGGAAATTTGTAAAATGGCCATAACTTTTGCATACGAACTCGGATGAAAAAGTTTTTTATATGAAAAATCATCTACTCGAAAAGTTGCAACTCGCGGCCCTCGCCAAGGCCGTCATGGACGGGCGCATCGCCACCGAGGCGAGGCTGAACGCGATCCAGACCTCCTTGGAGTTGTGGCGCCCGCCGTCTCCCACATCCAGAAGCAGGTGGACGACCTGCACGGACAGGTTGGGCGCATCACACTCCACCCTGTGCTGGTGGCGCCTTTGGATTCGGTCCTGGAGAGCGACATGGTGGTGCGGCCGGCGTCGTCTACAAGCCACGACGGCTCCGAACACCACGGGCCGAGAGGCCACGGTGAGATCGACGACACCGGGGAAAATTTACAAATATGAATTTCGACTTTATTTGCAAAATCTCTCTGGAAATTTGTAAAATGGCCATAACTTTTGCATACGAACTCGGATGAAAAAGTTTTTTATATGAAAAATCATCTACTCGTAAAGTTGCAACTCGCGGCCCTCGCCTAGGCCGTCATGGACGGGCGCATCGCCACCGAGGCGAGGCTGAACGCGATCCAGACCTCCTTGGAGTTGTGGCGCCCGCCGTCTCCCACATCCAAAAGCAGGTGGACGACCTGCACGGACAGGTTGGGCGCATCACACTCCACCCTGCGCTGGTGGCGCCTTTGGATCCGGTCCTAGAGAGCGACACGGTGGTGCGGCCGGCGTCGTCTACAAGCCACGACGTCTCCGAACACCACGGGCCGAGAGGCCACGGTGAGATCGACGACACCGGGGAAAATTTACAAATATGAATTTCGACTTTATTTGCAAAATCTCTCTGGAAATTTGTAAAATGGCCATAACTTTTGCATACGAACTCGGATGAAAAAGTATTTTATATGAAAAATCATCTACTCGAAAAGTTGCAACTCGCGGCCCTCGCCAAGGCCATCATGGACGGGCGCATCGCCACCGAGGCGAGGCTGGAAGCGATCCAGACCTCCTTGGAGTTGTGGCCCCCCGCCGTCTCACACATCCAGAAGCAGGTGGACGACCTGCACGGACAGGTTGGGCGCATCGCGCTCCACCCTGCGCTGGTGGCGCCTTCGGATCCGGTCCTGGAGAGCGACACGGTGGTGCGGCCGTTGTCGTCTACAAGCCACGACGGCTTCGAACACCACGGGCCGAGAGGCCACGGTGAGATCGACGACACCGGGGAAAATTTACAAATATGAATTTCAACTTTATTTGCAAAATCTCTCTGGAAATTTGTAAAATGGCCATAACTTTTGCATATGAACTCGGATGAAAAAGTATTTTATATGAAAAATCATCTACTCGAAAAGTTGCAACTCGCGGCCCTCGCCAAGGCCGTCATGGACGGGCGCATCGCCACCGAGGCGAGGCTGGACGCGATCCTGACCTCCTTGGAGTTGTGGCGCCCCGCCGTCTCCCACATCAAGAAGCAGGTGGACGACCTGCACGGACAGGTTGGGCGCATCGCGCTCCACCTTGCGCTGGTGGCGCCTTCGGATCCGGTCCCGGAGAGCGACACGGTGGTGCGGCCGGTGTCGTCTACAAGCCACGAGCGCTCCGAACACCACGGGCCGAGAGGCCACGGCGAGATCGATGACACCGGGGAAAATTTACAAATATGAATTTTGACTTTATTTGCAAAATCTCTCTGGAAATTTGTAAAATGGCCATAACTTTTGCATACGAACTCGGATGAAAAAGTTTTTTATATGAAAAATCATCTACTAGAAAAGTTGCAACTCGCGGCCCTCGCCAAGGCTGTCATGGACGGGCGCATCGCCACCGAGGCGAGGCTGGACGCGATCCAGACCTCCTTGGAGTTGTGGCGCCCCGCCGTCTCCCACATCCAGAAGCAGGTGGACGAGCTGCACCGACAGGTTGGGCGTATCGCGCTCCACCCTGCGCTGGTGGTGCCTTCGGATCCGGTCCCGGAGAGCGACACGCTGGTGCGGCCGGCGTCGTCTACAAGCCACGACGGCTCCGAACACCACGGGCCGAGAGGCCACGGCGAGATCGACGACACCGGGGAAAATTTACAAATATGAATTTTGACTTTATTTGCAAAATCTCTCTGGAAATTTGTAAAATGGCCATAACTTTTGCATACGAACTCGGATGAAAAAGTTTTTTATATGAAAAATCATCTACTCGAAAAGTTGCAACTCGCGGCCCTCGCCAAGGCCGTCATGGACGGGCGCATCGCCACCGAGGCGAGGCTGAACGCGATCCAGACCTCCTTGGAGTTGTGGCGCCCGCCGTCTCCCACATCCAGAAGCAGGTGGACGACCTGCACGGACAGGTTGGGCGCATCACACTCCACCCTGTGCTGGTGGCGCCTTTGGATCCGGTCCTGGAGAGCGACACGGTGGTGCGGCCGGCGTCGTCTACAAGCCACGACGGCTCCGAACACCACGGGCCGAGAGGCCACGGCGAGATCGACGACACCGGGGAAAATTTACAAATATGAATTTTGACTTTATTTGCAAAATCTCTCTGGAAATTTGTAAAATGGCCATAACTTTTGCATACGAACTCGGATGAAAAAGTTTTTTATATGAAAAATCATCTACTCGAAAAGTTGCAACTCGCGGCCCTCGCCAAGGCCGTCATGGACGGGCGCATCGCCACCGAGGCGAGGCTGAACGCGATCCAGACCTCCTTGGAGTTGTGGCGCCCGCCGTCTCCCACATCCAGAAGCAGGTGGACGACCTGCACGGACAGGTTGGGCGCATCACACTCCACCCTGTGCTGGTGGCGCCTTTGGATCCGGTCCTGGAGAGCGACACGGTGGTGCGGCCGGCGTCGTCTACAAGCCACGACGGCTCCGAACACCACGGGCCGAGAGGCCACGGCGAGATCGACGACACCGGGGAAAATTTACAAATATGAATTTTGACTTTATTTGCAAAATCTCTCTGGAAATTTGTAAAATGGCCATAACTTTTGCATACGAACTCGGATGAAAAAGTTTTTTATATGAAAAATCATCTACTCGAAAAGTTGCAACTCGCGGCCCTCGCCAAGGCCGTCATGGACGGGCGCATCGCCACCGAGGCGAGGCTGAACGCGATCCAGACCTCCTTGGAGTTGTGGCGCCCGCCGTCTCCCACATCCAGAAGCAGGTGGACGACCTGCACGGACAGGTTGGGCGCATCACACTCCACCCTGTGCTGGTGGCGCCTTTGGATCCGGTCCTGGAGAGCGACACGGTGGTGCGGCCGGCGTCGTCTACAAGCCACGACGGCTCCGAACACCACGGGCCGAGAGGCCACGGCGAGATCGACGACACCGGGGAAAATTTACAAATATGAATTTCGACTTTATTTGCAAAATCTCTCTGGAAATTTGTAAAATGGCCATAACTTTTGCATACGAACTCGGATGAAAAAGTTTTTTATATGAAAAATCATCTACTCGAAAAGTTGCAACTCGCGGCCCTCGCCAAGGCCGTCATGGACGGGCGCATCGCCACCGAGGCGAGGCTGAACGCGATCCAGACCTCCTTGGAGTTGTGGCGCCCGCCGTCTCCCACATCCAGAAGCAGGTGGACGACCTGCACGGACAGGTTGGGCGCATCACACTCCACCCTGTGCTGGTGGCGCCTTTGGATCCGGTCCTGGAGAGCGACACGGTGGTGCGGCCGGCGTCGTCTACAAGCCACGACGGCTCCGAACACCACGGGCCGAGAGGCCACGGTGAGATCGACGACACCGGGGAAAATTTACAAATATGAATTTCGACTTTATTTGCAAAATCTCTCTGGAAATTTGTAAAATGGCCATAACTTTTGCATACGAACTCGGATGAAAAAGTATTTTATATGAAAAATCATCTACTCGAAAAGTTGCAACTCGCGGCCCTCGCCAAGGCCGTCATGGACGGGCGCATCGCCACCGAGGCGAGGCTGGACGCGATGCTGACCTCCTTGGAGTTGTGGCGCCCCGCCGCCTCCCACATCCAGAAGCAGGCGGACGACATACACGGACAGGTTGGGCGCATCGCGCTCCATCTTGCGCTGGTGGCGCCTTCGGATCCGGTCCCGGAGAGCGACACGGTGGTGCGGCCGGTGTCGTCTAAAAGCCACGACCGCTCCGAACACCACGGGCCGAGAGGCCACGGTGAGATCGATGACACCGGGGAAAATTTACAAATATGAATTTTGACTTTATTTGCAAAATCTCTCTGCAAATTTGTAAAATGGCCATAACTTTTTCATACGAACTCGGATGAAAAAGTTTTTTATATGAAAAATCATCTACTCGAAAAGTTGCAACTCGCGGCCCTCGCCAAGGCCGTCATGGACGGGCGCATCGCCACCGAGGCGAGGCTGAACGCGATCCAGACCTCCTTGGAGTTGTGGCGCCCGCCGTCTCCCACATCCAGAAGCAGGTGGACGACCTGCACGGACAGGTTGGGCGCATCGCGCTCCACCCTGCGTTGGTGGCACCTTTGGATCCGGTCTCGGAGAGCGACACGCTGGTGCGGCCGGCGTCGTCTACAAGCCACGACGGCTCCGAACACCACGGGCCGAGAGGCCACGGCGAGATCGACGACACCGGGGAAAATTTACAAATATGAATTTTGACTTTATTTGCAAAATCTCTCTGGAAATTTGTAAAATGGCCATAACTTTTGCATACGAACTCGGATGAAAAAGTTTTTTATATGAAAAATCATCTACTCGAAAAGTTGCAACTCGCGGCCCTCGCCAAGGCCGTCATGGACGGGCGTATCGCCACCGAGGCGAGGCTGAACGCGATCCAGACCTCCTTGGAGTTGTGGCGCCCGCCGTCTCCCACATCCAAAAGCAGGTGGACGACCTGCACGGATAGGTTGGGCGCATCACACTCCACCCTGCGCTGGTGGCGCCTTTGGATCCGGTCCTGGAGAGCGACACAGTGGTGCGGCCGGCGTCGTCTACAAGCCACGACGGCTCCGAACACCACGGGCCGAGAGGCCACGGTGAGATCGACGACACCGGGGAAAATTTACAAATATGAATTTCGACTTTATTTGCAAAATCTCTCTGGAAATTTGTAAAATGGCCATAACTTTTGCATACGAACTCGGATGAAAAAGTTTTTTATATGAAAAATCATCTACTCGAAAAGTTGCAACTCGCGGCCCTCGCCAAGGCCGTCATGGACGGGCGCATCGCCACCGAGGCGAGGCTGGACGCGATCCAGACCTCCTTGGAGTTGTGGCGCCCCGCCGTCTCACACATCCATAAGCAGGTGGACGACCTGCACGGACAGGTTGGGCGCATCGCGCTCCACCCTGCGCTGGTGGCGCCTTCGGATCCGGTCCTGGAGAGCGACACGGTGGTGCGGCCGGTGTCGTCTACAAGCCACGACGGCTCCGAACACCACGGGCCGAGAGGCCACGGTGAGATCGACGACACCGGGGAAAATTTACAAATATGAATTTCGACTTTATTTGCAAAATCTCTCTGGAAATTTGTAAAATGGCCATAACTTTTGCATATGAACTCGGATGAAAAAGTTTTTTATATGAAAAATCATCTACTCGAAAAGTTGCAACTCGCGGCCCTTGCCAAGGCCGTCATGGACGGGCGCATCGCCACCGAGGCGAGGCTGGACGCGATCCTGACCTCCTTGGAGTTGTGGCGCCCCGCCGTCTCCCACATCAAGAAGCAGGTGGACGACCTGCACGGACAGGTTGGGCGCATCGCGCTCCACCTTGCGCTGGTGGCGCCTTCGGATCCGGTCCCGGAGAGCGACACGGTGGTGCGGCCGGTGTCATCTACAAGCCACGACCGCTCCGAACACCACGGGCCGAGAGGCCACGGCGAGATCGATGACACCGGGGAAAATTTACAAATATGAATTTTGACTTTATTTGCAAAATCTCTCTGGAAATTTGTAAAATGGCCATAACTTTTGCATACGAACTCGGATGAAAAAGTTTTTTATATGAAAAATCATCTACTAGAAAAGTTGCAACTCGCGGCCCTCGCCAAGGCTGTCATGGACTAGCGCATCGCCACCGAGGCGAGGCTGGACGTGATCCAGACCTCCTTGGAGTTGTGGCGCCCCGCCGTCTCCCACATCCAGAAGCAGGTGGACGACCTGCACCGACAGGTTGGGCGTATCGCGCTCCACCCTGCGCTGGTGGTGCCTTCGGATCCGGTCCCGGAGAGCGACACGCTGGTGCGGCCGGCGTCGTCTACAAGCCACGACGGCTCCGAACACCACGGGCCGAGAGGCCACGGCGAGATCGACGACACCGGGGAAAATTTACAAATATGAATTTTGACTTTATTTGCAAAATCTCTCTGGAAATTTGTAAAATGGCCATAACTTTTGCATACGAACTCGGATGAAAAAGTTTTTTATATGAAAAATCATCTACTCGAAAAGTTGCAACTCGCGGCCCTCGCCAAGGCCGTCATGGACGGGCGCATCGCCACCGAGGCGAGGCTGAACGCGATCCAGACCTCCTTGGAGTTGTGGCGCCCGCCGTCTCCCACATCCAGAAGCAGGTGGACGACCTGCACGGACAGGTTGGGCGCATCACACTCCACCCTGTGCTGGTGGCGCCTTTGGATCCGGTCCTGGAGAGCGACACGGTGGTGCGGCCGGCGTCGTCTACAAGCCACGACGGCTCCGAACACCACGGGCCGAGAGGCCACGGTGAGATCGACGACACCGGGGAAAATTTACAAATATGAATTTCGACTTTATTTGCAAAATCTCTCTGGAAATTTGTAAAATGGCCATAACTTTTGCATACGAACTCGGATGAAAAAGTATTTTATATGAAAAATCATCTACTCGAAAAGTTGCAACTCGCGGCCCTCGCCAAGGCCGTCATGGACGGGCGCATCGCCACCGAGGCGAGGGTGGACGCGATCCTGACCTCCTTGGAGTTGTGGCGCCCCGCCGCCTCCCACATCCAGAAGCAGGCGGACGACATACACGGACAGGTTGGGCGCATCGCGCTCCACCTTGCGCTGGTGGCGCCTTCGGATCCGGTCCCGGAGAGCGACACGGTGGTGCGGCCGGTGTCGTCTAAAAGCCACGACCGCTCCGAACACCACGGGCCGAGAGGCCACGGTGAGATCGATGACACCTGGGAAAATTTACAAATATGAATTTTGACTTTATTTGCAAAATCTCTCTGGAAATTTGTAAAATGGCCATAACTTTTTCATACGAACTCGGATGAAAAAGTTTTTTATATGAAAAATCATCTACTCGAAAAGTTGCAACTCGCGGCCCTCGCCAAGGCCGTCATGGACGGGCGCATCGCCACCGAGGCGAGGCTGAACGCGATCCAGACCTCCTTGGAGTTGTGGCGCCCGCCGTCTCCCACATCCAGAAGCAGGTGGACGACCTGCACGGACAGGTTGGGCGCATCGCGCTCCACCCTGCGTTGGTGGCGCCTTTGGATCCGGTCTCGGAGAGCGACACGCTGGTGCGGCCGGCGTCGTCTACAAGCCACGACGGCTCCGAACACCACGGGCCGAGAGGCCACGGCGAGATCGACGACACCGGGGAAAATTTACAAATATGAATTTTGACTTTATTTGCAAAATCTCTCTGGAAATTTGTAAAATGGCCATAACTTTTGCATACGAACTCGGATGAAAAAGTTTTTTATATGAAAAATCATCTACTCGAAAAGTTGCAACTCGCGGCCCTCGCCAAGGCCGTCATGGACGGGCGCATCGCCACCGAGGCGAGGCTGAACGCGATCCAGACCTCCTTGGAGTTGTGGCGCCCGCCGTCTCCCACATCCAAAAGCAGGTGGACGACCTGCACGGATAGGTTGGGCGCATCACACTCCACCCTGCGCTGGTGGCGCCTTTGGATCCGGTCCTGGAGAGCGACACAGTGGTGCGGCCGGCGTCGTCTACAAGCCACGACGGCTCCGAACACCACGGGCCGAGAGGCCACGGTGAGATCGACGACACCGGGGAAAATTTACAAATATGAATTTCGACTTTATTTGCAAAATCTCTCTGGAAATTTGTAAAATGGCCATAACTTTTGCATACGAACTCGGATGAAAAAGTTTTTTATATGAAAAATCATCTACTCGAAAAGTTGCAACTCGCGGCCCTCGCCAAGGCCGTCATGGACGGGCGCATCGCCACCGAGGCGAGGCTGGACGCGATCCAGACCTCCTTGGAGTTGTGGCGCCCCGCCGTCTCACACATCCATAAGCAGGTGGACGACCTGCACGGACAGGTTGGGCGCATCGCGCTCCACCCTGCGCTGGTGGCGCCTTCGGATCCGGTCCTGGAGAGCGACACGGTGGTGCGGCCGGTGTCGTCTACAAGCCACGACGGCTCCGAACACCACGGGCCGAGAGGCCACGGTGAGATCGACGACACCGGGGAAAATTTACAAATATGAATTTCAACTTTATTTGCAAAATCTCTCTGGAAATTTGTAAAATGGCCATAACTTTTGCATATGAACTCGGATGAAAAAGTATTTTATATGAAAAATCATCTACTCGAAAAGTTGCAACTCGCGGCCCTCGCCAAGGCCGTCATGGACGGGCGCATCGCCACCGAGGCGAGGCTGGACGCGATCCTGACCTCCTTGGAGTTGTGGCGCCCCGCCGTCTCCCACATCAAGAAGCAGGTGGACGACCTGCACGGACAGGTTGGGCACATCGCGCTCCACCTTGCGCTGGTGGCGCCTTCGGATCCGGTCCCGGAGAGCGACACGGTGGTGCGGCCGGTGTCATCTACAAGCCACGACCGCTCCGAACACCACGGGCCGAGAGGCCACGGCGAGATCGATGACACCGTGGAAAATTTACAAATATGAATTTTGACTTTATTTGCAAAATCTCTCTGGAAATTTGTAAAATGGCCATAACTTTTGCATACGAACTCGGATGAAAAAGTTTTTTATATGAAAAATCATCTACTAGAAAAGTTGCAACTCGCGGCCCTCGCCAAGGCTGTCATGGACTAGCGCATCGCCACCGAGGCGAGGCTGGACGTGATCCAGACCTCCTTGGAGTTGTGGCGCCCCGCCGTCTCCCACATCCAGAAGCAGGTGGACGACCTGCACCGACAGGTTGGGCGTATCGCGCTCCACCCTGCGCTGGTGGTGCCTTCGGATCCGGTCCCGGAGAGCGACACGCTGGTGCGGCCGGCGTCGTCTACAAGCCACGACGGCTCCGAACACCACGGGCCGAGAGGCCACGGCGAGATCGACGACACCGGGGAAAATTTACAAATATGAATTTTGACTTTATTTGCAAAATCTCTCTGGAAATTTGTAAAATGGCCATAACTTTTGCATACGAACTCGGATGAAAAAGTTTTTTATATGAAAAATCATCTACTCGAAAAGTTGCAACTCGCGGCCCTCGCCAAGGCCGTCATGGACAGGCGCATCGCCACCGAGGCGAGGCTGAACGCGATCCAGACCTCCTTGGAGTTGTGGCGCCCGCCGTCTCCCACATCTAGAAGCAGGTGGACGACCTGCACGGACAGGTTGGGCGCATCACACTCCACCCTGTGCTGGTGGCGCCTTTGGTTCCGGTCCTGGAGAGCGACACGGTGGTGCGGCCGGCGTCGTCTACAAGCCACGACGGCTCCGAACACCACGGGCCGAGAGGCCACGGTGAGATCGACGACACCGGGGAAAATTTACAAATATGAATTTCGACTTTATTTGCAAAATCTCTCTAGAAATTTGTAAAATGGCCATAACTTTTGCATACGAACTCGGATGAAAAAGTATTTTATATGAAAAATCATCTCCTCGAAAAGTTGCAACTCGCGGCCCTCGCCAAGGCCGTCATGGACGGGCGCATCGCCACCGAGGCGAGGCTGGACGCGATCCTGACCTCCTTGGAGTTGTGGCGCCCCGCCGCCTCCCACATCCAGAAGCAGGCAGACGACATACACGGACAGGTTGGGCGCATCGCGCTCCACCTTGCGCTGGTGGCGCCTTCGGATCCGGTCCCGGAGAGCGACACGGTGGTGCGGCCGGTGTCGTCTAAAAGCCACGACCGCTCCGAACACCACGGGCCGAGAGGCCACGGCGAGATCGATGACACCGGGGAAAATTTACAAATATGAATTTTGACTTTATTTGCAAAATCTCTCTGGAAATTTGTAAAATGGCAATAACTTTTGCATACGAACTTGGATGAAAAAGTTTTTTATATGAAAAATCATCTACTAGAAAAGTTGCAACTCGCGGCCCTCGCCAAGGCTGTCATGGACGGGCGCATTGCCACCGAGGGGAGGCTGGACGCGATCCAGACCTCCTTGGAGTTGTGGCGCCCCGCCGTCTCCCACATCCAGAAGCAGGTGGACGACCTGCATGGACAGGTTGGGCGCATCGCGCTCCACCCTGCGCTGGTGGTGCCTTCGGATCCGGTCCCGGAGAGCGACACGCTGGTGCGGCCGGCGTCGTCTACAAGCCACGACGGTTCCGAACACCACGGGCCGAGAGGCCACGGCGAGATCGACGACACTGGGGACAATTTACAAATATGAATTTTGACTTTATTTGCAAAATCTCAATGGAAATTTGTAAAATGGCCATAACTTTTGCATACGAACTCGGATGAAAAAGTTTTTTATATGAAAAATCTTCTACTCGAAAAGTTGCAACTCGCGGCCCTCGCCAAGGCCGTCATGGACGGGCGCATCGCCACCGAGGCGAGGCTGAACGCGATCCAGACCTCCTTGGAGTTGTGGCGCCCGCCGTCTCCCACATCCAAAAGCAGGTGGACGACCTGCACGGACAGGTTGGGCGCATCACACTCCACCCTGCGCTGGTGGCGCCTTTGGATCCGGTCCTGGAGAGCGACACGGTGGTGCGGCCGGCGTCGTCTACAAGCCACGACGGCTCCGAACACCACGGGCTGAGAGGCCACGGTGAGATCGACGACACAGGGGAAAATTTACAAATATGAATTTCGACTTTATTTGCAAAATCTCTCTGGAAATTTGTAAAATGGCCATAACTTTTGCATACGAACTCGGATGAAAAAGTTTTTTATATGAAAAATCATCTACTCGAAAAGTTGCAAATCGCGGCCCTCGCCAAGGCCGTCATGGACGGGCGCATCGCCACCCAGGCGAGGCTGGACGCGATCCAGACCTCCTTGGAGTTGTGGCGCCCCGCCGTCTCACACATCCAGAAGCAGGTGGACGACCTGCACGGACAGGTTGGGCGCATCGCGCTCCACCCTGCGCTGGTGGCGCCTTCGGATCCGGTCCTGGAGAGCAACACGGTGGTGCGGCCGGTGTCGTCTACAAGCCACGACGGCTCCGAACACCACGGGCCGAGAGGCCACGGTGAGATCGACGACACCGGGGAAAATTTACAAATATGAATTTCAACTTTATTTGCAAAATCTCTCTGGAAATTTGTAAAATGGCCATAACTTTTGCATATGAACTCGGATGAAAAAGTATTTTATATGAAAAATCATCTACTCGAAAAGTTGCAACTCGCGGCCCTCGCCAAGGCCGTCATGGACGGGCGCATCGCCACCGAGGCGAGGCTGGACGCGATCCTGACCTCCTTGGAGTTGTGGCGCCCCGCCGTCTCCCACATCAAGAAGCAGGTGGACGACCTGCACGGACACGTTGGGCGCATCGCGCTCCACCTTGCGCTGGTGGCGCCTTCGGATCCGGTCCCGGAGAGCGACACGGTGGTGCAGCCGGTGTCGTCTACAAGCCACGACCGCTCCGAACACCACGGGCCGAGAGGCCACGGCGAGATCGATGACACCGGGGAAAATTTACAAATATGAATTTTGACTTTATTTGCAAAATCTCTCTGGAAATTTGTAAAATGGCCATAACTTTTGCATACGAACTCGGATGAAAAAGTTTTTTATATGAAAAATCATCTACTCGAAAAGTTGCAACTCGCGGCCCTCGCCATGGCCATCATGGATGGGCGCATCGCCACCCAGGCGAGGCTGGACGCGATCCAGACCTCCTTGGAGTTGTGGCGCCCCGCCGTCTCACACATCCAGAAGCAGGTGGACGACCTGCACGGACAGGTTGGGCGCATCGCGCTCCACCCTGCGCTGGTGGCGCCTTCGGATCCAGTCCTGGAGAGCGACACGGTGGTGCGGCCGGTGTCGTCTACAAGCCACGACGGCTCCGAACACCACGGGCCGAGAGGCCACGGTGAGATCGATGACACCGGGGAAAATTTACAAATATGAATTTCAACTTTATTTGCAAAATCTCTCTGGAAATTTGTAAAATGGCCATAACTTTTGCATATGAACTCGGATGAAAAAGTATTTTATATGAAAAATCATCTACTCGAAAAGTTGCAACTCGCGGCCCTCGCCAAGGCCGTCATGGAAGGGCGCATCGCCACCGAGGCGAGGCTGGACGCGATCCTGACCTCCTTGGAGTTGTGGCGCCCCGCCGTCTCCCACATCCAGAAGCAGGTGGACGACCTGCACGGACAGGTTGGGCGCATCGCGCTCCACCCTGCGCTGGTGGCGCCTTCGGATCCGGTCCCGGAGAGCGACACGCTGGTGCGGCCGGCGTCGTCTACAAGCCACGACGGCTCCGAACACCACGGGCCGAGAGGCCACGGCAAGATCGACGACACCGGGGAAAATTTACAAATATGAATTTCGACTTTATTTGCAAAATCTCTCTGGAAATTTGTAAAATGGCCATAACTTTTGCATACGAACTCGGATGAAAAAGTTTTTTATATGAAAAATCATCTACTCGAAAAGTTGCAACTCGCGGCCCTCGCCAAGGCCGTCATGGACGGGCGCATCGCCACCGAGGCGAGGCTGAACGCGATCCAGACCTCCTTGGAGTTGTGGCGCCCGCCGTCTCCCACATCCAGAAGCAGGTGGACGACCTGCACGGACAGGTTGGGCGCATCGCGCTCCACCCTGCGCTGGTGGCGCCTTTGGATCCGGTCCCGGAGAGCGACACGCTGGTGCGGCCGGCGTCGTCTACAAGCCACGACGGCTCCGAACACCACGGGCCGAGAGGCCACGGTGAGATCGACGACACCGGGGAAAATTTACAAATATGAATTTCGACTTTATTTGCAAAATCTCTCTGGAAATTTGTAAAATGGCCATAACTTGTGCATACGAACTCGGATGAAAAAGTTTTTTATATGAAAAATCATCTACTCGAAAAGTTGCAACTCGCGGCCCTCGCCAAGGCCGTCATGGACGGGCGCATCGCCACCGAGGCGAGGCTGAACGCGATCCAGACCTCCTTGGAGTTGTGGCGCCCGCCGTCTCCCACATCCAGAAGCAGGTGGACGACCTGCGCGGACAGGTTGGGCGCATCACACTCCACCCTGCGCTGGTGGCGCCTTTGGATCCGGTCCTGGAGAGCGACACGGTGGTGCGGCCGGCGTCGTCTACAAGCCACGACGGCTCCGAACACCACGGGCCGAGAGGCCACGGTGAGATCGACGACACCGGGGAAAATTTACAAATATGAATTTCGACTTTATTTGCAAAATCTCTCTGGAAATTTGTAAAATGGCCATAACTTTTGCATACGAACTCGGATGAAAAAGTTTTTTATATGAAAAATCATCTACTCGAAAAGTTGCAACTCGCGGCCCTCGCCAAGGCCGTCATGGACGGGCGCATCGCCACCGAGGCGAGGCTGGACGCGATCCAGACCTCCTTGGAGTTGTGGCGCCCCGCCGTCTCACACATCCAGAAGCAGGTGGACGACCTGCACGGACAGGTTGGGCGCATCGCGCTCCACCCTGCGCTGGTGGCGCCTTCGGATCCGGTCCTGGAGAGCGACACGGTGGTGCGGCCGGTGTCGTCTACAAGCCACGATGGCTCCGAACACCACGGGCCGAGAGGCCACGGTGAGATCGACGACACCGGGGAAAATTTACAAATATGAATTTTGACTTTATTTGCAAAATCTCTCTGGAAATTTGTAAAATGGCCATAACTTTTGCATACGAACTCGGATGAAAAAGTTTTTTATATGAAAAATCATCTACTCGAAAAGTTGCAACTCGCGGCCCTCGCCAAGGCCGTCATGGACGGGCGCATCGCCACCGAGGCGAGGCTGAACGCGATCCAGACCTCCTTGGAGTTGTGGCGCCCGCCGTCTCCCACATCCAGAAGCAAGTGGACGACCTGCGCGGACAGGTTGGGCGCATCACACTCCACCCTGCGCTGGTGGCGCCTTTGGATCCGGTCCTGGAGAGCGACACGGTGGTGCGGCCGGCGTCGTCTACAAGCCACGACGGCTCCGAACACCACGGGCCGAGAGGCCACGGTGAGATCGACGACACCGGGGAAAATTTACAAATATGAATTTCGACTTTATTTGCAAAATCTCTCTGGAAATTTGTAAAATGGCCATAACTTTTGCATACGAACTCGGATGAAAAAGGTTTTTATATGAAAAATCATCTACTCGAAAAGTTGTAACTCGCGGCCCTCGCCAAGGCCGTCATGGACGGGCGCATCGCCACCGAGGCGAGGCTGGACGCGATCCAGACCTCCTTGGAGTTGTGGCGCCCCGCCGTCTCACACATCCAGAAGCAGGTGGACGACCTGCACGGACAGGTTGGGCGCATCGCGCTCCACCCTGCGCTGGTGGCGCCT
Source organism: Triticum timopheevii (assembly GCA_963921465.1). Taxonomy (NCBI): domain Eukaryota; kingdom Viridiplantae; phylum Streptophyta; class Magnoliopsida; order Poales; family Poaceae; genus Triticum; species Triticum timopheevii. Next base: position 615,935,410 of record OY997270.1, read on the forward strand.
TCGGATCCGGTCCTGGAGAGCGACACGGTGGTGCGGCCGGTGTCGTCTACAAGCCACGACGGCTCCGAACACCACGGGCCGAGAGGCCACGGTGAGATCGACGACACCTGGGAAAATTTACAAATATGAATTTCAACTTTATTTGCAAAATCTCTCTGGAAATTTGTAAAATGGCCATAACTTTTGCATATGAACTCGGATGAAAAAGTATTTTATATGAAAAATCATCTAGTCGAAAAGTTGCAACTCGCGGCCCTCGCCAAGGCCGTCATGGACGGGCGCATCGCCACCGAGGCGAGGCCGAACGCGATCCAGACCTCCTTGGAGTTGTGGCGCCCGCCGTCTCCCACATCCAGAAGCAGGTGGACGACCTGCACGGACAGGTTGGGCGCATCGCGCTCCACCCTGCGCTGGTGGCGCCTTTGGATCCGGTCCCGGAGAGCGACACGCTGGTGCGGCCGGCGTCGTCTACAAGCCACGACGGCTCCGAACACCACGGGCCGAGATGCCACGGTGAGATCGACGACACCGGGGAAAATTTACAAATATGAATTTCGACTTTATTTGCAAAATCTCTCTGGAAATTTGTAAAATGGCCATAACTTGTGCATACGAACTCGGATGAAAAAGTTTTTTATATGAAAAATCATCTACTCGAAAAGTTGCAACTCGCGGCCCTCGCCAAGGCCGTCATGGACGGGCGCATCGCCACCGAGGCGAGGCTGGACGCGATCCAGACCTCCTTGGAGTTGTGGCGCCCCGCCGTCTCACACATCCAGAAGCAGGTGGACGACCTGCACGGACAGGTTGGGCGCATCGCGCTCCACCCTGCGCTGGTGGCGCCTTTGGATCCGGTCCTGGAGAGCGACACGGTGGTGCGGCCGGCGTCGTCTACAAGCCACGACGGCTCCGAACACCACGGGCCGAGAGGCCACGGTGAGATCGACGACACCGGGGAAAATTTACAAATATGAATTTCAACTTTATTTGCAAAATCTCTCTGGAAATTTGTAAAATGGCCATAACTTTTGCATACGAACTCGGATGAAAAAGTATTTTATATGAAAAATCATCTACTCGAAAAGTTGCAACTCGCGGCCCTCGCCAAGGCCGTCATGGACGGGCGCATCGCCACCGAGGCGAGGCTGGACGCGATCCAGACCTCCTTGGAGTTGTGGCGCCCCGCCGTCTCACACATCCAGAAGCAGGTGGACGACCTGCACGGACAGGTTGGGCGCATCGCGCTCCACCCTGCGCTGGTGGCGCCTTCGGATCCGGTCCTGGAGAGCGACACGGTGGTGCGGCCGGTGTCGTCTACAAGCCACGACGGCTCCGAACACCACGGGCCGAGAGGCCACGGTGAGATCGACGACACCTGGGAAAATTTACAAATATGAATTTCAACTTTATTTGCAAAATCTCTCTGGAAATTTGTAAAATGGCCATAACTTTTGCATATGAACTCGGATGAAAAAGTATTTTATATGAAAAATCATCTACTCGAAAAGTTGCAACTCGCGGCCCTCGCCAAGGCCGTCATGGACGGGCGCATCGCCACCGAGGCGAGGCTGGACGCGATCCGGACCTCCTTGGAGTTGTGGCGCCCCGCCGTCTCCCACATCCAGAAGCAGGTGGACGACCTGCACCGACAGGTTGGGCGTATCGCGCTCCACCCTGCGCTGGTGGTGCCTTCGGATCCGGTCCCGGAGAGCGACACGCTGGTGCGGCCGGCGTCATCTACAAGCCACGACGGCTCCGAACACCACGGGCCGAGAGGCCACGGCGAGATCGACGACACCGGGGAAAATTTACAAATATGAATTTTGACTTTATTTGCAAAATCTCTCTGGAAATTTGTAAAATGGCCATAACTTTTGCATACGAACTCGGATGAAAAAGTTTTTTATATGAAAAATCATCTACTCGAAAAGTTGCAACTCGCGACCCTCGCCAAGGCCGTCATGGACGGGCGCATCGCCACCGAGGCGAGGCTGGACGCGATCCGGACCTCCTTGGAGTTGTGGCGCCCCGCCGTCTCCCACATCCAGAAGCAGGTGGACGACCTGCACCGACAGGTTGGGCGTATCGCGCTCCACCCTGCACTGGTGGTGCCTTCGGATCCGGTCCAGGAGAGCGACACGCTGGTGCGGCCGGCGTCGTCTACAAGCCACGACGGCTCCGAACACCACGGGCCGAGAGGCCACGGCGAGATCGACGACACCGGGGAAAATTTACAAATATGAATTTTGACTTTATTTGCAAAATCTCTCTGGAAATTTGTAAAATGGCCATAACTTTTGCATACGAACTCGGATGAAAAAGTTTTTTATATGAAAAATCATCTACTCGAAAAGTTGCAACTCGCGGCCCTCGCCAAGGCCGTCATGGACGGGCGCATCGCCACCGAGGCGAGGCTGAACGCGATCCAGACCTCCTTGGAGTTGTGGCGCCCGCCGTCTCCCACATCCAGAAGCAGGTGGACGACCTGCACGGACAGGTTGGGCGCATCGCGCTCCACCCTGCGCTGGTGGCGCCTTTGGATCCGGTCCCGGAGAGCGACACGCTGGTGCGGCCGGCGTCGTCTACAAGCCACGACGGCTCCGAACACCACGGGAAGAGAGGCCACGGCGAGATCGACGACACCGGGGAAAATTTACAAATATGAATTTCGACTTTATTTGCAAATCTCTCTGGAAATTTGTAAAATGGCCATAACTTTTGCATACGAACTCGGATGAAAAAGTTTTTTATATGAAAAATCATCTACTCGAAAAGTTGCAACTCGCGGCCCTCGCCAAGGCCGTCATGGACGGGCGCATCGCCATCGAGGCGAGGCTGCACGCGATCCAGACCTCCTTGGAGTTGTGGCGCCCGCCGTCTCCCACATCCAGAAGCAGGTGGACGACCTGCGCGGACAGGTTGGGCGCATCACACTCCACCCTGCGCTGGTGGCGCCTTTGGATCCGGTCCTGGAGAGCGACACGGTGGTGCGGCCGGCGTCGTCTACAAGCCACGACGGCTCCGAACACCACGGGCCGAGAGGCCACGGTGAGATCGACGACACCAGGGAAAATTTATAAATATGAATTTCGACTTTATTTGCAAAATCTCTCTGGAAATTTGTAAAATGGCCATAACTTTTGCATACGAACTCGGATGAAAAAGTTTTTTATATGAAAAATCATCTACTCGAAAAGTTGCAACTCGCGGCCCTCGCCAAGGCCGTCATGGACGGGCGCATCGCCACCGACGCGAGGCTGGACGCGATCCAGACCTCCTTGGAGTTGTGGCGCCCCGCCGTCTCACACATCCAGAAGCAGGTGGACGACCTGCACGGACAGGTTGGGCGCATCGCGCTCCACCCTGCGCTGGTGGCGCCTTCGGATCCGGTCCTGGAGAGCGACACGGTGGTGCGGCCGGTGTCGTCTACAAGCCACGACGGCTCCGAACACCACGGGCCGAGAGGCCACGGTGAGATCGACGAGACCTGGGAAAATTTACAAATATGAATTTCAACTTTATTTGCAAAATCTCTCCGGAAATTTGTAAAATGGCCATAACTTTTGCATATGAACTCGGATGAAAAAGTATTTTATATGAAAAATCATCTACTCGAAAAGTTGCAACTCGCGGCCCTCGCCAAGGCCGTCATGGACGGGCGCATCGCCACCGAGGCGAGGCTGGACGCGATCCTGACCTCCTTGGAGTTGTGGCGCCCCGCCGCCTCCCACATCCAGAAGCAGGCGGACGACATACACGGACAGGTTGGGCGCATCGCGCTCCACCTTGCGCTGGTGGCGCCTTCGGATCCGGTCCCGGAGAGCGACACGGTGGTGCGGCCGGTGTCGTCTAAAAGCCACGACCACTCCGAACACCACGGGCCGAGAGGCCACGGCGAGATCGATGACACCGGGGAAAATTTACAAATATGAATTTTGACTTTATTTGCAAAATCTCTCTGGAAATTTGTAAAATGGCCATAACTTTTGCATACGAACTCGGATGAGAAAGTTTTTTATATGAAAAATCATCTACTCGAAAAGTTGCAACTCGCAGCCCTCGCCAAGGCCGTCATGGACGGGCGCATCGCCACCGAGGCGAGGCTGAACGCGATCCAGACCTCCTTGGAGTTGTGGCGCCCGCCGTCTCCCACATCCAGAAGCAGGTGGACGACCTGCACGGACAGGTTGGGCGCATCGCGCTCCACCCTGCGCTGGTGGCGCCTTTGGATCCGGTCCCGGAGAGCGACACGCTGGTGCGGCCGGCGTCGTCTACAAGCCACGACGGCTCCGAACACCACGGGCCGAGAGGCCACGGCGAGATCGACGACACCGGGGAAAATTTACAAATATGAATTTTGACTTTATTTGCAAAATCTCTCTGGAAATTTGTAAAATGGCCATAACTTTTGCATACGAACTCGGATGAAAAAGTTTTTTATATGAAAAATCATCTACTCGAAAAGTTGCAACTCGCGGCCCTCGCCAAGGCCGTCATGGACGGGCGCATCGCCACCGAGGCGAGGCTGAACGCGATCCAGACCTCCTTGGAGTTGTGGCGCCCGCCGTCTCCCACATCCAGAAGCAGGTGGACGACCTGCACGGACAGGTTGGGGGCATCACACTCCACCCTGTGCTGGTGGCGCCTTTGGATCCGGTCCAGGAGAGCGACACGGTGGTGCGGCCGGCGTCGTCTACAAGCCACGACGGCTCCGAACACCACGGGCCGAGAGGCCACGGTGAGATCGACGACACCGGGGAAAATTTACAAATATGAATTTCGACTTTATTTGCAAAATCTCTTTGGAAATTTGTAAAATGGCCATAACTTTTGCATACGAACTCGGATGAAAAAGTTTTTTATATGAAAAATCATCTACTCAAAAAGTTGCAACTCGCGACCCTCGCCAAGGCCGTCATGGACGGGCGCATCGCCACCGAGGCAAGGCTGAACGCGATCCAGACCTCCTTGGAGTTGTGGCGCCCGCCGTCTCCCACATCCAGAAGCAGGTGGACGACCTGCACGGACAGGTTGGGGGCATCACACTCCACCCTGTGCTGGTGGCGCCATTGGATCCGGTCCAGGAGAGCGACACGGTGGTGCGGCCGGCGTCGTCTACAAGCCACGACGGCTCCGAACACCACGGGCCGAGAGGCCACGGTGAGATCGACGACACCGGGGAAAATTTACAAATATGAATTTCGACTTTATTTGCAAAATCTCTCTGGAAATTTGTAAAATGGCCATAACTTTTGCATACGAACTCGGATGAAAAAGTTTTTTATATGAAAAATCATCTACTCGAAAAGTTGCAACTCGCGGCCCTCGCCAAGGCCGTCATGGACGGGCGCATCGCCACCGAGGCGAGGCTGAACGCGATCCAGACCTCCTTGGAGTTGTGGCGCCCGCCGTCTCCCACATCCAAAAGCAGGTGGACGACCTGCACGGACAGGTTGGGCGCATCACACTCCACCCTGCGCTGGTGGCGCCTTTGGATCCGGTCCTGGAGAGTGACACGGTGGTGCAGCCGGCATCGTCTACAAGCCACGACGGCTCCGAACACCACGGGCCGAGAGGCCACGGTGAGATCGACGACACCGAGGAAAATTTACAAATATGAATTTCGACTTTATTTGCAAAATCTCTCTGGAAATTTGTAAAATGGCCATAACTTTTGCATACGAACTCGGATGAAAAAGTTTTTTATATGAAAAAACGTCTACTCGAAAAGTTGCAACTCGCGGCCCTCGCCAAGGCCATCATGGACGGGCGCATCGCCACCGAGGAGAGGCTGGACGCGATCCAGACCTCCTTGGAGTTGTGGCGCCCCGCCGTCTCACACATCCATAAGCAGGTGGACGACCTGCACGGACTGGTTGGGCGCATCGCGCTCCACCCTGCGCTGGTGGCGCCTTCGGATCCGGTCCTGGAGAGCGACACGGTGGTGCGGCCGGTGTCGTCTACAAGCCACGACGGCTCCGAACACCACGGGCCGAGAGGCCACGGTGAGATCGACGACACCGGGGAAAATTTACAAATATGAATTTCAACTTTATTTGCAAAATCTCTCTGGAAATTTGTAAAATGGCCATAACTTTTGCATATGAACTCGGATGAAAAAGTATTTGATATGAACAATCATCTACTCGAAAAGCTGCAACTCGCGGCCCTCGCCAAGGCCGTCATGGACGGGCGCATCGCCACCGAGGCGAGGCTGAACACGATCCAGACCTCCTTGGAGTTGTGGCGCCCGCCGTCTCCCACATCCAGAAGCAGGTGGACGACCTGCACGGACAGGTTGGGCGCATCACACTCCACCCTGCGCTGGTGGCGCCTTTGGATCCGGTCCTGGAGAGCGACACGGTGGTGCGGCCGGCGTCGTCTACAAGCCACGACGGCCCCGAACACCACGGGCCGAGAGGCCACGGTGAGATCGACGACACCGGGGAAAATTTACAAATATGAATTTCGACTTTATTTGCAAAATCTCTCTGGAAATTTGTAAAATGGCCATAACTTTTGCATACGAACTAGGATGAAAAAGTATTTTATATGAAAAATCATCTACTCGAAAAGTTGCAACTCGCGACCCTCGCCAAGGCCGTCATGGACGGGCGCATCGCCACCGAGGCGAGGCTGGACGCGATCCTGACCTCCTTGGAGTTGTGGCGCCCCGCTGCCTCCCACATCCAGAAGCAGGCGGACGACATACACGGACAGGTTGGGCGCATCGCGCTCCACCTTGCGCTGGTGGCGCCTTCGGATCCGGTCCCGGAGAGCGACACGCTGGTGCGGCCGGTGTCGTCTAAAAGCCACGACCGCTCCGAACACCACGGGCCGAGAGGCCAAGGCGAGATCGATGACACCGGGGAAAATTTACAAATATGAATTTTGACTTTATTTGCAAAATCTCTCTGGAAATTTGTAAAATGGCCATAACTTTTGCATACGAACTCGGATGAAAAAGTTTTTTATATGAAAAATCATCTACTAGAAAAGTTGCAACTCGCGGCCCTCGCCAAGGCTGTCATGGACGGGCGCATCGCCACCGAGGGGAGGCTGGACGCGATCCAGACCTCCTTGGAGTTGTGGCGCCCCGCCGTCTCCCACATCCAGAAGCAGGTGGACGACCTGCACCGACAGGTTGGGCGTATCGCGCTCCACCCTGCGCTGGTGGTGCCTTCGGATCCGGTCCCGGAGAGCGACACGCTGGTGCGGCCGGCGTCGTCTACAAGCCACGACGGCTCCGAACACCACGGGCCGAGAGGCCACGGCGAGATCGACGACACCGGGGAAAATTTACAAATATGAATTTTGACTTTATTTGCAAAATCTCTCTGGAAATTTGTAAAATGGCCATAACTTTTGCATACGAACTCGGATGAAAAAGTTTTTTATATGAAAAATCATCTACTCGAAAAGTTGCAACTCGCGGCACTCGCCAAGGCCGTCATGGACGGGCGCATCGCCACCGAGGCGAGGTTGAACGCGATCCAGACCTCCTTGGAGTTGTGGCGCCCGCCGTCTCCCACATCCAGAAGCAGGTGGACGACCTGCACGGACAGGTTGGGCTCATCACACTCCACCCTGTGCTGGTGGCGCCTTTGGTTCCGGTCCTAGAGAGCGACACGGTGGTGCGGCCGGCGTCGTCTACAAGCCACGACGGCCCCGAACACCACGGGCCGAGAGGCCACGGTGAGATCGACGACACCGGGGAAAATTTACAAATATGAATTTTGACTTTATTTGCAAAATCTCTCTGGAAATTTGTAAAATGGCCATAACTTTTGCATACGAACTCGGATGAAAAAGTATTTTATATGAAAAATCATCTACTCGAAAAGTTGCAACTCGCGGCCCTCGCCAAGGCCGTCATGGACGGGCGCATCGCCACCGAGGCGAGGCTGGACGTGATCCTGACCTCCTTGGAGTTGTGGCGCCCCGCCGCCTCCCACATCCAGAAGCAGGCGGACGACATACACGGACAGGTTGGGCGCATCGCGCTCCACCTTGCGCTGGTGGCGCCTTCGGATCCGGTCCCGGAGAGCGACACGGTGGTGCGGCCGGTGTCGTCTAAAAGCCACGACCGCTCCGAACACCACGGGCCGAGAGGCCACGGCGAGATCGATGACACCGGGGAAAATTAACAAATATGAATTTTGACTTTATGTGCAAAATCTCTCTGGAAATTTGTAAAATGGCCATAACTTTTGCATACGAACTCGGATGAAAAAGTTTTTTATATGAAAAATCATCTACTAGAAAAGTTGCAACTCGCGGCCCTCGCCAAGGCTGTCATGGACGGGCGCATTGCCACCGAGGGGAGGCTGGACGCGATCCAGACCTCCTTGGAGTTGTGGCGCCCCGCCGTCTCCCACATCCAGAAGCAGGTGGACGACCTGCACGGACAGGTTGGGCGCATCGCGCTCCACCCTGCGCTGGTGGTGCCTTTGGATCCGGTCCCGGAGAGCGACACGCTGGTGCGGCCGGCGTCATCTACAAGCCACGACGGCTCCGAACACCACGGGCCGAGAGGCCACGGCGAGATCGACGACACCGGGGAAAATTTACAAATATGAATTTTGACTTTATTTGCAAAATCTCTCTGGAAATTTGTAAAATGGCCATAACTTTTGCATAAGAACTCGGATGAAAAAGTTTTTTATATGAAAAATCTTCTACTGGAAAAGTTGCAACTCGCGGCCCTCGCCAAGGCCGTCATGGACGGGCGCATCGCCACCGAGGCGAGGCTGAACGCGATCCAGACCTCCTTGGAGTTGTGGCGCCCGCCGTCTCCCACATCCAAAAGCAGGTGGACGACCTGCACGGACAGGTTGGGCGCATCACACTCCACCCTGCGCTGGTGGCGCCTTTGGATCTGGTCCTGGAGAGCGACACGGTGGTGCGGCCAGCGTCGTCTACAAGCCACGACGGCTCCGAACACCACGGGCCGAGAGGGCACGGTAAGATCGACGACACCGGGGAAAATTTACAAATATGAATTTCGACTTTATTTGCAAAATCTCTCTGGAAATTTGTAAAATGGCCATAACTTTTGCATACGAACTCGGATGAAAAAGTTTTTTATATGAAAAATCATCTACTCGAAAAGTTGCAACTCGCGGCCCTCGCCAATGCCGTCATGGACGGGCGCATCGCCACCGAGGCGAGGCTGGACGCGATCCTGACCTCCTTGGAGTTGTGGCGCCCCGCCGTCTCCCACATCAAGAAGCAGGCGGACGACCTGCACGGACAGGTTGGGCGCATCGCGCTCCACCTTGCGCTGGTGGCGCCTTCGGATCCGGTCCCGGAGAGCGACACGGTGGTGCGGCCGGTGTCGTCTAGAAGCCACGACCGCTCCGAACACCACGGGCCGAGAGGCCACGGCGAGATCGATGACACCGGGGAAAATTTACAAATATGAATTTTGACTTTATTTGCAAAATCTCTCTGGAAATTTGTAAAATGGCCATAACTTTTGCATACGAACTCGGATGAAAAAGTTTTTTATATGAAAAATCATCTACTAGAAAAGTTGCAACTCGCGGCCCTCGCCAAGGCTGTCATGGACGGGCGCATCGCCACCGAGGTGAGGCTGGATGCGATCCAGACCTCCTTGGAGTTGTGGCGCCCTGCCGTCTCCCACATCCAGAAGCAGGTGGACGACCTGCACCGACAGGTTGGGCGTATCGCGCTCCACCCTGGGCTGGTGGTGCCTTCGGATCCGGTCCCGGAGAGCGACACGCTGGTGCGGCCGGCGTCGTCTACAAGCCACGACGGCTCCGAACACCACGGGCCGAGAGGCCACGGCGAGATCGACGACACCGGGGAAAATTTACAAATATGAATTTTGACTTTATTTGCAAAATCTCTCTGGAAATTTGTAAAATGGCCATAACTTTTGCATACGAACTCGGATGAAAAAGTTTTTTATATGAAAAATCATCTACTCGAAAAGTTGCAACTCGCGGCACTCGCCAAGGCCGTCATGGACGGGCGCATCGCCACCGAGGCGAGGCTGAACGCGATCCAGACCTCCTTGGAGTTGTGGCGCCCGCCGTCTCCCACATCCAGAAGCAGGTGGACGACCTGCACGGACAGGTTGGGCGCATCACACTCCACCCTGTGCTGGTGGCGCCTTTGGTTCCGGTCCTGGAGAGCGACACGGTGGTGCGGCCGGCGTCGTCTACAAGCCACGACGGCCCCGAACACCACGGGCCGAGAGGCCACGGTGAGATCGACGACACCGGGGAAAATTTACAAATATGAATTTCGACTTTATTTGCAAAATCTCTCTGGAAATTTGTAAAATGGCCATAACTTTTGCATACGAACTCGGATGAAAAAGTATTTTATATGAAAAATCATCTACTCGAAAAGTTGCAACTCGCGGCCCTCGCCAAGGCCGTCATGGACGGGCGCATCGCCACCGAGGCGAGGCTGGACGCGATCCTGACCTCCTTGGAGTTGTGGCGCCCCGCCGCCTCCCACATCCAGAAGCAGGCAGACGACATACACGGACAGGTTGGGCGCATCGCGCTCCACCTTGCGCTGGTGGCGCCTTCGGATCCGGTCCCGGAGAGCGACACGGTGGTGCGGCCGGTGTCGTCTAAAAGCCACGACCGCTCCGAACACCACGGGCCGAGAGGCCACGGCGAGATCGATGACACCGGGGAAAATTTACAAATATGAATTTTGACTTTATTTGCAAAATTTCTCTGGAAATTTGTAAAATGGCCATAACTTTTGCATACGAACTCGGATGAAAAAGTTTTTTATATGAAAAATCATCTACTCGAAAAGTTGCAACTCGCGGCCCTCGCCAAGGCCGTCATGGACGGGCGCATCGCCACCGAGGCGAGGCTGAACGCGATCCAGACCTCCTTGGAGTTGTGGCGCCCACCGTCTCCCACATCCAGAAGCAGGTGGACGACCTGCACGGACAGGTTGGGCGCATCACACTCCACCCTGTGCTGGTGGCGCCTTTGGTTCCGGTCCTGGAGAGCGACACGGTGGTGCGGCCGGCATCGTCTACAAGCCACGACAGCCCCGAACACCACGGGCCGAGAGGCCACGGTGAGATCGACGACACCGGGGAAAATTTACAAATATGAATTTTGACTTTATTTGCAAAATCTCTCTGGAAATTTGTAAAATGGCCATAACTTTTGCATACGAACTCGGATGAAAAAGTTTTTTATATGAAAAATCATCTACTCGAAAAGTTGCAACTCGCGGCACTCGCCAAGGCCGTCATGGACGGGCGCATCGCCACCGAGGCGAGGCTGGACGCGATCCTGACCTCCTTGGAGTTGTGGCGCCCCGCCGCCTCCCACATCCAGAAGCAGGCGGACGACATACACGGACAGGTTGGGCGCATCGCGCTCCACCTTGCGCTGGTGGCGCCTTCGGATCCGGTCCCGGAGAGCGACACGGTGGTGCGGCCTGTGTCGTCTAAAAGCCACGACCGCTCCGAACACCACGGGCCGAGAGGCCACGGCGAGATCGATGACACCGGGGAAAATTAACAAATATGAATTTTGACTTTATTTGCAAAATCTCTCTGGAAATTTGTAAAATGGCCATAACTTTTGCATACGAACTCGGATGAAAAAGTTTTTTATATGAAAAATCATCTACTATAAAAGTTGCAACTCGCGGCCCTCGCCAAGGCTGTCATGGACGGGCGCATCGCCACCGAGGCGAGGCTGGACGCGATCCAGACCTCCTTGGAGTTGTGGCGCCCTGCCGTCTCCCACATCCAGAAGCAGGTGGACGACCTGCACCGACAGGTTGGGCGTATCGCGCTCCACCCTGCGCTGGTGGTGCCTTCGGATCCGGTCCCGGAGAGCGACACGCTGGTGCGGCCGGCGTCGTCTACAAGCCACGACGGCTCCGAACACCACGGGCCGAGAGGCCACGGCGAGATCGACGACACCGGGGAAAATTTACAAATATGAATTTTGACTTTATTTGCAAAATCTCTCTGGAAATTTGTAAAATGGCCATAACTTTTGCATACGAACTCGGATGAAAAAGTTTTTTATATGAAAAATCATCTACTCGAAAAGTTGCAACTCGCGGCACTCGCCAAGGCCGTCATGGACGGGCGCATCGCCACCGAGGCGAGGCTGAACGCGATCCAGACCTCCTTGGAGTTGTGGCGCCCGCCGTCTCCCACATCCAGAAGCAGGTGGACGACCTGCACGGACAGGTTGGGCGCATCACACTCCACCCTGTGCTGGTGGCGCCTTTGGTTCCGGTCCTGGAGAGCGACACGGTGGTGCGGCCGGCATCGTCTACAAGCCACGACGGCCCCGAACACCACGGGCCGAGAGGCCACGGTGAGATCGACGACACCGGGGAAAATTTACAAATATGAATTTTGACTTTATTTGCAAAATCTCTCTGGAAATTTGTAAAAATGGCCATAACTTTTGCATACGAACTCGGATGAAAAAGTATTTTATATGAAAAATCATCTACTCGAAAAGTTGCAACTCGCGGCCCTCGCCAAGGCCGTCATGGACGGGCGCATCGCCACCGAGGCGAGGCTGGACGCGATCCTGACCTCCTTGGAGTTGTGGCGCCCCGCCGCCTCCCACATCCAGAAGCAGGCGGACGACATACACGGACAGGTTGGGCGCATCGCGCTCCACCTTGCGCTGGTGGCGCCTTCGGATCCGGTCCCGGAGAGCGACACGGTGGTGCGGCCGGTGTCGTCTAAAAGCCACGACCGCTCCGAACACCACGGGCCGAGAGGCCACGGCGAGATCGATGACACCGGGGAAAATTAACAAATATGAATTTTGACTTTATTTGCAAAATCTCTCTGGAAATTTGTAAAATGGCCATAACTTTTGCATACGAACTCGGATGAAAAAGTTTTTTAAATGAAAAATCATCTACTAGAAAAGTTGCAGCTCGCGGCCCTCGCCAAGGCTGTCATGGACGGGCGCATCGCCACCGAGGCGAGGCTGGACGCGATCCAGACCTCCTTGGAGTTGTGGCGCCCTGCCGTCTCCCACATCCAGAAACAGGTGGACGACCTGCACCGACAGGTTGGGCGTATCGCGCTCCACCCTGCGCTGGTGGTGCCTTCGGATCCGGTCCCGGAGAGCGACACGCTGGTGCGGCCGGCGTCGTCTACAAGCCACGACGGCTCCGAACACCACGGGCCGAGAGGCCACGGCGAGATCGACGACACCGGGGAAAATTTACAAATATGAATTTTGACTTTATTTGCAAAATCTCTCTGGAAATTTGTAAAATGGCCATAACTTTTGCATACGAACTCGGATGAAAAAGTTTTTTATATGAAAAATCATCTACTCGAAAAGTTGCAACTCGCGGCACTCGCCAAGGCCGTCATGGACGGGCGCATCGCCACCGAGGCGAGGCTGAACGCGATCCAGACCTCCTTGGAGTTGTGGCGCCCGCCGTCTCCCACATCCAGAAGCAGGTGGACGACCTGCACGGACAGGTTGGGCGCATCACACTCCACCCTGTGCTGGTGGCGCCTTTGGTTCCGGTCCTGGAGAGCGACACGGTGGTGCGGCCGGCGTCGTCTACAAGCCACGACGGCCCCGAACACCACGGGCCGAGAGGCCACGGTGATATCGACGACACCGGGGAAAATTTACAAATATGAATTTCGACTTTATTTGCAAAATCTCTCTGGAAATTTGTAAAATGGCCATAACTTTTGCATACGAACTCGGATGAAAAAGTATTTTATATGAAAAATCATCTACTCGAAAAGTTGCAACTCGCGGCCCTCGCCAAGGCCGTCATGGACGGGCGCATCGCCACCGAGGCGAGGCTGGACGCGATCCTGACCTCCTTGGAGTTGTGGCGCCCCGCCGCCTCCCACATCCAGAAGCAGGCAGACGACATACACGGACAGGTTGGGCGCATCGCGCTCCACCTTGCGCTGGTGGCGCCTTCGGATCCGCTCCCGGAGAGCGACACGGTGGTGCGGCCGGTGTCGTCTAAAAGCCACGACCGCTCCGAACACCACGGGCCGAGAGGCCACGGCGAGATCGATGACACCGGGGAAAATTTACAAATATGAATTTTGACTTTATTTGCAAAATCTCTCTGGAAATTTGTAAAATGGCCATAACTTTTGCATACGAACTCGGATGAAAAAGTTTTTTATATGAAAAATCATCTACTCGAAAAGTTGCAACTCGCGGCACTCGCCAAGGCCGTCATGGACGGGCGCATCGCCACCGAGGCGAGGCTGAACGCGATCCAGACCTCCTTGGAGTTGTGGCGCCCACCGTCTCCCACATCCAGAAGCAGGTGGACGACCTGCACGGACAGGTTGGGCGCATCACACTCCACCCTGTGCTGGTGGCACCTTTGGTTCCGGTCCTGGAGAGCGACACGGTGGTGCGGCCGGCGTCGTCTACAAGCCACGACGGCCCCGAATACCACGGGCCGAGAGGCCACGGTGAGATCGACGACACCGGGGAAAATTTACAAATATGAATTTTGACTTTATTTGCAAAATCTCTCTGGAAATTTGTAAAATGGCCATAACTTTTGCATACGAACTCGGATGAAAAAGTATTTTATATGAAAAATCATCTACTCGAAAAGTTGCAACTCGCGGCCCTCGCCAAGGCCATCATGGACGGGCGCATCGCCACCGAGGCGAGGCTGGACGCGATCCTGACCTCCTTGGAGTTGTGGCGCCCCGCCGCCTCCCACATCCAGAAGCAGGCGGACGACATACACGGACAGGTTGGGCGCATCGCGCTCCACCTTGCGCTGGTGGCGCCTTCGGATCCGGTCCCGGAAAGCGACACGGTGGTGCGGCCGGTGTCGTCTAAAAGCCACGACCGCTCCGAACACCACGGGCCGAGAGGCCACGGCGAGATCGATGACACCGGGGAAAATTAACAAATATGAATTTTGACTTTATTTGCAAAATCTCTCTGGAAATTTGTAAAATGGCCATAACTTTTGCATACGAACTCGGATGAAAAAGTTTTTTATATGAAAAATCATCTACTAGAAAAGTTGCAACTCGCGGCCCTCGCCAAGGCTGTCATGGACGGGCGCATTGCCACCGAGGGGAGGCTGGACGCGATCCAGACCTCCTTGGAGTTGTGGCGCCCCGCCGTCTCCCACATCCAGAAGCAGGTGGACGACCTGCACGGACAGGTTGGGCGCATCGCGCTCCACCCTGCGCTGGTGGTGCCTTTGGATCCGGTCCCGGAGAGCGACACGCTGGTGCGGCCGGCGTCATCTACAAGCCACGACGGCTCCGAACACCACGGGCCGAGAGGCCACGGCGAGATCGACGACACCGGGGAAAATTTACAAATATGAATTTTGACTTTATTTGCAAAATCTCTCTGGAAATTTGTAAAATGGCCATAACTTTTGCATACGAACTCGGATGAAAAAGTTTTTTATATGAAAAATCTTCTACTCGAAAAGTTGCAACTCGCGGCCCTCGCCAAGGCCGTCATGGACGGGCGCATCGCCACCGAGGCGAGGCTGAACGCGATCCAGACCTCCTTGGAGTTGTGGCGCCCGCCGTCTCCCACATCCAAAAGCAGGTGGACGACCTGCACGGACAGGTTGGGCGCATCACACTCCACCCTGCGCTGGTGGCGCCTTTGGATCCGGTCCTGGAGAGCGACACGGTGGTGCGGCCGGCGTCGTCTACAAGCCACGACGGCTCCGAACACCACGGGCCGAGAGGGCACGGTAAGATCGACGACACCGGGGAAAATTTACAAATATGAATTTCGACTTTATTTGCAAAATCTCTCTGGAAATTTGTAAAATGGCCATAACTTTTGCATACGAACTCGGATGAAAAAGTTTTTTATATGAAAAATCATCTACTCGAAAAGTTGCAACTCGCGGCCCTCGCCAATGCCGTCATGGACGGGCGCATCGCCACCGAGGCGAGGCTGGACGCGATCCTGACCTCCTTGGAGTTGTGGCTCCCCGCCGTCTCCCACATCAAGAAGCAGGTGGACGACCTGCACGGACAGGTTGGGCGCATCGCGCTCCACCTTGCGCTGGTGGCGCCTTCGGATCCGGTCCCTGAGAGCGACACGGTGGTGCGGCCGGTGTCGTCTAGAAGCCACGACCGCTCCGAACACCACGGGCCGAGAGGCCACGGCGAGATCGATGACACCGGGGAAAATTTACAAATATGAATTTTGACTTTATTTGCAAAATCTCTCTGGAAATTTGTAAAATGGCCATAACTTTTGCATACGAACTCGGATGAAAAAGTTTTTTATATGAAAAATCATCTACTAGAAAAGTTGCAACTCGCGGCCCTCGCCAAGGCTGTCATGGACGGGCGCATCGCCACCGAGGCGAGGCTGGACGCGATCCAGACCTCCTTGGAGTTGTGGCGCCCCGCCGTCTCCCACATCCAGAAGCAGGTGGACGACCTGCACCGACAGGTTGGGCGTATCGCGCTCCACCCTGCGCTGGTGGTGCCTTCGGATCCGGTCCCGGAGAGCGACACGCTGGTGCGGCCGGCGTCGTCTACAAGCCACGACGGCTCCGAACACCACGGGCCGAGAGGCCACGGCGAGATCGACGACACCGGGGAAATTTACAAATATGAATTTTGACTTTATTTGCAAAATCTCTCTGGAAATTTGTAAAATGGCCATAACTTTTGCATACGAACTCGGATGAAAAAGTTTTTTATATGAAAAATCATCTACTAGAAAAGTTGCAACTCGCGGCCCTCGCCAAGGCTGTCATGGACGGGCGCATCGCCACCGAGGCGAGGCTGGACGCGATCCAGACCTCCTTGGAGTTGTGGCGCCCCGCCGTCTCCCACATCCAGAAGCAGGTGGACGACCTGCACCGACAGGTTGGGCGTATCGCGCTCCACCCTGCGCTGGTGGTGCCTTCGGATCCGGTCCCGGAGAGCGACACGCTGGTACGGCCGGCGTCGTCTACAAGCCACGACGGCTCCGAACACCACGGGCCGAGAGGCCACGGCGAGATCGACGACACCGGGGAAAATTTACAAATATGAATTTTGACTTTATTTGCAAAATCTCTCTGGAAATTTGTAAAATGGCCATAACTTTTGCATACGAACTCGGATGAAAAAGTTTTTTATATGAAAAATCATCTACTCGAAAAGTTGCAACTCGCGGCACTCGCCAAGGCCGTCATGGACGGGCGCATCGCCACCGAGGCGAGGCTGAACGCGATCCAGACCTCCTTGGAGTTGTGGCGCCCGCCGTCTCCCACATCCAGAAGCAGGTGGACGACCTGCACGGACAGGTTGGGCGCATCACACTCCACCCTGTGCTGGTGGCGCCTTTGGTTCCGGTCCTGGAGAGCGACACGGTGGTGCGGCCGGCGTCGTCTACAAGCCACGACGGCCCCGAACACCACGGGCCGAGAGGCCACGGTGAGATCGACGACACCGGGGAAAATTTACAAATATGAATTTCGACTTTATTTGCAAAATCTCTCTGGAAATTTGTAAAATGGCCATAACTTTTGCATACGAACTCGGATGAAAAAGTATTTTATATGAAAAATCATCTACTCGAAAAGTTGCAACTCGCGGCCCTCGCCAAGGCCGTCATGGACGGGCGCATTGCCACCGAGGCGAGGCTGGACGCGATCCTGACCTCCTTGGAGTTGTGGCGCCCCGCCGCCTCCCACATCCAGAAGCAGGCAGACGACATACACGGACAGGTTGGGCGCATCGCGCTCCACCTTGCGCTGGTGGCGCCTTCGGATCCGCTCCCGGAGAGCGACACGGTGGTGCGGCCGGTGTCGTCTAAAAGCCACGACCGCTCCGAACACCACGGGCCGAGAGGCCACGGCGAGATCGATGACACCGGGGAAAATTTACAAATATGAATTTTGACTTTATTTGCAAAATCTCTCTGGAAATTTGTAAAATGGCCATAACTTTTGCATACGAACTCGGATGAAAAAGTTTTTTATATGAAAAATCATCTACTCGAAAAGTTGCAACTCGCGGCACTCGCCAAGGCCGTCATGGACGGGCGCATCGCCACCGAGGCGAGGCTGAACGCGATCCAGACCTCCTTGGAGTTGTGGCGCCCACCGTCTCCCACATCCAGAAGCAGGTGGACGACCTGCACGGACAGGTTGGGCGCATCACACTCCACCCTGTGCTGGTGGCGCCTTTGGTTCCGGTCCTGGAGAGCGACACGGTGGTGCGGCCGGCGTCGTCTACAAGCCACGACGGCCCCGAACACCACGGGCTGAGAGGCCATGGTGAGATCGACGACACCGGGGAAAATTTACAAATATGAATTTTGACTTTATTTGCAAAATCTCTCTGGAAATTTGTAAAATGGCCATAACTTTTGCATACGAACTCGGATGAAAAAGTATTTTATATGAAAAATCATCTACTCGAAAAGTTGCAACTCGCGGCCCTCGCCAAGGCCATCATGGACGGGCGCATCGCCACCGAGGCGAGGCTGGACGCGATCCTGACCTCCTTGGAGTTGTGGCGCCCCGCCGCCTCCCACATGCAGAAGCAGGCGGACGACATACACAGACAGGTTGGGCGCATCGCGCTCCACCTTGCGCTGGTGGCGCCTTCGGATCCGGTCCCGGAAAGCGACACGGTGGTGCGGCCGGTGTCGTCTAAAAGCCACGACCGCTCCGAACACCACGGGCCGAGAGGCCACGGCGAGATCGATGACACCGGGGAAAATTAACAAATATGAATTTTGACTTTATTTGCAAAATCTCTCTGGAAATTTGTAAAATGGCCATAACTTTTGCATACGAACTCGGATGAAAAAGTTTTTTATATGAAAAATCATCTACTAGAAAAGTTGCAACTCGCGGCCCTCGCCAAGGCTGTCATGGACGGGCGCATCGCCACCGAGGCGAGGCTGAACGCGATCCAGACCTCCTTGGAGTTGTGGCGCCCGCCGTCTCCCACATCCAAAAGCAGGTGGACGACCTGCACGGACAGGTTGGGCGCATCACACTCCACCCTGCGCTGGTGGCGCCTTTGGATCCGGTCCTGGAGAGCGACACGGTGGTGCGGCCGGCGTCGTCTACAAGCCACGACGGCTCCGAACACCACGGGCCGAGAGGGCACGGTAAGATCGACGACACCGGGGAAAATTTACAAATATGAATTTCGACTTTATTTGCAAAATCTCTCTGGAAATTTGTAAAATGGCCATAACTTTTGCATACGAACTCGGATGAAAAAGTTTTTTATATGAAAAATCATCTACTCGAAAAGTTGCAACTCGCGGCCCTCGCCAATGCCGTCATGGACGGGCGCATCGCCACCGAGGCGAGGCTGGACGCGATCCTGACCTCCTTGGAGTTGTGGCTCCCCGCCGTCTCCCACATCAAGAAGCAGGTGGACGACCTGCACGGACAGGTTGGGCGCATCGCGCTCCACCTTGCGCTGGTGGCACCTTCGGATCCGGTCCCTGAGAGCGACACGGTGGTGCGGCCGGTGTCGTCTAGAAGCCACGACCGCTCCGAACACCACGGGCCGAGAGGCCACGGCGAGATCGATGACACCGGGGAAAATTTACAAATATGAATTTTGACTTTATTTGCAAAATCTCTCTGGAAATTTGTAAAATGGCCATAACTTTTGCATACGAACTCGGATGAAAAAGTTTTTTATATGAAAAATCATCTACTAGAAAAGTTGCAACTCGCGGCCCTCGCCAAGGCTGTCATGGATGGGCGCATCGCCACCGAGGCGAGGCTGGACGCGATCCAGACCTCCTTGGAGTTGTGGCGCCCCGCCGTCTCCCACATCCAGAAGCAGGTGGACGACCTGCACCGACAGGTTGGGCGTATCGCGCTCCACCCTGCGCTGGTGGTGCCTTTGGATCCGGTCCCGGAGAGCGACACGCTGGTGCGGCCGGCGTCGTCTACAAGCCACGACGGCTCCGAACACCACGGGCCGAGAGGCCACGGCGAGATCGACGACACCGGGGAAAATTTACAAATATGAATTTTGACTTTATTTGCAAAATCTCTCTGGAAATTTGTAAAATGGCCATAACTTTTGCATACGAACTCGGATGAAAAAGTTTTTTATATGAAAAATCATCTACTCGAAAAGTTGCAACTCGCGGCACTCGCCAAGGCCGTCATGGACGGGCGCATCGCCACCGAGGCGAGGCTGAACGCGATCCAGACCTCCTTGGAGTTGTGGCGCCCACCGTCTCCCACATCCAGAAGCAGGTGGACGACCTGCACGGACAGGTTGGGCGCATCACACTCCACCCTGTGCTGGTGGCGCCTTTGGTTCCGGTCCTGGAGAGCGACACGGTGGTGCGGCCGGCGTCGTCTACAAGCCACGACGGCCCCGAACACCACGGGCCGAGAGGCCACGGTGAGATCGACGACACCGGGGAAAATTTACAAATATGAATTTTGACTTTATTTGCAAAATCTCTCTGGAAATTTGTAAAATGGCCATAACTTTTGCATACGAACTCGGATGAAAAAGTATTTTATATGAAAAATCATCTACTCGAAAAGTTGCAACTCGCGGCCCTCGCCAAGGCCATCATGGACGGGCGCATCGCCACCGAGGCGAGGCTGGACGCGATCCTGACCTCCTTGGAGTTGTGGCGCCCCGCCGCCTCCCACATCCAGAAGCAGGCGGACGACATACACGGACAGGTTGGGCGCATCGCGCTCCACCTTGCGCTGGTGGCGCCTTCGGATCCGGTCCCGGAAAGCGACACGGTGGTGCGGCCGGTGTCGTCTAAAAGCCACGACCGCTCCGAACACCACGGGCCGAGAGGCCACGGCGAGATCGATGACACCGGGGAAAATTAACAAATATGAATTTTGACTTTATTTGCAAAATCTCTCTGGAAATTTGTAAAATGGCCATAACTTTTGCATACGAACTCGGATGAAAAAGTTTTTTATATGAAAAATCATCTACTAGAAAAGTTGCAACTCGCGGCCCTCGCCAAGGCTGTCATGGACGGGCGCATTGCCACCGAGGCGAGGCTGGACGCGATCCAGACCTCCTTGGAGTTGTGGCGCCCCGCCGTCTCCCACATCCAGAAGCAGGTGGACGACCTGCACGGACAGGTTGGGCGCATCGCGCTCCACCCTGCGCTGGTGGTGCCTTTGGATCCGGTCCCGGAGAGCGACACGCTGGTGCGGCCGGCGTCATCTACAAGCCACGACGGCTCCGAACACCACGGGCCGAGAGGCCACGGCGAGATCGACGACACCGGGGAAAATTTACAAATATGAATTTTGACTTTATTTGCAAAATCTCTCTGGAAATTTGTAAAATGGCCATAACTTTTGCATACGAACTCGGATGAAAAAGTTTTTTATATGAAAAATCTTCTACTCGAAAAGTTGCAACTCGCGGCCCTCGCCAAGGCCGTCATGGACGGGCGCATCGCCACCGAGGCGAGGCTGAACGCGATCCAGACCTCCTTGGAGTTGTGGCGCCCGCCGTCTCCCACATCCAAAAGCAGGTGGACGACCTGCACGGACAGGTTGGGCGCATCACACTCCACCCTGCGCTGGTGGCGCCTTTGGATCCGGTCCTGGAGAGCGACACGGTGGTGCGGCCGGCGTCGTCTACAAGCCACGACGGCTCCGAACACCACGGGCCGAGAGGGCACGGTAAGATCGACGACACCGGGGAAAATTTACAAATATGAATTTCGACTTTATTTGCAAAATCTCTCTGGAAATTTGTAAAATGGCCATAACTTTTGCATACGAACTCGGATGAAAAAGTTTTTTATATGAAAAATCATCTACTCGAAAAGTTGCAACTCGCGGCCCTCGCCAATGCCGTCATGGACGGGCGCATCGCCACCGAGGCGAGGCTGGACGCGATCCTGACCTCCTTGGAGTTGTGGCTCCCCGCCGTCTCCCACATCAAGAAGCAGGTGGACGACCTGCACGGACAGGTTGGGCGCATCGCGCTCCACCTTGCGCTGGTGGCGCCTTCGGATCCGGTCCCTGAGAGCGACACGGTGGTGCGGCCGGTGTCGTCTAGAAGCCACGACCGCTCCGAACACCACGGGCCGAGAGGCCACGGCGAGATCGATGACACCGGGGAAAATTTACAAATATGAATTTTGACTTTATTTGCAAAATCTCTCTGGAAATTTGTAAAATGGCCATAACTTTTGCATACGAACTCGGATGAAAAAGTTTTTTATATGAAAAATCATCTACTAGAAAAGTTGCAACTCGCGGCCCTCGCCAAGGCTGTCATGGACGGGCGCATCGCCACCGAGGCGAGGCTGGACGCGATCCAGACCTCCTTGGAGTTGTGGCGCCCCGCCGTCTCCCACATCCAGAAGCAGGTGGACGACCTGCACCGACAGGTTGGGCGTATCGCGCTCCACCCTGCGCTGGTGGTGCCTTCGGATCCGGTCCCGGAGAGCGACACGCTGGTGCGGCCGGCGTCGTCTACAAGCCACGACGGCTCCGAACACCACGGGCCGAGAGGCCACGGCGAGATCGACGACACCGGGGAAAATTTACAAATATGAATTTTGACTTTATTTGCAAAATCTCTCTGGAAATTTGTAAAATGGCCATAACTTTTGCATACGAACTCGGATGAAAAAGTTTTTTATATGAAAAATCATCTACTCGAAAAGTTGCAACTCGCGGCACTCGCCAAGGCCGTCATGGACGGGCGCATCGCCACCGAGGCGAGGCTGAACGCGATCCAGACCTCCTTGGAGTTGTGGTGCCCGCCGTCTCCCACATCCAGAAGCAGGTGGACGACCTGCACGGACAGGTTGGGCGCATCACACTCCACCCTGTGCTGGTGGCGCCTTTGGTTCCGGTCCTGGAGAGCGACACGGTGGTGCGGCCGGCGTCGTCTACAAGCCACGACGGCCCCGAACACCACGGGCCGAGAGGCCACGGTGAGATCGACGACACCGGGGAAAATTTACAAATATGAATTTCGACTTTATTTGCAAAATCTCTCTGGAAATTTGTAAAATGGCCATAACTTTTGCATACGAACTCGGATGAAAAAGTATTTTATATGAAAAATCATCTACTCGAAAAGTTGCAACTCGCGGCCCTCGCCAAGGCCGTCATGGACGGGCGCATCGCCACCGAGGCGAGGCTGGACGCGATCCTGACCTCCTTGGAGTTGTGGCGCCCCGCCGCCTCCCACATCCAGAAGCAGGCAGACGACATACACGGACAGGTTGGGCGCATCGCGCTCCACCTTGCGCTGGTGGCGCCTTCGGATCCGGTCCCGGAGAGCGACACGGTGGTGCGGCCGGTGTCGTCTAAAAGCCACGACCGCTCCGAACACCACGGGCCGAGAGGCCACGATGAGATCGATGACACCGGGGAAAATTTACAAATATGAATTTTGACTTTATTTGCAAAATCTCTCTGGAAATTTGTAAAATGGCCATAACTTTTGCATACGAACTCGGATGAAAAAGTTTTTTATATGAAAAATCATCTACTCGAAAAGTTGCAACTCGCGGCCCTCGCCAAGGCCGTCATGGACGGGCGCATCGCCACCGAGGCGAGGCTGAACGCGATCCAGACCTCCTTGGAGTTGTGGCGCCCGCCGTCTCCCACATCCAAAAGCAGGTGGACGACCTGCACGGACAGGTTGGGCGCATCACACACCACCCTGCGCTGGTGGCGCCTTTGGATCCGGTCCTGGAGAGCGACACGGTGGTGCGGCCGGCATCGTCTACAAGCCACGACGGCTCCGAACACCACGGGCCGAGAGGCCACGGTGAGATCGACGACACCGGGGAAAATTTACAAATATGAATTTCGACTTTATTTGCAAAATCTCTCTGGAAATTTGTAAAATGGCCATAACTTTTGCATACGAACTCGGATGAAAAAGTTTTTTATATGAAAAATCATCTACTCGAAAAGTTGCAACTCGCGGCCCTCGCCAAGGCCATCATGGACGGGCGCATCGCCACCGAGGCGAGGCTGGACGCGATCCAGACCTCCTTGGAGTTGTGGCGCCCCGCCGTCTCACACATCCATAAGCAGGTGGACGACCTGCACGGACTGGTTGGGCGCATCGCGCTCCACCCTGCGCTGGTGGCGCCTTCGGACCCGGTCCTGGAGAGCGACACGGTGGTGCGGCCGGTGTCGTCTACAAGCCACGACGGCTCCGAACACCACGGGCCGAGAGGCCACGGTGAGATCGACGACACCGGGGAAAATTTACAAATATGAATTTCAACTTTATTTGCAAAATCTCTCTGGAAATTTGTAAAATGGCCATAACTTTTGCATATGAACTCGGATGAAAAAGTATTTTATATGAAAAATCATCTACTCGAAAAGTTGCAACTCGCGGCCCTCGCCAAGGCCGTCATGGACGGGCGCATCGCCACCGAGGCGAGGCTGAACGCGATCCAGACCTCCTTGGAGTTGTGGCGCCCGCCGTCTCCCACATCCAGAAGCAGGTGGACGTCCTGCACGGACAGGTTGGGCGCATCACACTCCACCCTGCGCTGGTGGCGCCTTTGGATCCGGTCCTGGAGAGCGACACGGTGGTGCGGCCGGCGTCGTCTACAAGCCACGACGGCCCCGAACACCACGGGCCGAGAGGCCACGGTGAGATCGACGACACCGGGGAAAATTTACAAATATGAATTTCGACTTTATTTGCAAAATCTCTCTGGAAATTTGTAAAATGGCCATAACTTTTGCATACGAACTCGGATGAAAAAGTATTTTATATGAAAAATCATCTACTCGAAAAGTTGCAACTCGCGGCCCTCGCCAAGGCTGTCATGGACGGGCGCATCGCCACCGAGGCGAGGCTGGACGCGATCCTGACCTCCTTGGAGTTGTGGCGCCCCGCCGCCTCCCACATCCAGAAGCAGGCGGACGACATATACGGACAGGTTGGGCGCATCGCGCTCCACCTTGCGCTGGTGGCGCCTTCGGATCCGGTCCCGGAGAGCGACACGGTGGTGCGGCCGGTGTCGTCTAAAAGCCACGACCGCTCCGAACACCACGGGCCGAGAGGCCACGGCGAGATCGATGACACCGGGGAAAATTTACAAATATGAATTTTGACTTTATTTGCAAAATCTCTCTGGAAATTTGTAAAATGGCCATAACTTTTGCATACGAACTCGGATGAAAAAGTTTTTTATATGAAAAATCATCTACTAGAAAAGTTGCAACTCGCGGCCCTCGCCAAGGCTGTCATGGACGGGCGCATTGCCACCGAGGGGAGGCTGGACGCGATCCAGACCTCCTTGGAGTTGTGGCGCCCCGCCGTCTCCCACATCCAGAAGCAGGTGGACGACCTGCACGGACAGGTTGGGCGCATCGCGCTCCACCCTGCGCTGGTGGTGCCTTCGGATCCGGTCCCGGAGAGCGACACGCTGGTGCGGCCGGCGTCGTCTACAAGCCACGACGGCTCCGAACACCACGGGCCGAGAGGCCACGACGAGATCGACGACACCGGGGAAAATTTACAAATATGAATTTTGACTGTATTTGCAAAATCTCTCTGGAAATTTGTAAAATGGCCATAACTTTTGCATACGAACTCGGATGAAAAAGTTTTTTATATGAAAAATCTTCTACTCGAAAAGTTGCAACTCGCGGCCCTCGCCAAGGCCGTCATGGACGGGCGCATCGCCACCGAGGCGAGGCTGAACGCGATCCAGACCTCCTTGGAGTTGTGGCGCCCGCCGTCTCCCACATCCAAAAGCAGGTGGACGACCTGCACGGATAGGTTGGGCGCATCACACTCCACCCTGCGCTGGTGGCGCCTTTGGATCCAGTCCTGGAGAGCGACACGGTGGTGCGGCCGGCGTCGTCTACAAGCCACGACGGCTCCGAACACCACGGGCCGAGAGGGCACGGTAAGATCGACGACACCGGGGAAAATTTACAAATATGAATTTCGACTTTATTTGCAAAATCTCTCTGGAAATTTGTAAAATGGCCATAACTTTTGCATACGACCTCGGATGAAAAAGTTTTTTATATGAAAAATCATCTACTCGAAAAGTTGCAACTCGCGGCCCTCGCCAAGGCCGTCATGGACGGGCGCATCGCCACCGAGGCGAGGCTGGACGCGATCCTGACCTCCTTGGACTTGTGGCGCCCCGCCGTCTCCCACATCAAGAAGCAGGTGGACGACCTGCACGGACAGGTTGGGCGCATCGCGCTCCACCTTGCGCTGGTGGCGCCTTCGGATCCGGTCCCGGAGAGCGACACGGTGGTGCGGCCTGTGTCGTCTAGAAGCCACGACCGCTCCGAACACCACGGGCCGAGAGGCCACGGCGAGATCGATGACACCGGGGAAAATTTACAAATATGAATTTTGACTTTATTTGCAAAATCTCTCTGGAAATTTGTAAAATGGCCATAACTTTTGCATACGAACTCGGATGAAAAAGTTTTTTATATGAAAAATCATCTACTAGAAAAGTTGCAACTCGCGGCCCTCGCCAAGGCTGTCATGGACGGGCGCATCGCCACCGACGCGAGGCTGGACGCGATCCAGACCTCCTTGGAGTTGTGGCGCCGCGCCGTCTCCCACATCCAAAAGCAGGTGGACGACCTGCACGGACAGGTTGGGCGCATCACACTCCACCCTGCGCTGGTGGCGCCTTTGGATCCGGTCCTGGAGAGCGACACGGTGGTGCGGCCGGCGTCGTCTACAAGCCACGACGGCTCCGAACACCACGGGCCGAGAGGGCACGGTAAGATCGACGACACCGGGGAAAATTTACAAATATGAATTTCGACTTTATTTGCAAAATCTCTCTGGAAATTTGTAAAATGGCCATAACTTTTGCATACGAACTCGGATGAAAAAGTTTTTTATATGAAAAATCATCTACTCGAAAAGTTGCAACTCGCGGCCCTCGCCAATGCCGTCATGGACGGGCGCATCGCCACCGAGGCGAGGCTGGACGCGATCCTGACCTCCTTGGAGTTGTGGCTCCCCGCCGTCTCCCACATCAAGAAGCAGGTGGACGACCTGCACGGACAGGTTGGGCGCATCGCGCTCCACCTTGCGCTGGTGGCGCCTTCGGATCCGGTCCCTGAGAGCGACACGGTGGTGCGGCCGGTGTCGTCTAGAAGCCACGACCGCTCCAAACACCACGGGCCGAGAGGCCACGGCGAGATCGATGACACCGGGGAAAATTTACAAATATGAATTTTGACTTTATTTGCAAAATCTCTCTGGAAATTTGTAAAATGGCCATAACTTTTGCATACGAACTCGGATGAAAAAGTTTTTTATATGAAAAATCATCTACTAGAAAAGTTGCAACTCGCGGCCCTCGCCAAGGCTGTCATGGACGGGCGCATCGCCACCGAGGCGAGGCTGGACGCGATCCAGACCTCCTTGGAGTTGTGGCGCCCCGCCGTCTCCCACATCCAGAAGCAGGTGGACGACCTGCACCGACAGGTTGGGCGTATCGCGCTCCACCCTGCGCTGGTGGTGCCTTCGGATCCGGTCCCGGAGAGCGACACGCTGGTGCGGCCGGCGTCGTCTACAAGCCACGACGGCTCCGAACACCACGGGCCGAGAGGCCACGGCGAGATCGACGACACCGGGGAAAATTTACAAATATGAATTTTGACTTTATTTGCAAAATCTCTCTGGAAATTTGTAAAATGGCCATAACTTTTGCATACGAACTCGGATGAAAAAGTTTTTTATATGAAAAATCATCTACTCGAAAAGTTGCAACTCGCGGCACTCGCCAAGGCCGTCATGGACGGGCGCATCGCCACCGAGGCGAGGCTGAACGCGATCCAGACCTCCTTGGAGTTGTGGTGCCCGCCGTCTCCCACATCCAGAAGCAGGTGGACGACCTGCACGGACAGGTTGGGCGCATCACACTCCACCCTGTGCTGGTGGCGCCTTTGGTTCCGGTCCTGGAGAGCGACACGGTGGTGCGGCCGGCGTCGTCTACAAGCCACGACGGCCCCGAACACCACGGGCCGAGAGGCCACGGTGAGATCGACGACACCGGGGAAAATTTACAAATATGAATTTCGACTTTATTTGCAAAATCTCTCTGGAAATTTGTAAAATGGCCATAACTTTTGCATACGAACTCGGATGAAAAAGTATTTTATATGAAAAATCATCTACTCGAAAAGTTGCAACTCGCGGCCCTCGCCAAGGCCGTCATGGACGGGCGCATCGCCACCGAGGCGAGGCTGGACGCGATCCTGACCTCCTTGGAGTTGTGGCGCCCCGCCGCCTCCCACATCCAGAAGCAGGCAGACGACATACACGGACAGGTTGGGCGCATCGCGCTCCACCTTGCGCTGGTGGCGCCTTCGGATCCGGTCCCGGAGAGCGACACGGTGGTGCGGCCGGTGTCGTCTAAAAGCCACGACCGCTCCGAACACCACGGGCCGAGAGGCCACGATGAGATCGATGACACCGGGGAAAATTTACAAATATGAATTTTGACTTTATTTGCAAAATCTCTCTGGAAATTTGTAAAATGGCCATAACTTTTGCATACGAACTCGGATGAAAAAGTTTTTTATATGAAAAATCATCTACTCGAAAAGTTGCAACTCGCGGCCCTCGCCAAGGCCGTCATGGACGGGCGCATCGCCACCGAGGCGAGGCTGAACGCGATCCAGACCTCCTTGGAGTTGTGGCGCCCGCCGTCTCCCACATCCAAAAGCAGGTGGACGACCTGCACGGACAGGTTGGGCGCATCACACACCACCCTGCGCTGGTGGCGCCTTTGGATCCGGTCCTGGAGAGCGACACGGTGGTGCGGCCGGCATCGTCTACAAGCCACGACGGCTCCGAACACCACGGGCCGAGAGGCCACGGTGAGATCGACGACACCGGGGAAAATTTACAAATATGAATTTCGACTTTATTTGCAAAATCTCTCTGGAAATTTGTAAAATGGCCATAACTTTTGCATACGAACTCGGATGAAAAAGTTTTTTATATGAAAAATCATCTACTCGAAAAGTTGCAACTCGCGGCCCTCGCCAAGGCCATCATGGACGGGCGCATCGCCACCGAGGCGAGGCTGGACGCGATCCAGACCTCCTTGGAGTTGTGGCGCCCCGCCGTCTCACACATCCATAAGCAGGTGGACGACCTGCACGGACTGGTTGGGCGCATCGCGCTCCACCCTGCGCTGGTGGCGCCTTCGGACCCGGTCCTGGAGAGCGACACGGTGGTGCGGCCGGTGTCGTCTACAAGCCACGACGGCTCCGAACACCACGGGCCGAGAGGCCACGGTGAGATCGACGACACCGGGGAAAATTTACAAATATGAATTTCAACTTTATTTGCAAAATCTCTCTGGAAATTTGTAAAATGGCCATAACTTTTGCATATGAACTCGGATGAAAAAGTATTTTATATGAAAAATCATCTACTCGAAAAGTTGCAACTCGCGGCCCTCGCCAAGGCCGTCATGGACGGGCGCATCGCCACCGAGGCGAGGCTGAACGCGATCCAGACCTCCTTGGAGTTGTGGCGCCCGCCGTCTCCCACATCCAGAAGCAGGTGGACGACCTGCACGGACAGGTTGGGCGCATCACACTCCACCCTGCGCTGGTGGCGCCTTTGGATCCGGTCCTGGAGAGCGACACGGTGGTGCGGCCGGCGTCGTCTACAAGCCACGACGGCCCCGAACACCACGGGCCGAGAGGCCACGGTGAGATCGACGACACCGGGGAAAATTTACAAATATGAATTTCGACTTTATTTGCAAAATCTCTCTGGAAATTTGTAAAATGGCCATAACTTTTGCATACGAACTCGGATGAAAAAGTATTTTATATGAAAAATCATCTACTCGAAAAGTTGCAACTCGCGGCCCTCGCCAAGGCTGTCATGGACGGGCGCATCGCCACCGAGGCGAGGCTGGACGCGATCCTGACCTCCTTGGAGTTGTGGCGCCCCGCCGCCTCCCACATCCAGAAGCAGGCGGACGACATATACGGACAGGTTGGGCGCATCGCGCTCCACCTTGTGCTGGTGGCGCCTTCGGATCCGGTCCCGGAGAGCGACACGGTGGTGCGGCCGGTGTCGTCTAAAAGCCACGACCGCTCCGAACACCACGGGCCGAGAGGCCATGGCGAGATCGATGACACCGGGGAAAATTTACAAATATGAATTTTGACTTTATTTGCAAAATCTCTCTGGAAATTTGTAAAATGGCCATAACTTTTGCATACGAACTCGGATGAAAAAGTTTTTTATATGAAAAATCATCTACTAGAAAAGTTGCAACTCGCGGCCCTCGCCAAGGCTGTCATGGACGGGCGCATTGCCACCGAGGGGAGGCTGGACGCGATCCAGACCTCCTTGGAGTTGTGGCGCCCCGCCGTCTCCCACATCCAGAAGCAGGTGGACGACCTGCACGGACAGGTTGGGCGCATCGCGCTCCACCCTGCGCTGGTGGTGCCTTCGGATCCGGTCCCGGAGAGCGACACGCTGGTGCGGCCGGCGTCGTCTACAAGCCACGACGGCTCCGAACACCACGGGCCGAGAGGCCACGACGAGATCGACGACACCGGGGAAAATTTACAAATATGAATTTTGACTGTATTTGCAAAATCTCTCTGGAAATTTGTAAAATGGCCATAACTTTTGCATACGAACTCGGATGAAAAAGTTTTTTATATGAAAAATCTTCTACTCGAAAAGTTGCAACTCGCGGCCCTCGCCAAGGCCGTCATGGACGGGCGCATCGCCACCGAGGCGAGGCTGAACGCGATCCAGACCTCCTTGGAGTTGTGGCGCCCGCCGTCTCCCACATCCAAAAGCAGGTGGACGACCTGCACGGATAGGTTGGGCGCATCACACTCCACCCTGCGCTGGTGGCGCCTTTGGATCCAGTCCTGGAGAGCGACACGGTGGTGCGGCCGGCGTCGTCTACAAGCCACGACGGCTCCGAACACCACGGGCCGAGAGGGCACGGTAAGATCGACGACACCGGGGAAAATTTACAAATATGAATTTCGACTTTATTTGCAAAATCTCACTGGAAATTTGTAAAATGGCCATAACTTTTGCATACGACCTCGGATGAAAAAGTTTTTTATATGAAAAATCATCTACTCGAAAAGTTGCAACTCGCGGCCCTCGCCAAGGCCGTCATGGACGGGCGCATCGCCACCGAGGCGAGGCTGGACGCGATCCTGACCTCCTTGGACTTGTGGCGCCCCGCCGTCTCCCACATCAAGAAGCAGGTGGACGACCTGCACGGACAGGTTGGGCGCATCGCGCTCCACCTTGCG
The DNA here is from genome assembly GCA_963921465.1 of Triticum timopheevii. Lineage (NCBI taxonomy): Eukaryota > Viridiplantae > Streptophyta > Magnoliopsida > Poales > Poaceae > Triticum > Triticum timopheevii. The sequence goes on from OY997270.1 coordinate 615,966,670, forward strand.
CTGGTGGCGCCTTCGGATCCGGTCCCGGAGAGCGACACGGTGGTGCGGCCTGTGTCGTCTAGAAGCCACGACCGCTCCGAACACCACGGGCCGAGAGGCCACGGCGAGATCGATGACACCGGGGAAAATTTACAAATATGAATTTTGACTTTATTTGCAAAATCTCTCTGGAAATTTGTAAAATGGCCATAACTTTTGCATACGAACTCGGATGAAAAAGTTTTTTATATGAAAAATCATCTACTAGAAAAGTTGCAACTCGCGGCCCTCGCCAAGGCTGTCATGGACGGGCGCATCGCCACCGACGCGAGGCTGGACGCGATCCAGACCTCCTTGGAGTTGTGGCGCCGCGCCGTCTCCCACATCCAGAAGCAGGTGGACGACCTGCACCGACAGGTTGGGCGTATCGCGCTCCACCCTGCGCTGGTGGTGCCTTCGGATCCGGTCCCGGAGAGCGACACGCTGGTGCGGCCGGCGTCGTCTACAAGCCACGACGGCTCCGAACACCACGGGCCGAGAGGCCACGGCGAGATCGACGACACCGGGGAAAATTTACAAATATGAATTTTGACTTTATTTGCAAAATCTCTCTGGAAATTTGTAAAATGGCCATAACTTTTGCATACGAACTCGGATGAAAAAGTTTTTTATATGAAAAATCATCTACTCGAAAAGTTGCAACTCGCGGCCCTCGCCAAGGCCGTCATCGACGGGCGCATTGCCACCGAGGCGAGGCTGAACGCGATCCAGACCTCCTTGGAGTTGTGGCGCCCGCCGTCTCCCACATCCAGAAGCAGGTGGACGACCTGCACGGACAGGTTGGGCGCATCACACTCCACCCTGTGCTGGTGGCGCCTTTGGTTCCGGTCCTGGAGAGCGACACGGTGGTGCGGCCGGCGTCGTCTACAAGCCACGACGGCCCCGGACACCACGGGCCGAGAGGCCACGGTGAGATCAACGACACCGGGGAAAATTTACAAATATGAATTTCGACTTTATTTGAAAAATCTCTCTGGAAATTTGTAAAATGGCCATAACTTTTGCATACGAACTCGGATGAAAAAGTATTTTATATGAAAAATCATCTACTCGAAAAGTTGCAACTCGCGGCCCTCGCCAAGGCCGTCATGGACGGGCGCATCGCCACCGAGGCGAGGCTGGACGCGATCCTGACCTCCTTGGAGTTGTGGCGCCCTGCCGCCGCCCACATCCAGAAGCAGGCAGACGACATACACGGACAGGTTGGGCGCATCGCGCTCCACCCTGCGCTGGTGGTGCCTTCGGATCCGGTCCCGGAGAGCGACACGGTGGTGCGGCCGGCGTCGTCTACAAGCCACGACGGCTCCGAACACCACGGGCCGAGAGGCCACGGCGAGATCGACGACACCGGGGAAAATTTACAAATATGAATTTTGACTTTATTTGCAAAATCTCTCTGGAAATTTGTAAAATGGCCATAACTTTTGCATACGAACTCGGATGAAAAAGTTTTTTATATGAAAAATCATCTACTCGAAAAGTTGCAACTCGCGGCCCTCGCCAAGGCCGTCATGGACGGGCGCATTGCCACCGAGGCGAGGCTGAACGCGATCCAGACCTCCTTGGAGTTGTGGCGCCCGCCGTCTCCCACATCCAGAAGCAGGTGGACGACCTGCACAGACAGGTTGGGCGCATCACACTCCACCCTGTGCTGGTGGCGCCTTTGGTTCCGGTCCTGGAGAGCGACACGGTGGTGCGGCCGGCGTCGTCTACAAGCCACGACGGCCCCGAACACCACGGGCCGAGAGGCCACGGTGAGATCGACGACACCGGGGAAAATTTACAAATATGAATTTCGACTTTATTTGCAAAATCTCTCTGGAAATTTGTAAAATGGCCATAACTTTTGCATACGAACTCGGATGAAAAAGTATTTTATATGAAAAATCATCTACTCGAAAAGTTGCAACTCGCGGCCCTCGCCAAGGCCGTCATGGACGGGCGCATCGCCACCGAGGCGAGGCTGGACGCGATCCTGACCTCCTTGGAGTTGTGGCGCCCTGCCGCCGCCCACATCCAGAAGCAGGCAGACGACATACACGGACAGGTTGGGCGCATCGCGCTCCACCTTGCGCTGGTGGCGCCTTCGGATCCGGTCCCGGAGAGCGACACGGTGGTGCGGCCGGTGTCGTCTAAAAGCCACGACCGCTCCGAACACCACGGGCCGAGAGGCCACGGCGAGATCGATGACACCGGGGAAAATTTACAAATATGAATTTTGACTTTATTTGCAAAATCTCTCTGGAAATTTGTAAAATGGCCATAACTTTTGCATACGAACTCGGATGAAAAAGTTTTTTATATGAAAAATCATCTACTAGAAAAGTTGCAACTCGCGGCCCTCGCCAAGGCTGTCATGGACGGGCGCATTGCCACCGAGGGGAGGCTGGACGCGATCTAGACCTCCTTGGAGTTGTGGCGCCCCGCCGTCTCCCACATCCAGAAGCAGGTGGACGACCTGCACGGACAGGTTGGGCGCATCGCGCTCCACCCTGCGCTGGTGGTGCCTTCGGATCCGGTCCCAGAGAGCGACACGCTGGTGCGGCCGGCGTCGTCTACAAGCCACGACGGCTCCGAACACCACGGGCCGAGAGGCCACGGCGAGATCGACGACACCGGGGAAAATTTACAAATATGAATTTTGACTTTATTTGCAAAATCTCACTGGAAATTTGTAAAATGGCCATAACTTTTGCATACGAACTCGGATGAAAAAGTTTTTTATATGAAAAATCTTCTACTCGAATAGATGCAACTCGCGGCCCTCGCCAAGGCCGTCATGGACGGGCGCATCGCCACCGAGGCGAGGCTGAACGCGATCCAGACCTCCTTGGAGTTGTGGCGCCCGCCGTCTCCCACATCCAAAAGCAGGTGGACGACCTGCACGGACAGGTTGGGCGCATCACACTCCACCCTACGCTGGTGGCGCCTTTGGATCCGGTCCTGGAGAGCGACACGGTGGTGCGGCCGGCGTCGTCTACAAGCCACGACGGCTCCGAACACCACGGGCCGAGAGGCCACGGTGAGATCGACGACACCGGGGAAAATTTACAAATATGAATTTTGACTTTATTTTCAAAATCTCTATGGAAATTTGTAAAATGGCCATAACTTTTGCATACAAACTCGGATGAAAAAGTTTTTTATATGAAAAATCATCTACTTGAAAAGTTGCAACTCGCGGCCCTTGCCAAGGCCGTCATGGACGGGCGCATCGCCACCGAGGCGAGGCTGGACGCGATCCAGACCTCCTTGGAGTTGTGGCGCCCCGCCGTCTCACACATCCAGAAGCAGGTGGACGACCTGCACGGACAGGTTGGGCGCATCGCGCTCCACCCTGCGCTGGTGGCGCCTTCGGATCCGGTCCTGGTGAGCGACACGGTGGTGCGGCCGGTGTCGTCTACAAGCCACGACGGCTCCGAACACCACGGGCCGAGAGGCCACGGTGAGATCGACGACACCGGGGAAAATTTACAAATATGAATTTCAACTTTATTTGCAAAATCTCTCTGGAAATTTGTAAAATGGCCATAACTTTTGCATATGAACTCGGATGAAAAAGTATTTTATATGAAAAATCATCTACTCGAAAAGTTGCAACTCGCGGCCCTCGCCAAGGCCGTCATGGACGGGCGCATCGCCACCGAGGTGAGGCTGGACGCGATCCTGACCTCCTTGGAGTTGTGGCGCCCCGCCGTCTCCCACATCAAGAAGCAGGTGGACGACCTGCACGGACAGGTTGGGCGCATCGCGCTCCACCTTGCGCTGGTGGCGCCTTCGGATCCGGTCCCGGAGAGCGACACGGTGGTGCGGCCGGTGTCGTCTACAAGCCACGACCGCTCCGAACACCACGGGCCGAGAGGCCACGGCGAGATCGATGACACCGGGGAAAATTTACAAATATGAATTTTGACTTTATTTGCAAAATCTCTCTGGAAATTTGTAAAATGGCCATAACTTTTGCATACGAACTCGGATGAAAAAGTTTTTTATATGAAAAATCATCTACTAGAAAAGTTGCAACTCGCGGCCCTCGCCAAGGCTGTCATGGACGGGCGCATCGCCACCGAGGCGAGGCTGGACGTGATCCAGACCTCCTTGGAGTTGTGGCGCCCCGCCGTCTCCCACATCCAGAAGCAGGTGGACGACCTGCACTGACAGGTTGGGCGTATCGCGCTCCACCAGGCGCTGGTGGTGCCTTCGGATCCGGTCCCGGAGAGCGACACGCTGGTGCGGCCGGCGTCGTCTACAAGCCACGACGGCTCCGAACACCACGGGCCGAGAGGCCACGGCGAGATCGACGACACCGGGGAAAATTTACAAATATGAATTTTGACTTTATTTGCAAAATCTCTCTGGAAATTTGTAAAATGGCCATAACTTTTGCATACGAACTCGGATGAAAAAGTTTTTTATATGAAAAATCATCTACTCGAAAAGTTGCAACTCGCGGCCCTCGCCAAGGCCGTCATGGACGGGCGCATCGCCACCGAGGCGAGGCTGAACGCGATCCAGACCTCCTTGGAGTTGTGGCGCCCGCCGTCTCCCACATCCAGAAGCAGGTGGACGACCTGCACGGACAGGTTGGGCGCATCACACTCCACCCTGTGCTGGTGGCGCCTTTGGATCCGGTCCTGGAGAGCGACACGGTGGTGCGGCCGGCGTCGTCTACAAGCCACAACGGCTCCGAACACCACGGGCCGAGAGGCCACGGCGAGATCGACGACACCGGGGAAAATTTACAAATATGAATTTCGACTTTATTTGCAAAATCTCTCTGGAAATTTGTAAAATGGCCATAACTTTTGCATACAAACTCGGATGAAAAAGTATTTTATATGAAAAATCATCTACTCGAAAAGTTGCAACTCGCGGCCCTCGCCAAGGCCGTCATGGACGGGCGCATTGCCACCGAGGCGAGGCTGGACGCGATCCTGACCTCCTTGGAGTTGTGGCGCCCCGCCGCCTCCCACATCCAGAAGCAGGCGGACGACATACACGGACAGGTTGGGCGCATCGCGCTCCACCTTGCGCTGGTGGCGCCTTCGGATCCGGTCCCGGAGAGCGACACGGTGGTGCGGCCGGTGTCGTCTAAAAGCCACGACCGCTCGGAACACCACGGGCCGAGAGGCCACGGCGAGATCGATGACACCGGGGAAAATTTACAAATATGAATTTTGACTTTATTTGCAAAATCTCTCTGGAAATTTGTAAAATGGCCATAACTTTTCCATACGAACTCGGATGAAAAAGTTTTTTATATGAAAAATCATCTACTAGAAAAGTTGCAACTCGCGGCCCTCGCCAAGGCTGTCATGGACGGGCGCATTGCCACCGAGGGGAGGCTGGACGCGATCCAGACCTCCTTGGAGTTGTGGCGCCCCGCCGTCTCCCACATCCAGAAGCAGGTGGACGACCTGCACGGACAGGTTGGGCGCATCGCGCTCCACCCTGCGCTGGTGGTGCCTTCGGATCCGGTCCCAGAGAGCGACACGCTGGTGCGGCCGGCGTCGTCTACAAGCCACGACGGCTCCGAACACCACGGGCCGAGAGGCCACGGCGAGATCGACGACACCGGGGAAAATTTACAAATATGAATTTTGACTTTATTTGCAAAATCTCACTGGAAATTTGTAAAATGGCCATAACTTTTGCATACGAACTCGGATGAAAAAGTTTTTTATATGAAAAATCTTCTACTCGAAAAGTTGCAACTCGCGGCCCTCGCCAAGGCCGTCATGGACGGGCGCATCGCCACCGAGGCGAGGCTGAACGCGATCCAGACCTCCTTGGAGTTGTGGCGCCCGCCGTCTCCCACATCCAAAAGCAGGTGGACGACCTGCACGGACAGGTTGGGCGCATCACACTCCACCCTGCGCTGGTGGCGCCTTTGGATCCGGTCCTGGAGAGCGACACGGTGGTGCGGCCGGCGTCGTCTACAAGCCACGACGGCTCCGAACACCACGGGCCGAGAGGCCACGGTGAGATCGACGACACCGGGGAAAATTTACAAATATGAATTTTGACTTTATTTTCAAAATCTCTATGGAAATTTGTAAAATGGCCATAACTTTTGCATACAAACTCGGATGAAAAAGTTTTTTATATGAAAAATCATCTACTTGAAAAGTTGCAACTCGCGGCCCTTGCCAAGGCCGTCATGGACGGGCGCATCGCCACCGAGGAGAGGCTGGACGCGATCCAGACCTCCTTGGAGTTGTGGCGCCCCGCCGTCTCCCACATCCAGAAGCAGGTGGACGACCTGCACTGACAGGTTGGGCGTATCGCGCTCCACCAGGCGCTGGTGGTGCCTTCGGATCCGGTCCCGGAGAGCGACACGCTGGTGCGGCCGGCGCCGTCTACAAGCCACGACGGCTCCGAACACCACGGGCCGAGAGGCCACGGCGAGATCGACGACACCGGGGAAAATTTACAAATATGAATTTTGACTTTATTTGCAAAATCTCTCTGGAAATTTGTAAAATGGCCATAACTTTTGCATACGAACTCGGATGAAAAAGTTTTTTATATGAAAAATCATCTACTCGAAAAGTTGCAACTCGCGGCCCTCGCCAAGGCCGTCATGGACGGGCGCATCGCCACCGAGGCGAGGCTGAACGCGATCCAGACCTCCTTGGAGTTGTGGCGCCCGCCGTCTCCCACATCCAGAAGCAGGTGGACGACCTGCACGGACAGGTTGGGCGCATCACACTCCACCCTGTGCTGGTGGCGCCTTTGGATCCGGTCCTGGAGAGCGACACGGTGGTGCGGCCGGCGTCGTCTACAAGCCACAACGGCTCCGAACACCACGGGCCGAGAGGCCACGGCGAGATCGACGACACCGGGGAAAATTTACAAATATGAATTTCGACTTTATTTGCAAAATCTCTCTGGAAATTTGTAAAATGGCCATAACTTTTGCATACAAACTCGGATGAAAAAGTATTTTATATGAAAAATCATCTACTCGAAAAGTTGCAACTCGCGGCCCTCGCCAAGGCCGTCATGGACGGGCGCATTGCCACCGAGGCGAGGCTGGACGCGATCCTGACCTCCTTGGAGTTGTGGCGCCCCGCCGCCTCCCACATCCAGAAGCAGGCGGACGACATACACGGACAGGTTGGGCGCATCGCGCTCCACCTTGCGCTGGTGGCGCCTTCGGATCCGGTCCCGGAGAGCGACACGGTGGTGCGGCCGGTGTCGTCTAAAAGCCACGACCGCTCGGAACACCACGGGCCGAGAGGCCACGGCGAGATCGATGACACCGGGGAAAATTTACAAATATGAATTTTGACTTTATTTGCAAAATCTCTCTGGAAATTTGTAAAATGGCCATAACTTTTCCATACGAACTCGGATGAAAAAGTTTTTTATATGAAAAATCATCTACTAGAAAAGTTGCAACTCGCGGCCCTCGCCAAGGCTGTCATGGACGGGCGCATTGCCACCGAGGGGAGGCTGGACGCGATCCAGACCTCCTTGGAGTTGTGGCGCCCCGCCGTCTCCCACATCCAGAAGCAGGTGGACGACCTGCACGGACAGGTTGGGCGCATCGCGCTCCACCCTGCGCTGGTGGTGCCTTCGGATCCGGTCCCAGAGAGCGACACGCTGGTGCGGCCGGCGTCGTCTACAAGCCACGACGGCTCCGAACACCACGGGCCGAGAGGCCACGGCGAGATCGACGACACCGGGGAAAATTTACAAATATGAATTTTGACTTTATTTGCAAAATCTCACTGGAAATTTGTAAAATGGCCATAACTTTTGCATACGAACTCGGATGAAAAAGTTTTTTATATGAAAAATCTTCTACTCGAAAAGTTGCAACTCGCGGCCCTCGCCAAGGCCGTCATGGACGGGCGCATCGCCACCGAGGCGAGGCTGAACGCGATCCAGACCTCCTTGGAGTTGTGGCGCCCGCCGTCTCCAGCATCCAAAAGCAGGTGGACGACTTGCACGGACAGGTTGGGCGCATCACACTCCACCCTGCGCTGGTGGCGCCTTTGGATCCGGTCCTGGAGAGCGACACGGTGGTGCGGCCGGCGTCGTCTACAAGCCACGACGGCTCCGAACACCACGGGCCGAGAGGCCACGGTGAGATCGACGACACCGGGGAAAATTTACAAATATGAATTTTGACTTTATTTTCAAAATCTCTATGGAAATTTGTAAAATGGCCATAACTTTTGCATACAAACTCGGATGAAAAAGTTTTTTATATGAAAAATCATCTACTTGAAAAGTTGCAACTCGCGGCCCTTGCCAAGGCCGTCATGGACGGGCGCATCGCCACCGAGGCGAGGCTGGACGCGATCCAGACCTCCTTGGAGTTGTGGCGCCCCGCCGTCTCCCACATCCAGAAGCAGGTGGACGACCTGCACTGACAGGTTGGGCGTATCGCGCTCCACCAGGCGCTGGTGGTGCCTTCGGATCCGGTCCCGGAGAGCGACACGCTGGTGCGGCCGGCGTCGTCTACAAGCCACGACGGCTCCGAACACCACGGGCCGAGAGGCCACGGCGAGATCGACGACACCGGGGAAAATTTACAAATATGAATTTTGACTTTATTTGCAAAATCTCTCTGGAAATTTGTAAAATGGCCATAACTTTTGCATACGAACTCGGATGAAAAAGTTTTTTATATGAAAAATCTTCTACTCGAAAAGTTGCAACTCGCGGCCCTCGCCAAGGCCGTCATGGACGGGCGCATCGCCACCGAGGCGAGGCTGAACGCGATCCAGACCTCCTTGGAGTTGTGGCGCCCGCCGTCTCCCACATCCAGAAGCAGGTGGACGACCTGCACGGACAGGTTGGGCGCATCACACTCCACCCTGTGCTGGTGGCGCCTTTGGATCCGGTCCTGGAGAGCGACACGGTGGTGCGGCCGGCGTCGTCTACAAGCCACAACGGCTCCGAACACCACGGGCCGAGAGGCCACGGCGAGATCGACGACACCGGGGAAAATTTACAAATATGAATTTCGACTTTATTTGCAAAATCTCTCTGGAAATTTGTAAAATGGCCATAACTTTTGCATACAAACTCGGATGAAAAAGTATTTTATATGAAAAATCATCTACTCGAAAAGTTGCAACTCGCGGCCCTCGCCAAGGCCGTCATGGACGGGCGCATTGCCACCGAGGCGAGGCTGGACGCGATCCTGACCTCCTTGGAGTTGTGGCGCCCCGCCGCCTCCCACATCCAGAAGCAGGCGGACGACATACACGGACAGGTTGGGCGCATCGCGCTCCACCTTGCGCTGGTGGCGCCTTCGGATCCGGTCCCGGAGAGCGACACGGTGGTGCGGCCGGTGTCGTCTAAAAGCCACGACCGCTCGGAACACCACGGGCCGAGAGGCCACGGCGAGATCGATGACACCGGGGAAAATTTACAAATATGAATTTTGACTTTATTTGCAAAATCTCTCTGGAAATTTGTAAAATGGCCATAACTTTTCCATACGAACTCGGATGAAAAAGTTTTTTATATGAAAAATCATCTACTAGAAAAGTTGCAACTCGCGGCCCTCGCCAAGGCTGTCATGGACGGGCGCATTGCCACCGAGGGGAGGCTGGACGCGATCCAGACCTCCTTGGAGTTGTGGCGCCCCGCCGTCTCCCACATCCAGAAGCAGGTGGACGACATGCACGGACAGGTTGGGCGCATCGCGCTCCACCCTGCGCTGGTGGTGCCTTCGGATCCGGTCCCAGAGAGCGACACGCTGGTGCGGCCGGCGTCGTCTACAAGCCACGACGGCTCCGAACACCACGGGCCGAGAGGCCACGGCGAGATCGACGACACCGGGGAAAATTTACAAATATGAATTTTGACTTTATTTGCAAAATCTCACTGGAAATTTGTAAAATGGCCATAACTTTTGCATACGAACTCGGATGAAAAAGTTTTTTATATGAAAAATCTTCTACTCGAAAAGTTGCAACTCGCGGCCCTCGCCAAGGCCGTCATGGACGGGCGCATCGCCACCGAGGCGAGGCTGAACGCGATCCAGACCTCCTTGGAGTTGTGGCGCCCGCCGTCTCCCACATCCAAAAGCAGGTGGACGACCTGCACGGACAGGTTGGGCGCATCACACTCCACCCTGCGCTGGTGGCGCCTTTGGATCCGGTCCTGGAGAGCGACACGGTGGTGCGGCCGGCGTCGTCTACAAGCCACGACGGCTCCGAACACCACGGGCCGAGAGGCCACGGTGAGATCGACGACACCGGGGAAAATTTACAAATATGAATTTTGACTTTATTTTCAAAATCTCTATGGAAATTTGTAAAATGGCCATAACTTTTGCATACAAACTCGGATGAAAAAGTTTTTTATATGAAAAATCATCTACTTGAAAAGTTGCAACTCGCGGCCCTTGCCAAGGCCGTCATGGACGGGCGCATCGCCACCGAGGCGAGGCTGGACGCGATCCAGACCTCCTTGGAGTTGTGGCGCCCCGCCGTCTCCCACATCCAGAAGCAGGTGGACGACCTGCACTGACAGGTTGGGCGTATCGCGCTCCACCAGGCGCTGGTGGTGCCTTCGGATCCGGTCCCGGAGAGCGACACGCTGGTGCGGCCGGCGTCGTCTACAAGCCACGACGGCTCCGAACACCACGGGCCGAGAGGCCACGGCGAGATCGACGACACCGGGGAAAATTTACAAATATGAATTTTGACTTTATTTGCAAAATCTCTCTGGAAATTTGTAAAATGGCCATAACTTTTGCATACGAACTCGGATGAAAAAGTTTTTTATATGAAAAATCATCTACTCGAAAAGTTGCAACTCGCGGCCCTCGCCAAGGCCGTCATGGACGGGCCATCGCCACCGAGGCGAGGCTGAACGCGATCCAGACCTCCTTGGAGTTGTGGCGCCCGCCGTCTCCCACATCCAGAAGCAGGTGGACGACCTGCACGGACAGGTTGGGCGCATCACACTCCACCCTGTGCTGGTGGCGCCTTTGGATCCGGTCCTGGAGAGCGACACGGTGGTGCGGCCGGCGTCGTCTACAAGCCACAACGGCTCCGAACACCACGGGCCGAGAGGCCACGGCGAGATCGACGACACCGGGGAAAATTTACAAATATGAATTTCGACTTTATTTGCAAAATCTCTCTGGAAATTTGTAAAATGGCCATAACTTTTGCATACAAACTCGGATGAAAAAGTATTTTATATGAAAAATCATCTACTCGAAAAGTTGCAACTCGCGGCCCTCGCCAAGGCCGTCATGGATGGGCGCATTGCCACCGAGGCGAGGCTGGACGCGATCCTGACCTCCTTGGAGTTGTGGCGCCCCGCCGCCTCCCACATCCAGAAGCAGGCGGACGACATACACGGACAGGTTGGGCGCATCGCGCTCCACCTTGCGCTGGTGGCGCCTTCGGATCCGGTCCCGGAGAGCGACACGGTGGTGCGGCCGGTGTCGTCTAAAAGCCACGACCGCTCGGAACACCACGGGCCGAGAGGCCACGGCGAGATCGATGACACCGGGGAAAATTTACAAATATGAATTTTGACTTTATTTGCAAAATCTCTCTGGAAATTTGTAAAATGGCCATAACTTTTCCATACGAACTCGGATGAAAAAGTTTTTTATATGAAAAATCATCTACTAGAAAAGTTGCAACTCGCGGCCCTCGCCAAGGCTGTCATGGACGGGCGCATTGCCACCGAGGGGAGGCTGGACGCGATCCAGACCTCCTTGGAGTTGTGGCGCCCCGCCGTCTCCCACATCCAGAAGCAGGTGGACGACCTGCACGGACAGGTTGGGCGCATCGCGCTCCACCCTGCGCTGGTGGTGCCTTCGGATCCGGTCCCAGAGAGCGACACGCTGGTGCGGCCGGCGTCGTCTACAAGCCACGACGGCTCCGAACACCACGGGCCGAGAGGCCACGGCGAGATCGACGACACCGGGGAAAATTTACAAATATGAATTTTGACTTTATTTGCAAAATCTCACTGGAAATTTGTAAAATGGCCATAACTTTTGCATACGAACTCGGATGAAAAAGTTTTTTATATGAAAAATCTTCTACTCGAAAAGTTGCAACTCGCGGCCCTCGCCAAGGCCGTCATGGACGGGCGCATCGCCACCGAGGCGAGGCTGAACGCGATCCAGACCTCCTTGGAGTTGTGGCGCCCGCCGTCTCCCACATCCAAAAGCAGGTGGACGACCTGCACGGACAGGTTGGGCGCATCACACTCCACCCTGCGCTGGTGGCGCCTTTGGATCCGGTCCTGGAGAGCGACACGGTGGTGCGGCCGGCGTCGTCTACAAGCCACGACGGCTCCGAACACCACGGGCCGAGAGGCCACGGTGAGATCGACGACACCGGGGAAAATTTACAAATATGAATTTTGACTTTATTTTCAAAATCTCTATGGAAATTTGTAAAATGGCCATAACTTTTGCATACAAACTCGGATGAAAAAGTTTTTTATATGAAAAATCATCTACTTGAAAAGTTGCAACTCGCGGCCCTTGCCAAGGCCGTCATGGACGGGCGCATCGCCACCGAGGCGAGGCTGGACGCGATCCAGACCTCCTTGGAGTTGTGGCGCCCCGCCGTCTCCCACATCCAGAAGCAGGTGGACGACCTGCACTGACAGGTTGGGCGTATCGCGCTCCACCAGGCGCTGGTGGTGCCTTCGGATCCGGTCCCGGAGAGCGACACGCTGGTGCGGCCGGCGTCGTCTACAAGCCACGACGGCTCCGAACACCACGGGCCGAGAGGCCACGGCGAGATCGACGACACCGGGGAAAATTTACAAATATGAATTTTGACTTTATTTGCAAAATCTCTCTGGAAATTTGTAAAATGGCCATAACTTTTGCATACGAACTCGGATGAAAAAGTTTTTTATATGAAAAATCATCTACTCGAAAAGTTGCAACTCGCGGCCCTCGCCAAGGCCGTCATGGACGGGCCATCGCCACCGAGGCGAGGCTGAACGCGATCCAGACCTCCTTGGAGTTGTGGCGCCCGCCGTCTCCCACATCCAGAAGCAGGTGGACGACCTGCACGGACAGGTTGGGCGCATCACACTCCACCCTGTGCTGGTGGCGCCTTTGGATCCGGTCCTGGAGAGCGACACGGTGGTGCGGCCGGCGTCGTCTACAAGCCACAACGGCTCCGAACACCACGGGCCGAGAGGCCACGGCGAGATCGACGACACCGGGGAAAATTTACAAATATGAATTTCGACTTTATTTGCAAAATCTCTCTGGAAATTTGTAAAATGGCCATAACTTTTGCATACAAACTCGGATGAAAAAGTATTTTATATGAAAAATCATCTACTCGAAAAGTTGCAACTCGCGGCCCTCGCCAAGGCCGTCATGGACGGGCGCATTGCCACCGAGGCGAGGCTGGACGCGATCCTGACCTCCTTGGAGTTGTGGCGCCCCGCCGCCTCCCACATCCAGAAGCAGGCGGACGACATACACGGACAGGTTGGGCGCATCGCGCTCCACCTTGCGCTGGTGGCGCCTTCGGATCCGGTCCCGGAGAGCGACACGGTGGTGCGGCCGGTGTCGTCTAAAAGCCACGACCGCTCGGAACACCACGGGCCGAGAGGCCACGGCGAGATCGATGACACCGGGGAAAATTTACAAATATGAATTTTGACTTTATTTGCAAAATCTCTCTGGAAATTTGTAAAATGGCCATAACTTTTCCATACGAACTCGGATGAAAAAGTTTTTTATATGAAAAATCATCTACTAGAAAAGTTGCAACTCGCGGCCCTCGCCAAGGCTGTCATGGACGGGCGCATTGCCACCGAGGGGAGGCTGGACGCGATCCAGACCTCCTTGGAGTTGTGGCGCCCCGCCGTCTCCCACATCCAGAAGCAGGTGGACGACCTGCACGGACAGGTTGGGCGCATCGCGCTCCACCCTGCGCTGGTGGTGCCTTCGGATCCGGTCCCAGAGAGCGACACGCTGGTGCGGCCGGCGTCGTCTACAAGCCACGACGGCTCCGAACACCACGGGCCGAGAGGCCACGGCGAGATCGACGACACCGGGGAAAATTTACAAATATGAATTTTGACTTTATTTGCAAAATCTCACTGGAAATTTGTAAAATGGCCATAACTTTTGCATACGAACTCGGATGAAAAAGTTTTTTATATGAAAAATCTTCTACTCGAAAAGTTGCAACTCGCGGCCCTCGCCAAGGCCGTCATGGACGGGCGCATCGCCACCGAGGCGAGGCTGAACGCGATCCAGACCTCCTTGGAGTTGTGGCGCCCGCCGTCTCCCACATCCAAAAGCAGGTGGACGACCTGCACGGACAGGTTGGGCGCATCACACTCCACCCTGCGCTGGTGGCGCCTTTGGATCCGGTCCTGGAGAGCGACACGGTGGTGCGGCCGGCGTCGTCTACAAGCCACGACGGCTCCGAACACCACGGGCCGAGAGGCCACGGTGAGATCGACGACACCGGGGAAAATTTACAAATATGAATTTTGACTTTATTTTCAAAATCTCTATGGAAATTTGTAAAATGGCCATAACTTTTGCATACAAACTCGGATGAAAAAGTTTTTCATATGAAAAATCATCTACTTGAAAAGTTGCAACTCGCGGCCCTTGCCAAGGCCGTCATGGACGGGCGCATCGCCACCGAGGCGAGGCTGGACGCGATCCAGACCTCCTTGGAGTTGTGGCGCCCCGCCGTCTCACACATCCAGAAGCAGGTGGACGACCTGCACGGACAGGTTGGGCGCATCGCACTCCACCCTGCGCTGGTGGCGCCTTCGGATCCGGTCCCGGAGAGCGACACGGTGGTGCGGCCGGCGTCGTCTACAAGCCACGACGGCTCCGAACACCACGGGCCGAGAGGCCACGGCGAGATCGACGACACCGGGGAAAATTTACAAATATGAATTTCGACTTTATTTGCAAAATCTCTCTGGAAATTTGTAAAATGGCCATAACTTTTGCATACGAACTCGGATGAAAAAGTATTTTATATGAAAAATCATCTACTCGAAAAGTTGCAACTCGCGGCCCTCGCCAAGGCCGTCATGGACGGGCGCATCGCCACCGAGGCGAGGCTGGACGCGATCCTGACCTCCTTGGAGTTGTGGCGCCCCGCCGTCTCCCACATCCAGAAGCAGGCGGACGACCTGCACGGACAGGTTGGGCGCATCGCGCTCCACCTTGCGCTGGTGGCGCCTTCGGATCCGGTCCCGGAGAGCGACACGGTTGTGCGGCCGGCGTCGTCTACAAGCCACGACGGCTCCGAACACCACGGGCCGAGAGGCCACGGCGAGATCGACGACACCGGGGAAAATTTACAAATATGAATTTCGACTTTATTTGCAAAATCTCTCTGGAAATTTGTAAAATGGCCATAACTTTTGCATACGAACTCGGATGAAAAAGTATTTTATATGAAAAATCATCTACTCGAAAAGTTGCAACTCGCGGCCCTCGCCAAGGCCGTCATGGACGGGCGCATCGCCACCGAGGCGAGGCTGGACGCGATCCAGACCTCCTTGGAGTTGTGGCGCCCCGCCGTCTCCCACATCCAGAAGCAGGTGGACGACCTGCACGGACAGGTTGGGCGCATCGCGCTCCACCCTGCGCTGGTGGCGCCTTCGGATCCGGTCCTGGAGAGCGACATGGTGGTGCGGCCGGCGTCGTCTACAAGCCACGACGGCTCCGAACACCATGGGCCGAGAGGCCACGGCGAGATCGACGACACCGGGGAAAATTTACAAATATGAATTTCGACTTTATTTGCAAAATCTCTCTGGAAATTTGTAAAATGGCCATAACTTTTGCATACGAACTCGGATGAAAAAGTTTTTTATATGAAAAATCATCTACTTGAAAAAGTTGCAACTCGCGGCCCTCGCCAAGGCCGTCATGGACGGGCGCATCGCCACCGAGGCGAGGCTGGACGCGATCCAGACCTCCTTGGAGTTGTGGCGCCCCGCCGTCTCCCACATCCAGAAGCAGGTGGACGACCTGCACGGACAGGTTGAGCGCATCGCGCTCCACCCTGCGCTGGTGGCGCCTTCGGATCCGGTCCTGGAGAGCGACATGGTGGTGCGGCCGGCGTCGTCTACAAGCCACGACGGCTCCGAACACCATGGGCCGAGAGGCCACGGCGAGATCGACGACACCGGGGAAAATTTACAAATATGAATTTCGACTTTATTTGCAAAATCTCTCTGGAAATTTGTAAAATGGCCATAACTTTTGCATACGAACTCGGATGAAAAAGTATTTTATATGAAAAATCATCTACTCGAAAAGTTGCAACTCGCGGCCCTCGCCAAGGCCGTCATGGACGGGCGCATCGCCACCGAGGCGAGGCTGGACGCGATCCTGACCTCCTTGGAGTTGTGGCGCCCCGCCGTCTCCCACATCCAGAAGCAGGCGGACGACCTGCACGGACAGGTTGGGCGCATCGCGCTCCACCTTGCGCTGGTGGCGCCTTCGGATCCGGTCCCGGAGAGCGACACGGTTGTGCGGCCGGCGTCGTCTACAAGCCACGACGGCTCCGAACACCACGGGCCGAGAGGCCACGGCGAGATCGACGACACCGGGGAAAATTTACAAATATGAATTTCGACTTTATTTGCAAAATCTCTCTGGAAATTTGTAAAATGGCCATAACTTTTGCATACGAACTCGGATGAAAAAGTATTTTATATGAAAAATCATCTACTCGAAAAGTTGCAACTCGCGGCCCTCGCCAAGGCCGTCATGGACGGGCGCATCGCCACCGAGGCGAGGCTGGACGCGATCCAGACCTCCTTGGAGTTGTGGCGCCCCGCCGTCTCCCACATCCAGAAGCAGGTGGACGACCTGCACGGACAGGTTGGGCGCATCGCGCTCCACCCTGCGCTGGTGGCGCCTTCGGATCCGGTCCTGGAGAGCGACATGGTGGTGCGGCCGGCGTCGTCTACAAGCCACGACGGCTCCGAACACCATGGGCCGAGAGGCCACGGCGAGATCGACGACACCGGGGAAAATTTACAAATATGAATTTCGACTTTATTTGCAAAATCTCTCTGGAAATTTGTAAAATGGCCATAACTTTTGCATACGAACTCGGATGAAAAAGTTTTTTATATGAAAAATCATCTACTTGAAAAAGTTGCAACTCGCGGCCCTCGCCAAGGCCGTCATGGACGGGCGCATCGCCACCGAGGCGAGGCTGGACGCGATCCAGACCTCCTTGGAGTTGTGGCGCCCCGCCGTCTCCCACATCCAGAAGCAGGTGGACGACCTGCACGGACAGGTTGAGCGCATCGCGCTCCACCCTGCGCTGGTGGCGCCTTCGGATCCGGTCCTGGAGAGCGACATGGTGGTGCGGCCGGCGTCGTCTACAAGCCACGACGGCTCCGAACACCATGGGCCGAGAGGCCACGGCGAGATCGACGACACCGGGGAAAATTTACAAATATGAATTTCGACTTTATTTGCAAAATCTCTCTGGAAATTTGTAAAATGGCCATAACTTTTGCATACGAACTCGGATGAAAAAGTATTTTATATGAAAAATCATCTACTCGAAAAGTTGCAACTCGCGGCCCTCGCCAAGGCCGTCATGGACGGGCGCATCGCCACCGAGGCGAGGCTGGACGCGATCCTGACCTCCTTGGAGTTGTGGCGCCCCGCCGTCTCCCACATCCAGAAGCAGGCGGACGACCTGCACGGACAGGTTGGGCGCATCGCGCTCCACCTTGCGCTGGTGGCGCCTTCGGATCCGGTCCCGGAGAGCGACACGGTTGTGCGGCCGGCGTCGTCTACAAGCCACGACGGCTCCGAACACCACGGGCCGAGAGGCCACGGCGAGATCGACGACACCGGGGAAAATTTACAAATATGAATTTCGACTTTATTTGCAAAATCTCTCTGGAAATTTGTAAAATGGCCATAACTTTTGCATACGAACTCGGATGAAAAAGTATTTTATATGAAAAATCATCTACTCGAAAAGTTGCAACTCGCGGCCCTCGCCAAGGCCGTCATGGACGGGCGCATCGCCACCGAGGCGAGGCTGGACGCGATCCAGACCTCCTTGGAGTTGTGGCGCCCCGCCGTCTCCCACATCCAGAAGCAGGTGGACGACCTGCACGGACAGGTTGGGCGCATCGCGCTCCACCCTGCGCTGGTGGCGCCTTCGGATCCGGTCCTGGAGAGCGACATGGTGGTGCGGCCGGCGTCGTCTACAAGCCACGACGGCTCCGAACAACATGGGCCGAGAGGCCACGGCGAGATCGACGACACCGGGGAAAATTTACAAATATGAATTTCGACTTTATTTGCAAAATCTCTCTGGAAATTTGTAAAATGGCCATAACTTTTGCATACGAACTCGGATGAAAAAGTTTTTTATATGAAAAATCATCTACTTGAAAAAGTTGCAACTCGCGGCCCTCGCCAAGGCCGTCATGGACGGGCGCATCGCCACCGAGGCGAGGCTGGACGCGATCCAGACCTCCTTGGAGTTGTGGCGCCCCGCCGTCTCCCACATCCAGAAGCAGGTGGACGACCTGCACGGACAGGTTGAGCGCATCGCGCTCCACCCTGCGCTGGTGGCGCCTTCGGATCCGGTCCTGGAGAGCGACATGGTGGTGCGGCCGGCGTCGTCTACAAGCCACGACGGCTCCGAACACCATGGCCCGAGAGGCCACGGCGAGATCGACGACACCGGGGAAAATTTACAAATATGAATTTCGACTTTATTTGCAAAATCTCTCTGGAAATTTGTAAAATGGCCATAACTTTTGCATACGAACTCAGATGAAAAAGTTTTTTATATGAAAAATCATCTACTCGAAAAGTTGCAACTCGCGGCCCTCGCCAAGGCTGTCATGGACGGGCGCATCGCCACCGAGGCGAGGCTGGACTCGATCCAGACCTCCGTGGAGTCGTGGCGCCCCGCCGTCTCCCACATCCAGAAGCAGGTGGACGACTTGCACGGACAAGTTGGGCGCATCGCACTCCACACTGCGCTGGTGGCGCCTTCGGATCCGGTCCCGGAGAGCGACACGCTGGTGCGGCCGGCGTCGTCTACAAGCCACGACGGCTCCGAACACCACGGGCCGAGAGGCCACGGCGAGATCGACGACACCGGGGAAAATTTACAAATATGAATTTTGACTTTATTTGCAAAATCTCTCTGGAAATTTGTAAAATAGCCATAACTTTTGCATACGAACTCGGATGAAAAAGTTTTTTATATGAAAAATCATCTACTCGAAAAGTTGCAACTCGCGGCCCTCGCCAAGGCTACCATGGACGGGCGCATCGCCACCGAGGCAAGGCTGGACGCGATCCAGACCTCCTTGGAGTTGTGGCGCCCCGCCGTCTCCCACATCCAGAAGCAGGTGGACGACCTGCATGGACAGGTTGGGCGCATCGCACTCCACCCTGCGCTGGTGGCGCCTTCGGATCCGGTCCCGGAGAGCGACACGGTGGTGCGGCCGGCGTCGTCTACAAGCCACGACGGCTCCGAACACCACGGGCCGAGAGGCCACGGCGAGATCGACGACACCGGGGAAAATTTACAAATATGAATTTCGACTTTATTTGCAAAATCTCTCTGGAAATTTGTAAAATGGCCATAACTTTTGCATACGAACTCGGATGAAAAAGTTTTTTATATGAAAAATCATCTACTCGAAAAGTTGCAACTCGCGGCCCTCGCCAAGGCTGCCATGGACGGGCGCATCGCCACCGAGGCAAGGCTGGACGCGATCCAGACCTCCTTGGAGTTGTGGCGCCCCGCCGTCTCCCACATCCAGAAGCAGGTGGACGACCTGCATGGACAGGTTGGGCGCATCGCACTCCACCCTGCGCTGGTGGCGCCTTCGGATCCGGTCCCGGAGAGCGACACGGTGGTGCGGCCGGCGTCGTCTACAAGCCACGACGGCTCCGAACACCACGGGCCGAGAGGCCACGGCGAGATCGACGACACCGGGGAAAATTTACAAATATGAATTTCGACTTTATTTGCAAAATCTCTCTGGAAATTTGTAAAATGGCCATAACTTTTGCATACGAACTCGGATGAAAAAGTATTTTATATGAAAAATCATCTACTCGAAAAGTTGCAACTCGCGGCCCTCGCCAAGGCCGTCATGGACGGGCGCATCGCCACCGAGGCGAGGCTGGACGCGATCCTGACCTCCTTGGAGTTGTGGCGCCCCGCCGTCTCCCACATCCAGAAGCAGGCGGACGACCTGCACGGACAGGTTGGGCGCATCGCGCTCCACCTTGCGCTGGTGGCGCCTTCGGATCCGGTCCCGGAGAGCGACACGGTTGTGCGGCCGGCGTCGTCTACAAGCCACGACGGCTCCGAACACCACGGGCCGAGAGGCCACGGCGAGATCGACGACACCGGGGAAAATTTACAAATATGAATTTCGACTTTATTTGCAAAATCTCTCTGGAAATTTGTAAAATGGCCATAACTTTTGCATACGAACTCGGATGAAAAAGTATTTTATATGAAAAATCATCTACTCGAAAAGTTGCAACTCGCGGCCCTCGCCAAGGCCGTCATGGACGGGCGCATCGCCACCGAGGCGAGGCTGGACGCGATCCAGACCTCCTTGGAGTTGTGGCGCCCCGCCGTCTCCCACATCCAGAAGCAGGTGGACGACCTGCACGGACAGGTTGGGCGCATCACGCTCCACCCTGCGCTGGTGGCGCCTTCGGATCCGGTCCTGGAGAGCGACATGGTGGTGCGGCCGGCGTCGTCTACAAGCCACGACGGCTCCGAACCCCATGGGCCGAGAGGCCACGGCGAGATCGACGACACCGGGGAAAATTTACAAATATGAATTTCGACTTTATTTGCAAAATCTCTCTGGAAATTTGTAAAATGGCCATAACTTTTGCATACGAACTCGGATGAAAAAGTTTTTTATATGAAAAATCATCTACTTGAAAAAGTTGCAACTCGCGGCCCTCGCCAAGGCCGTCATGGACGGGCGCATCGCCACCGAGGCGAGGCTGGACGCGATCCAGACCTCCTTGGAGTTGTGGCGCCCCGCCGTCTCCCACATCCAGAAGCAGGTGGACGACCTGCACGGACAGGTTGAGCGCATCGCGCTCCACCCTGCGCTGGTGGCGCCTTCGGATCCGGTCCTGGAGAGCGACATGGTGGTGCGGCCGGCGTCGTCTACAAGCCACGACGGCTCCGAACACCATGGGCCGAGAGGCCACGGCGAGATCGACGACACCGGGGAAAATTTACAAATATGAATTTCGACTTTATTTGCAAAATCTCTCTGGAAATTTGTAAAATGGCCATAACTTTTGCATACGAACTCAGATGAAAAAGTTTTTTATATGAAAAATCATCTACTCGAAAAGTTGCAACTCGCGGCCCTCGCCAAGGCTGTCATGGACGGGCGCATCGCCACCGAGGCGAGGCTGGACGCGATCCAGACCTCCGTGGAGTGGTGGCGCCCCGCCGTCTCCCACATCCAGAAGCAGGTGGACGACTTGCACGGACAAGTTGGGCGCATCGCACTCCACACTGCGCTGGTGGCGCCTTCGGATCCGGTCCCGGAGAGCGACACGCTGGTGCGGCCGGCGTCGTCTACAAGCCACGACGGCTCCGAACACCACGGGCCGAGAGGCCACGGCGAGATCGACGACACCGGGGAAAATTTACAAATATGAATTTTGACTTTATTTGCAAAATCTCTCTGGAAATTTGTAAAATGGCCATAACTTTTGCATACGAACTCAGATGAAAAAGTTTTTTATCTGAAAAATCATCTACTCGAAAAGTTGCAACTCGCGACCCTTGCCAAGGCTGTCATGGACGGGCGCATCGCCACCGAGGCGAGGCTGGACGCGATCCAGACCTCCATGGAGTCGTGGCGCCCCGCCGTCTCCCACATCCAGAAGCAGGTGGACGACTTGCACGGACAAGTTGGGCGCATCGCACTCCACACTGCGCTGGTGGCGCCTTCGGATCCGGTCCCGGAGAGCGACACGCTGGTGCGGCCGGCGTCGTCTACAAGCCATGACGGCTCCGAACACCACGGGCCGAGAGGCCACGGCGAGATCGACGACACCGGGGAAAATTTACAAATATGAATTTTGACTTTATTTGCAAAATCTCTCTGGAAATTTGTAAAATGGCCATAACTTTTGCATACGAACTCAGATGAAAAAGTTTTTTATATGAAAAATCATCTACTCGAAAAGTTGAACTCGCGGCCCTCGCCAAGGCTGCCATGGACGGGCGCATCGCCACCGAGGCAAGGCTGGACGCGATCCAGACCTCCTTGGAGTTGTGGCGCCCCGCCGTCTCCCACATCCAGAAGCAGGTGGACGACCTGCATGGACAGGTTGGGCGCATCGCACTCCACCCTGCGCTGGTGGCGCCTTCGGATCCGGTCCCGGAGAGCGACACGGTGGTGCGGCCGGCGTCGTCTACAAGCCACGACGGCTCCGAACACCACGGGCCGAGAGGCCACGGCGAGATCGATGACACCGGGGAAAATTTACAAATATGAATTTCGACTTTATTTGCAAAATCTCTCTGGAAATTTGCAAAATGGCCATAACTTTTGCATACGAACTCGGATGAAAAAGTATTTTATATGAAAAATCATCTACTCGAAAAGTTGCAACTCGCGGCCCTCGCCAAGGCCGTCATGGACGGGCGCATCGCCAACGAGGCGAGGCTGGACGCGATCCTGACCTCCTTGGAGTTGTGGCGCCCCGCCGTCTCCCACATCCAGAAGCAGGCGGACGACCTGCACGGACAGGTTGGGCGCATCGCGCTCCACCTTGCGCTGGTGGCGCCTTCGGATCCGGTCCCGGAGAGCGACACGGTGGTGCGGCCGGCGTCGTCTACAAGCCACGACCGCTCCGAACACCACGGGCCGAGAGGCCACGGCGAGATTGATGACACCGGGGAAAATTTACAAATATGAAATTTGACTTTATTTGCAAAATCTCTCTGGAAATTTGTAAAATGGCCATAACTTTTGCATACGACCTCGGATGAAAAAGTTTTTTATATGAACAATCATCTACTCGAAAAGTTGCAACTCGCGGCCCTCGCCAAGGCTGTCATGGACGGGCGCATCGCCACCGAGGCGAGGCTGGACGCGATCCAGACCTCCTTGGAGTTGTGGCGCCCCGCCGTCTCCCACATCCAGAAGCAGGTGGAGGACCTGCACGGACAGGTTGGGCGCATCGCGCTCCACCCTGCGCTGGTGGTGCCTTCGGATCCGGTCCCGGAGAGCGACACGCTGGTGCGGCCGGCGTCGTCTACAAGCCACGATGGCTCCGAACACCACGAGCCGAGAGGCCACGGCGAGATCGATGACACCGTGGAAAATTTACAAATATGAATTTTGACTTTATTTGCAAAATCTGTCTGGAAATTTGTAAAATGGCCATAACTTTTGCATACGAACTCGGATGAAAAAGTATTTTATATGAAAAATCATCTACTCGAAAAGTTGCAACTCGCGGCCCTCGCCAAGGCCGTCATGGACGGGCGCATCGCCACCGAGGCGAGGCTGGACGCGATCCTGACCTCCTTGGAGTTGTGGCGCCCCGCCGTCTCCCACATCCAGAAGCAGGTGGACGACCTGCACGGACAGGTTGGGCGCATCGCGCTCCACCCTGCGCTGGTGGTGCCTTCGGATCCGGTCCCGGAGAGCGACACGCTGGTGCGGCCGGCGTCGTCTACAAGCCACGATGGCTCCGAACACCACGAGCCGAGAGGCCACGGCGAGATCGATGACACCGGGGAAAATTTACAAATATGAATTTTGACTTTATTTGCAAAATCTGTCTGGAAATTTGTAAAATGGCCATAACTTTTGCATACGAACTCGGATGAAAAAGTTTTTTATATATGAAAAATCATCTACTCGAAAAGTTGCAACTCTCGGCCCTCGCCAAGGCCGTCATGGACGGGCGCATCGCCACCGAGGCGAGGCTGGACGCGATCCAGACCTCCTTGGAGTTGTGGCGCCCGCCGTCTCCCACATCCAGAAGCAGGTGGACGACCAGCACGGACAGGTTGGTCGTATCGCGCTCCACCCTGCGCTGGTGGTGCCTTCGGATCCGGTCCCGGAGAGCGACATGGTGGTGCGGCCGGCGTCGTCTACAAGCCACGACGGCTCCGAACACCATGGGCCGAGAGGCCACGGCGAGATCGACGACACCGGGGAAAATTTACAAATATGAATTTCGACTTTATTTGCAAAATCTCTCTGGAAATTTGTAAAATGGCCATAACTTTTGCATACGAACTCGGATGAAAAAGTTTTTTATATGAAAAATCATCTACTCGAAAAAGTTGCAACTCGCGGCCCTCGCCAAGGCCGTCATGGACGGTCGCATCGCCACCGAGGCGAGGCTGGACGTGATCCAGACCTCCTTGGAGTTGTGGCGCCCCGCCGTCTCCCACATCCAGAAGCAGGTGGACGACCTGCACGGACAGGTTGGGCGCATCGCGCTCCACCCTGCTCTGGTGGCGCCTTCGGATCCGGTCCCGGAGAGCGCCACGGTGGTGCGGCCGGCGTCGTCTACAAGCCACGACGGCTCCGAACACCACGGGCCGAGAGGCCACGGCGAGATCGACGACACCGGGGAAAATTTACAAATATGAATTTTGACTTTATTTGCAAAATCTCTCTGGAAATTTGTAAAATGGCCATAACTTTTGCATACGAACTCGGATGAAAAAGTTTTTTGTATGAACAATCATCTTCTCGAAAAGTTGCAACTCGCGGCCCTCGCCAAGGCTATCATGGACGGGCGCATCGCCACCGAGGCGAGGCTGGACGCGATCCAGACCTCCATGGAGTTGTGGCGCCCCGCCGTCTCCCACATCCAGAAGTAGGTGGACGACCTGCACGGACAGGTTGGGCGCATCGCGCTCCACCCAGCGCTGGTGGCGCCTTCGGATCCGGTCCCGGAGAGTGACACGGTGGTGCGGCCGGCGTCGTCTACAAGCCACGACGGCTCCGAACACCATGGGCCGAGAGGCCACGGCGAGATCGACGACACCGGGGAAAATTTACAAGTATGAATTTTGACTATATTTGCAAAATCTCTCTGGAAATTTGTAAAATGGCCATAACTTTTGCATACGAACTCGGATGAAAAAGTTTTTTAATGAAAAATCATCTACTCGAAAAGTTGCAACTCGCGGCCCTCGCCAGGGCCGTCATGGACGGGCGCATCGCCACAGAGGCGAGGCTGGACGCGATCCAGACCTCCTTGGAGTTGTGGCGCCCCGCCGTCTCCCACATCCAGAAGCAGGTGGACGACCTGCACGGACAGGTTGGGCGCATCGCGCTCCACCTTGCGCTGGTGGCGCCTTTGGATCCGGTACCGGAGAGCGACACGGTGGTGCGGCTGGCCTCATCTACAAGCCACGACGGCTCCGAACACCACGGGCCGAGAGGCCACGGCGAGATCGACGACACCGGGGAAAATTTAAAAATATGAATTTCGACTTTATTTGCAAAATCTCTCTCGAAATTTGTAAAATGGCCATAACTTTTGCATACGAACTCGGATGAAAAACTTTTTTATATGAAAAATCATCTACTCGAAAAGTTGCAGCTCGCGGCCCTCGCCAAGGCCGTCATGGACGGGCGCATCGCCACTGAGGTGAGGCTGGACGCGATCCAGACCTCCTTGGAGTTGTGGCGCCCCGCCGTCTCCCACATGCAGAAGCAGGTGGACGACCTGCACGGACAGGTTGGGCGCATCGCGCTCCACCCTGCGCTGGTGGCGCCTTCGGATCCGGTCCCGGAGAGCGGCACGGTGGTGCGGCCGGTGTCGTCTACAAGCCACGACGGCTCCGAACACCACGGGCCGAGAGGCCACGGCGAGATCGACGACACCAGGGAAAATTTACAAATATGAATTTCGACTTTATTTGCAAAATCTCTCTGGAAATTTGTAAAATGGCCATAACTTTTGCATACGAACTCGGATGAAAAAGTTTTTTGTATGAACAATCATCTTCTCGAAAAGTTGCAACTCGCGGCCCTCGCCAAGGCTATCATGGACGGGCGCATCGCCACCGAGGCGAGGCTGGACGCGATCCAGACCTCCATGGAGTTGTGGCGCCCCGCCGTCTCCCACATCCAGAAGTAGGTGGACGACCTGCAAGGACAGGTTGGGCGCATCGCGCTCCACCCAGCGCTGGTGGCGCCTTCGGATCCGGTCCCGGAGAGTGACACGGTGGTGCGGCCGGCGTCGTCTACAAGCCACGACGGCTCCGAACACCATGGGCCGAGAGGCCACGGCGAGATCGACGACACCGGGGAAAATTTACAAGTATGAATTTTGACTATATTTGCAAAATCTCTCTGGAAATTTGTAAAATGGCCATAACTTTTGCATACGAACTCGGATGAAAAAGTTTTTTAATGAAAAATCATCTACTCGAAAAGTTGCAACTCGCGGCCCTCGCCAGGGCCGTCATGGACGGGCGCATCGCCACAGAGGCGAGGCTGGACGTGATCCAGACCTCCTTGGAGTTGTGGCGCCCCGCCGTCTCCCACATCCAGAAGCAGGTGGACGACCTGCACGGACAGGTTGGGCGCATCGCGCTCCACCTTGCGCTGGTGGCGCCTTTGGATCCGGTACCGGAGAGCGACACGGTGGTGCGGCTGGCCTCATCTACAAGCCACGACGGCTCCGAACACCACGGGCCGAGAGGCCACGGCGAGATCGACGACACCGGGGAAAATTTAAAAATATGAATTTCGACTTTATTTGCAAAATCTCTCTCGAAATTTGTAAAATGGCCATAACTTTTGCATACGAACTCGGATGAAAAACTTTTTTATATGAAAAATCATCTACTCGAAAAGTTGCAGCTCGCGGCCCTCGCCAAGGCCGTCATGGACGGGCGCATCGCCACTGAGGTGAGGCTGGACGCGATCCAGACCTCCTTGGAGTTGTGGCGCCCCGCCGTCTCCCACATGCAGAAGCAGGTGGACGACCTGCACGGACAGGTTGGGCGCATCGCGCTCCACCCTGCGCTGGTGGCGCCTTCGGATCCGGTCCCGGAGAGCGGCACGGTGGTGCGGCCGGTGTCGTCTACAAGCCACGACGGCTCCGAACACCACGGGCCGAGAGGCCACGGCGAGATCGACGACACCAGGGAAAATTTACAAATATGAATTTCGACTTTATTTGCAAAATCTCTCTGGAAATTTGTAAAATGGCCATAACATTTGCATACGAACTCGGATGAAAAAGTTTTTTATACGAAAAATCATCTACTCGAAAAAGTTGCAACTCGCGGCCCTCGCCAAGGCCGTCATGGACGGTCGCATCGCCATCGAGGCGAGGCTGGACGCGATCCAGACCTCCTTGGAGTTGTGGCGCCCCGCCGTCTCCCACATCCAGAAGCAGGTGGACGACCTGCACGGACAGGTTGTGCGCATCGCGCTCCACCCTGCGCTGGTGGCGCCTTCGGATCCGGTCCCGGAGAGCGACACGGTGGTGCGGCCGGCGTCGTCTACACGCCACGACCGCTTCGAACACCACGGTCCGAGAGGCCACGGCGAGATCGATGACACCGGGGAAAATTTACAAATATGAATTTTGACTTTATTTGCAAAATCTCTCTGGAAATTTGTAAAATGGCCATAACTTTTGCATACGAACTCGGATGAAAAAGTTTTTTATATGAAAAATCATCTACTCGAAAAGTTGCAACTCGCGGCCCTCGCCAAGGCTGTCATGGACGGGCGCATCGCCACCGAGGCGAGGCTGGACGCGATCCAGACCACCTTGGAGTTGTGGCGCCCCGCCGTCTCCCACATTCAGAAGCAGGTGGACGACCTGCACGGACAGGTTGGGCGCATCGCGCTCCACCCTGCGCTGGTGGTGCCTTTGGATCCGGTCCCGGAGAGCGACACGGTGGTGCGGCCGGTGTCGTCTACAAGCCACGACGGCTCCGAACACCACGGGCCGAGAGGCCACGGCGAGATCGACGACACTGGGGAAAATTTACAAATATGAATTTCGACTTTATTTGCAAAATCTCTCTGTAAATTTGTAAAATGGCCATAACTTTTGCATACAAACTTGAATGAAAAAGTTTTTTATACGAAAAATCATCTAGTCAAAAAAGTTGCAAATCACGGCCCTCGCCAAGGCCGTCATGGACGGTCGCATCGTCATCGAGGCGAGGCTGGACGCGATCCAGACCTCCTTGGAGTTGTGGCGCCCCGCCGTCTCCCACATCCAGAAGCAGGTGGACGACCTGCACGGACAGGTTGTGCGCATCGCGCTCCACCCTGCGCTGGTGGCGCCTTCGGATCCGGTCCCGGAGAGCGACACGGTGGTGCGGCCGGCGTCGTCTACAAGCCACGACGGCTCCGAACACCACGGGCCGAGAGGCCACGGCGAGATCGACGACACCGGGGAAAATTTACAAATATGAATTTCGACTTTATTTGCAAAATCTCTCTGGAAATTTGTAAAATGGCCATAACTTTTGCATACGAACTCGGATGAAAAAGTTTTTTATATGAAAAATCATCTACTCGAAAAAGTTGCAACTCGCGGCCCTCGCCAAGGCCGTCATGGACGGTCGCATCGCCACCGAGGCGAGGCTGGACGTGATCCAGACCTCCTTGGAGTTGTGGCGCCCCGCCGTCTCCCACATCCAGAAGCAGGTGGATGACCTGCACGGACAGGTTGGGCGCATCGCGCTCCACCCTCCTCTGGTGGCGCCTTCGGATCCGGTCCCAGAGAGCGCCACGGTGGTGCGGCCGGCGTCGTCTACAAGCCACGACGGCTCTGAACACCACGGGCCGAGAGGCCACGGCGAGATCGACGACACCGGGGAAAATTTACAAATATGAATTTTGACTTTATTTGCAAAATCTCTCTGGAAATTTGTAAAATGGCCATAACTTTTGCATACGAACTCGGATGAAAAAGTTTTTTGTATGAACAATCATCTACTCGAAAAGTTGCAACTCGCGGCCCTCGCCAAGGCTATCATGGACGGGCGCATCGCCACCGAGGCGAGGCTGGACGCGATCCAGACCTCCATGGAGTTGTGGCGCCCCGCCGTCTCCCACATCCAGAAGTAGGTGGACGACCTGCACGGACAGGTTGGGCGCATCGCGCTCCACCTTGCGCTGGTGGCGCCTTCGGATCCGGTCCCGGAGAGTGACACGGTGGTGCGGCCGGCGTCGTCTACAAGCCACGACGGCTCCGAACACCATGGGCCGAGAGGCCACGGCGAGATCGACGACACCGGGGAAAATTTAAAAATATGAATTTCGACTTTATTTGCAAAATCTCTCTGGAAATTTGTAAAATGGCCATAACTTTTGCATACGAACTCGGATGAAAAAGTTTTTTATATGAAAAATCATCTACTCGAAAAGTTGCAGCTCGCGGCCCTCGCCAAGGCCGTCATGGACGGGCGCATCGCCACTGAGGCGAGGCTGGACGCGATCCAGACCTCCTTGGAGTTGTGGCGCCCCGCCGTCTCCCACATGCAGAAGCAGGTGGACGACCTGCACGGATAGGTTGGGCGCATCGCGCTCCACCCTGCGCTGGTGGCGCCTTCGGATCCGGTCCCGGAGAGCGGCACGGTGGTGCGGCCGGTGTCGTCTACAAGCCACGACGGCTCCGAACACCACGGGCCGAGAGGCCACGGCGAGATCGACGACACCGGGGAAAATTTACAAATATGAATTTCGACTTTATTTGCAAAATCTCTCTGGAAATTTGTAAAATGGCCATAGCATTTGCATACGAACTCAGATGAAAAACTTTTTATACGAAAAATCATCTACTCGAAAAAGTTGCAACTCGCGGCCCTCGCCAAGGCCGTCATGGACGGGCGCATCGCCACCGAGACGAGGCTGGACGCGATCCAGACCTCCTTGGAGTTGTGGCGCCCGCCGTCTCCCACATCCAGAAGCAGGTGGACGACCTGCACGGACAGGTTGGGCGTATCGCGCTCCACCCTGCGCTGGTGGTGCCTTCGGATCCGGTCCCGGAGAGCGACATGGTGGTGCGGCCGGCGTCGTCTACAAGCCACGACGGCTCCGAACACCATGGGCTGAGAGGCCACGGCGAGATCGACGACACCGGGGAAAATTTACAAATATGAATTTCGACTTTATTTGCAAAATCTCTCTGGAAATTTGTAAAATGGCCATAACTTTTGCATACGAACTCGGATGAAAAAGTTTTTTATATGAAAAATCATCTACTCGAAAAAGTTGCAACTCGCGGCCCTCGCCAAGGCCGTCATGGACGGTCGCATCGCCACCGAGGCGAGGCTGGACGTGATCCAGACCTCCTTGGAGTTGTGGCGCCCCGCCGTCTCCCACATCCAGAAGCAGGTGGACGACCTGCACGGACAGGTTGGGCGCATCGCGCTCCACCCTGCTCTGGTGGCGCCTTCGGATCCGGTCCCGGAGAGCGCCACGGTGGTGCGGCTGGCGTCGTCTACAAGCCACGACGGCTCCGAACACCATGGGCCGAGAGGCCACGGCGAGATCGACGACACCGGGGAAAATTTACAAATATGAATTTTGACTTTATTTGCAAAATCTCTCTGGAAATTTGTAAAATGGCCATAACTTTTGCATACGAACTCGGATGAAAAAGTTTTTTGTATGAACAATCATCTTCTCGAAAAGTTGCAACTCGCGGCCCTCGCCAAGGCTATCATGGACGGGCACATCGCCACCGAGGCGAGGCTGGACGGGATCCAGACCTCCATGGAGTTGTGGCGCCCCGCCGTCTCCCACATCCAGAAGTAGGTGGACGACCTGCACGGACAGGTTGGGCGCATCGCGCTCCACCCAGCGCTGGTGGCGCCTTCGGATCCGGTCCCGGAGAGAGACACGGTGGTGCGGCCGGCGTCGTCTACAAGCCACGACGGCTCCGAACACCATGGGCCGAGAGGCCACGGCGAGATCGACGACACCGGGGAAAATTTACAAGTATGAATTTTGACTTTATTTGCAAAATCTCTCTGGAAATTTGTAAAATGGCCATAACTTTTGCATACGAACTCGGATGAAAAAGTTTTTTTAATGACAAATCATCTACTCGAAAAGTTGCAACTCGCGGCCCTCGCCAGGGCCGTCATGGACGGGCGCATCGCCACAGAGGCGAGGCTGGACGCGATCCAGACCTCCTTGGAGTTGTGGCGCCCCGCCGTCTCCCACATCCAGAAGCAGGTGGACGACCTGCACGGACAGGTTGGGCGCATCGCGCGCCACCTTGCGCTGGTGGCGCCTTTGGATCCGGTACCGGAGAGCGACACGGTGGTGCGGCTGGCCTCATCTACAAGCCACGACGGCTCCGAACACCACGGGCCGAGAGGCCACGGCGAGATCGACGACACCGGGGAAAATTTAAAAATATGAATTTCGACTTTATTTGCAAAATCTCTCTCGAAATTTGTAAAATGGCCATAACTTTTGCATACGAACTCGGATGAAAAACTTTTTTATATGAAAAATCATCTACTCGAAAAGTTGCAGCTCGCGGCCCTCGCCAAGGCCGTCATGGACGGGCGCATCGCCACTGAGGTGAGGCTGGACGCGATCCAGACCTCCTTGGAGTTGTGGCGCCCCGCCGTCTCCCACATGCAGAAGCAGGTGGACGACCTGCACGGACAGGTTGGGCGCATCGCGCTCCACCCTGCGCTGGTGGCGCCTTCGGATCCGGTCCCGGAGAGCGGCACGGTGGTGCGGCCGGTGTCGTCTACAAGCCACGACGGCTCCGAACACCACGGGCCGAGAGGCCACGGCGAGATCGACGACACCAGGGAAAATTTACAAATATGAATTTCGACTTTATTTGCAAAATCTCTCTGGAAATTTGTAAAATGGCCATAACATTTGCATACGAACTCGGATGAAAAAGTTTTTTATACGAAAAATCATCTACTCGAAAAAGTTGCAACTCGCGGCCCTCGCCAAGGCCGTCATGGACGGTCGCATCGCCATCGAGGCGAGGCTGGACGCGATCCAGACCTCCTTGGAGTTGTGGCGCCCCGCCGTTTCCCACATCCAGAAGCAGGTGGACGACCTGCACGGACAGGTTGTGCGCATCGCGCTCCACCCTGCGCTGGTGGCGCCTTCGGATCCGGTCCCGGAGAGCGACACGGTGGTGCGGCCGGCGTCGTCTACACGCCACGACCGCTTCGAACACCACGGTCCGAGAGGCCACGGCGAGATCGATGACACCGGGGAAAATTTACAAATATGAATTTTGACTTTATTTGCAAAATCTCTCTGGAAATTTGTAAAATGGCCATAACTTTTGCATACGAACTCGGATGAAAAAGTTTTTTATATGAAAAATCATCTACTCGAAAAGTTGCAACTTGCGGCCCTCGCCAAGGCTGTCATGGACGGGCGCATCGCCACCGAGGCGAGGCTGGACGCGATCCAGACCACCTTGGAGTTGTGGCGCCCCGCCGTCTCCCACATCCAGAAGCAGGTGGACGACCTGCACGGACAGGTTGGGCGCATCGCGCTCCACCCTGCGCTGGTGGTGCCTTTGGATCTGGTCCCGGAGAGCGACACGGTGGTGCGGCCGGTGTCGTCTACAAGCCACGACGGCTCCGAACACCACGGGCCGAGAGGCCACGGCGAGATCGACGACACTGGGAAAATTTACAAATATGAATTTCGACTTTATTTGCAAAATCTCTCTGTAAATTTGTAAAATGGCCATAACTTTTGCATACAAACTCGAATGAAAAAGTTTTTTATACGAAAAATCATCTAGTCAAAAAAGTTGCAAATCACGGCCCTCGCCAAGGCCGTCATGGACGGTCGCATCGTCATCGAGGCGAGGCTGGACGCGATCCAGACCTCCTTGGAGTTGTGGCGCCCCGCCGTCTCCCACATCCAGAAGCAGGTGGACGACCTGCACGGACAGGTTGTGCGCATCGCGCTCCACCCTGCGCTGGTGGCGCCTTCGGATCCGGTCCCGGAGAGCGACACGGTGGTGCGGCCGGCGTCGTCTACAAGCCACGACGGCTCCGAACACCACGGGCCGAGAGGCCACGGCGAGATCGACGACACCGGGGAAAATTTACAAATATGAATTTCGACTTTATTTGCAAAATCTCTCTGGAAATTTGTAAAATGGCCATAACTTTTGCATACGAACTCGGATGAAAAAGTTTTTTATATGAAAAATCATCTACTCGAAAAAGTTGCAACTCGCGGCCCTCGCCAAGGCCGTCATGGACGGTCGCATCGCCACCGAGGCGAGGCTGGACGTGATCCAGACCTCCTTGGAGTTGTGGCGCCCCGCCGTCTCCCACATCCAGAAGCAGGTGGATGACCTGCACGGACAGGTTGGGCGCATCGCGCTCCACCCTCCTCTGGTGGCGCCTTCGGATCCGGTCCCAGAGAGCGCCACGGTGGTGCGGCCGGCGTCGTCTACAAGCCACGACGGCTCTGAACACCACGGGCCGAGAGGCCACGGCGAGATCGACGACACCGGGGAAAATTTACAAATATGAATTTTGACTTTATTTGCAAAATCTCTCTGGAAATTTGTAAAATGGCCATAACTTTTGCATACGAACTCGGATGAAAAAGTTTTTTGTATGAACAATCATCTACTCGAAAAGTTGCAACTCGCGGCCCTCGCCAAGGCTATCATGGACGGGCGCATCGCCACCGAGGCGAGGCTGGACGCGATCCAGACCTCCATGGAGTTGTGGCGCCCCGCCGTCTCCCACATCCAGAAGTAGGTGGACGACCTGCACGGACAGGTTGGGCGCATCGCGCTCCACCTTGCGCTGGTGGCGCCTTCGGATCCGGTCCCGGAGAGTGACACGGTGGTGCGGCCGGCGTCGTCTACAAGCCACGACGGCTCCGAACACCATGGGCCGAGAGGCCACGGCGAGATCGACGACACCGGGGAAAATTTAAAAATATGAATTTCGACTTTATTTGCAAAATCTCTCTGGAAATTTGTAAAATGGCCATAACTTTTGCATACGAACTCGGATGAAAAAGTTTTTTATATGAAAAATCATCTACTCGAAAAGTTGCAGCTCGCGGCCCTCGCCAAGGCCGTCATGGACGGGCGCATCGCCACTGAGGCGAGGCTGGACGCGATCCAGACCTCCTTGGAGTTGTGGCGCCCCGCCGTCTCCCACATGCAGAAGCAGGTGGACGACCTGCACGGATAGGTTGGGCGCATCGCGCTCCACCCTGCGCTGGTGGCGCCTTCGGATCCGGTCCCGGAGAGCGGCACGGTGGTGCGGCCGGTGTCGTCTACAAGCCACGACGGCTCCGAACACCACGGGCCGAGAGGCCACGGCGAGATCGACGACACCGGGGAAAATTTACAAATATGAATTTCGACTTTATTTGCAAAATCTCTCTGGAAATTTGTAAAATGGCCATAGCATTTGCATACGAACTCAGATGAAAAACTTTTTATACGAAAAATCATCTACTCGAAAAAGTTGCAACTCGCGGCCCTCGCCAAGGCCGTCATGGACGGGCGCATCGCCACCGAGGCGAGGCTGGACGCGATCCAGACCTCCTTGGAGTTGTGGCGCCCGCCGTCTCCCACATCCAGAAGCAGGTGGACGACCTGCACGGACAGGTTGGGCGTATCGCGCTCCACCCTGCGCTGGTGGTGCCTTCGGATCCGGTCCCGGAGAGCGACATGGTGGTGCGGCCGGCGTCGTCTACAAGCCACGACGGCTCCGAACACCATGGGCCGAGAGGCCACGGCGAGATCGACGACACCGGGGAAAATTTACAAATATGAATTTCGACTTTATTTGCAAAATCTCTCTGGAAATTTGTAAAATGGCCATAACTTTTGCATACGAACTCGGATGAAAAAGTTTTTTATATGAAAAATCATCTACTCGAAAAAGTTGCAACTCGCGGCCCTCGCCAAGGCCGTCATGGACGGTCGCATCGCCACCGAGGCGAGGCTGGACGTGATCCAAACCTCCTTGGAGTTGTGGCGCCCCGCCGTCTCCCACATCCAGAAGCAGGTGGACGACCTGCACGGACAGGTTGGGCGCATCGCGCTCCACCCTGCTCTGGTGGCGCCTTCGGATCCGGTCCCGGAGAGCGCCACGGTGGTGCGGCTGGCGTCGTCTACAAGCCACGACGGCTCCGAACACCACGGGCCGAGAGGCCACGGCGAGATCGACGACACCGGGGAAAATTTACAAATATGAATTTTGACTTTATTTGCAAAATCTCTCTGGAAATTTGTAAAATGGCCATAACTTTTGCATACGAACTCGGATGAAAAAGTTTTTTGTATGAACAATCATCTTCTCGAAAAGTTGCAACTCGCGGCCCTCGCCAAGGCTATCATGGACGGGCGCATCGCCACCGAGGCGAGGCTGGACGGGATCCAGACCTCCATGGAGTTGTGGCGCCCCGCCGTCTCCCACATCCAGAAGTAGGTGGACGACCTGCACGGACAGGTTGGGCGCATCGCGCTCCACCCAGCGCTGGTGGCGCCTTCGGATCCGGTCCCGGAGAGAGACACGGTGGTGCGGCCGGCGTCGTCTACAAGCCACGACGGCTCCGAACACCATGGGCCGAGAGGCCACGGCGAGATCGACGACACCGGGGAAAATTTACAAGTATGAATTTTGACTTTATTTGCAAAATCTCTCTGGAAATTTGTAAAATGGCCATAACTTTTGCATACGAACTCGGATGAAAAAGTTTTTTAATGACAAATCATCTACTCGAAAAGTTGCAACTCGCGGCCCTCGCCAGGGCCGTCATGGACGGGCGCATCGCCACAGAGGCGAGGCTGGACGCGATCCAGACCTCCTTGGAGTTGTGGCGCCCCGCCGTCTCCCACATCCAGAAGCAGGTGGACGACCTGCACGGACAGGTTGGGCGCATCGCGCTCCACCCTGCGCTGGTGGCGCCTTCGGATCCGGTCCCGGAGAGCGGCACGGTGGTGCGGCCGGTGTCGTCTACAAGCCACGACGGCTCCGAACACCACGGGCCGAGAGGCCACGGCGAGATCGACGACACCGGGGAAAATTTACAAATATGAATTTCGA
Organism: Triticum timopheevii; assembly: GCA_963921465.1. Classification (NCBI taxonomy): domain Eukaryota; kingdom Viridiplantae; phylum Streptophyta; class Magnoliopsida; order Poales; family Poaceae; genus Triticum; species Triticum timopheevii. The sequence continues at coordinate 616,002,765 of OY997270.1, forward strand.
CTTTATTTGCAAAATCTCTCTGGAAATTTGTAAAATGGCCATAGCATTTGCATACGAACTCAGATGAAAAACTTTTTATACGAAAAATCATCTACTCGAAAAAGTTGCAACTCGCGGCCCTCGCCAAGGCCGTCATGGACGGGCGCATCGCCACCGAGGCGAGGCTGGACGCGATCCAGACCTCCTTGGAGTTGTGGCGCCCGCCGTCTCCCACATCCAGAAGCAGGTGGACGACCTGCACGGACAGGTTGGGCGTATCGCGCTCCACCCTGCGCTGGTGGTGCCTTCGGATCCGGTCCCGGAGAGCGACATGGTGGTGCGGCCGGCGTCGTCTACAAGCCACGACGGCTCCGAACACCATGGGCCGAGAGGCCACGGCGAGATCGACGACACCGGGGAAAATTTACAAATATGAATTTCGACTTTATTTGCAAAATCTCTCTGGAAATTTGTAAAATGGCCATAACTTTTGCATACGAACTCGGATGAAAAAGTTTTTTATATGAAAAATCATCTACTCGAAAAAGTTGCAACTCGCGGCCCTCGCCAAGGCCGTCATGGACGGTCGCATCGCCACCGAGGCGAGGCTGGACGTGATCCAGACCTCCTTGGAGTTGTGGCGCCCCGCCGTCTCCCACATCCAGAAGCAGGTGGACGACCTGCACGGACAGGTTGGGCGCATCGCGCTCCACCCTGCTCTGGTGGCGCCTTCGGATCCGGTCCCGGAGAGCGCCACGGTGGTGCGGCTGGCGTCGTCTACAAGCCACGACGGCTCCGAACACCACGGGCCGAGAGGCCACGGCGAGATCGACGACACCGGGGAAAATTTACAAATATGAATTTTGACTTTATTTGCAAAATCTCTCTGGAAATTTGTAAAATGGCCATAACTTTTGCATACGAACTCGGATGAAAAAGTTTTTTGTATGAACAATCATCTTCTCGAAAAGTTGCAACTCGCGGCCCTCGCCAAGGCTATCATGGACGGGCGCATCGCCACCGAGGCGAGGCTGGACGGGATCCAGACCTCCATGGAGTTGTGGCGCCCCGCCGTCTCCCACATCCAGAAGTAGGTGGACGACCTGCACGGACAGGTTGGGCGCATCGCGCTCCACCCAGCGCTGGTGGCGCCTTCGGATCCGGTCCCGGAGAGAGACACGGTGGTGCGGCCGGCGTCGTCTACAAGCCACGACGGCTCCGAACACCATGGGCCGAGAGGCCACGGCGAGATCGACGACACCGGGGAAAATTTACAAGTATGAATTTTGACTTTATTTGCAAAATCTCTCTGGAAATTTGTAAAATGGCCATAACTTTTGCATACGAACTCGGATGAAAAAGTTTTTTAATGACAAATCATCTACTCGAAAAGTTGCAACTCGCGGCCCTCGCCAGGGCCGTCATGGACGGGCGCATCGCCACAGAGGCGAGGCTGGACGCGATCCAGACCTCCTTGGAGTTGTGGCGCCCCGCCGTCTCCCACATCCAGAAGCAGGTGGACGACCTGCACGGACAGGTTGGGCGCATCGCGCTCCACCTTGCGCTGGTGGCGCCTTTGGATCCGGTCCCGGAGAGCGACACGGTGGTGCGGCTGGCGTCATCTACAAGCCACGACGGCTCCGAACACCACGGGCCGAGAGGCCACGGCGAGATCGACGACACCGGGGAAAATTTAAAAATATGAATTTCGACTTTATTTGCAAAATCTCTCTCGAAATTTGTAAAATGGCCATAACTTTTGCATACGAACTCGGATGAAAAAGTTTTTTATATGAAAAATCATCTACTCGAAAAGTTGCAGCTCGCGGCCCTCGCCAAGGCCGTCATGGACGGGCGCATCGCCACTAAGGTGAGGCTGGACGCGATCCAGACCTCCTTGGAGTTGTGGCGCCCCGCCGTCTCCCACATGCAGAAGCAGGTGGACGACCTGCACGGACAGGTTGGGCGCATCGCGCTCCACCCTGCGCTGGTGGCACCTTCGGATCCGGTCCCGGAGAGCGGCACGGTGGTGCGGCCGGTGACGTCTACAAGCCACGACGGCTCCGAACACCACGAGCCGAGAGGCCACGGCGAGATCGACGACACCGGGGAAAATTTACAAATATGAATTTCGACTTTATTTGCAAAATCTCTCTGGAAATTTGTAAAATGGCCATAACATTTGCATACGAACTCGGATGAAAAAGTTTTTTATACGAAAAATCATCTACTCGAAAAAGTTGCAACTCGCGGCCCTCGCCAAGGCCGTCATGGACGGTCGCATCGCCATCGAGGCGAGGCTGGACGCGATCCAGACCTCCTTGGAGTTGTGGCGCCCCGCCGTCTCCCACATCCAGAAGCAGGTGGACGACCTGCACGGACAGGTTATGCGCATCGCGCTCCACCCTGCGCTGGTGGCGCCTTCGGATCCGGTCCCGGAGAGCGACACGGTTGTGCGGCCGGCGTCGTCTACACGCCACGACCGCTTCGAACACCACGGTCCGAGAGGCCACGGCGAGATCGATGACACTGGGGAAAATTTACAAATATGAATTTTGACTTTATTTGCAAAATCTCTCTGGAAATTTGTAAAATGGCCATAACTTTTGCATACGAACTCGGATGAGTTTTTTATATGAAAAATCATCTACTCGAAAAGTTGCAACTCGCGGCCCTCGCCAAGGCTGTCATGGACGGGCGCATCGCCACCGAGGCGAGGCTGGACGCGATCCAGACCACCTTGGAGTTGTGGTGCCCCGCCGTCTCCCACATCCAGAAGCAGGTGGACGACCTGCACGGACAGGTTGGGCGCATCGCGCTCCACCCTGCGCTGGTGGTGCCTTTGGATCCGGTCCCGGAGAGCGACACGGTGGTGCGGCCGGTGTCGTCTACAAGCCACGACGGCTCCGAACACCACGGGCCGAGAGGCCACGCCGAGATCGACGACACCGGGGAAAATTTACAAATATGAATTTCGACTTTATTTGCAAAATCTCTCTGGAAATTTGTAAAATGGCCATAACTTTTGCATACGAACTCGGATGAAAAAGTTTTTTATATGAAAAATCATCTACTCGAAAAGTTGCAACTCGCGGCCCTCGCCAAGGCCGTCATGGACGGGCGCATCGCCACCGAGGCGAGGCTGGACGCGAACCAGACCTCCTTGGAGTTGTGGCGCCCCGCCGTCTCCCACATCCAGAAGCAGGTGGACGACCTGCACGGCCAGGTTGGGCGCATCGCGCTCCACCCTGCGCTGGTGGCGCCTTCGGATCCGGTCCCGGAGAGCGACACGGTGGTGCGGCCGGCGTCGTCTACAAGCCACGACGGCTCCGAACACCACGGGCCGAGAGGCCACGGCGAGATCGACGACACCAGGGAAAATTTACAAATATGAATTTCGACTTTATTTGCAAAATCTCTCTGGAAATTTGTAAAATGGCCATAACATTTGCATACGAACTCGGATGAAAAAGTTTTTTATACGAAAAATCATCTACTCGAAAAAGTTGCAACTCGCGGCCCTCGCCAAGGCCGTCCTGGACGGTCCCATCGCCATCGAGGTGAGGCTGGACGCGATCCAGACCTCCTTGGAATTGTGGCGCCCCGCCGTCTCCCACATCCAGAAGCAGGTGGACGACCTGCACGGACAGGTTGCGCGCATCGCGCTCCACCCTGCGCTGGTGGCGCCTTCGGATCCGGTCCCGGAGAGCGACATGGTGGTGCGCCCGGCGTCGTCTACAAGCCACGACCGCTTCGAACACCACGGGCCAAGAGGCCACGGCGAGATCGATGACACCGGGGAAAATTTACAAATATGAATTTTGACTTTATTTGCAAAATCTTTCTGGAAATTTGTAAAATGGCCATAACTTTTGCATACGAACTCGGATGAAAAAGTTTTTTATATGAAAAATCATGTACTCGAAAAGTTGCAACTCGCGGCCCTCGCCAAGGCTGTCATGGACGGGCGCATCGCCACCGAGGCGAGGCTGGACGTGATCCAGACCACCTTGGAGTTGTGGCGCCCCGCCGTCTCCCACATCCAGAAGCAGGTGGACGACCTGCACGGACAGGTTGGGCGCATCGCGCTCCACCCTGCGCTGGTGGTGCCTTTGGATCCGGTCCCGGAGAGCGACACGGTGGTGCGGCCGGTGTCGTCTACAAGCCACGACGGCTCCGAACACCACGGGCCGAGAGGCCACGGCGAGATCGACGACACTGGGGAAAATTTACAAATATGAATTTCGACTTTATTTGCAAAATCTCTCTGTAAATTTGTAAAATGGCCATAACTTTTGCATACAAACTCGAATGAAAAAGTTTTTTATATGAAAAATCATCTACTCAAAAAAGTTGCAAATCGCGGCCCTCGCCAAGGCCGTCATGGACGGTCGCATCGCCATCGAGGCGAGGCTGGACGCGATCCAGACCTCCTTGGAGTTGTGGCGCCCCGCCGTCTCCCACATCCAGAAGCAGGTGGACGACCTGCACGGACAGGTTGTGCGCATCGCGCTCCACCCTGCGCTGGTGGCGCCTTCGGATCCGGTCCCGGAGAGCGACACGGTGGTGCTGCCGGCGTCGTCTACAAGTCACGACGGGTCCGAACACCACGGGCCGAGAGGCCACGGCGAGATCGACGACACCGGGGAAAATTTACAAATATGAATTTCGACTTTATTTGCAAAATCTCTCTGGAAATTTGTAAAATGGCCATAACTTTTGCATACGAACTCGGATGAAAAAGTTTTTTATATGAAAAATCATCTACTCGAAAAGTTGCAACTCGCGTCCCTCGCCAAGGCCGTCATGGACGGGCGCATCGCCACCGAGGCGAGGCTGGACGCGAACCAGACCTCCTTGGAGTTGTGGCGCCCCGCCGTCTCCCACATCCAGAAGCAGGTGGACGACCTGCACGGCCAGGTTGGGCGCATCGCGCTCCACCCTGCGCTGGTGGCGCCTTCAGATCCGGTCCCGGAGAGCGACACGGTGGTGCGGCCGGCGTCGTCTACAAGCCACGACGGCTCCGAACACCACGGGCCGAGAGGCCACGGCGAGATCGACGACACCAGGGAAAATTTACAAATATGAATTTCGACTTTATTTGCAAAATCTCTCTGGAAATTTGTAAAATGGCCATAACATTTGCATACGAACTCGGATGAAAAAGTTTTTTATACGAAAAATCATCTACTCGAAAAAGTTGCAACTCGCGGCCCTCGCCAAGGCCGTCATGGACGGTCGCATCGCCATCGAGGCGAGGCTGGACGCGATCCAGACCTCCTTGGAGTTGTGGCGCCCCGCCGTCTCCCACATCCAGAAGCAGGTGGACGACCTGCACGGACAGGCTGTGCGCATCGCGCTCCACCCTGCACTGGTGGCGCCTTCGGATCCGGTCCCGGAGAGCGACACGGTGGTGCGCCCGGCGTCGTCTACAAGCCACGACCGCTTCGAACACCACGGGCCGAGAGGCCACGGCGAGATCGATGACACCGGGGAAAATTTACAAATATGAATTTTGACTTTATTTGCAAAATCTCTGGAAATTTGTAAAATGGCCATAACTTTTGCATACGAACTCGGATGAAAAAGTTTTTTATATGAAAAATCATCTACTCGAAAAGTTGCAACTAGCGGCCCTCGCCAAGGCTGTCATGGACGGGCGCATCGCCACCGAGGCGAGGCTGGACGCGATCCAGACCTCCTTGGAGTTGTGGCGCCCCGCCGTCTCCCACATCCAGAAGCAGGTGGACGACCTGCACGGACAGGTTGGGCGCATCGCGCTCCACCATGCGCTGGTGGTGCCTTTGGATCCAGTCCCGGAGAGCGACACGGTGGTACGGCCGGTGTCGTCTACAAGCCACGACGGCTCCGAACACCACGGGCCGAGAGGCCACGGCGAGATCGACGACACCGGGGGAAATTTACAAATATGAATTTCGACTTTATTTGCAAAATCTCTCTGGAAATTTGTAAAATGGCCATAACTTTTGCATACAAACTCGAATGAAAAAGTTTTTTATACGAAAAATCATCTACTCAAAAAAGTTGCAACTCGCGGCCCTCGCCAAGGCCGTCATGGACGGTCGCATCGCCATCGAGGCGAGGCTGGACGCGATCCAGACCTCCTTGGAGTTGTGGCGCCCCGCCGTCTTCCACATCCAGAACCAGGTGGACGACCAGCACGGACAGGTTGTGCGCATCGCGCTCCACCCTGCGCTGGTGGCGCCTTCGGATCCGGTCCCGGAGAGCGACACGGTGGTGCGGCCGGCGTCGTTTACAAGTCACGACGGCTCCGAACACCACGGGCCGAGAGGCCACGGCGAGATCGACGACACCGGGGAAAATTTACAAATATGAATTTCGACTTTATTTGCAAAATCTCTCTGGAAATTTGTAAAATGGCCATAACTTTTGCATACGAACTCGGATGAAAAAGTTTTTTATATGAAAAATCATCTACTCGAAAAGTTGCAACTCGCGGCCCTCGCCAAGGCCGTCATGGACAGGCGCATCGCCACCGAGGCGAGGCTGGACGCGAACCAGACCTCCTTGGAGTTGTGGCGCCCCGCCGTCTCCCACATCCAGAAGCAGGTGGACGACCTGCACGGCCAGGTTGGGCGCATCGCGCTCCACCCTGCGCTGGTGGCGCCTTCGGATCCGGTCCCGGAGAGCGACACGGTGGTGCGGCCGGCGTCGTCTACAAGCCACGACGGCTCCGAACACCACGGGCCGAGAGGCCACGGCGAGATCGACGACACCGGGGAAAATTTACAAATATGAATTTCGACTTTATTTGCAAAATCTCTCTGGAAATTTGTAAAATGGCCATAACTTTTGCATACGAACTCGGATGAAAAAGTTTTTTATATGAAAAATCATCTACTCGAAAAGTTGCAACTCGCGGCCCTCGCCAAGGCCGTCATGGACGGGCGCATCGCCACCGAGGCGAGGCTGGACGCGAACCAGACCTCCTTGGAGTTGTGGCGCCCCGCCGTCTCCCACATCCAGAAGCAGGTGGACGACCTGCACGGCCAGGTTGGGCGCATCGCGCTCCACCCTGCGCTGGTGGCGCCTTCAGATCCGGTCCCGGAGAGCGACACGGTGGTGCGGCCGGCGTCGTCTACAAGCCACGACGGCTCCGAACACCACGGGCCGAGAGGCCACGGCGAGATCGACGACACCAGGGAAAATTTACAAATATGAATTTCGACTTTATTTGCAAAATCTCTCTGGAAATTTGTAAAATGGCCATAACATTTGCATACGAACTCGGATGAAAAAGTTTTTTATACGAAAAATCATCTACTCGAAAAAGTTGCAACTCGCGGCCCTCGCCAAGGCCGTCATGGACGGTCGCATCGCCATCGAGGCGAGGCTGGACGCGATCCAGACCTCCTTGGAGTTGTGGCGCCCCGCCGTCTCCCACATCCAGAAGCAGGTGGACGACCTGCACGGACAGGTTGTGCGCATCGCGCTCCACCCTGCGCTGGTGGCGCCTTCGGATCCGGTCCCGGAGAGCGACACGGTGGTGCTGCCGGCGTCGTCTACAAGTCACGACGGGTCCGAACACCACGGGCCGAGAGGCCACGGCGAGATCGACGACACCGGGGAAAATTTACAAATATGAATTTCGACTTTATTTGCAAAATCTCTCTGGAAATTTGGAAAATGGCCATAACTTTTGCATACGAACTCGGATGAAAAAGTTTTTTATATGAAAAATCATCTACTCGAAAAGTTGCAACTCGCGGCCCTCGCCAAGGCCGTCATGGACGGGCGCATCGCCACCGAGGCGAGGCTGGACGCGAACCAGACCTCCTTGGAGTTGTGGCGCCCCGCCGTCTCCCACATCCAGAAGCAGGTGGACGACCTGCACGGCCAGGTTGGGCGCATCGCGCTCCACCCTGCGCTGGTGGCGCCTTCAGATCCGGTCCCGGAGAGCGACACGGTGGTGCGGCCGGCGTCGTCTACAAGCCACGACGGCTCCGAACACCACGGGCCGAGAGGCCACGGCGAGATCGACGACACGAGGGAAAATTTACAAATATGAATTTCGACTTTATTTGCAAAATCTCTCTGGAAATTTGTAAAATGGCCATAACATTTGCATACGAACTCGGATGAAAAAGTTTTTTATACGAAAAATCATCTACTCGAAAAAGTTGCAACTCGCGGCCCTCGCCAAGGCCGTCACGGACAGGCTGTGCGCATCGCGCTCCACCCTGCACTGGTGGCGCCTTCGGATCCGGTCCCGGAGAGCGACACGGTGGTGCGCCCGGCGTCGTCTACAAGCCACGACCGCTTCGAACACCACGGGCCGAGAGGCCACGGCGAGATCGATGACACCGGGGAAAATTTACAAATATGAATTTTGACTTTATTTGCAAAATCTCTGGAAATTTGTAAAATGGCCATAACTTTTGCATACGAACTCGGATGAAAAAGTTTTTTATATGAAAAATCATCTACTCGAAAAGTTGCAACTAGCGACCCTCGCCAAGGCTGTCATGGACGGGCGCATCGCCACCGAGGCGAGGCTGGACGCGATCCAGACCTCCTTGGAGTTGTGGCGCCCCGCCGTCTCCCACATCCAGAAGCAGGTGGACGACCTGCACGGACAGGTTGGGCGCATCGCGCTCCACCATGCGCTGGTGGTGCCTTTGGATCCAGTCCCGGAGAGCGACACGGTGGTACGGCCGGTGTCGTCTACAAGCCACGACGGCTCCGAACACCACGGGCCGAGAGGCCACGGCGAGATCGACGACACCGGGGGAAATTTACAAATATGAATTTCGACTTTATTTGCAAAATCTCTCTGGAAATTTGTAAAATGGCCATAACTTTTGCATACAAACTCGAATGAAAAAGTTTTTTATACGAAAAATCATCTACTCAAAAAAGTTGCAACTCGCGGCCCTCGCCAAGGCCGTCATGGACGGTCGCATCGCCATCGAGGCGAGGCTGGACGCGATCCAGACCTCCTTGGAGTTGTGGCGCCCCGCCGTCTTCCACATCCAGAACCAGGTGGACGACCAGCACGGACAGGTTGTGCGCATCGCGCTCCACCCTGCGCTGGTGGCGCCTTCGGATCCGGTCCCGGAGAGCGACACGGTGGTGCGGCCGGCGTCGTTTACAAGTCACGACGGCTCCGAACACCACGGGCCGAGAGGCCACGGCGAGATCGACGACACCGGGGAAAATTTACAAATATGAATTTCGACTTTATTTGCAAAATCTCTCTGGAAATTTGTAAAATGGCCATAACTTTTGCATACGAACTCGGATGAAAAAGTTTTTTATATGAAAAATCATCTACTCGAAAAGTTGCAACTCGCGGCCCTCGCCAAGGCCGTCATGGACAGGCGCATCGCCACCGAGGCGAGGCTGGACGCGAACCAGACCTCCTTGGAGTTGTGGCGCCCCGCCGTCTCCCACATCCAGAAGCAGGTGGACGACCTGCACGGCCAGGTTGGGCGCATCGCGCTCCACCCTGCGCTGGTGGCGTCTTCGGATCCGGTCCCGGAGAGCGTCACGGTGGTGCGGCCGGCGTCGTCTACAAGCCACGATGGCTCCGAACACCACGGGCCGAGTGGCCACGGCGAGATAGACGACACCAGGGAAAATTTACAAATATGAATTTCGACTTTATTTGCAAAATCTCTCTGGAAATTTGTAAAATGGCCATAACTTTTGCATACGAACTCGGATGAAAAAGTTTTTTATATGAAAAATCATCTACTCGAAAAGTTGCAACTCGCGGCCCTCGCCAAGGCCGTCATGGACAGGCGCATCGCCACCGAGGCGAGGCTGGACGCGAACCAGACCTCCTTGGAGTTGTGGCGCCCCGCCGTCTCCCACATCCAGAAGCAGGTGGACGACCTGCACGGCCAGGTTGGGCGCATCGCGCTCCACCCTGCGCTGGTGGCGCCTTCGGATCCGGTCCCGGAGAGCGTCACGGTGGTGCGGCCGGCGTCGTCTACAAGCCACGATGGCTCCGAACACCACGGGCCGAGTGGCCACGGCGAGATCGACGACACCAGGGAAAATTTACAAATATGAATTTCGACTTTATTTGCAAAATCTCTCTGGAAATTTGTAAAATGGCCATAACTTTTGCATACAAACTCGAATGAAAAAGTTTTTTATACGAAAAATCATCTACTCAAAAAAGTTGCAACTCGCGGCCCTCGCCAAGGCCGTCATGGACGGTCGCATCGCCATCGAGGCGAGGCTGGACGCGATCCAGACCTCCTTGGAGTTGTGGCGCCCCGCCGTCTTCCACATCCAGAACCAGGTGGACGACCAGCACGGACAGGTTGTGCGCATCGCGCTCCACCCTGCGCTGGTGGCGCCTTCGGATCCGGTCCCGGAGAGCGACACGGTGGTGCGGCCGGCGTCGTTTACAAGTCACGACGGCTCCGAACACCACGGGCCGAGAGGCCACGGCGAGATCGACGACACCGGGGAAAATTTACAAATATGAATTTCGACTTTATTTGCAAAATCTCTCTGGAAATTTGTAAAATGGCCATAACTTTTGCATACGAACTCGGATGAAAAAGTTTTTTATATGAAAAATCATCTACTCGAAAAGTTGCAACTCGCGGCCCTCGCCAAGGCCGTCATGGACAGGCGCATCGCCACCGAGGCGAGGCTGGACGCGAACCAGACCTCCTTGGAGTTGTGGCGCCCCGCCGTCTCCCACATCCAGAAGCAGGTGGACGACCTGCACGGCCAGGTTGGGCGCATCGCGCTCCACCCTGCGCTGGTGGCGCCTTCGGATCCGGTCCCGGAGAGCGTCACGGTGGTGCGGCCGGCGTCGTCTACAAGCCACGATGGCTCCGAACACCACGGGACGAGTGGCCACGGCGAGATCGACGACACCAGGGAAAATTTACAAATATGAATTTCGACTTTATTTGCAAAATCTCTCTGGAAATTTGTAAAATGGCCATAACATTTGCATACGAACTCGGATGAAAAAGTTTTTTATACGAAAAATCATCTACTCGAAAAAGTTGCAACTCGCGGCCCTCGCCAAGGCCGTCATGGACGGTCGCATCGCCAGCGAGGCGAGGCTGGACGCGATCCAGACCTCCTTGGAGTTGTGGCGCCCCGCCGTCTCCCACATCCAGAAGCAGGTGGACGACCTGCACGGACAGGTTGTGCGCATCGCGCTCCACCCTGCGCTGGTGGCGCCTTCGGATCCGGTCCCGGAGAGCGACACGGTGGTGCGCCCGGCGTCGTCTACAAGCCACGACCGCTTCGAACACCACGGGCCGAGAGGCCACGGCGAGATTGATGACACCGGGGAAAATTTACAAATATGAATTTTGACTTTATTTGCAAAATCTCTCTGGAAATTTGTAAAATGGCCATAACTTTTGCATACGAACTCGGATGAAAAAGTTTTTTATATGAAAAATCATCTACTCGAAAAGTTGCAACACGCGGCCCTCGCCAAGGCTGTCATGGACGGGCGCATCGCCACCGAGGCGAGGCTGGACGCGATCCAGACCTCCTTGGAGTTGTGGCGCCCCGCCGTCTCCCACATCCAGAAGCAGGTGGACGACCTGCACGGACAGGTTGGGCGCATCACGCTCCACCATGCGCTGGTGGTGCCTTTGGATCCAGTCCCGGAGAGCGACACGGTGGTACGGCCGGTGTCGTCTACAAGCCACGACGGCTCCGAACACCACGGGCCGAGAGGCCACGGCGAGATCGACGACACCGGGGGAAATTTACAAATATGAATTTCGACTTTAGTTGCAAAATCTCTCTAGAAATTTGTAAAATGGCCATAACTTTTGCATACAAACTCGAATGAAAAAGTTTTTTATACGAAAAATCATCTACTCAAAAAAGTTGCAACTCGCGGCCCTCGCCAAGGCCGTCATGGACGGTCGCATCGCCATCGAGGCGAGGCTGGACGCGATCCAGACCTCCTTGGAGTTGTGGCGCCCCGCCGTCTTCCACATCCAGAAGCAGGTGGACGACCAGCACGGACAGGTTGTGCGCATCGCGCTCCACCCTGCGCTGGTGGCGCCTTCGGATCCGGTCCCGGAGAGCGACACGGTGGTGCGGCCGGCGTCGTTTACAAGTCACGACGGCTCCGAACACCATGGGCCGAGAGGCCACGGCGAGATCGACGACATCGGGGAAAATTTACAAATATGAATTTCGACTTTATTTGCAAAATCTCTCTGGAAATTTGTAAAATGGCCATAACTTTTGCATACGAACTCGGATGAAAAAGTTTTTTATATGAAAAATCATCTACTCGAAAAGTTGCAACTCGCGGCCCTCGCCAAGGCCGTCATGGACGGGCGCATCGCCACCGAGGCGAGGCTGGACGCGAACCAGACCTCCTTGGAGTTGTGGCGCCCCACCGTCTCCCACATCCTGAAGCAGGTGGACGACCTGCACGGCCAGGTTGGGCGCATCGCGCTCCACCCTGCGCTGGTGGCGCCTTCGGATCCGGTCCCGGAGAGCGACACGGTGGTGCGGCCGGCGTCGTCTACAAGCCACGACGGCTCCGAACACCACGGGCCGAGAGGCCACGGCGAGATCGACGACACCGGGGAAAATTTAGAAATATGAATTTCGACTTTATTCGCAAAATCTCTCTGGAAATTTGTAAAATGGCCATAACTTTTGCATACGAACTCGGATGAAAAAGTTTTTTAATGAAAAATCATCTACTCGAAAAGTTGCAACTCGCGGTACTCGCCAAGGCCGTCATGGACGGGCGCATCGCCACCGAGGCGAGGCTGGACGTGATCCAGACCTCCTTGGAGTTGTGGCGCCCCGCCGTCTCCCACATCCAGATGCAGGTGGACGACCTGCACGGACAGGTTGGGCGCATCGCGCTCCACCCTGCGCTGGTGGCGCCTTCGGATCCGGTCCCGGAGAGCGACACGGTGGTGCGGCCGGCGTCGTCCACAAGCCACGACGGCTCCGAACACCACGGGCCGAGAGGCCACGGCGAGATCGACGACACCGGGGAAAATTTACAAATATGAATATCGACTTTATTTGCAAAATCTCTCTGGAAATTTGTAAAATGGCCATAACTTTTGCATACGAACTCGGATGAAAAAGTTTTTTATATGAAAAATCATCTACTCGAAAAAGTTGCAACTCGCGGCCCTCGCCAAGGCCGTCATGGACGGTCGCATCGCCATCAAGGCGAGGCTGGACGCAATCCAGACCTCCTTGGAGTTGTGGCGCCCCGCCGTCTCCCTCATCCAGAAGCAGGTGGACGACCTGCTCGGACTGGTTGTGCGCATCACGCTCCACCCTGCGCTGGTTGCGCCTTCGGATCCGGTCCCGGAGAGTGACACGGTGGTGCGGCCGGCGTCGTCTACAAGCCATGACGGCTCCGAACACCACGGGCCGAGAGGCTACGGCGAGATCGACGACACCGGGGAAAATTTACAAGTATGAATTTCGACTTTATTTGCAAAATCTCTCTGGAAATTTATAAATGGCCATAACTTTTGCATCCGAACTCGGATGAAAAAGTTTTTTAATGAAAAATCATCTACTCGAAAAGTTGCAACTCGCGGCCCTCTCCAAGGCCGTCATGGACGGGCGCTTCACCACCGAGGCGAGGCTGGACGCGATCTAGACCTCCTTGGAGTTGTGGCGCCCCGCCGTCTCCCACATCTAGAAGCAGGTGGACGACCCTCACGGACAGGTTGGGCGCATCGTGCTCCACCCTGCGCTGGTGGCGCCTTCGGATCCGGTCCTGGAGAGCGACATGGTGGTGCGGCCGGCATCGTCTACAAGCCACGACGGCTCCGAACACCACGGGCCGAGAGGCCACGGCGAGATCGACGACACCGGGGAAAATTTACAAATATGAATTTCGACTTTATTTGCAAAATCTCTGTGGAAATTTGTAAAATGGCCATAACTTTTGCATACGAACTCGGATGAAAAAGTTTTTTATATGAAAAATCATCTACTCGAAAAGTTGCAACTCGCGGCCCTCGCCAAGGCCATCATGGACGGACGCATCGCCATCGAGGCGAGGCTGGACGCGATCTAGACCTCCTTGGAGTTGTGGCGCCCCGCCGTCTCCCACATCTAGAAGGAGGTGGACGACCTGCACGGACAGGTTGGGCGCATCGCGCTCCACCCTGCGCTGGTGGCACCTTCGGATCCGGTCCCGGAGAGCGACACGGTGGTGCGGCCGGCGTCGTCTACAAGCCACGACGGCTCCGAACACCACGGGCCGAGAGGCCACGGCGAGATCGACGACACCGGGGAAAATTTACAAATATGAATTTCGACTTTATTTGCAAAATCTCTCTGGAAATTTGTAAAATGGCCATAGCTTTTGCATACAAACTCGGATGAAAAAGTTTTTTATATGAAAAATCATCTACTCGAAAAGTTGCAACTCGCGGCCCTCGCCAAGGCCATCATGGACAGGCGCATCGCCACCGAGGCGAGGCTGGACGCGATCCAGACCTCCTTGGAGTTGTGGCGCCCCGTCGTCTCCCACATCCAGAAGCAGGTGGATGACCTGCACGGAAAAGGTTGGGCGCATCGCGCTCCACCCTGCGCTGGTGGTGCCTTCGGATCCGGTCCCGGAGAGCGACACGGTGGTGCGGCCGGCGTCGTCTACAAGCCACGACGGCTCCGAACACCACGGGCCGAGAGGCCACAGTGAGATCGACGACACCGGGGAAAATTTACAAATATGAATTTCGACTTTATTTGCAAAATCTCTCTGGAAATTTGTAAAATGGCCATAACTTTTGCATACGAACTCGGATGAAAAAGTTTTTTATATGAAAAATCATCTACTCGAAAAGTTGCAACTCGCGGCCCTCGCCAAGGCCGTCATGGACGGGCGCATAGCCACCGAGGCGAGGCTGGACACGATCCAGACCTCCTTGGAGTTGTGGCGCCCCGCCGTCTCCCACATCCAGAAGCAGGTGGACGACCTGCACGGACAGGTTGGGCGCATCGCGCTCCACCCTGCGCTGGTGGCGCCTTCGGTTCCGGTCCCGGAGAGCGACACGGTGGTGCGGCCGGCATCGTCTACAAGCCACGACGGCTCCGAACACCACGGGCCGAGAGGCTACGGCGAGATCGACGACACCGGGGAAAATTTACAAATATGAATTTTGACTTTATTTGAAAAATCTCTCTGGAAATTTGTAAAATGGCCATAACTTTTGCATACGAACTCGGATGAACAAGTTTTTTATATGAAAAATCATCTACTCGAAAAGTTGCAACTCGCGGCCCACGCCAAGGCTGTCATGGTCGGGCGCATCGCCACCAAGGCGAGGCTGGACGCGAACCAGACCTCCTTGGAGTTGTGGCGCCCCGCCGTCTCCCACATCCAGAAGCAGGTGGACGACCTGCACGGACAGGTTGGGCGCATCACGCTCCACCCTGCGCTGGTGGCGCCTTCGGATCCGGTTTCGGAGAGCGACACGGTGGTGCGGCCGGCGTCGTCTACAAGCCACGACGGCTCCGAACACCACGGGCCGAGAGGCCACGGCGAGATCGACGACACCGGGGAAAATTTACAAATATGAATTTCAACTTTATTTGCAAAATCTCTCTGGAAATTTGTAAAATGGCCATAACTTTTGCATACGAACTCGGATGAAAAAGTTTTTTATATGAAAAATCATCTACTCGAAAAGTTGCAACTCGCGGCCCTCGCCAAGGCCGTCATGGACGGGCGCATCGCCACCGAGGCGAGGCTGGACGCGATCCAGACCTCCTTGGAGTTGTGGCGCCCCGCCGTCTCCCACATCCAGAAGCAGGTGGACGACCTGCACGGACAGGTTTGGTGCAGCGTGCTCCACCCTGCGCTGGTGGCGCCTTCGGATCCGGTCCCGGAGAGCGACACGGTGGTTTGGCCGGCGTCGTCTACAAGCCACGACGGCTCCAAACACCACGGGCCGAGAGGCCACGGCGAGATCGACGACACCGGGGAAAATTTACAAATATGAATTTCGACTTTATTTGCAAAATCTCTTTGGAAATTTGTAAAATGGCCATAACTTTTGCATACGAACTCGGATGAAAAAGTTTTTTATATGAAAAATCATCTACTCGAAAAGTTGAAACTCGCGGCCCTTACCATGGCCGTCATGGACGGGCGCATCGCCACCGAGGCGAGGCTGGACGCGATCCAGACCTCCTTGGAGTTGTGGCGCCCCGCCGTCTCCCACATCCAGAAGCAGGTGGACGACCTGCACGGACAGGTTGGGCGCATCGCGCTCCACCCTGCGCTGGTGGCGCCGTAGGATCCGGTCCCGGAGAGCGACACGGTGGTGCGGCCGGCGTCGTCTACAGGCCACGACGACTCCGAACACTACGGGCCGAGAGGCCACAGCGAGATCGACGACACCGGGGAAAATTTTCAAATATGAATTTCGACTTTGTTTGCAAAATCTCTCTGGAAATTTGTAAAATGGCCATAACTTTTGCATACGAACTCGGATGAAAAAGTTTTTTATATGAAAAATCATCTACTCAAAAAGTTGCAACTCGCGGCCCTCGCCAAGGCCGTCATGGACGGGCGCATCACCATCGAGGCGAGGCTGGACGCGATCCAGACCTCCTTGGAGTTGTGGCGCCCCGCCGTCTCCCACATCCAGAAGCAGGTGGACGACCTGCACGGACAGGTTGGGCGCATCGCGCTCCACCCTGCGCTGGTGGCGCCTTCGGATCCGGTCCCGGAGAGCGACATGGTGGTGCGGCATGCGTCGTCTACAAGCCACGACGGCTCCGAACACCACGGGCCGAGAGCCCATGGCGAGATCGACGACACCGGGAAAAATTTACAAATATGAATTTCGACTTTATTTGCAAAATCTCTCTGGAAATTTGTAAAATGGCCATAACTTTTGCATACGAACTCGGATGAAAAAGTTTTTTATATGAAAAATCATCTACTCGAAAAGTTGAAACTCGCGGCCCTCGCCAAGGCCGTCATGGACGGGCGCATCGCCACCGAGGCGAGGCTGGACGCGATCCAGACCTCCTTGGAGTTGTGGCGCCCCGCCGTCTCCCACATCCAGAAGCAGGTGGACGACCTGCACGGACAGGTTGGGCGCAACGCGCTCCACCCTGCGCTGGTGGCGCCTTCGGATCCGGTCTCGGAGAGAGACACGGTGGTTTGGCCGGCGTCGTCTACAAGCCACGACGGCTCCAAACACCACGGGCCGAGAGGCCACGGCGAGATCGACGACACCGGGGAAAATTTACAAATATGAATTTCGACTTTATTTGCAAAATCTCTCTGGAAATTTGTAAAATGGCCATAACTTTTGCATACAAACTCGAATGAAAAAGTTTTTTATACGAAAAATCATCTACTCAAAAAAGTTGCAACTCGCGGCCCTCGCCAAGGCCGTCATGGACGGTCGCATTGCCATTGAGGCGAGGCTGGACGCGATCCAGACCTCCTTGGAGTTGTGGCACCCCGCCGTCTCCCACATCCAGAAGCAGGTGGACAACCTGCACGGACAGGTTGGGCGCAACGCGCTCCACCCTGCGCTGGTGGCGCCTTCGGATCCGGTCCCGGAGAGAGACACGGTGGTTTGGCCGGCGTCGTCTACAAGCCACGACGGCTCCAAACACCACGGGCCGAGAGGCCATGGCGAGATCGACGACACCGGGGAAAATTTACAAATATGAATTTCGACTTTATTTGCAAAATCTCTGTGGAAATTTGTAAAATGGCCATAACTTTTGCATACGAACTCGGATGAAAAAGTTTTTTATATGAAAAATCATCTACTCGAAAAGTTGCAACTCGCGGCCCTCGCCAAGGCCGTCATGGACGGGCGCATAGCCACCGAGGCGAGGCTGGACACGATCCAGACCTCCTTGGAGTTGTGGCGCCCCGCCGTCTCCCACATCCAGAAGCAGGTGGACGACCTGCACGGACAGGTTGGGCGCATCGCGCTCCACCCTGCGCTGGTGGCGCCTTCGGTTCCGGTCCCGGAGAGCGACACGGTGGTGCGGCCGGCATCGTCTACAAGCCACGACGGCTCCGAACACCACGGGCCGAGAGGCTACGGCGAGATCGACGACACCGGGGAAAATTTACAAATATGAATTTTGACTTTATTTGAAAAATCTCTCTGGAAATTTGTAAAATGGCCATAACTTTTGCATACGAACTCGGATGAACAAGTTTTTTATATGAAAAATCATCTACTCGAAAAGTTGCAACTCGCGGCCCACGCCAAGGCTGTCATGGTCGGGCGCATCGCCACCAAGGCGAGGCTGGACGCGAACCAGACCTCCTTGGAGTTGTGGCGCCCCGCCGTCTCCCACATCCAGAAGCAGGTGGACGACCTGCACGGACAGGTTGGGCGCATCACGCTCCACCCTGCGCTGGTGGCGCCTTCGGATCCGGTTTCGGAGAGCGACACGGTGGTGCGGCCGGCGTCGTCTACAAGCCACGACGGCTCCGAACACCACGGGCCGAGAGGCCACGGCGAGATCGACGACACCGGGGAAAATTTACAAATATGAATTTCAACTTTATTTGCAAAATCTCTCTGGAAATTTGTAAAATGGCCATAACTTTTGCATACGAACTCGGATGAAAAAGTTTTTTATATGAAAAATCATCTACTCGAAAAGTTGCAACTCGCGGCCCTCGCCAAGGCCGTCATGGACGGGCGCATCGCCACCGAGGCGAGGCTGGACGCGATCCAGACCTCCTTGGAGTTGTGGCGCCCCGCCGTCTCCCACATCCAGAAGCAGGTGGACGACCTGCACGGACAGGTTTGGTGCAGCGCGCTCCACCCTGCGCTGGTGGCGCCTTCGGATCCGGTCCCGGAGAGCGACACGGTGGTTTGGCCGGCGTCGTCTACAAGCCACGACGGCTCCAAACACCACGGGCCGAGAGGCCACGGCGAGATCGACGACACCGGGGAAAATTTACAAATATGAATTTCGACTTTATTTGCAAAATCTCTTTGGAAATTTGTAAAATGGCCATAACTTTTGCATACGAACTCGGATGAAAAAGTTTTTTATATGAAAAATCATCTACTCGAAAAGTTGAAACTCGCGGCCCTTACCATGGCCGTCATGGACGGGCGCATCGCCACCGAGGCGAGGCTGGACGCGATCCAGACCTCCTTGGAGTTGTGGCGCCCCGCCGTCTCCCACATCCAGAAGCAGGTGGACGACCTGCACGGACAGGTTGGGCGCATCGCGCTCCACCCTGCGCTGGTGGCGCCGTAGGATCCGGTCCCGGAGAGCGACACGGTGGTGCGGCCGGCGTCGTCTACAGGCCACGACGACTCCGAACACTACGGGCCGAGAGGCCACAGCGAGATCGACGACACCGGGGAAAATTTTCAAATATGAATTTCGACTTTGTTTGCAAAATCTCTCTGGAAATTTGTAAAATGGCCATAACTTTTGCATACGAACTCGGATGAAAAAGTTTTTTATATGAAAAATCATCTACTCAAAAAGTTGCAACTCGCGGCCCTCGCCAAGGCCGTCATGGACGGGCGCATCACCATCGAGGCGAGGCTGGACGCGATCCAGACCTCCTTGGAGTTGTGGCGCCCCGCCGTCTCCCACATCCAGAAGCAGGTGGACGACCTGCACGGACAGGTTGGGCGCATCGCGCTCCACCCTGCGCTGGTGGCGCCTTCGGATCCGGTCCCGGAGAGCGACATGGTGGTGCGGCATGCGTCGTCTACAAGCCACGACGGCTCCGAACACCACGGGCCGAGAGCCCATGGCGAGATCGACGACACCGGGAAAAATTTACAAATATGAATTTCGACTTTATTTGCAAAATCTCTCTGGAAATTTGTAAAATGGCCATAACTTTTGCATACGAACTCGGATGAAAAAGTTTTTTATATGAAAAATCATCTACTCGAAAAGTTGAAACTCGCGGCCCTCGCCAAGGCCGTCATGGACGGGCGCATCGCCACCGAGGCGAGGCTGGATGCGATCCAGACCTCCTTGGAGTTGTGGCGCCCCGCCGTCTCCCACATCCAGAAGCAGGTGGACGACCTGCACGGACAGGTTGGGCGCAACGCGCTCCACCCTGCGCTGGTGGCGCCTTCGGATCCGGTCTCGGAGAGAGACACGGTGGTTTGGCCGGCGTCGTCTACAAGCCACGACGGCTCCAAACACCACGGGCCGAGAGGCCACGGCGAGATCGACGACACCGGGGAAAATTTACAAATATGAATTTCGACTTTATTTGCAAAATCTCTCTGGAAATTTGTAAAATGGCCATAACTTTTGCATACGAACTCGGATGAAAAAGTTTTTTATATGAAAAATCATCTACTCGAAAAGTTGAAACTCGCGGCCCTCGCCAAGGCCGTCATGGACGGGCGCATCGCCACCGAGGCGAGGCTGGACGCGATCCAGACCTGCTTGGAGTTGTGGCATCCCGCCGTCTCCCACATCCAGAAGCAGGTGGACGACCTGCACGGACAGGTTGGGCGCATCGCGCTCCACCCTGCGCTGGTGGCGCCGTAGGATCCGGTCCCGGAGAGCACGGTGGTGCGGCCGGCGTCGTCTACAAGCCAAGACGACTCCGAACACCACGGGCCGAGAGGCCACGGCGAGATCGACGATACCGGGGAAAATTTACAAATATGAATTTCGACTTTATTTGCAAAATCTCTCTGGAAATTTGTAAAATGGCCATAACTTTTGCATACAAACTCGAATGAAAAAGTTTTTTATACGAAAAATCATCTACTCAAAAAAGTTGCAACTCGCGGCCCTCGCCAAGGCCGTCATGGACGGTCGCATTGCCATTGAGGCGAGGCTGGACGCGATCCAGACCTCCTTGGAGTTGTGGCACCCCGCCGTCTCCCACATCCAGAAGCAGGTGGACAACCTGCACGGACAGGTTGGGCGCATCGCGCTCCACCCTGCGCTGGTGGCGCCTTCGGATCCGGTCCCAGAGAGCGACAAGGTTGTGTGCCCGGCGTCGTCTACAAGCCACGATGGCTCCGAACACCACGGACCGAGAGGCCACGGCGAGATCGACGACACCGGGGAAAATTTACAAATATGAATTTCGACTTTATTTGCAAAATCTCTCTGGAAATTTGTAAAATGGCCATAACTTTTGCATACGAACTCGGATGAAAAAGTTTTTTATATGAAAAATCATCTACTCAAAAAGTTGCAACTCGCGGCCCTCGCCAAGGCCGTCATGGACGGGCGCATCACCATCGAGGCGAGGCTGGACGCGATCCAGACCTCCTTGGAGTTGTGGCGCCCCGCCGTCTCCCACATCCAGAAGCAGGTGGACGACCTGCACGGACAGGTTGGGCGCATCGCGCTCCACCCTGCGCTGGTGGCGCCTTCGGATCCGGTCCCGGAGAGCGACACGGTGGTGCGGCATGCGTCGTCTACAAGCCACGACGGCTCCGAACACCACGGGCCGAGAGCCCATGGCAAGATCGACGACACCGGGAAAAATTTACAAATATGAATTTCGACTTTATTTGCAAAATCTCTTTGGAAATTTGTAAAATGGCCATAACTTTTGCATACGAACTCGGATGAAAAAGTTTTTTATATGAAAAATCATCTACTCGAAAAGTTGAAACTCGCGGCCCTCGCCAAGGCCGTCATGGACGGGCGCATCGCCACCGAGGCGAGGCTGGACGCGATCCAGACCTCCTTGGAGTTGTGGCGCCCTGCCGTCTCCCACATCCAGAAGCAGGTGGACGACCTGCACGGACAGGTTGGGCGCAACGCGCTCCACCCTGCGCTGGTGGCGCCTTCGGATCCGGTCCCGGAGAGAGACACGGTGGTTTGGCCGGCGTCGTCTACAAGCCACGACGGCTCCAAACACCACGGGCCGAGAGGCCATGGCGAGATCGACGACACCGGGGAAAATTTACAAATATGAATTTCGACTTTATTTGCAAAATCTCTGTGGAAATTTGTAAAATGGCCATAACTTTTGCATACGAACTCGGATGAAAAAGTTTTTTATATGAAAAATCATCTACTCGAAAAGTTGAAACTCGCGGCCCTCGCCAAGGCCGTCATGGACGGGCGCATCGCCACCGAGGCGAGGCTGGACGCGATCCAGACCTGCTTGGAGTTGTGGCATCCCGCCGTCTCCCACATCCAGAAGCAGGTGGACGACCTGCACGGATAGGTTGGGCGCATCGCGCTCCACCCTGCGCTGGTGGCGCCGTAGGATCCGGTCCCGGAGAGCACGGTGGTGCGGCCGGCGTCGTCTACAAGCCAAGACGACTCCGAACACCACGGGCCGAGAGGCCACGGCGAGATCGACGATACCGGGGAAAATTTACAAATATGAATTTCGACTTTATTTGCAAAATCTCTCTGGAAATTTGTAAAATGGCCATAACTTTTGCATACAAACTCGAATGAAAAAGTTTTTTATACGAAAAATCATCTACTCAAAAAAGTTGCAACTCGCGGCCCTCGCCAAGGCCGTCATGGACGGTCGCATCGCCATTGAGGCGAGGCTGGACGCGATCCAGACCTCCTTGGAGTTGTGGCACCCCGCCGTCTCCCACATCCAGAAGCAGGTGGACAACCTGCACGGACAGGTTGGGCGCATCGCGCTCCACCCTGCGCTGGTGGCGCCTTCGGATCCGGTCCCAGAGAGCGACACGGTTGTGTGGCCGGCGTCGTCTACAAGCCACGATGGCTCCGAACACCACGGACCGAGAGGCCACGGCGAGATCGACGACACCGGGGAAAATTTACAAATATGAATTTCGACTTTATTTGCAAAATCTCTCTGGAAATTTGTAAAATGGCCATAACTTTTGCATACGAACTCGGATGAAAAAGTTTTTTATATGAAAAATCATCTACTCGAAAAGTTGCAACTCGCGGCCCTCGCCAAGGCCGTCATGGACGGGCGCATCGCCACCAAGGCGTGGCTGGACGCGATCCAGATCTCCTTGGAGTTGTGGCGCCCCGCCGTCTTCCACATGCAGAAGCAGGTGGACGACCTGCACGGACAGGTTGGGCGCATCGCGCTCCACCCTGCGCTGGAGGCGCCTTCGGATCCGGTCCCGGAGAGCGACACGGTGGTTTGGCTGGCGTCGTCTACAAGCCACGACAGCTCCGAACACCACGGGCCGAGAGGCCACAGCGAGATCGACGACACCGGGGAAAATTTACAAATATGAATTTCGACTTTATTTGCAAAATCTCTCTGGAAATTTGTAAAATGGCCATAACTTTTGCATACGATCTCGGATGAAAAAGTTTTTTATATGAAAAATCTTCTACTCGAAAAGTTGCAACTCGCGGCCCTCGCCAAGGCCGTCATGGACGGGCGCATCGCCACCGAGGCGAGGCTGGACGCGATCCAGACCTCCTTGGAGTTGTGGCGCCCCGCCGTCTCCCACTTCCAGAAGCAGGTGGACGACCTGCACGGACAGGTTGGGCGCAACACGCTCCACCCTGCGCTGGTGGCGCCTTCGGATCCGGTCCTGGAGAGCGACACGGTGGTTTGGCCGGCGTCGTCTACAAGCCACGACGGCTCCAAACACCACGACCGAGAGGCCACGGCGAGATCGACGACACCGGGGAAATTTTACAAATATGAATTTCGACTTTATTTGCAAAATCTCTCTCGAAATTTGTAAAATGGCCATAACTTTTGCATACGAACTCGGATGAAAAAGTTTTTTATATGAAAAATCATCTACTCGAAAAGTTGCAACTCGCGGCCCTCGCCAAGGCCGTCATGGACGGGAGCATCGCCACCAAGGCGTGGCTGGACGCGATCCAGATCTCCTTGGAGTTGTGGCGCCCCGCCGTCTCCCACATGCAGAAGCAGGTGGACGACCTGCACAGACAGGTTGGGTGCATCGCGCTCCACCCTGCGCTGGTGGCGCCTTCGGATCCGGTCCCGGAGAGCGACACGGTGGTTTGGCTCGCGTCGTCTACAAGCCACGACAGCTCCGAACACCACGGGCTGAGAGGCCACAGCGAGATCGACGACACCGGGGAAAATTTACAAATATGAATTTCGACTTTATTTGCAAAATCTCTCTGGAAATTTGTAAAATGGCCATAACTTTTGCATACGAACTCGGATGAAAAAGTTTTTTATATGAAAAATTTTCTACTCGAAAAGTTGCAACTCGCGACCCTCCCCAAGGCCGTCATGGACGGGCGCATCGCCACCGAGGCGAGGCTGGACGCGATCCAGACCTCCTTGGAGTTGTGGCGCCCCGCCGTCTCCCACATCCAGAAGCAGGTGGACGACCTGCACGGACAGGTTGGGCGCAACGCGCTCCACCCTGCGCTGGTGGCGCCTTCGGATCCGGTCCCGGAGAGCGACACGGTGGTTTGGCCGGCGTCGTCTACAAGACACGACGGCTCCAAACACCACGGGCCGAGAGGCCACAGCGAGATCGACGACACCGGGGAAAATTTACAAATATGAATTTCGACTTTATTTGCAAAATCTCTCTGGAAATTTGTAAAATGGCCATAACTTTTGCATACGAACTCGGATGAAAAAGTTTTTATATGAAAAATCTTCTACTCGAAAAGTTGCAACTCGCGGCCCTCGCCAAGGCCGTCATGGACGGGCGCATCGCCACCGAGGCGAGGCTGGACGCGATCCAGACCTCCTTGGAGTTGTGGCGCCCCGCCGTCTCCCACATCCAGAAGCAGGTGGACGACCTACACGGACAGGTTGGGCGCAACGCGCTCCACCCTGCGCTGGTGGCGCCTTCGGATCCGGTCCCGGAGAGCGACACGGTGGTTTGGCCGGTGTCGTCTACAAGCCACGACGGCTCCAAACACCACGGGCCGAGAGGCCACGGCGAGATCGATGACATAGGGGAAAATTTACAAATATGAATTTCGACTTTATTTGCAAAATCTCTCTGGAAATTTGTAAAATGGCCATAACTTTTGCATACGAACTCGGATGAAAAAGTTTTTTATATGAAAAATCATCTACTCGAAAAGTTGCAACTCGCGGCCCTCGCCAAGGCCGTCATGGACGGGCGCATCGCCACCAAGGCGTGGCTGGACGCGATCCAGATCTCCTTGGAGTTGTGGCGCCCCGCCGTCTCCCACATGCAGAAGCAGGTGGACGACCTGCACGGACAGGTTGGGCGCATCGCGCTCCACCCTGCGCTGGTGGCGCCTTCGGATCCGGTCCCGGAGAGCGACACGGTGGTGCGGCCGGCGTCATCTACAAGCCACGACGGCTCCGAACACCACGGGCCAAGAGCCCACGGCGAGATCGACGACACCGGGGAAAATTTACAAATATGAATTTCGACTTTATTTGCAAAATCTCTCTGGAAATTTGTAAAATGGCCATAACTTTTGCATACGAACTCGGATGAAAAAGTTTTTTATATGAAAAATCATCTAATCGAAAAGTTGCAACTCGCGGCCCTCGCCAAGGCCGTCATGGACGGGCGCATCGCCACCGAGGCGAGGCTGGACGCGATCCAGACCTCCTTGGAGTTGTGGCGCCCCGCCGTCTCCCACATCCAGAAGCAGGTGGACGACCTGCACGGACAGGTTGGGCGCAACGCGCTCCACCCTGCGCTGGTGGCGCCTTCGGATCCGGTCCCGGAGAGCGACACGGTGGTTTGGCCGGTGTCGTCTACAAGCCACGACGGCTCCAAACACCACGGGCCGAGAGGCCACGGCGAGATCGACGACACCGGGGAAAATTTACAAATATGAATTTTGACTTTATTTGCAAAATCTCTCTGGAAATTTGTAAAATGGCCATAACTTTTGCATACGAACTCGGATGAAAAAGTTTTTTATATGAAAAATCATCTACTCGAAAAGTTGAAACTCGCGGCCCTCGCCAAGGCCGTCATGGACGGGCGCATCGCCACCGAGGCGAGGCTGGACGCGATCCATACCTCCTTGGAGTTGTGGCATCCCGCCGTCTCCCACATCCAGAAGCAGGTGGACGACCTGCACGGACAGGTTGGGCGCATCGCGCTCCACCATGCGCTGGTGGCGCCGTAGGATCCGGTCCCGGAGAGCACGGTGGTGCGGCCGGCGTCGTCTACAAGCCAAGACGACTCCGAACACCACGGGCCGAGAGGCCACGGCGAGATCGACGATACCGGGGAAAATTTACAAATATGAATTTCGACTTTATTTGCAAAATCTCTCTGGAAATTTGTAAAATGGCCATAACTTTTGCATACGAACTCGGATGAAAAAGTTTTTTATATGAAAAATCATCTACTCGAAAAGTTGCAACTCGCGGCCTTCGCCAAGGCCGTCATGGACGGGCGCATCACCACCGAGGCGAGGCTGGACGTGATCCAGACCTCCTTGGAGTTGTGGCGCCCCGCCGTCTCCCACATCCAGAAGCAGGTGGACGACCTGCACGGACAGGTTGGGCGCATCGCGCTCCACCCTGCGCTGGTGGCGCCTTCGGATCCGGTCCCGGAGAGCGACACGGTGGTGCGGCCGGCGTCGTATACAAGCCACGACGGCTCCGAACACCACGGGCCAAGAGCCCACGGCGAGATCGACGACACCGGGGAAAATTTACAGATATGAATTTTGACTTTACTTGCAAAATCTCTCTGGAAATTTGTAAAATGGCCATAACTTTTGCATACGAACTCGGATGAAAAAGTTTTTTATATGAAAAATCATCTACTCGAAAAGTTGCAACTCGCGGCCCTCGCCAAGGCCGTCATGGATGGGCACATCGCCACCGAGGCGAGGCTGGATGCGATCCAGACCTCCTTGGAGTTGTGGCACCCCGCCGTCTCCCACATCCAGAAGTAGGTGGACGACCAGCACGGACATGTTGGGCACATCGCGCTCCACCGTGCGCTGGTCGCGCCTTCGGATCCGGTCCCGGAGAGCGACAGGTGGTGCGGCCGGCGTCGTCTACAAGCCACGACGGCTCCGAACACCACGGGCCGAGAGGCCACGGCGAGATCGACGACACCGGGGAAATTTTACAAATATGAATTTCGACTTTATTTGCAAAATCTCTCTAGAAATTTGTAAAATGGCCATAACTTTTGCATACGAACTCGGATGAAAAAGTTTTTTATATGAAAAATCATCTACTCGAAAAGTTGCAACTCGCGGCCCTCGCCAAGGACGTCATGGACGGGCGCATCGCCACCAAGGCGTGGCTGGACGCGATCCAGATCTCCTTGGAGTTGTGGCGCCCCGCCGTCTCCCACATGCAGAAGCAGGTGGACGACCTGCACGGACAGGTTGGGCGCATCGCGCTCCACCCTGCGCTGGTGGCGCCTTCAGATCCGGTCCCGGAGAGCGACACGGTGGTGCGGCCGGCGTCGTCTACAAGCCACGACGGCTCCGAACACCACGGGCCAAGAGCCCACGGCGAGATCGACGACACCGGGGAAAATTTACAAATATGAATTTCGACTTTGTTTGCAAATTCTCTCTGGAAATTTGTAAAATGGCCATAACTTTTGCATACGAACTCGGATGAAAAAGTTTTTTATATGAAAAATCATCTACTCGAAAAGTTGCAACTCGCGGCCTTCGCCAAGGCCGTCATGGACGGGCGCATCACCACCGAGGCGAGGCTGGACGTGATCCAGACCTCCTTGGAGTTGTGGCGCCCCGCCGTCTCCCACATCCAGAAGCAGGTGGACGACATGCACGGATAGGTTGGGCGCATCGCGCTCCACCCTGCGCTGGTGGCGCCTTCGGATCCGGTCCCGGAGAGCGACACGGTGGTGCGGCCGGCGTCGTCTACAAGCCACGACGGCTCCGAACACCACGGGCCGAGAGGCCACGGCGAGATCGACGACACCGGCGAAAATTTACAAATATGAATTTCGACTTTATTTGCAAAATCTCTCTGGAAATTTGTAAAATGGACATAACTTTTGCATACGAACTCGGATGAATAAGTTTTTTATATGAAAAATCTTCTACTCGAAAAGTTGCAACTCGCGGCCCTCGCCAAGGCCGTCATGGACGGGCGCATCGCCACCGAGGCGAGGCTGGACGCGACCCAGACCTCCTTGGAGTTGTGGCGCCCCGCCGTCTCCGACATGCAGAAGCAGGTGGACGACCTGCACGGACAGGTTGGGCGCATCGCGCTCCACCCTGCGCTGGTGGCGCCTTCAGATCCGGTCCCGGAGAGCGACACGGTGGTGCGGCCGGCGTCGTCTACAAGCCATGACGGCTCCGAACACCACGGGCCAAGAGCCCACGGCGAGATCGACGACACCAGGGAAAATTTACAAATATGAATTTCGACTTTGTTTGCAAAATCTCTCTGGAAATTTGTAAAATGGCCATAACTTTTGCATACGAACTCGGATGAAAAAGTTTTTTATATGAAAAATCATCTACTCGAAAAGTTGCAACTCGCGGCCCTCGCCAAGGCCGTCATGGACGGGCGCATCGCCACCAAGGCGTGGCTGGATGCGATCCAGATCTCCTTGGAGTTGTGGCGCCCCGCCGTCTCCCACATGCAGAAGCAGGTGGACGACCTGCACGGACAGGTTGGGCGCATCGCGCTCCACCCTGCGCTGGTGGCGCCTTCGGATCCGGTCCCGGAGAGCGACACGGTGGTTTGGCTGGCGTCGTCTACATGCCACGACAGCTCCGAACACCACGGGCCGAGAGGCCACAGCGAGATCGACGACACCGGGGAAAATTTACAAATATGAATTTCGACTTTATTTGCAAAATCTCTCTGGAAATTTGTAAAATGGCCATAACTTTTGCATACGAACTCGGATGAAAAAGTTTTTTATATGAAAAATCTTCTACTCGAAAAGTTGCAACTCGCGGCCCTCGCCAAGGCCGTCATGGACGGGCGCATCGCCACCGAGGTGAGGCTGGACGCGATCCAGACCTCCTTGGAGTTGTGGCGCCCCGCCGTCTCCCACATCCAGAAGCAGGTGGACGACCTGCACGGACAGGTTGGGCGCAACGCGCTCCACCCTGCGCTGGTGGCGCCTTCGGATCCGGTCCCAGAGAGCGACACGGTGGTTTGGCCGGCGTCGTCTACAAGCCACGACGGCTCCAAACACCACGGGCCGAGAGGCCACGGCGAGATCGACGACACCGGGGAAAATTTACAAATATGAATTTCGACTTTATTTGCAAAATCTCTCTGGAAATTTGAAAAATGGCCATAACTTTTGCATACGAACTCGGATGAATAAGTTTTTTATATGAAAAATCTTCTACTCGAAAAGTTGCAACTCGCGGCCCTCGCCAAGGCCGTCATGGACGGGCGCATCGCCACCGAGGCGAGGCTGGACGCGAGCCAGACCTCCTTGGAGTTGTGGCGCCCCGCCGTCTCCCACATGCAGAAGCAGGTGGACGACCTGCACGGACAGGTTGGGCGCACCGCGCTCCACCCTGCGCTGGTGGCGCCTTCGGATCCGGTCCCGGAGAGCGACACGGTGGTGCGGCCGGCGTCGTCTACAAGCCACGACGGCTCCGAACACCACGGGCCAAGAGCCCACGGCGAGATCGACGACACCGGGGAAAATTTACAAATATGAATTTCGACTTTATTTGCAAAATCTCTCTGGAAATTTGTAAAATGGCCATAACTTTTGCATACGAACTCGGATGAAAAAGTTTTTTATATGAAAAATCATCTACTCGAAAAGTTGCAACTCGCGGCCCTCGCCAAGGCCGTCATGGACGGGCGCATCGCCACCAAGGCGTGGCTGGATGCGATCCAGATCTCCTTGGAGTTGTGGCGCCCCGCCGTCTCCCACATGCAGAAGTAGGTGGACGACCTGCACGGACAGGTTGGGCGCATCGCGCTCCACCCTGCGCTGGTGGCGCCTTCGGATCCGGTCCCGGAGAGCGACACGGTGGTTTGGCTGGCGTCGTCTACATGCCACGACAGCTCCGAACACCACGGGCCGAGAGGCCACAGCGAGATCGACGACACCGGGGAAAATTTACAAATATGAATTTCGACTTTATTTGCAAAATCTCTCTGGAAATTTGTAAAATGGCCATAACTTTTGCATACGAACTCGGATCAAAAAGTTTTTTATGTGAAAAATCTTCTACTCGAAAAGTTGCAACTCGCGGCCCTCGCCAAGGCCGTCATGGACGGGCGCATCGCCACCGAGGCGAGGCTGGACGCGATCCAGACCTCCTTGGAGTTGTGGCGCCCCGCCGTCTCCCACATCCAGAAGCAGGTGGACGACCTGCACGGACAGGTTGGGCGCAACGCGCTCCACCCTGCGCTGGTGGCGCCTTCGGATCCGGTCCCGGAGAGCGACACGGTGGTGCGGCCGGCGTCGTCTACAAGCCACGACGGCTCCGAACACCACGGGCCAAGAGCCCACGGCGAGATCGACGACACCGGGGAAAATTTACAAATATGAATTTCGACTTTATTTGCAAAATCTCTCTGGAAATTTGTAAAATGGCCATAACTTTTGCATACGAACTCGGATGAAAAAGTTTTTTATATGAAAAATCATCTACTCGAAAAGTTGCAACTCGCGGCCCTCGCCAAGGCCGTCATGGACGGGCGCATCGCCACCAAGGCGTGGCTGGATGCGATCCAGATCTCCTTGGAGTTGTGGCGCCCCGCCGTCTCCCACATGCAGAAGTAGGTGGACGACCTGCACGGACAGGTTGGGCGCATCGTGCTCCACCCTGCGCTGGTGGCGCCTTCGGATCCGGTCCCGGAGAGCGACACGGTGGTTTGGCTGGCGTCGTCTACATGCCACGACAGCTCCGAACACCACGGGCCGAGAGGCCACAGCGAGATCGACGACACCGGGGAAAATTTACAAATATGAATTTCGACTTTATTTGCAAAATCTCTCTGGAAATTTGTAAAATGGCCATAACTTTTGCATACGAACTCGGATCAAAAAGTTTTTTATGTGAAAAATCTTCTACTCGAAAAGTTGCAACTCGCGGCCCTCGCCAAGGCCGTCATGGACGGGCGCATCGCCACCGAGGCGAGGCTGGACGCGATCCAGACCTCCTTGGAGTTGTGGCGCCCCGCCGTCTCCCACATCCAGAAGCAGGTGGACGACCTGCACGGACAGGTTGGGCGCAACGCGCTCCACCCTGCGCTGGTGGCGCCTTCGGATCCGGTCCCGGAGAGCGACACGGTGGTGCGGCCGGCGTCGTCTACAAGCCACGACGGCTCCGAACACCACGGGCCAAGAGCCCACGGCGAGATCGACGACACCGGGGAAAATTTACAAATATGAATTTCGACTTTATTTGCAAAATCTCTCTGGAAATTTGTAAAATGGCCATAACTTTTGCGTACGAACTCGGATGAAAAAGTTTTTTATATGAAAAATCATCTACTCGAAAAGTTGCAACTCGCGGCCCTCGCCAAGGCCGTCATGGACGGGCGCATCGCCACCGAGGCGAGGCTGGACGCGATCCAGACCTCCTTGGAGTTGTGGCGCCCCGCCGTCTCCCACATCCAGAAGCAGGTGGACGACCTGCACGGACAGGTTGGGCGCAACGCGCTCCACCCTGCGCTGGTGGCGCCTTCGGATCCGGTCCCGGAGAGCGACACGGTGGTTTGGCCGGCGTCGTCTACAAGCCACGACGGCTCCAAACACCACGGGCCGAGAGGCCACGGCGAGATCGACGACACCGGGGAAAATTTACAAATATGAATTTCGACTTTATTTGCAAAATCTCTCTGGAAATTTGTAAAATGGCCATAACTTTTGCATACGAACTCGGATGAAAAAGTTTTTTATATGAAAAATCATCTACTCGAAAAGTTGCAACTCGCGGCCCTCGCCAAGGCCGTCATGGACGGGCGCATCGCCACCAAGGCGTGATTGGACGCGATCCAAATCTCCTTGGAGTTGTGGCGCCCCGCCGTCTCCCACATGCAGAAGCAGGTGGACGACCTGCACGGACAGGTTGGGCGCATCGCGCTCCACCCTGCGCTGGTGGCGCCTTCGGATCCGGTCCCGGAGAGCGACACGGTGGTTTGGCTGGCGTCGTCTACAAGCCACGACAGCTCCGAACACCACGGGCCGAGAGGCCAGAGCGAGATCGACGACACCGGGGAAAATTTACAAATATGAATTTCGACTTTATTTGCAAAATCTCTCTGGAAATTTGTAAAATGGCCATAACTTTTGCATACGAACTCGGATGAAAAAGTTTTTTATATGAAAAATCTTCTACTCGAAAAGTTGCAACTCGCGGCCCTCGCCAAGGCCGTCATGGACGGGCGCATCGCCACCGAGGTGAGGCTGGACGCGATCCAGACCTCCTTGGAGTTGTGGCGCCCCGCCGTCTCCCACATCCAGAAGCAGGTGGACGACCTGCACGGACAGGTTGGGCGCAACGCGCTTCACCCTGCGCTGGTGGCACCTTCGGATCCGGTCCCAGAGAGCGACACGGTGGTTTGGCCGGCGTCGTCTACAAGCCACGACGGCTCCAAACACCACGGGCCGAGAGGCCACGGCGAGATCGACGACACCGGGGAAAATTTACAAATATGAATTTCGACTTTATTTGCAAAATCTCTCTGGAAATTTGTAAAATGGCCATAACTTTTGCATACGAACTCGGATGAAAAAGTTTTTTATATGAAAAATCTTCTACTCGAAAAGTTGCAACTCGCGGCCCTCGCCAAGGCCGTCATGGACGGGCGCATCGCCACCGAGGCGAGGCTGGACGCGAGCCAGACCTCCTTGGAGTTGTGGCGCCCCGCCGTCTCCCACATGCAGAAGCAGGTGGACGACCTGCACGGACAGGTTGGGCGCACCGCGCTCCACCCTGCGCTGGTGGCGCCTTCAGATCCGGTCCCGGAGAGCGACACGGTGGTGCGGCCGGCGTCGTCTACAAGCCATGACGGCTCCGAACACCACGGGCCAAGAGCCCACGGCGAGATCGACGACACCAGGGAAAATTTACAAATATGAATTTCGACTTTGTTTGCAAATTCTCTCTGGAAATTTGTAAAATGGCCATAACTTTTGCATACGAACTCAGATGAAAAAGTTTTTTATATGAAAAATCATCTACTCGAAAAGTTGCAACTCGCGGCCTTCGCCAAGGCCGTCATGGACGGGCGCATCACCACCGAGGCGAGGCTGGACGTGATCCAGACCTCCTTGGAGTTGTGGCGCCCCGCCGTCTCCCACATCCAGAAGCAGGTGGACGACATGCACGGACAGGTTGGGCGCATCGCGCTCCACCCTGCGCTGGTGGCGCCTTCGGATCCGGTCCCGGAGAGCGACACGGT
This sequence comes from Triticum timopheevii, assembly GCA_963921465.1. Classification (NCBI taxonomy): domain Eukaryota; kingdom Viridiplantae; phylum Streptophyta; class Magnoliopsida; order Poales; family Poaceae; genus Triticum; species Triticum timopheevii. The sequence continues at coordinate 616,035,961 of OY997270.1, forward strand.
GGTGCGGCCGGCGTCGTCTACAAGCCACGACGGCTCCGAACACCACGGGCCAAGAGCCCACGGCGAGATCGACGACACCGGGGAAAATTTACAAATATGAATTTCGACTTTATTTGCAAAATCTCTCTGGAAATTTGTAAAATGGCCATAACTTTTGCATACGAACTCGGATGAAAAAGTTTTTTATATGAAAAATCATCTACTCGAAAAGTTGCAACTCGCGGCCCTCGCCAAGGCCGTCATGGACGGGCGCATCGCCACCAAGGCGTGGCTGGATGCGATCCAGATCTCCTTGGAGTTGTGGCACCCCGCCGTCTCCCACATGCAGAAGTAGGTGGACGACCTGCACGGACAGGTTGGGCGCATCGCGCTCCACCCTGCGCTGGTGGCGCCTTCGGATCCGGTCCCGGAGAGCGACACGGTGGTTTGGCTGGCGTCGTCTACATGCCACGACAGCTCCGAACACCACGGGCCGAGAGGCCACAGCGAGATCGACGACACCGGGGAAAATTTACAAATATGAATTTCGACTTTATTTGCAAAATCTCTCTGGAAATTTGTAAAATGGCCATAACTTTTGCATACGAACTCGGATCAAAAAGTTTTTTATGTGAAAAATCTTCTACTCGAAAAGTTGCAACTCGCGGCCCTCGCCAAGGCCGTCATGGACGGGCGCATCGCCACCGAGGCGAGGCTGGACGCGATCCAGACCTCCTTGGAGTTGTGGCGCCCCGCCGTCTCCCACATCCAGAAGCAGGTGGACGACCTGCACGGACAGGTTGGGCGCAACGCGCTCCACCCTGCGCTGGTGGCGCCTTCGGATCCGGTCCCGGAGAGCGACACGGTGGTGCGGCCGGCGTCGTCTACAAGCCACGACGGCTCCGAACACCACGGGCCAAGAGCCCACGGCGAGATCGACGACACCGGGGAAAATTTACAAATATGAATTTCGACTTTATTTGCAAAATCTCTCTGGAAATTTGTAAAATGGCCATAACTTTTGCATACGAACTCGGATGAAAAAGTTTTTTATATGAAAAATCATCTACTCGAAAAGTTGCAACTCGCGGCCCTCGCCAAGGCCGTCATGGACGGGCGCATCGCCACCAAGGCGTGGCTGGATGCGATCCAGATCTCCTTGGAGTTGTGGCGCCCCGCCGTCTCCCACATGCAGAAGTAGGTGGACGACCTGCACGGACAGGTTGGGCGCATCGCGCTCCACCCTGCGCTGGTGGCGCCTTCGGATCCGGTCCCGGAGAGCGACACGGTGGTTTGGCTGGCGTCGTCTACATGCCACGACAGCTCCGAACACCACGGGCCGAGAGGCCACAGCGAGATCGACGACACCGGGGAAAATTTACAAATATGAATTTCGACTTTATTTGCAAAATCTCTCTGGAAATTTGTAAAATGGCCATAACTTTTGCATACGAACTCGGATCAAAAAGTTTTTTATGTGAAAAATCTTCTACTCGAAAAGTTGCAACTCGCGGCCCTCGCCAAGGCCGTCATGGACGGGCGCATCGCCACCGAGGCGAGGCTGGACGCGATCCAGACCTCCTTGGAGTTGTGGCGCCCCGCCGTCTCCCACATCCAGAAGCAGGTGGACGACCTGCACGGACAGGTTGGGCGCAACGCGCTCCACCCTGCGCTGGTGGCGCCTTCGGATCCGGTCCCGGAGAGCGACACGGTGGTGCGGCCGGCGTCGTCTACAAGCCACGACGGCTCCGAACACCACGGGCCAAGAGCCCACGGTGAGATCGACGACACCGGGGAAAATTTACAAATATGAATTTCGACTTTATTTGCAAAATCTCTCTGGAAATTTGTAAAATGGCCATAACTTTTGCATACGAACTCGGATGAAAAAGTTTTTTATATGAAAAATCATCTACTCGAAAAGTTGCAACTCGCGGCCCTCGCCAAGGCCGTCATGGACGGGCGCATCGCCACCAAGGCGTGGCTGGATGCGATCCAGATCTCCTTGGAGTTGTGGCGCCCCGCCGTCTCCCACATGCAGAAGTAGGTGGACGACCTGCACGGACAGGTTGGGCGCATCGCGCTCCACCCTGCGCTGGTGGCGCCTTCGGATCCGGTCCCGGAGAGCGACACGGTGGTTTGGCTGGCGTCGTCTACATGCCACGACAGCTCCGAACACCACGGGCCGAGAGGCCAGAGCGAGATCGACGACACCGGGGAAAATTTACAAATATGAATTTCGACTTTATTTGCAAAATCTCTCTGGAAATTTGTAAAATGGCCATAACTTTTGCATACGAACTCGGATCAAAAAGTTTTTTATGTGAAAAATCTTCTACTCGAAAAGTTGCAACTCGCGGCCCTCGCCAAGGCCGTCATGGACGGGCGCATCGCCACCGAGGCGAGGCTGGACGCGATCCAGACCTCCTTGGAGTTGTGGCGCCCCGCCGTCTCCCACATCCAGAAGCAGGTGGACGACCTGCACGGACAGGTTGGGCGCAACGCGCTCCACCCTGCGCTGGTGGCGCCTTCGGATCCGGTCCCGGAGAGCGACACGGTGGTTTGGCCGGCGTCGTCTACAAGCCACGACGGCTCCAAACACCACGGGCCGAGAGGCCACGGCGAGATCGACGACACCGGGGAAAATTTACAAATATGAATTTCGACTTTATTTGCAAAATCTCTCTGGAAATTTGTAAAATGGCCATAACTTTTGCATACGAACTCGGATGAAAAAGTTTTTTATATGAAAAATCATCTACTCGAAAAGTTGCAACTCGCGGCCCTCGCCAAGGCCGTCATGGACGGGCGCATCGCCACCAAGGCGTGGCTGGATGCGATCCAGATCTCCTTGGAGTTGTGGCGCCCCGCCGTCTCCCACATGCAGAAGTAGGTGGACGACCTGCACGGACAGGTTGGGCGCATCGCGCTCCACCCTGCGCTGGTGGCGCCTTCGGATCCGGTCCCGGAGAGCGACACGGTGGTTTGGCTGGCGTCGTCTACATGCCACGACAGCTCCGAACACCACGGGCCGAGAGGCCACAGCGAGATCGACGACACCGGGGAAAATTTACAAATATGAATTTCGACTTTATTTGCAAAATCTCTCTGGAAATTTGTAAAATGGCCATAACTTTTGCATACGAACTCGGATCAAAAAGTTTTTTATGTGAAAAATCTTCTACTCGAAAAGTTGCAACTCGCGGCCCTCGCCAAGGCCGTCATGGACGGGCGCATCGCCACCGAGGCGAGGCTGGACGCGATCCAGACCTCCTTGGAGTTGTGGCGCCCCGCCGTCTCCCACATCCAGAAGCAGGTGGACGACCTGCACGGACAGGTTGGGCGCAACGCGCTCCACCCTGCGCTGGTGGCGCCTTCGGATCCGGTCCCGGAGAGCGACACGGTGGTGCGGCCGGCGTCGTCTACAAGCCACGACGGCTCCGAACACCACGGGCCAAGAGCCCACGGTGAGATCGACGACACCGGGGAAAATTTACAAATATGAATTTCGACTTTATTTGCAAAATCTCTCTGGAAATTTGTAAAATGGCCATAACTTTTGCATACGAACTCGGATGAAAAAGTTTTTTATATGAAAAATCATCTACTCGAAAAGTTGCAACTCGCGGCCCTCGCCAAGGCCGTCATGGACGGGCGCATCGCCACCAAGGCGTGGCTGGATGCGATCCAGATCTCCTTGGAGTTGTGGCGCCCCGCCGTCTCCCACATGCAGAAGTAGGTGGACGACCTGCACGGACAGGTTGGGCGCATCGCGCTCCACCCTGCGCTGGTGGCGCCTTCGGATCCGGTCCCGGAGAGCGACACGGTGGTTTGGCTGGCGTCGTCTACATGCCACGACAGCTCCGAACACCACGGGCCGAGAGGCCAGAGCGAGATCGACGACACCGGGGAAAATTTACAAATATGAATTTCGACTTTATTTGCAAAATCTCTCTGGAAATTTGTAAAATGGCCATAACTTTTGCATACGAACTCGGATCAAAAAGTTTTTTATGTGAAAAATCTTCTACTCGAAAAGTTGCAACTCGCGGCCCTCGCCAAGGCCGTCATGGACGGGCGCATCGCTACCGAGGCGAGGCTGGACGCGATCCAGACCTCCTTGGAGTTGTGGCGCCCCGCCGTCTCCCACATCCAGAAGCAGGTGGACGACCTGCACGGACAGGTTGGGCGCAACGCGCTCCACCCTGCGCTGGTGGCGCCTTCGGATCCGGTCCCGGAGAGCGACACGGTGGTTTGGCCGGCGTCGTCTACAAGCCACGACGGCTCCAAACACCACGGGCCGAGAGGCCACGGCGAGATCGACGACACCGGGGAAAATTTACAAATATGAATTTCGACTTTATTTGCAAAATCTCTCTGGAAATTTGTAAAATGGCCATAACTTTTGCATACGAACTCGGATGAATAAGTTTTTTATATGAAAAATCATCTACTCGAAAAGTTGCAACTCGCGGCCCTCGCAAAGGCCGTCATGGACGGGCGCATCGCCACCGAGGTGAGGCTGGACGCGATCCAGACCTCCTTGGAGTTGTGGCGCCCCGCCGTCTCCCACATGCAGAAGTAGGTGGACGACCTGCACGGACAGGTTGGGCGCATCGCGCTCCACCCTGCGCTGGTGGCGCCTTCGGATCCGGTCCCGGAGAGCGACACGGTGGTTTGGCTGGCGTCGTCTACATGCCACGACAGCTCCGAACACCACGGGCCGAGAGGCCAGAGCGAGATCGACGACACCGGGGAAAATTTACAAATATGAATTTCGACTTTATTTGCAAAATCTATCTGGAAATTTGTAAAATGGCCATAACTTTTGCATACGAACTCGGATCAAAAAGTTTTTTATGTGAAAAATCTTCTACTCGAAAAGTTGCAACTCGCGGCCCTCGCCAAGGCCGTCATGGACGGGCGCATCGCCACCGAGGCGAGGCTGGACGCGATCCAGACCTCCTTGGAGTTGTGGCGCCCCGCCGTCTCCCACATCCAGAAGCAGGTGGACGACCTGCACGGACAGGTTGGGCGCAACGCGCTCCACCCTGCGCTGGTGGCGCCTTCGGATCCGGTCCCGGAGAGCGACACGGTGGTTTGGCCGGCGTCGTCTACAAGCCACGACGGCTCCAAACACCACGGGCCGAGAGGCCACGGCGAGATCGACGACACCGGGGAAAATTTACAAATATGAATTTCGACTTTATTTGCAAAATCTCTCTGGAAATTTGTAAAATGGCCATAACTTTTGCATACGAACTCGGATGAAAAAGTTTTTTATATGAAAAATCATCTACTCGAAAAGTTGCAACTCGCGGCCCTCGCCAAGGCCGTCATGGACGGGCGCATCGCCACCAAGGCGTGATTGGACGCGATCCAAATCTCCTTGGAGTTGTGGCGCCCCGCCGTCTCCCACATGCAGAACCAGGTGGACGACCTGCACGGACAGGTTGGGCGCATCGCGCTCCACCCTGCGCTGGTGGCGCCTTCGGATCCGGTCCCGGAGAGCGACACGGTGGTTTGGCTGGCGTCGTCTACAAGCCACGACAACTCCGAACACCACGGGCCGAGAGGCCACAGCGAGATCGACGACACCGGGGAAAATTTACAAATATGAATTTCGACTTTATTTGCAAAATCTCTCTGGAAATTTGTAAAATGGCCATAACTTTTGCATACGAACTCGGATCAAAAAGTTTTTTATGTGAAAAATCTTCTACTCGAAAAGTTGCAACTCGCGGCCCTCGCCAAGGCCGTCATGGACGGGCGCATCGCCACCGAGGCGAGGCTGGACGCGATCCAGACCTCCTTGGAGTTGTGGCGCCCCGCCGTCTCCCACATCCAGAAGCAGGTGGACGACCTGCACGGACAGGTTGGGCGCAACGCGCTCCACCCTGCGCTGGTGGTGCCTTCGGATCCGGTCCCGGAGAGCGACACGGTGGTGCGGCCGGCGTCGTCTACAAGCCACGACGGCTCCGAACACCACGGGCCAAGAGCCCACGGCGAGATCGACGACACCGGGGAAAATTTACAAATATGAATTTCGACTTTATTTGCAAAATCTCTCTGGAAATTTGTAAAATGGCCATAACTTTTGCATACGAACTCGGATGAAAAAGTTTTTTATATGAAAAATCATCTACTCGAAAAGTTGCAACTCGCGGCCCTCGCCAAGGCCGTCATGGACGGGCGCATCGCCACCAAGGCGTGGCTGGATGCGATCCAGATCTCCTTGGAGTTGTGGCGCCCCGCCGTCTCCCACATGCAGAAGTAGGTGGACGACCTGCACGGACAGGTTGGGCGCATCGCGCTCCACCCTGCGCTGGTGGCGCCTTCGGATCCGGTCCCGGAGAGCGACACGGTGGTTTGGCTGGCGTCGTCTACATGCCACGACAGCTCCGAACACCACGGGCCGAGAGGCCAGAGCGAGATCGACGACACCAGGGAAAATTTACAAATATGAATTTCGACTTTATTTGCAAAATCTCTCTGGAAATTTGTAAAATGGCCATAACTTTTGCATACGAACTCGGATCAAAAAGTTTTTTATGTGAAAAATCTTCTACTCGAAAAGTTGCAACTCGCGGCCCTCGCCAAGGCCGTCATGGACGGGCGCATCGCCACCGAGGCGAGGCTGGACGCGATCCAGACCTCCTTGGAGTTGTGGCGCCCCGCCGTCTCCCACATCCAGAAGCAGGTGGACGACCTGCACGGACAGGTTGGGCGCAACGCGCTCCACCCTGCGCTGGTGGCGCCTTCGGATCCGGTCCCGGAGAGCGACACGGTGGTTTGGCCGGCGTCGTCTACAAGCCACGACGGCTCCAAACACCACGGGCCGAGAGGCCACGGCGAGATCGACGACACCGGGGAAAATTTACAAATATGAATTTCGACTTTATTTGCAAAATCTCTCTGGAAATTTGTAAAATGGCCATAACTTTTGCATACGAACTCGGATGAAAAAGTTTTTTATATGAAAAATCATCTACTCGAAAAGTTGCAACTCGCGGCCCTCGCCAAGGCCGTCATGGACGGGCGCATCGCCACCAAGGCGTGATTGGACGCGATCCAAATCTCCTTGGAGTTGTGGCGCCCCGCCGTCTCCCACATGCAGAACCAGGTGGACGACCTGCACGGACAGGTTGGGCGCATCGCGCTCCACCCTGCGCTGGTGGCGCCTTCGGATCCGGTCCCGGAGAGCGACACGGTGGTTTGGCTGGCGTCGTCTACAAGCCACGACAGCTCCGAACACCACGGGCCGAGAGGCCACAGCGAGATCGACGACACCGGGGAAAATTTACAAATATGAATTTCGACTTTATTTGCAAAATCTCTCTGGAAATTTGTAAAATGGCCATAACTTTTGCATACGAACTCGGATGAAAAAGTTTTTTATATGAAAAATCTTCTACTCGAAAAGTTGCAACTCGCGGCCCTCGCCAAGGCCGTCATGGACGGGCGCATCGCCACCGAGGTGAGGCTGGACGCGATCCAGACCTCCTTGGAGTTGTGGCGCCCCGCCGTCTCCCACATCCAGAAGCAGGTGGACGACCTGCACGGACAGGTTGGGCGCAACGCGCTCCACCCTGCGCTGGTGGCGCCTTCGGATCCGGTCCCAGAGAGCGACACGGTGGTTTGGCCGGCGTCGTCTACAAGCCACGACGGCTCCAAACACCACGGGCCGAGAGGCCACGGCGAGATCGACGACACCGGGGAAAATTTACAAATATGAATTTCGACTTTATTTGCAAAATCTCTCTGGAAATTTGTAAAATGGCAAAAACTTTTGCATACGAACTCGGATGAATAAGTTTTTTATATGAAAAATCTTCTACTCGAAAAGTTGCAACTCGCGGCCCTCGCCAAGGCCGTCATGGACGGGCGCATCGCCACCGAGGCGAGGCTGGACGCGACCCAGACCTCCTTGGAGTTGTGGCGCCCCGCCGTCTCCCACATGCAGAAGCAGGTGGACGACCTGCACGGACAGGTTGGGCGCATCGCGCTCCACCCTGCGCTGGTGGCGCCTTCAGATCCGGTCCCGGAGAGCGACACGGTGGTGCGGCCGGCGTCGTCTACAAGCCATGACGGCTCCGAACACCACGGGCCAAGAGCCCACGGCGAGATCGACGACACCAGGGAAAATTTACAAATATGAATTTCGACTTTGTTTGCAAATTCTCTCTGGAAATTTGTAAAATGGCCATAACTTTTGCATACGAACTCGGATGAAAAAGTTTTTTATATGAAAAATCATCTACTCGAAAAGTTGCAACTCGCGGCCCTCGCCAAGGCCGTCATGGACGGGCGCATCGCCACCAAGGCGTGGCTGGATGCGATCCAGATCTCCTTGGAGTTGTGGCGCCCCGCCGTCTCCCACATGCAGAAGTAGGTGGACGACCTGCACGGACAGGTTGGGCGCATCGCGCTCCACCCTGCGCTGGTGGCGCCTTCGGATCCGGTCCCGGAGAGCGACACGGTGGTTTGGCTGGCGTCGTCTACATGCCACGACAGCTCCGAACACCACGGGCCGAGAGGCCAGAGCGAGATCGACGACACCGGGGAAAATTTACAAATATGAATTTCGACTTTATTTGCAAAATCTCTCTGGAAATTTGTAAAATAGCCATAACTTTTGCATACGAACTCGGATCAAAAAGTTTTTTATGTGAAAAATCTTCTACTCGAAAAGTTGCAACTCGCGGCCCTCGCCAAGGCCGTCATGGACGGGCGCATCGCCACCGAGGCGAGGCTGGACGCGATCCAGACCTCCTTGGAGTTGTGGCGCCCCGCCGTCTCCCACATCCAGAAGCAGGTGGACGACCTGCACGGACAGGTTGGGCGCAACGCGCTCCACCCTGCGCTGGTGGCGCCTTCGGATCCGGTCCCGGAGAGCGACACGGTGGTTTGGCCGGCGTCGTCTACAAGCCACGACGGCTCCAAACACCACGGGCCGAGAGGCCACGGCGAGATCGACGACACCGGGGAAAATTTACAAATATGAATTTCGACTTTATTTGCAAAATCTCTCTGGAAATTTGTAAAATGGCCATAACTTTTGCATACGAACTCGGATGAAAAAGTTTTTTATATGAAAAATCATCTACTCGAAAAGTTGCAACTCGCGGCCCTCGCCAAGGCCGTCATGGACGGGCGCATCGCCACCAAGGCGTGATTGGACGCGATCCAAATCTCCTTGGAGTTGTGGCGCCCCGCCGTCTCCCACATGCAGAACCAGGTGGACGACCTGCACGGACAGGTTGGGCGCATCGCGCTCCACCCTGCGCTGGTGGCGCCTTCGGATCCGGTCCCGGAGAGCGACACGGTGGTTTGGCTGGCGTCGTCTACAAGCCACGACAGCTCCGAACACCACGGGCCGAGAGGCCACAGCGAGATCGACGACACCGGGGAAAATTTACAAATATGAATTTCGACTTTATTTGCAAAATCTCTCTGGAAATTTGTAAAATGGCCATAACTTTTGCATACGAACTCGGATGAAAAAGTTTTTTATATGAAAAATCTTCTACTCGAAAAGTTGCAACTCGCGGCCCTCGCCAAGGCCGTCATGGACGGGCGCATCGCCACCGAGGTGAGGCTGGACGCGATCCAGACCTCCTTGGAGTTGTGGCGCCCCGCCGTCTCCCACATCCAGAAGCAGGTGGACGACCTGCACGGACAGGTTGGGCGCAACGCGCTCCACCCTGCGCTGGTGGCGCCTTCGGATCCGGTCCCAGAGAGCGACACGGTGGTTTGGCCGGCGTCGTCTACAAGCCACGACGGCTCCAAACACCACGGGCCGAGAGGCCACGGCGAGATCGACGACACCGGGGAAAATTTACAAATATGAATTTCGACTTTATTTGCAAAATCTCTCTGGAAATTTGTAAAATGGCAAAAACTTTTGCATACGGACTCGGATGAATAAGTTTTTTATATGAAAAATCTTCTACTCGAAAAGTTGCAACTCGCGGCCCTCGCCAAGGCCGTCATGGACGGGCGCATCGCCACCGAGGCGAGGCTGGACGCGACCCAGACCTCCTTGGAGTTGTGGCGCCCCGCCGTCTCCCACATGCAGAAGCAGGTGGACGACCTGCACGGACAGGTTGGGCGCATCGCGCTCCACCCTGCGCTGGTGGCGCCTTCAGATCCGGTCCCGGAGAGCGACACGGTGGTGCGGCCGGCGTCGTCTACAAGCCATGACGGCTCCGAACACCACGGGCCAAGAGCCCACGGCGAGATCGACGACACCAGGGAAAATTTACAAATATGAATTTCGACTTTGTTTGCAAATTCTCTCTGGAAATTTGTAAAATGGCCATAACTTTTGCATACGAACTTAGATGAAAAAGTTTTTTATATGAAAAATCATCTACTCGAAAAGTTGCAACTCGCGGCCTTCGCCAAGGCCGTCATGGACGGGCGCATCACCACCGAGGCGAGGCTGGACGTGATCCAGACCTCCTTGGAGTTGTGGCGCCCCGCCGTCTCCCACATCCAGAAGCAGGTGGACGACATGCACGGACAGGTTGGGCGCATCGCGCTCCACCCTGCGCTGGTGGCGCCTTCGGATCCGGTCCCGGAGAGCGACACGGTGGTGCGGCCGGCGTCGTCTACAAGCCACGACGGCTCCGAACACCACGGGCCAAGAGCCCACGGCGAGATCGACGACACCGGGGAAAATTTACAAATATGAATTTCGACTTTATTTGCAAAATCTCTCTGGAAATTTGTAAAATGGCCATAACTTTTGCATACGAACTCGGATGAAAAAGTTTTTTATATGAAAAATCATCTACTCGAAAAGTTGCAACTCACGGCCCTCGCCAAGGCCGTCATGGACGGGCGCATCGCCACCAAGGCGTGGCTGGATGCGATCCAGATCTCCTTGGAGTTGTGGCGCCCCGCCGTCTCCCACATGCAGAAGTAGGTGGACGACCTGCACGGACAGGTTGGGCGCATCGCGCTCCACCCTGCGCTGGTGGCGCCTTCGGATCCGGTCCCGGAGAGCGACACGGTGGTTTGGCTGGCGTCGTCTACATGCCACGACAGCTCCGAACACCACGGGCCGAGAGGCCACAGCGAGATCGACGACACCGGGGAAAATTTACAAATATGAATTTCGACTTTATTTGCAAAATCTCTCTGGAAATTTGTAAAATGGCCATAACTTTTGCATACGAACTCGGATGAAAAAGTTTTTTATATGAAAAATCATCTACTCGAAAAGTTGCAACTCGCGGCCCTCGCCAAGGCCGTCATGGACGGGCGCATCGCCACCAAGGCGTGGCTGGATGCAATCCAGATCTCCTTGGAGTTGTGGCGCCCCGCCGTCTCCCACATGCAGAAGTAGGTGGACGACCTGCACAGACAGGTTGGGCGCATCGCGCTCCACCCTGCGCTGGTGGCGCCTTCGGATCCGGTCCCGGAGAGCGACACGGTGGTTTGGCTGGCGTCGTCTACATGCCACGACAGCTCCGAACACCACGGGCCGAGAGGCCACAGTGAGATCGACGACACCGGGGAAAATTTACAAATATGAATTTCGACTTTATTTGCAAAATCTCTCTGGAAATTTGTAAAATGGCCATAACTTTTGCATACGAACTCGGATCAAAAAGTTTTTTATGTGAAAAATCTTCTACTCGAAAAGTTGCAACTCGCGGCCCTCGCCAAGGCCGTCATGGACGGGCGCATCGCCACCGAGGCGAGGCTGGACGCGATCCAGACCTCCTTGGAGTTGTGGCGCCCCGCCGTCTCCCACATCCAGAAGCAGGTGGACGACCTGCACGGACAGGTTGGGCGCAACGCGCTCCACCCTGCGCTGGTGGCGCCTTCGGATCCGGTCCCGGAGAGCGACACGGTGGTGCGGCCGGCGTCGTCTACAAGCCACGACGGCTCCGAACACCACGGGCCAAGAGCCCACGGCGAGATCGACGACACCGGGGAAAATTTACAAATATGAATTTCGACTTTATTTGCAAAATCTCTCTGGAAATTTGTAAAATGGCCATAACTTTTGCATACGAACTCGGATGAAAAAGTTTTTTATATGAAAAATCATCTACTCGAAAAGTTGCAACTCGCGGCCCTCGCCAAGGCCGTCATGGACGGGCGCATCGCCACCAAGGCGTGGCTGGATGCGATCCAGATCTCCTTGGAGTTGTGGCGCCCCGCCGTCTCCCACATGCAGAAGTAGGTGGACGACCTGCACGGACAGGTTGGGCGCATCGCGCTCCACCCTGCGCTGGTGGCGCCTTCGGATCCGGTCCCGGAGAGCGACACGGTGGTTTGGCTGGCGTCGTCTACATGCCACGACAGCTCCGAACACCACGGGCCGAGAGGCCAGAGCGAGATCGACGACACCGGGGAAAATTTACAAATATGAATTTCGACTTTATTTGCAAAATATCTCTGGAAATTTGTAAAATGGCCATAACTTTTGCATACGAACTCGGATCAAAATTTTTTTTATGTGAAAAATCTTCTACTCGAAAAGTTGCAACTCGCGGCCCTCGCCAAGGCCGTCATGGACGGGCGCATCGCCACCGAGGCGAGGCTGGACGCGATCCAGACCTCCTTGGAGTTGTGGCGCCCCGCCGTCTCCCACATCCAGAAGCAGGTGGACGACCTGCACGGACAGGTTGGGCGCAACGCGCTCCACCCTGCGCTGGTGGCGCCTTCGGATCCGGTCCCGGAGAGCGACACGGTGGTTTGGCCGGCGTCGTCTACAAGCCACGACGGCTCCAAACACCACGGGCCGAGAGGCCACGGCGAGATCGACGACACCGGGGAAAATTTACAAATATGAATTTCGACTTTATTTGCAAAATCTCTCTGGAAATTTGTAAAATGGCCATAACTTTTGCATACGAACTCGGATGAAAAAGTTTTTTATATGAAAAATCATCTACTCGAAAAGTTGCAACTCGCGGCCCTCGCCAAGGCCGTCATGGACTGGCGCATCGCCACCAAGGCGTGATTGGACGCGATCCAAATCTCCTTGGAGTTGTGGCGCCCCGCCGTCTCCCACATGCAGAAGCAGGTGGACGACCTGCACGGACAGGTTGGGCGCATCGCGCTCCACCCTGCGCTGGTGGCGCCTTCGGATCCGGTCCCGGAGAGCGACACGGTGGTTTGGCTGGCGTCGTCTACAAGCCACGACAGCTCCGAACACCACGGGCCGAGAGGCCACAGCGAGATCGACGACACCGGGGAAAATTTACAAATATGAATTTCGACTTTATTTGCAAAATCTCTCTGGAAATTTGTAAAATGGCCATAACTTTTGCATACGAACTCGGATGAAAAAGTTTTTTATATGAAAAATCTTCTACTCGAAAAGTTGCAACTCGCGGCCCTCGCCAAGGCCGTCATGGACGGGCGCATCGCCACCGAGCTGAGGCTGGACGCGATCCAGACCTCCTTGGAGTTGTGGCGCCCCGCCGTCTCCCACATCCAGAAGCAGGTGGACGACCTGCACGGACAGGTTGGGCGCAACGCGCTCCACCCTGCGCTGGTGGCGCCTTCGGATCCGGTTTCGGAGAGCGACACGGTGGTGCGGCCGGCGTCGTCTACAAGCCACGACGGCTCCAAACACCACGGGCCGAGAGGCCACGGCGAGATCGACGACACCGGGGAAAATTTACAAATATGAATTTCGACTTTATTTGCAAAATCTCTCTGGAAATTTGTAAAATGGCCATAACTTTTGCATACGAACTCGGATGAATAAGTTTCTTATATGAAAAATCTTCTACTCGAAAAGTTGCAACTCGCGGCCCTCGCCAAGGCCGTCATGGACGGGCGCATCGCCACCGAGGCGAGGCTGGACGCGACCCAGACCTCCTTGGAGTTGTGGTGCCCCGCCGTCTCCCACATGCAGAAGCAGGTGGACGACCTGCACGGACAGGTTGGGCGCATCGCGCTCCACCCTGCGCTGGTGGCGCCTTCAGATCCGGTCCCGGAGAGCGACACGGTGGTGCGGCCGGCGTCGTCTACAAGCCATGACGGCTCCGAACACCACGGGCCAAGAGCCCACGGCGAGATCGACGACACCAGGGAAAATTTACAAATATGAATTTCGACTTTGTTTGCAAATTCTCTCTGGAAATTTGTAAAATGGCCATAACTTTTGCATACGAACTCAGATGAAAAAGTTTTTTATATGAAAAATCATCTACTCGAAAAGTTGCAACTCGCGGCCTTCGCCAAGGCCGTCATGGACGGGCGCATCACCACCGAGGCGAGGCTGGACGTGATCCAGACCTCCTTGGAGTTGTGGCGCCCCGCCGTCTCCCACATCCAGAAGCAGGTGGACGACATGCACGGACAGGTTGGGCGCATCGCGCTCCACCCTGCGCTGGTGGCGCCTTCGGATCCGGTCCCGGAGAGCGACACGGTGGTGCGGCCGGCGTCGTCTACAAGCCACGACGGCTCCGAACACCACGGGCCAAGAGCCCACGGCGAGATCGACGACACCGGGGAAAATTTACAAATATGAATTTCGACTTTATTTGCAAAATCTCTCTGGAAATTTGTAAAATGGCCATAACTTTTGCATACGAACTCGGATGAAAAAGTTTTTTATATGAAAAATCATCTACTCGAAAAGTTGCAACTCGCGGCCCTCGCCAAGGCCGTCATGGACGGGCGCATCGCCACCAAGGCGTGGCTGGATGCGATCCAGATCTCCTTGGAGTTGTGGCGCCCCGCCGTCTCCCACATGCAGAAGTAGGTGGACGACCTGCACGGACAGGTTGGGCGCATCGCGCTCCACCCTGCGCTGGTGGCGCCTTCGGATCCGGTCCCGGAGAGCGACACGGTGGTTTGGCTGGCGTCGTCTACAAGCCACGACAGCTTCGAACACCACGGGCCGAGAGGCCACAGCGAGATCGACGACACCGGGGAAAATTTACAAATATGAATTTCGACTTTATTTGCAAAATCTCTCTGGAAATTTGTAAAATGGCCATAACTTTTGCATACGAACTCGGATGAAAAAGTTTTTTATATGAAAAATCTTCTACTCGAAAAGTTGCAACTCGCGGCCCTCGCCAAGGCCGTCATGGACGGGCGCATCGCCACCGAGGCGAGGCTGGACGCGATCCAGACCTCCTTGGAGTTGTGGCGCCCCGCCGTCTCCCACATCCAGAAGCAGGTGGACGACCTGCACGGACAAGCTGGGCGCAACGCGCTCCACCCTGCGCTGGTGGCGCCTTCGGATCCGGTCCCGGAGAGCGACACGGTGGTTTGGCCGGCATCGTCTACAAGCCACGACGGCTCCAAACACCACGGGCCGAGAGGCCACGGCGAGATCGACGACACCGGGGAAAATTTACAAATATGAATTTCGACTTTATTTGCAAAATCTCTCTGGAAATTTGTAAAATGGCCATAACTTTTGCATACGAACTCGGATGAAAAAGTTTTTTATATGAAAAATCATCTACTCGAAAAGTTGAAACTCGCGGCCCTCGCCAAGGCCGTCATGGACGGGCGCATCGCCACCGAGGCAAGGCTAGACGCGATCCAGACCTCCTTGGAGTTGTGGCGCCCCGCCGTCTCCCACATCCAGAAGCAGGTGGACGACCTGCACGGACAGGTTGGGCGCAACACGCTCCACCCTGCGCTGGTGGCGCCTTCCGATCCGGTCCCGGAGAGCGACACGGTGGTTTGGCCGGCGTCGTCTACAAGCCACGACGGCTCCAAACACCACGGGCCGAGAGGCCACGGCGAGATCGACGACACCGGGGAAAATTTACAAATATGAATTTCGACTTTATTTGCAAAATCTCTCTGGAAATTTGTAAAATGGCCATAACTTTTGCATACAAACTCGGATGAAAAAGTTTTTTGTATGAAAAATCATCTACTCGAAAAGTTGAAACTCGCGGCCCTCGCCAAGGCCGTCATGGACGGGCGCATCGCCACCGAGGCGAGGCTGGACGCGATCCAGACCTCCTTGGAGTTGTGGCATCCCGCCGTCTCCCACATCCAGAAGCAGGTGGACGACCTGCACGGACAGGTTGGGCGCATCGCGCTCCACCCTGCGCTGGTGGCGCCGTAGGATCCGGTCCCGGAGAGCACGGTGGTGCGGCCGGCGTCGTCTACAAGCCAAGACGACTCCGAACACCACGGGCCGAGAGGCCACGGCGAGATCGACGATACCGGGGAAAATTTACAAATATGAATTTCGACTTTATTTGCAAAATCTCTCTGGAAATTTGTAAAATGGCCATAACTTTTGCATACGAACTCGGATGAAATAGTTTTTTATATGAAAAATCATCTACTCGAAAAGTTGCAACTCGCGGCCTTCGCCAAGGCCGTCATGGACGGGCGCATCTCCACCGAGGCGAGGCTGGACGTGATCCAGACCTCCTTGGAGTTGTGGCGCCCCGCCGTCTCCCACATCCAGAAGCAGGTGGACGACCTGCACGGACAGGTTGGGCGCATCGCGCTCCACCCTGCGCTGGTGGCGCCTTCGTATCCGGTCCCGGAGAGCGACACGGTGGTGCGGCCGGCGTCGTCTACAAGCCACGACGGCTCCGAACACCACGGGCCGAGAGGCCACGGTGAGATCGACGACACCGGGGAAAATTTACAAATATGAATTTCGACTTTATTTGCAAAATCTCTCTGGAAATTTGTAAAATGGCCATAACTTTTAGATACGAACTCGGATGAAAAAGTTTTTAATATGAAAAATCATCTACTCGAAAAGTTGCAACTCGCGGACCTCGCCAAGGCTGTCATGGACGGGCGCATCGCCACCGAGGCGAGGCTGGATGCGATCCAGACCTCCTTGGAGTTGTGGCACCCCGCCGTCTCCCACATCCAGAAGCAGGTGGACGACCTGCACGGACAGGTTGGGCGCATCGCGCTCCACCGTGCGCTGGTCGCGCCTTCGGATCCGGTCCTGGAGAGCGACACGGTGGTGCGGCCAGCGTCGTCTACAAGCCACGACGGCTCCGAACACCACGGGCCGAGAGGCCACGGCGAGATCGACGACACCGGGGAAAATTTACAAATATGAATTTCGACTTTATTTGCAAAATCTCTCTGGAAATTTGTAAAATGGCCATAAATTTTGCATACGAACTCGGATGAAAAAGTTTTTTATATGAATAATCATCTACTCGAAAAGTTGCAACTCGCGGCCCTCGCCAAGGCCGTCATGGACGGGCGCATCGCCACCAAGGCGTGGCTGGACGCGATCCAGATCTCCTTGGAGTTGTGGCGCCCCGCCGTCTCCCACATGCAGAAGCAGGTGGACGACCTGCACGGACAGGTTGGGCGCATCGCGCTCCACCCTGCGCTGGTGGCGCCTTCGGATCCGGTCCCGGAGAGCGACACGGTGGTGCGGCCGGCGTTGTCTACAACCCACAACGGCTCCGAACACCACGGGCCAAGAGCCCACGGCGAGATCGACGAGACCGGGGAAAATTTACAAATATGAATTTCGACTTTATTTGCAAATTCTCTCTGGAAATTTGTAAAATGGCCATAACTTTTGCATACGAACTCGGATGAAAAAGTTTTTTATATGAATAATCATCTACTCGAAAAGTTGCAACTCGCGGCCATCGCCAAGGCCGTCATGGACGGGCGAATCACCACCGAGGCGAGGCTGGACGCGATCCAGACCTCCTTGGAGTTGTGGCGCCCCGCCGTCTCCCACATCCAGAAGCAGGTGGACGACCTGCACGGACAGGTTTGGCACATCGCGCTCCACCCTGCGCTGGTGGCGCCTTCGGATCCGGTCCCGGAGAGCGACACGGTTGTGCGGCCGGCGTCGTCTACAAGCCACGACGGCTCCGAACACCACGGGCCAAGAGGCCACGGCGAGCTTGTCAGGACCCCGACTCAATGTCACATCGATCTAGCCTGTAACACCTCATATCACTTTGCGGCCTCACGCACGGTATCCCCACGGGTGTCGCCTTACCTTTGCCTGGGACCGTTTGCGCCTTTTGGCACACGTATATGATAGTGTCGCTAGCATCCATATGAAAAGGAGCCCGGGCTGACATGGCTAGTTGTAAACCCAAAGTGGCACAGACTTACAGGGACAGGCATCCATGACCCAGCATCGAACGTGTCGGTCATCAGCAAGTAAGTTCCGGGCTGTAGCACTGGGCTAGCAGGACTCCGGTAAACCGGGCTGTAGCGGGCTAACAGGACTCCGGTACTCAATGCGTGACATTTCCCCGAAGGGACAGACACAGGAACAAAGAAGGACACATGCCGGCCAGCCTAAGTGTTCCGGAGCAGTAGCAAGCTACCATGGCTCGGTGAAAACACTAGGAGACATTTCCCGGTAAGAGAGGCTACTAAGGAAAAACAACTAGATAGTCAGATCCCACACATACCAAGCATTTCAATAACATACACACAATATGCTCGATATGTGCAAATACAACATGGCATCACATCATGACTCTACGACTCAAGTATTTATTCATTAGGCTCCGAGGAGAGAGATATTACAAGCAGGGGTCTCATGACCCAACATTCAGAGCATACAAGTCAAAGCACAAGCGGAAGCTAGTATGTCTGAGTACAGACATCTACAAATGAAAAAGGCTTGAAAGCCTGACTATCTACTAGATCCTGCCGAGGGCACAAGATCGTAGCTGAGGTAACAAGCTAAACGTCGAAGTCCACGCGGAACTACTATCGAGACCGAAGTCTCTCTGCAAAAACATAAAATAGGCAAACGTGAGTACAAATGTACCCAGCAAGACTTACATCAGAACTAACTACATATGCATCATTATCAACAAAGGGATGGTGGGGTTTAACTGCAGCAAGCCAGCTTTGACTCGGTGGCTATCCTAAACTACGATTGCAAGTAACTCTTTTGAGGTGGCGCACACGAGTCCACATATTCACCATATCAATACACCACTATGGATCCGCTCCCGTCTCCCTACGAGAACGCCATCCATAGCACTCACGCTTATTTTGCGTATTTTAGAGTATCCACTTTCACTTGTCTATGAACTGATATAGGCAACCCAGAAGTCCTTTTCCGCGGACACGGCTATTCGAATAGATGATGTTAACCCTGCAGGGGTGTACTTCTTCACACACGCTCTCACCACTTACCGCCGTTTACATGACATGTACTCGGCAACCTTCAAGCGGAAGCCCAACGTGGGTGTCGGCCACGACCTACCAAAACACTCAAGTCCCTAGTCCAGGTTTATCGCCTATTTGGGTTCCATCCATGAGGAGATCCGGCCGGGGTTTCGCTCACAGCCCCAAACGATGTGAATAGGGTTCCGTGACACCAAACGGGCGCCCGGTTTACCCGGCCACGTGCCTACCGCATCACAGCCCACCCCTACGGTCAGCGCTGCGCACGGCCTCCAGCATACTACAAACACCAGAAACTACTTGCAACTCCTGGACAGAGGACAAGGGTGATTAAGAAGCCGAGAGGGTCCATTGGTTTCGGGCCCAATGCGTGGTAGTAGCTGAATCATGGATCACAAACACAGAACTCAGTTCCTGAGGACGGCTGCAATGAGACAACCCACCATGTACTCCTACATGGCCTCTCACCGCTACCTTTACCAAATCGTGTTCACACACTTAGCTCACACACAGTAGGACATGTTCACGCACCTCTGATTCATCCTCGATGAATCAGACCCGACTCAACTCTAAGCAGTAGCAGGCATGACAAACAAGCATGAATGAGTAGGCACAACAGGGCTCAAACAACTCCTACTCATGCTAGTGGGTTTCATCTATTTACTGTGGAATGACAAGTCATGCAAAGGATAAAGGGGTTCAGCTACCGCAACAAGTAACAGATGAATCGTTGTTGTCCTAATGCAGTAAAATAGAGCAGGAGCGAGAGAGTGGGATTGTATCGGAATGAACAAGGGGGTTTTGCTTGCCTGGCACTTCTGAAGATAACATTGAGTCTTCATCAGTGTCAACGATCACATCATCGGTACAACGTCTACCCAGGGGGAACAACACCGGCAAAACACAGAGGAAACACGATCAATGCAATGCACAATATGATGCATGCTATGACATGACAATATGAATGTGTTTTGGGCTAATGCACCTAGCAACAAGTTAAATGAAGTTGGTTTGAATCCAAGATTCAAATTCAAACTCCATATATGATTATTTAAATGCCCTTTGTTTGTTTTGTCCAAAACAGAGGACAAACATTGTTCAAACATGCATGAAAATGATACAGATGGATTCCTTGAATTTTTCTGATAATTTTTCATATATAATTTATTTGATTTGGAGCTACGGTTGATTTTATATGAATTTTTGAAGTTTTAGCTATTTTCTGGAATTTCCTGAATTATTTTAAATCCAGAAATATAATTATTGCGCCAGCACGACGTCAGCATGACGTCAGTGGTCAACTGCGGCTGGCTGAGGTCAAACCTGACGTGTGGGGCCCACACGTCAGTGACAGAGGGGTTAAACAGGGTTAAATTAATCCTAATTACTAATTAGTGGCGCTGGGGCCCACTGGTCAGTGTCAGGGGGTTATCTAACAGTGGTTAGCGCTGATGATGTCCACCTGGCCGACGGGGCCCACGCGTCAGTGACCCTAGGGGGTCAAACCCCAGGTCGGACAAGTCAAACCCCACCGGCGACATGACGCCGGCGAGGTCCGAGACGGCGGCGTGAAGCGGGATCGCGCTACAGGGCACGGGCGAGGCTGTGCTTGGGCTCGTTGGAGAGCCCTTGCTCCCGCGCGTCGAACGGTGGTGGTGGCCGTGCCTGAGGTGGCCGGAGTCGACGGCGGCGAGCTCGGCTGCGGCCGCCAGAGTTCGGTCGTGCACGGAAACGGGGTTAGAGCTCGAAGGCGAGCGAAGCGAGGCGCTAGGGATGCTCTATGGAGCCTTACGAACTCGTTGGACTCGCCGGGGTGACCAAATGGTCACCGGAGCTGCGTCGACGGCGAGCTCGGCGACGGCGGAGGTTCGGCCGTGGTGGGGAGGAGGCTACGGTGAGGGAACGAGGGGGAGAAGAGGGGGAAACGGTGGCGTAGCTCACCGCGGTTGCAGTGGGCGTCGAAGCGGGCTCGGGGACGCGCTGGAGACGGCGAATTCTACGGCGATGATGGTCGGAGCCCGAAGAGGGGAACGGCGACGTGGCGGCGATGCAGGGCTTCCGGAGGCCCGTGGAGCGGTGGGGAGGAAGAGGGGGTTGTGGCGGAGCTTCTGAGCTAGTCGGGGGAGCGAGGGGTGGCCGGAGACGGCTGCTAAGGCGAACGGCGGCGACGGTGGTGTTCGGCCGTGAGAGAGAGAGCGAGGGAGAGGAGGGAAGAGCCGAGGGCGAGTGAGAGAGAGCAGGGGGGGAGGCGTGGCGTCGTCCAGGGCATCGAGGCGAGGAGGGGAGGGCAGGCAGGCAGGGAGAGAGGTGGCGTGGCGCGGTGGCGCGCGCGCGCGCCGGCCACACTCCCCTCCCTCTGTCGGGACGAAGACGACAGAGGAGGGAGACGGGCTGGGCCGCCTGCTGGCTGGGCCGGCCAGCTAGATGGGCTGCACAGTGGAGGAGCCCAGGTAAGCTTCTCCCTTTTATTTTTTTTTGTTTTCTAATTTCTGACATTTGTTTTGAATTAAATAATATATTAAATCATTTATTTAACTTATGCCAAATTTTTCAGGGGCTAGATATATTATTCCAGAGCTCCTTTATAATTGGCATAATATTTGGACATATATCAATATATATAGAAATATATTTCCAAAGCAAATATTTATGCATTAATTCCAAATGCCCAAAATAAATGTCCATGAGCCACTAAAAATATTGGTTTGATTTTTTTATCTCTGTCCAATATTTTCAGAGATCAACATGAGCATTTTCTTGGACCCTTTTGGAGAAATTTTTATTTGGGTCATTTTCAAAATGATTCTGAGGGTTTCACAGATCCCCATTTCAAGTTTCTGATGAAAGAGTAAACATGATGCAACACTCTAATGCATGACTAGCTAGGGTGTGACAGAGATCGACGACACCGGAGAAAATTTACTAATATGAATTTCGACTTTATTTGCAAAATCTCTCTGGAAATTTGTAAAATGGCCATAACTTTTGCATACGAACTCGGATGAAAAAGTTTTTTATATGAAAAATCATCTACTCGAAAAGTTGCAACTCGCGGCCCTCGCCAAGGCCGTCATGGACGGGCGCATCGCCACCGAGGCGAGGCTGGATGCGATCCAGACCTCCTTGGAGTTGTGGCACCCCGCCGTCTCCCACATCCAGAAGCAGGTGGACGACCTGCACGGACAGGTTGGGCGCATCGCGCTCCACCGTGCGCTGGTCGCGCCTTCGGATCCGGTCCCGGAGAGCGACACGGTGGTGCGGCCGGCGTCGTTTACAAGCCACGACGGCTCCGAACACCACGGGCCGAGAGGCCACGGCGAGATCGACGACACCGGGGAAAATTTACAAATATGAATTTCGACTTTATTTGCAAAATCTCTCTGGAAATTTGTAAAATGGCCATAACTTTTGCATACGAACTCGGATGAAAAACTTTTTTATATGAAAAATCATCTACTCGAAAAGTTGCAACTCGCGGCCCTCGCCAAGGCCGTCATGGACGGGTGCATCGCCACCAAGGCGTGGCTGGACGCGATCCAGATCTCCTTGGAGTTGTGGCGCCCCGCCGTCTCCCACATGCAGAAGCAGGTGGACGACCTGCATGGACAGGTTGGGCGCATCGCGCTCCACCCTGCGCTGGTGGCGCCTTCGGATCCGGTCCCGGAGAGCGACACGGTGGTGCGGCCGGCGTCGTCTACAAGCCACGACGGCTCCGAACACCACGGGCCAAGAGCCCACGGCGAGATCGACGACACCGGGGAAAATTTACAAATATGAATTTCGACTTTATTTGCAAATTCTCTCTGGAAATTTGTAAAATGGCCATAACATTTGCATACGAACTCGGATGAAAAAGTTTTTTATATGAAAAATCATCTACTCGAAAAGTTGCAACTCGCGGCCTTCGCCAAGGCCGTCATGGACGGGCGTATCACCACCGAGGCGAGGCTGGACGCGATCCAGACCTCCTTGGAGTTGTGGCGCCCCGCCGTCTCCCACATCCAGAAGCAGGTCGACGACCTGCACGGACAGGTTGGTTGCATCGCGCTCCACCCTGCGCTGGTGGCCCCTTCGGATCCGGTCCCGGAGAGCACGGTGGTGCGGCCGGCGTCGTCTCCAAGCCACGACGGCTCCGAACACCACGGGCCGAGAGGCCACGACGAGATCGACGATACCAGGGAAAATTTACAAATATGAATTTTGACTTTATTTGCAAAATCTCTCTAGAAATTTGTAAAATGGCCATAACTTTTGCATACGAACTCGGATGAAAAAGTTTTTTGTATGAAAAATTATCTACTCGAAAAGTTGCAACTCGCGGCCCTCGCCAAGGCCGTCATGGACGGGCGCATCGCCACCGAGGCGAGACTGGACGCGATCCAGACGTCCTTGGAGTTGTGGCGCCCCGCCGTCTCCCACATCCAGAAGCAGGTGGACGACCTGCACGGACAGGTTGGGCGCATCGCGCTCCACCCTGCGCTGGTGGCGCCTTCGAATCCGGTCCCGGAGAGCGACACGGTGGTGCGGCCGGCGTCGTCTACCAGCCACGACGGCTCCGAACACCACGGGCCGAGAGGCCACGGCGAGATCGACGACACCGGGGACAATTTACAAATATGAAGTTCGACTTTATTTGCAAAAACTCTCTGGAAATTTGTAAAACGGCCATAACTTTTGCATACGAACTCGGATGAAAAAGTTTTTTATATGAAAAATCATCTACTCGAAAAGTTGCAACTCGCGGCCCTCGCCAAGGCCGTCATGGACGGGCGCATCGCCACCGAGGTGAGGCTGGACGCGATCCAGACCTCCTTGGAGTTGTGGCACCCCGCCGTCTCCCACATCCAGAAGCCGGTGGACGACCTGCACGGACAGGTTGGGCGCTTCACGCTCCACCCTGCGCTGGTGGCGCCTTCGGATCCGGTCCCGGAGAGCGACACGGTGGTGCGGCCGGCGTCGTCTACAAGCCACGACGGCTCTGAACACCACGGGCCGAGAGGCCACGGCGAGATCGACGACACCGGGGAAAATTTACAAATATGAATTTCGACTTTATTTGCAAAATCTCTCTGGAAATTTGTAAAATGGCCATAACTTTTGCATACGAACTCGGATGAAAAAGTTTTTTATATGAAAAATCATCTACTTGAAAAGTTGCAACTCGAGGCCCTCGCCAAGGCCGTCATGGTCGGGCGCATCGCCACCGAGGCGAGGCTGGACGCGATCCAGACCTCCTTGGAGTTGTGGCGCCCCGCCGTCTCCCACATCCAGAAGCAGGTGGACGACCTGCACGGACAGGTTGGGCGCATCGCGCTCCACCCTGCACTGGTGGTGCCTTCGGATTCGGTCCCGGAGAGCGACACGGTGGTGCGGCCGGCGTCGTCTACAAGCCATGACGGCTCCGAACACCACGGGACGAGAGGCCACGGTGAGATCGACGACACCGGGGAAAATTTACAAATATGAATTTCGACTTTATTTGCAAATTCCCTATGGAAATTTGTAAAATGGCCATAACTTTTGCATACGAACTCGGATGAAAAAGTTTTTTATATGACAAATCATCTACTCGAAAAGTTGCAACTCGCGTCCCTCGCTAAGGCCGTCATGGACGGGCACATCGCCACCGAGGCGATGCTGACCTCCTTGGAGTTGTGGCGCCCCGCCGTCTCCCAAATCCAGAAGCAGGTGGATGACCTGCACGGACAGGTTGGGCGCATCGCGCTCCACCCTGCGCTGGTGGCGCCTTCGGATCCGGTCCCGGAGAGCGACACGGTGGTGCGGCCGGCGTCGTCTACAAGCCACGATGGCTCCGAACACCACGGGCCGAGAGGCCACGCAAGATCGACGACACCGGGGAAAATTTACAAATATGAATTTTGACTTTATTTGCAAAATCTCTGTGGAAATTTGTAAAATGGCCATAACTTTTGCATACGAACTCGGATGAAAAAGTTTTTTATATGAAAAATCATCTACTCGAAAAGTTCCATCCGAATTTAACCGGGGGAACCCCGTTAAACATTTTCAAAATCCTCAAAAACCTAACAGAAAAAAGTTACGGGGGTTTTAAGATTTGGAGGCAAAAAATTTCAAAAAAAAATTAGTTTTTTTTTAATTTTTGTTAAATCTGGTCAAACTAATTATTCAAGAATATTAGTGTTACTAAATAATTATTTTAGTTTTTCTGAATTTTGGTCAAATCTGGTCAAACTATGGTCAAACTGTGGTCAAACTGTGGTCAAATCTGGTCAAACTATGGTCAAACTAATTATTCAAGAAATATTAGTGTTACTAATTTTTTAGAACAATAGTTACAAACTCAAACAGTGAAATGTGTCAGTACATGCTCAAGCTAAATTCCTGAGGTTAATAGGATTGACATCTTACTATTGTCAGGAAAACAACAAGTGCAGACTTGGAAACGAGGAAGAATAGAACCCGGAAGTTAAGCGTGCTCAGGCTGGAGTAGTGAGAGGATGGGTGACCGTCCGGGAAGTTAGATGATTTGGAATTATGAGGGGTGATTACAGATTAAATTTAGCAGTGATGATGGGTGATTAGAGATTTGGGGTTAAAATAATTCAGAAATTTGAAAATTAGGGGAAAAATAAAAAAAAGCGAAAAAATTCAAAAAAAAATCAGAGATTACAGATTAGTAGTAGCGCGGGTTTTTACCCACGCTACTGCTATACGTTAGCTGTAGCGCGGGTCGCACCCGCGCTACTGCTATAAGTTAGCTGTAGCGCCTTATTAGTAGCGCCGGTCCCCGCGCTACTAATAGGCCCAAAACCCGCGCTGCTGCTAGGCTTTTCCCTAGTAGTGGATGGTCATGGCCGGCAGACGGGCAGCAAAAAAGGTTCTGGTGCTGCACACCAACAAGAACTTCGACCAGCAGAGGACCAACTGGGTGATGCACCAGTATCACCTCGGGGACCTGGAGCAAGAGAAGGAGCGGGAGCTGGTCCTCTGCAAGATTTTCTACCAGACGAACACTAGGGCCAGGAGTAGTTTGGTATTGGTAGTTGTACTACCTTGTTGTCCACAAGTTGGTATTGTTGTTAGCGATCTTTTGGTATGAACTTGCATTTGCTTCCAGCCATCATGCCGAGGGTCGACGTGGATATAAAGCTGAATCATTTGTTTCGAAACGAATTCTCAGGCACCTGATTTTTATTTGATGGGTAGCATAAGCACCCGCCGTTCGAATTCCCAGTTCTGCAGTTTTTTTGAAACAAGTGCATGCACTTTATTATCACGATAAAAAAACAATATCTGTGCTGCGTCCCAGTTATCAGTCTGTGCTTGCAGAATTCTCTCGTTTACTTAGCACGTATATTGTTTTTTCAGGTCGAGCAAGTTTCAACTGGGCTGTAGACTGACCAGGGTTGGTTTCATTTTTAACAGGCCCAGCCCATGACGACAACGGGGCACAAAGATCCAGCGTAAGTTATATTTTGTCTACCAGGGCAGGGCAGGTATCTACTGGCCTCTGGCCCACCAACGTTAGTTATATTTTGTCTTACAACATCCGCAGGCAGTGTTTTTACTGAATCAAACACACAGCCCAGTTCTATTTTCCTCTTGAAACGCATGTCCTACATCCGTTTTCTAATCTCTACCTATAGTTTTACTAGTTCATATACACGTATCATTATATAGAAAACACATAAAATTACCTTTTCATATTTACATCCTTATTTTTGTTGTTTTCTCCCACCCAGTGCTGATTTTTTACCACTCGTTTTCCCTTAAACCAACTCAATTGTCCCACGTCTTATTTTCTTACAAAAACAAAACGATTTTTTGGCAAATCAATAAGTTCTTAAAAAATGTTTATCATTTTGGGATTACAACAGTTTGGACTCCACCGAAATATGCAAAATAAGGTTGAACTTTTTGACCGTGGTCCTGGGCAGAAAATGGGCTGTAATAAATTAATTAAGAATTAGCAAATGGGCTGCAAATTATAAAAAATAAAAAATGGGCTGCAAATTGTAAAAAATAGCAAATGGGCTTTATGTTGTCTGCCACAGATTTAGAGGCTGACTTGTGGGCCTACTAAGTTCATGCGTACACAAGGTTTCTTAAAAAAGAAACTTAGTAAACAATCGACTCTACCAGCGTCGGACCATTAGATGTCAATCTAACGGCAATCGTGCTTCTTCAGTCTCTGATCTTCCTGCCCCACCGCCTGCTCCCGCCTCCTGTGGCCGGCAGTGCTCCATCATACTCGAATCCCTGGCCTGTCTATCCCTCTACTCACCCACACCTCCAGTTATTTTCCAGCGACGACAGCCGAACCAGTCAACCCTCGTACTCTCCACCGCATGGGCAGCCACTGCCGTGTCTTCGCCAGCTCCCTGTTGTTCCCTTCGTAGGCCTCGCCGTCGTCCACCGCCCTGGTGCTCTCGGCACGGCGTGGTCAACGATGTCCATCCAACGGCCGTAGTGCTTCTTCAACCTCTGGTCTTCTTGCCCCAGCCGCCCAAAGCAGCGCCGGTCGTGTCGCATGCTCCTGCCTCCCATGGCCGGCTGTGCTGCCACAGGGGCCTCACCGTCCCCATACTACTCCCACCATTGGCCAGGCCATCCCTCCACTCACCCACTCCCCTTGTTATTCTGCGGTGATGGCAGCCTCACACCGCAGCCGAACCAGTGAACCCTCGAACTCCTCTCCGCATGGGCATCCACTGCCGCGTCTTCCCCGGCTCCGCGTCGTCCCCTTCCTAGGCCTCGCCGTCGTCCACCGCCCTGGTGCTCTCGGCGCGGCGTGGTCAATGTGATCAACGACCGACTTCCATCGGAAGAGTACGGTACATGGAGAGGCTGACAGCTGGGTCCACGGCAGCATGAAGGAAGTGCCTCCTTATTACGCGCAAAATAATTATTCCTCCATGAGGGAGTCTTGGACTAGGGGGTGTCCGGATAGCCGGACTATCATCATCGGCCGGACTCCAAGACTATGAAGATACAAGATTGAAGACTTCGTCCCGTGTCCGGATGGGACTTTCCTTGGCGTGGAAGACAAGCTTGGGGATACGGATATGTAGATCTCCTACCATTGTAACCGACTCTGTGTAACCCTAGCCCTCTCCGGTGTCTATATAAACCGGAGGGTTTTAGTCCGTAGGACGAACAACCATTACAACAATCATACCATATGCTAGCTTCTAGGGTTTAGCCTCCTTGATCTCGTGGTAGATCCACTCTTGTACTACCCATATCATCAATATCAATCAAGCAGGAGTAGAGTTTTACCTCCATCGAGAGGGCTAGAACCTGGGTAAAAACATCATGTCCCTTGTCTCCTGTTACCATCCGCCTAGACGCACAGTTCGGGACCCCCTACCCGAGATCCGCCGGTTTTGACACCGACATTGGTGCTTTCATTGAGAGTTCCTCTGTGTCGTCACCGATAGGCTTGATGGCTCCTTCGATCATCACCAACGACGCAGTCCAGGGTGAGACTTTCCTTCCCGGACAGATCTTCGTGTTCGGCGGCTTTGCACTGCGGGCCAATTCACTTGGCCATCTGGAGCAGATTGAAAGCTACGCCCCTGGCCATCAGGTCAGATTTGGAAGCCTAAACTTCACGGCTGACATCCGCGGAGACTTAATCTTCGATGGATTCGAGCCACAGCCGAGCGCGCCGCACTGTCACGACGGGCATGATCTAGCTCTGCCGCCGGACAGTACCCTGGAGGCCACACACGAGTCCACTCTGTCCCATAGTTCGGAGCCGACTGCGCAGATCGAGGACAGGTTGCTGGACACCGCCTCGGGAGCTGCAATCTCTACGGTGATGGAGTCGCATACTGACCTTGTCCCTTGCAAAGCTCGTGACTCCGAGGTGCCGGACTCCTTGCCGGACTCCGAACCTCCTACGCCCCCGCCAATTGAATCCGATTGGGCGCTGATCATGGAGTTCACCGCTGCGGACATCTTTCAACACTCACCCTTTGGCGACATCCTGAATTCGCTAAAGTATCTCTCGTTGTCAGGAGAGCCCTGGCCGGACTGCGGTTAGAATGGTTGGGATGCGGACAACGAAGAAATTCAAGGCCCACCCACCACCCACTTTGTAGCCACTATCGACGATCTAACCGACATGCTAGACTACGACTCCAAAGACATCGACGGTATGGATGACGATGCCGGAGACGATCAAGAACCAGTGCCTATGGGGCACTGGAAGACCACCTCGTCATACGACATATACATGGTGGACACCCCAAAGGATGGGGACGGCGAAGAAGCAGCGGAGGCAGATTCCTCTAAGAAACAGCCCAAGCGCCGACGTCAGCGGCGCCGCTCTAAATCCCACCACAGCAAGAATGGAGATTCCGGCACCGGAGATAATAACACCCCAGAGAGTGCCGAAGACAACCCCCTCCAGCAAGATTCAGCAAAGGAGGACGGAGAAGCCATCCCTCAAAAGAGAGCGGCAGACGAGGAGATAGAGGATGACAATTACATGCCTCCCTCCGGAGATGAGGCAAGCCTCAACGACGACGAATTCGTCGTGCCCGAGGATCCTGTCGAACAAGAGCATTTTAAACGCAGGCTAATGGCCACAGCGAACAGCCTAAAGAAAAAGCAGCAACAACTTCGAGCTGATCAAGACCTGCTGGCCGACAGATGGACCGAGGTCCTCGCGGCCGAAGAGTATGAACTTGAACGCCCCTCCAAAAGCTACCCAAAACGCAAGTTGCTCCCCCGATTAGAGGAGGAGGCATATAAACCTTCATCACCAACGCACAATATGGCAGACCGACCACCTCATGGCTGCGACAGAGAGGCATCTAGGCCCTCCGCCAGAACCGTACCCCGGCACCGCTTGAAAAGCGCGAAGCCACGGGGGAATGCACCGGACTTGCGGGATATAATGGAGGACAAGGCAAAACAATCACGATCTATCTACGGATCACGTGGGCGCCCCACGATCCACGACGACTACCGTCGCGCCGGATACAGCAACTCCGGGCGGGCCGAACACAGCAGACAAAGCTCTCTTGAGCTACGTCATGATATTGCCCAGTATAGAGGCGCCGCACACCCACTATGCTTCACAGATGAAGTAATGGATCATCAAATCCCCGAAGGGTTTAAACCCGTGAACATTGAGACCTACGATGGCACAACAGACCCCGCGGTTTGGATCGAAGATTATCTTCTTCACATCCAAATGGCCCGCGGTGACGATCTCCACGCCATCAAGTACCTCCCACTCAAGCTTAAAGGACCAGCTCGGCATTGGCTTAATAGCTTGCCCACAGAGTCAATTGGGTGTTGGGAGGACCTGGAAGCCGCATTCCTTGACAACTTCCAGGGCACATATGTGCGACCACCAGACGCCGATGACCTAAGCCACATAATTCAGCAGCCAGATGAATCGGCCAGACAGTTCTGGACACGGTTCTTAACAAAGAAAAACCAAATCGTCGACTGTCCGGATGCCGAGGCCCTCGCAGCCTTCAAACATAACATCCGCGACGAGTGGCTGGCCCGGCACCTAGGACAGGAAAAGCCGAAATCCATGGCAGCCCTCACATCACTCATGACCCGCTTCTGTGCGGGAGAGGACAGCTGGCTAGCTCGCAGTAACAACCTCAACAAAAATTCTGGCAGTACGGACAGCAAGGACCGCAATGGCAGGTCGCGTCGCAACAAAAACAAACGCCGCATTAACGGCGATAGCACTGAGGATACGGCAGTCAACGCCGGCTTCAGAGGCTCTAAACCCGGTCAGCGGAAAAAGCCATTCAAAAGAACTACTCCGGGTCAGTCCAATTTGGACCGAATACTCGATCGCTCTTGCCAGATACATGGAACCCCCGAAAAGCCAGCTAATCACACAAACAGAGATTGTTGGGTATTCAAGCAGGCAGGCAAGTTAATTGCCGAAAACAATGACAAGGGGCTGCATAGCGATGACAAGGAAGAGACCCGGCCGCCGAATAGTAGAGGACAGAAGGGTTTCCCCCCGCAAGTGCGGACGGTAAACATGATATACGCAACCCACATACCCAAGAGGGAGCGGAAGCGTGCACTTAGGGACGTATATGCGATGGAGCCAGTGGCCCCGAAGTTCAATCCATGGTCCTCTTGCCCAATCACTTTCGATCGAAGGGACCACCCCACCAGTATCCACCATGGTGGATTAGCCGCATTGGTTTTAGACCCAATCGTTGATGGATTTCACCTCACCAGAGTCCTGATGGACGGCGGCAGCAGCCTGAACCTGCTTTATCAGAATACAGTGTGCAAGATGGGCATAGACCCCTCAAGGATTAAACCTACAAAGACGACCTTCAAAGGCGTCATACCAGGTGTCGAGGCCAATTGTACAGGCTCAGTCACACTGGAAGTGGTCTTCGGATCCCCGGATAATTTCCGAAGCGAGGAGTTAATCTTCGACATAGTCCCGTTCCGCAGTGGCTATCACGCTCTGCTCGGATGAACCGCGTTTGCAAAGTTCAACATGGTGCCGCATTATGCATACCTTAAGCTCAAGATGCCAGGCCCTCGTGGAGTCATCACGGTCAACGGAAACACTGAACGCTCCCTCCGAACGGAGGAACACACAGCGGCTCTCGCGGCAGAAGTACAGAGCAGCCTTTCAATTTTCGAGTCCGGCCGTTAAACGGCCGGACACGGCCAAACGCGCCCGGAGTAACATACATCAAGACCACCTGGCACGCTCCGAGCAGGCGTAGCAATGCGGCCCCAACCCCAGCCCTTGCATGATTGCAAGACGAGCCCTTCGCGTGCATCATTACGCTCTGGAGATACCATGGGCATAGGGGGAGGGGCACGACCACGACAGGACTAGAGTGCGGCTCAACCACATCAGGGGCTCCCAAGTGTGTCACCTTTTTTTTCCTTTTTTTATCCACAGGACTCTGTTCACCAGAGGCCCTGTCCGGCGGTAGATCTGCCGAACTCACGATGCAACAGCCAGGGAGGGACAATGGCTACGACGAACACTCAGGTGGTCTCCATTATGAGCATTAAATCTGTTTAATACACCATTCCGCAGCCTACCCCTGGAGGGGGACATGTCCAATAGTCCAAACCTTTGCTTACCGCACTATTTGTATCGTTCTGCACTCATAGCAGAATTCCTTGAATAAACAATGCATCACTTTTTGCCTATAATTGCATTCCTTTTTTTTACATATATGTTCATTTATGACATCTTGCATCCGTACACTTTGGTACAGCCGAATACACCAGGGGCTTATGTTCCCCGCATTATGGTGTGATAAGTCCGAACACTTTGACAAGTGAGGCACCCCAAACTTATAGCACTATATGCATCGGCTCCGAATCATGTCTTGGGTCAATAGTTGGGTTTGCCCGGCTCCCTTGTTTTGGTACCTTACATTCCATTCTATCGGCTATGGTAGCACTGGGAGAACCACTGCGATTGCACCCCGGTTGAGCTGGGCGAGCACCTTAGTGGAGAAAGCTAAAACTGACCGTCATGATAAGGCAAGAGCTGGTCGCTGTTTGAGAGGTCTTTTCGAGTCCCTAAAGACATATGCCTCTTAGAGCGAGGAACAGGCTTCGTCCGGCCCAGGCGTGGATAGCGCCCCGAACTCGGTCTTCCGAACACTAGGGGCTTCGCCGAAATTTAAAATTATAGAATTCTATGGCTAAGTGAGAGTGTTCAAGCATTATAAGTCCGGTTGCCTTGTTCGTTGTGTTGAGAGCCTCCCTAGATGGACCCAAAAATGGGAACAAGAGCGCTCAACTTTATCCCGAACACCCCAGCACTCTTGGCTTGGGGGCTAAAGCCAACGACTTGCCATCTCTCAGATTTGATAAACGGCCGCATAGAAGGTAATATTTTAAATTAATAAGTGTTGCTTAGCGCATATGAACAAAGTTTTCAGCGCACAGGATAACACATTGCGAGTCTACTCAAATACTACATCTTTGGGGAAGTCATCCGCAATCTTGCGGGCACCCTTCAGGACACTCTTATAATACATTTCGGGCATACGATACTCCTTGCCCGCCGGCGGCGCGTCTGTCAGAAGCCTCTCAGCATCCAGCCTGCCCCAGTGCACCTTTGCGTGGGCAAGGGCCCGACGGGCACCTTCAATGCAGGCAGAGCGCTTGATGACTTCCACCCAAGGGCACGCATCCACCAGCCGCTGCACGAGGCCGAAGTAGCTCCCAGGCATAGGCTCTTCAGGCCACAGCCAGACTATGAGGCCCTTCATGGCCTGCTCGGCTACCTTGTGGAGCTCGACCAGCTGCTTCAGTTGGTCGCTAAGGGGCACTGGATGTCCGGCCTCAGCATACTGAGACCATAAGACCTTCTCTGTTGAGCTCCCCTCCTCGGCCCGGTAGAATGCGGCAGCATCGGACACACTGCGAGGTAGATCTACAAACGCCTCTGGAGAGCTCCGAATTCTGGTAAGTAACAGGTAATTCACATTCACATGCTTGCTTTGCATGAAAAATGCCTTACCCGCCGCTATTTTCTTCATCGCCTCAATCTCCTGGAGGGCCTTATGGGCCTCGGCCTTAGCGGCTTTGGCACTTTCAAGAGCCGAGGCAAGCTCGGACTCTCGAGTCTTCGAGTCGCGCTCCAAACTCTCTTGCTTTTCCATGAGAGCTTGGAGCTCTTGCCGGACCTCCGCCGCCCGCGCCTCCTTCTTCTCTCGCTCCGCTCGTTCCGCGGCCGCATTACGTTCGGCCACGGACACGGCCTCCTTCAGGGTCGCCACCTCGTTCGTGGCCCATGCAGTACCCACGTTATCCTTGTTATTTCTATTGCAACCAAAATCCTTTTCTGTAAGGTACAAATTTAATACGGTGTTACTCACCTTCTTTGTCCTCGAGCTGCTTCTTGGCAAGGCCGAGCTTGTTCTCGGACCGCTCGAGATCCTGCTTCAAAGCACCGACCTCCGCAGTCAATGCGGCAGAGGTCAGTAGCGCAGCCTGCAATCCCATATTGACATAATTTTTAAAACTCTTGCGTATATCTTTTTAGATCCTTAGTCCGGCTTTTCTTTCCGAACACCGAACCGAGCATCAGGGGCTACTGTCTATGCGGTATTACATTACATATTTGAAAACTTCTTACCTCAAAGCCTGTTAGAAGGCTGCTGCAGGCTTCGGTCAGCCCGCTCTTGGCGAGCTGAACCTTCTGAATCACCGCACTCATTATAGTGCGGTGTTCTTCCTCGATGGAAGCGCCGTTGAGCACCTCCAACAAGTTGTCCGGTGCCTCCGGTTGGACGGAGGCTGCCGGTGTCACGGTCTTGCCCTTCTTATGAAGGGGCCGCCTGCCGGACTCCGGAACCACTGCGGGTTCCGGCGCGGAGTCCGGTACGAAGTCCGGGAGGTTGCCCTGTGGCACCTCCGGAGCCTCCCCCTCCTGGTGGGTCCCCTCCTGGGATCCCACCTCGGCGTCCTCAGCATCACGAGGGGTGGAGGCGGTCGGAATGGAATCCACATCCGACGGAGCCAAGGACCCACTCGAAGAAGCGGGAAAATCATCCTCGGCTGGACTACAGGTTGTATGCGGCATTAGAAGGACACTATGTGGCACAAAAGAGAAATTATAAATCATTCAGGAATCCGGACACTTACGATCTTGCCGGGGGCTTGGCCCTTGAGGGCCACCCCTCGTCGCCATCGTCGGCGTTGGCGGAGCTGTCCGGAGGAAGGGTCCTTCCCCTCTTGGACCCTTCGGCCTCCCCCGTTGGGGAAGCCTTCCTCTTCCGCTCTCCCCCCTCCTGGGGAGAGTCCTCTTTCTCCTCCTCGTCTTCGGGGGACGAGTCCGCCTCGGAGCCATCGAACGATGAGTCCGATACCACCTGGCTCCGGGAACTCCTTCGGGTTCCCGTGGCCTTATTCTTGGCCTTCTTCTCCAGCACCACGTAAAGGGCCAGAACCAGCAGCCCCGTCAAACGGGTGTCCACTGGGTCTTCGGGAAGGGGAGCCGGATAGTCGACCTGTCCGGACGTCCTCTGCCCGTCCTGTTAAAGGCATTGGGAGTTTTAGATCCCATATAGAGTCAAACTATGAAAGATATAAGTGTCCCGTAAAGGATAACAAAGCTTACCTCGCCGGCCGGGCGCTTGGTGCTGAATCCGCGATCTTCAGTTATGGATGCGGGGGCTTCTCCGCCCTTGAACATCACCCTCCAGGCAGCTTCGTACGCCGTGTCGAAGAGCCCGCTCAGGGTCCGGTGTTGTGCCGGATCAAACTCCCACAAATTGAAGGCCCGTTGTTGGTAGGGGAGAACCCGGCGGATGAGCATGACCTGGATCACATTGACAAGCTTGAGCTTCTTGTTCACCAGGGTCTGGACACAGGACTGGAGTCCTGTCAGCTCCTCCGAACTACCCCATAGCAAGCCCTTCTCTTTCCAGGAGGTGAGCTGCATGGGGATACCAAATCTGAACTCGGGGGCCGCCGCCCATTTAGGGTCACGCGGCTCGGTGATGTAGAACCACCCCGATTGCCACCCTTTGACGGACTCCACGAAGGCACCCTCAAGCCAGATGACGTTGGGCATTTTGCCCACCATGGTGCCTCCGCACTCCGCTTGGACGCCCTTCACTACCTTCGGCTTGACATTGAATGTTTTTAGCCACAAGCCGAAGTGGGGCTGGATGCAGAGGAAGGCCTCGCACACGACGATAAACGCCGAGATGTTGAGGATGAAGTTTGGCGCCAGATCATGGTAGTCCAGGGCGTAGTAGTACATGAGCCCCCGGATGAAGGGATGAAGTGGGAAGCCTAGTCCGCGGAGGAAGTGGGGAAGGAATACGACCCTCTCATGAGGCCTGGGGTTGGGGATGAGCTGCGCCTCGTCGGGCAGCCGGTGCGCAATGTCGTTGGATAGGTATCTGGCGCCGCGCAGCTTCTCAATGTGCCCCTCCGTAACGGAGGAGGCCATCCACTTGCCTCCCGCTCCGGACATGGCTGGAGAAGGTTGAGACGAGATGTGCGGACTTGGGCGCTGGAGCTCGAGTGCGCAGAGATGGATAAGCAAAGGAGGAAAAGGCGTAGGTAAAAAAGGTGGATCCTTATCCCCTTATATATGGGCGGACGAAGACTATGCGTCCCCACTGGCCTGGTAAAACTCGCTTATCTCCCAAGCGCCACCATCAATGGCGCGGTTGGGAATCCCGGAATAAGGGGAACACGATCTCTGCTTCGACAAGACGTGCCAAGGAAACCGCTTCGCTAAACACGCTGAGGTGGTATAATAAAAAACGATTCAAGTAAAGGCTTGGTGGTGGTATGACGTCATGCCACAAAATACGTCAGCAGATTGAACTTGTGTACATATTATTCTCTCTACGGTGGAATGTGGAATTTATTTTGCAGAGCCGGACACTATCCTGGTGTTCACAATCTTCTATGGATTATTCGGAGGAGGAACCCGCCTTGCAATGCCGAACAATATGTGCGTCGGACTCATCGTCATTGAAGCCTGGTTCAGGGGCTACTGAGGGAGTCCTGGACTAGGGGGTGTCCGGATAGCTGGACTATCATCATCGGTCGGACTCCAAGACTATGAAGATACAAGATTGAAGACTTCGTCCCGTGTCCGGATGGGACTTTCCTTGGCGTGGAAGACAAGCTTGGCGATACGGATATGAAGATCTCCTACCATTGTAACCGACTCTGTGTAACCCTAGCCCTCTCCGGTGTCTATATAAACCAGAGGGTTTTAGTCCGTAGGACGAACAACCATTACAACAATCATACCATAGGCTAGCTTCTAGGGTTTAGCCTCCGTGATCTCGTGGTAGGTCCACTCTTGTACTACCCATATCATCAATGTCAATCAAGCAGGAGTAGGGTTTTACCTCCATCGAGAGGGCCCGAACCTGGGTAAAAACATCGTGTCCCTTGTCTCCTGTTACCATCCGCCTAGACGCACAGTTCGGGACCCCCTACCCGAGATCCGCCGGTTTTGACACCGACACTCCACTTGACAGCAGGGACCCATCGGACGGGCCACCAGTATTTCACGGAAAAAATGTTTCCCCCCTGACTGCTGTGACCCACCGGACGGGCCACCGTATTTCGCGAAAAAAACATTGGCCCCTGACTGCTGGGACCCACCAGACGACCACCATATTTCGCGAAAAAAACGTTCCCCCCGCTGTCAGCTCGGACCCACCGGAAGTGCCTCCTTATTACGCACAGAAAAATGAATACTCCCCCTGCTAGCTGGGACCCACCATGGTGGGAGGATGACTTGTGGGCCTACTAAGTTGACAGGGACAGAGGGCTTTGTGTACTTAGGTAATATGAACGATTCTAGCTCCAGTGACCGTATGATGTCCATCCAACGACCGTCGTGCTTCTTCAATCTCTGCTCTTCCTGCTCCAACCACTCAAACAATCGCCGGCGGGACTGCCTGCTCCCTCCTCCCCGCGGCCGGCTATGCTGCCGCGCAGGCCTCACCGTCCCATTGTACTCCCATCGCTGGCCTAGCCATCCCTCTACTCACCCACACGGCCACACCTACTGTTATTCTCCGGTGAGGGCAGCCGAACCAGTAAACCCTCGTACAGTCGTACTCCCCTCCGCGTGGGAAACAACTGCGAGTCTTCCCTGCCTCCATGTCTTTCCCTTCCTAGGCCTCGCCGTCGTCCACCACCCTAGTGCTCTCAGCGCGGCGTGGTCAACGTGGTCATGGAACGGCTTCCATCGGACGTGGATTGTACGTGGAGAGGCTGATAGCTGGGTCCACGGCCGTAGCAAGGAAGTGCCTCCTTATTACGTGCAAAATAATTATTCCTCCACCTGACATCTGGGACCCACCAGAAGGGCCTCTGTATTTCGCGAAAAAAACATGCCCCCAGCTGACATGTCAGACCCACCAGCTATCTTCGCACGCAAGGAAGTGCCTCCTTATTACGCACAAAAAAATGAATACTCCCCCTGCCAGCTGGAACCCAGCATAGTGGGAGGCTAGCTTGTGGGCCTACCAAGTTGACGGGGATGGAGGGCTTTGTCAACTTAGTCAATATGAACGATTCTAGCTCCTGTTACCGTACGATGTTCATCCTACGGCCGTAGTGCTTCTTCAACCTCTGGACTTCTTGCTCCAGCCGCCCAAACTAGCGCCGGTCGTGCCGCGTGCTCCTGCCTCCCGTGGCCGGCTATGATGCCGCGGAGGCCTCACTGCCCCCTAATACTCCCACCACTGTCCAGGCCATCCCTCTACTCACCCACACCCCCTGTTATTCTGCGGCGACAACAGCCTCACACCGCAGGCGAACCAGTGAATCCTCGTACTCCTCTTCGCGTGGGCATCCACTGTTGCATCTTCCCCAGCTCTGAGTCGTCCCCTTCCTAGGCCTTGCCGTCGTCCACCGCCGTGGTGCTCTCGGCGCGGCGTGGTCAACGTGGTCAACGACTGACTTCCATCAGAAGAGTACTGTACGTGGAGAGGCTGACAGTTGGGTCCATGGCAGCATGAAGGAAGTGCCTCCTTATTACGCGCAAAATAACGATTCATCCACCTAACAGTAGGGACCCACCGGACGGGCCACCGTATTTTGCAAAAAAAACGATTCGCCCCCCTGACTGCTGGGACCCACCAGCTACATCTTCGCACGCAAGGAAGTGCATCCGGGCAAAAAAATGATTCGTCCCCCTGACTGCTGGGACCCACCAGCTACATTTTCGCACGCAAGGAAGTGCCTGACAGTCCGGACCCACCTGGTCGAAGCGTACGTAGCGTTGTCATTCTGGTCGCAAACGTGTACGTACATACTGGTCGATGTAGAGGCGCGCACGTGTCGTAGATGTAGAGGCATGCATGTGTCATAGTAGGGGGGCGCACGTAGCATGTACACGTACGTACAACGGTGAGGGTGCAAGAAAGAAAAATATGGCTACCTACGTACATACGGGCAGGGTCTCGAATGCCTACTCGCGCATACGTACATGGCTGGGTCAGAACGGAGAAACAACATCGTCGTCGTGTTCATGGAGAGGCAACGGAATGCGTCGTGTTCATCGGGAGGCAACAAAACGCGTGGGAGCCAACCGGCTGGGTCGCAACAGAATGCGTGGTCGTGTTCATCGTGATGGCTTGGACGGAACAGGCGATGGAAACGAGGCCGGGCGTACTGCACAACGGAGGAAACGGCCTTGTGTTCGACCGGCCATGTTCGAAACGGGATCCTGTTCATAGGGAGGGGTCTAGCGTACTGCAAAACAGAGGAAACGGACCTCCTACGGTCGAAACGGGGGTCCTGTTGATCGGGAGGGGTGTGGCGTACCGCAAAACAGATGAAACAGACTTGTGTTGGAGCGCTACGGTCGAAACGGGGGTCCTGTTGATCGGGAGGGGTGTGGCATACCACAAAAAGGACGAAACAGACTTGTGTTGGAGCGCTACGATCGAAACGGGGGTCCTGTTCATCGGGAGGGGTGTGGCGTACCGCAAAACGGGACTCCACGAGATACTGTTCATCTCCACCGTCGACCTCCTCCAACCTCCACGGGCTACCAACGACCTCCTCCAGCCTCCACGGGCTCCTGTTCATCCAGCCTCCACCGCGCTCTACTCCACCGGCTACTATTCAACCACCCCTCCACGGGCATCCCTCCACCGTCTACTGTTCATCCAGCCCTCCACACCACGGGGTCCTGGTCAACCACCCCTCCACGGCCACCCCTCCACTGTCTACTGTTCATCTAGCCCTCCACACCACGGGTTCCTGTTCATCAAGAGGCAACGCCACCGCTCACTGTTCATCCAAACCCCCCGCAACACTCACTGTTCATCCAATCGATCGGCTTCAATTAGCAGCAGTAGCGAAGGAATTGCTCCATCGGGTTCAGTTAACAACCAACGATCGATCGCTCGGGTTCAGTAACGCGTAGCCTGTAGTGCAATCGCTCGGGTTCAGTTAGAGCCAACGCCTCGCACACACGCGCGTACGTACGAGAGAAACACGCATCGCTCGGCCCCTGACCTCCCACCGTAATCGGAAACTCCCCGAAATTTTCCTCCCCCTCGCTTCTACCATGGTTTTTTTCGTCATGGATGGCCCAAAGAATGTCATGCAGCTGCGTCTCCGGCCCGCCGAGGACGAAAAGCCCATTTTTCTGTCATGATTTTTTGTCATAGAAGTAGGAGCCCACCACATCTAGGATGATACCGGGTTTTGTCAATCATCATAGAAGTGCCATATGTATGACGGAAAAAAATTCGTTCGGCCCAAAATGTCACGGATGTGTCTTTTTTTGTAGTGCAAAGTAGCTGATTCCTGTAGTGCAAATAGCACATCGTAGCTGCATCTACAAGATGACGTAGAGATTTGTAAAGCACACACGGATTTGAAAGTTTCAGACCCATTGACTAATAACCTCCCTCACAAGCAAGATATGATCAAACCCCATGGGCGTTGGAATCATTACAATCACATAGTGATGTGAACTAGATTATTGACTCTAGTGCAAGTGGGGGACTGTTGGAAATATGCCCTAGAGGCAATAATAAAATGGTTATTATTATATTTCCTTGTTCATGATAATTGTCTTTTGTTCATGCCATAATGGTATTAACTGGAAACCATAATACATGTGTGAATACATAGACCACAACATGTCCCTAGTGAGCCTCTAGTTGACTAGCTCATTGATCAACAGATGGTTATGGTTTCCTGACCATGGACATTTGATGTCATTGATAACGGGATCACATCATTAGGAGAATGATGGTGATGGACAAGACCCAATCCTAAGCATAGCACAAGATCGTGTAGTTTATTTGCTAAGAGCTTTTCGAATGTCAAGTATCATTTCCTTAGACCATGAGATTGTGCAAGTCCCGGATACTATAGAAATGCTTTGGGTATACCAAACGTCACAACATAACTGGGTGGCTATAAATGTGCACTATAGGTAGCTCCGAAAGTGTCTGTTGAGTTGGCACAAATCGAGACTGGGATTTGTCACTCCGTATGACGGAGAGCTATCTATGGGCCCACTCGGTAATGCATCATCATAATGAGCTCAGTGTGACTAAGGAGTTAGTCACGGGATCATGTGTTACGGAATGAGTAAAGAGACTTGACGGTAACAAGACTAAACAAGGTATGGGGATACCGACGATCGAATCTGGGGCAAGTAACATACCGATGGACAAAGGGAATTGTGTACGGGATTGATTGAATCCCAGACATAGTGGTTCATCCGATGAGATCATCGTGGAACATGTGGGAGCCAATATGGTTATCTAGATCCCGCTATTAGTTATTGACCGGAGAGGTATCTCGGTCATGTCTGCATGGTTCCCGAACCCGTAGGGTCTACACACTTAAGGTTCAGTGACGCTAGAGTTGTACTGGGAAGAGTATGTCGTTACCGAAGGTTGTTCGGAGTCCTGGATGAGATCCCGGACGTGACGAGGAGCTCCGAAATGGTCCGGAGGTGATGATCGATATATTGGGCGAAGGGTATTGAAGTTCGGAATTGTTTCGGGGCTACCGGGTGACGACCAGTGATATCGAAAGGAGTTTCGGAGGCCCTGACAAGTGTTTGGGGGGCCTTATGGGCCAAGGGGAGGTGGCACACCAGCCCACTAAGGGGTTGTGCGCCCCTTCCACCCCTAGGGCAGTCGCCCCTCCCGGCTTGGGGGGCAAGTTTCCTAGGGGTGGGGCGCCCGAACCCATATAGGGTTTCCCCTGGTCGCCGCCCCCTCCTCTAGATCCATCTAGATCGAGGGGCCGGCCCCCTCTCCCCTTCCGAATATATATGGTGAGGGGGTGGCAGGGCAGCCACACCCTTCCCCTGGCGCAGCACCTCCCTCAACTTCTCCTCTCCCCTTGCTGGATCAAGAAGGGGGAGACGTCCCCGGGCTGTACGTGTGTTGAACGCGGAGGCGCCGTCCATTCGACGCTAGATCGGATCTTCCGCAATTTGAATCGCCGCGAGTACGACTCCATCAACCACGTTCCTGTAACGCTTCTGCTTAGCGATCTTCAAGGGTATGAAGATGCACTCCCTCTCTCTCTCTCTCTCTCTCTCGTTTCTTGCATCTCCTAGATTGATCTTGGTGACACATAGGAATATTTTGAATTATTTCTACATTTCCCAACACGAGCTTGGTGTTGAAGAACTCCCCCAGAGCTCAAGGTTGGGGAGGATGCCGAGGTAGCCTTCGCAGAGGGTGACGAAGGCCGACAACAGCACCACCGTATTCGGCGTGAGGTGGTGCGGCTGGAGCCCGTAGAACTCGAGGAAGGAGCTGAGAAAACCGCTTGCCGGCAGGCCGAAGCCGCGCAGGCTATGCGACCAGAAGATGACGCGCTCGCCTTCCTCCAGCGCCGGTGAGATCTCCCTCTCGGGCGCCAGGCGTACCTTCACGAAATCCTCACCGGGCAGCCGCCGCGTTTGGTGGAGGAAAACAATGTGATCCTCGTGGACGTTGGAGCCGTCCCACGCTCCGGAGCGCGCCATGAGCACTTGGAAGCTTGACGGAGGGGAGGTGCGGCGGCGACTATGTGAACCCGCAGCAGAGCAACGGCGCAACGGGGTGGCCGGAGGAGAACTGCAGCAGCATCAGAGAGAGAGGAAGAAGAAGGTGGCGAAGGAGGAGGAGCGCGTGCGTGCATCTGCCGCTCCCCTCCTCCCCCTACTTATAGAAGAAGGCGGCGGAGCTGAGGTGCGGGGCGTGGGTGAGGGAGTCCTGGACTAAGGGGTCCTCGGACAACCGAACTATCTACTTGGGCGGGACTGTTGGGCTGTGGAGATACAAGATAGAAGACTTCTTCTCGTATCCGGATGGGACTCTCCTTTGCGTAGATGGCAAGCTTGGTGATCCGGATATGTAGATTCCTTACTCTATAACCGACTTGTGTAACCCTAGCCTCCTCTGGTGTCTATATAAAACGGAGGGTTTAGTCCATAGAGAACAATCATAATCTCATAGGCTAGACTTCTAGGGTTTAGCCATTACGATCTCGTGGTAGATCAACTCTTGTAATACTCATATTCATCAAGATCAATCAACCAGTAAGTAGGGTATTACCTCCATAGAGAGGGTCCAAACCTGGGTAAACATTGTGTCCCTCGCCTCCTGTTACCATTAGCCTTCGACGCACAGTTCAGGACCCCCTACCCGAGATCCACCGGTTTTGACACGGACATTGGTGCTTTCATTGAGAGTTCCGCTACGTCGTCACCAGAAGGCTTGATGGCTCCATAAATTAGCTACAACTACGCAGTCCAAGGGCAGATCTTCCTCCCCGGACAGATCTTCGTATTCGGAGGCATCGCACCGTGGGCCAACTCGCTTGGCCATATAGAGCAGATCGATAGCTATGCCATGGCCATCAGGTCAGATTTGGAAGCCTGAATTTTGTGGCCGATATCCGCGGAGGATACGAGCCCATGACGGCTGTCCCCTGCCACCAAGATGAACAT
Organism: Triticum timopheevii; assembly: GCA_963921465.1. Classification (NCBI taxonomy): domain Eukaryota; kingdom Viridiplantae; phylum Streptophyta; class Magnoliopsida; order Poales; family Poaceae; genus Triticum; species Triticum timopheevii. The sequence goes on from OY997270.1 coordinate 616,079,477, forward strand.
GACCTAAATCTATCATCTGGCCGCGCTCAGGAAATAGCGCCTGTATCCGCTCTGACCCTAGATCCAGAGCAGACCCCGTCGCCCGAAGACGGGAAGCTTAACCCCGGCACGGAAGCCGCATACTCAACGACGCTCGAGCCACACACAGACCCAACCTTGGACTCGTCTTCGGCCATAGGTTCCGGACCGCGTGCATCCGCGTCCGTCGAACCTGATTGGGTGCCAATCTTGGAGTTCAGCTCCGCGGACATCTTTCAGCACTCACCTTTAGGTGATGTGTTAAGCTCATTGAAATCCCTCTCCTTGTCAGGGGACTCTCGTCCGAACTATGTCCGGCTCGAATGGAAATCGGACGACGAAGAACTTCGTTTCCCACCAACCACCCACTTTATAGCCACTGTCGACGACTTAACCGACAGGCTTGATTACGACTCCAAAGACATCGATGGTATGGACGACGATGTCAAAGAAGAGCTGGAACCACCGCCTACAGGCCACCTCCTCGTACGACATATACATGGTGGATACACCCAAAGAAAACAACGGCGACAATGAAAATCCAGCCGAGGATAAACCTCTTGAGATACAGCCAAAGCGTCAATGCCAACCGCGCCGCTCTAAGCCATGCTATAGTAAAAACAGCAACACCGTCACAGGAGAAACCAATAATCAGGACAACGCCGAAGACAATGAAGACCCCGTTGAGCCAACCTCTGAAAAGGATGAACGGACTAATGAGCAAGCTAGCCCTGATGAACAGTCCATGAATGAAGATGCGGAGGACAATAATTACCTTCCGCCCTCCGATGACGAGGTGAGCCTCGACGACGAAGACAATATCGTGCCTGAGGAGCCCGTCGAGCAGGAGCGCTTTGAGCGCCGGCTAATAGCCACTGCAAGGAGCCTGAAACAGAAGCAGCAGCAGCTTCAAGCTGATCAAGATCTGCTCAATGAAAGATGGACTGATGTCCTGGCAGCCGAGGAATATTGCCTCGAGCGCCCAACCGAAAGTTACCCGAAGCGCAAACTGTTACCACAGTTCGATAACGAGGCGACGAAGCCCATCCTACCAAGGCATAATGCGGCTGACAGACCACCACATGGCCGGGACAAAGCGGCACCTCAAGCCGAACACCAGCCCGCATTACCTCGCAGTAGAAACGGAAATACAACAGCTTGGGGATACACACATGACCTGCGGTGTGACATGGAAAACAGAGCAGGTCAGACACGATCAATCTATGGATCGCGGAGGAGTGCCCCGATGCGCGACGATGGCCATCCGGCTGAGCATGAAAAACATAACCACGTCCAGGCCGAAAACCGAAGACGAACTCTATCTGAGCTACGTCACGACTTGGCCCAATATAGAGGCGCCACACACCCCCTTTGCTTCATTGACGAAGTAATGGGACATGAATTCTCAGAAGGGTTTAAACCCGTGAACATCGAATCATATGATGGCTCAACAGACTCCGCGGTATGGATTGAGGATTTTCTTTTACATATTCACATGGCCCGTGGTGATGATCTTCACGCTATCAAATACCTCCCGCTCAAACTTAAGGAACCAGCCACGTACTGGTTGAACAGTCTGCCCAAAAACTCCGTCGGCAGCTGGGAGGACTTGGAGGATGCCTTCCTCGACAACTTTCAAGGCACATACGTCCGACCTCCATATGCCAACGACTTAAGTCACATAGTTCAATAGCCTGAAGAGTCGGCCAGGAAATTCTGGACTAGGTTCTTAACTAAAAAGAACCAGATTGTCGACTGTCTAGATGCTGAAGCCTTAGCGGCCTTTAAACATAGCATCCATGATGAATGGTTTGCCCGACACCTCGGCCAAGAAAAGCCAAAGTCCATGGTAGCCCTTACGGCACTTACGACCTGCTTTTGCGCGGGCGAAGATAGCTGGCTAGCCCGTAGCAATAATCATGCAAGCGAACGTGGCACTTCTAAAGCCAAGAACAGCAACAACAAGCCACGACGCAATAGACACAAGCGTTGAAGCAACGGTGACAACACCAAAGACACGGCTGTCAATGCCGGATTCAGTGGATCTAAGTCCGGTCAGTGGAAAAACCCATTTAAGAGAAACAATTTGGGCCCTTCCAGTTTGGACTGCATACTCAATCATCCATGTCAAATCCACGGCACTCCTCATAAACCAGGCAATCATACCAACAGAGAGTGTTGGGTTTTTAAACAGGCCGGCAAGTTAAACACTGAGAACAAGGAAAAGGGGTTGCAAAGCAAGGACGATGACGAGGAACCCCGGCCACCAAACACTAAGAAGTTTCCTCCCCAAGTCAAAATGGTGAACATGGTATACGCTACCCATATCCCCAAGAGGGAGCGCAAGCGTGCACTCAGGGACGTCTACACGATGGAGCCAGTTGCCCCAATGTACAACCCATGGTCGTCCTGTCTGATCACCTTTGATTGCAGGGACCATCCGACCAGTATCCGTCATGGCGGTTCAGCCGCACTGGTCCTTGACCCAATCATTGATGGATTCCACCATACGCTAGTCCTCATGGATGGCGGCAGCAGCCTGAACCTGCTCTTTCAGGATACTGTGCGCAAAATGGGTTTCGATCCCTCAAGGATCAAGCCCACAACAACCACCTTTAAAGGTGTAATACCAGGTGTAGAGGCCTGCTGTACGGGCTCAATCACACTAGAAGTCGTCTTCGGATCCCCGGATAATTTCCGAAGCGAAGAATTGATCTCCGATATCGTACCCTTCCATAGTGGCTATCACGCACTACTTGGACGAACCGCATTTGCTCGCTTCAATGCGGTGCCGCACTACGCTTACCTCAAGCTCAAGATGCCCGGACCACGCGGTGTTATAACAGCCACTGGAAACACGGAACGCTCCCTCCGTACCGAGGAGCACACCACGACCCTTGGAGCAGATGTACAGAGTGGCGTTTTCAGGCATAACCGCAATTCAACAGCCAAGCTCCTGGACACCGTAAAGCGAGTCCAAACTACTCTACAGCATGACAGTCCAGCTCGTCCAGAGCTTGACTAGCAATTTGGCCTCCATCCCAGTCCCAACCAGGCGGCGATACTCATGCCGCCGTACATAACTACGCACTTAAAATACCATGGGCATGGACGGAGGCACAACTAGACCGCGGTCCGTAATGCGGCTCAACCGCTCCTGGACCTGCATACCTTTACATTTTCTTTTTCTTTTAGGTTTTTCTCTTTCCGAGGCTTCTTCTGATAACCTGATCATCGGACCTATCAAGAGATGGATACACCAAGAAGGCTAGAAGCTTTGACGTACAAGGGAACCCCCAGGTGGTCGCTGCTAACGATCGTTATACCTGTTTTATAAACCTGCACGCAGCTCGCCCTTGCTCATGGCATGTCAAATAGCCTTATTTGCTTATCGCATTACTTGTACAAGTACGCCTTGACGTATTAATCAAATTACAATGGAAAATAATTTGCGGCTCAATATTTGCAGCGTCAACTTATTACTTGATTATTTTTCCTTTTTTGTATATATTCTTATCAATTGTGCCTATACAATCTGGTACGCCTTAATTCACCAGGGGCTTCATCATACCCCACAATACGGCTATAATGTTCGAACACTTTTATAGTACAGTTCGGCACCCCGAACTTATAGCATTATATGCATCAGCTCTGAATCATGTCTTTGGTCAATAGTTGGGTTTCCCGACTCCTGTGCTTACTACCTTACGTTCCGCTATATTGGCTAGGGTAGTAAATGGAGAACTACTGCAATTGTGTCCCAGTTCATCCGGATGAGCACCTTAGTAGAGAAAGACGAAAACTAACTGTCATGATGTGGCGAGAGCTGGTCAGCTGTTCGAGAAGTTACAAATCTTTAGCGATTTTTCCGCATTATGCGATGAATCGGTTTTTATCCGATCAAGCGTGTATAGCGCCCCAATTCGGACTTCCGAACACCAGGGGCTGCGCCCAAATTTTTCTTGACAAACTCCTATGGCTAAGTGAGAGTAATAAAGCGATATTGTCCGATTGCATGGTTCGTTGCCCTAAACACCTCCTTAAAGGACCAAACCCTTGGATAAAGAGTGTATAAATTTATCTTGAACACTCCCGTACTACCTACGTGGGGGCAGAAGTCGACGACTGGCCAACCCTCAGATTTAACACAACGTCCGCACAGGAGGTAAAAATTTAAATAGCATACATTATATTACATAAAGGATCTGTTTCACAGTAGAGGATAGGATAACATGAGTGTATTCATGGGAATATGATATCCTTAGCACATTGCTCCGCCACAACGCGGGGTCCCTCCAGGACACTGTCAAAATACAGTTGGGGTCGGTGGTTCAGGGGCTACTGAGGGAGTCCTGGACTAGGGGGTGTCCGGACAGCCGGACTATCATCGTCCGCCGGACTCCAAGACTACGAAGATACAAGATTGAAGACTCCGTCCCGTGTCTGGATGGGACTTTCCTTGGCGTGGAAGGCAAGCTTGGCGATACGGATATGTAGATCTCCTACCATTGTAACCGACTTTGTGTAACCCTAGCCTTCTCCGGTGTCTATATAAACCGGAGGGCTTTAGTCCGTAGGACACAACATACATTACGACAATCATACCATAGGCTAGCTATAGGGTTTAGCCTCCTTGATCTCGTGGTAGATCCACTCTTGTACTACCCATATCATCAATATTAATCAAGCAGGACGTAGGGTTTTACCTCCATCGAGAGGGCTCGAACCTGGGTAAAACATCGTGTCCCTTGTCTCCTGTTACCATCCGCCTAGACGCATAGTTCGGGACCCCCTACCCGAGATCCGCCGGTTTTGACACCGACATTGGTGCTTTCATTGCACTAAACAGCCCGAGCACCAGCCGCACTGGTGCTTAGTCCCATAGCGGACGGCTTTCGACTTACAAAGGTCCTCATGGATGGCGGCAGCGGATTAAACCTCATCTACAAGGAAACTCTTCAAAAAAATGGAAATAGACTGGAGCCGTATTGAGCGAAGCAGCACAACCTTCAGAGGAATAATTCCTAGCCGGGAAGCGCGCTGCACCGGAAAAATCACACTCGATGTGGTGTTCGGCTCGCCGGACAATTACAGATCCGAAGAAGTCACGTTCCAAGTGGCCCCGTTCAACAGCGGATATCACGCTATATTAGGATGAGAGGCATTCACAATTTTTCAAGCAGTACCTCATTACGGGTACATGAAGCTCAAAATGCCTGGGCCCGGCGGAATAATCACTCTCGCTAGTGATCCGGACATAGCACTCCGCGCCGAAAACAAGACAGCCGCACTAGCCCTGGAGGCACTATCCGAAGCCTTAGCAGCAGAAGAACTCACCGCGCTGCGCTCTACGGTGAACAGGGATGATGTGATACTCGATAAAAGATCCAAGTCCACCTCCTTCAAACCAGCAGATGAAATAATAAAATTCCAGGTCCATCCAATGGACCCAACAAACACGGCCTCCATTGGGGCACAATTGAACACCGAAGTAGACGCCGCACTGCGCGAATTCCTTCGGGAAAATTGGGACATTTTCGCCTGGCATCCTTCGGATATGCCCGGAATCCCACGCAGGTTGGCAGAACACAGCCTAAACATCCTAAAAGGATTTAAGCCAGTCAAACAGGCTCTTCGACGATTTTCCGAACCCAAAAGACAGGCAATGGGAGAAGAGCTAGCCAAACTATTGGAAGCCGGATTCATCAGAGATATCAAACATCCGGATTGGCTAGCAAATCTGGTAATGGTACCAAAGAAGGACAAATCCTGGCGCCTCTGTGTCGATTTTAAAGACCTCAATAAGGCTTGCCCAAAGGATCCCTTCCCTCTCCTCCACATCGACCAAATTATCGATGCTACTGCAGGGCACGATTCGTTGTGCTTCCTCGACGCATACTCTGGCTACCATCATATCAAGATGGCGGAAGCAGACCAAGCCGCAACGGCATTCATCACTCCATACGGACCATTCTGCTTCAACACGATGCCCTTCGGACCAAAAAACGCCGGCGCAACATATCAGCGCATGATTCAAACATGTCTGGCTACCCAGATCGGCAAAACAGTTGAGGCATACGTAGACGACGTAGTCGTCAAAACAAAACATGTCGAAACTCTAGTAGACGATTTGAGGCTCACGTTTGACAACCTCAGAGCATATGACATCAAGCTGAATCCGGAAAAATGTGTTTTCGGCGTACCAGCCGGAAAGCTGCTGGGCTTCATCGTATCCAGTCGAGGAATTGAAGCAAACCCGGCTAAAATCCGAGCTCTGTCACAGTTTGACATTCCAAAAGACCTCAAACAAATACAAAAATTAACAGGATGTGTGGCAGCTCTAAGCCGCTTTATCTCCCGTCTAGGAGAAAAGGCATTGCCCCTCTATCGCCTCCTCAGGCGCACCGAACACTTTGAGTGGACGGATGCTGCCACTGCCGGACTCAAAGAAATAAAAGTCATATTGGCAACAAATCCGGTCCTGGCTGCGCCCAATCTGGGCGAACCAATTTTGTTATACATCGCAGCAATGCATCAAGTTGTAAGCGCGGTACTCGTCGTCGAACGAGAGACAGAAGGGCACAAATTCCCTCTTCAAAAACCAGTGTATTATGTATCCACTGTGTTAACCCCCTGCAAGTCCCGTTACCCACACTATCAGAAGATAGCGTATGCGGTGTTCATGGCATCCCGGAAGCTCCGACACTACTTTCAAGAGTGTTCGATAACAGTGGCCTCTGAAGTACCACTCAATGACATTATAAATAACCGCGACGCAACGGGCAGGATTGCAAAATGGGCCATTGAGCTATTATCATTCGATATAACTTACAAACCTCGGCGAGCTATAAATTCACAAGTTTTGGCTGACTTTGTCGCCGAATGGACCGAAGCCGAACTCCCTAAAGAGTACGGCGCATACTCCAATTGGATTATGCACTTTGACAGCTCTAAAATGTTGGCCGGACTGGGGGCTGGCGTCGTCTTGACGTCCCCAACCGGGGACACAGTCCAATACGTAGTTCAAATAATGTACACGGACTCCAACAACACAGCCGAATACGAGGCCCTTTTACACGGTCTCCGGATGGCAATCTCCATGGGCATTCAACGCCTAGAGGTGCACGGGGATTCAAACCTTGCAATATCCCAAATAAATGGAGATTTCGATGGCAAGGATCCGAAAATGGCAGCATATCGCAATGCTGTCTTAAAAATGTCAGCTCGGTTCGAAGGACTCGAATTCAATCACATAGCCCGTGATAATAACCAAGCGGCCGACGTACTGTCACGCATCGGTGCAAAACGTGATGCTGTCCCTCCAAATATCTTCCTGGAGCGGCTCTTCAAGCCATCCGTACTATGGGAAGAGGAGTCCGGAAATGACAAACCGGAAACAACCGCGCCAACCGGCGATTCAGCCGATGACATAACACCTTCAGCCCACGACATAATGGCGGTAATCGCCCCATGGACAGAACCTTTCCTAGCCTATTTGCTCATACAGGAACTTCCCGAAGACCAAAATGAGGCCTGCTGCATAGTCCGGCAATCGAAAGCCTACAAGGTCCATGAGGGAGAACTTTATAAGAAAAGTACAACCGGAGTCCTTCAAAGGTGTATCTCCGAAGAGGAAGGGCGAAACCTCCTGGCTGAAATTCATGCCGGACTAGGTGGACACCACGCAGCAGCCCGGGCCCTTGTAGGAAAGGCATTCCGTACAGGATTTTATTGGCCGACGGCCCGGGCAGATGCCCAGGACTTAGTCTAGAGATGCGTCGGTTGTCAGCTCTTTTCTAATCAGAGCCATATGCCACCCACCGCCCTCAAAACTATACCCATTACCTGGCCGTTCGCGGTCTGGGGGCTTGATATGGTTGGACCCCTTAAAGGGGGAACCCACAAGCAAAGGTATCTATTGGTCATGGTGGATAAATTAACCAAATGGATAGAGGCCAAACCGGTCAAAACGGCAGAGTCCAGACCAGTGATAGACTTTATATCCGGGGTCGTACACCGTTACGGTGTCCCCCACAGCATCATCACCGACAACAGCATGAACTTCACGGCCGACGAGGTTAAGTCATGGTGCAAAAATATGGGCATCAAGCTCGACTATGCTTCAGTCTATCACCCTCAAACCAACGGTCAAGTGGAACGCGCGAATGGTCTAATAATGAGCGGCATTAAACCCAGACTAGTGCGGTCACTCACTAAATCTGACACGCACTGGGTTGAGGAGCTCGACTCCGTACTCTGGGGGCTGCGGACAACGCCTAACCGTACTACCGGATTCACACCATTTTTTATGGTATACGGCACAGAGGCAGTCCTGCCCTGCGACATAATTCATGACTCATCTCGAGTGCGCATGTACGAAGAAAGAGAAGCCGAGCTGGATTGGCAGGACAGCTTGGACACATTGGAGGAAGAATGCAACGTCGCCAAGGCTTGTTCCGCATTTTATCAGCAGCAGGCCTGAAGATATCAAAGCAGAGAAGTACGGGCCAAGACATACAACGTTGGCGAACTAGTTCTACGCCTACCGGACAAGAAAAAGGACAAGCTCAAGCCCAAATGGAGGGCCCCTTCATTATCGATCAAGTCCTGACCGGCGGAGCGTACCATCTTCGAAATGCGTCGGATAACCGACTCAAGCCGAACCCATGGAACGCAGCCCGCCTCCGAAGATTCTATGCCTAGCGCTGGACTAAGAGTTCATCCCCTTCCTCCGTTCAAATTTTTACACTTCGGCTGTCTTTTGTTTCTCTTTCCTCTCATAACCTTTTTACTAAAAAGCCCCTAAGGGCCTACTTTCGCATTGTTCGCATACACTTGATGTGCCATCCGCACTCATTATACCTAGGGGCTTCTTTTCCAGAAGCTCAATTATAAGGGTTTCATGCCCAGCACATGTGTCAAGCTTCCACATGTACCTTTTACTCACCATTATATGCATCGATATGACTTAAGTTTTGGCCAAGCTGGGTTGCCTGGCTCCTGTGCTTACCCCTACGTTCCCGATTGTTCGGCTAGGAGCTAAAGGGAGCACCTCTGCGATTGTTACTGCCGGGTCATGCGGATGTGTACCTTAGACTGGGTGAAGCCGAAAGCTAGCGTTCTTAAGGGAATATTCGGTCGGTGACTTAAAAGATGATTTTTTACCTACTCATTTATCCCCTCCCAGATGTTTTTCTGCTTTTTTCGCAGTCCGGACATGCACTTTAGGGCATGCCTCCCAGGGAAAGGAACCCTTAATGGAACTATTCTCCCTGGAAGATGTTTCTTACTAACCATGTAATATAACATAACTAGTTGGGCACTTGTCTGATAAAGCACTAATGACCCCTACGCCTGGTCTCCATGCATACCCCGGTTGTTTCTTAACCAAAAAGGTATTCGGACACACTCCGGACTCTAGGGTCCTGAGGTTGAAGCGAAAAGGTCGGCAAAGACAAACGATCTACAATCCGGCTAGAAGGCATTTCACATGTCACTTTAAAGGAAAAGATACATTGTCAAATTTACTGATTGTATTCCTCCTCAATCCCGTCTAACAGGTTGTCTAACTTACAGTCCCATTGGGAAAATTTAGCAGCCAACTCTACTTGGCTGTATACTAAACTCACAGGGATTTCCTTCCCATCGGGCCCCACCGGTCCAACTTCGGCCATGTGGTTGGGATCCTCCTTCTTGTAACGTGTCTTCACCATGGCCCAAGCCTCCCTGGCACCTTGACGGCAAGCCGAAATCTTCCACAAACGGAAGCGCTGCCGCACTCTCTGAAGCTTCTCCGCAAGCTCCCCAAGGCCCTCTGGTAGGGAGAGGGCTGGCCATAAAGCCTGGACGACGCCGCTCATTGCCTGCCGAACTCGTTCGAGCAGTTGCAACAGCTCGGGAAGTTGATCACCCGTTGATATGGGCATCTCCTCCGCAGGGCGACCTGTGAGTATACCTACAAGACATATTATGTCAATTTACTTCCTCGCCGAACTCTTCTTTTCAAAGGAGTCCGCTCAAGCACTTACTATAAATGCCGCGACGAAGCCACTGATTCTCCTTAACGGAGCTAGACAGCCCGGCTCGAGCGCCTTTTAGCTCTTCTCCGAGCTTGGCGTTGGCATCCTGGAGCTTGTTCCTTTCTTGTTGCACCTTATTCAGCACCCTCTCGCCGGCCTTTAGCTGGCGCAGTAATTCTTGCCTGTCCGGATCTTGTCCGGCGGCACCTGCAATGTCACTATTAGACTTGCGCGCACGCCGCACAGCGCTTATATTCATTAATAAAAATGTGTTACCAGGAGGGGTCTCTGCATCTCCTCCTGCGGCAGCAAGTGCGGCCTCAAGTTGGGCCTTGCATTCTTGTAGCTCCTGAGACAGCTGGGCATTTTTCTCGGTAAGAGCCTGCGGTTCAAATGATCCTTAAATCAGTTAACATAACTACTTTAACTCTCGGGGGCTACTGGTATATATAACCATTAAAATTCCCTTACCCGTATGTCTTTCACATACTGCTCCGTGGCTCTGGTAAAACCATCTTGAGCGGCATGGAGGTGCGCGTCCTCTGCGTTAAAGGCGTCCAATGCCTCAAGGGAGAAGCATGCTTCACGAAACATTGTCCGGCGGCGCCTATGGTTCATGGCGCTCTCCACCTCAGACTTGGTGGCGGACAGTCTATCGGTGTCCTCCGTTGGAGGAGGATCCGTCCCGCGTCTTGTGCTTGCCTCCCCCTCTAGGCCAGGCGCTGGAGCCTGGCCGATATAGGTTGGATCGGCAACTTCCGCGCCCCCAGTCCGGCGAGCGCTTTTTCTCCTATAAAGATCATGAGCACTCAGACGCTTCCTAGGAACGTTGCTCTGAAAATTTAAATACGAGCTATACCTTTGCGGCAACTTTTCAGTCCATGCCGCGCTCCTTTTCCGCCTGTTGGTCCGGACTGACCTTTGTTGGTCAGCCGCCGCGGGCTCGGCTTCCCGCCTTGAAGGTGCTTCCTGTAAAACACCATCGTTCGCGAAGGTCAGAAATGGGCAAGGAAGAGATAATGGTGTCCGGACCTCGGTCACAGTCACCTGGGAAGCCGGATACAGTCAGGGGTAGTCCGCTGTAATGGCGACCAAAGCATTGTCCATGCTGAGCTGGTGAAACACCCCATCGATCAGCTCCACCTTGATGTCTGGATCCTCTTCGGAGGCCGGATCCAAGGATCTTTCTGGATCCTCGTGTTGCAGAGCGGGACTTACCATGTCCTCCACAGTCCGGCGTAGATCCTGCGCCGAAGACATAATGTAAGAAGCCTAAACTTCGAAAGCATGGGTTGAGCCCTTAAAAGTGTTCGCTTACCCAGCCTCTAGGGTTGTTCATGGAAAACCCATTCAAAGGGTTCGTCCGAAGGAAGTCCTCCTTCTCCCCCTTGTACAGGCTGGACAGGATCTGCACCAGATCCTCAGTCGAATCCGGCTTTTCGCGGCCATGACGGGTGGCATCGTCTTCCCCGTTGAAATCCCACATGGGGTGGCCTATGTATTGCAATGGCTGTACCCCCCGCATGATGCATGTCGCCATGACTCCAATCATGGTCAACCCGGAATGGGCCAGTAATCTTATTCGGCCCATCAAGTAATGGACGCTCTTGTCTTCCTCCAATCGGGGGCTCCGTGGGCGCCAGCTGAGGCGTTTCTTCAGAGGAGCAGCACTAAACTCCGGGAGGCCAATCCGGACTGGGTCCGGCAGCGGAGCGTCTCCTATGTAAAACCACTCTGAAGGCCAGTCTTCGGACGCCTTCTTGGGAGTACCGGGTGGGTATCCGGTCCCGGCAATGCGCCATATTTCGGCACCGCCTACTTGATATATGGATCCCTCGTGAGAACGGGGTATGAGGCAGAACAGCCTCTTCCACAATGCAAAATGGGGCTCGATGCCCAGGAAGCTCGCAAAGAGCTACGTAGCCCGCGATATGCAGGACAGAGGCGGGCGTAAGGTGGTGGAGCTGGATTCCGTAGAACTCCAGGAGCCCGCGGAGAAACGGATGTATTGGGAATCCGAGTCCCCTTATCAGATAAGGGACGAAGCATACCCGCTCCCCTTTGTTGGGACTTGGGGTAGCCTCCGCTTGCTTCCCACCTTGGTAGCTGACCAGCCCGGCTCGAACCGGGACCACGAAGGCCGGAGGGAGATATCCCCCCGCTTGGGGCTTCACTAGCTCGTTGTGTGGAACAGAGCACCTCCTCCAATCCCCTGGCGGTGGGCTGGGAGCGCGAGAAGAGGAGCCGCGTCGATGGTCCATGATGGAATGGATTTTTAGGTCAAGGGCGCTCCGATGAAGTATTCGCGGAAGGAAGATGGTGTGGTTTGGATCTGGATTTTTGCCTCTTTTGTAGGCGGATGACTCGCACGACTAGGGGGTGAAACATAAAAGACACCCTGGCTTTTCGCATTCGTGCGACGCGTGGAAGAAGGCCATTATTGGGCGTAGAACCCAAGAAACACAGTATTTATGATGAAGCCGGACACTGTTCGGCAGGTACATGGAACTTGAAGGGAGAACCCGCCTTGCAACGCCGAAGACTATATACGCACTGGACTTATCGTCATTGAAGCCTGGTTTGGGAGCTACTGAGGGAGTCCTGGACTAGGGGGTGTCCGGACAACCGGACTATCATCGTCCGCCGGACTCCAAGACTACGCAGATACAAGATTGAAGACTCCGTCTCGTGTCCGGATGGGACTTTCCTTGGCGTGGAAGGCAAGCTTGGCGATACGGATATGTAGATCTCCTACCATTGTAACCGACTCTGTGTAACCCTAGCCTTCTCCGGTGTCTATATAAACCGGAGGGCTTTAGTCCGTAGGACACAACATACATTACGACAATCATACCATAGGCTAGCTTTAGGGTTTAGCCTCCTTGATCTCGTGGTAGATCCACTCTTGTACTACCCATATCATCAATATTAATCAAGCAGGACGTAGGGTTTTACCTCCATCGAGAGGGCCCGAACCTGGGTAAAACATCGTGTCCCTTGTCTCCTGTTACCATCCGCCTAGACGCATAGTTCGGGACCCCCTACCCGAGATCCGCCGGTTTTGACACCGACACGGCCCCTCGGTCATCAGCTTCATGGCGTCCATCTTCGCCCAATGCATCTTAGCGCGGGCAAAGGCCATCCGCACGCCTTCGATACAGACCGACCGCTTGATGGCTTCAAGCCGAGGGCAGGTGCTGACAAGCCACTTCACGAGTCTGAAGTAGCTGCTGGGAATGACTTCGGCAGGCCATATCCAGATTACCAAATCCTTCATGGATAATTAGGCCGCCCTATGCAGTTCGACCAGCTGTTTCAATGGATTGCTAAAGAGCACTTGATGTTCTGGTCCATGGTATTGTGACCAGAATAGCTTCTCCGTAGAGCTCCCCTCTTTGGCTCGATAGAATTCCGCAGCATCTGACACGCTGCGCGGCAAATCCACAAACGCCCCTGGAGAGCTCAAATCCGTGTAAGTAAAAGTAACCTTTCCTTCACATATCTGCTCTGCATAATGAAAGTGAGGGAGTCCTAGACTAGGGGGTGTCCGGATAGCCGAACTATCATTATTGGCCGGACTCCAAGACTATGAAGATACAAAATTGAAGACTTCGTCCCGTGTCCGGATGGGACTTTCCTTGGCGTGGAAGGCAAGCTTGGCAATACGGATATGTAGATCTCCTACCATTGTAACCGACTCTGTGTAACCCTAGCCCTCTCCGGTGTCTATATAAACCGGAGGGTTTTAGTCCGTAGGATGAACAACAATCATACCATAGGCTAGCTTCTAGGGTTTAGCCTCCTTGATCTCGTGGTAGATCTACTCTTGTACTACCCATATCATCAATATCAATCAAGCAGGAGTAGGGTTTTACCTCCATCGAGAGGGCCCGAACTTGGGTAAAAACATCGTGTCCCTTGTCTCCTGTTACCATCTGCCTAGACGCACAGTTTGGGACCCCCTACCCGAGATCCGCCGGTTTTGACACCGACATTGGTGCTTTCATTGAGAGTTCCTCTGTGCCGTTGCAATCAGGAAGGATGCCTCTTCCCGTCTATAAAGACGGTTGAGGGAGTCCTGGACTAGGGGGTGTCCGGACAGCCGGACTATCGTCGTCCGCCGGAGTCCAAGACTACGAAGATACAAGATTCAAGACTCCGTCCCGTGTCCGGATGGGACTTTCCTTGGCGTGGAAGGCAAGCTTGGCAATACGGATATGTAGATCTCCTACCATTGTAACCGACTCTGTGTAACCCTAGCCTCCTCCGGTGTCTATATAAACCGGAGGGCTTTAGTCCGTAGGATAACATACAATCATACCATAGGCTAGCTTTAGGATTTAGCCACCTTGATCTCGTGGTAGATCCACTCTTGTACTACCCATATCATCAATATTAATCAAGCAGGACGTAGGGTTTTACCTCCATCGAGAGGGCCCGAACCTGGGTAAAAACATCGTGTCCCTCGTCTCCTGTTACCATCCGCCTAGACGCACAGTTCGGGACCCCCTACCCGAGATCCGCCGGTTTTGACACCGACATTGGTGCTTTCATTGAGAGTTCCTCTGTGTCGTCACCGATAGGCTTGATGGCATCTACAACCAACGACGCTGTCCTAGGCGAGACTTTTCTCCCTGGACAGATCTTCGTGTTCGGCGGCTTCGCACTGCGGGCTAATTCGCTTGGCCATCTGGAGCAGATCGAAAGCTACGCCCCTGGCCGTCAGGTCAGATTCGGAAGCCTAAACTTCACGGCCGATGTCCGTGGAGACTTGATCTTCGACGGACTCGAGCCACAGCCGAGCGCGCTGCACTGTGATGATGGTTATGATCTAGCTCTGCCGCCGAACAGTGCCTTGGTGGCTGCACATGAATCCGCTTCGGCCATCAGCCCGGAGCCGATCGCCCAGATCGAGGATCGGTGGATAGACGCCGCCTCGGGGGCTTCAACTTCCACGGCGATGGAGCCAAACATTAATCTTGTCCCCCACAAAACTCGTGATTCCGAGGTGCCGGACTCCTTGCCGGACTTTGAACCTCCCACACCCCTACCAATCGATTCGGATTGGGAGCTGGTTATGGAATTCACCGCCGCGGACATCTTCCAACACTCGCCCTTTGGCGACATCCTAAATTCGCTAAAGCACCTCTCGTTATCGGGAGAGTCCTGGCCGGATTATGGCCAGGATAGTTGGGGTACAGACGACGGAGAAATTCAGAGCCCACCCACCACCCACTTTGTAGCCACTGTCGACGATCTAACCGACATGCTAGACTACGAGTCCGAAGACATCGACGGAATAGACGACGACGCCGGAGACGAACAAGAAACAGAGCCTATAAGGCACGGGAGGACCACCCCGTCATATGACATATACATGGTGGATACCCCAAAAGAGAGCGATAACGAGGACCAACGGGCCGCGGCAGAAGATAACCCCGCCAATAAACAACCAAAACGGCGGCGCAGACGCCGCCCTAAGTCCCGCCTCGACAACAACAACGCTCCTAAGGAGCCCGTAATACAACAGGGCTCACAAGTGGACGATGAATATGCAGATCAGCAACCCTCCGAACATGACAAGTCAGATAATCAGTCCAGGCCCGGCGAAAATGACAGTCCGGACGATCTCATGCCGGACACGCCACCGGAGAGCAAAAACCTTCGGAAAAGACTCGTCAACACTGCAAGAAGCCTGAAGAAGGAAAAGCGGAAGCTCAATACAGCGGAAGACACACTCAGAATGAGATGGAGCAAAGTGCTCAAGACCGCTGACAAATACGGCAATGGTCACCAATCAAAGAGCTACCCGAAGCGCAAGCTGCTACCAGAATTCGACGAGGAGGCCATAGAGCCTCCACCGTCAAGAAATAAAGAGGCCGCCTGGTTGGATAGACGGCCAGATGACAGGCCAAATCCTAAAAGCGGCGCCGCACATAAACCAACTATTGAACCTGGAAAGACAGATGGCCCAGCCAGGTCCATCTACGGGCCAAAGAAGAAGGCCCCAGGAAGCAAGGCAACACGTCAAGTGTCCGAAGATAGTGGCACACCCAAATACAGGGGCGCCGCACACCCACTATGTTTCACCGATGAGGTGCTGGACCATGAATTCCCAGCAGGATTTAAACCCATAAACATAGAGGCCTACAATGGAACAACAGACCCTGGAGTCTGGATAGAAGATTACACACTACATATACACATGGCCAGAGGAGATGATCTCCACGCCATAAAATACCTACCCCTCAAGCTCAAAGGGCCAGCCCGTCATTGGCTTAAAAGCCTCCCAGAAAATACCGTGGGAAGTTGGGAAGAGCTTGAGGAAGCGTTTAGAGCAAATTTTCAAGCGACTTATGTCCGCCCTCCGGATGCAGATGATTTAAGTCATATAACTCAACAGCCCGGAGAGTCAGCGCGCAAATTCTGGAACAGGTTCCTCACCAAAAAGAACCAAATAGTCGACTGTCCGGACGCTGAAGCCTTAGCAGCTTTTAAACACAATGTCCGAGATGAATGGCTTGCCAGACACCTCGGCCAAGAAAAACCAAGGACAATGCCCGAGCTAACAAGCCTCATGACCCGCTTCTGTGCGGGAGAGGATAGCTGGCTAGCAAGATGCAGCACCAGCGACCCAAGTACATCCGAGATAAGAGATGGAAACGGAAAATCACGGCGCAGAAAAGAGCAGCGCCAGAATAAAGGGAAAAGCCCAAAGAGCATGGCAGTCAACGCCGGATTCAAAAGCTCGCGGCCAGACAACAAAACATCACCTCTTAAGGATGACGGCGATGAGCTGTCCAACTTAAACAAGATTTTGGGTCGGATATGTCAAATCCACAGCACCCCCGGAAGGCCTGCAAACCACACCCATCGGGATTGTTGGGTTTTTAAACAGTCCGGGCGACTAAACGCCGAACACAAGGGGCTCGACGCGTCAAGCGAAGACGATAAACCCCACCAGCAGAGCACCGGAAAACAAAAGACTTTCCCACAAGGGGTCAAAGCAGTAAATTCACTTCATGTGATAATACAGAAAAATAGTGCGGCACTTTCCAAAAAGAGCTTCGCGCGGTCCAGACCAGCAGACCATAGAGATTGTATATCAAAACCAATCACTTTCGACCACCTGGACTATTCCAGAAGCGTTCGAAACGCGGGACGGACTCCCCTGATATTGAATCCCATAATAGACAGACTACAATTTACTAAAGTCCTAATGGACGGAGGCAGCGACTTAAACCTGTTGTATTCAAACACAATCCGTCAGATGGGGATAGACCCTACCAAAATTCGACACAGCCGCACTTCCTTCAAAGGAGTGACGGCAGGCCCTTACGCCAAGTGCACAGGCTCCCTATTACTAGAAGTCATGTTCGGATCACCGAACAATTTTCGGCGCGAAAAACTAATTTTTCACATCGTCCCATTTAAAAGTGGATATCAAGCACTCTTGGGACGAAAGGCTTTTGTCCATTTCAACGCCATACCGCATTACGCGTCTCTTACACTCAAGATGCCCGGTCCGCGTGGCATCATTTCAGTGCGAGGGTCACTCAAAGACCCCGGACTCGGATAGACGAGTCCGGCTTCAGCAGGCTAGGGGTTCCCTAGCCACACACCTCTTCACAGAGGGCTGCACGCACAAACAACCGCGGGTTCATACAAACCTCGCTTTACTTATTTATATTCCTTATTTTACACGTATATTTTTCGCACGAATTGTTTTCAAACTAAGCGTTCCTCTCTTTTTACAGATGAACAACGTGCATACCCGTCCAGGATAACGGCGCAACGGAGACACAGGCGCAGACGTGCAGTAGGGACCCGTTGTGAGGATTCTTTTCAGATTAAGACCCTGCGTAAACCTTTTTTTACTATCTCTTGTTGTTATTCTCCCTTGGTTTCTTCCTATAGCCAAAGCGGAGCCTGACGTTTTGGCATCGGCCGCGTCAGAAGACTATGCCCGTACCTGGACACGAGGGGCTTAGGGCATTGTTCTGCCCATTATCATAAAGAGCGAACACCTTCGGGAGTGTTCGGCGTCTCGAGTTAGACATTATATGCATCAGCTCCGAATCATGTCTTTGGTCAAATGTTGGGTTTGCCCGGCTCCTGTATTTTGCTGCCTTACGTTCCGTATCATCGGCTAACGCGGCACTAGGAGAACTACTGCGATTGTGCCCCAGTTCGGCTGGGCGAGCACCTCAGTAGAGAAAGCCGAAAACTGATTGTCATGATATAGCGAGAGACTGGTCAACCACTCGATCGACCACCGGAATGTTTAGAATTCCCCACTTTGACGAAGGACTGTTTCTCGGTCAGGCACACACGCGCCCCGAATTCGGAGAAGTGCGGTGCCCCAAGGGGCTATATCGTAGCCCCACCCTCGAACTCCACTGGCTAAGTGAAAGTGATAAAGCATTATAGTCCGGATTGCCTCGTTTGCTACGCTACCACCTCCTTAACAGGACCGAGACGTCGGATTAAGTGTGAAAATGCGCTATTTTTGCGAACACCCCCGCACCTTGTGCGTGGGGGCTGAAGCCGAAGACTGCAATCTTTCAGGTTATACAAATGTATACGTAAACGGCCGCATAGGAGAAGTTTTACTACTTGGGACGCACAAGTATAAAAAGCAGTTATAGCATAATCATCATTTTACAAGCTAAAACGTTCATTTGAACGTGACATTTTTTGAGCACTGCGACTCTATTACACAAGCGCCACGCATAACTTCCCCGAAATAGTGCTCGGCGGGGAGCCGGTTTTCATCCGAGCCTTGGGCGGCAACAGCGGTGGCATCCATCTCCGTCCAATGCGCCTTCACGCGGGCAAGAGCCATCCGCGCGCCCTCGATGCAGGCCGACCGCTTCATCTCCTTGATATGCGGCACCGCTCCAAGGAATTGCTGCAGTAAGCCGAAGTAGCTCGTCGCCTTGGGCCTCTCTGGCCAGACATGAGCCACGATGTCAGTCATGGCAAGTCCGGACAACCTATTTAGCTCGGCCCATTCGGCCAACCGGTCGGTCAACGGAAGTGAGCGATCCGGACTATGGAATTGAGACCAAAATAGCTCTTCCGTCTTGTGATCCTTCTGGCTCCGGAAGTGCTCAACGGCATCAGCCGCACTTGCCGCTAAGTCCATATACGGATCCTCCGGACTCCACAGCTGATCAAATTGAGCATACTTTTGATCCATAAACCGGCGACGCAGCAGATAAGGCTTGCCAGCCACGATATCTCCGGCCTGGCGCAGCTCCTCCCTCATGGCCCGCATTGCAGAGCAGGCATCCTTGGCCTCGGCGGTGGCCTTCCTCAGGTCTTCCCGCTCCGATAAGCGCTCCTTTTCAAGAGCCTCATTGCGGTTGGCAGCATCTTTCACTTTCACGGCCAATTCGGCCACCTCTTCCCTGCTTAGGCAGTGTGCAGCCTTTTCGGCTTTCAACTCCTCGGCCGCCCTCGAGGCAGCCGCGTCACTCCTTCGGGCTTGCTCCTTAGCTTGAGCAAGTTCGGCCCGAAGGCTCTCCACAGCAGCAGCACCGTCTGTACAACAGCATATAATTTATCAGAGGAGGGCTTTGACCCCCTTAAAAATGCGATTGCGGAGAACTCATTTACCTTGCGACTCGTCAAGTCGCCGGTTGACAAGTGCGATGTCCGCATCCACCACGTCAAGTTGCCGCATCAACTCGGCAACTCCACTAGTCCGGCTAGTCCTCGGACTATCCGCCACCTGCATAGGAATGGCGATATTAATTACTTGCGATTTTGATCCTCGGCACGCTGTCGTCTTCGACAACCTACCGAGTCTCAGGGGCTACTATCTATACAGGGCGCATTTTTATGTGCAAAACTGTTAATAGACAATGGGATGCGTCATTCTCGCGTACCTCAAACCCCGCCAGCAAACTCATAGCGGCATTGCGCAATCCGCTCTCGGCGGACAAAATCCTTCCAATCACCATACGCATCAACGCACGGTGATCTTCTGAGATGGACGCCCTCTCAAGAAGATTCTTCAGTTCTCCCGGCCGGATACTAGCGGGTGCCGAACTGTTTGGCCCCTCCGGACTCGGGGATACCCTCCGTGACGATACTTCAGGCTCGTCTGCCTTATCTGACGGCGCAGCAGACGGAGGCGTTTCGCTCTCCATCATCTCCGGAAGAAGGTCCCCCGAAGATGAACTCATCTGAGAAGGCTGCAGATCCGAACTGCAAGATAAATATTTCGGTTACCCACAGAAGCACAAATGGAGGTATTTCCTTACTAATTAACTCCCCTTTTTTATACTCACGGCTTGCTGGAGGGCTGATCCTTTGGCGATGATTGTACGTCCGGATTCTCCCCGGATGCCGGACCCCCCGGTGAAGATATCTTCCCCCGCTTAGGGGCTTTGGCCTCCGGATCTTCGGAGGCGGTCCTCTTCTCCCCCTGGAAGGAGGGGTTTTTTATTCCCCCCTCTTTAGATGCCCCTTTGGGCGAAATAACAGCTTCTCTATTTTCCCCATCGCTCCCTTTCATGGGAGCGACCTCCAACATTCTGACCAGCACGGGCTCCAGTGCGGTCTCTGGGAGGGGGGCCGGACGCCTTATCAGCCTCGATCGCGCTACCCACTCCTATGAAGAATAATGGGTCAGGAGGCGAACTCTAGAGAGGAAGATAAATAGAACGTCCGGACTCTGAGCTATTTACCTGAGTATCCGGGCGTTTGCAGCTTAGGCCTGCGTCCTCAGCCAATTCCGGGCACGCTACCTGCGGTCCGAAGAACAACTTGTACATCTCCACGGGTGTCGCACCCATGAAGTGTTGGAGAATCCGAGGTCCCTCCGGGTTGAACTCCCATAGACGGAGAGGACGGCGTTTGTAGGGCAGAAGATGCCTGATTAGCATAACCTGCATCACCACAATCATATTGATCTCCCTCGCCTGGAGGTCTCGAATCCGGCCCTGCAATAAGGGCAGGTCTTCGGACGGCCCCCAATTGAGCCCTTGGTTGACCCATGACATCAGTCGGCATGGAGGTCCCGGGCGGAATGAAGGCGGCGGCTTTTGCTTGCTGCCCTTCGGAGCGGTGATATAGAGCCACTCCTGCTGCCACAGTCCGAGTTCCTCTTGGAAGGAACCCTCGGGCCACGGGGCATCGGCCTTTTTGCTTATGGCCGCCCCGCCGCACTCCGCTTGACGCCCCCCGATCATCTTCGGCTCCACATTGAAGGTCTTCAGCCACAGGCCGAAGTGGGGAGTGACGCGGAGGAAGGCTTCGCAGACGATAATGAATGCGGAGATGTGGAGGATGGACTCCGAAGCCAAGTCGTGAAAGTCCAGCCCGTAGTAGAACATGAGCCCTCTCACGAAGGGGTCCGTCGGCAAGCCTAAACCCCGACGGAGGTGGGATACGAAGACAACAAACTCACTGGGCTCGGGGGCGGGCACGGCCTGCCCTTGGGCGGGCAACCCGTGCGAAACCTCGTAGGAAAGGTACTTGGCCTCACGTAACTTTAATATGTCCTCCTCCGTGACGGAGGAGGGCATCCACCGGCCCTGGAGGTCGGAGCCGGACATGATTGAGAATCTGAAGCGCTCGAATCTGAGGCTCTGGGTGTTGGAACTGGGAGCGAGGAGGAGATTCGATGCGAGATTGAAGAACAAGAACAAGCCTTGGTCCTCTTATAAAGGGGAAAAATACCAAGAGCCGTCTTCGTGACCGTTTGGGTTTCACCTTCGATAGAGGAGGCGTGGCGACGGGAATGGTTGGGTTACCCACGCACGTATTGATGAGAATCCCGGAATAAGGGGAACACGATCTCTGCTTCGACAAGACGTGCCAAGGAAACCGCTTTGCTAAATGTGCTGAGGTGGTATAAAGTAAAAAACGATTCAAACAGTGGCTTGGTAGCGGTATGATGTCATGCCGCATAAAACGTCAGCAGATTGGACTGGTGTACGTTTTATTCTCTCTACGATGGAATGTGGAATTTATTTTGCAGAGCCGGACACTATCCTGGTGTTCATGATCTTCTTTGGATTATAAAGGGAGGAACCCGCCTTGCAATGCCGAACATTATGTGCGCTGGACTTATCGTCATTGAAGCCTGGTTCAGGGGCTACTGAGGGAGTCCTGGACTGGGCGGTGTCCGGACAGCCGGACTATCATCGTCCGCCGGACTCCAAGACTACGAAGATACAAGATTGAAGACTCCGTCCCATGTCCGGATGGGACTTTCCTTGGCGTGGAAGGCAAGCTTGGCAATATGGATATGTAGATCTCCTACCATTGTAACCGACTCTGTGTAACCCTAGCCTCCTCTGGTGTGTATATAAACCGGAGGGCTTTAGTCCGTAGGACAACATACAATCATACCATAGGCTAGCTTTAGGGTTTAGCCACCTTGATCTCGTGGTAGATCCACTCTTGTACTACCCATATCATCAATATTAATCAAGCAGGACGTAGGGTTTTACCTCCATCGAGAGGGACCGAACCTGGGTAAAAACATCGTGTCCCTCGTCTCCTGTTACCATCCGCCTAGACGCACAGTTCGGGACCCCCTACCCGATATCCGCCGGTTTTGACACCGACAACGGTACCGTTGCCAAAGGAGCTTTGGCCACCGGCCAAACTATCCGGCTAGGTGGTTTTCTCATGACCGCCTGTTCGGCCGCCGCTCCGACTATGACCTCTCGGGTCATCAAATGTGATCTTCACATCCACTCGGAATTCGCCGAGCATCTAGATCCGATGGAGTTCTCCTCCGTAAACGAGCTCTTGGATCGCATCACCACCCTGGGAGTCGCTACAGGCTACCCACCACGTTGCTGTGGTAGAGGAACAACGCGGCGACTCTTCTTCTACATTAAGGACCAGTTATGTCCGGATTCCTAATCCCTCCATGCCGGATTCCCGCGGAGGGACGGACGTCGATCAAGCCCTGAACCTAAAATCAGGCAGCAGGCCAGATTCGTTGGACAACATCCAGCAATCCAAGCTTCCAAGTTCGGAAACTTTCCGGCCCTTGAGCCTTAGATTGGACGGGGTTCTGAATTTAATTCCACCCACCCACCCAAACACAAGCGATCTATCTCGAATCCGGCAAGAGCCCGCTGAAACAGTACATCATTACTGGGCCAGATTCCTCCTGGTTATGGACAGGATAAAGGACTACCGTGAGGAAAGCGCAATCTCAATTTTCTGCAACAATTGCACGGACAAGGGAATCATGAACGCCATAAGTCGTCGTGAAATTACACGCTTCACCGACCTAGCGTCCATAGTATGAAAGTACTATGCGATGGAGAGTGCCTGGAAAACCGAAACCAAGTTTTGGGACAATCCGGCCCTGAACACAACCCTAGTCCAAAATAAAAAGGTGCATCATGCTCAGGCACCTGGGATAAAAACCAAAAAGCAAAAACCCCCTAAAGGGCACGGTACCGTACCGGAGGGATGGCTCAGCGGACCCTGTAAAATCCATAGTACAGAGGGCACCACTCCAACACATAGCCTTTGAGCATGTTGGATACTACGGCAGGTGGCCACAAGTGGCGAAGAGCTTTTAGCCCCATAGAACCAGCCCAACAGTACCAGTACGGTATTAACAGTCTTCGAGACTTCTGCATCAAATAATATGTGGAAACGAACACTCCGCAGCCTCGCTGGAGTCTACGAAGTAGCAACAATAAATCCATGGAGCGACACAGCAATTACCTTCAACGCCAGCGACGAACCTAAATTCCGAACAGCCCGAGCACCAGCCGCATTGGTCCTCAGTCCAATAGTGGACGGCTTTTTTCTCACCAAGGTACTCATGGATGGCGGCAGCGGACTAAACCTCATCTACGAGGAAACCCTTCGAAAAATGGAAATAGACTAGAGCCGCATTGAGCAAAGCAGCACAACGTTTAGAGGAATAATCCCTAGTCGGGAAGCACGCTGCACAGGAAAAATTACACTGGATGTGGTGTTCGGCTCGCCGGACAATTACAGGTCCGAGGAGGAAACGTTCCAAGTGGCCCCGTTCAGCAGCGGATATCACGCTTTATTAGGGCGAGAGGCATTCACAATTTTTCATGCTATACCCCATTACGGGTACATGAAGCTTAAAGTGCCCGGGCCCAATGGAATCATCACTCTTGTCAGTGATCCGGACATAGCACTCCGCGATGAAAACAAGACAGCCGCACTAGCCCTAGAGGCACTATCCGAAGCCCTAGCGGCAGAGGAACTCACTTCGCTGCGCTCCACGGTGAACAGGGACGATGTGATACTCGACAAGAGATCCAAGTCCATCTCTTTTAAGCCAGCGGACGAAATAGTCAAATTCTAACTCCATCCAACGGACCCCACAAAGACGGCCTCCATTGGGGCACAATTAAACCCCGATGTAGACGCCGCACTACGAGAATTCCTTCGGGAAAATTGGGACATCTTTGCCTGGCACCCTTCAGACATGCCAGGAATCCCACGCAGGTTGGCAGAACACAGCCTAAATATCCTAAAAGGATTCAAGCCAGTCAAACAGGCTCTTCGGCGATTTTCCGAACCCAAAACACAGGCAATGGGAGAGGAGTTAGCCAAACTATTAGAAGCCGGATTCATCAGAGACATAAAACATCCGGACTGGCTAGCAAACCTGGTAATGGTACCAAAGAAGGACAAATCCTGGCGCCTGTGCGTCGATTTTGAGGAGCTTAACAAGGCTTGTCCAAAGGATCCTTTCCCCCTTCCCCGCATCGATCAAATCATCGATGCTACAGCAGGGCATGATTCATTGTGCTTCCTCGACACATACTCCGGCTACCATCAAATCAAGATGGCGGAGACAGACCAAGCCGCAACAGCATTCATCACTCCATACAGACCATTCTGCTTCAACACAATGCCCTTCGGGCTAAAAAACGCCGGCGCAACATATCAGTGCATGATTCAGACATGTCTGGCAACCCAGATCCGCAAAACAGTGGAGGCATACGTAGATGATGTGGTCGTCAAGACCAAACAAGCCGAAACTCTAGTAGACGATTTGAGGCTCACATTCGACAACCTCCGAGCATATGACATTAAGCTCAACCCGGAAAAATGCGTTTTCGGCGTACCAGCTGGAAAGCTCTTGGGCTTCATTGTATCTGGTAGAGGAATTGAAGCAAAGCCAGCGAAGATCCAAGCTCTGTCACAGTTGGATATCCGAAAAGACCTCAAACAATACAAAAATTGACTAGATGCGTGGCGGCTCTAAGCCGCTTCTTCTCCCGCTTGGGAGAAAAGGCATTACCCCTTTATCGCCTCCTCCGGCGCACCGAACACTTCGAATGGACGGACGCCGACACGGCCGGACTCGAAGAAATAAAGGCCATATTTGCAACAAATCCGGTCCTGGCCGCGCCCAACTTGGGCGAAGCAATGTTATTATATATCACGGTAACACATCAAGTTGTAAGCGCGGTGCTCGTCGTCGAACGAGAAACAGAAGTACACAAATTCCCTCTTAAAAAACCAGTGTACTACGTATCCAGTTTCCTAACTCCATGCAAGTCCCGGTATCCACATTATCAAAAGATAGCGTACGCGGTGTTCATGGCATGCCGGAAGCTACGACACTAATTTCAAGAGTGTTCAATAACAGTAGCCCCCGAAGTACCTCTTAACAACATTATAAACAACCGCGATGCGACGGGCAGGATTGCAAAATGGGCCATTGAGCTCCTACCATTTGACATAACCTACAAACCATGGCGAGCTATAAAGTCGCAAGTTTTGGCCAACTTCATCGCTGAATGGACCGAAGCCGAACTCCCTAAAGAGTACGACGCATACTCCAATTGGATCATGCACTTCGGCGGCTCCAAAATGTTGGCCGGCTTGGGGGCTGGTGTCGTCTTGACGTCCCCAACCGGAGACACAGTCCAATACATACTTCAGATAATGTACACGGACTCCAACAATGCAGCCGAATACGAGGCCCTTCTACATGGTCTCCGGATGGCAATCTCCATGGGCATTCAACGCCTAGAGGTCCGCGGGGATTCAAACCTTGCAATATCCCAAATAAATGGAGACTTTGACGCCAAGGATCCGAAAATGGCAGCCTACCGTAACACCGCCTTAAAAATGTCAGCTCGGTTTGCAGGACTCGAATTCCACCATGTAGCCCGGGACAATAACCAGGCGGCCGACGTGTTGTCACGCATCGGCGCAAAGCACGACGCCGTCCCTCCCAACATCTTCTTGGAGCGGCTTTTCAAGCCATCCGTATTATGGGAAGGGGAGTCCGGAAACAACAACCCGGAACCAACCGCACCGCCCAACACCGAACACTCTGACACAATCAATGGCTCTGCCAATGAAATAACACCTTCAGCCCACGAAATAATGGCAGTCATTGCCCCGTGGACGGAACCATTCCTTGCCTACTTAATTAGGCAGGAACTTCCCGAAGACCAGAACAAGGCCCACTGCATAGTACGGCGATCTAAAGCCTACAAGGTCCACGAGGGAGAGCTTTATAAGAAAAGCACAACCGGAGTCCTTCAAAGGTGCATCTTCAAAGAGGAAGGGCGAAATCTTCTGGCTGAAATTCACGCCGGACTCGGCGGGCACCACGCCGCAGCCCGGGCCCTTGTAGTCAAGGCCTTCCGTACAGGATTTTATTGGCCGACGGCCCGGGCAGATGCTCAGGACTTAGTCCAACGATGCTTCGGTTGCCAGCTCTTTGCTAATCAAAGCCACATGCCACCCACCGCCCTCAAAACTATACCCATCACCTGGCCCTTCACGGTCTGGGGGCTTGACATGGTTGGACCCCTTAAAGGGGGAACCCACAAGCAAAAATACCTATTGGTCATGGTGGACAAATTCACGAAATGGATAGAGCCCAAGCCAGTTAAAACGGCCGAATCCGAACCTGTGATAGACTTCATATCTGGGGTAGTACACCGTTATGGTGTCCCCCATAGCATCATCACTGATAACGGCACGAACTTCACGGCCGACGAGGTTAAACTCTGGTGCAAAAACATGGGCATCAAGCTCGACTACGCTTCAGTCTATCACCCTCAAACTAACGGTCAAGTTGAACGAGCAAATGGTCTAATCATGAGCGGCATCAAACCCAGGTTGGTGCGGTACCTCACGGAATCTAACACGCATTGGGTAGAGGAGCTCGACTCCGTACTCTGGGGGCTGCGGACCACGCCAAACCGCACTACCGATTTCACACCATTTTTTATGGTATACGGCACAGAGACAGTTTTGCCCTGCGATATAATTCATGACTCACCTCGCGTGCGCATGTACGAAGAAAGAGAAGCCGAGCTGGATCGGCAGGACAGTTTGGACGCCTTATAAGAGGAGCGTGACGTGGCAAAAGCTCGTTCCGCATTCTATCAACAGCAGGCTCGAAGATATCAAAACAGAGAAGTACGGGCCAAAACTTATAATGTTGGCAAAGTAGTTCTACGCGTGCCGGACAAGAAAAAGGACAAGCTCAAACCCAAATGGGAAGGTCCCTTCATCATCGACCAGGTCCTGACCGGCGGAGCGTACCGTCTGCGAAATGCATCGGATAACCGACTCGAGCCAAATCCATGGAACGCAGCCCGTCTCCGCAGATTCTACGCCTAGCGCTGGACTCTGAGTTCGTCTCCCTCCCCCGTCTATATCTTATAATTTAACTGTCTTTTATTTGCCCCTCTCTTCTTTCTCCTTTTTTCTTTTCTTCTTTCACGAGCCTTCGGTGGCTCGTCCGCGCTTTTTTCGCACAGACTTGACATGCTATCCGCACTCATTATACCTCGAGGCTTCTTTAACAGAAGCTTATTTATATGGGCCTTATACCCAACACATGTGTCACACTTCCGCATGTACCTTTTATCCACCATTATATGCATCGATATGACTTAAGTTTTGGCCAAGCTGGGTTGCCTGGCTCCTGTGCTTACCCCTACGTTCCCGATTGTTTGGCTAGGAGGTAAAGGGAGCACCTCTGCGATTGTTACTGTCGGGTCAGCCGGATGTGTACCTTAGACTGGGTGAAGCCAAAAGCTAGTGTTCTTAAGAGAATATTCGGTCGGTGAATTGAAAGATGATTTCTTAACTATTTATTTATCTGCCCCCAGATGCTTTCCTGCTTTTTTCGCAGTCCGGACATGCACTTTAGGGCATGCCTCCCAGGGAAAGGAACCCCTAACGGAACTATTCTCCCTGGAAGATGTTTCTTACTAACCATGTAATATAACATAACTAGTTGGGCACTTGTCTGATAAAGCACTAATGAACCCTGTGCCTGGTCTCCATGCATGCCCCGGTTCTTATATAACCGTGAGGGTATTCGGATACACTCCAGACTGTCGGGTCCCGAGGTTGAAGCGAAAAGGTCTGCAATGACAAACGATCTACAATCCGGCTAGAAGGCATTTTTCATGTCATTTCAAATTACATAGTCAAATTGACTGATGGTATTCCTCTTCGATACCATCTAATAAACTGTCTAGTTTACAGTCCCGCTGTGAATAGTTTGCGGCCAACTCTACTTGGTCGTATACTCAGCTAATAGGGATCTCCTTCCCATCGGGCCCTATAGGTCCGACCTCGGCCATGTGGTTGGGGTCAGCCTTCGCATACCGCGTCTTCACCATGGCCTAGGCCTCCCTGGCGCCTTGACGACAGGCCGATATCTTCCACAACCGGAAGTGTTGCCGTGCTCCCTGAAGCTTCTCCGCAAGCTCTCCAAGACCTCCGGGCAAGGACACGGAAGGCCACAAGGCCTGGGCGACTCCGCTCATCGCCTGCCGAACACGTTCGTGCAGCTGCAGCAGCACTGGAAGTAGGTCACCCGTGGAACCAGGCATTTCCTCCGCCAGACGACCTGTGAGCACACCTACAGACACAGTTCTGTCAATTGACTTCCTCGCTGAACTCTTCTTTTTAAAAGAGTTTGCTCAAGCACTTACTGTAAATGCCGTGACGAAGCCGCCGATTCTCCTTCATGGAGTCAGACAGCTGGGCCCGAACACCTTTTAGTTCATCACCCAGCTGGGTGTTGGCATCTTGGAGTTTGTTACTCTCTTGTTGCACCCTCATAAGCACCTTCTCGCCGGCCTTCAGCTGGCGCAGTAGCTGTTGCTTGTCCGGATCAAGTCCGGCGCCATCTGTTCGCAAATTACTTATCTTTCGAAGTATGTATTACCAGAGGGGGTCTCTGTGGCTCCCCCTGCGGCGGCTAGTGTGGCCTCAAGTTGGGCCTTGCACTCTTGCAGCTCCTGGGACAGGTGGGTATTCTTCTCCGTAAGATCCTGCACAACAAATGATCCTTAAATCAGTTATTCTAACTATTTTAAGTCTCAGGGGCTACTGGCATATATAACTATCAAAATTACTCACCCGTATGTCCTTCACATACTGCTCCGTGGCCCTGGTTAGACCATCTCGAGCGGCACGGAGATGCGCATCTCCCGCATTAAAGGCATTCAATGCCTCCAGGGAGAAACACGCGTCACGAAGAACTGTCCGGCGGCGCCTATGATTCATGGCGCTCTCCACCTCGGACCTGGTGGCGGACAGCCTGTCCTCATCCTCCGTTGGAGGAGCATCCGGCGCACGCCTTGTGTTCGCCTCCCCTTCCGGACCAGGCGTTGGAGCCTGGCTAGCGGAGGCTCGATTGGCAACCTCTCCGGACACAGTCCGACGAGCGCTCTTTCTCCTGGAAAAATCAGAAGCGTCAATATACCTCACCGGAATCTTTCCTTTAAACACGATGGTGCGACATACCGTTGCGGCGACGTCTCGATTCGCGCCGCACTCCTCTTCCGCCTGCTGGGCCGAGCTGACCCTTGTTGGTCAACCGCCACAGGTTCGGCTTCCCGCCTCAATGGCACCTCCTGCGAAGTACCGTTAGTATACAGCGGTGAGAAATAAGCATAGATGAATCGTGGTATCAGGACTCCGGTGACAGTTTCCTGGGAAGCCGGAGATAAACCGGGGTAGTTGGCCGTAATGGCGACCAAAGCATTGTCCATGCTAAGTTGGTGGAAGACCCCATCGATCAGCTCCACCTTTATGTCCGGATCCTCTTCGGAGGCCAGATCGAGGGATCGTTCCGGATCCTCGGGTTGTGGAGCCGGGCTGTGTATATTCTCTACGGCCCGGCGCAGTTCCTGCGTCCAAATCATAAAGTGAGACACTCAACATTGGAATATGGACCGGATAGACGAACGTCTGCTTACCCAGCTCCGAGGGTTGTTCATCGAAAATCCATTTAATGGACTCGCACGAAGGAAGTCCTCCTTCTCCCCTTTGTACAGGCCGGACAAGATCTTCACTAGATCATCTACCGATCCCGGCCACTTACGGCCATGACGGGTGGCATCATCCTCCCCATTGAAATCCCACATGGGGTGGCCCCTATATTGGAGCGGCTGCACCCCTCGCATGATGCATGTGGCCATGACTCCAATCATGGTTAATCCGGAATGAGCCAATAACCTTATTCGGGCCATCAGATATTGAACATCCCCATCATTCTCTCGTTGAGGGCTCCGCGGGCGCCAACTCAGGTGTTTCCGCAGAGGAGCGTTGCTGAACTCCGGGAGGCCAATCTGAACTAGGTCCAGCAGCGGGGCGTTTTCCATGTAAAACCATTCCGAAGGCCAGTCTTCGGATGCCTTCTTCGGGGTTCCGGATAGATATCCGGTCCCGGCGATGCGCCATATTTCGGCTCCGCACACTTGATATATCGACCCCTCATGAGAACGGGGCACGAGGCAGAACAATCTCTTCCATAGCACAAAATGGGCCTCGATGCCCAAGAACAGCTCGCAAAGGGCCACAAAGCCCGCGATGTGCAAGATGGAGGCAGGCGTAAGGTGGTGAAGCTAGAGCCCGTAGAACTCTAGGAGCCTCCGGAAAAACGGATGTATAGGAAATCCGAGTCCCCTTATTAGATAAGGGACGAAGCATACCCGCTCTCCTTTGGAGGGATTGGGGACGCTCTCCACCTGCTTTCCGCCCTTGTAGGTGGCCAGTCCGGCTCGAACTGGAACCATAAAGGATGGGGGAAGATATCCCTCAGCTTGGAGCGTCACCAGCTCGCTATGCGGGACTGAACATCTCCCCCAATCTCCTGGCTGAGGGCTGGGAGCGCGAGAGGAGGAGCCGCATCGACTGTCCATGATGGAGTGGATTTTTGTCAGAGGCACTTCGATGAATACTCGCGGAAGGAGGATGGTGTGATTCGGATCTAGATCCTCGCCTCTCTTATAGGCAGCTTATTCGCGCAGCTAGGGGGTAAAGCGTAAAAATACCCTGACTTTTCGCATTCATGCGACACGTGGAAGAGGGCCATTATTGGACGTGGAAGCCAAGAAGCGCAACATTTATAAGGAAGCCGGACACTGTTCGGCAAGAACATGGAATTTGGAGGAGAACCCGCCTTGCAATGCCGAAGACAATATACGCGCCAGACTTGTCGTCATTGAAGCCTGGTTTGGGGGCTACTGAGGGAGTCCTGGACTAGGGGGTGTCCGGATAGCCGAACTATCATCATTGGCCGGACTCCAAGACTATGAAGATAAAAGATTAAAGACTTCGTCCCGTGTCCATATGGGACTTTCCTTGGCGTGGAAGGCAAGCTTGGCAATACGTATATGTAGATCTCCTACCATTGTAACTGACTCTGTGTAACCCTAGCCCTATCTGGTGTCTATATAAACCGGAGGGTTTTAGTCCGTAGGACGAACAACAATCATACCATAGGCTAGCTTCTAGGGTTTGGCCTCCTTGATCTCGTGGTAGATCTACTCTTGTACTACCCATATCATCAATATCAATCAAGCAGGAGTAGGGTTTTACCTCCATCGAGAGGGCCCGAACCTGGGTAAAAACATAGTGTCCCTTGTCTCATGTTACCATCCGCCTAGACGCACGGTTCGGGACCCCCTACCCGAGATCCGCCGGTTTTGACATCGACAGAAAGCCTTACCCGCCGTGATCTTCTTGGCTGCCTGGATTTCTTGGAGGGCGCCCTGGGCTTCTGCCCGGGCATCTTGTGCGCCCTGGCGTGCCTTGGCAAGTTCGGACTCTTTCACCTCAAAGTCGCGCCCCAAGGACTCGCACTTCTTGACGGCGTCCTGGAGCTCTTGTTGGACCTCATTGACCTGGGCCTCATGCTTTTCCCTTGCGGCCCACTCCTTGGACGCCTTGTCCTCGGCCTCGGCCAACGCCTTCTTGAGGGCCTCTACCTCAGTGGTTGCCCCTAATAAATTTCATGGCACTTTAGTCAGCACGAATCATTCATCCTTCCTGAATATGTACAAGGTTAATTCATACCTTGACTGTCCTCCAGCTGCTTCTTCACACGGCCGAGCTCTTCCTCGGCCCGCTCCAGATTCTGCTTCAGTCCGGAGACTTCTGCAGTGTGAGCGGTCGCAGCGAGCAGCGATGCGTGCTTATTCCTATAGACATATTAGATTAGACTCCTGCGAAAATTATTCGATCCTCTGTTGGGCTTTTCTTTCCAAACACCGGACAGAGTATCAGGGGCTACTGTCTATACTGTGACATTATTTTTACAATTACATTAGTTACCTCAAAGCCTGTTAGAAGGCTAGTGCAGGCTTTAGTCAGTCTGCTTTTCACGGACTGGATCCTCTCAATCACCGTACCCATAAGGATATGGTGTTCTTCGACAATGGAAGCGCCTCGAAACGCCTCCAGCAAAGTGTCCGGTTCCTTTGGATGGATAGAGGTCACCGGCGGGATAGGCACGCCCCCTTCCTTCGAAGAGGGCTGCTCGCCTGATTCCGGAGCCGTATGGGTCTCTAGAATTATATTCGGATGAGGGCCGAATTTAATACGGCACCCATCGTCAGTATCCATGGGGGTCTGCTCCCCCATGTGTTCGGCAGCCGAGGCTTCACCCTCTGGCGCCTCCCTGACGTCCTTCGGATTATCTCCTGGACTAGGGATCCTTTGGGACGACACCTCGACGCCATCCGTGTCCTTGGGAGAGGAGGCCAAGGGAAGGGTCCCGCTGTCCATCACGGCAGGATCCGGCGAGTCCTCCGAAGATAAGGACCACTCGAGGTTGGACCGAGCGGATTGCAAATACATAATTCAGCATATTAAAACAATGAAGTAAAAAGGTCGGATACATGAACGTGTCCTGACACTTACGATTTATCCAGGGAGCTGCTGTCGGTGGCTGCTGCGGAGCTGTCCGAAAGGGAAGCTTCCCCCTTCTTGGATGCATCGGCCTGCAGATGCATGGATGCCGTCCTCTTCTTCCCCACCCCTACAGGGGGGAATGGATTTCTTCTTCTTCCTCCTCCTCTTCCTCATCGTCCTCGACGGAGGAGTGCGCCTCGGCGTCCTCGAACGTCAGATCCGAATTTCCCTTGCGACGGAGACCACCTTTGGTCCCCTTGGCCTTCTTCTCTGGCACCTGATAAGGCACCGGAACCAGCATCTTCGTCAGAAGCAGGATTTCTGGGCCTTCGGGCAGCGGAGCCGGACAGTTCATCCACTTTGCTATCTCTGTCCCGTCCTGAAAAATTCGATAGGGAGGCTTAGATGCCTTCCTCGAGTGTTCAAGTAAAGGGTATACCTTGGAAACATGAAAGAAGTTACCTGATTAGCAGGGTGAGTTAGGTCATGCCCACGATCCTCGTCCTTGGTCGGTGGCACCTCGTTGGCCTTGAAGAGAACCTTCCAGATATCTCTGTGCGTCGTGTCGAAGATCTCCAGTAGGGTCTGGTGCTTGGCCGAATCGAACTCCCACAGATAGCAAGTCCTGCGTTGGCACGGAAGGATCTGGCGAACGAGCATCACCTGGATCACGTTGACGATCTTGAGTTTCTTGTTTAGCATGCTCTGAACACGCATTTGGAGCGCTATTAGCTCGTCCAAAGAAGACCAGGTCAGGCCTTTCTCTTGCCAGGAGGTGAGCCGCATTGGGACTCCGGACCGAAATGCGGGAACCGCCGCCCAGTTGGTGCCACGCGGCTCGGTGATGTAGAACCACCCCGACTGCCACCGTTTGATAGTCTCCACGAAGGAGCCTTTGGGCCAGGTGACATTGGGCATCTTGCCCACCATGGCACCTCCGCACGCTGCTTGTTGGCCGCTCACCACCTTCGGCTTCACATTGAAGGTCTTCAGCCATAGGCCAAGTGAGGCAGGATGCGGAGGAAGGCCTCACACACGACAATAAATGCCGAGATGTTGAGGATGGCATTGGGGGCTAGATCATGGAAGTCCAGCCCGTAGTAGAACATGAGTCCGCAGACGAACAGGTGGAGAGGGAATCCCAGCCCGCGGACCAAGTGTGTAAGGAACACTACCCTCTCCTGGGGCTCCGGGGTGGGGACGATATATCCCTTGGCCGGAAGTTGGTGAGTGATTTCCGGGGCCAAGTACCCGGCCTCCCGGAGCTTCTTGATGTCCTTCTCCTTGAGGGAGGAGGTCATCCCACTAGTAGAAAAAGGGTCAAACGTGCAGCACATTAGTGCCGGTTTGTATTAGAGCCAGCACTAATGTATACATTAGTGCCGGTTTGTATTAGAGCCGGCACTAATGTATACATTAGTGCCAGTTCCAACGGCTAGCCGGGCCGCTCTCATTAGTACCGGTTCGTGGCTAACCTTTAGCACCGGTTCGTGCCACGATCCGGTACTACTGAGGGTGGTGGCAGGATGTTGTCAGTCTGGGCCCCCTCCAGCACCTTTAGTACCGGTTCGTGCCACGAACCGGTACTATAGGTCGACGTACATAAACCCTTCGTCCACCCGAGCCACTCTGTTCTTCCCCTTTCCCCTCACTTCTCCTCTGTTCTTCCCCTTTCCCCTCGAGCTCCACGTTTGATTAGCCATTGTGAAGCTATGTGCATTTCTCAATGCAATCTCTCAGAAGGTAATCGATCCAGAAATCATACTAGGGTTACAGAATGATTTGGTGCAATGTCTTGTCAGTTTCGAGTTGGTGTTCCCACCATCCTTCTTCAACATCATGACGCACGTCCTAGTTCACCTATACGAAGAGATTAACGTTTTGGGTCCTGTATTTCTACACAATATGTTCCCCTTTGAGAGGTTCATGGGAGTCTTAAAGAAATATGTTCATAACCGTGCTAGGCCAGAAGGAAGCATCTACAAGGGCCATCAAAATGAGGAGGTCATTGAGTTTTGTATTGACTTTATTCCTGACCTTAAGCCGATTGGTGTTCCTGAATCGCGACATAAGGGCAGACTGGATGGAAAAGGCACGCTAGGAGGGGAACAAATAATATGTATGGACGGACATTCTCTCACTGAAGCACACTACACAGTTCTACAGAATTCCACCTTGGTGGCTCCGTATATGGATGAACACAAGAATTTGCTACGCTCCAAACACCCGGAGCGGTCTGATGACTGGATTACACGTGAACAAACCAGGAGTTTCGCCAACTGGTTGCAGACACGTACCATGCATGACACCTCTATTGAAGATGACCTGTAATTGCTGTCCCAGTTACCATCTTCGAGTATAATGACTTTCAAAGAGTACGAGATAAATGGTAATACATTTTACACGATCGCCCAAGATAAGAAGAGCACCAACCAAAACAGTGGTGTCTGCTTTGATGCAGAAACCAAGACGGGAAAGGAAACATATTATGGTTATATACAGGACATATGGGAACTTGACTATCGACATGGTTTAAAGGTCCCTTTGTTTCGGTGCAAATGGGTCAATATGACACGAGGCGGGGAAACGGAAGACCCGCAGTACGGAATGACAACAGTGGATCTCAACAATCTTGCGTATGCAGACGAACCATTCGTCCTAGCCAATGATGTTGCACAGGTTTTCTATGTGAAGGACATGTCTACCAAGCCAAGAAAAAGAAAAGATAAGGAAGCGAATGCATCGTACGATGAGCCAAAGCGGCACATAGTTCTTTCTGGGAAGAGAAACATCATGGGAGTGGATGACAAGACAGACAAGTCAGAAGATTATGAAAAGTTTGATGAAATTGCTCCATTCACAGTGAATATTGACCCGAGCATCCCGTTAAATGATGAAGATTTTTCATGGTTACGGCGCAAAGGGACACACGCGAAGAAAAAGTTTCACACCCAAAGATCTAGGATGTGATTGGCTTCACTATCATCACTTTCTTCTATGTTTCACACCCAGGAGGGAATGTCTGTAATAGTTAGGGTAGTTATGTGTTTTGGCATTTGAAACGCGAAGAAATTTTATGTGCAAACAAATTCTTTTCATGCATTTACTGATTTTTTTCCAGCTAAATGACCCTGAAATTGAAAAGCAATTCAAATGAACTCAGAAAAGGTTGAAAGTTGGCATGGTATCATAATTTCATACAAATAGCATGTGCAAGAAAATAGAGAGGGTTACGGCAAAAACTGGATGCACTTTGTGTACAAAATGGACAATCTCTTTCGAAGTATCAAGGTTTCCGACGAAAACTGAACTGTTACAAAGGCATTTCATTTTTTAAATAACCTAAGCATTACTAAATTGAATATAATGATAAAACACACTAATATTAAACATAAGAAAAAAGAATCACTAAAAAAACTTTTTTCAAAGTTAAGTTATTCACAAACTAGTGATTCACACAAATTTCAAATAATTCAAAATTTAAACTATTCAAATTTGAAATCTACCGGCACTAACAGAAAGTTTGTAATTTTTTGTACCTAAAGCAAAATTATTCACAAAGAAACTCTAAATACAGCAAAAAACAACTCAAAAATAAATAAAACAAAAAAAATAAAGCAAAAAAAATAAGAAAAAAAGCCCGCCTACTGGGCCAAAGCGGCCTGCATACGACTAGCGACACAACCTTTCGTTGGGCCAGGATGCAGGCCTGCGAAGGCCCAGTAGGCCCACAAGGCGAGGAGGACAGGTAGGCCCAGTAGGCCTGACTAGGAGAGGAGCTCGAGAGAGCTACCGCACTGGGGCTTATAAACCAGTGCGGTAGCCCCTCGACTAGCGAGGTGGGACTAAACTTCCGCACCGCACCTGCGCCAGCGCACCCCCTTTAGTACCGGGTCGTGGCACAAACCGCTACTAAAGGGGGGCCTTTAGTACCGGTTTGTGCCACCACCCGGTACTAAAGGGGGTTACTTCCCGCCGCTTGGCCTGGCCAAAACAGAACTTTAGTACCGGTTGGTGGCTCCAACCGGTACTAAAGGTGCCTTCTATATAAGAAAACACTTCAAAATTTCGTCAGTTTCTCATCTCTCCCTCTGCTTCTTCTCCTCTGCACCGTCGCCTGCCGCCCCCGCCGTCTCCATACCCCTCGATGCCGCCCCGGCCCGTCGCCGCCCCCGACGCCGCCCCGGCCCCTTCGTTGCCGCCCCGTCGTCCCGTCCCCGTCGTCACCGCCGCCCTGTCCCGGCCGCGTCATCACCGTCCCCGTCGTCGTCGCCGCCCCGGCCCGTACGTCCCCGTCCCCGTCGTCGCCGCCCCGGCCCGTACGTCCCCGTCCCCGTCGTCGCCGCCCCGGCCCGTACGTCCCCGTCCCGTCGTCGCCGCGCCCGTCGCCGTCCCCGTCGCCGCGCCCGTCGCCGTCCCCGTTGCCGCGCGCCCCGTCGCCTCTCGCCTCGCCGGCCGGTGAGCGCGCGCACACACACACACATACATTTTTAGTTATAGATTTTTCTGTTTTTAAGAAATTGTTAGACATTTTTCTGTTTTTTAGAAATAGTTAGAAATGTTAGAATTGTTAAAATTGTTAGAAATGTTAGAAATTGTTAGAAATTTTTCTGTTTTTTAGTTATAGAAATAGTTATAAAAAAGTTAGAATTGTTAGAAATTTTTCTGTTTTTTAGTTATAGAAATAGTTATAAAAATGTTAGTTATATATATAGAAATGTTATAATTTTTTTCTGTTTTTTAGTTATAGAAATATTAAAAATGTTATAGAAATGTTAGTTATATATAGCATCGTTAGAAATGTTATAGAAACGTTAGTTATATACAAATGTTAGAAATTTTAGTTATCAAAATCCAATCATTAAAAAATGTTACTTTTTGCGGGCATATAGCTAGTATTTGTTCTCGACGATGCCCGGCCCACATCCTCGCCGTCGACCGGTCCGCGACGACGTCCAGCCGACCCATGTCCGGGACTGGGCTCCGCCGGGCTGGCACTGGGAGGTGCTGCTTGGAGGGGCGCGCCGCTTGACGAGGAACCCGGCCGCGGGTCCCGTCGTCGACCCTGATCTCGTTTGGTGGCGTTCGCGTGGGCTAGTTTCGGTGCGGAGGGATCCGGCCCCGCCGGAGGTGGTACGTCGCCGTGTCAGGGAGGAGGACGAGCACGTCCATCGCTACATGGTTGCGTTAGAGGGCGGCAGGTTCTCCAGTACGTGGCAGTATCTTCGGGGATCTCACTTCAGCTATGATCCTGTGAGGGTTCCTTCTCTTTGGGTGTCCACTGCCCGCGCCGGAGGAACCGTGAGTGTCCTAGATTCTTCTGTAGTATTCGATCTTTATTAGCTAATAGCCAGTGATGTACTATTCAATATTATATATTATTCGAGACGATGTATTCGAGATTATATCTATTATTCTGGACGATGTATTCGAGATTATATCTATTATTCGAGATTTGAATACTAAATTGTTTTATATTTCTTTCGGATTAGTTAAACAAAAGCTATGGCAGACAATACCGACAGAGAGGGAGGACAGACCATGTTCGATATGATACGAGGGGCAGATGATAATCAGAATGAAGAAGATTATGACGGCTCCGAATTTCTAAACAACACCGGAGAGGGTGATATGATATTCGATCACGACGAAGTCATGAACTATGATTATGACGAAGAACATGTTGATCCCGAAACAACAAACACCGACGAGGTATATATATTTATATAAGCAGGCATCTGGTGATCATCACATGTTTTAAATGACTTGAAGATATATTAACGAATCGATCTTTGTTCTTTCAGCCATCCGGATCGAGCAAATCTTCAGGCAAAAGGACGAAACGAGGCCCGAACAAAAAGTTGAAGCCGGGCGTAAAGTACAATATCGAGGCATGAGGCCCTACTGGCAAACCATTAGCGCCTAAGAAGATTACGGACAAGTTCGTTCGTCAGTGCGGAGTTCTTGTGAAGGACCAACTCCCGATCAAACTTCAAGAATGGAGAGCGCCAGCAAAGCCACGTGCAGATGTTACTTATGTCGACAAGAATCAAAAAGATCTGCTTTGGGATACTCTCATGGAACATTTCACCCTACCAGATCATTTCACAGAAGCAGATGTGCAGAAAGTCAAAGAGGCTGCTCTTAAGATGATGGCGACTGCATTCAAGAACTACAAGAATGGTGAATGGAACAAGTACGTCAATGGAGGAAGGAAGACTCCAGTATTCAAGGGAACACTGGAGAACCAGCGTGATCATTGGGACGATTTCGTGAAATTCAAGGATTCGGAATTAGCTAAGGAATGGTCGAGAGTAAACAAGAAGAATGCCGAAAAAAAGGATAAGTTCCATAAGCTGGGTCCAGGTGGCTATGCGGTGGCAATGCCTAAGTGGGATAAGTCTGAGAAAGAGATGGAGGATGCAGGTGTCACTCCAGCTACTAAGAGCTGGCCCCCCAGGGTCAGGACTTGGTTCTATACGCATGGGGGGGAGTTGGACCGGGAGACAGGCAATGTTTCGACGAGGGAAAGTCTAAAGGGAGCCGACGATGCGATACTTGTTGCAATAGAAGAGGCACGAACAGGGGTGTTCCAGCCCAACAGAGAGAACGACGAGATTACGCGTGCCCTGGGAAATCCTGAACACCCGGGAAGAACACGAGGCAAGGGCGCTCTGCCGTGGTATGAGGGGTTTTCAGACTGGAACAACGACTACAGAACCCGTGCGAGAAAGAAGATTGCGGAGGAGAAGAAGAGGAAGATGGAGGAGGAGCAGAGGAAGCGGGACTATGAACGCCTTCAAGGCCTAGAAGCAAGTCAAGCGGAATTGGCAATCAAATTCCAGCGGCAGCAGGAGCAGATCAACTCACTTACCCATCAAACTGGGTCTCAGCAGCTGCAGCAGCTAGCGGATGATCCAGCATTGGATAGCACCGGCCCATCCATGCCGAGAAGCAGCGTGGGTTCCGTCCCGGACGACGCAATGCTGGGTAGATACCCCGTGGATGACATCACGGAGAACACTAACTGCGAGCTACACGTCAAAATGAAGAACATATCCATGAAGGTGGCGGACGGCTGTGCTTTCACAAATCCCCCCGAGGCAACCTTCCATTGCAACCCGATTCCAGCGGGCTATGCTCGTGTCGTGGTTGATGAGGTGGTGGACCCACCATATTCGGGGCTACAGCTTGACATTGCTGGAGGTGACGGCGAGCGCTTTCTCGGAGAGGCCAAACATCGTATCATCCTATGGAAAAAGGATTGCATCATCTTTCCAAGGCCACCGACACCACGTCACCCGAGTCCTCGTCGAAGTCCGCCACCGAGTCAGCAGACTCCCGCTCCTCCAAGTCCGGCAAAGTGTCAGGACAATCCT
Source organism: Triticum timopheevii (assembly GCA_963921465.1). NCBI lineage: Eukaryota > Viridiplantae > Streptophyta > Magnoliopsida > Poales > Poaceae > Triticum > Triticum timopheevii. Next base: position 616,120,053 of record OY997270.1, read on the forward strand.
ACTCCTCCAAGTCCGGCAAAGTGTCAGGACAATCCTCCTCCTCCAAGTCCGCCACAGCGTCAGACGTCCACTCCTCCTCCAAGTCCGGCACAACCTCAGGCCACTCCTCCTCGTCCAACTCAGTCCCGTCAGCCGTCTCCGCCACCGCAGCAATCGCAGAAGAGACACCCCGCAGCTATGGTGCGTAGCGGTACGAGTCGAGGTAGTACAGGAAGTACAGGCGGAGGCAAGCGATATAAATATGGTCCAAGCCTCAAGCCTCTTCCGCAGAGGTCTTATGATAGGTCCGAGGAGGAAATCACAGCCATATCGAAGGCCGAGGTGGAAGCCCATTTTGCACCGAAACCGCCACCGCCGCCAAGGGAGAAAGTGCCAGAGGAAACGATTGACCACTTCATTCGTATGGCTCAACCACCAGCTTCCAAGCCTGTTGACACAGACTATGAGCGCCACATCAGGAAGTTAAATCGAGCACGTCTACAAAGGGAGGCGAGCACGTCTACAGCGGGATCGAGCAAACAAGAAGCAGCTGCCAAAAAATGCGGGAAAACCATTCCCCAGCTGGGAGAACAGGCGGCGCAATCGATCCCCTCGCTTGTTGTGCCAACAACAGGTGACATTACGCGCCCCCAATATTATTGTGGGCAAACAGTGCATGTTCCCGAGGTGGGCAATGTGGTAATAACGGAGGAGCATATAATGCAGGCTGAAGTTCTCAACATCACTGTTGGACAACTCCTCGAGATCGAGCCCATGCCTTTGCTTAGAGTGGATGAAGTAAAACGGAAATATGTCCGGGGCCAACCTTTGGTCGCGCCAGACAAGGTCAAGAACCTCCCAACGAGAATGTATGAATTGCATCAATGGTACATGAACATTACCAAGATTTCAGATCGAGTGTCCCTCATGGTGAATGTCAAGAAGGACCATTACTACCATGAGAAAGCTGGGTCCGTTGAGTATTTAGAACTGTTTCAGTTATACAATCAGGACGCACTCGACAAATCTATCGTCAGTTGCTATTGTCTGTAAGTGATCTCTTTCTATAATTTAAGTCTCAAGCTAGCTGTAGTGATCCTTTTGATCAATCATTACCTGTAATTATCCTCACTATATTCTTTTCTGTGGTATTATGCAGGATGAAGCTATATGAAATGAGAAAAGGTGGACGCTATGGCATTGGGTTCATTGACCCAAACACCGTTAATGAATTCACATGGAAGATAAATGAACATCATGCAAAGGAAGTAGAGGACAGCATGCTAGAGTTCTTGAAGCGCCTCAAATACAATGAAGATATACTACTTCCTTACCACTTTTGGTGAGTCACACTGTCTTGTACTACAAATTCTCTATTTTTGCCTACTAGCTAGCTACATGTTTTTGCTTACATATGCCCGCTTAATTAAGACATGTAAACGTGTGTGCATGCAGATTTCACTGGGTCTTGTGTATCATTAAAGTTGACGCCGGAACAGTTGAAGTACTGGACTCACTAATCTAAAAAAAAACTGACTTTAACATCTTGTATGGGATAGTCAACAGGTAATTTCAATCATTATTAACTATATATCTCGGCCTATTTAGTTCGTCATTTCATGATATGAACTATTTAATAACCCCTTTATTCATTTTCTTTGTTGGCGGACAGGGCTTGGGCAAGATTCATCAGTGTCACGGAAGGTGAATGGAAACAAAAGCTTCAATGGGTTCGACCCAAGGTAAGTAATTAAGTAGTACTAGCTAGCTAGCTAGCTGCCATCTCTTTAATTATCATGCTTGATTAATTTTTATCTGATCAAATTCCATTCTCGTAAAGGCCCTGAAGCAGGCGCAGGGGACTGATCTGTGTGCATTCTGCGTTTGCGAGAACATTCGCATGATGGCGTCCGAAAGGAGCAGATCTCAAAGATAGCAATGGGTACGCTTGTCAGAACACTATTCACAATTTTTACACCATTATCGATATCTAGTCACACAACTAATACATATGCATATTGATCTCCTTCTTAACAGTTCAAAGAGGTGCGGGAGAAGCTCATAGAAAGGGAGCGCATAGAAGCACTTCAAGAGGAAATAGCGGGATTTTTGCTCGACCAGGTCATAAATCCAAATGGAGAATTCTATTACCCGCGACCGCCCCCATGAAAACCACTTTCAATTGTCATCGTGCTCCGAAGGCACCAATTAGACTGGCTCCGAAGGCAACATTCATATGTAGGAGAAATTGTATATAGCTATACATGTGTGTATGTGTGAATTAATTAATATGGTGGTTTAATTTGTGAGACATTGATGTGATATATATATGCATGATTGGTTCTACTAGAAATTCTATATATATATATATATATATATATATATATATATATATATATATATGCATAACGTGTACAATGTGTAGTATTGTAAAATACCAGCGAACGAAAAAGAATTAAAATGGAAACACAAAATTAAATGAAAAAGAAATCATAAAACTAAAAACCCCCCAAACCTTATAGTACCGGTTGGTCTTACCAACCGGTACTAAAGGGCTCCAGGCCCCCGGAGCTGGCTCGTGCCACGTGGTTGCCCTTTAGCACCGGTTCGTGCTGAACCGGTACTAAGGGGGGGGGGGGGGCTTTAGTGACCACAAATTAGTGTCGGTTATGTAACCGGCACTATAGGGCCTTACGAACCGGTGCTAATGCCCGGTTCTGCACTAGTGTCCACTTGCCTCCTGCTCCGGATCCGGACATGATTGGAGTGCTTTTTTGGGCGGAGAAGGCGAGACCTTGGGCCCTGGAGCTCGAGAATGGATGGGCAGAGGAAGGAGAATGCGTGGGTGAAGAAGGGTGAATCCTTATCCCTTTATAAAGGCAGTAAAAGTCATGCGCCTCTCTACTCGCCTTAAAATTCTCCTATTCCCCAAGCGCCGTGCGGATGACACGATTGGGTTACCCATGCCCGTATTGATGAGAATCCCGTGATAAGGGGATACGATCTTTGCTTTGACAAAATGTGCCGATAAAACTGCACCTCGAAATACGGAGCGACAGGCTAAAAAACAGTTCGAATAATGACCGGGCGGTCGCGTGATGTCACCTTATGACAAGTTGTCACCAGATTGGACTTGTGGAATATTTTACTCTCTACGATTGTGTGTGGAACATGTTTTGTAGAGCGGGACACGATTCTTGTGTTCGAAATATACTTTGAAGTATTCGGAGAAGGAACCCGCCTTGCAATGCCGAAGACAATCTACGCGTCGGACTCATTATCATCAAAGCCTGGTTCAGGGGCTACTGAGGGAATCCTAGACTAAGGGGTCTTCGGACAGCCGGACTATCTATTTGGGCCGAACTGTTGGGATGTGAAGATACAAGATAGAAGACTTCTTCCTGTGTCCGAATGGGACTCTCCTTTGTGTGGATGGCAAGCTTGGTGATTCGGATATGTAGATTCCTTTCTTTGTAACCGACTTTGTGTAACCCTAGACCCCTCCTGTGTCTATAAACCAGAGGGTTTAGTCCATAGAGAACAATCATAATCTCATAGGCTAGACTTCTAGGGTTTAGCCATTACAATCTCGTGGTAGATCAACTCTTGTAATACTCATATTCATCAAAATCAATCAAGCAGGAAGTAGGGTATTACCTCCATAGAGAGGGCCCGAACCTGGGTAAACATTGTGTCCCCCACCTCCTGTTACCATTAGCCATAGACACACAGTTCGGGACCGCCTACCCAAGATCCGCTGGTTTTGACACCGACAGTGGGGGTCGTGGGATTAATTGCGCCCACGCCCCCACGACCCCATGTTTATCGCGCCATAACAGCATGCATTTATCACGCCCGGAATGCCGACCGTCCGCCTCGGCCACAGCGGATCCATGCGTGGGCCGGCGCGCAACAGTGGCGGGCCCTAGCTTGCGGCGACGTCCCGTCACCCGCGTGGGCTTGCAGGCTGGTCCAGTCGGCTGACACCGCATGGCGCACAGACAGCGGGTGACCGGCTTGGCGGCCGGCGAGTGCGCTATGTGGCTCCCACCTTCATGTTTCGAAATCATCAAGATGGTGTGTCTGGCCGTGGCCGACTTCTAGCTATCGGCTCTTCTGAGCGGGAAGCTGCTGCGACCTCTCACCTTTCCAACCGGGATGCCCCACCAACTTCGGGGACTACTGTCGGAGTAAATGAGCATGTGTAGCCCTATCTGCTCCCCATGGTGTTTCAAGACATTAGGGTCGGCTGCGCCCCTCAAGCATCAAAGACACATAACCGCGACGAGACAGCCCGTGGCTACAGTGCAGCCTGCCACCCCCGAATCCCGGAATGGGCGTGGCCACAGTGCAACATACCGAGCGGCCATCCCTAGACCGACGCGGCACTGTTGCCACGCTGACTATGACATCATCCATGGAAGAGCAGCCACATCCCCACGACGGGTTGTCGGTATGGCCCGCAGGTGGCGGGCCTGTTGGGCCTCCAAATGCAGAGGTTTGTAGGACAGTAACAAATTTCCCTCAAGTGGATGACCTAAGGTTTATCAATCCGTAGGAGGCGTAGGATGAAGATGGTCTCTCTCAAGCAACCTTGCAACCAAATGACAAAGAGTCTCTTGTGTCCCCAACACACCCAATAAAATGGTAAATTGTATAGGTGCACTAGTTCGGCGAAGAGATGGTGATACAAGTGCAATATGGATGATAGATATAGGTTTTTGTAATCTGAAAATATAAAAACAGCAAGGTAACTAATGATAAAAGTGAGCACAAACGGTATTGCAATGGTAGGAAACAAGGCCTAAGGTTCATACTTTCACTAGTGCAAGTTCTCTCAACAATAATAACATAATTGGATCATATAACTATCCCTCAACATGCAACAAAGAGTCACTCCAAAGCCACTAATAGCGGAGAACAAACGAAGAGATTATGGTAGGGTAGGAAACCACCTCAAAGTTATCCTTTCTGTTCTATCTATTCAAGAGTCCGTAGTAAAAAAACAAGAAGCTATTCTTTCCGTTCAATCTATCATAGAGTTCATACTAGAATAACACCTTAAGACACAAATCAACCAAAACCCTAATGTCACCTAGATACTCCATTGTCACCTCAAGTATCCGTGTCCATGATTATACGATATGCATCACACAATCTCAGATTCATCTATTCAACCCACACAAATTACTTCAAAGAGTGCCCCAAAGTTTGTACCCGAGAGTCAAGACGAAAACATGTGCCAACCCCTATGCATAGGTTCATGGGCGGAAACCGCAAGTTGATCACCAAAACATACATCAAGTGGATCACATGATATCCCATTGTCACCATAGATAAACACGGCAAGACATACATCAAGTGTTCTCAAATCCTTAAAGACTCATTCTGATAAGATAACATCAAGAGGAAAACTCAAATCATCACAAGAGAGTAGAGGGAGAGAAACATCATAAGATCCAACTATAATAGCAAAGCTCGCGATACATCAAGATCATGCCATAAAGAGAACACGAGAGAGAGAAGTCGGTGAAAGAAGTTTTTAGGGTACGTGGACTTATATAGGTGAAAGAAGTCGGTCGGGGAAGCCTCGAGGGGCCCAGGAGACAGGGCGAGCTCCTAGGGGGGTGGGCGCGCCCTCCTATATCCTGGCTTCCTCGAACCTTCCCTGGCTTGAACTCCAAGTCTCCTAGATCACATCCTTTCCAAAAATCACGCTCCCGAAGGTTTCATTCCATTTGGACTCCATTTGATATTCCTTTTCTTCGAAATACTGAAATAGGCTATAAGACAACAATATGGGCTGGGCGTCCGGTTAATAGTTACTCCCAAAAGTAATATAAAAGTGTATAATAAAGCTGTTAATCATTCAAAACAGATAATAAAATAGCATGAATGCTTCATAAATTATAGATACGTTGGAGACGTATCAGCATGCCCAATCTTAATTTCTGCTCGTCCTCGAGTAGGTATATGATAAAAGAAAGAATTTATGAAGTGTGAATGCTAGAAGGTGCACATGTTTGATCAATGATAATTTCAATCACCTTTTCTAGCATGATTATATGTCATAACAGTAGTTTATCTCATAAAACTTCTCAAGATCAAGTAACAAGCTATTTACATGTTAAAGCATAGATCATAAACTTTCTTGAAAGCTAGCAAACTTCATTCTTAGTCATCAAAAAATTACAATTCATCTTATTTTCAGGAAGGGTCTATGCAGAGCTTTTGATTTAGCAAACTCCACATATTCAACTATCATACACTTCAGGAATCAGCTACTTTGTCGTCCGCCACGGCGGACGGCAAAGGCATGAATGGCGGACGGCAAAGGTCTTTGCCGTCCGCCACGAACGGCGACAGGCTCCAGCAAAGTAAGGTCCAGTAAAGAGCTACTTTGCCATCTGCTCTTGGTGGCTGACGGCAAAGGGGCCTTTGCCATCAGCAGCAGACGGCAAAGAACGCAGACGGCAAAAATTGCGCTGTTAGTCCGTTAGGTGGCTAACGGCAGGCCTTTGTCATCCGCCGCTCACAGCAAAATTTGTCCTGCCTTTGCCGTCCGCCGTATGATGTCAGCTAGACGTCACTACATAGCAGGCCTTTGTCGTCCGCTGCTGATGGCAAAATTTGTTACTCTTTGCCGTCTGCCACTGTAGGCAAACTGACCAAATGGGTCAGCTCCCAAGAAGCACAGTTGGCTGCCACGTGTCTTCTTTGCCGTCCGCGGCTGTTGGCAAAGAGCCCGTTGCCGTTGGTGGCAGACGGCAAAGAGTGTGCATATTGGCTCTTTTTTCTGTTTTTTTAAATCCAACAATTTTCACAGCAAATATATATGACATATATAGATATATTTCACAGGGCTATTTAACAGCAAACATATGACATATCCAGCACATAAGTTTCATCGTACATACATATATAGTTCCAACCATTCATACATAGCAAGTTGCACATACACATAAATTGCAACCATTAGGAAGTTGCACATACATATTACAAAGCAAAGTTTCATCAAGATAGCAAGTTCCATCGTAGCAAGCTAGAAGAATAATAGAAGAGAATGAAATAAAAAAACAAGCACTCCATCATAGCAAGCTAGCTTTCGAGAAGTGAATGAAATCTGCAAAATGGCAAATAAGAAAGTTAGGAAAATGTGACTAGAAGAAGAAGACTAGAAGAAGAAGCACGCCATCGTTTGTGAGGTAACTTAGGTGAAATGGATCGTTTATGAGCTAACTTAGGTAAAATGCATCATATTAGAGCTAACATAGGTAAGATGGGTCATTTTGGAGCTAACGTAGGTAAAATGGGTCATTTTGGAGCTAATGTAGGTAAAATGGGTCATTTTGGAGCTAACGTAGGTAAAATGGGTCATTTTAGAGCTAACGTAGGTAAAATGGATCTTTTTGGAGATAATCTAGGTAAAATGGATCGTTTTGGAGATAATCTAGGTAAAATGGGTCATTTTAAAGCTAACTTGGGTAAAATGGATCATTTATGAGCTAACTAAGGTAAAATTGGTCATTTTAGAGCTAACTTAGGTAAAATGGATTGTTTATGACCTAACTAAGCTAATTATGCCGTTTTTTTACATAAGTAAGCTAAGTACATGTCATTATTGAGCAAACCTAGTTAACTAAGCATATTATAACTAACTTAGGTCATTTTGGAGGAAACAAAGCTAAGTATAGATCGTTTTAAAGCTAACTTAGGTAAAATGGCTGGTTTTGGAGGTCAGTAAGCTTATTAACTCATTTTGGAGGAAAATAAGCTAACTCTAGGTCATTAAGGTAAGCATATTGGAGGAAATAAAGCTAAGTCTAGGTTTTTATGCATTTGTTAAGCAAAAAACTAGAGAAACTTACCTTGATCATGGAGGTGTAGGAGCGGGCTGGCTCGTGCTAGTAGCTAGAGAAGGATCGTGTGATGCTTGTCTGGAGTTACGCTCCACCAAAGATCATTTCCAATGTTTCGTTAGCATGATGACACTCAAATGTTAAGACTAGCAAGTAACATCCATTCAAATTAAACTCACCGTGGTCTCAGGAGCAATCTCTGGATCAATGGCTATGGAGCCACGGGACCTCCTGCCACCAGATATCATCACCTGCTCTGGATTAATGGGAATCTGGCTTGGGTTAAAGTCCTCCCCTTTCCTCGCCTTCTCCTTGACTTGCTTGTTAGAGGCAGTGTGGGCCATGGCATACAGGCCGTACCCCTCTGGCACCTTATCCGTCCTATTGTAGCATGCCTGAAAGAGAGAAACAAAGTAAATTAGTAATTAAAGGGCTCAAGCTAGCATGATGAATGAATTGCATTAATCATGAAGCAAACTACATACCCAGTTCCGCCCGAACTGATATAAGCTGGACCTACCTTGATGGTGTGGCACACCTTCAATTTGGGCACGTTTGTCCTTGGCCTCAGTCGGCTCCCCTTCCATCTTTCAACACCTGCCATGACAAAGAGTAAACAAAATTAGTACAACATAAAAAAATACCGACATGAATAATAATATGTATATCACTTAAGTGTATCATCATCAAGTACAACATAAAAAAAATTAAATACCTGACACTACTAATAATCTCGATCAGTATCATCAATAAATGCATAATCATCATCATCACTATAATCAACGACGGGCTCATAGGGTTCAGTGGAATCAACATGTGGAAGGCCACCTTGACGTAATCGGTCAAGCATTGACAGGTCATCCGCAGCAGTAACCTCTTCTTATTCCGGCTCTTCTTGTCCCTCCTCTGGGGTGATGTGGGATTCACTGTCGCTGTCTACTTCAATGTTTTGGGGTGAAGTATAGCGGTTCTTGAAACGCTTTTTGTAAAGACGTGTCTCTTGGAAGAATTCTCCTTCATATGTGTCTGGGTTAATGTGAGGTTCATAATCCTCTTCCTATGGGGGAGATAGTCTAGCACGTGGCGGCACTTCATAAACGACATCCCAACCTTTCAGATTTGGATTAGTTTGGCAGGCCCACGGTAGATAGAATACTTGGGTCGCCTGTTGAGCCGTAATATAGACATCAGGAACACGAAAGATAGTTCTTTAGCACAAAGAACACGGAAGAAATAGCTGAGTTCTGCCAGTACTAGCCATTCATCCTCAGCGATGAAGCCACGCAACATCACCGGCATTACCCGCTCAATCCATATGTGCCAATCATGACTCTCGAGACCAAATATCTTCAATTTATCAAGACTCGCTCCCCTCTTTAGATTCGCTGCATACCCATCGGGGAACATCAACTGCATTTTCACCCACAAGATAATTTCCCTCATAGCTGGCCTTCCAAGGTTGAACCATGCCTTTGGCTTCATCCAGTTCTGCTTTCCTTTCGGTTCTTTCATGTTTTGTAACGGCCTATCACATAGCGCCTCCAGATCGACTCTAGCCTTAGTATTATCCTTTGACTTCCCATCTATGCCGAACAATGTACCAAAAAGTGCCTCGGCGATATTCTTCTCAGTGTGCATCACGTCGATGTTGTGTGGGCAAAGGAGGTCTTTGAAGTAAGGCAGATCCCATAAGCATGTTTTGTGAGTCCAGGCGTGCTTAGAATTATACCCCTTGAAGTACCCTGGACGCTCTGGATCTAGCTCGGGAGCGTTTAACTGATCCAGGGTCTGTTGGCCTGTCAACGCAGGTGGTGCAGAGTTTTTTACAACTGTACCTCTGATGAAGTTCTTCTTGTCTTTCCTAAACTTATGGCGAGGATCCAGGAACTGTCTACGCATGTCGAAGCAAGAAAACTTGCGACCGGCCTGAAGCCAACGAAACTCATAAGCTCCCTTGCATGTGGGGCATGAGAACCTTCCATGCACACACCAGCCAACGAATAGCGCATACGCCGGCAAGTCATGCGTCGAGTACATGTACCAGACACGCATTATGAAGTTTCGTTTGCTATAGGCGTCGTATGTCTTTAACCCATTATCCCAGGCTTCTTGCAATTCGTCCTTAAGCGGCTGCATGTACACATTCATATTTTTCCCCGGATAGTTGGGCCCTGGAATTATCAACGTCAGGAAAAATTTCTTTCTTTGCATAATATGTCCGAGGGGGAGATTGAGTGGAAAGACAAATACGAGCCAACAACTGTATTAGGCTACCGTCATACCAAACACACTGAACCCATCCGTGCTTATGCCGACTCAAGGATGCCTCGGATCTGCCGCTTTGCCAGCATGTAATTCATCAAACTTTTTCCATGCAACACCATCCGATGTGTGTACCATCATCAGATTCCCATCTGCATCTAGTTCGGTTCTTTTGCCTGTTTTGTGCCATGTCATCTGTCTGGCCGTCTCTTCGACCATGAAAAGACGTTGGAGTCTTGGTATGATTGGCATATACCGAAGAACACTAACGGGGATTTTGGTTTGTGTGTTCTCACCCATACTGTTGTCTACCATAATATACCTGGAAGACTTGCAAATGGGACAATAGTTCAAGTCCGCATAGTCAAGCCTAAATAAGGCACATCCTTTCTCATAGGCATGTATCTTCTCATAGGGCATCTTCAGTGCACGCAGGATTTTGTCCGACTGGTACAGGTTTGCAGCCATTACATGGCCTTTGGGTAGAAAGCGTCCAAATACTGTCATAATTGCATCGTAGTATTCTCTGCCCAAGTTGAACTGAGCCTTCAGAGCCATTACTTGTGAGATGGCATCCAACTGACAAAGCTCAGTGTGCTCATGGAGCAGACGTTTTGAAGACTCCAACATTTCATTGAAGGCCTTTGCAGATTCCTCCATCTCCTCGTCTGAATCCCGAGCATCATCATAGTCTTGCACCATGTTTTCCATCCTGGTACCATGCTCGGCGGTGCGACGACGATCCACCTCAGCTCGGTCACGTTGGGCAGACTCACCATTAAATGTCCACACCGTATAATTGGGCGTAAAACCATTCTCCTGCAGGTGTTTGCCCATTTCAGCCTCTGTCCTCTTTTCCCAATTGCCGCACCAGAAACCGGGGCACTAGGTTCTCCTCTGGCCATTTTCAAATGCGGCTCGCACAAACCCCTTGGTTTTTGTGAACCATTCAGCGCTCCATTTGTTCTGACCAGTGTGACCGGTATACATCCACGCACGATCACTTATCTTGACATTCAGAGCTACTGGACACAGAACAATTATATATATAATTCACCATGTATATATTCATCAGTTGATCTACTTTTTCAATTTTATTACGTCCATGCAACCTACACTCTAATAGGTAATGATAGGTCCTAATGCCACCCGAGTATGTGTAGATTGGGTTCATTTTCCCATGCTATGCTCCGGATCCGACACAAAATTTCGGCAGCACCTCCCCGCTGTTCTCCTGATACACGTCTCTGCAATAAACAGAGAGGATGTGTACCCCGAGAACAATAGGGGAGGCACTGATGAAATTTATGCGTCGGATCCGGAGCAAAGCATATGGGAAAACGAACCCAATGTACACATACTCGGGCTGTCCATGGATAGCGTTGGACAATTCGAAAGAATCAAGGTTATAAATATGCAAATGCATGCATATTTATAACTATGACGCTTTCGAACGGGAGACACATATTGGTTACGCATACTGATGATTCAAGACACATATATAGCTAGATATCAAATTTCATCAGCACGAACACCGGAAGAGAGCAAATAATTAATGGGGGAGGAGGACATGTCATTTGTGCTCACCCCCGAACGAAGGGGCAGAGCTCGTCAAACGCACGGCGAGGTCGTCGAACACCAAACCTCGCAGCGATGAAACAACTGCACATTTAAATCTACCCGATCAACACAATTATATATGATGTTTTTCATAACAAAATCGAAAAATATATGACCTAACTAATAATTCTTCTACTTCTTCTACTTCTTCTTCTGCTTCTTCTACTTCTTTTCTTCTTCTTCTTTTTTCATCTTTTTCTACTTCTTTTCTTTTCTTTTCTTCCTTTCTTCTTGTTCTACTTCTTTTCTTCTTATTCTTTTTTTCATCTTTTTTTCTACTTCTTTTCTTTTCTTCTTGTTCTACTACTTCTACTTCTTCTACTACTTCTACTTCTTCTACTTCTTCTAATTCTTTTCTAACACTAACACTAACACAATCTAGCACTAACAATTAAACAGCAAAAAAATGAAAAAACAGAAGAAAAAAAAGAAGTAGTCCCTCATCGGAGCAATGGGACGGTTGGCGGGGGCGGTGGCGGGGGGGGGGGGCACCGGGCGGCGGGGGCGGTGGCGGGGGCGGCGCCGGGCGGCGGGTGGCGGGGCGACGAGGCGTCGGCGGGTGGGGTGGGGGCGGAGGGGTGGTGGGGCGACGGGGCAAGCGGGGGCGGTGGCGGGGGCAGCGCCGGGCGGCGGGTGGCGGAGGGGCGGTGGGGCGACGGGGCGGAGGCGGGTGGGGTGGGGCGGAGGCCTGGGTGGTGGGGCGACGGGCCAAGCGGGTGCGGGGGCTAGGGCAGCGCCGGCGGCGGGGGACGGGGCCGGCGGTGGGGCTGGGGGCGGCGCCGGGGTCGGTGGTGGGTGGGGAGATCTGGTGGCTGGGCGTCGGGGAGGAGAGAGGGAGAGAAGAGAGAGTAATTAACGGGCGGGAGGTGGCGGCCGTTAGTTAGTCTGCTCTTTGCCGTCCGCTGATCTTTGCTGTCCGCCTTCGTCTACCTTTGCCGTCTGCTAGCAGACGACAAAGAGGTGGGGCGTTAAGTTTTTTAGAAACGGGCCGGGGGGTGGGGGCCAACTCTCTCTTTGCCGTCAGCCAGTTGACGTCAAAGAGCCGGCCGATGGCAAAGGCCTCTTTTGCCGTCTTCCATTTCGTTGCCGTCTGCTTTTCGGTAGCTGATGGCAAAGAGCTGGCTGATGGCAAAGTAGCTGATTCCAGTAGTGATATAGTCTTCCATGATTGCTAACACTCACGCAATACTAATGGTTATGGAGTTTCAATCGGACACTGAGAAAGATAGGGGCTTATAGTGTTGCCTCCCAACGTATCATCTTTGGGTGATGTCAACAATAATAGTTCGTGCTAACTTACATCCAATTGGATATATATATCAGGATCTTTCCAACACGAGGTGCTTGCCAAAGGATAAAATAAAAAAGGGAAAGGTGAAGATCACCTTGACTCTTGCACAAATTAAAAGACATAAAGTAAAAGATAGGCCCTTCGCGGAGCGAAGCAGAGGTTGTCATGCGCTTTTAGGGTTGGATGCACAAAATCTTAATGCGAAAGAACGTCACTTTATATTGCCACTTGTATATGGACCTTTATTATGCAGTCTATCGCTTTTATAGCTTCCATAACAAGATCGTATAAAGCTTATTTTCCTCACACTAATAGATCATACATATTTAGAGAGCAATTTTTATTGCTTGCACCGATGACAACTTACTTGAAGGATCTTACTCAATCCATAGGTAGGTATGGTGGACTCTCATGGCAAAACTAGGTTTAAGGATATTTGGAAGCACAACTAGTATCTCTACTTGGTGCAAGGAATTTGGCTAGCATGAGGGGGAAAGGCAAGCTCAACATGTTTGAATGATCCATGACAACATACTTTAACTGAGATGTGAGAAAACATAACCCATTACGTTGTCTTCCTTGTCCAACATCAACTCTTTAGCATGTCATACTTAATGAGTGCTCATAATTATAAAAGATGTCTAGGATAGTATAATTATATGTGAAACCTCTCTTCCTTCAATATTCTTTCATGAATTGTTCAAATGACCAACAAAATGCTTGCTAACCTTCAATAAATTTACAACCTCTACTTCTTAGATGTGAAGTCATTACTTCCCATGGGATAAGCAAATGAAACATATATAATTTCAGATTTATGACATTCAACTCATTCAACCATTTACCCATAGGATATAAGTGAAGCACACGAGTAAATGACAAACTACTCCAAAAAGATATAAGTGAAGATCAATGAGTAGCTAAATAATTATGCAACTACTATTTTATTCAAACAGCAAGCAAAACAAAATAAAATGACATTGCAAGGGTGGCACAACTCATGTGAAGAAGCAAAAACTTAGGTTCAACCGATACTTACCGATAGTTGTCGAAGAAGAAAGGTGGGATGCCTAACGGGGCATCCCCAAGCTTAGATGCTTGAGACTTCTTGAAATATTATCTTGGGGTGACTTGGGCATCCCCAAGCTTGAACTTTTGTGTCTCCTTAATTCCTCTCATATCATGGTTTCTCTTTTTATCAAAAGCTTCATCCACACCAAACTCAACAAGAACTCGTGAGATAGGTTAGTATAAACCAATGCAAAACCTTATCATTTTCTACTGTAACAAATCACTAAAAAATTTATTCAACATTGCATACTAAATGTCTCTGCGTATTTAATACTCCTATCCTCAAATAAAATAATTAAACAAGCAAACATATGCAAACAATGCAAACATAAGAGCAATCTGCCAAAACAGTATAGTCTGTAAAGAATGCAAGATCCATCATACTTCCCTAACTCAAAATTTATGAGAAAAATTCTACGCTGTAGAAGATTTATTAGAGCTCAATATGCAAAAATTTCAAAATTATATCATTCTCTGACTTTTCTAAGGAATTTTTGCAACAGCGGTAAACTTTTGTTTTCAAACAGCAACATGTATACTAGCAAAATAAGCATGGCAAAGGTTATCCTTGACATTTTTATTGAAACTATAGATGCAAAACATTATTCTAAATAACAACAAGCAAATACTAACAAAATAAAATGATGCTCCAAGCAAAACACATATCATGTGGTGAATAAAAATATAGCTCCAAGTAAAGTTTACCAATGAATGAAGACGAAACAGGGGATGCCATCCGGGGCATCCCCAAGCTTAGGCTTTTGGTCGTCCTTGATTATTACCTTGAGGTGCCTTGGGGATCCCCAAGCTTAGGCCCTTGCCACTCTTTATTCCATAGTCCATCGAAGCTTTACCCAAAACTTGAAAACTCCACAACACAAAACTCAACAGAAAACTTGTAAGCTCCGTTAGTATAAGAAAACAAAACCACCACTTAGGTACTGTAATGAGCTCATTCTAAATTCATATTGGTGTAATATCTACTGTATTCCAACTTGTCTATGCTTCATACCCTCCGATACTACTCATAGATTCATCAAAATAAGCAAACAACACATAGAAAACAGAATCTGTCAAAAACAGAACAGTCTGTAGCTGTATCAACCTTATACTTCTCTAACTCCAAAAATCCTACTGGATGCAAAAAGAATCAGATCAAGAGCACGTTTCCGTGAATTAACAAAACTAATTTACTGGATGCAAAAGTTTCTGATTCTCAGCAGGCTCAACACAACTATCACTGTAAGCTATCCTAAAGGTCTTACTTGGCACTTTCTTGAAACAAAAGCTATAAAACATGATTACTACAGTAGCATAATCATGTGGACAAACAAAAATAGTAAAGCTAAATATTTGGTTGTCTCCCAACAAGCGCTTTTCTTTAATGCCTTTCTAGCTAGGCATGATGATGACAACGATGCTCACATAAAAGATAAGAATTGAAACGTAAAGAGAGCATCATGAAGCACATGACTAGCACATTTAAGTCTAACCCACTTCCAATGCATAGGGATTTTGTGAGCAAACAACATATGGGAACAATAATCAACTAGCATAGGAAGGTAAAACAAGCATAGCTTCAAGATTTTCAACACATAGTGAGGAAACTTGATATTATTAAAATTCCTACAAGCATAAGTTCCTCCCTCATAATAATTTTCAGTAGCATCATGAATGAATTCAACAATATAACCAGCACATAAAGCATTCTTTTCATGATCTACAAGCATATAATTTTTACTACTCTCCACATAAGCAAAATTCTTCTCATTCGGAATAGTGGGAGTATCATAAGAGACTTGAATACTATAAATTGTTTCCACATTAAAAGAGTAATGTTCAGGAAAAGGGTAATCATAATCATGACAAGTGACAAGTTATATAAATATAATCATCACTACTTTTTATAGCATAAGTTTCATCACAATAATCATCATAAGTAGCAACTTTGTTCTCATCATAATCGATTGAAACCTCTTCCAAGATAGTGGAATCATCACTAAATAAAGTTGACACTCTTCCAAATCCACTTTCATATTCATCACAACAAGATTCAACATCCTCCAAAATAGTGGGATCACTAATTCCTAAAGTTGACACTCTTCCAAACCCACTTTCATCAATATAATCATCATAGGTAAGAGGCATGCTATCATCATAACAACTTTGCATATCAAAACTTGGGATGCTAAAAATATCATCTTCATTAAGCATAGCATCCCCAAGCTTGGGACAAACATTAATTTCAGCAAATATATTCTAAAATATGTCATTCCCATCAAACATAGCTTCCCCAAGCTTGGGACTTTTCATATCATAAGCATAATCACTCTCATCATTAATAGTATGGATAGCACCAATAGTATAGCAATTATCATCATCACAATGAGTAGTAGGAGCAACATCATTTGGGAGGGATACCTTTTTACCTTTGTTGCTCCTTCTCTTCTTTTTCTTCCTCACATTATGTGTAGGTTCAACCTTCTTCTTTGAGCTCTTTATTAATAAGATTGGTTCAATAGAAAGCTCCTCCTTGTTACCTGATTCATCATAAGAAATAATAGGAGGAGATTGGCAAGTCTCTTCCCTTTCATTGGTATTCCTTTCATCTTCTATTTGCTTTCTTTTCTTTAGGTAATTGGCGATATAAGGATTTTCAATGCAATTCACCGCACAATACAAATATATCTTTTCTAGATCAAAATCAAGACATCTATCAAGATTAAATTTTGGAATACCCTCAGTTATACGTTTCATTTCTTCATACCCGAAAAGAAGATTAAGATCTTTATGATGCTCAAGGGTAATCAAGTTATCAAAAATTTTGGACACGATTCGATCATGAAACAATTTTCATTGGAGATTTAAATGACCACGTTCATTGCAAAGTTCACAAGGAGCGCGAAAAATATTGAATTTTTCTGCATAAACATCAAGACTTTCTTGCAACCCTTTAGTTTCTAAATACTTATGCCTCTTGCAATGTCTAGTTTCCCTATTTGGTGTGTACTTGCAAACCCAATCTACTCCACAAAAATCGATATACTTATAAGAGATATTTTCATCATAACTAGTGCAATCATCATTAGTACTATGGATATTCAAAGAGTTCATACTAACAACATTGCAATCATGCTCATCATTCAAAGATTTGGTACCAAGCATTTTAATGCATTCTTCTTCTAGCAATTGAGCACAATTTTCATTTCCATCATACTCATGAAAGATATTAAAAAGATGAAGCGTATGAGACAAACTTAACTCCATTTTTTTGTAATTTTCTTTTATAAACTAAACTATTGATAAAACAAGAAACAAAAATATTCGATTGCAAGATCTAAATATATACCTTCAAGCACTCACCTCCCCGGCAACGGCGCTAGAAAAGAGCTTGATGTCCACTACACAACCTTCTTTTTGTAGACGTTGTTGGGCCTCCAAGTGCAGAGATTTGTAGGACAGTAGAAAATTTCCCTCAAGTGGATGACCTAAGGTTTATCAATCCGTAGGAGGCGTAGGATGAAGATGGTCTCTCTCAAGCAACCCTGCAACCAAATAACAAAGAGTCTCTTGTGTCCCCAATACACCCAATACAATGGTAAATTGTATAGGTGCACTAGTTCGGCGAAGAGATGGTGATACAAGTGCAATATAAGAGATGGTGATACAAGTACAATATGGATGATAGATATAGGTTTTTGTAATCTGAAAATATAAAAACAGCAAGGTAACTAATGATAAAAGTGAGCAGAAACGGTATTGCAATGGTAGGAAACAAGGCCTAAGGTTCATACTTTCACTAGTGGAAGTTCTCTCAACAATAATAACATAATTGGATCATATAACTATCCCTCAACATGCAACAAAGAGTCACTCCAAAGCCACAAATAGCACAGAACAAACGAAGAGATTATGGTAGGGTACGAAACCAACTCAAAGTTATCCTTTCTGTTCTATCTATTCAAGAGTCCGTAGTAAAATAACAAGAAGCTATTCTTTCCGTTCAATCTATCATAGAGTTCATACTAGAATAACACCTTAAGACACAAATCAACCAAAACCCTAATGTCACCTAGATACTCCATTGTCACCTCAAGTATCCGTGGGCATGATTATACAATATGCATCACACAATCTCAGATTCATCTATTCAACCTACACAAAGTACTTCAAAGAGTGCCCCAAAGTTTCTACCCAAGAGTCAAGACGAAAACGGGTGCCAACCCCTATGCATAGGTTCCTGGGTGGAACCCACAAGTTGATGATCAAAACATACATCAAGTGGATCACGTGATATCCCATTGTCACCATAGATAAACACGACAAGACATACATCAAGTGTTCTCAAATCCATAAAGACTCAATCCGATAAGATAACTTCAAGAGGAAAACTCAATTCATCACAAGAGAGTAGAGGGGGAGAAACATCATAATATCCAACTATAATAGCAAAGCTCGCGATACATGAAGATCGTGCCATAGAGAGAACACGAGAGAGAGAGAGAGATCAAACACATAGCTACTGGTACATACCCTCAGCCCCGAGGGTGAACTACCCCCTCCTCGTCATGGAGACTGCCGGGATGATGAAGATGGCCATCGGTGAGGGATCCCCCCCTTCGGAAGGGTGCCAGAACGGGTTCCCGAGAGGTTTTTGGTGGCTACAGAGGCTTGCGGCAGCGGAACTCCGGATCTATCTTCGTATTCGATGTTTTTAGAGTACGTGGACTTATATAGGCGAAAGAAGTTCGTCGGGGGAGCCTCGAGGGGCCCAGGAGCCAGGGGGCACCCCCGGGAGGGGTGGGCGCGCCCTCCTATCTTCTGGCTTCCTCGAACCTTCCCTGGCCTTAACTCCAAGTCTCCCGGATCATATCCTTTCGAAAAATCACGCTCCCGAAGGTTTCACTCCGTTTGGACTCCGTTTGATATTCCTTTTCTTCGAAATACTGAAACAGGCAATAAAACAGCAATATGGGATGGGCCTCCCGTTTATAGGTTAGTCCCAAAATAATATAAAAGTGTATAATAAATCTAGTAATCATTCAAAACAGATAATAAAATAGCATGAATGCTTCATAATTCATAGATACGTTGGAGACGTATCAGCATCCCCAAGCTTAATTCCTGCTCGTCCTCGAGTAGGTAAATGATAAAAGATAGAATTTATATAGTGTGAATGCTAGAAGGTGCACATGTTTGATCAATGATAATTTCAATCAGCTTTTCTAGCATGATTATATGTCATAACAGTAGTTTATCTCATAAAACTTCTCGAGATCAAGTAACAAGCTATTCACATGTTAAAGCATAGGCCATAAACTTTCTTGAAAACTAGCAAACTTCATTCTTAGTCATCAAACAATTACAATTCATCTTATTTTCAGGAAGGGTCTATGTCAGAGCTTTTGATTTAGCAAACTCCACATACTCAACTATCATATAGTCTTCCATGATTGCTAACACTCACTCAATACTAATGGTTATGGAGTTTCAATCAGACACTGAGAAAGATAGGGGCTTATAGTGTTGCCTCCCAACGTATTCACCTTCGGGTGATGTCAACAATAATAGTTCGTGCTAACTTACATCCTATTGGATACGTATATATGTGTGTGTGTGTGTGTGTGTGTGTGTGTCTATATATATATATATATATATATATATATATATATATATATATATATATATATATAAATATATATATATATATGTATGTATATATATATCAGGATCTTTCCAACACGAGGTGCTTGCCAAAGGATAAAATAAAAAGGGGAAAGGTGAAGATCACCTTTACTCTTGCACAAAGTAAAAGACATAAAGTAAAAGATAGGCCCTTCGTAGAGGGAAGCAGAGGTTGTCATGCGCTTTTAGGGTTGGATGCACAAAATCTTAATGCGAAAGAACGTCACTTTATATTTCCACTTGTATATGGACCTTTATTATGCAGTCCATTGCTTCTATTGCTTCCATAACAAGATCGTATAAAGCTTATTTTCTTCACACTAATAGATCATACATATTTAGAGAGCAATTTTTATTGCTTGCACCAATGGCAACTTACTTGAAGGATCTTACTCAATCCATTGGTAGGTATGGTGGACTCTCATGGCAAAACTGGGTTTAAGGATATTTGGAAGCACAAGTAGTATCTCTACCTGGTGCAAGGAATTTGGCTAGCATGAGGGGGAAAGGCAAGCTTAACATGTTTGAATGATCCATGAAAATATACTTTAACTGAGATGTGAGAAAACATAACCCATTACGTTGTCTTCCTTTCCCAACATCAACTCTTTAGCATGTCATACTTAATGAGTGCTCACAATTATAAAAGATGTCTAGGATAGTATATTTATATGTGAAATATCTCTTCCTTCAATATTCTTTCATGAATCGTTCAAATGACCAACACAATGCTTGCTAACCTTCAATAAATTTACAACCTCTACTTCTTAGATGTGAAGTCATTACTCCACATGGGATAAGCAAATGAAACATATATAATTTCAGATTTATGACATTCAACTCATTCAACAATTTACCCATAGGATATAAGTGAAGCACACGAGTAAATGACAAACTACTCCAAAAAGATATAAGTGAAGATCAATGAGTAGCTAAACAATTATGTAACTACGTGAAGACTCTCTCCCATTTAAGAATTTCAGATCTTGGTATTGTATTCAAACAGCAAGCAAAACAAAATAAAATGACATTGCAAGGATAACACAACTCATGTGAAGAAGCAAAAACTTAGGTTCAACCGATACTAACCGATAGTTGTTGAAGAAGAAAGGTGGGATGCCTAACGGGGCATCCCCAAGCTTAGATGCTTCAGACTTCTTGAAATATTATCTTGGGGTGCCTTGGGCATCCCCAAGCTTGAACTTTTGTGTGTCCTTAATTCCTCTCATATCATGGTTTCTCTTTTCATCAAAAGCTTCATCCACACCAAACTCAACAAGAACTCGTGAGATAGGTTAGTATAAACCAATGAAAAACCTTATCATTTTCTACTGTAACAAATCACTAAAATTATTATTCAACATTGCATACTGAATGTCTCTGCGTATTTAATACTCCTATCCTCAAATAGAATCATTAAACAAGCAAACATATGCAAACAATGCAAACATAACAGCAATCTGCCAAAACAGTATAGTCTGTAAATAATGCAAGATCCATCATACTTCCCTAACTCCAAAAATTATGAGAAAAATACTACGCTGTTTAAGATTTATCAGAGCTCAATATGCAAAAAGTTTCAACATTATATCGTTCTCTGACTTTTCTAGGGAATTTTTGCAACAGCGGTAAACTTCTGTTTTCAAACAGCAACATGTATACTAGCAAAATAAGCATGGCAAAGGCTATCCTTGACATTTTTATTGAAACTATAGATGCAAAACATTATTCTAAATAACAGCAAGAAAATACTAATAAAATAAAATGATACTCCAAGCAAAACACATATCATGTGGTGAATAAAAATATAGCTCCAAGTAAGGTTTACCGATGAATGAAGACGAAACGGCGGATGAAATCCGGGGCATCCCCAAGCTTAGGCTTTTGGTCGTCCTTGAATATTACCTTGAGGTGCCTTGGGCATCCCCAATCTTAGGCTCTTGCCACTCTTTATTCCATAGTCCATTGAAGCTTTACCCAATACTTGAAAACTCCACAACACAAAACTCAACAGAAAACTCGTAAGCTCCGTTAGTATAAGAATATAAAACCACCACTTAGGTACTGTAATGAACTCATTATAAATTCATATTGGTGTAATATCTACTGTATTCCAACTTGTGTACGGTTCATACCCTCTGATACTACTCATAGATTCATCAAAATAAGCAAACAACACATAGAAAACAGAATCTGTCAAAAACAGAATAGTCTGTAGTAATCTGTACCAAATATATACTTCTGGAACTCAAAACTTCCTACCAAATTAGGAAGTCCTAAGAAATGCGTGTACCAATCCAGAGCAAAAAGAATGAGATCAAGATTCAGTTTGTGTGAATTAACAAAACTAATTTACTGGATGCATAAGTTTCTGATTCTCAGCAGGCTCAACACAACTATCACCGTAAGCTATCCTAAAGGTCTTATTTGGCACTTTATTGAAACAAAAGCTATAAAACATGATTACTACAATAGCATAATCATGTGGACAAAAAACCAATAAAGCTAAATATTGGGTTGTCTCCCAACAAGCGCTTTTCTTTAATGCCTTTCTAGCTAGGCATGATGATGACAACGATGCTCACATAAAAGATAAGAATTGAAACGTAAAGAGAGCATCATGAAGCATATGACTAGCACATTTAAGTCTAACCCACTTCCCATGCATAGGGATTTTGTGAGCAAACAACTTATGGGAACAACAATTAACTAGCATAGGAAGGTAAAACAAAGCATAGCTTCAAGATTTTCAACACATAGAGAGGAAACTTGATATTATTGAAATTCCTACAAGCATAAGTTCCTCCCTCATAATAATTTTCAGTAGCATGATGAATGAATTCAACAATATAAACAACACATAAAAGCATTCTTTTCATGATCTACAAGCATAGAATTTTTACTACTCTCCACATAAGCAAAATTCTTCTCATTCGGAATAGTGGGAGTATCGTAAGAGACTTGAATACTATAAATTGTTTCCACATTAAAAGAGTAATGTTCATAAAAAGGGTAATCATAATCATGACAAATGACAAGTTTTATAAATATAATCATCACTACTTTTTATAGCATAAGTTTCATCACAATAATCATCATAAGTAGCAACTTTGTTCTCATCATAATCGATTAAAACCTATTCCAAGATAGTGGAATCATCACTAAATAAAGTTGACACTATTCCAAATCCACTTTCATATTCATCACAACAAGATTCAACATCCTCCAAAATAGTGGGATCACTACTTCCTAAAGTTGACACTCTTCCAAACCCACTTTCATCAATATAATCATCATAGGTAAGAGGTATGCTATCATCATAACAACTTTGCATATCAAAACATGGGATGCTAAAAATATCATCTTCATTAAGCATAGCATCCCCAAGCTTGGGATAAACATTAATTTCGGCAAATATATTCTCAAATATGTCATTCTCATCAAACATAGCTTCCCCAAGCTTGGGCCTTTTCATATCATAAGCATAATCACTCTCATCATTAATAGTATGGATAGCACCAATAGTATAGCAATTATCATCATCACAATGAGTAGTAGGAGCAAAATAATTTGGGAGGGATACCTTTTTACCTTTGTTGCTCCTTCTCTTCTTTTTCTTCCTCACATTATGTGTAGGTTCAACCTTCTTCTTTGAGCTATTTATTAATGAGATTGGTTGAATAGAAAGCTCCTCCTCGTTACCTGATTCATCATAAGAAATAATAGGAGGAGATTGGCAAGTCTCTTCCCTTTCATTAGTATTTCTTTCATCTTCTATTTGCTTTCTTTTCTTTGGGTAATTGGCAATATATGGATTTTCAATGCAATTCACCGCACAATACAAATATATCTTTTCTAGATCAAAATCAAGAAATCTATCAAGATTAAATTTTGGAATACCCTTAGTTATACGTTTCATTTCTTCATACCCCAAAAGAAGACTAAGCTCTTTATGATGCTCAAGGGTAATCAAGTTATCACAATTTTTGGACACGTTTCGATCATGAAACAATTTGCATTGGAGATTTAAATGACCACGTTCATTGCAAAGTTCACAAGGAGCGCGAAAAATATTGAATTTTTCAGCACAAACATCAAGACTTTCTTGCAACCCTTTAGTTTCTAAATACTTATGCCTCTTGCAATATCTATTTTCCCTATTTGGTGTGTACTTGCAAACCCAATCTACTCCACAAAAATCGACATACTTATAAGAGATATTTTCATCATAACTAGTGCAATCATCATTAGTACTATCGATATTCAAAGAGTTCATACTAACAACATTGCAATCATGCTCATCATTCAAATATTTGGTACCAAGCATTTTAATGCATTCCTCTTCTAGCAATTGAGCATAATTTTCCTTTCCATCATACTCATGAAACATATTAAAAAGATGAAGCGTATGAGACAAACTTAACTCCATTTTTTCTGTAATTTTCTTTTATAAACTAAACTAGTGATAAAACAAGAAACAGAAAGATTCAATTGCAAGATCTAAAGATATACCTTCAAGCACTCACCTCCCCGGCAACGGCGCCAGAAAAGAGCTTGATGTCTACTACACAACCTTCTTCTTGTAAACGTTGTTGGGCCTCCAAGTGCAGAGGTTTGTAGGACAGTAGCAAATTTCCCTCAAGTGGATGACCTAAGGTTTATCAATCCGTAGGAGGCGTAGGATGAAGATGGTCTCTCTCAAGCAACCCTGCAACCAAATAACAAAGAGTCTCTTGTGTCCCCAACACACCCAATACAATGGTAAATTGTATAGGTGCACTAGCTCGGCGAAGAGATGGTGATACAAGTGCAATATGGATGATAGATATAGTTTATTGTAATCTGAAAATATAAAAACAGCAAGGTAACTAATAATGAAAGTGAGCACAAACGGTATTGCAATGGTAGGAAACAAGGCCTAAGGTTCACACTTTCACTAGTGCAAGTTCTCTCAAAAATAATAACATAATTGGATCATATAACTATCCCTCAACATGAAACAAAGAGTCACTCCAAAGCCACTAATAGCGGAGAACAAACGAAGAAATTATGGTAGGGTACGAAGCCACCTCAAAGTTATCCTTTCTGTTCCATCTATTCAAGAGTCCGTAGTAAAATAACAAGAAGCTATTCTTTCCGTTCAATCTATCATAGAGTTCATACTAGAATCTATACCAACTAATAAAGCAAGGTGCGTTTCGTCAATTTTTTCATCCGTTCACCACTGAAAAGAATTTTTTTTCTATCCGAGGTGGTACTAAATTCTTATGTGTTATTCTTATTATGTGTTTGTCTGCTAGAAAAAGAATTTTTGTACATGGGCCACGCACTATGGCCCAACGAAGCAAGCTCCTTTATTTTTCAGCCCACGCAGCCATGAAAACTCTATTTTCCATACAGGGCGATAAATAGTCAGAGTTTCGCACAGGACGACCTACAATGGGCTGGCCCATTTTTCTGAATTTCTGTGTTTCATTTCTATTTTTATGCTCCTTTCCATATCTCTTTTTCCCGTCCAAGTTTATTTTTCTATTAGAATTTATTTCATAATTTAAAAATTCACAATAATTATTCAAAATTAAAGAAAGGAAATTTTGGAAAATGTTCAGAATTCCAAAATTTTGTTGCCATTTTTAAGAATATTCGAAACTTGCAAAAAGTTTCCCACTTTTCCAAAAAAATTGTTCTTTTTCAAAATTGTTTGATATTTCTAAAATTAAAATGGCATTTCGAAAAATGATCTAGATTCAAAAAATATTCCTATTTTGTGAAATTATCACAATTAAAAATAATGTTTGTGTATAAAAGATGCACATTTCCTAAAAAATTTATGAATTTTCCATACATGTTCCCGGTTTAAAAAAATGCTCACAAATTCAAATCATGTTCATGTTTTTATAAGAAAGTTGGTGTCTTTAGAAAATGTTTGTGAATTTTATAAGATGTTCCCTTCCATATTTTGTTATCGTTTTTCCAAAAGTGTAAACAATTTTGAAAAAACTATTCAGGGTTTAAAAAACTGTTCATGTTTTCTAGAATGTTCAGAAACTTCATACCTTAAAATCCCCTCAATTGAAAGGATTGAAAGGAAAAGTAGATTACATAACTCATGGGCCTTCTCTGGCGTACAATGACGTAACAAAACTCTTAAATGCCCTCGATGAATGAATGATTCCTTCACACGCGGCAAAACCGAGAAACTAAGTGTTCCCTTTTCATGTGCACACAGGGTTTTTCTTGTGCATTTAATTCTCACTAACTTTAAATGCATACTATTTTATCTCCCGTTGCAACGCACGGGCATATGTGCTAGTAACACCTTAAGACACAAATCAACCAAAACCCTAATATCACCTAGATACTCCATTGTCACCTCAAGTATCGTTGGGCATGATTATACGATATGCATCACACAATCTCAGATTCATCTATTCAACCAACACAAAGTACTTCAAAGAGTGCCCCAAAGTTTCTACCCTAGAGTCAAGGCGAAAATGTGTGCCAACCCCTATGCATAGGTTCATGGGCAGAACCCGCAAGTTGATCACCAAAACATACGTCAAGTGGATCACGTGATATCCCATTGTCACCACAGATAAACACGGCAAGACATACATCAAGTGTTCTCAAATCCTTAAAGAGTCGATCCGATAAGATAACTTCAAGAGGAAAACTCAATTCATCACAAGAGAGTAGAGGGGGAGAAACATCATAAGATCCAACTATAATAGCAAAGCTCGCGATACATCAAGATCGTGCCATAGAGAGAACACGAGAGAGAGGGGGATCAAACACATAGCTACTGGTACATACCCTCAGCCCCGAGGGTGAACTACTCCCTCCTCGTCATGGAGAACAACGTGATGATGAAGATGGCCATCGGTGAGGGACCCCTCCTCCTCCGGCAGGGTGCCGGAACGGGCTCCCAAGAGGTTTTTGGTGGCTACAGAGGCTTGTGGCGGCGGAACTCCTGATCTATCTTCGTATTCGATGTTTTTAGGGTACGTGGACTTATATAGGAGAAACAAGTCGGTCGGGGGAGCCTCGAGGGGCCCAGGAGACAGGGGGCACGCCCAGGGGGGTGGGTGCACCCTCCTATCTCTTGGCTTCCTCGAACCTTCCCTGGCTTGAACTCCAAGTCTCCCGGATCATATCTTTTCTAAAAATCACGCTCCCGAAGGTTTCATTCCGTTTGAACTCCGTTTGATATTCCTTTTCTTCGAAATACTGAAACAGGCAATAAAACAGCAATATGGGCTGGGCCTCCGGTTAATAGGTTAGTCTCAAAAGTAATATAAAAGTGTATAATAAAGCCCGTAATCATTCAAAATAGTTAATAAAATAGCATGAATGCTTCATAAATTATAAATACGTTGGAGACGTATCAGGGCCCTACCTATCTATGAGATACCAGAAGGCGGCATGCCCGGACAAGTCGGCATAGGGGGAGGCCGGCTCCCAACAGCCGGCGCACCCCTTCTCTAGAAGTTTGCGCTCCATTAATGAGATAAGATGGGGTGCGGCTAAAGTGAACGCCCACAACGCGGCGGTACTGTAGCCACGCTCTCCCCGACCAAGCCACCATCATCAGGGGTGAGGCTGTAGTGATGAGCAACCGACAGGGCCTACAGGCGGTGGGCCCAACCTATTGGCTGCGAGCCCGGCAGCCGGCGGGCCTCACCAGGCGGCGGGCCCCCAGCGGCCGGCGGAGAAGTCGGCAACCTTAGACACTGACGGCCTAGGCCTACACCCAGCCGGATTACCATTGTACCCCTGGGGGTAGGCCTAAATAAACTCCCCAGGGAGCCCATGCAGAGGGTTCAGCTCTTAGAGTACACGCACACATATAGAGAGTGGAGTAGAGCTAGCCTTGCCCTTCTTCCTCCTCTAGCCGAACAGCTCAAGGAGCAACTTGTAGCTACTTGTCGATCTAGTGATCATGCGGAGACCCCGCAGAGCAGGACTAGGGGTGTTATCTCCTAGGAGAGTCCCGAACCTGGGTAAGATTCGCCGGCGTGCATGTGTATGCCTTATCCCTTTTCTAGGCACCGGCGACGTCTTACTAGCTCCCACAATGATTAGCCATCCTTTGGCATATGTCGCACCTACCACCCGACAAAGGGTTCCCAGCCGAAAACACCCTCAAACCCGGCGGTTTGAAGCTCGTCTCCTCTGGCGGACCAGTGGCGCACCTCTAGCGGGCCTTGTAGTGCATTACCCGGCTATTTAAGTTGACCGACGACACCAAACCCCTACCATGCATCCACATTTTTCTCCTCCTGTCCGCCGCCGCCACTGTCCACTCTAGCCATCCGCCTAGTAGCCACCCCCGCGCACGCCGCCAGGTGAGGAGCGAGCCCTTTCTGACGCCGGAACCCCGGCTCGAGCTCCTTGAGCATATCCGGGCTAGGCGTGAAGCCCAGATCGCCGCGAGGCTACCTTCGGATGCAGTAGATCCGGAGGAGGATGAGGAGGATGAGGATGAGCCGGAGAAGGAGGATGAGGGAGATGCTGGCGACAGGGATCTGCAGGCGGAGCAGCATGCCATCGTCGATTCCCTCCGGTCGGAGTCGGTTGTGGAGGCAAGACGCCATCGCCGGCAGCAGATGGTGGCGCAAGAGGTCGCAGAGGTGGCGGAGATGTTCGTCTACACGGATGAGGTCGAGCAGGAGGAGGATGAGAAGGAGCCCTCCTACCCGCCCGTCCAGCCGTCGCCCGGCACCATCGTCGTGGACATCTCCGACGACGAGGAATAGCTAGAGTAGTACATAGATGTAGTACGTAGGGATCCTTTTGCATGCTTTGTATGGATCTAGTCTAGGGGATGAAATATGAGAGAGATGGGTGCAAAGTGGCTAATTTGAGACGTGCCCGGTCAGTGCCCATGGACATGACCGTGCGTGTCCGCGGGCGTTTGATGGACAGGATTTGCAAAGTCCGGATATAGATGCTCCTACACACCTCTAAGATCGCACGGCATAAGACAAACGTAACTACTATGTCGAACATCCCACAGAAAACCGCGGTATATCCCGGACTAAGCCGAACATAGCCAGAAATGCGCTTGGCTTACATCAAGCACTTGGCATAACTAAAAAAACTCTCGGCTTTTAATCCATGCTCGGCATTGTGGCTGACACGTGGCCATCCTCGGTGCACTTTCCGCCTCTGTGATGGCGGGCTATGTGTAAACCGAGTACCCACTACTCGACTTATATTTTCCTTTCTTTTGAAAAATGCCGACCCCTACACCACCCTGTAAGCCGAATATCCGAAAATAAATAAACAACTTAATTTCGCGCCTGCCACCGCCTCTTCATCTCCCTACAGTTGAATATAGATCCCGGCACAGCAAGCCGAGGCTAACCCTATTCCACCTCACCCCCACTGTCCTTGCCCCAATTATCTGCGCCGCCAGCAACCACAATATGGCTGCAGCCGCAGCGCGGCATTGCACCACCACCACGACGCTATCGCCGGTGTCCACCCCCACCTTGACGCCGGCCTCCACAACCACGACGCTATCGCCCCCTTTCCACTTTCTATTTTTTTTATTCCTAAGAATACACACTCCCAACCTCCAAGTACTCAGTGTTCGGGCTATCAGGTCATAGGGTGCATACCCGTTAGCTAGTACTACCTTTGTCATGGTTTACTAACCTCCCTCTTATTTTTGTCATATTTTGATCATGATTTTAACCAATTAAATATAGGTTATACATTGAAATTTAATATTGTTTGAAACTATATTCAAATACGAACCCAACAATATAAATTTTGGTGACATGCATTAACATTTTGGTAGTCAAATACATGGTCAAATTTTGACCAAAAATACGACAGGGACTAGTAAATCAGGAGAGAGGTAGTATATGATTAAAATTAAAAACTACTGTGGTAGCTAACAGCCAGCAAATCCCATTGCATGTACAGGGTTCTGTTTGAAAAGTTGTTGCACGAAAATAGTGATCTACATATGTGGTCACACAGAGCGATTTGTTAGATGAACCTCTCGGCGTCTACAACATGCATCACGGAATTCATCAAGCGAGGAAAGACCGAGTGCAACACCCTGATTTTACGCCGTTTCTTTTCCTGGTTTCTGCATTTGAATTTTCAGTTGTCTTTCTGCCTTTGAGTTCTTCTGAATCATTGCTTCTGGACTTAACAAACTAAACCAGCCAAATATATTTAGCCAACACCCAATCTCCTCTGTTGTTTAACTCTGTAACCTAGCCCTCTCTAGGTAGACCTCTCTTTAACTTAGTATTTTTGGGGGAAATTATTCTTTTTCAAAGAAAGAATGATGGCAAAATACCTTGATTTATGAAGCACCCCCTCCTACACTTTTTTTTTTAAAAAATAGCCAAACAATTCTCATAAATTGTTTGTACCCTTAGACCACCAGAAATGAACTCACGACCCCCTGGAACTTTTTCAATTGAGCCCCTCTTCCTCAAATCTCTTTCTGACCTAAAATCTAGGTTAAAAAACAAGTACCATAATGGTTGATCTGTAATGGCACAAACTTGGTGAAGATGATCACCTTAGTGACTAACAATACACACCCAAAAATCAGCCCTAACTCTCACTACCTCCTCCCTCAGCATAGCACAAATAACTTGCTGCCAGAAACTTCTAGAAGAGCCAGCTGGAAGATCACTCACATTGGGACCCAACTACAGCTACATTTAGCACCTACTCACTCCCGCTGGCTACCAGACACAGCCAAATCCAACCAATGCAAGTTCTTGATCATTTCTAGCACCTTGATGCTTCAACAAGCTTGAATATAGCTCACAGCCATCGTGATACTCAAGATATCTCGGCTTGGCACTACGTGCGTTCAAGAATCTTCTCCGTTCGCTCTGCATACCGACTACTAGTGGACACGAACAGGAGAGAGGACCCCTTACGATGACATCATCACTGATGTCCCGCATGATGAGGTCCCAAGTGTTACCTTCCTTCGTGCCCATGGATTTTTGTAGGGTGGTTGTTATATGCTTACAGTTTTTTTTCTAGGGTTAGTAGTTATAGCCTATAGGGCGAGGATAATACTTGTAACCTTTACACACAACTAAGGCATGGCTAGCTTTCACTGGTATGTGTTGAATAATAACTTAAATCATTTAACTTATACTAGCCAAAGTAGTTGTGCCTTTGACGTTGAGAATTAAGGTTCATTGTGTTATATAACGTTTGTGTGCGTAGAGATCTCAACTAAATCTAAATGAAATATTTCTCTTGCATGTTCTTTATTTCAGCAACACTACAATATTACATCTTAGTAGTTTTTACCCATCACCTTTTCTGCTTTCCAAAAGGCTTCAGATATTTAGATGATTATACTTTTAAAATGTTAAAATCATCTTACCTAAGTACAAAGATAAACAACTTTTTTCCGGTTGTCAATAATGATATCAAAGGGGACATGTAGTAGGTCTCTCGTGTTTGTGACGTCTTGGTTCACTGTACAAGTTACTTACTTAGAAAAAGTGTTTTTTACATCACAAGAATGTCAAGGCGGTGACGACATTGTCTTTAGTTGCGCTACACAAAAATTTCTGAAAAGAAGAGGAATGATCAGGTGTAGGCGTCAGCGACTCCAGAGAATGATTCCTGTCTTCAGGATTCGTAAGTATCCCTGCAGGACTCTTCATTTTGGATACTGGTCGTGTCCTGCTTTCTTTTTGATTTAATTGATCGATTTCTTATCCAGAGACAGGAATGCAGCAACAATGATCCTGTAGATGAAGACGTCGCAGACAATAGGTAAGCTTCATGCAGTTCAACCATACTCATGTTTTTTTTTTTGTAAGTCATAACTTGGTAACAAAATATATGCTTTGAAACTGGTTACATTTTATGGACACTGGTTACATTTCCTCCACCACGCACGATCTCCTAATGTGTATATTTTGTCCACATCAGAAAAGACTTACAAGGAGATCAACTGGAGGCAAAATGAAAAGGCGAGAAGTGTAGACTACTCGAGATGAAGACATAGTATGAGCACATCAGAAGTGGCGGCTAAAACAAGAGAGAAGAAGGCATATTCAAATATTCAAAAAATCGTGTACGATAGTAGTACAGATATTTCAGATGTTGGCTATGAAGTGTATATGTACAAGTTGGCTTTGAATTTTCAATTATATATGAGAAACCACCTCCTATATTCCGAGTATTAGCAACAAATGATTTGCGGTAGACTGAGGAACCGCAGCAGAACCATGTACCAAAGTCGCCTCGGATGCCCAATTCTGCAGTAGTGCACGCACTTTCTCTGTTACATAGGTAACGAATGGATTAGCAAACTATTCGCAAAAATGAAAAAGGATTAGCAAACGTACACATAGTTTACTGTAATTGCTAAATCAAAGTTCTACAAAACTCAATGGAAAACGAAGGCGTCAAAGGGAAGTACAGTCTTACCTCTGGAAGCTGTTATACATTTCTGGTGGATGTGCTCAATCTTCTGCCAATTTGAATGTCCATTTGTTTTACAAGACGTCATGAACTCAGTGTTGCAGCAGCCGACAGTAAACTCCTCAATAGACTGAGGCAATGCTGGAAGTGACCAAATTTCTGAACAGTTTACTATGCGCAGCACTTTGAGCGATGTGAGTTGCTCCATATTGCTGGGTAAGGTTTCCCAGCGGCATCCATTAAGCTCTAGAGAATGAAGATGAATGAAAGCCTCAAGTTTAGGAGCAGGCCCTGTTTGCTGGCAAAACGAGAATTGAAGTTTTCGAAGGTACTTTGGCCCACCATTCTGCATACCCGACATCCAATTTGGGTAACTCAAACCACGGTAAGAGAAGATGCGCAGTGTTTCAAGATCCGTCGGAGGGCAAAGGCCCTCAAGCACCTGTGCTTCAACCTCTGGACAACCGCCCATATATACTGGGCTCCATTCAAGTTTCAGTTCTCTGAGTTGTTTCTTCTCAGCTAGATTGGCTTCAAGAGCATCCACTTTGCTCTTAACATTCTCAAGGCCACTGATGGATAGGCTGCCGCGAATCTTGTTTAGGTCCCTCAGCTGTGTTACCTCGTATCCTTGTTCCTCACGAACACGGAAGTATGGTCTTGTCTGCAGTGACTTCATCATGCCCATGTTCGGAATTCTGTATAGTAACCTGCCTAATACATGCCGCAAGTTGCTAAGGTCGCTGCTGGAGAATTCCACATCTTCAGCATCACCAACATCTAGCAGCCGCAAATGATAAAGTTTGGTTGGCGTCCTTGGGAAAGTCACCCTGCGTTTACATGTCCGAAGAGCAAGATACCTTAGATGCTTTGACTGACTAACAGATGGCGGGACTGAGACGGGTCCCGAAATCATGTTATAACCATAATGACCATAACGATTGAAAGCTATGGCCAGTACCCGCAATTTTTGCAGCTTCTGGAATATACTCTCAATGGCTCTATCCTCGAATGGTACACCCTGTGACACATTATAAATGATGAGAGTGCGTAAATCTTCCGTGGCAAGGATCTTTCCAGTAATCAATTCTTCATCGTAATTCAGCACAAAAAGATGGTGAACTCCACGAGGAACTTCTTCTTGCCACCTCGAGCAGATCCAGTTTCCTCCACTCCACCTCCTGCTATTCTCGATTCTGACACAGTCAGTTCCAGCGACTTCCTCAGCCAATTCATGCAGCACATCATGAAGTAAATAGTAGACCGCTCCCTCATGCATTCCTCCTGGTTGGAGAAATGAGCTTTTCACTAGTTCATCAAAGTATTCTTCAGCAATGTCTTCCAACTCCTCACCTGGCGTAGTATTTCTTACAAACCCATGTGCCACCCACAGGTTTACTAAATCATCACGGAACAAGTGAAATCCTCTGGGAAAAATACTGCAGTAAGCAAAGCAGCGCCTGACATGCTCATCCAGACGATGGTAGCACCACCAGACATCAACTCCCTTCTCCTCATCCAAAAGTTTCCGATCTCCAACTCTTCTCCAAGAACCAACACCAGGGCTTTTACTTAGGATACTTCCTACTAGCCTGGCTGCTAGAGGTGACCCCTTCAACTTTTCTGCAATCTCACGCCCAATTGTATGAACCGGGCTTCCATAACTTGTATCTGCACGTGCATAATGCATGAGCAGTTTAAAAAAGTCATTATCATCCAATGTAGGTATTGGGAAAAAATTATAGCTCAATGCAGGACCAAGAGATTGTAATGCATTTTCAGTTCGACTTGTCACTAAGATCTTGCTTCCTATGCTTTGATCCATCAGCGGAGAAACCAAATTGTGCAGAACATTGTTGTCCCAGATATCATCAAGTACCAGGAGGAATCGTTTTCTATTTAGTCTATTCAGCAATATTGTCAGCATGGCATTATGGCTGCTAAATGGAGGTCCTGCATTC
Organism: Triticum timopheevii; assembly: GCA_963921465.1. Classification (NCBI taxonomy): domain Eukaryota; kingdom Viridiplantae; phylum Streptophyta; class Magnoliopsida; order Poales; family Poaceae; genus Triticum; species Triticum timopheevii. Next base: position 616,154,210 of record OY997270.1, read on the forward strand.
TCATTCGTTGAAGTTTCCTCAAGCATTTTTTTGAAAATGTCATCCATATTCCACTTTTTAGAAACATGAATCCACATAACAGGGTTGAAATGACCTTCATTTTTCTCAAGCTGGTAAACATATTGTGCGAGTGTCGTCTTCCCAGACCCTGGAATGCCACAAATGCCAATTACACTCTCACTTAAGTGATCACGAAGCAGTGAGCTGATCTGCCTGCGCACCTCCTCGCGGCCAATTACCTCCATTGCTGAATATGCAGTCGTTTGTTCAGCTTTGGCGGCAAAATATGGTGTGTTACCGCTTCCATTGCTTTCTGACTGGTTTTCCTGCTCAACAATTCCCTTTACTCTTCGTTTGAATGAAGTACATTTACTCGCTTCATCAAAGAGTTTTTCTATCCCCTTCATATTTTTCTTCAGACGAATACATAAAGGTCCCATGATAGCACAATCAACGTCCTGCAAAAGGAACCAACATTTTGAAATTCAAACTTCAAGTTCAACACCAACATTTCGAAATTCAAACTCCAAGTTTGGTAAGAGTACCAACATTTTAACTTCCATAAGAGCATCTCCAACCGAACCCTCAAAAACGCTTAATTCCCTCAAAAATATTACGTTTTGAGGAGTTAAGTTGTAGCTAACCAACCCACAAACGGATTTGAGGAGTTAAGCCTTAAAATTCCCCCGACCCACTCAATTTTCAGAGGCCGACACAAGTTCTCAGCAAAACATTCCCTTTTGATTCCATTTGTTCTTCTCCCGTCCACAGCGCCTCCTCTTCCCATCGGCGCTGCCGCCACAGCCACTGGACGCCCGCTCACCCGTCCGTCATGCCCGTGCACCCTGCCGGCCGGCCTACGACAAAATTCCAGCTGACAAATGTTTTCTTTGTTTTCACGTGGTTCACCGGCGACAGAAGGAAACTTGGACGATATGGGAGTGGGACGCGCTTAACACGTTGGACGGGTCCTTCACACTACTTGCAACAGTGGTGAGGACCGAGGAGGCTAGTACCCTAATAAGCACTAGCCGGCCACTCCGAGCCCGCCGTACGGACATTGGGCCCTGCACGAGCGCGCCACCCATGCTCCATTCTCTCTGTTGGACACATAAGTGGACCAGGGACGGTGGTGAACCACTCGGATGACGGCCGCTTCACCACGGAGCGCAGGGCGTAGCAGCAGCCATGGCGAGGACTCTCCCTATCCCGGTCGAGCGACTGTGCGCATATCACATATTACAAACACCTCCACGCACAGCAAGCATCTGAACGCGGGAGTTGTCGGCAAGCGACGATGCAGCAACGCAGCTGCTAGGGGATGGCAAGCGAGCTCGTGGATCGTGTTCGTCGCCCTTGTTGTGTCTCGTGTTCGTCGCCCTGCCGCGTCACGCCTACGAGTCTACGACACAGAGGTGCAGCCCACTTGGTATGTATTTCGGTTCGTTTCAGTGGTGCAACACGCCATTCCTCACGTCATGAAGCTAGGTAGCATGTGCGCGGGCGCATCAGAGGGTGGACACGGTCCAGGCCAGTCGGGTCCCTGACCGGGACCACGTTTGGACCGGTCGCTGGCGGACCGGACCGAAGCATGCCGCGGTACCCTTTTCTGGCACCGGACCGGACACCTAAAAGCTCGGTCAGGACCGATGGGCCGACCAACCACTACCAGCGGCCAGGTCGTCACCATGGCGTCGGTCAGAGACAGCTCGGTGCCAGACAAAACTAGCGAGACCTTTTATGGTACATCCAAGTAAATATTAGCCATTCATTCAGCGGATTCAAAGGCGTAGATTCATCAATACTACCAGAGAATCGGAGTAGTATTTTCTAGTAAAGGGGCAAAATGGACAGAGATGTGAAACAAATCCCGTACAGGCGAGGGTATGTTCGGTATTCAGGAGATGTAACTAATTCCCTGTTCTCTCTCTCCCGCACGCAGCGCCGCAACTGCGCTATGGTTACCCATCCCCCCTACTAGCGTGCCGTAGAGCTGCCGCCTTGTGGCCTCCCACGCGAGCTGCCTGATTGCCTGCCGCCAGGTCACGGGGATGCTGCGGAGGAGAGAAAGAGTTGCGCGCTGGTTCTTGTGGAAGAGAGTTCGGCCGCCGTCGGCCATGGGATTATAAATTTGCAACAGGGTAGCGTAGTTGCCTCCGTGAGCAGGTGCTGACGAGCTCCATGTTCGAGCTGCTGCCTAACTAGGGCAAATTACTATAATATTGAAACTAATGCCACATGATCCTGGAATGTATCTGAAATTTATATTCGTATCTGAAAACTTGAAACCTGGAATGGCTGGGATTATCATTTCGGATGCCTTATGTAACCTAATCATTTAAGTAATAATTAAGATTCTCCTATTTCGTTCAAAATACAGACTCCAATTCTGTATCTGCAGTTCATTATCACCATAACCAGGCTGCTATTATTACCCATGAAGAAGCTAAGTTAGCCATGTTCCAGAAATTCAGTATTGTGCCTCTTCATCTCTGTAATAGTTATAGATGAAGAGGGTATGTCAAACGGAGTAGAAATATTCAGATCGTACATAATTAGTTCACCCTCTTCATCTCTATAATCCAGCATCGCACCCAGGATTGATGAAGATGTCAGCTCTCGTTTGGATGAGCGGATATGGAGAGAGGATGGAGATCATAGTTTTAAATAGCGCGCTAAGCATCTTAGCGGCGGACCTCTTCCAAATGCTATAGCGCGCTATTTAAAATGTTTGTTCATTTGTTTGGATCAAAGTCTCTTAGCGCAAGACCTTTTGTAAACGCTATAGCGTGCTATAGCGGAGCTATAGCGGGCTATTTAAAACAGTGATGGAGATGGAGGGGGTATGGGATGGCGTGGGCAGGGTAAGTTGTCTCTGGAGGGCGGAACGCAAAGGCGGAGGGTCGCCGGCGGCGGAGGGTCGCCGGCGGCGGAGGTAGAGAAGACGTGAGGTGAGAGAGAGAAACGGGATAGCGGATCGAGTGATTATTCACGATGACGTCTCATACTGCAAACTGGACAAAATTACCCTTGAGTAAAGAAAAATAAAATAAAAACTGGCTAATCACAATACCCAAAAAGCCCAGGCAATCAACGGCTGATCTGATCCTATACTACTCGGTTGTGGCAGTAGTAAAATGTACCGTAAAATATCTCAAGCTACCTAGTCCACCCACGTAGGCTGACCACGACGTGCCCTAGCGCACGATCCCAACTCTCGGCGCACGATCGCCATTAGAGCATCTCCAGCCGTTGGAGCCCCTAAGAATACCACCGAACAACAAAAGTTGGTGTCTTGGAAGGCCAAATGCTTCATCCGGCCGAAATAGAAGTGCATGGGGAGGGCATCTTACCAGCCACATCCCACCCTAATCAAAAGTTTGTAAGGGAAATGATTAAGTGGGCCAAGAAAATGGACATGTGGGGAGACATGATTCGCTGAAACTTTCGCCGGCGCTGCCAAGAGCCCCCCTACGCGCTGGGTTTCGTTTGGGTTTGCTGGCGCTATTTTGACGTCCGCGGGTGTGGGGTGGGGGGGGGGGGGGGGGGGGGGGGGGGCTGGGCCATTTTTCCGCAAAAGCGTCGTCCGAGCTTAAAAAGGTGTCCTTGAAGGCATTCCCACACTACACTCTCATGCGCCTGTGACCATGATTTTAAATAGCCCGCTATAGCTTGGCTATAGCAGCATATAGCGTTTAAAAAAGGTCCTTTAAAGGTCTTTTATCCAAACACATGAGCAAACATTTTAAATAGCTCGCTATAGCACCGTCATAGCACGCTATAGCATTTAAAAGAGGTCCGCCGCTATGAGGCTTAGCGAGTTATTTAAAACTTTGCATGTAACTCTCTTATATACCGATGAATACAGCGGCAGCACCTAAGGTGCGTGGCTCCAATTCTTCTGCAGTCCACATCGTACCAGACGTTGGTTCCAACCTTCGCCTGTAAGGCTGTAACCCACCTTCCGCTGCCCAACTCCCTGCCTGCACCTAGCCATGGCGGCCCCTCCAATGCCGCCACCACCTCCCCCATCTCCTCCCCATCCCAGCCATGCTGGCCTCGGTGCCTCCGCCTCCTACAACGCCAGTGCGACCATAGCCCGCGTCGCTGGTCATGTCGTCTGAGCTCACGCACGGCGGTCCCCTCTTCCAGCCCGATCCTACTGCCTCCTCCTCTGCGGCGACTCTGAACCTCTCCACCCTCGCCGGTGTCTACATCAACCAACACGTCCCCATTACCCTCACCCTCACCCCACCCAATTTTTCTTGGTGGAGGACCCTGTTAAGAGGTAAGAGCGCTGTCGTCGACCACATCACCAGTGCGCCGGTCCAAGACGATGTGCACATCCTCTCCTTGAGCCCGGAGATCTTCCGTCTCGTCCACCAGCGTGATGCCACCACCGTCTCGTACACTCCTGGTGCCGGTGTGCTTGGGTCGCGTCTAGGCGCGCCTGCTTCATTTGCTAGCACTGCTACTCACTACGGCGCGCCCCACCCCATCCTTGCCAGCGCCCCCTCTCCCTGCTGTAGTGGCATGCTGGCGCCATTCCTGCCATCCAATGCACGGCGCTCCGTCTGGCCCCGACGCGAGCTCGTCTTCTCCGCCATGAGATCATTCCGCTCTAGTGCATGCCCTCAACAACATGCATGTGCAGCAGCAGTAGCCGCCGCCGTCCGTTGAATGGTACCTAGACACAGGCGCATCTACGCACATGGCCTCCACCTCTCGTATGCTCTCCATCTCTCGACCCTATACTTCTTTCGTAATTTTAGTTTGTGATGGGATCTCGCTCGCAGTGACACACACTGGTCGTGCCACCGTACCCACCACCACAGCTCCTCTCTCGCTCAACAACGTTCTTGGATCCCCCACCTAATCAAAAACCTAATCTCTGTCAAGAAACTTGCCCATGATAATCCTGTTAAAGTCGAGTTTGACGACTTTGGTTTCTCTGTCAAGGATCGAAGGACGAGTTGGGTGATCCTCCGATGTGAGGACTCAGGTGATGAACCCTATCCCGTGACCAAGCCTGCATAGCACCACACGCTCACCGCAGTTACCACCGACGTCTGGCACTAGCGTCTTGGGCATCCTGGTCACGACTCCTCACCTGCCTACTCTGCTCCTCGTCCATTGCTGCTCATGAAGCGCGTCACCCTTTTGTCAAGCTTGCCAACTAGGAAAGTGTGTTATATTTCCCATTAATGATTCAGATCATGTGTCATATTTTCATTTCCAACTTGTGCATTGTGATGTTTGGACCTTCCCTGTAATCAGTGTGTCAGGTTATCAGTGCTATCTCGTGCTTTTAGATGATTATAGTCACTTTGCCTGGACCTCCCTCCTACAACACAAATCCTATGTGATCCCTAATACGTCTCCAACGTATCTATAATTTTTGATTGTTCCATCCTTTTATATTATCAGTGTCAAATGTTTTCCAATCATTTTATAGCAACTTCATATCATTTTTTAGGACTAACTTATTGAGATAGTGCCCAGTGCCAGTTGCTGTTTTTTGCTTGTTTTTTTTTACTTCACAGAAAATCAATACCAAACGGAGTCCAAAGGCAATGAAACTTTTTGAATTTTTTTTTGGACCAGAAGACACAAGTTGGGCCAAGAAAGTACGAGAGGGGAGCTCCGAGGGGAGCACAACCCACCAGGGCGCGCCTGGGGGCCCTGGTGGGTTGTACCCACCACGGCCGACTCCCGCACCGCCTCTTTGCTCTATAAATACCCCAATATTATAGAAACCATAGGGGAAACAACGAAAATAAATTCCAGCCGCCGTAAGTTCCAGAAATTACAGATCCAATTTAGATACCATCACGGAGGGGTTCATCATCCTCATTGGTGCCTCTTCGATGATGCGTGAGTAGTTCGTTGTAGACCTACGAGTCCGTAGTTAGTAGCTACATGGCTTTCTTTCTCTCTTTTGATTCTCAATATAATGGTCTCTTGGATCTATTTGATGTAACTCTTTTTGCGATGTGTTTGTTGGGATCCAATGAACTTTGAGTTTATAATCAGATCAATGTTTTTATCTTTGAAATTTATTTCAGTCTTTTGATCTCTTATATGCATGATTACTTGTAGCCTCGTATTTTTTCTTCGAATATTTGGTTTAGTTAGGCCGACTAGATTGATTTTCCTTGTCATGGGAAGAGGTGCTTTGTGATGGGTTCGATATTACGGTGCTCGATCCCAGTGACAGAAGGAAAAACAACACGTATGTATCGTTGCTATTAAGGATAACAAGATGGGGTCTATTCCTATATGAGTAGATCTTGTCTATATCATGTCATCATTCTTATTGCATTACTCCGTTTCTCTATGAACTTAATACACTAGATGCATGCTGGATAGCGGTCGATGTGTGGAGTAATAGTAGTAGATGCAGGCAGGAGTCGATCTACTAATCTTGGATGTGATGCCTATGTAATGATCATTGCCTAGATATTGTCATGATTATTTGAAGTTCTATCAATTACCCAACAGTAATTTGTTTACCCGCCTTATGCTATTTTTCTTGAGAGAAGCCACTAGCGAAATCTAGGGCCCAGGGGTCTCTTCTTTATCATATTTGCCTTCGAGATTTATTTTTATTCGCTTTAATTTTCAGATCTATTAATCCAAAAACATAAAAATACCTTGCTATAATTTATTGTTATTTATTTTATATCGCATTTTCGCAAGATCTATTTATCCAATCTACTACAATTTTACCTATCTTTTTACCCATGAGGGATTGACAACTCCTCTTTTACGTCGGGTTACAACTATTTTTCTTAGTGGGCAGGTACCGTTCACGTAGTATTGCATGGTTCTCCTACTGGTTCGATATCCTTGGTCTCATCACTGAGGAAAATACCTACCGTAGTTGTGCTGTATCATCCTCTTTGAGGAAATACCGATGTAATTCAAGCCGCATCACTCCCCACCATCAAACAATTACATGCGTTTGTGTGTTGCCACTTCCATCTAAACCTATTTGCAATCCAAGTTGATAATGGCCGTTTGTTTGACAACAATGCCGCACACACCTTCTTCTCCTCTAAAGGCATACAACTACATATGCCGTGCCCCTAAACCTCGCCTCAGAACGGCTGAGTAGAATGTGTCCTACGCATGCTCAATGACATCACACGCTCTCTCCTTACTCAGGCCTCCATGCCGTATACATTCTGGGTTGAGGCCCTCAACACCGCCACGTTCCTCCTCAACCTTCGTCCATGCCGAGCTCGACACGACAACACCCCATTTTATCTCCTCTATCGTGTGCACCGTACGTACTCTACCATCCGCGTGTTCAGTTGCCTATGCTACTCCAACCTCACAACCACTAGCACACAAAAACTTACGCCACACTCCGACCCTTGCGTGTTCCTCGTGTACTCACCGAAGCACAAAGGGTATCACTTCCTAAACCGGAGTATTGGTCGTGTCATCATCTCCTGCGACAGCACGCCCACCGCGGACACATCACCTGACAATGACGGCCATCAACCACCTTTCCGGCTCCATGGGCCATGCCAGCCTCGAACTAGATACCCACTTCCCACTCCTCCAAGTCTTGCGGTGGTGTCCAAAAGGATGCCAGGGCAGCAAGCCACCCCTCTAATTCCGCTGCCATGGCAGCGAAACTAGCCCCCGATTCGGTTGCCATGGCAGCCGATTCGCCCCCGCCCGATTTAGCTACCATGGCAACAAAACCGATCGCACAAACGGCTGCCATGGCAGCCGAACCCAGCCACCCTCTCCCCACTTTTGATGTCATGCCCGCAAACTCGCATGTGTCTCATGCCATGATGCCAAGGCCCTCTCCCGCTAGTGCACTCCCAGACGACGGCCCACTTGTTGCTTTGGCCCGTCGATCCTCTCATAGCCACATCCCTACGCACACCATGGTCACTCGTCGCAAGCTAGGCAAGTTCCAACCCAACCCTAAATATGTTGATGCTAACCTAGCTACCACCATTACTGCGGGATCCCCACTAGCTACCTGATATGCAGGAGGAATACATGGCCTTCATGGTGAATGAGACATGGTCCTTCGCGTAACAACCGGCCGGTGCCAACATCATCACCGACAAGTGGTTTTTCCACCACAAATTCAAAGCTAATGGCTCGCTGGAGAGATACAAGGCGCGTTGGGTGGTGCGCGGCTTCTCGCAGCGCCCCGGCGTCGACTTGAATGAAACATTCTTGCCAGTGGTGAATCCCGCCACCATCTGCACGGTGCTCACCATCGCTGCAAGGCGCGGTACTAGCCCGTCCATCAAATACATGTGAACAATGCCTTCATCCAAGTATTCCTCACCGAACGGGTGTAGTACTGTCAGCAGCCCGCTGGCTTCGTCGACGCATGCCGGCCCTACCACATCTCCCTGCTTGAATGGTCGCTGCATGGTCTGAAGCAGGCGCCTCGCGCATGGTTCAACCGCTTTGTCGCCTTTCTCCGATTGGTTGGCTTCGCACAGCGCGTGCGGACCCCTCCTTCTTCGTTCTTCATCACGACAGACATGCGTACCTCCTTCTGTATGTGGACAACAAGTCCTCAGCCTCGATGTTCATACTTATGCAACACCTGCAGCAACAGATCTTCACTGAGTTCTCGATGAAAGAACCTAGGTCACTACAGTATTTCTTGGGCATACACGTCATGTGTGACTGCACTACTAGCATTCCCCTCTCACAGAGCAAGTACGTCGACGAGCTCTCAGACCGTGCCAACATGTCCGGGTGCAAACCGGTGAGCATGCCCATGGACACATGCAGCAAACTCTCCGGTGATGCCGATGAGAACTGCAGTACCTGACCATGACCTGGCCGGACCTAGCGTAGGCCATGAATCAGGCATGCCTATCCATGCATGATCCATGCGAGCAACACCTAGCGCTGGTCAAGCACATACTCTGGTACGTCCGTGACTCCTCGACGCATGGGCTGCACATCTGCCGCTCGTCCTTCCTCGATCTCGTCCCCTACTACGATGCCGACTGGGCCTACTGCCAAGACACACCACACTCGTTGTTGGGCTACATTGTCTTTCTTGGTGACTCCCTCATCTCTTGGTCGTCGATGCGGCAACCCATAGTATCAAGATTGAGCGCTGAGGCCGAGAACCGGGCGGTCGCCAATGCCGTGGATGCATGTTGGTGCCTCTGCCAACCCCTCGGTGAACTGCATGTGCGGCTGTCCAAGGCAGCCGTGGTCTACTGTGACAACATTTCCTCGGTCTACATGGCATCCAATCCAGTGCACCATAACCGCACGAAGCATACTAAGCTCAGCATACACTCTGTGCGAGAGAAGGTTGCTCTGGGTCAGCTACGCGTTCTTCATGTCTCGTCGACGCATCAGTTCGTGGATGCCATGACCAAAGGGCGTCCAACGCCGGCGTTCTAGGAATTTCGATCCAGCTTGTGCATCCGTCCTCTGGACGCTTCAGTTGCGGCAGGGTGTCAGACAGATGGCATGGCCGAGTGCATCCATGAAGGAATAAGCTGTCGGGGCCTTGCCTTCCAGCTGGTGGCCCCCGCCACCTTCGGGGACTACCGTCGGAGAGGGATGACACCAAGATAGGCACATCAACACTTCACAATTTTCAAAACATCGGGGTGGCAAGCGCCCCCTCAGTCAGCTGGCCCTCCAACCGGTCGTCCGGCTCCGGGACGGTCGGGCATGGCAGCAAGGCTCTGGACGGCTGGCCACAAGCCGGCAAGCGACGGGTCAGCTCCACTCCCATCGATCCGGTCGTATAACAAGACCGCCCCCACACAATAAGGAGAGCGTGGCAACAATGCTCCCCTCAGCGCTGATTGGGGGAGGCATGGCAACAATGTGCGTAGCTCCGCTGACTGTGGCGACCGATATCAGCGCGGCCCGGCACTGTGCCATTTGCCCCCTGACGTGGCAGGCGATGTGCCACAGTGGTGTCCTGCTGGCGGGTCCCGCAGCCGATAGACCCCGCAGTCGGCGGGTCCCACGAGAAGACAAAGACGATGACACCTGGGCCCTGCCCACCTTATTTTATCGTATGTAACCTGGGAGGCCATGCTATAAGACCTCCCAGGAGCCCTCCTGGGAGGGGGCGGCTCATTCATCACACACATCCAACACAGCCATGCAAGGAGAAGAGGAGACCTAGCTCCTTCTTTCTCCTCCATCCATACAGCTCAAGGAGCGCCATTGTAATTCTTGTGATTTTCATAGTAGATCCGGCAGGACTAGGCGTGTTACCTTCCTCAGAGGCCCCCGAACCTGGGTACATCGAGTGTCTCACACCGCTTGTCCCCAATCTCGTCTCCGGAACCCACCGGCATCCTTTGGCCCTAACCACGTTCGATAAGCCTATCCATGGCATCTGTCGTGATCACACCTTGACATAAAGAATACAGAAAATTCAAGTGGCATGCATGTCCAACTGATGTTTACTTGCTGATGTCAGTGCTGTGGTCAGCAATATAATGAGGCGTGTGTGACTGTTGTGCTTTCCGATTGTTTCCTAGCGTATCTGCTTTAGTTTGTTGTGGTTAGTGCTGGACACCAGAGCATACTATCTTTCCCCAATTATTAAATCTACACCGCCATAATTAGGTTACATCATATAATTAATACTGGAGTTAACTAATATATGTGGATCAATAGTTCTGACTTGTTAGAGTGGCAAGTTTTATTTCTATTCACCTATCATGAAGTCTAGATTTCCAAAATATCGTTAAATCTGTCATTTTAGATATGGACACGATCTTTGTGTATAACTTTGAATTTTTTTTATTTTTTTTTGTGTTAAAAAAACTTTGATTTTTTTATGTTTTGTATAAAATCATAAATGACAGTGGAATTTAAATAATTTATGTTGAATGAAATGATTTTATTTTTACTTGACCATCTAAGTAATTTTTTTGAAATTTGTTTATTTTCATTTTTGTAACTTAAACTATCTTTTCAGATTTTTTAGATTGTTTTTTTAAATTTTCTTAGCTTCATTTGTACCATGTTGTCTTGACATTCAAATGCCCAAGCTAACACATATATACTTCCAAAAGAACTTACGAACACATATAGTGTTGGCTATACGCAATACTTATCCCGTGGCTGAGAGCAATTAATTAAGGAGTACTCCTTCGGGAGCCATCCCAAGGGTCACTTGGCATGGTGGGGGGGTGGGGGGAGGCCTTATGTGGGAGCGCGCCACTTGGCATGATCTCAGCAGCCGCCACGTGTCATGCTCTGGACGCTTCCTTCGGATTTTAGTTTTTTACATGTTTTTGGCTTTTGGAGGATTTTTCTCGGTTTATTCGGCTCCTCGATTTTCAGCTTCTTAACCTTTGAAACAAAAAACCGGGAAACAATTGCGAGAAAAACATGTTTAGTTTTTATTTTTTCTTTCACAAGAGGTAGAAATTACTTCTCGTGGAGGCACAGATTTGCTTAAGAGTGACGCACGGCCGTGTCTCTTGCAAAAGGGAAAAAACATGTTTCTTTCCTTTCACGAGAGGCGTGATTTACTTCTCGTGGAACCACGTATTTGTTTTAGAGATAGACACCGTTGTGCCACTCGGAAAAGGAAAAAAACGTGTTTTTCTCCTTCTGCGAGAGGCACGGATTTGCTTATACGATCATAAAATAGAAAAAAACACGTCTTTTTCTTCCGCGATAGGCACGGACTTAATTCGCGTGTAGGCGCGGATTTGCTTCCACGAGAGGCATGGCCTTGCCTATCGGAAAAAGAAAAAAACATGTTTTTTCGTGAGAGGCGTGAATTTGTTTCTCATGGAGGCACGGGCCGTGTCTCTCGGAACGGGAAAAAATGCATTTTCTTTTTTCTTTTCGTTCCGCAAGAGGCACATATTTACTTCTCGTGGATGCACGGATGTACTTCCACGAGAGGCATGGTGGTAAAAGGGGAAAAAGTTCTTCCTGTTCGGCTTGTTTTGTCCTGTTTTTTCTGGAAAAAAAAAGTTCGTCGAAACATATCAATGCCAGATCTAGTTTTGAAGATCTCGGCGTGAGGAATTCAATAGTGAAAATATTTTGAGATTTGGACGCACGGTTTAAGAGATAAAACGTTTTGAATAAATGAATCTACGAAAAAGATGAAAACTCACAGGTTGCGACAAGTGACACACATGTTGTGTGACACCGTCGCAACACGGAAGGTGGGGTGACCTTTTCAAAGAGTACTCCTTAATTATTATTATTATTTGTGGGGTAAGTATTCCTTATTCCTTAATGAGTGATTTCTTCACCCTATTTCTCCTTGATTGAAACACATATATAGGCCTATAGCGGGCCTAAATCATTGGCTATGTCATGATGGACTGGACTTCCGGCGATTGCCGGCGACTCGCGTGATGCCGATCCCCTTCTTCCCCTCTTCTTCCCCTTCCTATCCTCTGTCCCTCCTTGGCCCCTGGCTAATTCGCTCTTTCCCCTCCCCGTCGTTGTTTTTCTTCCATCTCATCCCTCCCATATCCCCTTTTCTTTGTTCCAGCCAGATTCAAGCCGGCGGCAATCTTCTTCGCTGGATCCGGTCTCCTCCTGATCTGAGGCGTATTCCGGTGATTGTCCGGCGGCTGGTGTGCTGCCGTATCTTCTCCTCCCTTTTCCTCTTTCATCTCCTCTCTCCTCTATCGGCCCATTCTCCTCCAGATCCCCTTCTTCCCCTCCTCCTCGTCTCCTATCTGCTTCCCCTCTTGCCCTCTCTCTGTTTTACCCCATCTTCATCTCTACCGCCCGAATCCTGGGCTTCGTCGATCTTCCAGGTTGGATTCTTTGCCGCCTCCTCCTACCCAGATCCCCTTTGCCCGGCAGCGGCGCAAGGCCCGAACGTGCCTCCTCCGCCATGAAGGCTATTGCCTGGAACTGCCAAGGTATAGGCAGGGGCCTTGGTAGTGAAAGGATGCTTTACCTTGCGAATCTTATGCGGTCCACTAGAGCTCAAGTAACTTTTGTTTCTGAAATTAAATCTTCTAAGGTTACTTCTACTAATCTTGTTAATAGGTTTGATGCTACCTCGATGCTTGTGTTGTTCCTTCTAGAGGTTCTTCGGGGGGCCTATTTCTCCTGTCTTTTTAACAGATTGTCTTACGCTAGCTTCCGTGATTGCTTCCAGAAACTTCTTGCATTCTGCTGCCCCTTGGAGTGCTAGAAAAGATTTAGCTGCTATTCTCAATTTAACGTTTCATATGCAGGCGCAGATTTTTCATATTTCTAGGAATAACAATGGGGTGGCACATAATCTTGCTAAGCAGATTTATCAGAACATCTGTGCTCCACCTATGAAATGTTCCCATAATCCCCATAGAAATGCTCTTTGTCCTATTATTTCATCCTTGCAAAACACCGCTCTTTCAGGTTTCCATATTCATAAGGTGTATTGTTTCTAATGTCCTGTGCTAAGTTGCAGATTTCAAGCACTATGGCTCTTCTTTTATTTCAAAGGATGTTCTCAGGATGCCATCAAATTAAGAAGGACGAAGTCTCATAGATGCTTCTGGCGATCATGCGTCAAGGGGTGATACAAGTGCTACCATTTCTTCTGAAGGGCTTTTGCTGTGTTTTCTTTTAGCCCTCTCTCTTTTCTTCTGTCCTTGCTGAGTTAGATGATGTTCATCTGGTTGATCTTCATTCAACCTACCTATGCTTCCCCCTCCAGCTACTCTGTTCTGGCTGTTCTCCTCTTCTGATTTTTAGGCCATTGTAATATCTCCTGTACTATGATCAATGCTGGAAATGAAATTTGGGCACCTTCTGGGTGCCTTGCTTTGTTCAATAAATAAATAAATCATTGGCTATTATTGGTTTGGTTGCAACACGTTTTCTTTTTAATTAAGAAAAGGAACACGTCTTTTGTGTGGAAATTTTTGGCGTGGACTCTGATTGCTTTTTTACAGGAGGATTCCAATTGGCTTGTAATTTTTACGTGATCTAATTGGCTTGCTAATTGGGACTTGCGTGTTTTTTAGGCTATGTGTTTTTCGAGGCAGTGCTTGGTACGTGTCAGATGTACAAAATATAGTTCTACGTAAATTTTAGATATTTTAATTTCAATCGTTATAATCTAAATCAATGGATCATATTTTTTATTCCCTCCGTTTCTAAATATAGGGTGTATAGTTTTTGGCATGGAAATTAAAGAACGCACGTGGAGGGAAAATTTCACAAGTTTTGGGTGAGATTACACCTGACTAATTGACATGAGAAAATAGAGGAGCTTGCCTGGTATAAAAAAATGTAATCAAATCCCAAAAAGAATTATCCAAACGATTAGTGCAACGTAAAACACCTTATAGTTTGGATTTTTTCTTGAAAATCTATACATCGTATATCAAGGAACAGAGGGAGTATCATATGTGGATGAACGTGATGGTTTATTTGTCTTTTGTAATAGATTATGAATTGTTTTAAAAATAAATATACTGAATATTAAGGAAGGTAAGGAGCAAAACAAAATTGCCTGATAGCAATCTCCCAAAATTCGCAGTGCTACTTAAATATAACTTGGCACAAAGGTCAGATGGTACCTGCTTGTAACCTTCGAAGCCAAGAAATTTGTAGGAGCAGTCTCGAGGATACTTGATACCCCTATACATGGTTCTGCAGCAGTTTTTTAAGTCGAAGGAGCTTGCGCGTGCACCATGAACTGGTGGCAGCGCACCTGATGTATGTGTGCATCGCCCCAAACAGCACCCTCTGTGCTGCACCCGCTGCAGTACCGGAGCTGATGTTTCTTGGTTGGGGTTACAGAGGCGCCACCAACACCACTGCAGCCAGCTGATCTCGTGCGCCTCACCACAGCGAGCAATCTTATCGATCCGATGATAATCGATAAGATCAATGATGTCTTCCACTTCATACAAAGCATTCTTCAGGTTCTCCCGCAAGCACTCCAGCTGGTCGAGTGAGAACATTCCGGAACTCTTGTTTGGCGGTAATTTCTTGAGCATCCATTGCTCCTCTACTTTTGTCAGTGCATACTTCAGATTTGAGATAGTGTTAGACACTACATCTGGGGCCTTCTGTGATGCGTCATAGAGGTAGGAAAGGATCTTGTTCAGGACGAAGCTGATCACAGGTGAGAGGAACCAGCCCAGAAAGGCTGTGCCCAAGGAAAACGCTATACCATACCAGATGCTTGCCATGGTGAAGAGGAAGAGAGGATGGAAGAAGGACCTATAATGGATTCGTGTTAGTAGCTCTTAAGTAGGCCTTAGTTATGTGCCAACATGTTGTCTTACGAGGACTCGCTTCCGTGTAAGAACTCAAGCAGGCAGCTTCGGGGTAATTTCCGATGGATCGTTATTAGACAGCACGCATTGCCACTAGCACCGAGAGACCTGTTCAAAGCAATAATTTCTCAACATTAGAAACCAGCCACTACAGTAGTAAATAACTTTGGTGGTTATCACTTGTCACATAGATTGCCCACTTAGTATTATTAGCAGTTTTTTTTTTCTGAATCAGAGAATTATATATCGAAATACATGCAGGTCCTGGACGACCTACTACTTGACATGGTCGTGAATTGCAATTGAAGCTTGACATTATTATCATATATACATTAGCACTAATTAAGAGCCGCCTGCCCCCACAAACCAACAAGACAATAGACTAGTTACTAATCCCCTCAAGCTGTTAAATTTGTGTCAACTTGAGCCAACAGTAAATTATGGTTGGCTACGTAGCACTCTATAAACAAGTAACAAATGAGAGATATTTGAACTTTTTTAGAGAAAACGCATACGCCCGACTTTATAAATAAAGCCACAAGGCAGAGTCAAGCAATTGTAACAACCGACCCACCAACCAAGCACACACAGACACAAAGTGACCCCAAAGTATTAAGGAGACGTACATGGCATCCATGCCAGCATATCAGGGTGGACACGGTCCGGGCCGGTCCGGTCCCCGACCGAGCCGCCGTTTGGACCGGCCGCCGGCGGTCCGCACCGGACCGGACCGGCCAGCCTCGCGGTCCTAGTTTCAAGGACCGGACCGGCGGCAGCGAAGCCCGGGCCGGACTGAGCGGACCGGCCAACCACTACCAGCGACGACGTGCACGAGCGCGCTGGCATGGTGGGCGACGTGCGCACGACTATGGCGAGGTGGGCGGTATGCGTTAGCGCCGGCGTCGAAGGGCGACGTGCTATGGGAAGTGCTCTGGATGGCGCGGCTGTTAGGCATTATTTTCTCTGTACCGTGACGTTTCTTCCTTTAGCAGTTTTTCTATTGCATGCAAGTAATATAGCGCCTGCATGAGCCCATGATTTTCTCTGTGAGGGCCTCGCCGTGATTAGAGGATCAAATTGAACGTGGAGTTGATCGTCAAATGGCGCCCTGACTTTCGGATCAGATCCTCTTTCTCTCGTACTTTCTATTTTCTGTTCGACTGAAATGGCAGCGTGGGATTGATGGCGCGTGATAATAGGAAGAGGGCGCTAGTATTAAATCTTGGGCCTTCCAAAACAATAACTTTCCTGATTTGTTGGATGTGAAAATCATGACCGAGTATTTCGCCCACGATTCAAAAATCACGACAGAGCGTTTCTCCCATGATCCGACTGGGCTGCGTGTGTGATGCGCTGAAACGGCTGCTATGCCACTTCGTCTGCACTGCAAAAAGCGCTGCCATGGCAGGAATTGCTGATGCTGCCACAGTTGGGTCGACGCCATTGTTGAGAACTCGAGATCGGCGGCCGTGCACGCATGGCAGCGATGGCGAACAACGGCAAAGGCTACGTCGCAAGGGTAGGAGAGGAAGGAAGGAGAGGGGAAGCTCGGGGACATGGTGGCTCATCCAGGGGCTGCCAGTGGCCGCGATGGCGAGGAACGGTGACTGCGGTGATCATGTTTTCTTGGTCCGCTCGGTCGGACCGGTTAAAGACCGGACCGGACCGAGATTTTTTCGGGCTGAATTTGGCAGCCCGGACCGACCCTTTTCTCTAGCGGGCCAGGACCAAGCGGGCCAAGACCGAACGGCCTATGAGCGGGCCAGAAAGACCGCTCGTTACGTCCACCCTGACCAGCATACGACACGCAGGCCGAAAAGAGAGAGGGAGCGACCAAGCCAGCAACTGCTCAGAGACACGCAGAACACCAAGACACCAGCTAAGCAGCTTGCTCCTGTCTGGACAAGGAAGACGTAGAGGCCCGCATTTGGAAACCAGGAGATCAGAAGCATCATGGTCCTCCGCCCTAGTCAATGATCTCCACTGCTGCAAGAAGATACACGATTTATACAAGCAGTCAGCAGGTTTAGTAGGAAAAACATGTTCAATGGTAAACTTATTCCTAATCGTCCACAGAGACCAGCATATCGCTCAAGCCCAACCCAGAATACCGTTTTGGTGACACCACTCAGAGATTTAGCCAGGGTCCGGAGATCAGCAAAAGAAGAAGGGACCATGAGACATGGAGCCAAGATCTCACACAGCTCTAGACCAGCTTGGCCAAAACACAATGAAAGAAAATATGATTCGTGTCCTCCAGCGCGCCACACAGGGCACAGAACTCTGATCCCAGGCCATTCCGCTTACAAATCTGGTCTGCCGCAGGCAGGCGACCTCTAAAAGCTTGCCAGAGGAAGATTTTGATTTTCAGGTGAACACGGGCCCGCCCGACCTGAACAAACCTGTTGGTGGGAGCTCCACCGACAAGCCTAGAATAAAGTGACTTAACCGAAAAACGACCCGAAGAAGTATGGGGCCACACTACCGAGTCCACAGTCTCCGAGAGCGTAGGGAAGAAAGCAGTGAGCCTTTGCCAGTCTTCGAACTCTTCAGGAGAAAGGGAACGCCGGAAAGCAAGGTCCCAACTATTAGCCGAAAGCTCAGCAATGGAGATATCCAGGGTAGGTCAATAAGAGAAAAGGGTGGGAAAACTCACAGAGAGCGGCAAGTCACCACACCACCAGTCAAGCCAGAAACGAACTGAAGAACCATCCCTGACAACAAACTTAACATTTTCCAGAAACAAAGGTCTAACTTTAACCAGTTCCTTCCAAAATTGAGAGCCGTCGCGGGCCGAAGCAAACAATGGATTGGTAAGAGGGAAATACTTAGCTTTGAGGATGGAAACCCAAAGGGTGTCAGCCCCAGAATTCATGATCTTCCACCACCACTTAACTAAAGGGCTTTTGGGCCTTCACATAAGCTTCCATCTGACGAATCTATATTTGCGTTTATTATCAGCCGAATTCCAATAAAAAGCACCTCTATGTTTGTCAAAGCCGGCATGGGTACCAGCCGAGAGAGAGAGTAGAATCCCAGAAGGAACATAGGTAGGGAGGATAGGCAAGCATTGATCAGAGCCACTTTGCCAGCGTTGGTCTTGTATCTACCTCTCCAGGGTAATACCCTATTGCCCACTTTAGCCACCACAGGGGCGAAATCTTTCGCAAAGAGCTTGTCATGGGAGATGGGGAGGCCTAGATATTTGAAAGGAAAAGATCACATCTTACAGTTGAGGAGACGATCCACTCTCAATGCCTCAGAATCTTCCACACCAGCCACAATAACTTCACTTTTAGAAAAAATGATCTTTAAACCTAACAAGGCCTCGAAGCACAGGAGAATAAACTTAAGGTGATCAGGGAAGGAGTCATTCAACTCAACCATAATAATCGTGTCATCCGCATATTGGAGATGGGTAACCCCTTCAGGAATGAGGTGGGATACAATAGGAGAGATGTGACCATGGGCGGCTGCTCGGGAAAGAATACGAGATAAGGTATCCGCGAGATATTAAACAAGATAGGGGAAGCAAGATCCCCTTGCCATAGGCCCCGACCATTGGCAAAATAATTACTGATCTGACCATTAACAGAAATCGTAGTGTGCCCCCCTAGACCAACTGCATAACCCTATGCACGTAGGCTCCATCAAAGCCTTTGGCAAGGAGCACCTTTCAAAGAAAAGGCCAGCTAACCGAGTCGTACGCTTTCTCAAAATCCAGCTTAAGAATCACTGTTTTAGACTCACGAACCTTCAAATCATGCACAATCTCACCAAAGCAAAGGATCCCAACTAGAATAAAACGACCTTTGATGAAGGCATATTGAAACTAATTAATGGCCCTATTATTAATCGGAGTGATGTGATTAGCAAAGCCCTTCGCCGGGAACTTGCTGAAATTATTAATCAGGGCTATAGGTCTAAATTGAGAAATGAGCTCAGCACCATTCACTTTAGGGATAAGGGAAATAACAACATAGTTAAGATGAGAAATGTGAACGGTCTCAAGACAAAACCCCTGAATGATTTGACAAACCAGCCTCCGGAGCTGTGGCCAAAATTTCTTGAAAAAAGAAATAGAGAAGCCATCAGGGCCAAAAGTAGAATTCATGTTAGCCGTGTTAACGATGTCCCAGATCTCCTCATCGGCGAGGGGAATCATCAAAGCTTCATTCTGTGCATGAGAGATCATGTTGCCGTGATCCCAGAGAGAGTTAGAAATTGATAAGCCACTCTCCTGCCTAGCCTGAAGAAGAGAGGAGAAGAAATCACCGACATGGGCAGAAATGAAAGATTGGTCCGAGGTCTTAACACCATTAATGATCAGACTATCAATGAAGCATCTCCTCCTTCTGCCATTCGCAATGGCAAAGAAATATGCCATAGGAGCATCGCCCTTTAGGGTCCAATTGAGGGTGCCACACCGACGCCAATAAATCTCAGCCTACTGATGTAACTGCACATGTTTCCTTCTGGCTTGTTTGGTTTAGAAGAAGAGAGATATTTGAATCAACATGCACATACTAGGATTCCCGTACACATGGTGGTCAGATTGAATGTCAGTTACGAGAAAAAAGAAACCACTCATGCTCTAATGTATGCCTCTCAAAAATAGATATTGGCTGATACTCGTATGTTTCAACTAAACACTGGTGGCCAGTAGTCAGGGTGGACGACACGAGCGGTCCTTTCGGACCGGCTCGTGGCCCGCTCGGTCCTGGCCAGCTCGGGCCTAGCCCGCTCGAAAAATCAATCGGTCCAAGCTCATCAATCAGGCCCGACAAAGCTTCGGTCCGGTCCGGGCTTTAACCGAGCCGACCGAGCGGATCGAGAATCACAGCGGCGACGCCGCCGTCTTCCTCTCCCATTCCATCGGCGAGCGTCGCCCACCGCACCACCACTCCACCAGCCACTCACCCGAGCTCTCCTCTCCATCCCTCCCAGTGCCTCGATCCTGCAGGACACGTTTCGCTCAAAAAAACGCACACACGCACGCACCTGTGCCGCGGCCGCCGCCGTCCAGTGCACAACCTCTCCCGGACGCGGCGACCGGCCTCCCATCGACCAACCACCATGTCCAGGAGCTCCGTGACCATGAGATCTACGTCCCCACGGAATGAATCGGCCTGATTCATTCCGAAGCCATCGCCATCTTCCTCCTTACCGAACTCCTGCCGCCGTCATTCATCGCCGATTATGTCGCTGTCGTTGCTTCCCCGGCCTCCCCGACCAGACCATCGTGTTCTACGTGAGTCACTGCACCTTCCCGCTCTGTTGCCCCTTCTTATTAGGGCCTAGAGGCTTCACTCCCCGACGCCATGGTCACCATCTCGTCGCCGGTGAGTGGTTGGCCGGTCCGCCGGTCCAGCCCGGGCTTTTGCCTCGCCGGTCCGGTCCCTGAAAAGAGGACCGCTGGCCTGCTCGGTCCGGTCCGGCCCGGACCGCCGGCGGCCGGTCCAAACGACGGCTCGGACCGGGACCGGACCGGCCCGGACCGTGTCCACCCTGAGCCAGTAGCATGCTGACAACAAGACTAACCACTAATAAACATGCATAATACCCTGTTCAAGAATTCGTTCGATTAGTCTGTTAACTTGTTGATTAATCTCTACTCGTAGGGTCACCGAGTAGCTGATAAACTAATAAATCATTTGATTAATGGATTAACTTGCCGATTAGTCTATTAATCCCCTACTCGCCAGCCAACCGAGTAGCTATCAGTTAACGATTTCTTCAACAATACATAATACTATGGGCTAATATATACAAGGATTGTACTAAACATTTTTTTTAGTGAAAAGGCGTTGGCTGAGCCTGAGAAGAGCTCGTACCTAGCCCGACTTTGAATTAATAAAACCATCTACTGACTAGGATTACAAGGGAACCATATTACGGAGGCAATGAATGCAAAGCAAAATGGAAAGGAAGATAAAGCACTAGGCAGAACAGAACTAGGCAGAACACCACAACGGCAACAGCATGAGCCAAAACACACAATACCGTTGCCAGCGGCCTGCACTACGCCCACACCAACTAGCCAACTAAGGACAAGGGAGGAAGGCCACACCCTGCAAGCATCGAGCGTCGGCTGCATCCACAGGCCAAACTTGGGCAACACATTCACCCATAGCAAAGGGCCACTACCCTTTCACCCAGGCTCGATGGGTGCTGCACCGACGACCGACGGAGTGGCTACCACAAGAGCCTAGCTCAAGATGTCCAAGTTGCCATAGGATCCGGCGGAGCTGACCCATGGGCACGGGAGACTAACCAAGCGAGAACCATCGCTGGCAGCGGCAGAACGAAGCACGAGACGTGAGCTATTGAAAGAAGGCGCAAAACCATGAAGAATACCATAGAGGCATCATTTTGCATCAGCCGAAGCCGAGCAGGATGTAGCAGAAAGACCAGGCCATCATGCTTTGAATCCGAGTCACCAACCACTGTAGGAATATGCCCTAGTGATACATCTCCAACGTATCTATAATTTTTGATTGTTCATTGCTATTATATTATCTATTTTCGATGTTTTATATGCATTAATATGCTATTTATATTATTTTTGGGACTAACTTATTAATCCAGAGCCCAGTGCCACTTTCTGTTTTTTCCTTGTTTTTGAGTTTTACAGAAAAATAATATCAAACAGAGTCCAAACGGAATAAAACTTTTGCGATGATTTTTCTTGGACTAGAAGACACACGTAGGACTTGGAGAGGAAGGCAGAAGGGTCCCGAGGGCTCCACAAGCCCTCAGGGCGCACCCTAGGGGGCGCCCGCCTGGCTTGTGAGCTCCACGGGACTCCTCCGACCCTAATTCTTGGCCTATAAATTCAAAAATATTCCCAAACGACCAGAAGTGTCCACCAAAATACTTTTCCGCCATTGTAACCTTATGTACCCGTGAGATCCCATCTAGGGACCTTTTCCGGCACCCTGCCGGAGGGGGATTCGATCACGGAGGGCTTCTGCATCAACCCTATTGCCCTTCCGATGAAGCGTGAGTAGTTTACCACAGTCCTACGGGTCCATAGCTATAGTAGCTTGATGGCTTCTCTCTCTCTTTGATCCTGAATACCATGTTCTCCTCGATATTCTTGGAGATCTATCCGATGTAATATTCTTTTGCGGTGTGTTTGTCGAGATCTGATGAATTGTAGATTTATGATCAGATTATCTATGAATATTATTTAAATCTTCTCTGAATTCTTATATGCATGATTTGATATCTTTGTATTTCTCTTCGAATTATCGGTTTGGTTTGGCCAACTAGATTGATTTTTCTTGCAGTGGTGCTTTGTTTTGGATTCAATCTTGCGGTGTCCTCACCCAGTGACAAAGTTGTTGGGAAATATAGTAATTTCAAAAAAATTCCTACGCACACACAAGATCATGGTGATGCATAGCAGCGAGAGGGGAGAGTGTTGTCCATGTACCCTCATAGACCGAAAGCGGAAGCATTAGAACAACGCGGTTGATGTAGTCGTACGTCTTAACGGCCCGACCGATCAAGCACCGAAACTACGACACCTCCGAGTTCTAGCACACGTTCAGATCAATGACGTCCCTCGAACTCCGATCCAGCAAAGTGTCGAGGGAGAGTTTCGTCAGCATGACGGCGTGGTAACGGTTTTGATGTTCTACCGTCGTAGGGCTTCGCCTAAGCACCGCTACAATATTATCAAGGAGGACTATGGTGGAGGGCGGCACCGCACACGGCTAAGAGATCAAGAGATCAATTGTTGTGTCTAGAGGTGCCCCCTGCCCCGTATATAAAGGAGCAATGGGGGAGGGGGCGGCCGGCCAAGGAGGGGGTGCGCCATGGGGAGTCCTACTCCCACCGGGAGTAGGTCTCCCACCTTCCTTGTTGGACTAGGAGAAGGGGGTAAAGAGGAGGGAGAGAGAGGAAGGAAAGGGGGGGGGCGCCGCCCCCCTCTCCTTGTCCTATTCGGACTAGGGGGGAGGGGCGCGCAGCCCAGCCCGAGCCGCCTCTCCTCTTCTCCACTAAGGCCCACTATGGCCCATTAAGCCCCCGGGGGGTTCCGGTAACCCCCCGGTACTCCGGTAAAATTCCGATTTCACTCGGAACACTTACGATATCCAAATATAGGCTTCCAATATATCAATCTTCATGTCTCGACCATTTCGTGACTCCTCATCTTGTCCGTGATCACATCTGGGACTCTGAACAACCTTCGGTACATCAAAAATCATAAACTCATAATATAACTGTCATCGTAACTTTAAGCGTGCGGACCCTACGGGTTCGAGAACTATGTAGACATGACCGAGACACGTTTCCAGTCAATAACCAATAGTGGAACCTGGATGCTCATATTGGCTCCTACATATTCTACGAAGATCTTTATTGATCAAACCGCATAACAACATACGTTGTTCCCTTTGTCATCGGTATGTTACTTTCCCGAGATTCGATCGTCGGTATATCAATACCTAGTTCAATCTCGTTACCGGCAAGTCTCTTTTAAATTGCTTGCAAGGCTTATAGTGATGTGAATTACCGAGAGGGCCCAGAGATATCTCTCCGACAATCGGAGTGACAAAACCTAATCTCGAAATACGCCAACTCAACATGTACCTTTGGAGACACCTGTAGAGCTCCTTTATAATCACCCAGTTACGTTGTGACGTTTGGTAGCACACAAAGTCGTCCTCTGGTAAACGGGAGTTGCATAATCTCATAGTTGTAGGAACATGTATAAGTCATGAAGAAAGCAATAGCAACATACTAAACGATCAAGTGCTAAGCTAACGGAATGGGTCAAGTCAATCACATCATTCTCCTAATGATGTGATCCCGTTAATCAAATGAAAACTCATGTCTATGGTTAGGAAACATAACCATCTTTGATTAATGAGCTAGTCAAGTAGAGGCATACTAGTGACATTAAGTTTGTTTATGTATTCACACATGCATCATGTTTCCGGTTAATACAATTCTAGCATGAATAATAAACATTTATAATGATATAAGGAAATAAATAATAACTTTATTATTGCCTCTAGGGCATATTTCCTTCAGTCTCCCACTTGCACTAGAGTCAATAATATAGATTACACAGTAATGATTCTAACACCCATGGAGTCTTGGTGCTGATCACATTTTGTTTGTGGAAGAGGCTTAGTCAACGAGTCTGTAACATTAAGATCCGTATGTATCTTGCAAATCTCTATGTCTCCCACCTGGACTCGGTACCGGATGGAATTGAAGCGTCTCTTGATGTGCTTGGTCCTCTTGTGAAATCTGGATTCCTTTGCCAAGGCAATTGCACCAGTATTGTCACAGATGATCTTCATTGGTCCCGATGCACTAGGTATGACACCTAGATCGAAAATGAACTCCTTCATCCAGACTCCTTCATTTGCTGCTTCCGAAGCAGCTATGTACTCCGCTTCGCATGTAGATCCCGCCACGACGCTTTGTTTAGAACTGCACCAACTGACAGCTCCACCATTCAATATAAACACGTATCCGGTTTGCGATTTAGAATCGTCCGGATCAGTGTCAAAGCTTGCATCGACGTAACCATTTATGACTAGCTCCTTGTCACCTCCATAAACGAGAAACATATCCTTAGTCCTTTTCAGGTATTTCAGGATATTCTTGACCGCTGTCCAGTGATCCACTCCTGGATTACTTTGGTACTTCCCTGCTAAACTTATTGCTAAGCATACGTCAGGTCTGCTACACAGCATTTCATACATGATAGAGCCTATGGCTGAAGCATAGGGAACATATTTCATTTTCTCTCTATCTTCTGCTGTGGTCGGGCATTAAGTCTGACTCAACTTCATACCTTGTAATACAGGCAAGAACCCTTTCTTTGCCTAATCCATTTTGAACTTTTTCAAAACTTTATCAAGGTATGTGCTTTGTGAAAGTCCAATTAAGCGTCTTGATCTATCTCTATAGATCTTGATGCCCAATATATAAGCAGCTTCACCGAGGTCTTTCATTGAAAAACTTTTATTCAAGTATCCCGTTATGCTATCCAAAAATTCTATATCATTTCCAATTAACAATATGTCGTCTACATATAATATTAGAAATGCTACAGAGCTCCCACTCACTTTCTTGTAAATACAGGCTTCTCCAAAAGTCTGTATAAAACCATATGCTTTGATTACACTATCGAAGCGTTTATTCCAACTCCGAGAGGCTTGCACCAGTCCATAATTGGATCGCTGGAGCTTGCACACTTTGTTAGCCCCTTTTCGATCGACAAAACCTTCTGGTTGCATCATATACAACTCTTCTTCCACAAATCCATTCAGGAATGTAGTTTTGACATCCATTTTCCATATTTCATATCAGAAAATGCGGCAATTGCTAACATGATTCGGACAGACTTACGCATCGCTACAGGTGAGAAAGTCTCATCATAGTCAATCCCTTGAACTTGTCGAAAACCTTTTGCAACAAGTCAAGCTTTGTAGACAGTTACATTACCATCAGTGTCAGTCTTCTTCTTGAAGATCCATTCATTCTCGATGGCTTGCCGATCATCGGACAAGTCAACTAAAGTCCATACTTTGTTCTCGTACATGGATCCCATCTCAGATTTCATGGCCTCAAGCCATTTTGCGGAATCTGGGCTCATCATCGCTTCCTCATAGTTCGTAGGTTCGCCATGGTCAAGTAACATGACTTCCAGAATAGGATTACCGTACCACTTTTGTGCAGATCTTACTCTGGTTGACCTACAAGGTTCGGTAGTAACTTGATCTGAAGTTTCATGATCAAATATCATTAGCTTCCTCACTGATTGGTGTAGTTGTCATAGGAACCGGTTTCTGTGATGAACTACTTTCCAATAAGGGAGCAGGTACAGTTACCTCATCAAGTTCTACTTTCCTCCCACTCACTTCTTTCGAGAGAAACTCTTTTTCTAGAAAGGATCCAAATTTAGCAACAAAAGTCTTGCCTCCAGATCTGTGATAGAAGGTGTACCCAATAGTCTCTTTTGGGTATCCTATGAAGACACATTTCTCCGATTTGGGTTCGATCTTATCTGGTGGAAGTTTCTTCACATAAGCATCGCAACCTCAAACTTTAAGAAACGAAAACTTTGGTTTATTGCCAAACCACAGTTCATAAGGCGTCGTCTCAACGGATTTTGATGGTGCCCTATTTAACGTGAATGCGGCCATCTCTAAAGCATAACCCCAAAACGATAGCGGTAAATCAGTAAGAGACATCATAGATCGCACCATATCTAGTAAAGTACGATTACGACGTTCGGACACACCATTTCGTTGTGGTGTTCTGGGTGGCGTGAGTTGTGAAACTATTCCGCATTGTTTCAAATGTAAACCAAACTCGTAACTCAAATATTCTCCTCCATGATCAGATCGTAGAAACTTTATTTTCTTGTTACGACGATTTTCCACTTCACTCTGAAATTCTTTGAACTTTTCAAATGTTTCAGACTTGTGTTTCATTAAGTAGATATACCCATATCTGCTCAAATCATCTGTGAAGGTGAGAAAATAACGATATCCTTCGCGAGCATCAACATTCATTGGACCACATACATCAGTATGTATGATTTCCAACAAGTCTGTGCTCGCTCCATTATTCTCAAGTACCAAGGATTCATAATCAAGTGATTCCAGAAGTCCAACATTATGGAGTTTCTTCATGCGTTTTACCCCAATATGACCCAAACGGCAGTGCCACAAATAAGTTGCACTATCATTATCAACTTTGCATCTTTTGGCTTCAACATTATGAATATGTGTATCACTACTATCGAGATTTGATAAAAATATATCACTCTTCAAGGGTGCATGACCATAAAAGATATTACTCATATAAATAGAACAACCATTATTCTCTGATTAAAATGAATAACCGTCTCACATCAAACAAGATCCAGATATAATGTTCATGCTCAACGCTGGCATCAAATAACAACTATTCAGGTATAAAACTAATCCCGAAGGTAGATGTAGAGGTAGCGTGCCGACCGCGATCACATCGACTTTGCAACCATTTCCCAGGCGCATCGTCACCTCGTCCTTAGCCAATCTTCGCTTAATCCATAGTCCCTGTTTCGAGTTGCAAATATTAGCAACAGAACCAGTATCAAATACTCAGGTGCTACTGCGAGCATTAGTAAGGTACACATCAATAACATGTATATCACATATACCTTTGTTCACCTTGCCATCCTTCTTATCCGCCAAATACTTGGGGCAGTTCCGCTTCCAGTGACCAGTCTGCTTGGAGTAGAAGCACTCAGTATCAGGCTTAGGTCCAGATTTGGGTTTCTTCTCTTGAGCAGCAATTTGTTTGCCGTTCTTCTTGAAGTTCCCCTTCTTCTTCCCTTTACCCTTTTTCTTGAAACTGGTGGTCTTATTGGCCATCAACACTTGATGCTCCTTCTTGATTTCTACCTCCGCAGCCTTTAGCATTGCGAAGAGCTCGGGAATAGTCTTGTCCATCCCTTGCATATTATAGTTCATCACGAAGCTCTTGTAGCTTGGTGGCAGCGATTGAAGAATTCTGTCAATGACACTATCATCAGGAAGATTAACTCCCAGTTGAATTAAGTGATTATTATACCCAGACATTTTGAGTATATATTCACTGACAGAACTATTCTCTTCCATCTTGCAGCTATAGAACTTATTGGAGACTTCATATCTCTCAATCCGGGCATTTGCTTGAAATATTAACTTCAACTCCTAGAACATCTCATATGCTCCATGACGTTCAAAACGTCGTTGAAGTCCCGGTTCTAAGCCGTAAAGCATGGCACACTGAACTATCGAGTAGTCATCAGCTTTGCTCTGCCAGACGTTCTTAACATCGTCAGTTGCATCTGCAGCAGGCCTGGCACCCAGCGGTGATTCCAGGACGTAATTCTTCTGTGCAGCAATGAGGATAATCCTCAAGTTACGAACCTAGTCTGTGTAATTTCTACCATCATCTTTCAACTTAGCTTTCTCAAGGAATGCATTAAAATTCAACGGAACAATAGCACGAGCCATCTATCTACAACAAACATAGACAAGCAAAATACTATCAGGTACTAAGTTCATGATAAATTTAAGTTCAATTAATCAAATTACTAAAGAACTCCCACTTAGACAGACATCTCTCTAGTCATCTAAGTGACCACGTGATCCAAATCAACTAAACCATGTCCGATCATCATGTGAGATGGAGTAGTTTTGAATGGATAAGCATCACTATGTTGATCATATCTACTATATGATTCACGTTCGACCTTTCGGTTTCCGTGTTCCGAGGCCATATCTGTATATGCTAGGCTCGTCAAGTTTAACCTGAGTATTCCGCGTGTGCAACTGTTTTGCACCCGTTGTATTTGAACGAAGAGCATATCACACACGATCATCATGTGGTGTCTCAGCACGAAGAACTTTCGCAACGGTGCATACTCAGGGAGAACACTTCTTGATAATTAGTGAGAGATCATCTTAAAATGCTATCGTCAATCAAAGCAAAATAAGATGCATAAAGGATAAACATCACATGCAATCAATATAAGTGATATGGTATGGCCATCATCATCTTGTGCTTGTGATCTCCATCTCCAAAGCACCGTCGTGATCACCATCGCCACCGGCGCGACACCTTGATCTCCATCGTAGCATCGTTGTTGTTTCACCATCTATTTCTTCTACGAGTATCGCTACCGCTTAGTGATAAAGTAAAGCAATTACAGGGCGCTTGCATTTCATACAATAAAGCGACAACCATATGTCTCCTGCCAGTTGCCGATAACTCGGTTACAAAACATGATCATCTCATACAATAAAATATAGCATCACGTCTTGACCATATCACATCACAACATGCCCTGCAAAAACAAGTTAGACGTCCTCTACTTTGTTGTTGCAAATTTTACGTGGCTGCTACGGGCTGAGCAAGAACCGTTCTTACCTACGCATCAAAACCACAACGATAGTTCGTCAAGTTAGTGTTGTTTTAACCTTCGCAAGGACCGGGCGTAGCCACACTCGGTTCAAATAAAGTTGGAGAAACTGACATCCGCCAGCCACCTGTGTGCAAAGCACGTCGGTAGAACCAGTCTCGTGTAAGCGTACGCGTAATGTCGGTCCGGACCGCTTCATCCAACAATACCGCCGAACCAAAGTATGACATGCTGGTAAGCAGTATGACTTGTATCGCCCACAACTTACTTGTGTTCTACTCATGCATATAACATGTACGCATAAAACCTGGCTCTGATACCACTGTTGGGAAACATAGTAATTTCAAAAAAATTCCTACGCACACACAAGATCATGGTGATGCATAGCAATGAGAGGGGAGAGTGTTGTCCATGTACTCTCGTAGACCGAAAGCGGAAGCGTTAGAACAACGCGGTTGATGTAGTCGTACGTCTGCATGGCCCGATCGATCAAGCACCGAAACTACGATACCTCCCAGTTCTAGAACACGTTCAGCTCGATGACGTCCCTCGAACTCCGATCCAGCCAAGTGTCGAGGGAGAGTTCCATCAGCACGATAGCGTGGTGACGATCTTGATGTTCTACCGTCGCAGGGCTTCGCCTAAGCACCGCTACAATGATGGAGGGGGGCACCGCACATGACTAAGAGATCAAGATATCAATTGTTGTGTCTAGAGGTTCCCCCTATCCCCGTATATAAAGGAGCAAGGGGGGAGGGGGCGGCCGGCCAAAGAGGGGGCGCGCCATGGGGAGTCCTACTCCCACCGGGAGTAGGACTCCCTCCTTCCTTGTTGGACTAGGAGAAGGGGGGAAAGAGGAGGGAGAGAGAGGAAGGAATGGGGGGGCGCTGATACGTCTCCAACGTATCTATAATTTTTGATTGCTCCATGCTACTTTATCTACTTTTTTGGGCAATATTGGGCTTTATTATCCACTTTTATATTATTTTTTGGACTAACCTATTAACCAGAGGCCCAACCCAGATTTGCTGTTTTATGCCTATTTTAGTGTTTCGAGGAAAAGGAATATCAGACGGAGTCAAAACGGAACGAAATCAACTAGAGAAATTATTTTTGGAAGGAAAGCAACCCAGGGAACTTGGAGTGCACGTCAGGGGAGATACGGGCTGCCCACGAGGGTGGGGGGCGCGCCCACCACCACCACCCCGGGCGCGCCCCACTGCCTCGTGGGGCCCCCGTAGCTCCTCCGACGTACCCCCTGCACCCATATATACTCTTGTACCCTAAAACTTCCAGAACAGAAGATAGATCGGGAGTTCCGCCGCCGCAAGCCTCTGTAGCCACCAAAAATCTCTCGGGAGCCCATTCCGCCCCCCTGCCGGAGGGGTATCCCATCACCGATGGCCATCTTCATCATCCCGGCGCTATCCATGACGAGGAGGGAGTAGTTCACCCTCGGGGCTAAGGGTATGTACCAGTAGCTATGTGTTTGATCTCTCTCTCTCTCTCTCTCTCTCTCGTGTTCTCTATCGTGTTCGCTCTATGGCACGATCTTGATGTATCCCGAGCTTTGCTATTGTAGTTGGATCTTATGATGTTTCTCCCCCTCTACTCTCTTGTGATGAATTGAGTTTCCCCTTTTGAAGTTATCTTATCAGATTGAGTCTTTTATGAGAACACTTGATGTATGTCTTGCCGTGATTATCTGTGGTGACAATGGGATATCATGTGCCACTTGATGTATGTTTTGGTGATCAACTTGCGGGTTTCGTGACATTGGGAACCTATGCATAGGGGTTGGCACACGTTCTTGACTCTCCGATAGAAACTTTGGGGCACTCTTTGAAGTACTTTTATGTTGGTTGGATGAATCTGAGATTGTGTGACACATATCGTATAATCATGCCCACGGATACTTGAGGTGACAATGGAGTATCTAGGTGACATTAGGGTTTTGGTTGATTTGTGTCTTAAGGTGTTATTCTAGTACGAACTCTTTTATAGATCGATCCGAAAGAATAACTTTGAGGTGGTTTCGTACCCTACCATGATCTCTACATTTGTTCTCTGCTATTAGTGGCTTTGGAGTGACTCTTTGTTGCATGTTGAGGGTTTGTTATATGATCTATCTATGTTATTATTATTGAGAGAACTTGCACTAGTGGAAGTATGAACCCTAGGCCTTGTTTCCTATCATTGCAATACCGTTTAAGCTTACTTTTATCATTAGTTACCTTGCTGTTTTTATTATTTCAGATTACAAATACCTTTATCTACCATCTATTTTGCACTTGTATCACCATCTCTTCGCCGAACTAGTGCACCTATACAATTTACCATTGTATTTGGTGTGTTGGGGACACAAGAGACTCTTTGTTATTTGGTTGCAGGGTTGCTTGAGAGAGACCATCTTCATCCTACGCCTCCTATGGATTGATAAACCTTAGGTCATCCACTTGAGGGAAATTTGCTACTGTCCTACAAACCTGTGCACTTGCAGGTCAAACAACGTCTACAAGAAGAAGGTTCTGTAGTAGGCATCAAGCTCTTTTCTGGCGCCGTTGCCGGGGAGGTGAGTGCTTGAAGGTATATCTTTAGATCTTGCAATCGAATCTTATTGTTTCTTGTTTAAGCAGTAGTTAGTCTATAAAAGGAAATTACAAAAAATGGAATTGAGTTTGTCTCATACGCTTCACCTTTTTAATATCTTTCGTGAGTATGATGGAAAGGATAATTGTGCTCAAGTGCTAGAAGAAGAAATCTCTAAATTGTTTGGCACTAAATATTTGAATGATGAGCATGATTGCAATGTTGTTAGTATGAATTCCTTGAATATCCATGATGCTAATGATATGCAAAGCCACAAGCTTGGGGAAGCTATGTTTGATGAAGATGATATTTTTTGTCCCCCAAGCTTTGATTAGCAAATTTACTATGATGAAAGCATGCCTCCTATCTATGATGATTATTGTGATGACACGTATGCCATAAAGAAGAAGTTTGCTTATGTGGAGAGTAGTAAATTTTCTATGCTAGTAGATCATGAAAAGAATGTTTTAGGTGCTGGTTATATTGTTGAATTCATTCATGATGCTACTGAAAATTATTATGAGGGAGGAATATATGCTTGTAGGAATTTTAATAATATCAAGTTTACTCTTTATGTGCTTAAAGTTTTGAAGCTATGCTTGTTTTACCTTCCTTTGCTTGTTGATTATTGTTCCCATAAGTTGTTTGCTCACAAAATCCCTATGCATAGGAAGTGGGTTAGACTTAAATGTGCTAGTCATATGCTTCATGATGCTCCCGTTATGTTTCAATTCTTATATTTTATGTGAGCATCATTGTCATCATCATGTCTAGCTAAAAGGCATTAAAGAAAAGCGCTTGTTGGGAGTCAACCCAATATTTATCCTTACTGTTTTTGTGTGTACACATGATTATTCTACTGTAGTAACCATGTTTTATAGCTTTTGTTTCAATAAAGTGCCAAGTAAGACCTTTAGGATGGCTTACGGTGATAGTTGTGTTGATCCTGCTGAAAATCAGAAAATTTTGCACCAGTAAATTAGTTTTGTTAATTCACAGAAACGTGATTCTGATCTGATTCTTTTTGCTCTGGATTGGTACACACATTTGTTAGGACTTCCTAATTTCGTAGGAAGTTTGGAGTTCCAGAAGTACACGTTTGATACAGATTACTACAGACTGTCCTGTTTTTGACAGATTCTGTTTTCTATGTGTTGTTTACTTATTTTGATGAATCTGTGAGTAATATCGGAGGGTATGAACCATAGATAAGTTGGAATACAGTAGATATTACACCAATATGACTTTAGAATGAGTTCATTACAGTACGTAAGTGGTGGCTTGATTTTCTTATACTAACGGAGCTTACAAGTTTTCTGTTGAGTTTTGTGTTGTGAAGTTTTCAAGTTTTGGGTAAGGATTCGATGGACTATGGAATAAGTAGTGGCAAGAGCCTAAGCTTGGGGATTCCCAAGGCACCCCAAGGTAATATTCAAGGACAACCAAGAGCCTAAGCTTGGGGATGCCCCGGAAGGCATCCCCTCTTTCGTCTTCGTTCATCGGTAACTTTACTTGGAGCTATATTTTGATTCACCACATGATATGTGTTTTGCTTGGAGCATCATTTTCTCTAGTTAGTATTTTCTTTATGTTAGTTAGAATAATGTTTTGCATCTTTAGTTTCAATAAAAAGTCAAGGATAGACTTTGCCATGCTTATTTTGCTAGTATACATGTTGCTGTTTGAAAACAGAGAGTTTACCGCTGTTGCAAAAATTCCCTAGAAAAGTCAGAGAGTGGTATAATGTTGAATATTTTTGCATATTGAGCTCTGGTAAATTTATTACAGTGGGAATTTTAGTTCATAATTTTTGGAGCTAGGGAAGTATGATGACTCTTGCATTCTTTCCAAACTGTACTGTTTTGGCAGATTGCTGTTATGGTTGCATTGTTTGCATATGTTTGCTTGTTTAATGATTATATTTTAAGATAGGAGTATTAAATATGCAGAGGCATTTAGTGTGCAATGTTGAATAATAATTTTAGTGTTTTGTTACAGTATAAAATGATAAGCTTTTGCATTGGTTTATACTAACCTATCTCACGAGTTCTTGTTGAGTTTGTTGTGAATGAAGCTTTTGATAAAAAGAGAAACCATGATATGAGAGGAATTAAGGAGACACAAAAGCTCAAGCTTGGGGATGCCCAAGGCACCCCAAGATAATATTTCAAGAAGTCTCAAGCATCTAAGCTTGGGGATGCCCCTGTAGGCATCCCACCTTTCTTCTTTAACAACTATCAGTTAGTATCGGTTGAGCCTAAGTTTTTGCTTCTTCACATGAGTTGTGCTATCCTTGCAATGTAAG
This sequence comes from Triticum timopheevii, assembly GCA_963921465.1. Classification (NCBI taxonomy): domain Eukaryota; kingdom Viridiplantae; phylum Streptophyta; class Magnoliopsida; order Poales; family Poaceae; genus Triticum; species Triticum timopheevii. The sequence continues at coordinate 616,188,270 of OY997270.1, forward strand.
TTTTCTTTAGCTTTTCTTGCTGTTTGAATAAAGTATCAAGATCTGAAATTATTAAATGAGAGAGAGTCTTCGCATAGTTGCATAATTATTTGACTACTCAATTGATCTTTACTTATATCTTTCGGAGTAGTTTGTCATTTGCTCTAGTGCTTCACTTAGATCCTTTAGAGCACGGTGGTGGATTTGTTTTAAAGAAACTATTGATCTCTCGTGCTTCACTTAGATTATTTTGAGATCCTTTAATAGCATGGTAATTTGCTTAATGTTAATATACTTGGTATTCAAGATATGTGAAACTTTCTTTTGAGTGAATTGAATACTAAGATAAGTTTGATGCTTGATAATTATTTTGAGATATGGAGGTGATAATATTAAAGTCATGCTAGTTGAGTAGTTGTGAATTTAAAGAATACTTGTGTTGAAGTTTGTGATTCCCGTAGCATGCACGTATGGTGAACCGTTATGTGACGAACTCGGAGCATGATTTATTTATTGATTGTCTTCCTTATGAGTGGCGGTCAGGGACGAGCGATGGTATTTTCCTACCAATCTATCCCCCTAGGAGCATGCACGTAATACTTTGCTTTGATAACTTCTAGATTTTTGCAATAAGTATATGAGTTCTTTATGACTAATGTTGAGTCCATGGATTATACGCACTTTTTCCCATCCTTCCACCTTTGCTAGCCTCTCTAATACCGCGCACTTTTCTCCGGTATCATACGCCCACCATATACCTTCCTCAAAACAGCCACCATACCTACCTATTATGGCATTTCCATAGCCATTCTGAGATATATTGCCATGCAACCTTCCACCGTTCCGTATATTATGACACGCTCCATCATTGTCATATTGCTAGCATGATCATGTAGTTGACTTTGTATTTGTGGCAAAGCCATCGTTCATAATTCTTTCATACATGTCACTCATGATTCATTGCATATCCCGGTACATCGCCGGAGGGATTCATATAGAGTCATACTTTGTTCTAAGTATCGAGTTGTAATTGTTGAGGTGTAAGAAAAATAAAAGTGTGATGATCATCATTATTAGAGCATTGTCCCGAGTGAGGAAAGGATGATGGAGACTATGATTCCCCCACAAGTCGGGATGAGACTCCGGACGAAAAAAAGAGGCAAAAAAAAGAGAGAAAGGCCCAAATAAAAAAATGAGAGAAAAAGAGAGAAGGGACAATGCTACTATCCTTTTACCACACTTGTGCTTCAAAGTAGCACCAAGATCTTCATGATAGAGACTCTCTCATTTTGTCACTTTCATTTACTAGTGGGAATATTTCATTATAAAACTTGACTTGTATATTCCAATGATGGGCTTCGTCAAAATGCCCTAGGTCTTTGTGAGCAAGCGAGTTGGATGCACACCCACTTAGTTTCTTTTGTAGAGCTTTCATATACTTATAGCTCTAGTGCACCCATTGCATGGCAAGCCCTACTCACTCACATTGATATCTATTGATGGGCATCTCCATGGCCCGTTGATACGCCTAGTTGATGTGAGACTATATTCCCTCTTTTTGCCTTCTCCACAACCACCCTTCTATTCCACCTATAAGTGCTATATCCATGGCTCACGCTCATGTATTGCGTGCAGGTCGAAAAAGTTTTGAGAATGTTAAAGTATGAAACAATTGCTTGGCTTGTCATCGGGGTTGTGCATGATTTAAATATTTTGTGTGGGGAAGATGGAGCATAGCCAGACTATATGATTTTGTAGGGATAACTTTCTTTGGCCATATTATTTTGAGAAGACATGATTGCTTTGATTAATATGCTTGAAGTATTATTATTTTATGTCAATATGAACTTTTGTCTTGAATCTTTCGGTTCTGAATATTCATACCACAATTAAGAAGATTTACATTGAAATTATGCCAAAGTATCACTCCGCATCAAAAATTCTTTTTTATCATTTACCTACTCGAGGACGAGCAGGAATTAAGCTTGGGGATGCTTGATACGTCTCCAACGTATCTATAATTTTTGATTGCTCCATGCTACATTATCTACTATTTTGGGCAATATTGAGCTTTATTATCCACTTTTATATTATTTTTGGGACTAACCTGTTAACCGGAGGCCCAACCCAGATTTGCTGTTTTATGCCTATTTCAGTGTTTCGAGGAAAAGGAATATCAGACGGAGTCAAAACGGAACGAAATCAACTAGAGAAGTTATTTTTGGAAGGAAAGCAACCCAGGGAACTTGGAGTGCACGTCAGGGGAGATACGGGCTGCCCACGAGGGTGGGGGGCGCGCCCACCACCACCACCCCGGGCGCGCCCCACTGCCTCGTGGGGCCCCCGTAGCTCCTCCGACATACCCCCTGCACCCATATATACTCTTGTACCCTAAAACTTCCAGAACAGAAGATAGATCGGGAGTTCCGCCGCCGCAAGCCTCTGTAGCGACCAAAAACCTCTCGTGAGCCCATTCTGGCGCCCTGCCGGAGGGGGATCCCATCACCGGTGGCCATCTTCATCATCCCGGCGCTATCCATGACGAGTAGGGAGTAGTTCACCCTCGGGGCTGAGGGTATGTACCAGTAGCTATGTGTTTGATCTCTCTCTCTCTCTCTCTCTCGTGTTCTCTCTCGTGTTCCCTCTATGGCACGATCTTGATGTATCCCGAGCTTTGCTATTGTAGTTGGATCTTATGATGTTTCTCCCCCTCTACTCTCTTGTGATGAATTGAGTTTCCCCTTTTGAAGTTATCTTATCGGATTGAGTCTTTTATGAGAACACTTGATGTATGTCTTGCCGTGATTATCTGTGGTGACAATGGGATATCATGTGCCACTTGATGTATGTTTTGGTGATCAACTTGCGGGTTTCGTGACATTGGGAACCTATGCATAGGGGTTGGCACATGTTCTTGATTCTCCGATAGAAACTTTGGGGCACTCTTTGAAGTACTTTTATGTTGGTTGGATGAATCTGAGATTGTGTGACACATATCGTATAATCATGCCCACGGATACTTGAGGTGACAATGGAGTATCTAGGTGACATTAGGGTTTTGGTTGATTTGTGTCTTAAGGTGCTATTCTAGTACAAACTCTTTTATAGATCGATCCGAAAGAATAACTTTGAGGTGGTTTCGTACCGTACCATAATCTCTATGTTTGTTCTCCGGTATTAGTGGCTTTGGAGTGACTCTTTGTTGCATGTTGAGGGCTTGTTATATGATCTATCTATATTATTATTGTTGAGAGAACTTGCACTAGTGAAAGTACGAACCCTAGGCCTTGTTTCATATCATTGCAATACCGTTTACGTTTACTTTTATCATTAGTTACCTTGCTGTTTTTATTATTTCAGACTACAAATACCTTTATCTACCATCTATTTTGCACTTGTATCACCATCTCTTCGCCGAACTAGTGCACCTATACAATTTACCACTGTATTGGGTGTGTTGGGGACACAAGAGACTCTTTGTTATTTGGTTGCAGGGTTGCTTGAGAGAGACCATCTTCATCCTACGCCTCCTACAGATTGATAAACGTTAGGTCATCCACTTGAGGGAAATTTGCTACCGTCCTACAAACCTGTGCACTTGCAGACCCAACAACGTCTACAAGAAGAAGGATGTGTAGTAGACATCAGGCGCCGCCCCCCTCTCCTTGTCCTATTCGGACTAGGGGGGAGGGGCATGCGGCCCAGCCCTGGCCACCTCTACTCTTCTCCACTAAGGCCCACTATGGTACCATTAAGACCCCGGGGGGTTCCGGTAACCCCCCGGTACTCCGGTAAAATCCCGATTTCATCCGGAACACTTCCAATATCCAAATATAGGCTTCCAATATATCAATCTTCATGTCTCGACCATTTCGAGACTCCTCGTCATGTCCATGATCACATCCGGGACTCCGAACAACCTTCGGTACATCAAAACTCATAAACTCATAATATAACTGTCATCGTAATTTTAAGCGTGCGGACCCTATGGGTTCGAGAACTATGTAGACATGACCGACACACGTTTCCGGTCAATAACCAATAGCGGAACCTGGATGCTCATATTGGCTCCTACATATTCTACGAAGATCTTTATCGGTCAAACCACATAACAACATACGTTGTTCCCTTTGTCATCGGTATGTTACTTGCCCGAGATTTGATCGTCGGCATCTCAATACCGAGTTCAATCTCATTACCGGCAAGTCTCTTTACTCGTTATGTAATGCATCATTCCGTAACTAACTCATTAGTTACATTGCTTGCAAGGCTTATAGTGATGTGCATTACCGAGAGGGCCCAGAGATACCTCTCCGACAATCGGAGTGACAAAACCTAATCTCGAAATACGCCAACTCAACATGTACCTTTGGAGACACCTGTAGAGCTCCTTTATAATCACCCAGTTACGTTGTGACGTTTGGTAGCACACAAAGTGTTCCTCCGGTAAACGGGAGTTTCATAATCTCATAGTTGTAGGAACATGTATAAGTCATGAAGAAAGCGATAGCAACATACTAAACGATCAAGTGCTAAGCTAACGGAATGGGTCTAGTCAATCACATCATTCTCCTAATGATGTGATCCCATTAATCAAATGACAACTCATGTCTATGGTTAGGAAACATAACCATCTTTGATTAATGAGCTAGTCAAGTAGAGGCATACTAGTGACATTAAGTTTGTCTATGTATTCACACATGCATCATGTTTCGGGTTAATACAATTCTAGCATGAATAATAAACATTTATCATGACATAAGGAAATAAATAATAAATTTATTATTGCCTCTAGGGCATATTTCCTTCATACGTAGGGGTAGCGAGGCATGCATTTGTATTATTGCCATCAAGGGTAAAAAGATGGGGTTTTCATCATATTGCTTGAGTTTATCCCTCTACATCATGTCATCTTGCTTAAGGCGTTACTCAATCCTTATGAACTTAATACTCTAGATGCATGTTTTATAGTGGTGGATGTGCGGAGTAATAGTAGTAGATGCAGGCAGGAGTCGGTCTACTTGACACAGACGGGATGCCTATATTTATAACCATTGTCTTGGATATCGTCATAAATTTGTGATTTTCCATCAAATGCTCGACAGTAATTTGTTCACCCACCATATTATTTGCCTTCAAGAGAGAAGCCTCTAGTGAAACCTATGGCCCCTGGTCTATTTTCGATCATATATTTTCAGATCTATAAACCAAAAAACCCAAAAATATCTCCTTGCAATTTATTTACCTTTACTTTATTTTATGTTTTAGTAATTTTTTATATCTATCTCTATCAGGTCTCACCGTTGCAAGTGACCTTGAAGGGATTGACAAATCCTTTATCGTGTTGGGTGCAAGTGTTTGATTGTTTGTGCAGGTGTATATATTGGAGAGTTGCTTGTATCTCCTACTGGATTGATACCTTGGTTCTTAACTAACGAAAATACTTATCTATACTTTGGTGCATCACCCCTTCCTCTTCAAGGGAAAAACCAACGCAAGCTCAAGAAGTACCAGGAAGAATTTCTGGCGCCGTTGGCGAGGAGATCTACATCAAGCCTACCAAGTACCCATCATAAACTCTCATCTCTTGCATTACATTATTTGCAATTTGCCTCTCATTTTCCTCTCACCCACTTTTAAAACGATTTCAGAAAATACAAAAAGATTTGACTTTTTATTCGCCCTTTTTCCGTTTGTCTTTTCGTTTGTTTTTTGGTGGCTCGTGTGCTAGATTGCTTATTTAGCTTTAATGGCTAGTCCTTCTACCCTGTTTAGCACCCCTGAAAGTGAGGTTCTTAATTTTAAACAAAGGGAGGGAGAAAACTTAAAAGATGCTTGGTATAGAATTTGTAATGCTCAAAATATATCTACTCGTAAGTAATCTACTACCGTTCTCCTTCATAATTTTCACGTGGGTGTTACTACTTGGTATAGATATGTGTTAAATACCATTACTGGGGGGAGCCATACTTTGGATGCTTATAATGCTATGATAGATTTGGTAGGCTCACCTCCCCTCATGGTTAATGAAAGAGTTTTAACTTTGGAACATGTGATGCAAAGGCTTGATATTATTGAAAAAAAATTGCTACTGTAGAGCTTGTTGAAAACTTGGATAAGAAGATTCCTAATCAAATTACTCAATATGGTTCTAAAGTAGGATTCACTTTAAAGAATTTAAGGGAAAAAGAACCCATAGTTAATGAAAAGGTAGACCAAGATTCTACTAGAATTGGCAAGCTAGAAGATATTATTACCAACTTGGGTTCCTCTTTTGCCTCGGTTAAAACTAATCCAAATTTCACTCCCACTAAAGCTACTAAGTTTATTTATGCTCCTAATAATAAGGGTTAATCTTCTAGTAAAGGAAACGAAGATCTTAAGATGATAAGCATTCACCCTAACTTTATTAATATTTGCCACAAGTGAATTTCTTGATTTCTTGGCTAGGAGCATGATTATTGATAAAACCAAATAATCTCCTAAGGGTTACAAATGTGCAATTAGGAGTTGAATACCAAATATGACAATACCTAGATCTATGTTTCATGCCTAGCTAGGGGCATTAAACAATAGCGCTTGTTGGGAGGCAAACAAATTTTATTTTTGTGTTTTTTGTTTTTGCTACTGTTTTGCAATAAATACACATTATTACTTCTGTAGTAATTGTTTTTTGGTGTTTTAATTAGTGTTTGAACCAAGTAAGACCTTTGGGATGGCTTACGGTAATAGTTGATTTGATCTTGCTAAAAAACAGAAACTTTTGCGCCTTGTAAAATAACTTTCATTAGTCACAGATGCGTGATAAAATCCTGATTTTTTTGCACAAGATTGATATACAAATTCCTATGTTGTCCTAATTTTTTAGAATTTTCGGAGTTACAGAATTATTCGAAGTTTACAGATTGCTACAGACTATTCTGTTTTTGACATATTCTGTTTTCTATGTGTTTGCTTATTTTGATGAATCTATGGGTAGTATCGGGGGGTATGAACCATGGAGAAGATGGAATATAGTAGATATTACAACAATATAAATAAAGAATGAGTTCACAACAGTAGCATAAAGTGGTGATTTGCCTTCATATACTAACAGATCTCATAAGATTTTCTGTTGAGTTTTGTGTTGTGAAGTTTTCAAGTTTTCGGTAAGGATTTGATGGACTATGGTATAAGGCGTGGCAAGAGCCTAAGCTTGGGGATGCCCAAGGCACCCCAAGGTAATATTCAACGACAACCAAGAGCCTAAGCTTGGGGATGCCCCGGAAGGCATCCCCAATTTCGTCTTCGTCTATCAGTAACTTTAATTGAGGCTATATTTTTATTCACCACATGATATGTGCTTTGCTTGAAGCAACTTGTATGATATGAGTCTTTGCTTTTTAGTTTGCCACAATGATCCTTGTTGTACACACCTTTTGAGAGGGACACGCATGAATCATGATTTATTAGAATAATCTATGTGCTTCACTTTAAACTTTTGAGCTAGGTGATACGTCTCCAATGTATCTATAATTTTTGATTGTTCCATGCTATTATATTATATTTCTTGGATGTTTTACTATCATTTTATAGTCATTTTATATCATTTTTTGGTACTAACTTATTGACATACACTACTAGGGAATAGCCTAGCAGTAGCGCTGGTTATATGCTTATCAGTAGTGCGGGTGGCCCCGATACTGATACGGCGCTACAGCTAATGCTTATCAGTAGCGCGGCCTGACCAGCACTACTGCTAACTAGGGATGGCATCAGCGTTTGTCTGCAACAAGCTATGCTGATAATAGCTGCGACGCCCTTGTGCAAAGAGCGCTACTGCTAAGAACTTTTTGTGGATTTTTTCTGGAACAGAAGACACAAGTTGGGCCGAAGAAGTACCAGAGGGGTGCCCCGAGGGAGGCACAACCCACCAGGGTGCGCCTGGGGGCCCAATCACTCCCAGGTGGGTTATGCCGACCTGAGTGGCCTCCCACACCGCCTCTTTGGTGTATAAATACCCCAATATTCTAGAAACCCTAGGGGAGTCGACGAAAATCAATTCCAGCCGCCGCAAGTTCCAGAAACACCAGATACAATCTAGACACCATCGCGGAGGGGTTCATCATGTCCATTGGTGCCTCTCCGATGTTGTGTGAGTAGTTCTTTGTAGACCTACGGGTCCGTAGTTAGTAGCTAGATGGTTTCCTCTCTCTCTCGCTCTCTCTCTCTCTCTCTCTCTCTCTCTCTTGATTCTCAATACAATGGTCTCTTGGAGATACCTATGATGTAAGTCTTCTTGCGGTGGGTTTGTTGGGATCCGATGAACTTTGAGTTTATGATTAGATCAATGTTTTTATCCACGAAAGTTATTTGAGTCATCTTTGATCTCTTATATGCATGATTGGTTATAGCCTCGTATTTCTTCTTCGATATTGGTTTTGTTTGGCCAACTTGGTCTATTTATCTTGCAATGGGAAGAGGTGCTTTGTGATGGGTTCGATCTTACGGTGATTGATCCCAGTGAGAGAAGGGGAAACGACACATATGTATCGTTGCTATTAAGGATAACAAGACGGGGTCTATTTCCACATAAATAGATCTTGTCTACATCATGTCATAGTTCTTATTGCATTACTCCGTCTTTCCATGAACTTAATACACTAGATGCATGCTGGATAGAGGTCGATTTATGGAATAATAGTAGTAGAAGTGGGCAGGAGTCAGTCTACTAATCTTGGATGTGATGCCTATATAATGATCATTGCCTGGATATCGTCATGATTATTTAAAGTTCTATCAATTGCCCAACATTAATTGTTTTCCCACTGTTTGCTATTTTTCTCGAGAGAAGCCACTAGTGAAACCTACGGCCCCCGTGTCTCTTCTTTATTATATTTTCCTTCATGATCTATTTTATTTGATTTTATTTTAAGATCCGTTAAACCAAAAATACAAAAATACTTTGGTGCACTTTATTTCATTTGTGATCTATTTATCCAATCTATTAAAACTTTATCCCGTCTCCGTGCCAATTTCTGGCGTCATTCCCCGAAAGGGCTTGACAACCCCTTTAACACGTTCAGTTGCGAGTATTTGTTATTTGTGTGCAGGTGCTATTTACGTTGTGTTGCGTGGTTCTCCTACTGCACTACAAAGAAAGGCACATCCGTGACATTTTGGGCCGAACAATTTTTTCTGTCATACTTATGACACTTCTATGACAATAATTGTGACAAAACCCGGTATCATCATAGATGTGGTGGGCTCCTACTTCTATGAAAAAAAATTCATGATAGAAAATGGGCTTTTTGTCTTGGGGGGGCGGAGACGCAGCTGCATGATATTCTTTGGGCCGTCCATGACGGAAAAAACTGTGGTAGAAGCAAGGTCGAGCAAAATATCGGGGTCTTGCCGATTATGGCTGGTGGTCGGGGCCGAGCGATGCACAGAGGTTTGTGTGTCTCTCTCGTACACGCACGCGCGTGGGTGCGAGGCGTTGGGCTCTAACTGAACCCGAGCGTGGCTTTCGCCTACTGAACCCGAGGGATTGCACTGCAGGCTATGTGTTACTGAACCCGAGCGATCGATCGATGACTGTTAAATGAACCCGATCGAGCAATTCCTTCGCTACTCCTGCTAACTGAAGCCGATCGATGCTGCCTCTGGATGAACAGTGAGCGTTGTTGGGGGTTGGATGAACATCTTCCGGTGGTGGGTTGGATGAACAGAACCCTGTGGTATTAGAGGCCGTTGCCGCTGAATGAACATGACCCCGATCGAGCTGGTTGGGGGTGGATGAACAGGAGCATGTGGAGGGCTGGATGAATAGGACCCCGTGGAGGGCTGGTTGAACAGTAGCCGGTGGAGGGCTAGATGAACAGTAGTCCGTGGAGGGGTGGTTGGACAGTACCCCGTGGAGAGGGATGGTTGAACAGTAGCCGGTGGAGGAGCGCGCGATGGAGGCTAGATGAACAGGAGCCCTTGGATGAACAGTCGCAGGTGGAGGCTGGAGGAGGTCGACGGTGGATGAACAGTAGCCCGTGGAGGCTGGAGGAGGTCGACGGTGGAGATGAACAGTACCCCGTGGAGTCCCGTTTTGCGGTACGCCACACCCCTCCAGATGAACAGGACCCCCGTTTCTACCATTGCGCTCCAACACAGGTCCGTTTCCTCCGTTTTGCGGTACGCCACACCCCTCCCGATCAACAGGACCCCGTTTCGACCGTAGGAGGTCCAACAGAAGTCCGTTTTCCGTTTTGCAGTACGCCAGACCCCTCCCGATGAACAGGATCCCGTTTCGACCGTGGCCGGTCGAAGAGAAGGCCGTTTCCTCCGTTCTGCGGTACGCCACGCCTCACTTCCATCGGCTGTTCCATCCAATCCCTCCCGATGAACACGACAACGCATTCCGTTCCGACCCAGCCGGTTGGCTCCCCATGAACACGACGACGATGCAGTTTCTCCGTTCGGACCCAGCCATGTACACGAGCCATGGCCGTACGTATGCGCGAGTAGGCGTTCGAGACCCCGCCCATATGTATATACGTGGTCGTATTTTGTTTCATGCACCCTGGCCGCTGTACATACGTGTACAATCTACATGCGCGCCACTACTACGACACATGCGCGCCTCTACTACGACACGTGTGAGCCTCTACATCGACCAATATGTACGTACAAGTTCATGACCAGAATGACAACGCTACGTACGCTTTGACCAGGTGGGTCCCGACTATCAGGCACTTCCTTGCGTGCGAAGATGTAGCTGGTGGGTCCCAGCAGTCAGGGGGCGAATCACTTTTTTTGCCCGTAATATGGACGCACTTCTTTGCGTGCGAAGATGTAGCTGGTAAGTCCCAGTAGTCAGGGGGAAAACGTTTTTTTCGCGAAATAGAGTGGCCCGTCCGGTGGGTCCCTGCTATCAGGTGGAGGAACTGTATTTTCCGCGTAATAAGGAGGCACTTCCTTGCTGCGGCCGTGGACCTAGCTATCAGCCTCTCCACGTTTAGTACTCTTCCGATGGAAGTCGATTGTTGACCACATTGACCACGCCGCGCCAAGAGCACCAAGCCGGTGGACGACGGCGAGGCCTAGGAAGGGGATGAGTGGAGCCAGGGAAGACGCGGTAGTGGATGCCCACGCGGAGAGGAGTCTGAGGGTTCACTGGTTCGGAGCAAGAAGACTAGAGGTTTAAGAAGCACTACGGCCACTTGACGGACATCGTATGGTAACTGGATCTAGAATCGTTCATATTGCCTAAGTTGACAAAGCCCTCCGTCCCCGTCAACTTAGTAGGCCCACAAGTCAGCCTCCCACTATACTGGGTCCCAACTAGCAGGGGGAGTATTCATTTTTTTGTGCGTAATAAGGAGGCACTTCCTTGCGTGCGAAGATATGGCTGGTGGGTCTGAGCTGTCTGCGGCGGTAAGTTTTTTTTTCATGAAATACCGAGGACCTTTTGGTGGGTCCCAAATGTCAGGTGGAGGAATCATTATTTTGTGCGTAATAAGGAGGCATTTCTTTGCGTGCGGCCGTGGACCCAGCTGTCAGCCTCTCCACGTATAGTCCACTTCAGATGCATGTCAACCGTTGACCATATTGCCCACGCCGTGCCAAGAGCACCAGGGCGGTGGACGACGGCGAGGCCTAGGAAGGGAACGACATGGAGCCAGGGAAGACTCGGTAGTTGTTTCCCCGGTAGAGGGGAGTATGACTGTACGAGGGTTTACTGGTTCGTCTGCCATCGCTGGAGAATAACAGCAGGTGTGGGTGAGTAGAGGGATGGCTAGGCCAGCGATGGGAGTACGGTGGGGCGGTGAGGCCTGCGCGGCAGCACAGCCGGCCGCGGGAGGAGGGAGCAGGCAGTCCCGCCGGCGCTTGTTTGAGCGGCTGGAGCAGGAAGAGCGGAGATTAAAGAAGCACGACAGCCGTTGGATGGACATCCAACAGTCACTGCTTGTGCATCAACATTCTTTTTAGGAAAGCCTCAAATCTACGAAAAACAGCATACAACCCATCTGCCATTATTTCTAATAATTTACATCCCATTTGCTAATTCTTAAGTTTTTTTTGAGCCCATATTCTTTTTGTTAGCATTACAGTCCATATTGTGGCCATGGTTAAAAAATTATACGAAAATTTTCATATTTCGGCGGTCCGAACTGTTTTTAATCCCAAACTTTCGAGTCACATTCAAACTGATTTAAAAAATAAATGTATATCAATATAAAATCTAACAAATTGTCCACGCATAAAAATTATTGCAATTCAACATCTCAAAATGAAAAAAACGAAATTTGAAACTAATTGTCGGTTTGATGTGTTTTAAAAATGTACATCCCATTTCTCATTACTGATAGGCCATTTTCTCGTCCAGCCGAATGAAGCCCTCCTTGTCTTGAAAGATTTGCAGCCTAATAGGCTGACAAAGCGACTTACTTGACAAATCACAGAAAGAAAAACTGGGCTAGACATTTTCAGAAGGAAAAACAACTATTGGGCTGGTCTGTGGTAAACATAAAACAAAAGGCTATCTAGACAGGCCAGAGTGCCCCGCACAGCCCAGTTGACACCCTGCTTCCATATTAAAAACAAATTAGATAAATTCCACTCCAATTATGACGCTCATAAAAGTGCCACTGCAATTTCCAAACTTTGAAATTGCCAATGCAATTTTTGCAAATTTTGAAAAACGCCAATGCAATTTGCAAACTTTGAAAAACGCCACTGCAATTTGCAAACTTTGAAAAACGCCACTCCACACTTCGAAAAATGCCACTGCAAATGGCATGAAATGGCCTTTTTCGAAGTTTGGAAATTGCAGTGGCATTTCTCAGAATCACCAGATTTGGAGTGGCATTTATCAAATTAACCCAAAACAAAAATAACTGGGCGAGCTGCTGGGTCGCTGGTGTCAGCCGCTCGTTGTGCAATTCTCTCGTTTATTGACTACTTTGACAATGGCATCTGACCCAGATGTCAGAAATCCATTAGGATAAACCATTTTTTATTGGCTTGAAATAAGGAGCCCTTCCTTGCGTACTTCCATGACCTTGGCGGGTCCCTACTGTCATTCTCTCCACGTACAATCATCTCCTGATTGTGTACGCGTCAACCTGGTAGGCCCACAAGTCAGCCTCTAAACCCGTGGCGGACAAATACAACCCATTTAAAAAAATAACAGGCCCTTCCATACGTTCAAACAGAAAGTTCAACATTTAGAGCAAAGTAAGAGGTCTAATCCAGATATAGAGTACTGAACTTTCACGTTGACAATCATCATAGCCAAGTTAACTATCTACTCCCACTAATACTCTAGTAGCCTACAAGTACTAATTTACTCTTAGCTAACTAGACGATGCCGGACGCCATTTGTGGTACATGCTAAACGCCAGCACCGGCGTCCTCCGCCTCACCTCGAACTTGCCAGAGGTGCGATAGGGCACGTTGCAGGCGCGCGTTGGCCCTTGCCATGCCGGCGTGGTCATAGAAGCTTCGGCTTCTAAGCGGGAAACCCACTAGACGAGATGGTAATAAAATTCGGCATCGCGAACGCTTGCGTGCCCGACAGCCTCCAGGGATATTTGCCGGGCGCCGACCTCCACGTACTCGGCCCAGTTGCGGGTGCTCTACTCGCGACTCAGAGAGTCGGTGTGCTGCTGCTCCATGTCCCGCTGGGGGCGCAAATCAGCGATATGCTGCTCCTCCGCCTGGATATCACGCTCCATCAACTCCTCATACTCCGCATTGCCATATAAAGACCGATAGAATACCTCCTCCCTCTGTCTGCCTTCCGGTGAAAAACCGAACACTACCGGCGGTGACCGCCTCCGGCGTCGCCTATCGCGGATGGGCGGGGGCATGGCGGACGTGGCGAGAGCGAGGATAAGTGGCGAGTGACGTTGGGCCGGTAGGGGCTTATGAGGATAGGGTGAGTTGGGTGATGGTGCCACCGGAGAAGGCCGGAAAACAGTACTTATAGGCGGAAGGTAGGTGAACCAGCATGTCGCGGGAAACGCGGCGATCATCACGGTCATCAGAATTCAATTCATAAGTAGGCATGGCTTAGCGCGCTAGCTTGCCGTGGAAAACTAGAAAAACTGAAATTATGACTGTGCCGTGCCGTCCCGTCCATGCTAGGTCGCACGCCGGCATGACGTTCAAACGAGTGCACTCAAATCATCCAGATGAGGTACTCCCTCCTTGTCAATAATGATTTCACCACTCACCATCTACTCCCTCTGTCCAGGTTTATTAGTCCCGTGAGCCAAAGCAGCAAGACCAAGGCATGTCAATAATTAACTGCATGCAGAAGTTTAAGCCTAATTAATTCCAGCGATTTAAGTTGCTGCATGCATGCCCTTGGCTGCGACTCGTTGCATGCTGCTCCGCGTACTGGCTGCGAGCGATTCTGAGTGGCTGCATGCAGCCGACCGTAATTAAGGTAGCTAATTGATGCGAAAAAAGATGTGCTTTATTTTTTGCGGGCCTTTTAAATCCGAACGGTTTACTGTAGCTCATGGGCCTTTTAAACCAGGACAGAGGTTGAGATTTTTCAATTAAGTCCTTTAAACCGGAAAGGAGGTACTAGTACGTGCGTGATCTGCTATTTATTTGTGTAGGATCGAATAGGTCGTTTCTTGAATTGAGCCTTGCAAACTGGAAAGAAGGTAGTATGTGCGTGATCCGCTATCGTGTAGGATCGAGTAGGTCGGATAGTGTACGTGTAGGATTGAGTAGGTCGGATGGTGTACGTGTACGATCGCATTAGCTAATGAACGTTCGCTGGGAGATAAGGCATTTGCAAACGTTTTTGCTGGCAGTTTCTTCAGATTTGCATGGCATTTTCTTCAGAGCAGCTTGTTAGTTTCTTCAGAGGTAGGCATTTTTATTCAAAAATCTGTTACTTCGGATCTTGCGTCGCAACTAAAACTGCCAGGAGCGCATTAGTAGGCTAGCTAGTGATCGATCAGTAACTTGTAAAAACTAAGCGAACAAAAATAACGAACTGTTAGTAACTTGTAAACACTGAGAACACAGAAATAAGGATCATGTTGTGCACAACAGTAAGAGCCGATCCGTTTGAAATGTTCACACGAGACTCGCAAGCCTGGCATTGTAATATGTTCACTTTAGTAGCCCAAATTCAAAACCAACTAGCATGATTCCCTTACATAAGATCAACATGTTAATGCATCTCAATGATTCATAGATCATATACAAATATGTAGATCCAAAAGCAAAGATCTAGAAAAAACATATGTTCTTCCGACTAACATGGATGCTTCTCGTGGCCAACATTCAGTACAGAGTGAAAGACAAATTTGTTTGTGAAGTCTACAATTCCTCTTGCAAACGTAAGTGGTTTCACCAACAGCTGGAACCATGAGAATGAAACACACGTGATGGAGGAACATCCACTGCAATATGATTTGGTCTTCTCTCAATCACACGGCGAGACTATTTTCGGAATAAATACTTTAACTTAGGCAAAATGATGCCAATTGTATAATCAGACCAAAGCAATGAAGCACCTAGTGTTGGCTAATAAATAGTACAGTACTACTTTTCTGCAGTCCATGAAGTGACTATCCAATCTTTCCGTGTCTATTTTCAAATGGCACTACAAGCAGTGACTATACTATTCTCTTGTGTAGTTCAACCAAAATTGCGGTCACTTTGTTTGTTTGCCAAATAGCAACGGGCAGACATCTCTGTCTGCACAAATATCAAGCAGCTAGTAAACATATACCCCACCTTGTATTTTTGGTTTAAACACGTCTCATCCTCTTAGCATATGTCATGTTTTGCACTGGACAATTTGATACAGTCATGTTTTGCCCTGGACAATTTCATACTGAATTGATTTGCTGGTTCAGAGTAGAAATATAGCGCCTATTCTTCATCAGACCAAGGATATCCACGTTCGCAGTGATGGAAAAGGTGAAATCGATATAACCGAAATTGAGCATCCAATCATTGAATCCTGTCCTGCACCTCCAATGTAGGTCCACCCTGCTAATAAGTTCACATGCAAACCACTAGTATTACTATCTAATGACAATACAAAAAGAGTAGCAAGATAGTAGCAAACCATGTACCTTCGTAATGAACATCTCATAGTGCCACCAATTGGATATAAAGGTTTGGAAAAAACATGCTCCTAATGTTGAACCATTTGGACTTTTTGTGTTGTTCCACTAAAATCGAGAATCCCTGTTTGCATAGATATTGAAAGTGTGATTACTATAAAAGTGGCACTAGTTGAAGCATAGACTCACAAATATAAGCATTCCAATTTCTTAATGGGAAAAGGTAGCGAGACTGTTTCTAACCACCTATTTGAAGGAATAAATAAGGCAACAGTCCGTGATGTTAGGAAGGCATACGTAGTTTTTTCTGAAAAATTGAGCCATTCCTGACCTTTCCTCTTCTTTTAAGCATATTTTGTGCAGTTCAACTAAAATAAAATGCCATCATCGCCTTGATAATTCAGTGACACTGTACAAAAGGAAATGACTTAACATTACATCATGATGTTAGGTATGTAGTCGACAGACATTAGAGACAAACATACAGACCTCCTCCGATAACATAATGAACATTAATTTTAACAAAGGTGTGACTAGCTTTACCGGGATAATTTGAGTGAACTCTACACCCTCTGTTCCTTAATATAAGACGTTTTCGCAGTTCAATTTAAAGTACCCAAATGTCTACTATTTACAAAAACAAGTAGTAGTTTTCTTGAGCACATATCTGGAAAAGCTTGCCACACTTTATATATGTCCATACGCTAATGCAATACCATTCGAATTGTACAAATATACACTAGTCCACTAGCTAGTGCAACAATAGAGTAGTTATTTTATTACAGGGTACAATACAATAGTTTTACTGAACAAATTTCTATAAGCTCTACCACTGGAATATTTCTATAAGAATTAACAATACAAAATGTAAAGGTAACAAGTTTCAGCATTGGTATACTAGCTGTGCAAGAGCATTAAACCAAATACAAAAGTCCCCTTGCTTGCTAACTTTGGGCTTCTTTACGGTAGTGCCAACTTGCTTGCCATTCTTCTTTAAGTTCCCTTTCTTTCCCTCACCCTTTTCTTGAAACTAGTGGTCTTGTTAACCATCAACACTTCATGCTATTTCTTGATTTCTACCTTCGCCGATTTCAGCATCGCAAAGAGCTCGGGAATTGTTTTCGTCATCCCTTGCATATTATAGTTCATCACGAAGTTCTAGTAGCATGGTGATAGTGACTAGAGAACTCTGTCAATCGCTATCTTATGTGGAATATTAAGTCCCACTTGATTCAAATGATTGTAGTACCCAAACATTCTGTGTACATGCTCACTGGCTGAGCGATTCTCCTCCATCTTGTAGGCAAAGTACTCATCAGAGGTCTCATACCTCTCGACACGGGTATGAGTCTGAAATACCAATTTCAGCTCTTGGAACATCTCATATTCTCCATGGCATTCAAAATGTTTTTGAAGTCCCGGTTCTAAGCCGTAAAGCATGGCGCACTAAACTATTAAGTTATCATCATGTCGAGCTTGCCAAATGTCCATAACGTCTGAATCCACTCCTACAATAGGTCTGTCACCTAGCGGTGCATCAAGGACTTAATTCTTCTGTGCAGCAATGAGGATAATCCTAAGATCACGGACCTAGTCCGCTTTATTGCCACCATCATCTTTCAACTTAGTTTTCTCTAGGAACATATCAAAAATAAGGAAGCTACAATGCGAGCTATTGATCCATAACATAATTTGCAAATACTATCAGGAGTAAGTTCATGATAAATTAAGTTCAATTAATCAAATTACTAATGAACTCCCACTTAAATAAACATCCCTCAAGTATCTAAGTGATATGTGATCCAAATCAACTAATCCTTGTCCGATCATCATGTGAGATAGGGTAGTCATCAAGGGTTAACATCTCTATGTTGATCATCTCTACTATATGACTCATGTTCGACCTTTCGGTCTCCAGTGTTCCGAGACCATGTCTGTACATGCTAGGTTCGTCAAGTTTATCCCAAGTATTCTGCATGTGCAAAACTGTCTTACACCCGTTGGATGTGAATGTAGAGTCTATCACACCTGATCATCACGTTGTGCTTCGATACGATGAACTTTGGCAACAGCGCATACTCGGGGAGAACACTTTTATCTTGAAATTTAGTGAAGGGATCATCTTATAATGCTACCGCTGTACTACGAAAAATAAGATGCATAAAGGATAAACATGACATGCAATCAAAATATGTGACATGATATGGCCATGATCATCTTGTGCTTTTGATCTCCATCTCCAAAGCATCATCATGATCTCCATCGTCACCGGCTCAACACCTTGATCTCCATCGTTGCGTCGGGGTCGTCTCGCCAACTATTGCTTCTACAACTATCGCTAAAAGTAAGGCAATTACATGGTGCTTGCACTTCGTACAATAAAGAGACAACCCAAAGGCTCCTCTCGGTTGTCGATATTACAAAACATGATCATCTCATACATCAATATATATCACATAATATCTTGACCACATCACATCACAACATGCCCTGCAAAAACAAGTTAGATCTCCTCTACTTTATTGTTGCAAGTTTTGCGTGGCTGCTACGGGCTTCTAGCAAGAACCGTTGTTACCTACGCAAAAACCTCAACGATGATTTATCAAGTTTGCTTTTTTAACCTTCTTCAAGGACCGACCATAGTCAAATTTCATTCAACTAAAGTAGGAGAAACAGACACATGCCAGCCATCTTTATGCAAAACTAGTTGCATGACACGATGGAACCGGTCTCATGTGTATGGAAATATAAGGTTGGTCCGGGCCGCTTCATCCCACAATATCGCCGAATCAAAATAAGATGTTGGTGGTAAACAATATGACTTTCACCACCCAAAACTCTTTGTGTTCTACTCGTGCATATCATCTCCGCATAGACCTGGCTCGGATGCCACCATTGGGGAATGTAGCATTGAAAACAAAAAAATATTCTGCGCACACGCAAGATCTATCGATGGATATGCGTAACAACGAGAGGGGAGAGTGTGTCTACTGGTAGACCGTAAGCGGAAGTGTTTCACAACGCGGTTGATGTAGTCGAACTTTCTTCGTGCTCCAACCGATCAAGTACCGAACACACGACACCTCTGCGTTCTGCACACCTTCAGCTCGGTGACATACTCCACCTTCTTGATCCAGCAAGACGGCGAGGTAGTAGATGAGTTCCGTCGGCAAGACGGCGTGGTGATGGTGATGGTGAAGTGATCTCTTCTGGGCTTCGCCAAAGCACTACGAAAATATGACCGAGGGAGTAAACAGTGAAGGGGGGCGCCGCACACGGCTAGGCAATTGTTTGTTGTGTGCTAGGCGCCCCCCTCCCACATATATATAGGTGGAAGGGAGGAGCAGCCATAGGGGGCACCCAAGTAGGAGGAATCCTACTTGGGGTCTCTCCCAAGCCGCGCCCCTGCCTTGTATAGGTGCGGGGAAAAGGCAGGGGAAGGGTGGCGCCCCCCCTTTCCTTTCTACCATGACATGGAAAGGCAGGAGGGGATAGCCCTCCCCTTTCTTCCCCTAGGGCTGTCCGGGCAGGGAGAGGGGCGCACTAGCCCCCTGTAGGCTGGTTTGTCTCTCCCTTGGCCCATTAAGCCCATAACACCTGCCGGGGGTGTCCGAAACCCCTTCCGGTGACCCGATGGCTACCCGGTGCATCACGAAACCCTTCCGGTGTCCAAATACCACCGTCCTATATATCAATCTTTACCTCTCGACCATTTTGAGACTCCTCATCATGTTCGTGATCTCATCCGGGACTCCGAACAACATTCGGTCACAAAATCGTATAACTCATATAACACTATATCGTCAACGAATGTTGAGCATGCGGATCCTACGGAACCTGGATGCCCATATTGGATCCTACATATTCTATGAAGATTTTTATCGGTCGAACCATTATGACAACATACACAATTCTCTTTGTCCATCGGTATGTTACTTGCCCGAGGTTCGATCGTCGGTAACTTCATACCTAGTTCAATCTTGTTACTGGCAAGTCTCATTACTCGTTCCGTAATACATTACCTCGTGACTAACTCATTAGTCATTTGCTTGCAAGCTTATGGTGTGTGTTATCGAGAGGGCCTAGAGAAACCTCTCCGATACTCGTAGTGACAAATCCTAATATCAATTTATGCCAACTCAACAAACACCTTTGGAGATACCTGTATAGCATCTTTATGATCACTCAGTTACGTTGCGACGTTTGATAGCACACAAAGCGTTCCTCCAGTATCCGGGAGTTGCATAATCTCATAGTCGAAGAAATATGTATTTGATATGAAGAAAGCAATAGCAATAAACTGAACGATCAATATGCTAAGCTAACGGATGGGTCTTGTCTATCCCATTATCAAATGACAACACATGTCTATGGTTAGAAAATCTTAACCATCTTTGATGAACTAGCTAGTCTAGTAGAGGCTTGCTAGGGACACGGTATTTGTTTATGTATTCACACATGTATTTAAGTTTCCGATCAATGCAATTCTAGCATGAATAATAAACCTTTACACATTTTTTTAGACAAATTTTTTTGAGGTTTTTTTTAGACAAATGAAATAATCAATCAGCACGACTCCTCTCCCAGAAAATGTTTTTGAGGGTTTTTTTTTTTTTTGAGGCAAATTTTTTTGAGGGGTTTTTGAGTCGTGCTGGGGCGAGCACCCAACCTACAGAAAATAGTTCTGCGAGAGGAGTCGTGCTGGGGTGAGCACCCAACCTGCAGAAAATAGTTCTGGGAGAGGAGCGTGCTGGGGCGAGCGCCCAACCTGCAGAAAAGAGTTTTGGTAGAGGAGTCGTGCTGGGGCGAGCGCCCAACCTGCAGAAAATAGCTCTGGGAGAGGAGTCGTGTTGGGCTGAGCGCCCAACCTGCAGAAAATAGTTCTGGGAGAGGAGTTGTGCTGGGAGTGTGACACCCTCGGGATGCCACCATGTTCCTTTGTGGGGTTTGTTTTCCCAAAGACCAAGGCCGAGCAGGAAGCGGTGATCAAGCTAGTCACAAGCAGCGTGGTGTTCTTAGGCCAAGTGGTTTTGGGTGATTGTAAGAAATTGTAGGATACTTAGCTAGCTGTAGATGGCTTGCACTGGTCGGGGCATAAATGTTTCTGCCTTTTGAAAGAGCTGTAGGAACCATGAAGCCATGTATATGCATGCTCCAAGCCCACTGTCTTTGAAGCATTTTGAGATGTGTTCAGTGAGCAGTTAGAACTGAAATTTCCACTTGATTCCCTCGCATAATTACTAGTCATGACACTGAACAAATAGGTCAAATTTGACGAAGCGCCATTGGGCATGATTTGACCAATATCCAAAATAAAACCACCCAATGAAATGAAAATCTATGTCGCCGATGAACGTGTGTATGATTGTGGCGGATGTGACTGTGTATGAAATGATGTTGATTTAATATGCATACATCCATGTATCAGAAATGCTTGTTCTTTCTCCAATTTTGGATTAGTAAAGGAGTATTTGTGAGATTTCATTATGGAGCAGCTTATGAACTTTGTATCGATCTATTATCCACCTCTGTATCTATTCTTTCCTAGATAAATAGGTGGAAGATCCAACAAATCTGGACTCAAAAAATGGATCTGAATTTAATATCTTCACTTTTTTCTACCTTATTTTCTGAGCCACCTCATACTATCTTCGGGTAAATACCAGTTCAAAGCAACTGATATACTGATCCATCAATGAATCGAAGTACGACGTGAGCGCATCGTGGTTAGTAGAGCAACAATGAATAATTAATTACGATCACCTCGAGCAAGACAATGAGATTCCAAGCGCTAATACTAAACACAATACTGATATATAGCGCTCATGACGCACTATGTGCAGATCCGTAGTACTAATACGTACATGCAAAGTGACGGGTAAGTGGTAACTTCTAAGTTGCGTCATTTGTGTATGAATATAAAAATGGATGTGGATTAATTAGGAGAGCAGGTGTCTTTCTAAACCAATACGGCTCAAACATTAATTATCTCTGCATGTCATATTCTTCTTCTTTTTGAACATGATGATCGAGGTTACTTGTGGGAAAATGGCACGACTATGTCCTTTGATCGAATCATCATGGTTTCGTGTGGGCAAAGCGCACGACTATGTCTCTGCAAGACATTTGTTAGGATGATCGAGGCTTTCTTCATTAAGACGAGACATTGGTCAGGATGATAATGCCTTGACTAAGGATAATTTTATTCCGTGTGGTTTATGTAATAAAAAATCACAACTCTTATCAGTAGGTGACTTTGAAAACAAATTAATGTACCCACTAGCATATGTAGACCAGTCATTTCGAACCCCCCCCCCCCCCCCCACCCACACCGAACGCGCTTCGGAGAAATTGGTGCCTCGATGACACCACACATAGTAAGAATAACAATTTTTTTCAACCATGTGTGACGTCAAAGAATCACACACGGTTGGAAACTAGCGACTGTGTGTTATGTGTCATGCACACTATTTATCTAAGGAACCGTATTTGCTTTTTTTGGGGGGGGGGGGGGGGGGGGGGGGGGGAGGGAGGAGGGTGGTCATACACAGTTGGATAACAAGAAATGTGTATGATCTCCTTTGCCACGGTTATTCATACCCATTCACGTCAATGTGTGTTCTATTGTAAACAGACCCAAAACATAGGTGACTTTTTGTGAACCGTGTGCAATGCATGTTTTCAGCCATGCGCAAAAGACCCGATGCTAGTGAAAGGTGATATACCAGCTCCATGCAGTCGTATTATAAACAACAAAACACCTTTATTCTTCCTTGTACAAGACCATGCTATATTAGAGCACCACCGTAGGATTTAAGATAGGAACAGCTTAAACATACATACGAAAACATGTATCCATGCATGCACCAGATTAAACAAACAGAAACGAAACACACACTGCACGTAGTTGCTAGTGTGTCTGTGGCGCACATGTTTAAAAAAATTGTCTGTGCCACAGATTTTTTTTCACGAATATTGTCTGTGGTACACTGACACTGCTCCGCCGGCGGCGCCACTAGTTTGAGAGTTGTTGAGCGAACTCGGCTAGCTGCTGCTGGTTGGTGCCCGGCCGGGCACCTCCAAATTCCGACCTGTCTATAGGTTCATCTGGGATACCTTCTTCCTCAGAAGCTCATTCCCAATCTCCACCAGCTTATCCAAGTTAGTTTTGGAGCAGTCTTTGATCGAGCCCGTGCTTCCGCTCAGTTGATCATACTGCATTTGTATGTACAACAATGATTTATTCATCTATTATAACAGATACTGGCTGTGTACATATATTGATGCTACTCTCCTTTAAATTTACCAGAATCAGCCACTCATTGTTATATTCTATGTTTTGGTACAATAGGCTAGGTACCTGGATGCGCAGGTATTGGTGGGAGGAGCTGAGGGCGGCGGAGAGGATAAAGAGATGGATGCACATGTCTCCACGGGCTGCGTTGAACATGTCGTGGAGGGGTGGTGGGTGCCGTTCCCGGCCACGATGATGTCCTCCGCAACATGGCTCATTTTGCATAGTGTCTACAATAGTCATGCATGTGAGATATCAAGTTAGTTGGGCCCACCAAACAACCAATGGAATTGTGTACCAGTGATCTTAAGTAGTTAGTTACAAAAATGGTTGTTGGCGCCCCTTTTGCCACCATTGTTGTCGTTGGTCTAGAAGTACTGCGATGGGAAGAAGGTGGGTGCGGCAGAGGTGCCGATGGCAGAGAGCGTTCCTTACTGGTTGGTTCTTGAACAATCATGTATATGCATATATGAATATATTATTCCAAAATTATAGGGGGCGAATAGCTCCTGTGCGACATCTTTCATGGGAATTGGAAGGAGTGCGACGTTGTTCGGCGGAATGGCTTTGGTGCGACACTTTTGAGCGAGTAAATAGTCCAGACACGACATGGCCCTTAAGCTGAACTGATGCCCTCATTAGCTATTATGGGCTGGACCCACAACTTATCCATGTAAGCACGGGACCCAGCACTTGTCCAGTAAGCGCGGGACCCACCTCTTCGCCCGTGCCCGTCCGCCCACCATCGGGACCCACCTTTTCACCCATTCGCCTGTGCCCATCCGCCCACCGCCGCCCATTGCTTCCCCTTTCCCCATTCTTCCTCTTCTCTGGCGACCTAGTCCAGATGTCCACCTCCCCCGCCACGCACTCAAGATGGCGTCAGTATGGTCCGGTGCCGCTCACAAGGTGCCCGTCATGCACACGCCCAGAGCCTCTGAAACGGTTGGTTAGTAGGAGTGATGAGAATGGAAATCTTGGGAGGGAATTTGTGAAGTGCTTGAGCAAATCAATGGCAGGAAGGGATGGCAAGGTTAGATCTCAGTTCTTAGCCCATACTTTCACTGTCGTTTGCTCTGATTTCTCCATATTTTGTTTTTCCCCTCGAATTTTGAATTTAGGGTTCATGTTGTTGTTTTTAGATCCTGAAGAAATGCACACATTTCAAGTGGATGGATGATTATGTTGAGAGGATTCAGTTCGAGGGCTACGTTCATTCGAGCGGGGCCGCAACCTGGGAGCTCAATTTGGGCGGGGTGCCGCAGATGGAGAGCTCGGACAGAGGGGCAGGCAGAGTCGTGCCGATTGCGAGCTATGTGCGCAATGCTACCCATGCTGAACCGCACTTGGGAGTCTCAACTGACCGAGGAACTGAAGAAGATGAAGAAAAATCAAATGGAGATGATCAATTTGCAGAAACAAGCAAATGTCATGGCAGGGGGGTTTTATTGTTGTGTCATTGCTCTGTTTATGTTTTACTTGCTATTCATCCGTCATTGGAGGGGGCATTTAGGTCTGTCAGGGCATAGGATGCAATATGTGCGCCATGCCATGTTCCTGTAACTGAATCCAAACAGAAATATTCAGTGTCCATGCTTTGTTCTTGTTCTTCAGTTTTTTTATCATAACATCCGTCGTTTACATAGTGATGAAGAATAAAGTCAGGGACATTGGATTCCCAAGATTCAGACTTATTAATTCTAAAACAATGTTTTGCCAAGCAATCTGCTACCATATTTGCTTCTCTGCTGCAGTGGACAAAATCAATACTAGCAAACTCCATGGCCATGATAGAACACTCTGCAATGATTGGAACATCAGTTCCCATATAGGCATTTGGATCAGAGATGTTCTCGAACGCTAACATACTGTCAGACTCGATGATGAGTTTAGTGCAACCCAATTTTTCTACTAGGATCAAACCACTTCGGATAGCCATAACTTAAGTTAACAGAGTGCACAACCCTAAATTCAGACAAATAAATCTTGCTGCCAAAAAGATGTTGGGCCGTGAGAAAATAAGCAGGCCCAAATTGAGACAAGCCCACCCGCGAAGGGGCACCAGCCCAGTTTTATAGCATGGAGGCACCCATGTTTATAAAAAAATGCTTCGACTAAAACCTCAAAATATGGGCCTAGATACATGCATGCACACATGCAGCACACCAAGATATGTTTTTTTTTGCAAAAAAATTGGGTAACCATACACTTGCATGTCCATAGTGGAATCTACCCCGTTTTATTAGTAACACATAGATTAACTAGATAGAACATCAAGCACGATATATATCAACTAACCAATATCAACTAGATAGAAAAAAACAGATAGAACACATCACAATATAGCAGCATAAGTAGTAGCATTGCATGAGATAGATAGTAGCATAAACGGATCCCAAGCATGAGATACATAGTACCATTACAACTTATATAGAAAGTTCATAGTTCAACCCAACACGACAATAATAAAACGACACCCTAGATAAGATAAAACACCACCGGCTTGCTCCATGGCCAACTCCTCTCCTCCATGGCCAACTCCTTCACTCGTCATCGTCGGTGCGGTACGGGAGGGTGTGCATGTGCTCATCGACGGGGAAGGCACTGTCGAAGTCGGTGAAGATGTTGTACATGGTGAATGCAATGAACTCGTGTACACACCGAAAAATACGACCGAGGAGGTAGTAGGCGTCGAAGGGGTTGGTCAACCTCATGATGAGCCCGATAGCATGACCATTGTTGCTGACCTCTTCGACTCGAAACATGACTGGAGAGCCCCTCGGGAGGTGGCGGTAGCCGGAGGAGAGGAAGAACACGGTCAGCCCCTTGCCCCCTCCACCTCAAGATCGCCCACACCCGTAGGGTGTTCTCCACCCGGACTCTGGCAGGGTAGAGCCTCTCGGGGAAGGTGGGCGGCACACGGTAGGTAGCCCCGGTGAACTGCATGGTGGATCGACCGGGTTCGGTTTGTGGAGAAGGAAGAAGGAGGGCAGATGGGAGAGGAGAGGATGGGGTATGGATGAGCACTACTAGGGAAAACCTTATACACAGAACTTTAGCAGTAGCGTGGGTCAAAAAAGCATGCTGGTGCTAATTAGCAGTAGCGCGCCTGAGGAAACCGCGCTGCAGATAAAGATCTAGCAGTAGCGCGTCTTGCTGTAAACACGTTACTACTAAAATTCCCACGGCTTAGCCGATAGGCTACACATTGTAGTAGCGATCTATGACGAACAACGCTACCGCTACTTTATTTGTAGCAGCGCGTTTTAATATAAACTCGCTACTGCTAAAGGTTATAAAATTAAATGGAAAGAAAATGGAAAGGTAATTGAAAATCAAAGAAATAGAATAAGGTGAAAGGAAAAAAATAAAATGTGAAGAAAAGTAAATGAAAAAGGGGAAAAAGAGAAAGGAGTAGCAGTAGCGTGTATCACAGAACGCGTTGTAGCTAAGATAGCAGCAGCGCTTTTCCTGGAACGTGCTACTGCTACTTCTGACTTAATCACGGGGTTCGTCCTTCCCCACGCGGCCACTTCCCCCAAATCCAACTCTATCCACTCTCGCCGCCGCCGTCGCCCGTCGGCCACCGCGCGCTCTCCGCACCCTCTACGCCGCCCGGACCCCAGATTCAACGTCGCCCCCGCCCCCGACCTCAACGCCGCCCCGGACGCCGCCCCGACCCTGACCTCGACGCTGGCCACCATCCGCCGCGCGCCCGAGCCCCGACCCCGACCTCGACGCCGCCCTGCCCCTCCCTCGTCGCAGGCACCCGAGGTGAGCACGCCCGCTCCTCCCTCTCCCCTACCTCTGCCTAGCATTTCTTTATATTTTAGTTGCATCAAATTAGTTAGGGTTCATGTAAGAGTGGAAACAAATCGGATGCGGATGCGGCTCAAATGAGTTAGGTTTCATGTAAGGGTGAAAACGAATCAAATTTCTAAGATGAATCATAAAACGAGTAAAATTTGACCACTTATTTCACTTTATAGTTGGATAATTGAAATTTCCGCTACCACTTTCCACCCCTATAGGTTCATCAAATTAGATGGTAATTAGGGCAGTAGTTCCTAGGTACTAATTAGTTAGTAAGAACTAGGTACTAATTAGGTACTAAAATATTTTTATTTATAGTAAGTTTATTTTTAGTAAGAACTAGTTGAATTAATAGAACTAGTTAGTAAGAACTTGTTTCTATTTTTTCAGTTAAAGCAATTTTTCCCGCCTCGACGTGGATGATGCCTATCCCGCATCCTCGTCGTCGAGTCGGCGGAGGACGACACCTGGTTGACCAGATCGGCCATGTCCGGGACTGGGCTCCGCCGGGGTGGTACCGGGAGGCGCTACCTACCGGGGGGCGCAGGTTGGTGAGGAGCCAGCCTGTCGTTGACCCGAACCTTCTTTGGTGGCGGTCGCGTGGGCCAGTGATGATCTAGAGGCTCGAGGACTCCGCGGAGGTGGTGCGTCACCGTGTCAGTGAGGAGGACGCGTACGTCCGTCGCTACTTGTTTGCGTTGGAGCACAGGCCGTTCTCCAATACCTGGCAGGTTCTCCGAGGATCTCACTGGAGCTATGATCCCATGATGGTTCCTTCTCTGTGGGTGTCCACCGCCCGCGCCGATACCCGTCGTGTGCTAGGGTCTTAGTTGTATTAGTGATGTTATATGTATGACACTATTCGTGATGTATTAGTGATAATATTCGACAATGTACGGACGCATGAGATGATTTACTTTTGCTTATTGAATGCATGCTAATTTGAGTCCTATAAGATATTTTGAAATGTATATCTTGTGTTGCTCAATGTCCAAGTGGTCGGTCATGTTTGCAGGTTACACCTCCGAGTGGCCTATGTTTTGCCGGAGTGTTGATTCATTTCCGTTCCGGCAAATTTTAGTCCGTCGATATGTCCTATTTTAGCAAAGGTCATGCCGGATTTTTCCATGAATTTTGGCATGACTTGTGCCAGAATATGTAGGAAATATCGAGGGCCCCGGATTTGTGTGTTGAGTATCTTGGTAGTTGTCTTCGATCGATTTTCAATTAATGTTTTATCTATGAACATAGGAAATGTCTGACGACGAAAAGGATTTCGGTATTTGCAAATACTGCGAAGACGAGCGCGGCCTGTGCGACGGAATCTTCCTATATGATGATAGGCGCTTCAGCATCAAGCTGGACGAGAACTTCGAAGTGGATACAGTAAGTCAAAATGACAAGTCTTTTTTCGTAATTAAGCTTGACATCTGCTTCATTTGCTTCAACTTATATTTTTTTTACTATTTTACTAGCGTATCCCCTGCCATGCAAGAGTTTTTGTATTGGATAAGATAGGTTTCAGTGAAGACTGAGCATGGTTATATTTTCCATGCAAAATTATACAATTCAGACGACTACACCTATTTTGGATGCAAAACATGGCGAGCACTATGCAAGACTTATGCATTCGAGCCTGATATGGTTATCACCTTTGATATTCGTCCGAAAGATGATATTGAAGGTAATACTGACATCTGGGTCGATGTGCAGACACCTCCAGTTATACCATTATGTAAGTTTCTCAACCATATTTATGTCTTTGATATTGTTTATTCAAAAATAGTTGACAACTAATTTGTATTGTCAGCTTATTCGGTGCAAGCAAACATGTCCAGCGCTTGGTAGACAGGACCGTATATTGTCTTGGGGCTGAACTCAACTGTGAGGAGCTCAGTCATTATGTTTCATGGCTTGAGGATCTTGATACTATCAAGACACATTTTCTTCCTGCATTTAGAAATGTTAGTACTGAAAATGTGCGACCAATATTGTTCGTAATGAACTACGGTCACATCTATTTAGGAAGGATGGTAAGATTTTTACTATTTATAATCAGTGCATCTTTTCCATACAATATTTTTGAAGCTAAACTTCATTGCTAAGTATGTTACCATACGATGTTCTTCAACAGGGACTCCCGATGAATGTTGTGCCTTATGGGATCGAGACTAAAGGTACCATGAGTATTATCAGCTTACGGCCAAGATATCCTACAGATTACTTTAGTGCATTCAAGATTAGCGACGGATGCTTAATAGTGCAAGACTGGACCAAATATGTGATGGGGGAGCGCAGAGAAGTACCAGGGGGCAGCAAACAGATGCGCTACCCACGATTAGGAGACAGGTTCATCTGCATGCTCCAGCTTGATCAAAGAGGAGAGCTATACATGTTTTATGTTATTTTACCTAAGAGAGAGCAGCAGGAGTGATTAGCTAGCTAGAAATGAGTTTGAGGATGATGATGTGCTACACTATTACTATGATGATAAAATAGCTAGTGTTGGTGGTAATGACTATGATGATTATTATTAGCTAGTGTTAGTGGTGATTAAATAAATAATGTTGGTGGTAATGACTATGATGATGATTAAATAGCTTGTGCTAGCGGATTAGATTCAAGTGGAGGCAACATGTTGTGCACATCGAAAGTACTACTAGTCCAAACTAGATCAAGTTTGGATTAGTAGTATACTTCTGACATGCACCACATATTGCCTCCACTTGAACCTAATCCACCTTCATTTGATACACTGTTATGGACATAATGATGTAAACCTCATAACTGGTATTGTACCAATATTTGTACGATGGCGCATAAATGCACTAAAAATAAAAAAATAAAAAAGTACTAGTAGCGATGGACAGAAAACACGCTGCAAGTAGTTACCTTAGCAGTAGCGTGGTACTGAACAAACGCTGCAGCTATTTGTCCTAGCAGTAGCGCGTGCGGGCACGCGTTACTGCTAAGCAATAGCTGTAGCGCCTTATTAGTAGCGCGCCTACCCGCGCTACTAGTGAGCACAAAACCAGCGCTACTGCTAGGGTTTTCCCTAGTAGTGGAGGAGGGAGAGGAAGACGATAGGTGTGTCTTAAATAGCCCAAGTGCGACGTGGTTTTTGATTTCTTTGAGTGGTTTCATTGGGTGGAATTAATGAGCCCATCAAAGTGTGTACACGAGCGTGGGAAACCTAGGCTGCCATCAAACGCTGGATCAATAGCTAGGATGCGACGCGTCTGTGCCAGCGGTCGCGGGTCAAGGGGTCATGCCTGCCCGTTCTTCTATCCCATGCATCAATTGCCATGCTGCAACGTCCCGCACGCATCTGTGCCGTCGTGGGTCAAGAGGACACGCCTGCCCCGTTTTCTTGCGTGTGCCGCCCGTGCATGCATGCATGGAAATGTAGCCTGCTGGCTAGGGCCTGGCTATAGGAGGCAACGTTCGGTCCAAAGGTCTAACATGTGGGCTTCTTTTACCAAAGCCCAACGGCTAGCCCACTCGCCGTAGCGTAAAAAACAAACGGCTACTGCATGACACTTCATCCTCTAAAAATCACTACATCAAATCAGAGCAAAGCCCTTGGATAGCTGATGTGGCACTGCATGCTGATCCAAACCGTTGAACGCGTAGTGATCCAGCGATCCAGAGAAGAGGGGGGGTTATCTAGTGTTGTCGAATGCAGCCAGTCACAGAGCATCACGCGAATCAGCGACGTGGCCCTAGCTCTTGATCTAGACCGTTCACTAAGAGAGATCTAGCGGCTCGGAAGGATGCGTGGTTTCAGATGGGGTTATGAGGGGTTGTGAGGGGTTTTGAGAGGGCTTTGAGGGCTCGGGTTGAGCATAACTAATTCAAAAAAAAACATAAAAATATGAAACTTCCACCCATCATCATATTATGTGAGTGAGTTACTGGGAAAAATAAGGAACTTGGTCTATGATCATTTTCATGAAAAACCCCTCACAAAACATAGCTATCATGAACGAGGCTGCATAGGATTCAAGCTAGGGTTGAGAATAACTAATTCAAAAAAATCATAAAAATATGAAACTTTCACCCATCATCATATTATGTGAGTGAGTTGCTGGAAAAAATAAGAAACTTGGTGGGTATTTTCATGAAAAACCCTTCACACAACACAGCTATCATGAACGAGGTTGCATGTGTTTCAAGCTAGGGTTTAGGGCTAAGCTTGTCATAGTTTATCCAAATGATCCTATATTTGGCATGGACCCTATACTTGCACAAAAGATGTCAAGTTTTGATTTTTGGACCATTTATAAAAGGTCGATTTTTTTTCTTTCGAATGGGGTGTTTAGCCTAGCTTTGGAACTCATTGAGGCAAGTTTTTCACATCAACAATAAGTTCTCGGATTGATCGCTTAACATGCATATGACTAATATTAAAGCATTGTACCATCAATACAACATACTAAACAAATTTGAATTTGAATTTTGAGTCTAACTTGAATCTTGGGTCAAATTTGAAATTCGGCCAGAATTTAAATAGCATTACGCGAATACCACTTTACACAAATTGAGGCAAGTTTGTTATTCTACAACACACCATTACACAAGTTTGACAAATGGAATTTTCACTTCTTCTTAGCACTCGATTTCTTCTTCTTGGTACCACTTTTTGAACGTACAACACCTAGTTCACTCAAACGCTTGATTTTCATAGCTGGACTAGCTAGGACAGTTGGAGTTGGCACCACAACATCTACATGAGGCTCAGTTTGCACAAAAACTCAAGTAGCTTCAATTCGTAATACAACTTGCAAGATAGGCTCACTTTGCATCACATCTGCCGCAACAGATTCAGTTTGTAGAACATCTTCAGTTTCAGTTTCAGATTGCAGAACATCTGCCACAACAACTTCAGCTTGCACCACATTCTGCACCACATCATCATCCAAATGTTGGTCATGATGCATCACAAGATCATTCAACTCTTGCTCATTTTGCACCGCAGCATCATCCAACTCTTGCTCATTTTGCATCACAGCATCATCCAACTCTTGCTCATTTTGCACCGCAGCATCATCCAACTCGGGTTCATCAATATAACTTCTCTTTTTTCTACAACCATTGATTCTTGCCTTTTTGATTGCCTAGCAATGTTCAACAACAAGGGGTTGACCTCCACGCTTCCTCCTGGAAAACAAAGCTTGTAATTTGGCTAGTAATTAAATACAACAACCAAATTAAAAAAAACACAAATGTAAACATACTTTGGCCTTTCAGGAGTGTAACGACATTTTGGAGATCCTTTTCGGTGCCCAAGTTCCTGGCACAGTTTGCATCTATTTTTGTTACCTTTTTGGGACCTTTTTGGCTTTGCATCCTTCTTCCCCTTCCCCTTTTTACTACTCCCACCTTTCTCAAACCATGCCTTGAATCTACTCTCTTTAGGTCTGCCAGCGTTTCTTTTTGTTAGGGGAGGACACATGGAAAATTCAGTTTCCACTTCAGGCCACTGAGACTGATCTGTAAGTGTTGGAATTGGAGTTGCATATGTAGCCTTGAATCTTGCCACTTAGTAGTATTCATGCAAGTATGGGTGCATGTTTATTTTGGGTTGGGAGGCCAAGAAAAGTACGGCATGGTCACAAGGTTTCCCGGTGTGTTGCCACTCGAGGCAAGTGCAGTCATGCAACTCAGTGTTAACAACATGCCTCCTTCCAGTATTGGTATCTGTAACTTCAGCACCCCACAATGAAGATATTTCAACAGACAAATGTGTAAGATTCCTGCTCCTGTTCACCACCTGTTGTACCACTGCAGGAAGCTTATCCTCTTGCAGACAATCACCAATCCTTCTTCTCAACTCCCACATGCGCATGATCATGATCCTCAACTGGTCAACCATGTCGTGCACAGGCAAGTTCTTTAACTGCTTTATCTTGTTGTTAAAACTTTCTGCCAAGTTATTGTTGATATGATTACACTTGATGGCACTGTTAAATCCTGACCTGTACCACAATAGAGAATCATAGGTGTTCAACCATGGACCAAACTCATTGCATGCTGCTTTTATCTTATCAAGATGATATGAATGTATTTGTTTGGTGTAAGATCTTGCTACTGGCCACATTCTCCCAAATTCTTCCCCTCTGAATTTTTTGATCAAATTCATCCACATATGGCTAAAGCACTCCCTCTGCTCACAATGAGGAAAAACATTCTTCACTGCATTTTCTAGCCCTTTACATGCATCTGTGTGTACTGCCAAAGGTGACACTGGCCCTATGCATCTTTTCAACTGCATCATGAACCATGTCCATGAAACCTCTGTCTCTAACTGAAACAAACCAATAGCAATAGGGAACATCCAGTTGTGTCCATCTAAAGCATTGCATGCCACCAATTGACCATTCCATTTGCCTGTCAAAAAAGATGAGTCTATGCTCAAATATGGACGACACCCTACTTTGAAGCCATCTATGCAAGGCTTTAAAGCCATAAAGAACTTGGAGAAAAGAACTCTACCATCCTCTGTTACCTCAGTATCTATCTCCACAACACTGCCAGGTGACCTCTTTTCCACCTCTGCTTTGAAGTTATAAAGCATCCTAAAAGTATTTGCCCAATCACCATATAATTCTTTCATTGCCCTCTGTTTTGCTTTCCAAACTGTGGTATACTTCACCTTAATGGGGTACTGCTTTTCCAAGTCCACTTTAAGTTTCTTTGCTATAGTGTTTGGTTTCTTGGATAAAATTGGAGTGATCATTTCTGCAATCCAAAGTTGTGATGTCATGGTTGATACTCTCTGTGAACTTGTAATACAATTATGTGGATTTGGGATTTGATTAACCCTAATGGTACTTCCATCAGGTTGAATTCTAGCAGATATGTAACACTTGCAAGGCCTGACGCTTCCATCAAAACCTCTGCACCTTGCATAAAATTTCTTTCTGTCAGTCCACATAGTCTTGGCATCAAACTCATGTTTGACTACATAAGTCTTGAAACACATCCTAAACCCCTTCATGCTTGGGAACAACTTTCCTACTTCAATAACAGGATTTTCTTTGTCATACACACCTACAAGCTCATCATCATGTGCATCATCTACATCATCTGCATCATCTTTCATCAGCTGTCCATCCACATCTTCACAAGCATCTCTGTTAGCACCATTAGGCAAACTAGATTCATCCCTCTCTTCCTCATCTTGATCATCTACTGGATCTACTGGAATGCCAATTTTTTTGGCCATCTCAGTGTCAGCCATTGGTCCAATGACCAAATCATTAGTGTCTTCTAATTGTACTGAATTCCAATCAACACAAACAACCCTTGCAGCACCATCAGAACCCTCTTCTACATCTTGATCAACCCCCATATTACTGTCACTTCACCCATAAACATGGGCGTTATCTATCTCTGTGAAGCCCAATCATCATCTACCATCTGTGAAGCCAACTTTCAGGGCACATGTCCAACCTTAAAATCTAATTTCAGATCAACGAGATCTGCATGAAAGGTAGTCTGTTTTCTTGCCCAGCCGTCTTGGCGATCGATTTCATCAAACATCTCTTCACCATTCTCACTTCTCACATACTCATCCTTCCAATTATCAAACCGTAGCATTCCCCAATTTTCTCCACGACATTTCTCACGGCCCTCTCTTCCATGCTTTGTATTTCCTGAGGATCAATCTCTGCACATTCAACCTCCCATTTCACAGTTGTATCTCTCTCTATGTCTCGCACGCTACCATCAACTAGATTCGCCTTAGAAGGTAAGAATTCGACAATGAATTCGAATGTCCTACCCCTGTTTGTCAATGGCAGGCAGTGTGAGCTAGCGGAAGCGGACGACGCACAAATCGCATAGGTTGGAAAGGATGCACATACCTAGTCGACCTTGTTCTCTCTGGCGGCTCAGTGTCAACCCCCCTCCCCCGCACCCAAATCTAGATAAAATCGACCAAAAACAGAGGAAACGGAGGCGATGCAGCGAGATCTAACTCGACAAGGAGGGGAACATGACGGGGCAAGGGTTCAGGATTTACTCACCACAGCCGCCGCCGTCACCGAGAACGACAGCTCCGCCGCTGTTGTCACCGAGAGAAAAAGCTCTGGCGCCGTCGCCGGCTCACCACCGAGAACGAAGAGCAGGGAGCAACGTGTCACTGCTCACCTGATTCAGACAGGCACGGAGCCACATCTCACCTGATGCACTGCGAAGTGGGGCCGTAACTAGATGCTCTGTCAAGTGGGACCCACATGTCCTAAACATAATCTCACTCCTGTTGACGACCATTTTAATCGCCCGAGTGGGCCTTGGCCATTTGGGCTTCTAAAGTGTTGCACTACAGCTATTTTCGTCAACCACATCGCACTCCTTCCAATTCACATGAAATGTGTCGCACAGGAGCTATTGGCCCAATTATAGGGAACAAACCTTCTCCTAAGCCTCAAATTCTTGCGGATTCATGCATACTAGATAGTTTGGCGCGCTCCGCCGCGCCCACTATAGTCGCACACTCATGGGTACCCGTGTTCTATATTGATTGTTTTTTAACACAGTACAAACATAAATGCTCGTGCACTCACTCATATGAACGCGCACACGCACACCTTACCTGTAGGAGCACCTTCGAGAGACTGAGCCGGCACATCATTTTAAGATTGATGGAGTCGCCACAGACGTCTTCTTAGTCGACCGGAACATATTCTCCCACTGTATGCATATGGCCGGATGGTCTCGAATAAATTGTGGTGGGCTGGGGATACCACTGCCTCCTAACCATCTAATCATAGGTTGGTTTGTTATATTTATCGTTGATGGGTGTTGTTTATTTCTAAAATTCGGAGACCAAATGATCCTGATATGCGTACCTCAATGTTTAACGTTGTGAAAGTTTATTCATTTTTTTGGTACATGATGCACTTGGGATCAAACATCCAGATAGCTGAACGGAGCACTGACATTATAACACCTAAATAATCTTATTAAGCAAAGAAAAACAGCCCATAAATACCACATCATCATACGCTACACAACGTTTGAACCAGGACAAAGGTGTTTATTCTGGCAGACCTGCTACCTGGTCCCACATGGCAGTGAGCAAGCAGCGGATGTTTGTAAGGGCGGCACGAGGAAATCCGACCCGAATTTGTGGGCACGTGTTTGAGAACAACACAAGATACCCTAAAAAATTCTCCAAAAAGGATGCACTATCATCGGATTCGTTTTTGCGCAGAAAACTGATCTGAAAATTGATACACTAATCGGATGTTTCCTGGAGTTTTAACGATCGGGTCGAGCTGATAGTTCGAGGGGTGATTGATATGGGAATTCCACAACCGGTGAACGGTGGGATTTTCCAACAGATGTACAAGCTAGATGCTGGACTCCTTGCCCTATACTCATCCAGATTCCCATCTATATTCGACAGGGCTATGGTATATCAGAAATTGCCGAAAATTCCTCCATCGGAACGCGATGAAATTTTACAGGATTTTTGTAGGCTGAATTCCGGACATCTCCACCGAAGCAATCGTCAAATCGATGCTCGAGGAGACAGGGATAGCGATCAGCAGATGAGCCATCGATCATTTGCAATCACACAACAGACTCTCAATGAAAGCACCAATGTCGGTGTCAAAACCGGCATATCTCGGGTGGGGGGAGGGGGCGAGATGTTAGATCGGATCGATGGGTAACAGGAGAAGAACACACAAG
This sequence comes from Triticum timopheevii, assembly GCA_963921465.1. NCBI lineage: Eukaryota > Viridiplantae > Streptophyta > Magnoliopsida > Poales > Poaceae > Triticum > Triticum timopheevii. Next base: position 616,225,131 of record OY997270.1, read on the forward strand.
GAGTTTACCCATGTTCGGTCCCTCTCTATGGAGGTAAAACCCTACGTCCTGCTCTTGTTTATATTATGAAGGTATCGAAGTACAGAGTTGATTTACCTTGAGATCGTAAGTTGTGGTCTAAACCCTAGCGGTATGATGAATGGGTGCATGGATGTGGTAATGATCTAGCGAATGGCCTGGCCTCGACTTATATAATGAACCGGAGGCCTAGAATAACAACAATCCTAGTTAGATACGTCGGTGGAGAGGAGTCCCTTTCTTGATCACTAGTCTTGTGGAATCCTCCCCTTATATGTCATGGGCTGCCCCGAAGTGGTCCATTAGTGAAGTGCCATGGGGGTCCTTGGCACGACCCTCTGGGAGGGAGACGACGTAGTGAGCCCCCCTAGTCCAGGACACCGTCAAGCGGCAAATGGCATGGGGGGGGGTGGCTTGAATCTAGCCACACATAAACTATGTATTGGTAATATGGTTATGTTTTATTTGAGAATTTTTTTTGTTTGCTAGAAAAAAACTAATCTATTCATCAGTCCATGATAGTGCAGAGAACACAGAAATAACACAAATTACATCCATGCTCATAGACCACCTAACGATGACAACAAGCAGCCGAGGCGCACCACCGTCATTGCCCCTCCCTCACCTAAGTCGAAATTCGTGTGCTAAAGCCCCCACATGACCAGCGCACCGGAAGAACAACCGCCGTTGATTGAGAGAAGTATAGATCGAAATAATCCAAGAGACATGAACGAAGACGAACAAACACCGGATCCAAACAGATCCACTAAATACCAGCACTAACTGAATCTTGCGAGATCCGCCTGAGACACACCTCCACACGCCCTCTGGTGACGCTAGACGCGTCACCATGACGGGGAGTAGATGGGGAGAACCTTAATCCATCTTCAGGGAGCAAACCTAAACAAACTCATAAAAACACCTAAAAACAAAGGAAGATCCCTCCCGTCAGCAAGGGTTGTGGTCCAGCACACTGATAGTGGCACCGACAGGAGAGAGGAACCGTAGGCTATTTTTCTTAGAGGAGGCACCGGCTGCACACCCCTCAAACGATTTTGCTCTTGTTTAGATACATATAGTTTTATTTTATTTACTTATTTCTGCATTAATAAGGTAGACTAGTAAAATCAAACCTAACTATACCCCTAATAGTAAAGGACAATGCGTTTCTCTATAATTTTTGTCCTACAAGACTTTTTTTTCGTATCCATACGAATTTTTTGTGCGTTCGTCCGTCCGTATATATATATATATATATATATATATATATATATATATATATATATATATATATATATATATATATATATATATATATAGGAGAGATTGTTTCTCCACTTTTTTTGATCCATCCCATGTTTTTAGTACATTTTACGTTTTTTCGTCCGTCGACGTTTTACAATAAAAGAAGTAAAAAATGCTCTATATCGGACTCAAACCCTGTTAGTTTAGTTTTAGCTGCACAACACCAACCAGCCCATCTAGCAAACGTACTGCTAGACAAAAGGTAGGAAGCATTCTATTTATATGCTTTCCTAACGCGGACCCTTTTGCGCCGGCACATTAGCGGGGAGCCCCTGTTTTCTTATTTCATTTTGGTTATTTTTCCTTATTTAAAATAATTTGAGATTTCAGAAATTTTCCAAATTTTCAAACGGAAATGTGAATTTTGAAAAAAGTTTCAGAAACCCATGTGCCCTATTGGGCTGGTCCATGAGCAGCGAGGGACGACACCAGTTTTCTTATTTTGGTTTTACTTCTTTTTTCTTGAAAATAATTTGGGATTTCAGAAAAGTTTCAAATTCAAAAGAAAATGTGAACTTTTAAAAATGTTTCAGAAGTAGTAAAATGTTCATGAATTTTAACAAAGATTTCACGAATTCAGAACATGTTCATGATTTTTTTAAACAATGCTCACAAAAACAGAAAATAATGTGAATTACAAAAAAAGTTCATCAATTATCGGGGACCCTCGACCCTCGACCCCTCGACGACCCTCGACCTTCTACCCTAGTTTCTGACACCATAGTTCCCGACACCGTCGTTCCCGACACCCTCGTTCCCAATAAAAAATAAGAATAGGAAGAAGAAGAAAAAATAGTGGAGAAGAAGAAGAAAAAATGAAGAAAAAATAGTGATGATATATATTTCTGTTTTTTCTTATTTTCCTCTATTCCTTCTTCTTCTCCTCTTTTTTTTCTTCTTCTTCCTCTTCTTCTTATTTTTTCTCCTCTTCTTCCTCTCCTTCTTCTTCTCCTCATGTCGAAGTTATCTGGGAGGGGGTATATATATCGACAAAATTACATCATCATATATCATTGAACAAAATTACATGATCATCATCATATATATACATCTAAAAAAGTTTTCATATATCATCATATAATATCATCATCATCATCATCTAGTACAAAAAATTGACCAAGCTAGTTTTCATATATCATCATATATATCATCATCATTATCATCATCATCTACTACGAAAAAAATTGACCAAGTTTTCATATTTATACAAAAACATCTAATAACATCTATATATGTATATATATTATAGATCATTGACTACAGAAAATTGACCAAGTACATCTGAAAATCATGTAAAAACATCTAAAAATAGCATCTAACAGCATCTAAAAATAGCATGTAAAAACATATAAAAATTGACCAAGTGCATCCAAAAACATCTAAAAACATCTAACAACATCGAAGCAGGGGCGGAGGGGCACGGCGGCGGCGGCGGGGCAAGGCAGGGGCGCAGGGGCGCAGGACAGGGAAGGGGTGCGGGAGCAGGCTGGTGCTCACAGGGGGCAGCGGGGCATGGTGGTCGGCGCGTCGGGGCGGGCAGGGGCGCGGTGATTGCTACGTCTTGAGCTTGCGTTGGTTTTCCTTAAAGAGGAAAGGGTGATGCATCAATAGTAGCATAAGTATTTCCCTCAGTTTTTGAGAACCAAGGTATCAATCCAGTAGGAGGCTCTTCAAAAGTCCCACGCACCTACACAAACAAACAAAGAACTCGCAACCAACGCAATAAAGGGGTTGTCAATCCCTTCACGGCCACTTGCCAAAGTGAGATCTGATAGAGATAGTATGATAAGATAAATATATTTTTGGTATTTTATAATATAGATTGGAAAAGTAAAGATGCAAATAAAGTAGATTGAAAGCTTATATGATAAAAGATAGACCCGGGGGCCATAGATTTCAGTAGTGGCTTCTCTCAAGATATCATAAGTATTACAGTGGGTGAACAAATTACTGTCGAGCAATTGATAGAAAAACGAATAATTATGAGATTATCTAGGCATGATCATGTATATAGGCATCACGTCGGTGACAAGTAGACTAACTCCTGCCTGCATCTACTACTATTACTCCACACATCGACCGCTATCCAGCATGCATCTAGAGTATTAAGTTCATAAGAGCAAAGCAACACATTAAGAAAGATGACATGATGTAGAGGGATAAACTAATGCAGTATGATATAAACCCCATCTTTTTATCCTCGATGGCAGCAATACAATACGTGCCTTGCTACCCCTATTATCACCGGGTAAGGAAACCGCAAGATTGAACCAAAAGCTAAGCACTTCTCCCATTGCAAGAAAGATCATTCTAGTAGGCCAAACCAAACTGATAATTCGAAGAGATTTGCAAAGATAACTCAATTATACATAAAAGAATTCTGAGGAGATTCAAATATTTCTCATAGATAAACTTGACACTACTAGGAAAAGGCCAACTAGTGGCGCACCAGTTTTGCCTACTAATGGCGCACTACTGGTGCGCCACTAGTACCACGCCACTAGTATTAAATTCTAATGGCGCACCACTGGTGCGCCATTAGTATCTTGTATACTAATGGCGCACCAGGCAGTGCGCCATTAGTATAGCCCACGGTGCGCCATTAGTATACCAGGTACTAATGGCGCACCACATAGAAATGCGCCATTAGTAACAAATTTTTTTTCAGATTTTTTTTTTCATTTTTTTTCCAAATCTCGGGTCACTATGGCTTAATCTCAAGTCAAATGGCACTATGTGGTCAAACTTCCCAGAAGGTCACCCATCCTCACACTACTCCAGCCCTCCAGCCCGAGCACGCTTAACTTCACAGTTCTATCCAACCCCAGCACCACCTCACTTAACATGCACTTGTTGATATATCTATCATATCAATCCTATTATACCTTGTTCATGTCTAGGACTTTCTTCATGTTCATGACTATGATGAAATTTTGAAAAATATTTCAAACTTCCCGATCATATTTACGTATCATTTTAAAAAAAATCGAAACCAAATTTTCTGTTACTAGTGGCGCACCTAGCAAACGGTGCGCCACTAGTAAGTTTGAAATTTTTTGAATTTTTTTGCCTCTAGATCTTGAAATTTTTTGAAATTTTTAGCCTCTAGATCTTGAAATTCGGATGGGAAAATGTTTAACGGGGTTCCGTAAATTTGGGGATTTTGAAATTTTTTGCCTCTAGATCTTGAAAGCCCTGTAAATTCGGATGTAACTTTTCGAGTAGATGATTTTTCATATAAAAAACCTTTTAATCCGAGTTCGTATGCAAAAGTTATGCCCATTTTACAAATTTCCAGAGAGATTTTGCAAATAAAGTCCAACTTCATATTTGTAAATTTTCCCAACAACTAGACCACATATCAAATGGGAAACTTATTTTCTTTTATTTTTTTTGACATTTCCATCATTTTCTTTTATTTTTTTAAAACTAAAAAGGAGGTCCACGGGGGGGTGCATTCGGGGGATTTTTGGTCAAAGCTAGTAATGGCGCACCGTGGGAGTGGTGCGCCATCACTAGTTCAACTAGTAATGGCGCACCACACACACGGTGCGCCATTACTAGTTTTGAAAAAAAAATTGATTTTTTTTGAAAAAAATTACTAGTGGCGCACCGTGGATGTGGTGTGCCATTACTAGTTTTAATTAGTAATGGCGCACTATCTCCTGGTGCGCCATTACTAGTTTTGAAAAAAAATTTGTTACTAATGGCGCACCGTGGATGTGGTGCGCCATTAGTATTTGGACACTAATGGCGCACAAACACATGGTGCACCATTAATATATAGTAGTGGAGCACCACATGTCTAGTGCGCTATTAGTGTCCATATCATCTATAGCCCTTTTCCTAGTAGTGTGATCATAAACCCACAATTCATCTGATCTCGACAAACACACTACAAAAAGAGTTACATCAAATAGATCTCCAAGAAGATCGAGGAGAACTTTGTATTGAGATTCAAAGAGAGAGAAGAAGCCATCTACCTAATAACTATGGACCCGAAGGTCTGTGGTAAACTACTCACAACTCATCGGAGGGGCTATCGTGTTGATGTAGAAGCCCTCCATGGTCGATTCCCCCTCCGGCGGAGCGTCGACGAAGGCTCCAAGATGGGATCTCACAGATACAGAAGGTTACAGTGGCAGAAATTGTTTTTCGTTGGCTCCCTGTATGTTTTCGGGGTACATGTGTATATATAGGAGGAAGAAGTTGGTCGGTGGCCGCTCGAGGGGCCCACGAGATAGGGGCGCGCCCTGTAGGAGTGGGCGCACCCTCCACCCTCGTGGCTGAAGGAAATATGCCCTAAAGGCAATTATAAAGTTATTATTTATTTCCTTATTTCATGATAAATGTTTATTATTAATGCTAGAATTGTATTAACCGGAAACATAATACATGTGTGAATACATAGACAAACATAGTGTCACTAGTATGCCTCCACTTGACTAGCTTGTTGATCAAAGATGGTTATGTTTCCTAACCATAGACATGTGTTGTCATTTGATTAATGGGATCACATCATTAGAAGAATGATGTGATTGACATGACCCATTCCGTTATCCTAGCACTTGATCGTTTAGTATATTGCTATTGCTTTCTTCATGACTTATACATGTTCCTGAAACTATGAGATTATGCAACTCCCGTTTACTGGAGGAACACTTTGGGTGCTACCAAATGTCACAACGTAACTGGGTGATTATAAAGGAGTACTACAGGTGTCTCCAAAGGTAGATGTTGGGTTGGCGTATTTCGAGATTAGGTTTGGTCACTCCGATTGTCGGAGAGGTATCTCTGGGCCCTCTCGGTAATGCACATCACAAGCCTTGCAAGCAATGTAACTAATGAGTTAGTTATGGAATGATGCATTAGGTAACGAGTAAAGAGACTTGCCGGTAACGAGATTGAACTAGGTATTGGATACCGACGATCGAATCTTCGGAAAGTAACATACCGATGACAAAGGGAACAACGTATGTTGTTATGAGATTTGACCAATAAAGATCTTCGTAGAATATGTAGGAACCAATATGGGCATCCAGGTTCTGTTATTGGTTATTGACCGAGAATAGTTCTAGGTCATGTCTACATACTTCTCGAACCCGTAGGGTCCGCACGCTTAACGTTACGATGACAGTTTTATTATGAGTTTATAAGTTTTGATGTACCGAAGTTTGTTTGGAGTCCCGGATGTGATCACGGACATGACGAGGAGTCTCGAAATGGTCGAGACATAAAGATTGATATATTGGACGACTATATTCGGACATCGGAAGTGTTCCGGACGTTTTCGGAGAAAACCGGAGTGCCGGAGGGTTACCGGAACCCCCCCCGGGAGAGTTAATGGGCCACATGGGCCTTAGTGGAAAGAGAGAGGGGCGGCCAGGGTGGGCCGCGCGCCCCCTCTCCCTCTGGTCCGAATTGGACTAGGAGGGGGGGCGGCGCCCCCCTCTTTCCTTCCCCCTCTCCCCTTCCTTTCCCCTCCTAGTAGGAGTTGGAAAGGGGGAGTCCTACTCCTACTAGGAGGAGGACTCCTCCTCCTGGAGCGCCCTCTAGGGCCGGCCGGCCTCCCCCCTTGCTCCTTTATATACGAGGGCGGGGGGCACCCTAGAACACACAAGTTGATCTACGTGATCGTTCCTTAGCCGTGTGCGGTGCCCCCCTCCACCATATTCTACCTCGGTCACATCGTCGCGGAGTTTAGGCGAAGCCCTGCGCCGGTAGAACATCATCATCATCACCACGCCGTCGTGCTGACGGAACTCATCCCCAACACTTTGCTGGATCGGAGTCCGGGGATCGTCATCGAGCTGAACGTGTGCTGAACTCGGAGGTGCCGTACGTTCGGTACTTGGATCGGTCGGATCGTGAAGACGTACGACTACATCAACCGCGTTGTCATAATCCTTCCGCTTATGGTCTACGAGGGTACATGGACAACACTCTCCCCTCTCGTTGCTATGTCATCACCATGATCTTGCGTGTGCGTATGAATTTTTTTGAAATTACTACGTTCCACAGCAGTGGCATCCGAGCCTAGGTTTTATGCGTAGATGTCATATGCACGAGTAGAACACAAGTGAGTTGTAGGCGATACAAGTCATACTGCTTACCAGCATGTCATACTTTGGTTCGGCGGTATTGTGAGATGAAGCGGCCCGGACCGACATTACGCGTACGCTTACGCGAGACTGGTTTCACCGTTACGAGCACTCATGCTTAAAGGTGGCTGGCGGGTGTCTGTCTCTCTCACTTTAGCTGAATCGAGTGTGGCTATGCCCGGTCCTTGCGAAGGTTAAAACAACACTAACTTGATGAACTATCATTGTGGTTTTGATGCGTAGGTAAGAACGGTTCTTGCTAAGCCTGTAGCAGCCACGTAAAACTTGCAACAACAAAGTAGAGGATGTCTAACTTGTTTTTGCAGGGCATGTTGTGATGTGATATGGTCAACACGTGATGCTATATTTTATTGTATGAGATGATCATGTTTTGTAACCGAAGATATCGGCAACTGGAAGGAGCCATATGGTTGTCGCTTTATTGTATAAAATGCAAACGCCCTGTAATTGCTTTACTTTATCACTAAGCGGTAGCGATAGTCGTAGAAGCAATGGATGGCGTAAACGACAACGATGCTACGATGGAGATCAAGGTGTCGCGCCGGTGACGATGGTGATCGAGACGGTGCTTCGGAGATGGAGATCACAAGCACAAGATGATGATGGCCATATCATATCACTTATATTGATTGCATGTGATGTTTATCCTTTATGCATCTTATCTTGCTTTGATTGACGGTAGCATTTTAAGATGATCTCTCACTAAAAATTATCAAGAAGTGTTCTCCCCGAGTATGCACTGTTGCCAAAGTTCGTCGTGCCCAGACACCACGTGATGATCTGGTGTGATAAGCTCTACGTCCATCTACAACGGGTGCAAGCCAGTTTTGCACACGCAGAATACTCAGGTTAAACTTGACAGTCCTAGCATATGCAGATATGGCCTCGGAACACGGAGACCGAAAGGTCGAGCATGAATCATATAGTAGATATGGTCAACATAGTGATGTTCACCATTGAAAACTACTCCATCTCACATGATGATCGGTTATGGTTTAGTTGATTTGGATCACGTGATCACTTAGATGACTCGAGAGATCTCTGTCTAAGTGGGAGTTCTTAAGTAATATGATTAATTGAACTTAAATTTATCATAAACTTAGTACTGGTAGTATTTTGCAAATTATGTTGTAGATCAATAGCTTGCGTTGTTGCTTTCGTATGTTTATTTTGATATGTTCATAGAGAAAACTGTGTTGAAAGATGTTAGTAGCAATGATGCGGATTGGATCCGTGATCTGAGGTCTATCCTCATTGCTGCACAGAAGTATTATGTCCTTAATGCACCGCTAGGTGACAGACCTATTGCAGGAGCAGATCCAAATGTTATGAACGTCTGGCTAGCTCAATATGATGACTACTTGATAGTTTAGTGCACCATGCTTAACGGCTTAGAATCGGGACTTCAAAGACGTTTTGAACGTCATGGACCATATAAGATGTTCCAGGTATTGAAGTTAATATTTCAATCAAATACCCGAGTTGAGAGATATGAAGTCTCCAACAAGTTATATAGATAAAAGATGGAGGAGAATCGCTCAACTAGTGAGCATGTGCTCAGATTGTCTGGGTACTTCAATCGCTTGAATCAAGTGGGAGTTAATCTTCCAGATAAGATAGTGATTGAAAGAATTCTCTAGCCACCATCACTAAGTTACTAGAACTTCTTGATGAACTATAGTATGCATGGGATGACAAAAATGATTCCCGAGCTCTTCGTGATGTCAAAATCGACGAAGGTAGAAATCAGGAAAGAGCATCAAGTGTTGATGATTGACAAGACCGCTAGTTTCAAGAGAAGGGCAAAGGGAAAGAAAGGGAACTTCAAGTGGAAAGACAAGCAAGTTGTCACTTCTGCGAAGAAGCCCAAAGCTGGACCATAGCCTGAAACTGAGTACTTACACTGCAAAGGAAATAGTCACTGGAAGCGGAAATGCCCTGAATATTCGGTACATAAGAAGGACGGCAAAGTGAACAAGGGTATATTTGATATACAGGTTATTAATGTGTGCCTTGCTAGTGTTTATAGTAGCCCCTGAGTATTTGATACTTGTTCGGTTGCTAAGATTAGTAACTCGAAACAGGAGCTACAGAATAAACAGAGACTAGTTGAAGGGGAAGTGACGATGAGTGTTGGAAGTAGTTCCAAGATTGATATGATCATCATCGCACACTCCCTATACTTTCGGGATTAATGTTAAACCTAAATAAATGTTATTTGGCATTTGCATTGAGCATGAATATGATTTGATCATGTTTATTGCAATACGGTTATTCATTTAAAATCAGAGAATAATTGTTGTTCTGTTTACATGAATAAAACCTTCAATGGTCATACACCCAATGAAAATAGTTTGTTGGATCTCGATCGTGATGATACACATATTCATAATATTGATGCCTAAAGATGCAAAGTTAATAATGATAGTGCAACTTATTTGTGGCACTGCCGTTTGGGTCATATCGGTGTAAAGCGCATGAAGAAACTCCATAAAGATGGATTTTTGGAATCACTTGGTTATGAATCATTTGATGCTTGCGAATCGCGCCTTTTGGGCAAGATGACTAAAACTCCGTTCTCCGGAACAATGGAACGAGCTACTAACTTGTTGGAAATAATAAATACCGATGTATGCGATCCAATGAGTATTGATGCTCGTGGCAAGTATCGTTATTTTCTGACCTTCACAAGATGATTTGAGCAGATATGGGTATATCTACTTGATGAAACATAAGTCTAAATTAGTTAAAAGGTTCAAAGAATTTTAGAGTGAAGTGGAAAATCATTGTAGCAAGAAAATAAAGTTTCTGCGATCTGATCGTGGAGATGAATATTTGAGTTACGAGTTTGGTCTTCAATTAAAACAATGTGGAATAGTTTCACAGCTCACGCCACCTGGAACACCACAACGTTATGGTGTGTCCGAACGTCGTAACCGCACTTTATTGGATATGGTGCGATCTATGATATCTCTTATCGGTTTACCACTATCGCTTTGGGGTTATGCATTAGAGACAGTTGCATTCACGTTTAATAGGGCACCATCTAAATCCGTTGAGACGACACCGTATGAACTATGGTTTAGAAGTAAACCTAAGCTGTCATTTCTTAAAGTTTGGAGTTGCGATGCTTATATGAAAAAGGTTTTCAACTTGATAAGCTCAAACCCAAATCGGAGAAGTGCGTCTTCATAGAATACCCAAAAGAAACTATTGGGTACACCTTCTATCACAGATCCGAAGGCAAAACATTCGTTGCTAAGAATGGATCCTTTCTAGAGAAGGAGTTTCTCTCGAAAGAAGTGAGTGGGAGCCTGGGAGGAAAGTAGAACTTGATGAGGTAACTGTACCTTTTCCCGAATTGGAAAATAGTTCAGCACTGAAATCAGTTCCAGTGATTCCTACACCAATTACTGAGGAAGCTAATGATGATGATCATGAAACTTCAGATCAAGTTACTACAGAACCTCGTAGGTCTTCCAGATTAATATCCGCACCAGAGTGGTACGGTAATCCTATTCCGGAAGTCATGTTACTAGACCATGATGAATCTACGAACTATGAGGAAGCGATGATGAGCCCAGATTCCGCAAAATGGTTTGAGGCCATGAAATCTGAGATGGGATCCATGTATGAGAACAAAGTGTGGACTTTGGTGGACCTGCCCGATGATCGGCAAGCCATAGAAAATAAATGGATCTTCAAGAGGAAGACGGACGCTGATAGTAGTGTTACTATCTACAAAGCTAGACTTGTCGAAAAAGGTTTTTGACAAAGTTCAAGGTGTTGAATACAATGAGATTTTCTCACTCGTATCGATGCTTAAAAGTCTGTCCGAATCATGTTAGCAATTGCCACATTTTATGAAATTTGGCAAATGGATGTCAAAACTACATTCCTTAATGGATTTAATAAATAAGAGTTGTATATGATACAACCAGAAGGTTTTGTCAATCCTAAAGGTGCTAACAAAATGTGCAAGCTCCAGCAATCCATCTATGAACTGGTGCAAGCATCTCGGAGTTGGAATATACGCTTTGATAAGTTGATCAAAGCATATAGTTTTATACAGACTTGTGGTGAAGCCTGTATTTACAAGAAAGTGAGTGGGAGCTCTGTAGCATTTCTAAAATTATATGTGGATGACATATTGTTGATTGGAAATGATATAGAAATTATGGATAGCATGAAAGGATACTTGAATAAGAGTTTTTCAAAGAAAGACCTCGGTGAAGCTGCTTACACATTGAGCATCAAGATCTATATAGATAGATCAAGACGCTTGATAAGATTTTTCAATGAATACATACCTTGATAATTTTTTTGAAATAGTTCAAAAAGGAACAGTCAAAGAAGGAGTTCTTTCCTGTGTTGCAAGGTGTGAAGTTGAGTAAGACTCAAGACCCGACCATGGCAGAAAATAGAAAGAGAATAAAAAGCCATTCCCTATGCCTCAGTCATAGGTTCTATAAAGTATGCTATGCTGTGAACCAGACATATTGTATACCTTGCTCTGAGTTTGGCAAAGGAATACAATTTTGATCTAATAGTAGATCACTAGACAGCGGTCAAGAATATCCTTAGTGAGGACTAAGGAGATGTTTCTCGATTATGGAGGTGATAAAAGAGCCCATCGTAAAAGTTACCTCGGTGCAAGTTTTCACACCGATCCAGACGACTCTAAGTCTCAATCTGGATACATATTGAAAGTGGGAGCAATTAGCTAGAGTAGCTCCGCGCAGAGCATTGTAGACATAGGATATTTGCAAAGTACATACGGCTCTGAATGTGACAGACCCGTTGACTAAGCTTCTCTCACGAGCAAAACATGATCACACCTTAGTACTCTTTGGGTATTAATCACATAGCAATGTGAACTAGATTATTGACTCTAGTAAACCTTTTGGGTGTTGGTCACAGAATGATGTGAACAATGGGTGTTAATCATATACAGAAATGAATATTGATGTTAAATCACATGGCGATGTGAACTAGATTATTGACTCTAGTGCAAGTGGGAGACTGAAGGAAATATGCCCTAGAGGCAATAATAAAGTTATTATTTATTTCCTTATTTCATGATAAATTTTTATTATTCATGCTAGAATTGTACTAACCGGAAACATAATACATGTGTGAATACATAGACAAACATAGTGTCACTAGTATGCCTCTACTTGACTAGCTTGTTGATCAAAGATGGTTATGTTTCCTAACCATAGACATGTGTTGTCATTTGATTAATGGGATCACATCATTAGGAGAATGATGTGATTGACATGACCCATTCCGTTAGCCTAGCACTTGATCGTTTAGTATATTGCTATTGCTTTCTTCATCACTTATACATGTTCCTGAAACTATGAGATTATGCAACTCCCGTTTACCGGAGGAACACTTTGGGTGCTACCAAATGTCACAACGTAACTGGGTGATTATAAAGGAGTACTACAGGTGTCTCCAAAGGTAGATGTTGGGTTGGCGTATTTCGAGATTAGGTTTTGTCACTCCGATTGTCGGAGAGGTATCTCTGGGCCCTCTCGGTAATGCACATCACTATAAGCCTCAAAAGCAATGAAACTAATGAGTTAGTTACGGAATGATGCATTACGTAACGAGTAAAGAGACTTGCCGGTAACGAGATTGAACTAGGTATTGGATACCGACGATCGAATCTCGGGCAAGTAACATACCGATGACAAAGGGAACAACGTATGTTGTTATGCGGTTTGACCGATAAAGATCTTCGTAGAATATGTAGGAACCAATATGGGCATCCAGGTTCCGCTATTGGTTATTGACCGAGAATAGTTCTAGGTCATGTCTACATAGTTCTCGAACCCGTAGGGTCCGCATGCTTAATGTTACGATGACAGTTTTATTATGAGTTTATAAGTTTTGATGTACCAAAGTTTGTACGGAGTCCCGGATGTGATCACGGACATGACGAGGAGTCTCGAAATGGTCGAGACATAAAGATTGATATATTGGACGACTATATTCGGACACCAGAAGTGTTCCGGACGTTTTCGGAGAAAACCGGAGTGCGGGAGGGTTACCGGAACCCCCCCGGGAGACTTAATGGGCCACATGGGCCTTAGTGGAAAGAGAGAGGGGCGGCCAGGGTGGGCCGCGCGCCCCCTCTCCCTCTGGTCTAAATTGGACTAGGAGGGGGGGCGGCGCCCCCCTCTTTCCTTCCCCCTCTCCCCCTTCCTTTCCCCTCCTAGTAGGAGTAGGAAAGGGGGAGTCCTACTCCTACTAGGAGGAGGACTCCTCCTCCTGGCGTGCCCTCTAGGGCCGGCCGGCCTCCCCCCTTGCTCCTTTATATATGGGGGCGGGGGGGCACCCTAGAACACACAAGTTGATCTACTGATCATTCCTTAGCCGTGTGCGGTGCCCCCCTCCACCATATTCCACCTCGGTCATATCGTCGCGGAGTTTAGGCGGAGCCCTGCGCCGGTAGAACATCATCATCTTCACCACGCCGTCGTGCTGACGGAACTCATCCCCAACACTTTGCTGGATCGGAGTCCGGGGATCGTCATCGAGCTGAACCTGTGCTGAACTCGGAAGTGCCGTACGTTCGGTACTTGGATCGGTCGGATCGTGAAGACGTACGACTACATCAACCGCGTTGTCATAACGCTTCCGCTTACGGTCTACGAGGGTACGTGGACAACACTCTCCCCTCTCGTTGCTATGTCATCACCATGATCCTGCGTGTGCGTAGGATTTTTTTGAAATTACTACATTCCACAACATTGGCCGCTTCGGATGCTTCTTGGCTTGCACTCCAAGTCCTCTGGATCACGTTTGTTCCAAAAATCACGCTCCCGAAGGTTTCATTATGTTTGGACTCCGTTTGATATTCCTTTTCTTCGAAATACTAAAATAGGAAAAAACACAACAATACGAGCTAGGCCTCCAGTTAGTAGGTTAGTCCCAAAAATGAAATAAATGTGTAAAATAAAGCCCATAAACATCCAAAAGGGTAATATAATAGCCTGGAACAATCAAAAATTGTAGATACGTTGGAGACGTATCAAGCATCCCAAGCTTAATTCCTGCTCGTCCTCGAGTAGGTAAATGATAAAAGAAGAATTTTTGATGTGGAATGCTACCTAGCATATTTCTCAACGTAATTTTCTTTGTCGTGGCATGAATGTTCAGATCCAAATGATTCAAAATAAAAGTTCATATTGACATAAGAAATAGTAATACTTCAAGCATACTAATCAAAGCAATCATGTCTGCTCAAAATAACATGGCTAAAGAAAGTTCATCCCTACAAAATCATATAGTTAGGCTATGCTTCATTTTCATCACACAAAAATGCTCCCAAATTCTACACCCCCGATGACAAGCCAAGCAATTGTTTCGTACTTAAATAATCCCAAACTTTTTCAAATTTCACGTAATACATGAGCGTGAGCCATGGATATAGCACTATGGGTGGAATAGAATATGATGATGGGGATTGTGTGGACAAGACAAAAAAAGGAAAGTCTCGCATTGACAAGGATAATCAACGGGCTATGGAGATGCCCATAAATTGATGTCAACATGAGGAGTAGGGATTTCCATGCAACGGATGCACTAGAGCTATAAATGAATGAAAGCTCAACAAAAGAAACTAAGTGGGTGTGCATCCAACTTGCTTGCTCACGAAGACCTAGGGCATTTTGGGGAAGCCCATCGTAGGAATATACAAGCCAAGTTCTATAATGAAAAATTACCACTAGTATATAAAAGTGACAACATATGAGACTCTCTACATGAAGAACATGGTGCTACTTTGAAGCACAAGTGTGGAGAGATAGTAACATTGCCCCCTTTTTATTTATTTTCTTTTTTTCTTTTTCTTTTTTCTTTTTGGGCCTTTCTTATTTTTTTATTTTTGCCTTTTTTATTTCTTTGGCCTTTCTTTCCTTTTTCTTTTTGGCCTTTCTTTTTCTTTTCTTTTTGGGGACAATGCTCTAATAATGATGATCATAACACTTTTATTGATTTACAACTCATGAATTACAACACGAAACTAGAACACGATATGACTCTATATAAATGCCTCCGACGGTGTACCGGAATGGTGCAATGAATCAAGAGTGATATGTATGAAAAATTAAGCAAAGTGGCCTTTCCACAAATATGATGTCAACTACATGATCGTGCAATGCCAATATGACAAAAGTAATGTGTGTCATGATGATAAACGGAACAGTGGAAACTTGCATGGCAATATATCTCGGAATGGTATGGAAATGCCATAATAGGTAGGTATGGTGGTTGTTTTGAAGAAGATATAAGGAGGTTTATGTGTGATAGAGCGTATATATCACAGGGTTTGGATGCACAGGCGAAGTTTGCACCAACTCTCAAGGTGAGAAAGGGCAATGCACGGTACCAAAGAGGCTAGCAATGATGGAAAGGTAAAAGTGCGTATAATCCATGGACTCAACATTAGTCAAAAGAACTCATATCCTTATTGCAAAAATTTAGAAGTCATCAAAAACCAAGCACTACGTGCATGCTCCTAGAGGGATAGATTGGTAGGAAAATACCATCGCTCGTCCCCGACCGCCACTCATAAGGATGCACAATTCAAGGACACCTCATGTTTCAAATTTGTTACACAACTTTAACCATACGTGCATGATACGGGACTTGATAACTTCAACACAAGCATTCTTTAAATTCATAATCACCCAATTAGCATGACTTTAATATCACTACCTCCATATCTCAAAACAGTTATCAAGTATCAAATTGATCATAGCATCCAATTCACTTCCTATGATAGTTTTTATTATACTCGACTTGGATGCCTACCATTCTAGGACCAATTTTATAGCAAATAACATGCTTTTCTAAGAGACTCTCAAAATAATATAAGTGAAGAATGAGAGACTAGCAATTTCTACAAAATTAAGCCATCGCCGTGCTCTAAAAGATATAAGTGAAGCACTAGAGCAAAAACTGTCTAGCTCAAAAGATATAAGTGAAGCATATAGAGTATTCTAATAAATTTCAATCAAGTGGGCTTCTCCCAAAAGGTGTGTACAACAAGGATGATTGTGGTAAACTAAAAAGCAAATACTAATACACAACGCTCCAAGCAAAACACATATCATGTGGCGAATAAAAATATAGCTCCAAGTAAAGTTACCAATGAACGAACACGAAAGAGGGGATGCCTTCCGGGGACATCCCCAAGCTTAGGCTTTTGGTTATTCTTGAATATCTTGGGGTGCCATGGGCATCCCCAAGCTTAGGATTTTGCCACTCCTTATTCCATAGTCCATCAAATCTTTACCCAAAACTTGAAAACTTCACAACACAAAACTCAACAGGAAATCTCATAAGCTCCGTTAGTGAAATAAAGAAAAACCACCACATAAGTTACTGTAATGAACTCATTCTTTATTTATATTGGTGTTAAACCTACTGTATTTCAAGTTCTTTATGGTTCATACCACTTAATACTAGCCATAGATGCATCAAAATAAGCAAACAACACACGAAAAACAGAATCTGTCAAAAACAGAACAGTCTGTAGCAATCTGTAACTGACGCAAACTTATGGAACTCTAAAAATCATAACAAAATAGGAAGTCCTGGAAAATTTGTCTATTGATCTACAGAAAAAAGAATCAACGCAAAAGAACATTTCTATGATTTAACAAAACTAATTTCGTGCGTGCAAAGTTTCTGTTTTTCAGCAGAATCAAAATAACTATGATCGTAGGTTATCCTATAGGTTCTACTTGGCACAAACAGTAATTAAAACATAAAAACACATCTAAACAGAAGGTAGATGCAAAATTTATTACTAAACATAAACAAAAACAAGAAACACAAATAAAATTGGGTTGCCTCCCAACTAGCGCTATTGTTTAACGCCCCTAGCTAGGAATAAAAACGAAGACAGATCTAAGTAGTGCCATCTTTAATTTTCAATTTTTTAGCGGAGTCATGCTCGAATCCGGGAGGTTCTTTATGTTTCCCTTCATACTCGGAAATTTTTAGATCTAAAGAATCCAACCGCTTATTGCAAAGAGTAATCAACATAATCATGCGGTGAAGATTTCCGCTAACACTTTTAAGAGGCTCAAGAGACTTTTGTAATATTTTTATTACTTTGCAAATATTTCAAAACACTTGTGTTTCTTCTTGGGTAGGATGTGATCCCCCTTTTTGAGCTACTGTCCCCACTATTCCCTCTATAATTTCATGCGCAATACTAGGATCAATTTCAATAAAATTTCCCTTGGCAATGCAATCCAAGAGTTGTCTATGTGACATATTTAGCCCAACATAAAAAATGCGAAGAAGAATTCTAAAATTCGCCTCTAAGGTGCACATGCGATAAGATTCCATCATCCTATAACAAGCATCTTTCAAGTTTTCTCCTTGCCTTTGCTTGAATGAAGAACTTCAATCTCGGGTGACATGGGAGCAGATAAGGAACTAGCCATGACAACGAGCAAACAAATGAAAAGCAAAAGAGGAGAGGAGATTGGGAAAGAGAGGGCAAATAAAACGGCAAGGTGAAGTGGGGGAGAGGAAAACGAGAGGCAAATGGCAAATAATGTAAATGCGAGGGAGATGAGTTTGTGATGGGTACTTGGTATGTCTTGACTTGAGTGAAGACTTCCCCGGCAACGGCGCCAGAAATCCTTCTTGCTACATCTTGAGCTTGCGTTGGTTTTCCTTGAAGAGGATAGGGTGATGCAGCAATAGTAGCGTAAGTATTTCCCTAAGTTTTTGAGAAACAAGGTATCAATCTAGTAGGAGGCTCCTCACAAGTCCCACGCACCTACACAAACAAACAAAGAACTCGCAACCTACGCAATAAAGGGGTTGTCAATCCCTTCACGGCCACTTGCGGAAGTGAGATCTGATAGAGATAGTATGATAAGATAAATATATTTTTGGTATTTTATAATATAGATTGGAAAAGTAAAGATGCAAATAAAAGTAGATTGAAAGCTTATATGATAAAAGATCGACCCGGGGGCCATAGGTTTCACTAGTGGCTTCTCTCAAGATAGCATAAGTATTACGGTGGGTGAACAAATTACTGTCGAGCAATTGATAGAAAAGCGTATAATTATGAGATTATCTAGGCATGATCATGTATATAGGCATCACGTCCGTGACAATTAGACGGACTCCTGCCTGCATCTACTACTATTACTCAACACATCGACCGCTATCCAACATGCATCTAGAGTATTATGTTCTTAAGAACAGAGTAATGCATTAAGAAAGATGACATGATGTAGAGGGATAAACTCATGCAATATGATATAAACCCTATCTTTTTATCCTCGATGGCAACAATACAATACGTGCCTTGCTAACCCTATTGTCACTGGGTAAGGACACCGCAAGATTGAACCCAAAGCTAAGCACTTCTCCCATTGCAAGAAAGATCAATCTAGTAGGCCAAACCAAACTGATAATTCAAAGAGACTTGCAAAGATAAGTCAATCATACATAAAAGAATTCAGACGAGATTCAAATATTTCTCATAGATAAACTTGATCATAAACCCACAATTCATCAGATCTCGACAAACACACCACAAAAAGAGTTACATCAAATAGATCTCCACAAGAGAGGGGGAGAACATGGTATTGAGATCCAAAAAGAGAGAAGAAGCCATCTAGCTAATAACTATGGACCCGAAGGTCTGTGGTAAACTACTCACAACTCATCGGAGGGGCTATGGTATTGATGTAGAAGTCCTCCGTGGTCGATTCCCCCTCCGGCGGAGCGCCGGCGAAGGCTCCAAGATGGGATCTCACGGATACAGAAGGTTACGGCAGTGGAAATTGTTTTTCGTTGGCTCCCTGGATGTTTTCGGGGTACGTGGGTATATATAGGAGGAAGAAGTAGGTTGGTGGCCGCCCGAGGGCCCACGAGATAGGGGGGTGCGCCCTGTAGGGGTGGGAGCGCCCTCCACCCTCGTGGCAACTCGGCTGCTTCTTGGCTTGCACTCTAAGTCCTCTGGATCATGTTTGTTCCAAAAATCACGCTCCCAAAGGTTTCATTCCATTTGGACTCCGTTTGATATTCCTTTTCTTTGAAATACTGAAATAGGCAAAAGAAATAGCAATACGGGCTAGGCCTCCGGTTAGTAGGTTAATCCCAAAAATGATATTAATGTGTAAAATAAAGCCCATAAACATGCAAAACGGGTAATATAATAGCATGGAACAATCAAAAATTATAGATACGTTTGAGACGTATCAGGGATCGGCGATGTCGTCGGGGCACAGGGCGTCAGCGGTGGCGGTGACGACGTTGAGCAGGCTGTCGGCGTCGGTGGCCGTGGCAACGGCGACGTTGAGCAGCCTGACGGTGTCGGTGGCGGCGGCGACGGCAAGGTGGAGCAGGGGCGGCGGGCGGCGACGGTGATGAGGAGGAGCAGGGGCGTCAGGGAGAAGAAGTGATGGATTTCATCGAAACTGCTAAGTGCTTTTTATGTACCCAGGGCATTGGTACCGGTTCGTGGCACCAACCGGTACCAATGCCCCCCTTTAGTCTCGGTTGGTGCCACCAACCGGACCAAAGGTCTCTTTTCGGCAGCCCAAAGGGCGGGAAACAGAGGCCTTTGGTCCCGGTTGGTGGCACCAACCGGGACTAAAGGGTGGCATTGGTACCGGTTGGTGCCATGAACCGGTACCAATGCCTCCCTTTAGTCCCGGTTGGTGCCACCAACCGGGACCAAAGGCCACGCCTGACTTCAGATCTGGACCACTCATGAGACTCACCTCATGGACCACCAAGGACCTTAATTGGGGTCACAACCGGAGGTGAAGATGTTGGGGCACGTAGTAATTTCAAAAAATTTCCTACACCCTCGTAGACCGTAAGCGGAAGCGTTAGCACAACGCGGTTGATGTAGTCGTATGTCTTCACAATCCGACCGATCCAAGCACCGAACGTACGGCACCTCCGAGTTCAGCACACGTTCATCTTGATGACGATCAGTTGATCAAATTGTGTGTTCTAGGGTGCCCCCGCCCCCGTATATAAAGGAGCAAGGGGGGAGGCCGGCCGGCCCTAGAGAACGCGCCAGGAGGAGGAGTCCTCCTCCTAGTAGGAGTAGGACTCCCCCTTTCCTACTCCTACTAGGAGGGGAAAGGAAGGGGGAGAGGGGGAAGGAAAGAGGGGGGCGCCGCCCCCCTCCTAGTCCAATTCGGACCAGAGGGAGAGGGGGCACGCGGCCCACCCTGGCCGCCCCTCTCTATTTCCACTAAGGCCCATGTGGCCCATTAACTCTCCCAGGGGGGGTTCCGGTAACCCTCCGGCACTCCGGTTTTCTCCGAAAACGTCCGGAACACTTCCGGTGTCCGAATATAGTCGTCCAATATATCAATCTTTATGTCTCGACCATTTTGAGACTCCTCGTCATGTCCGTGATCACATCCGGGACTCCGAACAAACTTTGGTACATCAAAACTTATAAACACATAATAAAATTGTCATCGTAACGTTAAGCGTGCGGACCCTACGGGTTCGAGAACTATGTAGACAAGAACTAGAACTATTCTCGGTCAATAACCAATAGCGGAACCTGGATGCCCATATTGGTTCCTACATATTCTATGAAGATCTTTATCGGTCAAACCGCATAACAACATACGTTGTTCCCTTTGTCATCGGTATGTTACTTGCCCGAGATTCGATCGTCGGTATCCAATACCTAGTTCAATCTCGTTACTAGCAAGTCCCTTTACTCGTTCCGTAATGCATCATTCCGTAACTAATTCATTAGTTACATTGCTTGCAAGGCTTATAGTGATGTGCATTACCGAGAGGGCCCAGAGATACGTCTCCGAAAATCGGAGTGACAAAACCTAATCTCGAAATACGCCAACCCAACATCTACCTTTGGAGACACCTGTAGTACTCCTTTATAATCACCCAGTTACGTTGTGACGTTTGGTAGCACCCAAAGTGTTCCTCCGGTAAACGGGAGTTGCATAATCTCATAGTTTCAGGAACATGTATAAGTCATGAAGAAAGCAATAGCAATATACTAAATGATCAAGTGCTAGGCTAACGGAATGGGTCATGTCAATCACATCATTCTCCTAATGATGTGATCCCATTAATCAAATGACAACACATGTCTATGGTTAGGAAACATAACCATCTTTGATTAATGAGCTAGTCAAGTAGAGGCATACTAGTGACTATATGTTTGTCTACGTATT
The DNA here is from genome assembly GCA_963921465.1 of Triticum timopheevii. NCBI lineage: Eukaryota > Viridiplantae > Streptophyta > Magnoliopsida > Poales > Poaceae > Triticum > Triticum timopheevii. The sequence continues at coordinate 616,246,801 of OY997270.1, forward strand.
CACACATGTATCGTGTTTCCGGTTAATACAATTCTAGCATGAATAATAAACATTTATCATGATATGAGGAAATAAATAATAACTTTATTATTGCCTCTAGGGCATATTTCCTTCAGAAGATGCTACAGAAATGCATCTCCAACATGTCGCGTACGAACACTGGTCTCACAAACGTGATTCTAGTGATGCTCTTCCGATGTGTCCTTCCCTACCAACTCAAGGCTTCCCCCGTGTGGGAGTTCAATCCGGAGGAGCCACGAACCTTAAAACGCTTCTTCGGCACCACACACGAAGATATATGGAAGCTGCTCTTCAAGTTCCAAAAAAGTTGGCCGATGAAGACCGAGGACATCGGGCTCGACTTCAGGATGTTCTTAACCGCTGTCCAGTGATCCACTCCTGGATTACTTTGGTACCTTCCTGCCAAGCTTATTGCTAAGCATACTTCAGGTCTGGTACAAAGCATTGCATACATGATAGAGCCTATGGCTGAAGCATAGGGAACATCTTTCATTTTCTCTCTATCTTTTGTTGTGGTCGGGCATTGAGTTTGACTCAACTTCACACCTTGTAGAACGGGCAAGAACCCTTTCTTTGCCTGATCCATTTTGAACTTTTTCAAAATTTTATCAAGGTATGTGCTTTGTGAAAGTCCTATTAAGCGTCTTGATCTATCTCTATAAATCTTGATGCCCAATATGTAAGCAGCTTCACCGAGGTCTTTCATTGAAAAACTTTTATTCAAGTATCCCTTTATGCTATCCAGAAATTCTATATCATTTCCAATTAATAATATGTCATCTACATATAATATCAGAAATGCCACAGAGCTCCCACTCACTTTCTTGTAAATACTTGCTTCTCCAAAAGTCTGTATAAAACCATATGCCTTGATCACACTATCAAAGCGTTTATTCCAACTCCGAGATGCTTGCACCAGTCCATAAATGGATCGCTGGAGCTTGCACACTTTCTTAGCACCTTTTGGATCAACAAAACCTTCTAGCTGCATCATATACAACTCTTCTTCCAGAAATCCATTCAAGAATGCAGTTTGACATCCATTTGCCAAATTTCATAATCATGAAATGCAGCAATAGCTAACATGATTTGGACAGACTTAAGCATAGCTACGGGTGAGAAAGTCTCATCGTAGTCAATCCCTTGAACTTGTCGAAAACCTTTCGCAACAAGTCGAGCTTTATAGACAGTTACATTACCATCATCGTCAGTCTTCTTCTTAAAGATCCATTTATTCTCAATGGCTTGCCGATCATCGGGCAAGTCAACCAAAGTCCATACTTTGTTCTCATACATGGATCCCATCTCAGATTTCATGGCCTCTAGCCATTTTGCGGAATCTGGGCTCATCATCGCTTCCTCATAGTTCGTAGGTTCATCATGGTCAAGTAACATGACTTCCAAAATAGGATTACCGTACCACTCTGGTGCGGATCTTACTCTGGTAGACCTACGAGGTTCAGTAGAAACTTGATCTGAAGTTTCATGATCAATATCATTAGCTTCCTCACTAATTGGTGTAGGTGTCACAGGAACTGATTTCTGTGATGAACTACTTTCCAATAAGGGAGCAGGTACAGTTACCTCATCAAGTTCTACTTTCCTCCCACTCACTTCTTTCGAGAGAAACTCCTTCTCTAGAAAGGATCCATTCTTAGCAATGAATGTTTTGCCTTCGGATCTGTGATAGAAGGTGTACCCAACAGTCTCTTTTGGGTATCCTATGAAGACACATTTCTCCGATTTAGGTTCGAGCTTATCTGGTTGAAGTTTCTTCACATAAGCATCGCAGCCCCAAACTTTAAGAAACGACAACTTTGGTTTCTTACCAAACCACAGTTCATAAGGCGTCGCCTCAACAGATTTTGATGGTGCCCTATTTAACGTGAATGCGGCCATCTCTAAGGCATAACCCCATAACGATAGCGGTAAATCAGTAAGAGACATCATAGATCGCACCATATCTAGTAAAGTACGATTACGACGTTCGTACACACCATTTCTTTGTGGTGTTCCAGGTGGCGTGAGTTGCGAAACTATTCCGCATTGTTTCAAATGTAAACCAAACTCGTAACTCAAATATTCTCCTCCACGATCAGATCGTAGAAACTTTATTTTCTTGTTACGATGATTTTCCACTTCACTCTGAAATTCTTTGAACTTTTCAAATGTTTCAGACTTGTGTTTCATTAAGTAGATATACCCATATCTGCTCAAATCATTTGTGAAGAGAAAATAACGATATCCGCCACGAGCTTCAACATTCATCGGACCACATACATCTGTATGTATGATTTTCAACAAATCTATTGCTCTCTCCATAGTACCGGAGAACGGTGTTTTAGTCATCTTACCCATGAGGCACGGTTCGCAAGTACCAAGTGATTCATAATCAAGTGATTCCAAAAGTCCATTAGTATGGAGTTTCTTCATGCGCTTTACACCGATATGACCTAAACGTCAGTGCCACAAATAAGTTGCACTCTCATTATCAACTCTGCATCTTTTGGCTTCGACATTATGAATATGTGTATCACTACTTTCGAGATTCAATAAAAATAGACCATTCTTCAAGGGTGCATGACCATAAAAGATATTATTCATATAAATAGAACAACCATTATTCTCTGATTTAAATGAATAACCGTCTCACATCAAACAAGATCCAGATATAATGTTCATGCTCAACGCTGGCACCAAATAATAATTATTCAGGTCTAAAACTAATCCCGAAGGTAGATGTAGAGGTAGCGTGCCGACCGCGATCATATCGACTTTGGAACCGTTTCCCACGCGCATCGTCACCTCATCCTTTGCCAGTGCTCGCTTATTCCGTAGTCCTTGTTTCGAGTTGCAAATATTAGCAACAGAACCAGTATCAAATACCCAGGTGCTACTACGAGCTCTAGTAAGGTACACATCAATAACATGTATATCACATATACCTTTGTTCACCTTGCGATCCTTCTTATCCGCCAAATACTTGGGGCAGTTCCGCTTCCAGTGTCCAGTCTGCTTGCAGTAGAAGCACTCAGTTTCAGGCTTAGGTCCAGACTTGGGTTTCTTCTCTTGAGTAGCAACTTGCTTGCCGTTCTTCTTGAAGTTCCCCTTCTTCTTTCCTTTGCCCTTTTTCTTGAAACTAGTGGTCTTGTTGACCATCAACACTTGATGCTTGAGGGAGTCCTGGACTAGGGGGTGTCCGGATAGCCGGACTATCATCATCGGTCGGACTCCAAGACTATGAAGATATAAGATTGAAGACTTCGTCCCGTGTCCGGATGGGACTTTCCTTGGCGTGGAAGGCAAGCTTGGCGATACAGATATGTAGATCTCCTACCATTGTAACCGACTTTGTGTAACCCTAGCCCTCTCCGGTGTCTATATAAACCGGAGGGTTTTAGTCCGTAGGACGAACAACCATTACAACAATCATACCATAGGCTAGCTTCTAGGGTTTAGCCTCCTTGATCTCGTGGTAGATCCACTCTTGTACTACCCATATCATCAATATCAATCAAGCAGGAGTAGGGTTTTACCTCCATCGAGAGGGCCCGAACCTGGGTAAAAACATCGTGTCCCTTGTCTCCTGTTACCATCCGTCTAGACGCACAGTTCGGGACCCCCTACCTGAGATCCGCCGGTTTTGACACCGACATTGGTGCTTTCATTGAGAGTTCCTATGTGTCATCACCGATAGGCTTGATGGCTTCTTCAATCAACAACAACGCGGTCCAGGGTGAGACTTTTCTTCCAGACAGATCTTCGTGTTCGGCGGCTTTGCACTGCGGGCCGATTCACTTAGCCATCTGGAGCAGATCGAAAGCTACGCCCCTGGCCATCAAGTCAGATTTGGAAGCCTAAACTTCACAGTAGACATCCGCGGAGACTTGATCTTCAATGGATTCAAGCCACAGCCGAGCACGCCGCACTGTCACGATGGGCATGATTTAGCTCTGCCGCCGGATAGTACCCTGGAGGCCGCACACGAGTCCGCTCTGACCCATAGTTCGGAGCCGACCGCGCAGATCGAGGAAAGGTGGCTGCACACCGCCTCGGGAGCTGCAACTTCTATGGCGATGGAGCCGAATACCGACCTTGTCCCTTAAGCCCGTGACTCCGAGGTGCAGGACTCCTTGCCGGACTCCGAACCTCCTACGCCCCTACCAATCAAATCCGATTGGGCGCCGATCATGGAGTTCACCGCTGCGGACATCTTTCAGCACTCACCCTTTGGCGACATACTGAATTCGCTAAAGCATCTCTCGTTATCAGGAGAGCCCTGGCCGGACTGCGGTCGGGATGGTTGGGATGCAGACGACGAAGAAATTCAAGGCCCACCCACCACCCACTTTGTAGCCACTCTCGACGATCTAACCGACATGCTAGACTACGACTCCGAAGACATCGCCGATATGGACGACGATGCCGGAGACGATCAAGAACCAGCGCCTACAGGGCACTGGAAGACCACCTCGTCATACGACATATACATGGTGGATACCCCAAAGGATGGGGACGACGAAGAAGCAGCGGAGGCAGATTCCTCTAAGAAACAACCCAAGCGCCGACGTCAGCGGCGCCGCTCTAAATCCCGCCACAGCAAGAATGGAGATTCCGACAATGGAGATAATAACACCCTAGAGAGTGTCGAAGACAACCCCCTCCAGCAAGATTCAGCACAGGAGGACGGAGAAGCCAGCCCTCAAGAGAGAGCGGCAGACGAGGAGATAGAGGATGACAATTACATGCCTTCCTCCGGAGACAAGTCAAGCCTCAACGACGACGAATTTGTCGTGCACGAGGATCCCGTCGAACAAGACCGTTTTAAACGCAGGCTAATGGCCACGGCGAACAGCCTAAAGAAGAAGCAGCACCAGCTTCGAGCAGATCAAGACCTGCTGGCCGACAGATGGACCGAGGTCCTCGCGGCCGAAGAGTATGAACTCGAACGCCCTTCCAAAAGCTACCCAAAACGCAAGTTGCTCCCCCGATTAGAGGAGGAGGCATATAAACCTTCATCACCAGCGCACAATACGGCAGACCGACCACCTCGTGGCCACGATAGAGAGGCATCCAGGCCCTCCGCCAGAACCTTACCCCGGCACCGCTCGAAAAGCGCGAAGCCACGGGGGAATGCGCCGGACTTGCGGTATATATTGGAGGATAAGGCAAGACAATCAAGATCTATCTATGGATCACGTGGGCGCCCCACGACCCACGACGACTACCGTCGCGCCGGATACAGCAACTCTGGCCGGGCCGAACACAGCTGACAAAGCTCTCTTGAGCTACGTCGTGATATTGCTCAATATAGAGGCGCTGCACACCCACTATGCTTCACAAATGAAGTAATGGACCATCAAATCCCTGAGGGGTTTAAACCCGTGAACATTGAATCCTACGATGGCACAACAGACCCCGCGGTTTGGATCGAAGATTATCTCCTTCATATCCATATGGCCCGCGGTGACGATTTCCACGCCATCAAGTATCTCCCACTCAAGCTTAAAGGACCAGCTCGGCATTGGCTTAACAGCTTGCCAGCAGAGTCAATTGGGTGTTGGGAGGACCTGGAAGCCGCATTTTTCGATAATTTCCATGGCACATATGTGCGACCACCAGACGCCGATGACCTAAGCCACATAATTCAGCAGCCAGATCAATCGGCCAGACAGTCCTGGACATGGTTCTTAACAGAGAAAAATCAAATCGTCGACTATCCGGATGCAGAGGCCCTTGCAGCCTTCAAACATAACATCCGCGACGAGTGGCTGGCCCGGCACCTAGGACAGGAAAAGCCGAAATCCATGGCAGCCCTCACATCACAAATGACCCGCTTCTGTGCGGGAGAGGACAGCTGGCTAGCTCGCAGTAACAACCTCAACAAAAATTCTGGCAGTCCGGATAGCAAGGACCGCAATGGCAGGTCGCGTCGCAACAAAAACAAACGTCACGTTAACGGCGATAACATTGAGGATACGACAGTCAATGCCGGATTCAGAGGCTCTAAACCCGGTCAGCGGAAAAAGCCATTCAAAAGAACTACTCCGGGTCCGTCCAATTTGGACCGAATACTCAACCGCTCTTGCCAGATACATGGCACCCTCGAAAAGCCAGCTAACCACACCAACAGGTATTGTTGGGTATTCAAGCAGGCAGGCAAGTTAATTGCCGAAAACAATGACAAGGGGCTGCATAGCGATGACGAGGAGGAGACCCGGTCGCCGAACAGTAGAGGACAGAAGGTTTTCCCCCCACAAGTGCAGACGGTAAACATGATATACGCAACCCACATACCCAAGAGGGAGCGGAAGCGTGCACTTAGGGACGTATATGCGATGGAGCCAGTCGCCCCGAAGTTCAACCCATGGTCCTCTTGCTCGATCACTTTCGATCGAAGGGACCACCCCACAAGTATCCGCCATGGCGGATTCGCCGCATTGGTTTTAGACCCAATCGTCGATGGATTTCACCTCACTAGAGTCCTGATGGACGGCGGCAGCAGCCTGAACCTACTTTATCAGGATACAGTGCGCAAGATGGGCATAGACCCCTCAAGGATTAAACCTACAAAGACGACCTTCAAAGGCGTCATACCAGGTGTTGAGGCCAATTGTACAGGCTCAGTCACACTGGAAGTGGTCTTCGGATCCCCGAATAATTTCCGAAGCGAGGAGTTAATCTTCGACATAGTCCCGTTCCGAAGTGGCTATCACGCTCTGCTCGGACGAACCGCGTTTGCGAAGTTCAACGCAGTGCCGCATTACGCATACCTCAAGCTCAAGATGCCAGGCCCTCATGGAGTCATTACGGTCAACGGAAACACTGAACGCTCCCTCCGAACGGAGGAACACACAACGGCTCTCGCGGCAGAAGTACAGAGCAGCCTTTTAAGGCAATTTTCGAGTCCGGCCGTTAAACGACCGGACATGGCCAAACGCGCCCGGAGTAACATCAATCAAGACCACCTGGCACGTTCCGAGCACGCGTAACAATGCGGCCCCAACCCCAGCCCTTGCATGATTGCAAGACCAGCTCTTCGCGTACATCATTACGGTCTGGAGATACCATGGGCATAGGGGGAGGGGCACGACCACGACAGGCCCAGAGTGCGGCTCAACCACACCAGGGGCTCCCAAGTGTGTCGCTCTTTTTATTTTCCTTTTTCCTTTTTCTATTTATCCACAGGACTCCGTTCACCAGAGACCCTGTCCGGCGGTAAACCTGCCGAACTCACGATGCAACAGCCAGGGAAGGACAAAGGCTACGACGAACATTCAGGTGGTCTCCATTATGATCATTAAATTTGTTAAATACACCAGTCCGCAGCCTACCTCTGGAGGGGGACATGTTTAAATAGTCCAATCCCTTGCTTACCGCACTATTTGTATCGTTATGCACTCATGGCAGAATTCCTTGAATGAACAATGCATCACTTTTTGCTTATAATTGCATTCCTTTTCTTATATATGTTCATTTATGACATCTTGCATCCGTACACTTTGGTACGGCCGAATACACCAGGGGCTTACGTTCCCCGCATTATGGTGTGATAAGTCCGAACACTTACACAAGTGCGGCACCCGAACTTATAGCATTATATGCATCGGCTCCAAATCATGTCTTGGGTCAATAGTTGGGTTTGCCCGGCTCCCATGTTTTGCTACCTTACGTTCCGTTCTATCGGCTAAGGTAGCACTGGGAGAACCACTACGATTGCGCCCCAGTTGAGCTGGGCGAGCGCCTCAGTGGAGAAAGCTAAAACTGACCGTCATGATAAGGTGAGAGCTGGTCGCTGTTCGAGAGGTCTTTTCGAGTCCCTAAAGACTTATGCCGCTTAGAGCGAGGAACCGGCTTCGTCCGATCCAGGCGTGGATAGCGCCCCGAACTTGGTCTTCCGAACACTAGGGGCTTCGCCGAAATTTAAAATTATAGAATTCTATGGCTAAGCGAGAGTGCTCAAGCATTATAAGTCTGGTTGCCTTGTTCGTTGTGCTGAGCGCCTCCATAGATGGACCCAAAAATGGGAACAAGAGCGCTCAAGTTTATCCCGAACACCCCAGCACTCGTGGCATGGGGGCTGAAGCCGACGACTTGCCATCTCTCAGATTTGATAAACGGCCGCACAGAAGGTAATATTTTAAATCAATAAGCGTTGCTTAGCGCATATGAACAAAGTTTTCAGCGCACAGCATAACACATTGCGAGTCTACTCAAATATTACATTTTTGGGGCACTCATCCGCAATCTTGCGGGCACCCTTCAGGACACTCTTATAATACATTTCGGGCATATGATACTCCTTGCCCGCCGGCGGCGCGTCTGTCAGAAGCCTCTCAGCATCCAGCCTGCCGCAGTGCACCTTTGCGCGGGCAAGGGCCCGACGGGCACCTTCAATGCAGGCGGAGCGCTTGATGACTTCCACCCAAGGGCACGCATCCACCAGCCACCGCACGAGGCCGAAGTAGCTCCCAGACATGGCCTCCTCAGGCCACAGCCGGACTATGAGGCCCTTCATGGCCTGCTCGGCTACCTTGTGGAGCTTGACCAGCTGCTTCAGCTGGTCGCTAGGGGGCACCGGATGTCCGGCCTCAGCATACTGAGACCAGAAGACCTTCTCCGTTGAGCTCCCCTCCTCGGCCCGGTAGAATGCGGCGGCATCGGACACGCTGTGAGGCAGATCTGCAAACGCTCCTGGAGAGCTCCGAATTCGGGTAAGTAACAGGTAATTCACATCCACATGCTTGCTTTGCATGAAAAATGCCTTACCCGCCGCTATTTTCTTCACCGCCTCAATCTCCTGGAGGGCCTTATTGGCCTCGGCCTTAGCGGCTTTGGCACTCTCAAGAGCCGAGGCAAGCTCGGACTCTCGAGTCTTCGAGTCGCGCTCCAAACTCTCATGCTTTTCCATGAGAGCCTGAAGCTCTTGCCGCACCTCCGCCACCCGCGCCTCCTGCTTCTCTCGCTCCGCTCGTTCCGCGACCGCATTACGTTCAGCCGCGGACACGGCCTCCTTCAGGGTCGCCACCTCGTTCGTGGCCCCTGCAGTGCCCATGTTATCCTGGTCATTTCTACTGCAACCAAAATCCTTTTCTGTAAGGTACAAATTTAATACGGTGTTACTCACCTTCTTTGTCCTCGAGGTACTTCTTGGCAAGGCCGAGCTCGTTCTCGGACTGCTCGAGGTTCTGCTTCGAAGCATCGACCTCCGCAGTCAGTGCAGCAGAGGTCAGCAGCGCAGCCTGCAAACCCATATTGACATAATTTTTAGAACTCCTGCGTATATCTTTTTTAGATCTTCAGTCTGGTTTTTCTTTCCGAACACCGAACCAAGCATCAAGGGATACTGTCTATGCGGTATTACATTGCACATTTCAAAACTTCTTACCTCAAAGCCTGTTAGAAGGCTGCTGCAAGCCTCGGTCAGCCCGCTCTTGGCGAGCTGAACCTTCTGAATCACCGCACTCCTGATAGTGCGGTGTTCTTCCTCGACGAAAGCGCCGTTGAGCGCCTCCAGCAAGTTGTCCGGCGCCTCCGGTTGGACGGAGGCTGCCGATGTCACGGTCTTGCCCTTCTTACGAAGGGGCCGCCTGCCGGACTCTGGAACCACTGCGGGTTCCGGCACGGAGTCAAGCACGAAGTTCGGGAGGTTGCCTTGTGGCACCTCCGGAGCCTCCCCCTCTTGGCGGGTCCCCTCCTGGGATCCCACCTCGGCGTCCTCAGCATCGCGAGGGGTGGAGGCGGTCGGAATGGAATCTACATCCGCGGAGCCAAGGACCCGCTTGATGAAGCGGGAAGATCATCCTCGGCCGGACTACATGTAGTGTGCGGCATTAGAAGGACACTATGTGGCACAAAAGAGAAATTATAAATCATTCAGGAATCCGGATAATTATGATCTTGCCGGAGGCTTGGCCCTTGAGGGCCACCCTTCGTCGCCAACGTTGGCATTGGCGGAGCTGTCCGGAGGAAGGGTTCTTCCCCTCGTGGACCCTTCGGCCTCCCCTGTTGGGGAAGCCTTCCTCTTCCTCTCTCCCCCCTCCTGGGGAGAGTCCTCTTTCTCCTCCTCGTCTTCGGGGGAGGAGTCCGCCTCGGAGCCATCGGACGATGAGTCCGATACCACCTGGCGCCGGGAAATCCTTCGGGTTCCCGTGGCCTTCTTCTTGGCCTTCTTCTCCGGCACCACATAAAGGGTCGGGACTAGGAGCCCCGTTAAACAGGTATCCGCTGGGTCTTCGGGGAGGGGAGCCGGACAGTTAACCTGTCCGGACGTCCTCTGCCAGTCCTATTAAAGGCATTGGGAATTTTAGATCCCACAATAGAGTCAAACTATGAAAGAAATAAATGTCCCATAAAGGATAACATATATTACCGCACCGGCCGGGCGTTTCGTGCTGAATCCGCGATGTTCAGTTGCGGATGCGGGGGCTTCTCCCCCCTTGAACAGCACCCTCCAGGCAGCTTCGTACGTTGTGTCAAAGAGCCCGCTAAGGGTCCGGTGCTGTGCCGGATCAAACTCCCACAGATTGAAGGCCCGTTGTTGGCAGGGGAGAATCCGGCGGACGAGCATGACCTGGATCACGTTGACAAGCTTGAGCTTCTTGTTCACCAGGGTCTGGAGACAGGACTGGAGTCCGGTCAGCTCCTCCGAACTGCCCCATAGCAAGCCCTTCTCTTTCCAGGAGGTGAGCTGCATGGGGGAACCAGATCTGAACTCGAGGGCCGCAGCCCATTTAGGGTCACGCGGCTCGGTGATATAGAACCACCCCGATTGCCAACCTTTGATGGTTTCCACGAAGGTGCCCTCGAGCCGGAGGACGTTGGGCATTTTGCCCACCATGGCGCCTCCGCACTTCGCTTGGACGCCCTTCACTACCTTCGGCTTGACATTGAAGGTTTTTAGCCACAAGCCGAAGTGGGGCTGGATGCAGAGGAAGGCCTCACACACGACGATAAACGCCGAGATGCTGAGGATTAAGTTTGGCGCCAGGTCGTGGATGTCCAGGCCATAGTAGTACATGAGCCCCCGGACGAAGGGATGAAGTGGGAAGCCCAGTCCGCGGAGGAAGTGGGGAAGGAATACGACCCTCTCTTGGGGCCTGGGGGTGGGGATGAGCTGCCCCTTGTCGGGCAGCCGGTGCGCGATGTCGCTGGAGAGGTATCCGGCGCCGCGCAGCTTTTCGATGTGCCCCTCCGTGATGGAGGAGGCCATCCACTTGCCTCCCGCTCCGGACATGGCTGGAGAAGGTTGAGGCGAGATGTGCGAACTTGGGCGCTGGAGCTCGAGTGCGCGGAGATGGATAAGCAAAGGAGGAAGAAGGCGTAGGTAAAAAAGGTGGATCCTTATCCCGTTATATATGGGTGGACGAATACTATGCGTCCCCACCGGCCTGGTAAAACTTGCTTATCTCCCAAGCGCCACCATCAATGGCGCGGTTGGGTTTCCCATGTCCGTATTGATGGGAATCCCGGAATAAGGGGAACACGATCTCTGCTTCGACAAGACGTGCCAAGGAAACCGCTTCGCTAAACGCATTGAGGTGGTATAACAAAAAACGATTCAAGTAAAGGCTTGGTGGTGGCGTGATGTCATGCCACAAAATACGTCAGCAGATTGAACTTGTGTACATATTATTCTCTCTACGGTGGAATGTGGAAATTTATTTTGTAGAGCCAGACACTATCCTGGTGTTCACAATCTTCTATGAATTATTCAGAGGAGGAACTCGCCTTGCAATGCCGAACAATATGCGCGCCGGACTCATCGTCATTGAAGCCTGGTTCAGGGGCTACTGAGGGAGTCCTGGACTAGGGGGTGTCCGGATAGCCAGACTATCATCATCGGCCGGACTCCAAGACTATGAAGATACAAGATTGAAGACTTCGTCCCATGTCCGGATGGGACTTTCCTTGGCGTGGAAGGCAAGCTTGGCGATACGGATATGTAGATCTCCTACCATTGTAACCGACTCTGTGTAACCCTAGCCCTCTCCGGTGTCTATATAAACCGGAGGGTTTTAGTCCGTAGGACGAACAACCATTACAACAATCATACCATAGGCTAGCTTCTAGGGTTTAGCCTCCTTGATCTCGTGGTAGATCCACTCTTGTACTACCCATATCATCAATATCAATCAAGCAGGAGTAGGGTTTTACCTCCATCGAGAGGGCCCGAACCTAGGTAAAAAAATTGTGTCCCTTATCTCCTGTTACCATCCGTCTAGACGCACAGTTCGGGACCCCCTACCCGAGATCCGCCGGTTTTGACACCGACAATGCTACTTCTTGATTTCTACTTCCGCAGCTTTTAGCATTGCGAAGACCTCGGGAATTGTCTTGTTCATCCCTTGCATATTATAGTTCATCACGAAGCTCTTGTAGCTTGGTGGCAGTGATTGGAGAATTCTGTCAATGACGCTATCATCCGGAAGATTAACTCCCAGTTGAGTCAAGTGATTATTATACCCAGACATTTTGAGTATATGCTCACTGACAGAACTATTCTCCTCCATCTTGCAGCTGTAGAACTTATTGGAGACTTCATATCTCTCAATCCAGGCATTTTCTTGAAATATTAACTTCAACTCCTGGAACATCTCATATGCTCGATGACGTTCAAAACGTCATTGAAGACCCGGTTCTAAGCCGTAAAGCATGGCACATTGAACTATCGAGTAGTCATCAGCTTTGCTCTGCCAGACGTTCTTAATGTCGTCAGTTGCATCAGCAGCAGGCCTGGCACCCAGCGGTGCTTCCAGGATGTAATTGTTCTGTGCAGCAATGAGGATAATCCTCAAGTTACGGACCCAGTCCGTGTAATTGCTACCATCATCTCAAGGAACGCATTAAAATTCAACGGAACAACAGCACGAGCCATCTATCTACAACAAACATAGACAAGCAAAATACTATCAGGTACTAAGTTCATGATAAATTTAAGTTCAATTAATCATATTACTTAAGAACTCCCACTTAGACAGACATCTCTCTAGTCATCTAAGTGATCACGTGATCCAAATCAACTAAACCATAACCGATCGTCACGTGAGATTGAGTAGTTTTCAATGGTGAACATCACTATGTTGATCATATCTACTATATGATTCACGCTCCACCTTTCGGTCTCCATGTTCCGAGGCCATATCTGCATATGCTAGGCTCGTCAAGTTTAACCTGAGTATTCTGCGTGTGCAAAACTGGCTTGCACCCGTTGTAGATGGACGTAGAGCTTATCACACCCGATCATCACGTGGTGTCTGGGCATGACGAACTTTGGCTACGGTGCATACTCAGGGAGAAAACTTCTTAAAATGCTACCGTCAAACAAAGCAAGATAAGATGCATAAAGGATAAACATCACATGCAATCAATATAAGTGATATGATATGGCCATCATCATCTTGTGCTTGTGATCTCCATCTTCGAAGCACCGTCGTGATTACCATTGTCACCGGCACGACACCTTGATCTCCATCGTAGCATCATTGTCGTTACGCCATCTATTGCTTCTACGACTATCGCTACCGCTTAGTGATAAAGTAAAGCAATTACAGGGTGTTTCCATTTCATACAATAAAGCGACAACCATATGGCTCCTGCCAGTTGCCGATAACTTCGGTTACAAAACATGATCATCTGACACAATAAAATATAGCACCACGTCTTGACCATATCACATCAGAACATGCCCTGCAAAAAGAAGTTAGACGTCCTCTACTTTGTTGTTGCAAGTTTTACGTGGCTGCTACGGGCTTAGCAAGAACCGTTCTTACCTACGCATCAAAACCACAATGATAGTTCGTCAAGTTAGTGCTGTTTTAACCTTCGCAAGGACCGGGCGTAGCCACACTCGATTCAGCTAAAGTGAGAGAGACAGACACCCGCCAGTCACCTTTAAGCACGAGTGCTCGTAACAGTGAAACCAGTCTCGCGTAAGCGTACGCGTAATGTCGGTCCGGGCCGCTTCATCTCACAATACCGCCGAACAAAAGTATGACATGCTGGTAAGCAGTATGACTTGTATCGCCCACAACTCACTTGTGTTCTACTCGTGCATATAACATCAAAGCATAAAACCTAGGCTCTGATACCACTGTTGGGGAATGTAGTAATTTCAAAAAAATTCCTACGCACACGCAAGATCATGGTGATGACATAGCAACGAGAGGGGAGAGTGTTGTCCACGTACCCTCATAGACCGTAAGCGGAAGCGTTAGCACAACGCGGTTGATGTAGTCGTACGTCTTCATGATCCGACCGATCCAAGCACCAAACGTACGGCACCTCCGAGTTCAGCACACGTTCAGCTCGATGATGATCCCCGGGCTCTGATCCAGCAAAGCTTCGGGGATGAGTTACGTCAGCACGATGGCGTGGTGACGATGATGATGTTCTACCGGCGCAGGGCTTCGCCTAAACTCCGCGACGATATGACCGAGGTGGAATATGGTGGAGGGGGCACTGCACACGGCTAAGGAACGATCCGTAGATCAACTTGTGTGTTCTAGGGTGGCCCCCCACCCCCGTATATAAAGGAGCAAGGGGGGAGGCCGGCCGGCCCTAGAGGACGCGCCAGGAGGAGGAGTCCTCCTCCTAGTAGGAGTAGGACTCCCCCTTTCCTACTCCTAATAGGAGGGGAAAGGAAGGGGGAGAGGGGGAAGGAAAGAGGGGGGCGTCGCCCCCCCTCCTAGTCCAATTCGGACCAGAGTGAGAGGAGCGTGCGGCCCACCCTGGCCGCCCCTCTCTCTTTCCACTAAGGCCCATGTGGCCCATTAACTCTCCCCGGGGGGTTCCGATAACCCTCCGGCACTCCGGTTTTCTCCGAAAACGTCCGGAACACTTCCGGTGTCCAAATATAGTCGTCCAATATAACAATCTTTATGTCTCGACCATTTTGAGACTCCTCGTCATGTCCGTGATCACATCCGGGACTCCAAACAAACTTCGGTACATCAAAACTTATAAACTCATAATAAAACTGTCATCGTAACGTTAAGCGTGCGGACCCTACGGGTTCGAGAACTATGTAGACATGACCTATAACTATTCTCGGTCAATAACCAATAGCGGAACCTGGATGCCCATATTGGTTCCTACGTATTCTACGAAGATCTTATCGGTCAAACCGCATAACAACATACGTTGTTCCCTTTGTCATCGGTATGTTACTTGCCCGAGATTCGACCGTCGGTATCCAATACCTAGTTCAATCTCGTTACCGGCAAGTCTCTTTACTCATTACGTAATACATCATTCCATAACTAATGTGACACTCCAAAATTTTTTATTTTGGTTTTCAGCAAAAACTTTGTGGTTTTTGAAAAGAGGCCATTTAAAATTTTCCAGAAAACCTTCCTCTTAAAAACTTCCTTTTCTTTGGCAAGGATTTTATTTTTCCTTCAAACTTTGCTGTTTGATATTTTGAAACTTCTTCTCTGTTGGTTCCCTCTCAAATCATTTTGGGAGTTTATTTTTTTATCTTTTTCTTTTAAAAAGAAACTCTACGAAAATTTGGGATTTTCATATCTTGGAAACCACCCATGACTTTGTATTTTGCCCATGTGGTAAAACCCCTCCATAACCTCCCCTCCTCCTTGTAATCAACCTAAGTTCTCTGTCCCAACTAATCCAAGCAAGTTTTGGATTTTATTCTATTTTTCTTTCCCCTCAAATCATTTCTGCAAATTATTTGGAGCCTGAGAGATTTTCAAAGCAAGTACCCTTTTTCATTTGAGTTTTGACCTCAAACCAACTCTCCTGGATGGACCTTTGTACCCACAACCCAGAACCATCTTGATCCACTCCTCCTCTTTTCAAATTTTTCAAATTTTAGTCTCTGCAAGTTTGGACCAGATTTGCCAAATTTGGTGAAATTCATATCTACACTTCTTCAAAAATTCCACCAAAATTCAGGCAGCCAACTGGAGCAATGAGTAGCCACTCCACCAAAAATCAGCTCAAGGAAAAATCCCTAGATGCCTAGAACATTCTGTTGAACACCTTGCATGCACTGTTCTGTTCATCTTCAGTTAAGTTTAGAGATTCAGTCGTTTTTCCTTCGTCAGACTCGGTCACGCGGCCACAGTGCGCCCTGGCGCGTTGCACACAGCCTCTTCCCCTTGACCAGCACCCCGCACGCACGCTTGGCCGATTCCTGGCATCGGTAGCGACGAGCCTCGCCGGCGTTGGAAGCTTCTGCGGTGGCTGCACCTTCCGTGGCGGCCAGCGAGGGCCCGAGCCCGCTCGCCACGCCACCCGGCGCCGCCCAACGCCCCCTGGCTCTCCGCGTGTCCCTGCCATGCCAGCGCACGCCCGTGGCACCGTCGCCGTGGCCCGGCAAGCACGGAACGTGCTCCCTGCCGCCGACGGGCCGCGCCACCCCGTTCCGTCAAGCTCGCCCTAAACAACCAAATCCCGGCTAGTTTAGCACCCAAACGGACCCAGTGAACCCCCACGACGGCGCTCAACTCCCTAATCTCCCCCGACCAAGCACTGCGCCACCGTAACCATCGCCGGAAATCCACGTTCACGGCCACCGCCTCGGATCGCCTATAAAAGGGCTCCCGAACTCGCTCTCTGCATCTCACCAGCACCCCGCCAGGCCACTGGAGGAGCCTCGAGGAGGTCTCCTCCCCCGACTCCGACCGCCTCGTTCCGCCTCGGCCTCCGTCTTGATTCACTCTGGTGAGAACTCCTCCACCACCCTACTCTCGCCCGTAACCTCGTACCACCTCCAGAGGTCTAACCCCCTCCCCAATTTGATCTTCACAGCTCTTTCCAACGAAGTCCGCAACCACCCGAACCGCCGTCCGCCGGAGCAAGGCTCGCCGTCGACGTGGTGCTCGCCGACCGCCACCACCACCATCAACCGACGCGGAAGGGCGCCCTGAGCACGGAGGTACTCTCCGATCTCACTGTCTCGCCGTGGATCGCCGCCGGGGACCACCGCGGCTCTCGGGCGCCGACGAGCTTCGTCCCCCGTTTGAAAGTTTAAACCTGACGAGTGGGACCCGCCCGTCAGCCTCTCAGGTCTTTTTAAAACGAATCGTTTTCCGAAAACGCCTTCTGCCAAATATGCTTTCCCTCTGGGCTGGCATAGTTGCTACCGAAGCGTTTTCTGTTTTTATAAGCTAGCCCCTGGAAACTTTCTGTTTCATTACAGATGAGTCCCTGGACAAAAACCTTTATAACTTTTAAACAGAATAGTATTTTTGATTGATTCTTTTTCTGTCCTCTTCAGATTTTTGTCTAGTTTTTTATCATATTTATTTGAAAAAAAATGGGTAAAATTTTTTGCACCTCATGGTATTCATGATAGCGTGTATATTTTCTTTATACCGTAGATACCGAAGGAGGTGACGGGACCGCAAACATCACCGAGCTAGGCTCCGACTACTCCGAACCAGGCAAGCATGTTTGAACTTTTGATATGATGATTGTTTTGGCATGTTTGCATTAAGTGGTTTATGGCATGTTGATGAACATACCGACGAATGTCATGTTACCTGAGACGATGAGGCAAGTGAGTTTCGAAAATCCATGAGTGGATGGATATGAGTATGCATGGCCATGTGTTGGCATGAGGATGGGTAAGATGGCAGTGTTGTAGCATGCCAGGCTTATGCCAGACTATGTGACTTCAATGTCAACTCGTATCATTCCAGTTCCTTCCATTCTTCCTTCCTTGTACTACCACATGTTTTCCGCAAGGAATATGGCTTAGTAAGTTGTAAACCGCTTTCCTGGTACACACCAAAAAGGAGAGGCTGTGATGATGGTTCCATGGCCCTGGATTAAAGCCAGTCATCCGGTCAGGGGGCATGGGTGTTTCCGGTTGGGACCGAGAGGGGGGCACCCCTTAGAGCGCGCGTATATAAATTTGATCCCATGCTATTCGAGATTGTGATCTCCCCGTCTCAAAAGTTTTTCTTGGACGATGTCTAGGGTGATTCCTAGCATCGAGAGGTAGAATGGGTGTGTACTGGTTAGCTGTGTTTTCTTTCGAAAAACCATAAACGGAACTAGTCCTTCGTGACTACGGAAATCCGTTGTCTGTGGGAAAAATTTTGCACAAACTCTGCAGAGTCATATATTCCTTCGAATCATCTATTCCATGTCCAAGTTCGATATTATCTTATCCTGACCAAATGTCAGTTTTGATGACAGAGACTCCGGTGAATCGCATGAGTGCTAAGTCCGGTTAAATAATTATTCCTGTGGATGGACTAACCCATTTATTTTCATGAATTGAATGTTTATTATGAGTATTATTTACTTGTGAATAAAAGCCCTTTCTGCGATGTCGCTCAGACGTACGACTGTGGCATTTCTTTTAAAGCCCTTTATGTGGTGTCGCTAAGACGCCCGACTGTGGCATTTCTTTTAAAGCCCTTTCTGTGATGTCGCTAAGACGCCCGACTGTAGCATTTCTTTTAAAGCCCTTTCTGTGATGTCGCCCCGACGTCCGACTGTGGCATTTCTTTTAAAGCCCTTTATGTGGTGTCGCTAAGACGCCCGACTGTGGCATTTCTTTTAAAGCCCTTTCTGTGATGTCGCCCCGATGTCCGACTGTGGCATTTCTTTTAAAGCCCTTTATGTGGTGTCGCTAAGACGCCCGACTGTGGCATCATTTCCTTATATATATTTGTTCACCCTTCGAGGCGTCGCTTCAAACGCCCGATCGGTCTCCATTTATGTTTTGTTGGGATTTCAGGCGGACTACCACCGTTTCCCTTTTACTTACCTCATTATGCTAATTTTTTTTGAATGTACATTGGTGAATTAATCATGACGCATTCATGCATGCATTTGTTATATCTCACGTCTGAACTATCTTGCGAGTACTTTCAAAGTACTCACTGGCTTGTTGATTTGGCCAGATGCTGACGAAGGCGATCTCATGGATGAAGAATTTGATAGCGAGTCCGACGCCTAGAGGAGTCCCAGTCAGTCTCGTGCGACCCTGGATTTGGTCACTGTATTATATCCGCTTCCGCTACCAAATAAATTCATCGAGCCTCACCTCGACGCTCGATGAGATGACAGATTTAGAGTCTTGTATCTCTCTCCCCGTTGTGTTTTTCCACCACCGCCCTATCCTCGAGTCAGTAGTATGCCTCCACACTACTGTGTCATGTCCGCCATTATGTATAATTATTGGCGTGCTTGTAATAATTTGGTTGAGCAACCGTAGTTCGACCTTGTAATATATTTTATGCTACTGGCTTATTGTATCAAGAATTTGTCTACTAGTGAGGAGGATTTCTCTCATACTGGACTCAAAAGATTGGTTTCTCAATAAATATTTTTATTGGAAAACCGGTCGTGACAAGCTTGGTACCAGAGCCAGCCTGACTGTAGGAAGCCACTAGGTGCGATCGCTAATTGGTTATTAGCATGATTGAGCCTTTTCTTATTTTCTTGATTGTAGTCATTTTCTGTCAGTCAGCATAAATTTATGATCTGACCATGCAGAATTTTTGCCTACGTTTGTACATGGCCGACAACAGCTGCAAGTCTCAGACCTTCACCAACGTGCTCGATGGGTTCGTCAAGCTTCTTTCCTTCATCGTTCAGGTCGCGATGGGGCCATCTGTGTGCCCAGTCTTCACACTCTGCCAGCACCGAGTCAACGACAGTCTGACCATGCACCAGGCCGCGGTGCAGTTCAAGGGAGGGCGTGGTGAGTTACGCCGCTTCCGGTTCTTGGGAAGAGCCATGCCTACGGAGAGGCATGCTATGCAGATGGCAGCCCGCGAGGCGATAGCTCGTCTCAGGGATGTCCTCCCCGTGATGAAGACTCATCGTTACCGTTATCTTCCATGCCATGTGCCTTACACCTGTCACTACGCATTCTCCTGCCCCAGAGGAGAACGAGACGAGGCTTTTGAGATGCTCATTGAGTATCTCCGGGCCCTGGAGGCAGCCTTCGACAACCTGGTGGACGACTTCATGGCTACCCGCATGGACTCAGTTCATGGCTGTGCTGCCAACAGGAAGGAGCTCCTACCCACCGCACCGCCACTGACTTTTGTCTTGTCCTCAGCATCTTATACGCCTACTCGTCGCCTACCTTCTACCGAAGAATTCAACAAAGTCATTGCGCCCACTCCAGCGCGCACTGCACCACCCTTCGCGCCCACTCCTGTTCGTGTTGTTCCGCCCCTGGCAACCGCTCCGTCCACTCTGCGCAACACTACACGTATGGAGCCTATTAGCGAGGAGGAAGTCGGGTCCCCAGCCTCGCTACGCCTCACCGTCGGCAGGGAAAAGGAGGTCGTCAACATCTCCGCCTGAGTACGCTTAGTCGCCATGTAATGTACCGCTTTGTATGATATGTTTATATGTACATAGGTTGTGAGAAGTAGCCTGTTTGCGCATCATGTAGGATTTGGAGAAGTGCACTAGCCTAAATAACATGTCAGGATTATGTACGCATATCCTGAGTGATGTATTGTATAATTACCGCCCGTGTGTAAGATATGTAATGAGCAGTCCTTCTCCGTGCGCAAGTCGATTTGTTTTTCTTAAGTAAGCTTGGTTATTTAATTTTATTTGCCAGCTTTATGCATTTATGGAATTGTTTTTGCGACTCTTTCCACTTTTCTTATGGGTTTTACAAAATATATCCCCAGAGTGAAAAATGTCTCGTCCTTGGACTCGCTCCATGCCAACTCCACCAGAGGAAAATTATGATACACAACCCAGCAACGAGTTCACTCAGGGACAGTCAAGCCAACAGGGCAGTGAATCGGCACTTTCACAAATGTGCTGCCTTTATGAGAAGAGTCAGCAACAACATCGGGAAATGATGAACCAAGTCATCAACATGGGAAATCACCATGGACAGTATCAGCAGCATTCCAAGTTATCTGAGCTACAGAAGACATGTCCCCAAACATTTTCTCATACTGACAAGCCTCTTGAAGCCGAGGATTGGCTTCGAGATATGGAAAGAAAATTAATTATTGCAAAATGTTCAGATCTCGAGAAAGTACTATATGCTCCGCACTATCTCACAGGAGCAGCTGCATCATGGTGGGAGAATTTTCTGCACATGCACCCCAACGAAAATGATATAACCTGGGATGATTTCAAGGAAGGTTTCCATGGTGCACACATTCCCAAGAGTATTATGAAAATTAAGAAGAGAGAGTTCGATGACCTCAAACAAAGGAACATGACAGTGTCAGAATACAACGATCAATTTACTCTATTGTCCCGCTACGCCAATGAAGAACATATGACTGAAAGCAAGAAGATGGAGAAATTCCTTGACGGTCTGGCGCCCGCGCTTAAATGCCAACTGGTCGTTCACACTTTTCCAGATTTTAAGACACTAGTGGACAAAGCCATTACTCTGGAAAATGAGATACGTAGCTTGGAGGATTTACGCAAGCGAAAAAGAGACCAGACTACTCTTGCGCGCAACCACCGAAGTAGGAAAGATTTTCAGAAAGGTGGGACACACAAACCTACAACAAACATCTCTCGCCCAACCAAGAATTTCCATGCAAGGGACAAAGAGTTCACATATCGCCCAGGCGTTACTTGCTACGCTTGTGGAGAAGAAGGGCACTACGCCAAACAGTGCCCCAAGCCAAGGAACTCGACCCCGAAGCCAAACAATGGTGGAAATAATTCAGCGCCCAAGCGCAACAATTTCAACCCCAACAACAACCACAGGAAGGGTCATCTAAACCACGTGACCAAAGAAGAAGCACAAAATGCTCCGGATATCGTACTCGGTATGTTTCCTGTCAACACAATACCTGCAACAGTTTTGTTTGATTCTGGAGCTTCTCACTCATTCATTTCGAAAAGTTTTGCTCTGCAAAATAATTTTTCGATGTTTCCCTTGGAAAAATCCATGATCATCAAGTCCCCTGGGATTCAGCAAGTTACTCAGAGTTACTGTCAGAATGTGGTCATTGAGTTCGAAGGATTGAAATTTTACGCCAATCTTATTGTGTTGGAAAATAAAGGACTGGATGTCATCCTAGGGATGGACTGGTTAACCACCGACAAAGGTTTTATTGACTGTTTCAACCGGACCATAATTCTCACGCACCACCACGGGAAGACAATAAAAGTATTAGCCAAGGAAAGAAAAATACCCCGGCAGCCGAGATTGAATAAGGTGGACGTTTCTGAGTTAAGCAAGGTTCCTGTAGTATGTGAATTTCCAGACGTATTTCCCGAAGAACTACCAGGCATGCCACCAGACCGAGAAATAGAATTCAGCATTGAGCTAGCACCAGGAACCACCCCCATATACAAGAAACCATACAGAATGGCACCATCCAAGTTGGTCGAGTTGAAGAAACAAATAAAGGAATTACTGGACAAGGGATACATTCGAGCCAGCTCCTCACCTTGGGGATCACCAATTTTATTTGCCAAAAAGAAGGATGGAACACTAATAATCTGCATAGACTACCAAGCACTTAACATGGTCACAGTCAAGAACAAATACCCGATGCCACGAATAAATGATTTATTTGATCAGCTCGCTCAGGCCAAGGTATTCTCAAAGATTGACTTAAGGTCAGGATACCATCAATTAAAAGTGCGAACAGAAGATATCCCCAAAACAGCCTTCACCTCCAGATATGGACTATATGAGTTCACATCTATGCCTTTTGGATTAACAAACGCCCCCGCATATTTTGTTCACCTCATGAACAAAGTATTTATGAAGTTTATGGACAAGTTCGTTGTGGTATTTATCGATGATATTCTGATATACTCCAAAACACCAGAAGAGCACGCGGAACATCTCAGGATTGTGCTAGGAGAACTCAGGAAACATCAATTGTATGCCAAGTTCAGCAAGTGCGAATTTTGGCTAAGACAAGTAGGCTTTCTAGGTCACGTGCTGACCCAAGACGGTATCGCAGTGGACCCGGAGAAAGTTAGGGCCATACTTGACTGGAAGGCACCAGCCAGCGTAACAGACATACAAAGTTTCTTGGGAATGGCAGGGTATTACTGTAGATTTATTGAAGGATTCTCCACTCTAGCCAAGCCAATGACGCAGTTGCTCAAGAAAGACAAGAAGTTTGAATGGACAGAAGCCTGCGAAAAAAGTTTCCAAGAGTTAAAACGGAAATTAACCACAGCACCGGTATTAATTGTGCCAGACATACACAAAAACTTTGTGGTGTATTGTGACTCATCCCGAAAAGGTCTCGGGTGCGTGTTGATGCAAGAAGGCAAGGTTGTTGCATACGCTTCACGACAACTCCGCAAGCATGAGGAAAATTATCCCACTCATGACTTAGAAATGGCAGCAGTCATTCATGCACTTAAGGAATGGAGGCATTTCTTACTTGGGAATCGATGTGAAATATACACGGACCATAAAAGTCTCAAATATATTTTCACACAGCCAGAACTAAACTTACGGCAATGACGCTGGTTGGAATTGGTAAAGGATTATGATGTTGGTATCCACTATCATCCAGGGAAAGCAAATGTAGTGGCCGATGCTCTTAGTCGAAACCCCAGCTTCGACGAAAACAGTCTGCAAAGTTTGAGACCTGAATTCCAACAAGAATTTGCCAAACTCAACTTGTTAATGATCGCGGAAGGCACCATATCAAACTTGGAAATAAAGCCCGACCTTATGGAGAGAATTAAAGAAGCTCAGCCTCGTCACCCCAGCATTGAAGGAATTAAAAGAAAGGTGAGTATGGGCAAGGCCTCAGAATTTGTCATAGGTGATGATGGAATATTACGGTACAGGGACAGACTCTGCGTGCCAAACATAGAGGACCTCAGACAGCAAATCCTAGCTGAGGCACACACCACTCCATATTCAATCCACCCTGGAGGAACCAAAATGTATAAGGATATTCAGGAAAAATTTTGGTGGCACGGTATGAAGAGGGACATAGCCACATTCGTTGCATGTTGCGATTCTTGTCAACGCATAAAAGTTGAGCATCAAAAACCAGCCGGACTACTGCAACCAAACAAAATACCTGAGTGGAAATGGGATGAAATAGGGATGGATTTTATTGTCGGACTACCTCGGTCACGACACGGGAATGATGCCATATGGGTCATCACCGATAGATTTACCAAGGTGGCACATTTCATTCCAGTGAAGACAACCTACAACACTCAGAAGCTTGCCAGGATTTATCTCTCCCATATAGTTTGTCTGCAAGGAGGCCCGAAGACTATAATATCCGACAGAGGCACTCAATTTGTCTCGAGATTCTGGGATCATTTACAACAGGCTCTGGGAACTCAAATGGCTTTCAGCACAGCCTACCATCCCCAGACTGATGGACAGACTGAACGCGTAAACCAAATTTTAGAAGACATGCTGAGAGCATGTGTCCTCACCTATGGAACCAGTTGGGAAGAAAGCCTGCCATATGCCGAGTTCGCATACAACAACAGTTACCAGGCCAGCCTGCAAATGGCACCTTTTGAAGCCCTATACGGACGGAGATGTCGTACCCCGCTAAATTGGTCAGAGACCGGAGACAGCCGTATCTTCGGCCCAGACGTGCTCAAAGAAGCTGAGGAAAAAGTCAAGCTAGTCAGGGACCGACTCAAGACCGCTCAAAGCCGACAGAAGAGTTATTACGATCAGAAACATCATGGGGTCATTTTTGAACCCGGTGAATTTGTGTACCTATGAGTATCACCTATGAAGGGACTGCAACGGTTTAAGATTAAAGGAAAGTTAGCACCAAGATTCATAGGACCATTCTGCATAGTGGCACGAAGAGGCACTGTAGCCTACCAGCTAGACTTACCCGAAGACTTGTCCGACATTCACGACGTGTTCCACGTCTCTCAATTAAGGAAGTGCGTAAGCAAACCAGAGAAACAAGTATTCCATGAGAACATTGACGTGCAGCCAGACCTCACTTATCAGGAACGCCCAGTAAAAATACTGGAGGAGTCTGAAAGGAGAACCCGACAGAAGACCATCAAGTTTTTCAGAGTTCAGTGGAGCAACCACACCGAAAGCGAAGCAACTTGGGAAAGAGAGGATTTTCTTCGGACAGAGCATCCACACCTATTTGAGGAACAGCTGAAATCTCGGGGACGAGATTTTTCCTAAGGGGGTAGGTGTTGTGACACTCCAAAATTTCTTATTTTGGTTTTCAGCAAAAACTTTGTGGTTTTTGAAAAGAGGCCATTTAAAATTTTCGAGAAAACCTTCCTCTTAAAAACTTCCTTTTCTTTGTCAAGGATTTTATTTTTCCTTCAAACTTTGGTGTTTGATCTTTTGAAACTTCTTCTCTGTTGGTTCCCTCTCAAATCATTTTGGGAGTTTATTTTTTTATCTTTTTCTTTTAAAAAGAAACTCTATGAAAATTTGGGATTTTCATATCTTGGAAACCACCCATGACTTTGTATTTTGCCCATGTGGTAAAACCCCTCCATAACCTCCCCTCCTCCATGTAATCAACCTAAGTTCTCTGTCCCAACTAATCCAAGCAAGTTTTCGATTTTATTCTATTTTTCTTTCCCCTCAAATCATTTCTGCAAATTATTTGGAGCCTGAGAGATTTTCAAAGCAAGTACCCTTTTTCATTTGAGTTTTGACCTCAAACCAACTCTCCTGGATGGTCCTTTGTACCCACAACCCAGAACCATCTTGATCCACTCCTCCTCTTTTCAAATTTTTCAAATTTCCGTCTCTGCAAGTTTGGACCAGATTTGCCAAATTTGGTGAAATTCATATCTACACTTCTTCAAAAATTCCACCAAAATTCAGGCAGCCTACTGGAGCAATGAGTAGCCACTCCACCAAAAATCAGCTCAAGGAAAAATCCCTAGATGCCTCGAACATTCTGTCGAACACCTTGCATGCACTGTTCTGTTCATCTTCAGTTAAGTTCAGAGATTCAGTCGTTTTTCCTTCGTCAGACTCGGTCACGCGGCCACAGTGCGCCCTGGCGCGTTGCACACAGCCTCTTCCCCTTCACCAGCACCCCGCACGCACGCTTGGCCGATTCCTGGCGTCGGTAGCGACGAGCCTCGCCGGCGTTGGAAGCTTCTGCGGTGGCTGCACCTTCCGTGGCGGCCAGCAAGGGCCCGAGCCCGCTCGCCACGCCACCCGGCGCCGCCCAACGCCCCCTGGCTCTCCTCGTGTCCCTGCCATGCCAGCGCACGCCCGTGGCACTGTCGCCGTGGCCCGGCAAGCACGGAACGTGCTCCCTGCCGCCGACGGGCCGCGCCACCCCGTTCCGTCAAGCTCGCCCTAAACAACCAAATCCCGGCTAGTTAAGGACCCAAACAGACCCAGTAAACCCCCACGACAGCGCTCGACTCCCTAATCTCCCCCGACCAAGCACTGCGCCACCGTAACAATCGCCGGAAATCTACGTTCACGGCCACCGCCTCGGATCGCCTATAAAAGGGCTCCCGAACTCGCTCTCGAGCACACACCCCCTCTACATCTCACCAGCACCCCGCCAGGCCACTGGAGGAGCCTCGAGGAGGTCTCCTCCCCCGACTCCGGCCGCCTCGTTCCGCCTCGGCCTCCGTCTTGATTCACTCCGGTGAGAACTCCTCCGCCACCCTACTCTCGCCCGTAACCTCGTACCACCGGTAGAGGTCTAACCCCCTCCCCAATTTGATCTTCACAGCTCTCTCCGACGAAGTCCGCAACCACCCGAGCCGCCGTCCGCCGGAGCAAGGCTCGCCGTCGACGTGGTGCTCGCCGACCGCCACCACCACCATCAACCGACGCGGAAGGGCGCCCTAAGCACGGAGGTACTCTCCGATCTCCCTGCCTCGCCGTGGATCGCCTCCGGCGACCACCGCAGCTATCGGGCGCCGACGAGCTTCGTCCCCCGTTTGAAAGTTTAAACCTGACGAGTGGGACCCGCCCGTCAGCCTCTCAGGTCTTTTTAAAACGAATCGTTTTCCGAAAACGCCTTCTGCCAAATACGCTTTCCCTCTGGGCTGGCGTAGTTGCTACCGAAGCGTTTTCTATTTTTATAAGCTAGCCCCTGGAAACTTTCTGTTTCATTACAGATGAGTCCCTGGACAAAAACCTTTATAACTTTTAAACTGAATAGTATTTTTGATTGATTCTTTTTCTGTCCTCTTCAGATTTTTGTCTAGTTTTTTATCATATTTATTTGAAAAAAAATTTGGTAAAATTTTTGTGCACCTCACGGTATTCACGATAGCGCGTATATTTTCTTTATACCGTAGATACCGAAGGAGGTGACGGGACCGCAAACTTCACCGAGCTAGGCTCCGACTACTCCGAACCAGGCAAGCATGTTTGAACTTTTGATATGATGATTGTTTTGGCATGTTTGCATTAAGTGGTTTATGGCATGTTGATGAACATACCGACGAATGTCATGTTACCTGAGATGATGAGGCAAGTGAGTTTCGAAAATCCATGAGTGGATGGATCTGAGTATGCATGGCCATGTGTTGGCATGAGGATGGGTAAGATGGCAGTGTTGTAGCATGCCAGGCTTATGCCAGACTATGTGACTTCAATGTCAACTCGTATCATTCCAGTTCCTTCCATTCTTCCTTCTTTGTACTACCACATGTTTTCCGCAAGGAATATGGCTTAGTAAGTTGTAAACCGCTTTCCTGGTACACACCAAAAAGGAGAGGCCGTGATGATGGTTCCATGGCCCTGGATTAAAGCGGGTCATCCGGTTAGGGGGCATGGGTGTTTCCGGTTGGGACCGAGAGGGGGGCACCGCTTAGAGCGTGCGTATATAAATTTGATCCCATGCTATTCGAGATTGTGATCTCCCCGTCTCAAAAGTTTTTCTTGGACGATGTCTAGGGTGATTCCTAGCATCGAGAGGTAGAATGGGTGTGTACTGGTTAGCTGTGTTTTCTTTCGAAAAACCATAAACGGAACTAGTCCTTCGTGACTACGGAAATCCGTTGTCTGTGGGAAAAATTTTGCACAAACTCTGCAGAGTCATATATTCCTTCGAATCATCTATTCCATGTCCAAGTTCGATATTATCTTATCCTGACCAAATGTCAGTTTTGATGACAGAGACTCCGGTGAATCGCATGAGTGCTAAGTCCGGTTAAATAATTATTCCTGTGGATGGACTAACCCATTTATTTTCATGAATTGAATGTTTATTATGAGTATTATTTACTTGTGAATAAAAGCCCTTTCTGCGATGTCGCTCAGACATCCGACTGTGGCATTGTTATATTTTACTTTCAATAAAAGTCATTTCTGTGATGTCGCTCAGACGTCCGACTGTGGCATTTCTTTTAAAGCCCTTTATGTGGTGTCGCTAAGACGCCCGACTGTGGCATTTCCTTTAAAGCCCTTTCTGTGATGTCGCTAAGACGCCCGACTGTGGCATTTCTTTTAAAGTCCTTTCTGTGATGTCGCCCCGATGTCCGACTGTGGCATTTCTTTTAAAGCCCTTTATGTGGTGTCGCTAAGACGCCCGATTGTGGCATTTCTTTTAAAGCCCTTTTTGTGATGTCGCCCCGACGTCCGACTGTGGCATTTCTTTTAAAGCCCTTTATGTGGTGTCGCTAAGACGCCCGACTGTGGCATCATTTCTTTATATATATTTGTTCACCCTTCGAGGCGTCGCTTCAGACGCCCGATCGGTCTCCATTTATGTTTTGTTGGGATTTCACGCGGACTACCGCCGTTTCCCTTTTACTTACCTCGTTATGCTATTTTTTTTTTAATGTACATTGGTGAATTAATCATGACGCATTCATGCATGCATTTGTTATATCTCACGTCCTAACTGTCTTGCGAGTACTTTCAAAGTACTCACTGGCTTGTTGATTTGGCCAGATGCTGACGAAGGCGATCTCATGGATGAAGAATTTGATAGCGAGTCTGACGCCTAGAGGAGTCCCAGTCAGTCCCAGTCCTAGTGGATTTGGTCACTGTATTATATCTGCTTCCGCTACCAAATAAATTCATCGGGGCTCACCTCGACGCTCGATGAGATGACAGATTTAGAGTCTTGTATCTCTCTCCCCGCTGTGTTTTTCCACCACCGCCCTATCCTCGAGTCAGTAGTATGCCTCCACACCACTGTGTCATGTCCGCCATTATGTATAATTATTGGCGTGCTTGTAATAATTTGGTTGAGCAACCATAGTTCGGCCTTGTAATATATTTTATGCTACTGGCTTATTGTATCAAGAATTTGTCTACCAGTGAGGAGGATTTCTCTCATACTGGACTCAAAAGATTGGTTTCTCAATAAATATTTTTATTGGAAAACCTGTCGTGACAACTAACTCATTAGTTACATTGCTTGCAAGGCTTATAGTGATGTGCATTACCGACAGGGCCCAGAGATACCTCTCCGACAATCGGAGTGACAAAACCTAATCTCGAAATACACCAACCCAACATCTACCTTTGGAGACACTTGTAGTACTCCTTTATAATCACCCTGTAACATTGTGACGTTTGGTAGCACCCAAAGTGTTCCTCCGGTAAACGGGAGTTGCATAATCTCATAGTTTCAGGAACATGTATAAGTCATGAAGAAAGCAATAGCAATATACTAAACGATCAAGTGCTAGGCTAACGGAATGTGTCATGTCAATCACATCATTCTCCTAATGATGTGATCCCATTAATCAAATGACAACACATGTCTATGGTTAGGAAACATAACCATCTTTGATTAATGAGCTAGTCAAATAGAGACATACCAGTGACTATATGTTTGTGTATGTATTCACACATGTATCATGTTTCCGGTTAATACAATTCTAGCATGAATAATAAACATTTATCATGATATTAAGAAATAAATAATAACTTTATTATTGCCTCTAGGGCATATTTCCTTCAGAAGATGCTACAAAAACGCATCTCCAACGTGTCGGGTACGAACACTGGTCTCACAAATGTGATTCAAGTGATGCTCTTCCGATGTGTCGTTCCCTACCAACTCAAGGCCTCCCCCATGTGGGAGTTCAATCCGGAGGAGCCACGAACCTTAAAACGCTTCTTCGGCACCACACATGAAGATATATGGAAGCTGCTCTTCAAGGTCGAAAAAAGTTGGCCGATGAAGACCGAGGACATCGGGCTTGACTTCGAGAACCCGGCCTCAACGGTAAGCATAATCTTTCTGAAGACCTATCCAGTCACTACTTCAAATATAATAAAGATTATATCGCCTGCCTTCCATATAGGGCTGGACGGCAAAGGCGGAGCGGATCAACCGTCCGACACCGCTGCTTGAGAACTCGGCCACACCCCAGCTAACGGAGATGCTGGTCCTGGCGCCCTATCAGGCGTCAGAGAAGAAGGCCAAGAAGAAGAAAGAAAAGGAGGCCAAGGGTGGTCCCTGCCAGAAAGGTCCTTCGGACATAGTGTCTGGAGAGACCGAAGCCCTCTCTTCCCATGAGGGAGACGAGGAAGAAAAGGAGGAGGAGGAGGAAAGCGACTCCCCTCTGATACGTCTCCAACATATCTATAATTTTTTCTTGTTCCATGCTATTATATCACCTGTTTTGGATGTTTAATGGGCTTTAATATGATCTTTTATATTATTTTTGGGACTAACCTATTAACCGAGGGCCCAGTGCCAGTTTCTGTTTTTTTGCCTATTTTAGAGTTTTGCAGAAAAGGAATACCAAACGGAGTCCAAACGGAATGAAACCTTTGTGATGATCTTTCTTGGACTGAAAGCAAACCATAAGACTTGGAGATGAAGTCGAAGACACAATGAGGCATCCACGAGACAGGAGGGCGCGCCCCCCACCCTCATGGGCCTCTTTTGGCTCCCCTGACCTAGTTCCTTCACCTATAGATACTCTTATACCCTAAAAACATCCAGGAGAGCCACGAAACCACTTTTCCACCACCGCAACCTTCTCTACCCATGAGAAACCATCTTGGGGCCTTTTTCGGCAATCTGCCGGAGGGGGATTCGATCACGGAGGGCTTCTACATCAACATCATTACCTCTCCGATGAAGCGTGAGTAGTTTACCATAGACCTTCGGGTCCCTAGTTATTGGCTAGATGGCTTCTTCTCTCTCATTGATTCTCAATACCAAGTTCTCCTCGATGTTCTTGGAGATCCATTCGATGTAATAATCTTTTGCGGTGTGTTTGCCGAGATCTGGTGAATTGTGGATTTAAGATCAAGATTATCTGTGAATATTATTTGGTTCTTCTCTTAATTCTTATATGCATGATTTGATATTTTTGCAAGTCTCTTTGAATTATTGCTTTAGTTTGGCCTACTAGATTGATCTTTCTTGCCATGAGAGAAGTTCTTAGCTTTGGGTTCAATCTTGCGGTGTCCTTTCCTAGTGATAGTAGGGGCAGCAAGGCATGTATTGTATTGTTGCCATCGAGGATAACAAGATGGCGTTTTCATCATATTGCTTGAGTTAATTCCTCTACATCATGTCATCTTGCTTAATGCGTTACTCCGTTCTTTATGAACTTAATACTCTAGATGCATGCTGGATAGCGGTCGATGTGTGGAGTAATAGTAGTAGATGCAGGCAGGAGTCGGTCCAGGAGTCGGTCTACTTGACACGGACATGATGCCTATGTTCATGATCATCACCTTAGATGTCATCATAATTATGTGATTTTCTATCAATTGCTCAGCAGTAATTTGTTAACCCACCGTAATATATGCTATCTCGAGAGAAGCCACTAGTGAAACCTATGGCCCCCGGGTCTCTTTTCCATATTATTGAATCTCGGTGAAATCTTGCTAGTTTCTGATCTACTATTTTGCAATCTTTACTTTCCAATCTATACAACCAAAAATACCAAAAATATTTACTTACCGTTTATCTATCTCTATCGGATCTCACTTTTGCAAGTGACTGTGAAGGGATTGACAACCCTTTTATCCCGTTGGTTGCAACTTCAAGGGAAAACCAATGCAAGCTCAAGAGGTAGCAAGAAGGATTTCTTGCGCCGTTGCGAGGGAGATCTACGCTAAGTCAAGCCACACCAAGTACCCATCATAAACTCTTCGCCCTTGCATTACATTATTCGCAATTCACCTCTCATTTTCCTCTCGCCCACTTCTAAAACAATTTTTGAAAACCTTTGCCTTTTCTTCACCCTTCTTCCGTTCGTCTCTTTTCTCATGCTTCTTGTGTGCTTGTGTGTTGGATTGATTGCTTGTCATGATGGCTCAAGATAATACTAAATTGTGTGACTTTTCCAACACCAACAACAATGATCTTATTAGCACTCCGATTGCTCGTACTACTAATGTTGAATATTGTGAAATTAATGCCGCTTTTGTTGAATCTTGTTATGAAAGATCAATTTTCTTGCCTTCCTAGCGAAGATGCCGCATCCCATCTAAACAATTTCGTTTATTTGTGTGATATGCAAAAGAAGAAAGATAAGGATAATGATATTGTTAAATTAAAGCTATTTCCATTTTCTCTTAGACATCGTGCTAAAACCTGGTTCTCATCTTTGCCTAAAAATGGTATTGATTCATGGAATAAGTGCAAAGATGCTATTATCTCTAAGTATTTTCCTCCCGCTAAGATCATCTCCCTTAGGAATGATATTATGAATTTTAAGCAACTTGATCATGAGCATGTTGCACAATCATGGGAGAGGATGAAATTGATGATATGTAATTGCCCTACACATGTTTTGAATTTGTGGATGATTATACAAAACTTTTATGCCGGATTAAAATTTTCTTCTAGAAATCTTTTAGGTTCGGCTGCGGGAGGCACTTTTATGGAAATCACTTTAGGATAAACTACTAAGCTCCTAGATAATATTATGGATAATTATTCTCGATGGCACATTGAAAGATTAATGTTTTGAGTGGAAAGATGGATGAACTTATGAAATTATTTGCTAATAAAAGTGTTTCTTCTGATTCTAATGATATGCCTTTGTTCACATTGATTGAGAATAACAATGAATCTATGGATGTGAATTTTGTTGGTAGGAACAATTTTGGTAACAACGCGTAAAGAGGCAATTTTAATTCTAGGCTGTTTCCTAGTAATTCCTCTAATAATTATGATAATTGCTACAACAACTCTTATGGAAAGTTGAATAAGATGCCCTCTGATTTTGAGAATAGTGTTAAGGAATTTATGAGTTCACAAAAGAATTTCAATGCTTTGATTGAAGAAAAATAGCTGAAGATTAATGAATTGGCTAGGTACGTGGATAGAACTTCCCTTTATGTTGATTCTTTGAAACTTAGATCTATTCCACCTAAGCGTGATATCAATGAGTCTCTCAAGGCCATGAGAATTTCCATTGATGAGTGCAAAGAAAGAACCGCCAAGATGCGTGGAAAAAAAGGTTGGTTTGTAAAAGCGTGTTCTTCTAGTTTTCATGATAATAATGAAGAAGATCTAAAAGTGATTGATATGACTGCTATTAAATCTTTCTTTTCCAATATGAATCTTGATAAATATGGGACTGGAGATGAGTCAACTTCAGTTAAAAGGCGTCCCAATAATTTGGAGTTTTTAGATCTAGATGCAAAAATTGATAAAAGTGGGATTGAAGAGGTAAAAACTTTAAGTAGCAATGAACCCACTATTTTGGATTCCAAGGAATTTAATTATGATAATTAGTTATTTCATAGATTGTATTTCCTTGTTGCAATTTGTGTTAAATTCTCCTCATGCTTATAATCAAAACAAAGCTTTTACTAAAGATATCATTGATGCTATGATGCAATCTTTTGAAGAAAAGCTTGAACTAGAAGTTTCTATCCCTAGAAAAATATATGATGAGTGGGAACCTACTATTAATATTAAGATTAAAGATTATGAATGTTATGCTTTGTGTGATTTGGGTGCTAGTGTTTGCACGATTCCAAAAACTTTGTGTGATGTGCTAGGTTTCCGTGAATTTGATGATTGTTCTTTAAATTTGCATCTTGCGGATTCCACCATTAATAAACCTATGGGATGGATTCATGATGTTATTATTGTTGCAAATAGGAATTGTGTGCCCGTATATTTCGTTGTTCTTGATATAGATTGCAATCCTACATGAATCGTGCAATTATTGATATGAAAGAAGGAAACATTAGATTCCAATTTCCGTTAAGGAAGGGAATGGAGTACTTTCCTAGGAAGAAAATTAAATTTCCTTATGAATCTATTATGAGAGCCACTTATGGATTGCATACCAAAGATGGCAATACCTAGATCTATTTGTGTTTTTATGCCTAGCTAGGGGCGTTAAACGATAGCGCTTGTTGGGAGGCAACCCAATTTTATTTTTGTTCTTTACTTTTTGATCCTGTTTAGTAATAAATAATTTATCTAGCCTCTGGTTAGATGTGGTTTTATGTTTTAATTAGTGTTTGTGCCAAGTAGAACCTTTGGGAAGACTTTGGTGAAGTCAAGGCGATCTTGCTGTAAAAAAAACATAAACTATTGCGCTCACGAGAATAGACAAATTCTTTTTGCAGAAGATTAATAGACAAATTCCTCATGTCCACCAATCTATTTCAGAATTTTTGGAGTTATAGAAGTATTCAAGAGTTACAGATTACTATAGACGCTTCAGTTTTTGACAGATTCTATTTTTTGCGTGTTGTTTGCTTATTTTGATGAATCTATGAGTAGTATTGGGGGGTATGAATCTTAGAGAAGTTGGAATACAGTAGGTTATTTGATGAATCTATGAGTTCACTACAGTACCTTAAAGTCACAATTTATTTTCTTATACTAACGGAGCTTATGAGATTTTCTGTTGAAGTTTTGTGTTGTGAAGTTTTCAAGTTTTGGGTAAGGATTTGATGGACTTTAGAATAAGGAGTAGCAAGAGCCTAAGTTTGGTGATGCCCAAGGCATCCCAAGGTAGAATTCAAGGAAGCCTAAGCTTTGGGATGCCCCGGAAGGCATCCCCTCTTTCGTCTTCGTCTATCGGTAACTTTACTTGAGGCTATATTTTTATTCACCACATGATATGTGTTTTGCTTGGAGCGTCTTGTATGATTTGAGTCTTTGATTTTTAGTTTACCACAATCATCCTTGCTATAAACACCTTTTGGGAGAGACACGCATGAATCGTGATTCGTTAGAATACTCTATGTGCTTCACTTATATCTTTTGAGCTAGACAATATTGCTCTAGTACTTCACTTATATATTTTGAGAGCACGACGGTGGTTTTATTTCATAGAAATTGATGAACTCTCATGCCTTAATTATATTATTTTGAGAGTCTTTTAGAACAGCATGGTAATTTGCTTTGGTTATAAAATTAGTCCTAATATGATGGGCATCCAAGATGGGTATACTAAAAACTTTCATATGAAGTGCATTGAATACTACGAGAAATTTGATTCTTTACGATTGTTTCGAGATATGAAGATTGTAATATTAGAGTCATGCTAGTAGAGTAGTTGTGAATTTGAGAGATACTAGTGTTATAGTTTGTGATTCCTGTAGCATTCACGTATGGTGAACCGTTATGTGATGAAGTTGGAGCATGATTTATTTATTGATTGTCTTCCTTATGAGTGGCGGTCGGGGACGAGCGATGGTCTTTTCCTCCCAATCTATCCCCCTAGGAGCATGCGCGTAGTACTTCATTTCGATTACTAATAAATTTTTGCAATAAGTATGTGAGTTCTTGATGACTAATGTTGAGTCCATGGATTATACGCACTCTCACCCTTCCACCATTGCAAGCCTCTCTTTTGTCGCGCAATTTTCGTTGATACCATACACCCACCATATACATTCCTCAAAACAGCCACCATACCTACCTATTATGGAATTTCCATAGCCATTCCGAGATATATTGCCATGCAACTTTCCACCATTCCATTTATTATGACACGCTCCATCATTGTCATATTACTTTGCATGATCATGTAGTTGACATCGTATTTGTGGCAAAGCCACCGTTCATAATTTTTCATACATGTCACTCTTGAATCATTGCACATCCTGGTACTCCGCCGGAGGCATTCACATAGAGTCATATTTTCTTCTAAGTATTGAGTTGTAAGTAAATAAAAGTGTGATGATCTTCATTATTAGAGCATTGTCCCATTTGAGGAAAGGATCATGGAGACTATGATTCCCCACAAGTCGGGATGAGACTCCGGATGAGAAAAAAGAGGCCATAAAAAATAAGAGAAAAGGCCCAAATAAAAAAATGAGAGAAAAAGAGAGAAGGGGCAATGTTACTATCATTTTTCCACACTTGTGCTTCAAAGTAGCACCATGATCTTCATGATAGAGAGTCTCCCACTATTGAAGGGCTATAGATGATATGGACACTAATGGCGCACCAGACATGTGGTGCGCCACTACTATATACTAATGACGCACCATGTATTGGTGCGCCATTAGTGTCCAAATACTAATGGCGCACCACATCCACGGTGCGCCATTAGTAATATTTTTTTTTTTCAAAACTAGTAATGGCGCATCAGGGGATAGTGCGCCATTACTAGTTCACCACATGCACGGTGCGCCACTAGTAATTTTGTTCAATTTTTTTTTTTCAAAACTAGTAATGGCGCACTAGTGGATAGTGCGCCATTACTAGTTAAAACTAGTAATGGCGCACCATATCCACGGTGCGCCACTAGTAATTTTTTCAATTTTTTTCAAAACTAGTAATGGCGCACCGTGGGAGTGGTGCGCCATTACTAATTGAACTAGTAATGGCGCACCACTCCCACGGTGCGCCATTACTAACTTGGCCCAAAAATCCACCAAATGCACCCCCCCACCCCGTGGACCGCCTTTTCAGTTTTAAAATAAAAATAAAAGAAAATGATGGAAATGTCATAAAAATAAAAGAAAATAAGTTTCCGATGTCATATGTGGTCTAGTTGTTGGGAAAATTTACAAACATGAATTTCGACTTTATTTGCAAAATCTTTCTGGAATTTGTAAAATGGGCATAGCTTTTGCATACGAACTCGGATTAAAAAGTTTTTTATATGAAAAATCATCTACTCGAAAAGTTACATCCAAATTTAAACATTTTCAAAATCCTCAAAATCCTCGTTAAACATTTTCAAAATCCTCAAAAACCTAACACAAAAAAGTTACGGGGCTTTCAAGATCTAGAGGCAAAAAAATTCAAAAAATTTCAAACTTACTGGTGGCGCACCGTTTGCTAGGTGCGCCACTAGTAACAGAATAAAAAATTGGTTTTGAATTTTTTTTGGAATTTTTTTTCAAAAAATGATACGTAATATGACCGGGAAGTTTGAATTTTTTTTCAAAATTTCATCATAGTCATGAACATGAACAAAGTCCTAGACATCAAAAAGGTATAATAGGATTGATATGATAGATATATCAACAAGTGCCTATTAAGTGAGGTGGTGCTGGGGTTGGATAGAACTGCGAAGTTAACCGTGCTCGGGCTAGAGTAGTGTGAGGATGGGTGACCTTCCGGGAAGTTTGACCACTTAGTGCGATTTTACTTGAGATTAAGCATATTGACCCGAGATTAAGCCATAGTGACCCGAGATTAAGGAAAAAACGAAAAAAAATTGAAAAAAAATTCTGAAAAAAATTTAAAAAATTGTTACTAATGGCGCACTTCTATATGGTGCGCCATTAGTATCTGGTATACTAATGGCGCACCGTGGGCTATAATAAAGGCGCACTGCCTGGTACGCCATTATTATCTGATATACTAATGGCGCCAAGATCTTGGACGTACTGCATGAAGGTGCGGCTCGTGAATTGTGTTCCGTTGTCGGTGATGATCCTGTTAGGTACCCCGAAACGGCAAACAATCGACCTGAAGAACTTGACTGCTGACTGTTCTGTCACCTTCCGCACTGCTTCCACTTCTGGCCACTTTGTGAACTTGTCGATTGCAACGTACAAGTACTCAAAGCCACCGACAGCTCGGGGAAAGGGGCCGAGGATGTCGAGCCCCCAGACCGAAAATGGCCAGGACAAAGGGATCGTCTGGAGAGCTTGAGCTGGCTGGTGTATCTGCTTGGAATGGAACTGGCACGCTTCACACTTGGTTACTTGTGCAGTTGCATCCTGGAGGGCTGTCGGCCAAAAGAAACCTTGCCTGAATGCTTTGCCGGCAAGTGCTCTTGCGCCAATGTGATGACCACATATGCCTCCATTTATTTCCGCCAACAGCTCTTGTCCGTCTTCCC
The DNA here is from genome assembly GCA_963921465.1 of Triticum timopheevii. Classification (NCBI taxonomy): domain Eukaryota; kingdom Viridiplantae; phylum Streptophyta; class Magnoliopsida; order Poales; family Poaceae; genus Triticum; species Triticum timopheevii. The sequence continues at coordinate 616,284,919 of OY997270.1, forward strand.
GCGGGAAATACACTTCAATTTCACTCCGTTGAGTCTCCTTCTGTACAGTGTGTCGTCGACAAACTGGTACATACTTGACTGCCGGGCTACTCTTTCCGCTTCTTCTTGCTCTTCGGGAAGTTCTCCTGTCTGGAGGAAATGGACAATCTGCTGCGCCCATGCTGGAGCTTGCGGCTTGACAACAAGGACCAAAGGCACATATGCTGCTGCAGGAACATCCGCTTCTACGGCAAGAACCTGCGGCTCAGCCGGAGCTTGATGTTCCCCGGCAAGCTTGCCGGAGCAAAACTTGTCGGGAGCGTCTGCTTCAACGGAACAAACCCTAAGGCTTGCCGGAGCAGACTGCTCCTCAGCACCCTTAGTGTTGATCTTGGGGACCTTCTTGGCGGCGGCTTCGAGGAGTTCTGCCGGAAAATATTCACCAGAAATCAGCTTCCTCTTCTTGCTCTGTCCAGTTGATGGCATCACGGACGGTTGATTCAGTTTGAGCACAAAAATTCCTGGTTCCACAGGTAACTTAAGTGCGGCGCACTTTGACAGGCCATCGGCAATGTCGTTCTAAGCCCTCGGAACATGTTCCATCTGCAGGCCGTCAAAGTGCTCTTCTAACTTTCTCACTTCATCAACGTAAGCTTCCATCAACGGACTCTGGTAATTCTTGTTTACTTGGCGGACGACAAGCTGCGAGTCACCCCTGACAATGAGCTTCTTGATCCCAAGGTCCGCTGCAATCCTGAGACCGGCAAGCAAACCTTCATACTCTGCAGTATTGTTCGTTGCTTGCTCCTTGGGAAAGTGCATCTGGACTACGTACTTGAGGTGCTCTCCGGTGGGTGCGACAAGCAGCACGCCCGCACCGGCGCCTTGCAGCGAGAAGGCACCATCAAAATACATCAGCCACTCTTTGCTTGCTTCCTTGACGGGGATGCTCATTTCTGGAATTTCTTCGTCTGGTGTTGGCGTCCACTCTGCTATGAATTCTGCCAATGCTCTGCTTTGGATGGTTGAAGTGCTCTCAAACTTGAGGCCAAAGCTTGATAGTTCCAGTGCCCACTCAACAATCCTGCCTGTTGCTTCTGGATTCTGCAGTATCCTTTTTAGCGGAAAGCGAGTGACAACTGTGATCTCATGTGCTTGGAAGTAATGGCGCAGCTTTCTCGAGGCCATGAGAAGGCCGAAAAGCAATTTCTACACACCAGAGTACCTTGATCTAGCCCCCTGTAGAAGGGAACTGACAAAGTAAACTGGGCGCTGCACCATTTTCTTCTGTTTCTCCTCCTGTGCCTGCGCAGATTCACCCTTGTCGGGACCAGAGCTTGACGGGGAAGCCCTCTACTTGTCGCTGGATGCACTTGCCGTGGTCGCTGGCTCATCATCCGCCTCCCTCTCCGCTACTAACGCAGCACTAACCACTTGATTAGTTGCCGCTATATACAGCAGCAACTTCTCTTTTGGCTTAGGTGCGACAAGTATTGGAGTGGAGGACAGGTATCTCTTCAAGTCCTGCAGCGCAGCCTCCGCTTCCGGAGTCCATTTCATTGGACCTGCCTTTTTAAATATTTTGAAAAATGGCAGGGCACGCTCAGCAGACTTGGAGATAAACCTGCTGAGAGCAGCCACGCAACCGGCAAGCCTTCGTACATCCTTGACGTGCTTCGGTGCTTCGATCTGCTCAATGGCCTTGATCGTGTCGGGGTTGGCTTCAATTCCCTGCTGAGACACGAAGAACCCGAGAAGCTTGCCGGAGGGGACTCCAAACACACACTTCTCGGGGTTGACCTTGAGGTTGATCTTGCGCAGATTTGTAAAGGTTTCATCTAAATCTTGAATCAGAGTTGCCCTGTCTTTGCTCTTGACCACTATGTCATCCATGTAGGCTTCCACATTTCTATGCAATTGTGGCTCAAAAGCGTCATGGACTACTCTTGCAAATGTTGAACCAGCATTCTTCAATCTGAAAGGCATCCGTACAAAACTGTATGTGCCACATGGAGTGATGAATGCAGTCTTCTCCTCATCCTCTTCTGCCATGAAAATCTGATGGTATCCTGAGTATGCATCAAGAAATGAAAGCAAGTCACATCCGGCCGTGGAGTCAACAATCTGGTCAATGCGCGGCAAGGGAAATGGGTCTTTGGGACAAGCTTTATTAACTTCAGTAAAGTCAATACAAAGCCTCCATTTCCCGTTTGCCTTGCGCACGACTACAAGATTGGCCAACCATGTAGGATGGAGCACTCCTCTGACAAGGCCTGCTGCTTCCAACTTCTTGATTTCTTCTGCGATGAATTCTTGGCGCTCCACTGCTTGTTTCCTGACCTTCTGCTTGATGGGCCGCGCGTGAGGACAGACGGCAAGGTGGTGCTCAATTACTTTCCTGGGAACACCGGTGATGTCAGACGGTTGCCACGCAAACACGTCGACATTCGCCCGCCGGAAAGCAACGAGCGCGCTTTCCTATTTAGGGTCGAGCGTGGCACTGATGGTGAAGGTACCACCAGTGCCGTCCTCCTTGGCGGGCACCTTCTTGGTCTCTGGTTGAACTGTCTTTGCCTTCTTACACTTGCCGGTGGAGCTCGATGGTGCGTCCTCGACGGTAGCGCAGCACTCCGAAGAGGCGCGCTTGCCGGAGTGGGCATCAGAGCTCTTGCCGGACTTGGTCTTCTTCTTTTCCCCGGGAGCTTCAGCGGCAAGTGTTTTGCGATCTGCTGCGGTTGCTGCTTCCCGGTAGATCTTGTCGGTGCAGATAAGAGCATCCTTCTTGTCGCCAGGGACAGATATGACACTTATCGGACCCGGCATCTTCAGCATGTTGTACGCATAGTGAGAGGCTGCCATGAACTTGGCGAGTGCTGGACGGCCGAGTATTCCATTGTAAGGCAATGGAAAATCAGCAACGTCAAAAGTGACCCTCTCAGTCCTGAAGTTCAGCTCGCTGTCAAATGTCACCGGCAGCGTGATCTTTCCCTTCAGCTTGCTCCTTCCCGGATTGATTCCTTGGAATGTGCCGGTCTCTTCGAGCTCGCTGTCAGGGATCTGGAGCTTCTGGAGTACCGCGGAGGAGATCAGGTTCAAGCCGGCCCCGCCGTCAACTAGCATCTTTGTGACCTTGAGGTTGCGGATAGTTGGTGAAACCAACATCGGCAAGCAACCGACCGCAGTTATGCGATCAGGGTGGTCCTCAATATCAAAGATGATAGGCGTGCTGGACCATTTCAGAGGCTTGCGTGAATCGACGGGTGGTTCTGCTGCATTGACTTCCCGCACTCACTATTTGAGTTGGCGGTGCGAAGTATGCAGAGAAGCACCACCGTCAACGCATAGGACCTTTGTGGCTTTCTGAAACTCCTTCTCGTCGGCCTCATCATCATCCATCTCTTCATGATCGTCTTCATCTTCATCCTTGTCGCGGCCGCGGGGAGGTCTGTCTCCTTGCCGCTACTTGGCCTTGCCACGGCGTCCTCCCCGGCCGGGATGTTTCTTGCCGGATCCTCCAGTACCTTCTTGGGCTTTCTCCTTGTCGCATCGCTCGTACTCAGGTTTTTGCTGCTCGACAAGCTGCTCGACCTTCTTGCAGCTCTGGAGGTCATGGCCCTTGGTACGGTGGATTTTGCAGTACTGCTTGTCGGAGCCGCCCTGCTTGTCGGCGGCCACCACAGCTTCAGCTTCCTTGGCGCCACCTCCGTTGCCGGACTGCTCGACGACCAGCACATCTTTGCCTTTCTTCTTTCTGTTGTTCCGCCGCCGGCTTTTCCTTGCCGGGGCGGCATCTTCACTGTCAGATCCTCCTGCTCCCGCATTCTCTCCGGGGAGTTTCCTCCCTTCCTCAGCACGCGCACACTTGTCGGCCATGGCATATAGCTCACTGACGTCCCTGATCTTGCACATCGCCATCTCCTCCCGCATCCTGCGGTTTCGCATGTTCTGATGGAATGCGCTGATGACCGCAGCAGGGTGGACATCTGGGATGTTGCGCTGTACTGGGCTGAATCTCTGAATGTACTTGCGCAGGGGCTCTCCTTCCCACCCCTCCCGCCCCCGCCCCCGCCCCTCCCGCCCGGCGCCGCCCCCACCCCCGCCGCCCGGCCATCCCACTGCCCCGGAGACCCGCCGCCCCCCCCCCCCACCCACCCACCACCCCGACGCCAGCGTCGCCCCTGCTCCGGTGAGTTTTTTTTCTGTTTTTCTTTTTTTTTGCTGTTTAGTTCTTGTTTAATTGTTAGTGTTAGTGTTAGTGTTAGATTTAGTGTTAGAAAAGAAGAAAATTTAGTGTTAGTGTTAGAAAAAAGAATATGTAGAAGAAAAGAAGAAGAAGTGAAAAAAAGATGAAAAAGAAGAAAAGAAAAGAAGTAGAAAAAAGATGAAAAAGAAGAAGAAGAAAAGAAGTAGAAGAAGTAGAAGAAGTAGAAGAAGAAGAATAGAAGAAAAGAAAAGAAGTAAAAGAAGTAGAAAAAAGATGATAGAAGAAGAAGAAGAAGAAAGGAAAGAAGAAGAAAGGAAAGAAGAAGAAGAAGAAGAAGAAGAAGAAGAAGAAGAAAGGAAAGAAGAAGAAGGATAGAAGAAGAAGAAGAAAGGAAAGAAGAAGAAAAAAGAAGAAGAAGAGAAGGAAAGAAGAAGAAGGATGGAAGGAAACACCCCGACCACTGACCCCGACACCACACCCCGACACCTGACCCCGACACCCTGACCCCGACACCCCGACCCCGACACCACAACCCGACACACAGACCAGGACACCACACCCCGACACCCCGACCCCAACACGAGACCCTAACCCCGAAACAGCACCTGTACACTGACATGACAACCCGACCCCCTAAACCTCCCGAAAAGGTGCTCTTTGGCCTTCCAGAGGCCGACGGGGTTACATATTTATGAATTATTAGTTAGGTCATATATTTTTCGATTTTGTTATGAAAACATCATATATAATTGTGTTGATCGGGTTGATTTAAATGTGCAGTTGTTTCATTGCTGTGAGGTTTGGTGTTCGACGACCTCGCCATGCGTTTGACGAGCTCTGCCCCTTCGTTCGTGGGTGAGCACAAATGACATGTCCTTCTCCCCCATTAATTATTTGCACAAATGACATGAAATTTGGTAGCTAGCTATATATGTGTCTTGAATCATCAGTATGCGTAACCAATATGTGTCTCCCATTCGAAAGCGTCATAGTTATAAATATGCATGCATTTGCATATTTATAACCTTGATTCTTCCGAATTGTCCAACGCTATCCATGGACAGCCCAAGTATGTGTAGATTGGGTTCATTTTCCCATATGCTTTGCTCCGGATCCGACGCATAAATTTCGTCAGTGCCTCCCCTGTTGTTCTCCGGGTACACATCTTCTCTGTTTATTGCAGAGACGTGTATCAGGAGAACAGCGGGGAGGTGCTGCCGAAATTTTGCGTCGGATCCGGAGCATAGCATATGGGAAAATGAACCCAATCTACACATAGTCGGGTGGGATTAGGACCTATCATTACCTATTAGAGTGTAGGTTGCATGGACGTAATAAGATTGAAAAAGTAGATCAACTGATGAATATATACATGGTGAATTATATATATAATTGTTGTGTGTCCAGTAGCTCTGAAAGTCAAGATGAGTGATCGTGCGTGGATGTATACCGGTCACACTGGTCAGAACAAATGGAGCGCTGAATGGTTCACAAAAACCAAGGGGTTTGTGCAAGCCGCATTTGCAAATGGCCAAAGGAAAACTTGGTGCCCCTGTTTCCGATGCGGCAATTGGGAAAAGAGGACAGAGGCTGAAATGGGTAAACACCTGCAGAAGAATGGTTTTACGCCCGATTATACGGTGTGGACATTTCATGGTGAGTCTGCCCAACGTGACCGAGCTGAGGTGGATCATCGTTGCACCGACGAGCATGGTACCGGGATGGAAAACATGGTGCAAGACTATGATGATGCTCGGGATTCAGACGAGGAGATGGAGGAATCTGCAAAGGCCTTCAATGAAATGTTGGAGTCTTCAAAACGTCCGCTCCACGAGCACACTGAGCTTTGTCAGTTGGATGCCATCTCACAAGTAATGGCTTTGAAGGCTTAGTTCAACTTGGCCAGAGAATGCTATGACGCAATTATGACAGTATTTGGACGCTTTCTACCCAAAGGCCATGTAATGCCTGCAAACCTGTACCAGTCGGACAAAATCCTCCGTGCACTGAAGATGCCCTATGAGAAGATACATGCCTGTGAGAAAGGATGTGCCTTATTTAGGCTTGACTATGCGGACTTGAACTATTGTCCCATTTGCAAGTGTTCTAGGTATATTGTGGTAGACAACGGTATGGGTGAGAAGACACAGACCACAATCCCTGTTAGTGTTCTTCGGTATATGCCAATTGTACCAAGACTTCAACGTCTTTTCATGGTCGAAGAGACGGCCAGACAGATGACATGGCACAAAACAGGCAAAAGAACCGAACTAGATGCAGATGGGAAACGGATGATGGTACACACATCGGATGGTGTTGCGCGGAAAAGGTTTGATGAATTACATGCTGACAAAGCGGCAGATCCGAGGCATCCTCGAGTCGGCATCAGCACCGATGGGTTCAGTGTGTTTGGTATGACGGCAGCCCAATACAGTTGTTGGCCCGTATTTGTCTTTCCACTCAATCTCCCCCCCGGACAGATTATGCAAAGAAAGAACATTTTCCTGACGTTGATAATTCCAGGGCCCAACTATCCGGGGAAAAATTTGAATGTGTACATGCAGCCGCTTAAGGACGAATTGCAAGAAGCCTGGGATAATGGGTTCAAGACATACGACGCCTATAGCAAACGAAACTTCATAATGCGTGTCTGGTACATGTACTCGACGCATGACTTGCCGGCGTATGCGCTATTCATTGGCTGGTGTGTGCATAGAAGGTTCTCGTGCCCCACATGCAAGGGAGCTCTTGAGTTTTGTTGGCTTCAGGCCAGTCGCAAGTTTTCTTGCTTCGACATGCATAGACAGTTCCTGGATCCTCGCCATAAGTTCAGGAAAGACAAGAAGAACTTCATCAGAGGTAGAGTTGTAAAAAACTCTGCACCACCTGCGTTGACAGGCCAACAGACCCTGGATCAGTTAATCGCTCTCGAGCCAGATCCAGAGCGTCCAGGGTACTTCAAGGGGTATAATTCTGAGCACGTCTGGACTCACAAAACATGCTTATGGGATCTGCCTTACTTCAAAGACCTCCTTTGCCCACACAACATCGACGTGATGCACACTGAGAAGAATATTGCCGAGGCACTTTTTGGTACATTGTTTGGCATAGATGGGAAGTCAAAGGATAATACTAAGGCTAGAGTCGATCTGGAGGCGCTATGTGATAGGCCGTTACAAAACATGAAAGAACCGAAAGGAAAGCAGAACTGGACGAAGCCAAAGGCATGGTTCAATCTTGGAAGGCCAGCTATGAGGGAAATTATCTTGTGGGTGAAAATGCAGTTGATGTTCCCCGATGGGTATGCAGCGAATCTAAAGAGGGGAGCGATTCTTGATAAATTGAAGATATTTGGTCTCAAGAGTCATGATTGGCACATATGGATTGAGCGGGTAATGCCGGTGTTGTTGCGTGGCTTCATCCCTGAGGATGAATGGCTAGTACTGGCAGAACTCAGCTATTTCTTCCATGTTCTTTGTGCGAAAGAACTATCGCCTGGCGTGCTAGAAGAAATGGAAGAGTTGGCGCCAATCCAATGCAGCATTTGATTTTGCATCTCCCGACAGAGGCAAGATTGGGGGGGGCCCGTGCAAAATCGTTGGTGCTACCCAACTGAGAGGATGCAGAAGACGCTTCAAGAAAAATGTAAAAATAAACGTAGAATTGAAGCATCTATGGCTGAGGCATTCATCACTGAGGAGGCGGCAAACTTCGTGACAGCACACTACGAAACCAAAAATCGTCATTTGCATAATCCGAAGCCTCGGTACAATGCTGACGAGCCTAAAAAGGGTTTGCTCAATAATGACATGTACTTACCTTATGTAAAAAACGGCATAATTAGCTTGGTTAGCTCATAAACGATCCATTTATCTACATTAGCTCTAAAATGATGCATTTTACCTAAGTTAGCTCAGAAACGATCCATTTCACCTAAGTTACCTCACAAACGATGGTGTGCTTCTTCTTCTAGTCACCTTTTCCTAACTTTCTTATTTGCCATTTTGCAGATTTCATTCACTTCTCGGAAGCTAGCTTGCTATGGAGTGCTTGTTTTTTATTTCATTCTCTTCTAGTATTCTTCTAATGGTTGCAACTTATGTGTATGCTACGATGGAACTTGCTATCTTGATGAAACTTTGCATTGTAATATGTATGTGCAACCTCCTAATGGTTGCAACTTATGTGTATGTGCAACTTGCTATGTATGAGTGGATGGAACTATATATGTATGTACGATGAAACTTATGTGCTGTTAAATAGCCCTGTGAAATATATCTATATATGTCATATATATTTGCTGCGAAAATTGTTGGATTTAAAAAAACGCAAAGAGGAAAAAAACTTTGCCTACAGCAGCGGACAGCAAAGAGGAAAAAAACTTTGCCTACAGCGGCGGACGACAAAGGCTTGCCGTTAACCACCTGACGGAGTAACAGCGCAAATATTGCCATCAGCATTCTTTGCCGTCGGCAGCTGATGGCAAAGGACCCTTTGCCGTCAGCCGCCCGAAGCGGACGGCAATGTAGCTCTTTGCCGTCCCTTACATTGCCGTCCACTTTTGCCGTCCGCGGCCGACGGCAAAGACCTTTCTCGTCTGCCATCCATGCCTTTGCCGTCCGCCGTGGCAGATGGCAAAGTAGCAGATTCTTGTAGTGTCTTGTCCAATCCTCCACCCGCCCTCCTCCCTCCCTGCAACCCAGGCCCCACCCTAGGCGTGGTGATGGGCGCCGGGGCGCCAGGGCAGCCGCCGGCGGCTACATCGTCCACCAGGACGACAACGCTCCCAAGATTCCCGGCTGGCGCTGGCAGGCCCAACGAACGCCACCCTCCACCTCCCCCTCCTCCTCCTCCCCACCACTCTCGATCGAGTGGGGCGGCCGGCCCGGTTCCCGATTCCGAGCCCGTGGCCGGTTGGCCGGCGGTTCTCCGTTTTGGCCGGGCGCATGACCCCGGAGCCTGAGGAGCAGCATCCAGAGCCTCGCGCTCGGCGCGCTCGACAACAGCTTCCTGGTCGGCGGTGCCGGGATTCTGGTCATCAAGAACTTCTGCCACGGCATGCCCGACAAGGGCGTTGAGGGAGTCCTGGACTAGGTGGTGTCCAGATAGCCGGACTATCATCATCGGCCGGACTCCAAGACTATGAAGATACAAGATTGAAGACTTCGTCCCGTGTCCGGATGGGACTTTCCTTAGCGTGGAAGGCAAGCTTGGCGATACGGATATGTAGATCTCCTACCATTGTAACCGACTCTGTGTAACCCTAGCCCTCCCCGGTGTCTATATAAACCGGAGGGTTTTAGTCCGTAGGACAACAACTATTACAACAATCATACCATAGGCTAGCTTCTAGGGTTTAGCCTCCTTGATCTCGTGGTAGATCCACTCTTGTACTACCCATATCATCAATATCAATCAAGTAGGAGTAGGGTTTTACCTCCATCGAGAGGGCCCGAACCTGGGTAAAAACATCGTGTCCCTTGTCTCATGTTACCATCTGCCTAGACGCACAGTTCGGTACCCCCTACCCGAGATCTGCCGGTTTTGACACCGACATTGGTGCTTTCATTGAGAGTTCCTCTGTGTCGTCGTCGATAGGCTTGATGGCTTCTTCAATCAACAACAACGCAGTCCTGGGTGAGACTTTTCTCCCCGAACAAATCTTCGTATTCAGTGGCTTCGCATTGCGGGCTAATTCACTTGGCCATCTGGAGCAGATCGAAAGCTACGCCCCTGGCCATCAGGTCAGATTTGGGAGCCTAAACTTCACTCCGGATATCCGCGGAGACTTGATCTTCGGGGGATCCGAGCCGCAGCCGAGCATGCCGCACTGTCACGATGGGCATGATCTAACTCTCCCGCCGGACAGTACCTTGGAGGCCGCACACGAATCCGCTCCGACCCATAGTCCGGAGCCGATTGCGCAGATCGAGGACGGGTGGCTGGACACCGCCTCGGGAGCAGCAACTTCCACGGCGATGGAGCTGAACGCTGACCTCGTCCCTTATAAAGCTCGTGAATCCGAGGTGCCGGACTCCTTGCCGGACTCCGAACCTTCCGCGCCCCTGCCAATCGAATCTGATTAGGCGCCGATCACGGAGTTCACCGCTGCAGACATCTTTCAGCACTCACTCTTTGGCGACATCCTAAATTCACTGAAGCATCTCTCGCTATCCGGAGAGCCCTGGCCAGACTACGGCCAGGATGGTTGGGACGCGGACGACGAAGAAATTCAAAGCCCACCCACCGCCCACTTTGTAGCAACTGTCGACAATCTAACAGACATGCTAGACTACGACTCCGAAGACATCGATGGTATGGACGACGATGCCGGAGACGATCAAGGACCAGTGCCTACAGGGCACTGGAAGACCACCTCGTCATACGACATATACATGGTGGACACCCCAAAAGACGGGGACGGCGAAGAAGCAGCGGAGGCAGATTCCTTAAAGAAACAGCCCAAGCGCCGACGTCAGCGGCGCCGCTCTAAATCCCGCCACAGTAAGAATGGAGATTCCGGCACAGGAGATAATAACACCCCAGAAAGTGCCGAAGACAACCCCCTCCAGCAAGGTTCAGCGCAGGAGGATGCAGAAGCAAGCCCTCACTAGAGAGCTGCAGACGAAGAGGTCGAGTATGATAATTGCATACCTCCCTCCGGAGACGAGGCAAGCCTCGACGACGACGAATTCGTCGTGCCTGAGGATCCCGTCGAACAAGAGCGTTTCAAACGCAGGCTAATGGCCACGGCAAATAGCCTGAAGAAAAAGCAGCAGCAGCTTCAAGCTGATCAAGACCTGCTGGCCGACAGATGGACCGAGGTCCTCGCGGCCGAAGAGTATGAACTCGAACGCCCCTCCAATAGCTACCCAAAACGCAAATTGCTCCCCCGATTAGAGGAGGAAGCATACATACCTTCATCACCAGCGCACAATACGGCCGACCGACCACCCTGTGGTCGCGACAGAGAGGCATCCAGGCCCTCCATCAAGACCGTAACCCGGCATCGCTCGAAAAGTACGAAGCCACGAGGGAACGCACCGGACTTGCGGGATATATTGGAGGACAAGACAAGACAATCCAGATCTATCTATGGATCACGTGGGCGCCCCACGACCCACGACAAATACCCTCAAGCCGGATACAACAACTCCGGCCGGGCCGAACACAGCAGACAACGCTCCCTTGAGCTACGTCGTGATATTGCTCAATACAGAGGCGCCGCACACTCGCTATGCTTCACTGACGAAGTAATGGATCATCAAATCCCTGAAGGGTTTAAACCCGTAAATATCGAATCCTACGATGGCACAACAGACCCCGCGGTCTGGATCGAAGATTATCTCCTTCATATCCATATGGCCCGCGGTGACGATCTCCACGCCATCAAATATCTCCCGCTCAAGCTTAAAGGACCAGCTCGGCATTGGCTTAACAGCCTGCCCGCAGAGTCAATTGGGTGTTGGGAGGACCTGGAAGCCGCATTCCTCGACAACTTCCAGGGCACATATGTGCGACCACCAGACGCCGATGACCTAAGCCACATAATTCAGCAGCCAGACGAATCAGCCAGGCAATTCTGGACACGGTTCTTAACAAAGAAAAATCAAATCGTTGATTGTCCGGATGCAGAGGCCCTCGCAGCCTTCAAACATAACATCTGCGATGAGTGGCTGGCCCGACACCTAGGACAGGAAAAGCCGAAGTCCATGGCAGCCCTCACATTATTAATGACCCGCTTCTGTGCGGGAGAGGATAGCTGGCTAGCTCGCAGCAACAACCTCAGTAAAAATGCTGGCAGTCCGGATACTAAGGACCACAATGGCAGGTCGCGTCGAAACAAAAATAAACGCCGCATTAACGGCGACAACAATGAGGATACGGCAGTCAACGCCGGATTCCGAGGCTCTAAACCCGGTCAATGGAAGAAGCCATTCAAAAGAACTACTCCGGGTCTGTCCAATTTGGACCGAATACTCGACCGCTCATGCCAGATACATGGCACCCCCGAAAAGCCAGCTAACCACACCAACAGAGATTGTTGGGTATTCAAGCAAGCAGGCAAATTAATTGCCGAAAACAATGACAAGGGGCTGCACAGCGATGACGAGGAAGAGACCCGGCCGCTGAACAATAGAGGACAAAAGGGCTTCCCCCCACAAGTGCGGACGGTAAATATGATATACTCAACCCATATACCCAAGAAGGAGCGGAAGCGTGCACTAAGGGACGTATAAGCGATGGAGCCAGTCACCCCGAAGTTCAATCCATGGTCCTCTTGCCCGATCACTTTCGATCGAAGAGACCATCCAACCAGTATCCGCCATGGAGGATTCGCCGCATTGGTTTTAGACCCAATCGTTGATGGATTTCACCTCACGAGAGTCCTAATGGACGGCGGCAGTAGCCTGAACCTGCTTTATCAGGATACAGTGCGCAAGATGGGAATAGACCCCTCAAGGATTAAACCTACAAAGACGACCTTCAAAGGCGTCATACCAGGTGTTGAGGCCAATTGTACAGGCTCAGTCACACTGGAAGTGGTCTTCGGATCCCCGGATAATTTCCGAAGCGAGGAGTTAATCTTCGACATAGTCCCGTTCCGCAGCGGCTATCACGCTCTGCTCAAACGAACCGCGTTCGCAAAATTCAACGCGGTGCCACATTATGCATACCTCAAGCTCAAGATGCCAGGCCCTCATGGAGTAATCACGGTCAACGGAAATACGGAACGCTCCCTCCGAACGAAGGAACATACAGCGGCTCTCGCGGCAGAAGTACAGAGCAGCCTTCTAAGGCAATTTTCGAGTCCGGCCGTTAAACAACCAGACACGGCCAAACGAGCCCGGAGCAACATCAACCAAGACCACCTGGCACGTTCTGAGAACGCGGAGCAATGCGGCCCCAACCCCAACCCTCGCATGATTGCAAGACAAGCTCTCCGCGTACATCACTACGCTCTGGAGATACCATGGGCATAGGGGGAGGGGCACGACCACAACAGGCCCAGAGTACGGCTCGACCATACCAGGGGCTCCCAAGTGTGTCGCTTTTTTCATTTTTTATTTTTCTTTTCTCTCCTTCTTTTTATACACAGGACTCCGTTCACCAGAGGTTCTGTCTGGCGGCAATCCTGCTGAACTCACGATGCAACAGCCAGGGAGGGACAAAGGCTGCGACGAACACTCAGGTGGTCTCCATTACGAGCATGAAATTTGTTAAATACACCATTCCGCAGCCCACCACTGGAGGGGGACACGCTTAATTAGTCCAATCCCTTGCTTACCGCACTATTTGAGTCGCTCTGCACTCATAGCAGAATTCCTCGGATAAACAATGCATTACCTTTCGCCTATAATTGCATTACCTTTTTTACATATATGTTCATTAATGACATCTTGCACCCGTATATTTTGGTACGGCCGAATACACCAGGGGCTTATGTTCCCCACATTATGGTGTGATAAGTCCGAACACTTTCACAAGTGCGGCACCCCGAACTTATAGCATTATATGAATCGGCTCCGAATCATGTCTTGGGTCAATATTTGGGTTTGCCCGGCTCCCATGTTTTGGTACCTTACGTTCCGTTCTGTCGGCTAAGGTAGAACTGGGAGAACCACTGCGATTGTGCCCCGGTTGAGCTGGGCGAGCGCCTCAGTGGAGAAAGCTAAAACTGACTGTCATGATAAGGCGAGAGACTGGTCGTTGTTCGAGAGGTCTTTTCGAGTCCCTAAAGACTTATGCCGCTTCGAGCGAAGAACCGGATAATGTCCGGCCAAGGCGTGGATAGCGCCCCGAACTCGGTCTTCCGAATACTAGGGGCTTCGCCGAAATTTAAAATTATAGAATTATATGGCTAAGTGAGAGTGTTCAAGCATTATAAGTCCGGTTTCCTTGTTCGTTGTGTTGAGCGCCTCCCTAGATGGACCCAAAAATGGGAACAAGAGTGCTCAAGTTTATCCCGAACACCCCAGCACTCGTGGCATGGGGGCTGAAGCCGACGACTTGCCATCTCTCAGATTTAATAAACGGCCGCACAGAAGGTAATACTTTAAATCAAACAAGCGTTGCTTAGCGCATATGAACAATGTTTTTCAGCGCACAGGATAACACATGGCGAGTCTACTCAATAACTACATCTTTGGGGCACTCATCCGCAATCTTGCGGGCACCCTTCAGGACAGTCTTATAGTACATCTCAGGCGTACGATACTCCTTGCCCGCTGGCGGCGCGTCAGTGATAAGCCTCTCCGCATCCAGCCTGCCCCAGTGCACCTTTGCGCGGGCAAGGGCCCGACGAGCACCTTCAATATAGGCGGAGCGCTTGATGACCTCCACCTAGGGGCACGCATCCACCAGCCGCCGCACGAGGCCGAAGTAGCTCCCAGGCACGGCCTCTCCAGGCCACAGCCGGACTATGAGGCCCTTCATGGCCTACTCGGCTACCTTGTGGAGCTCGACCAACTGCTTCAGCTGGTCGCTAGTGGGCACCGGATGTCCGGCCTCAGCGTACTGAGACCAGAAGACCTTCTCCATTAAGCTCCCCTCCTCAGCCCAGTAGAATGCGGCGGCATCGGACACGCTGCGAGGCAGATCTGCAAACGCCCCTGGAGAGCTCCGAATTCGGGTAAGTGTCAGGTAGTTCACATTAACATGCTTGCTTTGCATGAAAAATGCCTTACCCGCCGCTATTTTCTTCACCGCCTCAATCTCCTGGAGGGCCTTATGGGCCTCGGCCTTGGCGGCTTTGGCACTTTCGAGAGCCGAGGCAAGCTCGGACTCTCGAGTCTTTGAGTCGCACTCCAAACTCTCATGCCTTTCCATGAGAGCCTGGAGCTCGTGCCGCACTTCCGCCACCCGCGCCTCCTGCTTCTCTCGCAATGCCCGTTCCGCGGCCACATTGTGTTCGGCCGCGGACACTGCCTCCTTCAGGGTTGCCACCTCGTTCGTGGCCCCTGCAGTACCCACGTTATCCTTGTTATTTTTGTCGCAACCTAAATCCTTTTCTGTAAGGTAACTATTCAAAGTGGTGTTACTCACCTTCTTTGTCCTCGAGTTGCTACTTGGCACGGCCGAGCTCTTGCTCGGACCGCTTGAGGTCCTGCTTCAAAGCACTGACCTCCGCAGTCAGTGCGGCAGAGGTCAGCAGCACAACCTGCAAACCCATATTGACAAAAATTTTAGCAATCCTGCGTATATCTTTTTTAGATCCTCAGTCCGACTTTTCTTTCCGAACACCGAACCGAGCATCAGGGGCTACTGTCTATGCGGTATTACATTACATATTTTAAACTTCTTACCTCAAAGCCCGTTAGAAGGCTACTGCAGGCTTCGGTTAGCCCGCTCTTGGCGAGCTGAACCTTCTGAATCACCGCACTCATGATAGTGCGGTGTTCTTCCTTGATGGAAGCGCCTTTGAGCGCCTCCAACAAGTTGTCCGGCACCTCCGGTTGGACGGAGGCCGCCGGCATCACGGTCTTGCCCTCCTTTTGAAGGGGCCGCCTGCCGGACTCCGGAACCACTGTGGGTTCCGGCGTGCAGTCCGGCGCAAAGTCCGGGAGGCTGCCTTGCGGCGCCTCCGGAGCCTCCTCCTGATGGGTCCCTTCCCGGGATCCCACCTCGGCGTCCTTAGCGTCGCGAGGGGTGGAGGCAGTCGGGATGGAATCTACATCCGACGGAGCCAACGACCCGCTCGATGAAGCGGGGAGATCATCATCGGCCGGACTGCAGGCAGTGTGCGGCATTAGAAGGACACTATGTGAAGCAAAAGAGAAATTATAAATCATTCAGGAATCCGGATACTTACGATCTTGCCGGAGGCCTGGCCTTTGAGGGCCACTCTTCGTCGACAACGTTGGCGTTGGCGGAGCTGTCCGGGGGAATAGTTCTTCCCCTCTTGGACCCTTCGGCCTCCCCTGTTGGGGAAGCCTTCCTCTTCCTCTCTCCCTCCTCCGGGAGAGAGTCCTCTTTCTCCTCCTCGTCTTCGGGGGAGGAGTCCGCCTCGGATCCATCGGACGACGAATCCGATATCACCTGGCACCGGGAACTCCTTCGGGTTCCCTTGGCCTTCTTCTTGGCCTTCTTCTCTGGCACCACATAGAGTGCCGGGACCAGCAGCCCCGTTAAGCGGGCGTCCGCTGGGTCTTCGGGAAGGGGAGCCAGACAGACTACCTGTCCGGACGTCCTTTGCCAGTCCTGTTAAAGGCATTGGGAGTTTTAGATCCCACATAGAGTCAAACTGTGAAAGAAAACAACTGTCCCATAGAGGATAATGAAGCTTACCTCACCGGCCGGGCTCTTGGTGCTGAATCCGCGATCTTCAGTCGCGGACGCGGGGGCTTCTCCGCCCTTGAACAGCACCCTCCAGACGGCTTCATACGTCGTTTCGAAGAGCCCGCTCAGAGTCCGGTGCTGTGCCGGATCGAACTCCCACAGGTTGAAGGCCCGCTGTTGGCAGGGGAGAATCCGGCGGATGAGCATGACCTGGATCACATTGACAAGCCTAAGCTTCTTGTTCACCAGGGTCTGAAGACAGGACTGGAGTCCTGTCAGCTCCTCCGAACTGCCCCATAGCAAGCCCTTCTCTTTCCAGGAGGTGAGCTGCATAGGGATACCAGATCTGAATTCAGGGGTCGTCGCCCACTTAGGGTCGCGCGGCTCGGTGATGTCGAACCAGCCCGATTGCCACCCCTTGACGGACTCCACAAAGGCCCCTTCGAGCCAGATGACGTTGGGCATCTTGCCCAACATGGCGCCTCCGCACTTCGCTTGAGTGCCCTTCACCACCTTCGGCTTAACATTGAAGGTCTTGAGCCACAAGCCGAAGTGGGGCTGGATGCAGAGGAAGGCCTCGCACACGATGATAAATGCCGAGATGTTGAGGATGAAGTTTGGCGCCAGATCGTGGAAATCCAGGCCGTAATAGTACATGAGCCCCCGGACAAAGGGATGCAACGAGAAGCCCAGTCCGCGGAGGAAGTGGGGAAGGAATACGACCCTCTCATGGGGCCTGGGGGTGGGGATGAGCTGCCCCTTGTCGGGCAGCCGGTCGCGATGTCGCCGGAAAGGTATCCGACGCTGCGCAGTTTTGCGATGTGCTCCTCCGTAACGGAGGAGGCCAACCATTTGCCTCCCGCTCCGGACATGGTCGGAGATGGTCGAGACGAGATGCGCGGACTTGGGCGCTGGAGCTCGAGTGCGCGGAGAGGGAAAGCAAAGGAGGAAGAAGGCGTAGGTAAAAAGGGTGGATCCTTATCCCCTTATATATGGGCGGACGAAGACTATGCGTCCCCACCGGCCTGGTAAAACTCGCTTATCCCCCAAGCGCCACCATCAATGGCGCGGTTGGGTTACCCACGTCCGTATTGATGAGAATCCCGGAATAAGGGGAACACGATCTCCGCTTCAACAAGACGTGCCAAGGAAACCGCTTCGCTAAACGTGCTGAGGCGGTATAATAAAAAAACGATTCAAGTAAAGGCTTGGTAGTGGCGTGACGTCATGCTACAGGATACGTCAGCAGATTGAACTTGTGCACATAATATTCTCTCTACGGTGGAATGTGGAATTTATTTTGCAGAGCCGGACACTATCCTGGTGTTCACAATCTTCTATGAATTATTCGGAGGAGAAATCCGCCTTGCAATGCCGAACATTATGCGCGCCGGACTCATCGTCATTGAAGCCTGGTTCACGGGCTACTGAGGGAGTCCTGGACTAAGGGGTGTCCGGATAGCCGGACTATCATCATCGGCCGGACTCCAAGACTATGAAGGTACAAGATTGAAGACTTCGTCCCGTGTCCGGATGGGACTTTCCTTGGCGTGGAAGGCAAGCTTGGCGATACGGATATGTAGATCTCGTACCATTGTAAACGATTTTGTGTAACCCTAGCCCTCCCCGGTGTCTATATAAACCGGAGGGTTTTAGTCCGTAAGACAACAACCATTACAACAATCATACCATAGGATAGCTTCTAGGGTTTGGCCTCCTTGATCTCGTGGTAGATCCACTCTTGTACTATCCATATCATCAATATCAATCAAGCAGGAGTAGGGTTTTACCTCCATCGAGAGGGCCCGAACCTGGGTAAAAACATCGTGTCCCTTGTCTCCTGTTAGCATCCGCCTAGCCGCACAGTTCGAGACCCCCTACCCGAGATTCGCCGGTTTTGACACCGACAGGCGTGTTAGTCAGGATCTGGGCGGCCGCGGTGGCAGTACCACCAGCACCTACTCGATGCCCAAGAAGGCCCTGCTCATGCGTGGCGAGACCAAGATGCTGCTGATGAGCTCTGGGGATACCAGCGCGCCCCATTCCAACGGCGTCCACCATGTCGACATTGAGACCGGGAATGTTGTCACCGAGTGGCGGTTTGAGAAGGATGGCAGTGACATCACGATGCGAGACATTTCCAACGACAGCAAGAGCGCGCAGCTCGAACCCTCTGGTTCAACCTTCTTGGGGCTGGACGACAACCAGTTGTGCAGGTGGGATATGCGTGACGCAAGGGGCAGGGTGCAGACTAGAAAGATTCAGTGGTATTGCACGTACTGTTCCCGAAGGAAGGCAATGGGTAAGGTGCGCCTTTTGTTCAAATAAGAACATTGCAATTTTATTTCAGGAAGCTGAGTCACAGGCATTAATCTTGTATGGGCTACACTTGTACAGTTTAAAAGATTCAGACGTTTCCAAACAAGTTTTTGAAGCTTCTTTTCATGGTTTCTACAAACACTTCCATAGCCCCCTTCATTTCAGTCTATGAAGCAACTTTAGCATCTTGTTAGTGTAAAATACAGGAAGAATGGGTGCTATTTATTCCGATACAGGAAGAACTGGATAGTGCCTTTTGTTCAGATACTACAAATGAGTAGTAGTATTTCCTGTTCAGATACCAAAAAGAAAATGAAAAAACTGTAGTATTGAACATTCTGTTCCTGAAGAAAGGCAACGGACTGGGTGTATTTCTGTTCCTAAAAGTGACAACATTGCAAATTTATTTCAGGAAGCTAAATCATAGGAATTAATTTTGCATGGGCTCCATTTGTAGTTTAAAAGATTCAGACGTTCCAGAACAAGTTTCTGAAGCCTCTTTTCACGGCATGTATGAACACTTCCATAGTCCCCTTCATTTCAGTCTAGGAAGCAACCTGGTGAGCAAAATAAGGCTAGAAGTTAACAGAAGGTATGTGCGTAATCTTGCTGAGATGAGGTAATTATCTCACGCTGACTATTAGTATTTGGCTTATTTAGCCTACAATTAACTTGTGACTTGAACGCCACTAGATATAAGACTTTGGCCAATGTAAGTATAAAATTTCTTCATACTTTCTGTGGTTCCATGTCCTCCGTCAGAAAAAATTGAATACTCGTACTGATCTGTGTGTGTGCTTGTACTGAGGAAGTATTTTTCACTGAATAATTTTGAATGGTTCCGAAAAAAGTACTTGAACCGATGTTCGTATGGGTTTGTACTGAGCATGTGTTCGCAGACAAGACTTTACTCTCTTTTTTTGGTACGGCTTTTCCTCGTAACTTTTCAATGGTTTACGGTATCATAGTCCTCGAGCTTGCATGGTTTATATCATTGAACTGAATGATAATTTTTCAAAAAGATAATGTTTTGTGTGTTTCTTTTCTTGAACTCGATTTTTTTTGCAACGATGTTTTGGACTTCTTGCGTTTTTGCGACTTGAATTTTACCATTTGAGTTTTCGTGGGTTTTTCTTTTGTTTGAGCCTTTTCCCAAACTTACCTGAGACGTCATGTTTGAACATACAACTTTTGTAGTTGTGAATTTGTTGTTTTTTCCATTTATTAAGTTGCTTTTTTCCTCCAAACTTTTACTGCTACAATTTTATTTTATTTTTGAAATTTATTGTCCTCTGAGTCAGAACTAATGCAACTTTTAATTTAACTCATGGTACTAGAGAGTTTGTACTTCTCAAAAAATAATCACTCGGTGATCTTCTAGCTTTAGTTTTATATTTTCTTTCTCATCCTTATCCTTACTGAGGGTGTCATCGCCATCGTGCCTTTATGGTTTATATAGTTGAACGGACTTACATTTTTACCATTCCCTTCTTTTAAAAACTTAAGTTTTTTTCTCCAAACTTCCTACCTGACGATAATCAGAACTTATTTATTTTTTACATTTGTACTTCCAAGTATCTTTAATGATATTTTCACTATTTTACATTGTTCTACCTCATCAAACAGGCGCACAACACATTTGAAGAAATAAAATACGAATCTTTGAAGCACTAGAGGGATAACCATTTGCACAGGACTTTATGTGTGCCTTCATCATAGAAAAATAGACTGAATATACAGAAATCCTCATCTTCCATATATAGAATGTTCTTTTCAAATTTTGTATGATTTAAAAGTAATTTGAAAAACGGTAGAATTCTGTGCGAAAAGTATTTTTGCAAGTTCTTGCAAACTGTTTGTCGGATTGGCGCAAATGATACGACGTTGGAAAGCTATGGAAATCGCGCAACTTTTGCGTATATAAAGTTTTTCCTAATTCCGTACATTTTAAATTCATATTCGAATATGATCAAAATTGGTTTCAAACACGATTTTTTTAGTAGTTTGTCGAAATGGGGCAAATAGTGTACCGTTGGAAAGCTATCAAAAATACAAACTTAGTCATATTGAAAGTTTTCTCAAATTTGCGACCATTTAAGATTAATTTTGAATACGGCAAGGCCCATCGTGCTATTTTTTCATCTGAAAAACAGAGTAGTTGTACTGATCTATGTATGCATTTGTACTGAGGTGTTTTTCAAAGTAATTTTGAATGGTTCCGAGAAAAGAGTACTTGCACTGATGTCCGTATGCGTTTGTACTGAGCATTTTTCACATACTAGACTTTACTCTGTTTTTGGGTATCATAGTCCCCGAACTTGCATGGTTTATATCGTTGAACTAAATGATATTTTTTCAAAAGAAAAAAAAATCCGTGTGTTTGTTTTTTTAACTGAGTTTTCTTGCAACGATATTTTGGACTTCTCTCGTTTTGCAACTTGAACTTTTTACCATTTGAATTTTCATTGGGTTTCATTTTGTTTGAGCTTTTTTTCAAACTTATCTGGGACGTCGTGTTGAACTTACAACTTTTTTCATTATGCACTTGCTGTGTTTTTATAATGCCAATATGCAGAAGAGCAGGGCGAGGGCAACTATAGAAGGAAGCAGCTGCGTGTGGTGATCGTGGAAGCACTGCAGTGCTGAGCCACAACGGTGGTCGATGGCAAGGCGGCACGGCACGATGCGTGGCGGAGAGGCATGGGGACGGGTGGGCAGCGCACTGACATTTCTCTTGAGATGCGCCTGTTGTACTGATCTTCTTTTTTTGAGTTGTTTGGACTGATCTCCTTGTCCCATCTGAACGGATCAGTTGCAGAACTTGTACGTCAACGTCACAGAATACCAAAAGCTAACGATCTTTTATTTTTCAAACTGATCATTTGTTTTTAATTCATACTGATCATTATTTTTATTCAAACCATTTTTTTTATTCTTGCACGCACATCAAGCTGTCATGTATACCTTATTTAAAGAAGTAGCAATCATCTCATCATATAGAGACATTTTTCACACATATAATACATGTACATGAATAACTTATACACCACACCGACTGCACATTTTCATACATGAATGACATATACACCACACCGACTGCACATTTTCTTGCTATTAGAAGCCTCTTCGGATTTAAAGGTTTGTACCGGGCATAATAATTAACCAAAAACCGAATTACGAAGGTCAAAGTTCTTGAATTACAGACCAAAAAACATAATCAGCCACCTCACTAGAACAGAGCATCTCGGACGCCTCTACTCCTGTTGCTTTTCCTTGTGCAGGAGGCTTTTGATGGAGCACGCAGTGATGCAGGTGGCCATGGTAGCGACACAGGCAGTGATGCAGGTCTCCGAACTGATGGTCGCGACGAACTCGGCCACCCTGAAGCCACGGGGTTGGACTGAGCATGGCGCTGAAGTTGAGTAGAACATTTAGGAATTAGGATAATTAGGAAACAACAAACAGGTGAAGTGAAATGAGTTATAGAAGACAGTATGCATTTTTCCCACTAAAACAAACTTTTGTACTTGCATACTACTCTTTTTTAACTTGGACGACACCTAGTGCTCAACTTGGACGATGACCAGTGCTCAACTCGAACAGATGAGGTTGTCGTTGCTTTTTAACCATGAATGCTTCTAAAGACACTGGGAGTTGCTTCAAAACTGCTTTATATTTTTCTTCATGATATATAGAAACTTACAGAATTTTGAAACTTGCACTGACGATATTTAGGTGATATATCTTAACTTTACAGAATTTGAAGAAACTTGCTGCAAATCATTACTTATTTAGGTGATATATTTGAAGTTATGAGGGGGATATTATTCTTTTTAGCAGTTCATCACGCCATCGTTTTACTATTTGTTGAACTAATGAATTCGAGCGTTTGTACTGATACTGCCATTTCGTTGAACTGACCGTTTTTGTTAAAACAGTAAATAGGAGCTCCCTCCCGCTCTCCGCCCGTTTCGCCGGCCACTCCAGCCGTCAACCGAGCTGCCTGCGGCCGTTCCCTCCACCCGCCCGCCTCCCTCCCGGCAACCTAGGCCCCACCCTAGGCGTAGCGATGGGCGCTGGGGCACGGGCGACGACGGCGGCGCTCGCGGAGGCACTCGTACTGATCTCTCTATGTGTTTGTACATAGGAGGTATTTTTCATAGAGTAATTTTGAATGGTTCCGAAATAAGTACTTGAACTGATGTCGGTATGGGTTTGTACTGAGCGTGTTTTCGCAGACTTGATTTTACTCTCATTTTTTGGTACGGCTTTTCCTCGTAACTTTTCAATGGTTTATGGTTTTCATAATCCTGCTTCTGGACGTCAGCTTCGCCTTCCTCCTCCAGCAACGCCGCGAGCGCCTTCTCATCTTCGGAGTCCATCGCCGGGCCGGGAAAATCACCAAACACCTTGCGAGCGAGGTGGGCGCAAACCCGCCGGTGTACAGGCCCTGCGCGGTCGGAACGCCGAAAAAGTTGCCCGGAAGGTGGTGGAGAGGCTGCCTTGACAAAACCTCTTCTTTTTTCCGGTGGGGAATGATCTATCTACCTGTGGTGGGTGGTGGATGGCGCTGGGATCGGCAGGGTGGCGCAGGGTGGTGGCCGAGCACGGGGGGGGGGGGGGGGGGGTCGGAGGCGAGTTTGGACGGGTGGCTTCACTTTTCGCCTGGCATGTGGCCCCAGGTGCGCTTTTCCCTTGCGCCGGAGCCCCCGAGCGCCCCCTAGTGTGCCGGGTTTGGCCTGCGATCGCCGGGCATAAAAACGGGCCAAGCCAGCGGAATTCGGCATCCTGGGGCACGACTGGGGCATTTTTTCGGCGCCGACGCGGAAAAGACGCCTACGGAGGGCCTGTTGGGGGCGCGGCTGGAGATGCTCTAAGGGCGGTAGGAGGAAATCCGACCAAAATTTGTGGGCATGTGTTTGAGAACAACACACAATACCCTAAAACAATTCTCCAAAAAGGATAAACTAAGGTCGGATTCGTTTTCGCGCAGAAAATTGATTTGAAAATTGATACACTCATCGGACGTTTCCAGAGTTTAAACGATCGGGTCGAGCTGAAAGTTTGAAGGGTGATTGATATGGGAATTCCACAGCCGATGAACGGTGGGATTTTATAACGGATATCCGAGCTGGATGTTGGACCCCTCGCCATACACTCATCCAGATTCCCGTCTAGATTTGACAGGGCTATGATATATCGGAAATTGCAGAAAATTCCTCCATCGGAATGCAATGAAATTTTACAGGATTGTTGTAGGCTGAATTTAGGACATATCCAGCGAAGCAATCGTCAAATTGATGCTCGAGGAGACAGGGATGAGCCCTCGATCATTTGTGATCACACAACGGACTCTCAATGAAAGCACCAATGTCGGTGTCAAAACCGGCAGATATCGGGTAGGGGGGAGGGGGCAATATGTTAGTTCGGATCGATGGGTAACAGGAGAAGAACACAAAAGGAGTTTACCCAGGTTCGGGCCCTCTCTATGGAGGTAAAACCTTACGTCCTGCTCTTGTTTATATTATGAAGCTATCGAAGTACAGAGTTGATTTACCTTGAGATCGTAAGTTGTGGTCTAAACCCTAGCCGTATGATGAATGGGTGCATGGATATGGTAATGATCTAGCGACTAGCCTGGCCTCGGCTTATATAATGAACCGGAGGCCTAGAATAACAACAATCCTAGGTCGGTGGAGAGGAGTCCTTGTCTTGATCACCAGTCTTGTGGAATCTTCCTCTTATATGTCATGGCTTGCCCGAAGTGGTCCATTAGTGAACTGCCATGGGGGTCCTTGGCCTGGCCCTCTGGGCGGGAGACGACGTAGTGAGCCCCCTTAGTCCAGGACACCGTCAAGCGGCAAATGGCATAGGGGGGTTTGAATCTAGCCACAGATAAACTATGAATATGTGATATGGTTATATTTTATTTGAGATTATTTTTGTTTGCTAGAAAACATATGATCTATTCATCAACCCATGGCAGCGCAGAAAACATATAAATAACAAAAATTACATCCATGCTCATCGACCACCTAACGATGACTACAAGCAGCCGAGGCGCACCACCGTCATTGCCCCTCCCTCACCTAAGTCGAAAGTCGTGTGCTAAAGCCCCCACGTGACTAGCGCACCAGAATAACAACCGCCATTGACAAAGAGAAGTATAGATCGAAATAATCCAAGAGACATGAAGGAAGACGAACAAACACTGGATCCAAACAGGTCTACTAAATACCAGCACTAACTGAATCTTGCGAGATCCTCCCAAGACACACCTCCACACGCCCTCTGGCGACGCTAGACGCGTCACCGGAGAGTAGACGGGGAGAACCTTACTTCATCTTCAGGGAGCCACCACCGGCTCATCTTCCTGAGAAGACACAAACCTAAACAAACTCATAAAAACACCTAAACACAAAGGAAGATCCCTCCCGTCAGCAAGGGTTGTGGTCCAGCACGCTGATAGTGCCATCGACAGGAGAGTCGAACCCTAGGCTATTTTTCTTAGAGGAGGCACCGGCTGCACACCCCTCAAACAATTTTGATTTTTTTAGATACATATAGTTTTATTTTTTTTACTAATTTCTGCATTCATAAGATAGACTAGTAAAAAGTAACCTAACTATAGCCCTAATAATAAAGGACAGTGCGCTTCTCTGTAATTTTCGTCCTACAAGACATTTTTTCTATCCATATGAATTTTTTGTGTGTTCTTCCGTCCGTCGCTGCTAGAAAACGATTCTATATCTATATCTATATCTATACCTAATATTAAAGGAGAGATTGTTTCTCCATTTTTTTGATCCATCACATGTATTTAGTACATTTTACGTTTTTTGTCCGTCGGCGTTTTACAATAAAAAAGAAAAAATGCTCTATATCGGACTCAAACCATGTTAGTTTAGTTTTAGCCGCACAACACCAACCAGCCCACCTAGCAAACGTACTACTAGACAAAAGGTAGGAAGCATTCTATTTATAGAGAGAGGCGATGGCGCGGACGGGCCCGTGCGCTCCTGCTAGCTGGCGCGAACGGAGCGACGACACGTTGGGTACTGTATTAAATGCGGTTGTATGTATACAGCGCCATTACGTACGTTCGCAAACTACATGCGGAAACGGGGACGTCCAACATAACCGGTACATATCGGTCCAGGCTAGTTATGTTCTGTTTGTACAGGTGCATAAGTACTGTTCATGGGAAACTCGTCTAGTGCGTCTGTTATACACAAGCGCCGCGTGCGAGATGGATGAGTGATTACTACAATGTGGGCCATCGTCACCCGACCGACGCTGAAAAGTAAAATCAGATCTGTCTTCTCCCCGGTGGTGCCTGACGGTAGACGAATTTGAAACTGCATGGGACCAGCTGATTGAGACTGCATGTGTGCGTACGAGTTCAGAGATGTCTGCAGCTCAGTCGATCGGGTACTCTGCTGGGCAGGTGTCTTCAAGTTCTGCTTCGTTTGGCATTCCACTCGTTGACCAACGAGAGCAGCCAACAAGCAGTGATCCATAGCATGAAGTTTTCTCTCGCAGATCCTCTTTGATCGCGGTATGTACATATCATCTTTGCTGCTTCTGTTCTGTTGTCCCCCCTTCTCATGTTCTAGCAGTAAGAATGCAGATCTGAATTTTTTTTAACTCGTGCATGCAGGCTTCAGTTCATGGCAGGGCTAATGGCGTGTCAATGGCGGATGGAGATCTAAAAGAAGAACCTGAAGTCCATATCTCGTCTTTCAGCTGTGGAGGAGGTGGCTACATATGGTACAAAAGACCATATTTTTGCTGACGGTGATGACTCCACAAACGCAAGCAGCTGCTGCGAGTCAACTACCAAAGTCGCTCGTGGATCCACCACCGATGACGATGATGGCGCCACAGCTGATAAAATCTGCGGGATGTGGTAACAGCTGATAAGATGGAGCTACGACTCCATAAGTAGAAAGCCCTGACAGGATTAGCCCACTATTAGGTTTGCCTGAAATAATAAATGTAGTTTCCGTTTCCCCCTTTTCCGCTTTATTAGTACAAAAGTGCAAGCGCAGGCAATTGTATTCTGTTCGGTTTGTATGGAGAACTGAATGTAGGTCCCACCACGCCTAGCTGGATTGTATGGTTTCTGGTTAATGTAGTTCACCATTCGTGAAAATTTAGATCTAGCTTTTTTTTGCGAAAATTTAGATCTAGCTTCTACTTCGCTGATTAACTAAATTATGAGTACTTATTTAGAGAGCAACTAGTTAACGAGCGCTCCTTCAGGAGCATCCCAACGATCAGCGCCACTTGTCGCTTTCTCAGCCATTCGCCACGTGTGCACTCTGGCCGCTCCCTCCGGATTTTGTTTTTTAATTTTTCCGCACGCGTTTTCGGCTTTTTAAATGGTTTTTTCGATGTTTTGGTTTTTCACCGGTCTTTCTTAACTTTTTGACAAAAAAAATTGCGCGGAAAAACGCATGTTTGTCTCCTTTCGCGAGAGTCACGGCCGTGCCTTTCGGAACGGGAAAAAACCTGTTTTTTTTTTTCTTTCACGGTCACGGTTTTGCTTTCGCGAGAGGCACGGGTGTGCTTTCGCGAGAGTCACGGCCATGCCTCTCGGAAACGAAAAAACGTGTTTTCTGTTTTTTTTTCTTTCGCGTGAGTCACGGTTTTGCTTCAGCGAGAGGCACGGTTGTGCTTTAGCGAGAGTCACGGCCGTGCCTCTCGTAAACGAAAAAATGCATTTTGTATTTTTTTTCGCGAGAGTCATGGTTTTGCTTCCGCGAGAGGCACGGTTGTGCTTTCGCAAGAGTCACGGCCGTGCATCTCGAAAACGAAAAAAATGCATTTTCTGTTTTTTTTCCTTTCGTGAGAGTCACGGTTTTGCTTCCACGAAAGGCACGGTTGTGCTTTCGCGAGAGTCACGACCGTGCCTCCTCGGAAAAGAAAAAAAAACGCGTTTTCTCTTTTTTTTTCCGCGAGGGTCGTGGTTTTGTTTCCGCGAGAGGCACGGTTGTGATTTCGTGAGAGGCACGGTTGTGATTTTGTGAGAGGCACGGTTGTGATTTCGTGAGAGGCACGGTGGTGCCTCTTTCGGAAAGGGAAAAAACCGGTGCTCCCGGTTCGGTTTTTTCGTCTGGTTTTTTTCGTGAAAAAAAGTTTGTCAAAACCTATCAATATGGGATCTAGTTTTAAAGATCTCGACGCGAGGAATCCAACGGTGAAAGCTACTCGAGATTTGGACGCATGGTTTGACAGATAAATTTTTTTGAATAAACGAATCTACGAAAAAAGAAAAAACTCCCAGATTGCGACAAGTGGCACGCTGCATGTGCGTCACTTGTCGCAACCAAGAGAGTTGGAGTATCTTTGCAACGAGTACTCCTCTACTAGTGATTTTGACTTGTTTACCATACTTGTGTTTTCTATCATAACAATCCCCACAAGGTGCATACCCTGTCCAATCTCACGGAATAAAAAACATCCATTTATGCAAGGTTTGTGATTTATAGTTGGCATCTTTTTTTTAACTGGAAAGAATAAGTAAAATAAGGATTTATATTATTTTCTTTGAGTAAGTAAAATAAGAACAAATGATGTTCCATGCACCAGAAAATTACAAACAAACTTGCATGATAAAAAAAGAGTTGACGGTTTTTCGCTTCCGAAATAAAAAGTACTCCCTCCTTAAACTAATATAAGAGCGTTTAGATCACTATTTTAGTAATCTAAACATTTTTATATTAGTTTACAGAGGAAGTAATTAATGCACCAACTAGTAGCAGCAAGAAATAATTATATCGTACACACTTGCCTAGATACCTTCCTGGTCTCCACGCACAAATCACTCTCTCCCGCGGCCGCCTATGCTAGTAATACACAGATTAATGAGCTGCGACAGGCCAGGACACATTAATGGCTGGGTTAAATACATCCGGTGGGCCGCCCAACAACATAACGTACGTCACTCAAACGACACGTTACAAAAACACCGTCAAATCCTCGTCTAACGTCTGCACCACCAGCGTCTCTTGCCCGTTACGTACGCGCATTAATTCTCCTCACCCGCCACGTACAATACGGCAGGAATCTCGCATCTCCAGGGGATCGAATGCGTGACGATTCCGAGAGCGCGCGAGCTCGTCCGCGCCTGGCAATTTTCGTCTATTTATATGCTTTCCTAACGCGCGCCCTTTTGGGCCGGCCCATTAGCGGGGAGCCCCTGTTTTCTTATTTCATTTTGGTTATTTTTCCTTATTTAAAATAATTTGAGATTTCAGAAATTTTACATATTTTCAAACAGAAATGTGAATTTTGAAAAAAGTTTCAGAAACCCGTGCACCTTGTTGGGCTGGCCCATGAGCGGCGAGGGACGACACCGGTTTGCTTATTTTGGTTTTACTTTTTACTTTTTTTCTTCTTCAAAATAATTTGGGATTTCAGAAAAGTTTCAAATTTCAAAAGAAAATGTGAACTTATAAAAATGTTTCAGAAGTAGTAAAATGTTCATGAATTTTAACAAAGATTTAACGAATTCAAAACATGTTCCTGAATTTTTAAAACAATGCTCACAAAAACAGAAAATAATCGTGAATTACAAAAAAATTCATCAATTCAAAAAATGTTCGCTGATTCAAAATCTTCATTATATATCAATATTATATACTAATTATTGTATATCAATATTAAAGGAAGGAATGATTCTTCCCTCCAATTTTACTTTCATCCAGCATCTATCTCCCAATGGACCACACGACGTTTCTGTTTCTCCGACACATGGGCCGAGCTAGGCTGCGCCACACTTTTTTCTTTCTTTGATTCAGTTGTGAATCAGCGAAAAAGAGTATGTTTTTGTTTCTCCCCTACATGAGCTGAGATGGCCCTATTCCAAAACATCTTGTTCTTTCCTCTCAATTGATCGTGGCATGGAGGTGAGAATGGAACCATGAAGCCGCAAACTAAACTGTAATCATTTTGCAAAGCCGGTATGATTGAAAGCATCATTCTTTCCTATTTTGGGAAAAATTCTTGTGGATCATAAATTAAATGATGGTTTATATTTTAGCCTAAGCTGGGGAAGTTAATTAAATTTTCTCCCGTTGTAACGCACGAGCATTTTTGCTAGTCATACGTAAAGCGCCCCAACCGAACCCATATTGTAGGTCGCGCCCTTGATCCAGCTTTGTTTCGGGCCACCTCTTGTCGGCCAGAGGCAATACAGAGGTAAACAGAAAAATATTTAGGCTGGGCAGCGGCGGTGCATCCCGGAGGAAGTACGGCGACATCGCGGACGAATGAATAGACAGTGAGCAGTATGGGACTTTGGAGGATAACCTGCGCGACTGGGAAGTGTTTCCACTGGACCTGGGCTAGGAACTGTTTATACCAGGCCTAGGCCTTTGATGGCTCAATTACGGACATAACGACAACTCTTTCTCCGGAGCCGCGGCCCACTAAACGGCACTCGGTGCGTGAACGACCACCTGGCGACAGACTTGGGTACCCAACCCTCGCAAATATGGCGAGCCATCCTGGATGGCAGGGACATACTGAAACAGGGCATAATTAGGAGGATTGGGAATGGCCAAGGAACGAATATATGGGAGACAAACTGGCTCCCCAGGATAGGCCCTCTGCGACCGATCGTTTCCCTTTCAGCGAACCCACCCACGCTAGTAGCTGAACTAATTGATCACACATCAGCAACTTGGCGCGAGGAGGTGATTCGGGCTATTTTCTTACCCATCGATGCGGAGTTAATCATGAGCCTGCCGCTCTGCACAAGGGCGGTGGATGATTTCTGGGCTTGGTCAGGTGAGCGGAACGGCATTTTCTCGGTCAGGTCGGCCTATAGAATGATCCTAAACAAGAAAGAGCACCGAGAGAATTGGCTTTATGAGCACGCAGGAGCGTCAGATTTATCAGAAAGTTCTAAGGCATGGACGTCGCTGTGGCATACTAGGGTTCCATCAAAAGTTAAAGTCTTTTTGTGGCGGCTAGCAAAGCATTCGATGCCGACAGCGGATCTTCTCCAACACCGCAATATGTCCACTACTCATTTATGCGCCCTGTGTGGGTGCGAGGATTCATGGAGGCATGCCCTGCTGAATTGCACTATGTCAAGATGCATATGGACCTTAGTTGATGTTTCCTTGACGGAAGCAATGAGCCAGAACGAGGATCCTAATGCAAAAAACTGGATATTTGCAATGAATGATATACTATCTCAGAAGGATTTCGTGCTGCTGGTAGTAACGTTATGGGCTGTTAGGAAAACAAGAAGGAAGGCAATACATGAAGGAGTTTTTCAGAGTCCACAAGCAACATACCAGTTCATCCAGTCCTACTTAGCGGACCTGAGATCGATTGAAAAACCAGCTGCAAGCAGTGCAAGGACTCATCGGGCAGGCTGAGCGCAATGGATCCCCCCTCCGGAGAACTTTTACAAAATAAATGTTGATGCTGCAGTTGCAAACAATCGGGGACGAGGAGTTGCTGCTGCTATTTGCAGAGATCAAAATGGCAGTTTCGAGGGGGCATCGGCGATAGTTTTCAAGGGAGTATGTGATCCTCAAACTTTAGAAGCTCTAGCTATACGGGAAGCGTTAGCTATTGCTGACGATCTTAATCTTCGGAGAGTACATGTGGCGTCAGACTGTATGGTGGTTTTGGAGGATCTCACGCAAGGAAACAAAGCAAGATATGGTGTTGTTTTACATTAAATCATAGACCATAGCTCTTCTTTCTCAGCGTGTAATTTTATTCATGAGTTTAGGAGCTCGAATTTCGAGGCTCACAATTTAGCGAAGCATGTTTTGAGATTAGGGGTGGACCGCCATGTTTGGTTAGGACACCCCGGCGATCTCTCTTTTGTACCTACAAACATTGGGTCCGGTTAAATAAAGCTTCGCGAGATTGTCTCAAAAAAAAAAAAACCTGGCGATGACCGAGCCGAATATAGATTGTATGCTGGAATGATCCGACAGATCCATGCATACCAACCATCAAGCCTCCAGCTTGTCCGAGGATGCATGTGAGGTTTGAAGGCTTGATGGTAACATACACACAACTTATGTACAATTACGTTGGTAACTTTGATACTAAGAATTTTTTTGTTGAAATAAACTCCGGTAACTTTTGCGAAAAATCGTAGTACTTTACACACGACAGGCATGATAACTTACATAGAAACATCATGGTGACCACGACAGAGTGAAAAGAATATTATAAACATACCACCCATAGTTTGTGTAAATACCATGATAAGAAATGCACGACAAGCCTGATAAATTACATACAAACACCCTGATTACTTTGACCAGTAGGGAAAATTATTGAAAACAATAGCGGTTAACTTTGACCCCATAACCTCTGTATAAATAGCATGATAAGAGCATCTCTAGCAGACCCGTATAATGTCGACCCACAAAAAGCATATACAGTTCGCGGAAAATGGTTTTGCGGGCCGGCACGGGCGGCGCCGTGGTTCCGCTTTGCGGGGTCTACTCGGCCGCCGCGGGCGCCGGCCCGTAAATCAATAATTTGCGTTTCAATTTGGGGCATGAAAACACATTTCTTTGCTTCTTTATTTTCTTCAAGGGTTGTGGATACATAATAATTCACCAAATCTTTGCTAAAATAGTAAGACCTAAGAAAACAAGAACCACAATTAGGCATTTTATAAGATATCCAACTTCCATAACTGCTCCCACTAGTTGGACCAATATCTACTCCATGCCTTCTTTGTTGATATGCGGATTCTTGATCTTGCATTGTTCATTCTTCTTCTTTGACTCTGAATAAGTAGACGTTGCTTCCCCTCTAGTTTCTACTCTAATTGCACATGCAGCTGCATCATTAGCCTCAATTCTATCAACAAGTGCACGAACATCTCTTAAGTTTATTTCTATCAACAAATCGTTGTATTCTTCTTCCCATAACCAAAATGAGCATCCATCTTCCTACACACATAACCACCTCAATAAGCTATTGCAGTCGAATGAAAACAAGAACATACCCCGTCGTTTTTTACATTTGAAGAATACCCATCCGAGGTGATTCGGCGTGCTAGATGTCAGCCGCCGCATTGTCTGCATGCAGTCATCGCACTATATGAGCGGTATCGACGAGCCGGCGAGCTTCTGCGCGAGCGCCGAGCCCGGGCGACGGCGGGCCGAGTACTTGGCAGCAAACCGACGACGGTGGCTAGAGGACGATCCAGTACCTGGGCTGTGCGAGGTGCTCCCCGACCAATCCATGGCTTGGCGCAGCCACCGGTGACCGAAAACGCCAAATCCAGCAGCCGCAACAAATAGCCGCCGATCTGTAACTTTTCGGCCAACCGAGGTAGGAGGAAGTGGCGGAGGACAATCTCGGGTGTGCGGCGGCCCGCCGGGGTGATCCCGACAGATGGTATGGCCGAAATCGTAGGCAGCGGCCCGGTGGCGGTGTGTGGGGAAAAGTGCGGGCTGAAATGCCCCCCCCTCCCGCCAACCGCTACCGCTATATACAGGGCACCGGTGGGGCAAGGGGGAGAACCCGTGTTTTCATGAGTTGACAGGTCTGACGCGTTTGCGGGGTATGGTCGTGCAGCATTTTTTGCGCGGACCCGTATTTTGGCGGTTATTTTGCGGGTTGGGCATTATATGGGGTCTACTAGAGATGCTCTAATATACTCATCGCAGACCTAATAACTTAGGCACAAACATAATGATCACTTTAATCCGAGGAACAAAGGTTGTTGAAAACATAACCCCGGTAATTTATGTGCAAATATCATGATAATATATGTTGAAAATATGCCCTAGAGGCAATAATAAAATGGTTATTATTATATTTACTTAATCATGATAAAGGTTTATTATTCATGCTAGAATTGTATTGACTAGAAACTTAAATACATGTGTGGATCCATAAACAAAAACCGTGTCCCTAGTGAGCCTCTACTAGACTAGCTCGTTGATCAAAAGATGGTTAAGGTTTCCTAACCATAGACACGCGTTTTAACATGATAACGAGATCACATAATTACGAGGATGATGTAATGGACAAGACTGATAAGTCTCCAACGTATCTATAATTTTTTTATTGTTCCATGCTGTTATATTATCATTCTTGGATGTTTTATAATCATTTTATAGCAACTTTATATCATTTTTTGGGACTAACTTATTGACATAGTGCCCAATGCCAGTTGTTGTTTTTTTGCTTGTTTTTTACTTCGCAAAATATCAATACCAAACGGAGTCCAACGCAACAAAAAAATTTGGAGATTTTTTTTGGACCAGTAGACATCCAGTGGGCCAAAGAAGTGCCAGACGGGAGCGGTGGCCTCCCGCACCGCCTCTTCACCCTATAAATTCCTAAATATTCCAAAAATCCTAGGAGAGTCGATAGATCAGAAGTTCCACTACCGCAAGCCTCTATAGCCACGAAAAACCAATCTAGACCCCGTTCTGGCACCCTGCCGAAGGGGAAAATCATCACAGGTGGCCATCTTCATCATCCTGGCACCCACCATGATAAGGAGTGAGTAGTCCACCCTCGGGGCTGAGGGTTTGTACCAGTAGCTATGTGTTTAATCTCTCTCTCTCTCTCTCTCTCGTGTTCTTGATTGCACGATCTTGATGTATCGCGGGCTTTGTTAATATAATAGGATCATATGATCCTTCTCCCTCTCTATCTTGTTGTGATGAATTGAGTTTTCCCTTTGAGATTTCGTTTTATCGGTCGAATATTTTTATGGATTTGAGAGCACTAGATATATGTCTTGCACATGAATACCGGTGGTGACAATGGGGTATTATATTGATTCACTTGATATATGTTTTGGCACTCAACTCGTGGATTTCCGAGGTGACATTGGGGTAACCTATGCATAGGGGTTGATGCACGTTTTTGTCCTTGTTTCTCCGGTGGAAATCTTGGGGCACTCTTTGAGGTTCTTTGTGTTGGATTGAGTATTATGAATCTGAAATTGTTTGATGTCTATCGTATAATTAACTCATGAATACTTGTGGTGACATTGGAGTATCTAGGTGACATTAGAGTTGGTTGATGCATAGCATATGGTGTTATTTTAGTACGAACTCTTGGATAGATCGAAAAGAAAGAATAACTTTGTGTTATTTTAGTACAAACTCTCGAATAGATCAAATGGAAAGAATAGCTTTAAGGTGGTTTCGTACCCTACACACAATTTCTTCTTATATTCTCCGCTAGATAAGAACTTTGGAGTGATTCTTCATCACATGTTGAGGGATGGTTATATGATCCAATTAGATTAGCATTTTTAAGAGATTGCGCTAGCGAAAGTATGGACCTTAGGCCTCATTTTCAAACATTGCAATACCGTTTGTGCTCAATTTACCATTGTATTTGGTGTGTTGGGGACACAAGAGACTTTTTATTATTTGATTGCAGGGTTGCTTGAGAGAGACCATCTTCATCCTACACCTCCCACGGATTGATAAACCTTAGGTCATCCACTTGAGGAAAAATTGCTATTGTCCTACAAAACTCTACGCTTGGAGGCCCAACACGAGTCTACAAGAATGAAGTTGCGTAGTAGACATCAAGCTCTTTTCTGGCGCCGTTGCTGGAGAGGTGAGTACATGAAGGGGTATATCTTTAGATTTTGCAATTGAATCTTTTAGTTTGGTTTATAAAAAGAAAACTACAAAAAAAATGGAATTTAGGTTGCATCATATGATTCATCTTTATAATGTCTTTCATGAAAATGATGGAAATGAAAATTGTGCTCAATTGATAGAAGAGAACCCTATAAAATGTTTAGCAAAAAAATCTTTGAATGATGAGCATGATTGCAATGTTCTTGGTACGAACTCTTTGAATATCCATGATGCTAACAATATGCAAAGTTATATGCTTGGGGATGCTATGTTTGATGACGATTATATTTTTACTCCCCAAAATTTTGATGAGAAAATTTATTATGATGAAATAATTCTCCTATTTATGATGATTATATTTATGAAAGTGGATTTGGAGAGGTCATTCCTTTATTTAGTGATGAATCCATTATTTCGGAAGAGGTTTCAATTGATTATGACCACAAGGTTGCTATCTATGATGATTATGGTGATGACATGTATGCTATAAAGAATAATGATAACTATGAAACTTGTCTTCATGATTTTAATTTTCAATCACATGATAGTTATTTTATTGAGTTTGCTCCGACTACTATTCATGAGAATAAATTTGCTTATGCGGAGAGTAATAAAAATTTTATGCATGTGAATAATGAAAGAATGCTTTATGTGATAGTTATATTGTTGAATTCATTCATGATGCTACTGAAAATTATTGTGAGAGAGAAATATATGCTTCTACATATCTCAACAACACTAAGTTTTCTCTCTTTGTGTTGAAAATCTTGAAGTTATGTTTGTTTTACCTTCATATGCTAGTTGATTCTTGCTCCCATAATTTGTTTTCTCACAATTTCCCTATGCATAGGAAGTGGGTTAGGATTAAATGTGCTTTTTATGTGATTCTTGATGCTCTTGTTATGTTCAATTCTTGTCTTTTATGTGAGCATCATTGAAATCATCATGCCTAGCTAAAAAGGCATTAAAGGAAAGCGTTTGTTCGGAGAAAACCCAACACTTTTACCTACTATTTTTGTTTGTTTACATTGTTAGGCTACTGTAGTATTCATGTTTTACAACTTTTGTTTTAATAGAGTACAAAGTAAAGCCTTTGGGTTAGTGTGGATGATAGTTAACTTGATTCTGTGCAAAAACAGAAACTTTTGCTTCCAGTAGCAGAATTTTGTAAATTCAGTGAGACGTGATAAAATTTTGAATTTTTGACTCATTATTTATATACAAATTTCCTACGTTGCGCTAATTTTTCTGAATTTTTGGAGTAATAGAAGTATGGTAGTTGTCCAGATCATTGCTGACTGTTCTATTTTTGACATATTCTATTTTTAATGCATATTTTTCTTCTTTCCTAGTTTCTATGATTTATATTGCTCAATATAAATTGTGGAAATGGTAATGTACAGTAGGCAGTGTGTGAGAACAATTATAAATCTTGTCTTTGATAGTACCAAAGTGAATGATTTGATCTTTATCATACTAACCTATCTCATGAAGTTCCGTTATGTTTTGTGTGATTGAAGTATTCAAATTTTTGGTGAGATATCGATATGAGGAGAATAAGTTGTGACAAGACCCTAAGCTTGGGGATGCCTCCCCCAAGGTAATATTCAAAGAAGACGCAAGCAACTAAGCTTGGGGATGCCCCAGAAGGCATCCCCTCTTTCGCCTTCAACATTATTGGTAACCTCACTTGGAGCAATATTTTCCTTCGTATCATGATATGTGTTTGCTTGGAGCGTCATTTTATTTTGTTAAGATTTTCTTGTTGTTATTTAGAATAATTTTTTGGGACTAACTTATTGACATAGTGCCCAATGCCAGTTGCTGTTTTTTTGCTTGTTTTTTACTTCGCAAAAAATCAATACCAAACGGAGTCCAACGCAACAAAAAAATTTGGAGATTTTTTTGGACCAGTAGACATCCAGTGGGCCAAAGAAGTGCCAGACGGGAGCGGTGGCCTCCCGCACCGCCTCTTCGCCCTATAAATTCCTAAATATTCCAAAAATCCTAGGAGAGTCGATAGATCAGAAGTTCCACTGCCGCAAGCCTCTGTAGCCACGAAAAACCAACCTAGACCCCGTTCTGGCACCCTGCCGAAGGGGAAAATCATCACAGGTGGCCATCTTCATCATCCTGGCACCCACCATGATAAGGAGTGAGTAGTCCACCCTCGGGGCTGAGGGTTTGTACCAGTAGCTATGTGTTTAATCTCTCTCTCTCTCTCTCTCTCTCTCTCTCTCTCTCGTGTTCTTGATTGCACGATCTTGATGTATCGCGGGCTTTGTTAATATAATAGGATCATATGGTGCTTCTCCCTCTCTATCTTGTTGTGATGAATTGAGTTTTCCCTTTGAGATTTCGTTTTATCGGTCGAATATTTTTATGGATTTGAGAGCACTAGATATATGTCTTGCATATGAATACCGGTGGTGACAATGGGGTATTATATTGATTCACTTGATATATGTTTTGGCACTCAACTCGTGGATTTCCGAGGTGACATTGGCGTAATCTATGCATAGGGGTTGATGCATGTTTTTGTCCTTGTTTCTCCGGTGGAAATCTTGGGGCACTCTTTGAGGTTCTTTGTGTTGGATTGAGTATTATGAATCTGAAATTGTTTGATGTCTATCGTATAATTAACTCATGAATACTTGTGGTGACATTGGAGTATCTAGGTGACATTAGAGTTGGTTGATGCATAGCATATGGTGTTATTTTAGTACGAACTCTTGGATAGATCGAAAAGAAAGAATAACTTTGCGTTATTTTAGTATGAACTCTCGAGTAGATCAAATGGAAACAATAGCTTTAAGGTGGTTTCGTACCCTACACACAATTTCTTCTTATATTCTCCGCTAGATAAGAACTTTGGAGTGATTCTTCATCACATGTTGAGGGATGGTTATATGATCCAATTAGATTAGCATTTTTGAGAGATTGCGCTAGCGAAAGTATGGACCTTAGGCCTCATTTTCAAACATTGCAATACCGTTTGTGCTCAATTTACCATTGTATTTGGTGTGTTGGGGACACAAGAGACTTTCTATTATTTGATTGCAGGGTTGCTTGAGAGAGACCATCTTCATCCTACACCTCCCACGGATTGATAAACCTTAGGTCATCCACTTGAGGAAAAATTGCTATTGTCCTACAAAACTCTGTGCTTGGAGGCCCAACACGAGTCTACAAGAATGAAGTTGCGTAGTAGACATCAAGCTCTTTTCTGGCGCCGTTGCTGGGCAGGTGAGTACATGAAGGGGTCTATCTTTAGATTTTGCAATCGAATCTTTTAGTTTGGTTTATAAAAAGAAAACTACAAAAAAATGGAATTTAGGTTGCATCATATGATTCATCTTTATAATGTCTTTCATGAAAATGATGGAAATTAAAATTGTGCTCAATTGATAGAAGAGAACCCTATAAAATGTTTAGCAAAAAATCTTTGAATGATGAGCATGATTGCAATGTTCTTGGTATGAACTCTTTGAATATCCATGATGCTAACAATATGCAAAGTTATAAGCTTTGGGATGCTATGTTTGATGATGATTATATTTTTACTCCCCAAAATTTTGATGAGAAAATTTATTATGATGAAAGAATGCTCCTATTTATGATGATTATATTTATGAAAGTGGATTTGGAGAGGTCATTCCTTTATTTAGTGATGAATCCATTATTTCAGAAGAGGTTTCAATTGATTATGACCACAAGGTTGCTATCTATGATGATTATGGTGATGACATGTATGCTATAAAGAATAATGATAACTATGAAACTTGTCATCATGATTTTAATTTTCAATCACATGATAGTTATTTTATTGAGTTTTCTCCGACTACTATTCATGAGAATAAATTTGCTTATGCGGAGAGTAATAAAAAATTTATGCATGTGAATAATGAAAGAATGCTTTATGTGATAGTTATATTGTTGAATTCATTCATGAGGCTACTGAAAATTATTGTGAGAGAGAAATATATGCTTCTACATATCTCAACAATACTAAGTTTTCTCTCTTTGTGTTGAAAATCTTGAAGTTATGTTTGTTTTACCTTCATATGCTAGTTGATTCTTGCTCCCATAATTTGTTTGCTCACAAAATCCCAATGCATAGGAAGTGGGTTAGGATTAAATGTGCTTTTTATGTGATTCTTGATGCTCTTGTTATGTTCAATTCTTGTCTTTTATGTGAGCATCATAGAAATCATCATGCCTAGCTAAAAAGGCATTAAAGGAAAGCGTTTGTTCGGAGAAAAGCCAACACTTTTACCTACTATTTTTGTTTGTTTACATTTCTAGGCTACTGTAGTATTCATGTTTTACAACTGTTGTTTTAATAGAGTACAAAGTAAAGCCTTTGGGTTAGTGTGGATGATAGTTGACTTGATTCTGTGCAAAAACAGAAACTTTTGCTTCCAGTAGCAGAATTTTGTAAATCCAGTGATACGTGATAAAATTTTGAATTTTTGACTCATTATTTATATACAAATTTCCTATGTTGCGCTAAATTTTCTGAATTTTTGGAGTAATAGAAGTATGGTAGTTATCCAGATCATTGCTGACTGTTCTGTTTTTGACATATTCTGTTTTTAATGCATATTTTGCTTCTTTCCTAGTTTCTATGATTTATATTGCTCAATATAAATTGTGGAAATGGTAATGTACAGTAGGCAGTGTGTGAGAACAATTATAAATCTTGTCTTTGATAGTACCAAAGTGAATGATTTGCTCTTTATCATACTAACCTATCTCATGAAGTTCCGTTATGTTTTGTGTGATTGAAGTATTCAAATTTTTGGTGAGATATCGATATGAGGAGAATAAGTTGTGACAAGACCCTAAGCTTGGGGATGCCTCCCCCAAGGTAATATTCAAAGAAGACGCAAGCAACTAAGCTTGGGGTTGCCCCAGAAGGCATCCCCTCTTTCGCCTTCAACATTATTGGTAACCTCACTTGGAGCAATATTTTCCTTCGTATCATGATATGTGTTTGCTTGGAGCGTCATTTTATTTTGTTAAGATTTTCTTGTTGTTATTTAGAATAATTTTTTTCATCTTTTATTTCAATAAAAATGTCAAGTATAGCCTTTGCCATGCTTATTTTGCAAGTCTATATGTTGCTGTTTGATAACAAAAAGTTGCACGCTAGTGTGTGAATGCTTGAAATCATTCAGAATGTGATAAAATGTTGAAACATTTTACACAATAAGATATGATCAATTTTCTACAGTGTAGTAATTTTTCAGAATTTTTGGAGTGAAATAAGTATTGATATTCCTGCATCCTTTACATACTGTCCTATTTAGACAGATTGCTGTTATGTTTGCATTGTTTGCATATGTTTAATGATTCTATTTGAGGATATGAGTATTAAATATGCAGATGCATTTAGTTTGCAATGCTGAGTAATAATTTTATTTATTTGCTAGAATAGAGAATGATAAGGTTTGTATTGATTTATACTAACTTATGTCACGAGTTCTTGTTGAGTTTTGTGTGGATGAAGTTTTTAAGATTTAGGGAAACCGTGATATAAAAGGAATTAAGGAGACACAAAAGCTCAAGCTTGGGGATGCATAAGGCATCCCAAGATAATATTTCAAGAAATCCCAAGCATCTAGGCTGGGGATGCACTACAAAAGAAAACCACTTCTGTGATGATATGTGTTTGTCACAGTAGGTCACGTTTTCTGTCATGCATATACATCCATGACGAGTTTATGACAGAATCAAGATAGTCATACCTGCGTTGTCATAGAAGTGTGCCATGACGATAAATCGCGCGTCATAGAAGTGCTTTCGCCAAGGGTAACCGACACGTGGCATCCACCGTAATGGGTCGCCGTTAAGCTATTGGGTTCCGGTTTGGATCCGATAACCCGTTAATAGCTGGGACCAATGAGGATTTCCACGTGTCATTGGCTATAGCAACCACGTGTCAGCACCGTGAAGGGACAGATGTCAACTGCCCAATGGACAGGAGGCGCCTATGATACGTCAACACGTGACAAGGCCCAACAACGGCCCATTTAGGTTAAAAAGGCTGGCCCAGTCAAAATTAGCCGGCTGGCCCATTAACGGCCTGCTTGCAGACGACCTATTCGTAGTTAAGGCCCGTATGGTTATCGTCAAATCAGCCCGTGAATGGCCCGTTCTAAACTTGTCATCATCACGGCCCATGGTCACTTCTGGCCCGTAAAATTATCATTGGCTATAGCAACCACGTGTCAGCACCGCGAAAGGATAGATGTCAACTACCCAATGGACTGGAGGCGCCTATGATACGTCAACATGTGACAAGGCCCAACAGCGGCCCATTTAGGTTAAAAACATTGGCCCTGTCAAAATTAGCGGGCTTGCCCATTAACGGCCTTCTTGCAGATGACCTATTCGCAGTTAAGGCCCGTACGGCTATCGTCAAATCGGCCCGTGAATGGCCCATTCTAAACTTGTCATCATCGCGGCCCATGGTCACTTCTAGCCCGTTAACAGTATGCTAATTATTTGGGCCGAATTACGGCCACTTGTGTTTCCATCCTGTTAATGGTCCTGCTTCATTTTGGCCCATTTATTGGCCATTGAAACTGTCGGCCCATAAACGACCATGAAGGATTTGGGTCATATTCGGCCATGTCTGACATTTGGCCTGTTAGACGCGCACTGTAGATTTGGGCCACTTCCAGCCTGTTGTGATTTTAGGCATGTTAACGTCGAACGAAATCCATGGGCCCTATGTGGCCCAACGTCACATCGGGCTATTAATAGCCCATCTAAAACTGATACTAATCAAGCCCAACTAAACTTCCGGCCTTTTAAAGGCCCATGTAGTAGGTTGGCGCATTTCCGGTCCGTCTGAATTTTGGCCTGTGAACAATCCGCATTGTAAAGGGGCCACCATGAGGTGAGATACATTTCGGCCTTCTATTGACCGATGGGTTATCTGGCACAATCAGTGCCCAATCTCACTTTCATCCTATTAAAGGCCCGTGTTATTTATGGGCTCAAGATATTTACACATGTTAACGGCCTATTGTTACCGAGGGCCCAAATTATGCTTAGTCCTGTTAAAGGCCCACTAGGGGCACGGGCCTGCAAAAAATATGAAAGCTTATGCTGATTTTGGCCCGGATATTTTTAGTGGACTACATGCAAATTACGGCCCATAATCGTTTTTAGCCCAATTGTAATGGGTCTGACGAATGTTGGCATGTCGGGCTCAAACGAAGCTTTCGGCCAAATACCTTACTAAGATAAACCTACACTATACAAAAATAGTGCTGTAATTTCTACAGCCTTTGGCAGCACGATAAATGTTGTATCACAAAAAATTAAATTCCAGCCATACGACAAAAGGCCTGTTGGCATAAATTTTATAGTCCTTGCAGATAAAAGAACCATCAGATGTATAGAAGCACAGATCATTTGACCCGGGTGCTAATGTTTTAGGCTGTAGAATTTGATGGAGCAGCATGATCTTCCCCTTTTTTCCGCCATTGCTCTCGAACAATGAAGCAAATGTATGATAGTATGGATTCAAAACCATTCATATCTTGACGACATTTGTCAACCACTATTCTTGTTTCCGAAACAACGTACATTAGGGATTGGACTTGTGTCTGGAGCAC
The DNA here is from genome assembly GCA_963921465.1 of Triticum timopheevii. NCBI lineage: Eukaryota > Viridiplantae > Streptophyta > Magnoliopsida > Poales > Poaceae > Triticum > Triticum timopheevii. Next base: position 616,327,944 of record OY997270.1, read on the forward strand.
AGATATATCACTCTGTCTAGCCGGACAATTTTGTTCAATAGGGGATTTGGACATGGTTACCTTGACAACCAACCCAGAATTATGCAGGAAGGTGCTTTTTGCACTGTTAGTGGAGTGATATTGACGCACTTCGGCAAGAGGTGACATTGTGCCTGTGGTAGCCTCGTCACCTTCAGGTGGTTGTGGTTGTTCAATCATTTGTTCCATAGCTTGTTGAAAGTTTGAACTTGTAGATTAGTGTACTAGATAAGTTACTAATGAGATAAAAACAAACAAAGTATGTTTCACATTTATACATAACTTATTTTGGTGAACTACTGTAATACATTAGCATGTATTGTAGCGCCAACTACATAATAAAATCACTTTCGAAACATATGTCCATGTAGCATGCCTACTGTATTCTCTATTTCCTCACATTCGTTGACATCTAAGGATAAAGATACATGGTTTAAAGTAGGATGAACATAGTATGACAACATTCATATCATGGGCAACAAATATAAAACAAACAGGCTATAGTATTGTGTGGGTACATGAACATCACAACTAGATTACTGATCAAGACGAAAAGAATGTCCTTCATCTCTTTTAAAACGTGTAAGGTGAAATGATACGTTAAGACAACTGTGTTTAAAAGTGAACAGAGTAACTGACATTGGCTGCAAACCAAGCAGTTAAATGAACACGTCACTGTAACAAGCAGTTCAAAGACAGGAGGAGTAAGGACTTATAATAGCGTCTTGAACTAGTGTGCTCATGCCCTTCATCTTGCTGGTGTGGCAATCCTTGAAGATTTGCACTGCATTTGGTTCAGGTTCTTTTTAGTCCGCACGGGCTTTCCTCTGTATTTGGAACAAGTCAATATAGATACGATAATATGGCACAGAAAAAGAAGGAACTACCAGCTAATTACAAGAGCCTCGCAGTGTGGAATATAGCTACGAGATCCTATTATCTTTTAGAATTTCACTTTAGAATGGTTGGTCTTCTTCTTCAAACAGTTATCCTAGTAGAAGATACACTTGTTAGGCACATATGTAAATACAAGTTCAATATGTGGTCTGATCAAATACATATACCCTACCTGATACTTTGGATTAGTCCAGTGTTTAACAAGGGATGTCTAGTCTTCATCTGTAATATATTCAACTAGAGATGTTTGGGCGATTTCATTGTTAGCCTTGCCTTCAAAGTGAGTTTTTATAATGTGATACCGATATTGTCGCAGAGTAGACTGAAAAACATGAGTGCATGCTTGTTTAGTTGCATCATCTTTCGGATACAACATGAACCTCATCTATTAAAAAAAGAATGTGAGTCTTATTAGGAGGAAGCTAGAAAGTATTGGACAGAGCAAGACGATATTACAAATTGCGATGAATAACATTACTTACGGACAAATGGTCAAGGAAGGTGCTAAACCGGGTATCATATTTCTCATTCCTGTATTGGATCCACATTGGGAGGATACATGCATGACACCTAACGGCAATGGCTGAATCTGTAGCATCATGTGGCCTTTTTAAACCTGCCTCAAAGTGGATCTCCATTATTCCTCCTTTAAATTTTGGTAATATGTCAAGCGTTATCCCTGATGTCTATTCCCGCTTGCGCCCTGGTGCTAGTTCAACAATGAATATGGAAAGTGTTAGTGCACATCAAACTATGAGAGTACATATAAAGGAGCATGCTACTGCAACTTGACTCGGTCAGGTACCATCTTGTTATTGATGCTCATGAGGTTCATCTGATCTTTCCATGTCTTGTTGTGCCAGCACTGCTTCGGAAGGAGTGTTAGGTGTGAAGGCAGCTTTGGAACTGGCCAGTTGTGGAGCAAACGAACGAGTAAATCGTTGAGATGCCGGTACAGTTGAAGCGGATGCTGCAGCTGCTGCAGCAGATGATATTGTGTTTGTAGATTTAGCCGATGGACTTGGACCTTCTACTGCACTATAAGTACCAACAGGATCTCGAGGGCAAATCATTTTCCGTTGCACCCGATGAGTAACACCATTCCCTACTATATTCTTTTCCTTGCTATTTTTTGACTTTGTCATGTCAAGCCATACCCACAACACAAAAGAATAAAATCGCCCTTTAGAACTCATTTTTGCATGATACAGACAAGCAATACTTTGATGTAAGACAACTGTATGAGGATGGAATATGTAAGAAAAACAGGACGACATAACATATTCACAGCTACGATGTGTAAACTAAGTAGAAGGATTTTCAAGAAAATAGAAGTAATGCAAGCTAGACACCATATGAAAGATGCAACCAATATCACTCTGCCAAGTTAAAAGTGTCTTGTCATAAGTGGAATTTCGAAAAATTAAAAGCAGTACAACCTAGAAATCAATGCAAGATGCAATCACTATCAAACTGCCATGTTAAAAGCATCTAATCATGAGTGACTGACGCGGGATACACAACAGCATTACTTCGATGTAAGAACATGGTATGATATATAGATGTAGTGTATTCTAGATTGAGAAAGGCATGTCATATGCATATGTATAACGCATAAACTCAGCAGGTGCAATTTAATCAAAATAGAAGAAATACATGCTAGACAACATATGCAACATGAAACCAATTATCAGACTGCCAACTTAGAGCAAGCACCTGCGATGGTGGAGGACAGGAGGTGAACTCATCATGTAGACTTGGGACTTCAACTGCATTAGAAGTGGCAAATCTAGAGAGTCTCTGTCTGCGTCGGTCCGGAGGACCACCAACATCCCCTAACTTAATATTTTCCTTCCTCTTATTTGATATTGCCTTCTGAAGTCAAAACCACAAGAAGATGAATAAAATTAGCTCTGTATAACTGGTTGATGCATGATACAGACAAACACTACTTTGATGTAAGACAAGTGCGTGATAGGAGGATAGAATATATACAAAAAAAGACAGCATTGCATATTCACACTTATGATAGGAGGATGGAATATGTATGGAAAATAGTAAGCAGAATGCATTTCAACAAAATTAGAAGAAATGAAAGCTAGGCACCATGTGAACATGCAACCAATATCACTCTATCAGGTAAAAAGTGTCTCGTCGTAAGTGCCATTTCAAGAAATTAGAAGCAATACAAGTTAGAAGACAATGCAAGATGCAACCTACATCACACTCCCACGTTAATTGTCTCTTATTGGTAAGTGATTGTTGCAAGTATAAGTTGTAAGCTACGTAGATGCAATTCAACAAAATTAGAAGCAATACAAACTAGACATCATATGGAGCACGCAACCACATATAACAGTTCCAAGTTAGAGCAAGCACATGTGATGGTGGAGTAGGGGAGATGTGATCATCATCTACACATCTACGTTGATTGTCCAGCCTTGTGTTATCTTGCTAATCTTGTTGGGAGGATGGCGGAGTAGAACCTGTAGAGACCCTCTGTTTGAGTTGCTCCGAAGGACCACCATCATCCACTGCCTTTCTAATTTCCTTCGGCTGTATTGATTTTGCATTGTGATGTCAAACCGATAAGAAAAAGGAATAGAATTCGCTATTCAGAACTCATTCATGCATGATACTGACGAACACTACTCGGATGAAAGGCAAACACATGATACGAGGATGGAATATGTATGAAAAACAATACAGCATGACATATTCACACATATGATGTGGTAACTAAGTAGAAGGCATTTCAAAAAATTATAAGCACTGCAAGCTAGACACCATATGAAAGATGCAACCAATATAATTGTGCCAAGTTCAAATTGTGTGGCTTTTCAACAAATTAGAAGCAATATATGCTAGAAATCATATGCAAGACGCATCCAATATCACAGTGGTGACTTGTGCCTCATCATAAGTCAAGATGCAAGAACAGTTGTCTGATGTAAGAGCATGGTGTGATCAGATATAGTATGTTCTAGAAACAGGAACACGTGTCATATTCACAGGCATGATGTGTAAGCAGATGCAATTCAACAAAGTTAGAAGCAATACAAGCTAGACATCATATGTAACATGTGCTACTTCTTGATCCTGCGTTGGTTTTTCCCTTGAAGAGGAAAGGGTGATGCTGCAAAGTAGAGTAAGAATTTCACTTAGTTCGAGAACCAAGGTATCAATCCAGTAGGAGACAATGCACAAATCATCGTATACCTGTACAAACAATCAAACAAACCTGCACCCAATGCGATAAAGGGGTTGTCAATTCCTTCACGGTTACTTGCAAAAGTGAGATCTGATAGGGATAGATAAACATTAAATTAAAAGACTGCAAGATTAGTAGATCGGAATCTAATATGATGGCAAAGAGAATGTATGTGATGGAAAAGACACCAGGGGGCCATAGGTTTCACTAGAGGCTTCTCCCAAGATAGGAAATAATACGGTGGGTGAACAAATTACTGCCGAGCAAATGATAGAAAAGCGCAAAGTTATGACGATATCTATGGCAATGATCATGAATATAAGCATCACTTCTATGTCAAGTAGACCGAAACGATTCTGCATCTACTACTACTACTCCACACATCAACTGCTATCCAGCATGCATCTAACGTATTAACTTCATAAAGAACGGAGTAACACATTAAGTAAGATGACATGATGTAGAGGAATTAACTCAAGCAATATGATGAAAACCCATCTTTTTATCCTCGATAGCAACAATACAATACGTGCCTTACTGTCCCTACTGTCACTGGGAAAGGACACCGCAAGATTGAACCCAAAGCTAAGCACTGCTCCCATTGCAAGAAGAACCAATCTAGTTGGCCAAACCAAACTGACAATTCGAAGAGACTTGCAAAGACATCAAATCATGCATATAAGGATACAGAGAAGATACAAATAATATTCATAGATAAGCTGATCATAAATCCACAATTCATCAGATCTCGGCAAACACACCGCAAAAAAGTATTACATCGAATAGATCTCCAAGAACGTCGAAGTAAACATGGTATTGATAATCGAAGAGAGAGAAGAAGCCATCTAGCTACTAGCTATGGACCCGTAGGTCTCAGGTAAACTACTCATGGTTCATGGGAAGGGCAATGGTCTTGATGTAGAAGCCCTCCGTGATCGAATCCCCCTCCGGCAGGACGCCGGAAAAGGCCCCTAGATGGGATCTCACGGGTACAGAAGGTTGCAGCGGTGGAAAACTATTTTCATGGAGGCCTCTGGTGGTTTGGGCATATAACAGTATATATAAGTGAAAGAATTAGGTCAGGAGACCCACGAGGGGCCCACAAGATAGGTGGCGCGCCCTACCCCCAGGGCGCGCCGTCCACCCTTGTGGCCACCTCGAGGCTCCTCCAACTTCATCTCCATGTCTCCTAGTTTGCTTCTGGTCCAAGAAAGATCATCGTGAAAGTTGTATTCCGTTTGGTATTCCTTTTCTGCGGAACTCTAAAACAGGGAAAAAATAAGAACTGGCACTAGGCTCTAGAATAATAGGTTAGTCCCCCAAAAAATGTAAAATAGCATAATAATGCATATAAAATATCCAAAATAGATAATATAATAGAATAAAACAATCAAAAATTATAGATACGTTGGAGACGTATCAAGCATCCCCAAGCTTAATTCGTGCTAGTCTTCGAGTAGGTAAATGATAAAAACAGAATTTTTGATGTGGAATGCTACCTAACATATTTATCCATGTGATTTCCTTTATTGTGGCATGAATGTTCAGATCCGAAAGATTCAAGACTAAAGTTTAATATTGACATAAAAACAATAATACTTCAAGCATACTAATAAAGCAATCATGTCTTCTCAAAATAACATGGCCAAAGAAAGCTATCCCTACAAAATCATATAGTCTGGCTATGCTCCATCTTCATCACACAAAATATTTAAATCACGCACAACCCCGATGACAATCCAAGAAATTGTTTCATACTTTTGATCTTCTCAAAAAATTTCAACTTTCATGCAATACATGAGCATGAGCCATGGATATACCACTCACTAGTGCAGAAACGGGCTATAGTCCCGGTTCATAAGGCTCTTTAGTGCCGTTTTTGGAACCGGCACTAAAGGTTTGGGACTAAAGGTCCCTTCTAGTCCCGGTTCAACACGAATTGGCGCTAAAGGCCCACCACGTGGCACGAGCCCGCGCCGAGGGCTCGGAAACCTTTAGTCCCGGTTGGTAACACCAACGGGGACTAAAAGGTTTAGGGGTTTTTGGTTTTATGATTTATTTTTCCTTATAATTTTGTGTTTTCCATTTAATTCTTTTTCATTTGAAACATATTTTACGCTACTACATATTGTACATGTTATGCTTATATATAAATACAATTTCTCGTAGAACCGATCATATATATATCATCGAATTTCTTGTACTACCATTCACGCATACACACACACACATATATATATACAAGTTGGTATATACAATTTCTCCTATAATTTGTAGATCATTACATGGAGGCATTACTGCTGTAGCGGGTAATGGAATTCTCATTTGGGATCTATGACCTGGTCGAGCAAAAATCCCGCTATTTCCTCTTGAATCGCTCGTACGCGATTCTCTGGTAGGAGCTTATCCCACATGTACTTCATCTTTAAAGAAGGAGATCAATATGCATGTATTAGTTGTGCGTGTATATATTAGATAATGATGTAAAAATTGTGAATTGTCTTCTGGCAACCGTACCCATTGTTGTCTATCATCTCTGCTCCTTTCGGACGCCATCATTCGAATGTTCTCGCAAACGTAGTATGCACATAAAATAGTCCCCGATGCCTGCTTCAGGGCCTTTACGAGAATAGAATCAATCAGATAATAATTAATTAATCAAGCATGATAATGGTACTGAAACTAGAATTAAAGAGATGTTAGCTAGCTAGCTAGTACTACTTAATTAATTACCTTGGGTCGATGCCATGTCAACTTTAGTTTCCATTGGCCATCAACCTGTTTGATGAACTTTTACCAAGCCCTACTCGTGGCAAAAAAAATGAAAAAAAAGAGCTATTAATTAGATGATATCAGGAAATGACGAACTTAAAGAGGCCGATATATAGTTCAATAATGATTGAAATTACCTGTCGACCATCCCCTTCACGATTTGGTAGTTAGTAGTTTCTTTAAGTAGTGAGTCCAGTACTTCAACTTTTCCCTCGTTAACTTGAATGATTAACAAGATCCAGTGAAAACTGCATGCGCACACGTTTGCATGTATAAATTAAGCGGGCATGTGCATAACTCATCAACTGCCCTAATTAAACCCTATACACTTATTAACATCTAGCTAGTAAGCAAAAACAGAATTTGTAGTACAAGACAGTGTGACTCACCCGAAGTTGTAAGGAAGTAGTATATCTGGACAGGTATTTAGGTGCTTCAAGAACTCTAGCAAGCTTTTCTCTGTGTGTGGTCAATCATATTCACATTTCCATGTCTCTTCATTAATGGTATTTGGGTCAATGAACCCAATGCCATAGCATCCATCTTTTTTCATTCCATATATCTTCATTCTGCATAATACAACATAAAAGAATATAGTGAGGATAATTACAGGTAATGATCAACGAGCACTACAGCTAGCTAGAGACTTAATTAAATTACGAAAAAAACACTTACAGACAATAGCAACTGATGATAGATTTGTGGAGTGCGTCTTGATTGAATAACTGAAAAATTTCTTCAAACTCAACCTACAAATCTTTTTCATGGAAGTAATGCTCTGACCTGACTTTCACCACGAGGGACTCTCGACCGGTAGTCTTTGTTTCTTTCATGTACCATTCATGCAATTCATACATTCTCATTGAGAGCATCTTGACCTCCTCAAGCTTGACCATAGGTTGGCCACAGACATTTTTCCATTTTATATCATCCACTTTAATCGTATCTATGGGATCGAGCTCTAGGGGTTGATAAACAGTGATACCGGCCTCTCTAGCCATCCTTCTATGAGCGTCGGTTATTACCAGTTGATCGGCGCCGGTACTCACATTTGTTGGTGGTACAATGAGCGGGGGGATCAATTGCACCGCCTGTTCTCCCAGCTGGAGAACAGTTTTTCCACTTTTTTTGGCAGCTACTGGGCTTGAGCTCGAGCGTGAGTCCTTTTTGTGTGCTTGATATGACTTCTTGATTTGGCGCTCATAGTCTGAGTCAACATGCTTGGGAGCTGGTGCTTTAGCCATACGAATAAAGTGGTCAACCACATGCTCAGGTACAATCTCCTTTGGCGGTGGTGGCGGTTTCGGTCCAAAATGGGACCTTAGTTGGGCTTGCACTTCGGCTTCGTTTTCCTCCTCAGTCAGGTCGTAAGGCTGGCGAGGAAGAGGCTTGAAGCTTGTACCAAATTGGTATCTCTTGCCTCCTGTACTTGTACCGCTAGCCGCCGGAGCTACAACGGCTCTCTTCCGCTGTTTCTTAGGCGGCGGAGACAGCTGACGCGATGCCTGACTTGGCGGAGGAGGACTGGGCTGACGTGGTGCTGGACTTGGAGGAGAAGGAGTGGGCTCCCGCGGTGCCAGACTTGGAGGAGGAGGAGTGGGCTCACGCATATGCGGACTTGGAGGAGCAGGAGTCTACAGAGGCGGTGGATGACATAAGGAGCTGGAGTCGACTGTTGACGCGGTGGCGGACTAGGAGGAGGAGCCAGCTGACGCAGTGTTGGTGGCCTTGGAAAGACGATGCAATCCTTTCCCCATAGAATGATACGATGTATGGCTTCTCCCAGTGTGTGCTCGTTGTCACCTCCAGGAATGCCAAGCTCTAGCCTCGAATACTATGCCACCACTTCATCAGCCGCTACACGAGCATAGCCAGCTAGAATTGGATTGCATTGGAAGGTTGCTTAAGGGGGGTTTGTTCAAGCAACGCCGTCCGCCACCTTCATCATGGATATGTTCTTCAGTTTAAAGTGTAGCTCAAAATTAGTGTTATCGATGATGTGATCCACAGGGTATCTATCCAGCAGTGCCTCATCGCCCGGGGTGAAACCCACGCTGCTTCTCGGCATGGATCCGCTAGCTGCTGCCGCTGTTGAGACCCCCTTTCCTTGCTAGTTTCGTCGATCTACTGCTGCTGCCGCTAGAAAGCGAGTGCCAACTCCGCTTGTGCTAATTCTAGGTCTTGAAGGCGGTCTGCTTCCCGCTTCCTCTGCTCCACCTCCAGCTTTCTCTTCTTCTCCTCCGCTATCTTCCTTCTCGCACGACATCTGTAGTCGGCGTTCCAGTCCACAAACCCCTCAAACCACGGAACAACGCCTTTGCGTTGTGTTCATCCCGGGTGTTCAGGGTTCTTCAGGGCGTGCGTAAGCTCGTCGTCCTCTCTATTTGGCATGAACACCCCCGTTCGTGTCTCTTCTATTGCAACAAGTAAATTGTCGGTGGCTTCTTTAAGACTTGCCTGCTCCAAAAAATCACCTGTCTTTGGGTCCAACGTCCCCCCATGCGCATAGAACCAAGTCCTGAACCTGGGGGCCAGCTCAATGTAACTGGAGTGACCCCCGCATCCACCATCTGTTGCTCAGCGAGATCCCACATAGGCCGGGCCACCTCGTAGCCACCTGGCCCCAGCTTATGGTGCCATATCTTTTTCGCGGCATTGATCTTGTTTATTCTCGACCATTCCTGACCTACTTCCAATTCCTTGAATTTCACGAAAGTGTCGCAGTGATGTCTTGCCTTCTCCAGTGTTCCCTTGAATTCTGGAGTCTTCTTTCCTCCTTCGACGTACTTGTTCCATATAGTTTTCTTGTGGTTATTGAACGCTATCACCATCTTACTAAGAGCAGCGTTCTTGACTTTCTACACATCTGCAGCTATGAAATGATCTAGTAGCGTGAAATGTGGCATGAGAGATTCCCAAAGCTGATATTTTGCTCTTTGGTTGACAAAAGTAAGATTTGGACGTTCCTTTGCTGGCTTCTTCCATTCTTGAATGGAGATCGGGATTTGGTCCTTCACAAGAACTACGCCCTAACGAACGAACTTGCCCGCATTCTTCTTAGGCTCGCAGGGTTCGCCACTAGATTTGATGGCATCAATGTTGTACTTTACGCCATCCTTCAAATTTTTAGCCGGACGTTGCACTGTCCTACTGCCTATAGAAGATTTTCTCGATCCAGAGGGCTGAAAGAATTAAGATCGATTTGTTAATACGCTTTCTTCTCATGTCATAAAATGCTTTTACGATTTGTATGGACAAAATCGTAATATAAACGAGCTGGTACTAATATCCCAAGTACACAATTAATCCAGATATTCATCCGTCGTCCGAGACGGCCCATCTCAGCTAGCAAATGAAGCAAAAATAGTGGAGTTACGTGGAGTCGAGCTCAGGTTCTCCCGTTCAGCGTATAAAGCTGCGACCAGTTGACGTAGCACATGTTTAGTGTTGTATGTAAGAGGGTTCGTCCAATTATGAATAGTCCCACCTCGGCCCTCTACATGCAACCATACCAGTTTATATACGTGCAAAACTTGCACATATCGAAACTGGCTGCTGGATGATTACCACCTAAGTGGTGAGATAACGGATGTGGGATGTAGGCAGAGATTGCCATGGACTGCATGTCGGCTACATAAAAACCAGGTCAATTAAGACGACGACATGCTGCACGTCGGCTGGAAACAAAGGCCCTCATTGATGATGGGGCTGGTCCTCTGATGCCTGATATTCCAAATATTAATAGAATCTTCAGATATCCTCAATGAATTGCTATGCTGGAATAACAAAGAATTAGAAATTTATTTATTTACTTTGCACCTGTTGCAAGATTCTTGGCACATGTTTCTATAAATAGCGTGGAGGCAATTTATACATCTTTCATGTTGAGTAAGGATTTTTGACTGTCGACATGGAGCCAAAATTATGCAGAAGTTGAAAAGTAACCTTTAAGTATGTTCTTCAAAAAAATTACTCATGTGCATATGGATATAGTTCTCTCGATTGGTTTGCTTGCCGCTGCAATTATTAGGCCCTGTTTGGTTCATAAGTCCTACGACTTTTTTTAGTCCCAACTTATAAGTTCTGAGTCCCTAAAAAGTCCCTACCTGTTTGGTTCCTGTGACTTATAAGTCCCTATAAGACCATATTACAACTATAAGTCCCTATAAGTCCCTCCTTGAGAGTCTTATTTTATAAGTCCCAAATGCCCACTTTAAGTCCCTATAAGTCCCTCCTGTTTGGTTTAGATGGGACTTATAGAGACTTTTTTAAGTCCCTAGACCAATAAGTCCCTGGAAACAAACACCCTCTTATTCTACATGTTAGATTGCTTGCTGCTATTACTCCATATTTATTGATATTCCCTTTTTCTATTTTAGTTTTAAATTACAAGAATGAACAAATAATATAAAGAATGAACTAACAATCAAAACTTAGTTGTTCAGACAGATCAATTTATTTGAAATCATAACCCATATCCTGACCAAATGATCTATCCTTTTTTCGTTATCAGGGACTGACGTTCAAGGACATGGTTCCTTGATCAGGTAGATTAATGGGAATAATAAATATATTTTTTCACGTTGCAACGCACGGGCATTTGCCTAATCTATATCTATATCTATACATATATATATATATATACCTACTATTAAAGGGAGGTGATATTCTTGGTTTTGTCCCGCTTAGTTGGTCCTACATTACATTTTTTTCTTTGGTTTTGGTCCGTGATGTGTCATCCGTACATGGTCTCCTGCCTGGTTCTTACAAGGTGGGATTATTCGATACTGTAGCGGCCGCTGCACCCTGCCTACTCCAAGATTTGAGAAAAATTTCAGTCCAACCAAAAGCCCATTATAGAAAAGTTTGCGTTGCTGATCAGTACATAGCTAGCCTCAAGATCGATCAAGCTGGCGTCGTGGTGTTACGAATATACCTGTGCTAGCCTAGAAATCCATCCAGCAGCTAGCTAGCTTGGCACGTAGGATCCCCTCATTTTTATTCAATTATGAAATGACTCATTTTGATGGAGATTTGTAGCATCATTCAAGTAAATACAAATTGAGATCGTTTACAGAGGTAGCCGATTACAACATGCATGTGCCCCGCCTGTACCTTCTGTGGGGATACTTGTTTATCCCGTTGCAACGCATGGGCATATTTGCTATAAAATATAAACAAACCTCAAATGATTTTTTGAAAATGTTTATAGTTTTTAATTTGGTGTGTAATATTTAAAGTCATGAAAAAAAAATATTACCTACTAATTTGGGGTGTATGGTATTTTTTTTCTCCCGTTGCAACGCACGGGCTCTTTTGCTAGTACAAATCAATTCAAACATGTGATGATCACCAGATGCCTGCTTATATAAATATATCTCGCCGGTGTTTGTTATTTGAGGATCAGCATAGTTCTGGACTTCACCCCTTCGTTCATCTTCATCGAATATCATATCACCATCCCAGGTATTGTTCAGATATCGTGAGCCTCGTCATCTTCTTCATTCTCATCTGGCCAGCTCTGGGAGCGTATGATCTCGAACATGGCCTCTTCTCCTTCTCCGCCGGTATTGTCCGCCATAGCTTTTATTTAACTAATCCAGAAGAAATGTAAAACAATTTAGTGCGCATCTCGAATAATAGTAGATAATTGATATGCATCTCGAATAATAGGAGATAATAGATATGCATCTCGAAAGACAAAACTGAATCATAGTAGATAATATTCATGAATGAATATAATCTCGAATAGATCGTCTCGAATATTATCAAATAATATAATCTCTAATACATCACCTCAGATATCTCGAATACATCACTACCTAATGCAGATCGAACACTATCGAATAATCTAGTTAAGTTGCGAAGGACACCCAAAGACGTGCGTATTCCTCCGCGCGTGAGGAGTGCTCTGTGTTTCCGTTAACGGTCATGACGCCACGTGGACCGGGGATCTTGAGTGTAAGGTAGGCGTAATGCGATACTGCGTTGAAGCGGGTGAAGGCCGTTCTCCCAAGCAATGCATGATAGCTCCTTTGGAGGGGAGCGATGGTGAAGAGTAGTTATTCACTTCTGGAGTTGCCTGGGGAACCAAATGTTACCTCCATTACGACGGAGCCCCTGCCGTAAGCTTCAATGTCTGGTATCACCCCTTCAAAGGTGGTGTTACTTTGGCTGATTCTGGATGGGTCTATCCTCATCCTGCGGACAGTGTCCTGGTATATTAAATTAAGACTACTGCCGCCGTCCATGAGGATGCAAGTGAGATGGTATCCGTCGATTATTGGGTCGAGCACAAAGGCAGCTGATCCTCCGTGCCGCATACTAGTCGGGTAATCCCTATGATCAAAGGTGATCGGGCCGGCCGACCAGTGGCTAAGTTTGGGGGCGATGCGCTCTACAGCGTATGCGTCTCTGAGCGCGTGTTCACGCCTTCTCGTGGGTGTGTGAGTCGCGTGGATCATGTTTACTATTTTTACCTCTGGTGGGAATTTTTTTTGTCCCCTAGTGTTCGGCTGGCAAGGCTCATCCTCGTCTTCACTTGGTGTTTCCCTTCCCTTGTGTTCGGCATTTAATTTGCCGGCCTGCTTAAAGACCCAACATTCTCTGTGAGTGTGGTTCATAGGTTTGTCAGGGGTGCCATGAATTTGGCACAGTCTATCTAGGACTTTATTTAGGCCGGACGGTCCCTCTTTGCTGCCTTTAAATGGCTTCTTTTGTTCACCGGGTCGAGAGCCCCTGAATCCGGCATTGACCGTTGTGTTGTCCGGACTCTCTTCCTTGTTTTGACGTTTGTTTTTATTGCGTCGTGGCTTCCCACTACTAGGGAAAAGGCTAGCAGCAGCGCGGGTTTTAGATGTATCAGTAGCGCGGGTACCCGCGCTACTAATACGGCGCTACAGCTAACTCATAGCAGTAGCGCGTGCGCACCCGCGCTACTGCTACACAACTGTAGCAGCAGCGCGGTTATGGGAAGCTCGCTACCGCTAGTAGCGCTAGCGCTCTTTGGCTGGACGCGCTACTGCTATTGAGGCGCTGCTGCTAACTTTTGTACACTCGCTACTGCTAATTTAAGTAGTTTTTTTTGGCATATTTGTTTTGTATTTGAACCGGCTTTGTAGAAGAATCTTTAGCACATAGAAATGTCATCATGATACACATACAAATGCCTGCGAGACCACAAATGTAATCATAGCATGTACATACAAATAGTCTCTTCATAATCATCATCCAACACAAAGTGATATCTTGTCATCATCTCGAAAATAGCAATACATGCAAGTCTCGAATACTTGCAACTACAACAACGTCATCCATCTAAACAAAGGTATACGCAAGAAGTGCTATCACTATGAGTGAGAGCGGAACCATGCAGTACATGAGGTGGCAGTTACGAGTCCTCTCTCGCGCTAACGTGAACCTCAAGTAACTAGCTTCTCCTTCTTGTCTGCTTTTGAAGCCTTTATGGCTGGCGCCCGTGAACCCATTCACTTGCGCCTGACACTCATGCCACTCGTTGTACACCCCCGGAACCTTCCCTTTGTACACGACATAGCATTTCCATCTCGCCATCAAGAAACTAGGTACCTGTTAGAGATGCATGTTCATGAAGAGGATGTACAATCATATATATGCAACAAAATATACTAGAGCAACACCAAAAAAGAAAGGTTAGCAACGAGATGCAACATATACAGTATGCAAATTAATTAACTAGAGGTACGCAGGTCATCGTACGCAAACTAACAAAGTAGCGTTACGCAAGTTCGGCAGGGACCGTGGACATCACAAAGTTTCATCGCTACAAAAAGTATACAAGTTCAACCGACACATATCATCATCATCGGCATCATAAATCACTAGAAGTTCCATACTTCCATATCATCGAGAACGAACCCTAGCTGCTTGAACGGCGTGAGGTCTAGATGTTGCATGCCTATGCGAGTTCGGTCGTCAGTTCGCGATATAGGGCCGTGGTGGAACATCCCCTTCTCATCGACGACTTCTTTCATGATGATCATCGCAATGTCGCTTTGGATGCGAAAGAAGTCATCTCTAAGTTTATAATTCGCTTCTCCATGAGATTCTAGCCACTTGTGGATATGATCATCATTTCTGCTATTAATGCGAAGCTTTTGGTGATCCGTGTTGAACTGAATCATGAGATGGACGATGTAGAATCCATCCTTCTTGCTTGGTTTTGGGACATGGATGCAAGAGAAGTTAGTTTTATGCGCGAAACCCATCTTCTTGTTCCTTTGTTTCTTGATATGCACGTGGCCACCTCTAAAGCTGAAGCCTCGGAGAGCATCATCTAGAATATTCATTATGTGGGTGTAGTCCTTTTTCTCGTAGTCTCTGGAAGGGTCGAAATACACGGCGTGGGAGACTTGCGGGTAAAGAAAGATAAGGACGGCGCGCCCGTTGCTGCGGGGAAAAGACACCTCAAATTATTCCCCATATGAGAGAGAAGGAATGATTGAAATGTACGAAAGGGTTGTCCGGAACTGACTTACTTTGGATGATAAGGCACGAGGACAATTTCCCGGTCCTTATTCTGTACCATGAAGTTTTGGAGGTACTCCCTAGCAGTTTCACGCTCAAAGTCGCCGAGACTCAAGAAAGACTCATGCATGTAGTACGGATCCGCCACACAGATTTGCGAGCCTTCTTCAATCTTCATGACGGAGCTCATATGTAGCGCAAAAAGGTGGACGATAGTAAAATCAAGCCGCCTTGTTAGAAACATCTCAAAGATATGGTCAAGCCGCAGGAAGAACACCTCCGCAGGCCGTGTGTCGACGTAGCACTTCCCCTCAGGCACACGAGCCGCGTATGTCGGATATCCTGGATCCTTTGAGGCTAGTAGGCTTTTCTCAGTCGACAGCACATGGTCGTGCAGTCTCCTGAGATCCCCTGATAGTGCCTCCAGCGGTTTCGGCGGTAGCATTGGCTCGCCCGTGAGATGGAACATGACCGCACCTTTCATGGGTACACGCTCTTCGGAATGCATCGTCTGGCTGCTGTGTGCTCTGGCTTGTTTGGAGGCAGTTACCTTCCCCGATCTCTTCCTCTCCTTTTTCTTGGGCACACCTTCCAGACCCTTCCTTAACCCCTGCCCAAGTGTTCCCGGGCTAAGTACTGCACGACCCTCGCACCCGGCTAGTTGAGCCTGTGTTGAGGCGGCATCTTCAGGCGTGTCCTGTGAGGATTTCATGAAGAGAGACTTTTTGCAATCCATGGTACGACCCTGCCCGGGCATATCATCCATATCCTCATTAGCAAGCTGATAGCCCGATTCGTCATATGGTTGACTCATCATATCTATGTCACAGTCATACGTGTTTGTATTGAGGTAATCCATAGGGTCGACCTCCGTCTCATCATCCATTCTCTGTTCTACAGGAGAAATTACATCAGCCAGTACTATTGCACCCCCTTCATCATGTCGTCCGCCGCTATCACCCAGCACTACTACAGGAGCTGGTAATTGCATAGGTGGGGTGGTGGTCTCCGCACATGCTTGTTGATGTGTGGTAGTTATTGGTGTGCTCTCGGCCGGCTCCAGACGAATAAGATTCTTCGGCCATAGCAGCACCCAACCCTTGCAGCGTCCAATCCGTGGCGGGGTCTCGTCGTCTGCTCCCACATGCTGTACTGGAGGAGGCAAATCCTCGTGCCCCGATTTCACACTGGTCAAGCTAACCCTGAAGTGCCCAGCGGGGATCGGCTGGTTGTGGAATGTGCGTTGAGAGGGGTCCATTATCATCCCCTTTCCCACGTCCACCTTCTGGCCTTTGATCAAGTAGAGTATGGTGCATGGGGTTTCTTTCGCCTGCAAACACATATGTCTGTGGTGTAAAACAACCAAAAGGCAACAAAAATGGAATATTATATATATATATATATATATATATATATATATATATATATATATGTTGGTGCGACATGTAATTACCGTGACGGCGTCGAGCTCAGCCAAAGACGAAGGCCCACCTAGTGCGCCTGAGACTGAGGACGGGCTGCTATGAGCGGGAGCAGCTGCGAGAGGAGGCCCGGTTGCTTGAGCAAGTGATGGTGCGATGGTGTTGTTGTTCATGGAGTTGCTCGCGACGAAACTGGGCATCGGGAAATCATGTACCGTCTTGTCTGGATTTTCCTTCGCCCAGTTGATGATAACTGGAACCAAGTTAGTAGCAAAATCATTTCTGCAGGCAGTTACAGCTGCATTGACTGCCTGCTATAGCAACTCATATTTGTCCTCGGCTGCTTTTTTCGCGTCCTCAGCTGCTTTTTTCTCGACCGCAAGCTTCACCTTTGCATCGATGTCCGCCTGACTAAACTTCTTTTTCTGCTTCTTGGCCTCCGGGCCGTCGTTGTAAAACACCTTCCACGTGGCGCCGTCTCCAGCGCCGTGCACACGACCATATTGCGGCCGATGGTCCAACGGGAGTCCCTTAAGTTCGTTCAAGGCCCGGTTGAGAGGGGTGTCCCACTTGGGCCTCATCGGAGAAGTAGGGCTTTCGGCTGCAAGCCGGTGTTGCTTCTCCAGTAGTCTAATCAATTTCCTCATGATCTTGTCCGTGTAAAAAACCTTTTTCTCCTTGTCCCACTTGTAGCGGGCCCTGATGAAGTCATGCTCCAAGGGGTTGGTGAAATTCGCGAAGGGGTCTGGGAGACCCGCGGCTTCACGTTCCGCGTCCTCCTTATCCCATATGGGCCTTTTACCGAGGTAGCCACGACTTCCAAGGCGATGCTTCCCCGTGTTCCTTTGCTGAAGGCTTTTGAATTTCGCAGCCTTAGCCTTGGCTGCGAAGGTAGCGCAAGTGTCCTTGAACTTTTTGAACTCCTCTTCCGTAAGTGTCGGATTTTCCTCCAGAATCTTGGACAGGGGTTCATCAGCCTCAATAGCTCGTTTCACCCTCCCTTTCCAGGAGGCCAAGTCATTGCTGAACATGCCCATGGCGTGATTGTTAATCTTTTTCATCTTCGGATCATCCCACGGTTGTTCTATGTTATCATCCCGGTCGGGAAACTTGAATCTCTTGTGCAACTTCGTTAGGAGCAACTGCGTCAAATGTTCTTTACTCCTTAAGTCATCGTCGTTGATGCTCGCGCATTCCCGTAGGATGCATCCTACTTGGTTCCCATAGCACTTGCGAGGTTCTTCCGGCTCTAACGGCTCAAATTTGCCAGGTGCCATCTTTGTGATCACAAGTCATCCAATCCCTAGTTTGTTAGGTTTTCGTATCCTCTGCTTCTTATGCTTCCTCTTTTCGGTATCGGCATCGGGGCCGGTACCTTCCCCGCCGGTACCTTCCCCACCGGTCTCGGCGCCGCCATTGGTGCCGGCGCCGTCAGTGCCGGCGCCGTCGGTGTCGATGTCGGCGTCAGTACCATCATCGAGGCTGACCTGCAAACCTTGCTTAGCAGTCAAATAGTCGAGGTACTCTTGTTCACCCTCATAATCCATCTCGTCTACATCTTGGTCAGAAGGCCCAGTTTCTTCGTTGTTCGACATGTTTCCTATGATTAAGTGGCCTCATTTATTTCTAAAAGTATGAATAAATGAGAAATGACATAAAAAGAAATCTATGTGCCAGCACTCGATATGCCAACTATGTAGCACAAATCATGCCTTTATTCACGGGAAATTTCGGCATGACCTTTGCTAAAAAATGGACATATCGAGCGCCTGAAATTCACCGAAACAGAAATGAATCAACATTCTGGCGTAACATAGGCCACTCGGATCATTTTCCAAACATGACATGTCCAAAACATGACATATGCACATATCACATGTCCAGTTCAAATTTCCATATAAATTCAGCTAATTTTGAAACCTAGCTAAATTCATAACTAAATAGATAACCTAATTAATTAACATGAAGAACCGTAGCAGAGAGGGGGGGTTTACAGAGTGTGCAGGGGTGAGGAGGCAGGCCCGATGACGGCCGGCAGGGGAGAGGAGGGAGGCGAGGGCTGACGGGTCGGGGGCGAGCGCGCCGGGGTCGGGGGCGAGCGCCGGCGCCGGAGTCGGGGGCGAGCGGCTGGGTCAGGGGCGAGCGGCGTGGTTGGGGGCGAGCGCGCCGGAGTCGGGGTCGAGGGCCGGGACGGGGGCGAGCGCCGGGGCTAGCGCCGGCGCCGGCGGAGTCGGGGCCGAGCGCCGGGGCCGGGTCGGGCGCGGCGGAGCGACGGGGGAGAGAGAGTGGGGATTTGGGGGGAAATGGCGGGATGAAGCTGGGCGAGTGAGAATTTTGGGTTAAGTGGACGTAGCAGTAGCGCGTTATGTAAAAACGCGTTGCTACTATATTCTGTAGCTGCAGCGGTTTCAGAGAAACGCGCTACTACTATGATCTGTAGCTGCAGCGGTTTATGAGAAACTCGCTACTACTATGATGCATAGCGGCAGCGGTTTATGAGAAACACGCTACTACTAAGATCTAGCTGCAGCGGTTTTGTAGAAACGCGCTGCTACTGCCGTCACTACTGCCAGTTTTCCTTTTTCTTTTCCTTTATTTTATCGCACTTTTATTTCCCAAGGGCAGTAAACGAAGGGAGGGCGATATATATTGCATCATTTGACGGTTAAATATGTATGCAAAATAGGAACATATATATTACACATCATTGGACCCATGCATAATAATGGCTAAGTGTGTATACAAAATAGGAACATATATATATTACACATCATTGGACCCATAAGATACATTTCCTCAGTGCTGACGTTTTCGTTTTTGAGTCAGCTTCTTTCCCTTCTTGTTCGTCGAAGAATAATTGAGCCCCTCATTGTGACTTTGCCTTTTCCATGGAGTACGATTTTTCTTATGTAATGTAGTATTGATTCTTCTTTTGACGTATACTTCATCATCATCGTCATCTTCCCTCATTGGGTTGCCGTACTGATCATAGTCTTCCTCGTTGGCGACTCCATCCATTCCAATGATGTTCCTTTTGCCTCTCCTCACGACAACACGGCTGGGATTGCACGGGTCAGTTATGAAGACGCATTGTGTCACGTGCTTAGCGTGTACCCATGGCTCGTTTTTTGCGATAGCGTTCACGGTAGCGCTCTTGGCGTCGGGTATAGTCATGGTAGTGAACATCCGGCTTTCTCTTTCGACATTCTTAGCCCATCTGACATGAAACATCGTCGTGTTGTGCAATCCAGAGTAGTCAAGCTCCCAGATCTCCTCGACCCTTCCATAAAATCGTTCAGTTGTGCCGTTGTCGCTGCCGGTCATGCATTCCATCATCACCCCTGAGTTCTGATCATCACTGTCCATATCTTTTGCCTCCGTGTAGAACGTGTATCCGTTGATATCATATGCCTGATAGGTTACGAGGTTGGGCGAGGGGCCATGTGCTAAGGCGTATATGAGCAATCCGTCCTTAGAGCCCTCCTCCGGGGGATTAGCAATAATATGCTCTTTGAACCAATGCAGGAAAGTGGAGTTGTGCTCTCTAGTAACTTCGGCGTCCGTCCTGCATACCCCCCGGTCACGATACTTCTTTGCGATAATTTCTTTGTGCAGTGCCACGAAAGGATCTACCTCATCTAGGTGTTGTAGCACTACCAAGTTTGCTCTGTCAAAGTCGTTGTGTCGATCTGAGTATGCCACGTGCAGTTCCCTGCGACCGTTGCAGTGACCATCTCCTTCGAGCCTCCCATCGTGCTTGTTAACGGGCAAACCAACACTAACACCAGGCGGCTGGTCTGCGCCATATAGAAAATTCTCACAGAAAGAGATGCACTCTTGTGCCAAATAGCCCTGGACGATGCTTCCATCCGGACGGGACATGTTACGAACGAATCCTTTGATGATCCCATTCATCCTCTCAAACGGCATCATGTTGTTCAGGAATGACGGCCCTAGGTCTATTATGTCATCCACAATATGGACACACAGATGCACCATCACGTCGAAGTACGCGGGCGGGAAGTACATCTCAAGCTCATTCAGTATCACAACGATCTCTTCCTGTAGCCTTTGGAGCTGCTTCACACTGATCGACTTTCGAGAGATGACATCGAAAAAGTTGCAGAGACCAATAAGCGTGTCACGGACGTGCTTGTGCATTATCCCTCTAAGGGCAACAGGTAGTATCTGCGTCATCATCACATGACAGTCATGAGACTTCATCCTGCTGAACCTTTTCTTGTCCGTGTCTAGATATCTGCTTATCTTGCCACAGTAACCGGAACTAACTTTCACTCCGGTAAGGCACTTAAAGAATTTATTGATCTCAGCCTAACTTAAGGTGAAGCAAGAGGGGGGGCAATAATCCTCTTTCTTTAATTTCTTGCCCTTCTTCTCCCGTGCCTCTGTCTCCGTCTCTGTCTCGTCTGACATTTTACGGGGCGGCATGTGCAGATCTTCCCTGATTTTCAAATCTTGCAAGTCTTTTCTTGCCTTCGGCCCATCCTTAGTCTTATCCGGCATGTTCATCAGTGTTGCGAGCAAGCTCTCAAGGACATTCTTACAGATATGCATTTGATCAAGGCAATGAGGTGTATCGAGTTTGTGCCAGTACTCCAAGTCCCAGAACACAGACCTCGTCTTCCATACCTTCAGCAGCGGCTCCGGCGCCTTTCTCATCGTCTTTCTCGGCGCGGGGCACTCATTCCAGTTTTTCAACAGCTCATCAATTTCGGCACCGCTCCGCTTACGTGGAGGTCCTCGATGCTCAGCGTGACCATTGAATAGATCTCCACGGTTTCTCCACGGGTCGTCCTGTTCAAGCCATCTTCGATGCCCCATGTACACAATTTTCCCAGACCCGCCATCTTTCCTTGACGTTAGCTACTGAGACGTTGTATCATCCATGCACCGCGTGCATCCGCAATATCCATGGCACACCTGGCCTGCCACATATCCGTAACCGAGATAGTCCTGCACTGTCGTGATCAGCGCGGCTCTCATGTTGAAATACTCACCTTTGCTGGCGTCCCATGTCTTGGCCGGTGTTTTCCATAACGTGTCTAACTCCTCTTGAAGTAGCCCCAGATACAAATTAATATTATTTCCTGGTTGTTTCGGCCCTTGAATAAGCATGCTCATGTGAATGTACTTCGATTTCATGCACAACCAGGGGGGGAGGTTGTACATCCATACAAACACGGGCCATGTACTATGGTTGGTGTTCTGGTTGCCAAACGGATTCATGCCATCGGTACACGCGCCAAGCACGATGTTCCTTGCATCACACTCAAAATACCGATAGAAGCCGTTCAACGCTCTCCACTGGCTTCAATCCTTCACGTGTCTCAGCTTCGGATCATCTCCATCGTCGGGCTTCTTCCTCTCCGCGTGCCAGCGCATTAACTTTGCTTCCTTGGGATCTACAAAATACCTCTGGAGACAGGGAGTGATCGGTAAGTACCATACAACTTTCTGGGGACATTTCTTCCCGGCCTTCTTGTATCGAGAAGCATTGCACACCGGACAGCTTGTTTTTTCCATGTGCTCCTTCTGATAAATTATGCAATCGTTGATGCATGCATGGTATCTAACGTGTGGCAGATCAAGAGGGCACACGATCTTCTTGGTCTCATCAACACTAGTAGGACATAGATTACCCGCGGGAAGAACATCCTTTAGGTACTTGAGATGCTCATCGAGGCTAGTGTCGGTCCATTTGTTTTTAGCCTTCGTCTTCAGGAGTTGGAGTGTGAAACTCAACCGGGTCACCTCAGGATTGCAACCATCATACAATGGAGTGTTCGAGTCTACCACCAGTTGCTCCAGCTTAGCCTCCTCTCTAGAAGCAGCTCTCTCAGTACTCGTCTCCTTGCGAAGAAATGCTTGAACATGAGGGTCCTGCACAATTGAACTTAGTACCGACGAACTCTGCTGCGTGGAGTCCATGTCGTTCTCTCCGCCGCCATGTCCGGCCCCTTCTCCTCCGCCATGTCCGGCCACTTCTCCGCCGCCATGTCCGGCCTCTTCCCCGCTGCCATTATCGATCATCTCTTCGTCTTGCCCCGTGTCATCATTGCCTGCCCCATCGGCATCCTCAACATCGTCATCCGCATCTTCAATTATCCACCGAGTATAGCCATCCATGAAACCAGTCATGAGCAGGTGCGCTTCGACACGACCATCGTCATGGGGGTCGAGCCAAACTATTCCTTTGCATTTTCGACACGGACATAAAACCTCTGTCGGGTTATTTTCTTTCATGTCTTGCACCGCCGACCGCAACCACCTGTCCACCATTGTTCCACTGACCATCGTCAACTCTGCACGGTAATAATAAAAAAATTGATTGTAAAAATGCATGCATGCATCAAAGTCATAAAAAAAATTTGGCATGAGCTTCCCTAAAAATAGGACATATATGGATCTAGAGTTTGCCCGGAATTCGCCGAAACGGAAATAAATCGACATTTCGGCAAAACATAGGCAACTCAAAAGCACAATTTGGCGGCGTCAACTCATGCCACACACACAATTTCCACAAACATATCACACACACATAAACACATTTCCATTTTGCAAAAGCATGAAATTTTCATCACCTCTATCTCAATGGTCGGAGATGATGTTGTAGGGAGATCAAAAGTGCACAAAGCTCTTCTTGACAAAGATAGATCTAGTTAGGGGGAAAATAGGTCACTTAACTAAATCCTACATCTACCTAGCTTCCTAATTTGGAAGGAGACAACTTCAACTAGTGGAGTGGGAAGGAAAAAGAGAAAGGAGATGCATTAAGGGAGGTGGTGTACTTATGTAGGAGTAATGAAGAGAGAGAAGGTGGATAGAGAAGAGAGAGAGTAATGGGGGAGAAGTATTGAGAAGAAGAGTGAGAGTGGGAGCATGTGGTGGAGGGAAGAGAGGAGAGGGGGAGGTAGGGGGAAGGGGAAAAAGGAAGGGGGAGGGGAGGGACGGGTTGGGGGTTGGTGGGGTTAGCAGTAGCGCGGGAGAGAAAACGCGCTGCTGCTAAGTACTTAGTAGCAGCGCGCTTTGCGGTAAGGCGCTACTGCTAACTGGGACAAAAAATTGTGGCAATTTGAAACTTACCAGCAGCGATCTCGAGGAAAGCGCGCTACTACTACGTACATAGCAGTAGCGCTGTTATTGCGACCGCGCTACTGCTACTTAGAGTTGGGGGAACACCGCCGGTCGATATTTGTAGCAGCGCGTTTCTGGTCGAGCGCGCTACTGCTAAATCTTTATCAGCAGCGAGTTTACGTAACACGCGCTACAACTACTTAGCAGCAGCGCTCTATTTTGAACCGTGCTGCTGCTAAGATTCTGTGTATAGGCTTTTCCCTAGTAGTGTCCCGTTGCCATCCCTGATTTCAGATGTGCTTGGGTCGTTGGTGCCTTTACAAGCCAACCAGCTATCTTCTCCTGCGCAAAAGTGGGTCATAAGGCTTGTTAAGGCTGCCATTGTCCTTGGCTTTTCTTGGCCGAGGTGTCTGGCAAGCCACTCGTCCCGGATGCTGTGTTTGAAGGCCGCTAAGGCTTCGGCATCCGGAGCATCGACAATTTGATTCTTCTTAGTGAGGAATCTGTTCCAAAGCTTGCGGGCGTACTCCCCGGCTGTTGAATTATGTGACTTAAATCGTCCGCGTCCGGAGGCCAGACATAGGTCCCTTGAAAATTGGCCCTGAAAGCATCCTCGAGTTCCTCCCAACTTCCAATTGAATTTTCGGGGAGGCTTTTCAACCAGTGTCGAGCTGGTCCCTTCAACTTGAGGGGAGGGTATTTGATGGCATGGAGGTCGTCCCCACGAGCCATGTGGATATGCAGGATAAAATCCTCGATCCAGACCCCGGGTTCTATTGTTCCGTCATATGCCTGTATGTTTACAGGTTTAAAACCCTGTGGGAATTCGTGGTCCGGCTCCTCTTCGGTGAAGCACAAGGGGTGAGCAGCTCCTTTGTATCTAAACGTGTTGTGGTATGCTGTCGACTGTTGTTGCATCCGGTACTGATTCCAAACTGGTATGCCGTCGGTCTGATCGTTTTGGTGACCGTAGTCCTGCACCGGGGCGTGTCCTTTAGATCCGTAGATGGACCTGGCCGCGCCGACCTTTTTATCCAGGAGCTCACGCAAATCGTGTGCGGCATCGGTAGCTGCTCTATTGCGGTTGCGAAGTGGTTTGTCCGGCCTCCTGGCTGTATTATTTTTTGGCGGAACGGCCTCATCGTCGAATTCTGGCAGCAGCTTGCGTTTTGGGTAGCTCTTTGTGTGGCGATCGTCGCCATACTTTTCTTCAGTGTCTAGGACTTTATTCCATCCACGATTGAGCGTTTCCTGTGCGGCCTTAAGCCTTTGCTTCTGCTTCTTTAGACTTCTCTAAGTGGCCATAAGCCTTCTGTGGAGGTTATCTCATTCCAAACGTGTTTCCGGGATGATGAGTGCATCGTAGTCCGGACTGTGCTCTTGTCCCGGGGCGGTTTTATGAGTTCGTCCCTCGGGACCATTTTGATCGGGCGTCTGTTCCGAACTGTGTTCAGCGTGACCTGGCTCATCCTACTCCATTGCTGGATCCATATGGTCGTTGTTGCCTTCGGAGTTGACTGGGGTGTCGATCTTTCAAGCGATGTTATCGCTATTTTTACTGTTGCCGGACATGGAACGGCGTCTGCGCCGTTGTTTTGGCTTTTGTGCGGGGGTTTTATCCTCCGGTTTGTCGCCGTCGTCTTCTTTAGGCGTATCCACGATCACTACTAGGGAAAAGCCTAGCAGCAGCGCGGGTTTTAGGCCTATCAGTAGCGCGGGCGGGAGCGCTACTGATAAGGCGCTACAGCTAATGCTTAGCAATAGCGAGCCTGGATCCACGCTACTGCTAAATTGACTTAGTAGTAGCGCTTCTTCAGAACAGCGCTACTGGTAATTAGTAGTAGCGGCTCTCCTTTCCCGCGCTACTACTATTATTTAGTATTTTATTTCTTTTTTATTTCATGTTGTATTCATACACCTTTACATAAGTTTTCATACAACAGGAATTTAGAGACTGTTTTTACATCATAATGAGTTATTACATCATGGGGTGAAAGAACCGTGGACTAGTTTCAAGTGGATGGACTAGTTTCAAGTGGATGTCCATCCACTTGAAACTAATCCGTGGTTCTTTCACCCAATGATATAATAATATCATCATCATCATCATATCATTAACAACTTATCATCATAATACATCATTGTCATATGACACCTCCTCAAGATCATCGTTTGCATCAATGACATCACATAGCAAATTGGTCACTAGTCGTAATCACAAGTACTCCTCATTATCAACTCTAACACATTACCACATAATAAACATATTGTACCTCATAGGACCTATTACATTCGATTAAGACCTACTACATTTTCTAAGGTAAAATAGCAAAAAACAAGATAGCCCCTGACTCTCCATTATGGAGAATGGAGATTAGCCTGTCTCCAATTCCTGCCTTTTGCTGAATGTTACTTCCAAGAACCTCCTTGCGAATGTCCATACATTTCTTCCATTCTTTGATGAACATGTGTTCACGGGTTTTAGAAATCCGATATGCACAGGTGAGCTCCGTAGATTTACCTAGCAATATGTTCAAAACTGAGAGGCGACCATGTAGAGACATCAGATGAGGCACACAATCCATCGGGTGTTTTTGTTGAAAAACATAATAATAACTTTGTAGTTAGCAATGATGTACTAGTTTTAGAAGTATGCAAAAGATGCACGGATGTCGTAATAGTAAAAAATCTTACCAGGGTATCTCCAGAGAAGTTACCGTGGTTCAACACATGCACTAGTGGCACGTATTCACTATAATTTGGAGGAGTTCGATAATAGTTATTGTAATTCTCAAGAAGAGTACAAAATGCGATCAGATGATTTTTCTCCTTATACGTTAATTCGGTGCCATCGGTGTAGTGGGTTTTATCTACCATCTTCCGCATAGTCTTTGAAGAATCAAAATAAGTTGTCAATGGAAATAAGCTATCAACTATTTTGAAATAAACAATATAAATTAGTTAATAACTATGTTTGAGAAACTCACATAGCTGTACAATCGGAAGCGTATCAACAAGGACCCAAATGTCCATATTGTCTTGCTCGATGTCAGGATCACCAAGATCCATGGTGACAATCATACCCTCATAAAAACCATACATTTTGCAAAGTGCTTCCCACTTTTGGCAACCAAAATAGGTTACGCTCTGAGCATTGCATAGATTTACTTCAAAATTCATATCATGATGGGTCCTTAGGTGTATTTTCTTTGTTTCGAAATTTTCATGGTCTTCAAAATCCATCCTCTCCAAGACATAGCGTCTTGCATGGCATGGGATAAGCTAGTCGAATTGTAAAATATGAAAATTAGACGTTGAAATAGTTGAAGTCATGCTTAATTACGAAAAAAACACTTGTCGTTGTTGCGTACCGTTTCATAATCGAAGGTCTCCTCGAGCTTAATGCTGAAGCGTCGATCTTCGTCCAGCTGAACGAACCTATCGCACATACCTCGATCATCGTGGCACCAGCTACACTCCCCCGGGAGACTGTCGTCATCCGAGTACGACATTTCCTATGTTCATAATTCAAAGATTAAACTTGTACATATTCTAGCACAAGTCATGCCAGAATTCACGAAAAAATCCGGCATGACCTTTGCTAAAAAAGGACATATCGAGCGCCTGAAATTTGCCGGAACGGAAATTAATCAACACTCCGGCAAAACATAGGCCACTCGGAGATGTAAACTGAACATGAACGGCCACTTGGGCAACCACATGTCCTATTTGAGCAACAACACAAGATATACAAGGATATTTGGCTGGTCTCACCTCTATGTCGGAGGGGGTCGGTGACTGGGACGACGGCGCGGATGTCGGAGGGGGTCGGTGACGGGGACGACGGTGGTCACCTGAAACCATATAAGTTATCACTAATACATCCCGAATAATTGCTTAAACTAAAAAATAACAACAAATATGACATGTTCAACTAGTTTTATTAATTCAACTAGTTCTGACTAAATATAAACTTACTACAAATAGAAAAAAAACTAGTTCTTTCTAAAAATAAAAGTAGTTCAACTAGTTATATTAATTATCTTACTAAAAATACATTAGTTCTATTAATTCAACTAGTTCAACTAGTTTATTAATTTACTTACTAAACTAGTTCAACTACAACTAAAGTAGTTCAACTACAACTACTATTAACATCTACTACTACTAAAAATCTAGTACTAACTAAGCAACATCTAGTACTAGCTATGAACCCTAAATTAACATCTACTACTACTAAATCTAGTACTAACTAGTGGCAGGGGGTGGGGGCGACGGAGAGGTAGCTAGGGTCGGCGAGGTCGAGGGAGGTGGGACGAGGGTTGCCGACAGAGGAGGGAGGAGGGGCGGCCACAGGCGGAGGGAGGAGGGCGGCGGCGGAGGAGGGAGGGGTGGCTGCAGGCGGAGGGAGGATGTGCGAGGAGGAGGGAGGAGGTACGGAAGAAGGGGAGTACCTCGGCGGCGGACGGACGAAGGCGGCGGCGGCGGCGACGCACGACGACGATTACGCGGGCGAGAGTGAGAGTGTGAGTGAGAGGGCCGGTCGTGCGCATCGGGATAAGGTAGGGATAGTTGTAGCGCGTTTGCCAAAACGCGCTACAGCTAATCTGAATAGCAGTAGCGCTTTGCATATAAACCGCTACTGCTAAGTGTAACTATACAAAAAATACGTCAATGCAAAAATACATTGGCCATCAATGATCTTTTTGTGTACAATCTGAATTGTCAATATGAGTCCTCTCCGGTAGGAACCGGAGAGGACTCATATTGCGGCCACAAATTTTACACATAGAGTTCAATGAAGACCAACTGGTTGTGGTAGTTTCAGAAATAACATATTTAAGGTGGTAAACACCCTGTTCACTAAGCGAGGTGGGACTAAACTTGTGGGCTGATCTTAGCAGTAGCGGTTTTCCTAGAAGCGCGCTGCTGCTAACTTCTATAGCAGTAGCGCTGTTCAGTATAGTGCGCTACTGCTATAACTAGCGGGGGGCGAGGTCATGGCAATTATAGCAGTAGCGCTATTTGCGGTGGACGCGCTACTGCTATTTTCCTGTCAGCAGCGCGTTTTGATAACACGTGCTGCTGCTAAATAGCAGTAGCGTGGTATTTTGAAGAGCGCTGCTGGTAAGATTCTATGTATAGGCCTGTCCCTAGTAGTGCATGTATATATCATATGACGAGGTGGTAGTGCAGCGCCCCGTTGGTTCTGAGTCATCTCCTGCGCCGACGTCCATACCGTCGGTATCATCAGAGTCGAAGTCAAGCATGTCTGATACATCGTCGACAGTGGCTATGAAGTGGGTGGTGGGTGGGCGACGGGTTTCTTCGTCGCCTTCTTCCCCTATGAGTCGGACATAGTTCGGCCAAGAGTCTCCTGACAAAGAGAGAGACTTTAGAGAGTTCAGCACATCGCCAAAGGGCGAGTGTTGGAAGATATCCGCAGCGGTGAACTCCATTACCGGAGCCCAACCAGTTTCGGCGGGCTCGGGAGTGCGCGGACCGGAACCTGCAGCCGGATACGAGTTCGGGAGTCCGGTGTCACAGGCTTCCTTGGGGGTGAGGCCTGTGTTCGGCTCTAGCGCCGACGAGTGTGCGGCCTCTGGGGCGGGGTCCATCCACCCGTCCCCGGGCAACGCAATCTGCTCCGGATTTAGGTCTGGGGCTCCTGCCAGGGCGATATCCCGAGCATTGTCCGACAGCCAGTCTAAGCCGTGCTCATCGTGATTGTCCGGTGCTCCTGGCGCAGGCCCGAATCCGTTGAAGATCAAGTCTCCGTGGATATCGGCCATGTAGTGCAAGTTTCCGAACCTGACCTGGTGGCCAGGGGAGTACCTGTCGATCTGCGACAGATGGCCAAGCGAATTGGCCCGCAGTGCGAAGCCGCCGAACACGAAGATCTGTCCGGGGAGAAAAGTCTCACCTTGGACCATGTTGTTGTTGTTGATGATTGAAGAAGCCATCAAGCCTTGCATCAACGACACAGAGGAACTCTCAATGAAAGCACCAATGTCGGTGTCAAAACCGGCGGATCTCGGGTAGGGGGTGCCGATCTGTGTGTATAAGGCTGATGGTAATAGGAGGCAAGGCACACAGTGTTTACCCAGGTTCGGGCCCTCTCGATGGAGGTAAAACTCTACTTCCTGCTTGATTGATATTGATGATATGGGTATTACAAGAGTTGATCTACCACGAGATCGTAGAGGCTAAACCCTAGAAGCTAGCCTATGATGATTATGATTCTGATCGTCCCTCTAAGGACTAAACCCTCCGGTTTATATAGACACCGGAGAGGGCTAGGGTTTACATGGAGTCGGTTACAGAGAAGGAAATATAATAGCCGGATCGCCAAGCTTGTCTTCCACGAAAAGGAGAGTTCCATCCGGACACGGGACGGAATCTTGAGTCTTGTATCTGCACGCTCCAATAGTCCGGACAAAGTATATAGTTCGGCTGTCGGATACCCCCTAATCCAGGACTCCCTCAGTCGGCGATGTCATTTTCCATCCGAGGGACATGCTCTGCTCGTATACCGTCAAAGCGCTCTTGTAATTTCCTCACTTCATCCACATAAGCTTCCATCAACAGGCTTTGGTAATCTTTGTTGATCTGCCTGACAACGAGCTACGAATCACCCCTGACGATGAGCTTTTTGACTACGAGGTCTTCTGCGATCCTGAGACCGGCAAGCAAGCCCTCATACTTGGCGGTGTTGTTAGTTGACATCTCCCGAGGAAAGTGCATTTGGACGACATACTTGAGGTGCTCTCTGGTGGGTGCGACAAGCAGCACACCTGCACCGGCGCCTTGCAGCGAAAAAGCCCCATCAAAGTACATGATCCAGTTGCGGCTCATTTCCTTGCCGGGGAGAGTGGTCTCCTATACCACTTCGTCAGACGTCGAGGTCCATTCTGCAACGAACTCCGCCAAGACTCTGCTCTGAATTGTCGAGGTGCTTTCAAATTTTAAACCGAAACTCGACAGCTGCAGGGCCCATTCCATGATCCTCCCCATTGCATCTGGGTTATGCAGTATCCGTTGCAACGGGAGACGGGTGACCACGGTGATCTTGTGCGCTTGGAAGTAATGATGCAACTTCCTCGAGGCCATAAGGAGGTCGAA
Organism: Triticum timopheevii; assembly: GCA_963921465.1. NCBI lineage: Eukaryota > Viridiplantae > Streptophyta > Magnoliopsida > Poales > Poaceae > Triticum > Triticum timopheevii. Next base: position 616,358,985 of record OY997270.1, read on the forward strand.
GAGCATTTTTTGCACACTTGAGTACCTCGACCTAGCCCCCTGCAAGAGGGAGTTGAAGAAGTAAACTGGGTGCTGCACCATTTTCTTCCTCTGCGCCACTTCACTCAGTTGCGCGGGCCCTGTCGCACTGACATCAGCCTCCACCACGGACTCAGTATTGTCGGGACCGAGCCCTGCCGGGGGGAGGGGGGGGGGTTCCGGCTCACCATCCGTTGACTCTGCCGCTGCCGCTGCCTCTTCGTCGACCTTGCTCTGCGCCACTAGTGCGGCGCTAACCACCTGATTTGTTGCCTCTAGATACAGTAGCAACGGTTCTTGTGGTTTGGGTGTAACCAGCACTGGGGTAGAGGAGAGGTACTTTTTCAAATCCTGCAGCACTACTAGAAAAACCACTACTAATGGCGCACCTAATATGGCCATTAATGGCGCATCTGTGGTGCGCCATTAACAGCACGCCATTAGTAATTTTTACTAATGGCGCACCACCTGGTGCGCCATTAGTATCTGGTATACTAACGGCGCACCGCGGGTGCGCCATTAGTATAGGCCAGCGTGCGCCATTAGTATGCCTCCCAGGGGCCATGTATACCCAGGTGCTTTGGCATACTAATGGCGCACCACCACTGGATGCGCCATTAGTAACCGCGGCATACTAATGGCGCACTGCACTGTGATGCGCCATTAGTATGCACTGTCATACTAATGGCGCACTGTCATGTGATGCGCCATTAGTATGAATATTAGGTTTTTTTTATTTTTTTATTTTCTATTTTTTGCACAGGTTACAAAATGTATAATTTGACAAAATATAGACAGCACACATCAACAACAGATTCATCGAATACAATAGAAGATTAGTCTTTGAATACAATTCATCATATTAGTCTCCGAATACAATTCATCATATTAGTCTCCGAACTAAAAAGACCGAACAAAGATAGAACATTATATTACAAGTCTCGAGACCGCGAGTAGCGAGTTTGTCTTCACATTACAAGTCGATATCAATCATCTAAAGTACCATCACATAGAAGAGAGCTGCGGTCATCACGATGAGCATCATCACGATGAAACTCGTCTTCATCCGGTTCCTCCAACGCTCCCTCCCCTCTCCCGCTAGATAGAGGGTGTATCTAGATTCGGCCTCGGCCCTAGTGGTGTACCCTTTGTAACTGTTACCGCTGAATCGGTGAACCTGTCTCCGACACTCCTCCCAGTCATCGTAGACTCCGGGAACCTTACCCTTGTACACGACATACGTCGGCATCGCTATGCACTAGCCAAACGAAACGTTAGTACCAATTCACAGACAATACATAAGCAATATATAATTATGCAACAGAACGATCGGAAGAGAAAAGCAAGACATTAATAGCATCGATTACATCTAAGTTGAACGACTCTCGAAACCAAAGAGACATACTACAAGTTCATTAAAGTTTAATTACAACATGAACCAATCGATGTTTTAGAACTAGACAACTCGACTCAAGGGACCGGAGCGTGGATGAAGCCGCCGTCTATCGTGGGAGTCATGAAAGAACGGGCGTTGTCATCCTGCATTTGTAGCATTGTGTCGATATCACTGTTGGACGGTTGATTTCTGAGGTAGAACTGCCCCGAGGTACGAAGGACATCTTGATGGATGATTTCCGCAAACTCCAACTGGATGCGAAAGAATTCTTGTCGGAGGTCCGCGTCCTGGATTGCCGACACGCTCGCGGCCCAATCTTTGAGTTTACTCGGTAGCAGAAGTTGATGATGGTCCCGTACGATCGCCCGCATGTGATGGATGGCGTAGTAGGCACCCTTCTGACCGCCAGGCGGCTGCTTGACGCAGCAGAACGTCGTATTGTGGGAGAACACGTGCTTGCCGTACTTACGAATAGGCCTGGTGAAGGTGCCTCCAGATTGGGCGTAGCCGGGGAGAACATCGTCAAGAACCTTCTTGACATTTGTGTAGTCTACGTTCGACTGACGGTCCGGGTCGAAATACGTGGCCATGGAATATTTGGGGCTTAGGAGGATGAGCGTGCAACGTGTGTCACTGCAGAAAACACGGAATGTTAAAAGAAAAACGATCGAAATGTAAGAATTCATATGTTACGGGCCGGTTGAGGGGAGGTCTTACTCGGGAAAGTAAGGCACGAGGAAGTTATCCTTATCTTGGTTTGCCAGAATGACGCCTTCGAGGTAAGAACTCGCGACTTGCCGGTCCCCAGCGCTGCCCAAGATCTTGCTACGCATGTAGAAGGGGTCGACTATCACGATGTCCGGGATCTTGTCGCGAATGATCCACATCTCCATACTCAGCAAAAATAGCCGAACGAAGGTGTAGTGCAGCGGATGAAGGTTCAACATAGCGTGGATGTCATCAAAACGCAGGACGATCATACGCCCGATGGAGTTATCCACAAAGCCCTTGCCCTCTGGCACCTTGGCCGCGAAAACCGGGTATGCCACATCCTTCTCCCTAAGACGCCGCTTCTCCAAAGCAAGAACACTGTCATGCAGACTCCGCATAGCACCGGTTGCAGCACTGAGCATATTTGTCGGTAGCATCGCCCTACCCGCCACATGCACCCTCCTCGAGATATCCTGCGGTGAAGGTGGCCCGTCCTGAGCACGGATCGTACTCGGTGCCGGCTGGCTCGCACCCTTCTTAGTCTTTCTTTTGCGTGCCTTCTTCTTCTCCTATAATGGGACCGAGTTCTGCTCACAGACCGCCTTCTTGAGTGTGTTGGGGCTGATAATATTTCGCACCTCGCCTATCTAAGGCTCGGTGAAGTCGGCAGCTGGAGGCGTCTCCTGAGAGCTGAACGCCAGACGGCGCCTGTTGCAACTTGGCTTCTCCGCGGTACGAGCTAGATCGCACACGTCTTTTGTTGGGTTTGGTTCTTGAGAAGGAGGCCCCATGAAGTCGCCATCGTACCCATGCTCGGCAAAGTACTGATCGACGTTGCCAAATGTATCATCGTCGTAGTCGTCGTCGTTCTGATCCTGTGCCATATGCATGTTTGGATCCAGTGGCATAGGGATGTCCGGCACCGTTACGGCGGTCTTGCCATGGGGCCGACTTGGCACCGGCACGACTGGCGGTGTTGTCTTTGGGGTGGTGTCCCCCGCCCCCAAACGAATCTGGCTCTTCGGCCAAAGCAGGGGCCAGCTCAGGCAGGCGCTGAGGGTCATCACGTCTTCATCGTCGGCCCCGACGGGTCGAATCAGAGGTAACAAGTCGTCGCAGCCTGGCAGCACCCGAGCCAGTTGAACCCTAAACAAGTTGGGTGGCATCTGGGTACCGTGGAACAAGGGGTTGCCCGGTTGAACGATTTTGCCCTTGGCGACATCGACCAACTCGTTGTTCACGAAGTGGAGGAGAGTGCACGGAACATCGGCGGTGCCCTGCGAAAACATGTAGGGCGTCAGGGATGCCCAGTCAAAGGCAAGGAGATGAAGTCCTCGGCCGAGAGAGGCTTAATTAGTTACCGTGATGATGGCGTCGAGCTCGGCTAATGTCGAGGCACCGCCAACGGCGGGCGTGCAGTTGACGGAGGGGCCGCTTGCTGAAGAGGTGCCGGCCGGCGTACACCCGGGTGCATTAAGCTCTCGTGCCGGCGTCGGAGACACCAATGCCACCTCCGCCGGAGGCACCAATGGCCCCGCCATCGCATTATGCGAGTTGCTGGCCGTGAAGCTAGAAATCGGGGGCGGCCCCTGTTGGCCGCCCGCAATCCACGCACTCAACCCCGAGATCAAGGTAGGCACAAGGGCGGTGATCGTCGCTCCGAGTCGTTGTTCCACTTGCTCTTGGACAATCTCCGGAATCCGCGCCACCTGTGCCTTGAGTTCTTGAACCTCTCGCGCCTGGCTTTCCGAGCTGGTCTTTTTCTCCTTCCGCACACCAGCGGTATAGTATGACCCCCATTTTGTCGACAAGCCTTTGCCGGCCACACGACCAGCTGACGTCGGCTTACTGAGCTTATCCTTGTTCTTCATTACATTGAACCCCCTATTTAGAATGGTGTCCCAAGGGTTGCTCTTATCGACCCCGCGCTACTGCTTTCAGTCGCCTGCGGAAGGAATGTGAACCATTTAGAAATTTGGCTTCATTAATTAGAATGCAACCATATGGAGCTAATTACGCGGGGGTGTATTCCTTACCAGAACAAGCTCAAGCTGCCTGGTCTTCGGATCCGTGGTAAGCTCCTTTGTTTTCAGGTCCTTCTTGTACCGGGCCCTGACAAAGTTCCTGGTCTGCTTGTCACCGTATTTATCGAAGAGGGGCGGTAGGCCTTGCTCGGCACGGTCCGCCTCCTCCTTGTCCCATATAGGCTCCGCCACTCTGTAACCGCCGGGACCGAGTGTGTGTTCCCCTATGTTCAGCTCCCGCATTTGTTTCCCCCACTCACTTGATTGGGAGCTTGCGGTGCTCGAGCAATTGATCTTGAAGTCGTTGTAGTCATCTTCGGTAATCGAAGGATTTTTCTCCTTGATCTTCTGATAACTCTCACCTTTCTCGATCATTCTCTTCACATTGCTTTTCCAAGTAGACAGGGCTGTGCTCATCTTCGTGAGGGCAGCATTGTTCACTTTATTCCCTTTGAGGCTTGTGTTTTCAAATTCAGCGGGGAACTTGTATCGTTCGTGCAACTTCGTGAAGAGGAGGTTGCACAAATTCCCTCGGTCCTTATGCCTAAGGTTCTCGGTGTTGATCGAGACGGTGCTCCGGACAATGCACCCGAGCTAAAGCGAGTACCCCTTGACTATTTGTTCCAGCGCCGTTGGATTCCCGTTGGAGTCCACTTCAGTAACGTCCTCCTTGAGGGTGCGGAGCACGATCGGGCGCCGGTCCTTCCGTTGCCTCTTCGGTTGGCTGCCATCTGTGCGTGCGCCGCCATCATCAGTGGTGGCATCCTCGGCGGCACCATCAGTGGTGGCATCAGTGTGGTCATCCTCGGCGGCACCATCCGTGGTCTCAGGATCGGTGGGGAAGGCGGCGGCCTCATACAAGTGAGGTTGTTCCTCCATCTCCTGGGACAGCTCCCAGAATGCCTTGCCGCCCGAACCCCCGGCCTCATCGTTGTGGGCCATGTTTCTCTCTAAATAGAAACAAAGTTTGGTCAAAAAGTTGGTTATTGTCAAGGAACAAGATCATGGTCTCATCATTTAGGGTTTGTCGACACCGAGGCATCCTAAAATCTAAGCTTTTATCATTGAGGGTTTTTCGACGCCGAGGCACCCTAAAAGCCTAACCTTTCATCATTTCGGTTTTTATCGACACCGAGGCACCCTAAAAGCCATGCATTAGTCACAAGTACGCCGGGGCACTTGATCCTACTTAATTAACTACTAAGATACCCCGGCCCATGCATTAGTCACAAGTACCCCATATGTCCTATTTTTAGCAAAGTCATGCTAAAATTCACGGAAAATTTCAGCATGACCTTTGCTGAAAATAGGACATATGGAGTACCCGAATTTGCCGGAACGGAAGTTAATCGACATTCCGGCAAACTCAAGGGCCTCTCGGGGTACCTGCAATATCATCACGACACGATGGTCGGAGACAAAACCCAGCAAACTAGCACCACAATGTGCCTCTACTTTCATATGGATGAAAAGGCCACAATGTGCCTCTACTAGCATCACAAAAAACCCCTTGAGTTAGAAGATGGTATCCTCCATTTTGTACATCTTTGCTACCGCACGGAGCTAATTTTCTCCATGCATGAAACATGACATATGAACATCAGTATGCATTGATTTATGAAAGAGACAGCCTAGCATGGGAAGCAAGAGCCACTCAGCTAGCCAAGGAGACTGCCCATGAAACCACACCCCAAGGTAGAAGCCATCATTCATTACAAATTTGAATATATGATATTCCAGAAAATAATCTGTCTACAAAATGAGATACATTCCATTTGAACTACCAAGTTACACAAAGAAAATGCACCTAAGCACCAAGAGGAACTGTTACAACTCCATAAGGTATATCCAAGTCACTGCTACTCATATTCAAAAAACCTAACTCCAATATAACCAGAAAGATTGTAAAACATTATATCTCCCTGCTGACACGAACTGAAAGCGTAACAAAAATACCTATTATTCTAGGCAGCTGCCTTGCTAGTGATTCGGTGTCGTCGCAACTGGATCCCTCCCACTCGACCTGCGATCTTCTACAAGAAAAAATTAGCAGCTCAGTCAACCACCATATAATTATACAAGGAAAAAATGCTACTTGGCACAAGTGTAAACGAGAAGCTTGAGGTAGTAGCAGATTGAAGTGATAAAGTGCAAAGGAGAAGCTTGAGCTAGTAAACAATTTCTGAATGTTATAAAGTGGGGAAAGTAAAATAAAATTCATGACTAGTCATGGCACTAGAAAAGAGATGAGATTTCACAAAACCAGAGCCAAGCATAGTCCAGAATGTCAAATTTTCAGTTAGTTAATTATTACTCCGTGGCATTGCCATACTTAGCCAAGAGTCCCCATTTCTTATATTCTGTGAGATGCAGTCATCTTTTACTCCAGTTCTTATAGTATTTTGGAGTACATTGCCTGTTATGCTGCTTGCAAGGTTAGCATAGGTTCAGAAATGGGGACTAAAAACAGTGATTTAATTCTCCAATTCAATTTTCATTTTCAAGTTTAAATTTGAATATCAACAGTAGTGATTTTACACCCAGTTCAACAGTGATCTGATCCAGTTTAATCTGATCCAGTTAAAGTCTCCAAATGGAGTACTACAGCTCCTGCACCTGCTTCTATTATGTTTGTCTTGATAAGGAAGATTATGTTTCCATGTATAGTTCTAAAGGACTACCAGAACACAAAGGCACCTGCTTCCATGTATAGTTCTAATTTGCATTTTATTTTCTACTTGTAGCCTTGTAATCTTAATTTAAATAAATATAACAGGGGGTGTGGGGCTTTGCCCTACTGCGCAACTCAAAACAAATGAACTGAATCGCATGAACATAAGGCATAAGATAAATTTATCCCCGTGGAAATAGAAAACATTTTGAAAACATTTCCAGGGTCTCACTACTTCACAACAATTTAATTATTGTCAAATGTTAATCACAAACCAAAACACCAACTATCATATGACTTCAGAATCATATTAGTGTCCAATTACCACTTGAGTAAATCATCACTATGACATACAAGATGCGGGTGAACAGTTACAACTATCAAATCACAAACAGGCAGATGAAAGAGTGTATAGTTTTTTCCTTCAAGTGCTGAACATAAATTCAGATTGCATGACTATATACCCATGAAGGCATTTTCATAAAACCATTCATCAGATAAGAGGTAGAAACTCTAGTGGAGCAATGAATGCTTAGTGTTTGGCTAATTCTCAGAATCTCTGCAACAATGCCTTAGTCAATATTCTTGCTTGATACAATTGTTCTTGGAATAATATATCAACAAAGAGAAACTCCCCTGATGGAGTACACTACTACACAACTTAACTGAATTTTTTTACTCCAATAATACTGGTACACTTGCTACTGTAATGGAATACCTGATCTTTGATTCAAGTAATAGTGTATGATGAATTTGATTATTCAGACTTAAGTTGCTTCAAGTGATGTCACTAGTTTCAGTTAACTGGAGTACTACAGCAAATGGAGTACCTAATCTGATCCAGTTAAAGTCTCCAAATGGAGTACCAAATGGAGTACTACAGCTCCTGCACTTGCTACACCAAAACAGTTACTGATCAAGTCCAGAGTACTCCAGTTGATCAAGCAGCAGTAGAAAGACTGTAAGTGTTTAAATTCAGTCAAGTACAACTGCAAGTACTAATGCAAGTGTTTAAGCTCCAGTTGATCAAATAGAGCCTCGTCAAAGTACTACTGCAAGTGTTTAAATTCAGTCAAGTATACTACTGCAAATGTTTAATTAAAAGAAAAATGCCTCATGATTCTCTTTGTGTCAGGCTACAACGCCCAGTTGTGGTTGTGGAACAGGAAGAAATACTGCAGTTTGTGTATACAGATGCTTCCTTGACGGGATTAAAAGAACTACTGCAAGAACTACTGCAAGAACTACTGCAAGAACTACTGCAAGAACTACGCCAGAGCATGAGAGATGGAGAGAGCAGAGAGAGAGAGGGGGGATGATACCTTGATGAGCTCCCCTAATGGCGTGGGTAGTAGGGTCGGGGCAGCGTCCCGGGAAGAACTAGGCACACGCGGTCCAAGGTGCATGCAGCCTGCGCGCGAGAGGAACCAGCATCATCAGGGAACCTTGACGGTGGCACAATCGAATCGAACAAAGGGGGAGGGGGAGGAGAAGAGGACCTTGCGAGACCTTCAATGGCAGGGTCGCGGGAGAGAAGAAGCACGCGAGCAGCGGCGTGGTCGATGGGAGCAGCTCGAGCAGAGGTGGCGGCGGATCTGGCCGGCGTCGAGGGCGGCGGGGCGGTGGCGTCGGGAGAGGAGAGGGGAAGGGGATCGAGGGCGAGGGCGAGGGAGAGAGAGGGGATCGAGGGCGAGGGCTCGGGCAAGGGAGAGAGAGGGGATCGAGGGCGAGGGCTCGGGCGAGGGAGAGAGAGGGGATCAGAAGTAGGGGGGCACAATACTAATGGCGCACCACCGCTCGGTGCGCCATAAGTATATACATGCTAATGGCGCACCTCGACCTGGTGCGCCATTAGTATTTTTTCGAGCCAACAGGTTATCTCCCACCTGACCTTATTCACATCAACTCCCCTCTACTAGCTCGACTGGTCAGGTGCCCGTTCTCACACCAGGAGGTCCTGGGTTCGATTCCCAGGCTCCACAATTTTTTTTATGCATTTAAAATGCTGTTTGATACTTTTTTGTGTTTAAATATGTTCAAACTTGTTTAAATCATAACAGTAATTTTTTTTATAAGACAGTAATAATTTTTTTAAAAATATCATCAAACAGTAATGCCGGTGGAGCGGGGGAGGGTGCGGGGGGTCGGCGGCGGCGGCCGGTGGACCGGGGGGTGCTCGGCGGCAAGGGGAACCGGATCTGGCGAGGTGGGATAGCGATCGAGATGGAGGGGGATCGAGATCGAGTGTCCATGAAATTAAAAAATATTCATGATAGTTCAAAAAGTGCCCATGAAATACAATCGAGAAATGAAGGCTACGATTTAAATACAATCGATCTTAGCTAGCTATCTGTTAACAATCTTCTTGCCCTTCTTTTTCGCAAATGGAGTTCTTCTGTGGAACGGACGTCCTTTAGGTAGGGTGGTCCTGCTTCTTCTTGTGGTGTATGCTGCTACTTCATCATCGTCGTCATGTTCGATCCTCGGTTCGCCGTACTTGTCGAAGTCTTGCTCATTGGCTACTCCATCCATTCCGATGATCTTCCTTTTGCCTCTCCTCACGACAACACGACTGGTCTTTGACGGGTCGGTAATGAAGAAGCATTGGTCCACTTGGGAAGCCAGTACCCATGGATCATTTTTCGCGGTGACGTTTGCGCCCGCGGTCTTGGATTTGGCTTCGGGTATAACCATGGTGGTGAAATACCGGTCTTCTTTTAGGACGCTCTTGGCCCATCTTACACGGAACATCGGGACCTTCTCTCCAGCGTAGCTCAGCTCCCAGATCTCCTCGATCCTTCCGTAGTATCTGTCCTTGTCGTTACCGGTGTAGGATTCCATCGTTACCCCGGAGTTCTGATAACCATCGCTCTTCATGTCCTTGGCCTCGGTGTAGAATGTGTAGCCGTTGATATCGTACGCCTCATAGGTCATCAAGTTGTGCTCGGCGCCCTGTGACAAGGCGAATATGAGTTGTTCTTCCGCGGAAGAATCCTCATGTAAAGGGTACGACAGAAGCTTCTGCTTGAACCAATGCGTGAAACATGAGTTGTGCTCTTTGAGTATATCTCCGTCCGTCCTCTGTTGGCCTCGGTCATTGTACGTCTTCTTAATAAAGGTTTTGTGCTCTACCACCCAAGGATCGACCACGTCTATGTGTTGTAGCGCGACTAGGTTTGCTCTTTCAAAGTCGGCGAGTCGACCCTCGAAGTCGACATGCATTTCGCGGCGACCCTCACGGTGACCCCATCCAGCGAGCCTGCCGAGGTGCCTGTTGACGGGCAGACCAACAGGGTTCTCGATGCCTAGATAATTCGTGCAGTAGGAGATGCACTCTTCGGTCAGAAAGCCCCTGGCTATGCTTCCCTCTAGACGTGACATGTTGCGAACGTATCCTTTGATGACACCATTCATCCTTTCGAACGGCATCATGCTGTGCAGGAACGTCGGCTCGAGTTGGATGATATCCTCCACTATATGGACCAGCAGATGCACCATAATGTCGAAGAATGCGGGCGGGAAGTACATCTCAAGCTCGCATAGTATCACCACGATCTCTTCCTGTAGCCTTCTGAGTTGCCTCACGCCAATCGACTTCCGAGAGATGACGTCGAAGAAGTTGCATAGGCCAAATAGCGTTTCACGGACGTGCGCATCCATGATCCCACGGATTGCAACTGGAAGTATCTCCGTCATCAGCACGTGACAGTCGTGAGACTTCATCCCGCTGAACTTCTGCTTCGCTGGGTCTAGGTATCTGCTTATCTTCCCCGCGTAACCGTAAGGAAGTTTTACTCCTAGGAGGCAGGTGAAAAACTGCTCGATCTCCTCCTGACTTAGAGTGAAGCACGCGGGAGGGTAGTCATTTCCAGTCTTCTTGGCCTTTTTGCCTTTGCGACGACTTTCTGTGTCCGGCTTCACCTCATCATCATCATCATCATCATCATATATAGCGTGAAGCTCCTGCCTGATGCCCATTGATTTCAAGTCTGCCCTTGCTTTCGGCCCATCTTTGGTCCTCTCTGGCATGTTGAGCAGGGTACCAAGCAGACTCTCGCACACGTTCTTCGTGATATGCATGACATCAAGGCTGTGAGGCACACGGTGGATCTTCCAGTACGGCAAGTCCCAGAAAACAGACCTCGTTTTCCATACCTTCAGCAGCGGCTCTGGCGCCTTTTGCTTCTTTCCCGGCAGTGGGCAGTCTTTCCAATTTTTCAACAGCTTGTCTATTTCCTCGCCGCTCCTCGTACACGGGCGTTTTCGGGGTTCGGTTTCACCATCGAACAGATCCTTGCGTTTCCTCCACGGGTCATCGTCGCGAAGCCACCTTCGATGTCCCATGAACACGGTTTTCGAAGACCCGGGATCTCTATCTAGCTGGCGATACGTTGTGTCATCCATGCACCTAACGCATCCAGAAAATCCGTGGACTACCTGCCCCGCAAGATATCCGTAACCGAGATAGTCATGCACCATCGTGAGCAGTGCGGCTCTCATAGGGAAATATTCTTTCTCTGCGGCGTCCCACGTATTGGCTGGCGTTTTCCACAGCGTGTCAATCTCCTCTTTCAGCAGCCCCAGATACAGATTGATGTCGTTCCCTGGTTGTTTCGGCCCTTCAATTGCATACTCATGTGAATGTACTTCCTCTTCATGCACAACCAGGGGGGAAGGTTGTACATCCACACGAACACAGGCCAGGTGCTATGCGTGCTTCTCTGGCTGCCAAACGGATTGACTCCATCGGTGCTCGCGCCCAGCATGATGTTCCTTGGATCGTTCCCAAATTCTGGGTATTCGAAGTTCAACGCTTGCCACTAGCTCGCATCCTTAGGGTGACTCAGCATCTTGTCTTTTTTATCTATCTCCGGATCATTTGCGTCATCTTCTCGCTTCTTCTCCTCCCTATCCGCGTGCCAACGCAAGAGCTTTGCTACCTTAGGGTCCGCGAAATACCGCTGCAAACGAGGAGTGATCGGAAAGTACCACACCACTTTTCGAGGAGCTTTCTTCCTCTTCTTGTATCGAGTGACACTGCACACCGGACATATGGTAGACTCCGCGTGCTCGTCCCGATAAATGATGCAATTGTTCATGCACACATGGTATTTCACGTGCGGTAAATCCAGAGGACACACGATTTTCTTCGCCTCCTCCAAACTGGTCGGGCACTTGTTCCCCTTGGGAAGACGTTCGTGCCAGAATGACATGTTCTCGACGAAGCATGCGTCGGTCATTTTGTGTTTTACCTTCATCTCCAGAGCCATGAGCGTTACTTTCAGGCGGGTATCCTCGGGCCTGCATCCTTCATACAATGGAGTAACCACGTCTAACTCAAGTTGATCCATCTTGGCTTTCTCTCGGGCGGCAGCTCTTGCGTTATCCGTCTGCTTGAGAAGCACCCAGCCCATCGATGGTCCAGCGTCGTCTGCTCCGCCGGCATCATCATCATGTCCTGCATCTTCTACATGATGACTGTGTACAGCATCACCGTCGTGATCATCTCCTGGGGATTCTTCGTCTTCTCGCCGCCCCGAGCCGCGGTGGTTGTCTTGCTGCCCTTCCTCATTTCTTGCCCGGCCCCCATGGACGACTTTGTAGTCATCTTCATCACCTTGCCACCGATAGCCATCCATGAAACCACGCAAGAGCAGGTGGTCCCGCACCTGCCCGGAATCCGGGTCCGCAATAAGGCTATTCAGCTTGCATCTTCGACACGGACATCTTATCTCTGTCTCGTTCTTTTGAAGCATCTCGGCCTTCGCGGACCTCAAAAACCTATTCACGATGCCTTTGGTCATCGTGCAGACCATGGTCGCCTGCGGGGTAGAGCAAAACGATATTTTAGAACCAAGAAAAAATTTGGCATGACTTTCCCTAAAAATAGGACCAAAAAGAATGCTTAATGCCAAAATTCTCGCAGAAACGGAAATGAATCAACATTCCGGCAAAATATTGGCAACTATCGCATTTCAAATACCGGTACACCTCCAAACACAAACACATATGCAACACCACAAACATATGCAACACCACGAACATACATAGATCTAGCTAGGCCATAAAAAGTGCATGTGCACATTGTTGTAGGGAGAACAACATAAATATAGCTTCCCCCCTTACTTACCTAGCAAAACAAGGTAACTTCACCACTTAATTTGAATGAATCTATGGTGGAAATGAGGTGAAAAAGAGGAGGCACCCGAGACAAGGAGGAGGCGGTGGAGAGAATGAAGTGGGGAGAAAGTGAGTGTGGGAGGAGAGGCTGTCCAAAATATCTTGTTGCTGCCCACTTACTAATGGCGCACCAGCAACAAATGCGCCATTAGTAATCCAGGTTACTAATGGCGCACCCACTGGTGGTGCGCCATTAGAACTTTTGCAAAAAAAGGAATAAAAGCAATAATAATAAAATAACATTAGTGGCGCACCTTCTGGCTGGTGCGCCATTACTAGTTACAACTAGTAATGGCGCACCACCAGGGGATGCGCCATTAGTATGTTTGGACAGGCGCACTAGTTCAAAAAAAAATTGGTACTAATGGCGCACCGTGGACAAGGTGCGCCATTAGTAGTTTCAACACGAATGGCGCATCAGAAGGTGGTGCGCCATTAGTATATACTAATGGCGCACCACTTGTCTGGTGCGCCATTAGTGTCATTTCCATCTATAGCCCTTTTCCTAGTAGTGTCAATGAAAGCACCAATGTCGGTGTCAAAACAGGCGGATCTCGGGTAGGGCGTGCCGATCTGTGTGTATAAGGCTGATGGTAATAGGAGGCAAGGCACACAGTGTTTACCCAGGTTCGGGCCCTCTCGATGGAGGTAAAACTCTACTTCCTGCTTGATTGATATTGATGATATGGGTATTACAAGAGTTGATCTACCACGAGATCGTAGAGGCTAAACCCTAGAAGCTAGCCTATGATGATTATGATTCTGATCGTCCCTCTAAGGACTAAACCCTCCGGTTTATATAGACACCGGAGAGGGCTAGGGTTTACATGGAGTCAGTTACAGAGAAGGAAATATAATATCCGGATCGCCAAGCTTGTCTTCCACGAAAAGGAGAGTTCCATCCGGACACGGGACGGAATCTTGAGTCTTGTATCTGCACGCTCCAATAGTCCGGACAAAGTATATAGTTCGGCTGTCGGATACCCCCTAATCCAGGACTCCCTCAGTCGGCGATGTCATTTTCCGTCCGAGGGACATGCTCTGCTCGTATACCGTCAAAGAGCTCTTGTAATTTCCTCACTTCATCCACATAAGCTTCCATCAACAGGCTTTGGTAATCTTTGTTGATCTGCCTGAAAACGAGCTATGAATCACCCCTGACGATGAGCTTTTTGACTACGAGGTCTGCTGCGATCCTGAGACCGGCAAGCAATCCCTGAAACTTGGCGGTGTTGTTAGTTGACATCTCCCGGGGAAAGTGCATTTGGACGACATACTTGAGGTGCTCTCTGGTGGGTGCGACAAGCAGCACACCTGCACCGGCGCCTTGCAGCGAAAAAGCCCCATCAAAGTACATGATCCAGTTGCGGCTCGTTTCCTTGCCGGGGAGAGTGGTCTCCTATACCACTTCGTCAGACGTCGAGGTCCATTCTGCAACGAACTCCGCCAAGACTCTGCTCTGAATTGTCGAGGTGCTTTCAAATTTTAAACCGAAACTCGACAGCTGCAGGGCCCATTCCATGATCCTCCCCATTGCATCTGGGTTATGCAGTATCCGTTGCAACGGGAGACGGGTGACCACGGTGATCTTGTGCGCTTGGATGTAATGATGCAACTTCCTCGAGGCCATAAGGAGGTCGAAGAGCATTTTTTGCACACTTGAGTACCTCGACCTAGCCCCCTGCAAGAGGGAGCTGAAGAAGTAAACTGGGTGCTGCACCATTTTCTTCCTCTGCGCCACTTCACTCAGTTGCGCGGGCCCTGTCGCACTGACATCAGCCTCCACCACGGACTCAGTATTGTCGGGACCGAGCCCTGCCGGGGGGGGGGGGCGGTTCCGGCTCACCATCCGTTGACTCTGCCGCTGCCGCTGCCTCTTCGTCGACCTTGCTCTGCGCCACTAGTGCGGCGCTAACCACCTGATTCGTTGCCGCTAGATACAGTAGCAACGGTTCTTGTGGTTTGGGCGTAACCAGCACTAGGGTAGAGGAGAGGTACTTTTTCAAATCCTACAGCGCTGCCTCGGCCTTCAGGGTCCACTCCATTGGGCCCGTCTTCTTCAAGATCTTGAAAAAAGGAAGGGCACGCTCCGCGGACTTGGAGATGAATCTGCTCATGGCGGTAACTCAGCCAGTGAGCTGACGAACGTCTTTGATACGTTTCGGTGCCTCTATCTACTTGATGGCCTTGATCTTATCCGGGTTTGCATCAATCCCACACTGCGACACAAAGAACCTGAGAAGCTTGCCGGAAGGAACACCAAAGACACACTTTTGAGGGTTCAACTTGAGGTTGATCTTGCGCAGGTTCACAAATGTTTCCTCCAGATCTTGCACAAGTGTTGCTTTGTCCTTGGTTTTGACCACTATGTCATCCATATAAGCTTCCATATTTCTATGTAGCCGGGGCTCAAAACCAATTTGGACTGCTCTTGCAAAGGTTGAGCCAGCACTCTTCAACCCGAAAGGTTGAGCCAGCACTCTAGATGTTGCATGCCTATGCGAGTTCGGTCGTCAGTTCGCGATATAGGGCCGTGGTGGAACATCCCCTTCTCATCGACGACTTCTTTCATGATGATCATTGCAATGTCGCTTTGGATGCGAAAGAAGTCATCTCTAAGTTTATAATTCGCTTCTCCATGAGATTCTAGCCACTTGTGGATATGATCATCATTTCTGCTATTAATGCGAAGCTTTTGGTGATCCGTGTTGAACTGAATCATGAGATGGACGATGTAGAATCCATCCTTCTTGCTTGGTTTTGGGACATGGATGCAAGAGAAGTTAGTTTTATGCGCGAAACCCATCTTCTTGTTCCTTTGTTTCTTGATATGCACGTGGCCACCTCTAAAGCTGAAGCCTCAGAGAGCATCATCTAGAATATTCATTATGTGGGTGTAGTCCTTTTTCTCGTAGTCTCTGGAAGGGTCGAAATACACGGCGTGGGAGACTTGCGGGTAAAGAACGATAAGGACGGCGCGCCCGTTGCTGCGGGGAAAAGACACCTCAAATTATTCCCCATATGAGAGAGAAGGAATGATTGAAATGTACGAAAGGGTTGTCCGGAACTGACTTACTTTGGATGATAAGGCACGAGGACAATTTCCCGGTCCTTATTCTGTACCATGAAGTTTTGGAGGTACTCCCTAGCAGTTTCACGCTCAAAGTCGCCGAGACTCAAGAAAGACTCATGCATGTAGTACGGATCCGCCACACAGATTTGCGAGCCTTCTTCAATCTTCATGACGGAGCTCATATGTAGCGCAAAAAGGCGGACGATAGTAAAATCAAGCCGCCTTGTTAGAAACATCTCAAAGATATGGTCAAGCCGCAGGAAGAACACCTCCGCAGGCCGTGTGTCGACGTAGCACTTCCCCTCAGGCACACGAGCCGCGTATGTCGGATATCCTGGATCCTTGGAGGCTAGTAGGCTTTTCTCAGTCGATAGCACATGGTCGTGCAGTCTCCTGAGATCCCCTGATAGTGCCTCCAGCGGTTTCGGCGGTAGCATTGGCTCGCCCGTGAGATGGAACATGACCGCACCTTTCATGGGTACACGCTCTTCGGAATGCATCGTCTGGCTGCTGTGTGCTCTGGCTTGTTTGGAGGCAGTTACCTTCCCCGATCTCTTCCTCTCCTTTTTCTTGGGCACACCTTCCAGACCCTTCCTTAACCCCTGCCCAAGTGTTCCCGGGCTAAGTACTGCACGACCCTCGCACCCGGCTAGTTGAGCCTGTGTTGAGGCGGCATCTTCAAGCGTGTCCTGTGAGGATTTCATGAAGAGAGACTTTTTGCAATCCATGGTACGACCCTGCCCGGGCATATCATCCATATCCTCATTAGCAAGCTGATAGCCCGATTCGTCATATGGTTGACTCATCATATCTATGTCACAGTCATACGTGTTTGTATTGAGGTAATCCATAGGGTCGACCTCCGTCTCATCATCCATTCTCTGTTCTACAGGAGAAATTACATCAGCCAGTACTATTGCACCCCCTTCATCATGTCGTCCGCCGCTATCACCCAGCACTACTACAGGAGCTGGTAATTGCATAGGTGGGGTGGTGGTCTCCGCACATGCTTGTTGATGTGTGGTAGTTATTGGTGTGCTCTCGGCCGGCTCCAGACGAATAAGATTCTTCGGCCATAGCAGCACCCAACCCTTGCAGCGTTCAATCCGTGGCGGGGTCTCGTCGTCTGCTCCCACATGCTGTACTGGAGGAGGCAAATCCTCGTGCCCCGATTTCACACTGGTCAAGCTAACCCTGAAGTGCCCAGCGGGGATCGGCTGGTTGTGGAATGTGCGTTGAGAGGGGTCCATTATCATCCCCTTTCCCACGTCCACCTTCTGGCCTTTGATCAAGTAGAGTATGGTGCATGGGGTTTCTTTCGCCTGCAAACACATATGTCTGTGGTGTAAAACAACCAAAAGGCAACAAAAATGGAATATTATATATATATATATATATATATATATATATATATATATATATATATATGTTGGTGCGACATGTAATTACCGTGACGGCGTCGAGCTCAGCCAAAGACGAAGGCCCACCTAGTGCGCCTGAGACTGAGGACGGGCTGCTATGAGCGGGAGCAGCTGCGAGAGGAGGCCCGGTTGCTTGAGCAAGTGATGGTGCGATGGTGTTGTTGTTCATGGAGTTGCTCGCGACGAAACTGGGCATCGGGAAATCATGTACCGTCTTGTCTGGATTTTCCTTCGCCCAGTTGATGATAACTGGAACCAAGTTAGTAGCAAAATCATTTCTGCAGGCAGTTACAGCTGCATTGACTGCCTGCTATAGCAACTCATATTTGTCCTCGGCTGCTTTTTTCGCGTCCTCAGCTGCTTTTTTCTCGACCGCAAGCTTCACCTTTGCATCGATGTCCGCCTGACTAAACTTCTTTTTCTGCTTCTTGGCCTCCGGGCCGTCGTTGTAAAACACCTTCCACGTGGCGCCGTCTCCAGCGCCGTGCACACGACCATATTGCGGCCGATGGTCCAACGGGAGTCCCTTAAGTTCGTTCAAGGCCCGGTTGAGAGGGGTGTCCCACTTGGGCCTCATCGGAGAAGTAGGGCTTTCGGCTGCAAGCCGGTGTTGCTTCTCCAGTAGTCTAATCAATTTCCTCATGATCTTGTCCGTGTAAAAAACCTTTTTCTCCTTGTCCCACTTGTAGCGGGCCCTGATGAAGTCATGCTCCAAGGGGTTGGTGAAATTCGCGAAGGGGTCTGGGAGACCCGCGGCTTCACGTTCCGCGTCCTCCTTATCCCATATGGGCCTTTTACCGAGGTAGCCACGACTTCCAAGGCGATGCTTCCCCGTGTTCCTTTGCTGAAGGCTTTTGAATTTCGCAGCCTTAGCCTTGGCTGCGAAGGTAGCGCAAGTGTCCTTGAACTTTTTGAACTCCTCTTCCGTAAGTGTCGGATTTTCCTCCAGAATCTTGGACAGGGGTTCATCAGCCTCAATAGCTCGTTTCACCCTCCCTTTCCAGGAGGCCAAGTCATTGCTGAACATGCCCATGGCGTGATTGTTAATCTTTTTCATCTTCGGATCATCCCACGGTTGTTCTATGTTATCATCCCGGTCGGGAAACTTGAATCTCTTGTGCAACTTCGTTAGGAGCAACTGCGTCAAATGTTCTTTACTCCTTAAGTCATCGTCGTTGATGCTCGCGCATTCCCGTAGGATGCATCCTACTTGGTTCCCATAGCACTTGCGAGGTTCTTCCGGCTCTAACGGCTCAAATTTGCCAGGTGCCATCTTTGTGATCACAAGTCATCCAATCCCTAGTTTGTTAGGTTTTCGTATCCTCTGCTTCTTATGCTTCCTCTTTTCGGTATCGGCATCGGGGCCGGTACCTTCCCCGCCGGTACCTTCCCCATCGGTCTCGGCGCCGCCATTGGTGCCGGCGCCGTCAGTGCCGGCGCCGTCGGTGTCGATGTCGGCGTCAGTACCATCATCGAGGCTGACCTGCAAACCTTGCTTAGCAGTCAAATAGTCGAGGTACTCTTGTTCACCCTCATAATCCATCTCGTCTGCATCTTGGTCAGAAGGCCCAGTTTCTTCGTTGTTCGACATGTTTCCTATGATTAAGTGGCCTCATTTATTTCTAAAAGTATGAATAAATGAGAAATGACATAAAAAGAAATCTATGTGCCAGCACTCGATATGCCAACTATGTAGCACAAATCATGCCTTTATTCACGGGAAATTTCGGCATGACCTTTGCTAAAAAATGGACATATCGAGCGCCTGAAATTCACCGAAACAGAAATGAATCAACATTCCGGCGTAACATAGGCCACTCGGATCATTTTCCAAACATGACATGTCCAAAACATGACATATGCACATATCACATGTCCAGTTCAAATTTCCATATAAATTCAGCTAATTTTGAAACCTAGCTAAATTCATAACTAAATAGATAACCTAATTAATTAACATGAAGAACCGTAGCAGAGAGGGGGGGTTTACAGAGTGTGCAGGGGTGAGGAGGCAGGCCCGATGACGGCCGGCAGGGGAGAGGAGGGAGGCGAGGGCTGACGGGTCAGGGGCGAGCGCGCCGGGGTCGGGGGCGAGCGCCGGCGCCGGAGTCGGGGGCGAGCGGCTGGGTCAGGGGCGAGCGGCGTGGTCGGGGGCGAGCGCGCCGGAGTCGGGGTCGAGGGCCGGGACGGGGGCGAGCGCCGGGGCTAGCGCCGGCGCCGGCGGAGTCGGGGCCGAGCGCCGGGGCCGGATCGGGCGCGGCGGAGCGACGGGGGAGAGAGAGTGGGGATTTGGGGGGAAATGGCGGGATGAAGCTGGGCGAGTGAGAATTTTGGGTTAAGTGGACGTAGCAGTAGCGCGTTATGTAAAAACGCGTTGCTACTATATTCTGTAGCTGCAGCGGTTTCAGAGAAACGCGCTACTACTATGATCTGTAGCTGCAGCGGTTTATGAGAAACTCGCTACTACTATGATGCGTAGCGGCAGCGGTTTATGAGAAACACGCTACTACTAAGATCTAGCTGCAGCGGTTTTGTAGAAACGCGCTGCTACTGCCGTCACTACTGCCAGTTTTCCTTTTTCTTTTCCTTTATTTTATCGCACTTTTATTTCCCGAGGGCAGTGAACGAAGGGAGGGCGATATATATTGCATCATTTGACGGTTAAATATGTATGCAAAATAGGAACATATATATTACACATCATTGGACCCATGCATAATAATGGCTAAGTGTGTATACAAAATAGGAACATATATATATTACACATCATTGGACCCATAAGATACATTTCCTCAGTGCTGACGTTTTCGTTTTTGAGTCAGCTTCTTTCCCTTCTTGTTCGTCGAAGAATAATTGAGCCCCTCATTGTGACTTTGCCTTTTCCATGGAGTATGATTTTTCTTATGTAATGTAGTATTGATTCTTCTTTTGATGTATACTTCATCATCATCGTCATCTTCCCTCATTGGGTTGCCGTACTGATCATAGTCTTCCTCGTTGGCGACTCCATCCATTCCAATGATGTTCCTTTTGCCTCTCCTCACGACAACACGGCTGGGATTGCACGGGTCAGTTATGAAGACGCATTGTGTCACGTGCTTAGCGTGTACCCATGGCTCGTTTTTTGCGATAGCGTTCACGGTAGCGCTCTTGGCGTCGGGTATAGTCATGGTAGTGAACATCCGGCTTTCTCTTTCGACATTCTTAGCCCATCTGACACGAAACATCGTCGTGTTGTGCAATCCAGAGTAGTCAAGCTCCCAGATCTCCTCGACCCTTCCATAAAATCGTTCAGTTGTGCCGTTGTCGCTGCCGGTCATGCATTCCATCATCACCCCTGAGTTCTGATCATCACTGTCCATATCTTTTGCCTCCGTGTAGAACGTGTATCCGTTGATATCATATGCCTGATAGGTTACGAGGTTGGGCGAGGGGCCATGTGCTAAGGCGTATATGAGCAATCCGTCCTTAGAGCCCTCCTCCGGGGGATTAGCAATAATATGCTCTTTGAACCAATGCAGGAAAGTGGAGTTGTGCTCTCTAGTAACTTCGGCGTCCGTCCTGCATACCCCCCGGTCATGATACTTCTTTGCGATAATTTCTTTGTGCAGTGCCACGAAAGGATCTACCTCATCTAGGTGTTGTAGCACTACCAAGTTTGCTCTGTCAAAGTCGTTGTGTCGATCTGAGTATGCCACGTGCAGTTCCCTGCGACCGTTGCAGTGACCATCTCCTTCGAGCCTCCCATCGTGCTTGTTAACGGGCAAACCAACACTAACACCAGGCGGCTGGTCTGCGCCATATAGAAAATTCTCACAGAAAGAGATGCACTCTTGTGCCAAATAGCCCTGGACGATGCTTCCATCCGGACGGGACATGTTACGAACGAATCCTTTGATGATCCCATTCATCCTCTCAAACGGCATCATGTTGTTCAGGAATGACGGCCCTAGGTCTATTATGTCATCCACAATATGGACACACAGATGCACCATCACGTCGAAGTACGCGGGCGGGAAGTACATCTCAAGCTCATTCAGTATCACAACGATCTCTTCCTGTAGCCTTTGGAGCTGCTTCACACTGATCGACTTTCGAGAGATGACATCGAAAAAGTTGCAGAGACCAATAAGCGTGTCACGGACGTGCTTGTGCATTATCCCTCTAAGGGCAACAGGTAGTATCTGCGTCATCATCACATGACAGTCATGAGACTTCATCCTGCTGAACCTTTTCTTGTCCGTGTCTAGATATCTGCTTATCTTGCCACAGTAACCGGAACTAACTTTCACTCCGGTAAGGCACTTAAAGAATTTATTGATCTCAGCCTAACTTAAGGTGAAGCAAGAGGGGGGGCAATAATCCTCTTTCTTTAATTTCTTGCCCTTCTTCTCCCGTGCCTCTGTCTCCGTCTCTGTCTCGTCTGACATTTTACGGGGCGGCATGTGCAGATCTTCCCTGATTTTCAAATCTTGCAAGTCTTTTCTTGCCTTCGGCCCATCCTTAGTCTTATCCGGCATGTTCATCAGTGTTGCGAGCAAGCTCTCAAGGACATTCTTACAGATATGCATTTGATCAAGGCAATGAGGTGTATCGAGTTTGTGCCAGTACTCCAAGTCCCAGAACACAGACCTCGTCTTCCATACCTTCAGCAGCGGCTCCGGCGCCTTTCTCATCGTCTTTCTCGGCGCGGGGCACTCATTCCAGTTTTTCAACAGCTCATCAATTTCGGCACCGCTCCGCTTACGTGGAGGTCCTCGATGCTCAGCGTGACCATTGAATAGATCTCCACGGTTTCTCCACGGGTCGTCCTGTTCAAGCCATCTTCGATGCCCCATGTACACAATTTTCCCAGACCCGCCATCTTTCCTTGACGTTAGCTACTGAGACGTTGTATCATCCATGCACCGCGTGCATCCGCAATATCCATGGCACACCTGGCCTGCCACATATCCGTAACCGAGATAGTCCTGCACTGTCGTGATCAGCGCGGCTCTCATATTGAAATACTCACCTTTGCTGGCGTCCCATGTCTTGGCCGGTGTTTTCCATAACGTGTCTAACTCCTCTTGAAGTAGCCCCAGATACAAATTAATATTATTTCCTGGTTGTTTCGGCCCTTGAATAAGCATGCTCATGTGAATGTACTTCGATTTCATGCACAACCAGGGGGGGAGGTTGTACATCCATACAAACACGGGCCATGTACTATGGTTGGTGTTCTGGTTGCCAAACGGATTCATGCCATCGGTACACGCGCCAAGCACGATGTTCCTTGCATCACACTCAAAATACCGATAGAAGCCGTTCAACGCTCTCCACTGGCTTCCATCCTTCACGTGTCTCAGCTTCGGATCATCTCCATCGTCGGGCTTCTTCCTCTCCGCGTGCCAGCGCATTAACTTTGCTTCCTTGGGATCTACAAAATACCTCTGGAGACAGGGAGTGATCGGTAAGTACCATACAACTTTCTGGGGACATTTCTTCCCGGCCTTCTTGTATCGAGAAGCATTGCACACCGGACAGCTTGTTTTTTCCATGTGCTCCTTCTGATAAATTATGCAATCGTTGATGCATGCATGGTATCTAACGTGTGGCAGATCAAGAGGGCACACGATCTTCTTGGTCTCATCAACACTAGTAGGACATAGATTACCCGCGGGAAGAACATCCTTTAGGTACTTGAGATGCTCATCGAGGCTAGTGTCGGTCCATTTGTTTTTAGCCTTCGTCTTCAGGAGTTGGAGTGTGAAACTCAACCGGGTCACCTCAGGATTGCAACCATCATACAATGGAGTGTTCGAGTCTACCACCAGTTGCTCCAGCTTAGCCTCCTCTCTAGAAGCAGCTCTCTCAGTACTCGTCTCCTTGCGAAGAAATGCTTGAACATGAGGGTCCTGCACAATTGAACTTAGTACCGACGAACTCTGCTGCGTGGAGTCCATGTCGTTCTCTCCGCCGCCATGTCCGGCCCCTTCTCCTCCGCCATGTCCGGCCACTTCTCCGCCGCCATGTCCGGCCTCTTCCCCGCTGCCATTATCGATCATCTCTTCGTCTTGCCCCGTGTCATCATTGCCTGCCCCATCGGCATCCTCAACATCGTCATCCGCATCTTCAATTATCCACCGAGTATAGCCATCCATGAAACCAGTCATGAGCAGGTGCGCTTCGACACGACCATCGTCATGGGGGTCGAGCCAAACTATTCCTTTGCATTTTTGACACGGACATAAAACCTCTGTCGGGTTATTTTCTTTCATGTCTTGCACCGCCGACCGCAACCACCTGTCCACCATTGTTCCACTGACCATCGTCAACTCTGCACGGTAATAATAAAAAAATTGATTGTAAAAATGCATGCATGCATCAAAGTCATAAAAAAAATTTGGCATGAGCTTCCCTAAAAATAGGACATATATGGATCTAGAGTTTGCCCGGAATTCGCCGAAACGGAAATAAATCGACATTTCGGCAAAACATAGGCAACTCAAAAGCACAATTTGGCGGCGTCAACTCATGCCACACACACAATTTCCACAAACATATCACACACACATAAACACATTTCCATTTTGCAAAAGCATGAAATTTTCATCACCTCTATCTCAATGGTCGGAGATGATGTTGTAGGGAGATCAAAAGTGCACAAAGCTCTTCTTGACAAAGATAGATCTAGTTAGGGGGAAAATAGGTCACTTAACTAAATCCTACATCTACCTAGCTTCCTAATTTGGAAGGAGACAACTTCAACTAGTGGAGTGGGAAGGAAAAAGAGAAAGGAGATGCATTAAGGGAGGTGGTGTACTTATGTAGGAGTAATGAAGAGAGAGAAGGTGGATAGAGAAGAGAGAGAGTAATGGGGGAGAAGTATTGAGAAGAAGAGTGAGAGTGGGAGCATGTGGTGGAGGGAAGAGAGGAGAGGGGGAGGTAGGGGGAAGGGGAAAAAGGAAGGGGGAGGGGAGGGACGGGTTGGGGGTTGGTGGGGTTAGCAGTAGCGCGGGAGAGAAAACGCGCTGCTGCTAAGTACTTAGTAGCAGCGCGCTTTGCGGTAAGGCGCTACTGCTAACTGGGACAAAAAATTGTGGCAATTTGAAACTTACCAGCAGCGATCTCGAGGAAAGCGCGCTACTACTACGTACATAGCAGTAGCGCTGTTATTGCGACCGCGCTACTGCTACTTAGAGTTGGGGGAACACCGCCGGTCGATATTTGTAGCAGCGCGTTTCTGGTCGAGCGCGCTACTGCTAAATCTTTATCAGCAGCGAGTTTACGTAACACGCGCTACAACTACTTAGCAGCAGCGCTCTATTTTGAACCGTGCTGCTGCTAAGATTCTGTGTATAGGCTTTTCCCTAGTAGTGTCCCGTTGCCATCCCTGATTTCAGATGTGCTTGGGTCGTTGGTGCCTTTACAAGCCAACCAGCTATCTTCTCCTGCGCAAAAGTGGGTCATAAGGCTTGTTAAGGCTGCCATTGTCCTTGGCTTTTCTTGGCCGAGGTGTCTGGCAAGCCACTCGTCCCGGATGCTGTGTTTGAAGGCCGCTAAGGCTTCGGCATCCGGAGCATCGACAATTTGATTCTTCTTAGTGAGGAATCTGTTCCAAAGCTTGCGGGCGTACTCCCCGGCTGTTGAATTATGTGACTTAAATCGTCCGCGTCCGGAGGCCAGACATAGGTCCCTTGAAAATTGGCCCTGAAAGCATCCTCGAGTTCCTCCCAACTTCCAATTGAATTTTCGAGGAGGCTTTTCAACCAGTGTCGAGCTGGTCCCTTCAACTTGAGGGGAGGGTATTTGATGGCATGGAGGTCGTCCCCACGAGCCATGTGGATATGCAGGATAAAATCCTCGATCCAGACCCCGGGTTCTATTGTTCCGTCATATGCCTGTATGTTTACAGGTTTAAAACCCTGTGGGAATTCGTGGTCCGGCTCCTCTTCGGTGAAGCACAAGGGGTGAGCAGCTCCTTTGTATCTAAACGTGTTGTGGTATGCTGTCGACTGTTGTTGCATCCGGTACTGATTCCAAACTGGTATGCCGTCGGTCTGATCGTTTTGGTGACCGTAGTCCTGCACCGGGGCGTGTCCTTTAGATCCGTAGATGGACCTGGCCGCGCCGACCTTTTTATCCAGGAGCTCACGCAAATCGTGTGCGGCATCGGTAGCTGCTCTATTGCGGTTGCGAAGTGGTTTGTCCGGCCTCCTGGCTGTATTATTTTTTGGCGGAACGGCCTCATCGTCGAATTCTGGCAGCAGCTTGCGTTTTGGGTAGCTCTTTGTGTGGCGATCGTCGCCATACTTTTCTTCAGTGTCTAGGACTTTATTCCATCCATGATTGAGCGTTTCCTGTGCGGCCTTAAGCCTTTGCTTCTGCTTCTTTAGACTTCTCTAAGTGGCCATAAGCCTTCTGTGGAGGTTATCTCATTCCAAACGTGTTTCCGGGATGATGAGTGCATCGTAGTCCGGACTGTGCTCTTGTCCCGGGGCGGTTTTATGAGTTCGTCCCTCGGGACCATTTTGATCGGGCGTCTGTTCCGAACTGTGTTCAGCGTGACCTGGCTCATCCTACTCCATTGCTGGATCCATATGGTCGTTGTTGCCTTCGGAGTTGACTGGGGTGTCGATCTTTCAAGCGATGTTATCGCTATTTTTACTGTTGCTGGACATGGAACGGCGTCTGCGCCGTTGTTTTGGCTTTTGTGCGGGGGTTTTATCCTCCGGTTTGTCGCCGTCGTCTTCTTTAGGCGTATCCACGATCACTACTAGGGAAAAGCCTAGCAGCAGCGCGGGTTTTAGGCCTATCAGTAGCGCGGGCGGGAGCGCTACTGATAAGGCGCTACAGCTAATGCTTAGCAATAGCGAGCCTGGATCCACGCTACTGCTAAATTGACTTAGTAGTAGCGCTTCTTCAGAACAGCGCTACTGGTAATTAGTAGTAGCGGCTCTCCTTTCCCGCGCTACTACTATTATTTAGTATTTTATTTCTTTTTTATTTCATGTTGTATTCATACACCTTTACACAAGTTTTCATACAACAGGAATTTAGAGACTGTTTTTACGTCATAATGAGTTATTACATCATGGGGTGAAAGAACCGTGGACTAGTTTCAAGTGGATGGACTAGTTTCAAGTGGATGTCCATCCACTTGAAACTAATCCGTGGTTCTTTCACCCAATGATATAATAATATCATCATCATCATCATATCATTAACAACTTATCATCATAATACATCATTGTCATATGACACCTCCTCAAGATCATCGTTTGCATCAATGACATCACATAGCAAATTGGTCACTAGTCGTAATCACAAGTACTCCTCATTATCAACTCTAACACATTACCACATAATAAACATATTGTACCTCATAGGACCTATTACATTC
This sequence comes from Triticum timopheevii, assembly GCA_963921465.1. Taxonomy (NCBI): domain Eukaryota; kingdom Viridiplantae; phylum Streptophyta; class Magnoliopsida; order Poales; family Poaceae; genus Triticum; species Triticum timopheevii. Next base: position 616,385,864 of record OY997270.1, read on the forward strand.
GATTAAGACCTACTACATTTTCTAAGGTAAAATAGCAAAAAACAAGATAGCCCCTGACTCTCCATTATGGAGAATGGAGATTAGCCTGTCTCCAATTCCTGCCTTTTGCTGAATGTTACTTCCAAGAACCTCCTTGCGAATGTCCATACATTTCTTCCATTCTTTGATGAACATGTGTTCACGGGTTTTAGAAATCCGATATGCACAGGTGAGCTCCGTAGATTTACCTAGCAATATGTTCAAAACTGAGAGGCGACCATGTAGAGACATCAGATGAGGCACACAATCCATCGGGTGTTTTTGTTGAAAAACATAATAATAACTTTGTAGTTAGCAATGATGTACTAGTTTTAGAAGTATGCAAAAGATGCACGGATGTCGTAATAGTAAAAAATCTTACCAGGGTATCTCCAGAGAAGTTACCGTGGTTCAACACATGCACTAGTGGCACGTATTCACTATAATTTGGAGGAGTTCGATAATAGTTATTGTAATTCTCAAGAAGAGTACAAAATGCGATCAGATGATTTTTCTCCTTATACGTTAATTCGGTGCCATCGGTGTAGTGGGTTTTATCTACCATCTTCCGCATAGTCTTTGAAGAATCAAAATAAGTTGTCAATGGAAATAAGCTATCAACTATTTTGAAATAAACAATATAAATTAGTTAATAACTATGTTTGAGAAACTCACATAGCTGTACAATTGGAAGCGTATCAACAAGGACCCAAATGTCCATATTGTCTTGCTCGATGTCAGGATCACCAAGATCCATGGTGACAATCATACCCTCATAAAAACCATACATTTTGCAAAGTGCTTCCCAATTTTGGCAACCAAAATAGGTTACGCTCTGAGCATTGCACAGATTTACTTCAAAATTCATATCATGATGGGTCCTTAGGTGTATTTTCTTTGTTTCGAAATTTTCATGGTCTTCAAAATCCATCCTCTCCAAGACATAGCGTCTTGCATGGCATGGGATAAGCTAGTCGAATTGTAAAATATGAAAATTAGACGTTGAAATAGTTGAAGTCATGCTTAATTACGAAAAAAACACTTGTCGTTGTTGCGTACCGTTTCATAATCGAAGGTCTCCTCGAGCTTAATGTTGAAGCGTCGATCTTCGTCCAGCTGAACGAACCTATCGCACATACCTCGATCATCGTGGCACCAGCTACACTCCCCCGGGAGACTGTCGTCATCCGAGTACGACATTTCCTATGTTCATAATTCAAAGATTAAACTTGTACATATTCTAGCACAAGTCATGCCAGAATTCACGAAAAAATCCGGCATGACCTTTGCTAAAAAAGGACATATCGAGCGCCTGAAATTTGCCGGAACGGAAATTAATCAACACTCCGGCAAAACATAGGCCACTCGGAGATGTAAACTGAACATGAACGGCCACTTGGGCAACCACATGTCCTATTTGAGCAACAACACAAGATATACAAGGATATTTGGCTGGTCTCACCTCTATGTCGGAGGGGGTCGGTGACTGGGACGACGGCGCGGATGTCGGAGGGGGTCGGTGACGGGGACGACGGTGGTCACCTGAAACCATATAAGTTATCACTAATACATCCCGAATAATTGCTTAAACTAAAAAATAACAACAAATATGACATGTTCAACTAGTTTTATTAATTCAACTAGTTCTGACTAAATATAAACTTACTACAAATAGAAAAAAAACTAGTTCTTTCTAAAAATAAAAGTAGTTCAACTAGTTATATTAATTATCTTACTAAAAATACATTAGTTCTATTAATTCAACTAGTTCAACTAGTTTATTAATTTACTTACTAAACTAGTTCAACTACAACTAAAGTAGTTCAACTACAACTACTATTAACATCTACTACTACTAAAAATCTAGTACTAACTAAGCAACATCTAGTACTAGCTATGAACCCTAAATTAACATCTACTACTACTAAATCTAGTACTAACTAGTGGCAGGGGGTGGGGGCGACGGAGAGGTAGCTAGGGTCGGCGAGGTCGAGGGAGGTGGGACGAGGGTTGCCGACAGAGGAGGGAGGAGGGGCGGCCACAGGCGGAGGGAGGAGGGCGGCGGCGGAGGAGGGAGGGGTGGCTGCAGGCGGAGGGAGGATGTGCGAGGAGGAGGGAGGAGGTACGGAAGAAGGGGAGTACCTCGGCGGCGGACGGACGAAGGCGGCGGCGGCGGCGACGCACGACGACGATTACGCGGGCGAGAGTGAGAGTGTGAGTGAGAGGGCCGGTCGTGCGCATCGGGATAAGGTAGGGATAGTTGTAGCGCATTTGCCAAAACGCGCTACAGCTAATCTGAATAGCAGTAGCGCTTTGCATATAAACCGCTACTGCTAAGTGTAACTATACAAAAAATACGTCAATGCAAAAATACATTGGCCATCAATGATCTTTTTGTGTACAATCTGAATTGTCAATATGAGTCCTCTCCGGTAGGAACCGGAGAGGACTCATATTGCGGCCACAAATTTTACACATAGAGTTCAATGAAGACCAACTGGTTGTGGTAGTTTCAGAAATAACATATTTAAGGTGGTAAACACCCTGTTCACTAAGGGAGGTGGGACTAAACTTGTGGGCTGATCTTAGCAGTAGCGGTTTTCCTAGAAGCGCGCTGCTGCTAACTTCTATAGCAGTAGCGCTGTTCAGTATAGTGCGCTACTGCTATAACTAGCGGGGGGCGAGGTCATGGCAATTATAGCAGTAGCGCTATTTGCGGTGGACGCGCTACTGCTATTTTCCTGTCAGCAGCGCGTTTTGATAACACGTGCTGCTGCTAAATAGCAGTAGCGTGGTATTTTGAAGAGCGCTGCTGGTAAGATTCTATGTATAGGCCTGTCCCTAGTAGTGCATGTATATATCATATGACGAGGTGGTAGTGCAGCGCCCCGTTGGTTCTGAGTCATCTCCTGCGCCGACGTCCATACCGTCGGTATCATCAGAGTCGAAGTCAAGCATGTCTGATACATCGTCGACAGTGGCTATGAAGTGGGTGGTGGGTGGGCGACGGGTTTCTTCGTCGCCTTCTTCCCCTATGAGCCGGACATAGTTCGGCCAAGAGTCTCCTGACAAAGAGAGAGACTTTAGAGAGTTCAGCACATCGCCAAAGGGCGAGTGTTGGAAGATATCCGCAGCGGTGAACTCCATTACCGGAGCCCAACCAGTTTCGGCGGGCTCGGGAGTGCGCGGACCGGAACCTGCAGCCGGATACGAGTTCGGGAGTCCGGTGTCACAGGCTTCCTTGGGGGTGAGGCCTGTGTTCGGCTCTAGCGCCGACGAGTGTGCGGCCTCTGGGGCGGGGTCCATCCACCCGTCCCCGGGCAACGCAATCTGCTCCGGATTTAGGTCTGGGGCTCCTGCCAGGGCGATATCACGAGCATTGTCCGACAGCCAGTCTAAGCCGTGCTCATCGTGATTGTCCGGTGCTCCTGGCGCAGGCCCGAATCCGTTGAAGATCAAGTCTCCGTGGATATCGGCCATGTAGTGCAAGTTTCCGAACCTGACCTGGTGGCCAGGGGAGTACCTGTCGATCTGCGACAGATGGCCAAGCGAATTGGCCCGCAGTGCGAAGCCGCCGAACACGAAGATCTGTCCGGGGAGAAAAGTCTCACCTTGGACCATGTTGTTGTTGTTGATGATTGAAGAAGCCATCAAGCCTTGCATCAACGACACAGAGGAACTCTCAATGAAAGCACCAATGTCGGTGTCAAAACCGGCGGATCTCGGGTAGGGGGTGCCGATCTGTGTGTATAAGGCTGATGGTAATAGGAGGCAAGGCACACAGTGTTTACCCAGGTTCGGGCCCTCTCGATGGAGGTAAAACTCTACTTCCTGCTTGATTGATATTGATGATATGGGTATTACAAGAGTTGATCTACCACGAGATCGTAGAGGCTAAACCCTAGAAGCTAGCCTATGATGATTATGATTCTGATCGTCCCTCTAAGGACTAAACCCTCCGGTTTATATAGACACCGGAGAGGGCTAGGGTTTACATGGAGTCGGTTACAGAGAAGGAAATATAATAGCCGGATCGCCAAGCTTGTCTTCCACGAAAAGGAGAGTTCCATCCGGACACGGGACGGAATCTTGAGTCTTGTATCTGCACGCTCCAATAGTCCGGACAAAGTATATAGTTCGGCTGTCGGATACCCCCTAATCCAGGACTCCCTCAGTCGGCGATGTCATTTTCCATCCGAGGGACATGCTCTGCTCGTATACCGTCAAAGCGCTCTTGTAATTTCCTCACTTCATCCACATAAGCTTCCATCAACAGGCTTTGGTAATCTTTGTTGATCTGCCTGACAACGAGCTACGAATCACCCCTGACGATGAGCTTTTTGACTACGAGGTCTTCTGCGATCCTGAGACCGGCAAGCAAGCCCTCATACTTGGCGGTGTTGTTAGTTGACATCTCCCGGGGAAAGTGCATTTGGACGACATACTTGAGGTGCTCTCTGGTGGGTGCGACAAGCAGCACACCTGCACCGGCGCCTTGCAGCGAAAAAGCCCCATCAAAGTACATGATCCAGTTGCGGCTCATTTCCTTGCCGGGGAGAGTGGTCTCCTATACCACTTCGTCAGACGTCGAGGTCCATTCTGCAACGAACTCCGCCAAGACTCTGCTCTGAATTGTCGAGGTGCTTTCAAATTTTAAACCGAAACTCGACAACTGCAGGGCCCATTCCATGATCCTCCCCATTGCATCTGGGTTATGCAGTATCCGTTGCAACGGGAGACGGGTGACCACGGTGATCTTGTGCGCTTGGAAGTAATGATGCAACTTCCTCGAGGCCATAAGGAGGTCGAAGAGCATTTTTTGCACACTTGAGTACCTCGACCTAGCCCCCTGCAAGAGGGAGTTGAAGAAGTAAACTGGGTGCTGCACCATTTTCTTCCTCTGCGCCACTTCACTCAGTTGCGCGGGCCCTGTCGCACTGACATCAGCCTCCACCACGGACTCAGTATTGTCGGGACCGAGCCCTGCCGGGGGGAGGGGGGGGGGGTTCCGGCTCACCATCCGTTGACTCTGCCGCTGCCGCTGCCTCTTCGTCGACCTTGCTCTGCGCCACTAGTGCGGCGCTAACCACCTGATTTGTTGCCTCTAGATACAGTAGCAACGGTTCTTGTGGTTTGGGTGTAACCAGCACTGGGGTAGAGGAGAGGTACTTTTTCAAATCCTGCAGCACTACTAGAAAAACCACTACTAATGGCGCACCTAATATGGCCATTAATGGCGCATCTGTGGTGCGCCATTAACAGCACGCCATTAGTAATTTTTACTAATGGCGCACCACCTGGTGCGCCATTAGTATCTGGTATACTAACGGCGCACCGCGGGTGCGCCATTAGTATAGGCCAGCTTGCGCCATTAGTATGCCTCCCAGGGGCCATGTATACCCAGGTGCTTTGGCATACTAATGGCGCACCACCACTGGATGCGCCATTAGTAACCGCGGCATACTAATGGCGCACTGCACTGTGATGCGCCATTAGTATGCACTGTCATACGAATGGCGCACTGTCATGTGATGCGCCATTAGTATGAATATTAGGTTTTTTTTATTTTTTTATTTTCTATTTTTTGCACAGGTTACAAAATGTATAATTTGACAAAATATAGACAGCACACATCAACAACAGATTCATCGAATACAATAGAAGATTAGTCTTTGAATACAATTCATCATATTAGTCTCCGAATACAATTCATCATATTAGTCTCCGAACTAAAAAGACCGAACAAAGATAGAACATTATATTACAAGTCTCGAGACCACGAGTAGCGAGTTTGTCTTCACATTACAAGTCGATATCAATCATCTAAAGTACCATCACATAGAAGAGAGCTGCGGTCATCACGATGAGCATCATCACGATGAAACTCGTCTTCATCCGGTTCCTCCAACGCTCCCTCCCCTCTCCCGCTAGATAGAGGGCGTATCTAGATTCGGCCTCGGCCCTAGTGGTGTACCCTTTGTAACTGTTACCGCTGAATCGGTGAACCTATCTCCGACACTCCTCCCAGTCATCGTAGACTCCGGGAACCTTACCCTTGTACACGACATACGTCGGCATCGCTATGCACTAGCCAAACGAAACGTTAGTACCAATTCACAGACAATACATAAGCAATATATAATTATGCAACAGAACGATCGGAAGAGAAAAGCAAGACATTAATAGCATCGATTACATCTAAGTTGAACGACTCTCGAAACCAAAGAGACATACTACAAGTTCATTAAAGTTTAATTACAACATGAACCAATCGATGTTTTAGAACTAGACAACTCGACTCAAGGGACCGGAGCGTGGATGAAGCCGCCGTCTATCGTGGGAGTCATGAAAGAACGGGCGTTGTCATCCTGCATTTGTAGCATTGTGTCGATATCACTGTTGGACGGTTGATTTCTGAGGTAGAACTGCCCCGAGGTACGAAGGACATCTTGATGGATGATTTCCGCAAACTCCGACTGGATGCGAAAGAATTCTTGTCGGAGGTCCGCGTCCTGGATTGCCGACACGCTCGCGGCCCAATCTTTGAGTTTACTCGGTAGCAGAAGTTGATGATGGTCCCGTACGATCGCCCGCATGTGATGGATGGCGTAGTAGGCACCCTTCTGACCGCCAGGCGGCTGCTTGACGCAGCAGAACGTCGTATAGTGGGAGAACACGTGCTTGCCGTACTTACGAATAGGCCTGGTGAAGGTGCCTCCAGATTGGGCGTAGCCGGGGAGAACATCATCAAGAACCTTCTTGACATTTGTGTAGTCTACGTTCGACTGACGGTCCGGGTCGAAATACGTGGCCATGGAATATTTGGGGCTTAGGAGGATGAGCGTGCAACGTGTGTCACTGCAGAAAACACGGAATGTTAAAAGAAAAACGATCGAAATGTAAGAATTCATATGTTACGGGCCGGTTGAGGGGAGGTCTTACTCGGGAAAGTAAGGCACGAGGAAGTTATCCTTATCTTGGTTTGCCAGAATGATGCCTTCGAGGTAAGAACTCGCGACTTGCCGGTCCCCAGCGCTGCCCAAGATCTTGCTACGCATGTAGAAGGGGTCGACTATCACGATGTCCGGGGTCTTGTCGCGAATGATCCACATCTCCATACTCAGCAAAAATAGCCGAACGAAGGTGTAGTGCAGCGGATGAAGGTTCAACATAGCGTGGATGTCATCAAAACGCAGGACGATCATACGCCCGATGGAGTTATCCACAAAGCCCTTGCCCTCTGGCACCTTGGCCGCGAAAACCGGGTATGCCACATCCTTCTCCCTAAGACGCCGCTTCTCCAAAGCAAGAACACTGTCATGCAGACTCCGCATAGCACCGGTTGCAGCACTGAGCATATTTGTCGGTAGCATCGCCCTACCCGCCACATGCACCCTCCTCGAGATATCCTGCGGTGAAGGTGGCCCGTCCTGAGCACGGATCGTACTCGGTGCCGGCTGGCTCGCACCCTTCTTAGTCTTTCTTTTGCGTGCCTTCTTCTTCTCCTATAATGGGACCGAGTTCTGCTCACAGACCGCCTTCTTGAGTGTGTTGGGGCTGATAATATTTCGCACCTCGCCTATCTGAGGCTCGGTGAAGTCGGCAGCTGGAGGCGTCTCCTGAGAGCTGAACGCCAGACGGCGCCTGTTGCAACTTGGCTTCTCCGCGGTACGAGCTAGATCGCACACGTCTTTTGTTGGGTTTGGTTCTTGAGAAGGAGGCCCCATGAAGTCGCCATCGTACCCATGCTCGGCAAAGTACTGATCGACGTTGCCAAATGTATCATCGTCGTAGTCGTCGTCGTTCTGATCCTGTGCCATATGCATGTTTGGATCCAGTGGCATAGGGATGTCCGGCACCGTTACGGCGGTCTTGCCATGGGGCCGACTTGGCGCCGGCACGACTGGCGGTGTTGTCTTTGGGGTGGTGTCCCCCGCCCCCAAACGAATCTGGCTCTTCGGCCAAAGCAGGGGCCAGCTCAGGCAGGCGCTGAGGGTCATCACGTCTTCATCGTCGGCCCCGACGGGTCGAATCGGAGGTAACAAGTCATCGCAGCCTGGCAGCACCCGAGCCAGTTGAACCCTAAACAAGTTGGGTGGCATCTGGGTACCGTGGAACAAGGGGTTGCCCGGTTGAACGATTTTGCCCTTGGCGACATCGACCAACTCGTTGTTCACGAAGTGGAGGAGAGTGCACGGAACATCGGCGGCGCCCTGCGAAAACATGTAGGGCGTCAGGGATGCCCAGTCAAAGGCAAGGAGATGAAGTCCTCGGCCGAGAGAGGCTTAATTAGTTACCGTGATGATGGCGTCGAGCTCGGCTAATGTCGAGGCACCGCCAACGGCGGGCGTGCAGTTGACGGAGGGGCCGCTTGCTGAAGAGGTGCCGGCCGGCGTACACCCGGGTGCATTAAGCTCTCGTGCCGGCGTCGGAGACACCAATGCCACCTCCGCCGGAGGCACCAATGGCCCCGCCATCGCATTATGCGAGTTGCTGGCCGTGAAGCTAGAAATCGGGGGCGGCCCCTGTTGGCCGCCCGCAATCCACGCACTCAACCCCGAGATCAAGGTAGGCACAAGGGCGGTGATCGTCGCTCCGAGTCGTTGTTCCACTTGCTCTTGGACAATCTCCGGAATCCGCGCCACCTGTGCCTTGAGTTCTTGAACCTCTCGCGCCTGGCTTTCCGAGCTGGTCTTTTTCTCCTTCCGCACACCAGCGGTATAGTATGACCCCCATTTTGTCGACAAGCCTTTGCCGGCCACACGACCAGCTGACGTCGGCTTACTGAGCTTATCCTTGTTCTTCATTACATTCAACCCCCTATTTAGAATGGTGTCCCAAGGGTTGCTCTTATCGACCCCGCGCTACTGCTTTCAGTCGCCTACGGAAGGAATGTGAACCATTTAGAAATTTGGCTTCATTAATTAGAATGCAACCATATGGAGCTAATTACGCGGGGGTGTATTCCTTACCAGAACAAGCTCAAGCTGCCTGGTCTTCGGATCCGTGGTAAGCTCCTTTGTTTTCAGGTCCTTCTTGTACCGGGCCCTGACAAAGTTCCTGGTCTGCTTGTCACCGTATTTATCGAAGAGGGGCGGTAGGCCTTGCTCGGCACGGTCCGCCTCCTCCTTGTCCCATATAGGCTCCGCCACTCTGTAACCGCCGGGACCGAGTGTGTGTTCCCCTATGTTCAGCTCCCGCATTTGTTTCCCCCACTCACTTGATTGGGAGCTTGCGGTGCTCGAGCAATTGATCTTGAAGTCGTTGTAGTCATCTTCGGTAATCGAAGGATTTTTCTCCTTGATCTTCTGATAACTCTCACCTTTCTCGATCATTCTCTTCACATTGCTTTTCCAAGTAGACAGGGCCGTGCTCATCTTCGTGAGGGCAGCATTGTTCACTTTATTCCCTTTGAGGCTTGTGTTTTCAAATTCAGCGGGGAACTTGTATCGTTCGTGCAGCTTCGTGAAGAGGAGGTTGCACAAATTCCCTCGGTCCTTATGCCTAAGGTTCTCGGTGTTGATCGAGACGGTGCTCCGGACAATGCACCCGAGCTAAAGCGAGTACCCCTTGACTATTCGTTCCGGCGCCGTTGGATTCCCGTTGGAGTCCACTTCAGTAACGTCCTCCTTGAGGGTGCGGAGCACGATCGGGCGCCGGTCCTTCCGTTGCCTCTTCGGTTGGCTGCCATCTGTGCGTGCGCCGCCATCATCAGTGGTGGCATCCTCGGCGGCACCATCAGTGGTGGCATCAGTGTGGTCATCCTCGGCGGCACCATCCGTGGTCTCAGGATCGGTGGGGAAGGCGGCGGCCTCATACAAGTGAGGTTGTTCCTCCATCTCCTGGGACAGCTCCCAGAATGCCTTGCCGCCCGAACCCCCGGCCTCATCGTTGTGGGCCATGTTTCTCTCTAAATAGAAACAAAGTTTGGTCAAAAAGTTGGTTATTGTCAAGGAACAAGATCATGGTCTCATCATTTAGGGTTTGTCGACACCGAGGCATCCTAAAATCTAAGCTTTTATCATTGAGGGTTTTTCGACGCCGAGGCACCCTAAAAGCCTAACCTTTCATCATTTCGGTTTTTATCGACACCGAGGCACCCTAAAAGCCATGCATTAGTCACAAGTACGCCGGGGCACTTGATCCTACTTAATTAACTACTAAGATACCCCAGCCCATGCATTAGTCACAAGTACCCCATATGTCCTATTTTTAGCAAAGTCATGCTAAAATTCACGGAAAATTTCAGCATGACCTTTGCTGAAAATAGGACATATGGAGTACCCGAATTTGCCGGAACGGAAGTTAATCGACATTCCGGCAAACTCAAGGGCCTCTCGGGGTACCTGCAATATCATCACGACACGATGGTCGGAGACAAAACCCAGCAAACTAGCACCACAATGTGCCTCTACTTTCATATGGATGAAAAGGCCACAATGTGCCTCTACTAGCATCACAAAAAACCCCTTGAGTTAGAAGATGGTATCCTCCATTTTGTACATCTTTGCTACCGCACGGAGCTAATTTTCTCCATGCATGAAACATGACATATGAACATCAGTATGCATTGATTTATGAAAGAGACAGCCTAGCATGGGAAGCAAGAGCCACTCAGCTAGCCAAGGAGACTGCCCATGAAACCACACCCCAAGGTAGAAGCCATCATTCATTACAAATTTGAATATATGATATTCCAGAAAATAATCTGTCTACAAAATGAGATACATTCCATTTGAACTACCAAGTTACACAAAGAAAATGCACCTAAGCACCAAGAGGAACTGTTACAACTCCATAAGGTATATCCAAGTCACTGCTACTCATATTCAAAAAACCTAACTCCAATATAACCAGAAAGATTGTAAAACATTATATCTCCCTGCTGACACGAACTGAAAGCGTAACAAAAATACCTATTATTCTAGGCAGCTGCCTTGCTAGTGATTCGGTGTCGTCGCAACTGGATCCCTCCCACTCGACCTGCGATCTTCTACAAGAAAAAATTAGCAGCTCAGTCAACCACCATATAATTATACAAGGAAAAAAATGCTACTTGGCACAAGTGTAAACGAGAAGCTTGAGGTAGTAGCAGATTGAAGTGATAAAGTGCAAAGGAGAAGCTTGAGCTAGTAAACATTTTCTGAATGTTATAAAGTGGGGAAAGTAAAATAAAATTCATGACTAGTCATGGCACTAGAAAAGAGATGAGATTTCACAAAACCAGAGCCAAGCATAGTCCAGAATGTCAAATTTTCAGTTAGTTAATTATTACTCCGTGGCATTGCCATACTTAGCCAAGAGTCCCCATTTCTTATATTCTGTGAGATGCAGTCATCTTCTACTCCAGTTCTTATAGTATTTTGGAGTACATTGCCTGTTATGCTGCTTGCAAGGTTAGCATAGGTTCAGAAATGGGGACTAAAAACAGTGATTTAATTCTCCAATTCAATTTTCATTTTCAAGTTTAAATTTGAATATCAACAGTAGTGATTTTACACCCAGTTCAACAGTGATCTGATCCAGTTTAATCTGATCCAGTTAAAGTCTCATCAAAGTACATGATCCAGTTGCGGCTCGTTTCCTTGCCGGGGAGAGTGGTCTCCTATACCACTTCGTCAGACGTCGAGGTCCATTCTGCAACGAACTCCGCCAAGACTCTGCTCTGAATTGTCGAGGTGCTTTCAAATTTTAAACCGAAACTCGACAGCTGCAGGGCCCATTCCATGATCCTCCCCATTGCATCTGGGTTATGCAGTATCCGTTGCAATGGGAGACGGGTGACCACGGTGATCTTGTGCGCTTGGATGTAATGATGCAACTTCCTCGAGGCCATAAGGAGGTCGAAGAGCATTTTTTGCACACTTGAGTACCTCGACCTAGCCCCCTGCAAGAGGGAGCTGAAGAAGTAAACTGGGTGCTGCACCATTTTCTTCCTCTGCGCCACTTCACTCAGTTGCGCGGGCCCTGTCGCACTGACATCAGCCTCCACCACGGACTCAGTATTGTCGGGACCGAGCCCTGCCGGGGGGGGGGCGGTTCCGGCTCACCATCCGTTGACTCTGCCGCTGCCGCTGCCTCTTCGTCGACCTTGCTCTGCGCCACTAGTGCGGCGCTAACCACCTGATTCGTTGCCGCTAGATACAGTAGCAACGGTTCTTGTGGTTTGGGCGTAACCAGCACTGGGGTAGAGGAGAGGTACTTTTTCAAATCCTACAGCGCTGCCTCGGCCTTCAGGGTCCACTCCATTGGGCCCGTCTTCTTCAAGATCTTGAAAAAAGGAAGGGCACGCTCCGCGGACTTGGAGATGAATCTGCTCATGGCGGTAACTCAGCCAGTGAGCTGACGAACGTCTTTGATACGTTTCGGTGCCTCTATCTACTTGATGGCCTTGATCTTATCCGGGTTTGCATCAATCCCACACTGCGACACAAAGAACCTGAGAAGCTTGCCGGAAGGAACACCAAAGACACACTTTTGAGGGTTCAACTTGAGGTTGATCTTGCGCAGGTTCACAAATGTTTCCTCCAGATCTTGCACAAGTGTTGCTTTGTCCTTGGTTTTGACCACTATGTCATCCATATAAGCTTCCATATTTCTATGTAGCTGGGGCTCAAAACCAATTTGGACTGCTCTTGCAAAGGTTGAGCCAGCACTCTTCAACCCGAAAGGCATCCGTAAAGAGCAATACGTACCACATGGGGTGATGAACGCTGAGTAAGCGTCAAGGAATGATAATAGGCACACCCAGCCGTGGAGTCAACAATTTGGTCGATGCGCGGTCACGGGAAGGGATCCTTTGGACAAGCCTTATTGATGTCTGTGTAATCAATACACAGTCTCCACTTCTCGTTTGCCTTGCGCACCACTACCGGGTTGGCCAACCACGTTGGATGGAGCACCCCCCCCCCTTACCAAGCCTGCCGCCTCTAGTTTCCTGATCTCCTCCATGATGAATTCCTGCCTCTCTAGAGCTTGCTTCCTGACCTTCTGCTTGACGGGCCATGCATGAGGACAGACAGCAAGATGGTGCTCAATCACTTCCCTGGGAACGCCGGGGATGTCGGAGGCTTGCCATGCAAACGCATTGACATTCGCCCGCAGGAAAGTGATGAGCTCGCTTTCCTATTTGCTGTCGAGGGTGGAGCTTATGGTAAAAGGTCCCCCCATGCCATCCTCCTTGACGGGCACCTTCTTGGTCTCTGGTGGTGTCGCTCTGGACTTCTTGCTCTTGCCGGTGGAGCTCCCTGGCACTTCCTCGACGGGAGCGCAACACCCCAAAGAGGTGCGCTTGCCGGAGTGGGTGAGAGGGGTCTCGCCGGTCTTTTTCCCTCCTGGGACTCCATCGGCAGGAGTAGGTGCCTTCGCGGCAGTTGCTGCAACTGCTTCCCGGTAGAGTTGGTAGGCACAAATCAACGCGTCTTTCTTCTCAGAGGGGATGGGGATGATGTTCATCGGCCTGGGCATCTTAAGCATGTTGTAGGCGTAATGTGACACCGCCATGAACTTGGCTAGTGCCGGGCGGCCGAGGATCCCGTTGTAGGGCAAAGGGATCTCGGCTACATCAAATACAATCCTCTCCGTCCTGTAGTTCAGTTCGCCTCCAAACGTCACGGGCAGCGTGACCTTTCCCTTCGGCTGGCTCCTCCCCGGGTTGACCCCTTGGAACGTGCCCATCTCCTCGAGGTCTCCAGTAGGGATCTGCAGCCTCTTGATCACAACAGGCGAGATCACGTTCAGACCGGCCCCGCTGTCAACTAGCATCTTCGTCACCTTGAGGTTGCGGATTGTTGGTGAAACCAACAACGGCAAGCACCCGACCACGGTAGTGCGGTCAGGATGGTCCTCGGTGTTGAAGATGATAGGCGTGCTGGACCACTTCAGCGGCTTCCGTGCGTCGAATGACGGCTCCACCGCTGTGATCTCAGGCACCCACTGCTTGAGCTGGCAGTGGGATATATGCAGCGAGGCGCCACCATCGACGCACCTGGCTTCCTTGTCTTTCTGGAACTCATGGTCGCCGGACTTATCATCTTCATCCTGATCATCATCTTCCTGCTTCTTGTTGCGGCCCCGAGCGAGCCTCTCCTGCTGATTATCTTTGCCGCGGCGGCCTCCTTGGTCACCACGCTTCTTGCCGGATCCCTTAGCACCCTCTTGGCCCTTCTCCTTGTCCCGTCGCTCATACTCGGCTTTCTGCTTCTCAGCGAGCAGCTCCACTTGCCGGCAGTTCTAGAGGTCATGGCCCTTGGTGCGGTGGATCTTGCAATACTGCTTGTCGGAGCCCCCTGGCTTATCGGCAGCCTCCAAGGCCCAGCAAGCGACACACCCGGCAACCTCCTTACTGGGGTCACTCGCCTTGGGTTTCTTGGTGGCGCCAATATCGTCCGACCCCTCGACGGCAAGCACGGTCTTGCCCTTCCGCTTCCTGTTACGGCACTGGCCCTTCTTCACCGGGGTGGCGGTATCATCCATGGAGTCGGTTTCTGCGCTGGCATCTTCGCCGAGGTACTTCCTTCCCTCTTCAGTGCAAGCGCACTGATCGGCCAGAACATAAAGCTCGGCCGCATCCTTGACCTTGTTCATTGCTAGCTCCTCACACATCTTGCGATTGTGCACATTCTGATGGAATGCACTGATCGCGGTGGCAGGATGAACGTCGGGAATGTTGTACTGCACTCGGCTGAACCTTTGGATGTACTTACGCAAGTTTTCTCCTTCTTTCTAGGGGATGATGTGCAAGTCGCTCGCCTGGCCATGAGCTTGGTGGCCTCCAGTAAAGGTGCCAACAAACTCATGACACAGATCCGCCCAAAAAGAAATGGAGTCCACCGGGATGTGCATCAACCATGACATAACATTGGGCTTGAGTGCCAACGGGAAGTAATTGGCAAGCACCTTATCATTGTGGGCCCTAGAATCTTGCATCGCGACGGTGTAGATGCTGAGGAACTCCGATGGGTGAGTCTTGCCATTGTACTTCTCGCCAACGTCGGGCTTGAACGTGCAGTGGGAGGGCCGCTGGAACTGCCGCAACTCACTGGTGAAGGCCGGACAACCCACCTCGTAGGGTAGGCCACCGTAGCCTCCTGGTGTTGGGTGGTCCGTAGTGGGTCCTGCCCGCCTATCCGACTGGTGGCGCGCGTCATGCCGGCGCTCGATGGTGGTTCGAGCATCTTCATGGGCTCGCTCCCGAAGAACTTGACGTTGGTCGCGGTGGGTTCGCGGGTCGGACGACGCTATGGAGATATCATCACGAGCGTCATCGTGACGGACCGACACCCGCAGTGGCCGGTATGGAGGAGGGGAGTGAAGTGTGGCTGCATCGCCTTCGGCCCGACCTCCGCTGGCATGCGGTGGCTCAATTGAGCGACAGCCTGTGGGTCCTGCCGGTAGCAACTCGTCGTTGTTAGCGATGCCGACGAGGCTCCGGACAGTGGCCCTCCATTCGTTAAGCTTCTCCGCAGCAGGAGGAAAGTCGAGGAGCAACTGCGCGTGTGCTAGGGCTTTTGCTGGCGTGGGCGGCTTCAAAAGCTGTGTGGACCGCGATGCTCTTTGACTTCTAACCGCGTTAGAAGGAGCCCCATCACGGCCCCGCAGCCGTTCGCCACCTCCGCCAGCACCTCGGCGCACATGCTGGCCCTCCTCATCATGTGAAGGGCGCATGGGACTCTTCCCAGGGCGGCGCCCAGGGTCACCAACAGGGCGGCGCTGCTCATCGCGCACGGCCTAAGAAGAGCGCGCCGTTTGCGCTTGGTGTCTTGGAGGTCGCGCGCTGGCGTCTGGTGGCGCGACGACGCCCCTGGAGGGCCCCGCGCCGCCTGTGGGGGGCCCGACTCCGTCTTTGGAGCCCGTGACACGTGGCTCGTCGCCTGGCGTACGAACGACGCCGCTCACCAGGCCTAGACTGCCAGGGTGATGTGGATGTTCGTCGGCCACGCCACGATTTCTCTCCACGACTGGCCCTCTACTGGTCCGCACCGATACTGGCAGTCCGGTCCCGGACGAACCGATTGCCGTGGTTGTCTTCTTCTTAGGAGCCATGGCGATGAAGAACTGCTAGGCTAACTACAAGACCAGATTCTCACAACTTTGCCCCCTACCTGGCGCGCCAAAGATGTCGGTGGGAAATGACACCTATGGGATCACGAGGATCCCTTCTGCGGTTGCGCGGTGCGGGGTTGTGAGAAGAGCAGGATTAGCAATCAGCACAAGGATCGTTTACCCAGGTTAGGGCCGCGAGGATGCGTAAAACCCTAGTCCTGCTTTGGTGGATGTATTGAGTGTTCTTGAGCTCTTGAACTAGCTTCGGTGGCTGCATCGTTCAAAAGAGCCGAATCCCTCTCCAGTACGCCATGGGCCTCCTTTTATAGTCGAAAGGGGCTTCCACAATGGCACATAGGAGGTGGAAAGGCATACAGTGCTATGAGCTTATCGCTCGTATTATAGGACAAGACACATTTAATGCATAGCTTAGGTGTCCTCCTGCTTTATCGGGGACAGGAGCGAGGCCTGTCCCGTCCATCACCGCTCCTCCTTGCTTCGACACGCGCCCTGGCCAGCGATGCATGTGGCGCCATGTAGGCAGGCAAGCAGCTGAGGTGGCGCGATGGTGGATCCATCACGAAGATTTGCATGCCGCCACGCAGGCGTGTGCTGAGTTGGCCTGGAAGCTGCATGTTGCCACGCAAGTGCCTGCCCAGCTGGTTGGGCTGGCAGCTGCATGTGAACGGCGGTGGGGACTTGGTTGGTGCGGACCTGGCAAGGGCCTTGCCGGGTGGCCCGGCAAGGGTCTTACCATGGCGTGTTGTCGTCCCTGGCAAGGATCTTGCCAGGGGTCTCGTGGGGATCGTTGCCTTCCAATCCTCATCTGATCTTGAATATTCTTTGTCTTCACAAAGATCTGCATGCCACCATGTAGGTGTCTCCCGAGCCCTGGCCCAATGTAGTTGATGGTGTTGGAGACCATGGTTTCGAGGGTGGCTCACTCCGATGGTGTGGGCGAGCCGCCCTGGCAAGGGCCTTGCCGGGGCTGCTGAGGCTGCCCCGGCAAGGGTCTTGCCGGGGAAACCTGCTTCGTCCATCTGCTCTCTGTGGTCTCGATCTTTGGCGTTGCGCTGATTGTCTTGCGGCTTCGCCTCCTCCCTTTTGCCCTGCTAAGTGTGGCCTCGGCCTGTGGCTCTGACTGCCCGCGCACAAGTAAGGTGTACAAAGGAGTGCCCCTACTTTAGTACACCGACAAATATTATGTGCTGAAATTCTTGAGTTATCCTTCCCTTGACATGGAGAAGGGCATTATAAAGCCAGTGTTAACTGTTAATGTAAGTCTGTCCTTCTAAAGCCTTTAACCTCAACTGCTGTTTAATTTTCTCATACTCCCTATCGCTTACTACTGTTTAGTTTGCTGTTTCTACCAAAATGCATGTTCGCAAGAACCGTAAGTTCTAAGTTTTACTTGTAAAATCAAATTCCTTATTCATACCATGCACATTACTTAACACTTCCTGTATGTATGCTTGTTTTTGTGTATCTATAATCCAATGTGTGGTGAAGCAGCCCACGTTTGCACCTTGTCATCTCCTGTTTTATCTTACTGATGTGGCTGATGATATGAACAACATGCCATGCACATTAACCAAAATAGATACAATGATTTTCTTTGCCCTTCATCTATGATTGTTATGTTGACATGGTAATCCAATAGTGTGGTGAAGCTCCCCGCATTATGAACAATGCCAAATTATGCTATTGATATTTTGAACTTACTCTTTATTTTCTAATTTGGAATTGGATGGAATTGACAGCACAATTATCATCTTTGTTTATACACGTGCAAAACATGTCATCTCTCTGCTTTGTTTCAGGGTGATATGCCAGATGGCATGCACAAGTCTGCTGAAGGCTATGAGACAAACGCAACATATATTGCAGAAAAGAAGGCAAATCATCTTGAAGATAGCGAGACAACCCCAAAGTCTTGTCTTGATGCAGTGTTCAAGTTACTTGAGACTAGTAGTCAGACAAGCTCACAGAATTCATTGTCTGAATCAGTTCGACTTCTTTAGTCCCAAGTTCTAGCAGAAAGGCATTCTGCAACTCAACTTCGACTTGAAGTCCTATATCTAAGAAAGATTGCAGAGAACACCAATGAGAACCTCATCGCTAAACAGCTACACCTTGAAGCTATGACCGACATGCTAGGTCGGTCTCACAGCCTTGCTCAGTAGCTTGCACAGCAGTTTCCCCGCAAGGCTAACCTTTCTTAAATTGTATTGGAAGTAGTCTCGGTTCAGTATTATTTTGTTACGCTGCAATGGTGCCCAGTTTTTGTAATCTGCTTCTTCGTTGCGCTTTATGATCACTGGTGGCGAACTTCGATGCCCAGTGGATGTAATATACCTTAAATCCTTTATTGTATAGTGTAGGTTTATTCTTAGTTACTATGCCATAATTTCTCTATTGTATAGAGTAGGTTTGTTCTTAATTCCTACTAGTTGCTGCCATCATTCGCTATCTGAAAAAAATCAGATGTAGTCGACCGGGTCGAACCATTCGACTCTAACGGGCCTGGTTTTTAGCGGGCCACAATTGGGCCGGCCTGCGTCTTTCTTGGGCCCGAATGATTGGGGCCTTCACACATTGCGCCAGGCCCACAACTTACACTGGCCTATATTTTAGTTCGGCCTTTTGTCGACCCAACGCTTAGTTTGGCCCAGGATGGGCCATTCCCAGGCCGAAAATCACACCGGGCTGAAATGGGCCCATGTATACATCGGGCCTCTAACAGGCTGTAGTTGTGCCCAAATATCTGGCGAACAATTAACGGGCTAGATCAGGCTTCGGGCCGTAAATGGGCCCGGATATTGGGCGAACAATTAACGGGCTAGATCTGGCTTCGGGCCGTAAAAGGGCCCAAATATTGGGTGAACAATTAACGGGCCAGATCTGGCTTCAGGCCGTAAATGGGCCTTTATTAAGCAGGCCATTATTGGGCTGGCCCACTAGTACCTGATTAAGTACTACGGGCCTTTGACTGGGCCGGCCTTCTTAACCTATATAGGCCTCTGTTGGGCCCAGCCACGTGTTGACGTATCATAGCCATGTCTCCTTCAATGGACGGATGACATCTGGCCCACCAACGAGCTGACAGGTGTTCCCTCTGGCCAATCAAAATTTTACACGTGGAAATTTCCCATTGGTCCGGGCTGTTAACGGGTTATCAGATCCAAAACCTGACCCGACAGCTTAACAGCGTTCCGTTACGGTGGATGCCACGTGTCGGTCACCCTTGACGAAAGAACTTCTGTGACGCGTGATTTATCGTCATGGAAGTGGACACTTCCATGATGATAATTTTGGTAATGTCATGGAACACTTCTACGACAGCACATGTATGACTATCCTGATTCTGTCATAAAATCATCATGGATGTACATGCATGACAAAAAACACGACCTACTGTGAAAAACACGTATCATCACGGAAGTGTATTTTTTTGTAGTGTTAGGTCAGGAAACCCACGAGGGGCCCGCAAGATAGGGGGTGCGCCCTACCCCCAGGGCATGCCCTCCACCCTTGTGGCTGCCTCGACGCTCCTCCGACTTCATCTCCAAGTCTCCTGGTTTTCTTCTGGTCCAAGAAAGATCATCGTGAAAGTTTTATTCCGTTTGGACTCCGGTTGGTATTCCTTTTCTGTGAAACTCTAAAACAGGGGGAAAACAGGAACTAGCACTGGGCTCTAGGTTAATAGGTTAGTCCCAAAAATAATATAAAATAGCATAATAATGCATATAAAATATCCAAAACAGATAATATAATAGCATGGAACAATCAAAAATTATAGATACGTTGGAGATGTATCAACATGCAACCACATATAATAGTGCCAAGTAAGGGCAAACACCTATGATGGTGGAGTAGGGGAGATGTGCTCATCATCTACACAACTATATTGACTGTCTAGCCTTGCGTCGTCTTGTGAATCTTGTTGGGAGGATGGCAGAGTAGAATCTATAGAGACCCTCCATTTCAGTTGCTCGGAAGGACCACCATGATCCAATGCCTTACCAATTTCCTTCCGCTTTATTGATTTTGCATTATGAGGTCAAACCGACAAGAAAAAAGAATAAAATTCGCTCTTCAGAACCTATTCAAGCATGATACTGATGAATACTACTCTGATGAAAGGCAAAGTAATGATAGGAGGATGGAATATGTAAGAAAAACTGGACGGATTGACATACTCGCACCTATGATGTGGTAAGTAAGCAGAAGACACTTCAACAAATTAGAAGCACTACAAGCTAGACACCATATGGAAGGTGCAATCAATATCACTCTGCCAAGTTAAAACTATCTCGTCATAGGTGGCGTTCATCAAATTAGAAGCACGAAATGCTAGAAATCATATTCAAGACACAAACCAATATCACACTTCCAACTTAAAGTTATCCCATCGTAAGTGACTAATGCAGGATACACAAGAAGAGTAGTTTCATGTAAGAGCATGGTGTGATAGACTGATATAGTATGTACCAAAAACAGGAAGGCGTGTCATATTCACATGTATCATGTGTAAGCTAAGAAGATGCAGTTTACACTAATTAGAAGCAATACAAGCTAGACACTGATATTTCTCCAACGTATCTACTTTTCCAAACTCTTTTGCCCTTGTTTTAGACTCTAATTTGCATGATTTGAATGGAACTAACCCAGACTGACGTTGTTTTCAGCAGAATTGCCATGGTGTTATTTTTGCGCAGAAATAAAAGTTCTCGGAATGACCTGAAACTTCATGGAGATTATTTTTGGAATAAATAAAAAATATTGGCGAAAGAATCAACCAGAGGGGACCCACACCATGTCCACAAGGGTGGAGGGCGCGCCCGCACCCCTGGGGCATGCCCTCTGGTCTTGTGGGTCCCACGAAGCTCCACCGACCTCAACTCCAACAACATATATTCATGTTCGAGGAGAAAAAAAATCAGAGAGAAGGATTCATCGCGTTTTATGATACGGAGCCGCCGCCGCCTCATGTTCTTCCTTGGGAGGGCATATCAGGAGTCCGTTCGGGGCTCCAGAGAGGGGAAATCGTCGTCGTCGTCATCATCAACCATCATCCATCACCAATTTCATGATGCTTACCACCGTGCGTGAGCAATCCCATCATAGGCTTGCTGGACGGTGATGGGTTGGATGAGATTTACCATGTAATCGAGTTAGTTTTGTTAGGGTTTGATCCCTAGTATCCACTATGTTCTAAGATTGGTGTTGCTATGACTTTTCTATGCTGAATGCTTGTCACTAGGGCCCGAGCGCCATGATTTCAGAACTGAACCTATTAATTTTTCATGAATATATGTGTGTTCTTGATCCTGTCTTGCAAGTTATAGTCACCTACTACGTGTTATGTTCCGGCAACCCCGGAGTGACAATAGTCGGGACACTTCCCGGTGATGACCGTAGTTTGTGGAGTTCATGTATTCACTAAGTGTTAATGCTTTGGTCCGATACTCTATTAAAAGGAGGCCTTAATATCCCTTAGTTTCCAATAGGACCCCGCTGCCACGGGAGGGTAGGAAAAAAGATGTCATGTAAGTTCTTTGCCATTAGCACGTATGAATACATTCGGAATACATGCCTACATTATATTGATGAATTGGAGCTAGTTCTGTGTCACCCTAGGTTATAACTGTTGCATGATGAATGACATCCGACATAATTATCCATCATTGATCCATTGCCTACTGACACGTCTCCAACGTATCTATAATTTTTTATTGTTCCATGCTGTTATATTATCATTCTTGGATGTTTTACAATCATTTTATAGTCATTATATAATTTTTTGGTACTAACCTATTGACATAGTGCCCAGTGCCGGTTGTTGTTTTCTGCATGTTTTCTACATAGCTGGAAATCAATACCAAACGGAATCCAAATGCAGTGAAACTTTTTGAGGATTCTTTTTGGCCAAAAGACATCCAGTGGGCCAAGGCTGCACCTCGGGGGGGGGGGGGGGCGCTTCGAGGAGGGCAGCACCCACCAGGGCGCACCAGGAGGCCTAGGCGCACCCTGGTGGGTTGTGCCCACCTCAGGTGCCCCCTTAACCGCCTCGTTGCTCTATAAATACCCTAATATTCCAGAAACCCTAGGGGAGTTGAAGAAAATCAATTCCAGCCACCGCAGAGTCCAGAACGACCAGATCCAATCAGGACACCATCACTGAGGGGTTCACCACTTCCATTGGTGCCTCTCGGATGATGCGTGAGTAGTTCTTTGTAGACCTACGGGTCCGTAGTTAGTAGCTAGATGGCTTACTCTCTCTCTCTCTCTCTCTCTCTTGATTATCAATACAATGGTCTTTTGGAGATCCATATTATGTAAGCCTTTTTGCGGTGTGTTTGTTGGGATCCGATGAACTTTGAGTTTATGATCAGATCTATGTTTTTATCCATGAAAGTTATTTGAGTCTTATTTGATCTCTTATATGCAGGATTGCTTATAGCCTCGTATTTCTTCTCCGATATTTGGGTTTTGTTTGCCCAACTTGATCTATTTATCTTGCAATGGGAAGAGGTGCTTTGTAGTGGGTTTGATCTTACGGTGCTTGAACCTAGTGACAGAAGGGGAACCGACACATATGTATCATTGCTACTAAAGATAAAACGATGGGGTCCATCTCTACATAGATAGATCTTGTCTCAATCATGCCATCGTTCTTATTGCATTACACCTTTTCTCCATGAAAGTAAAACACTAGATGCATGCTGGATAGCGGTCGATGTGTGGAGTAATAGTAGTAGATGCAGGCAGGAGTCAGTCTACTAATCTTGGACGTGATGCCAATATTATGATCATTGCCTTGATATCGTCATGATTATTTGAAGTTCTTTCAATTGCCCAGCAGTAATTGTTTTCCCACCATTTTGCTATTTTTCTTGAGAGAAGCCACTAGTGAAACCTACGGCCCCCGGGTCTCTTTTCATCATATTTGCCTTTGCGATCTATTTTACTTTGCATTTATTTTCAGATATATCAAACCAAAAATACAAAAATACATTGGTGCAATTTATTTGTTCCCTGATCTATTTATCCTATCTACCACTTTTAGCTCACGTTATTTACCTATCTTGAGGCGTCGTACTCGAAAGGGATTGAGAACCCCTTTAACACGTCGGGTTGCGAGTATTTGTTATTTGTGTGCAAGTGTTGTTTATGTGTTGTGAGGAGGTTCTCCTACTGGTTTGATAACCTTGGTCTCATCACTGAGGGAAATACCTACCACCGCTATACTGTATCATCCCTTCCTCTTTGGGGAAATATCGACGTAGTTCTAGCAGACATCAAAAGGAATTTCTAGCACCATTGCCGGGGAGGATCTTCAACATCAACCAGATTCTTAATCACAAATCTCATCTCCTCGCGATTTACATTATTTTTCATTTGCCTCTCATTTTCCTCTCGCCCACATCACTAAAATTTTCGTTTTCTTCGCCCTCTTTTTCGTTCGCCGTTTTCTCGTCAGATCTACTCGAGATCTTGTTTCACTATGGCTAGTTTGAATGCTCCTCCTTTGTGACAAAACTTGGAAGTTCTATACTTCAAACAGAGACAAGGAAAAATCTGAAAGATGCTTGGTATATGCTTATGGAGTCTTACCATGTTTGCAATCTAAAGTGGGATGCAAAAATTTTGCTTAGACATTTTTACGCAGGATTGGCTTTGCATCGTAGACAACTTTTATATTTGGCCACAAAAGGGAATTTTATTGAGCTTGACGTCAATGCTGCCTATGAAATTTTAGAAGGAATATTGGGGGTTCCACCACAAAAGAAAGGGTTTTCTTTCACCCTAGAGGGACCCAAATTTTGGACAAACTCGGTGATTTGCATAAACATATGGTTGAATTGCAAAAATATAATGAACCTCTCAAACACGACAATGGTAGTATCAATCGTATGAACACTTTGATTTCCCTTTGCAATAAATGGTTGGATATTTTAGATCTCAGGATGGTTTATTTTCCAAAAACTTTAGGGAAGCACAAAGAGCCTCCAGGATTTGAAAATACCCTTACTAAAGTGGCAAGATAAAGGAAGGCAACACTTAGATCCTTCGTGTTATGCCTAGCTAGGGGCGTAAAACAATAGCGCTTGTTGGGAGGCAACCCAATGAATAAAATTTATTTTTGCTTTTTGTTTTATGTTCTTGTGTCTTAGCACAATTATGCAACTGTTATGATTGTATTTTTTGTGTTTTAGTTAGTGTTTGTGCCAAGCAAGGCCTTTGGGTTGATTTGGGTGAAAAATGATTTGATCTTGCAGAAAAACAGAAACATATGCGCTCACGAAAATAGTTCTAATAAATCACAGAAACGTGCTTTTGAGTTGATTCTTTTTGCAGAAGATTAATACAAATTACCCAAGTTTTCGTAATTTCTCAAGATTTTTGGAGTTACAGATGTATTCGAAATATCCAGATTGCTACAGACTGTTCTGTTTTTGACAGATTCTGTTTTCTTTGCGTTGTGTGCTTGTTTTGATGATTCTATGGTTTTCTTTGATGAGTTTTTGCCATAGAAAAGTTGTAATACAGTAGATATAATGAAACAACAAAAAATATGAATAGGTTTGCTAAAGTACTTATAGTAGTTGTTTGTTTTCCTATACTAACGGATCTCATGAAGGTTTTGTTGGAGTTTTGTGTGATTGAAGTTTTCATGTTTTGGGTGATCTTACGATGGATGAAGGAATAAGGATTAGCAAGGCTAAGCTTGGGGATGCTTGAGGCACGCCAATATTATATTCAAAGAAGTAGCAAGCAACTAAGCTTGGGGATGCCCCCGAGTGGCATCCCCGCTGTCTTCTAACAACCATTGATATTTTACTTGAAGCTATATTTTTATTCGTTACGTATTATGAGTTTTGCTTGGAGCGTCTTGTATGATATGAGTCTTTGCTTGTTTTGCTTTGTGTTTTAAGTGTTGAATCCTTTCTGAACACACCCTTTTGAGAGAGCCAAAAATTATGCTATGAATGCTCCTATGCTTCATTAAATTTTTAGAGCCATGGATTTGCTCTTGTGCTTCACTTATATCTTTTTGAGCACGGTGTGTTTTATTATTTTTGAAGAAATGCTCTCATTCTTCACTTAGATTTATTTGAAAGTTAGTAAAGTTTTAAATAAATTCTCTCTTGCTTCACTTAGATTATTTTGAGAGAAAGAAAAAAAATTATGCTCATGATCTTCACTTATATCTGTTCGAGCTTATCAAAAGCAACATATAAAAATAGTCCCAAAGTGATAGATATCCAAGGAGGATATAATAAAAACTTTCATGAAGATCACTGGACAAAATAAATTTGATTCTTAGTAATGGTTTTGAGATATGACGATATGATATGTGAGTCATGTTGATGAGTAATTATGCTTTAGTAAGAATATTGACGTTAGGTTTGTGATTCCCTACGCAAGCACGAAAGTCAATAGTTATGAAATGAAATCTATATCCTACTTATGGCGCATTATTCGGTGTTACTTATGCTTAATGCTTGGGTACGAGATTTTTCGCTTTTTGGTTGGTCGCTTCTCAATATTTTTGCTAGCCTTCATTTTGCACTAAGTATGATCAATACCTGTGCATTCAAAACCATTTAAACCAATTTTGCCTTATGAGTCCACTATACCTACCTATATGCGGTACTTCCATGCCATTCTAAGAAAATTTGCATGTGCCATCTCTAATTTTCAAAATAAATTTCTCTTTTGTGTGCTCTACCGCTCGCGAGACGGTGAAGGATGACCAATATTTTCCATGCTAGATGTGTTATTCTCACGATGTGTGTTTATTCACTTGTCATTGCACGAGAATACCGCAAAGGTATTAGGGATGCCCAGTCCCGAAATAAAAAATGAATTTACTTTATGGTGTCACATAATAAATTCCTTGGAAAGTGTTGGTACGGAGGGCAACCGTGGATTCGGCTAGCCATGGAAAGTGAAAGTAATGGTTGAACAAGGAATAAACTTTATTTTCTGTTTGGGAACCACCTATGATGTATCTAGCATGGAAAGTGTTGAGATCTCTAAGTCGTTTTCGTTGGTGGGAAAAGTATGCATCTCAAAAATATTTTTTATCTCTCAATTTAAGCTTTGAGCTCTGGCACCTCTACAAATCCCTACTTCCCACTGCGAAGGGCCTTTCTTTTACTTATGCAATTTTTATTTTGAATTTGAGTCCCCATCTTCTCTTATAAAGCACCAACTAAGGGGCACTATGATCGTATTTGAGCATTGGGTGTAGTGAATATTCGAGTGTGTTTCATGAATGGATCAATGATTGAGCATAATGCGCTAGGGATAACTTGCTTTAGTGTTGATATTTTGAAAGACATGGTTACTTGTTGGTATGCTTGAGCATTAAAGTCTTCATGTCAAAACTAGACTATTGCTTTGAATCATATAAAAGTCCATATGTCCATGCTATAAAGAAATGAAATGTGATCAACATGTTAGCCAGCATTCCACGTCAAAAAATCTGTATTATCATTTATCTACTCGAGGATGAGCGGGAATTAAGCTTCGGGATGCTGATACATCTCCAACGTATCTATAATTTTTTTTGTTCCATGCTGTTATATTATCATTCTTGGATGTTTTACAATCATTTTATAGTCATTTTATATCATTTTTTGGTACTAACCTATTGACATAGTGCCCAGTGCCAGTTGTTGTTTTCTGCATGTTTTTTACATTGCAGGAAATCAATACCAAATGGAGTCCAAACGCAGCGAAACTTTTTGAGAATTTTTTTGGGCCAGAAGACATCCAGTGGGCCAAGGCTGCACCTGGGGGTGCCTCGAGGAGGGCAGCATCCAGCAAGGCGCGCCAAGAGGCCCAAGCGTGCCCCGGTGGGTTGTGCCCACCTAGGGTGCCCCCTGAACCGCCTCTTTGCTCTATAAATACGTCAATATTCCAGAAACCCTAGGGGAATAGACGAAAATCAATTTCAGCCGCCATAGAGTCCAGAACCACCAGATCCAATCTAGACACCATCACGGAGGGGTTCACCACTTCCATTGGTGCCTCTCCGATGATGCGTGAGTAGTTCTTTGTAGACCTACGGGTCCGTAGTTAGTAGCTAGATTGCTTCCTCTCTCTGTCTCTTGATTATCAATACAATGGTCTCTTGGAGATCCATACGATGTAAGCCTTTTTACGGTGTGTTTGCTGGGATCCGATGAACTTAGAGTTTATGGTTTAGATCTATGTTTTTATCCATGGAAGTTATTTGAGTCTTTTTTGATCTCTTATATGCATGATTGCTTATAGCCTCGTATTTATTCTCCGATATTTGGGTTTTGTTTGCCCAACTTGATCTATTTATCTTGCAATGGGAAGAGGTGCTTTGTAGTGGGTTCGATCTTACGGTGCATGATCCCAGTGATAGAAGGGGAACTGACACGTATGTATCATCTATTTATATATAAAAAGCTCTTTACGGTTCACGAGGAAAAAGAGAAATATCCTAGAAAATCCCACAATAATTACAAAGATCTAGCCGCTTAATTTTTACAAGAAGAAAAATGACCGTTGGATGGAGGAAAGTTTTTTCATGTAATACCAATCAATTCTTTACGGTTCACGAGGAAAAAGAGAAATAACCTAGAAAATCCCACAATAATTACAAAGATCTAGCCGCTTAATTTTTACAAGAAGAAAAATGACCGTTGGATGGAGGAAAGTTTTTTCAATTCTTTACGGTTCATGAGGAAAAAGAGAAATAACCTAGAAAATCCCACAATAATTACAAAGATCTAGCCGCTTAATTTTTACAAGAAGAAAAATGACCGTTGGATGGAGGAAAGTTTTTTCCTGTAATACCAATCAATTCAAAATTACCCACCATTGCCATTACATAAAAATACCTTCGCAACAAAAGAAAAGAAAGACAAAAAAATTGACTCACGAGCTTCTGTCAAAAATTAGTTACCACGAATTTCAAAAAAAAAAATTAGTTACCACGTACCTGTCAAAAAAAAATTAGTTAACAAGAATTTTTTTTTTCTCAAGAGACCTTCCCAATTTCCCTAAAAAAAGACTAACGAGCCCTATGGAACCTCTCGCCCCTTCGTGCAGCCGCCAGCCTCCTCTACATCCTGCCGCCTCACGTCTTCTTCAGGCTGCCACCACATCTTGCCGCCTCATGCCTTCTTCTGGCTGCCGCTACTTAGGTTTTCCTACAGAATTTGATCCTCAACCCAGCCCTACTTCTTCCATCACGATCTCTCCCCACGGCCTGCCCTCTAAGGATTTCTCCTCATCAACAACGAGTAAGCATCAAAGTCACATGCTTGCCTAGCCGAAGTTCGAATCGTGGGGTTCTACAACTCCTCAGCAAGTCAGCACGAAGGTAATGGGTGCAATCCATGGATGTGGACTTTTTGAGTCTACCATTAATTTCAAAACAAATTAACTCGGTATATATTCAGTATTTGCATCAGTCACCCATGTCCTGCAGATAGCTCCTTTGAACTCCCTTCTGTGCTAATTTCAAGATTGTTGATGCGGTGCTGGGGTGGCACTTCCATGCTATAAGCCTATAAGGACGCCCAACTGCATGGATGGCTCGCTCACGCTTGCCATATAATTTGATATGCCTCTGTTCTGTCGTACTCCCTCCATTCCACAATGTAGTGCTTCCTCTATCCTCGTGCTTCAACTTTGACCGTAAATTTAACCAACGAGACCGTCTGCGGCGGGAGCAAAAGTTATACCAATGAATTCGTATTCAAAAGAAGTTTTCAATCATGTAATTTTTTCTCCCGCCGCAATCGGTCTCGTGGGTTAAATTTATGGTCAAAGTTGGATCTCGGGAAGCGCGGGCGCACTATATTTCGGAATGGAGGGAGTACGAGCTCCAGCTACAACCCTGCAATTTCGCTCCAAGTGGCACTAAGCCCTAAGAAGGTATATGCATTCTCTTTGAGTTACTACACCACTTGTAGGTATCGTTGTAATACATCACCAAAGGCTTACTTTTTACTCTTTTATTGGGTAAAGACTAGAATCATATTTGTGACATATGTTTACTGCTAATCACCTATATGTGGTCATTAATACTGCTAATGGCACAAAGATAGCTGATACCTGCCTGAATACAAGAATGAGATCCATCTGGCTGAACTGAAAACTTAAGGAACTCCTAACAAGCAAGAAAAATTTCTATAACGGGGGAATTTCTCTTAAAAATCTATTGGATAATTCACCTTCATTCTTGAGGTTCTCCTGCTACATACTATCTTGGCTAGCCGATTAGGCCTATGGGAGGCATGCAGCACACCGACAACATTAAGCTCAGTTAGAACCATTAACGGATTGCTCGATACACCTCTTTGGGAAAATTCCCTTATCCATGAGCGTGCACATGATGCCCTTGGCGTGCTGGGACATGCTGTGCTCCTCTCTCTTGGAGCGGTATTCACTAATAGAGGAAAACCCAATCGATGTCAGTTACCGGGTGAAGAGGCCAAGACAAATATATGCGACGACATCTACGAAAGCTTGACATGGCTGATTTCGACAGCACCTTCCCTCACGTCAAGTTGAAAATAAAAATGAATCTAATCCAGACTATTACCTTCCAGTCCAATGTTTAGATTCGTGGTTGCTGTCCATTAACTGTTGACTGTATATTTACAATTTCTGTTATGACTGAATTATAGATTGCCTTACAAGTTCCATGACTGATTTGATTATAATTGGTGACTTTCCCTTATTAGTACAAATTTCAGTTATACACAGATGCAGATCTTCTTGTACACCCTCGCTAGCAAGATAAATACCATGAGGTCAAGTTTTTTCTCATTCCCTCCTTGATTACAGTTGCTTTGGGGTTGTTTTGTGTGAGGTCTCGATTTAGTATAGAATGGAGGTTCAGATGGTATCATGTGACCAGTCAAGATACAAATGTGAAATCGTCCATCTACATTGTGTAGTGTCTGGTGCTACCAAATAGTCTCCTTCATAGTGAACCACTAAAGATATAGTGATTCTGCAGTACTTACAAGGAGCACACCGAACCAGAATCCCCACTATTTGCGACTTTTTGATTTTGTCAATCTTATTCATTTCATGTACTATTTTCCTTTACCAGCTGTGCAGTGTCCGGGCACTAGAATGTCTATTCCATTTTCACATTTTGGAGAACATGATGTATTCACTTTAGTTTATGTTTCAGACTCAACCACAAAAGTCCATCCAGGAAAGATTTAGTTGGCAGCCACTGCAAAATAGGCGAGCGATACTCCGGAACAGCAAACGGCTCCAGAGCTCACTGAGATCTTACTATGCAACGCAAACTGCGACCTCATGCGACACACCTGGCGGTGCAACGATGCACCAATCAGTCGTGGCTGCACAACGACGGTGCTCCAACAATCCTAGCAAGGTACGTGTGTTTCTCTTTCTAACCTTCCAATTATAGCAGGTGCCAATAGGTCCGAATTCTATATAAAAATAGTACGTACATCAATGGATGGTCATCTTTCTAGGAATACTTACATGGCACTATGTTTTTTTATCCCTGAGGGATTATTCGTGCATCAGAACAGTGAGGATATTACAATAAAAGTGAGTATCTCCGAATAAAATATATAGTTCCCGACTTCCCGTGAAGAGAAAATCATAATTGACCTCATGGATGATAAAATAAAATATTGTTCACTGTTAGTGAGTACAACAATTGCCCGGATTAAAAGATGAGAATGATAGTACGGAAACAAAAAAAATCTCGGCCCTCTTCCTCAAATATACGACTCCCTACGAGGCGCTCCACACGTGTTAGCGCAGGATCATCTGCTCGCGCCCTTTGCCGGCAGTTAACATATACATCAACTCAGGATCAATATATTATTTGGCATATTTATCTTATAATGTACAAAAATATGTCAGTGATATTATGTGTTCACTAATGACATAATTATGAGATATATATTCATAATTTCATTAATTAGTATCATGTATCACACCACTAATATCTCTAATGTGATCATTTTTAATCTCTCTTTCTGTCTCTCTCTCAAAGTTGAGTGGGATCAATCAATATGAATAAATTTCATGAGAATTCGAATGTCATTTACTAATGGAACTTTCAAGTAGGTGAGCTTTTTTAGCTTGATGGTCTTTAAGTATAGCCAGAATGGTATGAGAAAAAGAATATTTTTAGGACGAACCATATACTTGAGAGGCACGAAAATACATAATTTCCTTTGTACCTTAAGAAATTGTGGTCAGAGACGGCGCACTTGAGAAGTTATCGATTGGGAAAATCACTTCCAGTTGTGCTTGCTGTCATTTAGTAGAAATCAAGGATCGTCCTTTTTTGGTACTAAAACCTTTGCCAAATTAAAATGATTTATATCGTTTGTTTTGTTCTATACAGATGAGCAATTTTTCCAAGGATTATAGCGTAGATGATACCAACCTATGTTTTATGGCCTTGCAATTTAGATGTTTTCTGTACCTAATGAAATTACATAATGTATTCATGAAGAAACAAGACCCCATGGAATTTCATAGACATTGAAAGCACAGACCAATTGAGATAATAAAATTCATGTTGAAGGCGCGATGAAAGTTAGCTTTAAGACAAAGTCTATATATGTAGTTATCAAAAAAGAGGATTTCTTCCAAAGATCCTTATTTCTTATTTGGTTGCACTACAGTGATGGTCTATCAACTACTATACGTTAGTAGAGATAATCTCCATGTAATAAGGTTAGAAACTGATGAGGCCAAAAGGTGGCATATTTTCGGAAGGAAAAAACTGTGACTGAAAATGAGTTGAAGTCTTATGCAATGTTCATTTTTCCTCTCTGATATAAACTATGGAAGTATAAAGTAATGAAATATGTATGTTGTTCTATCATTTTAATTTTTCTGGCATGTTACCCTTTACAAAATCACAAACAATGTGTCAGTCATGTTCATTTTCATCTCCAGTATAAATTATGAGCATGAAAAATATTTTCAATTTGTAGGTAGTTCTACATACATTTCAATTATATGCCCTGTTATCATTTACGTGATATGATTACAAAATATTTAGAATCTTCATTTGCTTCTTTTATTACTTGACGCCTATAACATTCTTGAGTCCCCATCCGAGACTTGAAATACCATTATTGTCCTACTAGGGACATCACGTGCTCGAAAACATATCAACATGGACTTTCACATATGAAGTAAGATTATTGCCATAGGTTGCCAACAACTACAAAAATATGCATTTCGATTCATTATTTATGCTTCCCAGGTTGCCCAAAATTCAAGAAAGTGATCTCTTCCTTCAAGATGACAAAAATGAACAAAACCAATGATCATAAAAAAAATATTGTTTGTTTGGCATGACGAATGGGAAGGGACATGAAAAATGGATCACATATATATTTATATGTAAATAAATAAATAAATAAACATACCTAAGACAATAGTATGTTCGCAGAAGCCTTATATTCTAAATGTCAACACATTTAGTTCCAGTTTTTCTTTGAACAACTCATTATTAAACTTTTCAAAATTCTAGCCCGCGCATCGAGCGGGCCACTTTGCTAGTTGTTACTAAAGATAAAACGATGGGGTCTATCTCTACATAGATAGATCATGTCATCGTTCTTATTGCATTACTCCGTTTCTCCATGAACTTAACACACTAGATGCATGCTGGATAGCGGTCGATGTGTGGAGTAATAGTAGTAGATGCAGGCAGGAGTCGGTCTACTAATCTTGGACGTGATGCCTATATAATGATCATTGCCTGGATATCATCATGATTATTTGAAGTTCTATCAATTGCCCAACAGTAATTGTTTTCTCACTGTTTGCTATTTTTCTCGAGAGAAGCCACTAGTGAAACTTACGGCCCCCGGGTATCTTTTCATCATATTTGCCTTTGCGATCTATTTTTCTTTGTGTTTATTTTCGGATCTAATAAACTAAAAATACAAAAATACCTTGCAGCAATTTATTTGTTCCGCGATCTATTTATCCTATCTACCACTTTACCTCACATTATTTGCCTATCTTGAGGCGCTATACCCAAAAGGGATTGACAATCCCTTTAACGCGTCGGGTTGTGAGTATTTGTTATTTGTGTGCAGGTCTTGTTTACGTGTTGTGAGGAGGTTCACCTACTTGTTTGATAACCTTGGTCTCATCACTTAGGGAAATACCTACCGTCGCTATAGTGCATCATCCCTTCCTCTTTGGGGAAATACCGACGTAGTTCTAGCAGACATCACCTACGAGCTCGTTTCATATTGATCTTGCGAAGTTACTTTTCCTTTGCCACTGTTACGATTGCTACAAAACAGTCACTGTTACTTTTCCCACCGTTATCGTTACTTCCATACTACTTTGCTATTAAATACTTTATTGCAGATATTAAGTCTTTCATGTGTGGTTGAATTGACTACTCAGCTGTTAATACTTGAGAATATTCTTTGGCTCACCTTGTGTCGAATCTATAAATTGGGGTTAAATACTGTACCCCCAAAAACTATTGCCATCCCCCATATTTGTGGGTTATCAAGACCTTTTTCTGGCGCCATTGCCGGGGAGCATAGCTCTATTCTCTGAGTCACATGGGATTTATATCTGTTGATCACTATGAGGAATTTGAAAGATCAAAGAACCATATTTTTCCCTCAACGACGAGGGGAGGTAAAGAACTTTCATCTAGCTCTGCACTTCATTCACCTTCTGTTTTGAGTAAAATTGCGCACCTACACCTGTTATTGATTCTGATATGTCACATGTTATTGATAATGCCACTTCTGCTATGCATGATGCTTATGATGATACTACTTCTTTGCTTGATAATATTGTGCTACTAGGTGAATTTCTTGATGAACAACTTGGTAGGGTTAGAGATAATGAAATTACTGAAACTGATGATATTATTGAAACTGAAGATTATGATTCTCCCCCTAGATATGCGTTGTCTATTGTACCTGAGGGTTATATTGTGGATGAGGAAACTGCTGGAGACTTTCTTGCTTGCAATGATAGAGATGATCTTAAGAAACTGTTAGCTAAGTTGACAGAAAAGTCTTTGAATGCTAGAATGCAATATGACCCTAAGTTTGCTACTTCACCTATCTTTGTCATCGATAAGGATTATGAATTCTCTATCGATCCTGAGTTAATTACTTTGGTTGAATCTGATCCTTTCTACGGTTATGAATCTGAAATTGTTGTGGCACATCTTACTAAATTGAATGATATAGCCACCCTATTTGCTCATGAGGAAAAAATTTGCTATTACTATATACATAAGTTGTTTCCTTTCTCGTTAAAGGGTGATGCTAAGATATGGTTTAATTCTCTTGCTCCTGGTTGTGTGTGTAGTCCCCCGGATATGATTTACTACTTCTCTGAAAAATATTTCCCTGCTCATAAGAAACAAGCTGCCTTAATGGAAATATTTAACTTTGTGCAAATTGAAGAAGAGAGTCTCCCACAAGCTTGGCGTAGGCTTCTCCAATTATTTAATGCTTTGCCTGATCATCCTCTCAAGAAAAATGAAATACTTGATATCTTTTATAATGGACTAACTGATGCTTGTAGGGACCACCTACATAGTTGTGTTGGTTGTGTTTTCAGGGAACAAACTGTTGAGCAGGCTGAATTGCTATTGGATAATATATTGACTAATGATAATGATTGGACACTTCTTGAACCAACTCCTAACACAACTCCGAAGAAAAGGGGTATTCTATTTCTCAGTCCTGAAGATATGCAAGAGGAAAAGAAATCTATGAAAGAAAAAGGTATTAAAGCTAACAATGTTAAGAATCTACCGCCTATTGAAGAAATACAATGTCTTGATAACCCGACATAGGTAGTAGAGGTAAATTCTCTCTATAGATTTGATGAAGGTGATATTCCTCATAATAAGCCAGCTAGTCAATGCTTGGATGAGTTTGATAACTTAATTATTAAAAAAGAAAATTTCAATGCTTATGTTAGTAGATAATTAAAACATAATGCTTACATGCTTGATCACTTGGGTGATTATATGAGTAGAATCGTTAATGATCTTAGGCTTATTAGTAAGCATGCTTCCATGGTTACATCTCAAGTAGAACAAGTACTTAAGGCACAAGATGACTTGCTCAATGAGTTAAATAATAAGAACAATAATAATGCTGTTAGGGTTATGACTAGAGGTGGTAAAATGACCCAGGGACCTTTGTATCCCGAGGGCCATACTAAAAGAGTTGAGAAAGATTCTCAGAGAATTAATACTGATGCACCTATTCCTTTTAATAAAAAGAAAAGGAAAACTGATAGGACTTTGCATGCTTCTAGTGAACCTGTTATTGACAAACCTGAGAATCCCAATGATATTTCTATTTCTGATGCTGAGACACAATCTGGTGATGAACATGAACGTAGTGATAATGTTAATGATGATGTTCATGTTGATTCTCAACCTAGTAATGATAATGATGTAGAGATTGAACCTATTGTTGATCTTGATAACCCACAATCAAAGAATCAACGTTATAATAGGAGACTTTGTTGCTAGAAGCATGGTAAAAAAAGAGAACCACGGGTTTAGAAACCCATGCCTTTTCTTCCTAAGCCATCCAAGAAAAAGGATTAGACCTATCTTTTTTGTGTATGCGTTTGACTGATATGCTTAAAATGCCTCCTTATGCTAAGTATATGAAAGATATTATCACTAATAAAAGAAAGATACTGGAAGCTGAAATTCCCACCATGCTTGCTAATTATTCTTTTAAGGCTAGAATACCAAAGTAACTAGAAGATCCAGGGGTACCAACTATACCATGCTCCATTAAAAGAAACTATATTTAAACTGCTTTATGTGATCTTGGAGCCGGTGTTAGTGTTATGCCTTTCTCTTCATATCGTCGGCTTGATTTGAATAAGTTGACACGTACTGAAATCTCTTTGCAAATAGCTGATAAATCAACTGCTATACCCATCAGTGTTTGTGAGGATGTGCCTGTTGTGGATGCAAATATATTAATGGACTTTGTTATTCTTGATATTCCCGGGGACGATAGTATGTCGATCATCCTTGGTAGACCCTTTTTGAATACTGCAGGGGCTGTTATTGATTGCAACAGAGGCAATGTCACTTTTCATGTTAATGGTAATGAGCATACGGTACACTTTCCGAAGAAACAATCTCAAGTTCATAGTATGAATTCTATTGGAAAATTTCAACTATTACTATTGGAGGTTTTGAATTCTCTCTTCCTACTGTCAAAAAGAAATATGATATTCCTATTGTTGGGGACATGCATATCCCCCTTGAGGTAACCTAGTGTTATTCGAAAATTCTTCAGTTTCATGTCATTCGGAAGAAGTTTGTTAATAAGACTTGGTCAACCTTGTTAATGGATTCCTTTTGATGAGCATGAGATGGATGAATTTAGAATGCACAACCTTGAGTACCCATATTTTACTTTCTGTTATTTAGATTAAATAAAGAAAAAATAGTAATTTTTTGTCTGTTTTCTGAATCTTGCAATAAAAAAATATCCTGGAAATAAAAGTTCTCCGAATGCCCTGAAAATTTAGTATAATTTTTTTAGAATATTTCAGAATTTCTAGCACTAAACATGCACCAGGGGGATGCACCAGCGGACCACAAGGGTGGAGGGCGCGCCCTACCCCCCCCCCCCCCCCCCGGGTGCGCCCCTCTGTCTTGTGGGTCCCACATGGGTCCCCTCCACTTATTCCAGCACCCATCCACTTCGTCTTCCTCTAGAAAAAATCATCCTGTAGCTCAAACCCGTGTTCTCGCTCATTTTGCTGCCATTTTCGATCTCCTTGTGCAAAGCTCCATTCACAAAACTGCCGCAAATGTATTTTTACAACAAAATATCATAGAAGCAAGTTATTGGATCTATATATATTGTATATACAACATGGGCAATTTTACTGAACACTGTTAAGAAAAAAACTTGTTGCCACCTACAGATTGTTCAGACATAAGAGCAGAACATTTAGTCTTCACCTTTGATGTTAACACACCTTTGAGAATCTGATTACATAAAGTAAAGTATACACAATGTGTAAATACTTTTACCAAATTATAAATTTCTTCAAAAACAAATTTGCATCTTAGACCAAAAATAAGGATTTGTGTTATGGAACTCTAGCAGGGACCTTGGAGTATTAAATCATCAATGCTGATGCATTTGCAAGGGACATGGTACAATGTTGATAAGAACTTGTCAGTATATAATCTATGCGATGGTCCGAAAATTAGGATTACTAAAGATAAAGCTAGTCCATGATTGGTAAACGTCGGCTTGATGCTGCTGCAGCAAACTCCATATGCGAATTTATAAGATAATTAGGAGCTTGTTATGCAGGAAATATGTAGCAGTGCACGCCTATATAAAGCCTCTCACTAATTTATTACTTGAATATGTGTTTGATCTGTGCTATTGTGTCTTTGCATGCTCACGTTGCAATTTGTTTTTCTGGTTTTGTACAATCAGTGACATTATGCAGTCTTAGCTTGTCTGCAAGACATAGCTGCATGCTTGCTGCTCCTTGGCCTCTCCTCTACATGTGATAAGACCAGTAAGCGGCATCATAAAAAATCAGAAAATACCATGATAATTTGTTACAGATTAAACATGATATTTGTTAAGGATGATTACATGGGAAAGCATATATACACTAAGCAAATATATATGTAAGGGGGATGTAAATTGCACTACGGGAGTAATTCAGAGCATAGTCCTAATTTAGGATTGAATAATAATGTGTACAACTATCTCTGGGCTTAGAAGAGAATTGTTATAGATCATTTTTGTGCAGGCAAATTTTCAAGAGCCCGGAATATAGAACAATATTAGGACTCAAAAGCTCAGAGAAATGAAACATTAGTACTCAAGCACTGAAATGAAAGAGGCTCACCAGGCACAAAATACATAAACCTACGCTTTGAAGGTTGCATATTCTGCCAACTTCCTGTGTAAAGAAATAAAGCAATTTTATATGAGGGAAACTTTGTATGAAAACATTCACAGGATATGTTTATGGAAATCACATGGCCAAAATAAATCCCAATTTTCTTACAAGACCAAGAATAGTCTTAAATCAATGCTTCGGTAGTAATTCACTAAAAAAGAACATATCGAGAAACAACATGGGGAGAGGAGTTTATCCTTCAGTACATCATATAGATTACCTTCATTCAACTCACATGCAGCCTGCCTGGTTTATCAAATACCATTGTCGACATGACATATTAAAGATCTTCAGAAGCAACATGAGAGGTAGAAGTCATTAAGTTAGCAAATCGTAATAAGAAACGTAAATCAAGAAACAATGTAGATGAACCGCAACAGCACCAATCGGTTAGACAAGTCTGTACCAATCGTGTAAAGAGTACATGTGGCACCGCCGGTGGTCCTTGGTGTGCTGAGGAACAGTGGCGGGAATCGGCTGTGCATCGGTGGTTTCAAAAGCGGCGGCTGGAAGGGGCGTCGGGGCTGTCTAGGGAGGTGGAAACGAACGGTGGTGGGGTAGGTCTGGTCGGGAGGAGGGCCGGCGGTCGCGAGGGAAGTTTTCGGGAGGAGCTTTAGTCCATGGTCATGGCGTCCTGTAGTGGGAACAGAGAGAGGGAGAGAGATTAGTGAGGAGAGGAAGAGGGAAGGGAGGAGGAGGGCTCTGGGCATGGCTGACCGGCAGATGAGCTCGGCAGCGGCTTGCAGGACAGTGGCGATCGGAGGGAGGGGCGGATCGCAGGGGGGAGTGGGCGGCTTCTTGGGGCCTAGGGACGCACTTTTCACGTGGATCGACCCGAAAATTAGGGAGTTGCTGCGGGGATCGGGGACGTGGAGTGCTCGCAGGATTGGCGGACCCGGCGTCTGCTCGGCAAAACATTTAATCTGAGACATTGATCTAGATGGTAGACTATTAATGCAATATGAGCAGTAGGATACGTTTAAGTCGGTTTAATCGAAGGGTCCTAATTATCCTGCGTACAGTTTGTTGTGTGGCGTTAGGTAAACTTATGTTTGCTCTTTTAATAGTAGTATAGATCAATGCATGCAAACTGGTGTCTGGTAAAACCATGAACCAACTGACACCATGAGATTAAGTTTGAACCAATTTCTCACATTTTAATTGCTAGGTGGAGGACGTGCGGCGTGCCGCTTGTAACCCTAATAAAGTTAGCTAGCGAATGATATCCTTGGTTGAGTGGGAGAGCTAGTAAAATGAATAAACCATGGGCATCACACAAACATAGTACTCTAGTTTAGGATTATGAAAAAAACACGAACATCACACATTTAGATAAATCCCATGTGAATATCCACAAACATGAGAAACAACAATATACAACTCCTACA
Organism: Triticum timopheevii; assembly: GCA_963921465.1. Lineage (NCBI taxonomy): Eukaryota > Viridiplantae > Streptophyta > Magnoliopsida > Poales > Poaceae > Triticum > Triticum timopheevii. The sequence goes on from OY997270.1 coordinate 616,425,295, forward strand.
TTTATGGTTCTTGTGGTGGTTGCACTTGTTGTGAATTTTCCGTGTCAACCAAACAAAGTCTTTATTCTAAAATTTAAACAAGTCCAACTGGAACAAAACTCAACCAATGTTAAATTCCAGATTTTCTTTGTGAGCTACGAAGAATGGATTACATAGTTGTCTTGTGTTGCCAATGGCCCTCGTCATCACTACTCTCCTACTGTTTACTACCTTGAGGTCCTGGCTCTGTGGAGGTTCGGCACTTGCCGGTGCTGGTCCCATGGACCAGACATGGTCACCACCATTACTCACACACTTGCACTTCCGGTTGTCACCCCATCGTCCGTCGAAGTCGTAACTAACTGGGATGGTGGCAGCTTGGCCATCTCTTTGCCTCTCCCTCATCGGTCGGTGCTGGTCCCATGGACCAGCCACGGTAACCGTCATTACTCACACGCTTGCACTTCCGGTTGTCACCCTATCGTTTGTCGAAGTCGTTACTAACTAGGTTAGCGGCGGCTTGGCCATCTCTTTGCCTCTCCCTCATCTCGCCCGGTGCTCCATCTCAGAGCACGGGTGTATGTGCGGCACACACTTGCTATCTCGCGGTCATAGCCAGCAGTAGACAAACGAGTGAGCGACGCATTCCCCGGCGGGGCTATATCTCTCGAGCCCTCGCCCCGCCTCACCACTGGTGCTCTGCTAAACGGTCCGGCCCAACAATGTAGTTTGGTCGAGCGGTTTTGGGAAGGTTCTATGGCCGATTTTAGAACCGTTTGTGAGGCTTTTTTTTCTTCTGTTGTTTTTATGCGTTTCTTATCGTTTTTTTATTTATTTCTTTCAAATACATGTCTACTTTTTTCAATACACATAATACATTTTTTTTCGTACACATTGAATATTTCTTCATATACATGATGAACATTTTTTCGGTTACATGATTGAACATTTTTTTGAATAAATGTTAGACATTTTCATATACACGCTGAATTTATTGAATCATATGAAACAGTTTTTATATTACGTGGATTTTTTACATTGTATTAACATTTCTTTAACTAGCAAAGTGGCCCGCTCTTCGCGCAGGCTAGTATATAATAAAGTTATTTTAAAAGAAGTAAATAGTTGTTGGACCTTTGGGCTAGTCGTGAACTTGTTATTTTTAGGATATAAGAGGCACCTCTTTCATGTTTCGGGCTATTATCTGAAAGCTATGTTGGTGTTGATCTTTTTTAGTGGTAACCATCCTTGAATCTATGGGTTTGCCTGATGCGGGCGCATTGTTGTGTTCGTGGTGTGGGGCAGGCTTGACTGCCCCATTGTGCCACATTAAAGGTTTTTAGTTTTAGTATATAGATTTTTTTACCATAGAAGTTTCATATGCATCATAATTAAGGTTAAGCATCGGTATTTGTAACAGTAATATTTTTTTTTCGTTCAGCATGATTATTTAAAATCTGTAGCACCAAAAATTGTACTCCCTCTGATAGTGCATATAGATTTGTTCAAATGTCAAACTTTGCAAACTCTGACTTGATTAGAGATTATAATATTTACATTGGATATGTTTGAGCTAAATTTGACTTTGCAAACCCATATCACTGGATATGTTTGAGCTAAATTTTCGTGTTGTATAGGTTTGTTATTGTACATATAGATAGTTTTGTCCATAAACTTGGTTAAACTATGTTAAGTTTGACTTTTTAAAAATTCCATATACACTAAACTATGTTAAGTTTTTTCTAAGAACGCCTATATGCTCATGCACTATACTTTTTCCCCATATGATGTACACGGTGACCTGTACTTAATCGTAGATGTCTTTTTGAATAATTTGTAGCTGGTTATTTTTCTCAGGGAAATTTGTAGCTGATTATTTGCATTCCCTCCAATCCATAATAATTGATATGCACATTTAGTATAATTTTGTACTAAAGTTGTACTGAATGTGCGTGAATTAATTTGGATTAGAGGGAGTATGTTTTATTATATTTGTGTTGTCTGTAGTAAAATTATTTTTCCGCCACTGAGATTTTAGCTCAATAGGCTGACGCACATGCACTGATGCAAACAGCGTTCAAACACCTCTCTCAACCCGTTTAAAAAAATCTCTCACTCCACACCTTCACAGAGAGGCTGGTCTTGCCCGATCCCTTTTGTCCCCTTTCTCTCTTTTCCTTCTTTTCTCAGTTGATGGCTCCCGGATCGAACGACATCCTCCTTTCCTTGTTTTCTCTGTTGACTCTCAGATTTGTGCCGCCGGCTGATGTTGAGCTACCGCAAAGTGCAACATTCATCTCCCGTAGCTAGCTTTGATCCAGGATTGAGTTCAACCTCCATAACACGCATTCATATTAGTGAAAATCGAGGTTGGTCTACATGTCGTATTTTTCCTCCATAGCGGCGCCATCTTCCAAATGGAGGTCCAACTGCCCCCCCCCCCCCCCCCCCCCCGGCCACTACCAGAATCTGAAATTTTACTGTGAGCCCAAAACCGACAGGAAAATCGGGTTTACCGTCAGGAAAAGTATTTCCTGTCGGCCACCCGTCAGGGTTAGCCGTCAAGGATAGCTTGACAGGGAAAATAAATTATGCCTGTCGGTTGACCGACAGGGACTATATTCCTGTCGGGTTTTCACATTTCCCTGATGGGTTTGGCCCTACAGGGTTATATAGGCGTCTGATTTGGCAAACCAGGGAAATACTATATCCCTGTCATACATTACCGTCAGGAAAAAAAGAAACCCAATGAACAAAAAAAAATATACAGTTTTATAAATAGCTATTCCAGAATAGAAACATCACTATCAATTGTTTCCTTCAACCAGAGATACAAATTCACATGTCTTCGGATACAATTGCATAGAATTTACATAATGAATGGAAGGTCAACGAAAACAGAGGTGCAACATCTAAAAACACACAAGTGCATCAACTAAATATACACAATAGACCTCATTTTCTATAATCTTTAGTTGCCATCTTAAGTTGCAAGCTTCTCTTCAAGGTTGCCCTGCAGTGGACATATAATTGAACTTGTAAAAAATTGTGCAAATGTCAACAGTTTGCTACAAAAAGGTAACTAGAAACACGAACAATACCTATAAGAAATAATAAGCATAATCTATTTGGTATCTCAGTTTCTCGCAATAACATTGGCAGCTTGCTTTTGTCACAGCAAAAGTTACCCACTTCTACAACTTATAGACTAATAATGGAGGAATTATTCTAGAATCATATCTTAGATCTGATACAAATTATGCAACTGACAAAATCCATTTAAATGATAACCTGGGCACATGCTTTTGGATTAGCTTGACAGAATTATCAGCTAACTTCCTGAGAAGATGAGTCATTAGAGACTTCTTGCAAGAAATTACACTACCAATGTCAATACCCTTAAGTCTATCCATTTCAAATGTTGAAGAAAAATAGTCAGAGTCATCATCATCTCCATAAGAATAAAAAAGCCAAAACATTATGCAATTATTCGATAATGTAACAACATGGGAACTGAACATCATGGTGAGACAATTAAAGACCCCAAAGAAATAGAAAGAGCCTGTGTTCAGACTAAACCAACATAGCAACTACTGGCTCAATAATGTTGATCTCATGATCTTGGGCACACTGGACATAGCATGATACGATTTTAATACACACGACAAAACTTGACTGGCAATTATTCCTGATAAAACTTTGTGGATGATGGTGAATGCAAAAGTAAAAATACCTTGATTAGAAGCTCTTGAATCTCTCATAGACCCCGAATCTTGAATTTTTCTACGAATAATAAGTTACGAATTCACATATCTTCTGATATAACAGCATAGAATTTACATACATGAATCAAAAGTCAACAAAAACAGAGGTACAACTTCTCAAAAATGCACACGTGCATCAACTAAATATTCACAATTTGAGACCATTTTCTACAATGTTTTGCTGGAGCTTAGGTTGCAAGATGCTCTTCTTAACCTGCACTGGACATAACTGAACTTGTAAAATGTGCAAGTGTGAACAGTTTGCTACAACAAGGTAACAAGAAACAAGAATAGTATCCATAGGATATGATCAGCATAATCTATATGGTATCTCATATTCTCGCATTAATTAACATAGGTATATATAGCCAACTTGTTTTTGTCACAGCAAAGTTAAACAAATTGACAGCTATATAGACATGATAACTGAGTGGTTTCTTCTAAAATCTTGTGACAAATTTGATACCAACACAACAATTGACAAAATCCATTCATCTATCGGAACTAACAGTTATTAGAGGATTCTTCAAGTTAAGCTCAAGCCATAATATCGCCAGTAAGTGCAACTTCTCAATGATGCATAACCAGAAGAATGTACTCTCTGTTTCAAAATGCAAGACGTTTTTGACACTATCTCATTTGGAGACAGGTAGTACAATAAGAAAATCAGGGGAGTACCTTTGAGGAAATAGTAGTATACAATCTCAAGAGGATGCGTGTCCTGACATAGAACAGTTTCAACTAAACAGTGAAGTGGCAATATGGCAAGCAGTTTCATCCAAGTTGATTCTGTGATAGAATGCACAAACAGAAGTATATGGTTTTGCATCAGATAGTAGTAAGAAACCAAAGCATCATTTGATTTTTCCTAGAGTAGGGAATGGTACCTGCATTTGGAAGGATATGATGCAACTTTTTGCCATCGAGTGACAACCTTAACTTAATTATTGTTGCAGCCTCTGTTGCATTGATGATGCTCCGTATACTTGTAGTGCAACTTGCTCAATGCTTCCTAAATCCTAAGATAATGATAGAACAAACAGTATGTACAGAAAAATTAGAGAATAAAATTATCAAGAAGGAAACAGAAATGTAGTAACATTCATACTGAACAAAAATAGCAGCTAGGGGCTCAGCACAGATAAGATGATCTTGGTCATACTGGACAAAGAATGGTATACAAACAGTATGATAAGATTAAAGTATACAAACAGCATAATTAATTGCCTGATAATAGAAGTTAAGCCTTCTTCCAATTACATTTTATTGCTCTGCGTCAGAGTTGAAATTAGGTGATCCATGTGCCTTCATGTACACAAGGTCAGAACAAAAGCCAAGATCTGTCATGAAAAAAAATCAAGTTTACTTGTATGCATACATGTCACTGCATAAAAAAAGCATGGGATTGCACTTGATAAATACACAAGCAAGAATAAAGATGCAACAGTAGGATCTAAGAAAAATTATACCGGTGAGCGCCCTGGAGAGTTCGTCAACCCGATGCATAGTACTCCATGTCCATGGAGCCACCACTCACCTGGTCTCTCATTGTTCAGGATCCGTCTCTCAACAGAAAGTAGCCGCCGGCTTCTTGGTGTGGAGGATCTGTGAGGCGGATCTGTGAGGGGACGGTGCTTGATCTGCTAGGGGATAGGGGAGGGGAGGAGCCAGCGTTGTCCTCGCTGCTTACCGACGGTGGTGACGATGTGAGGAAGGCGCGCTCGGGCTCGTGGTGAGGCTGCGCGTAGGCGCGAGGAGGACAAGGTGTGGTTCGCTTGACCGGCGAGAGGATAGAGAAGGTACAAGAAATGAGGGGATGTGCAGTCTCAAGGGTGGATGCGCCGGCCTGGAGCAGCGGAGTGGGACGACAAAGGCGGCGACCGCTGCTGCGGCGGCAGCGGCGGCGGCGAGGGTTAGGTCTGGCGGCGGCGGCGAGGGTTAGGTCTGGCAGCGGCGAGATGGGGTGGAGACGAGGGCTGGGGCTTCTGATTTGGGGATCGAGGGTTTCTATCTATTTCATTTTCTACGGGCCTTTTCCTTTGAGCCCACAGGTGGCGGGACGCGAAAACAAAGCGCGCCCAACAAAAATTGTTCACCGCGGGAAGGCCTTTTTAGCTGGGCGTTGGAGCGCGAAACACTAAATTGTTCCCTGTGGGCCAAGACTCACAGGAATATGGCCTTTCACCTGTCGGTTGTTGAACACACTGACAGGAATATATTTATCCTGTGAGTTCTACCCCAGCCCACAGGAGTATACATGTTATTCCTTTGATCCACCGCGGGCCCGACAGGAATATAGTCCGGCCCACAGAAATATTCACGTTTCTGGTAGTGCGCGTTCCTGTTCATGTCAATATTTCCCTGTTTTTCTTGTCCTTTTCCTATGTTTGTACTGTTGAACCTATGTAATTAAGGTAGTGAAAAATATTACTCGATCCATATTAGTTGTCACTCAAATGGATCTATCTAGAATAATTTTTTATGCATGTTTAGCCCTTTTAATATATAATAGAAAATTAATGCAGATAAAGTACAATTAATTGAACGATATGACATGATATATCTCAGTTTGGAAGACAAATCAAACAATTTTATCTATAAATTAAAATATAGGTTTCTGTGGATTTTGTATTACATAAAAAATATAGCTTATACCTTGACTTCTACAAAATAATAATAATAAGTACTAATATGCTAGAGTTATTTGCACTGGAACTTTAAATTTGCATGTGACATGTTTCTAGTGGAATCGGCATACACATAGCCATGATAGATATGCACAACTATTTTACATTGCCTATATGATCCTATTGCTGAATTTTTTAAAAGATTGAACGATGTACACGCATAATTAATAGAGATACGTATGCATTCGTGTGTGCATAGGGCAGCAAGAATGGTACGTGAGATGCTCATGTGCTTGCATAGGATTCAGGAGACGGTATGACGTACAGGTGTGAGATGCTCACGTGCATGCATCAGGATTCAGGAGACTGTATGTCGTACATGTGTAACAGATACAATAGTACGAACCTAAGCTAGGTTGTTTGCGTTTGCATGGATGAGACTGACCTGGCCCTTCAAGCGGAGAGATGTCCGGGGCCAGGAATCTTTGGTCCACAGTGCCGCCACTTCCCTGTCATCCGGTATATAAACAGGACGCTGACTCACTAAGATTGGTTGATGCTTCGTTGCTATACCTTGTCGTATTTCTCTGGTCGGTGCCGCGGGCCTCATACCTTAATTTATCCTCAGTGATTGCTAGGGTAAGAGTGGCCGGTCGCTGACTCACCAAGCTCCTTCGAATTGTTGGTTTTTTATGGGCGCCGCCGTCTTCATATCCTAATTTATCTCTCCTGATTGCTAGGGTAAGAGAAACAAATCTGTAGGGAAGGATGAAGATACTCAAAGGAATATAATATTTTGTTTTTTAACAATTAAGTAATATAATCTTTAAAGAAGGAATACGCTACACACACACAAAAATAACCTTTGGTGGGCTTGTAATGGCAAAGTTGGGTAATTTTACACTTAAATTGAACACAGAAGAAAAATTATCTCAATGGAAAAACATGTTTTTATGATAGAATTTCCGATTAATGGTTGATGCCTTTCGACAACAACTATATAACACAAATCCCAAGTTTTGTCCGTAAACACATGTTTGAAATGCATAATAATTTAACATAGACACAGACTAATACTGCATTGAACAATTCGCAAGGTGAAAACTGCAACTTCAGAGTTGAGAGTGCTAGCTGTCTCTTATTGTTGCCTGATATGCGAAACTCATGAAGAAATTAGCTTTATGTGGATGGTCACCTGGAGAATGTAGCTTGCATGCCGTGACACATCATTAATGATTGTCTTCGGAAGCTCCAGCTTATCAAACCACATGTGTACCTTATACTTCTTAGCATTCAACAGTCAACTATTTTGCTCTTGATAGTGCATCGGCACATCCGGCGACAGAGGATTTTGGAGAAGAGTTGCACTTAGTTACCAAGAGGAGCTAGGTGAGTAGTGATGAAACTAGAAAACAGTTGCTGGCAACACTACTTTTTACGTTAGTTTAATCTGGACGGGTTCCTGAACCTCTGTTGTGTGAAACGGCTGGGCCATACCTTCGGCACCAGATTGCTGACTCGTGCATGTGCTTTTACTCTTATCCTTCTTTGATTGCCTAGCTATGTACTCCCTCTGTTCCTAAATATTTGTCTTTCTAGAGATTCCAAATGACTAGCACATACGGATGTATATAGACATATTTTAGAGTGTAGATTCACTCATTTTGCTCCGTATGTAGTCCGTTGTTAAAATCTCTAGAAAGACAAATATTTAGGAACGGAGGGAGTATGTTGCGCATGTGATTTTCATCCTATCCTTCTTCCACGACCTAGCCATTTACACTCCACCAAGACCTGAGGCCCTTTATCCATATGGCTATTGCTGTACATGTGTGTGTGCCTTGCTCTTCCTTTTCATCTTGTTGTCATTAGGGAGAAGTTAGTTGGCGATGGACCGATCGTTGGTCTCTCCATGACAGTTACGCTTCACATTTAAGTGCACCAGCGGCGATGCCACCATTCGTCTCGCGAGAAGGTCGTCATTGCAAACTTGACACATGAGTTTATCAGCTCCCAAGAAAGAAATATATAGCTAAATCGATCTCCAAGATTTCTCTGTGTCTGTCTTTGTTTGTAATTAAAATCGATCTCCAAGCTTTTTCTGTCTCCGTGTTTGTTTATGATCAAAATCATTTAGCATGATCCAAATCAAGTGCACCAGAGGATCATGTGATGGCGCTAGAGAGAAATAAATCTACCATAAAGTAGAATATACCTGCCCAGGGCACATGAAAGCTAGCTTGATCTATCCTCATTATTCAACACATCACGCATGTGCTAGAGCTGGCTTCCTAATTGATTCTCCGAGACAAAGCTCCGGCCGGATGCATAGCATATATACGTGGCTTTCCTGATTGTTTTCTCCGGGACATGTTTGCCATTCTAATTAATTAATCTGTCACCGGCCGGCCGGAAATGCGCAATGTATATACGCTCCAACCAAAGCCGCACTGTAAATCAGAGTTAATAGATAGTCTTCAACCCATCTGGTACGTACCTAGCTCCTTGCTATGGGGCTACATGTATGCTGTAGGTCTGGAAGCTCAGATCGTGAATACGCATGTTGGAGGTTGGGTTGACTGGCTGGGGTACCCAAGAAACATGACGACGGCCATTGCATGTGTGAGATCATACGGGGAGCCTGTAACCCTAATTTTGCCAGTAACCCTATTTTTTTGTCTTTCTTTTCACAAGGTGGAGAGTCTGCGATCTTCTGTAACTTATCGATGGCATAGGTGGGTAATTATTTTAAAGTTTGAGGTAAATAAATTATTTCATAGATCCATCGGTTGTGATCGGCTAATTAAGTTAACTGATGGCTAGATTTTTCTAATTTTTGTGAGAATTTCTAGATTATTTTCTTTTTTCTGGTTAACCCGTAAACTACTTTTTATATATAATAGATTACATGCAAACAATTGATGGTGAAATAAAATAAAATTTAAATTATTTATATTTTTACCGTAAATACCAACACTAAACAACCTATTAACTACTCCCTCCGTCCGGAAATACTTGTCGGAGAAATGGATGTATGTAGACATATTCTAGTTTTAGATACATCCATTTTTATCCATTTCTTCGGCAAGTATTTCTAGACGGAGGGAGTACCTACCAACAGTCCCTAACTTTCCTTCTTTATTTTACACTAGGCTAACGCTGTAGCACCGTGACATTCCTTCTCTATGTTAGAGGATCCGTTCCCGTTACCTCCTCGACCATCTACCCCTTCTTGGGGAGAGAGACACCAGCGCCGACGCACCAAGGCGCCGACCTGGGAGAGCACAAACGCCGGCCTCCGGGCCGCCGTCGAGGAGGCGGCCGGCTGAAACCCTAGTCGCCTGGTAGATCGCCTCACAGCAGAAAAGCATTTCGTATATGGTGTCCTTGTCCTAAACGTGTGCCGCCGAAGCAGCAGCTAGCTAGCTAGCTAGATTACCTTGTGCCATTGAAGAGCCTTAATTTGCGGAAACTGAACTCGCTGTAATTTGGATTCATCCACTTGATCACTTCCCTTGTTGGTGTACCCAAGACCAGCTGCAAGGTACTATGACTGAACGTGTCACTGTAAAGACCTGCAAGGCACTTTGACCGGCGGTTCGACGACGCACCATTGTCGTGCAGAACGATGGATGGAATCGGTCTGTGTTGTCAGAACTAGACCAGACCATCATCACGGTCCAAGTGCGGGGCGGGAACACTTCGTGGCTAAGACATGACTGCGCGGGAAGATTTCCGACGTCTGGATAAGCACAGGGGCGACGAGGTACCTATCGGAAAGTAAAGATGGAAGCGAAAATTCTTCGGATAAGCTTGGGCGAACAAGAAGTCGGATAAGCTTGGGCGAAAACTCTACGCCACAAGCGATGGCTTCTGCGAAGTCCGGTTCTTTGCACCGCGGCACATAGTGCCAAGCAGAAATAATAATTCTCTCGTCATGGTCACGGACCACAGCGCCCCATGCTCCACTGCTACTTTCCTCTAAGAAGATTCTATCGACATTGACCTTGGCCCAACCGAGTTCTGGGTTTTGCCACCCTTTTTCCTTATTGCTATCATATTAGGGTGGCCTTGGTAATTTAACAATGGGGCTTTTCCCTTTTCGGTCAACCTCCAAATTTCCCTCAACGGTCATGCGAAGGTTATCATGGTAGTTTTGCAAAAACTGAGCAGAATGGGAAATCTTTGCTTTACCTTTGCGAAGATGATGTCATTTCTGTGATGCCACACACGCCACCAAAATAGCAATTTTTTTTCCCTTAGGTCTTCGCTCATTTTATCTGGCAGGACAAGGACCCAATCCCTCCTTGTGTACTTTATATCATGCGCTCGAGGGAGGTTCCACACGTCCATCATGCCAAAGAGCCCTTGTGAACATACATCGGTTTGCGGCATGGAAGCCCGTTTCTTCATCAGCGCCACAAACATTGCATATCAGGGTGAGTCCTGGGATGCGTCTGTACCTATTAGTTTGAACCTGAATTTTTTTCGCGAATACACAAAGCTTGTGTATCTTTCATTGATAGAAGAAGTTGAAATGAGAATACAGAGTGGGCACATCACATGGCACAACCAAAGTTGGCGTAAACATGGTGCCCGAAGCAGATTGACATGGGGGCGCTCGAAGAGGAGCTCGGAGATAGGCTGTGGCAGCGCCTCCAAGAAGGGTCACTAGTAGAAAAGGGGGCAATGGTCCAGGCCGGGCCAGCCCATTAGTACCGGTTTAGTCAGAACCGGGACCCATGGGGGCATTGGACCCGGTTCGTGAGCCCCGGGGGCCGGCCGGGCCACGTGGGCCATTGGTCCCAGTTTGTCTGAACCTTTTGGTCCCGGTTGGTTGGACGAACCGGGACCAATGGGCCTCGCTCCTGGCCCACCACCATTGGTCCCGGTTGGTGGCTTGAACCGGGACCAAAGGCTGCCCTTTAGTCCCGGTTTGTGCCACCAACCGGGACTAAAGGGTTGGTCCTCGTTGCGGTCAGAGTTTAGTCCCACCTCGCCAACCGAAGGGCGCTCACACCGGTTTATAAGCCCCTCCCTCTCTGCCTTGTTGAGCTCCTCTCAAAGTGAAAATAGATGCCCTTATACAGGGAATTTGACCTAAATTCATACTGAATTTCTCTGAAGTTCATAGAAATTTATTATGAATTTAGGTTGAATTCTCTCTATAGGCGCATCTATGCTCATTTTTTTAGTAAAGTTAATCACAAACTTGTGATTCACACAAATTTCAAAGAATTCAAATTTTAACTATTCATTCCACCAACCGGTTCATGCCACCAACCGGGACCAATGATATGCCTATATATACCATGCCAAAATGAAAGAGAGGCGCAATGCTCACCTGCACGTTGCTTAGCTTCAGGCCAACGTGCAGGTGAGCACTGCGCTTCTCCCTTCATCGTTTCTACACTCAGGGCTTATAAACCGCCGTGAGTGCCTCTCGCTTGCCGACGTGGGACTAAAAAACAGCTGCAGAAAGAATCAACTAAAAAACTCTTTTACCGGCTCATGCCACGAACAGGTACTAAAAGGTGCTCGTGGGGCACCAGCCTTAAAACATGTACCAAATAAAATGCCTTTGTAACAGCCTTAGAACTGGTACTGATGGTATCAACTAAAAAGCTTTTATAAACCTCTAGTATTATTGAAACTAAAATTATATAGAATTTTGTTACAAACTTTAATAGCAAAAAGAATTATCATAAAAGAAAATAAATAAGTAATTAGAATTCTGTTCAAAACATTAAAAGAAAAAAGAATTATCATAAAAGAAAATAAATAAGTAATTAGAATTTTGTTACAAACTATAATGGCAAAAAGAATTATCATAAAAGAAAATAAGTAAGTAATTAGAATTTTGTTAAAAACTTTAATAGCAAAAAGAATTATCATAAAAGAAAATAAATAAGTAATTACAATTCTGTTCAAAACATTAAAAGCAAAAATAATTATCATAAAAGAAAATAAATAAGTAATTAGAATTTTGTTACAAACTTTAATAGCAAAAAGAATTATCATAAAAGAAAATAAATAAGAAATTAGAATTTTGTTCAAAACATTAAAAGCAAAAAGAATTATCATAAAAGAAATAAATAAGTAATTAGAAACAAAAAAGAAAGCAAAAAAGCTGGGAGAAAATTACAAAAAAGTGCCACCTACAGGGCCACCACGGCCTGCATACGACTAGAAACCCATTACTAGGGCCAGGATGCAGGCCCGCGGTAGGCCCAATAGGCCCACAAGCACATAGAGTGATTTTAGGCCAATAAGCCTGCAGTAGAGAGGAGCTCGAGAGGGCAGCGGGACTAGGGCTTATAAACCACTCTCGAGCTCCCTCAGCTAGCGAGGTGGGACTAAACTTTCGTGCCGTGACGCGGGCAGCACAAGGCCGTTAGTCCTGGTTGGTGGCACCAACCGAGACTAAAGGGTGGCTTTGGTACCGGTTGGTGGCACCAACCGGGACTAATGACCCCCCCTTTTAGTCCCGGTTGGTGCCTGCTTCCCGCCCTTTGGGCTGCTGAAAAGAGGCCTTTGGTCCCGGTTGGTGGCACCAACCGGGACTAAAGGGGTGCACTGGTCCCAGTTGGTCTCACGAACCGGGACCAACACTCTACCTATATAAGCAGCACTCGTGAAATTTTGGTTCAGTTTCTTCCACGTCCCCCCGACGCCGCTAGGCTGCCCGCCGTATCCGCCTCGCCGTCGCCGTCGTTGCCCCGCGCCGCCCCGCCCCGCCCCTGCCCGTCGCCGCGCCACCCCGCCCTGCCCCGCGATGCCCCGCCCCTGCCCGTCGCCGCGCCGCCCCGCCCCGCCCCGCGCCGCACCTCGCCGTCGCCGTCGCTGTCCCCGACACCGTCGCCCTGAGAAACTAATTTAATTTGATGTTAGTAGTAGCTAATTGAGTTAGATTTTGTAAATTTTTTTGTAGTTCGTAGATTTTTTTGTTAGATGTGTAGTAATTTCGATGTGTAGTTCATAGATTTTTCTGTTAGATTTTTTTTCATATTGTGTCATTAATTTGTTCATATTGTGTTAGATTTATGAATATGTTCATATTTAGAATAGAGGAAAAAGGAAAATTGTAATTTAGATGTTCATATTATGTTAGATTGTTTTGTTATTTTTTCTGTTGTAATTTAGATGTCAAATTTTTATGATTTTTTTCTGTTGTAATTTAGATGTCAATTTTTTTTCATATTGTGTAAGTAATTTAGATGTCAAATTTTTATGATTTTTTTTCTGTTCATAGAATTTTTATGATTTTTTTCTGTTGTAATTTTGGTCATAAAATTTTAATGATTTTTTATTCATAGTATTTTCTTTGTCAATATATTGTGTATGTATAGGAAAATTGTGAATGATACAAGTCATTTATGAATATGTTCATATTTAGAATAGAGGAAAAAGGAAAAAATAAGAAGAGAAAGTGTTTAATATAATTAGTTAGAAAAATAATAGAACTATAGTTAAACTAGTTTATTTTTAGTAAGTACTACTTTATTTTATTTATAGTAAGTGCTTCATATATAGTTGAACTAGCTAGTTGATTTAATAAACTACTTTATTTAACTATATATAGAAGTAGTTCCCGCATCGACGTCGGCGATGCCTATTCCGCATCCTCGTCGTCGTCGACTCGGCGGTGGAGGCCTGTTTGATCAGGGCCATGTTCGGGACTGCGATCCGCCGGGCTGGTATTGAGGTGCTACCTTCCGGGGAACGTAGGTTGGTGAGGAGGCAGCCCGTTGTTGACCCAATTCTTGTTTGGTGGTGGTCGCATGGGCCAGTGACGGTGCCGAGGCTTCCGGACACCGCGGAGGTGGTACATCACCGTGTCAGCGAGGAGGACGAGCACGTCCGTCGCTACATGGTTGCATTGGAGGGCAGGTCCGACAATACCTGGCAGGTTCTTCAGGTATCTCACTGGAGCTACGATCCTGTGATGGTTCCATATCTTTGGGTGTCCACCGCCCACGACGATACCCCTCGGGCGCTACGGTTCTAGCTGTATTAGTGATGCTATGTGTATGATAGTATTCGAGGAGTATTAGTGATAATATTTGACGATGTACGGACACAAGAGATGATGTACTTTTGCTTATAATTAAATGCATGCTAATTTGAATACTACTTTATTTTATGATTTGGTTTTGCTTATTGAATGCTCATATTGGAAAAGTACTACTTTGAATGCTAAAATTGGAGAGCACTATGCAGAAATCTAGGAGCCCCCTCCATCATCCACTCCGTCGTGGGGGTAGCTTCTCCTTCATTCCCGTGTTCTAGACAATTTGGTGTAATAATGCACTCGGGAATGAAAGGAGGAGCTACGTACCATCACCGATAGTCAACCCGTGATTAATAATAATGATTTAATTTAGGGTTTTTAGTACATATATTTAATTGTACAAGTTTAATATTTGAATTATGAACATAGGCCGAAAATGTCGTACTCGAACGACGAAAACCACCCGGGGAAGTGCGACTGGTGCCACGACGACCGAGGTATGTGCGACAGGTTCATTGAACTGGACGAAGATCGGCGCTTTAGCATTAAGCTCGAGGAGACCTTCGATGTGCATACGGTACGCAACGACGACAATAGTTTTTTTCGTAATTAAGCACGACTTCAACTATTTTAACGTGTATTTTTCATCTTTTCCAATTCGACTAGCTTATCCCATACTATGCAAGACGCTATGTCTTGGAGAGGATGGGTTTTGAAGACCATGAAAGTATGGAAACCAAAAAAATTCTCCTAAGGACCCATCATGGTGTGGATTTTCAAGTAAAGTTGTACCATGCTAAGAGTGTAACCCATTTTGGTTGCAAAAATTGGAAAGCACTTTGCAAGATGTATGGTTTTGATGAGGGTATGCTTGTCACCATGGATCTTGGTGATACTACAATCGAGCAAGACAGACCTTCGATTTGGGTCCTTGTGGATACACCTCCAATTCTTCCCTCATGTGAGCTTAACATAGTTATTAAGTAATTTATATTGTTTATTTCAAAATAGTTGACAGCATATTTCCATTGACAGCTTATTTTCATTCTTCAAAGAATGTGCGGAAGAGGGTAGACAAAACCCACTACACCGATGGCTCTGAATTAACTTATTGGGAGAAAAATCATCTGATCGCATTTTGTACTGATCTTGAGAATTACAATGTCTACAATCGAACTCCTCAACAGTATGGTCAATACATGCCCTAGTGCATGTGTTGAACTACGGTAACTACCACGGAGATACCCTGGTAAGATTTTTTACTATTACGACATCCATGCATCTTCTTGCACACTTCTAAAACTAGTACATCATTGCTAACTACGAAGTTATTACTATGTTTTTCAACAGATAATCCCGAATGATTGCGTGCCTCATCTGATGTATACGCACGGTAGCCTTCATGTTTTGAACATACAACCAGGTCTTCCTACGAATCTCAACTGTCCATACCGGGTTTCTAAAAGAAGTGGAGACATGAAAATCAAAGAATGGAAAATGTATGGACAGTCGTAAGGATCTTCCTGGAAGCAAAAGGCAGCGAAGCGCAAGAATTGGAGACAGGATGATCTCCATTCTTCATAATGGAGAGTCAGGGTCTATATTGTTTTATGCTATTTTACCTTAAGGGTGTTTAGGTCCTACCTGATACTGATGATCATGTGCTAAGAACAATTATGTAGGGTTGGGATCGATGACTATGAGGATGATAATCGTATGACTTATTATTAATAACGAGTAGAAGTTGTATGATGATGCATCATTAGTACGACTTATTATTATATATGATGATGTATGATGCGAGCATGCCTGAGTTATTATATCAGCGGGTGAAATGAACATAGCAGTAGCGTTGGTAAACCAAAGACGAAGATATAAGAGAGGACACTTCTCTCTATTAGCTAGCTAATAACAACCTAAAAATAACCCCCAAAACCCCTAAAGTAGCCACTTTTTTTTTAAAAAAAAAACATCAGCTCCAGCCAGCTGCTGACGCGTGGAAGCCTTTTGGTCCCGATTTATGTTACCAACTGGGACCAAAGGCCCCCCTGCCTGGCCTTCCCGCAATGGCCACGTGGATGCCCATCTGTCCCAGTTCGTGTAAGAACCGGGACTAAAGGGGGGAGGTATTAGTAACGACCCATTAGTCCTGGTTCACTAAAGGCCCTTACGAACCGGTACAAATGCCCCCTTTTCTACTAGTGGGTACGGCACCCGCAGGTGTCGCCGCTGCCAGCCACTAGTAGAAAAAGGGTCATACGTGAAGCCCAATAGTGCTTGTTTGTATTAGAGCCGGCACTAATGTATACAATAGCACCGGTTCGTGGCGGCGATCAATAGCACCGGTTCATGGCGAACCTTTAGTACCGGTTCATGCCACGAACCGGTACTAAAGGGGTTGTGTCAGCCTGCGGTCAGGCTATGGCCCCACCATCACCATTTAGTGCCGGTTCGTACCACGAACCGGTACTAATGAGGTTATGGCAAGCTGTTTTTAGTCCCACCTCGCTCTCCTAACAAGCCTTTTACCACCTTAAATATGTTATTTTTCAAACTATCACAAGCACTTGGTCTTCATTGAACTCTATGTGTAGAATTTGTGGCCGCAATATGAGTCTTCATCAGTTTATAAATCGTTGATGACTCATATTGACAATTCAGATTGTACACACAAAGATCATTGATGATCAAAGTATTTTTGATGTTATAAGATCATATTGACAGTGTAGACTTTAAAGAAATATAAGATTGTGATGTAAATGCTCTTATATTTTTTGCGTTCAGTATGCACCATTCAAAGCGACGCCATCAACTTTCAACCATTTCTGCCTTCATTTGCTATTTTTCATGCATTCAATTATTTGTTTTGAGAACTAAATGACCTGAAAATTGAAAAGCACTACAAATGAACTCTGAAAAAGTTGAAACTTGGCATGGTATCATCATTTCACCCACATGGATTGTTCAAAAAAGTAGAGAGGGTTACGGCAAAAACTGGATGCACTTCGTTTACAAACTGGACAATCTATTTCGAAGTATTCAGGTTTCTGACGAAATTAAACTCATCTGTTACAAAGGCATTTCATTTTTTTAAACTTATTACAACTCCAGACTTTTTGTGCATTCAGTATGCACCATTCAAAGCGACACCATCAACTTTCAACCATTTCTGCCTTCATTTGCTATTTTTCATGCATTCAATTATTTGTTTTGAGAACTAAATGACCTGAAAATTGAAAAGCACTACAAATGAACTCTGAAAAAGTTGAAACTGTTGGAAATATGCCTTAGAGGCAATAATAAATTAGTTATTATTATATTTCCTTGTTCATGATAATCGTTTATTGTCCATGCTAGAATTGTATTGATAGGAAACTTAGATACATGTGTGGATACATAGACAACACCATGTCCCTAGTGAGCCTCTAGTTGACTAGCTCGTTGTGATCAACAGATAGTCATGGTTTCCTGGCTATGGACATTGGATGTCGTTGATAACGGGATCACATCATTAGGAGAATGATGTGATGGACAAGACCCAATCCTAAGCCTAGCACAAAGATCGTGTAGTTTGTATGCTAAAGCTTTTCTAATGTCAAGTATCTTTTCCTTAGACCATGAGATTGTGAAACTCCCAGATACCGTAGTAATGCTTTGGGTGTACCAAACGTCACAACGTAACTGGGTGGCTATAAAGGTGCATTACAGGTATCTCCGAAAGTATCTGTTGGGTTGGCACGAATTGAGACTGGGATTTGTCACTCTGTGTAAACGGAGAGGTATCTCTGGGCCCACTCAGTAGGACATCATCATAATGTGCACAATGTGACCAAGGGGTTGATCACGGGATGATGTGTTACGGAACGAGTAAAGAGACTTGCCGGTAACGAGATTGAACAAGGTATCGGTATACCGACGATCGAATCTCGGGCAAGTACAATACCGCTAGACAAAGGGAATTGCATACGGGATTGATTAAGTCCTTGACATCGTGGTTCATCCGATGAGATCATCGTGGAACATGTGGGAGCCAACATGGGTATCCAGATCCCGCTGTTGGTTATTGACCGGAGAACGTCTCGGTCATGTCTGCATGTCTCCCGAACCCGTAGGGTCTACACACTTAAGGTTCGATGATGCTAGGGTTATAAAGGAAGTTTGTATGTGGTTACCGAATGTTGTTCGGAGTCCCGGATGAGATCCCGGACGTCACGAGGAGTTCCGGAATGGTCCAGAGGTAAAGATTTATATATGGGAAGTCCTGTTTTGGTCACCGGAAAAGTTTCGGGGTTTATCGGTAGCATACCGGGACCACCGGGAGGGTCCCGGGGGTCCACCAAGTGGGGCCACCGGCCCCGGAGGCTTGCATGGGCCTAGAGTGGAAAGGGACCAGCCCCAGAGTGGGCTGGTGCGCCTCCCACCCTTTCCCAAGGCGCAGCAAAACGGAGGAGAAGGGAAACCCTAGGCTTAGATGGGCCCTAAGGCCCACCCTAGGGGGCGCCTCCCTCTCTCCCCCCTTTGGCCGCCTCCCCAAAACCCATCTAGGGCTGGCCGCACCCCTTGGGGGGGGGGAACCCTATAGGGGGGGCGCAGCCCTCCCCCTCCCCTATATATACTAGAGTTTTGGGGCTGCTAGAGACACGAGAATCTCTCCCTTCTCCCTCTTGGTGCAGCCCTGCTTCTCCTCCTCCTCTCCCGTGGTGCTTGGCGAAGCCCTGCTGGATAGCCACGCTCCTCCATCACCACCACGCCATTGTGCTGCTGCTGGATGGAGTCTTCCTCAACCTCTCCCTCTCTCCTTGCTGGATCAAGGCATGGGAGACGTCACCGGGCTGTACGTGTGTTGAACATGGAGGTGTCGTCCGTTCGGTACTTGGTCATCGGTGATTTGGATCACGACGAGTACGACTCCATCAACCCCATTCACTTGAACGCTTCCACTTAGCGATCTACAAGGGTATGTAGATGCACTCTCCTTCCCCTCGTTGCTGGTTTCTCCATAGATAGATCTTGGTGACACGTAGGAAAATTTTGAATTTCTACTACGTTCCCCTACAATGGTATCAGAGCTAGGTCTATTGCGTAGATTCTTTGCACGAGTAGAACACAAAGTAGTTGTGGGCGTTGATGTTGTTCAATATGCTTACCGTTACTAGTCCAATCTTGTTTCGACGGTATTGTGGGATGAAGCGGCCCGGACTGACCTTACACGTACTCTTACGTGAGACAGGTTCCACCGATTGACATGCACTTGGTGCATAAGGTGGCTAGCGGGTGCCAGTCTCTCCCACTTTAGTCGGAACGGATTCGATGAAAAGGGTCCTTATGAAGGGTAAATAGCAATTGACATATCACGTTGTGGTTTTGCGTAGGTAAGAAACGTTCTTGCTAGAAACCCATAGCAGCCACGTAAAACATGCAAACAACAATTAGAGGACGTCTAACTTATTTTTGCAGGGTATGCTATGTGATGTGATATGGCCAAGAAGAATGTGATGAATGATGATCATGTTCTTGTAATAGGAATCACGACTTGCATGTCGATGAGTATGACAACCGGCAGGAGCCATAGGAGTTGTCTTAATTTATTGTATGACCTGCGTGTCATTGAACAACGCCATGTAATTACTTTACTTTATTGCTAACCGGTAGCCATAGTAGTAGAAGTAATAAGTTGGCGAGACGACTTCATGGAGACACGATGATGGAGATCATGATGATGGCGATCATGGTGTCATGCCGGTGACGATGATGATCATGGAGCCCCGAAGATGGAGATCAAGAGGAGCAAAATGATATTGGCCATATCATGTCACTATTTGATTGCATGTGATGTTTATCATGTTTATGCATCTTGTTTACTTAGGACGACGGTAGTAAATAAGATGATCCCTTACAACAATTTCAAGAAGTGTTCTCCCCTAACTGTGCACCGTTGCTACAGTTCGTCGCTTCTAAGCACCACGTGATGATCGGGTGTGATGGATTCTTACGTTCACATACAACGGGTGTAAGACAGATTTACACACGTGAAAACACTTAGGGTTAACTTGACGAGCCTAGCATGTACAGACATGGCCTCGGAACACAGAGACCGAAAGGTCGAGCATGAGTCGTATAGTAGATACGATCAACATAAAGATGTTCACCGATGATGACTAGTCCGTCTCACGTGATGATCGGACACGGCCTAGTTGACTCGGATCATGTAATCACTTAGATGACCAGAGGGATGTCTACCTGAGTGGGAGTTCATAAGATGAACTTAATTATCCTGAACATAGTCAAAAGATCTTTGCAAATTATGTCGTAAGCTCGCGCTTTAGTTCCACTTTTTAGATATGTTCCTAGAGAAAATATAGTTGAAAGTTGATAGTAGCAATAATGCGGACAGTAGAAAGCTTATGTCCTTAATGCACCGCTCAGTGTGCTGAACCCCAAACGTCGTCTGTGGATGTTGCGAACATCGGACATACACGTTTTGATAACTACGTGATAGTTCAGTTAAACGGTTTAGAGTTGAGGCACCAAAGACGTTTTTCGAAATGTCGCGGAACATATGAGATGTTTTGAGGGCTGAAATTGGGATTTCAGGCTCGTGCCCACGTCAAGAGGTATGAGACCTCCGACGATTTTCTTAACCTGCAAACTAAGGGAGAAAAGCTCAATCGTTGAGCTTGTGCTCAGATTGTCTGAGTACAAAAATCACTTGAATCGAGTGGGAGTTGATCTTCCAGATAAGATAGTGATGTTTCTCCAAAGTCATTGCCACCAAGCTGCTAGAGCTTCGTGATGAACTATAACATATCAAGGATAGAGATGATCCTTGAGGAATTTGCGTTGTTTGACATCGCGAAAGTAGAAATCAAGAAGGAGCATCAATTGTTGATGGTTGGTGAAACCACTAATTTCAAGAAGGGCAAGGGCAAGAAGGGATACTTCATGAAACGGCAATTCAGCTGCTGCTCTAGTGAAGAAACCCAAGGTTGAACCCAAACCTGAGACTGAGTGCTTCTGTAATAAGGGGAACAGCCACTGGAGCAGAATTACCCTAGATACTTGGTAGATGAGAAGGCTGGCAAGGTCGATAGAAGTATATTGGATATACATTGTGTTGATGTGTACTTTACTAGTACTCCTAGTAGCACCAGGGTATTAGATACCGGTTCGGTTGCTAAGTGTTAGTAACTCGAAATAAAAGCTACGGAATAAACGGAGACTAGCTAAAGGTGAGCTGACGATATGTGTTGGAAGTGTTTCCAATGTTAATATGATCAAGCATCGCACGCTCCCTCTACCATCGAGATTGGTGTTTGCGTTGAGCATAGATATAATTGGATTATGTCTATCGCAATACGGTTATTCATTTAAGGAGAATAATGGTTACTCTGTTTATTTGAATAATACCTTCAATGGTCTTGCACCTAAATGATTGGTTTATTGAATCTCGATCGTAGTGATACACATTTTCATGCCAAAAGATATAAGATAGTAATGATAGTACCACTTACTTGTGGCACTGCCATGTAAGTCATAATGGTATAAAACACATGAAGAAGCTCCATGTTGATGGATCTTTGGACTCACTCGTTTTTGAAAAGTTTGAGACATGCGAACCATGTCTATTGGTGTATACGCATGAAGAAACTCCATGCGGATGGATCGTTTGCACTCACTTGATTTTGAATCACTTGAGATATGCAAATCATACCACATAGGCAAGATGACTGAAAAGCCTCGGTTTCAGTAAGATGGAACAAGATAGCAACTTGTTGGAAGTAACACATTTTTGATCTGTGCAGTCCAGTGAGTGCTGAGGCATGCAGTGAATATCGTTATGTTCTTACTTCACAGATGATTTGAGTAGATACTGAGTATATTTACTTGATGAAACACAAGTCTGAATTATTGAATGGTTCAAGTAATTTCAGAGTGAAGTAGAAGATCATTGTGACAGGAGGATAAAATGTCTATGATATGATCATAGAGATGAGTATCTGAGTTACGAGTTTGGCACAGAATTAAGACATTGTTTCGCAATTAATACCGCCTGGAACACCATAGTGTGATGGTGTGTCCGAACATCATAGTTGCACCCTATTGGATATGGAGCGTACCATGATGTCTCTTGTCCAATTACCACTATTGTTCATGGGTTAGGGATTAGAGACAACCACATTCACTTTAAATAGGGCACCAAGTAATTCCGTTGAGATGACACCGTATGAATTATGGTTTAGAGAAACCTAAGTTGTCATTTCTTAAAGGTTTGGGGCTGCGATGCTTATGTGAAAAGGTTTCAGGTTGATAAGCTCGAACCCAAAGCGGATAAAATGCATCTTCATAGGACACCCAAAACGGTTGGGTATACCTCCTAATTCAGATCGGAAAGCAATAAGGGATTGTTTCTAGAATTGGGTCCTTTCACGAGGAAAAGTTTCTCTCGAAAGAATTGAGTGGGAGGATGGTGGAGACTTGATGAGGTTATTAAACCGTCTCTTCAACTAGTGTGTGGCAAGGCACAGGAAGTTGTTCCTGTGGCACCTACACCAATTGAAGTGGAAGCTTGTGATAGTGATCATGAAACTTCAGATCAAGTCACTACCAAACCTCGTGGGATGACAAGGATGCGTACTACTTCAGAGTGGTACGTAATCCTGTCTTGGAAGTCATGTTGCTAGACAACAATGAACCTACGAGCTATGGAGAAGCGATGGTGGGCCCAAATTCTGACAAATGGTTAGAAGCCATGAAATCCGAGATAGGATCCATGTATCAGAACAAAGCATGGACTTTAGTGGACTTGCCCGATGATCGGCAAGCCATTGAGATAAATGGATCTTTAAGAAGAAGACGGACGTGGATGGTAATGTCACCATCTATGAAGCTCGACTTGTGGCGAAGAGTTTTTTCACAAGTTCAAGGAGTTGACTACGATGAGATTTTCTCATCCGTAGCGATGCTTAAGTCCGTCGGATTCATGTTAGCATTAGCTGCATTTATGAAATCTGGCAGATGGATGTCCAAACGAGTTTCCTTACTAGTTTTCGTAAGGAAAGGTTGTATGTGATACAATCAGAAAGGTTTTGTCGATCCTAAGGATGCTAAAAGGTATGCTAGCTCCAGCGACCCTTCCATGGACTGGAGTAAGTATCTCGGAGTTGGAATATGCACTTTGATAAGATGATCAAAGATTTTGGGTTTATACAAAGTTTATGAGAAACTTGTATTTCCAAAGAAGTGAGTGGGAGCACTATAGAATTTCTGATGAGTATATGTTGTTGACATATTGTTGATCAGAAATGACGTAGAATTTCTGGAAAGCATATAGGGTTATTTGGAAAGTGTTTTTCAATGGAAAGCCTGAATTAAGCTACTTGAGCATTGAGCATCAAGATCTATAAGGATAGATCAAAACGCTTAATGGTACTTTCAAATGAGCACATTCCTTGACATGATCTTGAAGGTGTTCAAGATGGATCAGTCAAAGAAGGAGTTCTTGCCTGAGTTGTAAGGTATGAAGTTAAGACTTAAAAGCTCGACCACGGCAGAATAGAGAGAAAGGACGAAGGTCGTCCCCTATGCTTAAGACATAGGCTCTACAGTATGCTATGCTGTGTACCGCACCTGAAGTGTGCCTTGCCATGAGTCAGTCAAGGGGTACAAGAGTGATCCAAGAATGGATCACAGGACAGCGGTCAAAGTTATCCTTAGTAACTAGTGGACTAAGGAATTTTCTCGATTATGGAGGTGGTAAAAGAGTTCGTCGTAAAGGGTTACGTCGATGCAAGCTTAACACCTATCCGGATAGCGCTGAGTAGAGATACCGGATACGTATGATGGAGCAACAATTTAGAATAGCTCCAAGTGGAACAGTTATTTGGAATAGCTCCAAATAGAGCGTGGTAGCTGCATCTAGGAGATGACATAGAGATTAGTAAAGCACACACGGATCTGAAAGGTTCAGACCCGTTGACTATAACCTCTCTCACAAGCATAACATGATCAAACCCAGAACTCATCGAGTGTTAATCACATGGTAAATGTGAACTAGATTATTGACTCTAGTAAACTCTTTGGGTGTTAGTCACATGGGGATGTGACCTTGAGTGTTAATCACATATCGATGTGAACTAGATTATTGACTCTAGTGCAAGTGGGAGACTGTTGGAAATATGCCCTAGAGGCAATAATAAATTAGTTATTATTATATTTCCTTGTTCATGATAATCGTTTATTGTCCATGCTAGAATTGTATTGATAGGAAACTCAGATACATGTGTGGATACATAGACAACACCATGTCCCTAGTGAGCCTCTAGTTGACTAGCTCGTTGTGATCAACAGATAGTCATGGTTTCCTGGCTATGGACATTGGATGTCGTTGATAACGGGATCACATCATTAGGAGAATGATGTGATGGACAAGACCCAATCCTAAGCCTAGCACAAAGATCGTGTAGTTCATATGCTAAAGCTTTTCTAATGTCAAGTATCTTTTCCTTAGACCATGAGATTGTGCAACTCCCGGATACCGTAGGAATGCTTTGGGTGTACCAAACGTCACAACGTAACTGGGTGGCTATAAAGGTGCATTACAGGTATCTCCGAAAGTATCTGTTGGGCTGGCACGATTCGAGACTGGGATTTGTCACTCCGTGTAAACGGAGAGGTATCTCTGGGCCCACTCGGTAGGACATCATCATAATGTGCACAATGTGACCAAGGGGTTGATCACGGGATGATGTGTTATGGAACGAGTAAAGAGACTTGCCGGTAACGAGATTGAACAAGGTATCGGTATACCGACGACCGAATCTCAGGCAAGTACAATACCGCTAGACAAAGGGAATTGCATACGGGATTGATTAAGTCCTTGACATCATGGTTCATCCAATGAGATCATCGTGGAACATGTGGGAGCCAACATGGGTATCTAGATCCCGCTGTTGGTTATTGACCGGAGAACGTCTCGGTCATGTCTTCATGTCTCCCGAACCCGTAGGGTCTACACACTTAAGGTTCGATGATGCTAGGGTTATAAAGGAAGTTTGTATGTGGTTACCGAATGTTGTTTAGAGTCCCGGATGAGATCCCGGACGTCACGAGGAGTTCCGGAATGGTCCGGAGGTAAAGGTTTATATATGGGAAGTCCTGTTTTGGTCACCGGAAAAGTTTTGGGGTTTATCGGTAACGTACCGGGACCACCGGGAGGGTCCCGGGGGTCCACCAAGTGGGGCCACCGGCCCTGGAGGCTTGCATGGACCTAGAGTGGAAAGGGACCAGCCCCAGAGTGGGCTGGTGTGCCTCCCACCCTTGCCCAAGGCGCAGCAAAAGGAGGAGAAGGGAAACCCTAGGCTTAGATGGGCCCTAAGGCCCACCCTAGGGGGCGCCTCCCTCTCTCCCCCGTTTGGCCGCCTCCCCAAAACCCATCTAGGGCTGGATGCACCCCTTGGGGTGGGGGGGGGGGGGGGGAAACCCTAGAGGGGGGGCGCAGCCCTCCCCCTCCCCTATATATACTAGAGTTTTGGGGCTGCTAGAGACACGAGAATCTCTCCCTTCTCCCTCTTGGTGCAGCCCTGCTTCTCCTCCTCCTCTCCCGTGGTGCTTGGCGAAGCCCTGCTGGATAGCCACGCTCCTCCATCACCACCACGCCGTTGTGCTACTGCTGGATGGAGTCTTCCTCAACCTCTCCCTCTCTCCTTGCTAGATCAAGGCATGGGAGACGTCACCGGGCTGTACGTGTGTTGAACACGGAGGTGCCGTCCGTTCGGTACTTGGTCATCGGTGATTTGGATCACGACGAGTACGACTCCATCAACCCCATTCACTTGAAAGCTTCCGCTTAGCGATCTACAAGGGTATGTAGATGCACTCTCCTTCCCCTCGTTGCTGGTTTCTCCATAGATAGATCTTGGTGACACGTAGGAAAATTTTGAATTTCTGCTACGTTCCCCTACAGAAACTGGGCATGGTATCATCATTTCACCCACATAGATTGTTCAAAAAAGTAGATAGGGTTACGGCAAAAACTGGATGCACTTCGTTTACAAACTGGACAATCTCTTTCGAAGTATTCAGGTTTCTGACGAAATTGAACTCATCTGTTACAAAGGCATTTCATTTTTTAAACTTATTACAACTCCAGACTTTTTGTGCATTCAGTATGCATCATTCAAAGCGACGCCATCAACTTTCAACCATTTCTGCCTTCATTTGATATTTTTCATGCATTTAATGATTTGTTTTGAGCTAAATGACACTAATTAAATTTTGTGCAGGCAGCGCACCACCTTTAGTACCGGTTGGTGGCTCCAACCGGTACTAAAGGGTAAGCTGTTTTTTAGTCCCACCTCGCCAAGAGAGAGGGAGTAGGAGCGGTTTATAAGCCCTGGGTGCAGAGACGATGATGAAGAGGCTCAATGCTCACGTTGCTTAGCTTCAAGCCTTTAGGAATATGGTAGATTGCACGGAGCTACGCGCAGTGCAGTTTACACTATTCCAAAAGGCTTGAAGCAAATTAACGAGCATTGCACCTCTTTTTTATTTTTAATAACTTATTACAACTCCGGACTTCTTCTGTTATGGCAAAAGGAAGGAGGAGAAGAAGAAGAGGAAGAAGAAGAAGAGGAAGAGGAAGAAGAGGAAGAAGAAGAAGAAGAAGAAGAAGGAGGAGGAGGAGAAGAAGAAGGAGGAGGAGAAGAAGAAGAAGAAGAAGAAGAAGAGGAAGAAGAAGAAGAAGAAGAAGAAGAAGAGGAGGAGGAAGAAGGAGAAGAGGAAGAAGAAGGAGAAGAAGAAGAAGAAGAGGAAGAAGAAGGAGGAGGAAGAAGAAGGAGAATAATAATAATAATAATAATAATAATAATAATAATAATAATAATAATAATAATAATAAGAAGCAGAAGGAGAATGAGAATGAGAAGAAGAATAAGAAGAGGAAGAGGAAGAAGAAGAAGAAGAAGAAGAAGAAGAAGAAGTAGAAGGAGAAGGAGAAGAAGAATAAGAAGAGGAAGAAGAAGAAGAAGAATAAGAAGAATAAGAAGAAAATAAAGCAGAAAATAAATAACTATATAAAAAAATTACTCAAAAATATATAGAAGAAAATAAATAATGCAGAAAAGAAAAAAACTAATATAAAGCAAAATTATTCACAAAGAAACTAAATACGGCAAAAAAACTACTCAGAAATAAATAGAAGAAAAAAATAAAGCAGAAAAGAAATAACTATATAAAAAAATTACTCAAAAATAAATAGAAGAAAATATATAATGCAGAAAAGAAAAAAATTAAAAAAAATGTTGGGGCGCTGCCCGGTGGGCCTACAAGATAAATAATGCAGAAAAGAAATATCTATATAAAAAATTACTCAAAAATAAAAAGAAGAAAATAAATAATGCAGAAAAGAAAAAAATTTAAAAAAAATGTTGGGGCGCTGCCCGGTGGGCCTACAAGACCTAGGGTGTGCAAATGCAGGCCCATACGGTCCAGGAGGCTCACCGGGCAGCGCGCCATAATTAGGCCCAGAAGCCTGATATAGAGAGGAGCTCGAAAGGGCAGCCGCGGCTGGGTTTATAAACCAGTGCGGCTGCTCTTCGCTCGGCGAGGTGGGACTAAACACCGCGGTGGCAGCGCACGGCCTTTAGTACCGGTTGGTGGCTCCAACCGGTACTAATGTGTGCCCTTTAGTACCGGTTGGAGCCACCAACCGGTACTAAAGGTCCTCGTTTCCCGCCGCTTGGGCTGGCCAAAATTGGCCTTTAGTACCGGTTCGTGGCTCAAACCGGTACTAAAGGCTCCTCCTATATATACTACACTTACGAAAAATCAGTTATCGTCGCCACTTCGTTCCACGTTTCTCGCGCGAGAGAGTCTCTCGCTCGATCTCACCGACGCCGCCGTGCCGCCGTGCCGTCGCCCTCGCCGCCCACGCCGCCCGTCGTCGTCGTCGCCGCGCGCCCCCGCCGCCCGTCGTCGTCGCCGCGCGCCCCCGGCCCGCCGCGCGCGCCCGTCGTCGTCGCTGCCCCCGGCCGCCCGTCGTCGCCGCCCCCGGCCCGCCGCGCGCCCGTCGTCGCCGCCCCCGGCCGCCCGTCGTCGCCGCCCCTGGCCCGCCGCGCGCCCGTCGTCGCCGCCCCCGGCCGCCCGTCATCGCCGCCCCCACCGCCCGTCGTCGTCGCTACCCCGCGCCACCCGTACGCGCTATATACGTACACACGCATACATATACACATACACATACACACACACACACACGCATACACACACACACACGCATACACACAGCCACGTACACACAAACACACACACATACACACACATACACACACACGTATATATACACACACACACACACACACATTTTTTTTTACTTATTTTCTGTTTTCTATATATAATGTTTAGATGAATTAGAACTATATATCTAGTTTATTTTTAGTAAATATAATGCTTAGTTGAACTAGTTGAATTAATATGTAGATCAACTAGTTTATTTTTAGAAGATGCTTAATTAGTTGAACTTGTTGAATTAATATATAGAACTAGTTTATTTTTAGAAGATGCTTAATTAGTTGAACTTGTTGAATTAATATATAGAACTAGTTTATTTTTAGTAAATGCTTAATTAGTTGAACTAGTTGAATTAATATAACTAGTTTATTTTTAGTAAATGCTTAGTTGAACTAGTTGAATTAATAGATTTTTCTGTTAATAGATTTTTTTTCTGTTAATAGATTTTTTTTCTGTTAATAGATTTTTTTGGTGATATTATTATTGAATATGCATGTTTGGTGATATTATTGTTAATAGATTTTTTTTGGGTGATATTTAGATTGTGTAATTAATTTTGTTCATAGAATTTTAATGATTTTTTTGTTCATAGTATTTAGACAAAGGAAAAAAAGAAGAAGTAGTTTATATATAGTTGAACTAGCTAGTTGATTTAATAAACTAATTTATTTTACTATATATAGAAGTAGTTTGTTTTTAGTAAGTACTACTTATTTATTTATAGTAAGTGCTTAGTAGTTGAACTAGATAGTTGACTTAATTAATAAAACTAAATTATGAACGTAGGCCGGAAATGTCGTACTCATCGGACGACGAAAACCGTCCGGGGGAGTGCGACTGGTGCCACGACGACCGAGGTATGTGCGACAGGTTCATTGAGCTGGACGAAGATCGGCGCTTCAGCATTAAGCTCGAGGAGACGTGCGATGTTCATACGGTACGCAACGACGACAATAGTTTTTCCGTAATTAAGCACGACTTCAACTATTTTAACGTGTATTTTTCATCTTTTCCAATTCGACTAGCTTATCCCATGCTTTGCAAGAAGCTATGTCTTGGAGAGGATGGGTTTTGAAGACCATGAAAATTTCGAAACCAAAAAAATTATCCTAAGTACCGAACATGGTGTGGATTTTCAAGTAAAGTTGTACAATGCTCATAGTGTAACCCATTTTGGTTGCAAAAATTGGGATGCATTTTGCAAGATGTATGGTCTTGATGAGGGTATGCTTGTCACCATGGATCTTGGTGATCCTACAATCGAGCAAGAGACACCTTCGATTTGGGTCTTTGTGGATACACCTCCAGTTCTTCCCTCATGTGAGCTAAACATAGTTATTAAGTAATTTATATTGTTTATTTCAAAATATAATGTTGACAACTTATCTCCATTGACAGCTTATTTTCATTCTTCAAAGAATGTGCGGAAGATGGTAGACAGAACGTACTACACTGAAGGCTCCGAATTAACTTATCAGGAGAAAAATCATCTGATCGGATTTTGTACTGATCTTGAGAATTACAATATCTACAATCAAACTCCTCAACATTATGGTCAATACGTGCCACTAGTGCACGTGTTGAACTACGGTAACTACCATGGAGATACCCTGGTAAGATTATTTTTTACTATTACAACATCCGTGCATCTTTTTTCACACTTCTAAAACTAGTACATCATTGCTAACTACAAAGTTATTATTATGTTTTTCAACAGATAATCCCGAATGATTGTGTGCCTCATTTGATGTATACGCGTGGTAGCCTTCATGTTTTGAACATACGACCAGGTCGTCATACGAATCTCAACTGTCCATACCGGGTTTCTAAAAGAAGTGGAGACATAACAATCAAAGAATGGAAAAAATGTATGGACAGTCGTAAGGAGCTTCTTGGAAGCAATAAGCAGCGAAAGGCAAGAATTAGAGACAGGATGATCGCCATTCTTCATAATGGAGAGTCAGGGTCTATATTGTTTTATGCTATTTTACCTTAAGGGTGTTTAGGTCCTACCTGATACTGATGATCATGTGCTGAGAACAATTATGTAGGGTTGGGTTCGATGACTATATATGAGGATGATGATCGTATGACTTATTATTAATAACGAGTAGAAGTTGTATGATGATGCATGATTAGTAGGACTTGTTATTATATATATATATGATGATGTAATGGTGCAAAGCATGCATGAGCATGTTATATCTGCGGGTGCAATGAACATAGCAGCAGCGTTGATAAACAAAGCATGCATGATGTATGATGCATAATGTGTACAATGTGTAGTATCGTAAAATACCAGCAAACGAAAAAGAATTAAAATGGAAACACAAAATTAAATGAAAAAGAAATCATAAAACTAAAAACCCACCAAACCTTATAGTACCGGTTGGTGTTACCAACCGGTACTAAAGGGCTCCAGGCCCCCGGAGCTGGCTCGTGCCATGTGGTTGCCCTTTAGCACCGGTTCGTGCTGAACCAGTACTAAAGGGGGGGGGAGGCTTTGGTGACCACAAATTAGTGCCGGTTATATAACCGGCACTATAGGGCCTTACAAACCGGTGCTAATGCCCGGTTCTGCACTAGTGAGCATAAGCAGGGATTTCACCCTGGCCAATGTCCAAACAATCCCAAAGCCGTCGAAAATGGATCCAAGGGAGGGGACATGTCATAAGCTGGGGCCGCCATTGTCGAAAGGGAAGCTATGCCACCAAAGCGCGAGCATTGGACCTGGCCGGGGAGAGGCAAGGCAAGGGGTGGCGGTAGAGGTTGGAGAGGCGACAATAGGACATAGAGGAACCAAAACACGGGATGCGACGGAATCCGGCAAGCCGACGAGCCAGGATCCGAAGAACGTAGACCTGGGTCGACGAAGCCGGAGCCGCCAATTCACTCGCAAACCCATGAAGCCGGAAAGAGCGCGGCTTCAAGAGCACCGGGCGATAGCCGCTACGGGAGGAACGTCGGCAAGCTGGACCCTGGAAAACGCAGGTTCCAACGCCAACCGGGATCGTAGCAGCAAAGGCCCTAACCAAGAAGAATGAGTGTCTTGATCAATGAGATCTGCAACACGACGGATTCAAGAGTTTGTCGGATTTATATTAATTTTCATATTTTCCCTTGGGATTCAATTGTCCCTTCAAATGCCAAAATTCTTTCCTTTGATACTCGGTGTATATATATAGGGTTGTAAGCCGAGTACCCATGAACTTCTGCTCAGCTTACACATGCAGATACATGATAACTTTTGATTTTCCTGTAGTATCGGTTTTTTTCATCTGGGATCAAATCCTTGAAGCGGGTCATCTAGAAGATAGACGTGGCACTGCTTGTTATAACATTCGTTGATATCAAGGCAACTACACACTACTAGAAAAAGGGTTGTTAGTGGCGCACCTGTTTTTGCTATTAATGGCGCACTACAGGTGCCCCACTATTAACACGCCTCTAGTAATAAATAGTAATGGCGCACCTCTGGTGCGCCACTAGTATCCCAGATAATACTGGCGCACCACACAGTGCGCCATTACTATGTCCACCAGTACGCCATTACTATGCCTCCCAGAGGGCCATATTTACCTTGTGCTCTGGGTTACTAATGGCGCACTTTTAGATAATGCGCCACTGGTGTGTTTATTGCAGTGCGCCACTACTATGAATATTAGGAATTTTTTTTTTCTGATATTTGCACAGGTTACAAAATACATTACTGCACAGAATATTGATAGCACAACATATAAACATCAGATTTATCGAATATAATAGAAGATTAGTCTCCGAATACAATTCATCATATTAGTCTCCGAATTCAAAATACCGAACAAAGTTAGAACATTACAAGTCTCGAGAATGCGAGTAGCGAGTTTGTCTTCACATTACAAGTCGATATCGATCATCTAAACTACCATCACATAGAAGAGAGCTGCGGTCATTACGATGAGCATCATCGCGATGAAACTGGTCTTCATCCGGTTCCTCCAATGCTCCCTCCTCTCTCCCGCTAGATAGCGCGCGTATCTAGCTTGCGCCTCCGCCCTAGTGGTGTACCCTTTGTAACTGTTACCGCTGAAACGGTGAACCTGTCTCCGACACTCCTCCCAGTCGTCGTAGACTCCGGGAACCTTACCCTTGTACATGACATACGACGGCATCTCTATGCAATAGACAAACAAAACGTTAGTAGTAATTCATAGACAATACATAAGCAATATATAAGTATGCAACAAAAGGATCGAAAGAGAAAAGCAACACATTAATAGCACGATTAATGGTCCTACTAATAAATAGCATCGATTACATATAAGTTGAACAAATGTCCAAACTAAAGAGACATACAAGTTCATTGAAGTTTAATTACAACATGAGCTAATCGATATTTCAGAACTACATAGCATCACTACTTTTGACTTGACTCAGGGACCGGAGCATGGATGAAGCTGTTGTCTATCGTGATGGTCATGAAATTGCGGTCGTTGTCAGCCTGCATTTGTAAGGTTGTTTCTATCTCACTGTTGGACGGTTGATATCTGAAGTAGAACTGCCCCGAGGTACGAAGGACAGCTTGATGGATGATTTCTGCAAACTCCGACTGGATGCGAAAGAATTCTTGTCGGATGTCCACGTCCTGGATTGCCGACAAGCGTGCGGCCCAATCTTTGAGATTATTTGGTAGCAGAAGGTGATTATGGCCCCGCACAATCGCCCGCATGTGATGGAGGGCGTAGTAGGCATCCTTCTGACCGCCAGGCGGCTGCTTGATGCAGGGAACGTCGTATTGTGGGTGAACACGTGCTTGTCGTACCTACGAATTGGCCTGCTGAAGGTGCCTCCAGACTGGCGTAGCCGGGAAGAGCTTCATTAAGAACTTTCTTGATATTTGTGTAGTCTTTCTTCGACTGACGGTCCGAGTCGAAATAAATGGCCATGGAATATTTCGGGCTTAAGAGGATGAGTGTGCAATGTGGGTCACTTCACAAAACATGGAATGTTAGAAAAAAAAGAACGATCGAAATCTAAGAAATCATATGTTACGGGGCGGTGAGGGGATGACTTACTCGGGAAAGTAAGGCAGGACGAAGTTATCCTTATCTGGGTTTGCCAGAATGACGCCTTCGAGGTATAAACTCGCGACTTGCCGGTCCCCAGCGCTGCCCAAGATCTTGGCACGCATGTAGAAGGGGTTGACTATCATGATGTCCAGGGTCTTGTCTCTAATGATCCGCATCTCCATTCTGAGCGAAAATAGCCGAATGAAGGTGTAGTGCAGCGGATGAAGGTTAAACCTAGCGAAGATGTCATCAAACCGCAGGACGATCATACCCCCGATGGTGCTATCGACAAAGCCCTTGCCCTCTGGCACCTTGGCCACGAAAACCGGGTATGCCACATCATTCTCAGAGAGACGCCGCTTCTCCAAAGAAAGAACATTGTCATGCAGACTCCGCATAGCACTGGTTGTAGGATTTAGCAGATTAGTCGGTAGCATCGGCCTACCCGCCACATGCACCGTCCTCGAGATATCCGTAGGTGAAGGTGGCACGTCCTGAGCACGGATCGTACTCGATGCCGGCTGGCTCGCACCCTTGTTATTCTTTCTTTTCCGTCCCTTCTTCTTCTGCTGTAATGGGATCGAGTTCTGCCCAGAGACCGCCTTCTTGAGTGTGTTGGGGCTGATAATATTTCGGACCTCGGCTATCTGAGGCTCGGTGAAGGTGGCAGCTGGAGGCATTTCCTGAGAACTGAACGCCAGACGACGCCTGTTACAATTGGGTTTCTCCATGGTACCAGCTAGATCGCGATCGTCTTTTGCAGGGTGGGTTCTTGAGAAGGAGGCCCCAAGAATTCATCACCGTACCCATGTTCGTTGAAGTACTTATCGACGTTGGTAAATGTACTGTCGTTGTCGCCGTCGTCCGGATCCAGTGCCATATGCATGTCCGGATCCTGTGCCATATGCATGTCCGGCATGTCCGGTAGCATTGCGGCGGTCTTTCCATGGCTTGGCGCCGGCACGACTGGCAGTGTTGTCTGTGGGGTGGTGTCCCTCGCCCCCAAACGAATCTGGCTTTTCGACCAAAGCAGGGTCTAGCTTAAGCAGGCGCTGAGGGTCATCACATCATCTTCGTCGGCCCGATGGGGTCGAAACGGAGGTAACAAGTCATCGCAGCCCCGCAGCACCCGGACCAGTTGAACCCTATACACGGTGGGCGGCATCAGATTACCATGGAACACGGGGTTGCCCGGTTGAACGATTATGGACTTGGCGACATCGATAAACTCGTTGCCCACGAAGTGCAGGAGAGTGCATGGAACGTCGGCGGCGCCCTGCGAAAACATGTAGGGCATCAGGGATGCCCAGTCAAAGGCAAGGAGATGAAGTCATCGGCCGAGAGGCTTAGTTACCGTGATGGCGTCGAGATCGGCTAATGTCGAGGCACCGCCAACGGCGGGCGTGCAAGTGACAGAGGGGCCGCTTGCTGCCGAGGTGCCGGCCGGCGTATTCTTCCCACACCCAGGTGCATTAAGCTCCAATGCCCGCGCTGGCACCGGAGACACCAATACCGCCTCCGCTGGAGACACCAATGGCGCCGCGGGCACGTTGTGCGAGTTGCTGGCCGTGAAGCTGGGAATCGGGGGCGGCCCCTGTTGGCCGCCCGCAATCCACGCCTGCAGCCCCTCAATCAAGGTAGGAACAATGGCGGTGATCGTCGCTCCCAGTTGGTCTCGCACTTGCTCTTGGACCATCTCTGGAATCCGCGCCACTTGTGCCTTGAGTTCTTGAACCTCGCGCTCCTGGCTTTCCAAGCTGGTCTTTCTCTCCTTTCGCCCAACATTATACTATTCCGACCATTTCGTGGACAAGCCTTTGCCGGCAACACGACCAGCTGACGACGGCTGCTGTTTTGCATCTTGTTGCATCATGTTTAAATTATATTTAAGTTGAAATGGGGATGTTCAAACCCTAGCATCAAATGAAATTCAAATAGGTTCAACCTAAAATCATTTTCAATGAACCTGAAATGCCCTTCTAAAATGTTCATCATTTTTGAATTGGTCTAGAACCTCTCCCAAAAATGGTGCACAAATTTCTAGGTCATCCAAAGGTCACTGGATTAAACCATATGCTATTTGAATTTGGGAATTTAAATGCTAATAAATATTTTAATGTCCAAATAATCCTAAACTGAAATGTTCCATGCTGGATATATTCTATACAGTGGGCTTGTGCAATTTGGTGATTTTTGAAAGGGTCTAGGTATTTTTAGAACAACCCTAAAGTTCACAGAAAAATAGAAAACAGAAACAAAAATTAAAATAGAGACAGAGTTTTATCTGGAGCTTACCTGGAAGCCCAGCTGCCCTGGCCCAGCCCTCCACCACAGCTCCTCCTGTCGTCTTCCTCTTCGGACAGAAGGACGAGCGTGTGGTCGCGGCGCGCGCGCACGCGCCCGAGCCACCTCCTGCTTGCCGCCCCGCCCTGGATCAGCTAAGGATGCCACGACACCCCCCTGAATCCCCCCCTCTCTCTCAAGCATCCCCACTCTGGCCCCTCTCTCCCTCGCTCCTTTGCTCCTAGCCGAACGCTCCCGCCGGCCACCGCAGCTCGCCCGCGAGGCCACCATCGACGCAGCGCTGCTCCACCTTTTCGCCGAGCTCTGGCCACCGCGTCCGAGCTCCTCGTCGTCGCTACCGGCAACCCTAGCTGCAGATACAGCCACCGTTGGATGCCCCGCATCGTGGCCGTTCCAACGAGCCCAACCCCACCTCTTCTCGTCCCCGGAATCGCCGAGATGAGCGACGCCGCCGCATTTGTGTGCCACCGGCGGTTAGCCGCCGACGTGGGCATCATTAGTGGCTAATGACCCACTAACTAACCCTTTCTGTGACACCGACAGCTAAGCCCCGCGCCTAATTAACTCCAGGTTTATTTTCTGTTTGGATTATTTTATAACCCAGCGGGACCCACGCATCAGGGTTGACTTGCTGACATGTCCGTTGATCCGACCCCACCTGTCTGTGACCCGAGGCAGCACAGAGTCACTGACCAGTGGGCCCACTGGTCAGGTTTGTCCAGGGGCAGCCCAGTTGACCTTCTAATGCCAAGCTTACATCATGCTGACCTCATAATCATATTTTGGCGATTTTATATTTCAGAAATGAATTATAAAATCCAGAAAATTGTTTAAACTTCTGAAAATCATAGAAAATAATCTATAACTCCGAATGAAATAAGTTATATATCTAAAATGATCAGAAAAATCCAATCTATCCATCTGCACTGGTTTCATGCATGTTAAAGCAACTTAAACCTGCTGTTTATTTCAAAACATGATAATGCACTTTATAAATTCATAGTTTGAGTTTGAAGTTGAACCTTTGGTTCAAAATGACTCAAACCACCCTGGTTATAGTTCCATTAGGCCAACACACTCATTTTGCCATGTCATGATCATGCATCATATTGTGCATTGCATTGATTGTGTCTTTTCCCGGTTGCCGGTATGTGTCCCCTCTCAGTAGACGACGTTCCGGCTATGTGATTGATGACACCAATGAAGAACTATACTATCTTCAGAAGTGACAGGCAAGCACAACCCCCTTGTTCATTCCGATACAATCCCACTCTCTCGCTCCTGCTCTCTTTTACTGCATTAGGACAACAACGATTCAACTGTTACATGTTGCGGTAGTTGAACCCCTTTCCTATGCATGACCTGTCATTGCCACAGTAAATAGATGAAACCCACTAGCATGAGTAGGAGTTGTTTGACCCCTGATGTGCCTACTCATTCATGCTTGTTTGTCATGCCTGCTACTGCTTAGAGTTGAGTCAGGTCTGATTCATCAGGGATGAATTGGAATGGTGATGAACATGTCCTACTGTGTGTGAGCTAAGTGTGTGAACACGATTTGGTAAAGGTAGAGGTGAGAGGCCATGTAGGAGTACATGGTGGGTTGTCTCATTGAAACCGTCCTCGGGAACTGAGTTCTGTGTTTGTGATCCATGAACGGTTACTACCACACATTGGGCTCCGGGCACTCCAAGCTCTCTCGACTTATTAATCAACTTGATCTCTATCCAGGAGTTGCAACTAGTTTCTTGTGTTTGTAGGTAGTGTTAGTAGTCTACCAAGTGGCACCCGGTACAGGTGGGCTTGGGACAAACTAGGCACCATGGCACGATGTACCAAGCGTAGATTCACCCGTCGAGGTGCGCTTGGGAACCCTGCACACATCATTTGGGGCCATAAGCGACACCCCGGCCGGATCTCCTTGCGGATGGAACCCGAATAGGCGATAAACCTGGACTAGAGACTTGTGTGGTTAGTCAGGTCGTGGCCGACTCCCTCGTCAGGCTTCCGCCTGAAGGTTGCCGAGATACACAACGTGTACATGGTGGTAAGTGGCGAGAGCGTGTGTGAAGAAGTACACCCCTGCAGGGTTAACATCATCTATTCGAATAGCCGTGTCCGCGGTAAAGGACCTCTGGGTTGCCTATACAGTTCATAGACAAGTGAAAGTGGATACACTAAAATGCGCAAGATAAGTGTGAGTGCTATGGATGGCGTTCTCGTAGGGAGACGGGAGCGGATCCATAGTGGTGTATTGATATGGTGAATATGTGGACTCGCGTGCGCCACCTCAAAAGAGTTATTTGCGGTCGTAGTTTAGGATAGCCATCGAGTCAAAGCTGGCTTGCTGCAGTTAAACCCCACCACCCTCTTTGTTAATAATGATGCATATGTAGTTAGTTCTGATGTAAGTCGTGCTGGGTACATTTGTACTCACGTTTGCCTATTTTACGTTTTTGCAGAGACTTCCGTCTCACTAGTAGTTCCGCGTGGACTTCGACGTTTCGCTTGTTACCTCAGGTACGATCTTGTGCCCTCGGTAGGATTTGGTAGATAGTCAGGCTTCTCGCCTTTTTCATTTATAGTTGTCTGTACTCATACATGTTAAGCTTCCGCTTGTGCTTTGACTGGTATCTCTGAATGTTAGGTCGAGAGACCCATGTTTGTAATACTTGGCTCCTCAGAGCCTATTGAATAAAATACTTGGGTTGTAGAGTCATGTTGTGATGCCATGTTGTATTTGCACATATCGAGCATATTGTGTGTATGTTATTGAAATGCTTGGTATGTGTGGGATCTGACTATCTAGTTGTTTATCCTTGGTGGCCTCTCTTACCGGGAAATGTCTCCTAGTGCTTCCACTGAGCCTTGGTAGCTTGCTACTACTCCGGAACACTTAGGCTGGCCGGCATGTGTCCTTCTTCGTTCCTGTGTCTGTCCCTTCGGGGAAATGTCACGCGGTGTTTACTGGAGTCCTGCTAGCCCAGTTGCTACAGCCCGGATTCACTCGCTGATGACCGACACGTTCATTGCTGGGTCATGTATGCGTGTCCCTGTAAGTTAGTGCCACTTTGGGTTCACGACTAGCCATGTCAGCCCGGGCTCCTTGTCATATGGATGCTAGCAACACTATCATATACGTGTGCCAAAAGGCGCAAATGGTCCCAGGCCTGGTAAGGCGACACCCGTGGGAATACAGTGTGTGAGGCCGCAAAGTGATATGAGGTGTTACATGCTAGATCGGCGTGCCATTGAGTCGGGGTCCTGACACTGAACTTATCCTTGTGTTTCATTACATTCAACGCCCTATTTAAAGGGGTGTCCCAAGGGGAGCTCTGAGACGATCCCGCACTACTGCTTTCAGTGTCATGCGGAAGGAACGTGAACCATTTATAAATCTGGCTTCATTAATTAGAATGCAACCATATGGAGCTAAGTACGGGGGGTGTATTCCTTATCACAACAAGCTCAAGCGCCTTGGTCTTTGGATCCGTGGTAAGCTCCTTTGTTACCGGGTCCACCTTGTACCGGGCCCTGACATAGTTCCTGGTCTTCTTGTCACGGTATTTATCGAAGAGGGGCGGTAGGCCTTGCTCGGCACCCTCTGCGTTCTCTTTGTAGCATATAGGTTCCGCCACTCTGTAACCACCGGGACTGAGTTTGTGGACCCCCTAAGTTCAAGTCCCGCATATCTTTCCCCCACTGACTTGATTCCGCGGTTGCGTTGCTCTCGCACTTGATCTTGAACTCCCGGTAGTCAGCTTCGCTAATCGAAGGATTTGTCTCCTTGATCTTCTCATAACTATCACCTCTTAGAATCCTTCTCCTCACCGCGGCTCTCCAAGTAGCCAGGGCCATGCTCATCTTCGTGAGGGAGGCACTATTCACTTTATTCCCAGAGAGGCATGTGTTTGCGAAGTCACCGGGGAACTTGTATCGTTCGTGTAGCTTCGTGAAGAGGAGGTTGCGCAAATTCCCTCGGTCACGATGCCTTAGTTTCTCGGTGTTGATCGAGACGGTGCTCCTGAGAATGCACCCGAGTTGTCCCATGTACCCACTGACTAATTCTTTGGGCGTCGTTGGATGCCCACTGGAGGACACTTCAGTAAATTCCTCCTAGACGGCGCCGAGCACGTTCGGGCGCCGGTCCTTCCGTTGCCTCTTCGGTTGGCTGCCATCTGTGCGTGCGCCGCCATCATCAGTGGTGGCATCCTCGGCGGCACCATCAGTGGTGTCATCCCCGACGCCACTAGGGGTTGTGTAGTCGGGATCGGTGTCTTCCGCGGCATCCTCATAGCGGTGAGGTTCTTCCTCCATCTCCTGGGATAGCTCCCAAAATTGCTTGCCCGAAGTGCATGCCTCATCGTTGTTGGCCATGTTGCTCTAAATAGGAAAAAAGTTTGGTCAAAAAGTTGGTTATTGTCAAGGAACAAGATCTCTAAGTTGACCAAATAACCTAATTCCCGAGGAATGTCGCCAAAAAGTTGGTTATTGTCAAGGAACAATTGAGAGATGTTTGTGATATTGCCTAGGTGTTTTGGGATGGAACCTGTTAGTGTTTTGTTGCTAAGGTCCAAGTCCACGTTCTCGAGGTCTAAGATAATTTAATCAGGGCAGTGGCAGTGGATTTGTGCACAAGCTAAGCTAGCTAAGATAGTAGCTTCCTTGCAACCCACAAAAGACAAAGGAAAAGGGGTGAAAAGGGGGAGATGGTTAGCTTTGATGAGCAGGCAGCATCTTCCTAACCCCCTTCTTCTTGTCTCCTCTCACTATCTCTCTCACACACATGGCAAGCAATGTTGTCTGAGTGTGTGAAAAAAATACTAAACTAATCCAACCACTAAAGCACTAGATCACTACTATACCACTAAAGCACTACATCACTACTATTGTATAATCTTTTTATAGCTTTGTATATATGTATGGCTCCAATGGGTGCCACTGCCATGCATCCCTCTCCTATCATTTAATCATGATTAGCCCATAATTTTGACCAGAGATTAGTTTTGGTTAATTAATTAACTAGTGTGTGCCACAGCAGAGCACAGATCTCCATCTAGCTAGTAGGAGTAGCTTTCCAAGGCCTCTTTCCAAGGCCTATTTCTGTTGAGAATCGGGTACCTTCTAGGTCAAGAAAATTGGGCATGACCTTTGCTAATTTTCTTGACCTAGGAGTGCCCCATTCTCAACCGAAACGGAAATTAATCAACATTTCAGGAGAAAGGGGTCATTTCAGAAGATCACAAGTAGCAGCGACATCACTTGACAAAATCACAAGTAGCATAGTAGCAGCACATCACAAGTAGTACAGCAGCCGCAGTGAATACAATGAGTACAGCAGCAGCAACATCACAAGTATTGTGATGCCCCTTCAAACAAGAGTTTCCTTAAAACAATTGGCCAAACAAAAAATTTAACAGTAAGGTGCATTGACTTTTTCTTTCAAAGGTTATACTTGAAGAACTAAGCTCCAGGTCCACTACAAACAAGTTTCAGTTCCAAGTTTGGAGCTTGCTGTCCGGCACAAGCCACAGCCCCCTTGAACATTCAGCAAGTGCATGAAACAAACGCATGTTACAAGACAAAAAATAGATTGGGGCATCAATTGGAAGCCATCCATCATATACCATCAGAAAAAGGCTAGAGAGAATTGGGTAAACAAAGGTGAACCTCTCTCTTCTTGCACTCCTTGTAGTTGTCAAACTGTGCTACGTCTTGAGCTTGCGCTGGTTTTCCTTGAAGAGGAAAGGGTGATGCAGCAATAGTAGCGTAAGTATTTCCCTCAGTTTTTGAGAACCAAGGTATCAATCCAGTAGGAGGCTCCTCAAAAGTCCCACGCACCTACACAAACAAACAAAGAACTCACAACCAACGCAATAAAGGGGTTGTCAATCCCTTCACGGCCACTTGCAAAAGTGCGATCTAATAGAGATAGTATGATAAGATAAATATATTTTTAGTATTTTATAATATATATGCAAAAAGTAGAGATGCAAATAAAAGTAGATTGGAAGCAAATATGAATAGAGATAGAACCGGGGGCCATAGGTTTCACTAGAGGCTTCTCTCAAGATAGCATAAGTATTACGGTGGGTGAACAAATTACTGTCGAGCAATTGATAGAACAGCAAATAATTATGAGATTATCTAGGCATGATCATGTATATAGGCATCACATCCGTGACAAGTAGACCGACTCCTGCCTGCATCTACTACTATTACTCCACACATCGACCGACTCCTGCCTGCATCTAGAGTATTAAGTTCATAAGAATAGAGTAACGCCTTAAGCAAGATGACATGATGTAGAGGGATAAACTCATGCAATATGATATAAACCCCATCTTTTTATCCTTGATGGCAAAAATACAATACGTGCCATGCAACCCCTGCTGTCACTGGGTAAGGACACCGCAAGATTGAACCCAAAGCTAAGCACTTCTCCCATGGCAAGAAAGATCAATCTAATAGGCCAAACCAAACTGATGATTCGAAGAGACTTGCAAAGATAACTCAATCATACATAAAAGAATTCAGAGGAGATTCAAATATTTCTCATAGGTAAACTTGATCATAAACCCACAATTCATCGGATCTCGACAAACACACCACAAAAAGAGTTTACATCGAATAGATCTCCACAAGAGAGGGGGAGAACATTGTATTGAGATCCAAAAATAGAGAAGAAGCCATCTAGCTAATAACTATGGACCCGTAGGTATGTGGTAAACTACTCACAACTCATGGAGGGGCTATGATGTTGATGTAGAAGCCCTCCATGGTCGATTCCCCC
This sequence comes from Triticum timopheevii, assembly GCA_963921465.1. NCBI lineage: Eukaryota > Viridiplantae > Streptophyta > Magnoliopsida > Poales > Poaceae > Triticum > Triticum timopheevii. The sequence goes on from OY997270.1 coordinate 616,468,104, forward strand.
TCCGACAGAGCGCCGCCGAAGGCTCCAAGATGGGATCTCGCGGATACAAAAGGTTACGGCGGTGGAAATTGTGTTTCGTTGGCTCCCTGGATGTTTTCTGGGGTACGTAGGATTATATAGGAGGAAGAAGTACGTTAGTGGCCGCCCGAGCAGCCGACGAGATAGGGGGGCGCGCCCTGTAGGGGGGGGCGCCCTACCCTCTCGTGGCCGCCTCGGCTGCTTCTTGACTTGCACTCCAAGTCCTCTGGATCACGTTTGTTCCAAAAATCATGCTCCCATAGGTTTCATTCCAACTTGCTTGCTCACGAAGACCTAGGGCATTTGAGGAAGCCCATTGTAGGAATATACAAATCAAGTTCTATAATGAAAAATTCCCACTAGTATGAAGAAGACGACTTATGAGACTCACTATATGAAAAACATGGTGCTACTTTGAAGCACAATATATGAGACTCACTACATGAAGAACAAGGTGCTACTTTAAAGCACAAGTGTGGAAAAAGAGATAGTAACATTGCCCCTTTTATTTATTTTCTTTTTTTCTTTATTTTGTTTTTTTCTTTGGCCTTTTTTTCTTTTGGCCTTTCTTTTTTTTCCTTTTTGGTCAATCACTACTAGGAAAAGGGCTATAGATGAAATGGACACTAATGGCGCACCAGACATGTGGTGCGCCACTACTATATACTAATGGCGCACCATGTGTTGGTGTGCCATTAGTGTCCAAATACTAATGGCGCACCACATCCACGGTGCGCCATTAGTAACAAAAAAAATTCTATTTTTTTTCAAAACTACTAATGGCGCACAAGGGGATAGTGCGCCATTACTAGTTAAACTAATAATGGCGCACCACATCCACGGTGCGCCGTTAGAAAAATATTTTTCAATTTTTTTTCAAATATTTTTTTAAAACTAGTAATGGCGCACCAGGGGATAGTGCGCCATTACTAACTTGGCCCAAAAGTTGCATCGAATGCACCACCCGCCCCCCACCCCCACCCCCCACCCCGTGGATCGCCTTTTCAGTTTTAGAAAAAATAAAAGAAAATGCTGAAAATGTCAAAAAAATAAAAGTAAATAAGTTTCCCATGTGATATGTGGTCTAGTTGTTGGGAAAATTTATAAATATGAATTTTGACTTTTTTTGCAAAATCTCTCTGGAATTTCTAAAATGGGCATAACTTTTGCATACGAACTCGGATTAAAAAGTTTTCTATATGAAAAATCATCTACTCGAAAAGTTACATCCGAATTTAAGGGGGGAACCCCGTTAAACATTTTAAAAATCCTCAAAAACCTAACAGAAAAAAAGTTACGGGGCTTTTAAGATCTGGAGGCAAAAAAATTCAAACAATTTCAAACTTACTAGTGGTGCACCGTTTGCTAGGTGCGCCACTAGTAACAGAAAAAAAAATTAGTTTTGATTTTTTTTTCGGGATTTTTTTTAAAAATATGTTACGTAATATGAACGAAAGTTTGAATTATTTTTTCAAAATTTCATCACACTCATGAACATGAACAAAGTCCTAAACATCAACAAGGTTTAATAGGATTGATATGCTAGATATATCAACAAGTGCTTGTGAAGTGAGCTGGTGCTGGGGTTGGATAGAACTCTGAAGTTAAGCATGCTTGGGCTGGAGTAGTGTGAGGATGGGTGAACTTTCGTGAAGTTTGACCAAGGAGTGCGATTTGATTCGAGATTAAGCATATTGACCCGAGATTAGGCCATAGTGACCCGAGATTAAGAAAAAAACGAAAAAAAAATAAAAAAAATTATGAATTTTTTTTAAAAAAATTGATAAAAATTTTGAAAAAAAAATTATTACTAATGGCGCACTTCTATGTGGTGCGCCATTACTAAGTCAGATAGTAATGGCGCACCTCTAGGCATACTAATGGCGCACTAAAGGTGCGCCATTAGTATCTCATATACTAATGGCGCACCAGTGGTGCGCCATTAGTAAAAAATACTAGTGGCGTGGTACTAATGGCGCACCAGTAGTGTGCCATTAGTAGGCAAAACTGGTGTGCTATTAGTAGGCCTTTTCCTAGTAGTGAATGCTCTAATAATCATGATCATCACACTTTCATTGATTACAACATATGAATTACAACTCGAAACTAGAACAAGATATGACTCTTCTATGTGGTGCGCCATTACTAAGTCAGATAGTAATGGCACACCTGTAGGCATACTAATGGCGCACTACAGGTGCGCCATTAGTATCTCGTATACTAATGGCGCACCAGTGGTGCGCCATTAGTAAAAAATACTAGTGGCGTGGTACTAATGGCACCAGTAGTGCGCCATTAGTAGGCAAAACTGGTGCGCCATTAGTAGGCCTTTTCCTAGTAGTGAATGCTCTAATAATGATGATCATCACACTTTCATTAATTACAACATATGAATTACAACTAGAAACTAGAACAAGATATGACTCTATATGAATGCCTCCGGCGGTGTATCGGGATGGTGCAATGAATCAAGAGTGACATGTATAAAAAAATTATGCATGGTGGCTTTGCCACAAATACGATATCGACTACATGATCATGCTATGGCAATATGACAAAAGTAAAGTATGTCATGATGATGATGAACGGAACGGTGGAAAGTTGCATGGCAATATATCTCGGAATGGCTATGGAAATGCCATAATAGGTAGGTATGGTGGTTGTTTTGAGGAAGATATAAGGAGGTTTATGTGTGATAGAGCGTATCGTATCACGGGTTTTGGATGCACCTGTGAAGTTTGCAACAACTCTCAAAGTGAGAAAGAGCAATGCACGGTACCGAAGAGGCTAGCAATGGCGGAAAGGTAAAAGTGCGTATAATCCGTGGACTCAACCTTAGTCAAAAGAACTCATATACTTATTGGCAAAATTTAGAAGTCATCAAAAATCAAGCACTACGCGCATGCTCCTAGGGGGATAGATTGGTAGGAAAAGACCATCGCTCGTCCCCGACCGCCACTCATAAGGATGCACAAGCTATTGGAAATATGCCCTAGAGGCAATAATAAAAGGATTATTATTATATTTCCTTGTTCATGATAATTGTCTTTATTCATTTTATGACTGTATTATCCGGAAATCGTAATACACGTGTGAATACATAGACCATAATATGTCCCTAGTAAGCCTCTAGTTCACTAGCTCGTTGATCAACAGATAGTCAAGGTTTCCTGACTATGGACATCAGATGTCGTTGATAACGGGATCACATCATTAGGAGAATGATGTGATGGACAAGACCCAATCCTAAGCATAGCACAAGATCGTGTAGTTCGTTTGCTAGAGCTTTTCCAATGTCAAGTATCTTTTCCTTAGACCATGAGATCATGTAACTCCTGGATACCGTAGGAGTGCTTTGGGTGTACCAAACGTCACAAGGTAACTAGGTGACTATAAAGGTGCACTACATGTATCTCCGAAAGTGTCTGTTGGGTTGACACGGATCGAGACTGGGATTTGTCACTCCGTATGACGGAGAGGTATGTCTGGGCCCACTCGGTAATGCATCATCATAATGAGCTCAAAGTGACCAAGTGTTTGATCACGGGATCATGCATTACGGTATGAGTAAAGTGACTTGCCGGTAACGAGACTGAACGAGGTATTGGGATACCGACGATCGAGTCTCGGGCAAGTAACATACCGATTGACAAAGGGAATTGTATACGGGGTTGATTGAATCCTCGACATCGTGGTTCATCCGATGAATTCATCATGAAACATGTGGGAGCCAACATGGGTATCCAGATCCCGCTGTTGGTTATTGGCCGGAGAGCTATCTCGGTCATGTCTGCATGATTCCCGGACCCGTAGGGTCTACACATTTAAGGTTCGGTGACGCTAGGGTTATTAGGAAGACTTGTATGTGATTACTGAATGTTGTTCGGAGTCCTGGATGTGATCCCGGATGTCACGAGGAGTTCCGGAATAGTCCGGAGGTGAAGATTTATATATAGGAAGTGTTGTTTCGGCCATCAGGAAAGTTTCGGGGTCACCCGGTATTGTACCGGGACCACCGGAAGGGTCCCGGGGGTCCACCAGTGGGGCCACCTATCCCGGAGGGCCCCGTGGGCTGAAGTGGGAGGGGAACCAGCCCCTAGTGGGATGGTGCGCCCCCCCTTGGGCCCCCCCTGCGCCTAGGGTTGGAAACCCTAGGGTGGGGGGCGCACCACTTGCCTTGGGAGGCACTCCACCCCCCCTGGCCGCCGCCCCCTTGGGAGATTCCCATCTCCAGGGCCGGCGCCCCCCCTTGGGGCCTATATAAAGGAAGGGGAGGGAGGGCAGCCGCACCCTGAGTCTTGGCGCCTCCCTCCCCATGCTACACCTCTTCCTCCTCCCGCTGTTGCTTGGCGAAGCCCTGCCAGAGTACTGCATCTCCACCACCACCACGCCATCGTGCTGCTGCTGGAGCCTTCTTCCTCAACCTCTCCTTCCCCCTTGCTGGATCAAGAAGGAGGAGATGTCATCCGCTCTGTATGTGTGTCGAACGCGGAGGTGCTGTCCGTTCAGCACTTGGTCATCGGTGATTTGGATCACGGCGAGTACGACTCCATCATCCTCATTCTCTTGAACGTTTCCGCTCGCGATCTACAAGGGTATGTAGATGCACTCCTATCATTCGTTGCTTAGATGAACTCATAGATGGATCTTGGTGAAACCGTAGGAAAAATTTTAATTTTCTGCAACGTTCCCCAACAGTGGTATCAGAGCTAGGTCTATGCGTAGTTCTCTATTGCACGAGTAGAACACAAATTTGTTGTGGGCGTAGATGTTGTCAACTATCTTGCGGCTACTAGTCTTATCTTGCTTCAGCGGTATTGTGGGATGAAGCGGCCCGGACCGACTTTACACGTACGCTTACGTGAGACAGGTTCCACCGACTGACATGCACTAGTTGCATAAGGTGGCTAGCGGGTGTCTGTCTCTCCCACTTTAGTTGGAGCAGATTCGATGAAAAGAGTCCTTATGAAGGGTAAATAGAAGTTGACAAATCACGTTGTGGCTTTAACATAGGTAAGAAAACGTTCTTGCTAGATCGCCTATAGAAGCCACGTAAAAACTTGCAACACCAATTAGAGGACGTCTAACTTGTTTTTGCAGCAATTGCCTTGTGATGTGATATGGCCAAAAGTTGTGATGAATGATGAATGATTTATTGTGATATATGAGATCATCTTCTTGTAATAGGAATCACGACTTGCATGTCGATGAGTATGACAACCGGCAGAAGCCATAGGAGTTGTCTTAATTATTGTATGACCTGCGTGTTAATGATTAACGCAATGTAATTACTTTACTTTATTGCTAAACCATTAGCCATAGTAGTAGAAGTAATAGTTGGCGAGCAACTTCATGGAGACACGATGATGGAGATCATGATGATGGAGATCATGGTGTCATGCCGGTGACGAAGATGATCATGGAGCCCCGAAGATGGAGATCAAAGGAGCTATATGATATTGGCCATATCATGTCACTACTATATAATTGCATGTGATGTTTATTATGTTTATGAATCTTGTTTACTTAGAACGACGGTAGTAAATAAGATGATCCCTTATAACAATTTCAAGAAAGTGTTCTCCCCTAACTGTGCACCGTTGCTAAAGTTCGTCGTTTCGAAGCACCACGTGATGATCGGGTGTGATAGATTCTTACGTTCACATACAACGGGTGTAAGACAGTTTTACACATGCAAAAACACTTAGGGTTAACTTGACGAGCCTAGCATGTACAGACATGGCCTCGAAACATAGAGACCGAAAGGTCGAACATGAGTCGTATGGAAGATACGATCAACATGGAGATGTTCACCGATGATGACTAGTCCGTCTCACGTGATGATCGGACACGGCCTAGTCGACTCGGATCGTGTAACACTTAGACTAGAGGGATGTCTAATCTGAGTGGGAGTTCATTAAATAATTTGATTAAATGAACTTAATTATCATGAACTTAGTCTAAAACCTTTGCAAATATGTCTTGTAGATCAAATGGCCAACGCTCATGTCAACATGAACTTCAACGCGTTCCTAGAGAAAACCAAGCTGAAAGATGATGGCAGCAACTATAGGGACTGGGTCCGAAACGTGAGGATCATCCTCATAGCTGCCAAGAGAGCATATGTCCTAGATGGACCGCTAGGTGAAGCACCCATCCCATAGAACCAAGACGTTAAGAATGCTTGGCAGTCACGTGCTGATGATTACTCCTTCGTTCAGTGTGGCATGCTTTACAGCCTAGAACCGGGGCTCCAAAAGCGTTTTGAGCAACACGGAGCATATGAGATGTTCGAGGAGCTGAAAATGGTTTTCCAAGCTCATGCCCGGGTCGAGAGATATGAAGTCTCCGACAAGTTCTATAGTTGTAAGGTGGAGGAAAATAGTTCTGTCAGTGAGCACATACTCAAAATGTCTGGGTTGCACAACCACCTGTCCCAGCTGGACATTAACCTCCCGGACGAGGCGGTCATTGACAGAATCCTTTAGTCGCTCCCACCAAGCTACAAGAGCTTTGTGATGAACTACAATATGCAAGGGATGGTGAAAACTATTCCTGAAGTATTTTCAATGCTGAAGTCGGCAGAGGTAGAAATCAAGAAAGAACATCAAGTGTTGATGGTCAATAAAACCACCAAGTTCAAGAAGGGCAAGGGTAAGAAGAATTTCAAGAAGGACGGCAAGGATGTTGCCGCGCCCGGTAAACCAGTTGCCGGGAAGAAGTCAAAGAATGGACCCAAGCCTGAGACTGAGTGCTTTTATTGCAAGGGGAAGGGTCACTGGAAGCGGAACTGCCCCAAATACTTAGCGGACAAGAAGGCCGGCAACACTAAAGGTATATTTGATATACATGTAATTGATGTGTACCTTACCAGTACTCGTAGTAACTCCTGGGTATTTGATACCGGTGCCATTGCTCATATTTGTAACTCACAGCAGGAGCTGCGGAATAAGCGGAGACTGGCGAAGGACAAGGTGACGATGCGTGTCGGGAATTGTTCCAAGGTCGATGTGATCGCCGTCGGCACGCTACCTCTACATTTTCCTACAGGATTAGTTTTAAACCTCAGTAATTGTTATTTAGTGCCAAGTTTGAGCATGAACATTGTATCTGGATCTCGTTTGGTACGAGATGGCTACTCATTTAAATCCGAGAATAATGGTTGTTCTATTTATATGAGAGATATGTTTTATGGTCATGCCCCGATGGTCAATGGTTTATTCTTAATGAATCTCGAGCGTAATGTTACACATATTCATAGTGTGAATACCAAAAGATGTAAAGTTGATAACGATAGTCCCACATACTTGTGGCACTACCGCCTTGGTCACATTGGTGTCAAGCGCATGAAGAAGCTCCATGCTGATGGACTTTTAGAGTCACTAGATTATGAATCGTTTGACACATGCGAGCCATGCCTCATGGGCTAGATGACCAAGACTCCATTCTCCGGAACAATGGAGCGAGCAACCAACTTGTTGGAAATCATACATACTGATGTGTGCAGTCCGATGAGCGTTGAGGCTCGTGGAGGATATCGTTATGTTCTCACTCTCACTGATGACTTGAGTAGATATGGGTATGTCTACTTAATGAAACACAAGTGTGAGACCTTTGAAAAGTTCAAGGAATTTCAGAATGAGGTAGAGAATCAACGTGACCGAAAGATAAAGTTCCTACGATCAGATCGTGGAGGAGAATATTTAAGTCACGAATTTGGTACGCACTTAAGGAAATGTGGAAACGTTTCACAACTCACGCCGCCTGGAACACCTCAGCGTAATGGTGTGTCCGAACGTCGTAATCGCACTCTATTGGATATGGTGCGGTCTATGATGTCTATTACCGATTTACTGCTATCATTTTGGGGATACGCTCTAGAGACAACTACATTCACTTTAAGTAGGGCACCGTCTAAATCCGTTCAGACGACACCGTATGAATTATGGTTTGGGAAGAAACCTAAGCTGTCGTTTCTAAAAGTTTGGGGATGCGACGCTTATGTCAAGAAACTTCAACCTGAAAAGCTCGAACCCAAGTCGGAAAAATGCGTCTTCATAGGATACCCTAAGGAAACCATTGGGTATACCATCTACTTAAGATCCGAGGGCAAGATCTTTGTTGCCAAGAACGGATCCTTTGTGGAAAAAGAGTTTCTCTCAAAAGAAGTAAGTGGGAGGAAAGTAGAACTCGATGAAGTACTACCTCTTGAACCGGAAAGTAGTGCTGCTCAGGAAAATGTTCCTGTAGTGCCTACACCAACTGGAGAGGAAATTAATGATGATGATAAAGGTACTTCGGATCAAGTTGCTACTGAACTCCGTAGGTCCACAAGGACATGTTCCGCACCAGAGTGGTACGGCAACCCTGTCTTGGAAATCATGTTATTAGACAACGGTGAACCTTCGAACTATGAAGAAGTGATTGCGGGCCTAGATTCCAACAAATGGCTTGAAGCCATGCAATCCGAGATAGAATCCATGTATGAAAACAAAGTATGGACTTTGACAGACTTGCCCGATGATCGGCGAGCGATAGAAAACAAATGGATTTTTAAGAAGAAGACGGATGCGGATGGTAATGTTACCATCTATAAAGCTCGATTTGTCGCTAAGGGTTATCGACAAGTTCAAGGGGTTGACTACGATGAGACATTCTCTCCTGTAGCGAAGCTGAAGTCCGTCCGAATCATGTTAGCAATTGCCACATACTATGATTATGAGATATGGCAGATGGACGTCAGAACGGCATTCCTTAACGGACATCTTAAGGAAGAACTGTATATGATGCGGCCGGAAGGTTTTGTCGATCCTAATAATGCAAAAATGTATGCAAGCTCCAGCGATCCATTTATGGGCTGGTGCAAGCATCTCGGAGTTGGAACATTCGCTTTGATGAGATGATCAAAGCGTTTGGGTTTATGCAGACTTATGGAGAAGCCTGCGTTTACAAGAAAGTGAGTGGGAGCTCTGTAGCATTTCTCATATTATATGTAGATGAAATACTCTTGATGGGAAATGATATAGAACTTTTGGACAGCATTAAGGCCTAATTGAATAAGTGTTTTTCAATGAAGGACCTTGGAGAAGCTGCTTACATATTAGGCATCAAGATCTGTAGGGATAGATCGAGACGCCTCATAGGTCTTTCACAAAGCACATACCTTGATAAGATTTTCAAGAAGTTCAAAATGGATCAGTCCAAGAAAGGGTTCTTGCCTGTATTGCAAGGTGTGAGATTGAGCTCGGCTCAATGCCCGACCACGGCAAAAGATGAAGAAGAGATGAGTGTCATCCCCTATGCTTCAGCCATAGGATCTATTATGTATACCATGTTGTGTACCAGACCTGATGTAAACCTTGCCGTAAGTTTGGTAGGAAGGTACCAAAGTAATCCCGGCAAGGAACACTGGACAGCGGTCAAGAATATCCTGAAGTACCTGAAAAGGACAAAGGACATGTTTCTTGTTTATGGAGGTGACGAAGAGCTCGTCGTAAAGGGTTACGTCGACGCTAGCTTCGACACAGATCTGGATGACTCTAAGTCACAAACTGGATACGTGTATATGTTGAATGGTGGAGCAGTAAGCTGGTGCAGCTGCAAGCAGAGCGTCGTGGCGGGATCTACATGTGAAGCAGAGTACAAGGCAGCCTCGGAGGCAGCACATGAAGCAATTTGGGTGAAGGAGTTCATCACCGACCTAGGAGTCATACCCAATGCGTCGGGGCCGATCAAACTCTTCTGTGACAACACTGGAGCTATTGCCCTTCCCAAGGAGCCCAGGTTTCACAAGAAGACCAGGCACATCAAGCATCGTTTCAACTCCATCCGTGAAAATGTTCAAGATGGAGACATAGATATTTGCAAAGTACATACGGATCTGAATGTCGCAGATCCGTTGACTAAACCTCTTTCGCGAGAAAAACATGATCAACACCAGAACTCTATGGGTGTTTGATTCATCACAATGTAACTAGATTATTGACTCTAGTGCAAGTGGGAGACTGTTGGAAATATGCCCTAGAGGCAATAATAAAAGGATTATTATTATATTTCCATGTTCATGATAATTGTCTTTATTCATGCTATGACTGTATTATCCGGAAATCGTAATACACGTGTATATACATAGACCATAATATGTCCCTAGTAAGCCTCTAGTTGACTAGCTCGTTGATCAACAGATAGTCATGATTTCCTGACTATGGACATCAGATGCCGTTGATAACGGGATCACATCATTAGGAGAATGATGTGATGGACAGGACCCAATCCTAAGCATAGCACAAGATCGTGTAGTTCGTTTGCTAGAGCTTTTCCAATGTCAAGTATCTTTTCCTTAGACCATGAGATCGTGTAACTCTCGGATACCGTAGGAGTGCTTTGGGTGTACCAAACATCACAACGTAACTGGGTGACTATAAAGGTGCACTATAGGTATCTCCGAAAGTGTCTGTTGGGTTGACACGGATCGAGACTGGGATTTGTCACTCCGTATGACGGAGAGGTATCTCTGGGCCCACTGGGTAATGCATCATCATAATGAGCTCAAAGTGACCAAGTGTTTGGTCACGGTATCATGCATTACGATACGAGTAAAGTGACTTGCCGGTAACGAGACTGAACGAGGTATTGGGATATCGACGATCGAGTCTCGGGCAAGTAATGTACCGATTGACAAAGGGAATTGTATACGAGGTTGATTGAATCCTCGACATCGTGGTTCATCCGATGAATTCATCATGGAACATGTGGGAGCCAACAGGGGTATCCAGATCCCACTGTTGGTTATTGGCCGGAGAGCTGTCTCGGTCATGTCTGCATGATTCCCGGACCCGTAGGGTCTACACACTTAAGGTTCGGTGACGCTAGGGTTATTAGGAAGACTTGTATGTGATTACCGAATGTTGTTCGGAATCCCGGATGAGATCCCGGATGTCACGAGGAGTTCCAGAATAGTCCGGAGGTGAAGATTTACATATAGGAAGTGCTGTTTCGGCCATCGGGAAAGTTTCGGGGTCACCCGGTATTGTACCGGGACCACCGGAAGGGTCCCGGGGGTCCACCGGGTGGGGCCACCTATCCCGGAGGGCCCCATGGGCTGAAGTGGGAGGGGAACCAGCCTCTAGTGGGCTGGTGCACCCCCCTTGCCCCCTGCGCCTAGGGTTGGAAACCCTAGGGTGGGGGGCGCACCACTTGCCTTGGGGGGCACTCCACCCCCCTGGCCGCCGCCCCCTTCGCAGATTCCCATCTCCAGGGCCGGCGCCCCCCCTGGGGGCCTATATAAAGGAGGGGGAGGGAGGGCAGTCGCGCCCTGAGTCTTGGCGCCTCCCTCCCCCTGCTACACCTCTTCCTCCTCCCGCGGTTGCTTGGCGAAGCCCTGCCGGAGTACTGCATCTCCACCACCACCACGCCGTCGTGCTGCTGCTGGAGCCTTCTTCCTCAACCTCTCCTTCCCCCTTGCTGGATCAAGAAGGAGGAGACATCATCCTCTCCGTACGTGTGTTGAACGCGGAGGTGATGTCCGTTCAGCACTTGGTCATCGGTGATTTGGATCACGGCGAGTACGACTCCATCATCCTCGTTCTCTTGAACGTTTCCGCTCGCGATCTACAAGGTTATGTAGATGCACTCCTATCACTCGTTGCTTAGATGAACTCATAGATGGATCTTGGTGAAACCATAGGAAAAATTTTAAATTTCTGCAACGTTCCCCAACACAAGCCAGGTACACTTCATGTTTCAAATTTGTTTCACAACTTTAACCATACGTGCATGCTACGGGACTTGCTAACTTCAACACAAGCATTCTTTAAATTCATAATAACCCAACTAGCATGACTTTAATATCAGTACCTCCATATCTCAAAACAATTATCAAGTATCAAATTGATCATAGCATCCAATTCACTTCCTATGATACTTTTTATTATACCCAACTTGGATGCCTACCATTCTAGGACCAATTTTATAACCATAGCAAATACCATGATGTTCTAAAAGACTCTCAAAATAATATAAGTGAAGCATGAGAGATTAGCAATTTCTACAAAAATAAGTCACCGCCGTGCTCTAAAAGATATAAGTGAAGAACTAGAGCAAAAAACTATCAAGCTCAAAAGATATAAGTGAAGCACATAGAGTATTCTAGCAAATTCTAATAAAGTAGGCTTCTCCCAAAAGGTGTGTACAGCAAGGATGATTGTGGTAAACAAAAAAGCAAAGACTAATATAATACACGACGCTCCAAGCAAAACACATATCATGTGGCGAATAAAAATATAGCTCCAAGTAAAGTTACCAATGAACGAAGACGAAAGAGGGGATGCCTTCCCGGGGCATCCCCAAGCTTAGGCTTTTGGCTATCCTTGAATATCAAGGGGTGCCATGGGCATCCCCAAGCTTAGGCTCTTGCCACTCCTTATTCCATAGTCCATTACTTTGAGAGACTCATTGATATCATGCTTAGGAGGATAAGATTTAAGTGTAAGAGAATCAACATCAAGCGAAAGTCTTTCAACGTTCCTAGCCAAATCATCAACTTTGAGCAATTTTTCTTCAAGCAAAGCATTAAAATTCTTTTGAGAGATCATAAATTCTCTCACACTATTCTCAAAATCAGAGGGCATCTTATTAAAATTACCATAAGAATTATTGTAGGAATTTCCATAATTATTGGAGGAATTACTAGGGAACGGTCTAGCACTAAAGTTTCCTCTATAAGCATTGTTTCCAAAACTATTCCTACCAACAAAATTCACATCCATAGATTCATTATTATTCTCAATCAAAGTAGACAAAGGCATATCATTGGGATCAAGAGGATTATTTTTAGTAGCAAACAACTTCACAAGTTCATCCATATTTCCACTCAAAACATTGATTTCTTCTATAACATGCACTTTTTTACTAGAAGATCTTTTGGTGTGCCATTAAGAATAATTAGCCATAATATTATCAAGAACTTTTGTAGCATCTCCTAACGTGATTTCCATAAACGTGCCTCCCGCGGCCGAATCTAAGAGATTTCTAGAAGCAAAGTTCAAACCGGCATAAAATTTTGTGTGATCATCCATAAATTCAAACCATGAGTAGGGCAATTGCGAATCACCAATTTCATTCTTTCCCAAGATAGGGCAACATGCTCATGATCAAGTTGTCTAAAACTCATAATATTGTTCCTAAGAGTGATAATCTTAGCGGGAGGAAAATACTTAGAGATAAAAGCATCTTTGCACTTGTTCCAAGAATCAATACTATTTTTAGGCAAAGACGAAAACCAAACTTTAGCATGATCTCTAAGTGAAATCAGAAATAACTTCAATTTAACAATATTGTTATCCGTATCTTTCTTCTTTTGCATATCACACAAATCAACAAAGTTGTTTAGATGATTAGCGGCATCTTCACTAGGAAGGCCGGCGAATTGATCTTTCATAACAAGATTCAGCAAAGCAGTATTGATTTCACAAGACTCAACATCATTAAGAGGAGCAATCGGAGTACTAAGGAAATCATTATTACTGGTATTCGAGAAATCACACAATTTGGTATTATCTTGCACCATGGCAACAAGTAATCCAACACACAAGCAAACAGAAAAATGGCGAGCGAAAAGAGAGGAGGATATTGGGAAAGAGAGGGCGAATAAAACGGCAAGGGTGAAGTGGGGAGAGGAAAACGAGAGGCAAATGGAAAATAATGTAAATGCGAGGGAGATGAGTTTGTGATGGGTACTTGGTATGTCTTGACTTGAGCGAAGACCTCCCCGGCAACGGCGCCAGAAATCCTTCTTGCTACGTCTTGAGCTTGCGTTGGTTTTCCTTGAAGAGGAAAGGGTGATGCAGCAATAGTAGCGTAAGTATTTCCCTCAGTTTTTGAGAACCAAGGTATCAATCCAGTAGGAGGCCCCTCAAAAGTCCCACGCACCTACACAAACAAACAAAGAACTCGCAACCAACACAATAAAGGGGTTGTCAATCCCTTCACGGCCACTTGCGAAAGTGAGATCTAATAGAGATAGTATGATAAGATAAATATATTTTTGGTATTTTATAATATAGATGCAAAAAGTAAAGATGCAAATAAAAGTAGATTGGAAGCAAATATGAATAAAGATAGACCCGGGGGCCATAGGTTTCACTAGAGGCTTCTCTCAAGATAGCATAAGTATTACGGTGGGTGAACAAATTACTGTCGAGCAATTGATAGAACAGCAAATAATTATGAGATTATCTAGGCATGATCATGTATATAGGCATCACATCCGTGACAAGTAGACCGACTCCTGCCTGCATCTACTACTATTACTCCACACATCGACCGACTCCTGCCTGCATCTAGAGTATTAAGTTCATAAGAATAGAGTAACGCCTTAAGCAAGATGACATGATGTAGAGGGATAAACTCATGCAATATGATATAAACCCCATCTTTTTATCCTCGATGGCAACAATACAATACATGCCTTGCAACCCGTGCTGTCACTGGGTAAGGACACCGCAAGATTGAAGCCAAAGCTAAGCACTTCTCCCATGGCAAGAAAGATCAATCTAGTAGGGCAAACCAAACTGATAATTCGAAGAGACTTGGAAAGATAACTCAATCATACATAAAAGAATTCAGAGGAGATTCAAATATTTCTCATAGATAAACTTGATCATAAACCCACAATTCATCGGATCTCGACAAACACATCGCAAAAAGAGCTTACATCGAATAGATCTCCACAAGAGAGAGGGAGAACATTGTATTGAGATCCAAAAAGAGAGAAGAAGCCATCTAGCTAATAACTATGGACCCATAGGTCTGTGGTAAACTACTAGCAACTCATCAGAGGGGCTATGGTGTTGATGTAGAAGCCCTCCATGGTCGATTCCCCCTCTGGCGGAGCGCCGGCGAAGGCTCCAATATGGGATCTCGCGGATACAGAAGGTTACGGCGGTGGAAATTGTGTTTCGTTGGCTCCCTGGATGTTTTCGGGGTACGTAGGCTTATATAGGAGGAAGAAGTACGTCGGTGGCCGCCCGAGGGGCCCACGAGACAGGGGGCGCGCCCTACCCTCTCGTGGCCGCCTCGGCTGCTTCTTGACTTGCACTCCAAGTCCTCTCGATCACGTTCGTTCCAAAAATCACACTCCCGAAGGTTTCATTCTGTTTGGACTCTGTTTGATATTGCTTTTCTTCGAAATACGTAAATAGGAAAAAAAACAGCAATACGGGCTGGGCCTCTGGTTAGTAGGTTAGTCCCAAAAATGATATAAATGTGTAAAATAAAGCCCATAAAGATCCAAAAGGGGTAATATAATAGCACGGAACAATCAAAAATTATAGATATGTTGGAGACGTATCAAACTACTTCTGGCACTTGCTCTTGTCCTAGTTGGTCTCCAGACCTGGAGAGACTGACATCATGAGAGATTTCATCAAATACACATGAAACAATAGACAGCTCATTCTCTGATCACTAACAAAGGTAGCATACTTCCAATCAACATGAAAAGTGAAATACCAGGATGATCGAAGTTGTAGTCCTGAGCACTTGCAGATTCTTCAGCAGTTAAGCCACGGTAAAATGAATCCTACAAAATTAAAGGCCATACTGAAAATCAGGCATGTCCGGGAAATGAAATTGGTCTGCCTTTGAAATTTGATGTAGGATTGTGTGCGACTAACTTTACTACGACTTCATTGTTCGGTTCTGAAGGTGCGAACAACAGCCAACCATTAGGTTCTTGTACACCCATTGTTGAGTTCCCAGGTTAAGTAATGACTATGGTAGAACGATGGGCCTTCAAATTTGAGGGCAGAGGACGTTTTTCAGCTATCCTATGCCCAAATGCTATACCAACCCATTTCACTAATGTAATCCTACTACATCAGAGCTGACTTTATCAAATGGGTGCATCAGAGATGCAAATTTATTTGCTAGAGAAATAGCACTACCAGAGTTGAACTAACTAACGAAACTGAACTAACTGACGATACTGCAGAAACTGAACCTTGATGAGTTTTTCTCCAAATCTGAGATTATATTTGGCGCTAGTCAATTTAACTACCTCTATTATAATGACAGAATATCATCTTACTAATACGGTAGACATTTCTTTAGTAATCACTTCACTCATATGGACCCTCACACTAGTTCAATTCACGGAAGAAATCAATATAGTCAAAACCGAGAAATTCAGACATACACATCAAATTTGGGTTTTTCAAATTCATTCGAATATGATTCAGACACAATACATTGCAATTAAGATAACATCACATTATGCATCTCCAAAAACTAAGATAGCATTCAGCAAAGGGGCGGGGGGACAGGGAGATTTCTTAGGGATGGCTGCGGCGGTGATAATTTGATATGTGGGTGGACCGGTACTTGGTTACTGCCCTAACTTGGACAAATATCCCACTTATGATTAACCCCAATTGCAAGCATCCGCAACTACGAAAAGAAGTATTAAGGTAAACCTAACCACAGCATTAAGCGTATGGATCCATAACAGCCCCTAACGAAGCAATGCATAAACTAGGGTTTAAGCTTCTGTCACTCTAGCAACCCATCATCTACTTATTACTTCCCCATGCCTTCCTCTAGGCCCAAATAATGGTGAAGTGTCATGTAGTCGACGTTCACATAACACCACTAGAGGAAAAGACAACATACAACTCATCAAAATATCGAACAAATACCAAATTCACATGACTACTAATAGCAAGACTTCACCCATGTCCTCAGGAACAAACGTAACTACTCACGAAGTATAAAGGATCTGAACATATGATCTTCCACCAAGTAAACCAATTAGCATCAACTACAAGGAGTAATCAACACTACTAGCAACCCACAGGTACCAATTTCTGGTTTTGATACAAGATTGGATACAAGAGATGAACTAGGGTTTTGAGAGGAGATGGTGCTGGTAAAGATGTTGATGGAGATTGACCCCCTCCCGATGAGAGGATCCTTGGTGATGATGTTGGTGATGATTTCCCCCTCCCGGAGGGAGGTGTCCCCGGCAGAACAGCTCCGCCAGAGCCCTAGATTGATTCCGCCAAGGTTCCGCCTCATGGCGGCGGAGTTTCATCCCGTAAGCTTGCCCACGATTTTTTCCAGGGTAAAAGTGATGATATAGCAGAAGATGCACGCCGAAGGGCCACCAGGGGGCCCAGGAGATAGGGGCGTGCCCTATAGGGGGGGTCCGCCCCCTTTCTCCTGGACAGGGTGTGGGCCCCCTGGCATATTTCTTTTGCCCAGAAATTCTTATTAATTCCAAAAAAGTTGTTTCATGGAGTTTTAGGACTTTTGGAGCTGTGCAAAATAGGTTTCCAACGTTTGCTCCTTTTCCAGCCAGAATTCCAGCTGCGGGCATTCCCCCTCTTCATGGTAAACCTTGTAAAATAAGAGAGAATAGCCATAAGTATTGAGATATAATGTGTAATAACAGCCCATAATGCAATAAATTTTGATATAAAAGCATGATGCAAAATGGACGTATAAACTCCCCCAAGCTTAGACCTCGCTTGTCCTCAAGCGGAAGCCGAAATCAAAAAATATGTCCACATGATTAGAGATAGAGGTGTCGATAGAAACAAAATACGGACATGATGGCATCATGATCATTCTAATGACAGCAACATATATAGATTTTGTCATATGATTTCTTATGCTCAAGTGATAATCAATTCACAATGTCAAGTATGGTTCAAAAACTTCATTGGGAACTAACAAACTATAATCCCAGTCATTGAAGCGATTGTAATTTATCGTAACATCAGAAAGAGTCAACAATAGAGCTTTTCAGCAAGCTCACATACTCAACTATCTCTTAGTCTTCTACAATTGCTAACACTCACGCAGTACTTGTGGTTATAGAGTTTCAGCTGGACACTGAGAAAGATAGGGGCTTATTGTGTTGCCTCCCAAAGTATTCACCTTTAGGTGATGTCAACAATAATAGCCTATGCTAACTTACATCCAATTGTATATATATATCATGATCTTTCAAACACGAGGAGCTTGTCAAAGGATAAAAGGAAAAAGGGAAAGGTGAGAATCACCTTGACTCAAACATAAAGTAAAAACAAAACATAAGTAAAAGATAGGCCCTTCGCAGAGGGAAGCAGAGGTTGTCATGCGCGTTTAGGGTTGATGCACAAAATCTTAATGCAAAAGAATGTCACTTTATATTGCCCCTTGTATGTGGACCTTTATTATGAAGTCCGTCGCTTTTATTACTTCCACAACAAGTTCATACAAAGCTTATTTTCTCTGCACTAACAAGTCATACATATTTAGAGAGCAATTTTTATTGCTTGCACCGATGACAACTTACTTGAAGGATCTTACTCAATCCAAACGTAGGAATGGTGGAGTCTCATGGCAAAACTGGGTTTAAGGATATTTGGAAGCACAAGTGGTAACTCTACTTGGTGTAAGGAATTTGGCTAGCATGAGGGGGAAAGGCAAGCTCAACATGTTTGGAAGGTCAATGACAATATACTTTAACTGAGATGTCGGAAAACATAAACCATTACGTTGTCTTCCTTGTCCAACATCAACTCTTTGAGCATGTCATACTTAATGAGTGCTTCACAATCATAAAAGATGTCCGAGATAATATATTTATATGTGAACCCCTCTTTCCTTATCACTTCCTATTAATTGCAATGATGACCAAGGCTAAGTTTATCAACTCTCAACAATTTTTATGCCTCATACTTTCTATGTGTGAAGTTATAACTATTCATAAGATCAATATGAACTGTTTTATTCTTTCTACTTTCTCAAGATCATAGCAACATAGCAAAGCCCTTGACTCAACACTAATCTTTATTATAGATAACTCACGGACTCGATTACAAAAAGAGATCACAATGCAAAACTCAAAACTACTTGATATCTAAACTTCGAACTACTAGATCAAGATACTACTAAAAGGATCGAACTAAATAAAGCGGTAAATATAGGAGTGTAATGGTGATACGATACCGGGGCACCTCCCCCAAGCTTGGCAGTTGCCAAGGGGAGTGCCCATACCCATGTGATTATTTCTCCTTCTTCACGGTTGGTGTTATGATCTTCTTGGCGATGATGCCCTTCAGGATACGGTTCTCCTCCTCGAGCTTATTGACTTGTTCTTTGAGATCCATAATTTCTTTAAGGTGCTTGCCAGTAACGGCCAAAGCTCCTTTTACCCAGGGATGCTGCATAGCTTCTGGAGAACAAGTAAAACTCCTTTTCATATTTTCATAAGAAAGAAATCTAGAGTTGGAAGGGATGACCGAAGTTGGAATAGCCACGCTCGGTAGTTCCCCCATCATGAATTCTACTCGGAGACGAGAGGTGACTTCTTGATCTTCCTCCATGGCATCTATCCTTTTCAAATCAACCTCCATCTCATCCTACGTTGATGGTCCAAAGTGGCAGGCATCGCTGTTTGCTCCTGGACCTGGCGTTGGGTGAGACACCCGGCTCTCCCCAACTGACTCCTGAGAAGACATCTTGCTTAATTGTGCAACAGGAACAGCTCGAAACGAAAACAGAGGATATTTGCGTGATACGGTGGTCAAAACCTTCGGGAGTATATATAATGAATTTTTAGCGACCAAAATACGTAATGTGCAAGAAAACAGAGTCCGGGAGGCACACGAGGTGCCCACGAGACAGGGGGCGTGCCCTACAGGGGGAGCGCCCTCCACTCTCGTGGGGGCCTCGTGTCCCTTTCGAACTACTTCTTTCTTCCTAAAATTCTTAAATATTCCAAAACCGATAAAAATTGCCATTGGAGTTGTTTTGGAGTCGGTTTGCTTACCGTACCACATGCCTATACCTTTTCGGAGTCTGGAACGTTCTGGAAAGCATCCCTTATGTATTCCTCAGGGGTTACGGTTTCAATAATATTAGTTTCAACATTGATAGGATTACCTTAAATATAGTGTTTAATTCTTTGACCGTTTACCACCCTTGGATTTGTGCCTTCGAAGTTGTTGATTTTTATAGCACCAGAACGATAGACCTCCTCGATAACGTAGGGACCTTCCCATTTTGAGAGAAGTTTTCCTGCAAAAAATCTTAAATGAGAGTTGAATAATAAAACATAATCTTCTATGTTCAACTCACGCTTTTGTATCCTCTTATCATGCCAACGTTTGACTTTTTCTTTGAAAAACTTGGCATTCTCATAGGCTTGGGTTCTCCATTCATCCAGTGAGCTAATATCAAACAACCTCTTCTCACCAGCAAGTTTGAAGTCATAATTGAGCTCTTTGATAGCCCAATATGCCTTATGTTCAAGTTCAAGAGGTAAGTGACATGCTTTTCCATAAACCATCTTATATGGAGACATACCCATAGGATTTATGTATGCAGTTCTATAGGCCCATAATGCATCATCAAGTTTTTTGGACCAATTCTTTCTAGATCTATTCACAGTCTTTTGCAAAATTAATTTGATCTCTCTATTGCTCAACTCTACTCGACCACTAGACTGCGGATGATAAGGAGATGCTATCCTATGATTGACATCATACTTAGCAAGCATATTACGGAAAGCACCATGAATAAAATGTGAACCACCATCAGTCATAACATATCTAGGGACTCCAAACCTCGGAAAAATAACTTCTTTAAGCATTTTAATAGAAGTGTTATGATCAGCACTACTAGTTCGAATAGCTTCTACCCACTTAGTAACGTAATCAACAGCAACTAAAATATGTGTATAACCATTAGAGGCAGGAAAAGGTCCCATATAATCAAATCCCCAAACATCAAACGGTTCAATACCAAGAGAATAATTCATAGGCATTTCTTGACGTCTACTAATGTTACCTATTCTTTGGCATTCATCACAAGATAAGACAAACTTACGAGCATCTTTGAAGAGAGTAAGCCAATAAAAACCAGATTGTAGTACCTTGTGTGCAGTTCTATCTCCAGCGTGGTGTCCTCCATAAGATTCAGAGTGACACTTACGTAGAATCTGTTCATGTTCATGCTCAGGCACACAACGTCTAATAACACCATCTACTCCCTCCTTATAAAGGTGTGGATCATCGCAGAAGTAATGTCTTAAATCATAAAAGAACTTTTTCTTTTGCTGGTATGTGAAACTAGGCGGTATAAATTTAGCAACAATGTAATTAGCATAATCAGCATACCAAGGACCAGTACGAGAAGCATTGACGACCGCTAATTGTTCATCAGGAAAGCTATCATTAATAGGCAGTGGGTCATCAAGAACATTCTCTAACCTAGACAAGTTGTCTGCAACGGGGTTCTCAGCTCCCTTTCTATCAATAATATGCAAGTCAAATTCTTGGAGCAAGAGAACCCATCTAATGAGTCTAGGCTTAGCATCTTTCTTTTCCATAAGATATTAAATAGCAGCATGATCAGTGTGAATAGTAACTTTGGAATCAACAATATAAGGTCTAAACTTATCACATGCAAACACAACTGCTAAGAACTCTTTTTCAGTAGTAGCATAATTTCTCTGGGCAGTATCAAGAGTCTTACTAGCATACTGGATAACATTCAATTTCTTATCGACTCTTTGCCCTAAAACAGCCCCTACAGCATAATCACTAGCATCACACATAATTTCAAAAGGTAAATTCCAATCAGGCAGCTGAACAATAGGTGCAGTGATCAAAGCTTTCTTAAGTGTTTCAAATGCTTCTACACAATCATCATCAAAGACAAAAGGAATATCTTTTTGCAATAAATTAGTCAGAGGCCTAGAGATTTTAGAGAAGTCCTTAATGAACCTCCTATAAAAACCGGCATGACCAAGGAAACTTCTTATACCTTTTATGTCCTTGGGACATGGCATCTTTTCAATAGCATCAACTTTGGCTTTATCAACTTCAATACCTCTCTCAGAGATCTTGTGCCCCAAGACAATGCCTTCATTAACCATAAAGTGACACTTTTTCCCAATTCAAGACGAGACTAGTGTCTTCGCATCTCTGCAAAACTCGATCAAGGTTGCTCAAACAATCATCAAAAGAGGATCCATAGACATAAAAGTTATCCATGAATACCTCACAAATCTTTTCACAAAAATCAGAGAATATAGCCATCATGCATCTTTGAAAGGTAGCAGGAGCATTACATAAACCAAAAGGCATACGTCTATAAGCAAAAGTACCAAAAGGGCAAGTAAAAGTAGTTTTAGATTGACCCTTCGCTGATACATGTATCTGAGAGAAACCAGAATAACCTTCTAAGAAGCAAAAATGTGTGTGTTTGGATAGTCTTTCTAGCATTTGATCAATAAAAGGTAAGGGGTAATGATCTTTCTTAGTAGCTTTATTTAACTTACAGAAATTAATTACCATCCTATAACCTGTAATAATTCTTTGCGAGATCAATTCATATTTATCATTAGGAACAACGGTAATACCTCCCTTTTTAGGAACACAATGAACAGGGCTTTCCCATTCACTATTAGCAACGGGATAAATAATACCTGCCTCAAGGAGTTTTAGTATCTCCTTTCTTACCACTTCTTTCATCTTGGGATTTAATCGTCTTTGAGGATCTCTAATTGGTTTGACATCTTTCTCCACTGAAATTTTGTGTTGACATAATGTGGGACTAAAGCCATTAAGATCATCCAGAGTATATCCAATAGCTGCTCGGTGCTTCTTCAGAGTTTTCAATAATCTTTCTTCTTCTTTCTCCGAAAGGTTAGCACTAATAATAACAGGATATATTTCTTTTTCAGCAAGATAAGCATACTTAAGATTATCAGGTAATGGTTTGAGTTCAAACACGGGATCACCCTTGGGTGGAGGGGGATCCCCAAGAATTTCAACAGGAAGGTTATGTTTCAGCATAGGTTCCTGTTTAAGGAACACTTCATCTATTTCCTCCCTATCCTTCATAAACATATCATTTTCATGGTCTAGCAAATATTGTTCTAACGGATCAGCTGGAGGAACAGCAATGGAAGCAAGACCAATAATCTCATCCTTACTAGGTGGTTCCCTTTCACGAGGTTGTCTACTAAACTTAGCGAAATTAAACTCATGAGACATACCATCTATGCCAACAGTGACAATATTCTTTTCACAATTAATCTTAGCACTACAGTATTCAAGAAGGGTCTACCAAAAATAGTGGGACAAAAATCATCTTGTGGGTAACCAAGAACAAGAAAATCAGCAGGGTATTTAACCTTCCCACACAAAACTTCGACATCTCTAACAATCCCAATAGGTTTAATGGTATCCCTATTAGCAAGCTTAATAGTAACATCAATGTCTTCTAATTCCACTCGTGCAATGTCATGCATAATTTCTTTATATAAGGTATAAGGTATTGCACTAGCACTAGCACCCATATCACATAAGCCATGATAGCAATGATCTCCTATTTTAACCGAAATAACAAGCATGCCTACGATGGGTCTGCGTGTCTTAGTATCCGGTCTAGCAATATTAGCAGTCTCACCCAAGAAAGAAATAACATGCCCATCTAAATCCTCATCCAAGAGATCTTTAACCATAGCAATACTAGGTTCAACATTAATTTGCTCAAGAGGTGTATAAGTCCTAGTATTACTCTTACGAACAACAGTCGAAGCTTTAGCATGATCTTTTATCCTAACAAGAAAAGGAGGTTTTTCAACATAAGTAGTAGGAACAATAGGATCACTATAGGTAATAGTCTTTTCTTCAACTGTAATAGGTGCAACTACTTTCACTTCAACAGGAGGATTATATTTAAACCACTTCTCTTTAGGGAGATCAACGTGATTAGCAAAAGATTCACAGAAAGAAGCTACTATCTCAGAGTCAAGTCCATACTTAGAGCTAAATCCACGGAAAGCATCGGTATCCATAAAAGATTTAACACAATCGAACTTAGGTGTCATACCTGACTCCTTACCATCTTCGGAACCCCAATCTTCAGAGTTGCATTTAATTCTTTCCAATAAGTCCCATTTGAAATCAATAGTCTTCAGCATATAAGAACCAGCACAGGAAGTATCAAGCAGGTTGCGATTATCAAGAGAAAGCCGAGCATAAAAGTTCTGAATAATCACTTCCCGAGAGAGCTCATGATTGGGGCATGAATATAACATTGACTTAACCCCCCCCCCCCCAAGCTTGAGCGATGCTTTCTCCTTCGCGAGGCCAGAAATTATATATGTAATTACGATCACGATGAACAAGATGCATAGGATAGAACTTCTGGTTAAATTCCAGCTTCAATCGCTTATAATTCCAAGATCTCGTATCGTCACATAGCCTATACCATGTCAATGCATCTCCCTTCAAAGATAAAGGGAAGACCTTCCTTTTGACAATATCATTGGGAATACCTGCAAGCTTAAATAATCCACAAACTTCATCCACAAAGATAAGGTGTAAATTGGGATGCAATGTTCCGTCTCCTGCAAATGGATCAGCTAGCAGTTTTTCTATCATATCCGAAGGAATCTCAAAGTAAATATTTTCATAAAGTTCAGTAGGTTGAGGAGCAACTATTTGCTCTTCTGGTTGGGGTGAAGATACCCCAAACAAGCCCCTCAAAGGATTAGCTTCCATAGTGAGAAGTAACAGAAAATTTCAGCACAATATATAAATGTTTCCTTACCAAGTTCCACTCACCAAAAGCGCTACACTCCCCGGCAACAGCGCCAGAAAAGATTCTTGATGACCCACAAGTGTAGGGGATCTATCTAGTCCTTTCGATAAGTAAGAGTTTGCCGCCAAAAATGCGCACGGCTTGCATAAAAAAGTTTGCCTTAACTAAAAAAATAAACTCGGCTTGTAGGCCAACCTCAACATTGTGGCAGACACATGGCCATCCCAGTGGCGAAGGTAGCAGCGAGCTACGCCTAGGGCTGAGCAAGCTTGATCATCAAATTCTTCAAATTTTCAGTACTTTGTAGAAAGGGATTACAAGGTATCTTAGTACTAGTCCTAGGGCTATAGCCCTAGTTGCCCTAGACTTGTCTCCGCCACTGGCCATCCTCGACGCGCTTGTCGTCTATGTGATGGTGGGCTATGTAAACCGAGTGCCCACTGACAATGTACTCTGCTTATTTAGTTTTCCTTTTTTCTTTTTTTAAAACACCGGCCCCAACACCTCCATGTAAGCTGAGTATCTGAAAACAAACACCCTGCTTTATTTCGTGCCTGTCATGCCCCTTTAGTCTCCCTACACTTGAATATAGACCCCGGCACGGCAAGCCCTATTCCACCTCACCCCCATTGCCCTTGCCCCGATCTGCGCCGCCAGCAACCTCCATCTGGCTGCAGGCGCTGCACCACCACCTCGACGCTGTTGTTGGGCTCCACCCCCATCTATAGACGTCGTCGCCGGTGTCCACCCCACCGAGGTGAACCTAGGAGTACACACTCCCAACCTCAAAGTACTCATGCATGGTTGGTGCTATCAGGGTGCATACCCGTTTAGCTAGTCTCTACTGTTAAAGGGAAGTCTCCCGCCGTCGTCATGATGATTCGACCTCCACTCCCATGATTCACGCACCAGCGAAAATACAAAATGAGCGGTCAAAAGAAATGACCCCTATGATTGTTCTGGTTTGATGGCACTCATAGTCTAATGGGTTCCTCTTTGCTGAGAGGATCAAGTATGGCCCTGTCGACAGGACTTCGTCGTGAGGCCGTCACCGCGGCGTAGTAGTTTGAACGGGGTTGATTGGAATCGAGAGACACGGGTTTATCCAGGTTCGGCACCTTTGACGGAGGTAATAGCCTACTTCCTGCTTGATTGGTTATTGCTTGGGGATCTCGATTACAAGGGTGCAGCTTTGCTATCCTAGTACTCGAGAGCTTGTCACTTAACTTTCTGCCTCAGGGGCTCCCCTTTATATACAGGTCGAGGTCATGGGCTTACAACAGAGTCCGGGTCGTAATACAATCCATGCCCTGGTCTGTTTCCTACTTATCATAGCTCCCAAGTAAGGGAGTTTCCTTTGTCCCCTCGTCGAGCCGGTGTCCCAAGCATTGGGCCATGAGCTTCATGGTCATCGCAACCCATATAAGATATAACAAACTTGTTCCTCAAGTCGCCACTGGATAACTCAGCCCTGAAGGGGCGGCTCATACCGTGGGGTTATATCCCCAACATGCCCGTTATGATCGTCATTTGGTTTAATTGTTCTATGTTGGCTGGCAGCCTATTAAGAAAATGCATCACAAAATGGAGTGTATATGTTGTCCTACTACCATTTTTGTAAACGCTTGGTTATTCTCTCAAAAATGGATCATGGTGGACAATGCAACATAATACCCATTTGGTGCATTACCTCAAGGCTCATCAATTAAGATGAAATTTTTCTCTTTTTTTTTACTGCGATGCACTTCTAATAGAGGATCAGATTATATTATATTGAATTATTGTAAAAAATATCTCATCAAACTATATGTTCCTTCTATTCTGTGTTAACGATACAGTTTAATTAAGCAAATATGGAGAGATACTATGTAATAGACAACTTTTCTTGACTTCTTTTATAAGAATCTGTTTTCTCATATTATTCCATAAAATGTTCAAACAACAAATATTTAGTACTGAAATTCCATAAAAGGTTCTCATGCCATTATTTCTCACTATAAATTTTATTCCTATGCAGGACTGCAAATTCCCGAAGCAACGCGCGGGGTATCATCTAGTTTGAATAAAGCATAGTAACATGCTAAAAAAACTTCTGATGCTCGAGCGTTTTTTTTTCTGAAAAAGATGAATAAAGAAAATTGAACTCCAACTACCAAAAAGGGTTCAACTACCAACACACATATTCCCTTCTGTGAAGTGTAAACTGATTCCCCGCAAAAAAAAAAGTGTAAACTGATGAAGCCTGAGCGTATAGATGAAATAAAAATGACTTGTATGTCAATTATTATTTCTCACTATTTAACAGCACGGTAGTCAATGTTGGAGTTCTCCCTGTTCCAATAGTACGCACCGAACCGAACAGCTGCTGTGCACACCAACCAGCCACTGGTCAAGCATTCAAGCATAGCAGACATATTACCATGTGCCATGGATGAGCCTTAATTTGCGGAAACTTGAACCCGAGGACCACAAGGTAAGCCCCTGGTGCATGGAGGCGGACGTTTGGTCCCTGGCACTATATGTCCCCGGTATCTAGAATTCTAGATCATCAATAAGTGCATCGCAATGTGTAGCTAAAGTAGTGATTTATTATATACGGAAGGCAGTGCAGGTGTGAAAGTGGAATATACTTGAGAAGAACAGTGTTGTACTACGTCGCTTGGCACATGAGAGACAGCATCCCGCACAGTACCAAACCGCGTTTTACAGCCACTGCTGTTAGATGTTCTGCTACTGAGACACGGCAACTTTATCCCCGACATTGGAATGGTGGCAGATGGAGCACTGTAGCAGCTGTGCCCAGCAGTAGCCTTAAGTGAAACTAGTAAAAAAAAAGGTGATGCGATGGATAGACAGGCATGGCAAAATTATAATGTGCTAACAATGACAGCTATATTAATCCATAAGGGGTTTAAATTAAGCTAATTAGATACACATGTGATTTTTTCAGTTCAGTTCTTCATGTGCTCACAATGACAGCTATATTAATCCATAAGGGGGTTAAAATTAAGCTAATTAGATATAAATGTGATTTTTTTTCAGTTCAGTTTTTCATGTAACAGAGCCGTGCATGTGTCAGGGAATGTATTTACTAAGTTGTTAGTTATCCATTGAATTGGAAGTTTTTTTTTTGCAAGGTCCATTGAATTGGAAGTTGGTTCAAATTATATTGGATGTGAACGATTAGTTGGAACACTAATAAATATGTCGGCAATATGATCTTCTAGATGAAATATAAGTCTACATGTTCTGAAACAGAAATCAAATTTGGAAAACAAAACTTTTTTTGAAAATATATCTACAATAACTTTTCAAAAAATAAATTTGTTCGATGATAAACTCATTTATGTTTTAATTGAATGTTTTCTTACTCTTTGTATCAGAATCTATATTCTTTTTTCAGAATACGAATATATATTCCTGATCATGTTACATGTAATGGAGCAGTCAACGGATAATGAGCATTTATTTCTAGATGAGCATTTTTCCATTAACAGGTAATGAGCATTTTTTCAGAATACGAATATATATTCTTGATCATGTTACATGTAATGGGATAATGAGCATTTATTTCCAGATGAGCATGTTTTGATTAACATGTAATGAGCTTTTTTTTTCATTAACATGTAATGGACATTTTTTCAAACTATCATGATATTTTCCAAAACATAGGCAATTTTCTGCAACAACGGGTAATTTTTCTCTAAAGTATTTAATCTTTTTCTAATATAGGGTCAAAGTATTTCCTGCTATGTATGAACTTTTTCTAACATGCGGCATCAATTTATTACTACATATCATTTCCCTAACATTTCAATAGATCTATACTCTTCATAATATATATACATATACAATTTTTAGTTTTATTTTTTTTGGGGGGGGGGGGGGGGGGGGGAGATTACTTTAACATGATTTTTTTAGGAAATCATGTACTGTTTTGAAATCAATTTTTATAAATTAAATGTGTGTGCAGTAGGCAAATGGTGAAAAGGTGTTAGCGAATAATATGAAATGAACAGTAGACTGATTATATATCCGGTCGCATTTAAAGTACATAATTGTACTTAAGGACTTCATTAGGGTACTAAAAATTTGTCGACCCTGTTGAGACAACAAGTAGCAGGCAAATGCACTGAAAAGCTAAGTTGGTTAATGTGTGTTAGGGTGAGGCCTGTGAGTAGCAGCTAGCGTTGGTTAAATGCGAGGGTGGGCCCCTGCTATCCGAAGGCATCTAATACGAAACAGAGAAAGAGATAATACAACAGAAAGTCAAAATATACTAATAGGCGGGTTGGAGATCACGGCTGAATGAATGGCAAGATTCCGGGGACAGATATCCCCAGGAACCATTCGGTATTTCCCCTTGGTGCATCGACGACTTCCAAGTATAGCATCCTGGTCTTGCGGTTGCCTGGTTGACCAAAGGCAATTGGGACGCTGGCTTTCCCCAGGGCAGAGGCCCTAGGCGGTTTCATGGAGCGGCGTACGAATGGCTCTCGAACCAGGCAAGAGGTCTTTCTATCTTATCCAGGACGTCGACATGGATGATGTTCACTGTGCTTCCTGCATCCATCAGCACCTCGGGGAGTTGGATTCCTGCGATGATGGGTTCGAGCACCAAGGTGTGGTGACGAGCTTCCTGAGTCACATTACCGCATCTAAGCTAGGTGGCTTGGGCCATCTCAGAAACAGGCCCGGCCCTGTTGGGGGGGGGGGGGGGGGGGGGGGGGGGGGGGCGCCCCGGGCCCCCAAAGTTCTGAGGGCCCTCCCCGGATGTAATGCACGTAACCTCTCAAAAAGAAAACACGTAGCCTATGGGCTGTGCTAAACAAACTATGGCCAGCAGATGATCTGAAGTGCCAAGCTTGATGCTTGGCGTGGAAGATGGCAGGCGACACACACGACTCACGCGGCGGTGCGGGCGGCGCACGCGATCCACACGGCGTGGGCGGCGCACGTGGCGGTGCGGGCGGCGCGGGTGGCGCAGGAGCCTCGCACGTCGCAGGTCAGGGTGGACACGGTCCGAGCCGGTCCGGTCCCTGACCGAGCCGTCACTTGGACCGGCCGCCGGCGGACCGAGCCGGACCGGACCGACACCAATGGCAGCCCAACAGTGACGTACGGCCAGTGAACTGAGACGAAAGGGACGATGATCGATGCGGCGCCGTAGGACCTCCCACGTTGATTTCTTTGGCTTAGACGACTAATCAGTCTCTGGCGCATCCAATGGACAAGGTTACCGGGGCCAGAGAGTCCAGTGGCCGCGCGGACGACAGCCCCGCGGTGGCGGACGTAGACGACAGTAGTTTTCTTGCGCCCCCGCCATGCCTGGGTCGCCACGCACCCGCCGTAGCCCCGCCACGCCCTCGCCACAGCCCTGCCATGCCCCAGCCAAGCCCCAGACACGCCCCACTCGGTGCTCACCGTGCTCCCGCCGCGCTCCGGCCACGCTCCCGCTATGCCGATGCATCGGTTTGTCGGTCCTGCGAGCTGGCTCGGTGAAAGCCCGGACCGGACCGACGAATTTTCGGGCCGGAATCTGCAGCTCGGACCGGCTGTATTTTTCGTCGGGTTAGGACCGAGCCAGCCTGGACCGAGAGGGCTACGAGCCGGTCTGAAAGACCGCTCGTTTCGTCCACCCTGAGTCGCAGGCGATTCGCGGTGGCGGGTCTGGTTCGCACCGGACCTCGTGACGGCAAGGCGGATCTCGCTGGATGATGGCGTGCTTTGGCTTCATCGTGAGGCGCTGCGCATCATCCTCCTCGATGATCGTGGGGTGACGGTGGATGCGCGATTTCTCTGGGAGGGTGAGTCCTTCGACATCGGAGATATCATCGCGTTTCCTTGCCATTTTGCTCGCGTTCATGACAGATTTCCGGCGCCAGCGGCGGTTGCCGGTGCGAGCTCGTCTGTGGAGGCGTCCATAAGTCAAAAGGGAGCGGACATGCGCGGTGGGGGCCGCCCCGTCCGCCTGACAGGAGGGCCGAGGATTTTGGGGCGTGGACAGGGCCACCATAATCCCGAAACTCGACACGTGGAGCAGGTGAGATCGGACCGCCATGGATTCCCTGAACCTAGGGTTTCCCTGAACGCCGCACATTTAAAGCAGTGCTCCACCCCCTTCTCCCAAATTCTGGATCTCGGCGAGAGCCTTTCTCACTTCTAGGACGCGCCGTCGTCCCCTCGATCTAGGGTTCCTCAATCTTTCTCTTGGTGGGAGGGCAAAATCCAGGGGGATCCTCACTCCTTTGCACAAGTTGCAAGCGCTCCACCATTTCCAACCACCCTTGCTCCGATCTGTGAGGACAAGAACACCATGAGAGAGGAGGGGTTCGGCGCAGGGCGGCATGGTCGGGGGGCTGGTCGTTTTGACCATGGCCGGGGTCGCGGCCGCGGCCTCGACAAGGACGTCTGGAAGCGCAAGACGGAGTCGGGAGTATCCTCGACAGAGAAGACTTCCGGATCTGGTGATGCTGGATCCAGGAAGTGGGATGATGCTGCTGGCGGCAACCATACTGCTCCGCCTCGGCAGGGGAGGTGGGGAGATGAAGATGGGGACACGAGCGAGCTGCGCGCGGTGGAGAAGAATCCTGCATCACCTCACGCGCGTGGGCTGCCTGTGCATACTGGTAACAACTCTCCCCTCCTTCACCCATGTCAGATCTGTCATCTGACTGGGCACCCCACTGCTCGATGCCCGCAAGCGATTTGCGAGCGGTGCAAGAAGAAAGGGCATCTATCTGTTATTTGCACTGAGTTCTTGCCTTGGGAATTTTCACCTGCTATGTGTGCTTCTCAAAGCAAAGGGCAAGGTTTCTTCTACATTCCTGATTTCAGTATTGATAGGCAGCCTAGAGAGCGGATTTACAATACAGTAGTCACTATCACGGAGGGGTCTGCGCTTACTAAAGATATAGAGCATGAGCTTAGTGTGTATGTGGGGCAGGGATGGCGTTGCTCTGCTAAATTCTTCGCTCCACATATGTTTGTGATGCGTATGCCTAACCCTAGAGAAGTTGATCACGCTTTGTTTGTTGAGCATATTAAGTTGAAACAATGTGTAGTATCTGTCAAGTTTTCTCCTTGGTCCGAAGATATTGATTCAGAAGGGCTCCTGGAAGTTGCTTGGGTGAGAATTGGGAAGATCCCCCCTAATAAGCGATGTGACAAAACTGTGGCTTATGTGGGTGGGCTCGAGGGCATAACCCTGGAGGTTGATATGTCCACTGTGAATCGTCCATCTTCAGTTAGGGCTAAAATTGGCTGCG
Source organism: Triticum timopheevii (assembly GCA_963921465.1). Classification (NCBI taxonomy): domain Eukaryota; kingdom Viridiplantae; phylum Streptophyta; class Magnoliopsida; order Poales; family Poaceae; genus Triticum; species Triticum timopheevii. The sequence continues at coordinate 616,499,993 of OY997270.1, forward strand.
GATCTGTGAAGCAGCTCCCAGCCACAGCTGAAGGGGTCCTGGGGGGTCGTTTCTACAAATTTACTTTTGAGGTTGAGGAAATCCTGGTGATCAATCCTGTACACAAGGAGACTGTTCGTGTGGAAGCTAAAGCTGCCCCTACCAAAACTGATCAGACTCCTAAACGTAAACGAAATGATCAAGGAATGGAGGGGGGCAACCGACCCTAAGATTGGGGAGAAAAGAGAATCATCTTCTCGTGGGGGCAAGACATGGCGTCTGTCACCACAAGAGCAAGAAATGTCTATGTCTTCTGATAGTGATGTTGATTCTTCTCTGCTGATTGAGTCTATGGCTAAAGAGCATGAGTGTGCAGAAAAAGAAAAAGATCAGGAGGCCTCCAAATGGATGGTGGCTCTCGCCCAGGTTGGGGACTGCATTCTGGTGGAAAATTCTGTAAACCAGGGAGTGAAGGTAAATGCACCATCTGCAGCTCGTCGATCTTTATCTTATGTAGATGTAGTTTCTAATTCTGCTCAGATTGTGGAGGTGGATGGTGACGTTGACACAAGCCTGAAGGGCTCTAGTGACTATGTGGTACAACTCCCACCCTCTGAATGCAGTGATGAGCTTATTCTCACCCCCCCCCCCCCCCCTTGCTCCTGAGGCGATTATTAAATTCAGCAAGCGCAATGTTCAGAGGATGCAGGAGAATATTGAAACAAAAGCCATTCATCTAGCTCAAAAGCGAGACCTGGGAGGTATTATACACACTTCTTGCACTAATGCTTTTGATGCTATTTCTAATACTGAATTACTTCATAGAGTTGCTTGCATGGGTGTTGATATACCTGATAATGATTTTTCATGCGTGAATGTGCTTAGAGAGTTGGAGAGGGTGAGAGACAATCTAGATGAGAAAAATAAGATGGATGAGAATAAGGATAATAATGATGACAATGGGGATGACATTCTGGTTACAAATGGGGTGGGGAAAACTGTCCCTGTTAATCTTACCTGGCTTGACCAGGATGAAATCTTGCATGAGCAGGTTTCATCTGGTAAGAAAAAAAAGGAAGGTTAAAAAAATCTGTTGTTAAGCTGCCTAGACCTGTGACTAGGAGCCAGAAAAAGAACAGCTCCAATGAAGAGCATGTCTGTAGCCCTGCAAAGCTTCCTGGCAGGGTGATACGTCTCCAACGTATCTATAATTTTTGATTGCTCCATACTACTTTATTTACTGTTTTAGGCAATATTGGGCTTTATTATCCACTTTTATATTATTTCTGGGACTAACCTATTAACCGGAGGCCCAGCCCAGATTTGCTGTTTTATGCCTATTTCAGTGTTTCGAGGAAAAGGAATATCAGACGGAGTCAAAACGGAACGAAATCAACTGGAGAAGTTATTTTTGGAAGGAAGCCCACCTCATGGACTTGGACCCCACGTTAGAAGATACAGGAGGTGCTCACGAGGGTGGGGGGCGCGCCCACCACCACCCCCCCCCTCCCGGGGCACGCCCCCCTGCCTCGTGGGGCCCCCATAGCTCCACCGACATACTCCTTTCACCCATATATACCTACGTACCCTAAAACTTCCAGAAAAGATGATAGATCGGGAGTTCCGCCGCCGCAAGCCTCTGTAGCCACCAAAAACCTCTCGGGAGCCCTTTCCGGCACCCTGCCGGAGGGGGATCCCATCACCGATGGCCATCCTCATCATCCCGGCGCTATCCATGACGAGGAGGGAGTAGTTCACCCTCAGGGCTGAGGGTATGTACCAGTAGCTATGTGTTTGATCTCTCTCACGTGTTCTCTCTCGTGTTCCCTCTATGGCACGATCTTGATGTATCCCGAGCTTTGCTAGTGTAATTGGATCTTATGATGTTTCTCCCCCTCTACTCTCTTGTGATGAATTGAGTTTCCCCTTTGAAGTTATCTTATCGGATTGAGTCTTTTATGAGAACACTTGATGTATGTCTTGCCGTGATTATCTGTGGTGACAATGGGATAACATGTGCCACTTGATGTATGTTTTGGTGATCAACTTGCGGGTTTTGTGACATTGGGAACCTATGCATAGGGGTTGGCACACGTTCTTGACTCTCTAATAGAAACTTTGGGGCACTCTTTGAAGTACTTTGTGTTGGTTGGATGAATCTGAGATTGTGTGATGCATATCGTATAATCATGCCCACGGATACTTGAGGTGACAATGGAGTATCTAGGTGACATTAGGGTTTTGGTTGATTTGTATATTAAGGTGTTATTCTAGTACGAACTCTTTTATAGATCGATCCGAAAGAATAACTTTGAGGTGGTTTGATACCCTACCATAATCTCTACGTTTGTTCTCCGCTATTAGTGGCTTTGGAGTGACTCTTTGTTGCATGTTGAGGGCTTGTTATATGATCTATCTATGTTATTATTGTTGAGAGAACTTGCACTAGTGAAAGTATGAACCCTAGGCCTTGTTTCCTACCATTGCAATACCGTTTACGCTCACTTTTACCACTTGTTACCTTGTTGTTTTTATATTTTTCAGATTACAAAAACCTATATCTACTATCCATATTGCACTTGCATCACCATCTCTTCGCCGAACTAGTGCACCTATACAATTTACCATTGTATTCGGTGTGTTGGGGACACAAGAGACTCTTTGTTATTTGGTTGCAGTGTTGTTTGAGAGAGACCATCTTCATCCTACGCCTCCTACGGATTGATAAACCTTAGGTCATCCACTTGAGGGAAATTTGCTACTGTCCTACAAACCTGTGCACTTGCAGGCCCAACAACGTCTACAAGAAGAAGGTTCTGTAGTAGACATCAAGCTCTTTTCTGGCGTCATTGCCGGGGAGGTGAGTGCTTGAAGGTATATCTTTAGATCTTGCAATCGAATCTTTTTGTTTCTTGTTTTAGCACTAGTTTAGTTTATAAAAGAAAACTAAAAAAATGGAATTCAGTTTTTCTCATACGCTTCACCTTTTTAATATCTTTCATGAGTATGATGAAAAGGAAAATTGTGCCAAAGTACTAGAAGAAGAATTACATAGAATGCTTGGCATGAAATATGTGAATAATGAGCATGATTGCAATGTTGTTAGTATGAATTCCTTGAATATCCATGATGCTAATGATATGCAAAGCCACAAGCTTGGGGAAGCTATGTTTGATGAAGATGATATTTTTTTGTCCCCCAAGCTTTGATGAGCAAATTTACTATGATGACAGCATGCCTCCTATCTATGATGATTATTGTGATGACACGTACGCTTTAAAGAATAATGAAAACCACGAAACTTGTCATCTTGATCTTAATTTTCAATCATATGATAATTATTTTGTTGAGTTTGCTCCCACTACTATTCATGAGAAGAATTTTGCTTCTGTGGAGAGTAGTAAATTTTCTATGCTAGTAGATCATGAAAAGAATGCTTTAGGTGCTGGTTATATTGTTGGATTCATTCATGATGCTACTGAAAATTATTATGAGGGAGGAACATATGCTTGTAGGAGTTGCAATAATGTCAAGCTTCCTCTCTATGTGTTTAAAATCTTGAAGTTATGCTTGTTTTACCTTCCTATGCAAGTTGATTATTGTTCCCATAAGTTGTTTGCTCACAAAATCCCTATGCATAGGAAGTGGGTTAGACTTAAAAATGTGCTAGTCATATGCTTCATGATGCTCCCGTTATGTTTCAATTCTTATCTTTTATGTGAGCATCATTATCATCATCATGCCTAGCTAGAAAGGCATTAAAGAAAAGCGCTTGTTGGGAGGCAACCCAATATTTATCCTTACTATTTTTGTGTGTCCACAAGATTATGCTACTGTAGTAATCATGTTTTATAGCTTTTGTTTCAATAAAGTGCCAAGTAAGACCTTTAGGATGGCTTACGGTGATAGTTGTGTTGATCCTGCTGAAATTCAGAAACGTTTGCACCCAGTAAATAAGTTTTGTTAATTTACAGAAACGTGCTTCTGATCTGATTCGTTTTCTCTGAATTGGTACACTAATTTCCTAGGACTTCCTAATTTGGTAGGATTTTTGGAGTTCCAGAAGTATACGTTTGATAGAGATTACTACAGACTGTTCTGTTTTTGACAGATTCTGTTTTCTATGTGTTGTTTGCTTATTTTGATGAATCTATGGCTAGTAAAATAGTTTACAAACCATAGAAAAGTTGGAATATAGTAGGTTTAATACCAATATGAATTTAGAATGTGTTCATTACAGTACCTAAGTGGTGGTTTTATTTTCTTATACTAACGGAGCTTACGAGTTTTCTGTTGAGTTTTGTGTTGTGGAGTTTTCAAGTTTTGGGTAAAGATTCGATGGACTATGGAATAAGGAGTAGCAAGAGCCTAAGCTTGGGGACTGAGGGAGTCCTGGACTAGGGGGTGTCCGGATAGCCGAACTATCATCTTTGGCCGGACTCCAAGACTATGAAGATACAAGATTGAAGACTCCGTCCCTTGTCCGGACGGGACTTTCCTTGGCATGGAAGGCAAGCTTGGCAATACGGATATGTAGATCTCCTACCATTGTAACTGACTCTGTATAACCCTAGCCCTCTCCGGTGTCTATATAAACCGGAGGGTTTTAGTCCGTAGGACGAACAACAATCATACCATAGGCTAGCTTCTAGGGTTTAGCCTCATTGATCTCGTGGTAGATCTACTCTTGTACTACCCATATCATCAATATTAATCAAGCAGGAGTAGGGTTTTACCTCTACCGAGAGGGCCCGAACCTGGGTAAAAACATCGTGTCCCTTGTCTCCTGTTACCATCCGCCTAGACGCACAGCTCGGGACCCCCTACCCAAGATCCGCCGGTTTTGACACCGACATTGGTGCTTTCATTGAGAGTTCCTCTGTGTCGTCGCCTTTAGGCCCGATAGCTCCTTCGATCATCAACAACGACGCGGTCCAGGGTGAGACTTTTCTCCCCGGACAGATCTTCGTATTCGGCAGCTTTGCACTGCGGGCCAACTCACTTGGCCATCTGGAGCAGATTGAAAGCTACGCCCCTGGCCATCAGGTCAGATTTGGAAGTTTGAACTATATGGCAGACGTCCGCGGAGACTTGATCTTCGACGGGTTCGAGCCACAGCCAAGCGCGCCGCACTGCCACGAGGGGCACGATCTAGCTCTGCTCCCGGACAGTGCCCTGGAGGCCGCACAAGTGTCTGCTCCGACCCTTAGCTCAGAGCCGACTGCGCCGATCGAGGACGGGTGGCTGGACACAGCCTCAGGGGCTGCTACCTCTACGGCGATAGAGCCGAATACCAAGCCTGTCCTTTGTGAAGCTTGTGACTCCAAGGTGCCGGACTCCTCTCCGGACTCCGAACCTTTCGCGCCCCTGCCAATCAAATCCGATTGGGCGCCGATCATGGAGTTCACCGCCGCGGACATCTTTCAGCACTCGCCCTTTGGCGACATCCTGAATTCGCTAAAGTCTCTCTCTTTATCAGGAGAGCCCTGGACGGACTGTGGTCAAGATGGTTGGGATGCAGACGACGAAGAAATTCGAAGCCCACCCACCACCCACTTCGTAGCCACTGTCTATGACTTAACCGACATGCTAGACTTCGACTCTGAAGACATCGACGGTATGGACGACGATGCAGGAGACAACCAAGAACCAGCGCCTACAGGGCACTGGAAGGCCACCTCGTCATACGACATTTACATGGTGGACATCCCAAAGGACGGGAATGGCGATGGAACAACAGAGGACGACCGCTCCAAGAAACAGCCTAAGCGCCGGCGTCAGCGGCGCCGCTCTAAATCCCGCCACAACAAAAATGGAGATTCCGGCACCGGAGACAATAACACCCCGGACAGTGCCAAAGACAACCCCCTCCAGCAGTATTCAGCGCAGGAGGATGGAGAAGCCAGCCCTCATGAGAGAGCGGCAGACAGAGAGGTAGAGGACGATATTTATATGCCTCCCTCCGAAGATGAGGTAAGCCTCGACGACGACGAATTTGTCGTACCTGAGGATCCCGTCGAACAAGAGCATTTCAAATGCAGGGTTATGGCCACGGCAAGCAGCCTCAAGAAAAAGCAGCAACAGCTTCGAGCTGACCAAGACTTGCTAGACGATAGATGGACTGAAGTCCTTTCGGCCGAAGAGTATGAACTCGAACGCCCCTCCAAGAGCTACCCAAAACGTAGGCTGCTACCCCGATTAGAGGAGGAAGCACTTAAACCTACATCACCAGTGCATGACGCGGCCGACCAGCCACCTCGTGGCCGCGACAGAGAGGCCTCTAGGCCCTCCGCTAAAGCCGCACCCCGGCGTCGCTCGAAGAGTACAAAACCACGGAGGAGTGCACCAGACTTACGAGACATATTGGAGGACAAGGCAAGACTAACAAGATCGATCTACGGATCGCGTGGTCGTCCCACGATACGTGATGACAACCATCATGCCGGATACAGCAAATCCGGCCGGGCCGAACACAGTAGACAAAGCTCATTTGAGCTGCGTCGTGATATAGCCTAATACAGAGGCGCCGCACACCCACTATGCTTCACAGACGAGTGATGGATCATCAAATCCCCGAGGGTTTCAAACTCGTAAACAGCGAATCATACGACGGCACAACAAATCCTGCGGTTTGGATCGAGGACTATCTCCTTCACATCCACATGGACCGTGGTGATGATCTACACGCCATCAAATACCTCCCACTCAAGCTTAAAGGACCAGCGCGGCATTGGCTTAACAGCTTGCCAGCAGAGTCAATCAGTTGTCGACAACTTCCAGGGCACTTATGTGCGACCACCAGATATCGATGACCTAAGCCACATAATTCAGCAGCCAGAAGAATCGGCTAGACAATTCCGGACACGGTTCCTAACAAAGAAAAATCAAATCGTCGACTGTCCGGATGCAGAGGCCCTTGCAGCCTTCAAACACAACATCTGCGACGAGTGGCTTGCCTGACACCTAGGACAGGAAAAGCCGAAATCCATGGCAGCCCTCACTATTGGGGAACATAGTAATTTCAAAAAAATTCCTACGCACACGCAAGATCATGGTGATGCATAGCAACGAGAGGGGAGAGTATTGTCCACGTACCCTCGTAGACCGTAAGCGGAAGCGTTATGACAACGAGGTTGATGTAGTCGTACGTCTTCACGATCCAACCGATCCAAGTACTGAACGTACGGCACCTCCGAGTTCAGCACATGTTCAGCTCGATGATGATCGCCAGATTCTGATCCAGCAAAGTGTTGGGGATGAGTTCCGTCAGCACGATGGCGTGGTGACGATGATGATGTTCTACCGACGCAGGGCTTCGCCTAAACTCCGCGACAGTATGACCGAGGTGGAATATGGTGGAGGGGGGCACCGCACATGGCTAAGGAACGATCACGAAGATCAACTTGTGTGTCATGGGGTGCCCCCTGCCCCCGTATATAAAGGAGCAAGGGAGGAGGAGGCCAGCCCTAGGAGGGGGCGCACCAAGTGTGGAGTCCTACTAGGACTCCCTAGTCCTAGTAGGATTCCACCTCCCATATGGAATAGGAAAAGAGGAAGGGAAAAGGAGAAGGAAGGAAGAGGGCGCCCCCCTTCCCTAGTCCAATTCGGACCAGACCAAGGGGAGGGGCGCGGCTACCCTTGAGGCCCTTTTCCTTCTTTCCTGTATGGCCCAATAAGGCCCAATACGTATTCCCGTAACTCTCCGGTACTCCTAAAAATACACGAATCACTTGGAACGTTTCCGATGTCCGAATATAGTCGTCCAATATATCGATCTTTACGTCTCGACCATTTCGAGACTCCTCATCATGTCCCCGATCTCATCCGGCACTTCGAACTCCTTCGGTACATCAAAACTCATAAACTCATAATAAAACTGTCATCGAAACCTTAAGCGTGCGGACCCTACAGGTTCGAGAACTATGTAGACATGACCTAGAACTATTCTCGGTCAATAACCAATAGCGGAACCAATAACTACATATTCTACGAAGATCTTTATCGGTCAAACCGCATAACAACATACGTTGTTCCCTTTGTCATCGGTATGTTACTTGCCCGAGATTTGATCGTCGGTATCCCAATACCTAGTTCAATCTCGTTACCGACAAGTCTCTTTACTCGTTATGTAATGCATCATCCCGCAACTAACTCATTAGTCACATTGCTTGCAAGGCTTATAGTGATGTGCATTACCAAGAGGGCCCAGAGATACCTCTCCGACAATCGGAGTGACAAATCCTAATCTCGAAATACGCCAACCCAACATGTACCTTCGGAGACACCTGTAGAGCTCCTTTATAAGCACCCAGTTACGTTGTGATGTTTGGTAGCACACAAAGTGTTCCTTCGGTAAACGGGGGTTGCATAATCTCATAGTCATAGGAACATGTATAAGTCATGAAGAAAGCAATAGCAACATACTAAATGATCAAGTGCTAAGCTAACGGAATGGGTCAGGTCAATCACATCATTCTCCTAATGATGTGATCCCGTTAATCAAATGACAACTCATGTCCATGGCTAGGAAACTTAACCATCTTTGATTCACGAGCTAGTCAAGTAGAGGCATACTAGTGACACTATGTTTGTCTATGTATTCACACTTGTATTATGTTTCCGGTTAATACAATTCTAGCATGAATAATAAACATTTATCATGAAATAAGGAAATAAATAATAACTTTATTATTGCCTCTAGGGCATATTTCCTTCAGTCTCCCACTTGCACTAGAGTCAATAATCTAGTTCACATCGCCATGTGATTTAACACCAATATTCATATCTGTATATGATTAACACCCATAGTTCACATCATCATGTGACCAACACCCAAAGGGTTTACTAGAGTCAATAATCTAGTTCACATCGCTATGTGATTAACACCAAAAGAGTGCTAAGGTGTGATCATCTTTTGCTCATGAGAGAAGCTAAGTCTACGGGTCTGTCATATTCAGAGCCGTATGTATTTTGCAAATATTCTATGTCTATAATACTTTGCACGGAGCTACTCTAGCTAATTGCTCCCACTTTCAATATGTATCCAGATTGAGACTTAGAGTCATCTGGATTGGTGTAAAAGATTGCACCAATGTAACTCTTTACGACGGGCTCTTTTATCACCTCCATAATCGAGAAATATTTCCTTAGTTCTCACTAAGGATAATTTTGACCAATGTCCAGTGATCTACTCCTAGATCACTATTGTACTCCCTTGCCAAACCAGGGCAGAGTATACAATAGGTCTGTTCCATAGCATGGCATACTTTGTAGAACCTATGATTGAGGCATAGGGAATGACTTTCATTCTCTTTTCTATTTTATGCCTTGGTCGGGATTCGAGTCTTACTCAATTTCACACCTTTGCAACATAGGCAAGAACTCTTTCTTTGACGGTTCCATTTTGAACTATTTCAAAATCTTGTCAAGGTATGTAATTATTGAAAAACTTATCAAGCATCTTGATCTATCTCAATAGATCTTGATGCTTAATATATAAGTAGCTTTACTGAAGTCTTTCTTTTAAAAAACTCCTTTCAAACACTCCTTTATGCTTTGCAGAATAATTCTACATTATTTCCGATCAACAATATGTCATTCACATATACTTATCAGAAATGTTGTAGTGCTCCCACTCACTTTCTTGTAAATACAGGCTTCACCGCAAGTCTGTATAAAACTATATGCTTTGATCAACTTATCAAAGCGTATATTCCAACTCCGAGATGCTTGCACCAGTCCATAGATGGATCGCTGGAGCTTGCACATTTTGTTAGCACCTTTAGGATTGACAAAACCTTCTGGTTGCATCATATACAACTCTTCTTTAATAAACATTAAGGAATGCAGTTTTGACATCCTTTTGCCAGATTTCATAAAATGTGGCAATTGCTAACATGATTCGGACAGACTTAAGCATCGATATGAGTGAGAAAATCTCATCGTATTCAACACCTTGAACTTGTCGAAAACCTTTCGCAACAAGTCGAGCTTAGTAGATAGTAATACTACTATCAGTGTCCATCTTCCTCTTGAAGATCCATTTATTTAACATGGCTTGCTGATCATCGAGCAAGTCAATCAAAGTCCATACTTTGTTCTCATAGATGGATCTCATCTCAGATTTTATGGCCTCAAGCCATTTCGTGGAATTTGGGCTCATCATCGCTTCCTCATAGTTCGTAGGTTCATCATGGTCTAGTAATATGACTTCCAGAACAGGATTACCGTACCATTCTGGTGCGGATCGTACTCTGGAAGACCTACGAGGTTTTGTAGTAACTTGATCTAAAGTTTCATGATTATCATCATTAGCTTCCTCACTAATTGGTGTAGGAATCACTGGAACTAATTTCTGTGATGAACTACTTTCCAATTCGGGAGAAGGTACAAATTACCTTATCAGGCTCTACTTTCCTCCCACTCACTTCTTTCGAGAGAAACTCCTTCTCTAGAAAGGATCCATTTTTAGCAACGAATGTTTTGCCTTCGGATCTGTGATAGAAGGATTACCCAACAGTTTCCTTTGGGTATTCTATGAAGACGCACTTCTCCGATTTGGGTTCGAGCTTATCAGGTTGAAAAACTTTTTCATATAAGCAAAGCAACTCCAAACATTAAGAAATGACAGCTTAGGTTTACTACTAAACCATAGTTCAGACGGTGTCGTCTCAACGGATTTAGATGGTGCCCTTTTAACGTGAATGCAGCTGTCTATAATGCATAACCCCAAAACAATAGTGGTAAATCAGTAAGAGACATCATAGATCGCACCATATCCAATAAAGTGCGGTTACGACGTTCGGACACACCATAACGTTGTGGTGTTCTAGGTGGCGTGAGCTGTAAAACTATTCCACATTGTTTTAATTGAAGACCAAACTCGTAACTCAAATATTCGTCTCCGCGATCAGATCATAGAAACTTTATTTTCTTGTTACGATGATTTTTCCACTTCACTCTGAAATTCTTTGAACCTTTCAACTATTTCAGATTTATGTTTCATCAAGTAGATATACCCATATCTGCTCAAATTATCTTGTGAAGGTCAGAAAATAACGATACTTTCCACGAGCATCAACACCCATTGGATCGCATACATCGGTACGTATTATTTCCAATAAGTCAGTAGCTTGTTCCATTGTTCCGGAGAACGGAGTTTTAGTCATCTTGCCCAAAAGGCACGGTTCGCAGGCATCAAATGATTCATAACCGAGTGATTCCAAAAATCCATCTTTATGGACTTTCTTCATGCGCTTTACACCGATATGACCCAAACGGCAGTGCCACAAATAAGTTGCACTATCATTATTAACTTTGCATCTTTTGGCATCAATATTATGAATATGTGTATCACTACGATCGAGATCCAACAAACTATGTTCATTGGGTGTATGACCATCGAAGGTCTTATTCATGTAAAAAGAATAACAATTATTCTCTAAATTGAAATGAATAACCGTATCGCAATAAACACGATCATATCTTGTTCATGCTCAACGCAAATGCCAAATAACTTTTATTTAGGTTTAACACTAATCCCGAAAGTATAGGGAGTGTGCGATGATGATCATATCAATCTTGGAACTACTTCCAACACTCATCGTCATTTCCCCTTCAACTAGTCTCTGTTTATTCTATAACTCCTGTTTCCAGTTACTAATCTTAGTAACCGAACAAGTATCAAATACTCAGGGGCTACTATAAACACTAGTAAGGCACACATCAATAACCTATATATCAAATATACCCTTTTTCACTTTGCCATCCTTCCTATCCACCAAATATTCAGGGCATTTCCGCTTCCAGTGACCATTTCCTTTGCAGTGTAAGCACTCAGTTTCAGGCTTTGGTCCAGCTTTGGTCTTCTTCACGGGAGTGACAACTTGTTTGCCATTCTACTTGAAGTTTCCCTTTCTTTCCCTTTGCTCTTTTCTTGAAACTAGTGGTCTTGTCAATCATCAACACTTGATGCTCTTTCTTGATTTCTACCTTCGTCGATTTCAACATCACGAAGAGCTCGGGAATCGTTTTCGTCATCCCTTGCATACTATAGTTCATCATGAAGTTCTAGTAACTTAGTGATGGTGACTAGAGAATTCTATCAATCACTATCTTATCTGGAAGATTAACTCCCACTTGATTCAAGCGATTGAAGTACCCAGACAATATGAGCACATGCTCACTAGTTGAGCAATTCTCCTCCATCTTTTAGCTATAGAACTTGTTGGAGACTTCATATCTCTCAACTCGGGTATTTGCTTGAAATATTAACTTCAATTCCTGGAACATCTCATATGGTCCATGACGTTCAAAATGTCTTTGAAGTCCCAATTCTAAGCTGTTAAGCATGGTGCACTAAACTATCAAGTAGTTATCATATTGAGCTAGCCAAACGTTCATAACGTGTGCATCTGCTCCTGCAATAGGTCTGTCACCTAGCGGTGCATCAAGGACATAATTCTTCTGTGCAGCAATGAGGATAAACCTCAGATCACGGACCAAGTCCGCATCATTGCTACTAACATTTTTCAACATAGTTTTCTCTAGGAACACATATAAAAACATAGGGAAGCAAAAACATAGGGAAGCAACAACGCGAGCTATTGATCTATAACATAATTTGCAAAATACTACCAAGACTAAGTTCATGATAAATTCAAGTTCAATTAATCATATTACTAAAGAACTCCCACTTAGATAGACATCCCTCTAATCCTCTAAGTGATTACGTGATCCATTTCAACTACACCATGTCCGATCATCATGTGAGATGGAGTAGTTTCAACAGTGAACATCAATATGTTGATCATATCTACTATATGATTCACGCTCGACCTTTCGGTCTCCGTGTTCCGAGGCCATATCTGTTATATGCTAGGCTCGTTAAGTTTAACCTGAGTATTCCACGTGTGCAACTGTTTTGCACCCGTTGTATTTGAACGTAGAGCCTATCACACCCGATCATCACGTGGTGTCTCAGCACGAAGAACTTTCGCAACGGTGCATACTCAGGGAGAACACTTCTTGATAATTTTAGTGAGAGATCATCTTAAAATGCTATCGTCAATCAAAGCAAGATAAGATGCATAAAGGATAAACATCACATGCAATCAATATAAGTGATATGATATGGCCATCATCATCTTGTGCTTGTGATCTCCATCTCCGAAGCACCGTCGTGATCACCATCATCACCGGCGCGACACCTTGATCTCTATCATAGCATCGTTGTCGTTACGCCATCTATTGCTTCTACGACTATCGCTACCGCTTAGTGATAAAGTAAAGCAATTACAGGGCATTTGCATTTCATACAAGAAAGCGACAACCATATGGCTCCTGCCAGTTGCCGATAACTTCGGTTACAAAACATGATCATCTCATACAATAAAATATAGCATCACGTCTTGACCATATTACATCACAACATGCCCTGCAAAAACAAGTTAGACGTCCTCTACTTCGTTGTTGCAAATTTTATGTGGCTGCTACGGGCTTAGCAAGAACCGTTCTTACCTACGCATCAAAACCACAACGATAGTTCGTCAAGTTAGTGCTATTTTAACCTTCGCAAGGACCGGGCGTAGCCACACTCGATTCAGCTAAAGTGAGAGAGACAGACACCCGCCAGTCACCTTTAAGCACGAGTGCTCATAAAGGTGAAACCAGTCTCGCGTAAGCGTACGCGTAATGTCGGTCCGGGCCGCTTCATCTCACAATACCGTTGAACCAAAGTATGACATGCTGGTAAGCAGTATGACTTGTATCGCCCACAACTCACTTGTGTTCTACTCGTGCATATGACATCTACGCATAAAACCTGGCTCGGATGCCACTGTTGGGGAACATAGTAATTTCAAAAAATTTCCTACGCACACGCAAGATCATGGTGATGCATAGCCATGAGAGGGGACAGTATTGTCCACGTACCCTCGTAGACCGTAAGCGGAAGCGTTATGACAACGTGGTTGATGTAGTCGTACGTCTTCACGATCCGACCGATCCAAGTACCGAACGTACGGCACCTCCGAGTTCAGCACACGTTCAGCTCGATGACGATCCCCAGACTCCGATCCAGCAAAGTATCGGGGATGAGTTCCGTCAGCATGACGGCGTGGTGACGATGATGATGTTCTACCGACGCAGGGCTTCGCCTAAACTCCGCGACGATATGACCGAGGTGGAATATGGTGGAGGGGGGCACCACACACGGCTAAGAAACGATCACGAAGATCAACTTGTGTGTCATGGGGTGCCCCCTGCCCCCGTATATAAAGGAGCAAGGGAGGAGGAGGCCGGCCCTAGGAGGGGGCGCACCAAGTGTGGAGTCCTACTAGGACTCCCTAGTCCTAGTAGGATTCCACGTCCCATATGGAATAGGAAAAGAGGAAGGGAAAAGGAGAAGGAAGGAAGGGGCGCCCCCCTTCCCTAGTCCAATTCGCACCAGACCAAGGGGAGGGGCGCGGCCACCGTTGAGGCCCTTTTCCTTCTTTTCCGTATGGCCCAATAAGGCCCAATACATATTCCCGTAACTCACCGGTACTCCGAAAAATACCCGAATCACTCGGAACCTTTCCGATGTCCGAATATAGTCGTCCAATATATCGATCTTTACATCTCGACCATTTCGAGACTCCTCGTCATGTCCCCGATCTCATCCGGGACTCCGAACTCCTTCGGTACATCAAAACTCATAAAGTCATAATAAAACTGTTGGGGAACGTAGTAATTTCAAAAAAATTCCTACGCACACGCAAGATCATGGTGATGGCATAGCAACGAGAGGGAAGAGTGTTCGTCCACGTACCCTCGTAGACCGTAAGCGGAAGCGTTGGCACAACGTGGTTGATGTAGTCGTACGTCTTCACGATCCGACCGATCCAAGCACCGAACGTACGGAGCCTCCGAGTTCAGCACACGTTCAGCTCGATGACGATCTCTGGCCCTCCGATCCAGCAAAGGCTCCGGAGATGAGTTCCGTCAGCACGATGGTGTGGTGACGATGATGATGTTCTACCGGCGCAGGGCTTTGCCTAAGCTCCGCGACGATATGACCGAGGTGGAATATGGTGGAAGGGGGCACCACACACGGCTAAGGAACGATCCGTAGATCAACTTGTGTGTCTATGGGGTGCCCCCTACCCCCGTATATAAAGGAGTGGAGGAGGGGAGGGCCGGCCCTCTTCTATGGCGCGCCCTAGGGGAGTCCTACTCCCACCGGGAGTAGGATTCCCCCATTCCTAGTCCAACTCGGAGTCCTTCCATGTATTAGGAGTAGGAGACAAGGAAGGGGAAGAGAGATGGGAAGGAAGGAGGGGGTGCGGCCCCTCCCCCTAGTCCAATTCGGACTAGGCCATGGGGAGGCGCGCGGCCTGCCCTAGGCAGCCCCTCTCTCTTTCCCGCAGGGCCCAATAAGGCCCAATACTTCTCCCCGGCGAATTCCCGTAACTCTCCGGTACTCCGAAAAATACCCGAATCACACGGAACCTTTCCGAACTCCGAATATAGTCGTCCGATATATCGATCTTTACGTCTCGACCATTTCGAGACTCCTCGTCATGTCCCCGATCTCATCCGGGACTCCGAACTCCTTCGGTACATCAAAACTCATAAACTCATAATATAACTGTCATCGAAACCTTAAGCGTGCGGACCCTACGGGTTCGAGAACTATGTAGACATGACCTAGAACTATTCTCGGTCAATAACCAATAGCGGGACCTGGATGCCCATATTGGCTCCTACATATTCTACAAAGATCTTTATCGGTCAAACCGCATAACAACATACGTTGTTCCCTTTGTCATCGGTATGTTACTTGCCCGAGATTCGATCGTCGGTATCCAATACCTAGTTCAATCTCGTCACCGGCAAGTCTCTTTACTCGTTCTGTAATGCATCATCCCGTAACCAACTCATTGGTTACATTGCTTGCAAGGCTTATAATGATGTGCATTACCGAGAGGGCCCAGAGATACCTCTCCGACAATCTGAGTGACAAAACCTAATCTCGAAATACGCCAACTCAGCATGTACCTTCGGAGACACCTGTAGTACTCCTTTATAATCACCCAGTTACGTTGTGACGTTTGGTAGTACCCAAAGTGTTCCTCCGGTAAACGGGAGTTGCATAATCTCATAGTTACAGGAACATGTATAAGTCATGAAGAAAGCAATAGCAACATACTAAACGATCAAGTGCTAAGCTAACGGAATGGGTCAAGTCAATCACATCATTCTCCTAATGATGTGATCCCGTTAATCAAATGACAACTCTTTTGTCCATGGCTAGGAAACATAACCATCTCTGATAAACGAGCTAGTCAAGTAGAGGCATACTAGTGACACTATGTTTGTCTATGTATTCACACATGTATTATGTTTCCGGTTAATACAATTCTAGCATGAATAATAAACATTTATCATGAAATAAGGAAATAAATAATAACTTTATTATTGCCTCTAGGGCATATTTCCTTCAGTCTCCCACTTGCACTAGAGTCAATAATCTAGTTCACATCGCCATGTGATTTAACACCAATATTCATATCTGTATATGATTAACACCCATAGTTCACATCATCATGTGACCAACATCCAAAGGATTTACTAGAGTCAATAATCTAGTTCACATCGCTATGTGATTAACACCCAAAGAGTACTAAGGTGTGATCATGTTTTGCTCGTGAGAGAAGCTTAGTCAATGGGTCTGTCACATTCAGAGCCGTATGTATTTTGCAAATATTTTATGTCCACAATGCTCTGCACAGAGCTATTCTAGCTAATTGCTCCCACTTTCAATATGTATTCAGGTTGAGACTTAGAGTCATCTGGATCAGTGTAAAAGTTTGCACTGATGTAACTTTTACAACAAACTCTTTTATCACCTCCATAATCGAGAAACATCTCCTTAGTCCTTATTAAGGATATTCTTGACCAATGTCCAGTGATCTACTCCTAGATCACTATTGTACTCCCTTGCCAAATACAGAGCAAGGTATACAATAGGTCTGGTACATAGCATAGCACACTTTATAGAACCTATGACTGAGGCATAGGGAATGACTTTTCATTCTCTTTCTATTTTCTGCTGTGGTCGGGATTTGAGTCTTACTCAATTTCATACCTTTGCAACACAGGCAAGAACTCTTTCTTTGACTGTTCCATTTTGAACTATTTCAAAATCTTGCCAAGGTATGTACTCATTGAAAATCTTATCAAGCGTCTTGATCTATCTCAATAGATCTTGATGCTCAATATGTAAGTAGCTTTACTGAAGTCTTTCTTTTAAAGAACTCCTTTCAAACACTCCTTTATGCTTTGCAGAATAATTCTACATTATTTCCTATCAACAATATGTCATTCACATATACTTATCAGAAATGTTATAGTGCTCCCACTCACTTTCTTGTAAATACAGGCTTCACTGTAAGTCTGTACAAACTTATATGCTTTGATCAACTTATCAAAACATATATTCCAACTCTGAGATGCTTGCACTAGTCCATAGATGGATTGCTGGAGCTTGCATATTTTGTTAGCTCCTTTAGGATTGACAAAACCTTCTGGTTGTATCATATACAACTCTTCTTTAATAAATCCATTAAGGAATGTAGTTTTGACATCCATTTGCCAAATTTCATAAAATGTGGCAATTGCTAACATGATTCGGACAGACTTTTAAGCATCGATACGAGTGAGAAAATCTCATTGTATTCAACATCTTGAACTTTGTCAAAAACCTTTTTTCGACAAGTCTAGCTTTGTAGATAGTACCACTACTATCAGCGTCCGTCTTCCTCTTGAAAATCCATTTATTTTCTATGGCTTGCCGATCATCGGGCAAGTCCACCAAAGTCCACACTTTGTTCTCATACATGGATCCCATCTCAGATTTCATGGCCTCCAGTCATTTTGCGGAATCTGGGCTCATCATCGCTTCCTCATAGTTCGTAGGTTTATCATGGCCTGGTAACATGACTTTCAGAACAGGATTACCGTACCACTCTGGTGCGGATCTTACTCTGGAAGACCTACGAGGTTTGGTAGCAACTTGATCTGAAGTTTCATGATCATCATCATTAACTTCCTCACTAATTGGTGTAGGAATCACTGGAACTGATTTCTGTGATGAACCACTTCCCAATAAGGGAGAAGGTACAATTACCTCATCAAGTTCTACTTTCCTCCCACTCACTTCTTTCGAGAGAAACTTCTTCTCTAGAAAGTATCCATTTTTAGCAACGAATGTTTTTGCCTTCGGATCTGTGATAGAAGGATTACCCAATAGTTTCCTTTGGGTATTCTATGAAGACGCACTTCTCCGATTTGGGTTCGAGCTTATCAGGTTGAAAAACTTTTTCATATAAGCATCGCAACTCCAAACTTTAAGAAACGACAGCTTAGGTTTACTGCTAAACCATGGTTCATACGGTGTCGTCTCAACGGATTTAGATGGTGCCCTTTTAAACGTGAATGCAGCTGTCTATAATGCATAACCCCAAAACAATAGTGGTAAATCAGTAAGAGACATCATAGATCGCACCATATCTAGTAAAGTACGATTATGACGTTCGGACACACCATAACGTTGTGGTGTTCCAGGTGGCATGAGCTGTGAAACTATTCCACATTGTTTTAATTGAAGACCAAACTCATAACTCAAATATTTGTCTCTGCGATCAGATCGCAGAAACTTTATTTTCTTGTTACGATGATTTTTCCACTTCACTCTGAAATTCTTTGAGCTTTTCAACTATTTCATACTTATGTTTTATCAAGTAGATATACCCATATCTGCTCAAATCATCTTGTGAAGGTCAGAAAATAATGATACTTGCCACGAGCATCAACACTCATTGGATCGCATACATCGGTATGTATTATTTCCAATAAGTCAGTAGCTTGTTCCATTGTTCCGGAGAACGGAGTTTTAGTCATCTTGCCCGAAAGGCACGGTTCGCAAGCATCAAATGATTCATAACCAAGTGATTCTGAAAATCCATCTTTATGGAGTTTCTTCATGTGCTTTACACCGATATGACCCAAACGGCAGTGCCACAAATAAGTTGCGCTATCATTATTAACTTTGCATATTTTGGCATCAATATTATGAATATGTGTATCACTATGATGGAGATCCAACAAACTATGTTCATTGGGTGTATGACCATCGAAGGTCTTATTCATGTAAACAGAATAACAATTATTCTTTAACTTCAAATGAATAACCGTATCGCAATAAACATGATCAAATCATATTCATGCTCAACGCAAACGCTAAATAACATTTATTCAGGTTTAACACTAATCCCGAAAGTATAGGGAGTGTGCGATGATGATCATATCAATCTTGGAACTACTTCCAACACTCATTGTCACTTCCCCTTCAACCAGTCTCTGTTTATTCTGTAAATCCTTTTTCGAGTTACTAATCTTAGCAACCGAATAAGTATCAAATACTCAGGGGTTACTATAAACACTAGTAAGGCACACATCAATAACCTGTATATCAAATATACCCTTGTTCACTTTGCCATCCTTCTTATCCAACAAATATTCAGGGCATTTCCGCTTCCAGTGACCATTTCCTTTGCAGTGTAAGCACTCAGTTTCAGGCTTTGGTCCAGCTCTGGGCTTCTTCGTGGGAGTGACAACTTGCTTGTCATTCTACTTGAAGTTCCCCTTTCTTTTCCTTTGCCCTTTTCTTGAAACTAGTGGTCTTGTCAATCATCAACACTTGATGCTCTTTCTTGATTTCTACCTTCGTCGATTTCAACATCACGAAGAGCTTGGGAATCGTTTTCGTCATCCTTTGCATACTATAGTTCATCACGAAGTTCTAGTAACTTAGTGATGGTGACTAGAGAATTCTGTCAATCACTATCTTATCTGGAAGATTAACTCCCACTTGATTCAAGTGATTGAAGTACCCAGACAATCTGAGCACATGCTCACCAGTTGAACGATTCTCTTCCATCTTTTAGCTATAGAACTTGTTGGAGACTTCATATCTCTCAACTCGGGTATTTTCTTAAAATAATAACTTCAACTCCTGGAACATCTCATATGGTCCATGACGTTCAAAACGTCTTTGAAGTCCCGAGTCTAAGCCGTTAAGCACGGTGCACTAAACTATCAAGTAGTCATCATATTGAGCTAGCCAAACGTTCATAACGTCTGCATCTGCTCCTGCAATAGGTTTGTCACCTAGCGGTGCATCAAGGACATAATTCTTCTGTGCAGCAATGAGGATAAACCTCAGATCACGGATCCAATCCGCATCATTGCTACTAACATATTTCAACACATTATTCTCTAGGAACATATCAAAATAAACATATGAAAGCAACAACGCAAGCTATTGATCTTACAACATAATTTGCAAAATACTACCAGGACTAAGTTCATGATAAATTTAAGTTCAATTAATCATATTACTTAAGAACTCCCACTTAGACAGACATCTCTCTAGTCATCTAAGTGATCACGTGATCCAAATCAACTAAACCATGTCCGATCATCACGTGAGATGGAGTAGTTTCAATGGTGAACATCACTATGTTGATCATATCTACTATATGATTCATGCTCGACCTTTCGGTCTCCGTGTTCCGAGGCCATATCTGTATATGCTAGGCTCGTCAAGTTTAACCTGAGTATTCCGCGTGTGCAACTGTTTTGCACCCGTTGTATTTGAACGTAGAGCCTATCACACCCGATCATCACGTGGTGTCTCAGCACGAAGAACTTTTGCAACGGTGCATACTCAGGGAGAACACTTCTTGATAATTAGTGAGAGATCATCTTAAAATGCTACCGTCAAACAAAACAGAATAAGATGTATAACAGATAAACATCATATGCAATCAAAATATGTGACATGATATGGCCATGATCATCTTCCGCCTTTGATCTCCATCTCCAAAGTACTGTCATGATCTCTATCGTTACCGGCACAACACCATGATCTTCATCATCTTGATCTATATCAATGTGTCGTCACATGGTCGTCTCGCCAACTATTGCTCTTGCAACTATTGCTATCGCATAGCGATAAAGCAAAGCAATTATTTGGCACTTGCATCTTATGCAACAAAGAGACAACCATAGGGCTTCTGCCAGTTGTCGATAACTTCAACAAAACATGATCACCTCATACAACAACTTATATCTCATCATGTCTTGACCATATCACATCACAACATGCCCTGCAAAAACAAGTTAGACGTCCTCTACTTTGTTGTTGCAAGTTTTACATGGCTGCTACGGGCTGAGCAAGAACCGTTCTCACCTACGCATCAAAACCACAATGATAGTTTGTCAAATAGACTCCATTTTAACCTTCACAAGGACCGGGCGTAGCCACACTCGGTTCAACTAAAGTTGGAGAAACTGACACCCACCAGCCACCTGTGTGCAAAGCACGTCGGTGGAACCAGTCTCGCGTAAGTATACGCGTAATGTCGGTCCGGGCCGCTTCATCCAACAATACCGCTGAACCAAAGTATAACATGCTGGTAGGCAGTATGACTTATATCGTCCACAACTCACTTGTGTTCTACTCGTGCATATAACATCAACGCATAAAACTAGGCTCGGATTCCACTGCTGGGGAACGTAGTAATTTCAAAAAAATTCCTACGCACACGCAAGATCATGGTGATGGCATAGCAACGAGAGGGAAGAGTGTTCGTCCACGTACCCTCGTAGACCGTAAGCGGAAGCGTTAGCACAACGTGGTTGATGTAGTCGTACGTCTTCACGATCCGACCGATCCAAGCACCGAACGTACGGAGCCTCCGAGTTCAGCACACGTTCAGCTCGATGACGATCTCCGGCCCTCCGATCCAGCAAAGGCTCCTGAGATGAGTTCTGTCGGCACGACGGCGTGGTGACGATGATGATGTTCTACCGGCGCAGGGCTTCGCCTAAGCTCCGCGACGATATGACCGAGGTGGAATATGGTGGAAGGGGGCACCGCACACGGCTAAGGAACGATCCGTAGATCAACTTGTGTGTCTATGGGGTGCCCCCTACCCCCGTATATAAAGGAGTGGAGGAGGGGAGGGCCGGCCCTCTTCTATGGCGCGCCCTAGGGGAGTCCTACTCCCACCGGGAGTAGGATTCCCCCTTTCCTAGTCCAACTCGGAGTCCTTCCATGTATTAGGAGTAGGAGACAAGGAAGGGGAAGAGAGAAGGGAAGGAAGGAGGGGGTGCGGCCCCTCCCCCTAGTCCAATTCGGACTAGGCCATGGGGGGGGGGGGGGCGCGGCCTGCCCTAGGCAGCCCCTCTCTCTTTCCCGCAGGGCCCAATAAGGCCCAATACTTCTCCCCGGCGAATTCCCGTAACTCTCCGGTACTCCGAAAAATACCCGAATCACTCGGAACCTTTCCGAACTCCGAATATAGTCGTCCAATATATCGATCTTTACGTCTCGACCATTTCGAGACTCCTAGTCATGTCCCCGATCTCATCCGGGACTCCGAACTCCTTCGGTACATCAAAACTCATAAACTCATAATATAACTGTCATCAAAACCTTAAGAGTGCGGACCCTACGGGTTCGAGAACTATGTAGACATGACCTAGAACTATTCTCGGTCAATAACCAATAGCGGGACCTGGATGCCCATATTGGCTCCTACATATTCTACGAAGATCTTTATCGGTCAAACCGCATAACAACAAACGTTGTTCCCTTTGTCATCGGTATGTTACTTGCCCGAGATTCGATCGTCGGTATCCAATACCTAGTTCAATCTCGTCACCGGCAAGTCTCTTTACTCGTTCTATAATGCATCATCCCGTAACCAACTCATTGGTTAGATTGCTTGCAAGGCTTATAATGATGTGCATTACCGAGAGGGCCCAGAGATACCTCTCCGACAATCTGAGTGACAAAACCTAATCTCGAAATACGCCAACTCAACATGTACCTTCGGAGACACCTGTAGTACTCCTTTATAATCACCCAGTTACGTTGTGACGTTTGGTAGTACCCAAAGTGTTCCTCCGGTAAACGGGAGTTGCATAATCTCATAGTTACAGGAACATGTATAAGTCATGAAGAAAGCAATAGCAACATACTAAACGATCAAGTGCTACGCTAACAGAATGAGTCAAGTCAATCACATCATTCTCCTAATGATGTGATCCCGTTAAACAAATGACAACTCTTTTGTCCATGGCTAGGAAACATAACCATCTCTGATAAACGAGCTAGTCAAGTAGAGGCATACTAGTGACACTATGTTTGTCTATTATTCACACATGTATTATGTTTCCGGTTAATACAATTCTAGCATGAATAATAAACATTTATCATGAAATAAGGAAATAAATAATAACTTTATTATTGCCTCTAGGGCATATTTCCTTCAAAAACTGTCATCGAAACCTTAAGCGTGCGGACCCTACGGGTTCGAGAACTATGTAGACATGACCTAGAGCTATTCTCGGTCAATAACCAATAGCGGAACCTGGATGCTCATATTGGCTCCTACATATTCTACGAAGATCTTTATCGGTCAAACCGCATAACAACATACGTTGTTCCCTTTGTCATCGGTATGTTACTTGCCCGAGATTTGATCGTCGGTATCCCAATACCTAGTTCAATATCGTTACCGGCAAGTCTCTTTACTCATTATGTAATGCATCATCCCGCAACTAACTCATTAGTCACATTGCTTGCAAGGCTTATAGTGATGTGCATTACCGAGAGGGCCCAGAGATACCTCTCCCACAATCGGAGTGACAAATCCTAATCTCGAAATACGCCAACCCAACATGTACCTTCGGAGACACCTGTAGAGCTCCTTTATAATCACCCAGTTACTTGTGACGTTTGGTAGCACACAAAGTGTTCCTCCGGTAAACGGGAGTTGCATAATATCATGGTCATAGGAACATGTATAAGTCATGAAGAAAGCAATAGCAACATACTAAATGATCAAGTGCTAAGCTAACGGAATGGGTCAAGTCAATCACATCATTCTCCTAATGATGTGATCCCGTTAATCAAATGACAACTCATGTCCATGGCTAGGAAACTTAACCATCTTTGATTCATGAGCTAGTCAAGTAGAGGCATACTAGTGACACTATGTTTGTCTAGGTATTCACACATGTATTATGTTTCCGGTTAATACAATTCTAGCATGAATAATAAACATTTATCATGAAATATGGAAATAAATAATAACTTTATTATTGCCTCTAGGGCATATTTCCTTCACTCACAACACTCATGACCCGCTTCTGCGCTGGAGAGGATAGCTGGCTAGCAAATAGTAACAACATGACCAAGAGCCCTGGTAATTCGGATACCAAGGACACCAATGGCAGGTCGCGTCGCAACAAGCACAAGTGCCGCATTAATGGCGACAATGCTGAGGATACGGAAGTCAATGCCGGATTCAGAGGCTCTAAACCCGGTCAGCGGAAAAAGCCATTCAAAAGAAATACTCCGGGCCCGTCCAATTTGGACCGAATACTCGATCGCTTGTGCCAAATACACGGCACCCCCGAAAAGCCAGCCAATCACACCAACAGGGATTGTTGGGTGTTCAAGCAGGCAGGCAAGTTAACTGCCGAAAACAATGACAAGGGGCTGCATAGCGATGACGAGGAGGAGACCCGGCCGCCGAACAATAGAGGACAGAAGGGTTTCCCCCCACAAGTGCGGACGGTGAACATGATATACGCAACCCACATACCCAAAAGGGAGCGGAAGCGTGCACTCAGGGACGTATATGCGATGGAGCTAGTCGCCCCAAAGTTTAATCCGTGGTCCTCTTGCCCAATCACTTTTGATCGAAGGGACCACCCCACTAGCATCCGCCATGGCAGATTCGCCGCATTGGTTCTAGACCCAATCGTCGACGGATTTCACCTCATTAGAGTCCTGATGGACGGCGGCAGCAGCCTGAACCTGCTTTATCAGGATACAGTGCGCAAGATGGGCATAGACCCCTCAAGGATTAAACCCACAAAGACGACCTTTAAAGGCGTCATACCAGGTGTAGAGGCCAACTGTGCAGGTTCAATTAAACTTGAAGTGGTCTTCGGATCCCCGGATAACTTCCGAAGCGAGGAGTTAATCTTCGACATAGTCCCGTTCTGCAGCGGCTATCATGCACTGCTCGGACGAACCGCATTTGCAAAGTTCAATGCGGTGCCGCACTACGCATACCTCAAGCTCAAGATGCCAGGCCCTCGAGGAGTCATTACGGTCAACGGAAACACCGAACGCTCTCTCCGAACGGAGGAGCATACAGCGGCTCTCGCGGCGGAAGTACAAAGCAGCCTCTTAACGCAATTCTTGAGTCCGACTGTTAAGCGGTCGGACACCGTCAAGCGTGCCCGGAGTAACCTACAACAAGACCACCTGGCATGTTCCGAGCACGCGTAGCAATGCGGCCCCAACCCCACCCCTCGCATAATCGCGAAACCAGTACCATGCGTACATAAGTACGCTCTGGAGATACCATGGGCATAGGGGTAGGGGCACCACCACGGCATGCCCGGAGAGCGGCTCAACCGCACCAGGGGCCCCCAATTGGGTCATTCTTTTTTTCTTATTCTCAGGACTCCATTTTCCAGAAGCCCTGTCCGGCAGTAGAATTGTCGAACTCACGATGCAACAGCCAGGGAAGCAGAAAAGCTACGTCAAGTGTCCAGGTGGTCTCTATCAGGAGCAATATACCTATTTTTACATACCATCCTACAGCCTACCCCTGGAGGGGGACATGTTAAGTAGTCCCGTCCCTTGCATATCGCACTATTTGCATCGTTCTGCTTTCATTGCAGTATTTTTTGAATAAACAATGCATCGCTTTTTGCCTATTATTGCATTACTTTTTCTATCTATATATGTTCACTTATGACATGTTGCATCCGTACGCTTTGGTATGGCCAAATACACCAGGGGCTTAAGTTTCCCAAAATATGGCGTGATAAGTCCGAACACTTTCACAAGTGCAGCACCCCGAACTTATAGCATTATATGCATCGGCTCCGAATCATGTCTTGGGTCAATAGTTGGGTTTTCCCGGCTCCCATGTTTTGGTACCTTACGTTCCGTTATATCACCTAAGGTACCGCTGGGAGAACCACTGCAATTGTGCCCCAGTTGAGCTGGGTTGAGCACCTCAGTGGAGAAAGCTAAAACTGACCGTCATGATAGGGCGAGAGCCAGTCGCTGTTCGAGAGGTTTTTTTGAGTCCCTAAAGACTTATGCCGCTTAGAGCGAGGAGCCGGCTTTGTCCGGCCCAGGCGTGGATAGCGCCCCGAATTCGGTCTTCCGAACACTAGGGGCTTCGCCGAAATTTAAAATTATTGAATTCTATGGCTAAGTGGGAGTGTTCAAGAATTATAAGTCCTGTTGCCTTGTTCGTTGTGTTGAGCGCATCCCTCAAAGGACCCAAAAATAGGAACAAGAGCGCTCAAGTTTATCCCGAACACCCCAGCACTCGTGGCATGGGGGCTGAAGCCAACGACTTGCCATCTCTCAAATTTTATAAACGGCCGCACAGAAGGTAATATTTTAAATTAACAAGCGTTGCTTAGCGCATATGAACAAAGTTTTCAGCGCACAGGATAACAAATGTGAGTCTACTCAAAAATTACATCTTTGGAGCATTCTCCCGCTATAAGGAGGGCACCCTTCAGGACACCCTAATAGTACATCTCGGGCGTGCGATACTCCTTGCCCGGCAGTGGCGCGTCCATCACAAGCTTATCGGCGTCCATCTTTCCCCAGTGCACTTTATCACGGGCAAGGGCCCGACGGGCACCTTCAATGCAGACGGAATGTTTGATGACTTCAATCCATGGACAGGCATCCACCAGCCGCCGCACCAGACCGAAGTAGCTCCCGGGCATGGCTTCTTTCAGCCACAGCCGAATTATGAGGCCCTTCATGGCCTGTTCGGCCACCTTGTGGAGCTCGACCAGCTGCTTCAGCTGGTCGCTCAGGGGCACCGGATGTCCGGCCTCAGTATATTGAGACCAGAACACCTTCTCCGTCGAGCTCCCTTCCTCGGCCCGGTAGAATGCGGCAGCATCGGACACACTGCGGGGCAGATCTGCGAATGCTCCTGGAGAGCTCCGGATTCGGGTAAGTAACAATTAATTCACTTTCACGTGCTTGCTTTGCATAAAGAATGCCTTACCCGCCGCCAGCTTCTTTATTTCCTCAATTTCCTGGAGGGCTTTCTGGGCCTCGACCTTAGTGGCTTTGGCACTCTCAAGAGCCGAGGTGAGCTTGGACTCTCGAGTCTTCGAGTCACGCTCCAAACTCTCGTGTTTCTCCATGAGAGCCTGGAGCTCTTGCCGCACCTCCGCCACCCGTGCCTCCTGCTTTTCTCGCTCGGTGCGTTCCGCGGCCGCATTGCTTTCGACCTTGGACACCGCTTCCTTCAGGGTCGCCACCTCGTTCGTGGCCCCTGCAATACTCACGTTATTCATGTCATTTTTTGCAACCAAATCCTTTCTATAAGGTATTACTTGAATAAGGTATTACTTACCTTCCTTGTCCTCGAGCTGCTTCTTGGCACGGCCGAGCTTGTTCTCGGACCGCTCGAGGCTCTCCTTCAATACATTGACCTCCGCAGTCAGTGCGGCAGAGGTCAGCAGCTCAGCCTGCATTCCCATATTGACATGCTTATGTTAGACTCCTGCGTATATCTTTTTAGATCCTCAGTTCGGCTTTTCTTTCCGAACACCAAACTGAGCATCAGGGGCTACTGTCTATGCGGTACTATTTTTACATATCTTAATTACCTCAAAGCCTGTTAGAAGGCCGGTACAGGCTTCAGTCAGCCCGCTCTTGGCGGATTGAACTTTCTGAATCACCGCACTCATAACAGTGCGGTGCTCCTCGTCGATGGAGGCGCCGTTGAGCGCCTCCAGCAAATTATCCGGTGCCTTCGGTTGGACGGAGGCCACCGGCGTCGCAGTCTTTCCCTTCTTACGAAGAGCCCGCCTGCCGAACTTCGGAACCACTGTAGGTTCTGGTACGGAGTCCGGCACAGGGCCGGGTTGAGAGCCCTCTGGGGTTTCACCCTCTTTGCGCCCAGAGTCCGAGAGGTCGCCTTGCGGCGCCTCCAGGACCACCTCCTCCTGGTTGGGCCCCTTTTGGGATTCCACCGCAGCATCATCTGCGTCACGGGGGGAGGAGGCGGTCGGAAGTGAAGTGCTGTTCACATCCGACGAAGCCAGGGAGCCGCTCGACGAAGCGGGAAGCTCGTCCTTGGGCGGGCTACATGGGTGTATTTGGCGTTAGAAGACACTACATGACAAAGGAAAAATCATGAGTTATTCTGGAATCTGGACACTTACGATCTCGCCAGGGGCTTGGCCCTCGAGGGCCAATCCTCTTTGCTGTCGTCGGTGTTGGTGGAGTAGTCCGGAGGAAGGGTCCTTCCCTTCTTGGACCCTCCAGCCTCCCCAATTGGGGAGGCCTTCCTTTTCTTCTCTCCCCCCGCTGGGGGAGAGGCTTCCTTTTTCTCCTCCTCGTTTTCGCGGGAGGACTCCGCCTCAGAGTCATCGGACGATGAGTCCGATAACACCTGATGCCGGGAACTCTTTCGGGTTCCCGTGGCCTTCTTCTCCGGCACCTCGTAAGGCGCCAGAACCAGCAGCCCCGTTAATCAGGCGTCCGCTGGGTCTTCTGGTAAGGGAGCCGGACAGTTAACCTGCCCGGACTTCTTCTGCCAGGCCTGTCAAAGGTAAGGGAGTTTAGATCCCGCATAGAGTCAAACTATGAAAAGCAAGTGTCCCGTAAAGGGGGAAATAGCTTACCTCGCTAGGTTGACGCTGCGAGCTGCATCCGCGATCCTCGGTAGCGGATGCGGGAGCCTCGGCGCCCTTGAACAGCACCCACCAGGCGTCTTCGTACGTAGTGTCGAAGAGCCTGCTCAAGGTCTGGTGCTGTGCCGGATCAAGCTCCCACAAGTTGAAGGCCCGTTGTTGGCAGGGGAGGATCCGGCGGACGAGAATGACCTGGACTACGTTGACGAGCTTGGTCTTCTTGTTCACGAGGTCTAAGGACACAGGTTTGGAGTCCGGTCAGCTCTTCTAAATCACCCCATTTCAGGCCCTTCTCTTTCCAGGAGGTGAGCCGTGTAGGGATGCTAGATCTGAATTCGGGGGCCGCTGCCCATTCAGGGTCACGCGGCTCGGTAATGTAGAACCACCCCGATCGCCACCCTTTGATGGTTTCCACGAAGGCGCCCTTGAGCCATGTGACGTTGGGCATCTTGCCCACCATGGCGCCTCCGCACTCCGCCTGCTGGCCGCCCACTACCTTCGGCATGACATTGAAGGTCTTCAGCCATAAGCTGAAGTGGGGTTTGATGCGGAGGAAGGCCTCGCACACAACGATAAACACTGAGATGTTGAGGATGAAATTCGGGGCCAGATCATGGAAATCCAGGCCATAGTAGAACATGAGCCCCCGGACAAATGGGTGGAGCGGGAAGCCTAGTCTGCGGAGGAAATGGGGGAGGAACACCACCCTCTCATGGGGCCTGGGGGTGGGGACGAGCTGCCCCTCGTCTGGAAGCCGGTGCGCAATGTCATTGTGCAGGTATCCGGCTTTCCTTAACTTCTTGATGTGCCCCTCCGTGACGGAGGAGGCCATCCACTTGCCTCCCGCTCCGGACATGGCTGGGGAAGGTTGAGGCGAGATGTGCGGACTCGGGCGCTGGAGCTCAAGTACGCGGAAATGGATAAGCAAAGGAGGAAGAAGGCGTGGGTAAAAAGGTGGATCCTATCCCCTTATATGGACGGATGAAACTATGCGTCCCCACCGGCCTGGTAAAACTCGCTTATCTCCCAAGCGCCGTAATCAATGGCGCGGTTGGGTTACCCATGCCGGTATTGATGAGAATCCTGGAATAAGGGGACACGATCTCTGCTTTGACAAGACGTGCCAAGGAAACTGCTTCGCTAAACGCGCTGAGGTGGAACAGTAAAAACGATTCAAATAAAGGCTTGGCCGTGGTGTGATGTCACGCCACGGAATACGTCAGCAGATTGAACTTGTGTAAATATTATTCTCTCTACGGTGGTATGTGGAACTTATTTTGCAGAGCCGGACACTATCCTTGTGTTCAAAATCTTCTATGAAGTATTCGGAGGAGGAACCCGCCTTGCAATGCCGAAGACAATATGCGCGCCGGACTCGTCGTCATTGAAGCCTGGTTCAGGGGCTACTGAGGGAGTCCTGGACTAGGGGGTGTCCGGATAGCCGAACTATCATCTTTGGCCGGACTCCAAGACTATGAAGATACAAGATTGAAGACTCCGTCCCGTGTCCGGATGGGACTTTCCTTGGCGTGAAAGGCAAGCTTGGCAATACGGATATGTAGATCTCCTACCATTGTAACCGACTCTGTGTAACCCTAGCCCTCTCCGGTGTCTATATAAACCAGAGGGTTTTAGTCCGTAGGACGAACAACAATCATACCATAGGCTAGCTTCTAGGGTTTGTCCTCATTGATCTCGTGGTAGATCTACTCTTGTACTACCCATATCATCAATATTAATCAAGCAGGAGTAGGGTTTTACCTCCACCGAGAGGGACCGAACCTGGGTAAAAACATCGTGTCCCTTGTCTCCTGTTACCATCCGCCTAGACGCATAGTTTGGGACCCCCTACCCGAGATCCGCCGGTTTTGACACCGACAGGGATGCCCAAGGCACCCCAAGGTAACATTCAAGGACAACCAAGAGCCTAAGCTTGGGGATGCCCCGGAAGGCATCCCCTCTTTCGTCTTCGTTCATCGGTGACTTTACTTGGAGCTATATTTTTATTCACCACATGATATGTGTTTTGCTTGGAGCGTCATTTCCTTTTGTTAGTTTTTGCTTGCTGTTAGTTAGAGTAATGTTTTGCATCTTTATTTTCAATAAAAAGTCAAGGACAGCCTTTGCCATGCTTATTTTGCTAGTATACATGTTGCTGTTTGAAAAACAGAAAGTTTACCGCTGTTGCAAAAATTCCCTAGAAAAGTCAGAGAGTGGTATAAAATTAAATATTTTTGGATATTGAGCTCTGATAGATTTATTACAGTGGGAATTTTAGTTTGTAATTTTTGGTGTTAGGAAAGCATGGATACTCTTGCATTCTTTACAGACTGTACTGTTTTGGCAGATTGCTGTTATGGTTGCATTGTTTGCATATGTTTGCTTATTTAATGATTCTATTTGAGGATAGGAGTATTAAATATGCAAGGCAGTTAGTATTCAATGTTGAATAATAATTTTAGTGATTTGTTACAGTATAAAATGATAAGGTTTTGCATTGGTTTATACTAAGCTATCTCACGAGTTCTTGCTGAGTTTGCTGTGAATGAAGCTTTTGATAAAAAGAGAAACCATGATATGAGAGGAATTAAGGAGATACAAAAGCTAAAGCTTGGGGATGCCCAAGGCACCCAAGATAATATTTCAAGAAGTCTCAAGCATCTAAGCTTGGGGATGCCCCGGTAGGCATCCCACCTTTCTTCTTCAACAAGTATCGGTTAGTATCGGTTGAGCCTAAGTTTTTTGCTTCTTCACATGAGTTGTGCTATCCTTGCAATGTAGTTTTCTTTAGATTTTCTTGCTGTTTGAATGAAATACCAAGATCTGAAATTCTTAAATGAGAGGGAGTCTTCACATAGTTGTATAATTATTTGACTACTCATTGATCTTCACTTATATCTTTTGAGCTTGATATTTTTGCTCTAGTGCTTCACTTAGATCTTTTAGAGCACGGTGGTGGATTTGTTTTAAAGAAACTATTGATCTCTCATGATTCACTTAGATTATTTTGAGAGTCGTTAATAGCATGGTAATTCACTTAATGTTAATATACTTGGTATTCAAGATATGTGAAACTTTCTTTTGAGTGCATTGAATACTAAGATAAGTTTGATGCTTGATAATTGTTTTGAGATATGAAGATGGTGATATTAGAGTCATGCTAGATGAGTAGTTGTGAATTTAAAGAATACTTGTGTTGAAGTTTGTGATTCCCGTAGCATGCACGTATGGTGAACCGTTATGTGATGAACTCGGAGCATGATTTATTTATTGATTGTCTTCCTTATGAGTGGCGGTCGGGGACGAGCGATGGTCTTTTCCTACCAATCTATCCCCCTAGGAGCATGTGCGTAATACTTTGCTTTGATAACTTCTAGATTTTTGCAATAAGTATATGAGTACTTTATGACTAATGTTGAGTCCATGGATTATACGCACTTTTTCCCATCCTTCCACCTTTGCTAGCCTCACTAATTAATACCGCACACTTTTTGCCGGTATTGTACACCCACCATATACCTTCCTCAAAACAGCCACCATACCTACCTATCATGGCATTTCCATAGCCATTCCGAGATATATTGCCATGCAACTTTCCACCGTTCCGTTCATTATGACACGCTCCATCATTGTCATATTGCTTTGCATGATCATGTAGTTGACATTGTATTTGTGGAAAAGCCACCGTTCATAATTCTTTCATACATGTCGCTCATGAGTCATTGCACATCCCAGTACACCGCCGGAGGTATTCATATAGAGTCATATTTTGTTCTAAGTATCGAGTTGTAATTGTTGAGTTGTAAGAAAATAAAAGTGTGATGATCATCATTATTAGAGCATTGTCCCAAGTGAGGAAAGGATGATGGAGACTATGATTCCCCCATAAGTCGGGATGAGACTCCGGACAAAAAAATAAAAAAAAGGCCATAAAAAAAGAGAAAAGGCCCAAACAAAAAAAAACAAAAAACAAAAAAAAAGATGAGAGAAAAAGAGAGAAGGGACAATGCTACTATCCTTTTACCACACTTGTGCTTCAAAGTAGCACCATGATCTTCATGATAGAGAGTCTCCTATGTTGTCACTTTCATATACTAGTGGGAATTTTTCATTATAGAACTTGGCTTGTATATTCCAATGATGGGCTTCCTCAAAATGCCCTAGGTCTTCGTGAGCAAGCGAGTTGGATGCACACCCACTCAGTTTCTTTTGTTGAGCTTTCATATACTTATAGCTCTAGTGCATCCGTTGCATGGAGATCCCTACTCACTCACATTGATATCTATTGATGGGCATCTCCATAGCCCGTTGATATGCCTAGTTGATGTGAGACTATCTTCCCTCTTTTTGTCTTCTCCACAACCACCATTCTATTCCACATACAGTGCTATATCCATGGCTCACGCTCATGTATTGCGTGAAGATTGAAAAAGTTTTGAAAATGTCATAAGTATGAAACAATTGCTTGGCTTGTCATCGGGGTTGTGCATGATTTAAATATTTTGTGTGGGGAAGATGGAGCATCGCGAGACTATATGATTTTGTAGGGATAGCTTTATTTGGCCATGCTATTTTGAGAAGACATAATTGCTTAGTTAGTATGCTTGAAGTATTATTATTTTTATGTCAATATGAACTTTTGTCTTGAATCTTTTGGTTCTGAATATTCATATCACAATTAAGAAGAATTACATTGAAATTATGCCAAAGTATCACTCCGCATCAAAAATTCTTTTTTATCATTACCTACTCGAGGACGAGCAGGAATTAAGCTTGGGGATGCTTGATACGTCTCCAACGTATCTATAATTTTTGATTGCTACATGCTACTTTATCTACTGTTTTAGGCAATATTGGGCTTTATTATCCACTTTTATATTATTTTTGGGACTAACCTACTAACCGGAGGCCCAGCCCAGATTTGCTGTTTTATGCCTATTTCGGTGTTTCGAGGAAAAGGAATATCAGACGGAGTCAAAATGGAACGAAATCAACTGGAGAAGTTATTTTTGGAAGGAAACCCACCTGATGGACTTGGACCCCACATCAAAAGATACGGGAGGTGCTCACGAGGGTGGGGGTGCGCCCACCCCCACCCCCCCCCCCCCCCGGGCGCGCCCCCCTGCCTCATGGGGCCCCCATAGCTCCACCGACGTACTCCTTTCACCCATATATACCTACGTACCCTAAAACTTCCAGAAAAGAAGATAGATTGGGAGTTTCGCTGCCGCAAGCCTCTGTAGCCACCAAAAACCTCTCAGGAGCCCTTTCCGGCACCCTGCCGGAGGGGGATCCCATCACCGATGGCCATCTTCATCATCCCGGCGCTATCCATGACGAGGAGGGAGTAGTTCACCCTCGGGGCTGAGGGTATGTACCAGTAGCTATGTGTTTGATCTCTCTCTCTCTCGTGTTCTCTCTCGTGTTCCCTCTATGGCACGATCTTGATGTATCCTGAGCTTTGCTATTGTAGTTGGATCTTGTGGTGTTTCTCCCCCTCTACTCTCTTGTGATGAATTGAGTTTCCCCTTTGAAGTTATCTTATCGGATTGAGTCTTTTATGAGAACACTTGATGTATGTCTTGTCGTGATTATCTGTGGTGACAATGGGATATCATGTGCCACTTGATGTATGTTTTGGTGATCAACTTGCAGGTTTTCTGACATTGGGAACCTATGCATAGGCGAGGGAGTCCTGGACTAGGGGGTGTCGGACAGCCGGACTATCATCGTCCGCCGGACTCCAAGACTACGAAGATACAAGATTGAAGACTCCGTCCCGTGTCCGGATGGGACTTTCCTTGGCGTGGAAGGCAAGCTTGGCGATACGGATATGTAGATCTCCTACCATTGTAACCGACTCTGTGTAACCCTAGCCCTCTCCGGTGTCTATATAAACCGGAGGGCTTTAGTCCGTAGGACACAACATCCATTACAACAATCATACCATAGGCTAGCTTCTAGGGTTTAGCCTCCTTGATCTCGTGGTAGATCCACTCTTGTAATACACATCATCAATATTAATCAAGCAGGACATAGGGTTTTACCTCTATCAAGAGGGCCCGAACCTGGGTAAAACATCGTGTCCCTCGTCTCCTGTTACCATCCGCCTAGACGCACAGTTCGGGACCCCCTACCCAAGATCCGCCGGTTTTGGCACCGACATTGGTGCTTTCATTGAGAGTTCCTCTGTGCCGTCACTGATAGAAAGGATGCCTCCTCCCGTCTTCAAGGACGGTATTTTCGCCAAAGGAGCCTTGGCCTCCGGCCAAACTATCCGGCTAGGTGGTTTTCTTATAACCGCCTGTCCGGCCACCGCTTCGACAATGACCTCTCAAGTCGTCAAAAGCAATCTTAACGTCAGCTCGGAATTCGCCGAGCGGCTGGATACAATAGAGCTCTCATCCATAAATGAGCTCTTGGATCGCATCGCCGCCCTGGGA
Organism: Triticum timopheevii; assembly: GCA_963921465.1. Lineage (NCBI taxonomy): Eukaryota > Viridiplantae > Streptophyta > Magnoliopsida > Poales > Poaceae > Triticum > Triticum timopheevii. Next base: position 616,535,233 of record OY997270.1, read on the forward strand.
GTCGCTACAGACTACGATCAGATTGGGCCTAAAACCGATCTGAGAGAGATTAACTCTCCCCAGGTCACCCACCACGTTGCAGTGGTAGAGGAACAATGCGGCGACTCTTCTCCTATATTGAAAACTAGTCGTGTCCGGGCTCCCGGACCCTCCATGCCGGATTCTCGCGGAGGGACGGACTTCGATCGAGCACTGAACTTAAAATCAAGCATCGTTTCGGACCCGTTGGACAACGTCCAGCAATCCAAGCTTCCAAATTTGGAAACTCCCCGGCCTTCGAGCCTTAAGATGGGTAGGGTTCCGGACTTAATTCCACCCACCCGCGCAGACATATGCGATCTATCTCTAATCCGGCAAGAGCCCGCTGAAACAGTACACCACTACTGGGCCAGATTCCTCCTGGTTATGGACAGGATAAAGGACTGCCATGAGGAAAACGCAATCTCAATTTTTTGCAATAATTGCACGGACGAGGGAATCTTGAACGCCGTCAGCCGTCGTGAAATCACACGCTTTGCCGACCTGGCGTCCATAGTACGAAAGTACTGTGTGATGGAGAGTTTCCGAAAAACCGAAAATAAGTTTTGGGACAATCCGGCCCCGAATACAACCCTAGTCCGCAACAAAAGGGTGCATTACACTCAGGCACCAGACACAAAAACCAAAAAACAAAAACCCCATAGAGGGCACGGAACCGTACTGGAGGGATGGCTTAGCGGACCCTGTAAAATTCATAGTACAGAGGGCGCCGTCCCAACACATAGCCTTCGAGCATGTTGGATATTACGGCAGGTGGCCAAAAGTGGCGAGGAGCTTCTAGCCCCGGAAAACCACTCCAACAATACCGGTACGGTATCAACAGTCTTCGAGACTTTTGCATCAAATAATATGCGGAAACGAACAATCCGCAGCCTCGCCGAAGTCTACCAAGTAGCAACAACAAATCCATGGAGCGACACAGCCATTACCTTCAATGCCAGCGACGAACCTAAATTCCGAACAGCCCGAGCACCAGCCGCACTGGTACTTAGTCCAATAGTGGACGGCTTTCGACTTACAAAGGTCCTCATGGACGGCGGCAGCGGACTAAACCTCATCTACGAGGAAACTCTTCAAAAAATGGAAATAGACTGGAGCCGCATTGAGCGAAGCAGCACAACCTTCAGAGGAATAATCCCTAGCCGGGAAGCGCGCTGCACCGGAAAAATCACACTCGATGTGGTGTTCGGCTCGCTGGACAATTATAGATCTGAGGAAGTCACGTTTCAAGTGGCCCCGTTCAACAGCGGATATCACGCTATATTAGGACGAGAGGCATTCACAATTTTTCAAGCCGTACCCCATTACAGGTACATGAAGCTCAAAATGCCTGGGCCCGGCGGAATAATCACTCTCGTTAGTGATCCGGACATAGCACTCCGCGCTGAAAATAAGACAGCCGCATTAGCCCTGGAGGCACTATCCGAAGCCCTAGCGGCAGAAGAACTCACCGCGCTGCGCTCTACTATGAATAGGGACGACGTGATACTCGATAAGAGATCCAAGTCTACCTCCTTTAAACCAGCAGACGAAATAGTAAAATTCCAGGTCCATCCAACGGACCCGACAAAGACGGCTTCCATCGGGGCATAGTTGAACCCTGACGTTGAAGCCGCACTGCGAGAATTCCTTCGGGAAAATTGGGACATTTTCTCCTGGCACCCTTCGGATATGCCCGGAATCCCATGCAGATTGGCAGAACACAGCCTAAACATCCTAAAAGGATTCAAGCCAGTCAAACAGGCTCTTCGACGATTTTCCGAACCCAAAAGACAGGCAATGGGAGAAGAGCTAGCCAAACTATTGGAAGCCAGATTCATCAGAGATATCAAACATCCGGATTGGCTAGCAAACCTTGTAATGGTACCAAAGAAGGACAAATCATGGCGCCTATGTGTCGAATTTAAAGACCTCAACAAGGCCTGCCCAAAGGATCCCTTCCCCCTCCCCCGCATCGACCAAATAATCGATGCTACCGCAGGACACGATTCACTGTGCTTCCTCGACGCATACTCCGGCTACCATCAAATCAAGATGGCGGAAGCAGACCAAGCCGCAACGGCATTCATCACTCCATATGGACCATTCTGCTTCAACACGATGCCCTTCGGACTTAAAAACGCCGGCGCAACATATCAGCGCATGATTCAAACATGTCTGGCCACCCAGATCGGCAAAACAGTAGAGGCATACGTAGACGACGTAGTCGTCAAAACTAAACACGTCGAAACTCTAGTAGACGACTTGAGGCTCACATTCGACAACCTCAGAGCATATGACATCAAGATGAATCCAGAAAAATGCGTTCTCGGCGTACCAGCCGGAAAGCTCCTGGGCTTCATTGTATCCGGTAGAGGAATTGAAGCAAATCCAGCCAAGATCCAAGCTCTGTCTCAGCTAGATATTCCAAAAGACCTCAAACAAATACAAAAACTGACTGGATGCGTGGCGGCTCTAAGCCGCTTTATCTCCCGTCTAGGAGAAAAGGCATTGCCCCTCTATCGCCTCCTTAGGCGCACCGAACACTTCGAGTGGACGGATGCTGCCACTGCCGGACTCGAAGAAATAAAAGCCATACTGGCAACAAATCCGGTCCTGGCTACGCCCAACTTGGGCGAACCAATGTTGTTATACATCGCGGCAACACATCAAGTTGTAAGCGCGGTACTCGTCGTCGAACGAGAGACAGAAGGGCATAAATTCCCTCTTCAAAAACCAGTGTACTACATATCCACTGTGTAAACCCCCTGCAAGTCCCGTTACCCGCACTATCAAAAGATAGCGTATGCAGTGTTCATGGCATCCCGGAAGCCCCAACACTACTTTCAAGAGTGTTCGATAACAGTGGCCTCCGAAGTACCCCTCAACGACATTATAAACAACCGCAACGCGACGGGCAGGATTGCAAAATGGGCCATTGAGCTCTTACCAATCGATATAAATTACAAACCTCGGCGAGCTATAAATTCACAAGTTTTGGCTGACTTCGTTGCTGAATGGACCGAAGCCGAACTCCCTAAAGAGTACGGCGCATACTCCCACTGGATTATGCACTTCGACGGCTCTAAAATGTTGGCCGGATTGGGGGCTGGCGTCGTGTTGACGTCCCCAACCGGGGATACAGTCCAATACGTACTTCAGATAATGTACATGGACTCCAACAACGCAGCCGAATACGAGGCCCTTTTACATGGCCTCCGGATGGCAATCTCCATGGGCATTCAACGCCTAGAGGTGCGCGGGGATTCAAACCTTGCAATATCCCAAATAAATGGAGACTTTGATGCCAAGGATCCGAAAATGACAGCATATCGCAACGCTGTCCTAAAAATGTCAGCTCAGTTTGAAGGACTTGAATTCCACCACGTAGCCAGGGATAATAACCAAGCGGCCGACATATTGGCACGCATCGGCGCAAAACGTGACGCTGTCCCTCCAAACATCTTCCTGGAACGGCTATTTAAGCCATCCGTACTATGGGAAGAGGAGTCCGGAAACAACAAACCGGAAGCAGCCGCACCAACCGACACAAAGCAATCTGACATAACCGGCGATTCAGCCGACGAAATAACACCTTCAGCCCACGACATAATGGCAGTAATCGCCCCGTGGACAGAGCCATTCCTAGCCTACTTGCTTAGGCAGGAACTTCCCGAAGACCAAAATGAGGCCCGCTGCATAGTCCGGCGATCTAAAGCCTACAAGGTCCATGAGGGAGAACTCTATAAGAAAAGCACAACCGGAGTCCTTCAAAGGTGTATCTCCGAAGAAGAAGGGCGAAACCTTCTGGCTGAAATTCATGCCGGACTAGGCGGACACCACACCGCAGCTCGGGCCCTTGTAGGAAAGGCATTCCGTACTGGATTTTATTGGCCGACGGCCCGGGCAGATGCTCAGGACTTAGTCCAAAAATGCGTCGGTTGTCAGCTCTTTGCTAATCAGAGCCATATGCCACCCACCGCCCTCAAAACTATACCCATTACCTGGCCGTTCGCAGTCTAGGGGCTTGACATGGTCGGACCCCTTAAAGGAGGAACCCACAAGCAAAGGTACTTATTGGTCATGGTGGACAAATTCACCAAATGGATAGAGGCCACGCCAGTTAAAATGGCAGAGTCCGGACCAGAGATAGACTTTATCTCCGGGGTAGTACACCGTTTTGGTGTCCCCCACAGCATCATCACCGATAACGGCATGAATTTCACGGCCGACGAGGTTAAATCATGGTGCAAAAACCTGGGCATTAAGCTTGATTACGCTTCAGTCTATCATCCTCAAACCAACGGTCAAGTGGAACGAGCAAATGGTCTAATAATGAGTGGCATCAAACCCAGACTAGTGCGGTCACTTACGAAATCTGACACGCACTGGGTAGAGGAGCTCGACTCCGTACTCTGGGGGCTGCGGACGGCGCCCAACCGTACTACCGGATTCACACCATTTTTTATGGTATACGGTGCAGAGGCAGTTCTGCCATGCGACATCATTCATGACGCACCTCCAGTGCGCATGTACGAAGAAAGAGAAGCCGAGCTGGATCGGCAGGATAGCTTGGACGCATTGGAGGAAGAACGCGATGTCGCCAAGGCTCGTTCTGCATTCTACCAGCAGCAGGCTCGAAGATATCAAAGCAGAGAAGTATGGGCCAAGACCTACAATGTTGGCGAACTAGTTCTACGCCTGCCGGACAAGAAAAAGGACAAGCTCAAGCCCAAATGGGAGGGCCCCTTCATTATCGATCAAGTCCTGACCGGCGGAGCGTACCGTCCACGAAATGCGTCGGACAACCGACTCGAGCCGAACCCATGGAACGCAGCCCGCCTCCGAAGATTCTATGCCTAGCACCGGACTAAGAGTTCGTCCCCTTCCCCCGTTCAAATTTTTACACTTCAGCTGTCTTTTGTTTCTCTTTCTTCTCTTAACCCTTTTACTAAAAAGCCCTTAAAGGCCTACTTGCGCATTGTTCGCATACACTTGATGTGCCATCCGCACTCATTATACCTGGGGGCTTCTTTACCAGAAGCTTAATTATAAGGGATTCATGCCCAGCACATGTGTCAAGCTTCCACATGTACCTTTTATTCACCATTATATGCATCGATATGACTTAAGATTTGGCCAAGCTGGGTTGCCTGGCTCCTGTGCTTACCCCTACGTTCCCGATTGTTCGGCTAGGAGGTAAAGGGAGCACCTCTGCGATTGTTAATGCCGGGTCAGCCGGATGTGTACATCAGACTGGGTGAAGCCGAAAGCTAGGGTTCTTAAGGGAATATTCGGTCGGTGACTTGAAAGATGATTTTTTACCCACTTATTTATCTGCCCCCAGATGTTTTCCTGCTCTTTTCGCAGTCCGGACATGCACTTTAGGGCATGCCTCCCAGGGAAAGGAACCCTTAACGGAACTATTCTCCCTGGAAGATGTTTCTTACTAACCATGTAATATAACATAACTAGTTGGGCACTTGTCTAATAAAGCACTAATGACCCCTACGCCTAGTCTCCATGCATGCCCCAGTTGTTTTTTAACCGAGAAGGTATTCGGACACACTCCGGACTTTAGGGTCCCGAGGCTGAAGCGAAAAGGTCGGCAAAGACAAACGATCTACAATCCGGCTAGAAGGCATTTTACATGTCATTTTAAATTACATTGTCACATTGACTGACTGTATTCATCCTCAATCCCGTCTAACAGGCTGTCCAATTTACAGTCCCGTTGGGAAAATTTAGCGGCCAACTCTACTTGGCTGTATACTAAACTCACAGGGATCTCCTTCCCGTCGGGCCCCATAGGTCCGACCTCCGCCATATGGTTGGGATCCGCCTTCTTGTATCGCGTCTTCACCATGGCCCAAGCCTCCCTGGCACCCTGGCGGCAGGCCGAAATCTTCCATAAACGGAAGCGCTGCCGCACTCCCTGAAGCTCCTCCGCAAGCTCCCCAAGGCCTTCAGGTAGGGAGAGGGCTGGCCATAAAGCCTGGATGACGCCGCTAATTTCCTGCCGAACTCGTTCGAGCAGCTGCAACAGCTCGGGAAGTTGATCACCCGTCGATACGGGCATCTCCTCCGCAGGACGACCTGTGAGTATACCTACAGACATATCTTGTCAATTGACTTCCTCGCCGAACTCTTCTTTTCAAAGGAGTTCGCTCAAGCACTTACTATAAATGCCGCAATGAAGCCGCTTAATCTCCTTAACGGAGCCGGACAGCTCGGCCCGAACGCCTTTCAGCTCTTCACCAAGCTGGGCATGGGCATCTTGGAGCCTGTTCCATTCTTACTGCACTCTATTCAGCACCCTCTCGCCGGCCTTCAGCTGGCGCAGTAGTTCTTGCCTGTCCGGATCTTGTCCGGCAGCACCTGCAATGTCATTATTAGACTTGCACGCACGCCGCACAGCGCTTATATTTTTAAAAATAATGTGTTACCAGGAGGGGTGTCTATGTTTCCTCCTGCGGCAGGAAGTGCGGCCTCAAGTTGGGCCTTGCACTCTTGCAGTTCCTCAGACAGTTGGGTTTTCTTCTCGGTAAGATCCTGCGTTTCAAATGATCCTTAAATCAGTTAATATAACTACTTTAAGTCTTGGGGGCTACTGGCATATATAACTATTAAATTCTCTTACCCGTATGTCTTTTACATACTGCTCTGTGGCTCTGGTAAAACCATCTTGAGCAGCACGGAGGTGCGCGTCCCCCGCGTTAAAGGCATTCAACGCCTCAGGGGAGAAGCACGCGTCACGAAATACTGTCCGGCGGTGCCTGTGGTTCATGGCGCTCTCCACCTCAGACTTGGTGGCGGACAGTCTGTCGGCATCCTCCGTTGGAGGAGTATCCGGCTCGCGCCTTGCGCTCGCCTCCCCCTCCAGACCAGGTGCTGGAGCCTGGCTGGTAGAGGTTGGATTGGCAACCTCTACGCCCGCAGTCCGGCGGGCGCTTTTTCTCCTACAAAAGTCATGAGCACTTAAACGTTTCCTAGGAACGTTGCTCCAAATAATTAACTGCAAACTATACCTTTGCGGCGACATTTCAGTCCGCGCCGCGCTCCTCTTCCGCCTACTGGTCCAGACTGGCCTTTGTTGGTCAGCCGTCGCGGGCTCGGCTTCCCGCCTTGAAGGCGCTTCCTGCAAAACACCATCGTACGCGAAGGTCAGAAATGAGCAAGGAATAGATAATGGTGTCGGGGCTTCCATCACAATCACCTGGGAAGCCGGATATAGTCTGGGGTAGTCAGCCGTAATAGCGACTAAGGCATTGTCCATGCTGAGCTGGTGGAACACCCCGTCGATTAGCTCCACCTGTATGTCCGGATCCTCTTCGGAGGCCGGATCTTGGGATCTCTCTGGATCCTCGGGTTGCGGAGCTCGACTTATCATGTCCTCCACAATCCGACGCAGTTCCTGCGTCGAAGACATAATATAAGAAGCTTAAACTTTGAAAGCATGGGTCGGGCCCTTAAAGTGTTCACTTACCCAACGCCGAGGGTTATTCATGGAGAACCCATTCAACGGGTTCGTCTGGAGAAAGTCCTCCTTCTCCCCCTTGTACAGGCCGGACAGGATCTTCACCAGATCCTCGGCCAAATCCGGTCCTTTGCGGCCATGACGGGTGGCATCGTCTTCCCCGTTGAAATCCCACATGGGGTGGCCCCTATATTGCAGTGGCTGCACCCCCCGCGTAATGCATGTTGCCATGACTCCAATCATGGTCAACCCGGAATGGGCCAGTAACCTTATCCGGCCCATCAAATAATGGACGCTCTTGTCTTCCTCCAGTTGGGGGCTCCGCGGACGCCAACTGAGGCGTTTCTTCAGAGGAACAGAACTGAACTCTGGGAGGCCGATCCAAACAGGGTCCGGCAGCGGAGCGTCTTCTATGTAAAACCATTCCGAAGGCCAGTCTTCGGACGCCTTCTTAGGGGTTCCGGATGGATATCCGGTCCCGGCAATGCGCCATATTTCAGCGCCACCCACTTGATATATGGACCCCTCGTGAGAACGAGGTACGAGGCAGAACAACCTCTTCCACAGTGCAAAATGGGGCTTGATGCCCAGAAATAGCTCGCAAAGAGCTACGTAACCCGCGATATGCACGATAGAGGCGGGCGTAAGGTGATGGAGCTGGAGTCCGTAGAACTCCAGGAGCCCGTGGAGGAACGGATGTATAGGAAATCCGAATCCCCTTATCAGATAGGGGACGAAGCATACCCGCTCCCCTTTGTTGGGACTCAGGGTAGCCTCCGCTTGCTTCCCACCTTGGTAGGTGGCCAACCCGGCTCGAACCGGGACCATGAAGGCTGGAGGGAGATATCCCTTTGCTTGAAGCGCCACCAGCTCGTTGTGCGGGACTGAACATCTCCGCCAGTCTCCTGGCAGTGGGCTGGGAGCACGAGAGGAGGAGCCGCGTCGACGGTACATGATGGAATGGATTTTTCGGTCAGAGGCGCTCCGATGAGTACTCGCGGAAAGAAGATGGTGTGATTTGGATCTGGATTCTTGCCTCTCTTATAGGCAGATTATTTGCATAGCTAGGGGGTAAAACATAAAAGATACCCTGGCTTTTCGCATTCGTGCGACGCGTGGAAGATGGCCATTATTGGGTGTGGAAGCCAAGAAGCGCAACATTGATAAAAAAGCCGGACACTGTTCGGCAAACGCACGGAATTTGGAGGAGAACCCGCCTTGCAACACCGAAGACTATATACGCGCCGGACTTATCGTCATTGAAGCCTGGTTCGGGGGCTACTGAGGGAGTCTTGGACTAGGGGGTGTCCGGACAGCCGGACTATCATCGTCCGCCGGACTCCAAGACTACGAAGATACAAGATTGAAGACTCCGTCCCGTGTCCGGATGGGACTTTCCTTGGCGTGGAAGGCAAGCTTGGCGATACAGATATGTAGATCTCCTACCATTGTAACCGACTCTGTGTAACCCTAGCCCTCTCCGGTGTCTATATAAACCGGAGGGCTTTAGTCCGTAGGACACAACATCCATTACAACAATCATACCATAGGCTAGCTTCTAGGGTTTAGCCTCCTTGATCTCGTGGTAGATCCACTCTTGTAATACACATCATCAATATTAATCAAGCAGGACGTAGGGTTTTACCTCCATCAAGAGGGCCCGAACCTGGGTAAAACATCGTGTCCCTCATCTCCTGTTACCATCCGCCTAGACGCATAGTTCGGGACCCCCTACCCAAGATCCGCCGATTTTGACACCGACAATAGGGGTCGGCACACGTTCTTGACTCTCCGATAGAAACTTTGGGGCACTCTTTGAAGTACTTTGTGTTGGTTGGATGAATCTGAGATTGTGTGATGCATATCGTATAATTATGCCCACGGATACTTGAGGTGACAATGGAGTATCTAGGTGACATTAGGGTTTTGGTTGATTTGTATCTTAAGGTGTTATTCTAGTACGAACTCTTTTATAGATCGATCCGAAAGAATAACTTTGAGGTGGTTTCATACCCTACCATAATTTCTACGTTTGTTCTCCGCTATTAGTGGCTTTGGAGTGACTCTTTGTTGCATGTTCAGGGCTTTTTATATGATCTATCTATGTTATTATTGTTGAGAGAACTTGCACTAGTGAAAGTATGAACCCTAGGCCTTGTTTCCTACCATTGCAATACCGTTTACGCTCACTTTTACCACTTGTTACCTTGCTGTTTTTATATTTTCAGATTACAAAAACCTATATCTACTATCCATATTGCACTTGTATCACCATCTCTTCGCCAAATTAGTGCACCTATACAATTTACCATTGTATTGGGTGTGTTGGGGACACAAGAGACTCTTTGTTATTTGGTTGCAGGGTTGTTTGAGAGAGACCATCTTCATCCTACGCCTCCTACGAATTGATAAACCTTAGGTCATCCACTTGAGGGAAATTTGCTACTGTCCTACAAACCTGTGCACTTGCAGGCCCAACAACGTCTACAAGAAGAAGGTTGTGTAGTAGACATCACAGGGCTACTCGATCCCAATTCCACAAAAAAGTTCCAAATGAGAGGCCTCATTTGGAACTGTAGAGGGGCAGGCAAGAAAGGGATGGCCACCTGCCTCTCGGACTTGATCAGTGACCATTCCCTAGATTTTATCGGGTTGCAGGAAACTATGAAGAAGAATTTTACTCCTAAATGCATTAGGAGAATTGATCCCTTTGGTTTGTTCCATTGGCAATGGATTCCATCTGTGGGGAAATCTGGGGGCATCCCGATGGTGTGAGACATGATATCTTAGATGTCGTTTCATGTAATAAAGGCAAATATATTCTTCAATTGGTAGTGCATGATAAGAGGAAGAAGATTGACTGGGGCCTGTTGATGGTTTATGGGTCTGCGCATGAATACTATAAAGAAGATTTCCTAATAGAGCTTGCTGCCATGTGTAGTAATATGAATGTCCCCTACATTGTAGGTGGTGACTTCAATATCCTGCACAGCTGCGATGAGAAAAGTAAGAAAATGAACAACAATAGATCCACTGATCTCTTTAACTCAATTATCAATGCCTTGGCTCTTAGAGAGATACACACTAGTGGGGGTAAGTATACTTGTACAAACAATCAGGCCCACCCCACTTTAGAGACACTAGACCGGATATTGATGTCTGAAGATTGGGAAAGTCTGTTCCCTTTGGTCTCTGTTAGGAAATTGGTCCGGGAATTATCAGACCACAATCCCCTACTGCTGTCCAGTGGGGAGGAGGGTCGTGAAGCTCCTAAGCCTCGTGAGTTTCGTTTCAATCTTGCCTGGATCAAAGATGAAAAATTCCTACCCGCTGTTGCCAAGATCTGGGCTAGGAGAGTCTTCTCATCTGATCCTATTGGCATCCTGAACATCAAATTAAAAAGACTCAACACTTACTTTAAAGGTTGGGGTTCGGATAAATATGGTCATGATAAAAAAAAGGAAGGAAGAACTCAGGATGGAGCTGGCCATGCTTGAAGAGTTAGAAGAAAATGGCCCCCTGTCCCCTGAGCTATACGGCATTAAGGTGGATGTCAGTATCGAGCTACATGACCTGTTGGTGAATGAGGAGATCTTTTGGCTTCAGCAATCCCACGAGCGTTGGCTCCTGAAAGGCGACTTGAACACTGATTACTATCATAAAATAGCCAATGGGTGGAAGACAAAAAACACAATTCACTCCTTGAAGGCTGGGGGTGGAGATTGAAGGCACGGATAAGCTGATTGCCCATGCTACAGAATTTTACAAAAATTTATTTGTGCCCGAGCCGGGTAATTTGTTCCATTTAGATCCTGACACATGGTCTGATGAGGAAAAGCTCAATGCTAGCAATAATGCAGACCTTTGTCGTGAATTCAATGAGGAGGAGCTTAAAAATGCTTTATTCTCTATGGCACATAATAGAGCCCCAGGTCCAGATAACATTCCTGTTGAATTCTATCAGGTGTGTTGGGATATAGTTAAAGATGATATCATGAGGCTCTTCGAGCACTTTCATAAAGGGATACTCGATGTCCAACGCCTCAACTACGGAGTGATCACTCTTTTGCCTAAAACTGCGGGTGCAGATAAAATCCAGCAATTTAGGCCCATATGTCTTCTAAGATGCCCGTACAAAATGATTACCAAAGTCTTGGATCGTCATGTTGAGAGGTACGCTGACAAGTTAATTAGCTCGACCCAAAATGCTTTTGTTAAAGGGAGAAGCATTATGGACGGCGTGCTCTCACTACATGAGATTTTGAACTATACTCATGTGAAGAAAAGGGTGGGGGTTGTCCTGAAACTTGATTTTGAAAAAGCCTACGATAAAGTAAACTGGGACTTTCTTATAGAATGCCACAAGCTTCGAGGTTTTAGTGACACTTGGTGTGGTTGGATTAAGCAATCTTGCTGAATGGGACGGTTAGCATCAAACTAAACAACCAGGTTGGCCCTTACTTTCAGAGTGCCAAAGGGGTTCGTCAAGGGGACCCCCATTCCCCATTCCTGTTTAACTTGGCTGCTGATTGCCTTGCGAAAATGATCATTAATGCCCAAAAAAATAATATGTTGGTAGGGTTGGCACCTGATCTCATCCCCAATGGAGTTACGGTACTCCAATACACGATGATACTATTATTTGTTTGGAACATGATGTGGACAAAGCAGTAAACCTGAAGTTACTGTTGTACACTTTTGAACTAATGTCTGGGCTTAAAGTCAATTACCAAAAGAGCGAGATTTTCACTGTGGGTGGGGATGAAAGCACTGTGAAACACTATGCTAAGTTGTTTAACTATGATGTGGGCAGTTTCCCTTTTAAATACCTTGGTATGCCTGTGAGCTATACTGCTCTCAGAGACTCAAACTGGGAGTTTATTGTGGCTAAATACCTCAAGAGATTTGAGGCTTGGATTGGCTGCATCCATGGGGGGGAGACTTACCCTGTTAGATTTGGTTGTTACACAAATTTCGTTGTATCATATGTCTATGTGGCTAGTGAGCAAGACTTTCATTGAAAAGCTTGACAAACACAGAAGAAAATTCTTTTGGCAAGGGTGTAACAAGAAAAAAAGATATCACCTAGTCACGTGGGGTAGAATCTGTAGATCGAGAGAGAAAGGCGGCCTGGGAGTTAAAGATCTCCGGAAACAAAACATAAGCTTGATGGTCAAGTGGTGGTGGAAGTTAGAAACCCAAAATGGGCTTTGGCAAGATATCGTGCGTGCCCGATACTTGAAAAACAAAACTGTGGCAACGGTTGAGCCCAGATTCGCTGACTCGCCATGCTGGAAAGCTCTCCTTAAAGTCAAGGACCTTACATGGCTGGTAGGAGAATTAATATGGAATCTGGAAATCTTACTAGGGTTTGGAAAGACTCCATTAATGGGTCAAGCCCTCTTCAGGAAAAATATCCTTTACTATTGGATATCTGCAATAATCAAGACTGTACTGTTGCTGAGTTTAAAAATGTGGAAGCCTACACTTTCTTCAGGAGAAGGCTCAGTCCTGTCCTCCAAAAACAATGGGAGGAAATGAGGGGCGAGATCAATAATTTGCAATTAGGTTTGGGGGGGGGGGGATCGGGTGTATTGGGGACTCAATGGAAATGGTAGATTTTCTACCAAATCCATGTACAAATGGTTGGAAAATCCTCTAAGTGGCTGTCACTATAGGTGGATTTGGAGAGCCAAAATCCCTCTCAAAATCAAAATCTTTTTGTGGCAATTGTCCCAGGATGCTGTTCTTACCAGGCAAGTTATGAAAAAAAGAAGGTGGCCTGGGAACCCCAAGTGCTCCTTTTGCAATGAGGTTGAGTCTTCCGGACACTTGTTTTTCACTTGCCCCGTGGCTAGAGTGATATGGAGATGTATTGGGATGGCATTGGGGACTGACTTATGCCCGAATAATTACTGGCAATACTTCTCTTGGTGCCACACTTTCCTCCCTGCTAGAGGGAAGTATTATACAGTGGGTTTCGCTGCTATTTGCTGGGCGATATGGCTTGCTCGAAACCGAGCAACTTTTGAGAAAAAACAGATTAAAACTCCTTTTGAGATTGTTTTCTCCGTGGTTTCCTTTTTGCTGTACTGGGCAGGTCTACAACAAGGCGAAGGGATCAAGGAGCTGCGAAGTGGGGCGTAGATGGTCAGGTCAAGCATAGTGCGACTGATGAAGATGTGTGAAGCGGTGAGGAGGCCAATCGAGGGAGAATGATCATGCAAGTTTGGCTTCGGATGCTTTCGTTGGGTCAAAATCTGGCTGTCGTGCTTTTGCTGTTTTGCTGGCTCCTTGTTATAATGGTCCTGTAGGGTTGGTGTTGAACTATGGTGTTGTCAGGTTTTCGCCCCATGGCGTTCGTTTTGATGACGGGCGAACGCAGTGGGTTTCCTGGAAACGCTCGAACTCGCTGTACCTCTTTCCCCTTCCTCCTGTCGTTTTTGGAACTTTGTATTTCCGTTCATTTGCAATGGAAAGGGGTCATGCCCGGTTCGAAAAAAAAGGAAGGCGAGCCAGCCAGGCGTGGATGCGGGTTGCCTGAAAAAGGCATGGATGCATGCAAACGTAGCAATTCCCAGATCACATGCCGTCCTTTTCGTGATAATTATTTCCTTCTCTCTTAATTCCTTCCTAATCCGTTCGCCAGTTTGTCGTCTCGCCGTTGCCGATGCCGATCTCAATCCCAGGGCGGCCCTATTGCACACGCGCTGGACATGATGCAAGACGCAGTCAGTACTCTAGTACGCGACGCCGGTTTCTCTACTGCCTTCACGCGCTGGACATGCACACAGATATCACCGATTCGCCGATGCAAGTCCAGATCATGTCATCGGCTCATCGCGGAACACCCTACCACCATAGCTGATCCAATCTATCCAAGGTATATTATACTGTTCCCTAATCCCTACTCCCTATTCGTTTAGGACAAAATCAAGTAATTTATATCCTTTGCGTACTTGGTACATGGCTGACACTGATCAACCTTTGATGCATCATTTATTTATTTCCAGCATGGTGAAAAAAGATACAATATGTGGATGAGTTGATAAGATCGCAGAGGCAGTCTTGATAAAATGAGTAAAATGCATCACAAGTCCTAAAACTATCATAGGTGTGTCAGTTTAGTCCTATAACTTTCAAAATGCACTTTTGGGTCCTAAAACTATCGGAAGTGTGTCAGTTTAGTCCTATAACTTCAAAACTGCACTTTTGGGTCCTAAAACTATTAGAGGTGTGTCATTTTAGTCCCATAACTTCAAAATTGCAGTTTTGGGTCTCAAAACTATGTATGTTTGTTCATCTGAGGTCCTAATCTTGCATGGCCACCATCCATGGTGCATTTTTTCAAATGATCCCTTTGTATGTGTTTATGTCCCCCAAAGTGGTACATACGCTTCCATGTTGCAGTGTGTCCTGCAACCCGCATGCCCACCACCTACATGGCCATGAGCTGCACGGTAGCCTCCCTGGGAGGTTTGGCGTGACCGTCGTGGAGACCCCGAGCTAGTTGGCATGAAGGACGACATCCCTCTCCCTCAGCGAGGCCGCCGGGGAGATCCCGAGCCAATTGGGATGGAGTACGCCATCCCACCTCTCTCTCTCTCTCTGTTTGATGATATTGTCGTTGCCCCAACACCCATGCTGTAGAGTTGGCCGTGCAGGTTGTTGTTTGGGCACGAGCATGGACATAGGTGGTGATCTATCGGGCGACGCGGAGGAGTGCGTAGAAACTGCAAAGCTGGCGCAGAGGTCGTCGAGAGTGACACAACCCTAGTAGTAGCCATAGGTGGGTACCAATTGGACATTGTGCGACGTGTCGTTCTGCTACTGTTGGGGGGGGGGGGCTGAGATGACCGGTCTACTCTCCTCGCTGGAGCTCAAACCATCATTCCACTGATGGCCTCTGTATTGTCGCCTCTGAGCATTCTGTATGTGGGAGAAGACGAACGCGTGAGAATGAGGCGAGACAACGCTCTAGTTTTTTTGTTGCATATTTACCTTTCATAACTTAACTTGGTGGGCCCATTGGGTCGGGTCAACGTGGCTACAATCCAAGCATTTCCAAGTGACTCGTTGGTGGGTCAATGCTAACCATGCAAGCTTAGGACGTAAGAGAAACAAACTTACATAGTTTTGGGACCCACAACTGTTGTTTCAAAGTTATAGGACTGAACTGACATACCTTCGATAGTTTAGGGCCCAAAAGTGCAGTTTCGAAGTTATAGGACTAAACTGACACACCTCTGATAGTTTTAGGACCCAAAAATGCAGTTTCAAAGTTATAGGACTAAACTGACACACCTCCGATAGTTTTAGGACTTATGATGCATTTTACTCTGATAAAATTTTCATGAGTAATACTAGTGATTCGTTGATTCCAAATGGTGAATTCTCGAAGAAAGAGCAGCAAATTGATGCTGAATCTTAACAAGAGGAAATTTTTTGGCATCAGTATGGGTGATAAAAAAAAGTAAGTGGCTCTGATAGTATAATTATTTCTGCACATGCACTATCTGCTAGTGTTGATGAACATCCTTTTTTGTGAATTAAAGATTATAAAATTCACTTTGTCATATGGTGTAATATCTACTATGTGATTTCCACGCACGTCAGGGAAGTTGATTTTTATTCTAAGGCCTCTATTGATTATCATCTTATTTATATATAGTGCATATAACTGTCGCAGCCACTGAAAGAAGCTTTACAAAGATACAATTATTGAAGAACTATTTGACATCAACAATGACTCAAAAGAGTTTACATGGTTTGGCAACATTATGCATCGAGAAGAAATTATTGGATTGGATTTACATAAATCCTATCATAAGTGACATTGCATCGAGGAATGTTAGAATTTTTAAAAAGGTAACATGTATAATTATTTCATATGTATATTGTTTTTGATAGATTCTAATGTTTATTGGTAACAACTCATGTATACATGTATCCATTATTATTACTATATTGTTTATACTAAGGGCCCCGATTTTTTTGTTTCGCCCCGGGCCCCCAAAATCTCAGGACTGGCCCTGCTCAGAAACTGCGTCCGGGTCGGCTTGGGCATCTTGGGGAAAAAAAGAGAGAAGTTTCCCCAACTCCTGTTGAATTTCATAAATGCCCAACGTCATCAAAGTGCCGAATATGAGGCACAAATATGTTCTCATATGGTGTTCTTGCACATGCAACTGTAGCACGGCAGAAGAGGCGGAGCATAGTTATTTGGATACAAAAACGTAGACCTTCCTGTTACATTTGGCGCTTGTGCATATATATTTTTATTAGTTTATAGATATGATAGTGTGGAATTCCCACAGATGCATCAAAAAACGGAGTATACACCACATACATACATACATACATATATATATATATATATATATATATATATATATATATATATATATATATATATATATATATATATGTGTGTGTGTGTGTGTGTGTGTGTGTGTGTGTGTGTGTGTGTGTGTGTGAACACGATCACATTTTTACCATGAATAACTAAGGTGTTGGCTTTTTGAATCACATCCTCTCTATCTCGTCGAGCTTTTGCATGATCTCACCAATTGTAGGTCTCTCATGTTGGTTAAAAGCCACACATTTTCGGGCTATTTCAATGCAGCTCTGTACTTGTGGGTCATCCACGTCTATAGATGTATACCACTACAAAGTTCAAACACACAGTAAGCATAACAGTTTCCAGATGTTAAACATAAAGTAATACATACTATATGCCATCTCAGACAGTTCTTTATTATATTAATTTACTACTACAACAGTATAAGTCAATTGTCATCTAGAGCAGCTGATGAATATGAGTGATAACACTATATATGGTGAGTGATGTTTCATTGGCTTTTAAATATAGTTCATAAGAAAACATCACGGCTCTTCTAACTTGTGGTGGCAGTATTCTGAATGCATTATTGGTGATGAAATACTAATTTTGAGTTATGCATGTCTTAGAGTTTTCAATTTTGATAATTAAAGAAATTCATGTTATCACCTTGTGGACGTGAATGCAAAATCACAGAACGAACATGGAAAGGTCCTTTATTGTATTATATTTCAGATGAAGAGTGCGAACGCTGTAATTTTTCGCTGTCCTCAGTGTATCAAACTAACATATCACCACTACAAAGCGCAAGTGTTCCAATAAAATTGACTTAATTTTCCATGCATATCAATTTCATGGAATGCTTTAAAATTGCCTAAAAGTATTACTAGCATAATTTCGTACGTAAAACCCACACCGTTATAGCTGCTTGAACTATATAGCATGCAACTGCAAAAATTTAAGTTTGTTAAAAAACAGCGACTGAAATGAAAAAGTAAAATGTTCTTACATTTTCAAAATCATAGTTATTACACCCTGTTAATATTTTTATGATTATGATACCCAAACCATAGATGTCTGACTTGAATGTTATTTCTCCACTGTCTATGATCTCTGGTGCAATACTCCCCCTGCATGACAATATGATGGCAAACTTCAATAATGAATGTGCATAAAGCAAGTATGACATACCGATCAATATCAAGGAAAAAACTCTTGATAGTCTTAGTTTACTGTGTTCCACGAACGGTTTTAGTGTAAACTCTTGATATTCCTTCATCAAAGCATCTTGACATCCCGAAGTCAGTAATTTTAGGCTCCAAACGAGCATCCAAAAGAATATTGTCGGGTTTTAAATCCAAATGAATAATGCGTTGGTTGTGAAGATAGTTTAAACCATGACAAATTCCCCTAATCATTTGGTACTGTCTTTTCCAATCATCTTTGTGAGACTTATCTGCAACGATGGAAAAAATGATACAAATCTGATGCTTATTTGTCATACATTTCCAAGAATTATGCGTGAACTAGATGGAAAATCGACCGCCTTCAACAAAAGTGGCGGAAAAAATGACAAGTTGAAGATTAGCAACATAAACCAATTTTGTATATCATATTATCAAAGCAGAATCTTTAGATCGTATATTTCCTAACATAAGAAGGTTTCATATATACACAACTCATTCTTCATTCTTGTATTTGGATGCTAAAAAATATAAGGGAGTTTAGTTACTTGATACTCTAATGTATGAGTGACTAGAATTTTTTAGTTGATGGTTGTTGAACCGTGAAATTATAATCGGCTGTACAAAAATAGCCAAGGGTGGTTGATAGACAATAATGCAAACAAACACTGATTGAAAAATGGGGTCACAATGATACGTTGCAATATGTCTTATTAGAGTTAAACACGGACACACTTCCAATTAGTACTCGGGCTGTTTAGCTCCTTTATATACCCGTGTAACCCTATGATGTAAACACAACGAAATAGTTCAAAAGAAATAGAGAAGCCAGGAGCGACACGCCCTGTAGCTATCAACAAAAGTCTCTCGATCAGTTTATTCCATCGCCAAGTATCACAAGATCAATCAAGCTGCCAGCTTGCTAGCTTGCTTGCTTCCACGCACGTACGTGTATTTGTCCTGGTGATTTGATCTACGAGATCAAAAGCCAACATGTATTTCACTAGTACTATTGTCACCCTATCATGCTTGGACACAAATAACCTGTTTAAATTTGCCAAAAAAATATCAAGTTAAAGGACCAAGGTTTCATTCTACGTGATTAAGAACATGCTTGCATGTTGGAGAAGACTTTGGGTATGGATGTATAGTCCCATTATTTGCATTCAAGTGCTAGTAACATGAATTGGTGTTCCTATGTGTACTCGAGTTTAAGTTTGCTAGATAGGAAGCAAAAGAAAGAGTTGCAAGCTTACCTTTGAGATACTTCTGAAGCT
Organism: Triticum timopheevii; assembly: GCA_963921465.1. Classification (NCBI taxonomy): domain Eukaryota; kingdom Viridiplantae; phylum Streptophyta; class Magnoliopsida; order Poales; family Poaceae; genus Triticum; species Triticum timopheevii. Next base: position 616,554,529 of record OY997270.1, read on the forward strand.
TTCCAGGAACATACTCGAAGCATAGCATTCTTTGTGGCACCTCTGCCATCACATGGCTTTGGTTGAATCGCACAATAACCTAGAAATCTGACTATATTATTGTGCCTTGTCCCTATTAAACAGTTAATCTCGTCCACAAAAGGCTTGTCAGAGAAGCCCTGCAATATGGAAAGTTTCTTCACAGCTACCTTCCAAGTTCCAACAAATCATTTGCCTATCTACTTCATGAGTGCACTTACCTTACCTAAAGGTGTGATCCAGCAAATCATTTGCTACCTGAGGAATTGTTTCTGGAGAAAGTTTGGTACACTGGATTCAGGCCCTGCCCTCATCGCTTGGGATACCATCTGTAAACCTAAATCACATGGTGGATTGGGCATTTTGGATATCTCTATTCACAACAGAGCACTAATGATGAAATTCCTTCACAAATTTTTTAATAAGGAAGATGTCCCCTGGGTTAATATCATTTGGGAAACTCATTATCCAGACTCTCTACCTAGTGACAAAATGGTTGGTTCGTTCTGGTGGAAATCGATGCTTAAGTTGCTTCCTCTTTATAAAAGCAAAGCAATATGCACTCCTGGCACTGGTGATACAATTTCTTTTTGGTCTGATAATTGGGCTGGGCAACCTTTGCAAGAGAAATTCCCTGAACTATGCTCTTTTGCACACAACAAGGCCACTTCTTTGGTTGAAGTCACCAATCAACAAGAGCTCAGTATGGAATTCCATCTCCCATTATCTTCACAAGCATTCCAACAATTCAATGAGCTTTCTGCAATGCTACACAACAGAGAGATTTCCACAGCTAGGGACATTTGGAAATACACTTGGTCCACTCAGCATTACTCCTCTATGAAAATGTACAAGAATATATTGGGACCCAGTTCTGTGCATGGGGTTTTTACAAAACTTTGGAAAACATCATGTCGACTCAGGCATCAGATTTTTTTCTGGCTTCTACTTCATGACAAGATCAACACTAGGAATATGATAGCCAGAAGAAATATGCATCTACCAGACTATTCCTGTGTACTCTGCTCAGAAAAAGTTGAAAAAACTCTGGGTCAGCTTTTCTAGGATTGTTCATTTGCCCTCTCATGTTGGGACTCTATTGCAACTCGTAGACAGCGGGGCATTTCCACTTTTGATGAGATCTCAAACATCTCCAGACAGCTACCACAAGCCATTGCTCTGGATATCATTCTAGCAAGTTGTTGGGGCATCTGGTCTGTTAGAAACGACAAAATATTTCGAACAACACCAGCATGTCTGGATACCTGGAAGCATTATGTGAATGACAGACTCTGGGAAGCGCAACTTCGAGCAAAGACTAGGAAAGCAGAGCACCTCAAGTCCTGGACAGAACTCCATTTGTAATATGATTATTATTCTGTTTCCTAGAGAGGGTATTGGCTGAAGTTGACTTCATGCCCATTGTATTATATTTTTCTTTTATTGTACTCACTTTAAATTAATGAAAATACCATAGAACGATTGTTCTACGGTCAAGGTTTCAAAAAAAAAAGTTCCAACATGTCCCTGTTTAGTAATGTAATTTTCATTTACCAATTATCATTGGCACGAGAATTTTTCTCCACTATAAACATTCGTGTACAATTGCCCACATGCAACGCAATGAAGAAATCATACCAGATAAACAACTCCAAACCCGCCACGACCGATCTCTTGAGAGAAATTTCCAGTGATGGATCTTATAAATGGATACGATAGCCTTGCCGGCTTAGCATTTGCATCAGTCAATATGCCCTCCAGGGTTTTAAGTTCAGTTGCTTGATCACTGAATTCTGTAATACAAAGATTTCTCAAATAAGTCCAACTGTAATTCTACTTTCCGGAGAGGCTAGACAGCAACATGTGTTCTCGGTATAAACTTGTACGACAACGCTACTGTCTTGGACTTGTATAGTATGAACTTACAACTCAAGTCAATTTGGGTTATATATGAATCTTTCTTACAGTTTAAAGATAGCTTGATCTGGCATTCAGACATTTAAAATACTGGAATAGAACAAAATGTTGTCTTACAATATGAACCTCACTTAGAGTTTTAAAAAAATACTTTAGAATGGCAGTTACCCAAAGAAAACAATAAGGTGCCGATGCTCTCCGAAGTTACGCTGGATTCTCCATCTTCGTAAGACTGACAGGAAACAAGGAACATTATGTATTAAACTAAACCACCTCACAGAACAAAAAAAAAGTTATTTCAACAAGGAAACAAAATTCAACCTTACTGTACAATAATGAGTATTATTGCCAACTTGATTATATGACTCGGTCCTATATATGGAGCAAAAGATAATTTGTTTCTAAAATCTAACCAAGTTCATCCATCAGTAATATATGTTAGTGTTAGGAGAAGGTATATATGTATATGCATGCAGTAATATATGTTAGGGTGGGAGCGTATGCCTTATTTTGGTCGCTTTGGCTATGTAGAAATGATTTCATTTTTAAGGACAAAAATGCTTCTCCTCTAAAGGTTATTTTCCGTTGTACGCACTTGCTTCGTATGTGGTCTACGCTACAACAACCGGAGCACCAACCGTTGTTCAAGGCGGTGTGTACACGGTTGGAGCAGGCAGCTATGGAGGTTTTTTCCCAACATGGGTGGCATCATAACCTCCGAATCGATCTACCTCCATTTTTGACATAGGCATAGTGTCGGTCTGTAGGACTCTACTGTTGTCGACTTGTCTTTTTTGTTACTTTTCCTTTTCACATACTTTTGTTGTTTGGCTGTGTGCATCCTAGATATGCAGAGGTTGGGTGGTACTCATGATGTTTTGTATCCGCTTGATGCTACGTTTTGAATTAATAAAAGCGCCCTTTATCGAAAAAAATATAGCCCTTTGTGCTCCTTCTGGATTTTAAAACATGCCTTCAAACAATCCATGTTTCAGAGTGATGTCATTACCGTTCCCATTTTATGTTTGTCTCAGGGATGTGGATTTTAATTGTGCACTGCATTCTACTACCTCACTCCAAAATTTCGCAAAACATAACTCTGGATTTTATTTTATTTTATTTTGCGAAATATCTCTCCTGGACCTTGGCCGCACTAGTTTATTCGCTATTGCTGAAGCTGGTCCAGTGCTGCGGCAAACAGACATCGGCTCCACCCCATCCTAACATCTCGGTGATCATATCAGCAAAAAAATAATAAATTTACTTGGTGGCGCTTTGTGCATCTTGGTGTACAATGTATAAGCTAAATGCAGTTATCAGATTCTACCGATGATCCAAAGCATGTATTATAATAGATGAGCTAGCTCTTTATCGTCCCCTAAGAAATAAGAATGCATGCGTGCTTATCATACACACAGCAGTCACTGATACACAGACAGAGGATACAATCTTTATTATGGATATAAAAAAAGGCGGTACCTCTTTGCTGCAGGGTTCGTCAGAAAGGCCATTCTGTTTCTGGCAAATCTGCTTGGCGACCTCGATGTCGTCCTTTTCCGGCTTGCTCATCTCCGACACCAGCTGCAGCTGGAATTCCTCCTCCTTCTCCCTGTCCCGCTTCCTCTCCTCCGCCTCCAACGACTCCTTCATCGCCCTCTCCACCACCAGCAGCGGCGCATGGAATCCCTCCTCCCTCTCCCTCTCCTCGGCACGCGCCTCCAACGACTCCCTCACCATCCCCTCCACGATTTCCTCCGCCCGCGACCGCCGCCGCTCCCTCGGCAACCCGTCCTCCCGGGAGAGCCTCCCCCGCTCCATTCCCTCCTCCTCGCCCGGCCGCGTCCGGACGGAATTAATCCAGCTGGCCACCACCGAGGGCTGCTGCCTCGGCTCGGGGAGGGGATAGGGAAGGTGAACAGCGGCTCCGCCACCTCCTCCGCTGCCCTCGCGGGGGGGGGGGGGGGGGGGGGCAGTGGGGCAGGCGACGACGGGCCTTCCCTGGACCCCTCCCCGATGTGGAGCTTCCTCAGGAAGTTCTTCATGCCGCCGCCGAAATGGAAGTCGTCGTTGTTGCCGCGGAAGCAGCAGCTATTGGCCTCTGCTCCGGGAGGGGATGGTGATGGTGGGCTCGGCCACCTCCTCCGCAGCTATTGCCTACTGGCTACTGCTACTCCTTTTCGACTTATTTATTTCGGAAATGTTAACGCCTACACGTGTGGGCGTTTGCACATTGCCACGTATGAATAGATGATATCAGCACAACTTTTTTTGATTTTCGGCTTAAAAATGTTGTATCTCCTAAATAAAAAAGCGAACTAAAAATCCGTTTTCACCATTAAATCCATCTCGACGAGATCTTCAAAACTAGACCCCATGTTGATATGTTTCGTTGAATTTTTTTTTGCCAGAAGTTGCCATGATGTTTACGCTGCAGTTGCCATAGGGCTTAAACTAAAGTTCCCATGTGGCAATTTTAGTTTGTACATCATAGCAATTTTAGTATTTTGATGATGGCAACTCCAGTACTTTGACCATGAAAATTATTTTTTGTATGAACCAGGGCAATTTTACGTGCATGTATCATGGCAATTTTAGTTTATGGTTCATGGCAAGTCTAGTTTTTTAATTCCCCGTTTTATAAATGTTAATATTTACTTTTAAATGTAGAAGAAAATAGCTGAAACATATCATGGCAACTTCAGTGTAAACATCATGGCAATTCATATGCAATAGACATGGCAACTTTTAATCCAAAAAAATTTCATCAAAACATATCAACATGGGATCTAGTTTCGAAGATCTCATCGCGAGGGATTTAATGGTGAAAACGGATTTTCAATCGGATTTTTCGTTTAAGAGATAAAACATTTTAAAAACTGAAAATCCAAAAAGATTCCTACATACATGCATGCGATGACGTGGCAATCTGTTTACATTAGAGACGTGTGGTGCGTCTCCCTTCCTGCCACACGTGTGGCAGTTAGTGCGACCCATTTATTTATTTCTTTGCCTCACTAGTGCAGAACCGGGCAATAGCACCGGTTCGTAAGGCCCTTTAGTGCCGGTTCCATAACCGGCACTAAATTGTGGTCACTAAAGCCCCCCCCCCCCCTTTTAGTACCGGTTCAGCATGAATCAATGCTAAAGGGCAACCACGTGGCACGAGCCAGCTCTGGGGGCCTAGAGCCCTTTAGTACCGGTTGGTAAGACCAACCGGTACTATAAGGTTTGGGGGGTTTTTAGTTTTATGATTTATTTTTCATTTAATTTTGTGTTTCCATTTTAATTCTTTTTCGTTTGCTGCTATTTTACGATACTACACATTGTACACGTTATATATATATATATATATATATATATATATATATATATATATAAGAATTTCTAGTAGAACCAATCATGCATATATATATATATATATATATATATATATATATATATATATATATATATATCATCAATGTCTCACAAACCACCATATTAATTAATTCACACATACACACATGTATAGCTATATACAATTTCTCCTACATATGCATGTTGCCTTCGGAGCCAGTGGCATTAGCCTAATTGGTGCCTTCGGAGCACGATGACAATTGGAAGTGGTTTTCATGGGGGCGGTAGCGGGTAATAGAATTCTCCCTTCGGATTTATGACTTGGTCGAGCAAAAATCCCGCTATTTCCTCTTGAAGTGCTTCTACGCACTCCGTTTCTAGGAGCTTCTCTTGCACCTCTTCGAACTGTTAAGAAGGAGATCAATATGCATGTGTATTAGTTGTGTGACTAGATATCGATAATGGTGTAAAAATTGTGAATAGTGTTCTGACAAGCGTACCCATTCCTGTCTTTGAGATCTGCTCCTTTCGGACGCCATCATGCGAATGTTCTCGCAAACGCAGAATGCACACAGATCAGTCCCCTGCGCCTGCTTCAGGGCCTTTACGAGAATGGAATTTGATTAGATAATAATTAATCAAGCATGATAATTAAAGAGATGGCAGCTAGCTAGCTAGCTTGTACTACTTAATTACTTACCTTGGATCGAAACCATTTAAGCTTTTTTTTCCATTCGCCTTCCGTGACGCTGATGAATCTTGCCCAAGCCCTGCCCGCCGACAAAGAAAATGAATAAAGGGGTTATTAAATAGTTCATATCATGAAATGACGAACTAAATAGGCCGAGATATATAGTTAATAATGATTGAAATTACCTGTTGACTATCCCAAACAAGATGTTATAGTCAGTTTTTTCTGAGAGTAGTGAGTCCAGTACTTCAACTGTTTCGGCGTCAACTTTAATGATACACAAGACCCAGTGAAATCTGCATGCACACACGTTTGCATGTCTTAATTAAGCGGGCATATGTAAGTAAAAACATGTAGCTAGCTAGTAGGCAAAAACAGAGAATTTGTAGTACAAGACAGTGTGACTCACTGGAAGTTGTAAGGAAGTAGTATATCTTCATTGTATTTGAGGCGCTTCAAGAACTCTAGCATGTTGTCCTCTACGTTCTTTTGCTGACGTGGATTTATTAGCCATGTGTATTCATTAACGGTGTTTGGGTCAATGAACCCAATGCCAAAGCGTCCACATTTTCTCATTTCATACATCTTCATCCTGCATAATACCACAAAAAAGAATATAGTGAGGATAATTACAGGTAATGATTGATCAAAAGGATCACTACAGCTAGCTTGAGACTTAAATTACAGAAAGAAATCACTTACAGACAATAGCAACTGACGATAGATTTGTCGAGTGTATCTTGATTGTATAACTGAAACAGTTCAGTATACTCAACGGACACAGCTTTCTCATGGAAGTAATGCTCCTCCTTGACATTCATCATGAGGGACAATCGATCTGAAATCTTGGTAATGTTCATGTACCATTGATGCAATTCATACATTCTCGTTGGGAGGTTCTTGATCTTGTCTGGCTCGACCAAAGGTTGGCCCCGGACATATTTCCATTTTATTTCATCCTCTCTAAGCAAAGGCATGGGCTCGATCTCGAGGAGTTGTCCAACAGTGATGTTGAGAACTTTAGCCTGCATTATATGCTCCTCCGTTATTACCACATTGCCCACCTCGGGAACGTGCACTGTTTGCCCACAAAAATATTGGGCGCGCGTACTGTCACGTGTTGTTGGCACAACAAGCGAGGGGATCGCCTGTTCTCCCAGCTGGGGAATGGTTTTCCCGCATTTTTTGACAGCTGCTTCTTGTTTGCTCGATCCCGATGTAGACGTGCTCGCCTCCCTTTGTAGACGTGCTCGATTTAACTTCCTGATGTGGCGCTCGTAGTCTGTGTCAACAGGCTTGGGAGCTGGTGGTTGAGCTATACGAATGAAGTGGTCAATCGTTTCCTCAGGCACTTTCTTCCTTGGCGACGGTGGCGGTTTCGGTGCAAAATGGGCTTCCACCTCGGCCTTCGATATGGCTGTGATTTCCTCCTTGGAACTGTCATAAGACCTCTGCGGAAGAGGCGTGAGGCTTGGATCATATTTATATCGCTTGCCTCCGCCTGTACTTCCTGTACTACCTCGACTCGTACTGCTACGCACCATAGCTGCGGGGTGTCTCTTCTGCGATTGCTGAGGCGGCGGAGACGGCTGACGGGGCTGAGTTGGACGAGGAGGAGTGGCCTGAGGTTGTGCCGAACTTGGAGGAGGAGTGGACATCTGACGCTGTGGCGGACTTGGAGGAGGAGGAGTGGTCTGACACTTTGCCGGACTTGGAGGAGGAGGAGTGGCCTGACACTTTGCCGGACTTGGTGGACTTGCAAGAGCGGGAGTCTGCTGACTCGGTGGCGGACTTCGACGAGGAGTCGGCTGACGCGGTGTCGGTGGCCTTCGAAAGATGATGCAATCCTTTTTTCATAGGATGATACGATGTTTGGCCTCTCCGAGAAAGCGCTCGCCGTCACCTCCAGCAATGTCAAGCTGTAGCTCCGAATATGGTGGGTCCACCACCTCATCAACCAAGACACGAGCATAGCCCGCTGGAATCGGGTTGCAATGGAAGGTTGCCTCGGGGGGATTTGTAAAAGCAACGCCGTCCGCCACCTTCATGGATATGTTCTTCATTTTGACGTGTAGCTCACAGTTAGTGTTCTCCGTGATGTCATCCACGGGGTATCTACCCAGCATTGCGTCGTCCTGGACGGAACCCACGCTGCTTCTCGGCATGGATGGGCCGGTGCTATCCAATGCTGGATCATCCACTAGCTGCTGCAGCTGCTGAGACCCCCTTTGCTGGGTAAGTGAGTCGATCTGCTCCTGCTGCCGCTGGAATTTGACTGCCAATTCCGCTTGACTTGCTTCTAGGCCTTGAAGGCGTTCATAGTCCCGCTTCCTCTGCTCCTCCTCCATCTTCCTCTTCTTCTCCTCCGCAATCTTCTTTCTCGCACGGGTTCTGTAGTCGGTGTTCCATTCTAAAAACCCCTCATACCACGGAATAGCGCCCTTGCCTCGTGTCCGGGTGTTCAGGATTTCCGAGGGCACGCGTAAGCTCATCGTTCTCTCTGTTGGGCTGGAACACCCCCGATCGTGCCTCTTCTATTGCAACAAGTATCGCATCGTCGGCTCCCTTCAGACTTGCCCTCGTCGAAACATTGCCTGTCTCTGGGTCCAACTCCCCCCATGCGCATAGAACCAAGTCCTGACCCTGGGGGGCCAGCTCTTAGTAACCGGAGTGACACCTGCATCCTCCATCTCTTTCTCAGACTTATCCCACTTAGGCATTGCCACCGCATAGCCACCTGGCCCCAGCTTATGGAACTTATCCTTTTTTTCGACATTCTTCTTGTTTATTCTCGACCGTTCCTTAGCTAATTTCGAATCCTTGAATTTAACGAAATCGTCCCAATGAGCACGTTGGTTCTCTAGTGTTCCCTTGAATACTGGAGTCTTCCTTCCTCCCTTGACGTACTCGTTCCATTCACGATTCTTGTGGTTCTTGAATGCAACCGCCATCTTCCTAAGAGCAGCGTCCTTGATTTTCTGCACATCTGCTTTTGTGAAATGATCTGGTAGGGTGAAATGTTCCATGAGAGTATCCCAAAGCAGATCTTTTTGATTCTTGTCGACAAAAGTAACATCTGGACGTGGCTTTGCTGGCTCTCTCCATTCTTGAAGTTTGATCAGGAGTTGGTCCTTCACAAGAACTCCGCACTGACGAACGAACTTGTTCGCAATCTTCTTAGGCGCTAATGGTTCGCCAGTAGGGCTGCATGCCTCGATATTGTACTTTACGCCCTGCTTCAACTTTTTGTTCGGGCCTCGTTTCGTCATTTTGCCTGAAGATTTGCTTGATCCGGATGGCTGAAAGAACAAAGATCGATTCGTTAATATATCTTCAAGTCATTTAAAACATGTGATGATCACCAGATGCCTGCTTATATAAATATATATACCTCGCCGGTCTTTGTTGTTTCAGGATCAACATGTTCTTCATCATCGTCATAATCGTAGTTCATGACTTCATCAATTCGGTCGTCGCGATCGAATATCATATCACCCTCTCCGGTGTTGTTTAGAAATTCGGAGCCGTCATAATCTTCTTCATTCTGATCATCATCTGGCCCGTGTATCATATCGAACATGGTCTGTCCTCCCTCTCTGTCGGTATTGTCTACCATAGCTTTTATTTAACTAATCCAAAAGAAATAGAAAACAATTTAGTATTCAAATTACATCGTCTCGAATAATAGATATAATCTCGAATACATCGTCTAGAATAATAGATATAATCTCGAATACATCGTCTCGAATAATATATAATATTGAATAGTACATCACTGGCTAGGTAGCTAATAAAGATCGAATACTACAGAAGAATCTAGGACACTCGCGGTTCCTTCGGTGCGGGCGGTGGACATCCAAAGAGAAGGAACCCTCACAGGATCATAGCTGAAGTGAGATCCCCGAAGAAACTGCCAGGTATTGGAGAACCTGCCGCCCTCTAACGCAACCATGTAGCGATGGACGTGCTCGTCCTCCTCCCTGACACGTCGACGTACCACCTCCGGCGGGGCCGGGTCCGTCCACACCGAAACTGGCCCACACGAACGCCACCAAATGAGATCAGGGTCGACGACGGGACCCGGGGCCGGGTTCCTCATCAAGCGGCGCGCCCCTCCAGGCAGCACCTCCCAGTGCCAGCCCGGCGGAGCCCAGTCCCGGACATGGGTCGGCTGGACGTCGTCGCGGACGGGTCGACGGCGAGGATGCGGGCCGGGCATCGTTGAGAAGAAATACTAGCTATATGCCTGCAAAATGTAACATTTTTTTAATGATTGGATTTTGATAACTAAAATTTCTAACATTTCTATATAACACTAATTATGCTATCATTGCATATGTCAAAAATCTATATACTATTTCATACTAATTACGCATCTAACACTAAAAATAGAAAACACATCTTCTATACATCCATTAAAAAACTGAAAAACAACATTATATAAAAAATTTCCATACTAATTAAACACTAATTATATCCATCTAACATGCATTCATACATATATAATAGTGAAAAAATAATAATCTAAACTAATTAAACATACAAAATACGTGTGTGTGTGCTAATTAAACACTAATTATCTAAACTAATTAAACATACAAAATAATAATCTAAATAATCTAAACTAATTAAACACTAATTATATCCATCTAACATGCATGCTTGTGTGTGTGTGTGTACGGGCTCGGGGAGGGGCGGCGCCCATGGTGGCCGCCGGGGGCGAGGGAGAGGGGTTAGAGGGGGAGAGCTCACAGCGGGCGAGGCGACGGCGAGGCGACGGCGGGGATGGCGCGGACGGCGCAACGGGGACGGGGACGGCGCGACGGGGATGGGGACGGCGCGACGGGGACGGGCCCGGGGCGGCGACGGGGACGGGGGCGGCGACGGAGACGAGCGGCGACGGAGACGATCGAGGGCAGCGGCGACGGCGACGGAGACGGAAACAGAGGAACAAATAGAGAGGGAAAACGAAATTTTCGGACGTGTTGTATATATAGAGGGCACCTTTAGTACCGGTTGGAGCCACCAACCGGTACTAAAGGCCTGTTTTGGCCAGGCCAAGCGGCGGGAAGCGACCCCCTTTAGTACCGGGTGGTGGCACAAACCGGTACTAAAGGCCCCCCCCCCCCTTTAGTACCGGTTTGTGCCACGACCGGGTACTAAAGGGGGTGCGCTGGCGCAGGTGCGGTGCGGCAAGTTTAGTCCCACCTCGCCGAGCGAAGGGCAGCCGCACTGGTTTATAAACCCAGCCGCGACTGCCCTTTCGAACTCCTCTATATAGCAGGCTTCTGGGCCTAACTAGGGCGCGCTGCCATGTGAGCCTGCTGTCCCTTCTGGGCCTGCATTTGCACACCCTATGTCTGGCAGGCCCACCGGGCAGCGCCCCAACATTTTTTTATAAATTTTTTTCTTTTCTGCATTATTTTTTTTATTTTTTTGCTTTATTTATTTTTGTGTTGTTTTTTTTGTGTATTTAGAGTTTCTTTGTGAATATTTTTGCTTTAGGTACAAAAAATTACAAACTTTCTGTTAGTGCCCGTAGTTTTCAAATTTGAATAGTTTAAATTTTGAATTGTTTGAAATTAGTGTGAATCACTAGTTTGTGAATAACTTAACTTTGAAAAAGCTTTTTCAGTGATTCTTTTTCTTATGTTTAATATTAGTGTGTTTTATCATTATATTCAATTTAGTAATGCTTAGGTTATTTAAAAAATGAAATGCCTTTGTAACAGTTTAGTTTTCGTCGAAAACCCTGATACTTCGAAAGAGATTGTCCATTTTGTACACGAAGTGCATCCAGTTTTTGCCGTAACCCTCTCTACTTTCTTGCACATGCTATTTGTATGAAATTATGATACCATGCCAACTTTCAACCTTTTCTGAGTTCATTTGAAATGCTTTTCAATTTCAGGGTCATCTAGCTAGAAAAAAATCAGTAAATGCATGAAAAGAATTTGTTTGCACATAAAATTTCTTCGCGTTTCAAATGCCAAAACACATAACTACCCTAACTATTACAGACATTCCCTCCTGGGTGTGAAACACAGAAGAAAGTGATGATAGTGAAGCCGATCACATCCCAGATTTTTGGATGTGAAACTTTTTCTTCGCGTGTGTCCCTTTGCGCCGTAACCATGGAAAATCTTCATCATTTAACGGGATGCTCGGGTCAATATTCACTGTGAATGGAGCAATTTCATCAAAATTTTCATAATCTTCTGACTTGTCTGTCTTGTCATCCACTCCCACGATGTTTCTCTTCCTAGAAAGAACTATGTGCCGCTTTGGCTCATCGTACGATGCATTCGCTTCCTTATCTTTTCTTTTTCTTGGCTTGGTAGACATGTCCTTCACATAGAAAACCTGTGCCACGTCATTGGCTAGGACGAATGGTTCGTCTGCATACGCAAGATTGTTGAGATCCACTGTTGTCATTCCGTACTGCGGGTCTTCCTTTACCCCGCCTCGTGTCATATTGACCCATTTGCACCGAAACAAAGGGACCTTTAAACCACGTCGATTGTCAAGTTCCCATATGTCCTGTATATAACCATAATATGTTTCCTTTCCCGTCTTGGTTTCTGCATCAAAGCGGACACCACTGTTTTGGTTGGTGCTCTTCTTATCTTGGGCGATCGTGTAAAATGTATTACCATTTATCTCGTACCCTTTGAAAGTCATTATATTCGAAGATGGTAACTGGGATAGCAAGTACAGGTCATCTTCAATAGAGGTGTCATGCATGGTACGTGTTTGCAACCAGCTGGCGAAACTCCTGGTTTGTTCACGTGTAATCCAGTCATCAGACCGCTCCGGGTGTTTGGAGCGTAGCAAATTCTTGTGTTCATCCATATACGGAGCCACCAAGGTGGAATTCTGTAGAACTGTGTAGTGTGCTTCAGTGAGAGAATGTCCGTCCATACATATTATTTGTTCCCCTCCTAGCGTGCCTTTTCCATCCAGTCTGCCCTTATGCCGCGATTCAGGAACACCAATCAGCTTAAGGTCAGGAATAAAGTCAATACAAAACTCAATGACCTCCTCATTTTGATGGCCCTTGGAGATGCTTCCTTCTGGCCTAGCACGGTTATGAACATATTTCTTTAAGACTCCCATGAACCTCTCAAAGGGGAACATATTGTGTAGAAATACAGGACCCAAAACGTTAATCTCTTCGCATAGGTGAACTAGGACGTGCGTCATGATGTTGAATAAGGATGGTGGGAACACCAACTCGAAACTGACAAAACATTGCACCAAATCATTCTGTAACCTTGGTATGATTTCTGGATCGATTACCTTCTGAGAGATTGCATTGAGAAATGCACATAGCTTCACAATGGCTAATCGAACGTTTTCTGGTAGAAGCCCCCTCAATGCAATCGGAAGCAGTTGCGTCATAATCACGTGGGAGTCATGAGACTTTAGGTTCTGGAACTTTTTCTCTGCCATGTTTATTATTCCCTTTATATTCGACGAGAAGCCAGACGGTACCTTAATACTGAGCAAGCATTCAAAGAAGATTTCCTTCTCTTCTTTGGTAAGAGCGTAGCTTGCATGACCCTGATGTATGCCGTCTTCTCCGTGCATACGTTGCTGGTCCTCCCATGCCTCAGGTGTATCTTTTGTCTTCCCATACACGTCCAAGAAGCCAAGCAGGGTCACGCAAAGATTCTTCGTCACGTGCATCACGTCGATTGCGGAGCGGACCTCTAGGTCTTTCCAATATGGCAGGTCCCAAAATATAGATTTCTTCTTCCACATGGGTGCGCGTCCGTCAGCGTCCTTCGGAACAGGTTGTCCGCCAGGACCCTTTCCAAATATCACCTTCAAATCCTTGACCATATCATGTACATCAGCACCAGTACGGTGGCGAGGCTTCGTCCGGTGATCCGCCTCACCTTTGAAATGCTTGACTTTCTTTCTTACGGGATGCCTGCTTGGAAGAAATCGACGATGTCCCAGGTACACATTCTTCTTACAACTATTCAAATATATACTGCCGGTATCATCCAAACAGTGCGTGCATCCGCGGTATCCCTTGTTTGTCTGTCCTGAAAGGTTACTGAGAGCAGGCCAATCATTGATGGTCACGAACAGCAATGCCTTTAGGTCAAATTCTTCCCCCATGTGCTCATCCCACGCACGTACACCTGTTCCATTCCACAGTTGTAAGAGTTCTTCAACTAATGGCCTTAGGTACACATCAATGTCGTTGCCGGGTTGCTTAGGGCCTTGGATGAGCATTGGCATCATAATGAACTTCCGCTTCATGCACAACCAAGGAGGAAGGTTATACAAACATAGAGTCACAGGCCAGGTGCTATGGTTGCTGCTCTGCTCCCCAAAAGGATTAATGCCATCTGCGCTTAGACCAAACCATACGCCCCTTGCGTCATCTGGAAACTCCTTCCCGTACTTTCTTTCGATTTTTCTCCACTGCGACCCGTCAGCGGGTACTCTCAACTTTCCGTCTTTCTTACGGCCTTCTCTGTGCCATCGCTTCGCCTTGGCATGCTCTTTGTTTTGGAACAAACGTTTCAACCGTGGTATTATAGGAGAATACCACATCACCTTGGCAGGAATCTTCTTCCTGGGGCGCTCGCCCTCGACATCACCAGGCTCATCGCGGCTGATCTTATAGCGCAATGCACCACATACCGGGAAAGCGTTCAAATCCTTGTACTCACCGCGGTAGAGGATGCAATCATTAGGGCATGCATGTATCTTCTGCACCTCTAACCCTAGAGGGCAGACAGCCTTCTTTGCTTCGTACGTACTCTCGGGCAATTCGTTGTCCTTTGGAAGCATATCCTTTATCATTACCAGCAACTTTCCAAATCCCTTGTCAGATACACCATTCTCTGCCTTCCATTGCAGCAATTCCAGTGTGGTGCCCAGCTTTTTCTTGTCACCTACGCAATTCGGGTACAACAATTTTTTGTGATCCTCTAACATGCGCTGCAACTTCTTCTTCTCCAAATCACTTGCGCAGTTTCTCTTTGCATCGGCAATGGCCCGACGTAGATCATCAACGGGCTCATCTGATGCCTCTTCTTCAGCTTCTTCCTGCATTGCCGGCTCAGCTTCTTCCCGCATTACCGGCTCAGCTTCTTCCCCCATTGTTGTATCATCGTATTCAGGGAGCCCATGGCCAGGATAGTTGTCGTCGTCCTCTTCTTCTTCATTGTCTTCCATCATAACCCCTCTTTCTCCGTGCTTGGTCCAAACATTATAGTGGGGCATGAAAACGGACTCAAACAGGTGGACGTGAATGGTTCTTGACGTAGAGTAATTGCGACCATTCTTACAGCCAGCACATGGACAAGGCATAAAACCATCTGCCCGCTTGTTTGCCTCAGCCGCAAGCAGAAAAGTATGCACGCCCTCAACGAGCTGGGGAGAGCATCGGTCATCATACATCCATTGCCGGCTCATCTTCATTACACAACACCGAATAGACCAAATTAATACAAGTTCATACATAAAGTTCATACAACACTTAAATGCAACAAACAAATAACTCTCTAGCTAAAGCATTTAAATGCAACAACAAATGCGATCAAGATCGCAACTAAGGTAACAATTGATCCAACAACATAATGATACCAAGCCTCACTATCGATGGCATATTTTCTAATCTTTCTAATTTTCAAGCGCATTTTCTCCATCTTGATCTTGTGATCATCGACGACATCGGCAACATGCAACTCCAATTCCATCTTCTCCCCCTCAATTCTTTTCAATTTTTCTTTCAAGTACTCGTTTTCTCTTTCAACTAAATTTAACCTCTCGACAATAGGGTTGGTTGGAATTTCTGGTTCACATACCTCCTAGATAAAAATATCTATGTCAACTTGATGGGCATAATTTGTCATAAACACGAAATGCAACAAATAGTTTTAAAAGAGAATATACCACATCCGAATCATAACAAGGACGAGGGCCGACGGGGACGGATATCAAAACCATGGCACTATGTATAACAAACAATGTACGGGTAAGATAATTATTATACGAGTAACTATATATCCAAATCACACAAACATCAATTTTTTATATAAAATTTCATGAACAAGAGGCTCACCACAAGGTGGTGCCGGCGACGGGACGGTGCGGGCGATCGATGGTGGTTACGACGGAGATTTAGAAGGCACTAAGTAAACCACACCTACATATGCAAACTAAGTGTTATTTTTGACCTCAAATTGCATATAAATCAAATACTAGCACATATATATATTTCCTCCCAAATTACTGAACTCACAAATTAATAACTATATAAAGCATTGCAAGAGCTAATCTAGCAATGAGAGATGAAAGGACAAAGTTGCTAACCTTTGTGATCACTTGAATGGATGGGGGCTTCAAATCTTGACAAATTTTGGGCAAAATGTGTGATGAGCTCGAGGGGAGAAGAGGAAGAACAGAGAGGAGAGGAGAGGGGAAAGGGGGGAGAACAGAGCGAGCTGGACGAAGGGTTTATATGCAGGAGGACCTATAGTACCGGTTCGTGGCACGAACCGGTACTAAAGGTGCTGGAGGGGGCCCAGACTGACAACATCCTGCCACCACTCTCATTAGTACCGGTTCGTGGCACGAACCGGTGCTAAAGGTTAGCCACGAACCGGTACTAACGGGAGCGGCCCGGCTAGCCGTTGGAACCGGCACTAATGTATACATTTGTGCCGGCTCTAATACAAACCGACACTAATGTGTTTCACGTTTGACCCTTTTTCTACTAGTGCCTGCTACTGGGTGGAGATCTGGCGTCACCACTGTCGGTCAGGTGGAGAATCTGATGACACTTTTATTTTTCTTTTCTTTTTTGGTTTTGAGAACTCTTTTTCAATGGAACACAATCGATGATTAAGGGCCTCTTTGATTGGCAGGATTTATAAAACATGGGGATAAGAAAAGCAAAGGAATATAGAGTGGCATGTCATTCTCAATCCTATTATAGGATTAGTATGAGCGTTTTATTATACGTAGGAAAAATGTAGAATTCTTCACCACACAACCTATTTACATAGTCTAGGTTTTGCAATTGAATTGTTGTTGCAATCTCCTCCGCTACAACAACTAGTTTGTTGCAGGTTATAGATCTCACGCGAAATGTTGACCACCTCCTTCACACTCCACGTGTTCTTTGTGGGGCTACTCTCTCTCTCTCTCTCTCTCTCTCTCCACCTTATCTCCACCCGAACATCATCGTCCACATGATTTTTTCCAAGCGACTTTTCCTATCGTCTTTTTCATACGCATCTTTTCCCAAAGGCAATTCTCCTGCCTCCGTCCTGGCCCGCTCGAAGCTGCTAGCACTGCGACGCCATTGTTGCAAGGCCACAACAACCATTACATGGTGTCAGCCTCAAGTACATGAACTTCATAGCACACCGCCATGTCGTGCAGCCGCACACTGACAAGTTTCTGCAACAACGGCGGAGATGCAAAAACAACGGCGACAACGACAACATCTTTCACTGCAAAAAAGAATTACGCAACATCATCCATGTTGCAAAAGTCCCGCAACATCATCTATGTTGCAAAAGACAAAAAAATTCTGCAACACAACCTTTGTTGCAAATGTTTTTGTAGTATGAACTCTATTGCAAAGAGTGTTGGGTCGTTGGATGATGCCAGATCTAATGACGGCCGACGCATATCACGTCCCAATCGGGATGGAGAAAACATAACATGATTTAATTAGAGTGTTTTCTGCAAACATGCCAAAGCAGTATGCCGGCCGTCTAGCACAACTGCAGTACATGGACAATGGGAAAAGGTAGTGGAATGTAAGAGTTTCAGGACAGATAAAAGCAGTTTGCATGGTGTTTGGCTCGCAATTTGGCAGAGACAGTCAGACACCATAGAAAACTAGTAATGTGCCCGTGTGTTGCAACGAATCCAAAGTAGAATAGTACTTGATCACAAATTTGAAAGAAAACTCTCTTGTTTATATATAGGGTCGCGCTATTCGCCACCCTGGGTGAGGAATTCTTATTCCTCACCCCAGCCAACCTGGGCGTCCGACCAACAGCGTCGCTGGGCATTAGCGAAAGCAGCAGTAAATTTACGGCAAGCAAAGAGAACCCAACCATCCGCACGCACATGCGGGCGATGCAAGTTTTTCTTTTTGTGTGAGGTAAACTTATGGCACTAGTCCGGTCGTGACGTGTGCTTCCATCCCATCCGTAAGAGCCAACGTAAGATTATGTTTTGACTCCCCGTGAAACCAACCAACATATGTAGACAAGGTAAATTTTTTTTACGTTGAGTACCGGGTGCTAAGCTGACTAGTGTGGTGCTAGATTCTTATTCTGTGCGTCAAGATCTATGAATATTTCATATAGACTCAGTCTAGCGATCTTGTAGCAAAAATGAAAGGCCATCGACGTTTGGGTGGTTTTGCATGTACCCAAGCTCACGTTGACTTTTATCTGATGGTTTTATCTATATGTAATAGTTCAATGGTAGCATATCTGAATCATTCACAATGGCTGACCTTGAGCAGGAGAGAGTGTGCCAAATATGTAAGTACTCTACAGAAATATGTGCTCGTGGTCTTGGTTTCTCCCAACTTTCGCTCACAATATCAAGACGATTCAAGTGTACAATGGTAAGCCATCAAGATTACTCTTTAGTGTTTTAGTATTAGTCATACATCCATTGTTCATACCATTTTGGTCAATGGATAGGTGATTCCATGCAAACTAGGAGAGAACTTGACTCGTTTCTGGAGAAGTGAGATGAAATTGCAGATGACACCAACGGGTGAATGGTACGAGTTTGAAGTAGGAAAGCGTGGACGAAAATACTACCTGACTCGAGAATGGGAGATGTTTGCAAGTATATACAGAATCAATCACGGCGACAAGCTTCATTTTAGTGTTGGTTCACTTGTGCATGAACACCTGGTTGTTGGCCATGTACGCCGACTGTCAGGCGATGTTGCGATGCCTAGATGCACAATAGGTTGGTGCAAATTTCTATGAAAAGTAGTAGACAAAATAACATATAATTTGAGGAAATCTCACATAAAAATTGTATTTGGATGCAGCGGAATACGAGGCTGAACAACGATTTCAAGGGATGGAGTGATTTACACACCATGATGTTGCTCCCTCCGCATATGATGGGCAATCTAGATAATTAGTACTATCATTTTTATTGTTTTACACCACCATGGGCGTAGGGTTCAATAAAAGAGTTGGTACTTACATTCGGTATATTTAACTAGTTACTAGTGGTTTATAGTTTCTTTTTGCGAAAATGTGGTGCTGTTTCATTGTTGATCCAAATCTCGCGGAAATAAAATGAAGGTACTGGATATGTGGTTGAAATGTACAACAGAAATAAAATACCCCTCGAAAGCTATATGTGATAAAAAAAGAATCGATCATTTTTTTTTGAGGGAACTATGGATTTCAGTTCTCCATTTATGTAGGCACGAAGGAAAAAAAATATCAGTCTGATTGAAAGCTTTTTTTTTTTGAGGGGTGGTCTGATTGAAAGCTGATCCATTATTTAAAGGTAAAATATATGTTCCAAATTATATTTTGATGTACGAGGTGTCATTACTGTGCCACATATCGCGGGTCAGTATATATGAAAAAAAAATCTTCCCGTCGACTCTCCCGGCTGAGATCTGTCCATCCTCTGTCTCCCTACCCCGTCGCCGCTAGCCTGTCCGATGCGAGGGAGCGCTGCCATGGGAGAGCCGGCCCCGGCGAGGATTCAGATCGGCGGGCCGAGGAGTCGCCGGGGCGGGCGGCGGGAGAGCTCATCCGGGCGAGATGGAGCCACCATCCCGGCAGGGAGGCGCGTCGACGGGAGCACAGTGTCCACCCGTCATGGCCGAGGTATGGGTGCCCACTCTGGCATATCCCCTGTTCGTAACGGCAAGAAGTTTGTGGGGTTGGGAATTTCGTTGGGGATCATTTTAATTTTGAAGTAATTTTTCTCTGTAATTGCATCCCCATCAAGTGTTGACTGATTTTATCCCCATTCGTAAGACCGTCCCATAAACTTACCATCCTGCCAGATTCCATATTGCGGTTTCAAACTTCGGGCACCAAGACGTGGGACTGGCATTGTTTCTTTTCTCAGGGACGCGAGAGGAGAGACGCACCCGGCGGTTTCCCTCATGGACTCGCCGGAATTCCGCCGGCGAGAATCCGAAGACAATGATACTTGTCCGAGAAGGTTTGCTGCTGCTGATGGTGCGCCTCCTCCAGCAATTTTCTCGACGCCAGAACATGGCGTTGGAACTTCGGCCGGCAGTGGTTCAGAATTTCCCATAGCCGATGATAACTCATTGGTGTATCATCCGGCGATGCACTCATCCATATTGATGTCGCCGTGTACTGTTGAACCAAGGGAGATGATGACACCGGATGCCAGCGCAAGATACATACACGTAAGTTCTCTCTCAAACAAGTGATTATGTATTCTTCTGTACCATCCCACGTTGCTGTAACATTGACCGTAGATGGAAAGGTAGAGTTGAAGATGCGTATGTATGAAATTGTCTGCAATGATCAGTTATTTGATGAACGCACGTGAACAGTGGAATATGCCCAGTATTATCTTTAACTTCTGTATATGAAAGAACTAGAAAGCATATCATGATTCAGTTTTGACCAAAGCATTTTGCAGTCATATGATTCAGTTTTATACATTAGAAGGATGTGGTCCACTGTAATGTTTGGTAGCACAGTAATCTGATTTGCTTTCTGGAACTGTTGGGACTGAATAATACGAACAACCAAGGCTTGTCCAAATCAGTAGATGCGAGAAATGCCATTTGTTATGCTTCTTCATTACAAATATAGATCTATGAATGGTCATTCAGATGAACAACAAAAAGTATCTAATGTATTTGTGAAACGATCATGATGGCAGGGTGAGCAAGTCCGTGAAGATTTTGTGCCAAAGAGTAATATGGGTTTCGTCGCCGAGGAGGAAGGGTATGACTTTTATCTACAATATGCAAGAGAAGCTGGTTTTGGTATCATGAAGCTCAAGAGGAAGCCGATGTCGCGTCTATATGCATGCTCCCGACAAGGTACTTCGACATTTTACAAGCCCGGGGAGGAACGGAAACGTGCAAAGATGTCAAAGAGAGTTAACTGTAAGGCAGCGGTTAAGATGAAGAAAAAAGGGAAAGAATGGATATATGAGAAAGTACAATTGGAGCACAATCATACCCTAAATCCTGAGCCATGGGAGTTGAAGCACATGCATTCACACAAGAACAAAGACCCTGCTATCATGGAATTCCTTGATGATCTGCAGATGTGCGACGTCTCTCCTAATGCCACCATGAATGTGTTGACCAAGATGCATGGCAACCGTGAGAACATGCCATGGACTGAACGTGACTTGCAAAATAGGTAATTGTATCACTTTTCACTGTACGATGCAGCTGTCCTTAGAGTAAAGTCCGTTTGATTGTAACATATTTGCTGCTGCTTCCATGTGTGAATATGAATTTCAGAAAAGCTGAAAATGTGCGTAAGGAGCGAGCGGATGATGTTAAAAAACTAAAGGCTTTCTTCAACGAGTGCAGAGCACATAATAGTAAGTTTTATTATGACATAGAACATGACTCCGAGGGTGCTCCAAAGAATATATTTTGGAGTCATGCTAGCTGCCAGGCTAACTATGCTGAGTTTGGTGATGTGCTTACTTTTGATACAACATATAAGTGCAATTTTTACAATAAGCCATTAGCAATGTTTGTTGGGAGCAACCACCATTTGCAGAATGTCATTTTTGGTTTTGCACTCCTCGGTGATGAGAAGGAGGAAACATTTGATTGGGTTTTTCGCACTTTCAAAATGTGCATGGAAAACAAAGAACCTCATTGCATACTTACAGGTATACTTGGCCTTTTAGTTGTTATGTACGTGCCAACTGGAACAAGTCGGCAGAACTTGTTAAATTACTAACATCATCTCTTGTAGATCAAGACCAAGCAATGGCAAATGCTCTTCCGGGAGTGTTTCCAAACACTATTCATAGGCTATGTAGATGGCATGTTTTGCATGGTCACAAAGACGGCTTGAAGGTGTTGTATAACTTGTATGATGGTTTGAAAGAGAAGTTGTTGACAATAATAAATCATCCCCTCACCCCCATGGAGTTTGAGAAGGCATGGATGGAGATGGTGAATGAATATGGACTCGAGTCAGATCCTACAATTGGCAGTTTGTATGATCTGCGTACAAGATGGATCGCCGCATACTTTAAGGATGTTTATTGTGGGAAAATGACATCTACGCAACGCAGTGAGAGCACAGACAGAATTGCAAAAAGAAACCACATTGACCCTACGACACCTCTGCATGTGTTTGCAAGAAAAATGTTTCAGGTTTTGCAAAGGAGAAAAGAAACAGAAGCCCGAGAGACCATGGAATCTCAGGTATGACGTCTCATATGGGAGCATCTTATAGTACGACTCATGCATTAATAAAAAAGGAAATCTTTGACACATCTTTGCTCATGCAGGCCCGGCCAAAAACAGTAACAAATTACCCTCTGGAACATCAGTTGAGCAGAATCTATACCCGTGCAGTATTCAGGAAATACAAAGAAGCATATGTTTATGGAACCTCTTTTCTGACAAAGAAAGTTGGCGCTGGTCGTTTCCTTGTGGTGTACGGTAGAGACGGGCCGACTTTTTCATGGTCCCAACATGAGTTCAAAGTGGTTTGTGATGAAGAGAAAGAAGAATACAAGTGTGAGTGCAAGCAGTGGGAGCACACAGGTTAGTAGAGTTTGGTTTGTCATTTTTTTCAGCGGCAAAGATTATGATGAGAATGAACATTAATTTTTGTATGTGTGACATTGCACAGGACTTCTATGCCCACACCTTATTATAGTGATGACAAATGAGCAGATTCAGAAACTTCCAAGCAAATATGTGTATAGAAGGTACACAAGGAATGCACGGATTGACCCACCATATGACAGGAATGACACTCTCCAGGTTGGAGCCGATGGGACATCAAATAGTGGAAAGCACTTAAATATGCTCAGACTAGCTTATGCCTGTGTTAGAGCGGGGGACAGATCAACAGTTTTATGAAAGAGTCATTCATGTGATGACAGAACTTAGGGATCAGGTTGAGGCACTTCCTCCTGATGTCATGCCTGTGTTCGATTATGGAGGTTGCAGTGATCCAGCTGACCGTGAGCTAGATAATTTTAAAGCCCCACCAATTGCAAAAACAAAGGGTTGTAGATCAGAAGAAGGGCCTAGGATCGGCGCACCCGGGCCAAAGAAGTGCACAAGAAGATGCAGCAATTGCGGCCTTATGGCAGGTCGCAATAGGGCGTCATGCGAAGAACGAACAGAAAGCTTCGCAGTTGGTGGCAGCAGAGCAGCCCAGGGGAGGGGCAGGGGCAGGGGTAGGGGCAGGGGCAGGGGTAGGGGTAGGGGAAGGGGAATGGCAACTCGTCGCCGTTTGATACATGATGAGGTGGACGAAGATGAAGACTTAGATTATCAGGAAGAAGATGATGTGCTAGGTGATGAATAATCTTGCGGAAAAGATGGTAGCAATTATTCCAGTTTGGTGACTTGTAAATAACTCGATTGTGAAACTATGTTGTGTCAGTCATTACAACTAGTTTATTTCTAGTACTCTGAGAGATAATTGAAAGCATTATGTGTAGAATCAGTGTTCAGAAATTATTTCATATTTGACGTGGTTGCTGGTGGGGAACATTTTAGAATTGATGTTATGTTTTCTATTTGTCAAGTCCATTTTCAATATTGAACTATCTGTTGTAACATACCGAGCTGAAATCAAACCTTATCTGAAAAATATCCCTGATAACTGCTAGGAACATTTATGCAATAATATAATTTTTGACAGTATTCTATTTAGTACAAATCATAAACTCAAACATGAACATCAAAGTGGAAAATTCTATTATATGTAAACTCATATGTCAGAATAATCTCTATTTTTCATTCATAAAAAAATGGGAACATTTCGTAATTAACGGTTATGTGAACAAATATTTAGATTATAGCCAATGACATATATTTTTGATCGGAGGGGGTACTGAATTGGGAGAAAATCACGGACAATCCTGACAAGTTTGTGGTCTGAACTTCATATGACAAAAATGGTGGAATGCATGAAGTGCGGCTGGAGTAGAGGAACACACAAAAAGTGAATATGTTCTCATTGGTAACATACATTCATTAGATTGTATAAACAAGCCTCCATCCAGTCAGGAACCAGTACATTACAAAGAAGAAACACAAGGAAAGATCATTTTCGGTTATAAACAACCGAGGAGCTATCTAATTTAAATCATCTTTTTTGTGCCTGAAAACCTCCAACGAGGTGGGTAAGGGATTTGTTTCATTCAACTCATGGAACAAGATATAGGAGAGAAATTCATCCCTGTACTGACTAACCTTTTCCTGCAACAGATAAATTATGTATTAGATCTGAAAAAAGTAACAGAAGAACATCATCTTAGAGAAAGGGAAAAGAAGAAAAATACCATCTTAATGTTACAACGGAGCTGACCAACTTCACCGTCATAGTGGCGCAAGAACTTTGTAGTGAAAATTGCACAATCATTGCCTTGTTGTCGAGGAACATCCTTGCTCCAGATTGGCCATTCAGAAAAATCATAAAACTCTCCATGGGTAACTGTGTTGAAAGCATCGCTCAGGCGTCGAATCGATGTATGACCGCAGGGAAAATGTCGTTCTTCAAATGAGCTTAATCTCTTAGACCAGTCAATCGAGTCCAGAACATCAATACGGCTGTGTTCTAAGTTGACGCAGAACACTGAGAAGTGGTTATAATGGTGATATGTCCAAAGGATCTGTACAGAGAAAATATGAGTAAGAAGCTAAATCTAGCATATTCAAAAACTTATTGGATGACATTACTTGTAGTGACCTGATTAATTTCTTTAGTATCAATGCCATGGAGATGCTCGGCCAATAATCTAGCGGTTGCGTGACTATTATACATCTGACCATTGTGGAGCTCTTCACAGTTGAGCGAGGACTGATAAAAAGCAAAAATACAGGAAGCAGCCATTAATCATATATGAAGGTGAAAACAAAAAGTGTGCGGTCTCAGTACGGGGTGGGGCTAGTTAACATACCCCAAGAGTCCAACTTAGGAAAAGCGTATGGCCTCTCCACTGTTTTGGGTGTAGCTTCTCATCATGTCGAAGGTATTCGGTGTAAAAATTCATGATCTCTATCAAGGTCATTTCATTGTCCCTAAAACAATCAGCCAAATCCTCGCCTAGTGTGGACACGCCAAGAGAGGCATTGGAAATAAGATGTACTCTGCCAATGCATGAAATTAATGTGGAATAAGAACCAATCTGTAAAATTAAATGTAGCAAATGCAAAATGAAATTACTTACTTCTTCAAACTTGCGTCAGATATGATAATCTTACAAACCGTTTTTGCGTCGACATGATTAATAGAACAATCAATTAAGTTTAGTGGGAACATGAAAAACGGAAGTGCTTTCCTTCTCAATTGATTGGTTCTCCTCTTGGTTATCGGTGGCTGTGTTCCATAGATAACATCTGGATGACGAGACACTTCGTGGGGTTGCCTTACATTTTCATTGACATTAACATGTCGGGGCGGTGAGTCAATTGCGTGATTTGGTGTCTTGTCGAAGACAATAGGAGGTACTTGCTGAAAGGGCAAATAGGCAAAGTAGATAACCGAGGAAGCAAAAGATGCATAATTACAGGAATTTTAGTTGAATGGAATGCCTAAAAGCAATGTACCTCAACATTTGGAAGTTTTTGAGACGCCTCACACGATTGTGTAAAGTTTGCAGTGCCACGAGCAGATGTGGTGAATGGATGAGGTTGTTTTTTTGGTGTCTCGTCATAAACAGGACCTCGGATCCCACTAGACTGAAATATGGAAGTGAAAGCAACACAAGCAGAAAAAATGAACATGTAGCAGAATCATGTAACAAATTCATGGTGACACAAATGTAGAAGCTGACCATATTCCTAAACGGACTGAAATCATAAGTCTGATAGCTTGCGAACAGCCCAGCCTGCATTGCTGCATCAACGTTTTGATGCTGATCTTGTACATGATCCTTACGAAGATTTGTATCATGAAGTTTGGTTGAAATGATTTCGTTAGCGGGCACAGTTTTCCCCTCGACGGTAACTGTCCATGGAGTTTGAGATACCAATGTGTTGAGTCCATTAGTGATGAATAAAGAGAGTGAGGCAATGTAAAAAAATGCTTGTACTTGATGGAAGATGCACAAGATGACCTTCGTCAGCACTAGCGGAACGATCTGTGGGGTATACATCAGCATGCCCTTCCTCATCTAAGTATCTTCATCTATAAGGGAGATGAAGTGGTTAGAAGATCATGATGCAAAAAAAAGGAGACCTTATGAAGAAGAACATACCAATGCCATAGCAGGTTATGCAGACACCATTTCTGTTAAAATCGTGAAAACGATTGGTACACTGCGGATCCGTAAATAATCCCTCCAAAAATGCATCTGCATGATAAGTCCACCCATTAAAAACATATTGAAATATAAAGACATAGACAATGGTGAAAAGACCCGAATCGTGCTACCTTGTTGAGATTTTGGAAACCTTTCTGAGGAAAGCATCTGAGTGAAGGTAAGGCCGCTCGTATGTACAACATTCTTGCACCCCTCATTAAGCAAAACATTTGCAGCGTTAGCAACACCAGATGCGGGGCATGGGTGTTGCGTCTCATCGTGCAAGTTTGAATCTACAGCGACCCGTAACAGGGGGGATGGAGCGGCAGTAGGAGCACTCTTATCGCTTGGTGGTGGTGGTGGATGGGACCGAGCATCCCGCCTAATGCACTTGATGTCATCAACTGCCCTCATCTGACAATCACATATGTTGAGGGCCAGCCTATTGATGTCGTCATCGCACCTTTGCAATGCCGCCTTGGCCGCAAGTTGTTCTGGTCCAGACAAATCATCGAAGCAACCAGCAAGATGAGAAAGCATGCTAATAAAAGGTGCAGGAGGAGGACAATGGGATCGAGACGGGATATCAGCTGAACTATGTGCTGGAGGGACATCAGTTGATGGGGATGCACCCTCCATGTAGCAAGTACCCTGCTGACTCCTCAACTAGTAAAACAAGAAAAGAAAATGATTAACATGCGTTAGAAGATATGATGAAAGAAAAGCATTTCAGAACACAAAATAGTTGAGCAACTGACCGGCAAAGCACCAAATGATTCAAGGCCGTCAATCACTATCTTATCTTGCTCAATTAGACTCAAAATTTGTTTCCTCGTAATATGAGTTACACGTGGTGTAACATTGGGATCGGTACAAGGCTCTCCCAATAAATTATCCAAATAATAGACCTAAAAAATAACATACATTAAGACAGTCATAACTCCAATAGTAAGGGGTATCCATGGAGTAAACTGGATTGATGATTTAGTGTGAAGAAAAATGCTTTGATACTTACAATTAGGAACAACACACAACCATGAATAGAGGGGCTAGTGGCACCGGTCTTCTTTGAGTGCCACGACTTAGAGGCATGGGAAATGTCATCAAAAATTAATTTTGGCCAATTTACGGAGCGCAACATTGTGATGTCCTCGGTTATTGCGGCCTCCTTTCCTGTGATGTAATCAGTAGTCCCTGGCAAAAGCATCTTGTTCAAGAGAATCATTAGGAAGCACCTGATTGCGAAATCATCACCCTCTTTATCTTTGGCAATTTGGGCAATCAAATCTTGCACCTTGACATCTACACCTTGATCGATGCAAAGCTTCTGCTTCAGTTTGCATAATGCTGCTTTTTGGATTTGCTTATCGGGTACAACTATGTTTGTGCCCCTATTTGGCAACCCAAGAACACATTGGATGGAGTGTGTAGTGATTTTCAATTGCTTATTATCAGAAAAGTGCAAGGTGAGCGTTTTGGGGTCCAGTCTATCCATGAGGAACATGAGTAACCTTGTGTTCTCAATACTCTTTAGTTTCAAGTCCAAGAAAACTCCAAAGTCATATTCTTTGAGCTTAGCTTTGGCAGGTACACACAAACTTTTACTGGCAAGTAAAACTTGATTGGGAGCACACTTATAGTTCGGGCATATCTTTTTAGAACGATTAATATTATCCTGATGAGAGAAGACAATAACAACAAAATAAGGTTCTAGAAATAGTAGGACATGACAAAATTGTGAAAAGTTTTAAACGGCATAACCCAAAAATGAACATGGTTGAAACAATAGGGACCTGACAACATTTTACCTTTTTGAACTTCCCAGTAGGAGGTTTAGAGGCCTTGCTCACACGAGTGGCTGGGGGGCATACAAAATCATCATCGCTCGTACTGGATGCCCTAACCTTCCTCTTTGTAGCAAGATTCTCGTTTCGAACGCTGGGAGGTTTTGATGGCCTTGGATGTTTTTCGCGAGGAGGGGGAGTGGAAGAAGCGGCAGCTTGATGAACAACAGAGGTAGGTGCGTCAGCAGCAGCATAAGGACCTTGATGCTCACCTACCGCTCTAACATTTTCTGTAGGGACATGGAACATACAGGGAGTAGTGTCTGTAAACTGCATCGCTCTGCAGAGAGAAAATGAAAGGTAAATTAGATGCAGTGAAGATAATCGTAGGTTTTATGTTGCAGTTAAGAAAAAAGTGCGGGGGCTGGTATATGGTTAATAAGCTAGGTTGGAATATTATTTTTGAGATAGGAGAAACAGGATAAATCATATGTACCGTATTTGATAGTGCATAGGATAAGTTTGTATATCTACATGATATATTAGAGTTATATACCAATTCTGGAGTATATGCTGAAGACTTAGCATTGTACTTTCTGAATATTAATGATGTAGTAAAACAGATATGGGAAAAAAATATTAGAATTAAGTAAATAGTCAAAATGAGCAGATTATGCAAGAACAAAGTTAAGCATAAAACTTCTTATTTCATGAACGTAAATTCAGAAGATTATACAAGGATGGGAAGCTTAAAAATTTGAGTAAATAACCCAATAATATTAAAGTTATCAGGAGGGCATATCATGTGGTCAATAGACAGGCTTGCTCTCATAACGTTTTGTAAGATGAAATTCAGTTAACTTAAATTCCTTACTAAATCTAATTATGTTTGGAGAATAAATGTACACATACTCTTGCAAATTTACGGAGAGGGGGCCATACTAAAGAACCCCAGCGGCAAAGGCCTGGTTGTGGTCCGTCGTGGTGGGTGGAGACGTAGACCGCATGAACAAGCAAGCAACGGGTGCTACGTGTGCTGAATATTGACCACAACCTGGCAGATTGCAAAAAATTACAGTATGTTTGTAATGAAAATCAATTCTCCAGTCCACACGCAAGAATGTAAACTCGTTCAATCATAATTACAGATAACCGGAGACCAAACTGGAGGCTGTTCAAAAATTCAGCGCATGAAGGAGGGGAGAAATTAAAAAACCAAAAAAGAAACTGAAGCAGTAGCAACGATGTTGCCTGTCTCTTCCCATGAACTCACTTACCCAACAATAATGAATGTTGGCCAGATCAAGCCGGCTGCAATCACGCACTGCAGGACCGCGGCGCGGTAATCACAATGGCGTGGAGCAGCACACCGGCATGCTAGCCAGCAAACCACCACCCCGTCGAGTCCAGATGCTGCTGCACACGAGGCGTCGCTCCCGTGGGTGACCTGCCGCCGACCAAATTCCCCAATCACGACGCCGCCTTTGACCTCCTGTTGTTCGCCATCGAGGATCCTCGAGCAGTTTGCAGGTTACGTGTTGGCTGCAGATTAGAAAATTACGGGAACGTGGGCTGGCTAGTAGCTCATACGGTTAGCAAGATTACCTCGATTCGAAGGTAATTTTACAACGTGGAAGTAGTGGCTTTGTACAAAAAATCGATTAGTAAAGTTTTTTTTTTGACAGCAGGCCGGTTGGTAAAGTTACCTCAGGGAGATGGCTAGTCGAGGGATGGGTGCGATTGGGGCCGAATACGCTGGCTCGGTCGATTGGGCAGGGTGAGGAATAAGTAATTCCTCACCCTGGGTGTCTAATAGAGTATATATATATATATATATATATATATATATATATATATATATCAGTAAAAATATATTACGTTTCACTCAAAATATATTTCTCAAGCTGTTTAGATGAGGTGAGGGAGGGATGTGGTTGCTTTCAAGATAATAAGGGGGTCTTCTGCAAATTGGAGCAGAGAAGTGGTCTATTGTTGCAACAATGCCACAACTTACCTCACAGCCGTTAGATGCAGATCTAATGGTCATAAATGATGGATGACAGACACACCATCATCACCAACTGAGACTTTTATAGGAGTAGAAAAAAATGGCCGATACCGATATCTGTCAAATTTGCAACAGAGAGGAGGACACTTGGCGTCATGACTTCTTTCCCCTCCTCTCTCTCTCTCTAGCAATACACCGAGTACACGATGTGCAGCGCCAGCCTCACTCTCTTGCCCGACCCGGCCGCTCCAGCGAGCCTCGCCGGCCGCCCCATCCGTCCCTCTGCACCCTTCTCCTTCTCTCCCTCGATCCCTCCCCGCCCGCCATGCATGCCCAATGAACCTCCTCGTCCGCGTCTGTCAGGTGGACACCCAGCATCCTCGTCGTGCCGAAGTCGCTGACGCGCGCCTCCCAGTCGTCGTCCAGCAAAACGTTGGACGACTTGACGTCGCAGTGCACGATGGGAAAGTCGTAGCCGGTGTGCAGGAACACGAGCCTCTCCACCACCGTCCAACGCAGCGCCTCCCGGCCGTGTATCGAGCCGTCGAGGTAGCCGTTGTCCATGTACTCGAGGACCATCCCCCGCGTACCCGAAGCACGAGGAGCCCACGTCGAGCACAAGAGCCAGGCTAGTGCTGCTCTCTCTCATGCACGCGAATTAGAAGCCCAAGAGTCACTAGCATTTACCGTTAGTGTTTTTTACCACTGTCAAACACTTGTTGTGGTGATTTTTGCATCAAATTATAAACTGATAATTTCCTGTTAATGACGCATGCATTGTGGTGTTTTTTTTGCATTTAACACGAGGAACTTGTTGAACATCTCATTGCATACAATATCCCGGACACACGATTATGGTTGATCGAGCTGATGGAATTAACTGGAGAGGATGAATTCAAAAAAATATTGGTAACCCTTCGGTCGATATGGTGGACGCGATCTGTCATTGATTCCTGACCGAACTTCAGCTCGGTGAGCTTCTTCCACCCGTGATCATTCGTCGACAACCAGAGCAAGGAGAACGTGGAGGCCACCATTGCAAGGGTGTGCGAAGGTAATAGTGGATGCTGTTGTCTTTGGGAACGAGTGCGGAACGTTTCAGGGCGCCTCCGTACTCGCAATTCAAAACCAGGTGCAGCCGGAAATTTTTGAACGCAATGGCCTTTAGCGATGCGTTGGCGCTGGCTTCAGATCTTAACCTGAGGAAAATACATGTGGTGACTGATTGTTATTATCAACTCATCCAAGCAACAAACTTTCAGAAGCCTCAAATCATCTATACACACCGACCATCAAGCCTCCAAACCTCACATGCATCCCGGCCGGGACAACTCTACTACCAATGCTTGTCACCCACCCACACAAAGCTACAGCTCAATTTACAAGCTTCCCTCCAGAGTCCAGACGACAAACAACGCACAAAAAACACAGAGAACGGCACGGGAGAACTAGGTGCGGAGCGCCATGAACAGATTCTGCCTTCTCGCATGCTCCGGAACCAGGCGCTCGACGACTTCCGGAGGTATACCATTTAGCTCTGCGAATGGCACATAAAATGGACTGATTCAGCTGAGAGCAGTTTACTAGATGCAGATAGGTGCATTTCTGAACTAGGAAGACTGAAGGTAAATGTAACTACCGACACACCAAAGGTGTTGGAGAAAGCTTGACAAATGCAGCAAGAAGGCAAAGCCTATAGCAACCAAGATTGGCAGGAAGCGAATCGCTGAATGCAAAGGTTTGACTGCTGCTACTGCTATTTAGATACAGTTACACTACCTTGAGATCTGAAGTTGAAGAGGGGTGGAAGAGGCCGGCCGTTAGGTAGACGGGTGTTTGGATCTCTCAACTCATCAAAGAACGGGTGCATGCAGGCTTCCATCTGAAGAATGGCTCCATGGTTAGAACATAAACGAGCTCATAGTGTATCAATCTGCAATCTGGAAGGCAACATAAGAAAATGATCGTGTGGCCTTACAGCAGTGCAGCGAAGATCTGGTGAGTATTGGAGAAACCTGCTGACAAGGTCCATTGCTTCAGGTGGAAGCTTTTTCTGAAAAACCTGGATAAAAAGAAAATTTTGAGGTAACAGAGGAACCATGAGAAAATATGTTGATTTAATTTTGCACCTGACCGTATAGATGACATCAAAATTGACTTCTATGTCAATTATTATTTCTCACTATTTAACAGCACGGCAGTCAATGTTTCCAAAAGTATGTACCAAATCAAACAGCTGCTGCGCACACCAAACAGCCACTAATCAAGCATGGCAAACATAATATGCAAATCACCTTGTGCCATGGGTGAGCCTTAATTTGTGGGAACTTGAACTCCGTGTAGTTTGGATTCATGCACTTGATCTCTTCCCTTGTTGGAGTACCCAAGACCTGCAAGGCACTATGACTGAACATGTCATTGTAAAGAATACAGGTCTGAGAACCGAACGGTTTAAGATGTCATATAAGTTTTCACCTTGATAATCTCAACCAGCTGATCAACTCCACTTTCTCCAGGAAAAAGAGGCTGCATGGATGAATATTATGAGAAGCTAGAGAGAGAAAAGAAATGACTATATGTGTGAACAAAACCTGTCCAAGAAGCAGCTCTGCCATCACACAGCCTGTGGACCACAAATCAATGGCTGTAGTATATTCAGTTGCACCAAATATGAGTTCTGGTGCTCGGTAGTATCTTGAGCATATGTAGGAGATATTTGGCTCTCCCTTGACCTGCATATATGCAAAGCATTATATCAAAACAATTTAGAAATTCCCAAGTTTGGGCAGGTTACTGGCAAAAGTGCACACCTTTTTTAATTCTTACCAAGAAATTTTAGCATGTTCTTTAAGAAATCAGCAGGACTCAGGCATTTAAATTTCTACCTAATATAGAAGATAACTTACCAATACTTTTGCGCTGCCAAAATCACATATTTTGAGCTGGTGTGTATGTGGGTTAACCTACAGTGGAAGGTTACTAGGTTAGTAAAACTGTATTAGGGGTTGACGTAAATGATTTTCCTGATGTAAGGAAAGGTCAATTAGCTACACAATTCAGAGGGATTTGAGGGAAGATATGTATAGTATAATATATTAAGCATAGAAAAGAAGGTTAATAATCTTACAAGAACATTCTGTGGTTTGATATCACGGTGGCAGATGCCAACACAGTTGTGTATATAAGCAAGTGCTCGGCATATCTGCAAAGTTATAGGATTACAGAAACAATGATAAGATGACCTATAACAATCACATTGTGTACTAATACTCAATACTAAAGGACAACTAAAGGAACAATTCTGTTGCATTGCCGGGACATTATATTGACCTGAACAACAGAGAGCTAACAGATGTATGGCAGAGCTCAAAATAATTTTTTATCTGTTCTAAGAACAAAATTAGCAGAACTACAGGATTAGCTGAGGCATGTAAATAATTAGGATCCTTTAATGTGTGATTCATCAGTTATACAGTACAGGATTTATCGTAGTCCCTAGAGATAGCCTTCATACTACCATGAAAGATTTGCAAGTACTTATCTCGCTAAAACATACGGATAGTATGACATCGCCTGTATAATATACATTCAGAAAATAGCACCTTGTGGTTAATTAAGCATACATAAATCCAAAGACAGCAGAACTGACAGGTTGGTTCAGCATGTTTGAAAGTCTCAACATTTATTTGATTTTCTTAGTGAAGCCATCAATGTGAATGACCAATCTGAAACTTCCAAATAGGTCCCAATACAGTACTCAACTATTGGAATACCAATTTCAAGCAGGCACAAAAACAAAAAATGCTACAACTAAGTAGGTAACATACATATCCTACACAAATGTATTTATTAACCAAGAAAATTCTGTACCTTGAGCTCCACATGACAGCATGTAGATAATTTTGGTAACAACTAACAAGTATGCCTAGTGCTAAGATTAACACTAAAATAGTTTTGTAAAAATAAATAAAGATGGAGGACAATTGTGCATAACATCGTTCAGAAAAATAACTGTCAGGTCAGGCCAGACCTGATAAGTGTATAGCTTGACATAAATGAGGGGCACTCTTTGATTCATTCTGTTGTACTGTCTTGCCATCCGGTTTACTGTCTCTGGCACGAACTCAAGGACAAGATTAAGATAAAGCTCATTCCTTTCAGTGGTTGAGAAGAAGTAATGCTTAAGACCAACAATGTTGGGATGGTCAAGCATATGCATAATTTGCAATTCCCTGTTTTTGTAACGCTTATCTTGAAGAACCTTTTTGATGGCAACGACTTCTCCCGTTTCTCGACATTTGGCCTGAAGAATTGACAATAACATGTTATATGCCTTCAACTATCAGTTGTGCAAAGACCAGCTTAGACAACACAAAAGTCAGAAGTTTACCTGAAATACAACCCCAAAAGAACCAGTTCCAACCACATGTTCTGCGATGTAACTGACGGACTGTTTCATTAACCACCATATCAGCAAATTGTGCTTCACGACCAAACATTATAGATTGTCAAGATGAATGTGTCATCGCCGTTACCTGTTTAGGCAGACCATTTCGACCACGGATTGTGGTTGCAATTATTTGACCAGCTTCAGAACCAGAATCTGCAACCACATCCGGCTCATTGTCCTGAAAATGAAGAATCGAGTCACTTTATCTGGTAAAACGAGATGCAGAGTTGATCAACAATTATCCTTAGGCTTGCTGTGAATATACATGAGGCATAACAGAGCAAAGCCAGAGCATAAAACTGCATTCCCAGGTTCTAGAACACACCGCAAATCTGCGGCAGAGCAGAATCACGCAGTGCCATTTCATCGTAGACTAAATACAGTGATTACTGATAAATTGCTCATTCTACCTCAAACAGTACAATTAGTTGAGTAACGAGTCAATCAAACAGGAATAGTGACCAATCAACCTACCCTTTCATCATCAGCATCATGTGGCTTTGCATCTCTGAGCTGCATCCCCACCATCCCCCTTCCCAGGAACTCAACAGAGCTGGCCTGCCCCTTGAAGCCATTCCCCTGCCGCGACGAGCTCCCGGAGGCACCGGCATGCCTCTGCCCAGAATACGCCATCTGCCAGCTGATTGGTGAGGAATTAATGGAGATCACCAAGGTCAGCGTCTGCAAACAGCAGGGGGCTCATCTCCTTGCCAGCAGAAGGATCAGCCTACTGCCAATGCAGCTTCCTCCACCACCTCCTTCAGTAACAGCTATCCACCAAAAAATTCGTTCAAGATTAACTCGGAATGGATAAATCCCCCAGAAAATAATCATCAGGAAATAAATTGTTCTTCAGAAAGAGCACACATCTCCTGAAGAAAAAGAAAACACATCAGCTGAATTTCTAGCCACCCAGAGACCTAGAAGATCCACTGAATAAAATAAATAAAAACCAGCGGCCCTCTCCAAATCGTGAGGGACAAATCCCTCTCGAAATTGGACCAAGATCCTCCGAGATAATTGGGTCGAAACAGCCGCAAACCGGGCCGGCGCGAGCGATAAAGATGAACTTTTTCTCCGGCGGGATCAGAGAATCCAAGAACCATTACCTGAAACCGAACCTGCCGGGGAGATCGAAGGCCGAAAACTCTGGAGCAGATCAAGCCGCAGCCCCTCAGCGGTTCCACGGTTCCCGCGATTCTTCTCCCTGGACGAACTGCTGGTTTCGGGGCGGCGGAGGGGGGAGACGGTCAGCGGGCCGGCCGGCCAGTAGGTAATGGTGAGTGATGAGTGAGGGAGGGAGAGTGGGAGTGAGTGGAGGGCAGGGGGCGGCTGCTCCTCTCCTTCTACCTTCCAAACTTTTCTTTTTCTGGCATGGAATAAAAAAATAGTTGAGGAGGAGGAGGTGATGGTGCGCATGTGAACTGAAACTGAAAGAAAGGAAGAAAGAAACAAATTGGGACTGAGACTCTGAAGAAGTGTGAAGGTGACCCCTTTTGTTTGCAGTCAATTTGGCTGCGAAAATTGTGTGGATTGACTGATGGATGGATGGATGGATGGATAATACTAGATGAGATGGGATATTTATTTACCTGGGAGTGACCTGTGATGTGAAAGGATTGTCTTAGTATTTAAATTAGTGCCAGTTAAACTGACAGTGAAATGCTTAATATTTCGGATATTACTACGTGCTCAGTGATGCAACTGGCGTTAATTCTGCAGTTGTTATAAGAGAGAAAAAGATACTGGTACAACATGTGCGTGCAAAGGACATTTTCTGAAAGACGGAAAAGACAAGTATAGCTTTTTCTGCTTTGCAGGAGAGATGATGATGCTTCTGTGAAACAAGCTTTCAAAGTTGCACGCACACGGAGAGGGAGAGAGAGCATCCAATTCTGATAATATTCAACGCAAAATCCAACACACTGTGATCCCAAGTGGACACAAGGCTGCATGAGCCATGAGGTGTGGTGCCAGTGCCACACAACTTTCTGTAGAAACAGGAGACCACTCTGTCAGTCAGAGGCGGCATTATTCAGTGCTGGAACTCCATGTCATGCAGAGTAGCATTATACTGTACCTGAACAATCAGTGATGTACAGACAGCATGTAACACTTTATATACATTCTCAACCATGTCTTCTTTTTGCAAACTACTCTCTCCGTATAAAAATATATGACGTTTTTTTGACACTGTCATAGTGTCAAAAAATGTCTTATATTAAGTTACTGAGGGAGCACACAAGCAAACTCTGCCTGTCCCTTCTGTATTTTCTGATTATAAATCTTCTCATGTGCAGTACCGAGCAATATGCTGCTTCCTTTTCCTCTGCTGCATGGTGTTCTCCACAGCTCTGCTCGCTTGCTTGCCTGCCTGCCTGCAGTGCAGGGAGAGAAACTTGATGTAATAAACTGATGATACTTAACACAAGCAAGCAAAGTCATAACGCAATGCAGCTGCAGCCACACGCACAACTTTTTGCCCAACAAGAATGGCAACAAGAAACAAGTGGCAGCAAGCCAGCAACAGAAAGGAGCACTCCAAAAGGTTCATCCTCATCATGCTCATCGTGCTCGCTGTCGTCGGCTCGCTGACCGGGTCAATGCCAGCCATGGCAGATATACTACAGTTCTTACATGCCACTGTAAAGTGCAAAGTGCTGGTGCGTCTGTGTGCTGTGAGAAGCCGATTCATCACAGCTGGACTCCAAGCAAAGGTGATGGTAGGTAATCAGGCATGTGCTTAACTTACCACTTTACCAGAACATGTCCTGCACTGGGATGGTTAATTACTCAGATGCCGACGGCGTCGAGGAGCTCCGAGTGCTGCGCCACGGAGACCAGTGTGTTGGCGACGATGGCCCCGCTGGCGGCCACCGCGGGCACGCCGATCCCGGGGAAGGTGGAGTCGCCGCAGCAGAAGAGCTGCGGGACCGGCGTCGCCTGCCCCGGGAACGTCGCCTCCCCGGCCTTTATCGCCGGGCCGTAGGTGCCCCGGTTCCGCCGGAGGAACCGCTTGTGCGTCAGCGGCGTGCCGACCAGCTTCACGTCGCACTTTTCCCGGCTGAACTTCGGGCCCAGGGCCAGCTCCACCGCCTTCCACATCACCTGCAAGCAAAAGTTTGCCATGACAAAGTTGGTTAAGACAGACAGCAGGTAAGAGAAGCTCATGGCCAGTAAAAAGGAGTGTCTAAACTAACTTTTGCTTAACTTTTGTGAGAGGAGTTTTTTGCTAAACTTTGGACGAAAGGAGCTCCAAAGGATGTTAAAAGGAGTACTCTGTTAAAAGTGCTAAAGTGGAGCGATTTCTAGCTATCTAGGTTCTGATTCCAAGAGACCATGGGAACAAAGCTACTATATATGTGGGTTACTAGAAGAGTAGCAATACTACATTTCTACTATCTAGTATATGTTGCATATTACCTCGGAACGCTCCTCTTTCAGGTTCCGGTACGCGGCGCTCTTCCGGTCGAGCCCCTCCCACAGGCCGAAAGGCTCCGTCCCCGGCGTGTATGCGTGGAGGATGTGCTTCCCCGGCGGCGCTAGGCCCTCGCCGAGAACGCTGGGGACCGATATGAGCACGACGTTCTGTTCGCCGTCGACTCCTTTGTCCCAGTCGTTAACCACAATATGGTGGATCCCAAGGTCTTCCTTGACACACTGTCCAGTTGCATATATAGATGGTTACCAACTAAGCAAGAAAATGTGTACCGAGTACCGACTAAGCAAATATGGAAACAGACATAACTGTAAAAGATAATTTGTTATGATGAAGCATATGACAACCAACCTCTGCGTCAAAACCCAAGTGGAGGTGCATGAACGAATCGCACTGCGGCGTCGCCTTCACTTGATCCTGGTATGATCTCGGGACGGCGTCTGGTGGGAGAAGGCCCAGGGTGTCCCACATGGATGCGTTGCTAACGACCGCTTTCTTCGCACGGACGATCTGCAAAGAGGAAAACATTTCATTCATGACAGGATTTCAGCGGCCGTATCGATGTTTCAAGCATGATGGAAGTCAATATGAGGGAAAAGAGAAGGTAATCATGCATGGCACTCGAAAACAGATGCATGAGACAACGAGGTCGCTCGTCTTGGCCTACAAGATTTCCATGGTCTGCCACTAGCCACTGCAAAAGGTGGCAAAAGCCTGAATCTTAATGGGATGGATATCTAGTGGTAGAGAAGATGGCACTTAGTTTGCTTGGGAAGGATGATACCATATAGTGTTCACTATTGTGGATTTGTACCTTATTACTCCTATTCTGAGTAGTATTGAAAGATTTTTGGCATTTATAAGATACTCTTATTATATAGAGACAGTATTTCATATAGTGTACTTCATAAGTAAAGAAATCTCACATATGAATCTGATCAGAGCCTTACCGATCCTTACTACTCCCTCCGACCCAAAATAAGTGTCTCAATTTTAATACAACTTTGTACTAAAGTTAGTACAAAGTT
Source organism: Triticum timopheevii (assembly GCA_963921465.1). Taxonomy (NCBI): domain Eukaryota; kingdom Viridiplantae; phylum Streptophyta; class Magnoliopsida; order Poales; family Poaceae; genus Triticum; species Triticum timopheevii. The sequence goes on from OY997270.1 coordinate 616,593,690, forward strand.
GAGACACTTATTTCGAGACCGAGGGAGTATTATTTTTGGATGGGTTGGCATATCTGGCGAATGTTCCCCACAAGAGATGGCATACGTTCGTTCGTGTGACAGTTTCAGTATATTTCAGGAAACCGGGTTGCTTTTTTTTTTTGCAAAACTGCCATGTCATTTCTTTTATTCTGAGCGTAAAAAGGCCATCCAATCTGCACCGTAGGATCAAGATCGTGTGGCAGCTTAGACGTTCGCTGGAAGTTGCTCCCTGGCGAACGTTCACCAGTTACTATTTCCGTTATTGGATCCTACTCCCCTTCGTCCCATAATATTACAGTAATCCCGTAAGAATTCCTCAGCCCCGTTCACCAAGCGGTCACCTGTTCTATTCGACTGCTTAATTAGGTCGAGCCGCCTCCGGCGTCTTCGGGACCTTCACCGGCGCCTCGCCACCACTACCGTCCTTGGATTCCATCCCCTCGGCCACTGCCTCCTCTATCCCCCTCGCCCGCTCCTGTGAATCTCCACTGCTGTACAAGGTAGCCTGCTTTCTGAATCTCCAACGCGCGCACGACCACATGCTTTTTGATCTTGTTATTACTTGAAACCTACCTAGCTCGATTATTTCGCCTTCTTTAGCTCCCATGTTGCTTCTGAGTCCCAACCATGTACTACTGCATTAGGTTTCATCTTGTCAGGATCAACTGATGCCTCAGTAGCGCGCTACCGGTGGTATATAGTAGCCGGATATATATCGCGGATAATCCAAGGCCTCGCGCACTGTTTGCTCTTGGCTTTTGCTATGATGTCTGCTTTCTTGGTGTCGATGTATATATATAAGTGGAGATGCAACTTGTCATGGCACTATACCATGTGATAGTACTATTTATTCAGAACGTTGACATCAATCTAGTCTGTGTTTTCAAGAACTTCTATAGATTTGTTCACTAGTGGTAACGTGTGATCAGAAGCTGTGCTGTATGACACTATGATGATGTGAATCCAAACTATCAATTACCTAGATGTCTAAAACAATCATGTTCCTATGTTGTTCCAATAGCTATTGGGAGTATTATGCTGTTTGGAGCAGAGCAATGATGCTTTGTGTTGTTTACTCTTGCTTTGATACTTAGTATTGCGTCCCGTGTGTTGATCAGAGATGGAGGAGGAAACTTCTGTGGCCGATGATGCGGGCCCTAGTTATCCTGCAAACCTGCCAATTACGGACATTCTTGCTGAATACCGTGACATCCCCTTCTACACGAATAAATGCAAGTATCCCTGGGAGGAAGATGAGGAGGAGATTAAGGCGAATGAGTACGATGGAATAGATTATAATGAAGTGTCGGGCAAACCGTGGTCACCCATGCCACATACTAGATCGAGAAAGGGAAGGAGGCGAAGAGGAAGCAATGTTGCTGATTGCCAACAAGGGGAATGGTGTGACAACATGGGATCAGCTTTGGACGTGAGTCTCGGGGAGAAGGAGGATTCACCACAGCCGCTCTTCACCAGTGATGAAGTTCTTCGTGTGCGTTTGGACATGTACCGTCTGAATGAGTCTCAAAATTCCGAAGAGGGCCTCTTCAATTGCCAGGCAGCCAAGGAGGAGCTACGTGTCGACTTCACTCTTACCAGGACATACTTCTATCATGCCATCCGTGATGGCATCAAAGCAAAGTCCTATCCGCACTTCTTCCACCGATTTACTGGGGAGGTTGGTACACATCTAGATCTTTCCTCCAACTACCGCTTAATTTCATATATGCATTGATTGAATGTAATGTACCGCATCTCGAGTCTTAGCTTTCTATGTTTTTTGTGTTGGCAGTATTCCTCTCCATGTTGTAATTATATTGAACCTACCACCCTGGATGGTGATTTGCAATACATCGAGTTTTTTGACAAGCTAATGGAGTCAGCGAGGTATAGAGAGACCAGACATGGGGTGCTTGCTAAGGCTATCGTCCTGGCAAATAAATTTTTCAATAAAATGCTATTTTTCCAAATTAAGATTGCTGTCGATGAGTGCTTAAAACTCATGGAGCATCTGGAGAAGATGGGGCAGAGGCATGAGTTGTATTACTATGTTGTGCATGAAGTTCTCATTGAAAGAAAGGACCGTCAAGCTATTATCGATCAAATCCGGGAAGGAAAAGTTCAATTGGTCTACGATCTTACTGAGTTTGGTGGTCTAGATTTGGAGGATTGTGAATCTACTGTACAAGATACGGTACTGGTTCACATGTATTATTAGCATCCATTTAATATTTGTTTACACAGAATATTGCAAATTATGGAGTTAATTGTTTTGCATATACTTTTCAGGTTGATCATCTTATTGATCTTACTGGTGCTAAGGTAGCTTTCAAAGCTTATCACTTATTTATTTTCCCAACAAGAGCAAATGACCCTTTTAGTCGACAGCGTTCTTCTGATGTTAGAATTTTGTGTTTCCTCCATAGCATTCAACACTTTGCTCAAACAACTCTTTTGCCATGGTCTCGTGTATTTGCCATGAATTTATCTTGTCAAGCAATTTGAGCTATTTATTCATGAAAATTAAAGCAAAACATGTACTCCTCTCCGTCCCAAAATATAAGAACGTTTTTAACACTAGCATAGTGTAAAAAACGTTCTTATATTCTGGGAAGGGAGTATATGTTTGGTTTGCTTGGTGTAGTGCCACTGCCAACTTTTGACTTGGCAAGCCAATAATGGTTTCCACTTGGTTTGGCACTAACATTTGGCAATGCCCCAAAAGTTTGGTAAGGCTTGTCTCATGTTGATAGCAAACCAAACAGACCCTATGTTCCTGATGAAGCCTAATTCCTCCATAGAACAAATTTCTAGGCTCTGTTATGTTTAGAAAAAAACCATTTGGCTATCATATCTTCTGATTAATATGACTCTTTTAATTCCTCCGATGTACACGATGCCTTTCCTGAAAACTCCCTATAAGATCAGGCATTGTGTACATATATCATTAGATGAGATGTGAAAATACATAAGAGTAGCACTTTGTGGCATTTCTATCTTTGAAGTGGCCTTTTGTCAGAGCTATCTTTTGTTGTCATTTAGTTCCTCGCAACCTATTTATCATTTAAACAGAAGCTAAATTTAAATTGGGATCTAGCTGTACACTTTCAAACTTTTGACGCGTGAGGATTGAAAATGTACTTAACATAACAAGCTTTTCAGATTATTATTTGGTGGAAATTGAGATATCATTATTAATCATTAACCCTACAATTGGACAAATTGGCTTTGAACAAATAATCTTAAATCCATGCATACCTACGCAATTCATCTATTTGCTCAAATTTCTCCGTATTTGCATATTATTGTCTGTTTATGATTTGGAAATATTCTAATTCAATTTTTTTGTGTATAACAAAACACAGTCACCTCCAAAGAAAAGCATCAAGGACGGTACCTACAAAAGGATTATCTGTAACGAGGTCGATAAGCTGGTAACTAAGTTTTGTTTTGTAAAATCTCTCGACTTTTTGTAGTGCTATAAGGGTTCATAAGCAGTGCTGTTAATATTTTCTTCCCTCTTTCCCCATCACAGTTTCCAAGTGATATTGAGCTTTATACATATTTTCTCAAGAAGAAGATGGAAACCGCCGAAGAACACAACGTGATACCCAAGGCAAGCTTCTAATTTGGACATAAGAAAGACATTCTTGCTCTTGCTCGACATCTTTTCTCTAACAGTAATTTCTCTTTGCTCGATTTGAAGGGAACTTGTGAACATCTTGGCGGTTTATGTTCCTTTGACTCGAGAGATAAGAAACTAGGGACAACTAGGTGTATCACCTGCTATTGTTCAGTAAAAGGCTTCGCTTATCCGACTGCTGAAGGGGCGCGGAGAAAGATATAGAGGTGATTGGCCGAGTTCTTGGACTTTGACATTGGAGCAAGCTGATGATTTGGTTGTTTGAGGCGACGGCATTTCAATCTATTCAGAATTGGGCCAGTGGCTCAGAACATTTCTGTTTATGTAATTTCCGGCCAGTAACAGGCTGTCTTAATTATTGCATTGTGTACTGTACCATCAGACTTGAGGAATTTTGGCATCTTGAAGATAGAATGAAATATATGTCGTCTGAATCAGAGCCTTACTAATAATTGCCAAGCTGTTAGTTCCCATGAACTAATATTATATACTTCATATATTTAGCGATAAAATGGTATCCTCTTGAGCGGCTTACCTGTCCACCTCGTAGCTTGACGCCAACAGCCCGACCGTTCTCGATCAAAATCTTCTCCACATGAGAATTAAGAGCAAGTCTTCCACCGAACTTTTCGATACCCCGTACGAGCGCATCGATTATCGCTCCACTCCCACCCAGAGGGTACTCCAGCTTGCACCCTGGCTTGTACCATTCTGCAAACATATAAACCTGACATTGTAGTTAGACCAAATGACGAACATAAATCTTCAGAATTGTATACTTGAAATATTTAGGCGAGTAGGAGTGTTTCAAGGGAGTGTGTTCAACAAAGCCGCCAATGATTAACAAGAGGTAAAGATTGATTACAAGTTTTTACAAAAGCCCATGGCTCCAATGCCAAATATCCGGACATGAATTTGTTCATGGAGCAGGGGCCTCTGTCATGATCCATGGACTATGACTGCCATCCACGGCTGTGATATTATCTAGACAACTTAAGGCAATTAGTCACAAGATGTGGCTGTAGTTTAGTGGTGAGAATTCCACGTTGTGGCCGTGGAGACCTGGGCTCGAATCCCAGCAGCCACATTATTTCTTTTTTCCTTTTTTTTTTCTAGTATAAGATGTTAATAAGAAACACAGAATCTGTTTCCTTTTTCTTTCTATAAGAAACACACAAATTAAATTGCTTTTTAGCGGCTATTTTATTCTTTCACATTATAAAATTACTACTAGTTTAATGGCCAGGAACAAACAAATAGATACAGATTGTGCACCAAATTGTTTAATTTATTTGATTCACACAACACACTATGGTTTTTAATTACAGTTCATTGTAAAAATTACTACTGGAGTCCAACAAGATATTGCCCAGTTTTCATGCAAACGAGATGCGGATTTTTTTGGACAATCACCAAATTAAGAGAACGAGATAATTTTTTGTTTTTGTGAATAAAGAGAACAGGATACTTAACCTGGTGGAATTCATCAGCTTACCATTTCTGCAGAAAGCGCGCTGTCGGATTTGACGCCCGCAAGCAGAAAGCACAGGAGGTCGATCCAGTTCCGGACAAAGGGATTTTTCAGCTCCAGCGAGTCGACAATCTCCGAGAAAGGGCGTAGCAGTTTCGTGGCGCCTAGGGCTCCCCGAGGCCCCATTTTTATCAAGGACTGCAACAGAGAAGGCGCGTATCTACCGGCTGCTGTGGAAAGGATGCCCAGATCACCACGGATGGAGAGCGGAGGCAGAGCCATTGCAGCTGCAGATATAGGAATGACTGCATCCTAAGATCGTTTTTGATACCGTGTTAGCAGAGGTTTCAAGGGTAGTACATAATAGTACATGGTAAACTAATCACATTTTTTTTTGGACCTGTTTGCCCTTGCATTTGAATTGTCAGACTTGCTCAAATTTGCATGATAATTGTATATGCTATTTAAAACGCAGGATGAAGCAATACATTTACCATTAGGCATCATTTGTGTTTTTCAGCAGTTCAGTGTGTCTAGGTACAGCTGAAAAAAGTTGTTTTCTACTAAGAAACTGAATATCGGATGCAGGGAAGGGAACTCACTAGAAGCTTTTGCCACTCCCGGGTTGCGTCAAGGCCAACATAAGTCTCAAGGTCCTGCAAGAGGAAAATCACTATTATGACTAGAGCATCCTGGTACAAACAAAGGGTAGTAACCTAGACCATCAAACAGAAGTGCAGCGATACAGCACTACTAAGTTTCATAGGTATAAAGCAACCAATTGCAAGTCAAGTTTATTACTGTAGCAAATTTCAGTCTCATCCTGCCCGACCAATCAGATAACATCGTATCGATGAATCCGGAACAACTCACTGCAAATTAACCAAGCAGCGTACGGTATGTGCTACTCCAAGCAGAGCAGTAGAAGTTAACTGAACCTTGAGGAAATCAGTCGGCCCTATCCGCGACTCGAACTGTCCTTCAGGGACATGAACCATCCACGAGTCATACGAGGCACACGGAACCGATTCGCCTAACGCGTCGAGGACCTGCAAGGTCAGCAGAATCATCATTATATTGCATCAGACAGGCCCCGAGCTCTCACCACAATTTCTGCATTTAGTACAGACAATTCTGCTGTGTTGATTAGTTCAGTTCAGTTCAGACAGTTCATTTCTCTGAAAGAAACTCCCAGTTGAGTTCTGCTCTGTGGTTATTTGCAGAGGAAGCAGTCAATGGAGGGTGACCTGGGCGAGGGGGTTGGCCTGGGGCCCTCTGGACTGGAAGCCGGAGAAGAGCGAGGGGCCGGAGTCGAAGTGGAACCCCTTGACGTCGAACGAGTGGGCGGCGCCGCCGGGCCGGTCGTGGCTCTCCAGCACCACCACGTCCTGCCCGTACCTCGCCAGCAGCCCCGCGCAGCAGAGCCCCCCGAGCCCGCTCCCGATCACCACCACGTCCGCCTCCGGCCTCTCCGCCACCCTGAACCAAACGTAAAGACAACGACGATGACGGCCGAAATGATTGCTTCATGAGCTCTCACACGGTGCGAACGGCGAAGAGCCGGTGCGAGTGGTTAATACGTACCCGGGTGGCGAGGGGCCGGCGGGTGCGGCCACCGCCCGGCAGCGCGCGGCGGTGCCGACCCGGCGCGGCACTGGAGCTGTGGCGGCGGCGGCTGCCGGGCACGCGCGAGGGTGGCGGTTGCCGCGTGGCGGAGGGCGCGCCGCCGGGGAGGCCAGCGCGGAGGAAGCCATCTGGGCCGGCGGTCTCGTGTCGCCGGTGGCGAGCGCGGCAATGTCACGAGTTTGGGTGGGGAAGAGGGGGCTGGAGTGGAGCTCGTGAGTGAGGCAGCGGCTGGGTACACGTGGCGCCTCAGCTGCCTCTCTCCCCTAGCGGCTGAGCTCGCTCGTCTCTGCTGCTCCTAGTTGGCTTGCGTAATCTGCCACGAGAAATGAAAAACTATTTTTATTTAAAAATAAATAAAGCTGTTTAACAAGAATAAAGAATGATTTTTTTTACAAGAAACCAGTTTAGCCACCAGAAACAGAAATGGACTCAAGTAACAGTTCGCGGACCTATCAGTTTCTCGCAGTCTACAGAATGGGCACAAATACGATTGAAAATATCCGCCGCACCATGATGGTTTTTATGAAGGCGTACGCGTGTCAGCGACTCAACTAGGAGGGCTGTCGGGAAGCCAAGGCTTGAGTCGGTCGATGATCCTAGCGTATCGTAATATCATACAATATGGGTATAGAATTTTGTACGAGTTTTCATTTCTTTGGCTCACTTTCTTGCCATCCAACATATCATTTATCCCGATGCCTTTCATTCTCAGAGCTCTTCACCATGTTCTTGACCGGAACCGCTATTTTGAGCATTAAATGAATATATAACATTGACACACTCTTATAACTATGTCTAATTTTTGTGATGGGTAACAAAACCTATTGTATTCATGCTAAGGTGTATGTATGAAGTGTAGAATATGAAATTCATGATTAAACAAGTGGAGGGTTTATATAGGTGAGTGGATGTCGATATGGGTGGGAAAGTGGGTGAAGAAATAATGTAGGCCATGTACCATACCATAAGTAATAGACCTGAGCCGGACACAACTTATATGTGTAGGTCAGTGATATGAAATTGGTTTATTTCACACATCAGTTATAATATATACACGTACACTTGTAGGTTGCCGGGATACTTTTTATCCAAACATTCTTGAGAAAATATGTTTTGTTCATAAAGTGCGCATAGTGCAGAGCTCAGGGCTTTCAACCTGCTTTTCAAAAAAAATTATGCATATAAACTCGTCCAATTGCTATGGATGAACAAAAACATACATATCGTATTTAAATATAAGATGCAATTATCAAGAGTTAAAGACACGAAAACATGTCTGAGTTATAAACTGATTCGCCACTAGAACATGTCTCAAGAAGATAAATTATTGTTGCAGTAAAAGTAGTAATGAACTACATGTGAAAAATGATTTTCCTTGAGATCTAAACAACCAGCTTTTCATGGAATGCACATGTAGTGTTTGAATGTCAACGAGTTGACGATAGTGATTGGGCGACAAGGCTAGGGGTCAGCCATCACCAGGTAGATCGCGACCGCCCTAAGTCTACATCGAAGAGGATGCGTTGGCTACTGGGTATGCACGGAGGTTGCTAGTGGTGGTGGCGGTGCCGCATGCTAGGGTAGTTAGTAGAGCAGAGGCCATCTTTGCGGAGGTCTAGTCATCATTGATGTGAAGGTGGCATGCGTTGCAAGGGTTTGAGCATAGCGAAGGAAATATGCCCTAAAGGCAATAATGAAGTTATTATTTTATATTTCCTTATTTCATGATAAATTTTTATTATTCATGCTAGAATTGTATTAACCGGAAACTTGATACATGTGTGGATACATAGAAAAAATAATGTGTCCCTAGTAAGCCTCTACTAGACTAGCTCGTTAATCAAAGATGGTTGAGTTTCCTAACCATAGACATGTGTTGTCATTTGATGAACAGGAGCACATCATTAGGAGAATGATGTGATGCACAAGATGTTGGGAAACGTAGCATGCAATTTGAAAAAATATCCTACGCTCACGCAAAATCTATCTAGTAGATGCATAGCAACGAGAAGGGGAGAGTGTGTCCACGTACCCTCGTAGACCGAAAGCGGAACCGTTAACTTAACGTGGTTGATGTAGTCGAACGTCTTCTCGAATCAACCGATCAAGTACAAAACGTACGTCACCTCCGAGTTCCGCACACGTTTGGCTCGATGACGTCCCTCAAACTCTTGATCCAGCAGAGTGTCGATGGAGTAGACGAGTTCCGCCAGCACGACGGCGTGGTGACGGTATTGGTGATGTGATCCGTGCAGGGCTTCACCTAAGCACTACGACAATATGACCGGAGGAGTAAACGGTGGAGGGGGGCACCGCACATGTCTAAGAAACAATTGTTGTGCTTTGGGGTGCCCCCTGCCCCCGTATATAAAGGAGGGAGAGGGGAGAGGGCCGGTCTAGGGGGAGTCCAACCAGGACTCCCAGTCCTAGTCGGCCCCCCTTCCTTTCCAACGAAGGGGGAAAGAGGGAAGTGGAGGGAGAAGGAAAGGGTGGCCGCGCCCCCTCCCCCTTGTCCAATTCGGACTCCATGGTGGAGGGAGGGCTACCTCCTGTGGTCTGCCTCCTCGGGGGGGGGGGGGGGGGGGGGGTTCCAGTAACCCCTCGGTACTCCAAAAAATATCCGAACCATTCCGGTGTCCGAATATAACCTTCCAATATATCAATATTTACCTCTCGACCATTTCGAGACTCCTCGTCATGTCCGTGATCTCATCCGGGACTCCAAACAACCTTCGGTTACCAAAACACATAACTCATATAATACATATCGTCATCTAACGTTAAGCATGCGGACCCTATGGGTTCGAGAACTATGTAGACATGACCGAGACACGTCTCCGGTCAATAACCAATAGCGGAACCTGGATGCTCATATTGGCTCCCACATATTCTACGAAGATCTTTATCGGTCGAACCGCAATGTCAACATATGTTATTCCCTTTGTCATCGGTATGTTACTTGCCCGAGATTCGATCGTCGATATCTTCATATCTAGTTCAATCTTGTTACTGGCAAGTCTCTTTACTCGTTTCGTAGTGCATCATCCTGCAACTAACTCAATAGTCACATTGCTTGCAAGGCTTCATATGATGTGCATTACCGAGAGGGCCCAGCGATACCTCTCCAATACTCGGAGTGACAAATCATAATCTCGACCTATGCCAACCCAACAAACACCTTCGGAGATACCTGTAGGGCATCTTTATAATCACCCAGTTACGTTGTGACGTTTGCTAGCACATAAGGCATTCCTCCGGTGTTTGGGAGTTGCATAATCTCATAGTCGGAGGAATATATATTTGACACGAAGAAAACAGAAGCAATAAAACTAAACGATCATTATGCTAAGCTAACGGATGGGTCTTGTCCAAAACTCTATGGGTGTTAGATTCGTTACCATGCAATGCTAGATTATTGACTCTAGTGCAAGTGGGAGACTGTTGGAAATATGCCCTAGAGGCAATAATAAAGTGGTTATTATTATATTTCCTTGTTCATGATAATCGTTTATTATCCATGTTTTAATTGTATTGACCGGAAACTCAAATACATGTGTGGATACATAGACAACATGTCCCTAGTAAGCCTCTTCCGGACTAGCTTGTTGATCAAAGATGGCTATGGTTTCCTAGCAATGGACATGAGTTGTCATTTGATAATGGGATCACACCATTAGGAGAATGATGTGATGTACAAGACTCAAACTATGAACGTAGCATATGATCGTATCAAGTTTATTGCTATCGTTTTCTGCATGTCAAGTATATGTTCCTATGACCATGAGATCATGCAACTCACTGACAATGGAGGTGTGACTTGTGTGTGCCAAATGTTGCAACGTAACGGGGTGACTATAAAGGTGCTCTACAGGTATCTTCGAGGGTGTCTGTTGAGTTTACATCAATCAAGACTAGGATTTGTCACTCCGTATGATGGAGAGGTATCTCAGGGCCCACTCGGTAATACACTAGTAGAAAAAGGGTCAAATGTGAAGCACAATAGTGCCAGTTTGAATTTCAGCCGGCACTAATGTGTACATTAGTGCCGGTTCATGGCGGCGATCAATAGCACCGGTTCGTGGCGAACCTTTAGTACCAGTTCATGCCACGAACCGGTACTAAAGAGGTTGTGTCAGCCTGCGGTCAGGCTATGGCCCCACCATCACCATTTAGTGCCGGTTCGTACCACGAACCGGTACTAATGAGGTTATGGCAAGCTGTTTTTAGTCCCACCTCGCTCCCATAACAAGCGTTTTACCACCTTAAATATGTTATTTCTCAAACTATCACAAGCACTTGGTCTTCATTGAACTCTATGTGTAGAATTTATGGCCGCAATATGAGTCTTCATCGGTTTATAAATCGTTGATGACTCATATTGACAATTCAGATTGTACACACAAAGATCATTGATGATCAAAGTATTTTTGATGTTATAAGATCATATTGACAATATAGACTGTAAAGAAATATAAGATCATGATCTAAATGCTCTTATATTTTTTGCGTTCAGTATGCACCAACTGCTAGGCGGGAGGAGCTGTTTAGTACCGGTTCGTGGCGAACCTTTAGCACCGGTTCGTGCCACGAACTGGTACTAATGAGGTTGTGTCAGGTAAGGCCGGGGCCCCACGAGCACCTTTAGTACCGGTTCATGGATGAACCAGTACTACAGTTTCTTAGTAAGCTGTTTTTTAGTCCCACCTCGCGAATAGAGAGGGACTAGGAGCGGTTTATAAGCCCTGAGTGCAGAGACGATGAAGAAGAGGCTCAATGCTCACTTTGCTTAGCTTCAAGCCTTCAGGAATATGGTAGACTGCACGGAGCTATGCGCAGTGCAGTTTACACTATTCCGAAAGGCTTGAAGCAAATTAACGAGTATTGCACCTCTTTTTTATTTTTAATAACTTATTACAACTCCGGACGTCTTCTGTTATGGCAAAAACTAATTGCACGTCGGCATTTCTTTTTTTCTAAACTTTGGTTATAACTCTAGACTTTGACCATCAAGTTTTGCAGAAAAGAAAAAATAGCAGAAAAAAAAAACTATAGCTGAAAAGAAAAAAACTATATAAAATGACCGTGAAATTGAAAATCACTACAAAATGAACTCTGAAAATGTTGAACTTTGGCAAACTAGATGAAAAACTACTCAGAAATAAATAGAAGAAAATAAATATAACAGAAAAGAAAAAACTATACAAAAAACTACGCAGAAATAAATAGAAGAAAATAAAGCAGAAAAGAAAAAAACTATAAAAAAAATTGGGGCGCTGCCCTGTGGGCCTGCTAGGCCACGGGCGTGCAATTACAGGCCTTAACGGCCCAGCAGACTCACAGGGCAGCGCGCTGAATTTAGGCCCACAAGCCTGCTATATAGAGGAGTTCAAGGAGGTAGCCGCGGCTGGGTTTATAAACCAGTGCGGCTGCCCTTCGCCCGGCGAGGTGGGACTAAACTTTGGGGTGGCAGCGCAAGGCCTTTAGTACCGGTTGGTGGCTCCAACCGGTACTAAAGATGGGCCTTTAGTACCGGTTGGAGCCACCAACCGGTACTAAAGGCCTGCTCTTCCCGCTTCTTGGCCTGGCCAAAGTTGGCCTTTAGTACCGGTTGGTGGCTCCAACCGGTACTAAAGGCCCATCCTATATATATAGCACTTACGAAAATTTCAGTTACATCTCCCCACTTTCGTCTCCAACCTCTCGACATCGCCGCGCACCGCTCGATCCCATAGTCGCCGCCCGTCGCCCGTCGTCCGTCGTCGTCGTCGCTGTCCCCGCCGCCGCCCGTCGTCGTCGTCGTCTCGCGCCGCCGCCCCGAACGCCGCCGCCGTCCGTCGTCGTCACCGTGGTCCCGTACGTCTCTCGCACCCGCGCGCCGGCGTCCCCGCCCCGTATGCCGCCGCCCCCGCCCCGTACGCCGGCGCCCCCGCTCGTACGTACGGGGCGGCGTACACACACATACACACATACACACACTACACACATACACACACACACACACACATTTTTTACTTATTTTCTGTTTTCTGTTTTCTGTTTTTTAGAAAATTTAATTAGATATTAATTAGCTAGGTATGTGAGATTTGAACTAGTTGAATAATTAATATAACTAGTTTATTTTTAGTAAGAAAATTGTCGAACTAGTTTATTTAGGTATATGAGATTTGAACTAGTTGAATAATTAATATAACTAGTTTATTTTTAGTAAGAAAATTGTCGTATCTGAGATTTGATTATCTAATTAAAATATTATTTGTTAATGAGTTTTTCTGTTTATTTAATGTTTTTATATATTTTGAGTTTATATAAATGTTAGATTAATGTCGAATGTTAGATGAATTAGATAGAAAAGTTAAATATATAGTAATGTCAATTGTTAGAGATGAATATAGTTAGATATATATTTGAATTGGGATAAGTCTGAGAAAGAGATGGAGGATTAGAACTAGTTTATTTTTAGTAAATGCTTAGTTGACCTTGTTGAATTAATTATAGAACTAGTTTATTTTTAGTAAATGCTTAGTTGAACTAGTTGAATTAATATATAGAACTAGTTTATTTTTAGTAAATGCTTAGTTAAACTAATTGAATTATATAACTAGTTTATTTTTAGTAAATGCTTAGTTGAACTAATTGAATTAATATAACTAGTTTATTTTTAGTAAATGCTTAGTTGAATTAATAGAAGTAGTTGAATTAATTGAATTAGTAAGTATTTAATGTTTCACCTAATATGAACATAGGAAATGTCGTCTGACGACGGAAAAAGTTTCGGTATGTGCACATACTATGAAGATGAGCGCGGCCAGTGCGACAGAAATTTCCTTGTTGATGGTAGGCGATTCAGCATCAAGCTGGATGAGACTTTCGAATTCGATACAGTAAGTCACAACGACAAGTCTGTTTTCGTAATTAAGCATGACTTATATATGCTTCATTTACCTGACTTATAATTTTTAATTTTCTCTGTTCTACTAGCGCATCCCATGCCATGTAAGAATTTTTGTCTTGGATAAGATAGGTTTCAAAGATATGGAAACTATGGAGGTAAAGAGAGCTTACCTGAAAACTGAGCATGATGGTTATGCTTTCAACGTCAAAGTATACAATGCACACACGTACACCTATTTTAAATGCAAAACTTGGCAAGCACTATGCAAGGCTTATGCATTTGAGCCTGGTATGGTTATCACCTTTGATATTCGTCCGGAAGATGATATTGAAGGTAATAGAGACATATGGGTCGATGTGCAGACGCCTCCAGTTCTACCATTATGTGAGTTCTTCTCAAATATATTTTTGTCTTTGATATTGCTTATTTCAAAAATAACTGACAACTAATTTCTATTGACAGCTTATCTCCATTCAACCAAACATGTCCGGCGCTTGGTAGACAGGACCTTCTACTGTCCCGGAGCTGAACTAAACTGCGAGGAGATAAGTCATTATGTTTCATGGCTTGAGGATCTTCATACTGTCAAGACAAATTTTTTTTCTGCACTTGGAAATGTTAGTACTCAAAACGTGCGACCAATAGTGATGGTATTGAACTACGGTCACATCTATTTAGGAATGATGGTAAGATATTTACTATTTGTCCTTAGTGCATATTTTGCATACATATTTTTTTTGCTAAACTTTCATTGCTAAGTATATTAATTAAGTACTATACGATGTTCTTCAACAGGGAACCCCGATGACAGTTGTGCCTCAGGGGATCGAGACTAAAGGTCAGATGTCAATTGTTAGCTTAAGGCCAAGATATCCTGCATTGCACATGAATGCATTTAAGATTTCTAGAAGCGATGAATGCTTAATAGTGAAAGATTGGAGGAAAAATGTTAATAATCGCAGAGAAGTACTAGGGGGCAGCAATGAGAAGCGCAGCCCACGATTAGGAGACAGGTTCATCGGCATGCTCCAGTATGATCAATCAGGAGAGCTATATATGTTCTATGCTATTTTACCAGAGAGAGAGTAGCTAGCAGGAGTGATTTAGCTAGTTCTTCATGCTGCTCTTAATTAGTACTTGTCCTTTCATGTCCGTGTTCTTCGTTCTGAACTTAAGTGATTTGCTTTTGTGGTGTTATATATGAACGCTTATAATATCATGAAAATCATGTTGAACTCGATGATTGGTTCTACTAGAAATTCTATTTATATATATATATATATATATATATATATGCATAACATTTACAATGTGTAGTATCGTAAAATACCAGCAAACGAAAAAGAATTAAAATGGAAACACAAAATTAAATGAAAAAGAAATCATAAAACTAAAAACCCCCAAACCTTATAGTACCGGTTGGTCTTACCAACCGGTACTAAAGGGCTCCAGGCCCCCGGAGCTGGCTCGTGCCACGTGGTTGCCCTTTAGCACCGGTTCGTGCTGAACCGGTACTAAGGGGGGGGGGGGGCTTTAGTGACCACACTTTAGTGCCGGTTATGGAACCGGCACTAAAGGGCCTTACGAACCGGTGCTATTGCCCGGTTCTGCACTAGTGATACAAGATCACAATAAGCTTGCAAGAAATGTGACCAATGAGTTAGTCACGGGATCTTGTATTACAGAACGAGTAAAGAGACTTGCCGGTAACGAGATTGAACTAGGTATGGAGATACCGACGATCGAATCTTGTGCAAGTAACATACCGATAGACAAAGAAAACTGCATACAAGATTAGCTGAATCCTTGACATCGAGGTTCGACCGAAAAGATCTTCGTACAATATGTAGGAACCAATATGGGAATCCAGGTCCCGCTATTGGTTATTGACCGTAGAGGTTGTAAGACAAATAATTTAAGGGACTGCTTGACACCTCAAGGGGGTGCGGCTATCTCATTATATATAAGTACCAAAGGGTACAATATACAAGGTGTATATACAAGTCTACATATACACAAGTCTACGTACATATACAGTCTAACACCCTCCTTCAATCTTAACTGTGGCCTGAAGTACAAACTAAGTTAAGATTGCGCCTACAGCCTACAAACTTTGGTTGTGGAAGAGGCTTCGTGAAGATGTCAGCAAGTTGATCCTTTGATGAGATGAACTTGATGCTAAGTAGCTTCTGTGCAACACGTTCTCGAACGAAGTGATAGTCAACCTCAATATGTTTCGTCCGAGCATGAAACACAGGATTAGATGACAAATATGTAGCACCAATGTTATCACACCAAAGTTCCGGTGGATGAGCTGAAGAGACTCTCAACTTTCGCAATAAGGACTAAACCCAAATTATCTCAGCCGTTGCATCAGCCACTGCTTTGTACGCACTGACACACATGGGTGCAGCCCCCGCGGGTCGATGGGCGCCGCCCGGTATGCATGCCCCATGCAGAAGACCGACATCCAGGTCCAGGGCTTCCATCGGTGCCTGTTCCTCAAGGAGCTCAAGACGAGCACCACATCCAACACCTACAGCATGGTTAGGAAGCAACACAAGAGCATGTGCAACATCTACAAATTGATCAGGGAAGGTGTGGTAGAAGAAACGTCAGGTAGAGGAGTGATAGAGTTGTTCGGAAGTGCACAAAAGGGGAACACATTCTCATCAAATACAACGTCACGAGAGATGTAGACGCGATTGGTGGGAACATGTAGGCATTTGTACCCCTTGTGAAGGGAACTATACCCAGGAAAAACACACTTTTTCGACCGAAACTCTAGCTTATGTTTGTTATAAGGACGTAAATGAGGCCAACAAGCACACCCAAAAACTTTGAGAAAGGTGTAGTATGGAATTTCATTGAGCAAGAGTTCAAGTGGAGTTTTCATATTCAGTAGTCGTGAGGGCAGCCTATTGATCAAAAAACAGGCAGTGGAGAAAGCATCACTCCAGAACCTAAAAGGAACGGAGGCATGAGCTAATAAATTAATGCCAGTTTCTACAAGATGACGATGCCTACATTCAGCGGTCCCATTCTGCTGATGTGTATGAGGACAAGACACACGATGTGTGATCCCAAGTTTGTTAAAAAAACGAGTTGAGGTTGTGATATTCACCCCCCCAGTCGGTTTGAACATGAATAATTTTCTCGCTAAGGAGACGCTCAATGTGTGCTTGAAACTGTAGAAAAACATCAAACACATCAGACTTTTTCTTAATAAGAGAAAGCCAAGTAAACCGACTATAAGCATCAATGAAACTGACATAATAATTGTGGCCACTCACAGATGTTTGGGCATGACCCCACACATCGGAAAATACAAGCTCAAGAGGATGTTTCACAACACGACTAGACTCTGAAAACGGAAGTTGGTGACTCTTGCCCTGCTGATAGGCATCACAAATAGTTTCAGCAGTTTTATTTGACACAACTGGTAGTTCATGGCGATGCAACACATGCCGAACTATAGGAGCAGCAGGATGACCAAGGCGCGCATGCCAATGTGTAGGAGACACACGAACACCACTGAACACCTGAGGAGAAAACTGCGTAGGAGGTGCTGTTGGCGCGTCAAGTGCATACAAGCCACCACAAAGACGACCGCTAAGTGGAACGGCCCTCGTGTCCCGATCCTTGATGAAGAAACAAAAAGGGTGAAACTCAGCAAGGACATTATTATCACGAGTAAGTTGTGGAACAGATAACAAACTACGTGAAGCAGTGGAAATACGAACAACATTAGAAAGATTCAGTTTTCATGAATTGTGTGCAAGAAGTGATGCCTGACCAACATGAGAGATGTGCATACCTGCTCCATTAGCGGTGTGCACCTAATCATGGCCACGATATGGCTCCTGAGTGGAGAGCTTGCCCATGTCATTGGTGAGGTGCTTCGTAGCTCCCGTGTCCATGTACCATGTAGGATCAATGGAGTAAGACGGAGTGCGGCCATGGTCATGACTCGTCACTGCGGTGGCAGCCTGCTTGTCATTCCCTTTGCCATTGTTGCCGAGGCCTAGGAAGTCTTGCTTGTAACGACGATGACAGCGAGCCGCAATGTGACGCTCAATGCCACATAGCTGATAGGCCTGCGGAGCCCCGCAAGAAGAACATCACGCCACCGGCCGGTTACCACCCGTGATGGTCGGAGCATTGCCCCGCGAGGCCGGTTGTGAAGATGGCGTCGGTCTGCCCCCAGAAGATGATGCCTGCGGGGGTTTGCCACAAGCCGCGGCATTGGCGGAGGCGAAACCGGGGGAGGCGCAGCGCACCTTAATGCGCTGTTCACGATGAAGGAGTCGTGCATAGAGCTCCTGAGGTGGGAGCGGATCATCACGACCATGGACATTCTCAACGAGGTTGTCATAGTCATCATCAAGCCCGTTAAGCACGAAGGTGGTGAACTCCTCATCCTACAGTGACTGGCCAACTGAGGCCAACGTGTCGGCGAGACCCCGCATCTTGTTGAAGTAGTCCGTGATGCTGAGGTCACCAAGCTTAGTCTCACCCAGCTCAGTGCGTATAGAGTGAGCACGCGCCTGACTGAGAGGCGAAACTAGTGTGAAGCGCCGCCCATGCCTCCCGGGACGTAGCGGCGAAGATGACCATCGACGAGATGCTCGGGGTGAGCGAGGACTAGATGGCGGAGAGGATGGCCTGATCCTGGGCCACCCAGGTGTGATACGCCGGGTGATGAGGGGGCGAACACGGGATGGATCCGTCAACGTAGCCTTCCAGATAGCGGCTCCGCAGAAGAGGCAACATCTTGGCACGCTAGGACAAGTAGTTGTCCGGTGTGAGCTTCACTAGTAACAGATGCGAGAAGTAGAATGGTGCCGGCATCGCGGTCAGATCAGCGTGAGCGTGCAACGGTGCATAAGGACCCATCGACGAGGCCGCCCCAGGATGCGCCGTAGGGAGCTGCGCCCGGATCCCCATACGGCGAGGCAGCCGCAGCCCCTTGCGACGCTGGGTAGGGGTTCGTCGGGGGCGCCGAGTAGGGTGGCGGCAGCGACGCACCGCAGAGGTGCGGCGGAGGCGCACAGTAGGGATTGGGCGTCGAGGCGCCGTAGCCTGGCGGCAGGGCGTCGTAGGGTTGCTGCGGCGGCGGTGCACCGTAGTGCGGCGCCGGCCAGGAAGACGACGGCGGCGGCCCGCCGTGGACAGGGGCAGCGACGCCGCCCGCAGAAGGATCCACACCGATCGCCTGGGGACAAAGACGACGCAAAAGCACCGTAGGCCATCGCGAGAGGCCACGAGGCGAGGAACGGTGAGACAGGAGCAAGGGCCGGCGCCGGGGCGGCGGCGGGAGCGGCGACAGCGGTCGGCGCGGCGGCGGCGGCGACAACGGAAGACATCGTAACCTAATATGATACCATGTCAGACAATAATTTGGGGGACTGCTCGAGACCTCAAGTGGGTGCGGCTATCTCATTATATATAAGTACCAAAGGGTACAATATACAAGGTGTATATACAAGTCTACGTACATATATAGTCTAACAGAGGTGTCTCGGTCATGTGTGCATAGTTCTCGAACCCGCAGGGTCTACACACTTAACATTTGGTGACGGTATAACACTAGTGGAAAAAGGACCTAATGTGAGATACATTAGTCCAAGTTTGATTTTGACCCGGTACTAATGGTACCATTAGTGCCGGTTCGAATGGCTATGCATTAATGCCGGTTCGTTTTGAACCTTTAGTACCGGTTTGTGCCACGAACCGGTACTAAAGGGGTGGTGGCAGGCTGGCGTCAGGCCGGGGCTCCGCGATCACCTTTAGTACTGGTTCGTGGCACAAACCGGTACTAAAGGGCTAACCTTTAGTATCGGTTCGTGCCACGAACCGGTACTAAAGGGTTTTGACTGTTGGTTAACGTTGCAGAAAACAAAAATTTTCCTACGGTTTCACCAAGATCCATCTATGAGTTCATCTAGGAACGAGTGATTAGATGCATCTACATACCTTGTAGATCGCGAGTGGAAGCATTCAAAGAATGGGGATGATGTAGTCGAATACGACGTGATTCGAATCACCGGAGATCCTAGCACCGAACGGACGGCACCTCCGCGTTCAACACATGTACGGAACAGCCACGTCTCCTCCTTCTTGATCCAGCAAGGGGGGAGGAGAGGTTGAGGGAGATGGCACCAGCAGCAGCACGACAGCGTGGTGTTGATGGAGCTGCAGTACTCCGGCAGAGCTTCGCTAAGCACTATGGAGGAGGAGGAGGTGTTGGAGAGGGAGAAGGAGGCAACCAAAGGCCAAGGTGGATTTGCTCCTCCTTTTCCCCACTATATATAGGGCCAAGGGAGAGGGGGAGGCGCAGCCCTTGCCCCTTCCTCCAAGGAAGGGTGCGGCCAAAGGGGGGGAGGAGTCCATCCTCCCCAATGAACCTCGGAGGTGCCTTCCCCCTTTAGGACTCTCCCCTTTTTTTCTCCTCTTGGCGCATGGGCCTCTTGGGGCTGGTGCCCTTGGCCCATGTAGGCCAAGGCGCACCCCCTACAGCCCATGTGCCCCCCCGGGACAGGTGGCCCCACCCGGTGGACCCCCGGGACCCTTTCGGTGGTCCCGGTACAATACCGATAACCCCGAAACTTGTCCCGATGCCCAAAACAGGACTTCCCATATATAAATCTTTACCAGTGAAGACCCTACGGGTTCGGGAGACATGTAGACATGACCGAGATCGCTCTCCGGTCAATAACCAACAGCGGGATCTGGATACCCATGTTGGCTCCCACATGCTCCACGATGATCTCATCGGATGAACCACGATGTCGAGGATTTAATCAACCCCGTATGCAATTCCCTTTGTCAATCGATATGTTACTTTCCCGAGATCCGATTGTCGGTATCCCAATACCTCGTTCAATCTCGTTACCGGCAAGTCACTTTACTCGTACCGTAATGCATGATCCCGTGACCAGACACTTGGTCACTTTGAGCTCATTATGATGATGCATTACCGAGTGGGCCCAGTGATATCTCTCCGTTATACGGAGTGACAAATCCCAGTCTCGATCCGCGTCAACCCAACAGACACTTTCGGAGATACCTGTAATGCACCTTTATAGTCACCCAATTACGTTGTGACGTTTGATACACCCAAAGCACTCCTACGGTATCCGGAAGTTACACGATCTCATGGTCAAAGGAAAAGATACTTGACATTAGAAAAGCTCTAGCAAACGAACTACACGATCTCACGCTATGCTTAGGATTGGGTATTGTCCATCAAATCATTATCCTAATGATGTGATCCCGTTATCAATGACATCCAATGTCCATAGCCAGGAAACCATGACTATCTATTGATCAACGAGCTAGTCAACTAGAGGCTTACTAGGGACATGTTGGTGTCTATTATTCACATATGTATTACGATTTTCGGATAATACAATTATAGCATGAATAAAGACAATTATCATGAACAAAGAAATATAATAATAATGCTTTTATTATTGCCTCTAGGGCATATTTCCAACAGTCTCCCACTTGCACTAGAGTCAATAATCTAGTTACATTGTGATGAATCGAACACCCATGGAATTCTGGTGTTGATCATGTTTTGCTCTAGGGAGAGGTTTAGTCAACGGATCCGCTACATTCAGGTCCGTATGTATTTTACAAATCTCTGTGTCTCCATCTTGAACATTTTCACGAATGGAGTTGAAGCGACGCTTGATGTGCCTTGTCTTCTTGTGGAACCTGGGTTCCTTGGCAAGTGCAATAGCTCCAGTGTTGTCACAGAAGAGCTTGATCGGCCCCGACGCATTGGGTATGACTCCTAGGTCGGTGATGAACTCCTTCACCCATATTGCTTCATGTGCTGCCTCCGAGGCTGCCATGTACTCCGCTTCACATGTAGATCCCGCCACGACGCTCTGCTTGCAACTGCACCAGCTTACTGCCCCACCATTCAAAATATACACGTATCCGGTTTGTGACTTAGAGTCATCCAGATCTGTGTCGAAGCTAGCGTCGACGTAACCCTTTACGACGAGCTCTTCGTCACCTCCATAAACGAGAAACATTTCCTTAGTCCTTTTCAGGTACTTCAGGATATTCTTGACCGCTGTCCAGTGCTCCTTGTCGGGATTACTTTGGTACCTTCCTACCAAACTTACGGCAAGGTTTACATCAGGTCTGGTACACAGCATGGCATACATAATAGAACTATGGCTGATGCATAGGGGATGACGCTCATCCCTTCTATATCTTCTGCCGTGGTCGGACATTGAGCTGAGCTCAATTTCATACCTTGTAACACAGGCAAGAACCCCTTCTTGGATTGATCCATATTGAACTTCTTCAATATCTTATCAAGGTATGTGCTTTGTGAAAGACCTATGAGGCGTCTCGATCTATCTCTATAGATTTTGATGCCTAATATATAAGCAGCTTCTCCAAGGTCTTTCATTGAAAAACTCTTATTCAAATAGGCCTTGATGCTGTCCAAGAGTTCTATATCATTTCCCATCAAAAGTATGTCATCTACATATAGTATGAGAAATGCTACAGAGCTCCCACTCACTTTCTTGTAAACGCAGGCTTCTCCATAAGTCTGTGTAAACCCAAACGCTTTGATCATCTCATCAAAGCGAATGTTCCAACTCCGAGATGCTTGCACCAGCCCATAAATCGAGCGTTGGAGCTTGCACACCTTGTCAGCATTCTTAGGATCGACAAAACCTTCCGGCTGCATCATATACAATTCTTCCTTAAGGAAACCATTAAGGAATGCCGTTTTGACGTCCATTTGCCATATTTCATAATCGTAGAATGTGGCAATTGCTAACATGATTCGGACGGACTTTAGCTTCGCTACCGGTGAGAAAGTCTCATCGTAGTCAACCCCTTGAACTTGTCGATAACCCTTAGCGACAAGCCGAGCTTTATAGATGGTCACATTACCATCCGCGTCTGTCTTCCTCTTAAAGATCCATTTATTTTCTATGGCTCGCCGTTCAACGGGCAAGTCAGTCAAAGTCCATACTTCGTTTTCATACATGGATCCTATCTCGGATTTCATGGCTTCTAGCCATCTGTCGGAATCCGGGCCCGCCATCGCTTCTTCATAGTTCGAAGGTTCACTATTGTCTAACAACATGATTTCCAAGACAGGGTTGCCGTACCACTTTGGTGCGAAACGTGTCCTTGTGGACCTTCGAATTTCAGTAGGAGCTTGATCATAAGTATCTTGATCATCATCATTAACTTCCTCTCTAGTCGGTGCAGGCACCTCAGGAACATTTTCTTGAGTTGCGCCATTTTCCGGTTCAAGAGGTAATACTTCATCAAGCTCTACTTTCCTCCCACTTACTTCTTTCGAGAGAAACTCTTTCTCCAGAAAGGACCCATTCTTGGCAACAAAGATCTTGCCTTCGGATCTGAGGTAGAAGATATACCCAACAGTTTCTTTAGGGTATCCTATGAAGACACATTTTTCCGATTTGGGTTCGAGCTTTTCAAGTTGAAGTTTCCTGACATAAGCATCGCATCCCCAAACTTTTAGAAATGACAGCTTAGGTTTCTTCCCAAACCATAATTCATATGGTGTCGTCTCAACGGATTTCGACGGTGCCCTATTTAAAGTGAATGCGGCAGTCTCTAAAGCATAGCCCCAAAAAGATAGTGGTAAATCGGCAAGAGACATCATAGATCGCACCATATCTAATAGAGTGGGATTACGACCTTCGGACACACCATTACGCTGAGGTGTTCCAGGCGGCGTGAGTTGTGAAACTATTCCACATTTTCTTAAGTGTGTACCAAACTCGTGACTCAAGTATTCTCCTCCACGATCTGATCGTAGAAACTTGATTTTCCTGTCATGTTGATTCTCAACTTCACTCTGAAATTCCTTGAACTTTTCAAAGGTCTCAGACTTGTGTTTCATTAAGTAGACATACCCATATCTACTCAAGTCATCAGTGAGGGTGAGAACATAATGATAGCCACTGCGAGCCTCAACACTCATTGGACCGCACACATCAGTATGTATGATTTCCAATAAGTTGGTTGCTCGCTCCATTGTTCCTGAGAACGGAGTCTTGGTCATTTTACCCATGAGGCATGGTTCGCACGTGTCAAATGATTCGTAATCAAGAGACTCTAAAAGTCCATCAGCATGGAGCTTCTTCATGCGTTTGACACCTATGTGACCAAGGCGGCAGTGCCACAAGTATGTGGGACTATCACTATCAATCTTACATCTTTTGGTACTTACACTATGAATATGTGTAGCATTATGCTCGAGATTCATAAAGAATAAACCATTCACCATCGGAGCATGACCATAAAACATATCTCTCATATAAATAGAACAACCATTATTCTCGGATTTAAATGAGTAGCCATCTCGAATTAAACGAGATCCTGATACAATGTTCATGCTCAAACTTGGCACAAAATAACAATTATTGAGGTTCAAAACTAATCCCGTAGGTAAATGTAGAGGTAGCGTGCCGACGGCGATCACATCGACCTTGGAACCATTCCCGACGCGCATCGTCACCTCGTCCTTCGCCAGTCTCCGTTTATACCGCAGCTCCTGCTGTGTGTTACAAATATGAGCAACGGCACCGGTATCAAATACCCAGGAGTCACTACGATTACTGGTAAGGTACACATCAATTACATGTATATCAAATATACCTTTGGTTTTGCCGGCCTTCTTGTCCGCTAAGTATTTGGGGCAGTTCCGCTTCCAGTGACCACTTTCCTTGCAATAAAAGCACTCAGTCTCGGGCTTGGGTCCATTCTTTGGCTTCTTCCCGGTAGCTTGCTTGCTGGGCGCGGCAACTACCTTGCCGTCCTTCTTGAAGTTCTTTTTACCCTTGCCCTTCTTGAACTTAGTGGTTTTATTGACCATCAACACTTGATGTTCCTTCTTGACTTCTACCTCTGCTGATTTCAGCATAGCAAATTCTTCAGGAATGGTCTTTTCCATCCCCTGCATATTGAAGTTCATCACAAAGCTCTTGTAGCTTGGTGGAAGCGACTGGAGGATTCTGTCAATGACCGCATCATCCGGGAGATTAACTCCCAGCTGAGTCAAGCGGTTATGTAACCCAAACATAGTGAGTATGTGCTCACTGACAGAACTATTTTCCTCCATCTTACAGCTGAAGAATTTGTCGGAGACTTCATATCTCTCGACCCGGGCATGAGCTCGGAAAACCATTTTCAGCTCTTCGAACATCTCATATGCTCCATGTCTCTCAAAACGCTTTTGGAGCCCCGGCTCTAGGCTGTAAAGCATGCCGCACTGAACGAGGGAGTAGTCATCGGAACGTGCCTGCCAAGCGTTCATAACGTCTTGTTCTGCAGGGAGAACAGGTGCATCACCTAGCGGTGCTTGTAGGACATAATCTTTCTTGGCAGCTATGAGGATGATCCTCAGGTTCCGGACCCAGTCCGTATAGTTGCTGCCATCGTCTTTCAGCTTGGTTTTCTCTAGGAACGCGTTGAAGTTGAGGACTATGTTGGCCATTTGATCTACAAGACATATTTTAAAATATTTAGACTAAGTTCATGATAATTAAGTTCATCTAATCAGATTATAATGAACTCCCACTTAGATTTGACATCCCTTTGGTCATCTAAGTGTTACACGATCCGAGTCGACTAGGCCGTGTCTGATCATCACGTGAGACGGACTAGTCATCGTCGGTGAACATTCTCATGTTGATCATATCTTCCATACGACTCGTGTTCGACCTTTCGGTCTCCGTGTTCCGAGGCCATGTCTGTACATGCTAGGCTCGTCAAGTTAACCCTGAGTGTTTTCGCTGTGTAAAACTGTCTTACACCCGTTGTATGTGAACGTAAGAATCTATCACACCCGATCATCACGTGGTGCTTCGAAACGACGAACTGTAGCAACGGTGCACAGTTAGGGGAGAACACTTCTTGAAATTTTGTAAGGGATCATCTTATTTACTACCGTCGTCCTAAGTAAACAAGATGCATAAAACATAATAAACATCACATGCAATTATATAAAGTAGTGACATGATATGGCCAATATCATATAGCTCCTTTGATCTTCATCTTCGGGGCTCCATGATCATCTTGTCACCGGCATGACACCATGATCTCCATCAACATGATCTCCATCATCGTATCTTCATGAAGTTGTCACGCCAACGACTACTTCTACTTCTATGACTAACGCGTTTAGTAATAAAGTAAAGTAGTTTACATGGCGTTCTTCAATGACACGCAGGTCATACAAAAAATAAAGACAACTCCTATGGCTCCTGCCGGTTGTCATACTCATCGACATGCAAGTCGTGATTCCTATTACAATAGCATGAACATCTCATACATGACATATAGATCATTCATCATTCATCACAACTTTGGCCATATCATATCACAAAGCACTTGCTGCAAAAACAAGTTAGACGTCCTCTAATTGTTGTTTGCAAGTTTTACGTGGCTGAGGTAGGGTTCTAGCAAGAACGTTTTCTTACCTATGTGAAAGCCACAACGTGATTTGTCAACTTCTATTTACCCTTCATAAGGACCCTTTTCATCGAATCCGCTTCAACTAAAGTAGGAGAGACAGACACCCGCCAGCCACCTTATGCAACTTGTGCATGTTAGTCAGTGGAACCGGTCTAACTTAAGCGTACGTGTAAGGTTGGTCCGGGCCGCTTCATCCCACAATACCGTTGAAGCAATATAAGACTAGTAGCGGCAAGAAAGTTGACAAATCTACGCCCACAACAAATTGTGTTCTACACGTGCAAGAAGAACTACGCATAGACCTAGCTCATGATGCCACTGTTGGTTAACGTTGCAGAAAACAAAAATTTTCCTACGGTTTCACCAAGATCCATCTATGAGTTCATCTAGCAACGAGTGATTAGATGCATCTACATACCTTGTAGATCGCGAGCGGAAGCGTTCAAAGAACGGGGATGATGTAGTCGAACACGACGTGATTCGAATCACCGGAGATCCTAGCACCGAACGGACGGCACCTCCGCGTTCAACACACGTACGGAACAGCCACGTCTCCTCCTTCTTGATCCAGCAAGGGGGGAGGAGAGGTTGAGGGAGATGGCACCAGTAGCAGCACGACGGCGTGGTGTTGATGGAGCTGCAGTACTCCGGCAGAGCTTCGCTAAGCACTATGGAGGAGGAGGAGGTGTTGGAGAGGGAGAAGGAGGCAACCAAAGGCCAAGGTGGATTTGCTCCTCCTTTTCCCCACTATATATAGGGCCAAGGGAGAGGGGGAGGCGCAGCCCTTGCCCCTTCCTGCAAGGAAGGGTGCGGCCAAAGGGGGGGAGGAGTCCATCCTCCCCAAGGCACCTCGGAGGTGCCTTCCCCCTTTAGGACTCTCCCCTTTTTTCTTCTCTTGGCGCATGGGCCTCTTGGGGCTGGTGCCCTTGGCCCATGTAGGCCAAGGCGCACCCCCTACAGCCCATGTGGCCCCCCGGGACAGGTGGCCCCACCCGGTGGACCCCCGGGACCCTTCCGGTGGTCCCGGTACAATACCGATAACCCCGAAACTTGTCCCGATGCCCAAAACAGGACTTCCCATATATAAATCTTTACCTACGGACCATTCCGGAACTCCTCGTGACGTCCGGGATCTCATCCGGGACTCCGAACAACATTCGGGTTACTGCATATACATATCCCTATAACCCTAGCGTAACCGAACCTTAAGTGTGTAGACCCTACGGGTTCGGGAGACATGTAGACATGACCGAGATCGCTCTCCGGTCAATAACCAACAGCGGGATCTGGATACCCATGTTGGCTCCCACATGCTCCACGATGATCTCATCGGATGAACCACGATGTCGAGGATTTAATCAACCCCGTATGCAATTCCCTTTGTCAATCGATATGTTACTTGCCCGAGATCCGATCGTCGGTATCCCAATACCTCGTTCAATCTCGTTACCGGCAAGTCACTTTACTCGTACCGTAATGCATGATCCCGTGACCAGACACTTGGTCACTTTGAGCTCATTATGATGATGCATTACCGAGTGGGCCCAGTGATATCTCTCCGTTATACGGAGTGACAAATCCCAGTCTCGATCCGCGTCAACCCAACAGACACTTTCGGAGATACCTGTAATGCATCTTTATAGTCACCCAGTTACGTTGTGACGTTTGATACACCCAAAGCACTCCTACGGTATCCGGGAGTTACACGATCTCATGGTCAAAGGAAAAGATACTTGACATTAGAAAAGCTCTAGCAAACGAACTACACGATCTCACGCTATGCTTAGGATTGGGTATTGTCCATCAAATCATTATCCTAATGATGTGATCCCGTTATCAATGACATCCAATGTCCATAGCCAGGAAACCATGACTATCTATTGATCAACGAGCTAGTCAACTAGAGGCTTACTAGGGACATGTTGGTGTCTATTATTCACACATGTATTGCGATTTCCGGATAATACAATTATAGCATGAATAAAGACAATTATCATGAACAAAGAAATATAATAATAATGCTTTTATTATTGCCTCTAGGGCATATTTCCAACATTGACCTATAGTACCGGTTCGTGGCACGAACCGGTACTAAAGGGCAATTTTCAAACTCTACCCCCCCCCCCTTATCGCCATTTCAATTTTGAAAAATACAAAAGAAAATGATAAAAAAATTCAAAAAATAAAATTCTTCGAGATGTAGTTATATTACTACATCTACTAGTTAGGAAAATTTAAAAACTTAAATTTGGACATGTTTTGCAAAAAGTATAGGAAAAATGTAAAACGGCTATAACTTTTGCAGACGATGTCGGAAAAAACGTATAATATATCAAAAAATTCAGCACAAAAATCCGCATCCGATGGTGACCGCCTACGGTCTGTTTGCAATTTTTTTAGAATCCTCAAATTCCAAAAGGAGAAAAAGATATGCTCAAATTTAAGTTTTTTTAATTTTGGTTAAATCTGGTCAAACTATGGTCAAACTACTTATTCAAGAAGTATTAATGTTACTACATACTTATTCAAGTATATTAGTGTTACTAAATAATTATTTCAATTTTTTGAATTTTGGTCAAATCTGGTCAAATTATGGTCAAACTTATTCAAGAAATATTAGTGTTACTAAATAATTACTGTTTTTTAGAATAATAGTTTCAAACTCAAACGGTGAAATGTGTGACCTAATGCTCAAGCTAAACTGCTGAGGGTTAATAGGATTTACAGTTTACATTTGTCAGGAAAGCAACAAGTGCAGACTTGGAAATTAGGGGGAATAGAACTCCGAAGTTAAGCATGCTCAGGCTGGGGGAGTGAGAGGATGGGTGACCGGTCAGGAAGTTAGATGATTTGGAATGAGTGATCCACACTTGAGTAGTTAAGAGGGGTGATTAGAGACTAAGTCATCAAATAATTCAGAAAATTGAAAATCGAAAAAAAATCAAATTTTTTTTTCCCAAAATTTTCAAAAAATAATTTCAAAAAAATAATACCTTTAGTACCGGTTGGTAACACCAACCGGTACAAAAGGTCCCCCGTACCACAAAGAGTAGAACACAAAGAGTTGTGGGAGGTGATCGTCATACTGCTTACCACCAATGTCTTATTTTGATTCGGCGGTATTGTTGGATGAAGCGGTCTGAACAAACCTTACATGACCACGTTCGTGAGACCGGTTCCACCGATAGACATGCAACTAGTTTTGCATAAAGATGGCTGGCGGGTGTCTGTTTCTCATACTTTAGTTGAATCGAATTTGACTGCGGCCGGTCCTTGTTGAAAGTTAAAACAACACTACTAGAAAAACAACTATAGCCAATATGGACACTAATGGCGCACTATACATGTGGTGCGCCATTACTAAATAGTAATGACACACCATGTGTAGGTACGCCATTAGTAACCAAAACAGTAACGGCGCACCAGGTGAAAAGTGCGCCATTATTAAGTTTGACCAAGGTTTGACCCAGTCATACACATAGTAATGGCGCACTTTGTATAGTTGCACCATTACTAAGTTGACATAGTAATGTCGCATCTTTACAAAGTGCACCATAACTATGTGTATGACTGGGTCAAACCTTGGTTAAACTTAGTAACGGCGCACTTTGCATAGGTTCTTGCTAGAAGCCCATAACAGCCACGTAAAACTTGCAACAACAAAGTAGAGGATGTCTAACTTGTTTTTGTAGGGCATGTCGTGAGGTGATATGGTCAAGCCATGATGTGATATACGTTATTGTATGAGATGATCATGTTTTGTAAAAGTTATCGGCAACCGGCAGGAGCCTTATGGTTGTCTCTTTATTGTATGAAATGCAAACGCCATGTAATTGCTTTACTTTATCAATATGCAGTAGTGATAGTTGTAGAAGCAATAGTTGACGCTGCAAGTAAGGAGTGAAGATTTCAACTTGAAAATGAAGTTGGAAACGGGAGAAATGTGGCTTTTGGTAAGAGAGAGGAGGCGGGGAGGTAGATATTTTCGAGGAAGCCGAAAATTTTGAATTGGTTCAACGAAAAAGCTGAAGCGCAAACCTAGATGCAAAACAGAATTCCAAAAAAATGTAACCTGAGATCAAAACCGGAATCCTTTTTTTGTTCTTTTTCTGATGGGACGAAATGAGGAAACATGGCGGTAGAGGCTCATACTGCAGGATAAGGTGTCAAAATACCTTCGCAAATGAGTCTGTTCCCATATTCCCATTGGTGTGTGTGGCTATCGACAACATCGTGATGTGCGTAGACGATAAACATACAAGAATAACAAGCAAATAGAGACACATTGTATAGACATGATTTCTTCCTGTTCGGATTGTTTTCTCTCAAGTAGAACGATGAGAGTCATGATGCATGCATCGTGGAACATGGACCTTTGAATGTGCAAGTATGGCGTGAAATTGCAACAGAACAACCGTAACTTCACAACAACCAACAGGAAACGCTGAGACAGTGACACACGATCCTTTTTTTTTTGTGAACTGACACACATATAATAACGACCCACAATCCAACTGGAACAAACCAAGTAGAAGCATAACCACGCACCCACGACCTAACCCGAACAAATACTTTCATGGACGCCACCGTGGTACACACCCTGATCGCCATCGTCGTGCTTTTGCTGATCTCGAGGGCCCTGTGGTATCTGGTATGGAGGCCGTACTCCGTCGCCCGGCGGTTTGAGCAGCAGGGGATACGAGGGCCACCTTACAAACTCGTCGTTGGGTCCTTGTGGGATATCAAACAGATGTTGGTTGCCCGGAGAGCAAAGGGGGCTCTGGATATCGGTAACCACGACTACACCTCCCGTGTCAGTCCCTTCTTTCACAAATGGACCTCCGATTACGGTAAATGCATGAAATGTTCTCCATTTTTTGTGTCATAGAAAGACGGGTTGTTCATATGCTATAATTTAATTATTAAGTAGATCCCCATATATATGCAGTTATTTTTTAAACTGATATGTCCGGGTACGTATTCAGGGAAAACATTTCTGTATTGGTTGGGGCCAATACCGGCAATATCTTCTACTGACACAGAGCTAGTAAAGCAAGTGCTGGATGACAGGACAACCTTGTTCCAAAAGGACTACCTAAATCCGAGCATGGAAATGATCTTCGGCAAAGGACTACTAACCACAAACGGTGATGAATGGAAGCGGCATCGTAGAATCGTATACCCGATTTTTAGCCAGGAGAAACTCAAGGTTGTTGTCTCGTTGAACTACAAATACAATATGTGCTACTCCAGCCGGTCAAGTTTATAAGTCTCGTCCATGCAAAAAAAATAAGTTTATAAGTCTCGCACACATTTCAATAAAATCTCTGACCATGCATTAATTTAGTCAACAAATATTAGCACGTTCAAGAGAATTTTTCAATCATATATAGTACTTTTTGCAGAATATAAATTATATTTGTTGATAAAATTAATAACCTACATATGTTATTAAAACGCTTGTGAGACTTATAAGCCCCAGCAAAGGGAGTAGTTTATTTTGGTTTATTTATATTGCTGGACTAATTACATTGCGTAAATTTTGTTTTTTTTTTACCCAATGCATAGTCGGTGTCAGCTATGACATCAGAAGACACCCACAAGATGATTGAGCAATGGTGCACCCAAATAGAAAAGATGAATGGCCACCAAGCCGAGATAGACATGAGGTGCTACTCTGACGATTTGACTTTAGCCGTCATTGAACGGGTGATCTTCGGCGAGAACTGTAAAGAAGCTCGGGAGGTGTTCATCGCTGGCAAGGAGGGTCAGAAGCTCGCGGTATATGCGTTTGCGGATCCTCCAATACCTGGTTTTAGGTACATAATAGTGTCTTCTTAGTTTTAATTTTTGAACAATTAAATATAATTTAAACTAAAACCATGACAAAAATAATGAAACAAGGAAGTATGTATGTTTGATTTTGTAAAACGGATGTACTCCCTCCGTTCTGATTTACTCGTCCTTGTTTTAGTTCAAATTTGAACTAAAACAAGGACGAGTAAATCAGAACGGAGGGAGTACGTGTTAAACATTGGACTGGACATAATCCCGATTGAACCAGTCTATCTAATATTTTCTCCATATATATAGATACCTTCCGACTCGCCGTAACTTCCAATTATGGAAAATCAACAAGTTGGCAACAAGCAAGATAACACATCTCATAAAGACACGGCTTGTTAGAGGTGTCTCCGGAGACGACCTACTCCGCCTGATGTTGGAGGCCTACATGTCCAAAGAAGTCGAGCCACTGAGCACTGAGGAGATGGTCGGTGAGTGCAAGACCTTGTTCGCTGCAGGGCAGGACACAGGTGCCAGCCTCCTCACCTGGGGGATGTTCCTGCTTAGCAACTATCCAGAATGGCAAGAGAAGCTCAGGGAGGAGGTGCTACGAGAATGTCAGGGCGACGGGGAGGCACCGAGCATCGACGTCCTCAGCAAACTGAAACTAGTATGTTCACAAGTCACATCTAACACGTAATTCATTGACGCTGGTCGTGTAAGTTCTCTGATCTCTTTTTTTTTTGAACCGGGCGAATCCCCTTTCCATTACTTGAACATAACGGAAATACAACCAGGTTCAGCAGATAGGACGGGAAAGAAGAAAGCGGGTTCACGCATCGTCGGGAAACCCACCATGAGCACTCGCCATCGAGATTACTCACCATGGGGCGAAAACCCGACGAAACTAAATATCCAAGACTCCCCAACATCCTCACGCAGGAGGTAACTCGACCAGAAGCAGTAAAGCAAAAAACGCAGTAGATCAACTTCCTTCTTCCTCAGTTTGTTTTCTCAGTGCACTCCCTCACCCTGGTGCGCCGTTGCGCAGATCCTCATCATGCGAGACGCGTTGTCCTTCAGCAGAGCTCCTCCAATCCTCATATTCTCAGCATCCTCCCGTTTCATCAATCCTGCCCAGTAACAAAGAAGTGCACATGCAGAGAAAATGCATTCAAATGGGGTTTTGAGAGGAATATGCTCAAAAGTAGCTCGGTTGCGGCAAGTCCAAATAGCCCAACACAAGCTGCAATGCCCACCGTATAGAAAACATCGCCACCTAGAAAGAAAGTA
This sequence comes from Triticum timopheevii, assembly GCA_963921465.1. NCBI lineage: Eukaryota > Viridiplantae > Streptophyta > Magnoliopsida > Poales > Poaceae > Triticum > Triticum timopheevii. The sequence continues at coordinate 616,626,909 of OY997270.1, forward strand.
TAACACCAAACATATGCCTGCCACAAGTTGTCAGGGCATAAATCCGTACCAAACATGCATCCAACTACTCTCCAGGTAACCCTAGCAACAGGGCAGGTGAAAAAGAGATGCTGGGAGGTTTCTCTCTCCCCACAAAAGGAACACTTGGGTTCCCCCCTCCACCCACGACGTTTCATCACATCCCTGGTCAGTACCGCATCTTGCGATAGCTGCCACATAAAATTTTGGATTTTCAAAGGGATACTGGCTTTCCATATCCAGCGAGAGTTACACCCAGCAATGCTTTTTTCCAGGTAAGTATAAAGAGCTTTAGTGGTGTAATAGGGCTTGGGACCCAGCCCCCACTTGATACTATCACTATCCGCAAATATACAGGTTTCCCTAACCGTGGAAATCATCTTCTTCCATTACATTAATTTCCGAGGTCAGTCTCCTTCGAAAGAAGGTGACAGGATTAGTCTCCAAACAGTCTTTCACGACACAATCAGGCTTATTGCAAATGGCAAAAAGCTGAGGAAATTGATCAACAAAAGGGGCTTGGTCGCCAACTGGATCATACCACAACCTAGCTATGTTACCAGATTGCACGACCACTTTCCTCCCTGTCATATACAGGTCTCTCACTTTCATAATAGCCTTCCAATACGGAGAGTCAGTGATTCTCCCCTTAACCGAGGCTACTGTGTCTCTACCAAAGTATTTGGCTCTGACACTCTGATCTCTTTTTGTACGCCGATGCAGCTTAACATGTTCCTCCTGGAGACACTGAGACTCTATAGCCCTGTGCCGTTCCTGATGAGGAAGACCGCCTATGACACCACATTAGCAAACATCAAAGTGCCAAAAGGAACCATGATAACAATTCCGGTCATGATGTTACACCGGTGCAAGGTAATCTGGGGCCTCGACGTGGACGAGTTCAACCCCATGAGGTTTGAGAAAGGCATCTCGAGGGCTGCTAAGAACATGCACAAGTTGTGGGCCTTCTCATACGGGCCACGCGGGTGCCCTGGGAGGAATTATGCCATGATCCAGGTGCAGACTGTGATGGCTATGGTCCTGAGAAGGTTCTCCTTCTCCCTCTCTTCTCGGTATGTTCACATGCCCATGTACTACATCACACTGGTGCCTAGGTATGGGCTTCCCCTGATAGTGCAGAACCTGGTGGATGATGAAAAAAATGACATGTAATATCTATTCATGTCATCTTTAAGAAATAATTTCTATGTTCTGCCAAGAAATAAAAAAGGCAAGACGGATACTGTGGTTTGTAATGTACTATATGAAGTTGTGATTCCGAAGGTAGCACACAAGTAAGTAAACTCGGATCTTGGTTGTGGACGTAGTTGTATACTTGTATCTTTAGGTCTCGTTCCACATACTACAACATATTGTCTCGTGGTGTCCTTTGAATTCATGGGTAGTTGGTATTTTTAGAAAGAGACTAGGAAAATTGCCCGTGCGTTGCAACGGGGTACGTATTATAGCGATGATCAAAATGGGTGAACATCGACAATAACCAATTACCAAGGAAAGACGTTTCGAACATAATAAGAGGAAGACAATAGAAAACTGGTTCGTACACAGAATATATGAACAACTGGGTGCCTTCATCAACAACGGAAAAAATAACCAAAAAGTAGAGGCTGTGAAACTTCACTTAATCAATGAATTTATACTTAAAATTAAGTTATAATTTAGGAAATCTACTTCCTGATACACCTAAACATTTCTAAGTAGTACAAATTCAGAAAAATGTTAACCCCAGCTTCACTCTGGTTGTACTTAAGCATGCGCACTAATAATTATTTTCTTAGTGGCCACCATCCTGTATGAAAGTATATCATTATGAGCACAAAACTATTTAGCAATTTGTTGCTTCAAACATAGACATGTTGTGCAATGCTTCTAATATTTTCCTAGTGCTTCCCCTGCAATTCTGCAGCAATTCAATTGGTAAGAAGCTTTAAATGCCTTTGTCATAGTATAATTCACACAAAATTGATTCTAATTGAAAACCTATTTAAAAATATTGTAGAACGAAATTCCCAGTTAAATTGTAATTTGCCAAGGAGTTCTACATTGCTTCGATGAACCAAATAAATACATGGACATCCAAATATATGTGTCAATTTCTAATGCGTAGTTCATATTCAACATGTAAAATAACATCATCCTTGCGGTGGTTTCTGAAAGGAAAAGAATTACAATGCATGTGACCAACTTCTAACTACCTAAAAGGAATAAAAGGTGATCTGACACAAAGTTAAAATACTGGATAAACTAAATTGGAAATTACAACAGAAAAAATGCATGTAATTAAAATTTCAACAGTTCTACGTCTCTAGAAAAAGCATCTAATTTAAAAATGAAAAGTACTATATCTCTCACCAACAACTTAGCAACCTATGTCTTAGAACAAATCTAAATTTGGCTAGGAGACCAATTAATGACGCCGGATTCAGATGAGACATGCATGTGTGGATACTCGCTAGTTCTATGTACACGTGCGGAAACCAATTGAAGAGGCTGGATTCAGCATGGAAATGCATGAATGCGGTAAAGGCTTACGCAACTCTTTAATTTTGATCAAGTAACTTTATGCATCAATGTCGGTTAACATTACTCTCGCTTCATGTATCCTCCAGATTCAGCTATGGATAGAAGGGCATTGGTGTAAATAGCCAGGGAGCATCAACTATTGGCATAAGGTTTAACATGAATTTGCATAAATCAATAAAAAAACTAAATTATATCTTTGAACAACATTCACAAGCTATGAGCCTTGTACCATAGACCTCAATATCACATGGAGCAAATGACCTAGTGTTGCAACAGGAGAGCAAAATTCACATCTTATGACAAAATGAGAGCGTGAGAATATAAACTTTGTTCAGACATAGGATATTATCATACTATCAGACCCCTTGATGCAGTAATTCGGCGTGATGGAAAGCTGGGATAACTTCTTCTGAGTTTTGGAGCAGATTATGTTAAAAGATACTCTCTCTCCTTCCGGAATTACTTGTCGCTCAAACGGATGTATCTAGCACCGAAATATGTCTATATCCATCTACTTCAGCAACAACTAATTCCAGACGGAGGTAGTACATACATATGTGTACAAAGAACATCAGATAAATACAGAAATGGAAGCAGGGTAGCAGTAGTTAGTCATATCCTCAATTATGCTGCATGGAGCCAAGTGAAAAACAACTTATGTAGATGAACTACCTTTATATACCTTCCACTTTCAAAAGAGTACCCCCTGATATTGCATTTGAACTAAAGCTAAGAGTACCCCCTGTTTCTTCAGTTTCGTTAGATTCCTCATCTCCAGCATTTTGACCATATTTGTCAAGTCATCATCAGGGCTAAGCCTCGCTCTGTTGTTGGCCTGGCTGCTGCATGCCACAACCATTATATCAATTGGATCAAATAGAAGCAGGCCTTAATTAGTCTGGAGGAAAAAAAAATTAGAGGTAACACATACCAGAAGTCCAGCTAGAATATCATGGCAAGAGGATATCAAAAGAACACAAACCACAAAAAAGAGGCTCAGGATAGACCAAACACAGCGACTGTGTTGTCACTACCGGTGACAGCGGTGCTCGATGAGGTCTCTAGCCGGTCCCTGACCTCCTCATTTTGCTATTTAATTTACTACAGTCAGATATATATTTCTATTTGATTCCAATGACCTAGGAAGGGGTAAACTTTTAACATCACAACAAGCTTACAGAACACAACTTATCCTAAAACCTATAGTTTAAATCTAGTGATCGAAACATCCATTATCCAATGTGTATAAACACAAACCGTGACTTGGTTTTGTTTGGAATCTTCTTTTCGGACATAACAATATAGACAAGCACAATACTAAATTAGAAATTGTTGTTTTGAAATTAATATGACCACTGACTACTCCGGAAGAATACACAAGCCATTTTAATTCAAATAAACACAATATACAATTACTAATATAGGTGAGCTGCTTAGAAATGTAATCTACGATCTACCTTGAACTGCAGGAAAGTCAGAGATATTGATGAATTAATATGCATGAGCCATGCAGGGTCTACAAATTCAGCCAGTAAAACAACAAAACACCACTTGCCCAAGCTAAAATCAATGGATTGAGAAAAAGAAATAGATGCTAATGTACCAAAAAAAATTAGCTGATCACACTCGAATTGTGTTTTTTACTTGGTTACTACCCTGAACATATTTCTCAAAAAATAAAATACTACCCTGAACATAAGATCCCAAATTTATTTGTACTGCTAGGAGTCCAGAAAGTAATCTAACTAATTGGAATATCAGATATTTTCATTCCCACATGTACCGTTATCCTCATGTTTGGTTCACAAGGCCGCTGCCCTCCTGCACATGTCAACGATTGAGCCCAAGTGTACTTCCGGCCATCTCCCCATTCTTGTCGTAGATTTGGAATACGTGCGCGAGTACTTCTTCCGTGGTGTATGATGTGATTTTGCCTGGGCTGTGTATCACATACGCCAGTAGAAGTCTGCCGAGAGGCACAAGTGCATGATCAAGCTAGCTTTGGAAGCAGCCTGATGGATCAATTCTGGATGGATAGAGCATGCACGTACGGTTTTTTCATCATGCACCTTCGGCTTCGTGTGATCGTGGTTAACCTTGCTGTTTAATAAAATTGATGGCCAACCCATGACATACAAAATGAAAAAAAATCTTTCAGTAGCAGCTCCCTAAATTCAAGATTGGACAATTCAACTAACAACTGCAGTTCAGTCAGGGATCTATTCTACTAACAAATTCATGTCTAACCTTGCTGTTCAATTCAAGAAACAATCAACACTTAACAGTATAAACAAAATTGACCTCAAAACAGTAGCCAATTGAGCCCAAACAGTGGTAAATCCTAACCAAAAACAATGCCTCAATGGCCACAAACAAGAGCAGAGAGAGGAGGGGGCGAACTCACCTGAAGACAGAAAGGAGGAAGCTTCATGGGTGGTGCGTCCCGAGCTGCAGCAAGGCAACGTCGATCCCTCCTTCCTCAAGTATCCAATCCTTGCCTGCACATCTACCATGGAGGATCAAACCAGATATTAGAGAGAGAAAGGGGGAGAGATAGGGCAGGGGATGAACTCACCCCATGGCCACCAAGCGGAGGAGCAGCATCCCGGAGACGGAGCTGTGTGTGGGGGCGCGGTGGGCGTCAGAGAGGAGTCGACGGAGGCGCCGAAACCACGCCAGAGTGGGGGTGCCCGAAACCCTAGCCATGGTTGATGGTCAACCAGGAAAACGGCGGCGACGCCCAACCCTATTTCGCGCGAGAGAGAGATACGGGGGCCGGGAGAAGGGGGCAAATCCTTGCCGGCGTCGGCCGGCGGCCGGCGCCCGGCGCATCACCGGATCGAGCGTCGCCGCCTCGCCGGGGTCGGTCGCCTCCTGGAGGCTGGGATTGGGATAGCCCGTGCCGTGAAAGAAACTCATGGATGATTCATTGTTGGGCCAAATTGGATAATACGTGCGAATTTGACGTACAGGCAGAAAACAAAACGTCGAAACGTATACAATAATAGTACCACCTTGTTTATATTACAATTTTGTTTATACAAATCGTGAAAGCGTATTATGACATAAGAAGAAAGCGTATTGCGACGGTGAACCCGGAGACCCAATCCGTGCTTTATTATTAGGAAGAGATTTGTTTTTTGTAACCTCCTATACAATGATTTGTGTTCTGCTGATACGGGGGTAGTCAAACGAAACAAGTGCTTAAAGACAGGACAGACTTGTTCCAAAAAGGACCACCTGAATCCAATCATGGGAATCATTGTAGACAATGGAGTTGTATTCTCACACAGATGATTTGAAGCGGCATGGCGAAGTCATATGCACGATCTTCAACAAGGAGAATCTCAATTCATGGTCTTTCATTTTTGAAGACAAGAAGATTTCTGTTCATCAAGATGCCCCAGACTGCTACCATCAAAATTTCATAGCAAGAAGACTTTGAAGAACATACTTGAGTTGTGCATTTCATCTAAATGGGATATACATATATGTCTTGAGGGGCAAACGATATCCAAACACTGTTGTGCAAAAGTGTAAGAGTATCTACAGTCGAGCGCCCCAATCCCTCCTCAAACGCTCGGGCGGCCCGCCCGGTCACTAATCGGTCACGATTTTTCGATCCAGACGGACGCCTCAAACAGGCCTCAAACGCCAGGGCTAACCGGCACCCCTCATATCCAGCCTAAATATGGGATGGATATGGGGGCGCCCGGACAGGCCCGCCACGTCAGACTGACGGCGGGGTTCCACGCGGAAACGTCCGGAAACCCGGCGGTCCGAAGCTTGTCTCCTCCGTCGAACCCGTGGTGCCACTCTGGTGGGCCGCGTAGTGCCTAGCCCAGCAACTTAAGTCGATCGGCGGCACCGAAACCCTACCACCATCCACATATTCCTCCGTCTGTCCGCCGCGACACTCCACTCCACCCATCCGCCTAGTAGCCATGCCCAAACGCCGCCGGGTGATGAGCCTGCCATTTCTGACGCCAGAGCACCGGAGCTACTTGAGCAGATCCGGGCTAGGCGCAAAGGCCGGATCGCCGCGGGGCTACCTCCAGATGCACTGGATCCGGAGGAGGACGACGAGGAGGAGGTTGAGAAGGAGGAGGTGGATGTGGGGGACGCTAGCGACACGGTTCTGCAGGCGGAGCAGCAAGGCATCATCGATTCCCTCCGGTCAAAGTCGGCTGCGGAGGCCAGACAGCGTCGCCGGCAGGAGATGCTCGCCTATATGGATGAGGTCGAGAAAGAGGAGGATGAGCTGGAGCCCTCCTACCCGCCCGTGTAGCCAGCACCGGGCACCGTCATCGTGGACATCTCCGATGATGAAGAATAGCTAGAGTAGTATGTGGTACGTATGATTTCTTTTGCATGCTTTGTATGGATTTAGGGGTTGAAATATGAGAGAGTCGGATGCAGAGTGGCTAATTTAAGGCGTGATCGGTCACTGTTCATAGACGCGCTCGGTCACGTGCTCGGGCGTTTGAGGGGCCGGATTTGCCAAGTCCGGCCGTAGATGCTCTAACGGTCCGGAATTTCAGACCCTAGATTATGCATTATTGTGAGTTATAATAAATTAACTTATGTTTTCATGTCATCATGACGTGAAATATATTTAGTCAAATAATTACTATGTTAAATGTCGAAAATTTAATTTGAGCTCTTTTGGTATTATATTTAAATGCTTTCGCAAATTCCTACCAAAGCTCTCACAAAATTCTATTCAAATTATACTTAGTTATTGGCCTCCAAACTTTGACAATAATTACGTTATCACTTTCCGAAGATCCACCAAAAATTTCAAATTTTTGTTTTACTCCTAGCCCCTACCTTTGGTTCAAGCCTATTTGAAATAAATTCAAATAATTTGAATTCAAATTTTTGTATTTGTATGAAAATTCATCTGTGGGGCTAAGTATAAAATAAAGACAGCAAAAGAAAAAGTTTCATATTTTTACAAGTTCACTAGAATTTTCGTTCCTTATCTTTTCTTATTCTCATTTTCTGTAAAAAAGTTAAGCAAAACTCATTACAGAAAAGATTAATTAGAAGAGAAATAATAAAGGCCGATCTGCTGCCTGTCGAAATCAGCCCAGCCAGCCCACTGGCGCCACCCCTTCTTCCTCCTCTGTACGACGTCCATCCAGGGGCTCCACTTCGGTAGTCTTGTTGATTTTCTTGGAAATATGAGCAATTTTCCGAACGATTTAAATGAAAGAAACAGTATATTGAACATGACCACAATAACAGAGACAAAACAAGCGATGCAAACTAGTAATGGAGAGCAGGCAAATAGCTTTTGGAGACGTGAACTAGAACAGAACATATCTTACTATCCGGGAGTCATACGAGGCACACGGAACCGATTCTCCTAGCGCGTCGAGGACCTGCAAGGCCAGTTAATAGTCATTGCATCAGACCAACCGATTCACCGAGCCCTGATCACAATTTCTGCATTTAGTACAGACAATTCTGTTCTGTTGATTAGTTCAGTTAAGACTTCAGACAGTTAATTTTTCTGAAAGAAACTCCCAGTCGAGTCCTGCTCTGTGGTTATTTGCAGAGGAAGCAGTCAATGGAGGGTGAGCTGGGCGAGGGGGTTGGCCTGGGGCCCTCTGGACTGGAAGCCGGAGAATAGCGAGGGGCCGGAGTCGAAGTGGAACCCCTTGACGTCGAACGAGTGGGCGGCGCCGCCGGGCCGGTCGTGGCTCTCCAGCACCACCACGTCCTGCCCGTACCTCGCCAGGAGCCCCGCGCAACAGAGCCCCCCGAGCCCGCTCCCGATCACCACCACGTCCGCCTCCGGCCTCTCCGCCACCCTGAAGCAAACGACGACGGCCCAGGTGATTGCCTGACGCGCTCTTAGCCTCTGGCACGGTTTGAACGGCGAAGAGCCGATGCGAGTGGTGGGGCAATGATTAATACGTACCCGGGTGGCGAGGGTCCGGCGGGGGCGGCCACCGCCCGGCAGCGCGCGGCGGGGCCGACACGGCGCGGCACTGGAGTGGAGGCGGCTGCGGCTGCCGGGCGCGCGCGAGGCTGGCGGTTGCCGCGTGGCGGAGGGCGCGGCGACGGGGAGGCCAGCGCGGAGGAAGCCATCTGGGCCGGTGGTCTCGTGTCGCCGGTGGCGAGCGCGGCAATGTCACGAGTTTGGGTGGGGAAGAGGGAGCTGGAGTGGAGCTCGTGAGTGAGGCAGCGGCTGGGTACACGTGGCGCCTCAGTGGCCTCTCTCCACTTGCGGCTGAGCTCTCTCGCCTCTGCTGCTGCTAGTTGGCTTCGTAATGGTAAACGCTTGTACCCGGCGCACCGGCCCAAACTTCGGCCAGTCGACTCGCTCACACCGCGCGTAGCGCTAACGCAGGAAGAAACACGTCATCCCCACGAGGGCCCCGCACATCGTCCTGCTTCCTTATCCTCTTCAGCGCGACTGCTGGCCGCACATCGCCCTGCTTCCTTATCCCTTTTCTTCCTGTCCTGCCCACGCCGCTGCTCCTGCCTCCCTCTCCTTCTTCCACCTCCCTTCCCCATTGACGCTGCCTACCTCTCCCTCTCCTTCCGCCTCCTTCGCCATGGGCGCTCCCCACCTCTCCCCTCCTTCCACTTGAAGTCGTGCTAGCTGCGGGACCCCGAGCGCCGTGCTGCGATGGGCAGCGGGGGGTGCTGGACCTCCGGTGGCCGAGCTGCGACGGACTTCTCTAGCGTCGATCGTCAGCTTCGACCCAAGCTACAACGGTCTGCATCTGGTGCTGGAACCAGCGAGTCCTGGTGCTACCACCGGCTGCATCGATGCTGGAACCAGCGCGACAGCAAGCTGCAACCCCGTTTGCGGCAAGTGCTGGAACCAGCGATCTCCGATGCTACTACCGGCTTTGTCGGGTGCTGGAACCAGCTTCCTTTTTTGTTGGAACTTGCTTATTTTTCTGCTACAACCATGTTTTGTTTTTGCTGGAACTGGCCCATGCTTTTGCTACCACCCCCGCCCAAATTTTTGCTACTAGGTGATTTTCGCTGCAACCGATGAACCATTTTGCTACAACCGTTTTGATTTTTTGTTACTACTGGTGTTTGTCGATTTTTGCTACATACATCTTCTGTTTTTCCAGTCTTTTTTGCTACAAACATATTTTGATTTTGCTGGAACTGAAGACATTTTTTGCTACATCCACCCACGGCGGTGTTGCTCAACGGCGGCGATAGTTTTTTTTTGCTACTACCGTCTCGGATTTTTGCTACTACCGGAGATGCCATTTGCTACCACCGGAGTTTTTGCTACTACCAGAGTCTTCATGGAAACATCAGGAGTTTTTGCCACCCTTTGTTTTTGCTGGAACCATCCTAAAATTTTGCTACCACCGTATTTTGATTTTGCTGGAACCGGCATTTTTCACTTCGGTGTCGGCGATGAAGGCGGGTGGTGTTTTGGTTCGCCGGCGGCGGCGAGGCTGCGAGCGCCGGCAACGAGCAGGGGCAGCGGTGGTCCAAGCGAGAGAAGCACATGCTAGAGTGCGGGATCCCGCGAGCGGCGGTGGCGTTTGCTTTTTGTGTCTCTTCTTTTTTTCCCATGGGGGAGGATGACGCTAGGAGATGTGGGGCAGATCTGACGGTTATGCATGTCCAGATCGAGTGGCTCTGGTTGGACCGGCCGAAACGTTCCGTCGGTGCGCCGGCGCAGAGTACTGCCCCTTCGTAATTTTCCACGAGAATTGAAAAACGATTTTTATTTAAAAATGAAGCTGTTTAACAAGAATAAAGAATGATTTTTTTTACAAGAAGCCAGTTAACAAGGCATCAGAAACAAGAACCAGCCTGTGGTTGGATAGTTAGAGGGACAGTGGTATCCCAGCGCACCAGGGTTCAAGTCCTGGTGCTCGCACTATTTTTAGATTTCTTTCAATATTTTCGGCGACGCGCTTTCGGTGGGAGGAGATGTTCGCGCATAGAGATGAGTGTATGCGCGTATGTGTGAGCACTTGCGTCTATACTGATGTTTTAAAAAAAGAAACATAAATGGAATGAAGTCACATTGGGCGGACCTTTTTGAAAAGCGAAATATATTAATATCAAGTAGATACCAAGTACACCCAGCATCTGCACCAATGCACACAGCCAAAAGAACAAAATAAGATGAGAAAAAGAGAAAAAAATGACCTTGCCACGATGATCAATCACCCGAAGTAGTAGCACTCTAACCACCACCAAAGACAGCACCCGAACTACAAAGAAGGTTCTCCAAAAACAACACCTCCACAAAGGAAACAATGCACAAGTGTTGTCGTTGCCCAATGAAAGATCATAGGTTTTCACCTTGGAAACAATGCCTTTAATAAGGCCACTGCCAGACACAACCAATAAAGGCCAGACCTTGGGTTTTCACCTTGAAAAGCACAACTCGATACTCAAAGGAGTGCCACCAACAATAAAATCCTCCAATGTTGCCGCCCCCACTTGCCACTACTACAAGTCACGTATCACCAGACTCACAGGAACTCGTGTACGGTCTGGACGGAAACATACCCCGCAAGCCAGGTCTGAACAACTGCCTGTGAAGCAAAGTCTTCATCGCCTGCGAGACCCAGACATCACCGCTTGCAGGCCATCCAATCATGCCATGGCATTCTCCGCATGCGTTGATCCTTTGAAAATCTTGATGCAGACATGTCCCAAGGTGTCAATAAAAATAGAGCTTCATGATACCCAGCTGAAGCTGGTTATGCTGATATTGTGGGTGCACACGATGGGCCCCATTCCAAACAAGGTGTCCAAAAAGCGCCATATACGTCAGTCATTGGTTTCCTTCGAAGGAGAAGTCCATAACTCGCCGATGACCAGATCAAAGAGGACTGATCAAAGGTACAATGGCGACTTCGCACGAAGACCACTAGGGCTACCCAGATCAGCTCTGCATCACCGTACGTTCGGCGGACCTATGTTATAATACTGTTCATCAGGTGCAGATGAGTCCAGGCTAAAAAAATGGATATCCGGTTACGGAGGATACTTTTTATCTAAATTTCTTGAGAAAATATTTTCTTTCAAGATACTCGCAAGGAGGCCCGCGCAGCAGAGCCCTCCGAACCAACTCCGGTTGACCACCATGTATGCCTCTGGCCTCTCGGCCACCCGGTATGAAACAACGACGGCGGACGGCCATGACGGTCCAAGTGATCGCTTGTCGCGCTCTTTCACGATTTGAGCGGTGAAAAGCTGGTGCGAGTGGTTGATGAAAATTAATACATACCTGAGTGCCTCGTATCGGGGTGGTCACCGCCTGGCAAGCGAGCAACGTCGACATGACTCGGCACTGGAGCGGCGGTGGCTGCTACTACTAGGCATGCACGAGGGTGGTAGTTGACGTGCGACGGAGGGGTGCCCAATGCAGAGGAAGCAATTTGGGCTGACGGTCTCGTCGCCGCTAGAGCGGAGGTGACGCGCGCACGCAAGGTCACGAGTTTGGGTTGGTAAGACCGAGCACGAGTGGAGCACCTGGCTGAGGCAGCGGCTTGGGACACGTGTCGCCTCGCCAACATCTCCGGCTTCACCTAGTTGCGTAATCTACCCAAAGAAGCAGCTAAATGAGAAGGCAAAACAAATGGAAACGAATTATTTTATTTTTACAAGAATCTACTGAACAAGAAGACACAAGACACATAAGAGGACCGAAGTCGCGGTCGGTGGACCTATGAACTTCTAGAAACCTAGAAAAAGGCCAGAAATATGACCGAAAAAACGTCTGCCATCAGAGGAACAAGGAGCATAGCCGGGAAGCCAAGCCATGAGACAGTAGATGTCCTAATCTATTGTTATATTGTACAGGGCAGACACATATTGCTGGCCGAGTCATCATTTCTTCGGCCTACTCTCTCATCCTCACATGTATCATTTATCCTGACACCTTTCATTCTCAAACTTTTTCGCGACCAGGAACCACTATTGAGCATTAGATTACTATAAAGCACTGGCACGCTCTTGTAACTATCCTTTTTTTTTTCATATACAATCAAACTTGTTATATTCATGCTTAGATATGAGGCTGGGGTGTAGAACATGAAATTCACGAGCTAACAAGCGGACGATTTGTAGGAGAGTGGATGTTGCTATGGATGGGAAAGTGGTTGAAGAAGTAATGTACACCATGTACAGTATCGTAAGCAGCACAAATGAGTCGGGTAAGAGCAACTCCAGCGCGCCTATGCATTCTGTCCACATGTGTAAGTTTGGGTTGAGACGGACACAAATTATGGCCCAACGCACTGACGCAAACGGACAACTCACTTTTTGCGTGGGTGTAGACAAGGCGCGAACGCGCACGACTTCCGTCCTTGTCCTCCCCCTGGCCCGCCACACAGTGGCACATCCACTTAATTTCCCCCTTCCCTCCCAAAACCCTCCGGCTCGCTCGCCCACCCCGCCCAGTCACCATGGCCGAGACGCCAAGCCCCGCCGCCCCTGCCAACACCGTCGACAAGACCCGCGCCGTCCGCAAAAAGGCGACCAGGCCCAATAAAGAGCAGACGCCGGCGCAGCGGACCGTGCAGTCGACCACGAGGGCTTCCTAGTAAGAGGCCACCATGGCGGGTAATCAGGACCTCGTCACCAAGGCCACGCAATAGGCCCTTTTACTGCTAGGGTTCAGCAATGGCCACAACCAGCTGCCCACTATGGGCGTTGTTGCCATGGCTGCTGCCAGTACGGGTTTGTCGGCAGTGTGTCCGCCACAACAGAGTCGACGCACACATAAACCACACCATAGACGCTCGGTCATCATCTCCAACAGCAAGTGATACTTCTTGAGCATGCGTTGGTTTTTCCTTTAAAGAGAAAAGGGTGATGCAACAAAGTAGAGATAAGTATATCTCTCTTATCAATCCAGTAAACGGAACACACAAGTCACCAATGGTTGCACCTACACGGTTACATGCAAGGATGAAATCTTATAGAGATAGGTATAGAAGATAAATAAAAGTACCAAATGAATTAAATGTAAATAAATTGCAGCAAGGTATTTTTAAGTTTTTGGTTTCGTAGATTTGAAAATAATATGATAAAAGATAGATCCAGGGGCCATAGTTTTAACTAGAGACTTCTCTCTTGAAAGAATGCATACGGTTGGTAAACAAATTACTGTCGAGCAATTGATAGAAAAGCGTAAAGTTATGACGATATCCAAGGCAATGATCATGAATATAGGCATCACGTCCGTGACAAGTAGACCGACTCCTGCCTGCATCTACTACTATTACTCCATACGTCGATCGCTATCCAGCATGCATCTAGTATTTTATGATAACAAGAACGGAGTAACGCCTTAAGCAAGATGACAAGATGTAGAGAGAGATATCCAATCAATATGAACAAACCCCACCTTTTTATCCTTAATGGCAACAATACAAATACGTGTCATGTCCTCTTCTATCACTGGGAATAAGCACCGCAAGATTAAACCCATTACAAAGCACCTCTACCATGGCAAGAAAAATCAATCTAGTTGGCCAAACCAAATCAATAGATCGGGGAGAAATACAAAGCTATCTTAATCATTTATAGAAGAGTTTAGAGAAGACTCAATAACATTCATAGATAAGAAGATCACATATCCACAATTCATTGGATCTCAATAGACGCACCGCAAAAGAAGATTACATCGCATAGATCTACAAGAACATCAAGGAGAACATTGTATTGAAGATAAAACAGAGAGAAAAAGCCATCTAGCTACTAGGTATGGACCTGTAGGTCTGTGGTAAACTACTCATACATCATCGGAAGTGCAACAAGGTTTATGTAGAGGCCCTCCGTGATCGAACGTCTCTCCGATGGAGTACTAGAACATGTCTCCAGATAGGATCTCACGAGGACAGAAATTTGCGGCGGCGAAAAAGTATTTTTGGTAAGCTCTCTGGTCTACGGGGAATATTTGGGTATTTATAGAAGAAGAATTAGGGTTAGAGGAGACTCAGGGGCCCACAAGCTTGCCGGGCACGCTCCCTAGGGCCCGCCCTGTGAGCTTGCACCAATCTGTGCTCCCCTGACCTCCTCCCAAAGGCTCCTGGGTATCTTGTGGTCCAAGAAAATTAATCAAAAAGTTTCGTTCTGTTTGGACTCCATTCGGTGTTGATTTTCTATAAAAGCGAAAAACAAGGGAAAAACAACAACTGACACTTGGCACTAGGTTAGCAGGTTAGTCCCAAAAAATGATATAAAATAGCATAATAATGCATATAAAACATTCGAGATGGATAATATAATAGCATGGAACAATAAAAAATTATAGATACGTTGGAGACATATCAAGCATCCCCAAACTTAATTCCTGCTCACCCTCTAGTAGGTAAATGATAAAAACAGAATTTTTTATGTGGAATGCTACCTAACATGTTTATCATGTAATCTTTCTTAATGTGGCATGAATATTCAAACCCATAAGATTCAAAACAAAGTTTAATATTTACATAAAAAATAGTACTTCAAGCATAATAAAAAGCAAACATGTCTTCTCAAAATATCATGACTAAAGAAAGTTATTTCTACAAAATCAAATAATCTTTTCATGCTCTATCTTCTTAACACAAAGTATTTATCATGCACAAGCCCGATGACAGGCCAAGCAATTGGTTCATACTTTTTAACGCGCTTCAGCTTTTTCAACTCTCACGCAATACATGAGCGTGAGCCATGGATATAGCACTACGAGTGAAATAGAATATGATGGTGGATGTTTTGTGGAGAAGACAAAAAATGAGAAAGTCTCACATTGAGGAGGCTAATCAACGGGTTGCGGAGATGCCCATCAATTGATGTCAATGCAAGGAGTAGGAATTGCCATGCAACAGATGCACTAGAGCTATAAGTGTATGAAAGCTCAAAAGGAAACTAAGTGGGTGTGCATCCAACTTGATTGCTCATGAAGGCCTAGGGCATTTGAGGAAGCCCATCATTGAAATATACAAGCCAAGTTCTATAATGAAAATTCTCACTAGTAATATATGAAATTGACAAAATAGGAGACTCTCTATCATGAAGAACATGGTGCTACTTTGAAGCACAAGCATGAAAAAGTATAGTAACACTGTCCCTTCTCTCTTTTTCTCACATTTTTTATTTTCTATTTTTTTATTTTGGGCTCTTTGGCCTCTTTCTTTTCTTTTATTTTCTTTTTTATTTATCGAAATCTGGAGTCTCATCCCGACTTGCGGCGGAATCATAGTCTACATCATCCTTTCCTCACATGGGATAATGCTCTAATAATGATGATAATCACACTTTTATTTACTTACAACTCAAGAATTACAATTCAATACTAGAACAGAAATGTGACTCTATATGAATTCCTCCGGCGGTGTACCGGGATGTGCAATGATCTAGCATTACATGTATAAAAAATATGAGCAGTGGCCAAGCCACAAATACTATGTCAACTATGTGATATTGCAAAGCAATATGACAATGATGGTATGTGTCATAATAAACGGGAATGGTGGAAGTTGCATGGAAAAATATCTCAGAATGGCTATGGAAATGCCATAACAGGTTGGTATGATGGCTGTTTTGAGGAAGATATAAGGTGGCTTATGGGTGAAAGAGCGCATCATATCACGGGGTTTGGATGCACCGGCGAAGTTTGCACCACAACTCAAGGTGAGTAGGGGCAATGCACGGTACCGAAGAGGCTAGAAAAATGCGGGCGAGAGTGCGTATAATCCATGAACTCAACATTAGTCATAAAGAATTCACATACTTATTGAAAAAGGTTATTATTCCTCGAAGCAAAGTACTACTATGCATGCTCCTAGGGGGATAGATTGGTAGGAGAAGACCATCGCTTGTCTCTGACCACCAGTCATGAGGAAGATAATAAAAAATAAATCATGCTCCAATTTCATAGCATAACGATAGACCATGCACGCATGCTTCGGGAATCACAAACCTTAACACAAATATTCTTACTAAACAATAATTACTCACAACATGACTCTAATATCACCATCTTTATATCTCAAAACAAATGCAAGGAGTCAAACTTCTCATATATTCAATGATCTTCATGAAAGTTTTTACTATTTCCCTCTTGAATACCCATCATATTAGGACTAAATTCATAATCTAAGAAAATTGTCATACTATTTATAAGACTCTCAAAATAATATAAGTGAAGAATGAGAGTTCAATAATTTCTTCAAAATATAACCACCATTGTGCTCAAAAAGATATAAGTGAAGCACTAGAGCAACTACCTAGCTCAAAAAATATAAGTGGAGCACACAGAGTATTTTAATAAATTCACGATTAATGTGTGTCCCTCTCAAAACATGTGTACAACAAGGATGACTATGGCAAACTAAAAATTAAATAAAAAAATACTCATATAATACAAGACGCTCCAAGCAAAACACATATCATGTGGTGAATAAAAATATAGCCTCAAGTAACTTACCGATGGATCGTACACAAAAAGGGATGTCATCTGGGGCATCCCCGAGCTTAGATGCTTGGTTGTCCTTCAATATTACCTTGGGGTGCCATGGGCATCCCCAAGATTAGGCTCTTGCCACTCCTTATTCCGTTGTCCATCGAAAGTTCACCAAAAACATGAAAACTTCACAACACAAAACTCAACAGAAAACTCGTGAGACTGTTAGTATAATAAAGGAAATCACCACCTTTAGGTACTGTTGTAAACTCATTTCAATTTTATATTTTCATTATATCTACTCTATTCTAACTAAACCATGGTTCATACCCCCAGATACTACCCATAGATTCATCAAAATAAGCGAACAACACAATGAAAACAGAATCTGTCAAAAACAGAACAGTTTTTAGTAATCTGGACTTTAGCCAAACTTCCGCATCTCCAAAAATTCTGAAAAATTAGGACAACATAGGAAATTTGTATATCAGTATTGTATAAAACACTCAGATCAAAATCACGTTTATGTGAAATTTCAAAATTTCATAACTTAGCGCAAAAGTTTTTTTTTCATCAGAATCGCATCAACTATCTCCCAAATCAGCCCAAAGCTCTCACTTGGCGCACACACTAATTAGAACACTAAAACACAATCATAATAGAAGCATAATTGCATATTTGTTGAAAAATAGAAGCAAAAACAAAAATAAAATAAAATAAAATAAAATAGGGTTGCCTCCCGACAAGCGCTATTGTGTTATGCCCCTAGCTAGGCATATTGCATAGATCTAGGTATTGTCATCTTTTGTATTCAATCCATAAGTGACCCTCATAATAGATTCATATGACAACTTAATTTTGTTTCTTGGAAAGTGTTCCATGCCCTTCCTTCACGGAAATTGAAATGTAATGTTTGCTTCTTTCGTATCAATAATTGCGCCAATCTTTCTAAGGAAAGGTCTACCAAGAACAACAGGGCATGTAGGATTGCAATCTATATCAAACACAATAAAATCTATGGGCATATAATTCCTAATTGCAATAATAAGAACATCATTAATTCTTCCCATAGGTTTCTTAATAGTTGAATCCACTAAGTGCAAATTTAAAGAACAATCATCAAGTTTATGGAAACCTAGCACATCACATAAAGTTTTTGAAATAGTGGAAACACTATCACCCAAATCACACAAAGTGTTGCACTCATAATCTTCAATTTAATCTTAATAGTAGGTTCCCGTTCATCATAAAGCTTTCTAGGGATTGAAACTTCGAACTCAAGTTTTTCTTCAAAACATTTCATCGTAGCATCAACGATATGTTTAGTAAAAGCTTTATACTGATTATAAGCATGAGGTGAATTAAGCATAGATTGTAACAATGAAATACAAAAAATCAAAGAACAATTATCATAATTAAAATCCTTGAAATCGAAAAGAGTGGGCTCATCACTAGTTAAAGTTTTGACCTCGCCAAACCCACTTTTATCAACTTTTTAATTAGGATCTTCACCCTCCAAATTATTTGGATGCCTTTTTGCTAAAGTTGACTAATCTCTATTCCCTTCTTTATCAAGTTTTATATTAGCAAAAAAGATTCAATAGGAGTCACACCAATCACTTTAAGATCTTCATCATGATTATCACGAAAACTAGAAATTCATGCCTTTTCTATCCATTCTCTCTTAGCTCGCATTCTAGCGGTTCTCTCCATACTTTCATTTATAGAATTTTGAATAGATTTCATAGAATCATTAATATTAAGCTTGGGTGACATAGATCTAATCTTAAAAGAATCAATCTCATGAGAAATTCTAGCAACGTTTCTAGCCAAATCATCAATCTTAAGCATTTTTTCTTCTACCATAACATTGAAAATCTTTTGGGAGTTAACAAAATATTTAATACCATTGTCAAGATCAGAGGGTATCTTATTATAATTTCTATAAGAATTATTGTAGGAATTACCATAATTATTAGAGGAATTACTAGGAAACAGGCTAGGATTAAATTTGCCTCTATACGTGTTATTACCAAAATTGTTCCTACCAACAAAATTCACATCCATAGGTTATTCTCATTCAAAGTAGACAAAGGCATATTATTAGGATCAGTAGGAGCACTCTTGATAGCAATCAATTTCATAAGTTCATCCATCTTTCCACTCAAAGTATTAATTTCTTCAATAGCATGCATTTTTTTACTAGTAGAAGATCTTTCGGTATGCCATTGAGAGTAATTTGCCATAATATTATCTAGGAGTTTAGTAGCTTCTCCTAATGTGATTTTCGTAGAAGTACCACCCCCGGTGGAATCTCAAAGATTTCTTGATGCAAACTTCAATCCAACATAAAAAACTTGTATGATCATCCATAAACTTAAACCATGAGTAGGACAATTTATTATCATCAATTTCATCCTCTCCCATGATTGTGCGACATGTTCATGACCAGGTTACTTAAAATTCATTATATCATTCCTAAGAGAGATGATCTTAGCGGGAGGAAAATAAAAGCATCCTTACACTTATTCCATGAATCAATACTATTCTTAGGCAAGAACGATGAAAACAAATTTTTAGCACGATCTCGTAGTCAGAAAGGAAATAACTTTAGTTTAAAAATATCATTATCCACATTTTTTTTCTTTTGCATATCACACAATTCACTGAAAGTATTAAGATGGGATGCAACATCTTCATTAGGACTACCAGAAAATTGTTCTTTCCTAAAAAGATTCAACAAAGCGACATTAATTTCATAAGATTCCGCACTAGTGGCGGGAGCAATCGTAGTACTAATAAAATCATTATTATTAGTGTTGGAAAATCACAGAACTTAGTACTTTCTTGAGACATTATGACACAAGCAAACAAAAAGCAAACGAAGAGACGAATGGAAAGAAGGCAAATAAAACTGCAAATATTTTTGTGTTTTTCTGAAAACGTTTTAGAAGTGAGGGAGAGGAAAACGAGAGGAAAATGGAAAATAATGTAAATGCAAGAGGTGAGAGTTTATGATGTGTACTTGGTAGGCTTGATGTAGATCCTCCCTAGAAACGGTGCTAGAAATTCTTCTTGCTACTTCTTGAGCTTGTGTTGTTTTTTCCCTTGAAGAGGAAAGGGTGATGCAACAAAATAGAGATAAGTATTTCCCTTAGTTGAGAACCAAGGTATTAATCCAGTAGGAGGAACATGCAAGTCACCGATGGTTGCACTTACACAAACAAACAAATACTTGCACCCAACGCGATAAAGGGTTGTCAATCCCTTCACGGTTACTTCCAAGGATTAGATCGATAGAGATAGGTATAAAAGATAAATAAAAATGAAATATAAAGTAAAGGTAAATAAATTGCAGTAAGATATTTTTGGTTTTTTGGTTTTGTAGATATTAAAATAATACGATAAAAGATAGACCCAGGGGCCATAGTTTTCTCTAGAGGCTTCTCTCTTAAAAGAACGCATACGGTGGGTAAACAAATTACTTTGAGGAATTGATAGAAAAGCGCAAAGTTATGACGATATCTGAGGCAATGATCATGAATATAGGCATTACGTCCGTGAAAAGTAGACCGACTCTTGCCTGCATCTACTACTATTACTCCACATATCTACCGCTATCCAGCATGCATCTAGTGTATTAACTTAACAAAAACGGAGTAACGCCTTAAGCAAGATGACATGATGTAGAGGGATATATCCAATCAATATGAACAAACCCCGCCTTTTTATCCTTAATGGCAACAATATAAATACGTGTCATGTCCCATTCTGTCACTAGGAATAAGCACCGCAAGATTGAACCCATTACAAAGCACCTCTCCCAAGGCAACAAAAATCAGTCTAGTTGGCTAAACCAAATCAATAGATCGGAGAGGAATACAAATATATCTTAATCATGCATAAAAGAGTTTAGAGAAGACACAAATAATATTCATACATAATCTGGTCATAAATCCACAACTCATCGGATCTCAATAAACGCACCGCAAAACAAGATTACATCGAATAGATCTTCAAGAACATCAAGAACTTTAGTTCAGACACTTAATGATTTCTCTGAAAGAAACTCACAGTTGAGTTTTGTTCTGCTGTTATTTGCAGAGGAATCAATCAATGGAGGGTGACATGGGCGAGGGGGTTGGCCTAGGGGCCTCTGGACTGGAAGGCGGAGAAGAGCGAGGGGCCGGATTCAAAGTGGAACCCTTGACGTCGAACGAGTGGGCCGCGCCGCCGGGAGGGCGGTTGTGGCTCTCCAGCACCACCACGTCCTGGCCGTACCTTGCCAGTAGTCCCGCGCAGCAGAGCCCCCCGAGCCCGCTCCTGATCACCACCACGTCCGCCTCTGGCCTCTTCGCCACCCTGAACGGAACGTAAAGACGACGACGACGATGACAACCGAAGTGATTGCCTGATGAGCTCTTACACGGTTTGAACGGCGAAGAGCCAGTGCGAGTGGAGGGTTAATGATTAATACCCGGGTGACGAGGGGCCGGTGGGGGAAGCCACGGCCCGGCAGCGCGCGACGGTGCCGACACGGCACGGCAATGGAGCGGCGGCTGGTGGTTGGAGCGCGTGAGGGTGGTGGCGGGTCGGAGGGTGCATCGCGGGAGGCCAGTGCGGCGGAAGCCATCTCGTCCGGCGCTCTCGTCGCTGGTTAAGCGGAGGTGGCGCTCGAGTTTGGGTGGGCGAGGGATAGTCGGAAGAAGATGAAGGGGAGTGGAGCACATCAGTGAGTGAGGCAGGGGCTGGGCACACGTGGCGCCTCGCAGGCCTCTCTCACCTGACCTCGTGCTGCTGCTGCTGCTACCTGGTTTCCTTCAAGCCTTTGACATATCGCGTAATCTGGCGAGAAGTGAAAACGATTTTATTTGAAAACCAAAGCTATCTAACAAGAAGGCAAAACAAATACTTCCTCGGTCCCATAATATAAAGGCATTTTTCACACTATAAAACTGAATTATGTAATATATTCAGTATTTTTTTGCGGGTCATGTAGTATATCCAGTTAACAAGAAGACACGAAAAACAGAAATGGACTAGATTCACGATTGGTGATTCTTTAAAATAACTTCTCAAAGCCTAGAAAAAGACCATAAATATGATTAAAAGAATATCCTCGGCACGACGATGATTTGTTACATGGTGTACACGCGTCGGCAGCTGAACAACGAGCACTGCCGGGAAGGCAAGGCATGAGTCTGTTGTCCTAATTTACTGTAATATCATAGAGGATCGAAAGCAATTCTTGGACGAGTCCCCATTTCTTCAGCCCTCTTTCTCATCCTCCAGCGTATCATTTATCCGGATGCCTTTCATTCTCAAAGCTCATCGCCATGTTCTTCACTGGGAACCACTATTTTAAGCATGAAATAAATATAGCATTGACACACTTTGTAACTAATCGTCTAATTATTGTGATGTGTACGAAAACATATTATATTCATGCTAAGGTGTAAGCGTGGAGTTTAGAATATGAAATTCACGAGCAAAGAAGTGAAGGCTTTATATAGGTGAGGATGTTAATATGGGTGGGAAAGTGGGTGAAGAAATAATAGACGCCATGTATCGTGGGAGCAGAGATGAGTCGGACACTACTTATTGTATAGGGAAGTGATATGAAATTGATTTATTTCACACATCATATTTATAATAATATGTACACATCACAGCTATAATACTATTCACTAGATGCAGACTCGGGGCTTAGAAATGGATATTGGATTGCGGAGGATACTTTTTATCCAAAATTTCTTGAGAAAATATGTTTTCTCAAGAAACTTGCTAGGAGGCCCGCCCAGCAGAGCCCTTCGAGCCCGCTCCTGGTGACCACCACGTCCGCCTCCGGCCTCTCGGCCACCCTTGATGATACAACGACGATGATGATGGTTCAAGTGATTGCTTGCTGTGCTCTTTCACGATGTGAACGGTGAAGAGCTGGTGCGAGGTGTCGGTAAAAAATAATACGTACCGAGTCGCCACCGCCCGACAGCAAGCGGCGACGTCGACACGGCACGACACTGGAGCGGCGGTGGTTGCTGCTGCTGGGCACGCGCGAGGGTGGCAATTGACACGCGGAGGAGGAGAGGCCAATGTGGAGGAAGCCATCTGGGCCGACGGTCTCGTCGCCGCTGGAGCGAAGGTGGTGCACAGAGCAAGGTCACAAGTTCGGGTGGGAAGAGGGAGCACGAGTGGAGCACCTGATTGAGGTAGCGGCTGAGGACAAGTGTCACCTTGCTAGCCTTTTTGCCCTCGTAGTTGAGCTCTCTCGCCCCACCTCACCTTCTTCTGCTACTATTGGAGTAGTTGGCTTGCTTCAAGCCTTTTACTTGTTGCATAATCTACCCTGAGAAATGAAATGATTTTATTTTTAAAAATAGTGGTTTAACGAGAAGGCAAAACAAATTGTTGTATTTTTACAATAATCTACTGAACAAGAAGACACAAGACACGGAGAAGGACCAAAGTCGTGGTTGGTGGACCTATGAACTTCTAGAAACCTAGAAAAAGGTCAGAATTATGACCAAAAATATCCTCCGGGACAAGAGCATCTGTTTGTTGACGTAAAACCGCCATGACAGGCACAAGGAGCATAGCCAGGAAGCCAAGGCATGAGCCTGTCGATGCTCCTAATCTATCATAATATCATGTCGGACTGAAAGACATTACTGTCCGAGTCGAAATTTCTTCAGCCCACTCTCTCGTCCTCACATGTATCATTTGTCCCGATGCCTTTCATTCTCAAACCTTTTCACCATGCTCTTGACCAGGAACCACTATTAAGCATTAGATTACTATAGCACTAGCACGCTCTTGTAACTAATCGTCTATTTTTTTATGTAGAAGCAAACTTGTTAAAATTCATGCTAAGATGTGAGAGGCTGGTGTGTAGACTATGAAATTCACGAGCTGTTAAGCGAACGATTTATAGGAGAGTGGATGTTGCTATGGATGGGAAAGTGGTTGAAGAAGTAATGTACACCATGTACCGTATCGTAAGCAGCACAAAGGTGTCCGGGAGTTCTATTTATTATGTAGGTTAAGAATACAAAATTGACTCATTTCACACATCAATTACTTTCTTCATCTTAAAATAAGTGGCTTAATACAAAGTGTTGAGCCACTTATTTTAAGAGGGAGGAAGTAACTTATGCTTATCGGTTGCGGAGGGTACCTTCACTAGTAGAAAAAGGGTCAAACATGAAGCATATTAGTGCCGGTTTGTATTAGAGCCGGCACAAATGTATACATTAGTGCCGGTTCCAACGGCTAGCCGGGCCGCTCTCATTAGTACCGGTTCATGGCTAACCATTAGCACCGGTTCGGTACTAATGAGGGTGGTGGCAGGATGTTGTCAGTCTTGGCCCCCTCCAGCACCTTTAGTACCGATTCGTGCCACGAACCGGTACTATAGGTCCTCCTGCATATAAACCCTTCGTCCAGCTCGCTCTGTTCTTCCCCCTTTCCCCTCTCCTCTCCTCTCTGTTCTTCCTCTTCTCCCCTCGAGCTCATCACACATTTTGCCCAAAATTTGTCAAGATTTGAAGGCCCCCATCCATTCAAGTGATCACAAAGGTTAGCAACTTTGTCCTTTCATCTCTCATTCCTAGATTAGCTCTTGCAATGCTTTATATAGTTATTAATTTGTGAGTTTAGTAATTTGGGAGGAAATATATATATATATATGTGCTAGTATTTGATTTATATGCAATTTGAGGTCAAAAATAACACTTAGTTTGCATATGTAGGTGTGGTTTACTTAGTGCCTTCTAAATCTCCGTCGTAACCACCGTCGATCACCCGCACCGTCCCGTCGCCGGCACCACCTTGTGGTGAGCCTCTTGTTCATGAAATCTATACGTACTATTAAAGGGAGGTGATATTCTTGGTTTCGTCCCGCTTTGTTTGGTCCCGCTTCAATTAATTTCACGTACGACATTTGGTTTCGTTACTTGCCACCCGTTTTGGCCCAACGGACGAAGCCCATCTGGCGACGCACTGTGGCCAAGTCCGGAGAGCTGGCAAACCTGCCAACCGGCCGCACACACTTTGTCCAATTGACCCAGCTAGAGATATGAGAGGATTTTTTTCTCCCGTTGCAACGCACGGGCCTTTTTGCTAGTTTTATATAAAAAATTGATATTTGTGTGATTTGGATATATAGTTAATCGTGTAATAATTATCTTACCCGTACGTTGTTTGTTATACATAGTGCCATGGTTTTGATAACCGTCCCCGTCGGCCCTCGTCCTTGTTATGATTCGGATGTGGTATATTCTCTTTTAAAACTATTTGTTGCATTTCGTGTTTATGACAAATTATGCCCATCAAGTTGACATAGATATTTTTATCTAGGAGGTATGTGAACCGGAAATTCCAACCGACCCTATTGTCGAGAGGTTAAATTTAGTTGAAAGAGAAAACGAGTACTTGAAAGAAAAATTGAAACGAATTAAGGGGGAGAAGATAGAATTGGAGTTGCATGTTGCCGATGTCGTCGATGATCACAAGATCAAGATGGAGAAAATGCGCTTGAAGATTAGAAAGATTAGAAAATATGCCATCGATAGTGAGGCTTGGTATCATTATGCTGTTGGATCAGTTGTTACCTTAGTTGCGATCTTGATCGCATTTGTTGTTGCATTTAAATGCTTTAGCTAGAGAGTTATTTGTTTGTTGCATTTAAGTGTTGTATGAACTTGTATTAATTTGGTCTATTCGGTGTTGTGTAATGAAGATGAGCCGGCAATGGATGTACGATGACTGATGCTCTCCCCAGTTCGTTGAGGGCGTGCATACTTTTCTGCTTGCGGCTGAGGCAAACAAGCGGGCGGATGGTTTTATGCCTTGTCCATGTGCTGGCTGTAAGAATGGTCGCAATTACTCTACGTCAAGAACCATTCACGTCCTCCTGTTTGAGTCCGGTTTCATGCCCCACTATAATGTTTGGACCAAGCACGGAGAAAGAGGGGTTATGATGGAAGACAATGAAGAAGAAGAGGACGACGACAGCTATCCTGGCCATGGGTTCCCTGAATACGATGATACAACAATGGGGGAAGAAGCTGAGCCGGTAATGCGGGAAGAAGCTGAGCCGGCAATGCGGGAAGAAGCTGAAGAAGAGGCATCAGATGAGCCCGTTGATGATCTAGGTCGGGCCATTGCCGATGCAAAGAGAAACTGCGCAAGTGATTTGGAGAAGAAGAAGTTGCAGCGCATGTTAGAGGATCACAAAAAATTATTGTACCTGAATTGCGTAGGTGACAAGAAAAAGCTGGGCACCACACTGGAATTGCTGCAATGGAAGGCAGAGAATGGTGTATCTGACAAGGGATTTGGAAAGTTGCTGGTAATGATAAAGGATATGCTTTCAAAGGACAACGAATTGCCCGAGAGTACGTACGAAGCAAAGAAGGTTGTCTGCCCTCTAGGGTTAGAGGTGCAGAAGATACATGCATGCCCTAATGATTGCATCCTCTACCGCGGTGAGTACGAGGATTTGAACGCTTGCCCGATATGTGGTGCATTGAGCTATAAGATCAGCCGCGATGAGCCTGGTGATGTCGAGGGCGAGCGCCCCAGGAAGAAGATTCCTGCCAAGGTGATGTGGTCTCCTATAATACCACGGTTGAAACGTTTGTTCCAAAACAAAGAGCATGCCAAGGCGATGCGATGGCACAAAGAAGACCGTAAGAAAGACGGAAAGTTGAGAATACCCGCTGACGGGTCGCAGTGGAGAAAAATTGAAAGAAAGTACGGGAAGGAGTTTGCAGATGACGCAAGGAGCGTATGGTTTGGTCTAAGTGCAGATGGCATTAATCCTTTTGGGGAGCAGAGCAGCAACCATAGCACCTGGCCTGTGACTCTATGTTTGTATAACCTTCCTCCTTGGTTGTGCATGAAGCGGAAGGTCATTATGATGCCAGTGCTCATCCAAGGCCCTAAGCAACCCGGCAACGACATTGATGTGTACCTAAGGCCATTAGTTGAAGAACTCTTACAACTGTGGAATGGAACAGGTGTACGTGCGTGGGATGAGCACATGGGGGAAGAATTTGACCTAAAGGTGTTGCTGTTCGTGACCATCAATGATTGGCCTGCTCTCAGTAACCTTTCAGGACAGACAAACAAGGGATACCGCGGATGCACGCACTGTTTGGATGATACCGACGGTATATATTTGAATAGTTGTAAGAAGAATGTGTACCTGGGACATCGTCCATTTCTTCCGAGCAGGCATCCCTTAAGAAAGAAAGGCAAGCATTTCAAAGGTGAGGCGGATCACCGGACGAAGCCTCGCCACCGTACTGGTGCTGATGTACATGATATGGTCAAGGATTTGAAGGTGATATTTGGAAAGGGTCCTGGCGGACAACCTGTTCCGAAGGACGCTGACGGACGCGCACCCATGTGGAAGAAGAAATCTATATTTTTGGGACCTGCCATATTGGAAAGACCTAGAGGTCCGCTCCGCAATCGACGTGATGCACGTGACGAAGAATCTTTGCGTGACCCTGCTTGGCTTCTTGGGCGTGTATGGGAAGACAAAAGATACACCTGAGGCACGGGAGGACCAATAACGTATGCACGGAGAAGACGGCATACATCAGGGTCATGCAAGCTACACTCTTACCAAAGAAGAGAAGGAAATCTTCTTTGAATGCCTACTCAGTATTAAGGTACCGTCTGGCTTCTCGTCGAATATAAAGGGAATAATAAACATGACAGAGAAAAAGTTCCAGAACCTAAAGTCTCATGACTGCCACGTGATTATGACGCAACTGCTTCCGGTTGCATTGAGGGGGCTTCTACCGGAAAACGTTCGATTAGCCATTGTGAAGCTATGTGCATTTCTCAATGCAATCTCTCAGAAGGTAATTGATCCAGAAATCATACCAAGGTTACAGAATGATTTGGTGCAATGTCTTGTCAGTTTCGAGTTGGTGTTCCCACCATCCTTCTTCAACATCATGACGCACGTCCTAGTTCACCTATGCGAAGAGATTAACGTTTTGGGTCCTGTATTTCTACACAATATGGTCCCCTTTGA
Source organism: Triticum timopheevii (assembly GCA_963921465.1). Classification (NCBI taxonomy): domain Eukaryota; kingdom Viridiplantae; phylum Streptophyta; class Magnoliopsida; order Poales; family Poaceae; genus Triticum; species Triticum timopheevii. Next base: position 616,654,928 of record OY997270.1, read on the forward strand.
GAGGTTCATGGGAGTCTTAAAGAAATATGTTCATAACTGTGCTAGGCCAGAAGGAAGCATCTCCAAGGGCCATCAAAATGAGGAGGTCATTGAGTTTTGTATTGACTTTATTCCTGGCCTTAAGCTGATTGGTGTTCCTGAATCGCGGCATAAGGACAGACTGGATGGAAAAGGCACGCTAGGAGGGGAACAAATAATATGTATGGACGGACATTCTCTCACTGAAGCACACTACACAGTTCTACAGAATTCCACCTTGGTGGCTCCGTATATGGATGAACACAAGAATTTGCTACGCTCCAAACACCCGGAGCGGTGTGATGACTGGATTACACGTGAACAAACCAGGAGTTTCGCCAGCTGGTTGCAGACACGTACCATGCATGACACCTCTATTGAAGATGACCTGTACTTGCTGTCCCAGTTACCATCTTCGAATATAATGACTTTCAAAGGGTACGAGATAAATGGTAATACATTTTACACGATCGCCCAAGATAAGAAGAGCACCAACCAAAACAGTGGTGTCCGCTTTGATGCAGAAACCAAGACGGGAAAGGAAACATATTATGGTTATATACAGGACATATGGGAACTTGACTATCGACGTGGTTTAAAGGTCCCTTTGTTTCGTTGCAAATGGGTCAATATGACACGAGGCGGGGTAACGGAAGACCCGCAGTACGGAATGACAACAGTGGATCTCAACAATCTTGCGTATGCAGACGAACCATTGGTCCTAGCCAATGATGTGGCACAGGTTTTCTATGTGAAGGACATGTCTACCAAGCCAAGAAAAAGAAAAGATAAGAAAGCGAATGCATCGTACGATGAGCCAAAGCGGCAGATAGTTCTTTCTGGGAAGAGAAACATCGTGGGAGTGGATGACAAGACAGACAAGTCAGAAGATTATGAAAAGTTTGATGAAATTGCTCCATTCACAGTGAATATTGACCCGAGCATCCCGTTAAATGATGAAGATTTTCCATGGTTACGGCGCAAAGGGACACACGCGAAGAAAAAGTTTCACACCCAAAGATCTGGGATGTGATCGGCTTCACTATCATCACTTTCTTCTGTGTTTCACACCCAGGAGGGAATGTCTGTAATAGTTAGGGTAGTTATGTGTTTTGGCATTTGAAACGCGAAGAAATTTTATGTGCAAACAAATTCTTTTCATGCATTTAATGATTTTTTTCCAGCTAAATGACCCTGAAATTGAAAAGCAATTCAAATGAACTCAGAAAAGGTTGAAAGTTGGCATGGTATCATAATTTCATACAAATAGCACGTGCAAGAAAGTAGAGAGGGTTACGGCAAAAACTGGATGCACTTCGTATAAAAAATGGACAATCTCTTTCGAAGTATCAGGGTTTCCGACGAAAACTGAACGGTTACAAAGGCATTTCATTTTTTAAATAACCTAAGCATTACTAAATTGAATATAATGATAAAACACACTAATATTAAACATAAGAAAAAAGAATCACTAAAAAAACTTTTTCCAAAGTTAAGTTATTCACAAACTAGTGATTCACACAAATTTCAAATAATTCAAAATTTAAACTATTCAAATTTGAAATCTACCGGCACTAACAGAAAGTTTGTAACTTTTTGTACCTAAAGCAAAAATATTCACAAAGAAACTCTAAATACAGCAAAAAACAACTCAAAAATAAATAAAACAAAAATAAATAAAGCGAAAAAAATTAAGAAAAAAAAGCCCGCCTACTAGGCCAAAGCGGCCTGCATACGACTAGCGACACAACCTTTCGTTGGGCCAGGATGCAGGCCCGCAAAGGCCCAGTAGGCCCACTAGGCGAAGAGGACAGGTAGGCCCAGTAGGCCTGGTGAGGAGAGGAGCTCGAGAGAGCTACCGCACCGGGGCTTATAAACCAGTGCGGTAGCCTCTCGACTAGGGAGGTGGGACTAAACTTGCCGCACCGCACCTGCGCCAGCGCACCCCCTTTAGTACTGGGTCGTGGCACAAACCGGTACTAAAGGGGGGCCTTTAGTACCGGTTTGTGCCACCACCCAGTACTAAAGGGGGTCGCTTCCCGCCGCTTGGCCTGGCCAAAACAGGCCTTTAGTACCGGTTGGTGGCTCCAACCGGTACTAAAGGTGCCCTCTATATATGCTAGAGTGCGAAAATTTCGTTTTCCCTCTCTGTTCGTTCCTCTGTTTTCGTCTCCGTCGCCGTCGCCGCCGCCCTCGATCGTCTCCGTCGCCGCCCCCGTCCCCGTCGCCGCCCCCGTCCCCGTTGCCGCCCTCGTCTCCGTCGCCGCCCCGGGCCCGTCCCCGTCGCGCCGTCCCCGTCCCCGTCGCGCCGTCCCCGCCGTCGCCTCGCCATCGCCGTCACCCCGCTGTGAGCTCTCCCCCTCTAACCCCTCTCCCTCGCTCCCGACGGCCACCATGGGCGCCGCCCCTCCCCGAGCCCATACACACACACACAAGCATGCATGATGAACACACACACACACACACACGTACACATGTTTAATTAGTTTAGATTATTTAGATTAGTGTTATATAGAAATTAGTGTTATATAGAAATGTTAGAAATGTTAGAAATTTTAGTGTTATATAGAAATGTTAGAAATTTTAGTTATCAAAATGTTAGAAATGTTAGAAATTAGTGTTATATAGAAATATTAGAAATTAGTGTTATATAGAAATGTTAGAAATTTTAGTGTTATTTAGATTATTTAGATTAGCATAATTAGTGTTATACAGAAATGTTAGAAATTTTAGTTATCAAAATCCAATCATTAAGAAAATGTTACTTTTTGCGGGCATATAGCTAGTATTTGTTCTCGACGATGCCCGGCCCGCATCGTCGCCGTCGACCCGTCCGCGACGACGTCCAGCCGACCCATGTCCAGGACTGGGCTCCGCCGGGTTGGCACTGGGAGGTGCTGCCTGGAGGGGCGCGCCGCTTGATGAGGAACCCGACCCCGGGTCCCGTCGTCGACCCTGATCTCGTTTGGTGGCGTTCGCGTGGGCCAGTTTCGGTGCGGAGGGACCCGGCCCCGCCGGAGGTGGTACGTCGCCGTGTCACGGAGGAGGACGAGCACGTCCATCGCTACATGGTTGCGTTAGAGGGCGACAGTTTCTTCGGGGATCTCACTTCAGCTATGATCCTGTGAGGGTTCCTTCTCTTTGGGTGTCCACCGCCCGCACCGGAGGAACCGTGAGTGTCCTAGATTCTTCTGTAGTATTCGATCTTTATTAGCTAATAGCCAGTGATGTACTATTCAATATTATATATTATTCGAGACGATGTATTCGAGATTATATCTATTATTCTAGATGATGTATTCGAGATTATATCTATTATTCGAGACGATGTAATTTGAATACTAAATTGTTTTATATTTCTTTTGGATTAGTTAAATAAAAGCTATGGCAGACAATACCGACAGAGAGGGAGAACAAACCATGTTCGATATGATACGCGGGCCAGATGATGATCAGAATGAAGAAGATTATGACAGCTCCAAATTTCTAAACAACACCGGAGAGGGTGATATGATATTCGATCGCGACGACCAAATTGATGAAGTCATGAACTATGATTATGACGATGACGAAGAACATGTTGATCCTGAAACAACAAAGACCGGCGAGGTATATATATTTATATAAGCAGGCATCTGATGATCATCACATGTTTTAAATGACTTGAAGATATATTGACGAATCGATCTTTGTTCTTTCAGCCATCCAGATCGAGCAAATCTTCAGGCAAAATGACGAAATGAGGCCCGAACAAAAAGTTGAAGTAGGGCGTAAAGTACAATATTGAGGCATGCAGCCCTACTGGCGAACCATTAGCGCCTAAGAAGATTGCGGACAAGTTCGTTCGTCAGTGCGGAGTTCTTGTGAAGGAACAACTCCCGATCAAACTTCAAGAATGGAGAGAGCTAGCAAAGCCACGTCCAGATGTTACTTTTGTCGACAAGAATCAAAAAGATCTACCTTGGGATACTCTCATGGAACATTTCACCCTACCAGATCATTTCACAGAAGCAGATGTGCAGAAAGTCAAGGAGGCTGCTCGGCGATTGCATTCAAGAACCACAAGAATCGTGAATGGAACAAGTACGTCAAGGGAGGAAGGAAGACTCCAGTATTCAAGGGAACACTAGAGAACCAACGTGCTCATTGGGACGATTTCGTGAAATTCAAGGATTCGGAATTAGCTAAGGAACGGTCGAGAATAAACAAGAAGAATGCCGAAAAAAAGGATACGTTCCATAAGCTGGGGCCAGGTGGCTATGCGGTGGCAATGCCTAAGTGGGATAAGTCTGAGAAAGAGATGGAGGATGTAGGTGTCACTCCGGTTACTAAGAGCTGGCCCCCAGGGTCAGGACTTGGTTCTATGCGCATGGGGGGGAGTTGGACCCGGAGACAGGCAATGTTTCGACGAGGGCAAGTCTGAAGGGAGCCGACGATGCGATACTTGTTTCAATAGAAGAGGCACGATCGGGGGTGTTCCAGCCCAACAGAGAGAACGACGAGCTTACGCGTGCCCTGGGAAATCCTGAACACCCGGGAAGAACACGAGGCAAGGGCGCTATTCTGTGGTATGAGGGGTTTTCAGAATGGAACACCGACTACAGAACCCGTGCGAGAAAGAAGATTGCGGAGGAGAAGAGGAGGAAGATGGAGGAGGAGCAGAGGAAGCGGGACTATGAATGCCTTCAAGGCCTAGAAGCAAGTCAATCGGAATTGGCAGTCAAATTCCGGCGGCAGCAGGAGCAGATCGACTCACTTACCCAGCAAAGGGGGTCTCAGCACCTGCAACAGCTAGCGGATGATCCAGCATTGGATAGCACCGGTCCATCCATGCCGAGAAGCAGCGTGGGTTCCGTCCCGGACGATGTAATGCTGGGTAGATACCCCGTGGATGACATCACGGAGAACACTAACTGCGAGCTACACATCAAAATGAAGAACATATCCATGAAGGTGGCGGACGGCTTTGCTTTTACAAATCCCCCCGAGGCAACCTTCCATTGCAACCCGATTCCAGCGGGCTATGCTCGTGTCTTGGTTGATGAGGTGGTGGACCCACCATATTCGGAGCTACAGCTTGACATTGCTGGAGGTGATGGCGAGCGCTTTCTCGGAGAGGCCAAACATCGTATCATCCTATGGAAAAAGGATTGCATCATCTTTCGAAGGCCACCGACACCGCGTCAGCCGACTCCTCGTTGAAGTCCGCCACCGAGTCAGCAGACTCCCGCTCCTGCAAGTCCACCAAGTCCGGCAAAGTGTCAGGCCACTCCTCCTCCTCCAAGTCCGGCAAAGTGTCAGGCCACTCCTCCTCCTCCAAGTCCGCCACAGCGTCAGACGTCCACTCCTCCTCCAAGTCCGGCACAACCTCAGGCCACTCCTCCTCGTCCAACTCAGCCCCGTCAGCCGTCTCCGCCACCTCAGCAATCGCAGAAGAGACACCCCGCAGCTATGGTGCGTAGCGGTACGAGTCGAGGTAGTACAGGAAGTACAGGCGGAGGCAAGCGATATAAATATGGTCCAAGCCTCACGCCTCTTCCGCAGAGGTCTTATGACAGGTCCGAGGAGGAAATCGCAGCCATATCGAAGGCCGAGGTGGAAGCCCATTTTGCACCGAAACCGCCACCGCCGCCAAGGGAGAAAGTGCCTGAGGAAACGATTGACCACTTCATTCGTATGGCTCAACCACCAGCTCCCAAGCCTGTTGACACAGACTATGAGCGCCACATCAGGAAGTTAAATCGAGCACGTCTACAAAGGGAGGCGAGCACGTCTACATCGGGATCGAGCAAACAAGAAGCAGCTGCCAAAAAATGCGGGAAAACCATTCCCCAGCTGGGAGAACAGGCGGCGCAATCGATCCCCTCGCTTGTTGTGCCAACAACATGTGATAGTACGCGCGCCCAATATTATTGTGGGCAAACAGTGCACTCTCCCGAGGTGGGCAATGGGGTAATAACGGAGGAGGATATAATGCAGGCTAAAGTTCTCAACATCACTGTTGGACAACTCCTCGAGATCGAGCCCATGCCTTTGCTTAGAGAGGATGAAATAAAACGGAAATATGTCCGGGGCCAACCTTTGGTCGAGCCAGACAAGGTCAAGAACCTCCCAACGAGAATGTATGAATTGCATCAATGGTACATGAACATTACCAAGATTTCAGATCGATTGTCCCTCATGGTGAATGTCAAGGAGGAGCATTACTTCCATGAGAAAGCTGTGTCCGTTGAGTATACTGAACTGTTTCAGTTATACAATCAAGACGCACTCGACAAATTTATCATCAGTTGCTATTGTCTGTAAGTGATTTCTTTCTGATATTTAAGTCTCAAGCTAGCTGTAGTGATCCTTTTGATCAATCATTACCTGTAATTATCCTCACTATATTCTTTTCTGTGGTATTATGCAGGATGAAGATGTATGAAATGAGAAAAAGTGGACGCTTTGGCATTGGGTTCATTGACCCAAACACCGTTAATGAATACACATGGAAGATGAATCAACGTCAGCAAAAGAACGTAGAGGACAACATGCTAGAGTTCTTGAAGCGCCTCAAATACAATGAAGATATACTACTTCCTTACAACTTCCAGTGAGTCACACTGTCTTGTACTACAAATTCTCTGTTTTTGCCTACTAGCTAGCTACATGTTTTTGCTTACATATGCCCGCTTATTAAGACATGCAAACGTGTGTGCATGCAGATTTCACTGGGTCTTGTGTATCATTAAAGTTGACGCTGGAACAGTTGAAGTACTGGGCTCACTAATCTCAGAAAAAACTGACTATAACATCTTGTTTGGGATAGTCAACAGGTAATTTCAATCATTATTAACTATATATCTCGGCCTATTTAGTTCGTCATTTCATGATATGAACTATTTAATAACCCCTTTATTCATTTTCTTTGTCGGCGGGCAGGGCTTGGGCAAGGTTCATCAGCGTCACGGAAGGCGAATGGAAAAAAAGCTTAAAAGGTTTTGACCCAAGGTAAGTAATTAAGTAGTACTAGCTAGCTAGCTAGCTGCCATCTCTTTAATTATCATGCTTGATTAATTTTTATCTAATCAAATTCCATTCTCGTAAAGGCCCTGAAGCAGGCGCAGGGGACTGATCTGTGTGCATTCTGCGTTTGCGAGAACATTCGCATGATGGCGTCCGAAAGAAGCAGATCTCAAAGACAGGAATGGGTACGCTTGTCAGAACACTATTCACAATTTTTACACCATTATCGATATCTAGTCACACAACTAATACACATGCATATTGATCTCCTTCTTAACAGTTCAAAGAGGTGCGGGAGAAGCTCCTAGAAACGGAGCGCGTAGAAGCACTTCAAGAGGAAATAGCGGGATTTTTGCTCGACCAGGTCATAAATCCGAAGGGAGAATTCTATTACCCGCTACCGCCCCATGAAAACCACTTCCAATTGTCATCGTGCTCCGAAGGCACCAATTAGGCTAATGCCACTGGCTCCGAAGGCAACATGCATATGTAGGAGAAATTGTATATAGCTATACATGTGTGTATGTGTGAATTAATTAATATGGTGGTTTGTGAGACATTGATGATATATATATGCATGATTGGTTCTACTAGAAATTCTATATATATATATATATATATATATATATATATATATATATATATATATATATATATGCATAACGTGTACAATGTGTAGTATCGTAAAATACCAGCAAACGAAAAAGAATTAAAATAGAAACACAAAATTAAATGAAAAAAAATCATAAAACTAAAACTCCCCCAAACCTTATAGTACCGGTTGGTGTTACCAACCGGTACTAAAGGGCTCCAGGCCCCCAGAGCTGGCTCGTGCCACGTGGTTGCCCTTTAGCACCGGTTCGTGCTGAACCGGTACTAAAGGGGGGGGGGGGCTTTAGTGACCACAATTTAGTGCCGGTTATGGAACTGGCACTACAGGGCCTTACGAACCGATGCTATTGCCCGGTTCTGCACTAGTGCTTTTATCTAAACTTTTGTGAGAAAATATGTTTTGTTCATAATGCCGATAGATGCTCACCCAGTTGTTATGGATGAAAAAAACATAGTGCATTTAAATATAATAAGATGCAACATCAAGAGTTTAAGGCATGGAAGAAGCATGTCTGAAGTGAAAACAGAGTTCCCCTAAAAAAAGTGAAAACAGAGTTACCAGTGGAACATGTCTAAGGAAGATACATTATTATTGTAGTACAAGTAGTAGTAAACCAAATGTAAGAAACAACTTTTTCTAGAGGCCTGAACAATCAGCAGTTCCTGATATGCATGCATACTGTTTGAACGGTAAAGAGAGTGATTGGGCGACACTACTCGGTTGCTCTTGACCCTGCAGAGTTGACACTATACCGAAGAGGCTACGATAGCTACTGGGCATGCACGAGGGTGGCAAGTGGCGGTGGCGGTGCCACGCGGAGGAGGGGTGGGGGGGGGGGGGGGGGGGGGGTGTCGTAGCTCTCCAGCGCCACCACGTCCTGGCCGTACCTCGCCAGGAGGCCACCGGAGCAGAGCCCCCGGAGCCCTCTCCCGATCACCACCACGTCTGCCTCCGGTCTCTCCGCCACTCTGAACGAAATGTAAAGACTACGTCGACGGTTCAAGTGCTTGCTTGACGCGCTCCTACACGGTTTGAACGGCGAAGAGCTGGTGTGAGTGGTTGGGTAATAATTAATACGTACTCCCTCCGTTTCAAAATAGATGACCCACCTTTGTATTAACTTTGTACTAAAGTTAGTATAAAATTGAGTCATCTATTTTGGAACGGAGGGAGTACCAGGCTAGCGAGGGGCCCGTGGGGGCGTCCACCGCCCGGTGGCGCGCCACCGGAGCGGCGGCGGCTGCTGCTGCTGGGCACGCGCGAGGGTGGCGGGTGCCGCGTGGCGGAGGGCACGTCGCCGGGGAGGCCAACGCGAAGGAAGCCATCTAGGCCAGTGGTCTCATCGCCGGTGGCGCACACGGCAATGTCACGAGTTTGGGTGGGGAGGAGGAAGCTGGAGTGGAGCTCGTGAGTGAGGCCATGGCTGGGTACACGTGGCGCCTCAGCTGCCTCTCTCCCCTTGCGGCTGAGCTGTCTCGCCTCCGCTGCTGCGTTGACTTCCGTATTCTGCAACGAGAAATGGAAACCGATTTTTATTTAAAAATAAAGCTGTTTAATAATGATAATAAACAATGAATTATTATTTTTTTAGAAGAAGCCAGTTAACAAGGCACCAGAAACACAAATGGATGTATTACAGTAACGGTCGGCAGACCTATCAATTTCTCGAGGCCTGAAAAAAGGCCACAAATATGACTGAAAATATCCATGGCATGGCGATTGTTTGTCTGCTGTTTTACGTGTGCCAGCGACGCAACTAGGAGCACTGTCAGGAAGCCAAGGCATGAGTCTATCGATGATCCTAACATATCGTAATATCATACTATATGGGCATGGAATTCTGAACGAGTTGTCATTTCGTTTGCTCATTTTTTCGCCCTCTAACATATCATTTATCCCGATGCCTTCCATTCTCAAAGCTCTTCGCCATGTTCTTGACCAGGAACCGCTATTTTAAGCATTAAATGAATATATAACATTGACACACTCTTATCACTAGTCGTCTAATTTTTGTGATGTGTAAGAAAACCTATTGTATTCATGCTACGGTGTAAGCGTGAAGTGTAGAATACGAAATTCATGATCAAACAAGTGGGGAGTTTATATAGGCGAGTGAATGTTAATATGGGTGGGAAAGTGGGTGAAGGAATAATGTACGCCATGTACCATAGCATAAGCAGTAGACCGGAGTCGGACATAACTTATTTGTGTAGGTCAATGATATGAAATTGGTCTATTTCACACATCAGTTATAATATATACACATAAGCTTGTAGGTTGCGGGGATTCTTTTCATCTAAACTATCTTGAGAAAATATTATCTGTTCATAAAGTGCGCATAGTGCAGAGGTCAGGGTTTCAACCTCCTTTTCGGAAAAATATATGCATAGATGAACAAAACATACGTAGCTGATTTAAATATAAGATGCAATTATCAAGAGTTAAGGGCGTGAAAACATGTCTAAGTTTCAAACCGATTCACCACTAGAACATGTCTCAAGAAGATAAATTATTCTTGCTGCAAAAGTAGTAATGAACTACATGTGAAAAAAAGATTTTTCCTTGAGGCCCAAACAACCAACTTTTCATGGCATGCACATGTACTTTTGAATGGCAACGAGTTGGCAAGAGTGATTGGGCGACACGGCTAGGGCCCTGCCACACGCGGTAGATCACGACCGCCCAAAGTCTACATAGAAGAGGATGCGGTGGCTACTGGGAATGCGCAAGGGTAGCTAGTGGTGGTGGGCTGGTGGCGATGCCGCATGTTAGGGAAGTCAGCAGAGCGGAGGTCTAGTCATCGTTGATGTGAAGGTCGCATGTGTTGCAAGGGTTTGAGCTTAGGTAGGCGAGGGGAGAGGATTTGTTGCACGCATGGGTGAGGGCACGCAACCCTCTTTTTCATTTGACTTTCGATTTACAATCTTTCATATTTTTTGAACAAAAAATTCAAATTAAGTTTCATTTGCATATTCGTGTTTCTGGTGACTAGGGCTTTCAAATTAGATCCATTTTGATGAGTTTTTAAAATTTTGTTAACTTTCATCTTCTGAAAATTTGTACAAGCGATCGATAAAATCATAAGTTTCAGAACCTGTGACCAACAAAATCATAATTTTTTAGTTTCAATTTCGGAACTTGGTGAGAGCGTCCGAAAATATTGTAAGTTTCAGAACCTATGACCGAGTATGTTTCTGCAACTAAAACCTAAAACTTGTTGTGGCCTCATGAAGGATCCAACTACTTTATGGATCGCGGGCAATCAGACAGCTAGCACGGCTGGGCAGATGCGTGCTCCATACTTGTCTGTGGCAGAGCTAAATCTGGCATACCTCCTCTAGGGATCCTAAACTAGGCTTCATGGGACGATGATACCAGGGACACAAAATTCGCCCAGGTTTGTGCTCTTGGAAGAGACAAAACCCTACGTCTTGTATGTGTTTTATTGTGTTGGAGTGTGTATAGAGTACATGTAAACTACCAAGAGATTTCTGATATGTATCTACAAGCCAGGCCCCTCGGTTTATATGGCACACCGGGGGTCCTATGGTACATGTCTCAAGAAGAGCAGGTGCGAGTGGTTGGGTAACAATTAATACGTACCCGGGTGGAGGTGGGCCAGAGGGGGCGGCCACCGCCCGGCTGCGCGAGGCGACGCCGACACGGTGCCGCACCAGAGTGGCGGCGGCTGTTGGGCGCGCGCGTGGCTGGCGGCTGCGCGGCGGAGGGAGCGGCGCCGGGGAGGCCAACACGGAGGAAGCCATCTGGGCCAGCGGTCTCGTCTACGAAGTGGAGGTGTCTCGCGCGGCAAGGTTACGAGTTTTGGGTGGGGAAGAGGGAGCAGAAGTGGAGTGAGGCAGCGGCTGGGTACACGTGTTACCTCAGCAGCCTCTCTCCCCTAGCGGCTGAACTCTCTCTCCTCACCTCACTTTGTGTTGGTGCCTGGTGGTGAGCTCTTTCGACAAGAAGGTAAAACAAAAATAAATTGATTTCTTTAAAAAGTCAAGAAGGCGCGAGAAACGGAAATTGACTCAAGTCAAGGTTGGGTTGGTTGGCGTCCATATGAACTTTTTCAAGACTAGAAAAACATCCACAAATACATATGAAAATATCTGCGCACCACGACATTCTTCTCATTGCCGTACAAGTGCCATGATCAGAACGAAGAACATTGCTGGGATGCCAAGGTAGGAGTCTGTCGATGCTCCTACCATATCATAATATCATACAGCATTGGAAACGCCTTCTACATGACTTGGCATTTCTTCGGCTGACTTTCTTATCCTTCTGCGTGTTATTTCTTCTGATGCCTTTCATTCTCAGAGTTCTTTGCCATGTTCTTCACTGGGGATCACTATTACATTAGATGAATATAGCATTGCCATGCTCTTATAACTAGCCGTCTAACTTCTGTGATGTATAAGCAAACTTGTTATATTCATGCTAAGATGTAAGTGTGGAGTCTAGACTATGGAATTCACTGGCTAGCACCATGAAGGGTTTATATAGGTGTGTGGATTTTGCTATGGGTGGGAAAGTGGGTGAAGAAATAATGTACAACATGTTCCGTGAATACTCATAGTCGGGCACTACTTATTGTGTAGGTCAAGGGTACATAATTGGTTTGTCTCACACATTAATTATAATGGAGGAAACTATGTTTTTCGTCATTGTGCTCTTTGGAAAGAATAGAAATCTCCCATCAACTCTAAAACTAGCAAAACTTAGTCTCTCAAGTAATTAAACAAAATTAGTTTAGCCATGCATAACGGTCAACACATAATAACGGTCAAAATAAAAGAAGTTGACTTTGGCACCAAGTCAGCCCGATGGGTTTGTCCCGCATGTCATAAACGTGTTTAAATCGTCTAAACTGGCCATTTCTGAAAGTGGTACTACCTCCGTCTCGGTGAATAAGTCATTCGCGTAGTTCTAGGTCGATGATTTAACTATCTAAATATGTATTATATGTGACAAAAAACATATATTTAGAGACTACATCCGTGTAGAAATCTAGTGATATACTTTTCATGACATATAACACATATTTAATTCCTCAAATCGATGACCTAGAACTACGCGAATGACTTATTCATCTGGACAGAGGTAGTAGCTTTTATTCACAAAATAAAAAATTGATAGTTTTCGGTTACTTTTTTAAAATGCTAATTCAGTGGGACGCAAACCCCAAATGTTGTAGTTTTTTGTCAAACACTCCTATATCATGAAGTGCACGCACAATTCTTCATCTCTAATAGAGAAAGATAAAATATAAGTAAATCTTTGATAAAGCCAAACTTTGCGTTTGGTATTGCAATGGGCTGGGATAGTACTTCTTGTCCACTTGTTTTTGCTTACTTAGTGTTTGTTTAACTTGTTTTCGCCTACTTCTAGTTGATTTTCAACAGTGGATTATAAAATAAACGTAGCACAACACAGTCCAACAACCACAAATACCAGAGCATTTTCAGATTTGACTCTTGCAAGTGTCAGCCTTCAGATAAATCATATTAATACGGGTGGAGTGTAGAATATGAAATTCATGATCAAACAAGTGGAGGGTTTACATAGGCGAATGGATGTTAATATGGGCGGGAAAGTGGGTGAAGAAATAATATACACCATGTACCATAGCATAAGCAGCAGACATTAGTCGGACACTACTTATTGTGTAGGCCAGTGATATGAAATCGATTTATTTCACACATCTGTCATGATATATACGCTTACGCTTGTAGGTTGCGGGGGACACTTTTTTTCTGAACTTTCTTGAGAAAATATGTTCTGTTCATAAAGTGTGCATAGTGCAGAGGTCAGGGGTTTCAACCTCCTTTTCGAGAAACAAAATTAAGCATAGAAACTTGTCCAACTGCTATGGATGAACAAAAACGTACATAGCGCATTTAAATATAAGATGCAATTATAAGAGTTAAAGGCATGAAAACAAGTTTAAAACTGATTCGCCACTAGAACATGTCTGGAGAAGATAAATTATTGTTGCAGTAAAAGTAGTAATGAACTACAAGTGACAAAAGACTTTCATTGAGGCCTAAACAACCAGCTTTTCATGGCATGCACATGTACTGTTGAAAGGCAATGAGTTGGCGAGAGTGATTGGGCGACACGGCTAGGGGCTGACCACCACCCGGTAGCTCGCGACCACCCTAAGTCTACACCGAAGAGGATGCTGTGGCTACTGGGCATGCGTGATGATGGCGAGTGGTGATGGCGGTGTCGCATGCAAGGGAAGTCGGTGGAGCAGAGGTCATCTTGTGGGGACGGTCTAGTCGTCGTTGATGTCAAGGTGGCATGTGTTGCAAGGGTTTGAGCTTAGGTAGGCGAGGGGAGAGGATTTGTAGCACGACAGGGGCGAGGGCATGCAACCCCCTTTTTTCATTTGGCTTTCGATTTACAATCTTTCATATCTTTTGAACCAAAAATTCAAATTAAATTTCGTTTGCATATTCGTGTTTCTAGTGACGAGGGCTTTCAAACACTAGTAGAAAAAGGGCCATTTGTCCCGGTTCATAAGGCCCATCTGTCCCGGTTGGGGAACCGGGACTAAAGGGACGTCACTAATGCCTAGGCCTTTAGTTCGGTTCTTATACTAACCGGGACAGATGGGCCTCCACGTGGCCGGTGCTGCGAGCCCAGGCAGGAGGCCCTTTAGTCCCGGTTGGTGGCACCAACCGGGACCAATAGGCATCCACGCATCAGCTGTTCAGGGGCTAGAGTGTTTGTTTTTTTTCTGAAAGGGGGGTGGATTTGAGGGTTTTGTATGGTTAATTAAGGTGTTTCATATATTGTGTTAGGTAGCTAATTAATTAATAGAGAGAAGTGTCCTCTCTTATCTTCGTGCTTCGTCGACGGTATGTACTATACGTATAGAGAGGCCCTCAACACGCTAACTAGTAAGAAAATGAAGGAAACCATTAAGTACAAAAGTTCGTCATGCATACCGAGAGAAGTGATCGACCTCTCCTTCTCCGAGAGATTGGTCGAACAACAAGTTTTCGTATTATCTATCCGACGCTACTGGCTACATACATATACAATATGTAAGATCTCTTACAATCCCCTAGCATTTGAACTCAACTTCCACATGGTATTCTCCGGCTTTATTGATGACGTGGTCAAGAAAGAATCCCGCCAATTCCTCTTGAATTGATTTCATGCGATCTTGTGGTAGAAGTTCATTCCGCATCTGCCACGTCTAATTTGAAGAAGGGGGTTAATACATATATATGAATGAAACTCAACAAAAATGATGGTGTAATAAAATGAAATTGTGAATATTATTGCTTATACACTTCATATTGTCTTTCAGAGTAGCCCCGCTTATCTTTGCAAGTCGTGTCGTAGATGAACTCGCACACGTAGTATCCACAGTAATCATTCCCTTGTTTCTGCCACAAGCACTTTACGAGAAATAAAGGTCAATCAAACTGATAATGAAGCATTATAAATGGCATTGATGAAAGTAGCTAGAATCAACGGGAGATGCGCGCAACTAGCTTGCTAGTAGTACTTACTTTCGGGTATGTATATCGCAGCTCCTTCGGCAGTCCCGGAGCTTCTGCGGTGAACTGTTTCCAAACCCTGGAAGACAAAGAAAATAATTATTACTTGAGATATCAGGACATGAACAAAAAGTTGCCGATATGGTGCGATAATGATCGATTGAACTTACTTGTTGAGAATTTTAGTCATGTTCGCATAGTTCTCGGGATCTTTTCGTCTCGAGTCTAAGACGGTTACTAATCCCCGCTCAAGCTTAATCTCCAGGAAAATATAGTGGAAGCTGCGTACGCATGCATAACTCATCAATTACATTACTATAACCTCGCTCGAGTAATAAGGGAAACCGAATATGCACACGACAGTAACACTCACTTGAAGTTTAAGGAAAGAGTATTAAATCTTTGTTTTGATTTATTAACAATGATTTGAGCAAGTTGGCCTCGGCCTCTTTGGCCCTCTTTTTAACCTGAAATTCATCAATGAAATTTGTGTTAATGAACCCAATATCATACATGTCTGCTTTTCTGTACTTGACGATCTTCAATATGCATAATATAGTGAGGATAATTATAAATACATGCAATGAAAGAGCTGAGCTATATATAGAGACTTAATGACATAAGTAATACTTACAGACAGTAGCAAGTGACCGTTAATTTATCGAGGACCTTTTGATTGAAGAACTGGAAGACCTCCTCAAATGGAACAGTCAACAGATCAATTCCAACGAGGTCGTGCTCCTCTTTAACTCTCAAATACAAAGTATTCGCCCCCCCCAGAATCTCTGCAGGTTTTCATGTACCAATTATGGAATCTTCGCATCATCGTTGTTAGAGATTTTTCATCTTTGACGAGAGGCTTCCCGTACTCGTATCTGTGTTCGTCCACCTCCAAGAAATCATAATGTACATCATCGGGCAGGTAATCTCCAAGATTGCTATAACCGGGCACCATCACCGGAGCATTAGCGACGATGTCGCTAGACACATTGAGTGGGGGCACGATTGGTTCGCTTGTTCGCCGAGCTTGGCAATTTTTTGCCCAGCTGCTCATCATTCTTTTAACCTTTGATCACTGACAGTACTTCCCGACCGCTCCGCTTCGAGATATGTCTTTTCAGTAACGCGCTCATAGTTGGTTTTCGGCGGAGACTTTGGTGGTTTCCTCAGGGCATCGATAGTGCGCTTTGCTTTCATTGCATCTACATTCTCCTATGGAGGTGGATGTCTCTCTGCTTTCGCCCCTTCAAAGAATTCCTTCACTTCCTTTTGCACGATCTTCTTGTTTTCTTCCACGGTCATCTCGTACGGTAACTTCTCTAGAGGCTTGAGAGGTGGACCGTATCTGTATTGCCTCCCGCCTCTGGCTGTACTGCTAGACGCCGGAACAGACGGAGCGGCTGCGGCTGTCTTCTTTCGTGCTTGCTTACGAGGCGGAGGAGAAGGACTACGACGCGTCGGAGCAGCCGGGGCGGCGGCGGGAATCTTCCGCCATTGCTGGCGAGGCGGAGAAGGAGGAGGCCGGTGGCTGCTCGGGCGCGCCGGTGCAGGCGGAGAAGGAGGCGGAGTGCCGCCACGTGCCCGAGAAGGAGGCTGAGTGCCCTAATCGTCACTCGCCGGAGGAGGAGGCGGTTGAGGAGGCGGAGTGCCCTGACTCACCGTAGGAGGAGGCGGTTGAGGAGGCGGAGTGCCCTGACTCACCGGAGGAGGAGGCGGTTGAGGAGACGGAGTGCCCTGACTCACCGGAGGAGGAGGAGGCAGACGCATCCAGTTCGGAAGGTTGATGAGCTCCTTCCGCCATAGGCATGGAGTCTTCAGACAAGAACCCAGCCGAGTCTCCCGTTCACCCGTAGGGTGGTCAAGCTGGAGGTCCTCAAATCCATTTGTGATTTCATCCACCATCACCCTAGCATATCTTTCTGGAATCGGTCGGTAGTGAAAAGTTTCGCCAGGTTCAGGAGGTGCAACAGAGCCAACAACCGCCTTGACTTTCAATTCCATCCACTGCGTCATAAGGTGGCAATGCTGAGACTCCGTGATAGCATCTACGGGGTGATACGTGCTACCTCTTGAGCACTGCGTTGGATTTGCCCGAAGAGGAGAGGATGATGCAGCAAAGTAGCATAAATATTTCCCTCAGTTTTTGAGAACCAAGGTATCAATCCAGTAGGAGACCACGCACAAGTCCCTCGTACCTACACAAAACGATAGCTCCTCGCAACCAATGCGATTAGGGGTTGTCAATCCCTTCACGGTCACTTACGAGAGTGAGATCTGATAGAGATGATAAATAATATTTTTTGGTATTTTTGATAGATAGATGAAAAGTGAAAAGTAAAAGGCAAAGTAAAAACAAAGCAAGTAATAAAGTAATGGAGATTGATATGATGAGAATATACCCGGGGGCCATAGGTTTCACTAGTGGCTTCTCTCAAGAAGATAGATTTTCTATGGTGGGTGAACAAATTACTGTTGAGCAATTGACAGAATTGAGCATAGTTATGAGTATATCTAGGTATTATCATTTATATAGGCATTACGTCCGACACAAGTAGATCGAAACGATTCTGCATCTACTACTATTACTCCACTCATCGACCGCTATCCAGCATGCATCTAGAGTATTAAGTTAAAAACAGAGTAACGCCTTAAGCAAGATGACATGATGTAGAGGGATAAATTCATGCAATATGATAAAAACCCCATCTTGTTATCCTCGATGGCAACCATACAATACGTGCCTTGCTGCCCCTTCTGTCACTGGGAAAGGACACCGCAAGATTGAACCCAAAGCTAAGCACTTCTCCCATTGCAAGAAGTACCAATCTAGTTGGCCAAACCAAATGGAAAATTCGAAGAGACTTGCAAAGATAACTCAATCATACATAAAAGAATTTAGAGAAGATTCAAATATTATTCATAGATAAACTGGATCATAAACCCACAATTCATCGGTCTCAACAAACACACCGCAAAAAGAAGATTACATTGAATAGATCTCCACGAGAGAGGGGGAGAACATTGTATTGTGATCCAAAAAGAGAGAAGAAGCCATCTATCTACTAGCTATGGACCCGAAGGTCTGAAGTAAACTACTCACACTTCATTGGAGGGGCTATGGTGTTGATGTAGAAGCCCTCCATGGTGGATGCCCCCTCCGGCGAAGCTCCGGAACATGCCCCAAGATGGGATCTCGTGGATACAGAAGGTTGCGGCGGTGGAATTAGGTTTTTGGCTCCTCTTCTGATCGTTTGGGGATACGTAGGTATATAGGAGGAAGGAGTACGTCGATGGAGCAACAGGGGGGCCATGAGGCAGGGGGGCGCGCCCTAGGGGGGGCGTCCCCCACCCTCGTGATCGCCTCTGTTACTTCTTGGAGTAGGGTCCAAGTCTCCTGGATCACGTTCGGTGAGAAAATCACGTTCCCGAAGGTTTCATTCCGTTTGGACTCCGTTTGATATTCCGTTTCTTCGAAACACTGAAATAGGCAAAAAACAGCAATTCTGGGCTGGGCCTCCGGTTAATAGGTTAGTCCCAAAAATAATATAAAAGTGGAAAATAAAGCCCAATATAGTCCAAACCAGTAGATAAAGTAGCATGGAGCAATCAAAAAATATAGATACGTTGGAGACGTATCAGCCATCCCCAAGCTTAATTCCTGCTCGTCCTCGACTGGTAAATGATAAAAAAGAATTTTTGATGCGGAGTGATACTTTGGCATAATTTCAATGTAAATCTTCTTAATTGTGGCATGAATATTCAGATCCGAAAGATTCAAGACAAAAGTTCATATTGACATAAAAAATAATAATACTTCAAGCATACTAATGAAGCAATCATGTCTTCTCAAAATAGCATGGCAAAAGAAAGTTCATCCCTACAAAATCATATAGTTAGGCTATGCTTCATTTCCGTCACACAAAGATGTTCCCAACTTCTATACCCCCGATGACAAGCCAAGCAATTGTTTCATACTTAAATAATATCAAACTTTTTCAACCTTCACGCAATACATGAGCGTGAGCCATGGATATAGCACTATGGGTGGAATAGAATGTGATGATGGGGATTGTGTGGAGAAGACAAAATAGGAGAGAGTCTCACATTGACGAGGATAATCAACGGGCTATGGAGATGCCCATCAATTGATGTCAATATGAGGAGTAGGGATTACCATGCAACGGATGCACTAGAGCTATGAATGCTCAACAAAAAAAAAACTAGTGGGTGTGCATCCAACTCGCTTGCGAAGACCTAGGGCATTTGAGGAAGCCCATCATAGGAATATACAAGCCAAGTTCTATAATGAAAAATTCCCACTAGTATAAAAAGACAACTTATGAGACTCACTACATGAAGAACAATTTGCTACTTTGAAGCACAATATATGAGACTCACTACATGAAGAACAAGGTGCTACTTTGAAGCACAAGTGTGGAAAAAGAGATAGTAGCATTCCCCTTTTTTTAATTTTTTTGGGCCTTTCTTTTTTTTCTTTTGGCCTTTCTTTTTATTTTTTATTTGGGCAATGCTCTAATAATGATGATCATCACACTTCTATTGATTACAACATAAGGATTATAACTCGAAACTTAGAACAAGATATGACTCTATATGAATGCCTCCGGCGGTGTACCGGGATGGTGCAATGAATCAAGAGTGACATGTATAAAAAATAATGCAAGATGGCTTTGCCACAAATACGATGTCAACTACATGATCATGCAATGGCAATATGACAAAAGTAATGTATGTCATGATGATGATGATGATGGAAGTTGCATGGCAATATATTTCGGAATGGCTATGGAAATGCCATGATAGGTAGGTATGGTGGCTGTTTTGAGGAAGATATAAGGAGGTTTATGTGTGATAGAGCGTATCGTATCACGGGGTTTGGATGCACCAGCGAAGTTTGCACCAACTCTCAAGGTGAGAAAGGGCAATGCATGGTACCGAAGAGGCTAGCAAAGGCGGAAAGGTGAGAGTGCGTATAATCCATGGACTCAACATTAGTCAAAAGAACTCATATACTTATTGCAAAAATTTAGAAGTCATCAAAAATCAAGTACTACGCGCATGCTCCTAGGGGGATAGATTCATAGGAAAAGACCATCGCTCGTCCCTGACCGCCACTCATAAGGATGCACAAGCCAGGTACACTTTATGTTTCAAATTTGTTACACAACTTTAACCATACGTGCATGCTATTGGACTTGCAAACTTCAACACAAGCATTTCTCAAATTCACAATTACTCAACTAGCACGACTTTGATATTATCACCTCCATATCTCAAAACAATTATCAAGCATCAAACTTATCTTAGTATTCAATTCACTCAAAAGAAAGTTTCACATATCTTGTATACCAAGTATATTATCATTAAGCAAATTACCATGCTATTAACGACTTTCAAAATAATCTAAGTGAAGTATGAGAGATCAATAGTTTCTTTAAAACAAATCCACCACCGTGCTCTAAAAGATCTAAGTGAAGCACTAGAGCAAAAATTATCACGCCCAAAAGATATAAGTGAAGCACTATGAGCAAACATATCAAGCTCAAAAGATATAAATGAAGCACATAGAGTATTCTAACAAATTCCAATTCATGTATGGCTCTCTCAAAAGGTGTGTACAGCAAGGATAATTGTGGTCAACTAACAATCAAAGACGCAAATGATACAAGACACTCCAAGCAAATCACATATCATGTGGTGAATAAAAATATAGCTCCAAGTAAATTATCGATGGAAGTAGACGAAAGAGGGGATGCCTTCCGGGGCATCCCCAAGCTTTGACTTTTTGGTGTCCTTAGATTATCTTGGGGGTGCCATGGGCATCCCCAAGATTAGGCTCTTGCCACTCCTTGTTCCATAATCCATCAAAAGAATTCACCCAAAATTTGAAAACTTCACAACACAAAACTCAATAGAAATCTCGTGAGCTCCGTTAGAGAAAGAAAACAAAAGACTACTTCAAGGTACTGTAATGACCTCATTCTTTATTTATATTGGTGTTAAACCTACTGTATTTCAACTTCTCTATGGATTATAAACTATTTTACTAGCCATAGATTCATCAAAATAAGCAAACAACACACGCAAAACAGACCACGCATTCCGTTCCGACCCAGCCGGTTGGCTCCCCATGAACACGATGACGACACTGTTTCTCCGCTCCGACCCAGCCATGTACGTATGCGCGATAGGCGTTAGAGACCCTGCCCGTATGTACGTACGTGGCCGTATTTTCTTTCTTGCACCCTCGCCGCTGTACGTACGTGTACATGCTATGTGCGCGCCTCTACATCCACTAGTATATATGTACGTACACGTTCGCGACCAGAATGACAACGCTACGTACGCTTCGACCAGGTGGGTCCCGACTGTTAGGCACTTCCTTGCCTGTGAAGATGTAGCTGGTGGGTCCCAGCAGCCAGGGGAGCGAATCATTTTGTTTTTTTTGCCCGGACGCACTTCCTTGCATGCGAAGATGTAGCTGGTGGGTCCCAGCAGTCAGGGGGGCGAATCATTTTTTTTCGGACGCACTTCCTTGCGTGCAAAGATGTAGCTGGTGGGTCCCAGTAGACAGGGGAAACATTTTTTCGCGAAATACGGTGGCCCGTCCGGTGGGTCCCCGCTGTCAGGTAGAGGAATAATTATTTTGCACGTAATAAGGAGGCACTTCCTTGCTGCGGCTGTGGACCCAACTGTCAGCCTCTCCACGTACAGTCCACGTCTGATGGAAGCCATTCCTTGACCACATTGACCATGCCGCGCCGAGAGCGCCAGGGTGTTGGACGATGGCTAGGCCTAGGAAGGGGACGATGCAGAGCCGGGGAAGACGCGACAGTGGATGCCCACGCGTAGAGGAGTATGAGGGTTCACTCGTTCGGCTGCGGTGTGAGGCTGCCGTCGCCGCAGAATAACAGGGGGTGTGGGTGCGTAGAGGGATGGCCTGGCAGCGGTGGGAGTAGTAGGGGGCGGTGAGGCCTCCGCGGCATCACACCCGGCCACGGATGGCAGGAGCAGGCGGCACGACCGGCGCTGCTTTGGGCGGCTGGAGCAAGAAGACCAGAGGTTGAAGAAGCACTACGGCCGTTGGATGGACATCGTATGGTCACTGGAGCTAGAATCGTTCATATATTGACTAAAGTTGACAAAGGCCTCCGTCCCAGTCAACTTAGTAGGCCCACAAGTCAGCCTCCCACCAAGGTTGGTCCCAGCTAGCAGGGGGTATTCATTTTTTTGTGCGTAATAAGGAGGCACTTCCGATGGGTCCGAGCTGACAGCGGGGGGAACGTTTTTTTTTGCGAAATACGATGGCCCGACCTGTGGGTCCTAGCAGTTAGGGGGAAACGTTTTTTTCGCGAAATACTGGTGGCCCGTCTAGTGGGTCCCAGATGTCAGGTGGAGGAATAATTATTTTCCGCGTAATAAGGAGGCACTTCCTTGCGGCTGTCGTGGACCCAGCTGTCAAACTCTCCATGTACAGTACTCTTCCGATGGAAGTCGGTCGTTGACCTCATTGACCATGCCGCGCCGAGAGCACCACGGCGGTGGACGACGGCGAGGCCTAGGAAGGGGATGACGCGGAGCTGGGGAAGACGCGGCAGTGGAAGCCCGCGCGGAGAGGAGTACGAGGGTTCACCGGTTCGGCTGCGGTGTGAGGCTCCCGTCGCCGCAGAATAACAGGGGGTGTGGGTGAGTAGAGGGATGCCCTGGCCAATGGTGGGAGTAGTAGGGGGCGCTGAGGCCTGCGCGGCAGCACAGCCGACCACGGGAGGCGGGAGCAGGCGGTCCCACCGGTGCTGCTTTGGCGGCCGGAGCAAGAAGATCAGAGATTCAAGAAACACGACGGCCATTGGATTGACATCCAACGGTTACGTCTGCTAGAATCGTTTGTTGACGTAGTATATAATAACTAAAAAAATCTTGCATACGCGTCAACTAAACAGGCCCACAAGTCAGACCACTCCCTCTTTTTTTAATAATTTATATATAGCTCATGGCAACTTCTTATGTAATTTATTGCAGTCGTTTTTTTGGTTGGCCAGGGCCAATTTCGCATATTTCTGTGGGTTCTAAACTATTCTTAATACCGAAATGTCGAGCCAGATTTAAAGTACTTTGAAGATATATTTGAATTAGGTTAATGCCCAGTGAAATAGGAATCTGAAAATGTGAAAAAAAATCAGAAATTATAAAGTAATTGCCAATTTTTCATCTGTTTTTATATTTACAACCCTTTCATATTACTTTCAAGGCGTAGAAAAATAAGTAGGCCTTGATTGGGTATTCTTCAGAAAAAATAAACTGGACTCATTTGCATAAAGAAAAAATAGCTGGGCTGGTCACATGGTGAACATAAAATATAAGCCTGGGCTAGACGGGCCACATCCCAGTTCAAACCCTGCTCCGTCTCAACAATACCAAACAAAAAAATACTGCTCGAGTAGCTACGTCCCAGGTGTCAGCCGATCTTGCGTTGTTCTCTTGTCTATTGACTATATATGCTCACAATGTCGTGGGTCCCAGATGTCAGGAAAACAGTAGGAGGAAGCATTTTATTTTTCCATACGGTGACGTGGTGGGCCCCTACTGTCATCCTCTCCACGTACTTATGCCGATTCCTATTGTTTGTTGACCATGTTGACAACGCGAGAGGGCGGCGCCGCGACGAGCGCACCAAAGCGCGCGGAGGACGTCGGCGTTAATGATTTAGGAGACGGTGGGGCGGCGATGCGTGCGCTGAGGCGCAGCCAGCCGTGGGAGGCCGAAGCAGGCGGCCCCGCCGGCGCTGGTTTGGTTTTGGCGGCTGGAGGAAGACAGGACTAAAGAAACACGACAGACTGTAAAAGCAGCAGGAGTACTTAACAACCTTAACTGAAACCAGCAGGGGCACTTAACAACCAAAGCTGAAAGCAGTATGAGTACTTATACAGGTTCAACCGTACAAAGCATGCCTCGAACAGTGCTACTTTGCCTACATGCTACAGTTAACCAAGGGTGAGGCCTCCAAGCCCCAGGACAAGGCCCAGACGCTACCCCGCGCATCCACAACCTTCTGAAAGCGGCTTCATCTCGCAACGTGATCAATAAACAGGATATTTGCTTTAGAGCCATGGAAAAGCATGAACATAATCTTCTGTCCTATTCTCCAAGATGGACGGGCCTTCATTATCTGAGACCACCCATGAATAAGTATCTTTTCGCCTCCAAGGGTAATTGAGTAGGTCGACATAAACATCATGTTGTGACCAAGCGCAAGTCTGACCCGACCATGGTTAGGCATCTATATAGGAACAATAGAACGCGACAGTTCATGTATCAAGAAGATCACATCTGTAAAACCGTGTATAAGCAATAGTTTATGAACAACATATATAACAGAAAACAGCTCGTACCATAAGTTTCTCGACACAGTTGGACCTGTTCAATGAGTGTAGCAGTGGCACACATATCCCACGTGGCCTTCCACCATTGAAACGCCCCACAAGGACCTCAAGACGATCAATGAAGTGTAGGAACATGTGGATGTCGATCCAGCCAACTTCAGTGCCATTAGTAACAGCCGAATTATTATAGAGTAACAAATGAGCAGACTGCTTAACTCTGAAAAAACCTACACGTGCCACCAATTATAAGACAATATTAGTTAGAAGTAGCATCTTCGTGAGAGATTCGTTGCTACTTCTAAAGTTAAATTGTGATTAGTTAGATAGAATAGGTGGATTAAGAAGTAATCGAGGCAACAAGCAAGAACCAGATACAAAACTAACATGGATGAACAATTGTAACGACGTCGGGATGGAAGATCGCAGTGAAGATGAGACCAGGTTCTGCTATTTCCATCAACATTCGTGCGCCAACTTTCAATCCGTAATACTTGAGAAAGTTTATCCAAGTTCGGCCATAAAAAAAGCAGCAATCTTCTTGGTTCATGAACCCACCTCGGAAGCAATATCCATGGATTGTCTTCACTGTGACCATTAAACTGGTGTATTCAGTTATGGCAAGGCCGAGCATCTTGAGTACATGTGTTCTGGCAGAGCAAATAATACACTGCAGGAAAAATAATATGAGAACACAGCATGTTCAAAAAAACCCCACCCTCCCGGATAGAGTAGAGGATTCCAGGAACATATTGTGCGTGTTTCAAAATGCTGTGGTAGGATGAGAAGGAACAAGTGTGGCGTCTTGCCGTGGGCGCAGAAATCTGTAGGGTACTCGCACTTTGGGCACTGCAACTGAAACACACTAGTTTCAGTACAAAGAAAAATGCATCAACGGCCGCGGCTGGCATCCTAGGATTACCTGCGACCAAGGGACTTGGATTTATCGGGGATGGATGAAGAATTCGTATCTGGTTGTCCATGAGAAAACCCTATGCAATTGCCGAGCGGGGCTTTTCTCTGAACAAGCAGACGAGGGAGAAGGGGATTCAGGCCCAGTGAAATATTGTCCCTTCGTCCGTCCATCTTACTGCTAAAGCTGGAAAGGGGGGGGGGTTGTGATTTGACGGCTCATTGGGCATTACTGCGGCGCTACAACCGGGGTGTGTCTACCGTGAAGTTGTGCACTCTAATTTGTGCATATGACACGTGGACCCCATTGCCGGTTGCCCCACATATCAGCGAAAGGAAGTAGAAAGACAGGAGTAACTAGTTACACATAAATATATTTTTTGACAGAGAGATACTCCCTCTCCAAAGAAATATACAAATCTTTTATATCACAGGCTCACCTTGCCGAGAAATATACTCCCTCTGCAACGCACGTGCATTATGGGGGTTCAGCTTTTTTTTATGGGGGTTCAGCTGAGAATATAATACTCAGATAGGCTCACGGTTCTGGACTTTGGGCCGGAGGCCGACCCTGCATGTTTGGGGGCCCATGTGTTCTACTTCAACGCTTTTCATATTGCAAGCGATCGGTACTGCGCTGGTTTTAGATGCTGTCGCAAGGCGAATACACAAAATTGAATAAAGCACGGCAGCTGTTGGAATGAAATCGAACGACAGTTCCTAACCAGCAGTCAGAGTTGCAATTCTATCAACGATATACCATGTGATAAATAATACTGTTGTACTACTTATACACACAGGACACTTGTTTCACCATGCCAGATTATTACATCAAAATCTCTCGGAGGATAGATCAGTTCGGCAGTTGCGTGCTGCTACTCAAGAATTTCAAAGTTGATTTGGACCAGCTTTCCTTGCCGAGAAAGTTCGATTTTGACATCATCCCCTACCGCAAGATATGATTTAGATTTGAACCTTGACCATCCTTTAGCATCAATCATCATGCGACCATCCTTTGTACTTACGGCATATTGAGCAGGTTCATTCATACCAAGGCTGCGCATGATAAGAGAAACTTGGCCGCGGTCACCCGAATTGTTGAACGACTCCCTCGTTGCTCTAGGAATTCTCTGTTTGAAAACAAGAAGACATACCCAAACAGTTAGATCAACACAGTGAATCATGTGAAACAAAATGGAAAGAAAAAAGAACGAAGCACTTGGGCGGCCAATTCTTACCAAGGTGGACATGTCGGTTTTTGTAAGGACTTTAGTATATGAAGTGCGAACTGCAGCCCAGTCTGTTGCCGGTGCAACTGCACAGGCCGGACCAAATGCAAGTGCAAGTGTTGGTACAGGTGCCGAAGTCGCTGCTGCTGCCGGAGATGGTGCTCCTTGTAGAGCTGGTGCCGGTGTCGATGCCCGATCCTCCGGTAGATCGGACTGATCCGCTGATGCGGTCGGTGCCCAATCCTCAGCTGGATCAGACTGAGCTGCTGCCACTGTCAGTGCTAGAGCAACTGCCGGTGCTCGATCTGTGTGAGACAGCGGCGATCGTGTCTAGTCTACTATGATCAGCTTTCTAACTTGACTAGGATCCGTGACCGTGATCCAGTTTTTTTCTTCATTTGTTTTAAACACGAGAAGGACTAATTGTGGCATTTTTGTTAAACCAAACTGCAGTTCATCATAGGGATTCATCTTGTACTCAGACAACAGACTAATCCAATTTTTTCCAGTAATATAAGTGATGGACAGTGCCTTCGTTACTGACACGACATAAGAAGTGAAACCTGCAAAAATAGCCATCGTAGAGCAAACCAAACGGTTTATTCTGTGATGAATGTCACATGGCAAAACCTGCATCGTAAAATTGCAGGAAAAGAAAGAAAACATGACATTAAATCAATAAGATTTAGACAGTAAATCAATAAGATTTACTTGATGTGTCATGAGTGAATCCTTACCAGGAAATCACTATGTCGAAGTACTAAACAGAAGATTGATCGTCCAACTACGCCCACAAGCAGGACAGTCCGAAGGTCGTGACAAATCGTATGGACCGAACATCCATGGGACTGGAAATCCTGGTGGGTGCGATAAACCCTGCAATGCATACAGATATTGGAGTGTAACCATAATTGATAAACCGTCCTCACAAAAAATATGATCTGGATACTTCAGAATGTACAGACTGAATTGAGTGGATAGACATTAACATAGACCGTTCTCAGGACTGACCACACACCAAAAGCGACAGTACTAATAAACAATACAGGGTTCACAAAAACAAATCAAGTACTGAACAATAGTACTTACTACAGAAAAGCAAAGTTGCACTAACTAAACTCTGCAGACTATTTCTTGCCACCGACCTATGAGATGAACCCCGCATAACTGACTAGGCCATGAACTTCGTGTGAGATGTCTACATGCACCATCACCATCTTGTCAACCTTGGAGAACCTAACAGAGTGGTCTTTCCATTCATAAACATGATGATGAAGACAGGCCGCATCAGATTTGTTAGGAAGCTTTACAAGAACCACACCCTTCGTAATCGAAGGCACAACCAGGAAATTGTTGTGGTCAATTACAGCGTCGAGAACACGCCTGACAACAATGCTACAGGAAAACACTAGTTCAGGACACGTGGCGACAAGGACACAACAGCTGGATAGTTCAGCAGTAGAACTCATCATCAGGTCTTCCAGTTCACACGGCATGACTTTGAGAACTTCATCTCCACCGCGGACCTGGTTCTAATTCAAACAGAAACCATATTTCATTACTACCTCCGTTCAGAAATATAAGATGATTTTTGATATTATACTCCATATATGACTACATATACGCACAGAAATGAGTGAACAAAGACACTAGAACATGTCTTCAAAGGCATGAGAACAGAGGGATTACATGCAATATCCATAACACAAGTTACTTAGGCAAATATACGCTCTTAAAAGGTAGCATTTGTGTTCATAAAGTACTCCCTCCGTCCCAAAATTCTTGTCTTAGATTTGTCTAGATACGTATGTATCAAGTCACATTTTAGTATTAGATACATCCATATCTAGACAAATCTAATACAAGAAATTTGGGACAGAGGGAGTAGTTGAAAGTAATCTATAAGAAATCAGTGTCAACCTCTCGCATGTTTTGGTCAAAAGAAGAATTTAGAACCATCATTTGGCATACTAAAATCACATGCAAGATCAGCCAGAAAGTTGTACTACCAGTACTAGTACTGCGTGTTAGATGAAAAAACACAATCAAGATCGAGAAAAAGATCGTCAACAAGAGACATTACTTGGACTTTCTTAATGAGGGATCCCGGAGAGGGGGGCTTGGACAGGGCGATGGCTTTGAGCTTGTCTGCGGTAGTCTCGGCGGGGTGCTTGTGCTTCTTCGTACCATGAGCCTCGAAGGTTTTGGCCAGAGCCATAGACATCACGTCGGCCGGTGCTCCGGCGTCCATCCAAGAGAGGAAGCTGAGAGAGAAGAGTGAAAGGAGGAACATGATGAGGGAGAAGCGAAGCGAGTGGGGGTTTTCTTCAAGAGAGGAAGCTGAGAGAGAAGAGTGAAATGATGGTTGCTTCGTCCGTCCAACTTACTGCTGGAAAGGAGGGGGCTTTGTGATTTGATGGCTCATTGGGCATTACTGCGGCGGTTCAATCGGTGTAGTCTACCGTCACTCTACTACGGAGTAATTTAGTGCATGGCTGGTGGACCCAGGTGCTGGCTGTCCCACACGTTGGCGAAAGTGAGTAATTTAGTGCATGGATGGAGGAGGATCCGCACGGTAGAGCGTGTCCACTATTTTTCATTCTGAAGAAAAAATGATTACAGCAAGCGTTTCCACTCTTACGACGGAGGAGTGCGAAACATGGCAGCCACTTGAACATACATAGTGCTGCTACTACTAGGCATGTGCAGTGGTTCATACGTCAGTACTACACAATCTTGTTGCTGTGTTGTGCGCATGTCAACTACTCCTATATGTAACATAGTACCGCTTTTTCGACTGTCCGGTCGAGAATGAACGGTGAGATCAATGTTAACAGAACTAGGTCCGCAGCGCACGGAGAGTACGATGCTACAATACTCCACGAAACATGAACCATATGAAGCACATCCTATAGTGTTAGACAGGGTGTATGAAGGGTGCACGGGATGGGAGCAAAAGTTTCCTTCTCGACCCACTTTTGGGTGTTTGGCAGAGTGCATGAAGGGTGCATGAGTCCACACTAGTAGGTTGACAAAAATACACGAACAGGAAACAACTATATTGAGATGAGAATGCAACCAAACACACCCACACGCTTTGTGCTACAGTGACAGATCTGCACCGTCTGAGTTTGATCCAACGGTCAAGTTGCGCCGAGACATGGACATGCCCATGCAGAGGGCGCCTAAACACCACCGAAGTCCCTCTGCTTCTTGAGGCGCACGACGTTGTGATGCAGGGTGCAACCGCCCGCAGAGCCCGCTCTCGGTCGACGGGAGCCAGCTCGTCAAAGACGGCGTCTAATGGCACGAGTGGATTCCGATGACGGAGCCCTGAAAGGATTCGCCCGACAACGCGACGGCAGCGTGCAACCCCTCCTTGTCCAGCTCAGCCCCCACCATCGCGTGGAGACGACTCAGCTCCTTGGAGATATAGGTGAAGAAGGAGACCAGGTCAGGAAGCCGCAACTCGTTGAAGTCGACCGGGTGGCCGAACGGGTTTAGCCCGATGACTGGCATCGTCGCGCTGGCACGACGGTAGGCATCACGCAGCCGCAACACGTGCGTGGCAACTTGGTTCACCAAGTGGCTGAGGCGATCCTGGACCTCGTCACGATCGGCCCGCTCGCGCTCCAGCCGGCTCCCCTGACGGCCTATTGTATCTCCCGCTTTCTGCGGCAACGCCGCCGACGCCTCGAGCATCTTTGTGGTGGACGCCTGCCGCTTTTGAAGCTCCGTGAACTCTCGCATATAATGGAGGAGAATGGCACTCCTCTCCTCCTTGAGCTCACGGAGCTCCACGTCCTTGGCCCTGAGCTCCGCATCCTTGGCATGGAGCTCCTGTGTCAGGCGCCTCACCTCGGACTGCGTGATCTGCTGCGCCACCATGGCACCAGGTAGAAGCAATGGGGAGAGGAAGCAAAGGG
Organism: Triticum timopheevii; assembly: GCA_963921465.1. Taxonomy (NCBI): domain Eukaryota; kingdom Viridiplantae; phylum Streptophyta; class Magnoliopsida; order Poales; family Poaceae; genus Triticum; species Triticum timopheevii. The sequence goes on from OY997270.1 coordinate 616,685,552, forward strand.
GGCGAAACAGCTGAAAGGCAATGCAATCTACGGGAAGGCGGAGGGAGCCAGCCGAGGAGCGGGGAATCTTTTGGTTTTCACCACGGTAAAACACTAGTCGACGACTTCTCACATCAAGGAGCAGTGGGTTTTTACAGGCGGAGTCATCGTGACTAATTGCTACCGCGCTTGCTCCCATCAATCAAAAAATTAAAAATCCTGCCGCGCCTGCTCCCGTCAATCAAAAAATTTAAAATCCCGCCGCACCCAAACACTAGAGCAACACCGCAGTGGATATTTAAATTTACCTGCCGGCAAGTAGATAAAAAAGGGGTGAAAAAACAAATGTGGCGGCGGCCTAGCTAATCGGTCGAACTAGCCCAACTAGCTAGCCACCATGCTTCAGTGATGTACTCAGCGGGAAAGGTGGTCTTTCGTGATTTGACGACTCATTTACTTGCTTTGGCGCTACGACCGAGGAGGACCAAGAAAACGCGCGCTAGGGCATCCCACGTCAGGATGAATATATGCGTGCACCACCCGGGACGACCCCGAAACCGCATGGTAGGGTGTGCCACTTCTCGGCACGGAGGAAAAATGTGCGTGTAAAAATATACTGTATCAGACGTAGTACCTATGGTTCGACCTCGGGACCCAGCCAGTCGGTCGAAAACAACCCACTAGCCACACAGCTTCATCATGCAAACGTGGCACGGTTAGCTCCGTCTCGACCAGCCGCAACGTCTCTTGTTCTATGCGATTCTTCTATTTTCCAAGCTTTTTTTAGTTGTAATAACACCACGGCAAGCTAGCACCGCTCTTCGTGTGTGCCCGTGCAAAGGTTAGACGATGGAGAGAAGAGAGATTGAGATCGCAGACCTGGGACCACCCGTAAGTGAGACAACGGTCATGCACGTGTTGACGAGGCACTCCCTCTACTCTATTCAATGCAAGTACTGTATAAAATCAAGTTATCGGACAAAGCCGTTCATTTTTTCAGGCTATCGACTTACGCTTTGTAGTCTAGGTTGCCAGTTTGAATCTCGTCTTTCAGATTTGTTAGTTTTAGGTCCAAATTTGATTAATGACAAGTGGGACCCCTGTGTGTTGTTCCGATATTTCAGTGTAGGATGGTTTTTTTGAACAAACACTTTGCACGGTTAGACAAGTAACGGAACGAGTTACACGTATTTTGCAAGTTTACGAACAAAAATGACAGCGGCATAGAATATCACATCCACCCCGCAGCTTAGATACTATGGTGATACGAGTTTTTACACCGTTGGAAGTGAGATCCAATGGCTTGGGAGTAGTCTTTGTAATTGTTGGGGAACGTTGCAGAAAACAAAAATTTTCCTACTTGTTTCACCAAGATCCATCTAGGAGTTCATCTAGCAACGAGTCATTAGATGCATCTACATACCTATGTAGATCGCGCACGGAAGCGTTCAAAATAACGGTGATGATGTAGTCGTACTCGACGTGATCCAAATCACCGATGACCAAGCGCCGAACGGACGGCACCTCCGCGTTCAACACACGTACGGGACGGGAGACGTCTCCTCCTTCTTGATCCAGCAAGGGGGGAGGAGAGGTTGATGAAGATCCAGCAGCACGACGGCGTGGTGGTGGATGCAGGGCGTCACAGCAGCAGGGCTTCGCCAATACTACGAGGGAGAGACGTAACGGGGAGAGAGGGAGGCGCCAGGGGCTGGGGGTGTTTCCCTCCTCTCCCCCCCACTATATATAGGGGTGCCATGGGGAGGGGGGCGCCGGCCCTAGTAGATGAGATCTACTAGGGGGGGGGGGGCGGCGGCCAAGGGGAGGTTTCCCTCCCCCCAAAGGCACCTAGGGGTGCCTTCCACCACTAGGACTCCTCCTAGGTGGAAACCCTAGGCGCATGGGCCTATAGGGGCTGGTGCCCTTGGCCCATGAAGGCCAAGGCGCACCCCCTACAGCCCATGTGGCCCCCCGGGACAGGTGGCCCCACCCGGTGGGCCCCCGGGACCCCTCCGGTGGTCCCGGTACAATACCGATAACCCCGAAACTTGTCCCGATGCCCGAAACTGCACTTCCTATATGTAACTCTTTACCTGCGGACTATTCTGGAACTCCTCGTGACGTCCGGGATCTCATCCGGGACTCCGAACAACATTCGGGTTTCTGCATATACATATCTTCATAACCCTAGCGTCACCGAACCTTAAGTGTGTAGACCCTACGGGTTCGGGAGACAAGCAGACATGACCGAGACGACTCTCCGGTCAATAACCAACAGCGGGATCTGGATACCCATGTTGGCTCCCACATGCTCCACGATGATCTCATCGGATGAACCACGATGTCGAGGATTCAATCAACCCCGTACTCAATTCCCTTTGTCAATTGATATGTTACTTGCCCGAGATTCGATCGTCGGTATCCCAATACCTCGTTCAATATGGTTACCGGCAAGTCACTTTACTCGTACCGTAATGCATGATCCCATGACCAGACACTTGGTCACCCTGAGCTCATTATGATGATGCATTACCGAGTGGGCCCAGTGATACCTCTCCGTCATACGGAGTGACAAATCCCAGTCTTGATCTATGTCAACCCAACAGACACTTTCGGAGATACCCGTAGTCTACCTTTATAGTCACCCAGTTACGTTGTGACGTTTGGTATACCCAAAGCACTCCTACGGTATCCGGGAGTTACACGATCTCATGGTCTAAGGAAAAGATACTTTGACATTGGAAAACTCTAGCAAACGAACTATACGATCTTGTGCTATGTTTAGGATTGGGTCTTGTCCATCACATCATTCTCCTAATGATGTGATCCCATTATCAATGACATCCAATGTCCATAGTCAGGAAACCATGACTATCTATTGATCAACGAGCTAGTCAACTAGAGGCTTACTAGGGACATGTTGGTGTCTGTTATTCACACATGTATTACGATTTCCGGATAACACAATTATAGCATGAATAAAGACAATTATCATGAACAAGGAAATATAATAATAATGCTTTTATTATTGCCTCTAGGGCATATTTCCAACAGTCTCATCTAGTTACATTGTGATGAATCGAACACCCATGGAATTCTGGTGTTGATCATGTTTTGCCCTAGGGAGAGGTTTAGTCAACGGATCTGCTACATTCAGGTCCGTATGTATCTTACAAATCTCTATGTCTCCATCTTGAACATTTTCACGAATGGAGTTGAAACGACGCTTGATGTGCCTTGTCTTCTTGTGAAACCTGGGCTCCTTGGCAAGTGCAATAGCTCCAGTGTTGTCACAGAAGAGCTTGATCGGCCCCGACGCATTGGGTATGACTCCTAGGTCGGTGATGAACTCCTTCACCCATATTGCTTCATGTGCTGCCTCCGAGGCCGCCATGTACTCCGCTTCACATGTAGATCCCGCCACGACGCTCTGCTTGCAACTGCACCAGCTTACTACCCCACCATCCAGATCTGTGTCAAAGCTAGCGTCGACGTAACCCTTTACGACGAGCTCTTCGTCACCTCCATAAACGAGAAACATTTCCTTAGTCCTTTTCAGGTACTTCAGGATATTCTTGACCGCTGTCCAGTGCTCCTTGCCGGGATTACTTTGGTACCTTCCTACCAAACTTACGGCAAGGTTTACATCAGGTCTGGTACACAGCATGGCATACATAATAGAACCTATGGCTGATGTATAGGGGATGACGCTCATCCCTTCTATATCTTCTGCCGTGGTCGGACATTGAGCTGAGCTCAATTTCATACCTTGTAACACAGGCAAGAACCCCTTCTTGGATTGATCCATATTGAACTTCTTCAATATCTTATCAAGGTATGTGCTTTGTGAAAGACCTATGAGGCGTCTCGATCTATCTCTATAGATTTTGATGCCTAATATATAAGCAGCTTCTCCAAGGTCTTTCATTGAAAAACTCTTATTCAAATAGGCCTTGATGCTGTCCAAGAGTTCTATATCATTTCCCATCAAAAGTATGTCATCTACATATAGTATGAGAAATGCTACAGAGCTCCCACTCACTTTCTTGTAAACGCAGGCTTCTCCATAAGCAGCTTCTCCAAGGTCTTTCATTGAAAAACTCTTATTCAAATAGGCCTTGATGCTGTCCAAGAGTTCTATATCATTTCCCATCAAAAGTATGTCATCTACATATAGTATGAGAAATGCTACAGAGCTCCCACTCACTTTCTTGTAAACGCAGGCTTCTCCATAAGTCTGTGTAAACCCAAACACTTTGATCATCTCATCAAAGCGAATGTTCCAACTCCGAGATGCTTGCACCAGCCCATAAATCGAGCGTTGGAGCTTGCACACCTTGTCAGCATTCTTAGGATCGACAAAACCTTCCGGCTGCATCATATACAATTCTTCCTTAAGGAAACCATTAAGGAATGCCGTTTTGACGTCCATTTGCCATATTTCATAATCGTAGAATGCGGCAATTGCTAACATGATTCGGATGGACTTTAGCTTCGCTACCGGTGAGAAAGTCTCATCGTAGTCAACCCCTTGAACTTGTTGATAACCCTTAGCGACAAGTCGAGCTTTATAGATGGTCACATTACCATCCGCGTCTGTCTTCCTCTTAAAGATCCATTTATTTTCTATGGCTCGCCGTTCAACGGGCAAGTCAGTCAAAGTCCATTCTTCGTTTTCATACATGGATCCTATCTCGGATTTCATGGCTTCTAGCCATTTGTCGGAATCCGGGCCCGCCATCGCTTCTTCATAGTTCGAAGGTTCACCGTTGTCTAACAACATGATTTCCAAGACAGGGTTGCCGTACCACTCTGGTGCGGAACGTGTCCTTGTGGACCTTCGAATTTCAGTAGGAGCTTGATCAGAAGTATCTTGATCATCATCATTAACTTCCTCTCTAGTCGGTGCAGGCACCTCAGGAACATTTTCTTGAGTTGCGCCATTTTCCGGTTCAAGAGGTAATACTTCATCAAGCTCTACTTTCCTCCCACTTACTTCTTTCGAGAGAAACTCCTTCTCTAGAAAGGATCCATTCTTGGCAACAAAGATCATGCCTTCGGATCTGAGGTAGAAGGTGTACCCAATAGTTTCTTTTGGGTATCCTATGAAGACGCATTTTTCCGACTTGGGTTCGAGCTTTTCAGGTTGAAGTTTCTTGACATAAGCATCGCATCCCCAAACTTTTAGAAACGACAGCTTAGGTTTCTTCCCAAACCATAATTCATACGGTGTCGTCTCAACGGATTTCGACGGAGCCCTATTTAAAGTGAATGCGGCAGTCTCTAAAGCATAGCCCCAAAAAGATAGCGGTAATCGGTAAGAGACATCATAGATCGCACCATATCTAACAGAGTGCGATTACGACGTTCGGACACACCATTACGCTGAGGTGTTCCAGGCGGCGTGAGTTGTGAAACTATTCCACATTTTCTTAAGTGTGTGCCAAACTCATGACTCAAGTATTCTCCTCCACGATCTGATCGTAGAAACTTGATTTTCCTGTCACGTTGATTTTCAACCTCACTCTGAAATTCCTTGAACTTTTCAAAGGTTTCAGACTTGTGTTTCATTAAGTAGATATACCCATACCTACTTAAATCATCAGTGAGGGTGAGAACATAACGATAGCCACCGCGAGCCTCAACACTCATTGGACCGCACACATCAGTATGTATGATTTCCAATAAGTTGGTTGCTCGCTCCATTGTTCCTGAGAACGGAGTCTTGGTCATTTTTCCCATAAGGCATGGTTCGCATGTGTCAAATGATTCATAATCAAGAGACTCTAAAAGTACATCAGCATGGAGTTTCTTCATGCGTTTGACACCTATGTGACCAAGGCGGCAGTGCCATAAGTATGTGGGACTATCATTATCAACCTTACTTCTTTTGGTACTCACATTGTGAACATGTGTAGCATCACGTTCGAGATTCATAAAGAATAAACCATTCACCATAGGAGCATGACCATAAAACATATCTCTCATATAAATAGAACAACCATTATTCTCGGATTTAAATGAGTAGCCATCTCGAATTAAACGAGATCCCGATACAATGTTCATGCTCAAAGCTGGCACTAAATAACAATTATTAAGGTTTAAAACTAATCCCGAAGGGAGATGCAGAGGCAGCGTGCCGACGGCGATCACATTGACCTTGGAACCATTCCCGACGCGCATCGTCACCTCGTCCTTTGCCAGTTTCCGCTTATTCCGCAGCCCCTGCTTTGAGTTACAAATGTGAGCAACTGCACCGGTATCAAATACCCAGGAGCTACTACGGGCACTAGTAAGGTACACATCAATTACATGTATATCACATATACCTTTTGTTTTGCCGGCCTTCTTGTCCGCTAAGTACTTAGGGCAGTTCCGCTTCCAGTGACCGCTTCCCTTGCAATAAAAGCACTCGGTCTCGGGCTTGGGTCTATTCTTTGGCTTCTTCCCGGCAGCTTGCTTGCCGGGCGCGGCAACCTCCTTGCCGTCCTTCTTGAAGTTCTTTTTACCCTTGCCTTTCTTGAACTTAGTGGTTTTATTGACCATCAACACTTGATGTTCCTTCTTGACTTCTACCTCTGCTGATTTCAGCATAGCAAATACTTCAGGAATGGTCTTTTCCATCCCCTGCATATTGAAGTTCATCACAAAGCTCTTGTAGCTTGGTGGAAGCGACTGGAGGATTCTGTCAATGACCGCATCATCCGGGAGATTAACTCCCAGCTGAGTCAAGCGGTTATGTAACCCAGACATAGTGAGTATGTGCTCACTGACAGAACTATTTTCCTCCATCTTACAGCTGAAGAATTTGTCGGAGACTTCATATCTCTCGACCCGGGCATGAGCTTGGAAAACCATTTTCAGCTCTTCGAACATCTCATATGCTCCATGTCTCTCAAAACGCTTTTGGAGCCCCGGCTCTAGGCTGTAAAGCATGCCGCACTGAACGAGGGAGTAGTCATCGGAACGTGCCTGCCAAGCGTTCATAACATCTTGTTCTGCAGGAAGAACAGGTGCGTCACCCAGCGGTGCTTGTAGGACATAATCTTTCTTGGCAGCTATGAGGATGATCCTCAGGTTCCGGACCCAGTCCGTATAGTTGCTGCCATCGTCTTTCAGCTTAGTTTTCTCTAGGAACGCGTTGAAGTTGAGGACTACGTTGGCCATTTGATCTACAAGACATATTGTAAAATATTTAGACTAAGTTCATGATAATTAAGTTCAACTAATCAAATTATTAATGAACTCCCACTTAGATTAGACATCCCTCTAGTCATCTAAGTATTACATGATCCGAGCTAACTAGACCGTGTCCGATCATCACGTGAGACGGACTAGTCAACATCGGTGAACATTTTCATGTTGATCGTATCTTCTATACGACTCATGCTCGACCTTTCGGTCTTTTGTGTTCCGAGGCCATGTCTGTACATGCTAGGCTCATCAAGTCAACCTAAGTGTTTGCATGTGTAAATCTGTCTTACACCCGTTGTATGTGAACGTCTGAATAAAACACCCGATCATCGCGTGGTGTTTTGAAACAGCGAACTGTCGCAACGGTGCACAGTTAGGGGGAACACTTCTTGAAATTAGTATGAGGGATCATCTTATTTACTACCGTCGTTCTAAGTAAACAAGATGCAAAACATGATAAACATCACATGCAATCAAATAATAAACGTGACATGATATGGCCAATATCACATAGCTCCTTTGATCTCCATCTTGGGGCTCCATGATCATCTTGTCACCGGCTTGACACCATGATCTCCATCATCATGATCTCCATCATCGTGTCTCCATGAAGTTGCTCGCCAACTATTACTTCTACTACTATGGCTAACGCGTTTAGCAATAAAGTAAAGTAATTTACATGGCGTTTCTCAATGACACGCAGGTCATATAAAAGAATAAAGACAACTCCTATGGCTCCTGCCGGTTGTCATACTCATCGACATGCAAGTCGTGATTCCTATTACAATAGCATGAACATCTCATACATCACATATAGATCATTCATCATTCATCACAACTTTGGCCATATCATATCACAAACCACTTGCTGCAAAAACAAGTTAGACGTCCTCTAATTGTTGTTGCAAGTTTTACGTGGCTGAATTAGGGTTCTAGCAAGAACGTCTTCTTACCTATGTTAAAGCCACAACGTGATTTGTCAACTTCTATTTACCCTTCATAAGGACCCTTTTCATCGAATCCGCTTCAACTAAAGTAGGAGAGACAGACACCCGCCAGCCACCTTATGCAACTTGTGCATGTTAGTCGGTGGAACCGGTCTCACGTAAGCGTACGTGTAAGGTTGGTCCGGGCCGCTTCATCCCACAATACCGCTGAAGCAAGAAAGGACTAGTAACGGCAAGAAAGTTGACAAATCTACGCCCACAACAAATTGTGTTCTACTCGCGCAAGAAGAACTACGCATAGACCTAGCTCATGATGCCACTGTTGGGGAACGTTGCAGAAAACAAAAATTTTCCTACTCGTTTCACCAAGATCCATCTAGGAGTTCATCTATCAACGAGTCATTAGATGCATCTACATACCTATGTAGATCGCGCACGGAAGCGTTCAAAAGAACGGTGATGATGTAGTCGTACTCGACGTGATCCAAATCACCGATGACCAAGCGCCGAACGGACGGCACCTCCGCGTTCAACACACGTACGGGACGGGAGACGTCTCCTCCTTCTTGATCCAGCAAGGGGGGAGGAGAGGTTGATGAAGATCCAGCAGCACGACGGCGTGGTGGTGGATGCAGGGCGTCACAGCAGCAGGGCTTCGCCAATACTACGAGGGAGAGACGTAACGGGGAGAGAGGGAGGCACCAGGGGCTGGGGGTGTTTCCCTCCTCTCCCCCCACTATATATAGGGGTGCCATGGGGGGGGGGCGCCGGCCCTAGTAGATGAGATCTACTAGGGGGGGCGGCGGCCAAGGGGAGGTTTCCCTCCCCCCAAAGGCACCTAGGGGTGCCTTCCACCACTAGGACTCCTCCTAGGTGGAAACCCTAGGCGCATGGGCCTATAGGGGCTGGTTCCCTTGGCCCATGAAGGCCAAGGCGCACCCCCTACAGCCCATGTGGCCCCCCGGGACAGGTGGCCCCACCCGGTGGGCCCCCGGGACCCCTCCGGTGGTCCCGGTACAATAACGATAACCCCGAAACTTGTCCCGATGCCCGAAACTGCACTTCCTATATATAATTCTTTACCTCCGGACTATTCCGGAACTCCTCGTGACGTCCGGGATCTCATCCGGGACTCCGAACAACATTCGGGTTTCTGCATATACATATCTTCATAACCCTAGCGTCATCGAACCTTAAGTGTGTAGACCCTACGGGTTCGGGAGACAAGCAGACATGACCGAGATGACTCTCCGGTCAATAACCAACAGCGGGATCTGGATACCCATGTTGGCTCCCACATGCTCCACGATGATCTCATCGGATGAACCACGATGTCGAGGATTCAATCAACCCCGTACTCAATTCCCTTTGTCAATCGATATGTTACTTGCCCGAGATTCGATCGTCGGTATCCCAATACCTCGTTCAATCTCGTTACCGGCAAGTCACTTTACTCGTACCATAATGCATGATCCCGTGACCAGACACTTGGTCACCCTGAGCTCATTATGATGATGCATTACCGAGTGGGCCCAGTGATACCTCTCCGTCATACGGAGTGACAAATCCCAGTCTTGATCTATGTCAACCCAACAGACACTTTCGGAGATACCCGTAGTCTACCTTTATTGTCACCCAGTTACGTTGTGATGTTTGGTATACCCAAAGCACTCCTACGGTATCCGGGAGTTACACGATCTCATGGTCTAAGGAAAAGATACTTTGACATTGGAAAACTCTAGCAAACGAACTATACGATCTTGTGCTATGTTTAGGATTGGGTCTTGTCCATCACATCATTCTCCTAATGATGTGATCCCGTTATCAATGACATCCAATGTCCATAGTCAGGAAACCATGACTATCTATTGATCAACGAGCTAGTCAACTAGAGGCTTACTAGGGACATGTTGGTGTCTGTTATTCACACATGTATTACGATTTCCGGATAACACAATTATAGCATGAATAAAGACAATTATCATGAACAAGGAAATATAATAATAATGCTTTTATTATTGCCTCTAGGGCATATTTCCAACAGTAATTATGCGCAATTTCCAAACTCTCCAAAGTTTTTTTTGCAAATAAAGCATTCAGGCCTCGTGTGTGCCGCTGCATCTTCGATCCAACGGCTCCCCGGTGCTAATATTAGGTGCTCCCGGTAGCTTAATTACCCGCTACGGTGATATGAGCATCTAGGTCGTATGATCAGTGATCAGATGGCACATGCGTAGTACTTGTAGTTTCTGCGCATTTCCCAAACTCTATCAGCCGTATATTGCAAAAACATTCAAACCTCCTACTGTGGGCTGTTAGATCCACTACTAGGAAAAGGCCTACTAATGGCGCACCTAATTTGGCCATTAATGGCGCATTAGTGGTGCGCCATTAGTGCCACGCCATTAGTATATTTTACTAATGGCGCACCACTGGTGCGCCATTAGTATCTGGTATACTAATGGCGCACCTCGGATGCGCCATTAGTATATACAGCAGTGCGCCATTAGTATCCTCCCAGGCGGCCATGTATACCCAGGTGCTTTGGCATACTAATGACGCACTGTTTAATGATGCGCCATTAATAACTTCGGCATACTAATGGCGCACTGTGATGTGATGCGCCATTAGTATGAATATTAGGTTTTTTTATTTTTTAATTTTCTGTTTTTTGCACAGGTTACAAAATGTATAATTGGACAAAATATAGACAGCACACATCAACAACAGATTCATCGAATACAATAGAAGATTAGTCTTTGAATACAATTCATCATATTAATCTCCGAATACAATTCATCATATTAGTCTCCAAATTGAAAAGACCGAACAAAGATAGAACATTATATTACAAGTCTCAAGACCGCGAGTAGCGAGTTTGTCTTCACATTACAAGTCGATATCGATCATCTAAACTACCATCACATAGAAGAGAGCTGCGGTCATCACGATGAGCATCATCACGATGAAACTCGTCTTCATCCGGTTCCTCCAACGCTCCCTCCCCTCTCCCGCTAGATAGCGGGCGTATCTAGATTCGGCCTCGGCCCTAGTGGTGTACCCTTTGTAACTGTTACCGCTGAATCGGTGAACCTGTCTCCGACACTCCTCCCAGTCGTCGTAGACTCCGGGAACCTTACCCTTGTACACGACATACGATGGCATCGCTATGCACTAGCCAAACGAAACGTTAGTACCAATTCACAGACAATACATAAGAAATAATAAAGTATGCAACAGAACGATCAGAAGAGAAAAGCAAGACATTAATAGCATCGATTACATCTAAGTTGAACGACTCTCGAAACCAAAGAGACATACTACAAGTTCATTAAAGTTTAATTACAAAATGAGCCAATCGATGTTTCAGAACTAGACACAGCATCACTGCTTTCGACTCGACTCAAGGGACCGGGGTGTGGATGAAGCCGCCGTCTATCGTGGGAGTCATGAAATAACGGTCATTGTCAGCCTGCATTTGTAGCATTGTGTCAATGTCACTGTTGGACGGTTGATTGCTGAGGTAGAACTGCCTCGAGGTACGAAGGACATCTTGATGGATGATTTTCGCAAACTCCGACTGGATGCGAAAGAATTCTTGTTGGAGGTCCGCGTCCTGGATTGCCGACATGCTCTTTGCCCAATATTTGAGTTTACTCGGTAGCAGAAGTTGATGATGGTCCCGTACGATCGCCCGCATGTGATGGATGGCGTAGTAGGCACCCTTCTGACCGCCAGGCTGCTGCTTGACGCAGCAGAATGTCGTATTGTGGGAGAACACGTGCTTGCCGTACTTACGAATAGGCTTGGTGAAGGTGCCTCTAGATTTGGCGTAGCCGGGGAGAACATCATCAAGAACCTTCTTGACATTTGTGTAGTCTACGTTCGACTGACGGTCCGGGTCGAAATACGTGGCCATGGAATATTTGGGGCTTAGGAGGATGAGCGTGCAATGTGTGTCACTGCAGAAAACACGGAATGTTAAAAGAAAAACGATCGAAATCTAAGAATTCATATGTTACGGGCCGGTTGAGGGGAGGACTTACTCGGGAAAGTAAGGCACGAGGAAGTTATCCTTATCTTGGTTTGCCAGAATGACGCCTTCGAGGTAAGAACTCGCGACTTGCCGGTCCCCAGCGCTGCCCAAGATCTTGGCACGCATGTAGAAGGGGTCGACTATCACGATGTTCGGGGTCTTGTCGCGAATGATCCGCATCTCCATACTCTGCGAAAATAGCCGAACGAAGGTGTAGTGCAGCGGATGAAGGTTCAACATAGCATGGATGTCATCAAACCGCAGGACGATCGTACGCCCGATGGAGTTATCCACAAACCCCTTGCCCTCTGGCACCTTGGCCGCGAAAACCGGGTATGCCACATCCTTCTCTCTGAGATGCCGCTTCTCCAAAGAAAGAACACTTACATGCAGACTCCGCATAGCACCGGTTGCAGCATTGAGCATATTTGTCGGTAGCATCGCCCTCCTGACTTAGAATGAAGCACGCGGGAGGGTAGTCATTTCCGGTCTTCTTGGCCTTTTTGCCTTTGCGACGACTTTCTGTGTCCTGCTTCGCCTCATCATCATCATCATCATCATCATCATCATCATCATCATCATCATCATCATTAGCGTGAAGCTCCTGCCTGATGCCCATTGATTTCAAGTCTGCCCTTGCTTTCGGCCCATCTTTGGTCCTCTCTGGCATGTTGAGCAGGGTACCAAGCAGACTCTCGCACACGTTCTTCGTGATATGCATGACATCAAGGCTGTGAGGCACACGGTGGATCTTCCAGTACGGCAAGTCCCAGAAAACAGACCTCGTTTTCCATACCTTCAGCAACGGCTCTGGCGCCTTTCGCTTCTTTCCCGGCTCTGGCGCCTTTTTCTTCTTTCCCGGTAGTGGGCAGTCTTTCCAATTTTTCAACAACTTGTCTATTTCCTCGCCGCTCCTCGTACACGGGCGTTTTCGGGGTTCGGTTTCACCATCGAACAGATCCTTGCGTTTCCTCCACGGGTCATCGTCGCGAAGCCACCTTCGATGTCCCATGAACACGGTTTTCGAAGACCCGGGATCTCTATATAGCTGGCGATACGTTGTGTCATCCATGCATCTTACGCATCCAGAAAATCCGTGGACTACCTGCCCTGCGAGATATCCGTAACCGAGATAGTCGTGCACCGTCGTGAGCAGTGTGGCTCTCATAGGGAAATATTCTTTCTCTGCAGCGTCCCACGTATTGGCTGGCGTTTTCCACAGCGTGTCAAGCTCCTCTTTCAGCAGCCCCAGATACAGATTGATGTCGTTCCCTGGTTGTTTCGGCCCTTCAATTAGCATACTCATGTGAATGTACTTCCTCTTCATGCACAACCAGGGGGGAAGGTTGTACATCCACACAAACACAGGCCAGGTGCTATGTGTGCTTCTCTGGCTGACAAACAGATTGACTCCATCGGTGCTCGCGCCCAGCACGATGTTCCTTGGATCGTTCCCAAATTCTGGGTCTTCGAAGTTCAACGCTTGCCACTGGCTCGCATCATTAGGGTGACTCAGCATCTTGTATTTTTTATCTATCTCCGGATCATTTGCGTCATCTTCTCACTTCTTCTCCTTCCTATCCGCGTGTCAACGCAGGAGCTTTGCTACCTTAGGGTCCGCGAAATACCGCTGCAGACGAGGAGTGATCGGAAAGTACCACACCACTTTTCGAGGAGCTTTCTTCCTCTTCTTGCATCGAGTGACGCTGCACACCGGACATATGGTAGACTCCGCGTGCTCGTCCCGATAAATGATGCAATTGTTCATGCACACATGGTATTTCACGTGCGGTAAATCCAGAGGACACACGATTTTCTTCGCCTCCTCCAAACTGGTCGGGCACTTGTTCCCCTTGGGAAGACGTTCGTGCCAGAATGACATGTTCTCGTCGAAGCATGCGTCGGTCATTTTGTGTTTTACCTTCATCTCCAGAGCCATGAGCGTTACTTTCAGGCGGGTATCCTCAGGCCTGCATCCTTCGTACAATGGAGTAACCGCGTCTAACTCAAGTTGATCCATCTTGGCTTTCTCTCGGGCGGCAGCTCTTGCGTTATCCGTCTGCTTGAGAAGCAGCTCTTGGATATGAGGGTCCTGCACCTAGCCCATCGATGGTCCAGCGTCGTCTGCTCCGCCGGCATCATCATCTTCATGATCATGCCCGTCGTCTGCTCCGCCATCTTCCTCATCATCATGTCCTGCATCTTCTACATGATGACTGTGTACAGTATCACCGTCGTGATCATCTCCTAGGGATTCTTCGTCTTCTCGCCCGCCCGAGCCACGGTGGTTGTCTTGCTGCCCTTCCTCATTTCTTGCCCAGCCCCCATGGACGACTTCGTAGTCATCTTCATCACCTTGCCACCGATAGCCATCCATGAAACCACGCAAGAGCAGGTGGTCCTGCACCTGCCCGGAATCCGGGTCCGCAATAAGGCTCTTCAGCTTGCATCTTCGACATGGAAATCTTATCTCCATCTCGTTCTTTTGAAGCATCTCGGCCTTCGCGGACCTCAGAAACCTATTCACGATGCCTTCGGTCATCGTGCGGACCATGGTTGCCTGCGGGGTAGAGCAAAACGATATTTTAGAACCAAGAAAAAATTTGGCATGACTTTCCCTAAAAATAGGACCAAAAAGAATGCTTAATGCCAAAATTCTCGCCGAAACGGAAATGAATCAACATTCCGGCAAAATATTGGCAACTATCGCATTTCAAATACTGGTACACCTCCAAACACAAACACATATGCAACACCACAAACATATGCAACACCACGAACATACATAGATCTAGCTAGGCCATAAAAAGTGCATGTGCACATTGTTGTAGGGAGAACAACATAAATATAGCTTCCCCCCTTACTTACCTATCAAAACAAGGTAATTTAACCACTTAATTTGAATGAATCTATGGTGGAAATGAGGTGAAAAAGAGGAGGCACTCGAGACAAGGAGGAGGCGGTGGAGAGAATGAAGTGGGGAGAAAGTGAGTGTGTGTAGGAGAGGCTGTCCAAAATATCTTGTTGCTGCCCACTTACTAATGGCGCACCAACCATAAATGCGCCATTAGTAATCCAGGTTACTAATGGCGCACCTTCTGGTGGTGCGCCATTAGTAGTTTTGCAAAAAAAAACATACTAATGGCGCACTGTTCCACCGTGCGCCACTGTTCCACCGTGCGCCATTACTAGTTTAAACTAGTAATGGCGCACAGTGGAACAGTGCGCCATTAGTAGTTTTGCAAAAAAAGGAATAAAAAATATAATAAAAAAACAACATTAGTGGCGCACTTTCCGACAGGTGCGCCATTACTAGTTACAACTAGTAATGGCGCACTGCGTCTGGATGCGCCATTAGTATGTTTGGACAGGCGCACTAGTTCAATTTTTTTTGATACTAATGGCGCACCTTGGGCCATGTGCGCCATTAGTAGTTTCAACACTAATGGCGTATCAGAAGGTGGTGCGCCATTAGTATATACTAATGGCGCACCGCTTGTCTGGTGCGCCATTAGTGTCAATCCCATCTATAGCCCTTTTTCTAGTAGTGATCTCAGTGAACTCGTATCACCATAGAATCTACGGTATGGGAGCACCTCATACTCTCCCGTGCGAGAAAACATAAGGTGTTATCGCAGCTTGGATGCTACGGTGATACGAGCTTGGAGGTCGTTTGATCTGAGATCCAATGCCATCTGAGCAGTCTTTGTGCTTGTAAGCAGTGGCCGAACTCTTTTGGGGCTTTTCTGCAAAAAACCATTCGAACCACTGAGGAGGTGTTGGGTCACAAATCCAACGCCTCCGAAGAGCTTGTATCACCAAAGCATCTAAGGTGTGGTGGCACATGATATTCTTACATACAGGAGAATATGATGTCCTCCTTCATCTTAGATGCTACGGTGATATGAGCTTCGAGGTCGTTGGATATGGGATCAAAGGGCATCTAAGTAGTTTTTGTACAAATTGTGTGCAATTCTCAAACTCATCAAGGTTTCCTGCAAAAAAATTAAGACACATCATGTGAGCTGCTATATCTCAGATCTACAAGCTCCAAGCAACTCGCATCGGCATATAGCATGTAAGGTATGCGGGCACATGATATTCTCTCGGGGAGGAGGGGTGGGGGGTGCACAACCAATCGGTGGTTGGGAGGGTGGGAACAAATATAATCTAAACAACCCTAAACAGAGCTCCACAGTTTATCTAAGGTCGAGGGGTTGACCCCCGACAATCATAGCTCTGCCTAAACACAACATTTGCATGTACTGTAGTACTAGACTTAATATTCATGTTTCAGTTTCATGTTCATTTTAAATGTTGAACTGAGGACCATGGATGTCTTACATTTTACTCCCTTCGTTCCTAAATATTAGTCTTTTTAGAGGCTTCAAATGGACTGGCATATACGGATGTATATAGACATATTTTAGGGTCTAGATTCACTCATTTTGCTCCGTATGTAGTCACTTGTTGAACTCTCTAAAAGACTAATATTTAGGAATAGAAGGAGTATTTTTGAACTCGTGTCATACATGCATGGGTTGGAAAAATAGATGCACTATACTTATTGGATTGTTGTTGTGTTCGTGTGTGTGTGTCTGTGTGTGTGTGTGTGTGGTCATATGCTTGATACATACAAAGTTTTCTCACCTCCATATTGTTCATCTTTTAAATTTGAATTTGCATTGGAAAACTTACTAGGGATACCATGAAATGTGAAATCCACGTTGAGATCACTATATCACAAATTCACTCTAATTCAACGACTCGTCATAAATCAATTACCACGTTGAGATTAGTATTTGCAAGGAAAATACGGGTATTGTAATACACATAGATTCGTTCGGCAATTTAAAAGGTTCCTTTCGTATTCTCAAATGGTAGGACCCAACGGCGTACCAGCCAGACCTTGGCTCGTGTTGATCCTAAAAAACGGGCTCGTGTCCTTCAGTGGCATGCGTGGTATGCACATTAGGCAACCCCAACCAGTCGAGCCTCAGCGTTTCAAGTCGAAATATCTGGCGGCCAGAATTCCAGCCCTAGGAAATTCCCCTCATGTCCACGGTCCATAATGACTACCGATGAACAACAGAGGGATGCTTTAGTAACTAGACAACGTTACCTACCGTGCCGAGAACAGTTCAATTCCCTCGGTCGCCGCTTGTCAATGTCACCCATCAACTGCATTGCCTAGTACTACTACTACTACACCAGGATGAGCACATAATTGAGCCCGTTTGTTCGTGCCTAGTACTTTTTTTGTTCGTGCCTAGTACTTGAGTTAATATATCAGGCAATGCACTGGTACGGAGGGATTATCCTTTTACTCCCTCCTTTCCGCTTTATAGGGCTTATCTCAAAATTTTACTTTTCCCATTTTATAAGTCTCAATTTGGTTGTTCCCCATCACATGTTCAGATTTGAAGGTGCAATAAATCATTACATGCAAGTATTAATAGAAAATTGACCAATGCATGTACTTTATGCATGCATGCATTGCAATTAATGCATTCGTAAACACAATTTTTGAGGAAAACAAGCGCATTAATTGAGTGGTTTTGCAAACTACAACAATTGTTCCACCACTCACCATCTATCTTGGTTGGTGAGATTTTTGAATTGAGCCCTATAAACCGGAAAGGAGGTTTAACTAAGCAAAATGTCTGACCAAATCCTTTCTTAAGAAATACAACAGGACAGATGTACGGCTTGAAAATTTATTACATGATGCAGGTTATGATATTGTTTCGAATCCTGGGTCTTAAATTTTATAAAATCCAAAAGGGAGCATAAATTCTTGAAACTGAGCATGGTCACGTGATATGGCACAAATATTACTTCGTAAGTTTTTTCTTCAATTCGAGACAAGCTGCTTATGACAAGTTGCACAAATGAAGAGCCAAGGTATTTTGGAACAAAGACCTGTCACGTTTTTTTTGAGGGAAATGACCTGTCACGTTAAGGCGAACGCTTTCACTATTGAAACCGTGGGCGTTTACGTGCCGCCACGAGTCCCCGCTTCTCATCGGCATGTGCCATCCCAGCAAGCGTGTGAGTCGGCGGGAGGCGTGCGAGCAGACCGCTGCGCCGGCTGTCAGGGAGGCGTGCGAGCAGACCGCTGTGCAGACTCACCGGGAGGCGAGCCCTTTGACCAGGCTCCGCCGCCAACCGTCGTCCCAACTGCTCCCACATTTAATGTCGCCGGCACCGCAGTTTAAAATCAACCCCGCACTACCCGGTATCGCTACAATCCTCTCTCTTCCTCTCCGATTCTCCTGTCGTCTACCTCCAACTAGCCTGACCTAAATGTACGCCATGCCGCATCACGATGGTCTGCCCTTAGTGTTCTAGTTTCATGAGGAAGACACCCAGCCGGAGTCTCAAGAACATAAGGCGCTTTGGGACAAGCTTGAACTGGCCTTGCGGGAAGACGCCGCGCCTGTCCCCGCTCCCGTTCCGGCTCCCGTCACCCCGACTGCGCCAACGCCTATCCCCGTGGCATTGATGGGCTGGGAGCCGCACATTGTCGCCGAGCTTGATGCCACGGGGTTCCACGAGGTCCCCGCCGACTTTCACGCGCCCGTGCACCTGCCAGCGCATGCGCCTGCGCGTGCACTGACGCGCACGCCCGTGCCGGTGCCCATGCACCTGCCAGCGCATGCGCCTGCGCATGCACTGACGTGCGCGCCCCTACCGGTGCCCATGCACACGAACGTCTCCGCCGCGCCGTTGACAGCGCCTGTCCCCGCGCGGGTGCCAGTGCCCCCCTCAGCGGCATGGATGGCCGCCGTCGACCGCTTCCTTGCACCAACGCCAGTCCCTCCTCCCGCCAGTTGACTCGCTCCGAAGTCCAGAACATTTTGGCCTTCCTTGAAGCTAGGCCAATGTCCAAGAGTACGCGAACAATGGCGCAAGACGCCGCCGTCGCCGTCGGTCAGTGGCCCGACAACACACAGAGCACGGTAGAGGAGCCGCTTCCCACGGCGAGACGCCCCCGCCGCCGCCGCGTAATCTAAATTTGCCATGAAAAACGTTCGGATTGCCATGCTTAAAATCTGAACGTTTATCATTTCCGTTTATTTTATATCGATCATCGTATAATTTAAAGTCGGAGTCAGACTGAATGTATGGTTTGATCGATTGAATGTTCTCTAGAGCCGTATCAAATTTAATATAAAACGTCATCAATCTACATGTATTCCTTATCATCCAACGACATAGACTGCTTCAATGTCGAGCGCTCAACACGTTTAGCGTGCAGTTAATTTCATGCCAAAAATAGTGCTAATCACATGACAACACGCAAATAATATCCTAATAGTTAATATCCGCATGCACTTAATATACTTCCAAATTAACGTGCATTGCACGTACACACTGACTAGTGCTGCTAGTACGTGAAACTGGTGCCGTGACTTGTGACTTGTGAACGCGTCCAGATATGGTCAACGGCAACATCGCCCGCGAGTTCTTCCTGTTTGCCCGTGCGTCTAAACGCAGAAGGGGAGGAGAGAGAGAGAGAGCACACATGGAACCCACCAGTAAGTGAAGGAGAATAGTACTAAAAATAATATTACATGTTATCCATTAATTAGGCTGTAGTAATATAAAAACATTATGTGAACAAAGGCGGTACAACAAACATTGCTATTCCACGTATGTTGCCTATTGACGTGCGTCTTGAAGGCCCGGTCGCATGTTCGATCCTCGTCCTTTACTTTTTAATTTGTATATGGGTCCAAATTTGTTTCATGACATGTGGGCCCCTTGGTGTGTAGTTTGTAGCACTTTAATTTGTGGGTCGAAATTTGTTCCATTCCAAGTGGACTATCGGTGTGTAGTTTTGTAGCTTATTTGTAATAACTAAAGAGAACAACATAGTTTTTTCAATAATAGCATGGTGTGAAGTTGAAGGTGAGAAAGGACGTGCGAGAGAGCGATGATCGAGCCAGAGGGAAATCAACTATGGGAGTTGCGTGGGTTGCAACAGTGTTTGGAGTAGTTGTGGGCCGAATGCTACGAAAATATAGTCCAAACCGACCGGAATAAATGCCTACACAAATTAATCCAAGGTTGGAATGCCCCTCGCAATGTAAATAGCTCCGGCTTTGCGAGGGGTGGAGAGGTAGTAGCTTCAATGCATGGAAGATACAGTATGAGAAAGCGAGGTCAATCGAGAGACATATAGATAGAGAGACAAAGTGAGTGTGGTCCGACATTCATTGAACAAATATATATGCTCCAGAGAGATGTTGTCGGACTGAGCTTTTGGTAAGGGTGAGGGCTGTAAGATAGAGCTTGAGAGATGATCCAGTCACAGACGTGTAGATATATTTTGTGCGTGGGAGGAAGCAAGGTCAACCGATCACATAGGGTCGTCGTGCGATCGAAAGAGTGAGACGGGTTGGAGAGAGTGACCTAGATAGATGATGTGCGTGCGAGAGTATACAATGTGAATAGGTTGAATTGGGCTCAAACATGGTGATATATCGTTTTTGTCCGATAAAGAGCGAGCTAAATCGAGACATACACACACACACACACACACAGAGAGAGAGAGAGAGAGAAGGAGAGGGAGAGGGAGAGGGAGAGAGAGAGAGAGAGAGAGAGAGAGATTGAGTGAGCATGGCCCACCATGAGGTCCAAAGAGTGGCTGCGGCTTGGATGGACTGACCTAGATAGACAATCTGCGTGAGAGAGTATAGAGTGTGTCGAGCGAGGCCCGAACAGGGAGATATATCATTTGTGTGTGAAAGAAAACGAGGTTAAACGAGACTCAGATAAAGAGAGCGAGATTGAGAGAGTGTGGCCAGCCATGCGGAAGAAAGAGCGAGACAGTCTCGAGGGAGTGACCTAGATATACAATGTGAGTTCATGCGCACGAGAGGTTGGGGGGGGGGGGCTAGATAGGCAATGCATGTATTTAGCGCGAGAGGGTGAGAGGGAGAGGGGGGGGGGGAGAGAGCTCGGCATGGGGTGCAATGGCGGGTGTGTGAGGTAAATACATTTGGTAACAGGAGTGGAAAAAGGGGTTGTGTAGTTGAGAGACTTAGAGATCGAAACATGGAGAGAAAGAATGAACATGTGTTGGAAACCGATAGCTTGCTAAGGTGGTTAGGAGAGGAAGATTAACCGATACAGGAAGTATGTAGCGTTTGTGCGCGCGGGGGGGGGGGGGGGGGGGGAGGACTAAAAACAACATTTGAATGTACATAGTACGAGACTTAATATCGATGCTTCAATTCGGTGTACATTGTAAGATTTGAACCGAGGACCGGGCATACGGGTAATTATTTCGAATTCGTGCCATACTAAATTTCGAAAAATTGACATTGGCTCAATTTGTTATGATATTTTGTAGGTCATATGTTTGAATCCATCCAAAAGTTTTCTCACTACCATGGTGTTCATCATATACATATGAAGTTGTATTAACAAAGTAGCGTGGATACAGTGAAATGCGAAATCCACGTTAGAATTGGAGATCGCTACGTGACACACACTCTAATTCAAATAACTAACTACGTGACACACACTCTAATTCAAATAACTAACTACGTGACACACACTCTAATTCAAATAACTAATTATGTGACACACTCTAATCCACGTTAGCGTGGGTACCGTTTCGATTTTTTTCAAATAATTCCTCATTAATTAATTTATAGTACTCCCTATGTTCACCTTTATAAGACCTTGAAGACGTTTCAGACAATGTGCAAAACAGTTCATTTTAAGTTGTCTAAAACGACTTACAAAACTGAACGGATGGAGTATCTCGTTTCGAATGACTAATTATTGCAAGGAAAACACGGGCATGGTAATACATACAGATTCGTTTGCAAATGAAAGAAGATTCGTTTGCATTCTCAAATGTAGGCACACCAGGCAGACCAGGGTCGTGTCGGGGTGGACGCTGCTTCGGTGCCTTAAAGGCAACAACCCTTGGGTGACTGACATGTGGGCCAGCCACCTGTTGGGCCCACATGTCATGGACACAAAGGTAGGTGGTCGCGTGTGTCGGACGGACACGTAGCACCCAGCCACCCACCCCCTCCCCCCCCAAAAAAAGGACGACGACAATATAAGTTCGCGCTTCCACGTTTCGGATTGAAATATCTGGCGGCCCCAATTCCAGCCCTGCAAAATCTCTCTTCTCCACCGTCCCCTTCCGCGCCCAGATTGCTCAAATCCCTAATTCGCCGCCATCCCTCGAATCGCCCCTCGTCTCGTCTCTTTCCCCACCATTCCCCACCTCTGTGCCGGACGACGACGACGAAGATGACGGTCGCGCTTCACCACCGCACCGGAGCTACCTCATCTACGCCCTCGTCCGTTGCACCGGGTGGTCCACCGGCAACGTCGGCCGCCGCAACCGACGTGCCTCATAGACACCGAGTTCCACCGCATCAGGTGCGCTTCACCGATGCCATCTCCCAGCTCACCGGGGCTACTTCATCGAGCACATCGTCGCACCTCCGCCCCCCAAGGTCATTGGGGCTTCACCAACGGTCTCGTCCACCGCATCGTAGCGCTACGCTACCACTCAAGATCTGCATCCGTGTGCAGCCAACCAACGCCAGCGCATCACCCTCAACGGCTCTCAAGTGACCCGCACTCTAGCTAGGCGAGCATGCCCAAACGCCGGCCCGAACTAGGTATCCACACATCACTCCCTTGTGCACTGTTCCGACGATGTTTGGATATCCTTTCACTGCTCTCTTAGCTTACACGCCTATGCAACTCTGACTTTAACAATTATTTCTTCTGGAGATATCATATGAAACAAGAAAATCCATTTTTTAGCGAAGCATGACGGGGCTATGGGATCTGGTACACATCCTGCACACCCGTATAACCTTGTAAGTATTTGTCCTCCGGTACAACATCGAGATCGATTCCTCTTATTTGATCAACCATCTGCCGTATCAAAAATGCAGAGGGGGATGCAAGGAGCACAAGGCCTGCACATCCAAGCAAGTGGTAACATGGACTTGTACATGGAACATCCCAAGCACAAGCAGAGCTGCAGCGAGCCTATACAACGAGCTAGCGTAAGTCCCTGCATTTCATTTAATTCATACTGGCATTCGTGTATGATTTGTGTGCAGTGGCTGATCCACGAATTCAAGTTACCAGGGGCGAACATTTAACTTAAAAAATACGAAGGCACTTGCACTCCGGAAATCAACATAACTTGAGAAATGTGAAGCTACATGCACTTTGAAAACCAGCTAATGATCCAAAGTAGTTCAGATTATAAACACTAAATGATGCAAGCACCAAAAAACACAAAATGCAACATGGTGTACAAGGACTACAAACATGGTTTGTACCTGCCTGAATTATTCATTCTCTAGCTGAAAATATCGAAGTGTAATTGCACGTATAACCAGTGCGCAAACTGCATATCACTATATCTATCCTGCACAAGTATGCCAATAGTTTGAAACAACAGATTAGAAAAGTATTTATGCTATGTTGTCATGATACGGGGACTTTCTGGTAGATGGCCTCGACGTTTCCTCAAGCTATGAAAATGCACTATAATTTGCTTGTCATCAATGCCTGCAAATCTCTGTCTCTCTCAACATAGTAGATCATCATTAGACACTAAATCCTTCAATGAGCGTGCAAAATGCTTGCATTAGATCCCTCATTAGACACTATATGTTCATCACCAGGAGCATGTAAAATGTTTGCATCAAATCCTTCATTAGCAGTCTGTTCATTAGACACTTCAGGCTCAAAAACAACATGAGCTTGTACATTTGCACCAGAAACTTGATTAGATACATCAGATTCAGTCATTTCAGTATTGATTGGGGGAGTTATAAAATAAGTAGAAAGTGGTTTCATTTTCTCATAGATTCCCTACATACAAGCAGTTTTACAACACCGTCAGCTTTAACTATTGGCCAGAAATTAAAGAGTTGAATTAGATATAATCAGGGATGTGATATACCTGCTCGTTGCGCATGCTACTCTTGCAAGCTGCAACTGTCCGTTTGCGCAAGCTCGATGCCATGCCCGTGCTGCCGCCGCTGCCTCCCACGCAGGCTACACCCAGAGTTGTATCTTCATCCTCTTGTCCTTCCGTTCGTTTGAAGCCCGGCGACCGCCCTCCAACGAGGGCGTGAGGAAGTGCTGTGTCGGTCTGTCCAGCGGTGGCTAGGTTAGGAGCGAACCAGACTGGAGGCTGGAGCGAATGAATTGGGATTTTTCCTGCTGTCGATCGATATGGGAGGTGCTCGTTTGGGCCGCGAGCCTGCTATAGGGCCAGCCTTGCACTTATGTTATTGTCCCATCCAAATTGAAACATTTTTCTTCTTTTTTTACATTGCCTGCTCGTGCGTTGGGACGAACAAAACTATCTTGGGCCAACCTGGACGTCTCAAACTAGGTGCACACTTTCCAGCCACTTGAGGCGGCCGCCCATACCAGCCCCTATGGTGGCATCGCCCCTTTTTGCGTGTATGATTGGATAGTGAAAAATATTCCAGTGGCGCTTTTGATTTACCCATAGAATGGTGGAATTGCTTGTTTCTATGAACTAAGTTCGCCAATAATATGAAGGATGCCAGTCTCTTCATCCTATTGTAGATTGCTTAGATCTCGATATGCCAAAAGTAATCGCATGAAATATACAGTAAAAGCCAGTGTGATGTGTTTGGCTACAACTAGTCTGACTACACGTCCTCATATAACATATCAAGGACACACCATCTTACCAGATTAACCATTCAACTTACCCATGCAGTGTGGGAAGAAAGAAGTGTTGGGATTGCGTATCCAAGCAATTGATGCAATGGACTCCTTTGTACAACCTTGTAAGCGAAAAAGAAGTTGCAGTGTGCCTGTACAAAGAACTAGCATAAGTTCAGTTACCTGCTACTCGGAATTTTAGTTAGCCACTTATTGCAAAATTGTTCAATTACGTTGCTTGGCTCAATTTAGTTTGCTACTGATTACATAATGGCACAGCCTGTTAATCATATTGTAGACTGCACCTATCTATGTGTTTGATACTTACTGTTAAGAATTACCTATTTGCCTTAACTTAAATAACTATTTGTTTGTTTAACTGCTTTGCTGCTGCAACAGCGGGTTACAATGATGTTAATAACTACTCCCTCCGTCCCATAATATAGGATGTTTTTTGACACTAGCATAGTATTAAAAAACATTTTACATTATGGGACGGAGGGAGTACTTTTCAGCATCCAACTGAAACTCTTTAATTCCTTGTTTGTTTAACTGGTTTGCTGTTGTGGAAAGAATGCCCAGATCGCCTCGGATTGAGAGCGGAGGCAGAGCCATCGCAGCTGCAGATATAGGAATGACTGCATCCTGAGATTTGTTTTTGATACATTAGCACTGGTTCTAAGGGGGCATAACATTAACATGGTAAACTGATTTTGGTCTCACATTTTAATCATGACAGTTCTATAAATTTACATGATACTACTTGTTTATATATGCTATACACAATGCAAAAAGAGGCAATTGATTACCCATTTGGCATCATGTGTTTTTTCAGAAGTTCAGTAGGTACAGCTAAACAGACTTGTACTAAGAAACTGAACATCGAATGCAGGGAACTCACTAGAAGCTTTTGCCACTCCCGGGTCGCGTCAAGACCGACATAAGTCTCAAGGTCCTGCAAGAAAATCACTATTGTGACCTGAGCATTCGAATTGGATACAAACAAAGGGTAACATACAACATCAAACAGAGAACATCATATCAATGAATCCAAAACAATTCACTCCAAATTAACCAAGCAGAGTCTGGCATATGCTACAAGATAACATCATATATCAATGAACCCGGAACAATTCACTGCAAATTAATCAAGCATAGTACGGTATGTGCTAGAAGTTAACTGAACCTTGAGGAAATCAGTCGGCCCTATCCGCGACTCGAACTGTCCTTCGGGGACATGAACCATCCACGAGTCATACGAGGCGTACGGAACCGATTCTCCTAGCGCGTCCAGGACCTGCAAGGAGAGTTGATAATCATTGCATCAGACCAGCCGATTCACCGAGCTCTCACCACAATTTCTGCATTCAGTACAAACAATTCTGTTCTGTTGATTACTTCAGTTAAGACTTCAGACAGTTAATTTCTCTAAAAGAAACTCCCAGTCGAGTCCTGCTCTATGGTTATTTGCAGAGGAAGCAATCAATGGAGGTGGAGGGTGACCTGGGCGAGGGGGTTGGCCTGGGGGCCTCTGGACTGGAAGCCGGAAAAGAGCGACGGGTCGGAGTCGAAGTGGAACCCCTTGACGTCGAACGAGTGGGCGGCGCCGCCGGGGCGGTCGTGGCTCTCCAGCACCACCACGTCCTGCCCGTACCTTGCCAGCAGCCCCGTGCAGTAGAGACCCCGAGCCCGCTCCCGATCACCACCACGTCCGCCTCCGGCCTCTCCGCCACCCTGAACCAAACGACGCCGACGGCCGAAGTGATTGCCTGATGAGCTCTGACACGGTTCGAACGGTGAAGAGCCGGTGCGAGTGGTGGGGAAATGATTAATACGTACCCGGGTGGTGAGGGTCCGGCGGGGGCGGCCACCGCCCGGCAGCGTGCGGTGGCACCGACACGGCGCAGCACTGGAGTGGCGGCGGCTGCGGCTGCCGGGCGCGCGCGAGGCTGGCGGTTGCCACGTGGCGGAGGGCGCAGCGACGGGGAGGCCAGTGCGGAGGAAGCCATCTGGGCCGGCGGTCTCGTGTCGCCGGTGGCGAGCGCGGCAATGTCACGAGTTTGGGTGGGGAAGAGGGAGCTGCAGTGGAGCTCGTGAGTGAGGCAGCAGCTGGGTACACGTGGCGCCTCAGTGGCCTCTCTCCACTTGCGGCTGAGCTCTCTCGCCTCTGCTGCTGCTAGTTGGCTTCGTAATCTTCCACGAGAATTGAAAAACGATTTTAAGAATGAAGCTGTTTAACAAGAACAAAGCCTCGCTCGCTCCTCCCGGGTCACCCTGCGCCCGACAGGGAGGAAACCCTACCGCCACCGGCGAGGTCCCCCGCCCTTTCCTCCTCCACCTTGCCGCTGCCAGAGGGCACGGCCAGGCGAAGCCTGGTCGGCACCGACGGCGGCGGGGAGATCTCGCCCCTTTGCTCGGCGGGCTCAGTGCGGGCCAAGGTGGCTGGGTCGGGGTGTCGCGCTAGCGGCGGGCGCGGCAGCGCGGTGGTGCGCTGGTTCCGATCAACGACGGCGTGGCTGCGGCGTGGCGGGCGGCGTGCTGGGGATGCGCGCCTGGGGGTTGGTTCTGGTCGTGGCTCCGCCAGATCTGGCCCTCCGAGTGGCACAGGCCAGGGGCGGCGCTGGTCACGGGCGGCGGCCCCTGCCTCGCCTTCCGGCGGGTGGGGGTGGCACCGTGACGGTGGTGGTCGACCCTCTCTCGCTTGCTGCTCGGCTGGGGGTGTTGGCGGCTGGTGGCGACCTGTTGGTGGACGTTGGCGGCTCGGCGGGTGCCGTTGGCCGGCCGGTGGTGGTGGGGTGCACCCGGAGGGAGGCAGAGGCCTCCTGGTCCCTGCCCTCGTTGGTGCGGTGCGGTGGCTGCGTCAAGGATGAGGCCGGCGGCTGTGGCGTGGACGAGGCCGGCGCCCGAGGAGAGGTCGAGTTCGGCGGCTGTGGCGAGGTTGAGGCCCGCGGCTACTGGCAACCCTCTCCCCTACCTGGATCTGGCCGGCTGGGCCGTCTTCCCACCAAGGGTTTGTTTTGGGGTGAAGGGAGTCCCTTTACCTCTCATCGATCGGTTCCGTCCCTTTGCTGTCGTGGTGGTCATGGATGCCGGGGCGGTGGCCTCGTTGGCGGTGGCCTCGCTTGTGGGCGTGGTGCGCGACTCAGGTGTGGGCTGGTTGCTACGGCCGCTTGGGCGGTGTGGTCGCCGGTGCTTCGGCAATCGGTGGCGTTTTGAAGGTGGAGCGTGCGTGCCAGGGGCGATCCCTTGCCCGGCTTTGGTCGGGCTGACGACGGCGGCGTCCGTGGGCGTCGTCTCCTTCCTGAAGGCGTCGTTGTGGCTACTCTCCCCCTTTGAGTGATCCAGGTGAAAGCCATGATCCTTTGGATCCGGCGGCAACGGCGCTCCGGTGTCGTTCCCCTTCTTGAAGGCGCCGTCTTGGAGGCCTACATTCGCCAAGCTCAGCCTCGTCTCTCCGTGACATTCTGTCATGGTGGACTTCTCGGACTACTTCAAGATCTGCCCTTGTTGCTCATTTGTTGTATGCTTGGAGTGTTGGGGTGTTGTGGCTATTCCTGTACCTGCTGTATCCAGCCTTGGGTGTGTTATGTGGTGGTGTGGTGTGGTGTTGTGTGGTTATCATTGTCGGTTTCGGTGATCGTTGCTTTATAATATAAAGCGGGGGGAAACCCTTTTTCGGCGAACAAGAACAAAGAATGAATTATATTTTTTAGAGCATCTCCAACAGGCGCCCAACATGCGGCGCGCTAAAATCTGGTTTGCGCCGCGCACATCACTAGGTTTGGTGCATCGCGCAACGCTTGCTCCAGCAGTAGCGCTAAAATGCAGAGCGCGCGCTACTTCAGCAGCGCGCGCGAGCAGCCGGCGCACACTTTTTTTCTCATTTGGGCATAAATTTCACACATCAAGACAAAAAACATGGCATATATTGAATTACAAACATCATTCCAACCAAGTTCGTGCTCAAAAGTTCATGCCCACAAGTTCAAATTCATGTCCACAACATAATTAAATCAAGTTCAGCATGCAAACCAAGTTTATGATGACACAAACAAAAGGCACAAGAATCAAGCCTCGTCCTCGTCTTCGTCTTCATCCTCTTCCTCCGATTCATCCGACTCCTCCGAATACGATTCTTCCTCCTCCTCTTCATTGTTGTGCGCCGTATCCTCATCATGTGAAACTCGGAAGGTGTTGCCAAGATCTTCAACGGCATTTTCATGCAAAGGTAGCACACCGGCGCCCGAAGGTGCACCGTTGTTCTTCATCACGGCAGGCGCCGGCGCGACGCCACCAGCCGTCGAGGTTGTCCGCGGCGGCATGAAAAGGCCGCGCGCGAGGCCGATGCTCGGAGAAGCTCCAGCGGAGGCGTGGCCAACACTCCCAGCGCTAGGGTTTGCGGCGGCGGCGACGGCACTGGAGGGTTCGCGGCTGTAGGATGGGGTGAGGGGAGTGCCGGCGCGCGCGTCCATCATGTCAGCTCACCGGCGCCGGCGCGTGCGCGGCGAAGGTGGCGCGCGGGAGAGAGTGTGGCGCGAGCGCTCGTGTGTGCCGCGTGCAGAATCGGGCGCCCCAAATACGCAGTGCGCGATAGCGATTCGGACCGCGCGTTCAACTCTATATGCCGCATGCGCGGTTATTGCACGCCCGCTAGAGACACACTAGCGATTGCGCGCGCGCTAAAATGGGTAAATATGCGGTGCGGCACTTGTTTAGCGTGCCTGTTGGAGATGCTCTTACAAAAAGCCAGTTAATAAGGCATCACAAACATAAACCAACCGGTGGTTGGATGGTTAGAGGGATAGTGGTATCCTAGTGCATCAGGGTTTAAGTTCTGGTGCTCGCACTATTCCTATATTTTTTTCAGTATTTCCGGCGATGCGCTTTCGGTGGGAGAACACGTTCGCGCATAGGGATGAGTGTACGCACGTATGTATGAGCGCTTGCGTTTATACTGATGTTCAAAAAAAGAAACAGAAAAGGAATGAAGTCACATTGGGCGGACGTTTTCAGAAAAGTGAAATATATTAATATAACTAGATACCAAGTACTACGAAGAAGGTTCTTAAAAAACAACGCCTCCACAAAAGAAACAATGCACAAGTGTTGTCGTTGCCCAATCAAAGGCCGTAGGTTTTCACCTTGGAAACAATGCGTTCAACAAGGCCACTGTCATGCACAATCAATAAAGGCCGGACCTTGGGTTTTCACCTTGAAAAGCACGACTCGATACTCAAAAGAGCACCACAAACAATGAAATCCTCCAATGCTGCCGCTCCCACTTGTCAAGGCTATTACTACAAGTCACGTACCACCAGACTCATAGGAACTCGTGTACGGTCTGGACGGAAACATATCCTACAAGCCAGGTCTGAACAACTGTCTGTTGTCAGAATAAATCTGAGGCATACCATCGAACATCCGGGGACCAAGCAATCACACGAGCACGACACCGAGATTTGTTAACGAGGTTCACCGATATGGCTACATCCCCGGGGCTTGACTATG
Organism: Triticum timopheevii; assembly: GCA_963921465.1. NCBI lineage: Eukaryota > Viridiplantae > Streptophyta > Magnoliopsida > Poales > Poaceae > Triticum > Triticum timopheevii. The sequence continues at coordinate 616,715,921 of OY997270.1, forward strand.
GGCGCTCCTCCCCGAGACACCGTCACAATACCGTACATCGGCCACCCGGGCGCCGGCACACACCGACGACTCCCCCTTGCGCGCCTGTGCTATTATGTTGGCATAGGTTACATCGTGTGTCTATCCCCACTATATAAGAGAGGCATAGGATACAAGTGTCCTACTTGGACACGGCTCCACATCCTATCACTACTAGGGAAAAGCCTATACACAGAATCTTACCAGCAGCGCTCTTCAAAATACCACGCTACTTCTATTTAGCAGCAGCGCGTGTCGTCAAAACGCGCTGCTGACAGGAAAATAGCAGTAGCGCGTCCACCGCATACAGCGCTACTTCTATAGTTGCCATGACCTCGCCCCCCGCTAGTTATAGCAGTAGCGCACTTTACTAAATAGCGCTACTACTATTCAGATTAGCTGTAGCGCGTTTTGGCAAACGCGCTACAACTATCCCTACCTTATGCCCACGCGCACGACCGGCCCTCTCACTCACACTCTCACTCTCGCCCGCGTAAACCGTCGTTGTGCGTCGCCGCCGCCGCCGCCTTCGTCCATCCGCCGCCAAGGTACTCCCCTCCTTTCGTCCCTCCTCCATCCTCCTTGCACATCCTCCCTCCGCCTACGGTCGCCCCTCCCTCCTCCGCCGCCGCCCTCCTCCCTCCGCCTGCGGCCGCCCCTCCTCCCTCCTCTGCCGGCAGCCCTCCTCCCACCGCCCTCGACCTCGCCGCTCCTAGCTACCTCTCCGTCGCCCCCACCCCCTGCCACTAGTTAGTACTAGATTTAGTAGTAGTAGATGTTAATTTAGGGTTAGCTAGTACTAGATGTTGCTTAGTTAGTACTAGATTTTTAGTAGTAGTAGTGGTAGTTGAACTACTTTAGTTGTAGTTGAACTAGTTTAGTAAGTAAATTAGTAAGATAATTAATATAACTACTTTAGTTGTAGTAGAACTAATGTATTTTTAGTAAGATAATTAATATAACTAGTTGAACTACTTTATTTTTAGAAAGAACTAGTTTTTTTCTATTTATAGAAAGTTTATATTTAGTAAGAACTAGTTGAATTAATAAAACTAGTTGAACATGTCATATTTGTTGTTATTTTTTAGTTTAAGCAATTATTCGGGATGTATTAGCGATAACTTATATGGTTTCAGGTGACCACCGTCGTCCCCGTCACCGACCCCCTCCGGCATCCCCGCCGTTGTCCCAGTCACCGACCCCCTCCGACATCGAGGTGAGACCAGCCAAATATCCTTGTATATCTTGTGTTGTTGCTCAAATAGGATATGTGGTTGCCCAAGTGGCCGTTCATGTTCAGTTTACATCTCCGAGTGGCCTATGTTTTGCCGGAGTGTTGATTAATTTCTGTTCCGGCAAATTTCAGGCGCTCGATATGTCCTTTTTTAGGAAAGGTCATGCCGGATTTTGTCGTGGATTCTGGCATGACTTGTGCTAGAATATGTACAAGTTTAATCTTTGAATTCTGATTGTAGGAAATGTCGTACTCAGACGACGACGGTCTCCCGGGGGAGTGCAGCTGGTGCCACGACGATCGAGGTATGTGCGATAGGTTCGTTCGGCTGGACGAAGATCGGCGCTTCAGCATTAAGCTCGAGGAGACCTTCGAATGTGAAACGGTACGCAACAATGACAAGTGTTTTTTTCGTAATTAAGCATGACTTCAACTATTTCAACGTCTAATTTTCATATTTTACAATTCGACTAGCTTATCCCATGCCATGCAAGACGCTATGTCTTGGAGAGGATGGGTTTTGAAGACCATGAAAATTTCTAAACAAAGAAAATACACCTAAGGACCCATCATGATATGGATTTTGAAGTAAATCTGTGCAATGCTTAGAGCGTAACCCATTTTGGTTGCCAAAATTGGGAAGCACTTTGCAAAATGTATGGTTTTTATGAGGGTATGATTGTCACCATGGATCTTGGTGATCCTGACAGCGAGGAAGACAATATGGACATTTGGGTCCTTGTTGATACGCTTCCGATTGTACCTCTATGTGAGTTTTATCAAACATAGTTATTAACTAATTTATATTGTTTATTTCAAAATAGTTGATAGCTTATTTCCATTGACAGCTTATTTTGATTCTTCAAAGACTGTGCGGAAGATGGTAGATAAAACCCACTACACCAATGGCACCGAATTAACGTATAAGGAGAAAAATCATCTGATCGCATTTTGTACTCTTCTTGAGAATTACAATGACTATTATCAAACTCCTCCAAATTATGGTGAATACGTGCCACTAGTGCATGTGTTGAACCACGATAACTTCTCTGGAGATACCCTGGTAAGATTTTTTACTATTACGACATCCGTGCATCTTTTGCATACTTCTAAAACTAGTACATCATTGCTAACTACGAAGTTATTATTAAGTTTTTCAACAGAAACTCCCGATGGATTGTGTGCCTTATCTGATGTCTCTGCATGGTCGCCTCTCAGTTCTGAACATACTGCCAGGTAAATCTACGGAGCTCACCTGTGCATATCGGATTTCTAAAACCCGTGAACACATGATCGTCAAAGAATGGAAGAAATGTATGGACATTCGCAAGGAGGTTCTTGGAATTAACATTCAGCGAAAGGCAAGAATTGGAGACAGGCTAATCTCCATTCTCCATAATGGAGAGTCAGGGGCTATCTTGTTTTTTGCTTTTTTGCCTTAGAAAATGTAGTAGGTCTTAATCGAATGTAATAGGTCCTATGAGGTACAATCTGTTTATTATGTGGTAATGTGTTAGAGTTGATAATGATGATCTTGAGGAGGTGTTATGTGATGTCAATGATGAAAACGATGATCTTGGGGAGGTGTTATATGACAATTATGTATTATGATGATAAGTTGTTAATGATATGATGATGATGATGATATTATTATATCATTCGGTGAAAGAACCGCGGATTAGTTTCAAATGGATGGACATCCACTTGAAACTAGTCCACGGTTCTTTCACCCCATGATGTAATAACTCATTATGATGTAAAAACAATCTCTAAATTCCTGTTGTATGGAAACTTGTGTTAAGGTGTATGAATACAACATGAAAAAGAAAAGAAATAAAATACTAAATAATAGTAGTAGCGCGGAGAAGAGAAGCGCTACTACTAATTACCACTAGCGATGTTCTGAAGAAGCGCTGCTACTAAGTCAATTTAGCAGTAGCGTGGGTCCAGACGCGCTATTGCTAACCATTAGCTGTAGAGCCTTATCAGTGGCGCTCCTGCCCGCGCTACTGATAGGCCTAAAACCCGCGCTGCTGCTAGGCTTTTCCCTAGTAGTGTATGTAAACACGATACACCTACAAGTCCAACTATAACCTACCTTGTACACTATATTCGACACAACTCCAACAAACTCCACCTTGGAGAATATACTCCACCACCCTGGATTTGTCCATGCATCAAACTTCCATGTACATTGGACTTGAGCTTATCCCATGAGTACCGCTGCTACTCCAAAGACTCCGCTGCTACTCCACTTGTAGTCCCTTCTTTTCTTGACCACAGTCAACACTCGAGCAAAATTAAGTCCCTTGTTACTCAATTTGTGCTCCCAACTTTCAGAGTATCCGTCCAACGCCATCACACACTGATCATTGACCTGCGCGAAAGTGAACAACTCACATATTGGGTGTCACACATAAGAGTTACCTGAACTCAACATCACCGCTCCTTTCTTTACTGCTTGTTTGAAACTTGAAGGAATTTCACTGTTGCTTGTAGTCATCCCGAGTCAAATTCGCAGTTGTCTCACCACATGTATGACCACCAGAGCCCTGTCCCGTCTCCATGTCCCGTGCATACCGCACGCCTTGCCGCTATTACTGCGTCGAGCCTCTGCTGTCCCGGTCGAATCTCAAGGGTCGCGAACCCACACCACTCAACCCCCACTGCAGAGTACCACCGGTCATCATTGACCGATGACGAGTTTCACGCTTCCATCAGACCATTGGGCTCCAGTCTGAACTGCATGTCACTCGCTTTTCCCCATAGCTGAATAGGCTTCGACTCTCTGTCAACTTACGTCGTAGCCTCTCAATCCAGGTCCACCTTCAACACGATTCCATGGTAGATGATTAGTCCACCCCTCGCGCCCCGTCGACTCTAAGCTCTCATGTGCACCGTCTTGAATCAACCCCACGCCATAGTCTTGTCGAAGCCACACAAGCACTCAGGCCCGTGCCGCGTGTTTCCACGCCCAGTAGTCAGTCACCATCAGCATCACGCTCCTATGTCGTCGTCGCCGATCCCACCACCATCTTCTGTACCAACCGACATCCGAGTCAGTCCGTTAGACTAACTAGTCCGACCAAGCCGAACATATCCGACTGTGCGACACACTCCAGACTCCTCAAGCCGTCATCGTGACAATCGCCATCCGTACACAAATGTGCACCTGCAAAGAAAACCAAAGAAAAGTCCACATAGCCTTCCCGTGTGAACATACCAAATCAGATCAACAAAGCTAACTGGCTCAAGAACCTGATTCATCACACGTCTGTATCTAACCTTTTCTTTTCTTTTCTTTTTCCATGACATCATCACGATCTGACTAATCCCTTGTGCCAATCTTTTTTTCACCAAACAAATCTCGTGCCTTCAAGCTTAACCTCCTGTAGTCCTAGCGCACCAAGCTCAAACAAATCACTGACTACCACCACGCCTTGGGCCTTGGCGTCCTGCAGCCCACTTGCCTGCGGCCCCTCAACTTGGGCCACACGCCCTTCAGCTGCTGCCTACCCGCTCCGGCCTGCAAGCCGCTCCAGCATCGATGGATGATCCGGCCCTCGCCTGTACGTGCGTGTGCCACGCAACCTTAACAGCTCTGCACCACCGCTGTACGCTAGGACCGATTTCGATCTGATTACTGCTCGAAGATAACTGGTCAGTTTGGTTGGCTTCCACAGGTCCTGGCGCCTGACCTGACCCTTGCCTGGAAGCTGCATGGCTCTTGTTTTGTTGGTGTCCACGGGATGAGTGGGCAGCCTGGGCTTGCAACGTGGTTAGCCAGGCAACAAAGTTAGCCTGAGAGCCAGGCGACCCATTCTGGACACCTGGGACGTGCCTGGAGGAGCTAGCTGACACAAATTGCAGTCATTAATTGCGAGGCTACAGAAAACGTGGGGCTTGGGAGAAGAATTAAAAGCAGAAACGCTCCACCAGGCCAGGTAAGGAACCAGGCGATGCTAGCCTGACCAGGCAAATAATTTCGAACACTCAGGCCCAGGCCAGGCGTGAAAAATATCTAGGCTTACTGTCCAGGGCACCAACCAAACTAGCCCGTAACACAACACGACCGGTCTGCCTGGATCGTAACTCGCTGATGATATTCGTCCCGTATTACAATCGCTTCACAGATTTATGTCGACGCCTTTTCTTCCTCTAGATCATCCGATCCGCAGCCTCCGAACGACCTAGCTCATGATACCACTTCCTTGTTAGAATTAATCCGAGGTATACCGTCGATCATCCGAGGACCAGCAATCACACGAGCACGACACGGAGATTTGTTAACGAGGTTCACCGATATGGCTACATCCCCGGGGCTTGACTACGGGCGCTCCTCCCGTGACACCGTCACAATACCGCACACCGGCCACCTGGGCGTCGGCACACGTCGCCGACTCCCCCTTGCATGCCTGTGCTATTATGTTGGCATAGGTTACATTGTGTGTCTATCCCCGCTATATAAGAGAGGCATAGGATGTAAGTGTCCTACTAGGACACGGCTCCACATCCTATGTAAACATGATACAACTACAAGTCCAACTGTAACCTACCTTGTACACTATATTCGACAGAACTCCAATACCTGTGAAGCAAAGTCTTCATCGTCTGCGAGACCCAGACATCGCTGCTTGTAGGCCCTCCAATCATGCCATGGCATTCTCTGCATGTGTTGATCCTTTGAAAATCTTGATGCGGACATGTCCCAAGGTGTCAACAAAAACAGAGCTTCGTATACCCCGCTGAAGCTAGTTATGCTGATATTTCGGGTGCACACGACCGGCCCCAATCCAAACAAGATGTCCAAAAAGCACCATATACGTCAGTCATTGGTTTCCTTCGAAGGAGAAGTCCGGAACTCGCCGATGGCCAGATCAAAAAGGTCTGATCAAAGTTGCAATGGTGACTTGGCGTGAAGACCACTAGGGCTACCCAGATAAGCTCTGCAGCACCGTACGTTCGGCGGACCTATGTTAAGCCTAAAATAAAGGCCACAAACATGATAGAAAATATCGCGACATAATGATGGTTTGTGTGATGGTGTACAAGCGTTGTCGTGGAATTGTCACGCCAGATGTCCTAGTGAAAGGACTTAGTTGTGGAGCCATCGCAACTAAGAAGCTTGAAGGGATTAATCGGGACAAAGGACACGGGAGGTTTATACTAGTTCGGCCCCTTACGGTGAAGGTAAGGCTTAAGTCTAGTTGGGTTGGTATTGATTGATGTTTCAATGACCAGGGAGCGAGATACGCTATGCCTGGCTCTCGATGAGTTGTTTCTTGCCCTAAGCCGCCAGCGGGTCGTCCCCTTATATACACGGGCGGACGCCTTGCGGCCTACAGAGTCCCGGCAGGCTCATAGACAGTGTCCAGCTTGGTGACTAGTTAGGTCTTCCTTATGTTACAAGTCATATCATTATGGCGGTTTACATACTATGGGCCTTAAGCCGCCTGTGGGATTTAGACCCTTTATTGAACCGCCATCTTCATGCTTGGTCTTGGGCTTCTTTCTAGTGATTCTTCTTTGCGTAACCCGGCCCCTCCTGGACGGCTTACACAAATAGTTATGTCCTCAACATTAGGCCCCAGATTGATTTGAACCGGTTCATGTCAATCTTAAAATACCTTAAGAAATAAATCTTCAGCCTTCTGCCTGTGCAAAAGGTTTTCTTTAACCCGCCATGACATCATATTTTGGATCCGCGTTAACCCGCCATGACATCATCTTTACTTAAATTCATTCTTTATTCCACCGTATCCTCCAACGGATCTTTGCTTTTACTGACTGTTCCGAAAACCGAGGCGTCAGGGCCGCTGGATAATAATGCTTATCTCCTTGTCTCTCGTGCCGTCTCAGTCATCCCTTCCTTATAAATAGGCACGACCTAGGTCTTTTCCATTCTCCCCCTTCGGTTGTCTTCTTCCTCTTGCTGCTTCTCTGCCGCTCTAGATCCGCCGCCGCCGCCGTCGCAGATCTCCTCATCCTCGCCAACTCAGGCCGCTGCATCAACCTGATTTGACCAGAAAAACGCGACGAACCTCCGCAGCAACTCTGCATCTGTAAGTTTCCTCCTTCTTGTTCCTCAGATCCGCATTAGAACCTTCGAGTTCCTCGGTGTTCTTCGCTGTTTGTCAGGAACCCCTCATAGATTTCATCACCACCGCCGTTTCTTGATCTTGAAGATGGTGTAAAACTGATGCGGTAGCTATTTCACACCCATTTCGACAGCAAGTAGATCCCTTTCTGTCGCATAGAGGCCCTGTTCGAGCCCTTGAGCTTCATCTGTGCCAGTCCTAGGTCTAGAAATTTTTCTTTTCAGAACAGTTGTTTGATCCAAAATAATAGCCGTAACTTGTGAAACCTGTTTATTCCACCCTAAAATAAAAAACTGCCTCTGTCGAATATGTTTAACCACGACTGTCCATGTGGCCGGTTAAAGTAAATGACACTGATCTGTGAACCTTGCTTGCTTCTCGCGTCTTAAGAAAGTTTAACTGCTCTCTTGATACCTGTAGCGGCTTAACTTTTGCTGCATATTTACCCATATATCATTAGGCCCCTTCTTAAGCCGCCATCTTGAATAGACTTAAAATGTTTTAATTCGGGTTAAATTTGAACCGAAACCTCTTATTTTGTCATAGGATTCAATTTACGTCATGGCACCTAAGGCAACCAAGGCTCCTGTGACCTGTAATTGGGTCCCGTCCACAGTCACAAAAAGTAAATTGTCTGAATTTGTGAAGTCTGGCCATCTACCCAAGAAGGAGGTCATGTCTTATCATGCCCCTGGCCCGTCCGAGGAGAAACCTCAACCCGAAGAAGGGGAGGTGATAGTTTTTACGGATCATATGAGCCGGGGATTTGCTCCACCCGGTTCAAAATTCTTCAGGGATGTCCTGCGTTTCTTTGACCTCAGACCTCAAGACATAGGGCCTAATTCCGTGTCAAATATTTGCAACTTCCAAGTCTTCTGCGAGGTATATCTGGGAGAAGAGCCCAATCTGCTTTTGTTCAGAGAGCTATTCTACTTAAACCGGCAGAATGAACGTGCCAACGGGCCCAGTCTAGAACTTGGCGGCATCTCGATTCAGCGGCAGAGAGACTGCCTTTTTCCTTATGCTGAACTGCCAAGTCATCCAAAAGATTGGAATCAGACGTGGTTCTATTGTCAGGACACTTCTCTGGCTGACGAAAACCCTCTGCCCGGCTTCTGCGCTCTCCGCCTTGAACCCAACCACCCGTTGCCGGATAAACTGACTGCTATTGAGCGTCTGCCTCTCGCTCCCACCATTAAGAAAATCATAGCTCTTCTGGGAAACGGATTAAACGGCATCGACCTGGTCCAAGTCTGGGTCACTTGGCGAGTGCTTCCGTTAAGCCACCGCCCCGGCTTAATGTGCACTTACTCAGGCGAAAAGGATGACCCACTGCGCCATAGCCCTGACGACTTACCAGATGGTGTGGTGGAAGCTACGACCCAAACGTTGTTGAAGGAGGGCACGGTGACTAGTAATGCCTTTGGCTTACTTCCTTTCTGCAAGAAGAACCCGGCCCCCGCAGTGAGTCATCAACCTCAGTGAATACTCTTTACTATGTTACACCTTGCTTTTACTCATAATCCCTTATCTTTTACCACAGGCCGATGACAAGTTCTGGATGGTCAAATATGACCATGAGGCTGCCAAAGAAGCCAGGGCAGCCAAGAAAACCGAAAGAAAAGCCGCCAAAATGGGAACTTCAAAGAAGAAGAAGCCAAGCGCTTCAGATTTACTCAAATTGGATGACACTTCTGATGATGACGAAGAGGTAATCCTTAATTCTCCTGACTCTTTTGTCATTATTTTATTGACATTCTATCCTTTCAGGAGGATACGGTAAACATCCAAGCGGTTGACGAAGAGGTAACTATAATCTCCTCCGACTCAGAGCCTTTGTCAAAGCACAAAATCCGAAGGGTGACCCGGAAAGTAAGATTTTCACATCCTCTAGCTTATCAAGATCCTCAATTTCTTTTGAAGCAACAACAACTTGAAAGCTGGAGGCAGACCCGGACCAGCAAGGACGCAGAACTCTCCTCCGGCTTACCTGACATAACCAGGAAGCGTCGGACTGAGGTTATCTCCAATTTACGTTCTATTTTAACTTTGGCGGGTTTAATTCGCCAACCTCTCAATTCATCTGACTCCAATTATCAGGATACCTCTCCTTCCTCCGACGATTCTATGCAATCGAGCATGCCATCTTTCAAAACTGCCCCCGGGTAATGTAACCTTATTTACCTTATACTTGACCTTTATTCATGCTTTTGCACTCATCCTTCTGCCTTTGTATACATCATGCAAGTGAAACCCAGTAAGAGGGCAAAGAAGAGTAAGCTGTCCCAAAACCCGGTCGTGACTGAACCGGCGCTTGGCACGTCTGCTCCTGACAGTTCCACCCATCAGCCGCCGCCTGAACCAGCCTCTGACATTCCAGCACCAACCTCTGATCCACCCGCCAAAGATACGCTCAACAGCTCTGATAACCCGGAAGCTCCTAGCCCGGTCAAGACAAATGACCCGGAAGTTGAGATTCTGAGGACTCAGTTTGTTGAGCCAGGGTAGCCCACTGTCCTTGCCAAATGCTCTGCTAAGGAGGAACTTATAGAACGCCGAAAGGACAAGCTGGACATTACTGATTATACTCACTTAAGCATTGGAGATATAGTCTCTGGCTATCTTAATCAAGTGCATAGCAGCCGTGACCTGGAAATTGACATGGTGAAGCAAATACAGCAAAAATCTGAGGTATACCTTATGGCCCTTTTCTGAATCGTACTTACTGTATCAGCCCCCAGGTCTATTGCTTATTAATAAATATGCTGTAGACTTAGAAAACTGCTTACCACTGTTTTGTCCGGTTTAGAGAGAAGATATTTAACCCAGTTGTAACATGATACCTTGAACTTGCGATACACATTAGCCCCCAAGTGTCAAGTATCTTTGCTTGCAAAGTGATTGGGACTTAATTTGCATGAACCGGCATTATAGGTTAAAATTCTTCAGCATACATTAGCCCCCAAGTGTCAAGTATCTTTGCTTGCAAAGTGCTTGGGACTTCAATATTATCTTACCATGATTATGATTATAACCCGGCATCATTGCAGGCCACCATAAGCCAATTTGAGTCGGAGATTGCTGACCTGAAGAGCCGTATGACAGCTCAAGAACTTGAAATTCAAAAGGCCAACTCCAAATTTGAATTCAGCGTCTCTGAACAAGAGAAGCTGAAGAAAATTTTTGAGGCGGAGAAGAAAATCTGGGCTGATGAAAAAACTTCACTGGTGACCCGGGCCGAGACAGCAGAGGCATCACTTGCAGAAGCAACAGCCGAACTGTCCGGCTTAAAGCGCTAGATATCTAAAATGGTCACCGCCATCTTCAGTAAGTTACTGTATATAACCTCAAATATTGTAATCCTTCCTTTGATGACTATGTTAATCGTTATCCCCAGCTCACCTTATGTTCATGAACGTAGGCCCCAGGAGCACAAACCTCAAGCAGAACATGCTGATCAAACTGAAGGCGGTTTACACTCTAGTGGAGCAACTGTACACCGGGTCACAACGTGCTTTGGCTATTGTAGATTTATCAAATAACACTCCCCACCTTCTGCAAGACGTGCTGAAGTGTCTTACTGTACTACCTCAGCGGACCCAGGATCTAAGGCGGGCGTCCTCAAGAGCCGGGGCCATAGACGCGTTGAGCCGGGCGAAAGCATGGATTCCAGAACTAGACCGGGCTGACCTCGCTCTTGGATACCCAAGTCTGAAAGAGGATGGGACCGTATTTGATGATCAAGATTTCACCGCCTGCGTCAAAGAGATACACCCCGTGGCTACCCTCATTGGGAACGACACTGACCTTACCAAGTATCAGCCGAGCTATGACAGTGAGAACCGGAGAATTCCAACTCCTCCCTATGATCAAGTCAGCCTGATCCCTCCAACTCGTAAGCATACCTTTGCCCCTGAAGTGGACCCAGCCGGTTTAATAGATGATGAAGCTGATTTTGAAGCCTTGAGTGGCATTGACTGGGCCTCATCAACCTTCCAGGACAGGGCAACCGACGGAGAGGCAAAGAAGGATAACCCGGAATCTTCAAGCCAACCAAAGGAGTGAAACGCCAGGCGTTTATGACTTTGCAAAAAACGATGCTTCAGTATTCAGACTCGGGGAGTCATGTAATAGGGTAGAAAAACTTCTCAATTTTTGTCATGCCTTTGCGCATGTTTATGGAGGTTAATACGTTCGTAAGCCGCCATCGCTATATATTTCCAGCTTATGTTGATCGTTTATTTCCTTGATGTTAAATTTGCTTACTTTATCCTGCATATAAAACAAGCAAAATTCCCTTGGTGGTTTATCGCATCGGGGGTCACACAAGGTATTGATAACCCAGAGGGCGAACCAAAAACATCATATATAGGCCAGTTTATGATTATACTTGTTAAACATAATCACAATAGCATACCTGCGATCCCTTTGGTAATCTCGCCTGCTTATATGACCTTCACAATGCGGGTAAATTCAACTCCTGAAAGTTGGAACATATAATGTTCACCTGGCACTTAACAACCTGGGGTGTTCAATATTAAGCCGGAAGAACAAAAAATCATCTCATAGTGCTTTCAAAAAGGTCTCAAGATAGTCAAATAATTATGCTTATGAAATATAACAATATTCAAAGGCTTATGATTCGAATACGATCAGTAAACCGTTCCAAAGGTGTTAAGCTAAGATTCGGATATGATCATATAGCCCCCAGTGGCTTTGGCGATGCCGATCAAGTGGGTATCGATAGCTATGTCCTCTTTGGTTCGAATACGACCTATGTTTGAACAGGAAGCCTCCAAGTGACCATAAGAATTGTTTAATGATGCTGATTCGAATACGATCCACGTCAGACCCAAAGGAGTTAAGCTATGATTCAAATATGATCAAGAAGCCCCCAAGTGGGTTTTGCAGTGTGCCGAAAGTGGGTATCGACAGCTATGTTCTCTTTGGTTCGAATACGACCTATGTTTGAACATGAAGCCCCCAGGTGATCATGGCTAGATTCAGATATAATCATAATCCGGACCAAAGGGAAAGCCGGATTCAGATATGATCTACTCCCTGTTGGTTGTTTCCACCACCTGATAAAGAGGACACATAAACTTTTGAAGGTGAAAAGGACAGAGGTCATGCTTTATTGCTTTATATAATATATACATTGTCAAAATATATACATCTTGAGAGCTGGTGGCTCAAGTATAGTAAGGTCGAAGATGGGCGATATTCCACGACCGACGGGTCTCCTCCTCCGACTTACGTGAGTCTGTGCTCTCGAACATCGATGAGGTAATATGACCCGTTGTTCAGATTCTAGCTGACCACAAAGGGTCCTTCCCAAGAAGGGGATAGCTTGTGCATATCAGACTGATTCTGGATGAGTCGGAGCACTAAGTCACCTTCCTGAAAGGTTCTGCTTCTAACCCGGCGGCTGTGATAGCAGCGCAGGTCTTGCTGGTAAATCACCGAGCGGGCTATTGCTAAGTCTCGTTCCTCATCCAACAAGTCAAGTGCATCCTGACGAGCTTTTTCGTTATTAGCCTCAACATAAGCCGCCACGCGGGGTGAATCGTGCCGGATGTCACTTGGCAGGACTGCCTCTGCTCCATACACCATGAAGAAAGGGGTGTAACCTGTAGATTTGTTAGGTGTAGTGTTGATGCTTCATAGCATAGAGGGTAACTCCTCCACCCAACAACCCGGAGTTCGCTGCAAGGGAACCAAGAGCCGGGGTTTGATACCCTTCAGGATCTCTTGATTAGCTCTTTCTGCTTGACCATTGGATTGAGGATGAGCAACAGCCGAAACATCAAGCCGGATATGTTCTCGTTGACAGAACTCTTCCATGGCACCCTTGGAAAGATTAGTGCCATTATCAGTTATAATGCTGTGTGGAAAACCAAAACGAAAGATCACCTTTTTCATTAACTGGACCGCCGTGGCTGCATCACACTTACTGACCGGCTCTTCCAGGAGGTGTGTCTTTTTATCCTTAGACCTCTTGCAAGGTCCAACCATGTCAAGCCCCCAGACTGCGAACGGCCAAGTGATTGGAATCATCCTTAACTCTTGAGCCGGCACATGAGCTCGTCGTGAGAATTTTTGACATCCGTCACATTTGCTGACTAGATCCTCCGCGTCAGCATGAGCCATCAGCCAATAGAAACCATGACGGAAAGCCTTGGCTACAAGAGATTTTGACCCGGCATGATGACCACAATCTCCTTCATGGATCTCACGAAGTATCTCCTGGCCCTCCACAGGCGACACACAACGTTGAAACGCCCCAGTGACACTTCGGTGATGTAACTCACCATGAACAATTGTCATAGATTTTGACCGCCTGACGATTTGTCTTGCCAAGGTCTCATCCTCAGGCAACTCTCCCCGGGTCATATAGGCCAAATATGGCACTGTCCAATCTGGGATGACGTGAAGAGCTGCCACCAGCTGTCCCTTCGGGTCTGGCACTGCTAGTTCTTCCTCTGTAGGTACCTTGATAGAAGGATTATGCAAAACATCGAGGAAGGTGTTAGGCGGCACCGGCTTACGTTGAGATCCCAACGGGCTTAAAGCATCAGTCGTCTCATTCTTCCTTCGATCAATGTGCTCCACTTGATAACCTTTGAAGTTCCCAGCCACAACATCTACTTCACGACGATAAGCCGCCATAAGGGGATCCTTGGAGTCCCACTTGCCTGACACCTGTTGGGCCACGAGATCTGAATTGCCCAAGCACCTTACCCGGTTCAAGTTCATCTCTTTGGCCATCCAGAGACCATGGAGTAAGGCCTCGTACTCAGATGCATTGTTAGTACAAGGAAACATAAGCCGGAGCACATAACAAAATTTGTCACCTCGAGGGGAAGTTAAAACAACTCCAGCCCCCGAGCCTTCTAACTGCCTGGACCCATCAAAGTAAATAGTCCAATATGTGTTATCTGGCTTCTCCTCAGGTGCCTGCAAGTCTTTCCAATCATTGATAAAATCCACCAAGGCTTGAGACTTAATAGCAGTACGTGGCATATATTTCAAACCATGAGGCCCAAGCTCAATAGCCCACTTGGCGACTCGTCCTGTGGCCTTCCTATTTTGGATGATGTCTCCCAAGGGGGCAGAACATACCATAGTTATAGGATGACTTTGGAAGTACTACTTTAACTTCCGGTTTGCCATAAACACTCCGTAAACAAGTTTCTGCCAATGTGGATACCTTTGTTTAGACTCAATGAGCACCTCACTGATGTAGTAAACCGGTCGTTGAACCGGATGCTCCTTGCCAGCTTCCTTATGCTCTACCACGATGGCAACACTGACGGCTCATGAATTAGCAGCCACATATAACAGCAACGGCTCCTTATCAATGGGAGCCGCAAGGACCGGTGGCTCAGACAACTGTCTCTTTAAATCCTCAAAAGCAGTATCAGCCGCATCACTCCAGACAAAAGTGTCCGTTTTCTTCATCATTTGATACAGTGGTAGGGCCTTCTCACCTAACCGGCTTATGAACCGGCTTAAAGCAGCAACACGACCCGCCAGTCGCTGAACATCATTGATGCACGCTGGTTTAGCCAGAGAGGTAATTGCCTTGATCTTCTCCAGGTTAGCTTCAATGCCTCTGTTTGAGACCAGAAAACCCAAGAGCTTGCCTGCAGGTACACCAAATACACACTTGGCCGGGTTAAGCATCATCTTATAAACCTCGAGATTATCAAAGGTCTCTTTCAAGTCAGATATCAAGGTTTCCTTCTCTCTGGACTTCACCACGATGTCATCCACGTAAGCATGAACATTGAGCCCCATTTGATCGTGTAGACAGTTCTGCACACATCGCTGATAAGTCGCCTGAGCACTCTTGAGCCCAAACGGCATAGATACATAACAGAAGGCTCCAAACGGAGTGATGAAAGCCGTCTTCTCCTGGTCCTTAACTGCCATTTTGATCTGATATTAACCAGAGTAAGCATCCAAAAAACTCAAACGTTCACAACCTGCCGTAGCATCAATGATCTGATCAATACGGGGGAGAGCAAAGGGATCAGCCGGACAAGCCTTGTTTAAGTCCGTGTAATCCACACACATCCGCCAGGTGCCGTTCTTCTTAAGCACAAGCACCAGGTTAGCCAACCACTCTGGGTGAAAAACTTCAACAATGAACCCGGCCGCTAAGAGCCGGGCAACTTCCTCTCCAATAGCTTTCCGCCTCTCTTCGTTGAACCGTCGAAGAAACTGCCTGACCGGCTTATACTTTGGATCAATATTGAGAGTGTGCTCAGCGAGTTCCCTCGGTACACCCGGCATGTCAGAAGGCTTCCATGCAAAGATGTCCCGGTTCTAACGGATGAACTCGATGAGCGTGCTTTCCTATTTAGGATCCAAATTGGTACTGATGCTGAATTGCTTAGAAGAGTCGCCTGGACTAAAGTCAACAAGCTTCGTCTCAGCGGCTGATTTAAACTTCAACGCTGGGTCATGCTCTGTAGTTGGCTTCTTCAGGGAGGTCATATCCGCCGGGTCAACATTATCTTGATAAAATTTTAGCTCTTCCGCTGCACAAGCAGACTCAACATAAGCCGCGTTGCCTTCTTCACACTCCAAGGCTACCTTTCGACTCCCATGCACAGTGATGGTGCCCTTGTGACCCGGCATCTTGAGATGCAAATAAACACAACACGGCCGTGCCATGAACTTAGCATAAGCCGGCCGCCCAAACAGAGCATGATATGGACTCCTGATTTTGACCACTTCAAACGTCAATTTCTCAGCCCTGGAGTCATACTCATCTCCAAAGGCCACTTCCAGTTCAATCTTGCCAACTGGGTAAGTCGACTTACCAGGAACCACTCCATGAAAAACAGTGTTGGACGTCCTCAAATTCTTATCAGTTAACCCCATGCGTTGAAAGGTCTCATAATAGAGGATATTCATGCTGCTACCCCCGTCCATGAGTACCTTAGTGAATTTATATCCACCAACCTGAGGTGCTACCACCAAGGCTAACTGACCCGGATTATCAACCCGTGGAGGGTGATCTTCTATGCTCCATACAATGGGCTGTTTTGACCACCTCAGATAACGAGGAACCGCCGGCTCAACAGAATTCACGGCCCTCTTATGAACCTTCTGATCACGTTTGCATAAGCTAGTGGTGAACACGTGATACTACCCACTATTCAACTGCTTCGGGGGGCTTTGCTAACCCGACTGCTGCTGCGGTTGTTCTCTTTGACCAGACTGCTGTTGATTATAGCTGCATTGATGTCCCTGAAAGCCGGAATTTGAACCGCTGCCCGGGACATGAAAACCGCCAGCTCCTGAACCGCCGCCGGACCCAGGATTGTCACCAAACGTGTTGGAATTCTTGAAAGCCTTCATGATCGCGCAATCTTTCCATAAGTGGGTGGCGGGTAGATCCCGGGTGCCGTGTCACGGGCAAGCCTCATTGAGTAGCTGCTCAAGAGATGGGCCTGACCCGCCAGATCGAGGGGGCGGTTTGCTCTTACTTCTTTGATTGTTACCCTATGCATTGGCGTTGGCTACAGACTCCGGGTTACCGTCCGCCTTACGCTTATTACCTCCCTGATTCATTGGGTTATGCTGCTGATGTAGGGGAACGTAGCAGAAATTCAAAATTTTCTATGCAACACCAAGATCAATCTATGGAGTAATCTAGCAATGAGGGAAAGGGGAGTGCATCTACATACCCTTGTATATCGCTAAGCGGAAGCGTTCAAGTGAACGGGGTTGATGGGGTCATACTCGTCGTGATCCAAATCACCAATGATCCTAGTGCCGAACGGACGGCACCTCCGCGTTCAACACACATGCAGCCCGGTGACGTCTCCCATGCCTTGATCCAGCAAGGAGAGAGGGAGAGGTTGGGAAGACTCCGTCCAGCAGCAGCACGATGGCGTGGTGGTGAAGGAGGAGTGTGGCAATCCTGCAGGGCTTCGCCAAGCACCGCGGGAGAGGAGGAATACTTGGGAGAGGGGAAGGGCTGCGCCAGAACTTGGGTGCGGCTGCCCTCCCACCCCCCACATATATATATAGGGGCAAGGGAGAGGGGGGCCGGCCCCCTTAGATCCAATCTGAGGAGGGGCGGCGGCCAGGGGGGTTGCCTTGCCCCCCAAGGCAAGGGGGCGCCCCCTTTTAGGGTTCCCCCAAACCCTAGGCGCCTTGGGCCCTGGTGCGGGTGGGGGGGGGGGGCGCACCAGCCCACCTGGGGCTGGTCCCCTCCCACACTTGGCCCACGCAGCCCTCTGGGGCTGGTGGCCCCACCTGGTGGACCCCCGGGACCCTCCCGGTGGTCCCGGTACATTACCGATAGCACCCGAAACCTTTCCGGTGACCAAAGCAGGACTTCCCATATATAAATCTTTACCTCCGGTCCATTCCGGAACTCCTCGTGATGTCCGGGATCTCATCCGGGACTTCGAACAACATTCGGTAACCACGTACATCTATTCCCTATAACCCTAGCGTCATCGAATCTTAAGTGTGTAGACCCTACGGGTTCGGGAGACACATAGACATAACTGAGACAACTCTCCGTCCAATAACCAACAGAGGGATATGGATACCCATGTTGGCTCCCACATGTTCCACGATGATCTCATCGGATGAACCACGATGTCGAGGATTCAATCAATCCCGTATTCAATTCCCTTTGTCTAGCGGTATAGTACTTGCCCGAGATTCGATCGTCGGTATCCCGATACCTTGTTCAATCTCGTTACCGGCAAGTCTCTTTACTCGTTCCGTAACACATCATCCCGTGATCAACCACTTGGTCACATTGTGCACATTATGATGATTTCCTACCGAGTGGGCCCAGAGATACCTCTCTGTCACACGAAGTGACAAATCCCAGTCTTGATTCGTGCCAACCCAACAGACACTTCCAGAGATACCCGTAGTGCACCTTTATAGCCACCCAGTTACGTTGTGATGTTTGGTACACCCAAAGCATTCCTACGGTATCCGGGAGTTGCACAATCTCATGGTCTAAGGAAATGATACTTGACATTAGAAAAGCTTTAGCATACGAACTACACGATCTTTGTGCTAGGCTTAGGATTGGGTCTTGTCCATCACATCATTCTCCTAATGATGTGATCCCGTTGTCAACGACATCTAATGTCCATGGTCAGGAAACCGTAACCATCTATTGGTCAACGACCTAGTCAACTAGAGGCTTCTAGGGACATGGAGTTGTCTATGTATCCACACATGTATCTGAGTTTCCTATCAATACAATTATAGCATGGATAATAAATGATTATCATGAACAAGGAAATATAATAATAATAACTAATTTATTATTGCCTCTAGGGCATATTTCTAACAGTCTCCCACTTGCACTAGAGTCAATAATCTAGTTCACATCGGCATGTGATTAACACTCACAGGTCACATCGCCATGTGACCAACATCCAAAGAGTTTACTAGTGTCACTAAACTAGTTCACATCATCATGTGATTAAGACTCAATGAGTTCTGGGGTTTGATCATGTTTTGCTTGTGAGAGAGGTTTTAGTCAACGGGT
This sequence comes from Triticum timopheevii, assembly GCA_963921465.1. Classification (NCBI taxonomy): domain Eukaryota; kingdom Viridiplantae; phylum Streptophyta; class Magnoliopsida; order Poales; family Poaceae; genus Triticum; species Triticum timopheevii. The sequence continues at coordinate 616,734,813 of OY997270.1, forward strand.
CTGCAACATTCAGATCCGTATGTACTTCGAAAATATCTAGGTCATACTGTAAATGCTGCTTCCACGTCCACTTGGAGCTATTAAAAATGGTTGCTCCACTATACGTATCCGGTTTGCTACTCAGAGTCATTCAGATAGGTGTTAAAGCTTGCATCGACGTAACCCTTTACGCCTCCATAATCGAGAAACATGTCCTTATTACTCCAAGGACAATTTTGACCGCTGTCCAATGATCCATTCCTGGATCACTCTTGTACCCCCTTGCCAGACACGTGGTAAGGCACACATCATGTGCGGTACTCAGCATAGCATGCTGTAGAGCCTACGTCTAAAGCATAGGGGACGACCTTCGTCCTTTCTCTCTCTTCTGCCGTGGTCGAGCTTTAAGTCTTAACTTCATACCTTACAACTCAGGCAAGAACTCCTTCTTTGACTGATCCATCTTGAACACCTTCAAGATCATGTCAAGGTATGTGCTTATTTGAAAGTACCATTTAGCGTTTTTGATCTATCCTCATAGATCTTGATGCTCAATGTTCAAGTAGCTTAATCCAGGTTTTCTATTGAAAAACACTTTTCAAATAACCCTATATGCTTTCCAGAAATTCTACATCATTTCTGATCAACAATATGTCAACAACATATACTCATCAGAAGTTCTATAGTGCTCCCACTCACTTCTTTGGAAATACAAGTTTCTCATAAACTTTGTATAAACCCAAAATCTTTGATCATCTCATCAAAGCGTACATTCCTACTCCGAGATGCTTACTCCAGTCCTTAGAAGGATTGTCGGAGCTTGCATACTTGTTAGCGTCTTTCAGGATTGTCAAAACCTTCTGGTTGTATCACATACAATCTTTCCTCAAGAAAATTGTCGAGGAAACAATGTTTTGTCATCCTATCTGCAAGATTTCATAAATAATGCAGTAACTGCTAATCCAATTCCAACAGACTCTTAGCATCGCTACGAGTGAGAAAGCCTCACCGTAGTCAACTCCTTGAACTTGTCAGAAAACATCTTAACGACAAGTCGAGCTTTCTTAACGGTGATACTTACCATCATTGTCCGTCTTCCTTTTAAAATCCATCTGTACCCAATAGCCTTACGACCATCAAGTAGTTCTGCCAAAGTCTACAATTTGTTTTCATACATGGATCCTCTCTCGGATTTTATGGCCTCAAGCCATTTGTCGGAATCCGGGCCCACCATCGCTTCTCCATAGCTCGTAGGTTCATTGTTGTATAGCAACATGACCTCCAAGACAGGATTACCGTACCACTTTGAAGCAGTACGCGTCCTTGTCATCCTACGAGGTTCGACAGTGACATGATCCGAGGCTTCATGATCACTATCATCAGCTTCCACTTCAATTGGTGTAGGTGCCACAGGAACTACTTCCCGTGCCCTGCTACATACTAGTTGTAGTGACGGTTCAATAACCATATCAAGTCTCCACCATCCTCCCACTCAATTTTTAGAGACAAAACTTTTCCTCGAGAAAGGACCCGATTCAAGAAACAATCCCTATTGCTTTCGGATCTGAATTAGGAGGTATACCCAACTGTTTTGGGTGTCCTATGAAGATGCATTTTATCCGCTTTGGGTTTGAGCTAATCAACCTGAAACTTTTTCACATAAGCGTCGCAGCCCCAAACTTTTAAGAAACGACAACTTAGGTTTCTCCAAACCATAGTTCAAACAGTGTCGTCTCAATGGAATTACGTGGTGCCCTATTAAAGTGAGTGCGGTTGTCTCTAATGCCTAACCCATGAACGATAGTGGTAATTCGATAAGAGACATCATGGTATGCACCATATCCAATAGGGTGCAACTATGATGTTCGGACACACCATCACACTATGGTGTTCCAGGCAGTATTAATTGTGCAACAATTTCCACAATGTCTTAATTGCGTGCAAAAGCTCGTAACTCATATACTCATCTCTATGATCATATCGTAGACATTTTATCCTCTTGTCACGATGATCTTCAACTTCACACTGAAATTACTTGAACCATTCAATAATTCAGACTTGTGTTTCATCAAGTAAATATACTCAGCATCTACTCAAATCATCCATGAAGTAAGAACATAACGATATCCACTGCGTGCCTCATCACTCATTGGACTGCACACATCAAAATATATTACTTCCAACAAGTTGCTTTCTTGTTCCATTTTACTGAAAACGAGGCTTTCAGTCATCTTGCCCATGTGGTATGATTTGCATGTCTCAAGTGATTCAAAATCAAGTGAGTCCAAACGGTCCATTTGCATGGAGTTTCTTCATGCATATACAGCAATAGACATGGTTCGCATGTCTCAAACTTTTCAAAAATGAGTGAGTCCAAAGATCCATCAACATGGAGCTTCTTCATGCGTTTTATACCAATATGACTTACATGGCAGTGCCACAAGTAGGTGGTACTACTATCTTATATCTTTTGGCATGAACATGTGTATCACTACGATCGAGATTCAATAAACCGTTCATTTTAGGTGCAAGACCATTGAAGGTATTATTCAAACAAACAGAGTAACCATTATTCTCCTTAAATGAATAACCGTATTGCGATAGACATAATCCAATCATGTCTATGCTCAACGCAAACACCAAATAACAATTATTTAGGTTTAACACCAATCTCGATGGTAGAGGGAGCGTGCGATGCTTGATCACATCAAGCTTGGAAAACTTCCAACACATATCGCCAGCTCACCTTTAGCTAGTCTCCGTCTACTCCGCAGCCTTTTATTTCGAGTTACCAACACTTAGCAACCGAACCGGTATCTAATACCCTGGTGCTACTAGGAGTACTAGTAAAGTACACATTAACATAATGTATATCCAATATACTTCTATCGACCTTGCCAGCCTTCTCATCTACCATGTATCTAGGGTAATTCTGCTCCAGTGGCTGTTCCCCTTATTACAGAAGCACTTAGTCTCGGGTTTGGGTTCAACCTTGGGTTTCTTCACTAGAGCAGCGGCTGATTTGCCGTTTCATGAAGTGTCCCTTCTTGCCCTTGCCCTTCTTGAAACTAGTGGTTTCACCAACCATCAACAATTGATGCTCCTTCTTGATTTCTACTTTTGCGGTGTCAAACATCGCGAATATCTCAAGGATCATCATATCTATCCCTGATATGTTATAGTTCATCCCGAAGCTCTAGCAGCTTGGTGGCAATGACTTTGGAGAAACATCACTATCTCATCCGGAAGATCAACTCCCACTCGATTCTAGTGATTGTTGTACTCAGACAATCTGAGCACAAGTTCAACGATTGAGATTTTCTCCCTTAGTTTGTAGGCTAAGAAAATCGTCGGAGGTCTTGTACCTCTTGACGTGGGCACGAGCCTGAAATCCCAATTTCATCCCTCGAAACATCTCATATGTTCCGCGACGTTTCGAAATCATCTTCGGTGCCTCAACTCTAAACCGTTTAACATTACTGAACTATCACATAGTTATCAAAACGTGTATGTCAGATGTTCGCAACATCCACAAACGACGTTCGAGGTTCAGCACACCGAGCGGTGCACTAAGGACATGAGCCTTCTACGAAGCAACGAGGAAAATCCTCAGTTTACGGACCTAGTCCGCATAATTGCTACTATCAACTTTCAATTAAGTTTTCTCTAGGAACATATCTAAATAGCAGAACTAAAGCGTGATCTTACGACATAATTTGCAAAGATCTTTTGACTATGTTTAGGATAATTGAGTTCATCTTATGAACTCCCACTCAGATAGACATCCCTCTAGTCATCTAAGTGATTACATGATCCGAGTCAACTAGGCCGTGTCCGATCATCACGTGAGACGGACTAGTTATCATCGGTGAACATCTTCATGGTGATCGTATCTACCATACGACTCATGCTCGACCTTTCGGTCTCTTGTGTTCCGAGGCCATGTCTGTACATGCTAGGCTCGTCAAGTTAACCTAAGTGTTTCGCGTGTGTAAATCTGGCTTACACCCGTTGTATGTGAACGTTAGAATCTATCACACCCGATCATCACGTGGTGCTTCGAAACGACGAACTTTCGCAACGGTGCACAGTTAGGGGGAACACTTTCTTGAAATTTTAATGAGGGATCATCTTATTTACTACCGTTGTTCTAAGCAAATAAGATGCATAAACATGATAAACATCACATGCAATCAAATAGTGACATGATATGGCCAATGTCATTTTGCTCCTTTTGATCTCCATCTTCGGGGCTCCATGATCATCATCGTCACTGGCATGACACCATGATCTCCATCATCGTGTCTCCATGAAGTTGTCTCGCCAACTATTACTTCTACTACTATGGCTAACGGTTTAGCAATAAAGTAAAGTAATTACATGGCGTTGTTCAATGACACGCAGGTCATACAATAAGTTAAGACAACTCCTATGGCTCCTGCCAGTTATCATACTCATCGACATGCAAGTCGTGATTCCTATTACAAGAACATGATCAATCTCATACATCACATAGCATTCATCACATTCTTTTTGGCCATATCACATCACATAGCAAACCCTGCAAAAACAAGTTAGACGTCCTCTAATTGTTGTTTGCATGTTTTACGTGGCTGCTATGGGTTTCTAGCAAGAACGTTTCTTACCTACGCAAAAAACACAACGTGATATGTCAATTGCTATTTACCCTTCATAAGGACCCTTATCATCGAATCCAATCCGACTAAAGTGGGAGAGACTGGCACCCGCTAGCCACCTTATGCAACAAGGGCATGTCAGTCGGTGGAACCTGTCTCACGTAAGTGTATGTGTAAGGTCGGTCCGGGCCGCGTCATCCCACAATACCGTCGAAACAAGATTGGACTAGTAACGGTAAGCATATTGAACAAAATCAACGCCCACAACAACTTGTGTTCTACTCGTGCATAGAAACTACGCATAGACCCAGCTCATGATGCCACTGTTGGGGAACGTAGCAGAAATTTAAAATTTTCTACGCAACACCAAGATCAATCTATGGAAAATCTAGCAACGAGGGGAAGGGGAGTGCATCTACATACCCTTGTAGATCGCTAAGCGGAAGCGTTCAAGTGAACCGGGTTGATGGAGTCGTACTCGTCGTGATCCAAATCATCGATCATCCTAGTGCCAAACGGACGGCACCTCTGCGTTCAACACACATGCAGCCCGGTGACGTCTCCCATGCCTTGATCCAGCAAGGAGAGAGGGAGAGGTTGGGAAGACTCCGTCCAGCAGCAGCACGACGGCGTGGTGGTGAAGGAGGATCGTGGCAATCCTATAGGGCTTCGTCAAGCACCGCGAGAGAGGAGGAGTACTTGGGAGAGGGGAAGGGCTGCGCCAGAACTTGGGTGCGGCTGCCCTCCCATCCCCACATATATATATAGGGGCAAGGGAGAGGGGGTCCGGCCCACTCAAATCCAATCTGAGGAGGGGGCGGCGGCCAGGGGGGTTGCCTTGCCCCCCAAGGCAAGGGGGCGCCCCCTTTTAGGGTTCCCCAAACCCTAGGCGCCTTGGGCCCTAGTGGGGGGCGCACCAGCCCACCTGGGGCTGGTCCCCTCCCACACTTGGCCCATGTAGCCCTTAGGGCTGGTGGCCCCACCTGGTGGACCCCCGGGACCCTCCCGGTGGCCCCGGTACGTTACCGATAGCACCAGAAACCTTTCTTGTAACCAAAGCAGGACTTCCCATTTATAAATCTTTACCTCCGGTCCATTCCAGAACTCCCCGTGACGTCCGAGATCTCATCCGGGACTCCGAACAACATTCGGTAACCACGTACATCTATTCCCTATAACCCTAGCGTCATCAAACCTTAAGTGTGTAGACCCTACGGGTTCGGGAGACACGTAGACATGACCGAGACAACTCTCCGGCCAATAACCAACAGCGGGATCTGGATACCCATGTTGGCTCCCACATGTTCCACGATGATCTCAACGGATGAACCACGATGTCGAGGATTCAATCAATCCCGTATTCAATTCCCTTTGTCTAGCGGTATAGTACTTGCCCGAGATTCGATCATCGGTATCTCGATACCTTGTTCAATCTCGTTACCGGCAAGTCTCTTTACTCGTTCCGTAACACATCATCCCATGATAAAACCCTTGGTCACATTGTGCACATTATGATGATGTCCTACCGAGTGGGCCCAGAGATACCTCTCCATCACACGGAGTGACAAATCCCAGTCTTGATTCGTGCCAACCCAACAGACACTTTCGGAGATACCCTTAGTGCACCTTTATAGCCACCCAGTTACGTTGTGACGTTTGGTACACCCAAAGCATTCGTACGGTATCCGGGAGTTGCACAATCTCATGGTCTAAGGAAATGATACTTGACATTAGAAAAGTTTAGCATACGAACTACACGATCTTTGTGCTAGGCTTAGGATTGGGTCTTGTCCAACACATCATTGTCCTAATGATGTGATCCCGTTATCAACGACATCCAATGTCCATGGTCAGGAAACCGTAGCCATCTATTGATCAACGAGCTAGTCAACTAGAGGCTTACTAGGGACATGGAGTTGTCTATGTATCCACACATGTGTCTTAGTTTCCTATCAATACAATTATAGTATGGATAATAAACGATTATCATGAACAAGGAAATACAATAATAATAACTAATTTATTATTGCCTCTAGGGCATATTTCCAACAGCTGACCCTTTCCATTGCCGTTCTTTTTTCCCTTCCCTGTCCTTTCCTCATCAGACGCGGGATCCTTGGTACTATCAGAGTCGGCGTATTTGACTAAAGCCGCCATTAGCGTACCCATATCGTTGCAATCACGCTTAAGGTGCCCCAGTTTCTGCCTCAGCGGCTCAAAGCGGCAATTCTTCTCCAACATGAGGACTGCAGAGCCGGCATCCATCTTGTCAGATGAATGTATTATCTCCTTGACCCGGCGTACCCAACAAGTCATGGATTCACCCTCCTCCTGCTTACAATTTGTCAAGTCCACAATCGACATAGGTTGCTTACAAGTGTCTTTGAAGTTATGGATGAAACGGGCCTTTAACTCTGCCCATGAACCAATGGAATTGGGTGGCAAGCCCTTTAACCAAGACCGGGCCGTTCCATCTAACATCATTGCCGCGTCGCTGACCTCCAACAGCTCCATGGCCATCTCATAACTTTAGATCCACGCTCCAGGATGTAAGTCGGCCATGTATTTCGGCACCTTTCGAGGTCCCTTGAAGTCCTTGGGTAGGCGCACATTACGCAGAGCCGGTACCAAACAAGGAACACCGCCGGTTCTAGTAGCCACTTCCGTCTCAACGGAAGTCGTCGGAAACTCTGGGAAATCTTGATGAGCCATCCGTTGAGCCGCTAGCTGAGCCACCCGCTCGTTCTCCTGACGTATTAGGTCTTGCACTGGATTATAGCCACCGGGCTGGTTACGGCGCTGGGCGTTGCTTGACAAAGCTTCCGACTCCTAGTGCCTGCTGTAACTTGGACTCCGATTTTGACGAGGCGGTGCTAACCAAGGCGGAGGAGTTGAATGAATCCTGTCCCAGCTATAAGAGTAAGTCTCTTGCTGAGCCAGGGCCGTCTGGGGAAGTTCTCTGACCCTCCGGGTCTCCACCGCTGTCAGGTCATCACCGTCCACTGAGAGAGTTGCCAAGCGCGCCGATGTTGCGATTAAGTTCTCCATGGCATTGGAAAAGTGAGCCGGCGGTATCGGCACGTAACGGGGCGGTGCCATACTCCCATGAGGATGTTCCATTTCCCGAGGCTGAGCCGATCCTCCTGTTCCAGCTGTCATAAACTGATTTGCATCTGGTGGGTTACTTGGGCCGGTTCCGGGTGTAGCAAAAAGATTTCGAGGATCATAAACCGAAGGTAAGCGGGACTGGATTTTCTGATGTCTCCTCCTCATTACTTCGTTAGACGCATTTAGGCTCATCGTGAGCTGGTAGGCTTCTGACTGTAGCCGCTATGCCCGCGCATCCAAAGCCGCCTGTTCTGTGGCTAACCTGGTGTCCTCAGCTGCCAAGGCCTCCTTGGCCCGAGCTATCTCTTCGCGCACCCGTGCCACCTCCGCGTCATGCTCATCTTTATTTGCAGGAATAACTATGGCGGTTAACAAGGCCGTAAGCTTATCCATGAGATCTATCAGCACCTGAGCCGGCGGGCGCGCAAGACCTCCTGCCCCGGCTGCTCCTGTCCTAGACGTTATTGCTGTAGCGACTGTAGAGTTTTGGCCGGGTTGAGTCCCAGCCATGAAGACTCCTGCCCATCTTGGCGGCTCATAGAGGTCCGGAATACTGGTGCCATCGGAACAGCCCCCGAGCACGCCGTCTTGCACTCGGTACAGCGAATCTGTTGAACCGGCGGACGAATCACCGTCAGAGAGGACGGCCGTCTCACCACCATCTTCAGATCCTTCAGAAAGTTCCTCTCCGTGGATGCAGCCCACGAAGGCACGCTTCATGACGGGTTGAACTCGGGCCTTTCTCGCACGCTGAGCTGTCTCGACGAGGTCGGTGCAGTTGTCCGGCTCAGGGCCTGGCTCACCAATCCGGCCGATGAAGACGTGGATTCCGCCGAAGGGGACCCGGTACCCATACTCAATTGAGCCGGCGTCGGGGCCCCAGCCTTCGTCGTTGATGTAGATCTTGCCGCGACGACTCTTGATCATCCGGCCCACTATGTATCCCTTGAGCCCTTCAAAGTTGCCCTTCAAGAACTCAAATCCACAGTGCGCTGGCCCTACGGTGGGCGCCACCTGTCGTGGAATTGTCACGTCAGATGTCCTAGTGAAAGGACTTAGTTGTGGAGCCATCGTAACTAGGAAGCTTGAAGGGGTTAATCGGGACAAAGGACACGAGAGGTTTATACTAGTTCGGGCCCTTACTGTGAAGGTAAGTCCTACGTCTAGTTGGGTTGGTATTGATTGATGTTTCGATGACCAAGGAGCGAGATATGCTATGCCCGGCTCTCGATGAGTTGTTTCTTGCCCTAAGCCGCAACCGGGTCGTCCCCTTATATACACGGGTGGACGCCTTGCAACCTACAGAGTCCCAGCCGACTCATAGACAGTGTCCGCTCGGTGACTAGTTAGGTCTTCCTTATGTTACATGTCATATCATTATGGCGGTTTACATACTATGGGCCTTAAGCCGACTGTGGGCTTTAGACCCTTTACTGGGCTTCTTTCTGGTGAGTCTTCTTTGCGTAACCCGGCCCCTCCTGGACGGCTTACACAAATAGTTATATTCCCAACAGGCGTCTTGAATGCAACTAGGAGCACTGTAAGGAAGCCAAGGCACGAGTCTATCGATGATCCTAACATATCGTAATATCATACAATATGAGAAGACACTTCAGGACGAGTTGTCATTTCTTTGGCCCACTTTCTCACCCTCCAACATATGATTTATCCCGATGCCTTTCACTTTCATTCTCAGAGCTCTTCACCATGTTCTTGACCGGAACCGCTATTTTAAGCATTACATGTATATATAACATTGTTACACTCTTGTAGTTAATCATCTAATTTTGTGTTGTGTAAGAGAACATATTGTATTCATGCTAAGGTTAAGCGTCGAGTCTAGAATATGAAATTCACAATCAAACAAGTGGAGGGTTTATATAGGCGGAAAAAGTCTAAAATAAACCTTGAACTAGTAGACGAAAGCTAAATCGAACCCTAAACTTCAAATCCTGGAAATCAGCACACCGAACTCTCAGATCCCAGTCTATTTTCAACCTTGAGTGAGTTCCCAAACAGGGATTGTCAACATGGCATGTTAAATCCCGGGATTGTTGGCTATGCACTCAACTGGGCCGGCCCATCAGGCATGAAGGGAGTTTTTTTTCCCTTAATGCGCGAGACGTAAAAAGCCTTCTGTTCATTAAAGCGCGAAGTAACAAAACGTCTCAGGCTGAATCGAACTTGGGACCTGGCTGAGTCGAGCTCATCCCGCTAGCCAAAAATACACACAACTAACGAGTGATATAATAAAGGCCCGATGTATTTAAGCACACACCGAAGAGTTGAACTTTGAAAACATTTTTTTAGGGGCAAACAAATATTCAAATCAAAAACAATTTTGGAAATGTCCAGACATTTTATAATGTGGGAGCACTTTTTGAAGATCCTGAATACTTTAAGAAAACAACAATTTTTTGAAAAAGCAATCAATTTTGAAAAAGCGAACACTTTTTGAAACATAAATATTTTTGAAACCTAAAGAAAATTTGAAACTGCGAACACTTTTTGGAAATTATAAAACTGGGATTTTTTTTTGAAACCTGAACAAATGTGTAAAGAAAATGTTTGTGACATCTAAAAAATATCACGAGTTTAGATAAATGTATGTGGCATTTCAAAAAGAATGTACAACGTAAAATAATATTCATGTGATTCAAAAACTGTGCTTGTGACATTTAAAAAAAGTATATACAGTGTAAAAAAATGGTTGCATGTGTAGAAAAATGGGTCATACCCTTAAAAGACTATATGTGACATGTGTTTGAAAAAAATGCATACAATTTTAAAAATGTTTGAAAAAATTGTATACAATTTTAAAAATGTTCGTGTAGTTTATGAAATGTTGTTTGTCGTTAAGAAAATGTATAACATGTATCTGGAAAAATATTACCGTGTATTCAAAAAAGTACTGAAAACATGCATATTAAAAAATTGTACGTAATGTATTAGGAAAATGTGAAAAGTGTACCAAAACATATTTTATGTCTGCTCTAAAAATATACATAGGGTATTGAAAATAATTAGACTTGTGTAAAAAAGAAAAAACAAAGCAGCGCAAGCAACTACTAACAGGCCGGCCCAATTCAGCGAATACCAGCTAAATCCTCTCAAGGTTCAAAATAGACCGGGATCAGAGAGTTCAGTGTGCTGATTTCAGGGATTGAGATTTCAGGGTTCGTTTTAGCCTTCGTCCACAAGTTCAAGGTTTATTTTGGACTTTTTCCTATGTAGGCGAGTGATGTTAATATGGGTGGGAAAGTGGGTGAAGAAATAATGTACCCCATGTATCGTGAAAGCGAAGATGAGTCGGACACTATTTATTGTGTAGGTCAGTGATTTGAAATTGATTTATTTCACACATCACAGTTATAATAATATGTACGCATCATAATTATAATACTGTTCACCAGGTGCTGATGAGTCTAGGCTAAAAATATGGGTATTCGGTTACGGAGCACCTGACCGAGGCAGCGGCTTGGGACACGTGTCGCCTCGCCAACATCTCCGGCTTCACCTAATTGCGTAATCTACCCAAAGCAGCAGCTAAATGAGAAGGCAAAACAAATGGAAACGAATTATTGTATTTTTACCAGAATCTACTGAACAAGAAGACACAAGACACATAAGAGGACCGAAGTCGCGGTCGGTGGACCATCAGAAACCTAGAAAAAGGCCAGAAATACGACCGAAAATAACGTCTGCCATCAGAGGAACAAGGAGCACAGCCGGGAAGCCAAGCCATGAGACCGTAGATGGTCCTAATCTATTGTTATATTATACAGGGCAGACACATATTGCTGGCCGAGTCATAATTTCTTCGGCCTACTCTCTCATCCTCACATGTATCATTTATCCTGACGCCTTTTATTCTCAAACATTTTCGCGACCAGGAACCACTATTGAGCATTAGATTACTAAAGCACTGGCACGCTCTTGTAACTATCCTTTTTTTTTCATATACAATCAAACTTGCTATATTCATGCTTAGATATGAGGCTGGGGTGTAGACCATGAAATTCACGAGCTAACAAGCGGACGATTTATAGGCGAAAGTGGTTGAAGAAGTAATGTACACCATGTAAGCAGCACAAATGAGTCGGGTAAGAGCAACTCCAGCGCGCCTATGCATTCTGTCCACGTGTGTAAGTTTGGGTTGAGACGGACACAAATTATGGCCCAACGCACTGACGCAAACGGATAACTCAATTCAGGCCCAAAATTGGCCGGGTTTGCGTGCGTGTAGACAAGGCGTGGACGCGCACGACTTCGGTCCTTGTCCTTCCCCTGGCCCGCCACCCAGTGGCACATCCACTTAATTTCCCTCTTCCCTCCCAAAACCCTCCGGCTCGCTCGCCCACCCCGCCCAGTCACCATGGCCGAGACGCCAAGCCCCGCCGCCCCTGCCACCACCGTCGACAAGACTCGCGCCGTCCGCAAAAAGGCGACCAGGCCCAATAAAGAGCAGACGCCGGTGCAGCGGACCGTGCAGTCGACCACGCGGGCTGCCTAATAAGAGGCCGCCATGGCGGGTAATCAGGACCTCGTCACCAAGGCCACGCAATAGGCCCTTTTACTGCTAGGGTTCAGCAATGGCCACACCCAGCTGCCCACTATGGGCGCTGTTGCCATGGCTGCGGCCAGTACGGGTTTGTCGGCAGTGTGTCCGCCACAACAGAGTCGACGCACACATAAACCACACCATAGACGCCCGGTCATCATTTTCAATAGAAAGTGCTACTTCTTGAGCATGCGTTGGTTTTTCCTTTAAAGAGAAAATGGTGATGTAGCAAAGTAGAGATAAGTATATCCCTCAGTTGAGAACCAATGTATCAATCCCTACACGGTTACATGCAAGGATGAAATCTTATAGAGATAGGTATAGAAGATAAATAAAAGTACAAAATAAATTAAATGTAAATAAATTGCAGAACGTATTTTTAAGTTTTTGGTTTCGTAGATTTGAAAATAATATGATAAAAGATAGATCCGGGGGCCATAGTTTTAACTAGAGACTTCTCTCTTGAAAGAACGCATACGGTTGGTAAACAAATTACTGTCGAGCAATTGATAGAAAAGCGCAAAGTTATGACGATATCTAAGGCAATGATCATGAATATAGGCATCACGTCCGTGACAAGTAGACTAACTCCTGCCTGTATCTACTACTATTACTCCATACGTCGACCTCTATCCAGCATGCATCTAGTGTTTTATGATATCAAGAACGGAGTAACGCCTTAAGCAAGATGACAAGATGTAGAGGGATATATCCAATCAATATGAACAAACCCCACCTTTTTATCCTTAATGGCAAAAATACAAATACGTGTCATGTCCCTTATGTCATTGGGAATAAGCACCACAAGATTAAACCCATTACAAAGCACCTCTACCATGGCAAGAAAAATCAATCTAGTTGGCCAAACCAAATCAATAGATCGGGGAGAAATACAAAGCCATCTTAATCATGTATAGAAGAGTTTAGAGAAGACTCAATAACATTCATAGATAAGAAGATCACATATCCACAATTCATTGGATCTCAATAGACGCGCCGCAAAAGAAGATTACATCGAATAGATCTACAAGAACATCAAGGAGAACATTGTATTGAAGATCAAAGAGAGAGAAAAAACCATCTAGCTACTAGGTATGGACCTGTAGGTCTGTGGTAAACTACTCACACATCATCGGAAGTGCAGCAAGGTTTATGTAGAGGCCCTCCGTGATCGAACCCCTCTCCGATGGAGTACCAGAACATGTCTCCAGATGGGATCTCACGAGGACAGAAACTGGCGGCGGCTAAAAAGTATTTTTGGTGCGCCCTCTGGTCTATGGGGAATATTTGGGTATTTATAGAAGAAGAATTAGGGTTAGAGGAGACTCAGGGGCCCACAAGCTTGCCGGGTGCGCTCCCTAGGGCCCTCCCTGTGAGCTTGCGCCAATCTGTGCTCCCCTGACCTCCTCCCGAAGGTTCCTGGGTATCTTGTGGTCCAAGAAAATTAGTCAAAAAGTTTCGTTCTGTTTGGATTCCATTCAGTATTGATTTTCTATAAAAGCGAAAAACAAGGGAAAACCAACAACTGACACTTGGCACTAGGTTAGCAGGTTAGTCCCAAAAAATGATATAAAATAGCATAATAATGCATATAAAACATTCAAGATGGATAATAATAGCATGGAACAATAAAAAATATAGATACGTTGGAGACATATCAAGCATCCCCAAGCTTAATTCCTGCTCGCCCTCTAGTAGGTAAATGATAAAAACAGAATTTTTGATGTGAAACGCTACGTAACATGTTTATCATGAAATCTTTCTTAATGTGGCATGAATATTCAGATCCATAAGATTCAAAAAAATTTTTAATATTTACATAACAAAATAGTACTTCAATTATAATAAAAAGCAATCATGTCTTCTCAAAATATCATGACTAAAGAAAGTTATTTCTACAAAATCAAATAATCTTTTCATGCTCTATCTTCTTAACACAAAGTATTTATCATGCACAAGCCCGATGACAAACCAATCAATTGGTTCATACTTTTTAACGCGCTTCAGCTTTTTCAAATACATGAGCGTGAGCCATGGATATAGCACTATGAGTGAAATATAATATGATGGTGGATGTTTTGTGGAGAAGACAAAAAAGGAGAAAGTCTCACATTGAGGAGGCTAATCAACGGGCTGTGGAGATGCCCATCAATTGATGTCAATGCAAGGAGTAGGGATCGCCATGCAACAGATGCCCTAGAGCTATAAGTGTGTGAAAGCTCAAAAGGAAACTAAGTGAGTGTGCATCCAACTTGATTGCTCATGAAGACCTAGGGCATTTGAGGAAGCCCATCATTGAAATATACAAGCTAAATTTATAATGAAAAATTCTCACTAGTAATATATGAAATTAACAAAATAGGAGACTCTCTATCATGAAGAACATGGTGCTACTTTGAAGCACAAGCGTGAAAAAGTATAGTAACAATGTCCCTTCTCTCTTTTTCTCTCATTTTTTATTTTTTTATTTTGGGCTCTTTGGCCTCTTTCTTTTCTTTTATTTTCTTTTTTATTTATAAAAATCCGGAGTCTGATCCCGACTTGCGGCGGAATCATAGTCTACATCATCCTTTCCTCACATGGGATAATGCTCTAATAATGGTGATCATCACACTTTTATTTACTTACAACTCAAGAATTACAACTTGATACTAGAACAAAAATATGACTCTATATGAATGCCTCCGGCGTTGTACCGGGATGTGCAATGATCTAGCATGACATGTATAGAAAATATGAGCAGTGGCCAAGCCAAAATACTATGTCAACTTGCAAAGCAATATGACAATGATGGTATGTGTCATAATAAATGGGAATGGTGGAAGTTGCATGGAAAATATCTTAGAATGGCTATGGAAATGCCATAACAGGTTGGTATGATAGCTGTTTTGAGGAAGATATAAGGTGGCTTATGGGTGAAAGAGCGCATCATATCACGGGGTTTGGATGCACCGGCGAAGTTTGCACCACAACTCAAGGTGAGTAGGGGCAATGCACGGTACCGAAGAGGCTAGAAAAATGCGGGCGAGAGTGCGTATAATCCATGAACTCAACATTAGTCATAAAGAACTCACATACTTATTGAAAAAGGTTATTATTCCTCGAAGCAAAGTAGTACTATGCATGCTCCTAGGGGGATAGATTGGTAGGAAAATACCATCGCTCGTCTCTGACCACCACTCATGAGGAAGATAATAAAAAATAAATCATGCTCCAATTTCATAGCATAATGAGAGACCATGCGCGCATGCTTCGGGAATCACAAACCTTAACACAAATATTCTTAATAAACGATAATTACTCACAACATGACTCTAATATCACCATCTTTATATCTCAAAACAAATGCAAGGAGTCAAACTTCTCATATATTCAATGATCTTCATGAAAGTTTTTATTATTTCCCTCTTGAATACCCATCATATTAGGACTAAATTCATAATCTAAGAAAATTGGCATACTATTTATAAGACTCTCAAAATAATATAAGTGAAGCATGAGAGTTCAATAATTTCTTCAAAATATAACCACCATCGTGCTCCAAAAGATATAAGTGAAGCACTAGAGCAACTACCTAGCTCAAAAAAATATAAGTGGAGCACACAGAGTATTCTAATAAATTCACGATTAATGTGTGTCCCTCTCAAAACGTGTGTACAACAAGGATGACTATGGCAAACTAAAAAGTAAATAAAGCAAATACTCATATAATACAAGACGCTCCAAGCAAAACACATATCATGTGGTGAATAAAAATATAGCCTCAAGTAACTTACCGATGGATCGTACACAAAATGGGATGTCATCCGGGGCATCCCCGAGCTTAGATGTTTGGTTTCCTTTAGTATTACCTTGGGATGCCATGGGCATCCCCAAGCTTACGCTCTTGCCAGTCCTTATTCCGTAGTCCATCGAAAGTTCACCCAAAATTTGAAAACTTCACAACACAAAACTCAACAGAAAACTCGTGAGACTGTTAGTATAATAAATTAAGGAAATCACCACCTTTAGGTACTGTTGTAAACTCATACCAATTTTATATTTTCATTATATCTACTGTATTATAACTAAACCATGGTTCATACCCCCAGATACTACCCATAGATTCATCAAAATAAGCGAACAACACAATGAAAACAGAATCTGTCAAAAACAGAACAGTTTGTAGTAATCTGGACTTTAGCCAAACTTCCGAACTCCAAAAATTCTGAAAAATTAGGACAACATAGAAAATTTGTATATTAGTCTTGTATAAAATACTCAGATCAAAATCACGTTTATGTGAATTTTCAAAATTCCATAACTGAGCGCAAAAGTTTTTGTTTTTCATCAGAATCGAATCAACTATCACCCAAAGCAGGCCAAAGCTCTCACTTGGCTCACACACTGATTATAACACTAAAACGCAATCATAATAGAAGCATAATTGCATATTTGTTGAAAAATAGAAGCAAAAACAAAAATAAAATAAGGTTGCCTCCCGACAAGCGCTATTGTGTTATGCCCCTAGCTAGGCATATTCACTACTGGAATCAGCTACTTCGCCATCTGCCAGCTCTTTGCCGTCTGCTAGCGGACGGCAAAGAAGCTCTTTGCCATCAGCTACCCAAAGGCAGACGGCAAAGAACTGGCTGATGGAAAAGAAAGTCTTTGCCATCAGCCAGTTCTTTGCCGTCCGCTAGCTGACGTCACAGATTCTTTGCCGTCGGCTAGCAGACGGCAAAGAGGGAGGGGGCCCCACTGAGGAGCTGTTTAAAAAATACTTAACGGCCCCCCTCTTTGCCGTCTGAGCAAAAAAGCGGACGGCAAAGGGGGCGGACGGCAAACATTTAACATATCTAACGGCGCGCCCCACCCCGCCCTCTCTCTCTGTTTCTCTCCCTGCTCCCACACGCGCGCTACCGCCCCCACCACTCGCCGCCGCCCGGTCGCCCCACCGCCCCCCGCCCCGTCGCCCAACCGGCCCACCGCCCCGTCGCCCCCGCCGCCATGCCGTCTCGGCGCCGCCGCGCCCCGGCCCCCCCACGCCCCACCGCCCCAGGCCCGGCGCCGCCGCCCCAGGCCGCCCCGCCCCCCTCCTCCACCGCCCCCCCGCCTCGTCACCACTGCCGCCCAGCGCCGTCGCCCAACAGGCCCCCCGCCCCGTCGGCCCCGCCGCCCTGCCGTCTCGGCGCCGCCGCGTCCCGGCCCCCCCGCGCCCCACCGCCCCGGGTCCGGCGCCGCCGCCCCAGGCCACCCCGCCCCCCTCCTCCATCGGCCACCTCCTCCACCGGCCCAGGTGAGCTCTACCTCCTCTGTTTTCCTTTTTTTCTCTGTTTTTTAGTTTTAGGTTTATGTTTAGTTTAGATTTAGTTTTAGTTTTAGTTTTAGGTTTAGTTTTAGGTTTAGGTTTAGTTTTATTTTAGTTTTAGGTTTAGATTTAGTTTTTTCCTTTTTTCTGTTTTTTTAGTTTTAGGTTTATGTTTAGTTTAGATTTAGTTTTAGTTTTAGTTTTAGTTTTAGATTTAGGTTTAGTTTTAGGTTTAGTTTTAGGTTTAGTTCAGTTTTAGGAAAGAAGAAGAAGAAAAAAAATAGGAGAGGAGGAGAAGAAGAAGAGGAAAAAGGAAAGGAAGAAGAAGAAGAGGAGGAGGAGAAGAAAAAAGAAGAAGAGGAAGAAGAAGAAGAAAAAAGAGGAGAGGAGGAGAAGAAGAAGAGGAAAAAGGAAAGGAGGAATAAGAAGAAGGACAAAAAGGAAGAAAAGGAAGAAGAGGAAGAAGAGGAAGAAGAAGAAAAGGAAAAAAGAGGAAAAAACCCCGACCCGACACGGCACCCCGACCCCGACCCCGACCCCGACCCCGACACCGACACCCCGACCCCGAGCCTGACCCGACACCCTGACCCCGACACCGACACGGCACCCCGACCCCGACCCGGCACCCCGACCCCGACCCCGACACCCCGACCCCGACCCCGACACCGACACCCCGACCCCGAGCCTGACCCGACACCCCGACCCCGACACCGTCACGGCACCCCGACTCCGACCCGGCACCCCGACCCGACACCCAGACCCCGAGACCCCGACCCGACCCCGATACGGCACCACGACACCGACACGACACCCCGACCCCCGACACCTCCCGAAAAGGTGTTCTTTGGCCTTCCAGAGGCCGACGGGGTCATATATTTGTGAATTATTAGTTAGGTCATATATTTTTCGATTTTGTTATGAAAAACATCATATATAATTGTGTTGATCGGGTAGTTTTAAATGTGCAGTTGTTTATGTTGTACTTGATGATGATACACTTAAGTGATATACATATTATTATTCATGTCGGTACTTTTTTTATGTTGTACTAATTTCGTTTATTCTTTGTCATGGCAGGTGTTGAAAGATGGTGGGCGCTGGTCGGAAGCGCGCCGAGGCCCCTTCTTTGTCGGCGCGTGGTGTGAGGTCTTCCATTCCACACGCACCTCTCCATCGAGCATTGCTGAACAGTATGGCGACAACGCCGGGCCCTTCTTCGTCGATCGCGGTGCCCAGTAGGGGACGAGGTAAGAAGAAGAGAGGAGGTGCAACATGTGATCGCGGGAGAGGAGGTAGGGTGACTCTTACGGTGCCTTCCTCGCCGCCGCCCCCAGCTGTTTCACCCGAGCACGTGACTGCTAGGGTGGACTCGTCTGAGGAGGAGGCTACACGGACTCCAGTCCACGAGCCTCCGGTCCACGGGTCTTCGGCCCATGAGAGTTGGGCCCACGAGACCCCGGAGGAGCACACGTCTAGATGGGGTACTTGGTCAGGTCAGCCTGAGGAGCCGAGTGGCCATGTTGATGATGGCGGGGAGCCGAGTGGCCATGCTGATGATGGCGGGGAGCCGACTGATTTTGACGAGGAGGGGGAGGGGGGGCAACATCTACCAGCGTGGTGCTACACGGCTCCCGTCCATGCCGGCGACCCGCGAGCAGAGGTGGTTGATTTTCCCTGATGGGGAGAGGTAAGTGCATTTAATCTTTTTGTACCTTCTACATTCATGTTTCTTCAAATAACTAATGCGTTGGCCTTGTCATGCTGCAGGGGTTGGGACCACCATGAAAGTGTCCGCCGACCCAACTCCGTCCTTGGAGTTCTGATTCGGCAAAACTTTCCGGGGTTTGTCACGTTGCCTGGTGAGGGTTGGCTTTCAGAGGTTGGATTGAGTTGGGAGCACTACTTGGCTGCCCCGGCCCCGCTGGGTGAGATTATCGACGGTGTCTTGTGCAAGACGAGGGCAGACGTGGTGATCAGAAAGTTCTAGGTAATTTCTCCTTTACACAATTAAAAATCTTGAACTAGCTAGTTAATAATTGTACTAATCAATATTGTCTCATTTGATTGCAGACATTCTACAGGTGTGAGGAGGGATACGAGGAGGAGGCGGCAGATGTTATCGACAAGGAGTGCAAGCGCCTACTTCAGAACTTACGGCATGAGGTTCGGGTGCAGGCTATTCGAGACTACTACGCCGGGCGTGGTATCAAGAAGCCCAAGCAGGAGTGCCGCGATAAGTTCTTGAGTCAGGAGCAGTACATGAAGGTAATTCTTAAGGCCTTGTACTTACTTCCTTCATTTAGTAGTTCATAGCCGTAGCGCTCAAGTTTCTATTTGCTAACTTAGGCCCCTCCGAGATGGTGTGCGAATTGGATGGATTGTTGGGAGGTGTTGTTCAATGTGTGGTGCTCAAAACAATGGCGGGACACCCACAACGAGGCCAAGGACAAACGTGCCCAAATGGAAGGTGTGCCACACCACCAAGGCAACTCCAACTTATTTTAGTACGGGCGGAACTGGGTATGTGGTTTGCTTCATGATTCATGCAATTCATTCATCATGCTATCTTTAGCCCTTTAATTACTAATTTACTTTGTTTCTCTCTTTCAGGCACGCTACAATAAGGCGGATAAGGTGCCAGAGGTGTACGACCTGTATGCCATGGCCTACACTGGCTCTTACAAGAAAGTCAAGGCATTCTCTGCGTCTGACCTCGATGATCCAAAGAACTTCACCAACATCTCCGCCCACGACAAGCTCATGCAATATAGAGATCAGGGGAAGGCGAGGAAAGCGGAGGACTTTAACCCGAGCCAGGGTCCCATTGATACAGAGCTGCTGATGATATCTAGTGGCGGGAGGTCCCATGGCTCCATAGCCATGGGAGATGGACTTATCCGTTGTCCTAGCACTCTCTCGGAGATCAAGGCGCGCCAGTCAAGCTCCGCTCCTGAGATAAGGCCTCGTGAATGGCCAGTCCAACTCGCCTTCAAGGTTAGTTATACGTACTCAGCTATCTTTCTCCATTACATTGTGTGCTCTTCCATCAATGATTACAAATGGTCATGTGAGTGGTGTTGTAGGCTGCTATACAGGGTGAGAGAGATAGAACGGAGAAACTTCTGGCGGAGGCGGCGGAGAGGCAGCGGGAGTTGGAGGAGAGGACGACAAAGATGTTGGAGGAGGAGAGGGCACGGAATGACATGCAGGCAAGGGCCATGTACGAGCTCCTTGTAGTAAGTTTCTTCTGCAGATTACTTGCTAGTCTTAACATTTGAGTCTTATTACTAACTAGTATGACTCTGTTGTGAAAACCAAATGTGCAGTCTGTGTGCGAGAAGTCCGGTCAGACCGCTGCGCCGATGCCAGTGATTGCTCCTGGGAGCACGGTGAGTTTAATTTGAATGGACATTACTTGCTAGTCTTAACATTTGAGTGTCATAATGCTAACGAGACATTGGAAATGATCTTTGGTGCAGCTTAACTCCAGAAACGCATCGCACGATCCTTCTCCAGCTACCGGCACGAGCCAGCCCGCTCCTACACCTCCCGGATCACGGTAAGTTTCTCTAGTGTTTTGCTTAAAAAATGCATAAAGACCTAGACTTAGCTTTATTTCCTCCAATATGCTTACCATAATGACTTAGAGTTAGCTTTTTTTCCTCCAAAATGACTTAATATGCTTACTGACCTCATAAACCATCCATTCTACCTAAGTTAGCTCTAAAACAATATGTACTTAGGTTACTTATGTCAAAAATTGCATAATTAGCTTAGTTAGCTCATAAACGATCCATTTTTACCTAAGTTAGCTCTAAAATGACTCATTTTACCTTAGTTAGCTTACAAGTGATCCAATTTATCCAAGTTAGCTCTAAAATGACCCATTTTAGTAGATTAGCTCATAAATGATCCATTTTACCTACGTTAGCTTTAAAATAACCCATTTCACCTAGGTTAGCTCCAAAATGACCTATTTCACCTAGGTTAGCTCCAAAATAACCCATTTCACCTAGGTTAGCTCCAAAATGACCCATTTCACCTAAATTTGCTCCTAAACGATCAATTTCACCTAAGTTAGCTAAAAACGATCCATTTCACCTAAATTAGCTCTTAAATGATCCATTTCACCTAAGTTAGCTCAAAAACGATCCATTTCACCTTAGTTAGCTCAAAAACGTGGCATTTCTCCTTAGTTAGGTCATAAACGACCCATTTCAACTAAGTTAGCTCATAAAAGCTCATAAATGATCCATTTCACCTAAGTTAGCTAAAAAACGATCCATTTCACCTTAGTTAGCTCAAAAACGTGGCATTTCACCTAAGTTAGGTCATAAACGACCCATTTCAACTAAGTTACACTAGTAGAAAAATGGTCAAACGTGAAGCACAATAGTGCCGGTTTGAATTTCAGCCGGCACTAATGTGTACAATAGCACCTGTTCGTGGCGGCGATCAATAGCACCGGTTGGTGGCGAACCTTTAGTACCGGTTCATGCCACGAACCGGTACTAAAGGGGCCGTGTCAGCCTGCGGTCAGGCTATGGCCCCACCATCACCATTTAGTGCCGGTTCGTACCACGAACCGGTACTAATGAGGTTATGGCAAGCTGTTTTTAGTCCCACCTCGCTCCCCTAACAAGCCTTTTACCGCCTTAAATATGTTATTTCTCAAACTATCACAAGCACTTGGTCTTCATTGAACTCTTTGTGTAGAATTTGTGGCCGCAATATGAGTCTTCATCGGTTTATAAATCGTTGATGACTCATATTGACAATTCAGATTGTACACACAAAGATCATTGATGATCAAAGTATTTTTGATGTTATAAGATCATATTGACAGTTTAGACTGTAAAGAAATATAAGATCATGATGTAAATGCTCTTATATTTTTTGTGTTCAGTATGCACCATTCAAAGCGACGCCATCAACTTTCAACCATTTCTGCCTTCATTTGCTATTTTTCATGCATTCAATGATTTGTTTTGAGAACTAAATGACCTGGAAATTGAAAAGCACTACAAATGAACTCTGAAAAAGTTGGAACTTGGCATGGTATCATCATTTCACCCACATAGATTGTTCAAAAAAGTAGAGAGGGTTACGGCAAAAACTGGATGCACTTCGTTTACAAAAACTGGACAATCTCTTTCGAAGTATTCAGGTTTCTGACGAAATTAAACTCATCTGTTACAAAGGCATTTCATTTTTTTAAACTTATTACAACTCCAAACTTTTTGTGCATTCAGTATGCATCATTCAAAGCGACGCCATCAACTTTCAACCATTTCTGCCTTCATTTGATATTTTTCATGCATTTAATGATTTGTTTTGAGCTAAATGACACTAATTAAATTTTGTGCAGGCAGCGCACCACCTTTAGTACCGGGTGGTGGCTCCAACCGGTAATAAAGGGTGACCAGTACTACAGTTTCTTAGTAAGCTGTCTTTTAGTCCCACCTCACCAAGAGAGAGGGACTAGGAGCGGTTTATAAGCCCTGAGTGCAGAGACGATGAAGTAGAGGCTCAATGCTCACGTTGCTTAGCTTCAAGCCTTTAGGAATATGGTAGATTGCACGGAGCTACGCGCAGTGCAGTTAACACTATTCCGAAAGGCTTGAAGCAAATTAACGAGCATTGCACCTCTTTTTTATTTTTAATAACTTATTACAACTCCGGACTTCTTGTGTTATGGCAAAAACTAATTGCACGTCGACATTTCTTTTTTTTAAGTTATAACTCCAGACTTTGACCATCAAGTTTTGCCGAAGAAGAAGAAGAAGAAGAAGAAGAAGAAGAAGAAGAAGAAGAAGAAGAAGAAGAAGAAGAAGAGGACGAAGAAGAAGAGGAAGAAGAAGAAGAGGAAGAAGAAGGAGAAGAAGAAGAAGAAGAAGAAGAAGAAGAAAAAGAAGAAGAAGAAGAAGAAGAAGAAGAAGAAGAAGAAGAAGAAGAAGGAGGAGGAGGAGGAGGAGGAGGAGGAGGAGGAGGAGGAGAAGAAGAAGAAGAAGAAGAAGAAGAAGAAGAAGAAGAAGAAGAAGAAGAAGAAGAAGAAGAAGAAGAAGAAGAAGAAGAAGAAGAAGAAGAAGAAGAAGAAGGAGGAGGAGGAGGAGGAGGAGGAGGAGGAGGAGAAGAAGAAGAAGAAGAAGAAGAAGAAGAGGAAGAAGAGGAGGAAGAAGAAGAAGAGGAAGAAGAAGAAGAAGAAGCAGCAGCAGAAGAAGAAGAAGAAGAAGAAGAAGAAGAAGAAGAAGAAGAAGAAGAAGAAGAAGAAGAAGAAGAAGAAGAAGAAGAAGAAGAAGAAGAAGAAGAAGAAGAAGAAGAAGAAGAAGGAGAAGAAGAAGAAGAAGAGGAAGAAGAAGGAGAAGAAGGAGAAGACAAAGAAGAAGAAGAAGAAGCAGTATATTAACTGACAACTAATTTCTATTGACAGCTTATCTCCATTCAGCCAAACATGTCCGGCGCTTGGTAGACAGGACCTACTATTGTCCCGGAGCTGAACTAAACTGTGAGGAGATAAGTCATTATGTTTCATGGCTTGAGGATCTTCATACTGTCAAGACAAATTTTCTTCCTGCACTTAGAAATGTTAGTACTCAAAACGTGCGACCAATAGTGATGGTATTGAACTACGGTCACATCTATTTAGGATTGATGGTAAGATATTTACTATTTGTCCTCAGTGCATATTTTGCATACATGTTTTTTGCTAAACTTTTATTGCTAAGTATATTAATTAAGTACTATACGATGTTCTTCAACAGGGACTCCCGATGACATTTGTGCCTCAGGGGATCGAGACTAAAGGTCAGATGTCAATTGTTAGCTTACGGCCAAGATATCCTGCATTGCACATGAATGCATTCAGGATTTCTAGAAGCGATGAATGCTTAATAGTGAAAGATTGGAGGAAAATTGTTAATGATCGCAGAGAAGTACTAGGGGGCAGCAATGAGAAGCGCAGCCCACGATTAGGAGACAGGTTCATCGGCATGCTCCAGTATGATCAATCAGGATCTATGCTATTTTACCAGAGAGAGAGTAGCTAGGAGGAGTGATTCAGCTAGTTCTTCATGCTGCTCTTAATTAGTACTTGTCCTTTCATGTCTGTGTTCTTCGTTCTGAACTTAAGTGATTTGCTTTTGTGGTGTTATATATGAACGCTTATAATATCATGACAATCATGTTGAACTCGATGATTGGTTCTACTAGAAATTCTATTTATATATATATGCATAACGTGTACAATGTGTAGTATCATAAAATACCAGCAAACGAAAAAGAATTAAAATGGAAACACAAAATTAAATGAAAAAGAAATCATAAAACTAAAAACCCACCAAACCTTATAGTACCGGTTGGTGTTACCAACCGGTACTAAAGGGCTCCAGGCCCCCGGAGCTGGCTCGTGCCACGTGGTTGCCCTTGAGCACCGGTTCGTGCTGAACCGGTACTAAAGGGGGGGCCTTTAGTGACCACAATTTAGTGCCGGTTATGTAACCGGCACTAAAGGGCCTTACGAACCGGTGCTATTGCCCGGTTTTGCACTAGTGTTAGCTCATAAAAGCTCATAAATGATCCATTTCACCTAAGTTAGCTCAAAAAGATCCATTTCACCTTAGTTAGCTTAAAAAACATGGCATTTCACCTTAGTTAGGTCATAAATGACCCATTTCAACTAAGTTAGCTCATAAAAGCTCATAAATGATCCATTTCACCTAAGTTAGCTCAAAACGATCCATTTCACCTTACGATGCCCTTCACCTTAGTTAGCTCATAAATGACCCATTTCAACTAAGTTAGCTCATAAATGATCAATTTCAACTAAGTTAGCTCATAAACAACCCATTTCAACTTTGTTAGCTCATATATGATCCATTTCACCTAATACTACTAGGGAAAACCCTAGCAGTAGCGCGTGTTTTGTGCCCACTAGTAGCGCGGGGGTCCGCGCTACTAATAAGGCGGTACAGCTATTGCTTAGCAGTAACGCGTGCCAGCACGCGCTACTGCTAGGACAAATAGCTGCAGCATTTGTTCAGTACCACGCTACTGCTAAGGTAACTACTTGCAGCGTGTTTTCCTTCCATCACTACTAGTATTTTTTTAGTGTATTTATGCGCCATCATACAAATATTGGTACAATACCAGCTGTTATGAGGTTTACATCATTATGTCCATAACAGTGTGTCAAATGAAGGTGGATTAGGTTCAAGTGGAGGCAATATGTGGTGCATGTCAAAAGTATACAACTAATCCAAACTTGATCTAGTTTGGACTAGTAGTACTTTCGATGTGGACCACATGTTGCCTCCACTTGAATCTAATCTGCCAACACAAGCTATTTAATCATCATTGTAGTCATTACCACCAACAGTATTTATTTAATCAGCACTAACACTAGCTAATAAAATCATCATAGTCATTACCACCAACACTAGCAATTTTATCATCATAGCAATAGTGTAGCACATCATCATCCTCAAACTCATTTCTAGCTAGCTAATCATTCCTGCTGCTCTCTCTTAGGTAAAATAACATAAAACATGTATAGCTCTCCTCCTTGATCAAACTTGAGCATGCAGATGAACCTGTCTCCTAATCGTGGGTAGCGCATCTGTTTGCTGCCCCCTAGTACTTTTCTGCGCTCCCCCATCACATATTTGGTCCAGTCTTGCACTATTAAGCATCCGTCGCTAATCTTGAATGCACTAAAGTAATCTGTAAGATATCTTGGTCGTAAGCTGATAATACTCATGGTACCTTTAGTCTCGATCCCATAAGGCACAACATTCATCGGCACTACAAAAAACCTGTTAATTCATGACGGATTTTCGATGACAATGTGGAAAACTGTCATGGACGACCTGGTACAGCCCCGCAAGCCCGCTGAAAGCCCGCTCAAGCCCGCCTAACTGTTCCCATATAAAAAGAGAACCCTAAATGCTCCTCCTCGGCCCCCTCCTCCCTCCCTCTCCGCAGCCCCCTCCCTCATCTCCCACAGCACGCCGCCACCCACCAGCTCTTCGCGTCCCTCCTCCCATAGCTCACCCCTGGCACTTACCCTCCCTCCCCCTCACCTCGCAGCTCCGGCAACTACTAGATCCGCCGCATCCCCCACCCATCCATCCCTCTCGCAACACATCTCTCTCTCCCTGGTTCAACCACTCATGCCGAGACCAACGCCGGACGATTTCGACGATGTCCGCCACCACGAGCTGTTCTCCGACCCCTTCGTCCTCCAGTACGGCTGGATCCGTTGCTCCCGGTCTCCGGCGCTCGCCCGCGACCCCTAGCCATGGCTAGGCTTTTTGGCTGCGGCATCATATCCAACGCTGCACATCTCCGACGGCTCCTCTCCGTCCACAGCGCCTCTCCGGCAGCTCGTCTCTGTCCACATCGCCCCCTTGGAAATCACCTTGTGGGTTGCGCGGTGCTGTCGTTGTCCAACATCCAGCGGCGGGCGACCAACCCCTGGGCCGCCGTCGGCAACGCCTTCTTCTCTACCAAGGTTAGCCCCTCGTCTGACCCAGATCACACTAACCCGTCGCTGATGCCCCCTGACCCACCTCTCTTGATTTGGTCTGATCCCCCTGTGCGTGTATGCAGGAAGTGTTTGAGAGTCCCCCTGTTTGTGATCTGTTTATGAGTACTTGGCATTCAAGGAGCAGCCTGTCGATGAACAGTAAGTTTCAGCATGAAATCTTAGCAGTCGTAGGTAAATTGTTCATTCTACTTGTAGTGAATAACCTCATGAATTCATTCTCTCTGTCTTTACAAAAGTTCCAGCAGGAAAATTGTGCTTGAGCTTGATTGACCCACTACTTTGCATTCTGCCTTTGGGTTCAGAGTGTGTTCCTGACTCGCCCGATTGATGGCCTTTTTTTTAATGGCAGATGTATTTGAGGGAGGCAGTGAGTAACCAAGTTACAATCTTATTGATGAGTTTTTTTCCCAATCGCTATATACCAAGTTGCAATCTTATTGATCCGTTATTCCCCTTTGTTCCTATATAGATAGTACTTCATGATGCACATGTATATCGACAGTCGCTTCACTTCTGTTCCTATATAGATTGATAACAAAGGTCCAAACTGTTAGTGTCGATTGCCTAGTGTGGCTACTGCCCTCTCTAACTATACGGGTTTGTTGAGTGTGCGTGCTGGCAAGGTGGTGCCAGCTGCTATCGGTGTGCCAGCTGCTATCGGTGCAGCAGCCGGTGTGTTGTGTGTGTGTGCTTCCTCTCTGAATCAAGATTTCTCTGAATTTCTTATGTATCTTGTACACTGAAGGGTACCAAGTAGAGACAAAACTGCAGGGTACTTAGTAGAGACAAACCGCTGCACTGTGGTATGTGGCCTTCTATCAAGATCTAATTCACTTTAGATTTTTTCCCCTAGGTCTTGGAGACATGATTTCTGCTACTGTATTAATATGTCAACATGTTCTATTTAGAGTTTTCTCCGTATGCATTTCTTTTTCTATCCTTGTTGTCTCCTGCAGCCCGGTCAATATGTACTCCAGAAATAAGTTTAATCCGAATCTAAGAAGAAAATTATATTGTTACATTGTGGCAGTCCTACAGTAAGAATATAGATGTTTAAACATGTCTATTTGTGTACTGCACACATGTATTAGTGAGTCAATTTAGAGTAGTGGTACTACCATTGGTCGTGCACCTACTAGTACCAGTACCAAGGCCACGTGTTCGCTCACTCTATATCAACCTGGAGGCACAAACCGAGCTAGCACTTGCCAACACAGTGACACAATGCATTTTTTCTTTAAATCCTTTGCTCCATCACTAGGTCGCCCTCCTCAATAGTGCTCCTGACAAGTGATCCTAAATATTCTTTCTTGATTTTATTCCTCTCTTTTTATTTTGATAGCTTAGCACTCTAATTTTCTGACTATGATCTCTTGTTTTTGGTATGCAGGTCTAGGTAGCTTCGTAACAGCCATGGCGCACAATAGAGCTTCAGAGGGCGATCGCGATGGCCGTTGTTGAACTGAATCGTGATCAACCAAGGGTTAGTTCTCTACTGAGCGATTCGGCATATTTGGATTCCACTATTATGATTTCTCCGTTATTTCCATTTGCCGGCTCAATTGCTACTGAACTGCACCTATTTAGTTGATCTAGTTCAGAGTTACGCATTTTTCACCAGGGTGTGATTCTGAACTAATTTGTTTGGGCCCCATGGATCTTGTTGGTTAATTTTATATCCTTACGCACTCGAATCTAAGTAAACCTATACATCCTAACCACCATTTCCGTACCTCTTAACAGAACCATTTGCCTCTTATTTCTATAGTTCTATTAGTCACCATGGCTCTTAGTTATTTTGCATGCCATTTGGAGTTAACTTGGCATGTAAGTGTTGTTCACTAATGTAAATATTTAGTTTCATGTGTAAACTTGTTGAGATATTAACATTAGAAGCTTACACCAGCCAAGTCGACGAGCGGTGGCTCCGCGCCATGGATATCGTATGTTGGTGATGCATTTTTTGTTGGATTTATATGGCCTCAAATGCTGCTGCTATAATACTTGAGTTCTGCAATGTACGTTCTATTATGTTGTCACTTATAGGTCAACTTGATTAGACTTTCATTTGTCACATTTCTATTTGGATTAATTTGTAGCAACGTCAGGTTTATTGTTGTTTTAAACTAGATACTTTGTTATTCTCATTTGTAAGCACAATAAGATTTAAGTATATTGGAAAGCATGTAATTTGTTTTTTAAGTTTCTTCTACTATCTATTCATTCATTTCTACAAATGTCTAATGCTGTTGTGAATATGGTAGGTATGATTGGGTAGCATCCTACTTGTTGATGTCCATCACAATCGGCCATGACATATAGTTGCCATCAGGAGAGTCGACGACAAGAACACGAGTGACAACCTTAGTAGTTTATATGTTTTGCTGATGTAAATTGGATTGAACCAGTTCCTAATCCTTGCTGTGTGATA
Source organism: Triticum timopheevii (assembly GCA_963921465.1). Taxonomy (NCBI): domain Eukaryota; kingdom Viridiplantae; phylum Streptophyta; class Magnoliopsida; order Poales; family Poaceae; genus Triticum; species Triticum timopheevii. The sequence goes on from OY997270.1 coordinate 616,764,363, forward strand.
TATTGTGTCAATATATGTTGTATATTATCATCTCATGGAGGATATGATAAATTGCTTCGGAAATATTGTACTTTGGAAATATTTGTGTAATGTATGGTGCTTTGGAAATATTGTTTTGGTCCAAAATTCGCATTATGATTTACAGGACATATTCGGTTGTGACAAAAAATAGTGTCCACGTAGGTGGCCACGTCATTCCACATGGCATTGGTCCATGACGGTCCGTTCCGTCACAACCTAGTTTGGGCTTGGGCGGGCCTAAGGCAGTTCCATGACGGCCAAGAACCGTCATGGAAGCTATGATCTCAAATTATGACGCGATATACATGACGGATTTCAAGTCCGTCATGGATGGGCACGCATGACAGATTTTGCTTGATCTGTGACAGCTAAGGACCGTCACGTATTAATAGATTTCTTGTAGTGCGGGAGTCCCTGTTGAAGAACATCGTACGGTAACATACTTAGCAATGAAGTTTAGCTTCAAAAATAATGTATGGAAAAGATGCATCGATGACAAATAGTAAAAATCTTACCATCCTTCCTAAATAGATGTGACCGTAGTTCATTACGAACACTATTGGTCGCACATTTTCAGTACTAACATTTCTAAATGCAGGAAGAAAATTTGTCTTGACAGTATCAAGATCCTCAAGCCACGAAACATAATGACTGAGCTCCTCGCAGTTGAGTTCAGCCACAGGACAGTATACGGTCCTGTCTACCAAGCGCTGGACATGTTTGCTTGCACCGAAATAAGCTGACAATACAAATTAGTTGTCAACTATTTTTGAATAAACAATATCAAAGACATAAATATGGTTGAGAAACTTACATAATGGTATAATTGGAGACATTTGCACATCGACCCAGATGTCGGTATTACCTTCAATATCATCTTCCGGACGAATATCGAAGGTGATAACCATATTAGGCTCAAATGCATAAGTCTTGCATAGTGCTCGCCATGTTTTGCATCCAAAATAGGTGTAGTCGTCTGAATTGTATAACTTTGCATGGAAAATATAACCATGCTCGGTCTTCAAGTAAACTTTCTTTTCCTCCATACTATGACTGAAACCTATCTTATCCAATACAAAAACTCTTGCATGGCAGGGGATACGCTAGTAGAATAGTAAAAAAAAAATATAAGTTGAAGCAAATGAAGCAGATGTCATGCTTAATTACCAAAAAAGACTTGTCGTTGTGACTTACTGTATTCACTTCGAAGTTCTCGTCCAGCTTGATGCTGAAGCGCCTATCATCATCTAGGAAGATTCCGTCGCACAGGCCGCGCTCGTCTTCGTAGTATTTGCAAATACCGAAATCCTTCTCGTCGTTAGACATTTCCTATGTTCATAGTTAAAACATTAATTGAAAATCGATCAAAGACAATTACCAAGATACTCAACACACAAATCTGGGGCACTCGATATTTCCTACATATTCTGGCACAAGTCATGCCAAAATTCACGGAAAAATCCGGCATGACCTTTGCTAAAATAGGACATATCGAGTGCCTGAAATTTGCCGGAACAGAAATGAATCAACACTCCGGCAAAACATAGGCCACTCGAAGGTGTAACCTGCAAACATAACCGGCCACTTGGATATTGAGCAACACAAGATATACATTTCAAAATATCTTATAGGACTCAAATTAGAATGCATTCAATAAGCAAAAGTAAATCATCTAATGCGTCAGTACATCGTCGAATATTATCACTAATACATCACGAATAGTGTCATACATATAACATCACTAATACAACTAAAACTCTAGCACACGACGGGTATCGGTGCGGGCGATGGACACCCACAGAGAAGGCACCATCACGGGATCATAGCTCCAGTGAGATCCCCGGAGAACCTGCCAGGTATTGGAGAACGGCCTATGCTCCAACGCAAACAAGTAGCGACGGACGTGCGCGTCCTCCTCACTGACACGGTGACGCACCACCTCCGCGGAGTCCTCGAGCCTCCGGATTGTCACTGGCCCACGCGACCGCCACCAAAGAAGGTTCGGGTCAACGACAGGCTGGCTCCTCACCAACCTGCGCCCCCCGGTAGGTAGCGCCTCCCAGTACCACCCCGGCGGAGCCAGTCCCGGACATGGCCGATCTGGTCAAGCAGGTGTCTTCCTCCGTCGACTCGACGATGAGGATGCGGGATAGGCATCGTCCACGTCGAGGCCGGAAAAATTGCTTTAACTAAAAAATCACCTAATTAGTACCTAGTTCTTACTAACTAAATAGAAGAAGGTCAAATTTTACTCGTTTTATTACGCATTACACTAGTGTTTATTCATCATCTAAGAAAACATCTCCTAAGAAAAAATCCCAGCTGCATCTGTATCCAATTCATTTCCACCCATAGATGAACCCTAACTATTTGATGCAACTAAAATTTGCAGAACCCTATCTAGGCAGAGGTAGGGGAGGGGGAGGAGCAGGCGTGCTCACCTCGATCGGGTGCCTGCGACGAGAGAGGGGCAGGCGGCGTCGAGGTCGATCGGGCTTGGGGCTCGGGCGCACGACGGAGGGCGGCGTCGAGGTCGGGGCCGGGGGCGGCGTTCGGGGCGGCGTTGAGGTCGGGGGCGGGGGCGGCGTTGAATCCGGGGTCGGGGGCGGCGTAGAGGGTGTGCGGAGAGCGCGCGGCGACCGACGGGCGACGGCAGCGGCGAGAGCGGAGGAGTTTGATTTGGGGAAGTGGTCGTGGGGAAGGACGAACGTGGTGGTTAAGGCAGAAGTAGCAGTAGCGCATTCCTGGAAGCGCGCTAATGCTACATTAGCTACAGCGCATTCTGGGATACGCGCTACTGCTACTACTTTCTCCTTTTTCCCTTTTTCATTTATTTTTCTTCACATTTTATTTTTTTCCTTTCACCTTCTTCTATTTCTTTCATTTTCAATTACCTTTCTATTTGCTTTTCATTTAATTTTATATCCTTTAGTAGTAGCGAGTTTAGAGCAAAACGCGCTGCTACAAAGAAAGTAGCAGTAGCGGACGGCAAAGAGGCCACATGGCAGGCAACTGTGCTTCCTGGGAGGCTGACCAATTTGGTCAGTTTGCCCACAGTGGCTGACGGCAAAGGCTTTGCCGTCCGCAGCGGACGGCAAAGGCCTGCCGTTAACCACCTAACGGAGTAACAACGCATTTATTGCCGTCTGCCTTCTTTGCCGTCCACTGCTGATGGCAAAGGCCCCTTTGCCATCAGCTGCCCGAAGCAGACGGCAACACAGCTCTTAGCCATCCCCTACTTTGCCGTCCCCTTTTGCCGTCCACGGCTGACGGCAAAGGTCTTTGCCGTCCGCCATCCATGCCTTTGCCGTCCGCCGTGGCAGATGGCAAAGTAGTTGATTCCTGTAGTGATTGCATAGATTCTAGGTATTGTCATCTTTTGTATTCAATCCATAAGTGACCCTCATAATAGATTCATATGACAACTTAATTTTGTTTCTTGGAAAGTGTTGCATGCCCTTCCTTAACGGAAATTCAAATCTAATGTTTCCTTCTTTCATATCAATAATTGCGCCAATCTTTCTAAGGAAAGGTCGACCAAGAACAACAGGGCATGTAGGATTGCAATCTATATCAAACACAATAAAATCTATGGGCACATAATTCCTATTTGCAATAACAAGAACATCATTAATTCTTCCCATAGGTTTCTTAATGGTTGAATCCGCTATGTGCAAATTTAAAGAACAATCATCAAGTTTATCGAAACCTAGCACATCACATAAAGTTTTTGAAATAGTGGAAACACTATCTCCCAAATCACACAAAGCATTGCACTCATAATCTTCAATTTAATCTTAATAGTAGGTTCCCGTTCATCATAAATCTTTCTAGGGATTGAAACTTCCAACTCAAGCTTTTCTTCAAACCATTTCATCGTAGCATCAATGATATATTTAGTAAAAGCTTTATATTGATTATAAGCATGAGTTGAATTAAGCATAGACTGTAACAATGAAATACAAAAAATCAAAGAACAATTATCATAATTAAAATCCTCAAAATCCAAAAGAGTGGGCTCATCACTAGTTAAAGTTTTGACCTCGCCAAACCCACCTTTATCAATTTTTTCATTAAGATCTTCACCCTCCAAATTATTTGGATGCCTTCTTGCTAAAGTTGACTCATCGCTATTCCCTTCTTTCTCAAGTTTTATATTAGCAAAAAAGATTCAATATGAGTCACACAAATCACTTTAAGATCTTCATCATGATTATCGCGAAAACTAGAAGAACATGCTTTTTCTTAGCTCTCATCCTAGCGGTTCTCTCCACACTTTCATTTATAGAAATTTGAATAGATTTCATAGAATCATTAATATTAAGCTTGGGTGACATAGATCTAATCTTAAAAGAATCAATCTCATGAGACATTCTAGCAACGTTTCTAGCCAAATCATCAATCTTAAGCAATTTTTCTTGTACCATAACATTGAAAATCTTTTGGGAGTTAACAAAATCTTTAATACCATTCTCAAGATCAGAGGGTATCTTATTATAATTTCCATAAGAATTATTGTAGGAATTACCATAATTATTAGAGGAATTACTAGGAAACGGGCTAGGATTAAATTTGACTCTATACACGCTATTACCAAAATTGTTCCTACCAACAAAATTCACATCCATAGGTTATTCTCATTCAAAGTAGACAAAGGCATATTATTAGGATCAGTAGGAGCACTCTTGCTAGCAATCAATTTCATAAGTTCATCCATCTTTCCACTCAAAGTATTAATTTCTTCAATAGCATGCATTTTTTTACTAGTAGAAGATCCTTCGGTATGCCATTGAGAGTAATTTGCCATAACATTATCTAGGAGTTTAGTAGCTTCTCCTAATGTGATTTCCGTAAAAGTACCAACCCCGGCGGAACCTCAAAGATTTCTTGATGCAAAGTTCAATCCAACATAAAAAGATTGTATGATCATCCATAATCTTAAACCATGAGTAGGGCAATTTCTTATCATGAATTTCATCCTCTCCCATGATTGTGCAACATGTTCATGACCAGGTTACTTAAAATTCATTATATCATTCCTAAGAGAGATGATCTTAGTAGGAGGAAAATAAAAGCATCCTTACACTTATTCCATGAATCAATACTATTCTTAGGCAAGGACGATGAAAACAAAGTTTTAGAACGATCTCGTAGTCAGAAAGGAAATAACTTCAGTTTAACAATATCATTATCCACATCTTTTTTTCTTTTGCATATCACACAATTCACCGAAAGTACTAAGATGGGATGCAACATCTTCATTAGGACTACCAGAAAATTGTTCTTTCCTAAAAAAGATTCAACAAAGCGACATTAATTTCATAAGATTCCACACTAGTGGCGGGAGCAATCGTAGTACTAATAAAATCATTATTATTAGTGTTGGAAAATCACACAACTTAGTACTTTCTTGAGACATCATCACACAAGCAAACAAAAAGCAAACGAACAGACGAATGGAAAGAAGGCAAATAAAACGACAAATATTTTTGTGTTTTTCTGAAAACGTTTTAGAAGTGTGGGAGAGGAAAACGAGAGGAAAATGGAAAATGATGTAAATGCAAGAGGTGAGAGTTTATGATGTGTGCTTGGTAGGCTTGATGTAGATCCTCCCTGGCAACGGTGCTAGAAACTCTTCTTGCTACTTCTTGAGCTTGTGTTGTTTTTTCCCTTGAAGAGGAAAGGGTGATGCAACAAAATAGAGATAAGTATTTCCCTCAGTTGAGAACCAACGTATTAATCCAGTAGGAGGAACACACAAGTCACCGATGGTTGCACTTACACAAACAAACAAATACTTGCACCCAACGCGATAAAGGGTTGTCAATCCCTTCACGGTTACTTCCAAGGATTAGATCTGATAGAGATAGGTATAAAAGATAAATAAAAAAGAAATATAAAGTAAAGGTAAATAACTTGCAGTAAGATATTTTTAGTTTTTTGGTTTTGTAGATATGAAAATAATACGATAAAAGATATACCTGGGGGCCATAGTTTTATCTAGAGGCTTCTCTCTTAAAAGAATGCATACGGTGGGTAAACAAATTACTGTTGAGGAATTGATAGAAAAGTGCAAAGTTATGACGATATCTAAGGCAATGATCATGAATATAGGCATTACGTCCATGCAAAGTAGACCGTCTCCTGCCTGCATCTACTACCATTACTCCACACATCTACCGCTATCCAGCATGCATCTAGTGTATTAACTTAACAAGAACGGAGTAACGCCTTAAGCAAGATGACATGATGTAGAGGGATATATCCAATCAATATGAACAAACCCCGCCTTTTTATCCTTAATGGCAACAATATAAATATGTATCATGTCATGTTCTGTCACTAGGAATAAGCACCGCAAGATTGAACCCATTACAAAGCACCTCTCCCAAGGCAACAAAAATCAGTATAGTTGGCTAAACCAAATCAATAGATCAGAGAGGAATACAAATATATCTTAATCATGCATAAAAGAGTTTAGAGAAGACACAAATAATATTCATACATAATCTGATCATAAATCCACAACTCATCGGATCTCAACAAACGCACCGCAAAACAAGATTACATCGAATAGATCTTCAAGAACATCAAGAACTTTAGTTCAGACACTTAATGGTTTCTCTGAAAGAAACTCCCAGTTGAGATTTGCTCTGCTGTTATTTGCAGAGGAATTATCAATGGAGGGTGACCTGGGCGAGGGGGTTGGCCTAGGGGCCTCTGGACTGGAAGGCGGAGAAGAGAGAGGGGCCGGAGTCGAAGTGGAACCCTTGACGTCGAACGAGTGGGCGGCGCCGCCGGGAGGGGGGTTGTGGCTCTCCAACACCACCACGTCCTGGCCGTACCTTGCCAGCAGCCCCGCGCAACAGAGCCCCCCGGGCCCGCTCCTGATCATCACCACGTCCGCCTCTGGCCTCTTCGCCACCCTGAACGGAACATAAAGACGACGACGACGATGACAACCGAAGTGATGTCCTGATGAGCTCTTACACGGTTTGAACGGCGAAGAGCCAGTGCGAGTGGAGGGTTAATGATTAATACGTACCCGGGTGACGAGGGGACGGTGGGGGCAGCCATGGCCCGGCAGCGCGCGACGGCGCCGACACGACACGACAATGGAGCGGCGGCTGGTGGTTGGAGCGTGTGAGAGTGGTGGCGGGTCGGAGGGTGCATCGCGGGAGGCCCATGCGGCGGAAGCCATCTCGTCTGGCGCTCTCATCGCTGGTTAAGCGGAGGTGGCGCTCGAGTTTGGGTGGGCGAGGGATAGTCGGAAGAAGATGAAGGGGAGTGGAGCACATCAGTGAGTGAGGCAGGGGCTGGGCACACGTGGCGCCTCGCAGGCCTCTCTCACCTGACCTCCTGCTGCTGCTGCTACCTGGCTTCCTTCAAGCCTTTGACATATTGCGTAATCTGGCAAGAAATGGAAACGATTTTATTTGAAAACCGAAGCTATCTAACAAGAAGGCAAAACAAATACTTCCTCGGTCCAATAATATAAAGGCATATTTCACACTATAAAAATGAATTATGTAGTATATCCAGTACTTTATTGTGGGTCATGTAGTATATCCAGTTAACAAGAAGACACGAAAAACAGAAATGGACTAGATTCACGATTGGTGATTCTTTAAATTAACTTCTCAAAGCCTAGAAAAAGACCACAAATATGATTAAAAGAATATCCTCGGCATTCGGCACGACGATGATTTGTTACATGGTGTACACGCGTCGGCAGCTGAACAACGAGCACTGCCGGGAAGGCAAGGCATGAGTCTGTTGTCCTACTTATTGTATAGGGAAGTGATATGAAATTGATTTATTTCACACATCACATTTATAATAATATGTACACATCACAGTTATAATACTATTCACTGGATGCAGACGATTCGGGGCTTAGATATGGATATTGGATTGCGGAGGATACTTTTTATCCAAAATTTCTTGAGAAAATATGTTTTCTCACGAAACTTGCCAGGAGGCCCGCCCAGCAGAGCCCTTCGAGCCCACTCCCGGTGACCACCACGTCTGCCTCCGGCCTCTCGGCCACCCTTGATGATACAACGACGACGATGACGGTTCAAGTGATTGCTTGCTGTGCTCTTTCACGATGTGAACGGTGAAGAGCTGGTGCGAGGTGTCGGTAAAAACAATACGTACCGAGTCGCCACCGCACGACAGCAAGCGGCGACGTCGACACGGCACGACACTGGAGCGGCGGTGGCTGCTGCTGCTGGGCACGCTCGAGGGTGGCAATTGACACGCGGAGGAGGAGAGGCCAATGTGGAGGAAGCCATCTGGGCCGACGGTCTCGTTGCCGCTGGAGCGAAGGTGGTGCACAGAGCAAGGTCAAAAGTTCGGGTGGGAAGAGGGAGCACGAGTGGAGCACCTGATTGAGGTAGCGGCTGGGGACAAGTGTCGCCTTGCTAGCCTTTTTGCCCTCGTAGTTGAGCTCTCTCGCCCTACCTCACCTTCTTCTGCTACTATTGGAGTAGTTGGCTTGCTTCAAGCCTTTAACTTATTGCGTAATCTACCCTGAGAAATGAAATGATTTTATTTTTAAAAATAGTGGTTTAACGAGAAGGCAAAACAAATTGTTGTATTTTTACAATAATCTACTGAACAAGAAGACACAAGACATGGATAAGGACCAAAGTCATGGTCGGTGGACCTATGAACTTCTAGAAACCTAGAGAAAGGTCAGAAATATGACCGAAAATATCCTCTTGAACAAGAGAATCTGTTCGTTGACGTACAGCCGCCATGACAGGCACAAGGAGCATAGCCGGGAAGCCAAGGCATGAGCCTGTCGATGCTCCCAATCTATCTTAAAATAATATCGGACTGAAAGACATTACTGTCCGAGTCGAAATTTCTTCAGCCCACTCTCTCGTCCTCACATGTATCATTTGTCCCGATGCCTTTCATTCTCAAACCTTTCCACCATGCTCTTGACCAGGAACCACTATTAAGCATTAGATTACTATAGCACTGGCATGCTCTTTGTAACTAATCGTCTATTGATTTTATGTACAAGCAAACTTGTTAAAATTCATGCTAAGATGTGAGGCTGGGGTGTGGACTATGAAATTCTCGAGCTGTTAAGCGAACGATTTATATGCGAGTGGATGTTGCTATGGACGGGAAAGTGGTTGATGAAGTAATGTACACCATGTACCGTATCGTAAGCAACACAAATGAGTCCGGGAGTACTATTTATTGTGTAGGCCAAGAATACGAAATTGATTCATTTCACACATTAACTACTTTCTCCACCTCAAAATAAGTGTCTTAACTTTGTACTGACTTTAGTACAAAGTGTTGAACCACTTATTTTGAGAGGGAGGGAGTAACTTATGCTTGTCGGTTGCGGAGGGTACCTTTTATCTAAACTTTCTCGAGAAAATATGTTTTGTTCATAAAGTGCCGATAGATGCTCATCAAGTTGCTATGGATGAAAAAAAAAACATAGTGCATTTGAATATAAGATGTAACATCAAGAGTTAAAGTCATGGAAGCATGTCTGAAGTGAAAACAGAGTAACCGGTGGAACATGTCCAAAGAAGATACATTATTATTGCAGTACAAGTAGTAATAAACAAAATGTAAGAAAAGACTTTTGCTAGGCCTGAACAACCAGGATTTCCTGGGATACACGCATACTGTTTGAACGGGAAATAGAGTGATTGGCACTATATCGGAGAGGCTACAATAGCTACTGGGCATGCACGAGGGTGTCGGTGCCGCGCGGAGGAGGTGGGCGGGTGTCCTGGCTCACTAGCACCACCACGTCATGGCCGTACCTCGCCAAGAGCCCCCCCCCCCCCCCCCCCCGAGCCTGCCGCTCCCGATCACCACCACGTCCGCCTCCCGTCTCTCCACCACTCTGAACGAACGTAAAGACAACGTCGACGGTTCAAGTGCTTGCTTGACGCGCTCCTACACGGTTTGAACGGCGAAGAGCCAGTGGCAGCGGTCGGGTAATAATTAATACGTAGTACCCAGCTAGCGAGGGGCCTGTAGGGGCGGCCACCACCAGGCAGCGCGTGGCGGCACCGAGACGGCGCGACACTCGAGCGGCGGCGGCTACTGCTGGGCACGCGCGAGGGTGGCGGTTGGCGCGCGCGGGAGGGCGAGGCGCCGGGAAGGCCAACGCGGAGGAAGCCATCTAGGCCAGTAGTCTCATCGCCCGGTGGCGCGCACGGCAATGTCTCCAGTTTGGGTGGGGAAGAGGGAGCTGGAGTGCAACTCGTGAGTGAGGCAGAGGCTGGATACACGTGGCGCCTCGCCAGCCTCTCTCCCCCAACGGCTAAGCTCTCTCGCCTCTGCTGCTGCTAGGCTCGCGTAATCTGCCACAAGAAATGAAAGACGATTTTTATTTAAAAATGAAGCTGTTTAACAAAAATAAAGGATGAATCATTATATTTTCTTTACGAGAAGGCACTTCACAAGGCACCAGAAACGCAAATGGATGGATTGAAGTCAGTGTCGGCGGACCTATCAATTTTTGGGAGCAAGGAAAAAAGAAAAAAGGCCACAAATTCGACCGAAAATATCTGCTGCACCACGATGGTTACTATGGAGGTGTACGCGCGTCTTTGACTCAAGTAGGAGCACCGTCAGGAAGTCAAGGCATGATTCTATCGACGATCCTAATATATCGTAATATCATACGATATGGAGAGGGATTTCTCAAAGAGTTGTAATTTCTTTGGCTCACTTTCTCGCCCTCCAACATATCATTTATCCCGATGCCTTTTATTCTCAGGGCTCTTCGTCATGTTCTTGACCGGGAACCGCTATTTTAAGCAATAAATGAACATATAACATTGACACGCTCTTGTAACTAATGGTCTAATTTTTGTGATGTGTATGAAAACCTATTGTATTCACGCTAAGGTGTAAGCGTGGAGTGTATAATATGAACTTCGTGATCAAACAAATGGAGGGTTTATATAGGCGAGTGGATGTTAATATGGGTGGGAGAGTAGGTGACGAAATAATGTACGCCATGTACCATACCATAACAGTAGAAATTAGTCGGACACTACTTATTGTGTAGGTCAATGATATGAAATTGATTTTATTTCACACATCTGTTATAATATGTACGCTTGATGCATGCCGACATTCATGACATGATGGCTCACCTCCCCTCTCCTTGATCCCCTCTCGCCCCTCTCGTCCCTCTCCTTCCCCTCCCCTGCCCCTCCGGCACCGCTCCGTGCTCCTTCGGCACCGCCCTGGGCTCCGGTTCGTCCCTCCCCCCCGCGTCTGGTTCCTCTTCCCTGCTCGCCCGTCGGTGCTTTGCACTTCAGCCCCTCCCACGTCGCCGCTTGGCTCCCGCTTTTGGGCTCTCGCCTCCGATGAGGAGTGCTCATCGGACGAGGCGCCCCCGGCTCGCCTTCGCCGGTCCTCCCTGTGCGGGTCCCCTCCCCCACCGCTGCGCCCTGTTCCCGCAAGGCGCCGTCGTCCGCTGTTGGTTGGGTTCAGTCTCCCGTTGTCAGCGCAAATCCGGTAAGTTCTCCTGTCCCTCGCCCGGATCTGGGATCCTGGGTGCAACTCCGGATGTGGTATGCCCTCCCTCCCTGTCCTCTGCTTCTGGTCCAGCCTCCCCGTCTCCGGCGGCTGCGGCGGCGGGGTGTGGTGCAGGGCCGGTGTCGCTTGCCCTTGATCTGGTCTCCCTCCCATTGACTAGTTGGTCGCGGGGTGGGTTGCCTGGTGGGCCTCCTGATCTCTCTCTGGCTACCCAGCCCACTTCTCCTACTCTGTCGTCAATTGACGAATTCCCTCCCGTTCTGTCTGCGGGCCCGGTGCAGCTTCCCACTGCTTCTGGATTCCCCGCCCCTTCCCCGGCCCGCGTGGCCCGTCAGGCCCATGTGCGCACGGCTTGGTCTGGGTATATATGGACCCCCCGCGGCTCTACCCCCCCCCCCCCTCTGCTAGGGTTTTCGGCTTCCGCCGCAAACTTGCGTAGATATCGCTTCCCCATTCGTCGTCTCGTCAGATCCACTCCTCCTCCCCCCTTCTCCTCTCTTTCGTGGCGGCGCTCTCCATGGATAAGTTGAGGGGCTCTTCCTGCAACGAGGTCTCGGGCAGCAAGCACCGACGAGAGGACTCGCCGGGCTCGACCGTGGATCTGGAGCTCGAGGCTTCCCTTCGCTCCAAGCTGGAGGTGGAGCAGGCGGCCCGTGAGCAGGTGGCTCGCAACCGTGCTGTGTGGGCTGCTGGTCCGGAGTGGCTCCAGCGCTCGGAGCGGGAGCGCGCTCCTCCTGGATTGGGTCCGCAAGGATCTGGATCTGGGGCGTCCCTCTCTTCAGCATTGGATCGCTGGGAGGCAGCGGCGGCGGCTGGTGGGGGGATCTCTTCCTCGTCGGGTTCCTTGCCTTTCCAAGGCGCGGGGCGTGGCGCTTCTGCCCAGGCGTCCTGCTGGCCCTCATCCTGGTATTAGGGGCTAACCCAAATGGTAGGAGGAGATGGTGCGGTATTAACAGCCTGATCATTAATGGGGTTCGATCTTCGGACCAATCTATGATCCTTTCTTATGTCATGGAGTTCTTCTCGTCGCTATTAGGGGCTAAACCTCCCTCCGGTTTTTCTATTTCCCCATCCTTGTGGGACCACAATATGAAAATTTTGGCCAAGGAAAATGATGCTTTGATGGTGCCCCTTTCCGATAAGGAGATCTGGGACGTGGTTAATTCTGCTAATCCAAATGCTGCATCCGGGCCGGATGGCTTTTTGATTCCCTTCTTTAGGAAGTTCTGGCCTCAGCTGAGGCAGTTGGTTTGTAATGTTATTCAGGGTTTCTGTCTAGGAACTATTGATATCTCTCGCCTTAATTACGCGGTGATCACCTTGATTCCTAAAGTTAAAGGTGCTGAGCTGATTTCCCAGTTCAGGCCTATTGCACTGATCAATAACTTCGCTAAGTTTCCTGCTAAGGGATTTGCTACTCGCTTGTCCCCCGTTGCTCATAGAGTTATCAGTCCTTTCCAGTCTGCTTTCATCAAAGGGCGATTCACTTTAGATGGCATTCTATGTCTTCATGAGATAGTTCATGACTTGAGATCTCGTAATTCAAGGCTGTCATTCTAAAACTAGATTTTGAGAAAGCCTATGACTCGGTCAGTTGGCCTTTTCTGAGAAAGGTTCTTCTAGCGAAAGGCTTCGATGAGGCGTATGTTCATCGTATTATGCAGTTGGTCTCGGGTGGCCACACTGCGGTCTCGGGTAATGGCCACATAAGTAAATTTTTTGTCAATGGCAGGGGCCTGTGACAAGGTGATCCGACATCTCATGTTCTATTTAATTTCGTTGCCGATGCTTTCTCTCGCATACTATCTAGGGCGGCTCAGCATGGCCATATCCTGCCAGTGGTCTCTCATTTAATTCCTGACGGTGTCACTCACTTGCAATATGCTGATGACACAATTATTATGGTAGAATTGAATGATGCCTGTATTGCTCATCTCAAGTCCATCCTCCTATGCTTTGAGGCCGTCTCAAGCCTGAAAATTAACTTCTCCAAGAGTTAGGTCCTGGTCACTGGTGTTGATGATGTGGAGGCCTTGCGAGTGGCTAGGCTGCTTAATTTCTCCCTGGGCTCCTTCCCTTTTAAATATCTCGGACTCCCCACCTCTCCTGTTATGTTACATTCTAAGGATTTTGCTCCGGCTGTTTCTAAGATGGGAAACAGGGTTCTTCCCTGGCGAGGTAGATATACCACTAATGCTGGCAAAGTTGCTCTGATCAACGCCTGCCTCTCCTCCCTTCCTATGTTTATAATGGGCTTCTATCTTTTATCAGCTGGCATTCATGCCGGTTTTGACAAGCACAGGGGTGCTTTCTATTGGAATGCTGCTGACAATAGACGGAAATATAGGTTGGTCAAATGGAAACTCATGTGCAGGCCTAAAAACCTTGGGGGGTTAGGCATTATTAACACGTTGGTTATGAACAAATGTCTTTTAATCAAATGATGGTGGAAAATCATGTCTAGTGGGGCCAGCTCTTTATGGTATTCGATTCTTAAAGCTAAATATTTTCCACATTCTAGCCCGATGTTTGCTGGGGCCCAGCGTGGATCTCAATTCTGGAAGGACCTTATTAGAGTTAGATCTCTGTTCTTGGAACATGTTAAGTTTGTTGTTGGTAATGGCTCCTCGGTTCGGTTTTGGCTTGACTGGTGGTGTGGTGATACCCCTCTGGCTGTTAGCTTTCCTGTTCTTTTTACATACTACCCTAACCCGAATATCTCCATCGCGGAGGTATCGGCTAATAATTGGGACCTGGCATTCCATCGATCCTTGTCTCCTGAAGAGTTGGAAGACTGGCAAAGACTCTCTGCCTTATTTCCTTTGCTCTCGGAGGCGCCGGATACGGTGGTCTGGCCTCATTCTTCCTCTGGCCGATTTTCAGTTAAATCCTTGTACTCTAGGATCATTGGTGGTATCCCTTCGAATAGGTTCTCCTACATTTGGTGGTCCTGAGTTCCTCCGAAAATTAAAATCTTTCTCTGGCAGGCCTTCAGAGGCCGTCTCCCCGCGGCTGACCAAATTCGTAAGAGAAACGTGCTGGGCTCGGAGTTTTGTGCTCTTTGGGGTGCCTTGGAGGACATGAATCATATCTTTTTTCATTGTGTGCTTGCTAAGCTGGTCTGGAGTTGTGTCAGATCCTGGCTCCAGGTTACTTGGAACCCCTCCTCCTTTCCTGAGCTAAGAAACCTTGCCAAGTCGTTGGTTGGGGTGACTAAGAGGGTCTTCTGGGTTGGCCTGGGTACGATATGTTGGTCACTGTGGACGATTAGGAACAAATTTACGATCGATCATGTCTTTCCTTCTAAGGCTGCTGACTGTCTATTCAAATCATGTGTCTTCTTGCAGCAGTGGAGATCATTGACCAAGGAGGACGACCGGGGAGCGCTGGACATGCTCATCTCTAAAATTCGGGCCTCGGCGTCATCTCTCTCGCAGGGTCCTGAAGCCTGATCTAGCTTGTCGGTGGTTCTCCGTCTTCGATGCTGACTTTGTCTTACTTTTATCCGGCTTGTCGTGCCGTGTCTGGCAGGGTGCCATGTATCCTTCCTACTTTCGTGCTACTGGTTCCTGTTTGTGTTAGCGTGAACTTTGCTGGCTTCGTCCCCGTGATGGTGTTAGGGCTTGTGACTCCGCCATGTGGCTTTATTTATAAAGTCAGGCTATGGCCTTTTCTCTAAAAAAAATATGTACGCTTACACTTATGTTGCAGTGGACACTTTTTATCTGAACTTTCTTGAGAAAATATGTTCTGCTCGTAAAGTGCGCATAGTGTAGAGGTCAGGGGTTTCAACCTCCTTTAAAAAAATAAGCATAGAAACTCGTCGAATTGCTATTGATGAACAAAAACGTACATAGCGCATTTAAATATAAGATGCAATTATCAAGAGTTAAAGGCATGAAAACATGTCTAAGTTTAAAACTGATTCGCCACTAGAACATGTCTCAAGAAGATAAATTATTGTTGGAGTGAAAGTAGTAATGAACTACATGTGAGAAAAGACTTTCCTTGAGGCCTAAACAACCAGCTTTTCATGGTATGCACATGTACTGTTTGAAAGGCAACGGGTTGGTGAGATTGATTGGGTGACACAGTTAGGGGCTGACCACCACCCGGTAGCTCGCGACCGCCCTAAGTCTACATCGAAGAGGATGCGGTAGCTACTGGGCATGCACGATGATGGCAGGTGGTGGGGGAGGTGAGGCATGCGAGGGAAGTCAGTGGAGCGGAGGTAATCTTGTGGGGAAGGTCTACTCGTCGTTGATGTGAAGCTGGCATGCGTTGCAAGGGTTTGAGCTAAGGTAGGCGATGGAAGAGGATTTGTAGCACGCAGGGGCGAGGGCATGCAACCCCCTTTTTCATTTGGCTTTTGATTTACAGCCTTTCATATCTTCTGAACCAAAAATTCAAATTTATTTTGGTTTGCATATTCGTGTTTTTGGTGGCGAGGGCTTTCAAATTAGATTCATTTTGAAGACGTTTTGACGAGTTTAAAATAATAAGTTTCAACTTTTAAGTTGTATGAGCGGTCGATAAAATCATATTTTGGAATCTATGACAAAAAAAAAAGTAACGTTTGAGTTTGAACTTCTAAAATTGGTGTGAGCGGCCGACAAAAGCGTAAGTTTCAGAACCTGTGAGACCGAGTATGTTTCTAAAACTAAAACTTAGACTTGTTATGCCCTCATGCAGGATCCAACTACTCAAATCGCGGGGCGGCTAGCATGGCCAGACAGATGTGTGCCTCCATACCTACCTGTGTTGGACCTAAATACAGCATACCTCTGGCGGGGGATCCTACAGTAGGCGTCATGGGATGATGATACCAGGGACACAAAATTTGACCAGGTCAGACTCTCCGATGGGATAAAACGCTACGTCTTATATGTCTTTTATTGTGTTGGACTGTGTACAGAGTACAGGTAAACTACCTACAGATATCTGATATGTATCTACAAGCCTGGTCCCTCGGTTTATATAGCACACCAAGAGGTCCAAGGGTACATGATGCTAGTCGATTACGTACAAGGAGGTAGATCCCTCCCAGAAACACAGATCTATAGAAGTCACGATCGGTAGACCTATCAAGTTCTGGAAGCCTAGAAAAAAGGACACAGATACCACCAAAAATATCCGCGACACGATGATGCACGGTTTGTGTGGTGGTGCACGTACATCATCGACACAACTAGGAGAACTGTCAGGAAGCCAAGGTATGATTCTGTCGATAATCCAAACATACTGTAATATCATACAGTATGGGAAAGGATTACTGGATGAGTTGTCATTTCTTTGGCCCACTTTCTTGCCCTCCGACATATCATTTATCCTGATGCCTTTCACTCTCTCTCTTCGCCATGTTTTTGACCGGGAACCTCTATTTTAGGCATTGCATGAATATATTACATTGACACACTTTTGTAACCAATCATCTAATTTTTGTGTTGTGCAAGAAAACTTATTGTATTCATGCTAAGGTGTAGGCGTGTAGCGTAGAATACAAAATTCACGAGCGAACAAGTGAAGGGTTTATATAGGTGAGGGGATGTTAATATGGGTGGGAAAGTGGGTGAAAAAATAATGTATGCCATGTACCGTGAGCAGCAGACATGAGTTGCCACTACTTTTTGTGTAGGTCTGTGATATGGAATTTATTTATTTCACACAGCAATTATAATATATACACTTGCGCTTGTAGGTTGCGGTGGATACTCTCTTGGAAGATATATGTATTGTTCATTAATGGCCAATATAAACTCGTTCAATTGTTATGGATGGCAAAAACGTACATAGTGCATTTAAATATAAGATGCAATCATCAAGAGTTAAAGACACAGAATATGTCTAAATTAAAAACTGAATTGCCACTAGAACATGTCTCAAGAAGATAAATTATTGTTTCAATAGAAATACTAATGAACTACTTCCTCCGTCTCATATTAATATGGGACAGAGGGAGTACATTTGAGAAAACACTTTCCTAGAGGGGATGAACAACCAACTTTTCATGGCATGCGCGTGTATGGTTTTGAACAACAAAGAGTTGGTGCAAGTGGTAGGGCGACACATACTCGGACGGCAAGGGGTCGGCCACCGCCAGGCAGCTTGCTAATATGCTGATTTAGCGCTGTACGGGAGGCCCTCACGGCTGTTGGTTTGTGGGAGGCGTGAGGGTGGAGGATGGTGGTGGTAGCGGTGCCCGCTCAGCGGAGGGCACAGCGTCGGGGAGGCCAACACGGAGGAAGCTAGGGTTGACATGCTCTTATAACTACTCGTCTAACTTCTGTGATGTATTAGTAAACTTGTTATATTCATGCTTAGATGTAAGCGTGGATTCTAGACTATGGATTTCACCGGCTAGCACTTGATGGCTTTTTATAGGTGTGTGGATTTTGCTATGGGTGGGAAAGTGGGTGAACAAATAATGTAAAACATGTTCCATGAATACACATGAGTCAGGCACTACTTATTGTGTAGGTCAATGGTACAGAATTGGTTTGTCTCACGCATCGGTTATAATTGAGGAAAGTATAGTTTTCGTCATTGAGGTCTCTTCAAAGTATGGAAATCACCCATCAACTCTAAAACCAGTAAAACTTAGTCCCTCAATTAATTAAACCGGATTAGTGTAGCCATGCATACCCCTTCAGACCGTTTTAGCCCGACATGGACCTAGTTCTGACTAAAATTGGACACATCCCTCGAGTTTGTTACTGTAATGTCACTCAAGTCCTGAATCGCCTCTCTCTCTCTCTCTCTCTCTCTCTCTCTCTCTCTCTCTCTCTCTCTCTCTCTCTCTCTCTCTCTCTCTCTCTCTCTCTCTCTCTCTCGTGCTCTCTCATTCACCTTTCCCTTGAACCCTAACCCTAGAGCGGCCGCGACGACGGCAATGAGGTTTAGGTGGTGGCGAATTAGGCAGTGGTTGCATGACGAATCCTTTGGCTGGGAAAGTGGGTGAAGAAATAATGTATGCCATGTACCGTGAGCAGCAGATATGAGTTGCCACTACTTTTTGTGTAGGTCTGTGATATGGAATTTATTTATTTCACACAGCAATTATAATATATACACTTACGCTTGTAGGTTGCGGTGGATACTCTCCTGGAAGATATATGTATTGTTCATTATGTGCCAAAATAAACTCGTTCAATTGCTATGGGATGAACAAAAATGTACATAATGCATTTAAACATAAGATGCAATAATGAAGACTTAAAGGCACAGAATATCCGTATGAGTGAGTAACGACCACGTACGGATCCATGCAGTAGCTCTGAAGATGACCTGTAAAAATTAGTGAAGTTTTTCCCATTAAATATCATGTCATTTCTGCAGTTCCATATAGCTCAGATTAAAGCACATATTCCAATCTGAATACGTCCCGTAGTAATAGGCTCCACACCCGCTAAACAAGTCTCGAACAATCGTGGCTATGGTAGTTGGAGGGCTAATGTTGAAGGCTATATGAATCGTTTGCCAGAGAATCTTGGCTAGTTGGCAGTCAATGAATTGTTTTTGGCATTCTTTCATCATGGTCACAAAAACAACATTGAGAACTGCCGACCCATCATCGCCTCAGGAGATTATCCTTGGTAAGAATCACTTCCTTGTGGACAAACCACATAAAGATCTTAATTCTCAGCGGCACTCTAATTTTTCATATGTGAATTGATCTTGGAATTGGGCCGGAATTAATGAGATCCAGGTACATAGACTTGATCGTGAATGCACCGGTCTTAGGTAACTTCCAATGAATCACGTCTGGCTGGTCTGAAAATTGAACATCCACCAACCTTCGTACCAGATGCAACCAGGAACTCCATCGTTCCCCCACGAGGGACCTCCTAAATTGAATATTTAACGGAGAGGATTGTAATACTGTAGCTATGCAAGCCTCCTTACGCTGTACGATCTTATATAACCTCGGATATTAAAGATCTCGAGGCATATCTCCTACCCAAGTATCCTCCCAGAACCTGGTAGATGTACCATCTCCAACAATACATTTCACTATGCGAAAGAAAGAGTCTTTCTTTTGCATTAACCCTTTCCAGAACGGCGAGTCTGAAGGCCTAACGATGACCTGAGCTAGGGATTTAGTATGAAGATATTTGTTACATAGAACCTGTGTCCACATGCCTTCAAATTCAGTAGAGAGCCTATATAGCCATTTGCTAAGCAGACATTTGTTCTTAATATCCAAATTCTCGATCCCTAACCCTCCTTGGTACTTAGGTCTGCATAAGATGTCCCATCTGGACAATATATATTTGTACTTAGCCTCATCACTTTGCCAAAAGATACGAGATCGATAGAAATCTAACCTTTTTCATACCCCTACTGGCACTTCAAAGAAGGATAGAAGTAACATCAAGGGCACTAACAGAGATAAGATTTCTCTTCAAAACACTAACTCCACCTGAATACTTGTAACCCTTTGCATCAAGGGCACTAACAGAGATAAGATTTCTCTTCATCTTCGGAATATACCGAACATCTGTCAAAGTTCTGATTGTGCCATCAAACATTTTGATTTGAACACAACCTATGCCTTCAATCTTGCATGGTGAATTATCAAGACCCAAAACAGAACCAGCGGTAGTAGTCAAAAGTAGTAAACCAATCTCTATGCGGGCACATATGAAAGGTGCATCTAGTGTCAAGTACCCACTCATCATTGGTCTTAGCACATCCAGCAATAACAACGAGAGCATCATCAGAATTATCATCATGAGCAACGTTAGCAGAATTTTCACCTTGTTTGTTACCTTTCCTCTTTTTCTTGTTCTGCAACTTGAAACACTTAAAGATGTCATGCCTGTCTCTCTTGCAATACCTGCAATACTTCTTGTCTCTGGATTGCGACTAGCCCCTGTAGCCGTTCTTACTTTTGCCCCTGTTTTCATTATGTGAGTTCTTCTCCTTTGTCGTACCACGAACAGATAATCCCTCGTCTTGAGATGAACCTGAAAAATCATGAGGCACCGTTAATTTCATCTTCTCCTTAGAGTTCAAAGCTTCATAAACTTCATTAAGCGTGAGAGTATGACGACTGTATAATATGGTGTCTCGAAAATTGGTACTATAAGAACTTGCCAGTGAACAAAGTAACATCAAAGCACTATCTTTCTCTTCATACTTAACATCCATTGCAGCAAGATCGGATATAATCTCCTTAAATTTTGAAATATGATTCAAAGTATTACCTACCTCGGGTAACCTGTGCAAGAATAATTTTTGCTTCAGATGCATCTTGCTGGTGAGATCTTTAGTCATGCAAGTCCCTTCTAGCTTTAACCATAGAGCGGCGGCAGTTTTCTCGCTCAAAACTTGCTACAAAATACTCATTCCGTTCCCTTATGTAGTGCACATAGTTCTCAGCACACATACCAATGAGTGAGGTGGAGGGTGTACTTTGGACGATAATACCCATGCCCTTCCATCCAGTCTCAAAGAGTACTAGTACATCTTTTTCTCTCCTCGTTTCTATCCATCTCTCCTCGGAGCATGGTCTCGCCGTTGGTCTCGCTGGCCGCGTCCCTCGCAGACTTCGGCCCGCAAGTAAACGCCGGCCACAGATATGGGGACGCCGGCCAGATTGCGCGGTGGAGACGCCGGCCAGATGACGCGGTGGACGCAGAGACGCCGGCCATAGACGCGCTGGACGCGGACACGCCGGCCATGGTGGATGAGTAGACACCGGCCGTGGATGCATCCTCCAGTCCTCGAACAGCGGCGTCGCCGCCAGAAAAGGCGCCGCCCCGTGTCCAAGAACTCACCCAGACTCGCCGGCGGCTCACCAGCTTCCACCCTGCCGCCGTCTCCTCCTTCGGCATCCGCCCGCGTGGGCCCTCACTCTCCTGCCTGTACCGTCGGCGCCCTCGCCAACCACCGGTGCCCACCACCGCCGAGCGCCGACATGCCCATCAGTGTCCCGACGCCGTCCTCCGGTTCGGAAAGAAAGACTCCGTCGGCGGGTGACATGCATCAGGCGAGGAGATCAGTGATCTTTCGTTCGATCTGGTTCGAACGAGCCAACGAAGAAAGGGGAGCTATGCGGGAGGAAGAGGATAAAGCGGAGGGTTATTTTCGTCCAAAGGAGGGTGGGGGCAGCTAATGCGCACTACAAATCGGAATTTTTCCAAAAAGCTTATGCGCACTACATAAGGGAACGGAGGGAGTATTATTATGCAAATGGAGCTGAATTTGTAACAAAGCCTTGCATCCCTTCTTTTCTCTTCATCAGTCCAAACCTGGATTTGGTTCTTCCCAAAACTATCCAGTGCATCATCGTACTCGGCCTGTGCCAACAACGCCCGCATCTTGACTTGTCATAGTGTAAACCTTGTGTCACGATCCAGCAGCGGAACATCATACTTCATGGATGCCATGAGTAGATTAAATCTGTGTATACAAAGTAGTACTACAAGCCAGTAGAAAAATTCTTGACAGAATTAATTTACGGAGCAAACGAACTTAGAAAAAATGCACCCCGGTAGATTCCTCGTGTGCACGTAGCAACCGAGGACAAAAACCTGATTTGGAGAAGATGGCTTCACCTCACGTACTAGCACTGTAGTACTACTTGCAAGACGTAGCAGATCGCCTTTGGTTTCTGATGAGTAGTCAACAGCGATCGCTCAAATCTCCCCGTGACTTGCTATTTTCCCTCATGTACGATGATGTGGAGCGTAGAGATGTAGGCCCGATCGCCTCGGGACTTGCTTCCGCCGGCTGTAGCTCGATGGGAGTGGATCACGGTGGAGGCGCAGCAGCAAACTGGCACGCGCGTGAGAACAAGTACAATACGGTGGCGTAGGCGGGTGTGTTTGGTTCGGCAACGAAGTGGAATGGCATGTCATGGTTCCATTCCATTTGAACGGGTCGGTTCCGTCCTCGTGTTTGGTATAGATAATTCTAAGGAACGGAATGGTTACATTTTCGTGTTTGGTTTCAAAGATGGAATGGAATAGATTTGTTTATCTCTCCACTTGTTTGCTTGTGATTTGTACGATATATTAAACATTGAACAGGATTTCAGTCTATTAAAACCCACTTAATGCATTGGCACACACATATGGCCAAGACGACGCTGAAACAAATAAGAGCGGTGCACACACTGAATTGGATTTCAGTCAACCAAATGCCGCTGATTTCAGTCAAACGGCTAATCTCAACAAGACAAACAAAGGCTGAATCGGATGGGAGCTCCCCGGCCGCCAGTACAGGCCCATGCGTAGGAGCCCTAAGCCCCAATCGCCGGCGCACTGGATGGGAAGCTCGCTGGGCGCCGACACAAGACGGAGAAACCTGGCCGCGAAGACCACGTCGATGCGGAGCACGTCCGCGGCGTGCACCAGGCCGCACAGCTGCGCGTACTACAGATCGACGTTGCCCCTCGCCGCCATCCAGCGCGGCCAACTCGCGGTGGACGAGGCCGCACAGGAGCTGCGCGTACATCTTTGGTACGGATCTACGGCGCCGCTCGCCGCCATCCGTAGCCGCTCGTCTCCATCCGTCGCCGTCGCTAGGTGTCCTCAATCCAGCGCCCCCTGTTGCTACCTGCCGCCGGTCGTGTCCAGAGAGGAAGAGGGGCAGAGTTGCGGGAGTGCGCGGAGAACGACCGGTTCCATGTGGTCCGCTGGATTTGGAGGTACGAGCGCGTTCCGCATCTAGGAGGTATATTCGGTCCGTGGGAACCAATTGGTTACCATTCCATCTTCGTACCAAACGCTAGAACGGGGTCTAGGAATGGGTCCGACCCGTGACATTCCGGTTGGTGACTGCAACCAAACACACCCTAAGGGATGCCACATCAGATTTATGTCTAGGTGAAGGAGAGATGAGAAGAGAGAGAAGAGAAGCGGGCTACAAGCTTACAGCCGGCTCTAGTACGAGCTCCAATATCCTTTGTGAGAGGAAAAAGTGGGTCATGCATTAATTGTATAGTGTACTAGTATGTGTAACTATTATATGAGTGGACTATTAGGTTGGTACAGGTGACATGGTAACTTCATATAGCCGGTTGTTGGCTATATTATTAACCATGCTCTGACTCCGCGAACATATGCGAGGGCAGGAACTTCTGTTGTCCTCGGCGGATCAAGCCAGCGGTGGCGGCGCGCGAACGCGCAACCCTAACTCTCGTCTCGTTTACAAACCTCAGCTTTGTACACTACTTGTTAGATAATAAGAGAAAAATGAGACACGAGAGCACATTGATTTTTGCGTGAAAACTTTTACGGAAGAAAACCACGGACGCACGAAGGCGCAATCATTATGATGGAGGAGTATTACAAGCACGAGACGACCTACCGTCTTAGGTGCGACTACGGGGTATATATGAGGGCAATACATGAGAGTCCTTAGAGTACAAGTATACGAGTTGTACTCGTATGCATCGGTACCAACGCAAAGGCCCACACCGTATGTACTACGTCTAGTCCAATACGGCACTAGAATTTGGATCACAATTTAACAAAGTGATTGCCTGATGAGCTTTGACACGGTTCGAACGGCGAAGAGCCGGTGCGAGTGGTGAGGTAATGATTAATACTGTACGTACCCGGGTGGCGAGGGGCCGGCAGGGGCGGCCACCGCCCATCAGCGCGCGGCGGTGCCGAGACGGCGCGGCATTGGAGCGGCGGCTAGTGATTGGAGCTCGCAAGGGTGGTGGCGCGCTGGAGGGCGCAAAGCAGGGGATGCCAGGGCGGCGGAAGCCATCTCGGCGGCGCTCTCGTCGCCGGTTAAGCGGAGGTGGCGCTCGAGTTTGGTAGGCGAGGGATAGTCGGAAGAAAATGAAGGGGGGTGGAGCACGTGAGTGAGTGAGGCAGGGGCTGGGCACACGTGGCGCCTCGCCGGCCTCTCTCACCTGACCTGCTCCTGCTGCTACTTGGCTTCCTTCAAACCTTTGACTTATTGCGTAATCTGGCGAGAAATGAAAACGATTCTACTCCCTTCGTTCCTAAATAGTAAGTCTTTTTTAGACATTTCAAATGGACTACAACATACAGATGTATATAGATATATTTTAGAGTGTAGATTCATTCATTTCGCTCTGTATGTAATAATTTGTTGGAATCTCTAGAAAGATTTATATTTGGGAATGGAGGAAGTATAAATTAACTTCTCAAAGCCTAGAAAAAAGGCCACAAATATGATAAGAAAATATCCTCGCCACGACGATGATTTTGTTACATGGTGTTCGAGTGTCGGCAGCTGAACAAGGAGCACTGCCGGGAAGGCAAGGCATGAGTCTATTGTCCTAATTTACTGTAATATCATAGAGGATAGAAAGGAATTCTTGGATGAGTCCTCATTTCTTCAGCCCTCTTTCTCATCCTCTAGCGTATCATTTATCCCGATGCCTTTCATTCTCAAAACTCTTCGCTATGTTCTTGTCTGCGTACCACTATTTCAAGCATGAAATGAATATAGCGTTGACATACTTGTAACTAATCGGCTAATTTCTTGATGTGTAAGAAAACCTGTTATATTCAGGCTAAGGTGTAAAATATGAAATTCATGAGCAAAGAAGTGAAGGCTTTATATAGGTGAGGATGTTAATATGGGTGGGAAAGTGGGTGAAGAAATAATATACCCCATGTGTCGTGGGAGCAGAGATGAGTCGGACACTACTTACTGTATTTCACACATCACATATAAAATAATATGTACACATCACATTATAATACTGTTCACTGGATGCAGACGAGTCCGGGCTTAGAAATGGATATTGGATTGCGGAGGATACTTTTTATCTAAAATTTCTTGAGAAAATATGTTTTCTCAAGAAACTTGCAGGGAGGCCAGCGCAGCAGAGCCCTTCGAGTCCGCTCCCGATGACCACCACGTATTCCTCCGGCCACTCGGCCACACTTGATGAAACAATGACGACGATGACGATTCAAGTGATTGCTTGCCTTGCTCTTTCACAATGCGAACGGTGAAGAGCTGGTGCGAGATGTCGGTAAAAAATAATACGTACCGAGTCACCACCGCCCGACAGCAAGCGGCGATGTCGACACGGCACGGCACTGGAGCGGCGGTGGCTGTTGCTGCTGGGCACGCGCGAGGGTGGCAGTTGACGCGCAGCAGAGGAGAGGCCAATGTGGAGGAAGCCATCTGGGCCGACGGTCTCATCGCCGCTGGAGCGGCGGTGATGCACAGAGCAAGGTCACGAGTTTGGGTGGGAAGAGGGAGCACGAGTGGAGCATCTGATGGAGGCAGCGGCTGGGGACTAGTTGAGCTATCTCGCCCCCACCTCATCTTCTTCTGCTACTACTGGACTAGTTGGCTTGCTTGAAGCCTTTAACTTAATCTATCCTGAGAAATGAAAATGATCTTATTTTTAAAAATAAAAGCGGTTTAACGAGAAGGCAAAACAAATAGAAATGAATTGTTGTATTTTTACAAGAATCTACTGAACAAGAAGACACAAGACACAGAGAAGGACCAAAGTCGTGGTCGGTGGACGTATGAACTTCTAGATACCTAGAAAAAGACCAGAAATATGACCGAAAATATCCTCTGGAACAAGATGATCTGTTCGTTGACGTACAACTGCCATGACAGGCACAAGGAGCATAGCCGGGAAGCCAAGGCATGAGTCTGTCGATGCTCCTAATCTATCATAAAATCATATGAGACTGAAAGACATTACTGTCCGAGTCGAAATTTCTTCAGCCCACTATCTCGTCCTCACATGTATCATTTATCCCGATGCCTTTCATTCTCAAACCTTTTCTCCATGCTCTTGACCAGGAACCACTATTAAGTATTAGATTACTATAGCACTGGCACGCTCTTGTAACTAACCGTCTACTTTTATGTACAAGCAAACTTGTTGAAATTCATGCTAACATGTGAAACTCAGGAGCTGTTAAGGGAACGATTTATAGGAGAGTGGATGTTGCTATGCATGGGAAAGTGGTTGAAGAAGTAATGTACACCATGTACCGTATAGTAAGCAGCACAAATGAGTCCGAGAGTACTATTTATTGTGTAGGTCAAGAATACAAAATTGATATATTTCACACATCAATTACTTTCTGCGCCTCAAAATAATTGTCTTAACTTTGTACTGACTTTAGTACAAAGTGTGGAGCCACTTATTTTTAGAGGGAAGGAGTAACTTATGCTTGTCAGTTGCGAAGGGTACCTTTTATCTAAACTTTCTTGAGAAAATATGTTTGTTCATAAAGTGCCGATAGATGCTCATCGAGTTGCTATGGATGAAAAAAAACATAGTGCATTTGAATATAAGATGTAACATCAAGAGTTAAAGGCATGGAAGCATGTCTGAAGTGAAAACAGTGTTACCGGTGGAACATGTCTAAAGAAGATACATTATTATTGCAGTACAAGTAGTAATAAAAAATGTAAGAAAAGACTTTTTCTAGAGGCCTGAACAATCAGCATTTCCTGGGATGCACGCATACTGTTTAAACAGTACATAGAGTGATTGACACTATATCGGAGCGGCTACAATAGCTACTGGCACTACTAGGAAAAGGGCTATAGATGAAAATGACACAAATGGCGCACCAGACAAGTGGTGCGCCATTAGTATATACTAATGGCGCACCACCTTCTGATGCGCCGTTCGTGTTGAAACTACTAATGGCGCACCTTGACCACGGTGCGCCATTAGTACCAAATTTTTTTTTTGAACTAGTGCGCCTGTCCAAACATACTAATGGCGCATCCCCTGGTGGTGCGCCATTACTAGTTGTAACTAGTAATGGCGCACCAGCCAGAAGGTGCGCCACTAATGTTATTTTTTTATTATTGCTTTTATTCCTTTTTTTGCAAAAGTTCTAATGGCGCACCACCAGGGGGTGCGCCATTAGTAACCTGGATTACTAATGGCGCATTTGTTGCTGGTGCGCCATTAGTAAGTGAGCAGCAACAAGATATTTTGGACAGCCTCTCCTCCTACACTCACTTTCTCCCCACTTCATTCTCTCCACCGCCTCCTCCTTGTCTCGGGTGCCTCCTCTTTTTCACCTCATTTCCACCATAGATTCATTCAAATTAAGTGGTTAAGTTACCTTGTTTTGCTAGGTAAGTAAGGGGGAAGCTATATTTATGTTGTTCTCCCTACAACAATGTGCACATGCACTTTTTATGGCCTAGCTAGATCTATGTATGTTCGTGGTGTTGCATATGTTTGTGGTGTTGCATATGTGTTTGTGTTTGGAGGTGTACCGGTATTTGAAATGCGATAGTTGCCAATATTTTGCCGGAATGTTGATTCATTTCCGTTTCGGCGAGAATTTTGGCATTAAGCATTCTTTTTGGTCCTATTTTTAGGGAAAGTGATGCCAAATTTTTTCTTGGTTCTAAAATATCGTTTTGCTCTACCCCGCAGGCGACCATGGTCCGCACGATGACCGAAGGCATCGTGAATAGGTTTTTGAGGTCCGCGAAGGCCGAGATGCTTCAAAAGAACGAGACAGAGATAAGATGTCCGTGTCGAAGATGCAAGCTGAATAGCCTTATTGCGGACCCGGATTCCGGGCAGGTGCGGGACCACCTGCTCTTGCGTGGTTTCATGGATGGCTATCGGTGGCAAGGTGATGAAGATGACTACGAAGTCGTCCATGGGGGCCGGGCAAGAAATGAGGAAGGGCAGCAAGACAACCACCGCGGCTCGGGGGGGGCGAGAAGACGAAGAATCCCCAGGAGATGATCACGACGGTGATGCTGTACACAGTCATCATGTAGAAGATGCAGGACATGATGATGATGCCGGCGGAGCAGACGACGGTGGACCATCGATGGGCTGGGTGCAGGACCCTCATATTCAAGAGCTGCTTCTCAAGCAGACGGATAACGCAAGAGCTGCCGCCCGAGAGTTAGACGCGGTTACTCCATTGTATGAAGGATGCAGGCCCGAGGATACCCGCCTGAAAGTAACGCTCATGGCTCTGGAGATGAAGGTAAAACACAAAATGACCGACGCATGCTTCGACGAGAACATGTCATTCTGGCACGAACGTCTTCCCAAGGGGAACAAGTGCCCGACCAATTTGGAGGAGGCGAAGAAAATCGTGTGTCCTCTGGATTTACCGCACGTGAAATACCATGTGTGCATGAACAATTGCATTATTTATCGGGACGAGCACGCGGAGTATACCATATGTCCGGTGTGCGGTGTCACTCGATACAAGAAGAGGAAGAAAGCTCCTCGAAAAGTGGTGTGGTACTTTCCGATCACTCCTCGTCTGCAGCGGTATTTCGCGGACCCTAAGGTAGCAAAGCTCTTGCATTGGCACGCGGATAGGGAGGAGAAGAAGCGAGAAGATGACGCAAATGATCCAGAGATAGATAAAAAAGACAAGATGCTGAGTCACCCTAAGGATGCGAGCCAGTGGCTAGCGTTGAACTTCGAATACCCAGAATTTGGGAACGATCCAAGGAACATCATGCTGGGCGCGAGCACCGATGGAGTCAATCCGTTTGGCAGCCAGAGAAGCACACATAGCACCTAGCCTGTGTTCGTGTGGATGTACAACCTTCCCCCCTGGTTGTGCATGAAGAGGAAGTACATTCACATGAGTATGCTAATTGAAGGGCCGAAACAACCAGGGAACGACATCAATCTGTATCTGGGGTTGCTGAAAGAGGAGATTGACACGCTGTGGAAAACGCCAGCCAATACGTGGGACGCCCAGAGAAAGAATATTTCCCTATGAGAGCCGCACTGCTCACGACGGTGCACGACTATCTCGGTTACGGATATCTTGCGGGGCAGGTAGTCCACGGATTTTCTGGATGCGTAAGGTGCATGGATGACACAACGTATCGCCAGCTAGATAGAGATCCCGGGTCTTCGAAAACCGTGTTCATGGGACATCAAAGGTGGCTTCGCGACGATGACCCGTGGAGGAAACGCAAGGATCTGTTCGATGGTGAAACCGAACCCCGAAAACGCCCGTGTACGAGGAGCGGCGAGGAAATAGACAAGCTGTTGAAAAATTGGAAAGACTGCCCACTGCCGGGAAAGAAGCAAAAGGCGCCAGAGCCGCTGCTGAAGGTATGGAAAACGAGGTCTGTTTTCTGGGACTTGCCGTACTGGAAGATCCACCGTGTGCCTCATAGCCTTGATGTCATGCATATCACGAAGAACGTGTGCGAGAGTCTGCTTGGTACCCTGCTCAACATGCCAGAGAGGACCAAAGATGGGCCGAAAGCAAGGGCAGACTTGAAATCAATGGGCATCAGGCAGGAGCTTCACGCTATATATGATGATGATGATGATGATGATGATGATGATGATGATGATGATGAGGCGAAGCAGGACACAGAAAGTCGTCGCAAAGGCAAAAAGGACAAGAAGACCGGAAATGACTACCCTCCCGCGTGCTTCACTCTAAGTCAGGAGGAGATCGAGCAGTTTTTCACCTGCCTCCTAGGAGTAAAACTTCCTTACGGTTACGCGGGGAAGATAAGCAGATACCTAGACCCAGCGAAGCAGAAGTTCAGCGGGATGAAGTCTCACGACTGTCACGTGCTGATGACGTAGATACTTCCAGTTGCAATCCGTGGGATCATGGACGCGCACGTCCGTGAAACGCTATTTGGCCTATGCAACTTCTTCGACATCATCTCTCGGAAGTCGATTGGCGTGAGGCAACTCAGAAGGCTACAGGAAGAGATCGTGGTGATACTATGCGAGCTTGAGATATACTTCCCGCCCGAATTCTTCGACGTTATGGTGCATCTGCTGGTCCATATAGTGGAGGATATCATCCAACTCGGGCCGACGTTCCTGCACAACATGATGCCGTTCGAAAGGATGAATGGTGTCATCAAAGGATACGTTCGCAACATGTCACGTCCAGAGGGAAGCATAGCCAGGGGCTTTCTGACCGAAGAGTGCATCTCCTACTACACGAATTATCTAGGCATCGAGAACCCCGTTGGTCTGCCCGTCAACAGGCACCTCGGCAGGCTCGCTGGATGGGGTCACCGTGAGGGTCGCCGCGAAATGCATGTCGACTTCGAGGGTCGACTCGCCGACTTTGAAAGAGCAAACCTAGTCGCGCTACAACACATAGACGTGGTCGATCCTTGGGTGGTAGAGCACAAAACCTTTATTAAGAAGACGTACAATGACCGAGGCCAACAGAGGACGGACGGAGATATACTCAAAGAGCACAACTCATGTTTCATGCGTTGGTTCAAGCATAAGCTTCTGTCGTACCCTTTACATGAGGATTCTTCCGCGGAAGAACAACTCATATTCGCCTTGTCACAGGGCGCCGAGCACAACCTGATGACCTATGAGGCGTACGATATCAACGGCTACACATTCTACACCGAGGCCAAGGACATGAAGAGCGATGGTTATCAGAACTCCGGGGTAACGATGGAATCCTACACCGGTAACGACAAGGATCGAGGAGATCTGGGAGCTGAGCTACGCTGGAGAGAAGGTCCCGATGTTCCGTGTCAGATGGGCCAAGAGCGTCCTAAAAGAAGACCGGTATTTCACCACCATGGTTATACCCGAAGCCAAATCCAAGACCGCGGGCGCAAATGTCACCGCGAAAAATGAGCCATGGGTACTGGCTTCCCAAGTGGACCAATGCTTCTTCATTACCGACCCGTCAAAGACCAGTCGTGTTGTCGTGAGGAGAGGCAAAAGGAAGATCATCGGAATGGATGGAGTAGCCAATGAGCAAGACTTCGACAAGTATGGCGACCCGAGGATCGAACATGACGACGATGATGAAGTAGCAGCATACACCACAAGAAGAAGCAGGACCACCCTACCTAAAGGACGTCCGTTCCACAGAAGAACTCCATTTGCGAAAAAGAAGGGCAAGAAGATTGTTAACAGATAGCTAGCTAAGATCGATTGTATTTAAATCGTAGCCTTCATTTCTCGATTGTATTTCATGGGCACTTTTTGAACTATCATGAATATTTTTAAATTTCATCGACACTCGATCTCGATCCCCCTCCATCTCGATCGCTATCCCACCTCGCCAGATCCGGTCCCCCTCGCCGCCGAGCACCCCCCGGTCCACCGGCCGCCTCCGCCGACCCCCCGCACCCTCGATTCCCCTACTCAACCGCCGCCGCCGACCCCCCGCACCCCTCCCCTACTCAACCGCCGCCACCGACCCCCCGCACCCTCCCCCGCTCCACCGGCATTATTGTTTGATGATATTTTAAAAAAAATTATTACTGTCTTATAAAAAAATTACTGTTATGATTTAAACAAGTTTGAACATATTTAAACACAAAAAAGTATCAAACAGCATTTTAAATGCATAAAAAAAGTTTGTGCAGCATAGGAATCGAACCCAGGACCTCCTGGTGTGAGAACGGGCACCTGACCAGTCGAGCTAGTAGAGGGGAGTTGATGTGGATAATGTCAGGTGGGAGATAACCTGTTGGCTCGAGCGGAAATAAAAAAAATACTAATGGCGCACCAGGTCGAGGTGCGCCATTAGCATGTATATACTTATGGCGCACCAAGGGGTGGTGCGCCATTAGTATTGTGCCCCCCTACTTCTGATCCCCTCTCTCTCCCTCGCCCGAGCCCTCGCCCTCGATCCCCTCTCTCTCCCTTGCCCGAGCCCTCGCCCTCGATCCCCTCTCTCTCCCTCGCCCTCGCCCTCGCCCTCGATCCCATTCCCCTCTCCTCTCCCGCCGCCACCGCCCCGCCGCCCTCGACGCCGGCCAGATCCGCCGCCACCTCTGCTCGAGCTGCTCCCATCGACCACGCCGCTGCTCGCGTGCTTCTTCTCTCCCGCGACCCCGCCATTGAAGGTCTCGCAAGGTCCTCTTCTCCTCCCCCTCCCCCTTTGTTCGATTCGATTGTGCCGCCGTCAAGGTTCCCTGATGATGCTGGTTCCTCTCGCGCGCAGGCTGCACGCACCTCGGACCGCGTGTGCCTAGTTCTTCCCGGGACGTTGCCCCGACCCTACTACCCACGCCATCAGGGGAGCTCGTCAAGGTATCATCCCCCCCTCTCTCTCTCTGCTCTCTCCATCTCTCATGCTCTGGCGTGTTTTTTTCCTAAGGGACGAAACTATGTTCTCTTGTTGCTATTGCTAGGTGTTTTTGTCTGCCATGTACGTACATACCTAGAGTAGTTGATTAGATGCAGAATTCTTTGTCAAAAAATATGTGATTTCCATTCTGCAGTGTTGAACTTGTTTTAGTGTTCGTGTCTGCTCTGTCAAAAAAATTGGGGAAAATCCTGCCAGTTAAGCTGGCTGATTAGTATATATTTAGTCATTTTTAGTGTTAATATATGTCACTCCGTGTGCATGATTTCTTCTCAACAAGTTCCAGAAACTTTGTGAAATACTATAATATACCACTTTTTATTCATGTATTAGAACTCTATCCAAAGCTCAAAATACGAAAACAAATTGTTGTTTACTTGTGATGTTGATACAACTGTAATGGTCTGTGCAATTGGTGATTTTTTCAAAATGTTTTCTATTTCCATGGGGATAAATTTATCTTATGCCTTATGTTCATGCGATTCAGTTCATTTGTTTTGAGTTGCGCAGTAGGGCAAAGCCCCACACCCCCTGTTATATTTATTTAAATTAAGATTACAAGGCTACAAGTAGAAAATAAAATGCACATTAGAACTATACATGGAAGCAGGTGCCTTTGTGTTCTGGTAGTCCTTTAGAACTATACATGGAAACATAATCTTCCTTATCAAGACAAACATAATAGAAGCAGGTGCAGGAGCTGTAGTACTCCATTTGGAGACTTTAACTGGATCAGATTAAACTGGATCAGATCACTGTTGAACTGGGTGTAAAATCACTGCTGTTGATATTCAAATTTAAACTTGAAAATAAAAATTGAATTGGAGAATTGAATCACTGTTTTTTAGTCCCCATTTCTGAACCTATGCTAACCTTGCAAGCAGCATAACAGGCAATGTACTCCAAAATACTATAAGAACTGGAGTAAAAGATGACTGCATCTCACAGAATATAAGAAATGGGGACTCTTGGCTAAGTATGGCAATGCCACAGAGTAATAATTAACTAACTGAAAATTTGACATTCTGGACTATGCTTGGCTCTGGTTTTGTGAAATCTCATCTCTTTTCTAGTGCCATGACTAGTCATGAATTTTATTTTACTTTCCCCACTTTATAACATTCAGAAATTGTTTACTAGCTCAAGCTTCTCCTTTGCACTTTATCACTTCAATCTACTGCTACCTCAAGCTTCTCATTTACACTTGTGCCAAGTAGCATTTTTTCCTTGTATAATTATATGGTGGTTGACTGAGCTGCTACTTTTTCCTTGTAGAAGATCGCAGGTCGAGTGGGAGGGATCCAGTTGCGACGACACCGAATCACTAGCAAGGCAGCTGCCTAGAATAATAGGTATTTTTGTTACGCTTTCAGTTCATGTCAGTAGGGAGATATAATGTTTTACAATCTTTCTGGTTATATTGGAGTTAGGTTTTTTGAATATGAGTAGCAGTGACTTGGATATACCTTATGGAGTTGTAACAGTTCCTCTTGGTGCTTAGGTGCATTTTCTTTGTGTAACTTGGTAGTTCAAACGGAATGTATCTCATTTTGTAGACAGATTATTTTTTGGAATATCATATATTCAAATTTGTAATGAATGATGGCTTCTACCTTGGGGTGTGCTTTCATGGGCAGTCTCCTTGGCTAGCCTGAGTGGCTCTTGCTGCCCATGCTAGGCTGTATCTTTCATAAATCAATGCATACTGATGTTCATATGTCATGTTTCATGCATGGATAAAATTAGCTCCGTGCGGTCGCAAAGATGTACAAAATGGAGGATACCATCTTCTAACTCAAGGGGTTTTTTGTGATGCTAGTAGAGGCACATTGTGGCCTTTTCATCCATATGAAAGTAGAGGCACATTGTGGTGCTAGTTTGCTGGGTTTTGTCTCCGACCATCGTGTCGTGATGATATTGCAGGTACCCCGAGAGGCCCTTGAGTTTGCCGGAATGTCGATTAACTTCCGTTCCGACAAATTCGGGTACTCCATATGTCCTATTTTCAGCAAAGGTCATGCTGAAATTTTCCGTGAATTTTAGCATGACTTTGCTAAAAATAGGACATATGTGGTACTTGTGACTAATGCATGGGCCGGGGTATCTTAGTAGTTAATTAAGTAGGATCAAGTGCCCCGGCGTACTTGTGACTAATGCATGTCTTTTAGGGTGCCTCGGTGTCGATAAAAACCGAAATGATGAAAGGTTAGGCTTTTAGGGTGCCTCGGCATCGAAAAACCCTCAATGATAAAAGCTTAGATTTTAGGATGCCTCGGTGTCGACAAACCCTAAATGATGAGACCATGATCTTGTTCCTTGACAATAACCAACTTTTTGAACAAACTTTGTTTCTATTTAGAGAGAAACATGGCCCACAACGATGAGGCCGGGGGTTCAGGCGGCAAGGCATTCTGGGAGCTGTCCCAGGAGATGGAGGAACAACCTCACTTGTATGAGGCCGCCGCCTTCCCCACCGATCCTGAGTCCACGGATGGTGCCGCCGAGGATGACCACACTGATGCCACCACTGATGGTGCCGCCGAGGATGCCACCACTGATGATGGCGGCGCACGCACAGATGGCAGCCAACCGAAGAGGCAATGGAAGGACCGGCGCCCGATCTTGCTCCGCACCCTCAAGGAGGAAGTTACTGAAGTGGACTCCAACGGGAATCCAACGGCACCCGAACGAATAGTCAAGGGGTACTCGCTTCAGCTCGGGTGCATTGTCCGGAGCACCGTCTCGATCAACACCGAGAACCTGAGGCATCCTGACCGAGGGAATTTGCGCAACCTCCTCTTCACGAAGCTGCACGAACAATACAAGTTCCCCGCTGAATTTGAAAACACAAGCCTCAAAGGGAATAAAGTGAACAATGCTGCCCTCACGAAGATGAGCACGGCCCTGTCTACTTGGAAATGCAATGTGAAGAGAATGATCGAGAAAGGTGAGAGTTATCAGAAGATCAAGGAGAAAAATCCTTCGATCACCGAAGATGACTACAACGACTTCAAGATCAATTGCTCGAGCACCGCAAGCTCCCAATCAAGTGAGTGGGGGAAACAAATGCGGGAGCTGAACATAGGGGAACACACACTCGGTCCCGGCGGTTACAGAGTGGCGGAGCCTATATGGGACAAGGAGGAGGCGGACCGTGCCGAGCAAGGCCTACCGCCCCTCTTCGATAAATACGGTGACAAGCAGACCAGGAACTTTGTTAGGGACCGGTACAAGAAGGACCCGAAAACAAAGGAGCTTACCACGGATCCGAAGACCAGGCAGCTTGAGCTTGTTCTGGTAAGGAATACACCCCCGCGTAATTAGCTCCATATGGTTGCATTCTAATTAATGAAGCCAAATTTCTAAATGGTTCACATTCCTTCCGCAGGCGACTGAAAGCAGTAGCGCGGGGTCGACTAAGAGCAACCCTTGGGACACCACTCTAAATAGGGGGTTGAATGTAATGAAGAACAAGGATAAGCTCAGTAAGCCGACGTCAGCTGGTCGTGTGGCCGGCAAAGGCTTGTCGACAAAATGGGGGTCATACTATACCGCTAGTGTGCGGAAGGAGAAAAAGACCAGCTCGGAAAGCCAGGCGCGAGAGGTTCAAGAACTCAAGGCACAGGTGGCGCGGATTCCGGAGATTGTCCAAGTGCAAGTGGAACAACGACTCGGAGCGATGATCACCGCCCTTGTGCCTACCTTGATCTCGGGGTTGAGTGCGTGGATTGCGGGCGGCCAACAGGGGCCGCCCCCGATTCCTAGCATCACGGCCAGCAACTCGCATAATGCGATGGCGGGGCCATTGGTGCCTCCGGCGGAGGTGGCATTGGTGTCTCCGACACCGGCACGGGAGCTTAATGCACCCGGGTGTACGCCGGCCGGCACCTCTTCAGCAAGCGGCCCCTCCGTCAACTGCACGCCCGCCATTGGCGGTGCCTCGACATTAGCCGAGCTCGACGCCATCGTCACGGTAACTAATTAAGCCTCTCTCGGCCGAGGACTTCATCTCCTTGCCTATGACTGGGCATCCCTGACGCCCTACATGTTTTCGCAGGGCGCCGCCGATGTTCCGTGCACTCTCCTCCACTTCGTGAACAACGAGTTGGTCGATGTCGCCAAGGGCAAAATCGTTCAACCGGGCAACCCCTTGTTCCACGGTACCCAGATGCCACCCAACTTGTTTAGGGTTCAACTGGCTCGGGTGCTGCCAGGCTGCGACGACTTGTTACCTCCGATTCGACCCGTCGGGGCCGACGATGAAGACGTGATGACCCTCAGCGCCTGCCTGAGCTGGCCCCTGCTTTGGCCGAAAAGCCAGATTCGTTTGGGGGCGGGGGACACCACCCCAAATACAACACCGCCAGTCGTGCCGGCGCCAAGTCGGCCCCATGGCAAGACCGCCGTAACGGTGCCGGACATCCCTATGCCACTGGATCCAAACATGCATATGGCACAGGATCAGAACGACGACGACGACGACGATGATACATTTGGCAACGTCGATCAGTACTTTGCCGAGCATGGGTACGATGGCGACTTCATGGGGCCTCCTTCTCAAGAACCAAACCCAACAAAAGACGTGTGCGATCTAGCTCGTACCGCGGAGAAGCCAAGTTGCAACAGGCGCTGTCTGGCGTTCAGCTCTCAGGAGACGCCTCCAGCTGCCGACTTCACCGAGCCTCAGATAGGCGAGGTGCGAAATATTATCAGCCCCAACACACTCAAGAAGGCGGTCTGTGAGCAGAACTCGGTCCCATTACAGGAGAAGAAGAAGGCACGCAAAAGAAAGACTAAGAAGGGTGCGAGCCAGCCGGCACCGAGTACGATCCGTGCTCCGGACAGGCCACCTTCACCGCAGGATATCTCGAGGAGGGTGCATGTGGCGGGTAGGGCGATGCTACCGACAAATATGCTCAATGCTGCAACCGGTGCTATGCGGAGTCTGCATGACAGTGTTCTTGCTTTGGAGAAGCGGCGTCTTAGGGAGAAGGATGTGGCATACCCGGTTTTCGCGGCCAAGGTGCCAGAGGGCAAGGGCTTTGTGGATAACTCCATCGGGCGTACGATCGTCCTGCGTTTTGATGACATCCACGCTATGTTGAACCTTCATCCGCTGCACTACACCTTCGTTCGGCTATTTTCGCTGAGTATGGAGATGCGGATCATTCGCGACAAGACCCCGGACATCGTGATAGTCGACCCCTTCTACATGCGTGCCAAGATCTTGGGCAGCGCTGGGGACCGGCAAGTCGCGAGTTCTTACCTCAAAGGCGTCATTCTAGCAAACCAAGATAAGGATAACTTCCACGTGCCTTACTTTCCCGAGTAAGTCCTCCCCTCAACCGGCCCGTAACATATGAATTCTTACATTTCGATCGTTTTTCTTTTAACATTCCGTGTTTTCTGCAGTGACACACGTTGCACGCTCATCCTCCTAAGCCCCAAATATTCCATGGCCACGTATTTCGACCCGGACCGTCAGTCGAACGTAGACTACACAAATGTCAAGAAGGTTCTTGATGATGTTCTCCCTGGCTACGCCCAATCTGGAGGCACCTTCACCAGGCCTATTCGTAAGTACGGCAAGCACGTGTTCTCCCACAATACGACGTTCTTCTGCGTCAAGCAGCGCCTAGCGGTTAGAAGGGTGCCTACTACGCCATCCATCACATGCGGGTGATCGTACGGGACCATCATCAACTTCTGCTACCGAGTAAACTCAAAGATTAGGCCGCGAGCGTGTCGGCAATCCAGGACGCGGACCTCCGACAAGAATTCTTTCGCATCCAGTCGGAGTTTGCGAAAATCATCCATCAAGATGTCCTTCGTACCTCGGGGCAGTTCTACCTCAGAAATCAACCGTCCAACAGTGACATCGACACAATGCTACAAATGCAGGATGACAACGCCCGTTCTTTCATGACTCCCACGATAGACGGCGGCTTCATCCACGCTCCGGTCCATTGAGTCGAGTTGTCTAGTTCTGAAACATCGATTGGTTCATGTTGTA
This sequence comes from Triticum timopheevii, assembly GCA_963921465.1. Classification (NCBI taxonomy): domain Eukaryota; kingdom Viridiplantae; phylum Streptophyta; class Magnoliopsida; order Poales; family Poaceae; genus Triticum; species Triticum timopheevii. Next base: position 616,802,964 of record OY997270.1, read on the forward strand.
ATTAAACTTTAATGAACTTGTAGTATGTCTCTTTGGTTTCGAGAGTCATTCAACTTAGATGTAATCGATGCTATTAATGTCTTGCTTTTCTCTTCCGATCGTTCTGTTGCATAATTATATATTGCTTATGTATTGTCTGTGAATTGGTACTAACGTTTCGTTTGGCTAGTGCATAGCGATGCCGACGTATGTCGTGTACAAGGTTAAGGTTCCCGGAGTCTACGATGACTGGGAGGAGTGTCGGAGACAGATTCACCGATTCAGCGGTAACAGTTACAAAGGGTACACCACTAGGGCCGAGGCCGAATCTAGATACGCCCGCTATCTAGCGGGAGAGGGGAGGGAGTGTTGGAGGAACCGGATGAAGACGAGTTTCATCGTGATGATGCTCATCGTGATGACCGCAGCTCTCTTCTATGTGATGGTAGTTTAGATGATCGATATCGACTTGTAATGTGAAGACAAACTCGCTACTCGCGGTGTCGAGACTTGTAATATAATGTTCTATCTTTGTTCGGTCTTTTTAATTCGGAGACTAATATGATGAATTGTATTCGGAGACTAATATGATGAATTGTATTCAAAGACTAATCTTCTATTGTATTCGATGAATCTGTTGTTGATGTGTGCTGTCTATATTTTGTCAAATTATACATTTTGTAACCTGTGCAAAAAACAAAAAATAAAAAAAATAAAAAAACCTAATATTCATACTAATGGCGCATCACATGACAGTGCGCCATTAGTATGACAGTGCATACTAATGGCGCATCACAGGGTAGTGCGCCATTAGTATGCCGCGGTTACTAATGGCGCATCCAGTGGTGGTGCGCCATTAGTATGCCAAAGCACCTGGGTATACATGGCCCCTGGGAGGCATACTAATGGCGCACGCTGGCCTATACTAATGGCGCACCCGCGGTGCGCCATTAGTATACCAGATACTAATGGCGCACCAGGTGGTGCGCCATTAGTAAAAATTACTAATGGCGTGCTGTTAATGGCGCACCACAGATGCGCCATTATTGGCCATATTAGGTGCGCCATTAGTAGGGGTTTTTCTAGTAGTGTGGGCATGCACGAGGGTGTCGGTCCCACGCGGAGGAGGGGTGGGCGGGTGTCGTGGCTCACCAGCACCACCACGTCATGGCCGTACGTCGCTAGGAGGCCCGCCAGCAGAGCCCCCCCCCCCCCCACCCCCCCGAGCCTGCCGCTCCTGATCACCACCACACCCTCCTCCCATCTCTCCACCACCCTGAACGAACGTAAAGACCAGGTCGACGGTTCAAGTGCTTGCTTGACACGCTCCTACACGGTTTGAACGGTGAAGAGCCGGTGCCAGCGGTCGGGTAATAATTAATACGTACTCCATCCGTTCCAAAAAAGATGACTCAACTTTGTACTGGAGTAGTAACCAGCTAGCGAGGGGCCTGTAGGGGCGGCCACCACCCGGCAGCGCGTGGCGGCACCGAGATGGCGCGACACTTGAGCGGTGGCGGCTGATGCTGGGCACGCGCTGATGAAGTCATGTACCTAGGGTAGGGTCATAGACCTGATCTAAGTACCCTACCCAAGGACACCCTCAGAAGAAACTGCCTTCCAGTCGACCAAGAGAGACTTCACTCGACGGACTCGAAGGACTCGACCACGAAGACTCACTCGACCACCAAGAGATCAAGAACCACTCTGCAGCGTAACGGTCTGTAATTAAGTAGTCTTTATGGCATTTAGGACACTTTATGTAAGGCGTTACCAGTAACGCCTAGACTTAATGTACTTTAAACCCTGCATTACTGAGGGCCGGAGGGGTCTGGCGGACACTATATAAGCCACCCCCCCCCCTCTGTGTAAAGGGTTCGCACCCCTGTAATCCATACACATATAATCCAGTCGACCGCCTCCGGGCTCCAAGACGTAGGGCTGTTACTTCCTCCGAGAAGGGCCTGAACTCGTACATCCTTGTGTTCACAACTGCTCCATAGCTAAGATCTTGCCTCTCCATACCTACCCCCCATTCTACTATCAGACTTAGAACCACGTCAGTTGGCGCCCACCATGGGGCAGGTGTCTTAGCGATTTTTGGAGAAGTTGCAATTGTTCCAATCGTTTCCATCATGGTTTCTGGTGGAGTTTTGTTCGAGGGACGCGAGATCCGTCTCGGCGCGCTCACCTTCATCGCCGACGACTCCACTTGGCTCCAGGAGGCTCCACTCGACGTCGATGCGCTCCCCGTCCGCGGTGCGACGCAGTTTCGCGCATGTGTCCGCGGCGTTCTGCTGCGGCAACCGTCGACTCCATATCGGTCGACTCCCTTATCGTCCACCCTCCCTGTCTCCCGCCAGCGCAAGCGCTCTGGTTGGTCGAGGCTCCAGCGGTGGGTGCGGCACGCGGTGGCTCGCCAGACGGCCACCGCCCAAGTTGCGGCAATCGAGCCCGACGAGTCCCTCTACGGCCTGTTCGATCTGTCGACTGGCTCCGTAGAGACTACATCCGAGTGCGATATCAGTGATCCAGCGGCGGAGGTCTTGATGGTCAACGGACCTCGCAGCCCTCCTGGTTTTCCCCGCGAGGACGGGGTAGACGGTGGAGGCGACCCCGCTCAAGTCCATGAGGAGTACCAACCCGAGCCACTTAATTCCCTGCAAAGGGAAGAACTTCGCCGCAGGAACATGGATGCCCTGCATGCTCCCATCGCAGGAGAAACCCCCGAGGCTCGCGCCTTGGAGGAGGCACGTTTGGCCAACTTGGCTGAACGAGCTCGTCTGGAGAACCTCCAGCGAGCACTCGACGAGCGCGCGCGGCAACGAGTACCCGACTCCAATCGACGTCAACTCTTCCCGCCGACTCAGGTATATCGAACCCCGATTCAGAATTTAGCAGCTGCAACCCATATAGCAGAGTCAATCCAGCCCTCTCAGTCGGAGGCTAGCAGAGGCTTGATGCAGATCAGAGGTTTGCTCCGGGCAGCGGGAGATCAGAATTGAGCCATGTCACAGTAACGCAACAGAATTCACAGTCGATCCGTCGCTGCGCATACGGTTCAGTCGGCTCACAGCCCCAGATCGCCTCCGCGGCGTGAAGGACGCAAGAATCGACGCGACCAATATGGTGACCGATACGATCGTGAGGATAGGCGTCGAGTGCCCACTCCTCCTCCGAGAGGCGGGTCTTATGCTCCTCGGCAGCAAGATGATAGGCGTCAACTCAGTGTGGGGCGAAGAGCTCCAGTCGACCCCTGGGAACCAGGCTTTGACGCGCGATCCATCATCGTGCAAGGATGGGTCGATCGGAACAGGGCTCATCGGGGTGGCCATGCCAGAGATGCGCCCACTAGCAGTCGAGTGCATGTTTCTGGTCCCGAATGTTTCAGCAGGGCTATCAGAGCCGCGGTGATTCCCCCCAACTTTAGATTGGCAACTGGAGTAAGCAAGTTCACCGGTGAGTCTAAGCCTGAAACCTGACTTGAGGACTACCGAGTGGCGGTACAGATCGGCGGCGGAAATGACGAGGTGGCCATGAAGCATTTGCCACTTATGTTGGAAGGTTCGGCCAGAGCGTGGTTGAATCAGTTAACTCCAAGCAGCATTTACACTTGGGAAGATCTTTCACGAGTGTTCGTCAGAACATTTGAAGGAACTTGCAAGCGACCAGCTGGATTGACAGAGCTGCAAGTTTGCGTGAAGAAGTCGAATGAGACCTTAAGAGAGTATATTCAGAGATGGATCACTTTGCATCATACTGTGGAGAACGTGTCTGATCATTAGGCAGTCTGCGCCTTCAAGGATGGTGTCAAAAACAGAGAGTTAAGTTTGAAGTTTGGGCGGACCGGAGATATGACCCTGAGTCGAATGATGGAAATTGCCACCAAGTACGCCAACGGTGAAGAGGAAGACCGACTCCGAAGCGGCAAGTACAAGCCGAGTCAGTCGGAGAAGGGAAATTCCAGTAGGAAGCAGAAGCGGAAGGCCGAACCAGCGGCTCCTGGAGAGGCTCTGGCCGTGACTCAGGGCAAGTTCAAGGGAAAACCCAAAGGATCCTGGAACCCCAAGAAGGTGAAGGATAAAGAAGGAAATGACATGATGGATATGCCGTGCCACATCCACACGAAGAAAGACGAAGAGGGTAATATCATCCACCCGAAGCATACCACTCGCCAGTGTCGACTCCTGATCCAGCAGTTCCAAGGAAAAGGAGTCGGACAAAGCCAAAGACAAGGAGGACAGTGAGGGAGGATATCCTCATGTTAACTCCACTCTGATGATCTTTGCGGATGTGGAAAGCAAGAGCCGACTGAAGGTTATTAACCGTGAGGTGAACATGGTCTCCCCGACGTCACCCAGTTATTTGAGATGGTCCCAAACTCCCATTACATTCGACCAGTCCGATCACCCGACTCATATAGCCACCCCGGGAGGCAAGCTTTGGTGGTCGACCCGGTTGTCGAAGGCACTCGACTGACGAAGGTGCTAATGGACGGTGGTAGTGGGCTTAACTTATTGTATGAGGACACGCTGAAAGGAATGGGCATTCCGATGTCCCGACTGAGCACAAGCAACATAAGTTTCCATGGAGTCATACCAGGAAAGAAAGCCGAGTCACTCGGCCAAATAGCTCTGGACGTGGTGTTCGGTGATTCGAAGCATTTTCGAAAAGAGAAGCTGACGTTTGAAGTAGTGGATTTTTAGAGCGCTTACCACGCTATTTTGGGAAGACCAGCTTACGCACGGTTCATGGCTCGACCATGTTACGTGTACCTCAAACTGAAGATGCCCGGTCCCAAAGGCGTGATCACTGTCACTGGTGATCGGAAAAAGGCAGAAGAGTGTTTCCAGAAAGGTTCAAAGATTGCCGATTCCCAGGTGACAGCGGTCGAGCTAGAAGGATAGAAGCAAAATGCAGATCCGAGTGATTTGCTGCGAGCCAAGAAGCCTGCCACAGAGTCAGCATTTCAGTCGTCCGGTGAGACGAAGCCCGTCCATATTCACCTGACCGACCCCAATGCTGCTCCGACCCATATCTCCACAACACTCGACCCAAAATAGGAAGAAGCGCTCATCCAGTTCCTCCGTGAGAACTGGGACATCTTTGCATGGAAGCCAGCTGACATGCCGGGTGTTCCCAGGGGACTGGCTGAGCATCGCCTTAGAGTCGACTCAGCAGCAAAACCAGTCAAGGAACATCTTCGGCGGTCCGCCGTCCAGAAGAGAAAAGCTATTGGTGAGGAAGTGGCTCGACTATTGGCAGCAGGATTTATCCGAGAGATATACCACTCCGAGTGGCTCGCCAATGTCGTCATGGTTCCTAAGAAGGACAACTCACTCCGAATGTGCATTGATTTCAAGCACATCAATCGGGCCTGCCCGAAAGATCATTTTCCTCTCCCTAGCATTGATCAAATTGTTGACTCTACTGCGGGATGCGAGAGATTGTCTTTTCTAGACGCCTATTCCGGGGACCATTAGATCCGTATGTACGGACCCGATGAGATAAAAACAGCTTTCATCACTCTATTTGGGTGCTTCTGCTATATCACCATGCCATTCGGCCTCAAGAATGCCGGTGCCACGTTCATGCGAATGATTCAGAAGTGTTTGCTCACTCAAATCAGTCGGAATGTGGAAGCGTATATGGATGATATCGTGGTAAAGTCGCGAAAGGGTTCCAACCTGCTGACTGACCTCGCCGAAACATTTGCCAACCTCAGGAGGTATGATATCAAGCTCAATCCGTCAAAGTGCACATTTGGAGTTCCAGGTGGAAAGTTACTCGGTTTTCTCGTTTCCGAACGAGGAATCGACGCTAACCCAGAAAAAGTGCACGACGTTCAGAAGCTTACTGGATGCTTGGCCGCATTAAGTCGATTCATCTCACGACTCGGTGAAAAGGCATTGCCTCTTTACTGACTGATGAAGAAGGCAGACAAGTTCGAGTGGACTCCTGGAGCTGATGCAGCATTTGCCGAGCTAAAAGCTTTGCTCTCCACCCAGCCGGTGCTTGCTGCTCCAATCAGCAAAGAGCCTCTGTTGCTTTATATTGCAGCCACAGGACAAGTCGTCAGTACAGTACTTACGGTCGAGCGGGAAGAAGAAGGGAAGACCTTCAAAGTTCAGCGCCCAGTGTACTATCTGTCTGAAGTTTTGACTCCATCAAAGAAACGATATCCTCATTATCAGAAGCTTGTGTATGGGATCTACATGACCACGAAGAAGGTTTCTCATTATTTCTCTGATCATTCCATTACAGTCATCAGCGACGCCCCACTTTTAGAGATTCTGCACAACAGAGATGCAACTGGTCGAGTGGCGAAATGGGCGATTGAACTTCTTCCCCTTAATATCAAGTTTGAGGCAAATAAATCCATTAAGTCCCAAGCAATAGCAGATTTCCTTGCCGAGTGGATTGAACAACAGCAGCCGACTCAATTTCACTCGGAGCATTGGACCATGTTCTTTGATGGCTCTAAGATGTTGAATGGTTCCGGTGCTGGGGTTGTCCTGGTTTCCCCCAGAGGAGATAAGCTCAGATATGTGCTCCAGATTCACTTCGATTCCTCCAACAATGAGGCAGAATACGAGGCCCTTTTGTATGGGTTGCGCATGTCCATTTCACTCGGCGTCCGTCGCCTTATGGTTTATGGCGACTCAGATTTGGTGGTCAACCAAGTGATGAAAGAGTGGGACGTAAGAAGCCCAACCATGACTGGATACTGCAATGCAGTGAGGAAGCTGGAAAAGAAGTTTGAGGGGTTAGAGCTCCATCATATACCCCGACTGAAAAATCAAGCGGCTGATGATCTGGCAAAGATAGGTTCCAAGAGAGAAGCCATTCCAAGTGGTGTGTTCTTGGAGCATATCCATACTCCATCAGTCAAAGAAGATGCTTTCACCGAAGAAGCTCCGCAGCCCAAGAGTGCCACAGACCCGACTGAAGTAGAAGTCCCAGCAGTGGTCGACTTGGTCATGGAGGTTTTAGTGATCACTCCCGACTGGACAGTTCCATACATCGTGTATATCCTGAGAAAAGAGCTCCCGGAGGACGAGGAAGAGGCTCGACAGATCGTCCGTCGATCCAAGGCCTTTACCGTGATCAAAGGAAAGTTGTACAGAAAGAGCGCGACTGGAGTTGGTCAGAAGTGTATAACGCTAGAAGAAGGTCGAATCATCCTTGATGATATCCACTCGGGGACCTGTGGCCATCATGCGTCCTCTCGGACTATTGTGGCCAAAGCATACCGAGCCGGATTTTACTGGCCAAGGGAAAATGAGATGGCAAAGGAAATAGTGGACAAGTGCGAAGGATGCCAATTTTACTCCAACATGTCACACAAGCCTTCGTCAGCTCTGAAGACCATACCACTCGTCTGGCCCTTCGTAGTATGGGGGTTGGATATGGTGGGCCCCTTGAGGACAGGTCGAAGCGGTTTCACGCATGTACTGGTGGCAGTCGACAAGTTCACCAAGTGGATTGAGGCTAAGCCCATCAAGAACCTTGATGCCGTTACTGCTGTTAGCTTCATCAGGGAACTGATATTCAGATATGGAGTCCCGCACAGCATCATCACAGACAATGGATCAAACTTCGACTCAGAGGAATTCAGAGAGTTCTGCACATCTAAAGGCACACGAGTCGACTACGCTTCGGTCGCCCATCCACAGTCGAATGGACAAGCGGAGCGAGCCAATGGCTTGATCCTCAAAGGGTTGAAACCCCGACTGATGCGTGATCTCAAACATGCGGTTGGAGCATGGGTCGACGAACTTCCCTCAGTGCTTTGGGGTCTACGGACCACGCCTAATCGGTCGACCGGAAGAACTCCATTCTTCTTGGTCTATGGAGCTGAAGCGGTCCTGCCGAGTGACTTGCTCCACAATGCTCCTCGAGTCGAGCTCTACAACGAGGCTGAAGCGGAACAAGCGCGACAAGATGCAGTCGACCTTTTGGAGGAAGAAAGAGAAATGGCTATGATCCGATCGACCATCTACCAACAGGACTTGCGTCGCTTCCACGCTAGAAACGTGAAGAGTCGAGCCTTCCAGGAAGGAGATTTGGTTCTCCGAGTGGATCAACAGAAACAACACAAGCTTGCTCCTTCTTGGGAAGGACCCTTCATCGTCACCAAGGCTCTCCACAACGGAGCGTACCGTCTCTACAACGTCAAGCATAATATCGACGAGCCCCGAGCTTGGAACGCGGAGCTACTCCTCCCATTTTACACTTAAATTTTCACTCGGATGAGTTGTAATAAAAGTATTTATGTAGTCCATGTTTTGCAAGATAATAGTGTCATAATTTCCCCAATGATTTTTGTCACTTTTATTTATTCAGTAAAATTTCTCCCTCAGTGGGTGGCTTAGCTGCGAATCCGTTTCGCCTAAGTTTGTAAAAAATCCTTATCGAGTGGTGAGCCAGACTCTCACTCGGGGGCTTAGCTGCAAATCCGTTTCGCCTAAGTTTCAATAAAATCCTACCGAGTGGTGAGCCAGACTCCCACTCGGGGGCTTAGCTGCAGTCCAAGTACTCGCCTAAGTTTGAATAAAATCCTACCGAATGGTGAGCCAGACTCCCACTCGGGGGCTTAGCTGCAGTCCAAGTACTCGCCTAAGTTTCAATAAAATCCTACCGAGTGTCGAGCCAGACTCCCACTCGGGGGCTTAGCCGCAGTCTAAGTACTCGCCTAAGTTCAAATTCAACGTGCGCTCGCAAGGAGGACGGGGTACAGGTCGACTGCGACCCTCTCCTCCGAGTTACGCCGCAAGTACAACGTGCGGTAGCAAGGAAGTGGAGGTGCAGGTCGACTGCGACCCTCTCCTCCGAGCTACGCCACAAGTACAACGTGAGGTAGCAAGGAAGACGAGGTGCAGGTCGACTGCGACCCTCTCCTCCGAGCTACGCCACAAGTACAACGTGCGGTAGCAAGGAAGACGAGGTGCAGGTCGACTGCGACCCTCTCCTCCGAGCTACGCCACAAGTACAACGTGAGGTAGCAAGGAAGACGAGGTGCAGGTCGACTGCGACCCTCTCCTTCGAGCTACGCCACAAGTACAACGTGTAAATCCTACCGAGTGGAGAACAGACCTCCCACTCGGAGGCTTAGCTGCAGCCCAGTGCTCGCCTAAGTGTTGAAAATCCTACCGAGTGTCGACCAGACCTCCCACTCGGGGGCTTAGCTGCAGCCCAGTGCTCGCCTAAGTGTTGAAAATCCTACCGAGTGTGGAGCAGACCTCCCACTCGGGGGCTTAGCTGCAGCCCAAGTGCTCGCCTAAGTTATAAAAATCCTACCGAGTGGAGAGCAGACCTCCCACTCGGGGGCTTAGCTGCAGCCCAAGTGCTCGCCTAAGTTATAAAAATCCTACCGAGTGGAGAGCAGACCTCCCACTCGGGGGCCTAGCTGCAGCCCAAGTGCTCGCCTAAGTTATAAAAATCCTACCGAGTGGAGACCAGACCTCCCACTCGGGGGCTTAGCTGCAGCCCAGTGCTCGCCTAAGTTATAAAAATTCTACCGAGTGGAGAGCACGCCTCCCACTCGGAGACTTAGCCGCAGCTCAGTGCCTGCCTAAGTAAATTGGGGAACAAGTCGATTGCGATGAGCACCTCGCTTTAACCTGCAAAGGACATCTCAAGCCAAATGCAAGCATATTCAAAACGTCGAATCCAAGTTCGGATAGATACCTAACGGAACCGAAAGTGCTCAGGCGCTAGGCCTGTTAAGGTTTATCGGTTACAAAATCACTCGGCATACCGCGGCAAATTTAAAGTGTCGAGCTCAAGAAGTTTTTTACCCCTCCTGTGGAGGGCTGGAAGGTGCAACAAATTCATCAAGGTCGATTCCATCTGCGATCCGAGTGGCAGCGGCGATGAAAGTCTCCATGAAAGACCGGAAATCATGCTTCTTGGTGTTAGCCACCCGAAGAGCCGCCAGCTTGTCCTCTCGCGCATCCTTGCAGTGGACTCGGGCCAGACACAGAGCGACATCTGCACCGCACCTGGCAGAAGACTTCTTCCACTCCTGCACTCGACCAGGGACTGTGTTTAGTCGAGTCATCAGAGACTCGAGGTCGTTCTGGAGCGTCTCCCTGGGCCAGAGCGTAGTGTCAATGCGGGAAGTGGCGACCTTCAGCCTTGCAAGATAGTCAATGACAGCAGCAACACGAGACTCGAGCCGGAACACGTTCATGGCGACTTCGTCATTCACCAGAGAGTTGATGGGGTCCAGGTTTGGTTCCAGTCGACCAGTCTCCTCTTCAAAGTTTTGGCAAAATTCTGCAAGTACAATCGCCGAGTCAAGGCAACGGTCGAATGGAAAGATCATTGTAAAAACAATTGTTTGGTGCAATGGATTACATTCGAGCATGAGGAACAACTTCTTCGTGGGTCCACCCAGATAAGCCTCCAGATCGTTCTTCTTCCCCGCCAACTCACTGGTCTTGTCATTCAGAACAACTTTATCGTTTTTCAGTCGACTGACCTCCTTGTTGGCAATAGCAAGAGCATCTTTCAGATTCGTGTTCTCTTCTTCAAGCCTGGTGACCGAAGCCAACTTCTCGTCTGCGAGCTTGGTCTTCTCCAAAGCTGTCTTCTGCATCTCAGCTAGCTCAAGGTATTTCTTCTTCGGGGCCTCCTTGACTTTGCCTGCAAAGTTACAGCAAGATCAGACTTTGAAACAAATGAGAGGCAAAAGCAGTCGTCGAGGCCTCACCAAACATACCTTTGGTCTCCTCCTTTGCCTTCGCCAAATTCTCCTGGACCAGCTTCAGATCAAGCTCGAGTTGGATATGTTTGTTCTCCAACTCGGTGTAACGAGCCGCCAGGTCGCGGGATTTCTACGAAGAACCAATCGACAAAATGTCAAAGATGATTCACTTCCGAGTGACTAAGGAAAAATCATACGTTTCTAAGACTACAGCCGAATACAAACATTCGACCGTAGTCTCGGGGACTACACCCAGTGGGTGCACTCAGCGTGCCCCCGCTAGTTCTATCAAGATAGAGTCGACCAGTCGACCAACAAAAAAAAAACACAGAAAGTGTTCTTCAGACTGTAATCAACTGCCAGCAGTCGACCACAGTCTCGAGGACTACACCCAGTGGGTGCACTCAGCGTGCCCCCACCGGTTTGAGAAATCCATTCGACCTAGTCGAATGAAGGAAGAACTTAACTTATAAAGCCTATGGTCGACTGCCAGCAGTCCACCATAGCCTTGGGGACTACACCCAGTGGGTGCACTCAGTGTGCCCCCACTAACCCGGAATTTAAATCGACACACCCAGTGGGTGTAGGACTACTACGGATTTCAGAAAGAAGAATTTTCAGATATCATATCCTAACAGAACAGGCGATGACCGACTGACCTGAACGTTGCTTTGAAGAGCGGAACTGGCGTCATAGGCTGCCTGGCTAGCCTCCCGGATGGCCTTCACCTGCTCCATCATGACTCCCGCCTGGCGTATTGCTTCTTTTGCAGCACTGGCTTGGTCCTCTGGGACGTAGTGGGTCGCTAAGAGTGAAGTCTGTGCAGCACTCGACGACGCGGGGTGAGCACTCGTCAACGGCACCGCGAAAGATACGGTGTGCCGAGTGGTGTTCTCCCCCTCCGCGACCAGTGTCTCGGGTGCTGGCACGTCCTGAGTCACCCTGCCAGCAGACATTTTCCTGCTCCTCCTTTGCTTCAGCGGCTCCTCATCGTCGTCGTCGTCAGGAAGGGTGATAACGACATTGGATGGAGCTACAGAAAAGAATCAGAATTAGAGACTAAGAGCCAATCGACTAAAATATGGAATTACAAGTCATACCAGGTTTTGAAGTGGCAGCGTCTTCCATCTCATGATCGTCAGCCTTAGCTGAGGTGTCAGAAGTAGCAGCACTGCGATTCCAAAAGACAGTCGGTTGATTTATGAGTCGACCAAAGATAAGTTCATGGGGAATGGAAAAACTCAAGCAACATCATTACCCTGAGATAGTGGGGATCGACACCTTCATCTTCGGCAAGACCTTCACCGGCTTCGATGGCGCCATTCGAGATTGCTTCGGAGCCTTCTCGGTCGGCGCCGGAGAAGTGGTCCGAGGGCGCTTGGTCGACTGTGCAACAGCCGCGACCCCCTTGCCACGTTCAGTCGCAGGGTCATGGACAAGTTTCGATCGCCTTTCCGAGCGAGGCGGTGCAACTTCCTCCTCCTCCTCCTCCTCTTCTTCCTCTCCATCAGAGTCCTCCTGGCTTTCGCCCCCACTACCTTCCTCCTCTTCAGTCGGCACCTGCGCCCCATTGGGCATCGAGTATAGTTCGGTGAGGGCCTGACAGACAGCAAGACAAAGATCAATCGACCAATTTGCAGCGAAAGCAGAGTAAGTATGGCGTGATTACAATTGGAAATAAAGTGGGCATACCTTGTCTGGAGTGCTAGAATGGTCGAGTGGAGGAATCCTCCTGGCTCCTCGAGGGTTGTCTTTGTTCCCAGTGACCGCGGCCATCCACCTCTCCAGTGTGGCATCGTCGACTGCTTCCGGATGGACCCGAGTTTCATCCTCGGTTCCACAGTACAGCCACATACAATGGCCTCGATACTGAAGAGGCTGGATGTGTCGCCTAAGGAAGACCTCCAGAAGGTCCATACCCGTCACTCCTTCCCGAACTAGCTGGACCACACGCTCCATCAACATCTTCACTTGGGCTTTCTCCTCAGGGAGCACCTTCAGAGAAGAGGGTTTGCTTGCTCGGTCCATGGTAAATGGAGGGAGACCACTCGACAGCCACGGCGTCGACTCGTTTTGGCAGTAAAACCAAGTCGACTGCCATCCTCTGACCGACTCAGGGAGAGTCATGGCCGGAAAGGTGCTCTTGTTTCTCATTTGGATCCCTAGGCCTCCACACATCTAAATAACCTTGGTCTTATCGTCATCTGGACTCGCCTTTTTCACTGTCTGAGAACGACAAGTGAATATGTGCTTGAACAGACCCCAGTGCGGTCGGCATCCCAGGAAGTTCTCGCACATGGACACGAAGGCAGCAAGGTATGCGATGGAATTCGGATTGAAGTGGTGGAGTTGCGCCCCAAAGAAATTCAAGAAACCAAGGAAGAAAACACTCGGAGGCAGAGAAAATCCACGGTCGACGTGGGTAGCCAGAAGAACACACTCACCCTCTTCCGGCTGTGGTTGCCACTCGTCCCCCGGGAGCCTCGCTGCCCCGTGGGGGATCAAACCCGCGTTGGCCATCTCCGTGAGATCCTTCTCGGTGATGGTCGAACGGATCCAATCTCCTTGGACCCAGCCGTGCAGCAGACGGGACCTTGACGAGGATCCGCCCCGACTGGTCGCTCTCCCTTTTGCCTTCCCCTTCGCCGTCGCCTTCTTCGCGCGCTCCAGAGCCGCCGTCTTCTCCTTCACCATTGTTGCTGACGAAGCGCGCGAGGAGTGGTTGGGCGGAGGTGAGAGCAGGCGCGGTGGGCGGTGACGGAGAGGACAGGGGGAAGAATGGAGAGATACTGTTCAAAAAGCCCTCGCCGGGCGCCTTTATAAGAGCACTTCCGAGTGGATGACAAGTGGGCCCAGGCAATCCAATCACATCCCGAAACAGTCGCGCGTACGTGATACGTGGCGAAAAAGACGGCGCGGGAATCGAGGCGTCTATGTCCTGTCCCATACGAGCGCCGCGGTCCGCCCCGCTTCGCGCGCTTCCCCAAAATTCGGATCCCACAAAATCCGCGAACAGTAGATCGGTCCGTCAGACAAGAGATTTCCTGCGATCCGTCGCTCGGAGGTTGCTAAGTTCAAAAGTTCACTCGACGAGAGAAAAGAATGGATCAAGGCGACTGAAAGAAAAGTTGCTGATTATCAGCAAAGGGATTATTGGTCCAAGATGATACATGTCCAAAACCTAAAAGCAGGTCGGAAATATTGTCAACTCCTTCCTCATTCAAACCTAGATCCATTCGGGGGCTAATGATGAAGTCATGTACCTAGGGTAGGGTCATAGACCTGATCTAAGTACCCTACCCAAGGACACCCTCAGAAGAAACTGCCTTCCAGTCGACCAAGAGAGACTTCACTCGACGGACTCGAAGGACTCGACCATGAAGACTCACTCGACCACCAGGAGATCAAGAACCACTCTGCAGCGTAACGGTATGTAATTAAGTAGTCTTTATGGCATTTAGGACACTTTATGTAAGGCGTTACCAGTAACGCCTAGACTTAATGTAGTTTAAACCCTGCATTACTGAGGGCCGGAGGGGTCTAGCGGACACTATATAAGCCACCCCCCCTCATTGTAAAGGGTTCGCACCCCTGTAATCCATACACATATAATCCAGTCGACCGCCTCCGGGCTCCGAGACGTAGGGCTGTTACTTCCTCCGAGAAGGGCCTGAACTCGTACATCCTTGTGTTCACAACTGCTCCATAGCTAAGATCTTGCCTCTCCATACCTACCCCCCATTCTACTGTCAGACTTAGAACCACGACACGCGCGAGGGTTGCGGTTGCCGCGCGCGGGAGGGCGAGGCGCCGGGGAGGCCAACGCGGAGGAAGCCATCTAGGCCGGTAGTCTCATCGCCAGTGGCGCGCACGGCAATGTCACTAGTTTGGGTGGGGAAGAGGAAGCTGGAGTGGAGCTCGTGAGTGAGGGAGTGGCTGGTTACACGTGCCGCTTTTTCAGCTGCCTCTCTCCCCTAGCAGCTGAGCTCGGTCCGAATAAGCTTTTCTACCGGTGGCGGGAGGTATTGGTGGAAAATCTACCACAAACGTTGCTTTGAGATTGGTGTGGCTGGTAGACCCCGCTATGCTTTTGTTTCTCCTCTTTAGCAATACGAATCTTATACAAACACATATACAAGATTGGACAGGGTTCACAGCAGTACCTTTTGTCAGGTGGCAGGCTGAGAGAGAGAGAGAGAGAGAGAGAGAGAGCAGATGAACGAGTTGCATGCACCTACTAAATACTTGCACTTATTTTCCATGCCATATTTTAAAAGGTTGATAACTTTTGAACTAAATATCTAGTTTTGAAATATTTTATATTTTTGAATTCAACGCGACAAGACCTTTAAAACAAGATCAATCTTGGGTGCACTTTGGCTAGTTTGAATTTTACCGTTTCACTCATTTTAGAGAGAGCATTTCAGTCAGTTTCACATTTCACTAGTTTCGGAAAATCTTCCAGTCAGTTTCACATTTTTTTGCGAGCTAGTTTCACATTTCACTAGATTTAGAAAACACATTACAATCATTTACAAATGATAGATTTCACTCATTTTAGAAAACGCATTACACTCATTTACAAAAGATAGATTTCATTCATTCAGAAAACACATTACACTCACTAAATTGAAAAACTATGTTTCACTTGTTTAAAAAAACCTTGTCCACCCATTACAAAATATATATTTCAAAACTAATTTCACTCATATAAAAATTGATTTCAATCATTTCACTAAATACATTTCACCACATTTCTTATAAAATAGGTTTACGTCACATATTTCTTACGAAATAGGTTTGTTCTTGCTATTTATTTTGAAATAGGTTTCTTTTGAATAGTTGTTTACTCATCCTCACAAAATTAATTTTTCAGTTTCAGTAAAATTATGTCACTAAAAAGCACATTAATTTCACTCATTCCAGAAAACACATTACACTCATTTAGTTGAAATACAATATTTCACTCGTATCAAAATACCTTTTTCACTCATTACAAAAGATATATTTCAAAACTAATTTCACTCTGCGCTTGCGAAACTGATATTTCACTCATATAAAAATTGATTTCAATCATTTCAATAATTTCACACGTTTAAAAATATTCCACTAAAAAATTTCTGTTGAAATAATATATTTCATCCATTACAAAACTAATTTCAAAATTATTTAGCTCATTTCTAATTTTCACTCAATACAAGTTTAGCTCATTTCAAATTAAATCCAGTAAAACAAATTTCCCACACGGAATTAATAGATTGAACGAAACAAGTGAATTGAAACGTTGAAATTTAAACATGTTTCAAATATATGCAAGAATGATCTTGTTGTAAAGGTCTTGACCCTGGGAGTTTAAATATAAAGAAAGTTTTAAAAATAAAACTATAGATTAATAGATAAGCGTGATTGAAATTGTGAAAACAAAATGCATGCATGCTTCATAAGTACTTGTGTGTCAGCAAGAAATGGTCACCCATGCATGTGTCCTTCATCTGACTTATGGTGGGCCCTAGTGCAGAAAACACTCTGCATGCAAATCTAGAGAAATGAGTGAAATACAACTTCCGTATATGAGTGCTTGATGTGGTGTCATGTGCTGATTGGCTAGCTGGTTGGCGGTACATCCTGGCACCGGTAAAAAGAGCTTTGCGGAGCTCGCTCGTCTCTGCTGCTCCTAGTTGGCTTGCGCAATCTGGCACAAGAAATGAAAAATGATTTTTTTTAAATAAAGCTGTTTAACGAGAATAAAGAACGAATAATTATATTTTTTAACAAGCCAATTTAACAAGGTACTAGAAACTGAAATGTACTGAAATCACAGTCCACGGACCTATTAATTTCTCGCAGCCTACAAAATGGGCACAAACACGATCGAAAATATCCGCTACAGCACGATGGATATTATACATGAAGGAGTACGCGTGTCATCGACTCAACTAGGAGCGCTGTCGGGAAGCCAAGGCATGAGTCTGTCGATAATCCTAACATATCGTAATATCATACAATATGGTCATGGAATTCTGTACGAGTTGTCATTTCTTTGGCCCACTTTCTCACCCTCCAACATATCATTTATCCCCATGCCTTTCATTCTCAGGGCTCTTCGCCATGTTCTTGACCGGAACCTCTATTTTAAGCATTAAATAAATATATAACGTTGACACACTCTTATAACTAATCGTCTAATTTTTGTGATGTGTAAGAAAACCTGTTGTGTTCATACTAAGGTGTAAACATGAAGTCTAGAATATGAAATTCACGATCAAACGAGTGGAGGGTTTATATAGGCGAGTGGATGTTAATATGGGTGGGAAAGTGGGTGAAGAAATAATGTACGCCATGTACCATACCATAAGCAGTAGACCTGAGTCCGACACAACTTATTTGTGTAGGTCAGTGATATGAAATTGCTTTATTTCACACATCAGTTACAACATATACACGTACGCTTGTAGGTTGCGGGGATACTTTTTATCTAAACTTTCTTGAGAAAATATGTTCTGTTCATAATAAAGCGCGCATAGTGCTGGCCTCAGGGGTCTCAATCTCCTTTTTGGAAAAAAAGATGGATAGAAACTCGTCCAATTGCTATGGATGAACAAAAACATACATAGCGGATTTAAATATAAGATGCAATTAGCAAGAGTTGAAGACACGAAAACGTGTCTGAGTCAAAAACTAATTCGCCACTAGAACATGTCTCAAGAAGATAAACTATTGCTGAAGTAAAAGTACTAATAAACTACATGTGAAAAAAGATTTTCCTTGGGGCCTAAACAACCAGCTTTTCATGGCATGCACATGTACTGTTTGAATGGCAACGAATTGGCGAGAGTGATTGGGCGACACGGCTAGGGGACGGCCATCACCCAGTAGATCGCGACTGCCCTAAGTCTACATCCAAAAGGATGTGTTGGCTAGTGGTGGTGGCGGTGCCACATGCTAGGGAAGTCAGTAGAGGGGAGGCCATCTTGGCGGAGGTCTAGTCGTCGTTGATGTGAAGGTGGCATGCGTTGGAAGGGTTTGAGCTTAGGTAGGCGAGGGAAGAGGATTTGTAGTACGCATGGACGAGGGCACCTTTTCATTTGGCTTTCGATTTACAGTCTTTCATATCTTCTGAACCAAAAATTTAAATTAAGTTTTGTTTGCATATTCGTGTTTCGGGTGACTAGCGCTTACAAATTAGGTCCATTTTGAAGACGTTTCGATGAGTTTTTTTTTTAAATTTTGTTAAGTTTCATCTCCTGAAAAATTGTACAAGCGATCACTACTAGAAATTAGTTTATTCCTCACAGGGGTGTGAACTCTTGACAGCTACAACCCCACCGTCAAAAATCGTACACTCTTTCCTCCTCTCGGGGAGGCCTAAGTTGATGGTCACGTGCTAACTGTCAAGAAACAACCATCTTTCTTCACATTGACAGTGTGCACGTCAAGAAAGAACTAACTCATATGTGACGTCGGATACATGAGCGTCAAGAATCGCTCATGAAACGACACACGCAGGCTGAAAATTTTAGCCATAGTGCGTTTTGTGTAGCACTTTGCCGCGTATAGAATTGCAGTTTGGCGCGACCGCGTGCGCAGACTCAAAAACTTAGCGTGCATCCTCTTCTCTACGCATGCACGGGGCTGAACAAAAGAAAATAAAACCACCAGTTTACCTATTACATATACATTGATAAGTTCTCACTCTCGGTCAAAAGTGAAATCAAAGAGAAAGGTGGTGAGCGAGTTCATATACCTGCATAATCGTCAAAGCGTCGATCTCGTTGGTAAGGCCTTGTACGAAGTCTTGTTTAGGCCCGTGTAGAGTTTGACAACGTCCCACTCGTAAGCTACGGTGGGGTGTCGAGTAACGTCGCCGTCCTCGCCATAGGCACCCCTTGGGCGTCTTGGCAGCTTCTCCGGACGCCCCACCGGCAGCCGCTCCCACATCCAAATGGAGAGGCCCCAGACAAAGCCACCCATATTGGACTTGTCTCCCGTCCTCTCGGTTGCGTCGTCAAGCTGCGAAACATCAAATGATGATCAGATATAATAAAATATTATGGACATATTTTCGTAGGTAGGCAATGAGATACTCTCTTACCGAACGATATAGGTAGGCGGGAGATGCGGTCCCCCAACTATACCCTGCATCCCAGTCGGCTAGGAAGAACAGATACGACCAATTGCAGAGTTCCCGGAGCTATCTGGAAACACAAACTCCGTGAGAAGATACCACAAGTAGGCCCTCGCGTAACACTCCACAGTCGCCTCATCGGCGTCTTCGGGGCATGTCTTCCGGTGCTCCGAGAGCCAGGGAAACGGCCGGATGTATGGTTACCCTTAGCATCGGGGCAGTCGCCGTTGAGGGTGGTAACCCTCTGCTGCCAGTTGGTCCTCTCCACTCGCCCGGTGAGTGCTTGACCATCGATCGGCATGGCAGTAATCATCGCCCAATCCTCGAGGGTCACCGTCATCTCCCCGCATTGGAGATGGAAAGAATGAGTCTTCGGTCGCCACCGGTCAATCAAAGCTCTCACAGCTGCGTGGACAAGCGTCGGCGGCTGACGCTTGAACTGCAACACGAAACCCAATAGTCGGGCTCTCTTGAAGTACGACGCGTAGCGCTCGTCGTAGTCCATATTCCCGGCAACCCCTCATGCGCAGTGGCTGGAGCATCTATCAAAAATTGGATGGCAAGAGTTAGGAACTTATTTTCATCAATCCGAAAACTTTGATCAATATTTCCTTCATATTGCTTACCACTCCGTTCTCAATGAAACGGGCACGATAACCCTTATCGAATGCGTAGTCAAGCATGGACTACCGTGGGCCGATGTTGTCCGCAAGAGGTGCCCGCCTTCATAAAATTTCATAAACAAAAGCATCATAAGCATATATAAACAAAAAGTGAAATTTCTTGGTTAAAGGAACTAGGGTTCATCTTAAGCATATTCCTCCAACAACATCTACTACACTTGATGGATCACATCATATCAACATGCATCATATCAAAATAAAATCCTCCAACATGCATCATATCATCAATTTTTTAAAAATTTCTTTTTTGAAATAGAGTTCATCTTGAATGTATTTTCTTCAGACAACATCTTCATATCATCATATCAACATGCATCATAAAACAAACCAAGTCCTCCCACATTTATTACATCATAATTTTTTTAACAAAAAAATTATGAACTAGGGTGTATCTTCACACTAACATATGAACTATTGATTAGAGTTCATATTCAATACCACTAGTTACTAAAGAACTAAGAACTAGAACTGCAATCAAGCTAAAACAATCCTAGGTGAAAAAAATTCCAATCCACATTCAAAAATACGAGGGATTTCAAGCAAATAATGCGTCGAATCGGAAGCAAGTTTACAAAAACTACTTGGAGGGATCGGATGAGCTTACGTTTCTCTCTTCGGGGCCATCTCGATCCGCAAAAACGATGCAAAACAGTGAAGATCTGAGGGGGAGAGTGGAGGAGATGGGAGAGGGAGAGAGAGGCGAGGGGGAAAGAAGAGAAACTGCCGACGGGGGAGGGGGAGGGGTGGGAAGATGGGCAGGGGCAGGGGCTCGGGTGAAATAACTGCTCGCACCCTACCGCCAGGGGTTCTGGCGGTAGGGTTATACATCCTACGGCCAGGGTCGCTGGCGGTAGGGTGCGGCGGAGGGGGACGGCGGCAGTCTCCACGTGCTGACGTGGATTTGTATCCTATCGCCAGGGACCCTATCGGTAGGCTGCCTAACCCTACAGCTAGCCTCCCTGGCGGTAAGAAAAATGGTCAAATCCCGAAATTGTTTCCAACCGGGTCAGATCCTGAACTGGTTTACCAGAAGGGTCAAAACACGAAATTTCCACCCCAATCTCTTACTCTATTTGCCATACCAAAATCCCTAGCCGCCATGGTGCCATCCGACCAGCTCTCCGCCGCCCAGACCACACGGCCGGCCTCTTCGCTCTCCGCCGCCCTGCCATCCTCGCTGCTGACCCTGCCTCCCCACTCGTCGCCGACCCCAGCATCTCCGCCGCCCCGCCATCCTCGCTGCCGACCCTGCCTCCTCACTTGCCGCCGACCCCAGCATCCTCCTGCCTCGCCATCCCGCGCTTCACCCGCAGCAAGCCAGTCAACCTCATCCCGCAGCCCAGAGGAAGCCGGCCGGCCAGCCCCGCCGGCCTACGAAGCCCTCGACCCTCCTGTTGCAGCCTGCTCTCTCCGCCACTGAGGCACAAGTGCAGTCCGTGCAGACCTCTTCTTCCTTGTGATGCCATCTTGTTTGATTTTGTTGCCACCAGCATCCTTTTTCCTTTGTAGTCAAGATGAGTTTATAGCTCTCTTATTCCACGTAATTACTGCAGATTTCCAGTACCTTTTTTTGTTGGTTATTACTGCTCTTAAGAATTCAGTATTACTGCAGATTCTGTTTTGTGGTTGCTGTATTACTATCCTCTGGACGCCGACCCGCTCAATTGATGCTGCTATTGTCGACACAACCCACTCACTCTTAAGTCCTTGGCGTTGACTAGTAAGGATACTCCTTTCACTCCCTAAAGGCATGCCTTTGGTTTGATCTATCACTCCCTCACACATATAATATTTTTTCTTTTTCCAGTTCATCCTCACGGTGTATCACTTGGCTGAACCATATATCCTGTCCCTGCTGGTACGCTAATAGCTGGTGAGTTGCTTGTCCATCATGACTCATTGTCATGTTTTGTCTATTTGTCTTTACTGTCTGATGCATGTAATGTACTAATATTTAATGCTTTTTGTATGGTGCTTTCCTTTTTTATTATGTCAAATTGCTATGTTAAGTGAGTATGATTTGTAAATAGAAACTTTAGTTGAGAATGATAAGATTAACTGCCCTGCTCTGTTTGTCGTAATTGTATTAGGCACAAGAGGCAGAAGATAGAGTTACATTTATGTACTGATGGTTTAAAGAAAATTACTGTACTTGGACAGCACATGGTGAGAGTCGAGTCAACCATTGTGATGACACTCGATCTCAGTTAGATCTTGAGAGAGGTAATGAAACAGACCAGATGGATTCCATGTTAGCTGACTTAGCTAGTAACAAACCACCATCAACTGATGAGCCACCAATTGCATCTGCTCAGGCTTTCTATAGAATGGTTGCTAGTGCAGATGAGTTAGTACATGAAAAAACTTTGCACTCGGGTTTGTCAGCCATAGCTCGCCTGCTTACCATAAAGTCAAAACACAATCTGTCGGTAGCCTGCTATGATGATATAGTAAAATTAATGCATGAACTCCTACCACCAGATTGTAAGTTGCCCAAAGACATCTACCGCTCCAAAAACATGTTAGAGGGCCTTGGTATGCCATATCACAAAATTGATGTCTGCTATAATAATTGCATGTTGTATTATAAAGATAACAGTGAGAAAGAAAAATGTGATGTTTGTGATACCTCCCGCTACAAAGATGGTCCATGAAAAATTCCCCGCGAAGTGCTACGCTACCTACCCATAACGGATAGGTTTCAGAGGTTGTATGGACACGAAAAGACAGCCAAATTAATGCGTTCATATAGTGAAGTTCCCCTCTCGAGCTCTAGCAAAATTCTGCATCCATGTCATGGAGAAGCATGGCAACAATTTGGTGCAGATTACCCAAAATTTGTAGAAGAGACTAGGCATGTAAGATTTCGTGTAGCAACTGATGGTTTCACTCCATATAGATTGACTGCTGCCTCTTACTCATGTTGGCCGGTATTCGTGGTTCCCTATAATCTTCCTCCTGGTGTTTGCATGAGGCCAGAATATATATTTTTGTCCCTTGTTATCCCTGGCCCTGAACACCCAGGAAAGAAGTTGAGCATCCTCTTGCAGCCACTAGTTGATGAATTGCAAAAGTTATGGGTGGGAGTAGATACATGGGATGCCACTATTTGAGCATCCTCTTGCAGCCACTATTTGACTTGGTGACGCACTGAGTCTACTGTTCATTGAATACTTGTTTTGTGGCACGAACATTATAGTACCCCTTGTGCTGAGTAGTTGGGATAATTGTTGTGTTTGATGTTCGGCTATACCGAGACGACAAGAAGTTATTTGAACTATTATGGTTATGGAAAACACAAGGATAAATTTATTGTTTCTCTAGTATATGTGCCATGTATATTTGTATGTTTTTTCTGTGATGAGCTGGATGCCCATCAAGCAGTGGACATGGAATTATAAATTCATATTTGTATATGTATGTAATGGCAATATCCCAGGTTATGGAGAACACCTCTTAATCTTGATGGTTACCCCCAACCGTCAAGTAAAGAACTCACACATGTTGTGACGGCTGCTGTCAAGGAGGCACGTCAGGAAAGTCTTCCTGACAGTCACCGTCAAGAACGAACATCAAAAGCTTTCTTGACAGCGACTGTCAAGAACCAACGTCAAAAGCTTTATTGACAGCCACCGTCAAGAACCAATGTCAAAAGCTTTATTGACAGCCACCGTCAAGAAATCACATGAAGAAAGCTTTCCTGACAGCTGCCATCAAGAAACCACGTCAAGAAAGCTTTCGTGACAGTGACCGTCAAGAATCAATGTCAAGAAAACTTTCTTGACAGCGGCACGTGAGGCTTCAACAACCTTTTCCTGACACTCTGTTCCTAACATGACATTCTTCACGGTCAACGTCAAGAATGATCTTTGTTGACGGTTTTAGTGACTTTCTTGACGTGTGGAAGCTGTGGGGAAAAACCTTATTTCCAGTAGTGGATCTACAAAATCATATGTTTCAAAACCTGTGACCAACAAAATCAGAATTTTTGAGTTTCAACTTCTGAACTTTGTGTGAGCGTCCGACAAAATTGTAAGTTTCAGAACCTATGACCGAGTATGTTTCTGCAACTAAAACTTAAAACTTGTTGTGCCTTCATGCATGATCCAACTACTATACGGATCGCGGGGCAATCAGGCAGCTGCACGGCTGGGCAGATGCGTGCCCCATACCTGCCTGTGTCGGAGCTAAATCCGGCATACTTCCTGGTAGGGATCCTAAACTAGGCGTAATGAGATGATGATACCAGGGACACAAAATTCGCCAAGGTTCAGGCTCTCTGAAGAGATAAAACCCTACGTATTGTATGTGTTTTATTGTGTTGGAGTGTGTACTGAGTACATGTAAACTACCAAGATATTTCTGATATGTATCTACAAGCCATGCCCCTTGGTTTATATAGCACACCGGGGGTCCTAGGGTACATGTCTCAAAAAGAGTGGGTGCGAGTGGTCGGGTAACCACTAATATGTACCCGGGTGGAGGTGGGCCGGCAGGGGAGGCCACCGCCCGGCAGCGCGAGGTGGCGCCGACATGGGGAGGCACCGGTGTGGCGGCGGCTGTGGCTGCTGGGCGCTCGTTAGGCTGGCAGTTGTCGCATGGCGGAGAGCGCAATACTGGGGAGGCCAACGTGGAGGAAGCCATCTGGGCCGGCGGTCTCGTTGCCGATGAAGCGGAAGTGGCTCACGCAGCAAAGTCACGAGTTTTGGGGTGGGGAAGAGGGAGCGGGAGTGGAGTGAGGCAGTGGCTGGGTACACGTGGTGCCTTAGCGGCCTCTCTCCCTAGCGGCTGAGCTCTCTCGCCTCACCTTACCTGGTGCCTGGTGGTTAGCTCTTTGATAAGAAGGTAAAACAAGAATAAATTGATTTCTTTTAAAAAGTCAAGAAGGCACATGAATCAGAAATGGACTCAAGTCATGCTTGGGCTGGTCGACGGCCCTATGAACTTTTCCAAGACTAGAAAAACATCCACAAATACATATGAAAGTATCTGCGGCACCACGATGTTCCTCTCATTGCCGTACAAGTGCCATGAACATAATGAGGAGCATTGCCGGGATGCCAAGGTAGGAGTCCGTCGATGCTCCTAGCATATCACAATATAGTACATCACTGGAAAACGACTTGTAGACGACTCGACATTTCTTCAACTCACTTTCTTATCCTTCCACGCGTTATTTCTTCTGATGCCTTTCATTCTCCGTGTTCTTCGCCTTGTTTTTGATAGAGAAACACTATTACATTTGAAGAATATAGCATCGACACGCTCTTATAACTACTCGTCTAACTTCTGTGATGTATTAGTAAACTTGTTATATTCATGCTAAGATGTAAGCATGGATTCTAGACTATGGAATTCACCGGCTAGCACTTGATGGCTTTTTATAGGTGTGTGGATTTTGCTATGGGTGGGAAAGTGGGTGAAGAAATAATTTAAAACATGTTCTGTAAATACACATGAGTCAGGCACTACTTATTGTGTAGGTCAATGGTACAGAATTGGTTTGTCTCACGCATCGGTTATAATTGAGGAAAGTATAGTTTTCGTCATTGAGGTGTCTCCAAAGTATGGAAATCGCCCATCAGTTCTAAAACCAGCAAAACTTAGTCCCTTAACCAATTAAACCAGATTAGTTTAGCCATGCATACCGCTTCAGACCATTTTAGCCCGATATGGACCCAATTTTGACTAAAACTAGACACATCCCTCGATTTTGTTACCGTAATGTCACTGATGTCCTGAATCGCCCCTCTCTCTTGTGCTCTCTCGTTCCCCTTTCCCTTGAACCCTAACCCTAGTGTGGCCGCGATGACGGCAATGAGGTTTAGGTGGTGGCGAATTAGGCAGTGGTTGCATGACGAATCCTTTGACTGGGCAAGCAGATGGCAACCTATGCAAGTTCAAGCCACTCCCATGGGTCGTCCTTGTCACCATTGATCCCTCTCGGTTGCTCATCTCACATTACGTACCGTGAGGGGCTGCTAGATTATCTGCCGGCAAGGGAATGCCATTGTGGCAACAAGCAGGCAACTTGTTGGATATCATGGAGTGACACTAAACCCAAAAGGAGGCATTTCAAATGCATGTGAGATCGGGTAAGTTCGATCTTGTACAATTTTTTACTTGATTTGCATAGAATTTCGCACATTTTGAAGGGTTTTAGCTAGGGTCTGTGCTCTAGAGTTTCCATGCAGATGCACCCACTACAGACTTTTCAATGATCCAACCCTTCCTCATCTTGCACAACTCATCATTGATCTCAAAGATGTTGTTATGCCATTGAAGAAGGAAAATCAACATTTATGTGTTGAAAGAGAGAACCTTGACGCGGGGAGGATGGCTAAAGATGCTGAAGCTCTAAGGCGTGCATTGCCTAAGAACGACAGGTTGTTAATGAAGGACGAGCTATTTCTAGATAAGAGTGTTGAATTACGTCAGCAAAAGAAGAAGAATGATGATGTGTGTTGTACTGATGTATTTTATTATTGTTGTTGTTGTGTATGCTTTCATGTCGCATATATGAGCAATTTGCTACGATGAGTCGATGAGAATTGAATATGCTATGTAATTTGACTATGATAATTTTTCATGACCTGAAACAATGACCTTTTTGTCACATTTAATAGGGATTGAGTGTACAGTTCGCAGAACATCTCATTCACATGTTTGTCTCAACTAGACATAGTCTGACAAAGTACTCAACTAAACATTCATCAAACATAATCTGCAAAAGTTGTCACAAAGAGCATAGCCTGACAAAATATTGGATGAGAAATAGTATTGAATATAGTCTTAGAAGCAACCGCAAACATAAATTCTCACACACAGTCTCACATAAACACAAACAACAACTAGTCTAGTAGTTTTGTTGGCACTTTTTTTGTTCATTTATTCCCTGCAACTGATAACTTGAAAGGCTATAGGTAACATTGATTGTAAAGGATGAATTGAAGTTCATATTTACTATCACATTTTTTACAACAATATTGGAAGAAGATTTAGATGTCCTTTTCTGCATACGAACAAGTGTGTTTCGATGGAAGGTTCACATCACTTGTGGCAACTCTTCTTCGGTTAGTGCTTTGTTCAGATGTTTGTACATTTGCTTGATAGGTGGAGAAAGAAATTCATTTAGAGGATTTATCATAAGCAAGTATGTTAAGCATTTTCTTGGCGTCACGAATTGTTTGGGCCCACCCATCAGGCTGAGTTGGGAGAAAGAAGTGCCACGTAGGCCACAAAACTGCCACGCTTTTCTTCTTCCTCCTCCTCCTCTCTCTGAGGCATTTCATCAAAACATCTGATGTGCATTAGAGAACAAGGGATGCAAGCAACGTCAACTGTGGTGCTCCTGCTGTCGGAGGCGCGCGCTAGGCTGCTCATGCCCGTGTGCCTCTACTACGCGCAAACTAGCCAAGGCACCGCCGACACGTACGAGAGCAGCAACAGCTCACTCCTGCGCCCCTTGCCGGCCTGCGTGTCCAGGCCGCCGTGTCTGCCTCTGAGTTGGAGACGGTGGCTGGAGCTTGGCGTCGAGCACCTCGGAGCAGCGTATGCAGCGGCTCACGTCCTTTTCGGCCGGAAGCTTTCGGACGTGCTGGCGTTGCAGAGCGCCCGGATGTCGTTCGCGTACAGCTCCGCGTCCTTTTCGCCAGGGCTGTCGACGCGGCAAACCCTGAACTACCTCGCTCGACACTCATTCGAGCAGGTGAAAGAAGGAGAGGGACACAAATATTTCTGACGCACAAACACCCCGCCGCATGAACGGCATCTCGGCCGCACGAACAGTCTTATTTTATTAGGCACATACCTCGACTCGGCTTATACCGTGACCATGATCTGGCAACCCACCGGTGCAACAACAAGCAGCACATATGAGAGGTATTTATACTAGGTGCACACACGCACTGACTAATTAACCAGCCTAACTAGCTAGCCACAACGCACGACCACCACGCACGGCCACTAACCAACTAACCCATCAACGCAAGGCTTGCTTTTTTTTCCGAAAAGGGGGAACTTCCCGGCCTCTGCATCAGAACGATGCATACGGCCACTTTAATAAATAAAATAGGTTCAACAAAGTCATATAGTCTTCAACAAAATAAAGGCGAGCTCACCGAGAGCCTCGAAGCTAAACCAAGAAAATACCATCGAGCCACAACCGGCTGGTAAAATAAAGATAGGAAAACTAATTGCCCATCGTATTACATGACCGCCAATCAAACCGGTTGAAGATATCCCGCGCTACCATCTCCCACCGGACAGATACAGTAACCAAACGCTCCCTGGCCTCCGTCGGAGTGAGTAAGGACCACATACGGATCAGCGCCGTAGCACGGAATATAACCTGCAAAAAATGAATAGTAGTTATTTTGTTAAAAACCAAATCATTTCTGCAGTTCCAAATTGCCCATAACAACGCATATACTCCTACACGAATATGTCTAGCTATATCGGACTCTATCCCATCCAGCCACGTTCCAAATAACGACCCGGCCGTATTCGGAGAAGTAATGTTAAAAGCAATTTGCACGGTGCGCCACAGAATTCTCGCCAAAGGACAGTCAAGGAATAGATGCTTAATGGTCTCGTCCTTATCACAGAAGCTACACCTAGTAGATCCAGTCCAATTGCGCTTGACCAAGTTGTCCTTTGTTAAAATTACCTGTTTATGGACAAACCACATAAACAATTTAATTTTCAAAGGAACTTTTACTTTCCAAACATGTTTGGTACTAGGAATGACAGTGGAGTTAATGACATCGATGTACATCGACTTTAAAGTAAATTGTCCATTCCTAGTAAGCTTCCAACACAGTTGATCGGGCTGTTGAGCTAGCTGGACTTCCATCAGTCTACGCACCAGATGGAGCCAAGCTTCCCATCTCTCACCAACAAGCACCAGCCGAAACTGAATATTAAGGGGAATGGACTGCATAATCGTTGCAAATAGCGCATCACGTCGCTGGACAATACGATACAAGGTTGGGTACTGTAGTGCTAATGGTGTATCACCCAGCCAAGTGTCCTCCCAGAAACGTGTGTCATTGCCATCACCGACAATAAACTTTGTTCTATTAAAGAAGGTTGCCTTGACTGTCATAATCCCCTTCCAAAACGGCGAATCAGTTGGTCTCACTGTCACCCGTGACAAAGTTTTGGACTGCAGATACTTGTTACGAAGAATCTGCGCCCAAGTCGCGTCAGTCGGAGCCGAAAGCTTATACATCCACTTACTAAGCAGGCATCTGTTCTTGACCTCAAGATTTTCAATACCCAAACCCCCTTGGTCCTTTGGTCGACAAATGGCATCCCACTTGGCGAGTCTAGACTCTCTCTTAAGGTCATCACTCTGCCAAAAAAATCTTGATCGGTAGAAGTCCAGTCTTTTCCTAACCCCAACTGGGACCTCAAAGAAAGATAGTAGGAACATCGGCATAGTCGTGAGCACCGAATTAATAAGAATTAACCGGTCTCCATATGACATAAGTTTGCCCTTCCAGCAACTAAGTTTCTTTTCAAACCGATCCTCGATACATTTCCACTCTCGGTTTGTTAGCTTACGATGGTGAATAGGTATACCTAGGTAGGTGAAAGGTAAAGCCCCTAATTCACATCCAAACAATTGCCTATAAGCCTCCTGTTCCTCCTTGGCTCTACCAAAGCAGAACAATTCGCTTTTATGAAAGTTAATGTTTAACCTAGACAATTGTTCAAATAAGCAAAGCACCAGCTTCATATTTCTCGCTTTTGCCAGGTTATGCTCCATAAAGATGATAGTATCATCAGCGTACTGCAGAATGGACACCCCCCCATCAACTAGGTTGGGCACCAAGCCGCCCACCTGACCGGCCTCCTTTGCCCGACCTATTAGGATTGCCAACATGTCAACCACAATGTTGAACAAAACAGGGGACATTGGATCTCCTTGCCTCAGACCCTTGTGTGTCTGGAAATAGTGCCCAATATCATCATTTACTTTAATTCCAACACTCCCTTTTTGCGTAAAGGATTCTACCTGGCGTCGCCAAGCCTCATCAAAACCCTTCATACGCAAGGCCTGTTGAAGGAATGGCCATTTGACTTTGTCGTACGCTTTTTAGAAATCCACTTTGAAAACAACCCCATCCAGTTTTTTCGTGTGGATTTCGTGGAGCGTTTCATGAAGGACCACTACCCCCTCAAGGATATTCCTGTCCGACATGAAAGCAGATTGGGTAGGCTGCACAACAGTATGCGCAATCTGTGTGAGCCTATTGATCCCGACCTTGGTGAAAATTTTGAAACTAACATTAAGAAGATAGATTGGCCTGAATTGCTCAATTCTCACAGCCTCTGTTTTCTTAGGAAGAAGGGTGATCGTTCCAAAATTGAGCTGGAAAAGATGAAGTTGTCCAGAAAACAAATCATTAAACATAGGCAACAAATCCCCTTTAATGATATGCCAGCATTTCTTATAAAACTCCGCTGGGAATCCATCAGGACCCGGCGCCTTGTTATTCTTCATTTGCGAGATGGCCTCCAGCACCTCTTTCTCCAAGAAAGGAGCCGCAAGAATATCATTCTCCACCGCTGTGAGCTGAGGAATATCCTCAACCCTTGACTCGTCCAGAGACACACAGTTCTCTTCTGGAGGGCCAAACAACTGCTTATAGTACTCGGTGATGTAAAATTTTAGGTTTTCCTGTCCTACAATCGTACCCTCATCTTGCTCAAGATGAAAGATCCTCTTCTTTCAATGCTTATCGTTAGCGATCATGTGAAAGAATTGGGTGTTCGCGTCCCCCTGGACTACTCGCGGACCTTGGCCCGCAACGCCCACTTCAACTCTTCTTCTCTAAGAAGTTCTTTCAGCCGCACTTCTGCCTCGAGCTTGGCATGAAGCTCCGCAGCCGGCAATATCGTGGTTTCCGCTTTTACATCCAGAGACTGTATAAGGGCAAGGAGCTTTTCCTTTTCGACCTTATAAATCCCGCTAAGATGCTTAGCCCACCCACGTAGGAAACTCCTCGAGTGCCTAATCTTATTCTGCTAGCGCTGAAGCGCAGTCCTCCCTCCTGAATCCTTAGCCCACTCTCTAGGCACGAGATCTAGGAAGCCATCTCGTTCAAACCAAGCCATCTCAAAGGAGAACACATTTTTGTTCCCCAAGTGGGTGGGTTCACCAGAGTCGACAAATAACGGCGTATGGTCAGAAATACCACGGGACAAGGCCTGGACAGTCACCAGGGGAAACTTCTGTTCCCAATCGACGCTAGACAACACTTGGTCCAACTTCTCACACGTCGGGTTTGGCATCGCGTTCGCCCAGGTAAATTTTCTACCCGAGAGCTCAATTTCTCTCAGGTCCAAACTTTCAATGATAGTATTGAACATGAACGACCATCGTCCATCAATATTATCATTGTTCTTTTTCTCATGCCGTCTAATAATATTGAAGTCACCCCCCACCAGGATGGGCAACTGCTCGGAGCCACAAATCCGAACAAGATCAGCCAAGAACTCAGGCTTGAGCTCGGGCTCTGCAGCACCATATACCGCAACAAGAGTCAATTAAACCCATCAACCTTCAATCGCACCCTAAACTTAACAGCAAAGTCTCCCATGACCACACTGCGAACCTCAAGCGCTTCGCACCTAACTCCGAGAAGGATTCCACCTGACCTCCCTCTCGGTGGCAAGCAATGCCAATCAAAATCTATACCTCCCGATAAAGTATTTAGAAATTGAGGTGCGAAGTTATCTCTACCTGTCTCCGATAGAGCTATAAAATCTAAACAATGCTCGACAGACGCCTCAGCAAGAAACCTTCGTTTAGCCATGTCCTTTAGACCTCTGCTATTCTAGAATATTCCTTTCATATATCATCATGGAATTTTTTTGCCGTACGGATCCTATCACTCCTACGCACTGCGGATACCGGGTATACCTTCCGTTTCCACTTGCGCTTGGGAATAGTTTGACTCTGCAACTGGTCCTCACAACCAGTCTCAGACGGGCTGGCCAACACTATCTCGGTAGACTCAGCCTGAACATCCTCATCAGTATTAGGTTGCATAAGATCCACACAAAAGTTGTCTAGCACCCTGACCCCGAGTGCATCAACCTCAGAATCACTCATGGGTTTAACAGCCGCAATATTACGGATCATCTCTAAGGCCCGCTCAGCCTCTAGGTCTAAAAGATCATTAACAGAATTAGAGATTTCAGTGTCATTACTACCCAACGAAACTCCTACTTGATATACATTTTGAACAATCTCATCATTTGAAAAATGCAAAATGGAATTAGAGGTATTGACCGACATACCAGTAGTGACCTCCACATCACGAAGCTTGACCGCCCTCATGGCGCACCGCTGCTGAATGTTGTCCACATCAGGCTGTGTCTGGAGATGTCCGCTCATCCGGCGCCCCTCAGATACCGGATCCTGAATCCCTCCAAAATCGATGACCTCCTCCCGAGAGATCGCGGTCGGGGTCCGGCCTCCTGCCGCTCCCCAACCAGCGGGCCGATCCAACTGCACGGGCTCACCCACAGCCTCGCCCGAGAGAGGCAAAGCACTCACCGCCGACTCGTGGCGCAACCCGCCTGGCGATGCTGGCAGGGTGGGTGGTGGAGGCCGAACAAGGGGCACCTGCCCTCGCTCCCCACCCAGCACCGGTGAAGCTACCTGCATAGGCTTCGGAAGGGGAGGAAGCTCCGAGGCCACCTGCCCCGAGCAGTCTCCCGAAGGCAAAGCCGCCATAAACCGATAGGTAGACGCGACGGGAGAGGAGTTATCCGAGGCCACCTGCCCCAGACCCCCTCCCGGCAAAGAAAAGGACACGGAAGCCACCTGCCCCGAGTCCCCTTCCTCAGCAGAAGGAGAACAACCCGAGGCCGCTTGCCCCAGGTCACTCCCCGACAGGCTAGGTACGGCAAGCTGCGGCACCTCCTGAGAAAATATCGCGTGCTGAACACGAACGGGAGTGGCCACCTGCCGACCCCCAGGAATCGTGTCCACAGCACCCTCCAACCCCAAAGCCGGTAACTCAAGCTCAAAAGCCTCCTCGGACTCAACCTGATCACTCGAGAGCCTCGGGGGAGCAGAAGAAGGCTCAAAAGACCCAAATCTAAGAGTCGTCGAAGGTACCACGGTGGGTGACGCCAGCTCAGGCCCCGGCCCCTTGGACAACTGTCGTCCAGGGTCCTCGACCGGTGACTCCCGTAGCCCCGCTCTGCCATCACCCTCGTGCATATCCACATCAGAGTCATGAGCCGGCGCAACCCGAAGGCTCTCATCCTCAAACTCAATAACCAGATCATAAACTCTGCCTCGATAAGCCCACTTAACCACATCCAGAACATACTCAATGTTCAAAATACTAACCAAAACCCGAGCAATCCCATGAGCTATGGTGAACTCCATGTCCACACGCTCAGGCTTACCTACTAAAATGCCCATACTGGCCACAACCCGAGCATCCTGCAGCAGCCTAGATGGAGCCCCGGAGAATCGCAGTCACGCCTGAGTAAGCGGCTTGCCCTAAGGGTCAACAAGCTTCCACTCTTGAAACTCAAGGATACCATCCGTTCCCGGCACCTTACACATCCCAAAGCTCATCAACCTCTGCACATCCTCCACAGAAGGAAACTCAACCCTGAACATCCTATCAGCAATACTGACAAGGTCCCACTGGAACTCCCCAGGAGCCAACTCACGGAGCCTCTGCACGATCTGTGTCTCAGCCACCTCCCCTCTGGTGACCTTGACTATCCCCGTGGTCATATTCGTGGACTCATCAGTAACCTCTCGCTCATTTGGAGATTCAAAAAAAGTTAACTCAACACAGTACACTCCATACATCATGAGCGACGGTGCCTCATCTCGCAGCACCGGACACTCCCCAGAATCGTGTGCCAGTTTACCACAGGTATCACATAACATAGCCACACACTCCGCGATGAAGTGACCCTTGTCTCCGCACCGGTAACAAAGCATCTTTTACTTCCTATGCGCCCACTTGGATGCCCTATCAGCCTCAGACCTATCTGACAGCTCCGCAGACACATCGGTCATAACCTCGTTCTCAGGAACCTGCACAGAGGCAAGAGCCGTGACCACCTCCATAGCGTGGCCCGACAACAGAGGCTCCTCGGCAGCCCCGTCGGCTGTCGTCTGGTCGACAACAACAGGTGGTGGCGTAGGACGTGGACAGTAGCGGCCCCCTCTACCTCCCCGACCACCCCGATAGCCTCGGTACCCTTGTCGCTGCCGATGACCCGGTTCCGAGGGCCCCTCGACGAAGCCACCTGAAGGACCCAGGAAAGGCCTCTCGACTGACCCATCACTCTGCCAGGCATAACCACGGCCACCACCCGTGGATGAAGAACCACGGTGCTGGCCCTTCCCGTAAGCATCGTGTCCGTCATCCCCCCATTGTGCTTGGGGCGCAGCCGTAGAAACGGGCGGGCAAGCAACGACATGGGGAGGAGGTGCCGGGGGCCTAGGCGGTGCAGCTCCCCGGCCTGCCGCAACCACGGTCGCTGTGCTCTGCATGGCCGGCGGCGATCTAAGTACCGGACCCGAAGGCGCAGAAGGCCTAGGCGGCACGGTCCCCCTGCCCACAACCACCGCCGCAACTCCCGGGGCAGGCGGCCGAATACCGGAGGCCGGGCCGCCCGGTCCTCCCCTCCTGCCAGGCAGCAAGGCCGGAACCGGCGGCCTCCCAACGGGGCCCCCGGTAGCCACCCGCGCCGCCGCGGCGAGAGAGATCGGCGCACCACCACGAGCAGTACCAGACGCGGGCACCTGCAACCCTCGGCCAGCGCCCGGACCCGGCGGCACCGCGCCCCGTCCACTGCCAGGACCCGGTGGCGGCATCCCCGCAGCCCGACCTGCCCCATTGGGAGGCAGCTTCTTCCCGGGCGGAGGAGCCCCTCCAGCTCCCGCCATCGAACCAAGGGGGAGGATGCAGCGCGCCCGGCCCGTTCCGGTGGAGCGCAGTCGCGGTGAACGTCGAACCCTAGGGCGCAGTGACGGCGAAAGCGAGGAAGAACGATGCGTGCATGCACCCCCCCTCCCCCCGCAGTATCGCTAGGTGCCACGTCCAAACGGGCCTCATACCCCCTAGACATTGGCCCAATAGCAGCCGCCGACCCATCGAGCTTCGGATCAACCCCGACCCGGCGCGCTCGATCATGATCGTCGTCTACCCTGCACGGCTCGATCGACACAGGAAGCACTTCCAGGTTCTCCTGGGCCACTCGCCCAGTCGAGACCGCTCCATACAGCCTCTCGTCCGCTCCCCATGTTGGGCCTCATGCCCAAGCACAGGTTCACAGCCGGCCCGCTCATCAGCCGCCCCATCACGACCCAGGAGAAAGTTCAAACGAGCAGCCCTAGCCGCCCGGATCCCAGCCGCCGTACGGCTCACCGGCGCCGGCGTTGCTAGCTCCGATCTCCCCATCCTCTTCTTCTTCTTACGAACGACTCTAGTCCAAGCATCTTGCAGATTAAAATAGGACAAGGTTAATGGTTGGATGCATACCTTAGGTAGTGGCCCTTTCCAAGACTTGCTAATAGACTGATGGAATCTCTACACGATCCATCCAGCTACACAACAAATGCGGAGCTCCTTTTCCGCCGGCCACACACGCCTGGCGTTCCGGCAACATACGCGGTCGATGTCATCGCGCTCAAACGCGAGCCTTCCCGGACGCCGCTTCATGGCGTCGCACCGCGCCGCTGCGGCCTCTGCTGCCGCGCAGCACCTCCATGCCGCCACGCCGTGCCACGCGTCCGCGGCCTCTGCACCACCACGTAGCGCCTCCGTGACCGCCGCGCTCGCCGCGGACTCACCGCGCCAAGGCCCTGAATCTTGAGGCTCTGATACCAATTGTTGGGACAAACCCCAAACTACCTCGCTTTCACATGCCCTACTTGGCCTTCTTTGCCGGTGGTCGCGACCTCCTGCTCACCTTCCCCATGTATGAGTACGACCTCCCCTGCACCAGCGGCAACAGCAGCAGCCGCGATCGGCGTGGCCGTGACCTGCGGAGCGACTAGTTGGCCGTGTACCACTCGCGCTTCTGCTTGTGCCTGAGCGGGCAGGAGGTGGCGAGGCCGCGCATGGTGGAGGCCACCCATGCCGGGTGCATGCCTGTGCTGGTGTCGGACGGCTATGCACCATCCTTCCCGACGTACCACAGCACCCCTGCTCGTCTTGGTCCGGCGTGCTGTGTGACTCACCGCGGAAAGGGAGGAGCGGAAAGGCGTCTCCCGGGTTGCACATCAAGATCAACATATGCCTCATGGTCCTACAAGAAATATATGTAGGGTACACAAAGTGGACTACTCAGTTTCATAGGCAGAAAGCAACCAATTATAACTTATATAAGTCATGCTTATTAACAAATTTCAGCCTCATCCTGCCGACCAAGCAGCGAACATCATATCATTAAATCCACAACAACTAGCGGGGTGACCCGCGCATTTGCGCGGCTAGTTTTGTAACATTCTACGTCATATTGTTTTAATTTTCAAATGTCTTTGGTATACAACTTTAGTCATTAACAGTCATATTGGAATACTTGTATAAAAGAATAAATGGTACTATTGCCAGAAAAATCGCTGAAATATTGCATCAATTTTGTTTACTTAACTAATCCAAATATATTGGTAGACATCTAAAGTTGTAGAATTTTAGTGTGCGCTTTCATGCCTCCGGTGATGTTATTTTATTCTTTTAGTTTAATCTGTGTAGATTTTATGTAGTGAATCTAAGGTATTTTTCTTCTCTACCAACTAATTTCCCCATCTCAAATTGTTATTTGTAGTAAGAGAAGTATGTCTTAAGAAAAATGGTTTTTTTTCTCCTAATTTTATTGTTAGACGTACTAAATTGTATTCCTTAAGTGTATTGCATTTTTCATGAGGTCTTGGTGTGTGAGAACTAAAGACACAAAGGTCGAGAACTCGCCATGCAAAACCATGTGTTCTTTTGCTACAATGCACCGTGAGTTGTTTTATTTTAGTTACACACCAGGGGATTTGCTTCCCACAACCAAACCTAAAAGTGATAATATGTGACCCTTATAATGTTTTCTTTGTCTACCCGCCATATCATTCATGTTAGCATAGTTATGCTATTTGACAGTGCAATGTCATCTAGCGAGATGCTTCCACACATACTTATATTCTTATCTATAGTATTCAAGGTGTATTACTATGACATGTTTCTAAGAGTGACTTAAATAATCCAAACCACCGTAATCAATAATGGAGATAAGTTAGCCTATGTGGATGATACTACATATATTTACATTTGGTGCCTTTTTCATCACTATATTACGGCTTATACATCTCATATTTCAGAAAATTACTAAGGCAAAAAAATGACGTGTCAAGGAAAATTATTATACATTGATATAAATATTATATTCAATATTAGGGTGTTGGCAAGAATCTTGGTGCGTAACAATGAACAAACGAAGGCATGGAGGTATGTGTCTTATCATGTATAACCATATACTTTAATATAAATATATATCTTTTCCATCTGCAATTCCTTCCAAAAACAATTGTTAAAATGACGTGTCAAGGAAAATTATTATACTTAGATATAAATATTACATTCAATATTAGGGTGTTGGCAAAAATCTTGGTGTGTAACAATGAACAAACGAAGGCATTGAGGTATGTATCTTGTCATGTAAAACCATATACTTTAATATAATTATATATCTTTTCCATCTACAATTCCATCCAAAAAACAATTGTTGGGAGCTTTCAATAATAATTGGTGAGAATTTCCAGCATGGATATATGTGTCTGAATGTTGATGGCTCATACGTAAATGGCATGCATTTATATGCTCCAAGCATGCTCTCATCACGTTAATACGTATGTGAATATAAATAACAATGTGTATTCATTAAAATTGCTACAACATCTTACCTTACTCACAGACGGAGCCCATATCTTATTTACCATATGCTAGATCGTTCATGGTACATTTAAGTCATCCTTCAGTTATTCTTATGAGATACTCACTCGTCCCATAATATTAAAACATTTTTAAGTTAACATAGTTTGATAAACGTTCTTATATTGTCGGATGGAGAGAGTATTTTTCTTACCTTGTTGATGCATATACCCACAAAATGTTTCCATGCTAGTGCCCGCGGTTCATGCAAGTCTCAGCTCATCTTTGTCATACTCATATTAGGATGACAAATTTTAGGAACGATGCATGCTTTACCATTATATATTGCGAGTTATCAGACAGCTAGCCATGTGTCCGGTAGGCTAGACTTTGTACATATTCTTGTAGCTCTTTTGTAACCCGTATGTATTCTTTTTGCTGATATGTATCCGGCTAGTGCATATGTCTGGCCTGATGCCCACAAAAAAAATATGTCTGGCCTTACGTATTAATACTTGACCAATTGTTTGGGCTTGCTGGTTCAGATCGTGTTTGCTTGGCTCCGTGAAGCGGATTGGCAGCTTTCCTTTTTTCTCGTATATACGTGTCACGTAGTCCGTGGTGACGTTTTTGTTGCAAGTACGGGACAACACCTTGTGCCCTCTTTTATTTCCTAGTATTATATTAGGGCATGCAATGGTTCTGCCCCGTATATGTATTGGACTCTCAGAGGTGTACATGTGAGCCCATTAACTTCAGGAAAACTTAGTTCGCATCAACGTGCAGTGTACATGCCGGTCCAAACTCTTCTATTATTTTGAACTTTTTTTACTTGGTTATTTCCAACTTTTTATACATGCATGTTGTACGTGTCGGTTCAACATATATATGTTTATAACTTTATGCATGTAACGTAATATCTTTAAATCTCAGCCGTAAATATTATTGATCAACGATGTATATTAATTTAGCATATGTGGATTAATGTGATGGCTTGTTTGCCTTTTGTCTTAAGTGTATAATAGATAGATAGATAGATTCATAGCAAAATAACGAAGAGTACGGTATGTGCTACAAGTTAACTGAACCTTGAGGAAATCAGTCGGTCCTATCCGCGACTCGGACTGGCCTTCAGGCACATGAACCATCCAAGAGTCATAAGTTGCACACGGGACCGATTCGCCTAGTGCATCAAGAACCTGCAGGGCCAGCCGAATCAGCCTTGAGCTCTCACCACAATTAATACAATTAGTACAGACGATTCTATTCCCTGCTAAATCAATGAAACGCTAGTGTACAGTGTAGACTCGATCTTTAAAAAAAATCTTTTCTGTTGATTAGTTCGGACAGTTCATTTCTCTGAATCTCAATTCTGCTTTGTTGTTAGCAAGCAGTTAATAGAGGGTGACCCGTGCCTTTCTACCACCACCACGTCCTGGCCGTACCACGCCAGGAGCCCCGTGCAGCAGATCACCACCACGTACACCTGGCCATCCTCCGGGCAGGGGCGGGCCTGACAAAGCCCGAGGTAGAAAACTCAGGCCTGAGCCTGGCCCGGCCATTGGACCTACTTTTCAGGCCCAAGCCCGGCCCGACACAGAAAAAAACACACCAGGCCTTGGGCCCCAGGCTGGGCCTCTTCAGTAAATGGCAGAAATAGCGGGCCTAGGCCAGGCCCGACCTAGTCTTTGGGCTCAAAAAACTAGGTCCAGGCTACTCCCGGGCCGGGCTTTTTCTGGCTGGGCGGCCCATGGCCAGGACTACCACCACGTCCGCCTCCGGCCTCTCCACCTCCCTGAACTGAACGACGACGATGACTAGGAGCACTATCAGGAGGCCAAGGCATGAGTCTGCCGATGATCCTAACATATCGTAATATCATACAATATTGTCATGGAATTCTGGACGAGTTGTCATATCTCTGGTCCACTTTCTCGCTCTTCAACGTATCATTTGTCCCGACGCCTTTCATTCTCAGAGCTTTTCGCCAGGTTCTGACCGGGAACCATTATTTTAAGCTAAGGTGTAAGAAAATCGTCTAATTTTGTAACCAATCGTCTAATTTTTGTGACATGTAAGAAAATCTGTTGTATTCATGCTAAGGTGTAAGCATGGAGCGTAGAATATGAAATTCACGATCAAACAAGTGGAGGGTTTATATAGGCAAGGGGACGTCAATATGGCGGGAAAGTGGGTGAAGAAATATTGTACGCCATGTACCATACCATAAGCAGCAGACTTGAGTTAGACAGTACTTATTGGTACCCGAAAAAAAAGACACTACTTATTGTGTAGGTCAGTAAACATGAAATTGATTTTATTTCACACATCAATTATAATATATACACTTAGGGCATCTCCAATCCTGAACTGCAAATCAAACACCGCATCTTTTCACTGACAGAGGGATCAGTCTGCGGACACGGATGCGAGAGCCGTCCACCCAACGCTATCAGCATAAACAAACACGACCGATTTCATTCGACTTTGAACATAATTTATATAAAAGGTCGATATTTCAACCGTTTAGCTAAGAACTTGAATAAAAGGAAAAAAAAATCCTAAACCCTATACCGGACCACCAGCTCGTACGCATGGCCGCCTTGCCCTGTCACCCCGTTGTTGTCCGTTTCATCGGCGCCAGAGGGCCACGACAGTCTTGTCCGGCAGCTGCCTACCACATGCGGCGGAGCCGCTCAGCCTCCTCATCCGCATGCAGAGGGCCACCACTGCGGCACTGTAACGGCGGCGGCGGCGGCTGCCGGGTACGCGCGAGGGTGGAGGTTGCGTGTGGCGGAGGGCGCGACACTAGGGAGGCCCACGTGTAGGCCATCTGGGTTGGCAGTCTCGTCGCCGGTGGCACGCACGGCAATGTCACGAGTTTGGGTGTGGTAGGGGGAGCTGGACTGGAGCACCTGAGTGAGGCAGCGGCTGGGTACACGTGGCGCCTCAGCTACCTCTCTCCCCTAGCAACTGAGCTCTCCCGCCTCTACTGCTGCTAGTTGGCTTGTGTAATCTTCCACCAGAACTGAAAAATGATTTTTATTTGAAAACAAAGTTGTTTAACAAGAATAAAGAATGAATTATAATATACTTTTTACGAGAAGCCAGTTTAACAAGGTACCAGAAACAGAAATGGACTGAAGCCACGGTCAGTGGACCTATAAATTTCTCATAGCCTAAGAAAAAGGCCACAAATTGAACCGAAAATATCCGCCGCACCATGATGGTTTTGTGGAGGTGTACGCATGTCGTCGACTCAACTAGGAGCACTGTCAGGAAGCCAAGGCATGAGTCTATCGATGATCCGAACATATCGTAATATCATACGGTATGGGAAGGGACCTATGCACGTATTGCCATTTCCTTGGTCCACTTTCTCCCTCTTCAACATGTCATATATCCCGATGTCTTTCGTTCTCGGAGCTCTTCGTCATGTTCTTGAGCGCGATCCTCTACTTTAAGTGTTAAATGAATATATAACATTGACACACTCTTGTAACTAATCATTCAATTTTTGTTATGTGTAAGAAAACATATTGTATTGGTGCTAAGTGTAAGCGGCGAGTGTAGAATATGAAATTCACAATCGAACAAGTGGGGGGTTTATATAGGCGGGTGGATGTTAATATGGGCGGGAAAGTTGGTGAACAAATAATTTACACCATGTATCTTGAGAGCATAGATGAGTCGGACACTATTTATTGTATAGGTCAGTGATATGTAATCAATTTATTTCACACATCACAGTTATAATAATATGTACACATGATAGTTATAATACTGTTCAGCGGGTCCCGATGGGCCCGGTCTCAGAATGGATATTCGGTTGCAGAGGATATTTTCTATCTAAACTTTCTTGGAAAATATGTTTTGTCAAGAAACTTGCAGGGAGGCCCACGCAGCAGCGCCCGCCGAGCCAACTCATGGTGACCGCCTAGTCTGCCTCCGTCTTCTCGGGCACCCTGGATGAAACAACGATGACGATGATGGTCCAAGTGATTGCTTGTCGTGCTCTTGCACGATTTGAACAGTGAAGAGCTAGTGCTAGTGGTCGATAAAAGTAATACGTACCCGCGTGCCTCATATGGGGGCGGCCACCGCCCGGGAGTGAGCGGCGATGCCGACACGACTCAGCACTGGAGCGGCAGCAGCTGCTAGTGTTGGGCACGCGCGATGGTGGCAGTTGATGCACGCGGAGGGGAGGTCAATGCTGAGGAAGTCTCTTCTGGGTCGACGGTCTCGTCGCCGCTAGAGCGGAGGTGGCGTGCAGTGCAAGGTCACAAGTTTAGCTGGGGAAGAGGGAGCACAAGTGGAGCCCCTGACTGAGGCAGCAGCGGGGACACGTGTCACCTCGCTAGCCTCTCTCTCCTTGTGTCTGAGCTCTCTCGCCTCACCTCACCTTCTTCTCCTACTATTGGAGTAGTTGGCTTGCTTCAAGCCTTTGACTTATTGCGTCATCCACCCCTAGAAATGAAAACGATTTATCTTTACAAAAGAAACGGTTTAACAAGTGTTGAAACGTGATATCTTTGTAATTATTTCCGACTGATTCTCCTCTTATCTCTAGCCTTGTATAGATTGATCTCTAGAGATATTGTAGGGTTAGTTGGCTTGTCACGCAAGACACCTCTTGTATATAATGTAACCGACTCCGATGGAATACAATTGAGTTGCATCCTATAGTCTTCTACATGGTATCAGTTTTACCGTGATCCTCTCTCGCTTCCGCAACCCGCCGCCGTTGCGCCTAGCCCTAGCCGCCGCCGCGCCCACTCCTCCTGCCGCCGCCGTCGCTACCCATCTGTAGCCACCGCCGCCGCCTCCTTCCCATCTCCCATAGCCGCCTCCACCGCCGCTACTCCCCTTCCCTCTGCCGCCAACTCTCCCTCCCAAAACCCTAAAGGCCGCCACCGCTCCTCTGTACCTCCTGTAGCCGCCGCCGCCCTACCCCAACCACCCAACCATCTCCATGGCCAAACTTGCTGCCTCCGACGCCGGCTCCTTCTCCGGTGCCACGTTCACCTCCGATCGCCTCAACGAGATCCACATCAAGGATCACGTTCCGGTCATCCTCGACCTCGACTCGCCGTCCTACAACGCATGGCGCACGTACTTCGCGTTGTTGTTCCGCTCCTACCGTCTCATCGAGCACGTTGACGGGAGCATCGACTACAGCGACATGAAGGACGACGACGAGTGGCTTGCTGTGGACGCCTGCATCGTCAAGTGGCTCTTCCTCACCATCTCTCCCGGCATCTTCAACATGGTGAACTCCCGCGATCCGTCGGCGTACACCATGTGGACGCGGCTGTGTGATCTCTTCCTCGACAATCAACTCCAACGCCGCGTCTTCCTCCAAGGTGATTTTTTCACCATGCAGCAAAACGATCTCTCGATCGATGAGTACTGCACGCGGATGAAGGTTCTTGCGGACGAACTCCGCGACGTCGGCATGAACATCGACGACTCCGTCCTCCTCACCAACCTCCTTCGCGGCCTCCACCCCGACCACGGCCAATCCGCCGCCAACCTCTCCCTCCTCACGCCGACGTACGCCAAGGCGGTCACGTACCTTCGCATGGAGGAAAAGCGCCTTCGTCACGCGGCGTGGCAAGCTCCTCTCGCTGCCCTCCACGCCGGCACCACCAAGGGAATCACCGCCCTCCCGCAGCCTCCTCGCGCACCGGCTCCACAGCCGCCCGCCACCCCTGACCAGGGCCGCCAGAAGAGGCGGGGAGGTCGCGACGGCCGCGGCCGCAGCGGCGGCTCCCAGCCCCGCCAGGCGGCTCCGCCCGCTCCTGCTCAAGCCGCGGCGCCCCCGCCATGGCTCACGGGGTACAACCCCTGGACGGGGGTGGTGCACGCCTACTCGATGCCCCTTCTGCGGGCACCCGCTCTGGGCATACTTGGCCCCCGGGCCTTCATCAGGCTCTCCTGGCCGCGCCAGGAGGCTCCGGACTCGGCGGCTCTTCGGCGTACACCGGGGCCATGGCTCCCGGTGCTGCTTCATCATCCTCCCACGGCGCTGCACCGACCGGCTACACCTACGACCCGGCGCTCCTAGCCGCCCTCCACGCCGCCCCTTCCCCAAGCAACTACTCTGGCGGCGGGGACTGGTATATGGACACAGGCGCCGCTGCTCATATGGCGTCCAACCCCGGTATCCTCTCTCGTGTCTCCCCGTACCCTCTTTCTTCTCGCATCGTTGTCGGTGATAGATCCACTCTTCCCATCACCCACCACGGTGCATCCTCCCTCCCTCTCTCATCATCTTCCCTTCCTCTCCATAACGTACTTGTGTCTCCATCCTTAATCAAAATTTATGTTCTGTCCACACTCTTACTCGTGAACATCCTGTTACTGTTGAGTTTGACAAACATGGTTTTTCTGTCAAGGATGCCCTCTCCCGGA
The DNA here is from genome assembly GCA_963921465.1 of Triticum timopheevii. NCBI lineage: Eukaryota > Viridiplantae > Streptophyta > Magnoliopsida > Poales > Poaceae > Triticum > Triticum timopheevii. The sequence continues at coordinate 616,846,788 of OY997270.1, forward strand.
AGGTTCTGCACCGATGTGACTCCCCCGGCGACCTTTACCCGTGTGGCCAAACGACAAGCAGTGGTCCCGTCGCACTCCACGCCGATGTGTCTCTCTGGCATGCTCGCCTTGGCCATCCCGGCGCCGACGCTCTTCGTAAAGTTTTGCAGACTTTTCCTTTTTCATGTAATCAATCGGCAGCACACACTTGTCATGCCTGTCGCATAGGAAAACATGTTCGTTTGCCGTTTTCAACTTCATCATCCATTGCTACTTTCCCTTTTGATGTTATTCATTGTGATCTGTGGACATCTCCCGTGCCTAGCAATTCGGGTTTATCATATTACCTTGTGATTTTGGATGATTTTTCTCACTTCACTTGGACCTTTCCATTGCGCCGCAAATCCGACGTCGCTTCCTCCCTTCATGCCTTTTGCGCCTATGTTTCCACCCACTTTCACCGCACCATTGCTCACCTCCAAACCGACAACAGAAAGGAATTTGATAACCTCGCCATTCGCACTCTTTTATCCTCTCATGGCACCGTTTTTCGTCTCACATGTCCATACACATCTCAGCAAAATGGTCATGCCGGACGTGTTCTCCGCACTCTTAACGAGAGTGTTCGCGCCTTGCTCTTCCATGCACACATGCCGGCTCGGTTTTGGCCCGATGCCCTCGCCACAGCTACCCTTCTCCTTAACATCCGGCCTTGCAAACCCCGGTGGAACTACACCCCTCATCACCTCTTATTCGGGTCACCTCCGTCATACGATGATCTTCATGTTTTCGGTTGCCTTTGTTATCCCAATATCACCGCCACGACACCACATAAGCTCGCGCCTCACTCTATCGCTTGTGTCTTTCTTGGCTACCAACCAAACACCAAAGGCTTCCGTTGCTACGACCCGGAGTCCCATCGTGTGATCGTGTCTCGGCACGTGTATTTTGATGAGTTTGCTTTTCCGTTTCAGCAGGCTGCATCGCGTCCCTCGCCACCTCTGGACGCCTCTCCTCGCCGGCCTCGGGGAGCCCTTGCGCTCCCACCGCTTCGCCGTTCGGGCGCGGCTGCGCCTTCGCCGCCCGCTGCCTCGACGCCCTCGGTGTTCCCTCTGCCGACTCAGGAGGAGTCGGCCTCCCCGGCCATGCCGGGCTCCCGCCTCCCGACTCTGGAGGAGCCGGTCTCCCCGGCCTCGTCGGGTCGTCGCCTCCCGGCTCTGGTGGAGTCGGCCGCGACCCCAGCCGGGCCATCAGGTGCCTCGTCGGCTCAGGCGGAGCCGGGCTCTTCGGGCTCCTCTACGCCCCCATCGCCGGCCGAGCAAGCGCACCCCGGCTCCCTGTCGGCTCTGGAGGAGCCGACCCTCTCGGCCCCGTCGGCCGAGCCCTCGACATCCACACCCGTCACAGCGCCGGCCTCTTCTTCGTCCTCCGAGCCGGTCGTTGTGGCGCCTCGGCGCCGCGGTCCACGCCCGCCTCCTCCGCCACCTCATCATCATATGGTGACGCGTGCCAAGGCCGGTGTGCACCAGCCGAACCCGCGCTACCACAACCTCAGCGTCACGACCCTCTCTCCGGTTCCGCGATCGGTGCGTTCTGCGTTGAGTGATCCGCATTGGACCGCCGCTATGCGCGCTGAGTACGCTGCTCTCGTCGCCAACTGGACCTGGACCCTTGTTCCTCGTCCTCCTGGAGCGAACATCATCTCGGGCAAGTGGGTTTTTCGTCACAAACTTCATCCGGATGGCTCTCTGGATCGGTACAAGGCTCGCTGGGTTGTCCGAGGATTTGCACAACGTGCTGGCGTTGACTTCTCTGAGACTTTCTCTCCGGTCGTCAAACCCACCACGATTCGTGTGGTCCTTCAGCTGGCTGCTTCTCGCCACTGGCCCGTCCATCAGCTCGACATCAACAATGCTTTTCTGTATGGCCATCTTCAGGAGCGAGTCCTCTGTCAGCAGCCGACTGGGTTCGTTGACCCTCAGCGACCAGATGATGTTTGTCTGTTGTCCCGGTCCTTATATGGCCTCAAACAGGCTCCGCGCGCCTGGTACCAGCGCATCGCCGGATTCCTTGGTCTTCTTGGGTTTCGTAGCACTACATCTGACACGTCACTGTTCGTGCTGCATCGGGCTGATCATGTGGCTATGCTTCTGCTCTATGTTGATGATATTGTCATCACTGCCTCCCGCACGGACCTCCTTCGCGACATCATTGGTCGCATCGGCTCTGAGTTTCGACTGAAGGATCTCGGCGCACTACACTTCTTCCTCGGCATTAATGTGCGACGTGACGACACTGGGTTCTTTCTGCATTAGGGACAGTATGCTCTTGATCTTCTGGACCGTGCCGGCATGACTGACTGCAAGCCAGCCGCCACACCTGCTGAGGCCAAGACGAAGCTCTCCGCCTCCGCCGGCCAGCCTGCCACCGACGCTGCTCTTTACCGCAGTATTGTGGGCGCCCTTCAGTACCTCACGCTCACCAGACCAGACATTCAGTTCGCAGTCCAGCAAGTTTGCTTGCATATGCACTCGCCTCGTGATGTCCACTGGTCTTTGGTCAAGCGCATTCTTCGGTACATTCGTGGCACCCCGACCTACGGTCTTCGTCTTCGTGCATCCGCCTCGACTGAGCTCCTCTCTTATACTGACGCGGATTGGGCTGGCTGTCCAGACACTCGTCGCTCCACGTCTGGCTATTGTGTCTTCTTCGGTGACTCCTTGGTTTCTTGGTCCTCTAAACGGCAGCCCACTGTCTCCCGTTCGAGTGCTGAGGCCGAGTACCGTGCTGTAGCCAATGTTGTTGCGGAGACTTGTTGGCTTCGTCATCTTCTTGGTGAGCTTCGGATTTCTCTTCCGAAAGCTACTGTGGTATTCTGTGACAACGTATCGGCCACCTATCTCGCGGCTAATCCGGTGAAGCACAAGCGCACTAAACACATCGAGCTCGATGTTCAGTTTGTCCGCGAGAAGGTTCAGTTGGGTCAGCTTCGTGTACTTCATGTACCGACCACCCAACAGTTTGCCGATATCATGACCAAGGGATTGCCTACCGCTGCAATCCAGGAGTTCCGTTCCAGTCTTTGCATCGCTGACGCCGATGCTTCGACTGCGGGGGGTGTTGAAACGTGATATCTTTGTAATTATTTATGACTGATTCTCCTCTTATCTCTAGCCTTGTATAGATTGATCTCTAGAGATATTGTAGGGTTAGTTGGCTTGTCACGCAAGACACCTCTTGTATATAATGTAACCGACTCCGATGGAATACAATTGAGTTGCATCCTATAGTCTTCTACAACAAGAAAGCATAACAAATAGAAATGAATTATTATATTTTTACAAGAATCTACAGAACAAGAAGATACAAGACATAGAAAAGGACCGAAGTCGCGGTCGGTGGACCTATGAACTTCTACAAACCTAGAAATAGGCCAGAAATACGACCAAAAATATCCTTTGTAAGACGAGGATCTGTTTGTTGATGTACCAGCACCGTGAGTGGAACAAGGAGCATAGCCCGGAAGCCAAGGCATGAGACAGCCGATGCTCCTAATCTATTGTAATATCACACATGGCTGAGACATATTGCTGGCCGAGTCATCGTTTCTTCGGCCTACTCTCTCATCCTCACATGTATCATTTATCCCGACGCCTTTCATTCTCAAACCTTTTCGCCATGTTCTCGAGCAGGAGCCACTATTAAGCATTAGGTTACTATAAAGCACTGACACACTCTTGTAACTATCATTTTTTATGTACGAGCAAACTGGTTATATTCATGCTAAGATGTGAGGCTGAGGTGTAGACCTTGAAATTCACGAACGAACAAGCGAACGATTTGTAGGCGAGTGGATGTTGCTATGGATGGGAAAGTGGTTGAAGAAGTAATGTACACCAAGTACTGTACCGTAAGTAGCACAAATGAGTGGGGCACTATTTATTGTGTAGGTCAGGGATATGAAATTGATTTATTTCACACATCAATTATATATGTATACACTTATGCTTGTAGGTTGTGGAGAGTACTTTTTATATAAACTTTCTTGAGCAAATATGTTTTGCTCATGAAGTGCGGACAGAAGCTCGTCCAATTGCTATGGATGAACGAAACGTATATGGCGTATTTAAATATCAAGAGTTAAAGACGCTGAAACATATGTCTAAGTTACAAACTAAGTCGTCACTAGAACTTGTCTAAGGAAGACACATTATTATTGCAGTAAAAAATAGTAATGAACTATATGTGAGAAAAGACTTTCCTTAAGGCCTGAACAACCAGCTTTTCCTGGCATGCGTGTGTGCTGTTTGAACGGCAGAGATTTGGCGAGAATGGAGTATGTAGCAAAAAACTACCACATTATGGGCTATGTCTACAAAAAACTACTACTTTTTTTAATCTTTCAAAAAACTACCACAAATTTGGTTCGCTGTTCCACAAACCCCAAACTATCATGTGGTTTAAAATTAATTCAAATTATGACAGGTCGGCCCCGCTCCTAACCAAACCATTTGTTGACTGTCCATTTTACCGTTAGCTTACAAGTGAGGCCCGCATGTAAGCCATCTCTTCTTCCTCTCCTCTCCCTCTCCTTACCTTTTTCTATCTCTCTCCCGAGCCAGCCGGCGCCGCCACGGCGAGCAGAACCAAGACCGGAGCAGCCATGGCCGGCACCACCTCCCCCGCCGAGATGTTGTCCGTGATGCGAGCCACCGCGTGGCCGCCACCTCCCGCTACTAACGCTGACGAGGCCATGTGCGGCGGGTGGTGCACCGGCTGTCACCACTGCATGAAGCTCTGCGACGCCGTTGCTTCCATTAGCATTACCCCCGTGCACCACCTGCTTCTGATGATGCCACTGCATCGGCGACACACCACCGAAGCCGCAGCGGCCTCCACCAGCGCCAGCGCTGGCGACGCAGACACATCGTCGTAGGGAGTGGCTAACCCACCACCGCCACACTTCACCCCACCAATCCCTGTCACGCCATTGTCACCTACTGCTGCCGCCCTGCTGTCAGGACCCCGACTCAATGGCACATCGATCTAGCATTAACACCTCATATCACTTTGCGGCCTCACGCACAGTATTCCCTCGGGTGTCGCCTTACCTTGCCCGGGACCGTTTGCGCCTTTTGGCACACATATATGTGTCAGGGAACGTAGTAATTTCAAAAAATTTCTTACGCACACGCAAGATCATGGTGATGCATAGCAACGAGAGGGGAGAGTGTTGTCTACGTACCCTCGTAGACCGAATCGGAAGCGTTGACGCAACGTAGAGGAAGTAGTCGTACGTCTTCCCGGTCCAACCGATCCAAGCACCGTTACTCCGGCACCTCCGAGTTCTTGACACACGTACAGCTCGATGACGCACCCCGGGCTCCGATCGAGCAAAGCTTCGGGGAGGAGTTCCGTCAGCACGACGGCGTGGTGACGATCTTGATGTTCAACTGTCAGGGCTTCGCCTAAGCAACGCTACAATATGACCGAGGTGTAATATCGTGGAGGGGGGCACCGCACACGGCTAAGAAACGATCACGAAGATCAACTTGTGTGTCCATGGGGTGCCCCCTGCCCCCGTATATAAAGGAGTGGAGGAGGGGAGGGCCGGCCCTCTCTATGGCGCGCCCTAGGGGAGTCCTACTCCCACCGGGAGTAGGATTCCCCCTTTTCCTAGTCCAACTAGGAGACCTTCCAAGTAGTAGGAGTAGGAGACAAGGAAGGGGAAGAGAGAAGGGAAGGAAGGAGGGGGTGCGGCCCCTCCCCTTAGTCCAATTCGGACTAGGCCATCGGGGGGGGGGGGGGGGGCATGGCCTGCCCTAGGCAGCCCCTCTCTCTTTCCCGTATGGCCCAATAAGGCCCAATACTTCTCCCCGGCGAATTCCCGTAACTCTCCGGTACTCCGATAAATACCCGAATGACTCGGAACCTTTCCGAACTCCGAATATAGTCGTCCAATATATCGATCTTTATGTCTCGACCATTTCGAGACTCCTCGTCATGTCCGTGATCACATCCGGGACTCCGAACAACCTTCGGTACATCAAAATACATAAACTCATAGTAAAACTGTCATCTAAACCTTAAGCGTGCGGACCCTACGGTTCGAGAACAATGTAGACATGACCGAGACACGTCTCCGGTCAATAACCAATAGCGGGACCTGGATGCCCATATTGGTTCCTACATATTCTACGAAGATCTTTATCGGTCAGACCGCATAACAACATACGTTGTTCCCTTTGTCATCGGTATGTTACTTGCCCGAGATTCGATCGTCGGTATCCAATACCTAGTTCAATCTCGTTACCGGCAAGTCTCTTTACTCGTTCCGTAATACATCATCTCGCAACTAACTCATTAGTTGCAATGCTTGCAATGCTTAAGTGATGTGCGTTACCGAGAGGGCCCAGAGATACCTCTCCGACATTCGGAGTGACAAATCCTAATCTCGAAATACGCCAACTCAACAAGTACCTTTGGAGACACCTATAGAGCACCTTTGTAATCACCCAGTTATGTTGTGACGTTTGGTAGCATGGTTAGGACCATCTTTGATTAACAAGCTAGTCAAGTAGAGGCATACTAGTGACACTCTGTTTGTCTATATGTTCACACATGTATTATGTTTCCGGTTAATACAATTCTAGCATGAATAATAAACATTTATCATGAAATAAGGAAATAACTAATAACTTTATTATTGCCTCTAGGGCATATTTCCTTCAGTCTCCCACTTGCACTAGAGTCAATAATCTAGATCACATCACCATGTGATTAACATCGATAGTTCACATCATCATGTAATTAACACCCATAGTTCACATCGCCATGTGACCAACACCCAAAGGGTTTACTAGATTCAGTAATCTAGTTCACATCGCTATGTGATTAACACCCAAAGAGTACTAAGGTGTGATCATGTTTTGCTTGTGAGAGAATCTTAGTCAACGGGTCTTTCACATTCAGATCCGTTATGTATTTTGCAATTTTCTATGTCTACAATGCTCTGCACGGAGCTACTCTAGCTAATTGCTCCCACTTTCAATATGTATCTAGATCGAGACTTAGAGTCTTCCAGATTGGTGTCAAAACTTGCATCGACGTAACCCTTTACGACGAACCTTTTGTCACTTCCATAATCGAGAAACATATCCTTATTCCACTAAGGATAATTTTGACCGCTGTCTAGTGATCTACTCCTAGATCACTATTGTACTCCCTTGCCAAACTCAGTGTAGGGTATACAATAGATCTGGTACACAACATGGCATACTTTATAGAACCTATGACTGAGGCATAGGGAATGACTTTTCATTCTCTTTCTATTTTCTGCTATGGTCGGGTCTTGAGTCTTACTCAACTTCACACCTTGTAACACAGGGAAGAACTCTTTCTTTGACTGTTCCATTTTGAACTACTTCAAAATCTTGTCAAGGTATGTACTCATTGAAAAAACTTATCAAGCGTCTTGATCTATCTCTATAGATCTTGATGCTCAATATGTAAGCAGCTTCACCGAGGTCTTTCTTTGAGAAACTCCTTTCAAACACTCCTTCATGCTTTGCAGAATAATTCTACATTATTTCCGATCTACAATATGTCATTCACATATACTTATCAGAAATGCTGTAGTGCTCCCACTCACTTTCTAGTAAATACAGGCTTCACCGCAAGTCTGTATAAAACTATATGCTTTGATCAACTCATCAATAGCGTATATTCCAACTCCGAGATGCTTGCACCAGTCCATAGATGGATCGCTGGAGTTTGCACATTTTGTTAACATCTTTAGGATTGACAAAACCTTCTGGTTGCATCATATACAACTCTTCTTGGAGAAAACCATTAAGGAATGCAGTTTTGACATCCATTTGCTAGATTTCATAAATTGTGGCAATTGCTAACATGATTCGGACAAACTTAAGCATAGATACGAGTGAGAAACTCTCATCGTAGTCAACACTTTGACCTTGTCGAAAACCTTTTGCGACAATTCTAGCTTTGTAGATAGTAACACTACTATCAGCGTTCGTCTTCCTCTTGAAGATCCATTTATTCTTAATGACTCACCGATCATCGGGCAAGTCAATCAAAGTCTACACTTTGTTCTCATACGTGGATCATATCTCAGATTTGTCATGGTCAAGTAGCATGACTTCCAGAATAGGATTACTGTACCACTCTGGTGTGGATCTTACTCTGTTTGACCTACGAGGTTCTGTAGCAACTTGATCTGAAGTTCTATGATCATCATCATCAACTTCTTCACTAGTTGGTTTTGACGTCACAGAAACCGGTTCCTGTGATGTACAATTTTCCAACAAGGGAGCAGGTACAGTTACCTCATCAAGTTCTACTTTCCTCCCACTCACTTCTTTCGAGAGAAACTCCTTCTCTAGAAAGGATCCATTTTTAGCAACAAATATCTTGCCTTCGGATCTGTGATAGAAGGTGTACCCAACAATTCCCTTTGGGTATTCTATGAAGACGCACTTCTCCGATTTGGGTTCGAGCTTATCAGGATGAAACTTTTTCACATAAGCATCGCAGCCCCAAACTTTAAGAAACGACAACTTGGGTTTCTTGCTAAACCACAGTTCATATGGTGTTGTCTCAACGGATTTAGATGGTGCCCTTTTTAACGTGAATGCAGTTGTCTCTAATGCATGATCCCAAAACCATATTGGTAAATCGGTAAGAAACATCATAGATTGTACTATATCCAATAAAGTACGGTTATGACGTCCGGACACACCATTATGATGTGTTGTTCCAGGTGGCATGAATTTGTGAAACTATTCCACATTGTTTTAATTGAATACCAAACTCGTAACTCAAATATTTGTCTCCGCGATCAGATCATAGAAACTTTATTTTTCTTGTTACGATGATTTTTCCACTTCACTCTGAAATTCCTTGAACCTTTCAACTATTTCAGACTTATGTTTCATCAAGTAGATATACCCATATCTGCTCAAATCATCTTGTGAAGGTCAAAAAATAACGATACTTGCCACGAGCATCAACACTCATTGGATCGCATACATCGGTATGTATTATTTCCAATAAGTCAGTAGCTTGTTCCATTGTTCCGGAGAACAGAGTTTTAGTCATCTTGCACAAAAGGCACGGTTCGCAAGCATCAAATGATTCATAACCAAGTGATTCCGGAAATCCATCTTTATGGAGTTTCTTCATGCGCTTTACACCGATATGACCAAAATGGCAGTGCCAGAAATAAGTTGCACTATCATTATTAACTTTGCATCTTTTGGCATCAATATTATGAATATGTGTATCACTACGATCGAGAGCCAACAAACTATTTTCGTTGGGTGTATGACCATTGAAGGTTTTATTCATTTAAATAGAACAACAATTATTCTCTGATTTTAAATGAATAACCGTATTGCAATAAACATGATCAAATCATATTCATGCTCAACGCAAACGCCAAATAACATTTATTTAGGTTTAACACTAATCCCCAAAGTATAGGGAGTGTGCGATGATGATCATATCAATCTTGGAACTACTTCCAACATTCATCGTCACTTCCCCTTCAACTAGTCTTTGTTTATTCTGTAACTCCTGTTTCGAGTTACTAATCTTAGCAACCGAACAAGTATCAAATACTCAGGGGCTACTATAAACACTAGTAAAGTACACATCAATAACCTGTATATCAAATATACTCTTGTTCACTTTGCCATCCTTCTTATCCACCAAATATTCAGGGCATTTCCGCTTCCAGTGACCATTCCCTTTGCAGTAGAAGCACTTAGTCTCAGGCTTAGGTCCAGACTTGGGCTTCTTCACTTGAGCAGCAACTTGCTTGCCGTTCTTTTTGAAGTTCCATTCTATCCCTTTGCCCTTTTCTTGAAACTAGTGGCCTTGTTAACCATCAACACTTGATGTTCTTTCTTGATTTCTACCTTCATCGATTTCATCATCATGAAAAACTCAGGAATCATTTTCATCATCCCTTGCATACTATAGTTCATCACGAAGTTCTACTAACTTGGTGATGGTGACTAGAGAATTTTGTCAATCACTATCTTATCTGGAAGATTAACTCCCACTTGATTCAAGCGATTGTAGTACCCAGATAATCTGAGCACATGCTCACTAGTTGAGCGATTCTCCTCCATCTTTTAGCTATAGAACTTGTTGCAGACTTCATATCTCTCAACTCGGGTATTTACTTGAAATATTAACTTCAATTCCTGGAACATCTCATATGGTCCATGATGTTCAAAACATCTTTGAAGTCCCGATTCTAAGCCATAAAGCATGGTGCACAAAACTATCAAGTAGTCATCATATTGAGCTAGCCAAACGTTCATAACGTCTGCATCTGCTCCTGCAATAGGTCTGTCACCTAGCGGTGCATTAAGGACATAACTCTTCTGTGCAGCAATGAGGATAAACCTCAGATCACGGATCCAATCCGCATCATTGCTACTAACATTTTTCAACACAATTTTCTCTAGGAACATATCAAAATAAACATATGAAAGCAACAACGCAAGCTATTGATCTTACAACATAATTTGCCAAATACTACCAGGACTAAGTTCATGATAAATTTAAGTTCAATTAATCATATTACTTAAGAACTCCCACTTAGACAGACATCTCTCTAGTCATCTAAGTGATCGCGTGATCCAAATCAACTAAACCATAACCGATCATCACGTGAGATGGAGTAGTTTTCAATGGTGAACATCACTATGTTGATCATATCTACTATATGATTCACGCTCGACCTTTCGGTCTCCGTGCTCCGAGGCCATATCTGCATATGCTAGGCTCGTCAAGTTTAACCTGAGTATTCCGCGTGTGCAAAACTGGCTTGCACCAGTTGTAGATGGACGTAGAGCTTATCACACCCGATCATCACGTGGTGTCTGGGCACGACGAACTTTGGCAACGGTGCATACTCAGGGAGAACACTTCTTGATAATTAGAGAGAGATCATCTTAAATGCTACCGTCAATCAAAGCAAGAATAAGATGTATAATAGATAAACATCATATGCAATCAAAATATGTGACATGATATGGCCATGATCATCTTGCGCCTTTGATCTCCATCTCCAAAGTACTGTCATGATTTCTATCGTCACCGGCACGACACCATGATCTTCATCATCTTGATCTATATCAATGTGTCATCACATGGTTGTCTCACCAACTATTGCTCTTGCCACTATTGCTATCGTATAGCGATAAAGTAAAGCAATTATTTGGCACTTGCATCTTATGCAACAAAGAGACATCCATAGGGCTTCAGCCAGTTGCCGATAACTTCAACAAAACATGATCATCTCATACAACAACTTATATCTTATCACGTCTTGACCATATCACATCACAACATGCCCTGCAAAAACAAGTTAGACGTCCTCTACTTTGTTGTTGCAAGTTTTACGTGGCTGCTACGGGCTGAGCAAGAACCGTTCTTACCTACGCATCAAAACCACAACGATAGTTTGTCAAGTTGGTGCTGTTTTAACCTTCGCAAGGACCGGGCGTAGCCACACTCGGTTCAACTAAAGTTGGAGAAACTGACACCCGCCAGCCACCTGTGTGCAAAGCACGGTGGTAGAACCAGTCTCGCGTAAGCGTACGCGTAATGTCGGTCCGGGCCGCTTCATCCAACAATACCGCCGAACCAAAGTATGACTTGCTGGTAAGCAGTATGACTTATATCGCCCACAACTCACTTGTGTTCTACTCGTGCATATAACATCAACACATAAAACCTAGGCTCGGATGCCATTGTCGGGGAACGTAGTAATTTCAAAAAAAATTCTACGCACACGCAAGATCATGGTGATGCATAGCAACGAGAGGGGAGAGTGTTGTCTATGTACCCTCGTAGACCGAAGCGGAAGCGTTGACGCAACATAGAGGAAGTAGTCGTACGTCTTCCCGTTCCAACCGATCCAAGCACCGTTACTCCGGCACCTCCGAGTTCTTGACACACGTACAGCTCGATGACGCACCCCGGGCGCCGATCCAGCAAAGCTTCGGGGAGGAGTTCCGTCAGCACGACGGCGTGGTGACGATCTTGATGTTCAACTGTCGCAAGGCTTCGCCTAAGCACCGCTACAATATGACCGAGGTGTAATATCGTGGAGGGGGGCACCGCACACGACTAAGGAACGATCACGAAGATCAACTTGTGTGTCCATGGGGTGCCCCCTGCCCTCGTATATAAAGGAGTGGAGGAGGGGAGGGCCGACCCTCTCTATGGCGCGCCCTAGGGGAGTCCTACTCCCACCGGGAGTAGGATTCCCCCCTTTCCTAGTCCAACTAGGAGACCTTCCAAGTAGTAGGAGTAGGAGACAAGGAAGGGGAAGAGAGAAGGGAAGGAAGGAGGGGGTGCGGCCCCTCCCCTTAGTCCAATTCGGACTAGGCCATGGCGGGGCGCGCGGCCTGCCCTAGGCAGCCCCTCTCTCTTTCCCGTATGGCCCAATAAGGCCCAATACTTCTCCCCGGCGAATTCCCGTAACTCTCCGGTACTCCGATAAATACCCGAATGATTCGGAACCTTTCCGAACTCCGAATATAGTTGTCCGATATATCGATCTTTATGTCTCGACCATTTCGAGACTCCTCGTCATGTCCGTGATCACATCCGGGACTCCGAACAACCTTCGGTACATCAAAATACATAAACTCATAGTAAAACTGTCATCTAAACCTTAAGCGTGCGGACCCTACTGTTCGAGAACAATGTAGACATGACCGAGACACGTCTCCGGTCAATAACCAATAGCGGGACCTGGATGCCCATATTGGTTCCTACATATTCTACGAAGATCTTTATCGGTCAGACCGCATAACAACATACGTTGTTCCCTTTGTCATCGGTATGTTACTTGCCCGAGATTCGATCGTCGGTATCCAATACCTAGTTCAATCTCGTTACCGGCAAGTCTCTTTACTCGTTCCGTAATACATCATCTCGCAACTAACTCATTAGTTGCAATGCTTGCAATGCTTAAGTGATGTGCGTTGCCGAGAGGGCCCAGAGATACCTCTCCGACATTCGGAGTGACAAATCCTAATCTCGAAATACGCCAACTCAACAAGTACCTTTGGAGACACCTGTAGAGCACCTTTGTAATCACCCAGTTATGTTGTGACGTTTGGTAGCACACAAAGTGTTCCTCCGGTAAACGGAAGTTGCATAATCTCATAGTCATAGGAACATGTATAAGTCATGAAGAAAGCAATAGCAACATACTAAACGATCGGGTGCTAAGCTAACTGAATGGGTCATGTCAATCAGATCATTCAACTAATGATGTGATCCCATTAATCAAATAACAACTCTTTGTCCATGGTTAGGAAACATAACCATCTTTGATTAACAAGCTAGTCAAGTAGAGGCATACTAGTGACACTCTGTTTGTCTATATATTCACACATGTATTATGTTTCCGGTTAATACAATTCTAGCATGAATAATAAACATTTATCATGAAATAACGAAATAAATAATAACTTTATTATTGCCTCTAGGGCATATTTCCTTCAATATGATAGTGTCGCTAGCATCCATATGACAAGGAGCCCGGGCTGACATGGCTAGTCGTAAACCCAAAGTGGCGCTGACTTACAGGGACAGGCATACATGACCCAGCACCGAACATGTCGGTCATCAGTGAGTGAATCCAGGCTGTAGCACTGGGCTACCAGGACTCCGATAAACTGGGCTGTAGTGGGCTAACAGGACTCCGGTATTGATCTCTTAACATTTCCCCGTAGGGACAGACACAGGAACGAAGAAGGACACATGCCGGCCAACCTAAGTGTTCCGGAGTAGTAGCAAGCTACCATGGCTCAGTGGAAGCACAAGGAGACATTTCCCGGTAAGAGAGGCTACTAATGATAAACAACTAGATAGTCAGATCCCACACATACCAAGCATTTCAATCATACACACAATATGCTCGATATGTGCAAATACAACAAGGCATCACAACATGACTCTACAACACAAGTACTTTATTTAAAGGCTCAGAGAGCCATACATATCATACACACAAGTACGGGTCACACGACCCAGCATTCAAGTCATACAGACATACAAGCCAACAGCGGAAGTAACTTGTCTGAGGACAGACAACTAGGAAATAAAAGAGGCTTGGGTAAGCCTGACTATACTACATGGCCCCTTGTGAGCTCAAGATCACCACCTGGGCTTCAGCCTACTCATCAACATCGACGTCTATGAAGAACCCATCAGAAGGGGTTGCAGCCTCTTCTGTAAAACGTAAATTAAGCAACATGAGTACAAAGGTACTCAGCAAGACTTACATCAGATCCTACATACATGCACATTATCATGAAGGGTTGGTGGGGTTATTGCAGCAAGCCAGCTTTAACTCTTGGCTAAGCTATCTTACGAGACTCCAACTTGAAATGGTTTTGCGCACTCGAGTACACTACTCACCACTTCAATACACTACCGAGGATCCACCTCCGTCATCCTACGGAACAGCCATCCTCGGCACTCACGCTTATCTTGAGGCTTTTAGTAGTATCCATTTACTTGTCTATGAACTGTATAGGCAACCAAGTAGTCCTTTACCGCGGACGCGGCTATTCGAATAGATGATGTTAACCCTGCAGGGGTGTACTTCTTCATACATGTTTACACCACTTAGCGTCTGCACACGAGATGTGCTCGGCAGACTTCAAGCGAAAGCCGACGTGGGTGTAGACCACGACCTACCTAAACACCTAAGTCTCTAGTCCAGGTTTATCGCCTATCCAGGTTCCATCCGCAGGGAGTCCGGCTGAGGTTTCCACATACGGCCCCGAATGATGTGTGCAGGGTTCCTGAGATACCTAACGGGTATCCGATACACCGTGCCACATACCTACCGCATCACAGCCCACCCCATGGGTCAGCACTGCCCACGGCCTCCAGTAAGCTACAAACACCAGAAAGTACTTGCAACTCCTGGACAGAGGACTAGGTTGGATAAGGAGTTGAGCGGGGTCATATTTCAGGGCCTAATGCATGGTAGTAGCTGAATCTTAAATCACACATACAGATCTCAGTGCTTAAGGACGGCCTCAATGAAACAACCCACCATGTACTCCTACATGGCCTCTCATCGATACCTTTACCAAATCATGTTCAACACGTCACTCTCTTTACCGACACAATCATTTCACTCTAGCCCATCACCCAGATGAACCAGACCTGACACGACTCTAAGCATAGCAGGCATAGCAAGGTAGGAACAACACATACACATGGCTCAATCAACTCCTACACATGCTAGTGGGCTTCATCTAGTTACTGTGGCAATGCCAGGTCATGCAGAGGAAATGGGTTCAACTACCGTAGCAAACAGCAGTTTGAATCGCTTTGTCTTAATGCAGTAAAAGAGAGCAGAGGCGAGAACATGGGATTGTATCGATATGATCAAATAGTTGGTTGCTTGCCTTGCGGGTCCGTGGACTGGTATTGCTCTTCTTTAGGGTATTCGCGATACTCCTCGGGGGCAGAACCTGCCGCAGGGAGCACCGATACACAATCATTACCAAACAATATGCAACAATATGATGCATGCATGAGGCATGGCAAAATGAGTGTATTGGGCTAATGCAACTAAGACCAGATGGGTTTGAACCATTTTGAATCAAAGATTCAAGTTTCAAGCTCATGCATGGCCAGTAATAATGCTTTATCTTGTTCTGCACTAAACAACATGTTAACTTATTTAAACATGCATGATATCAGTAGAGATGGATAGATTGGATTTTTCTGATCATTTTTCATATACAACACTTTGCTTTTGGAGCTACAGATTAATTTCTATGATTTTTTGAAGTTTGTGGTATTTTCTGGAATTTCCTATATAAGAATAATTCTAGTAATTAAATTACTGCGTCAGCATTACGTTAGGGTGACGTCAGTGGTCAACAGGACGGTCCAAGTCAAACCTGACTAGTGGGTCCCACGTGTCAGTGTCATTAGTTTAACTAGCTATTAGTTAATACTAATCCTAATTAATTAACAGGGTTGGGCCCCACCTGTCATTGACCCAGGGGGGTCAAACTTGGCCCACCCGTGGTCAAATGGGGTCAGCGGGGTCAAACTAGCCAGTGTTTAGCCGCCGACGAGGCCAGACGCGGCGGTGCGGTGCAGATTTCGTGCTTCGGCGACCAAAACGACGGCGGAGCACATCTACGTGATGCGGGGAGTGAGCCGCGTCGGGTGGTGCAGGTGGTTGGGCTCGGGGCCGCCAGAAACAACACCGGCGATGAGTTTGGCGGCTGTCAGAGCTCGTGTGATCTCGGACTCGTCGCTAGGAGGCACGGCAAGGTGCGTGGAGTGGTGCGTTGAGTTCCTGGGGGTGCAGTAGGGCTAGTGGACAAGATGGCTTGGACATGGCATGGCCGGAGCCTCGTCGTCGACGAGCTCGATGGCGGCGCGTTCAGGAGAGCTACATGCAGTCGCTACGGGGCTCGAGGGAGAGAACGGTGAGGATAGAGAGGTAGCTAGGCTCATGGCGGTTGTGACGGAGCTGACGGCGAGGTCGGGGATGGCCTGCTGTGATGGTGACGGCGAAGGGGATCTCCGGCGGTGGCGGAGTCGGGCGAGGTCGATGCAGTGGCTTCGGGGCATGCGAGCGCTCGGGGCTCGGCCTGCTCGACGGAGAGGAGGGTGGCAGAGCTTGTGGACACGGTCGGGCAGCACGGAGACGGCGGGGGACCCGAGAACTACAGCGGCATGGCTGCGGCAGCGTCGGCCATGGCGGAGGGGAGCGAGGGAGAGAGGCTGGGGGAGAGTGGACGTGTCCAGGGGCTTCGGGGCACGATGTGGAGGTCATCCAGCTCGTCCCGCGGCGAAGCAGCAAGCAGGTGCCGCCATGGCAAGCTCGCGCTCGTCGGCGTCACCTCCTTGCCTGCCTGGCGGGGACAAAGCAGCTGGCTGGCACGGGCCAGCACAGTGCTGGGCCGCCTGGTGGGCCGGGGCGTGGGTTTGGCCAGGTAAGAGGGTTTTTCGTTTGTTTCTGTTTTATTTTTATTTCTGTAGGTTCCTTGCATTTCTAAAAATACTTAGGCATCTCCAAAAATCACCAAACTGCACATGGCCACTGTTTGGAATATATCCAACATGGAACATTTTAGTTTGGGATTATTTTAGCATTTAAAATATTTTATATTATTTAAATTCCCAAAATCAAATAACTAATGATTTAATCCAGTGACTTAGGATGACCTAGAAATTTGTGCATCACTTTTGGCAGAGGTTTAAGACCAAGGCAGAAGTGATGAACATTTTAAAAGGGCATTTCAGGTTCATTGAAAATATTTTTAGTAAACCCTAGTTGGTTTCAGGGGGTGCTGGGGGTTCTGTCATCCCCATTTCAAGTTTTCGATGAATGAAATAAACATGATGCAACACTCAAATGCATGAACTAGCTAGGGTGTGACAACTCACCCCCACTCAGAAAAATCTCATCCCGAGATTTAGGATCCTCCGGAAAGAAGGTGGGATACTCAAGTCAAAGACGATCCTCTCTTTCCCAGGTTTCTACTTTCTCAGAATGGTGCGACCATTGAACCTTGAGAAACTTGATATTATGATGTCGAGTGGTACACTCGGCTTGATCGAGGATACGAATGGGGTACTCTCGATACGTGAGATTGTCTTGAAGATCAAGCGTTTCGTGGTCCACTCCACGGATAGGATCCGAGAAGCAATGCCTGAGTTGAGAAACGTGGAAGACATCGTGGACTCTGGAGAGATGTGGAGGTAGTTCCAATTGGTAGGCAACTTCTCCTCGTTTGGCTAGAATGCGAAAGGGTCCAATGTAGCGAGGAGCCAATTTGCCTTTGATACCGAAACGATGGGTTCCCTTCAGAGGAGTAACTTGAAGGTAAGCCTTCTCATCAACCTCAAAAGTCATAGCCTTATGTTTTTGGTCATATTGACTCTTTTGACGAGATTGGGCTGTTTTCAACTTTTCACGAACGATGCAAACTTGCTCTTCTGCTTCCTGGATCAAATCCGGGCCAAAGAATTGTCTTTCCCCGGTTTCTGACCAGTTAAGAGGCGTTCGACACCTTCGTCCATAGAGAACTTCAAAAGGGGCTTTACCCAAGCTAGACTGATAGCTGTTGTTATAAGCAAATTCAGCGAATGGAAGGCATTTCTCCCAATCCATTCCGAATGAGATAACAGAAGCTCGAATCATGTCTTCTAGAATCAGGTTGACGTGTCCTACTTGAACACTTGATTGAGGGTGAAAGGCGGTGCTAAAGGAAAGGCGGGTTCCCATAGCATTTTGGAAAATTTCCCAAAATCAAGAGGTGAAGAGACTTCCTTGATCCGAGTTCATTTCTAGTGGAACACCATGGAGGGACACTATTTGGGAGATATACAAGTCTGCTAGCTGACTAGTGGTTATACTATCGCGAACAGGCAAGAAATGGGCCACTTTCATAGCATTATTCCCTCTCTTGGTCCTGGGAAATCCGGTGATGAAGTCCATACCAATTTTATCCCATTTCCATTAAGGAATAGCTAAAGGTTGAAGGGTGACAGCAGGCCGTTGATGCTCTGCTTTAACGCGACGACATACATCGCAATTAGCAACAAATTGAGCAATGTCTCTCTTCATCCTAGTCCACCAGAACCTCTGGCGTAGGTCCTGATACATCTTGGTACTACTGGGATGAATGGTGAGAGGAGATTCATGAGCCTCCTTAAGGATCAGCTGCTGTAGATGCTAGTTCTTGGGAACCACTAGACGGTTCTCAAAGTACACAACACCATGATCATTTGTAGAGAAACATTTAGCATCTCCGCTAGCAATGTTCTCCTTGATCCGAAATATCCCTTTATCTCGCTTTTGGGCAGCGATGATTTGATTCGTAAGAGTAGGTTTCGCCACCAAGGTGGAAAGGAATCCTTGAGGAACGATGTGAAGGTTAAGCTTCCGAAATTCCTCATGCAGAAGTGGTTGACTTTGTTGTAACATCAGATTGTTACAATAAGATTTACGACTTAGTACATCAGCCATGACATTGGCTTTTCCCGGGGTGTAAGTTATCCCTAAGTCAAAATCTGTGATTAACTCGACCCAACGTCTTTGCCTGAGATTGAAATCCGGTTTGGTTAATATATACTTCAGACTTCGGTGGTCGGTGAAGATTTCACAATGGTTACCGAGGAGGTAATGTCGCTAGGTTTTGAGTGCTTGGACTACAGCTGCAAGCTCTAGATCATGAGTAGGATAATTTTCCTCATGCGGGTACAATTGCCGTGAAGCATAAGCAATTACGTGTCGATCTTGCATGACAATGCAACCCAGTCCCTGTCGTGAGGCGTCGCAATAGATAACAAAGTCCTTGGAGAAATCTGGTGGTACCAGTACGGGAGCGAACGTCAGGCGTCTTTTCAGTTCCTGAAAGCTGTGCTCACACTGCGGGGTCCACTCAAACTTTTTGTCTTTCTTGAGGAGTTCAGTTAGAGGTTTAGCAACTTTGGAGAAGTTCTCGACAAAGCGGCGACAATAGCTCGCTAAGCCAAGGAAACTCCGAACTTGCTTGATCGATTCAGGTGGAGTCCAATTAATAACGGCTTGAACTCGCTCGGGATTGACAGCAATACCCTTACCAGAGATTACATGTCCTAGATAGGTTACTTCTGGCAACCAAAATTCACATTTAGAAAATTTGGCATAAAGGCGATGCTCTCGAAGTTTCATCAACACTAGCCTTAGATGCTCGGCATGTTCTTCCTCATTTTGGAGTAGATGAGTATATCATCGAGGTAAACCATGACGAATTTATCCAAATACTCCATCAAGATTGAGTTCATTAACTGAGAGAAAGTGGTTGGGGCGTTGGTTTAACCGAAGGATATGACAGTGTACTCGTATTGGCCATAACGAGTAACAAAGGTCGTTTTGGGAATGTCCCCGTTCTCGATTTTGATTTGATGGTAGCCCAACCTCAAATCCATCTTAGAGAAAACTGAGGATCCGGCGAGCTAATCATACAGGTCGTTGATCCTGGGGAGCGGATACTTGTTCTTTATTGTGACCAAGTTGACGGGTCGATAATCTACAACCATCGGATCCGTACCATCCTTCTTCTTGACGAAGAGGACGGGACAAGCCCATGGAGATGAACTAGGACGGATGAAACTCTTTTTCAAGGACTCATCGAGTTGTTTCTTAAGCTCGGCTAGTTCTAGTTGTGCCATCTTATAGGGTCTTCTAGAAATTGGAACAATTCCTAGAATGAGATCTATCACGAACTCGACATCTCTGTCAGGTGGAACACCTGGCAATTCTTCTGGAAAGACATTTGGAAAGTCACGGACTACAGGAACGTCTTCGAGGTCTGACAAAGGACTGGCATTAAGAGAATATAGATGTCGCTTGGCTACTCGGGTGAAGACATTGACTATCTTTCCCGAAGGATGTGTAAGTTGAACAGTCCTAGAGAAACAATCAATCTTAGCATGATGGGCTGACATCCAGTCCATACCCAAGATGATATTAATATCCAAAGATTTGAGAGCTATCAAGGACGGAAGGAAAACAAGTCTGTCGACCTGAATTTCATTTCCATGGCTCACTCTAGAAGTTTGCCATTTGGATCCCGGGTTTGAATTACCATGGAGGTGGGCATATCACAAAAGGTGTTATGCAGATGAGCATAGCTCTCGGATATAAATGAATGAGATGCCCCAGTATCGAAAAGAACAGATGTCGGATGGCAATTAACAAGGAGCATACCAAGAACGACGTTAGGATCCTCTTGCACCTCCTCAGTTGAGACATAGTTCACATGGCCACGTGCAGCGGTGGCCGGCTTGGCGTAGTACACCTTCCCTGTTGGCTTGCCACGGCCAACAGCCTTTCCAGACTGGTTGGGGTTGGTCTGGGGACACTCTCGCATGTAGTGGCCCGGTTCCCCACACTTGAAATGCGTCACGGAGCTGGTGCATGGAGGAGCACCATAGGGCTTGGCTGGTGCATACTACTTAGCTGGACGAGGCGCCTGATAGGATGGCCTCGGTGTGAACCTGGGTGGCAGGGCAGTGTTAGGCACCCACACCCAACGCTTCTGTGGACCAGCACCAGATGAGGAACCCGTGTCACGGCCATGCTTGCGTGTTGCTTCAAAATCAGCCTGACATGTCTCAACACTGATGGCCTTGTTCACGAGCTTCTGGAAACAAGTGCACTCGTGCAGACGGAGATCTCGACGAAGTTCGGGGCTAAGTCTCTTGCGGAACCTTGCCTGCTTCTTGGCATTGGTGGAAACTTCCTCAGTTGCATAGCGTTCTAGGTTACCAAACTCCCTGTTGTATGCATCCACAGAGAGTCTACCTTGGGTGAAACTGCAGCACTCCTCACGTTTACGGTCCATAAGACCCTCCGGAATGTGATGTTTGCGGAAAGCCTCACTAAATTCTGCCCAAGTAGTGACATGGCCAGCTGGGCGCATGGCTTCATACTTCTCCCAACCAGAGACTGGCGGGGCCTTCAAGATGATAGGCAGCAAAGGTGACCTTATCAGCCTCAACTACGAGTGCAGAACGTAGCTTGTAAGTAATACTGCGAAGCCAGTCATCGACGTCGAGGGGCTCGACGGAGTGATGGAAGGTGGGCGGATGTAACTTGATGAAGTCACTGAGCGACACCAAGTTATTCCTCTGATGCAGAGTTGTGTTCTGTTCGATGCGCTCCAACAAAACGGTTGGTCTCCCGCTTGTTTCTCTCAGCCTCCAGCATGACCTTAGCCAGAGAAGGAGGATGAGGCAGGTTTGCATCCCCAGCTCTACTGCCTTTGGCCTCCTCCGGGGGAGCAGGGTTGTTGCGGGTGTTGACCATCCTAGGAAAATAAGACAATGGTTCAGTCCAGAATGATAAGATTCTGACATAGAAATGTAGAATGTAATGGATAACTCGAAATGCAAGATGATCATCCGTATGACATGGTAAATACAGAAACTGCTACATTTATTCCATCGTCATACACACCATACAAGGTTTAGTACAGGACCAAACGGAGTACAACTACGGTGAAAGGTAGATTACATCTCATCGGAGGCATCCCAAGCTCCTATACATTATTTTCCTACACCAACGGAAAGTGGTACACACTAAGTCATATCCCACGAGTCACGCAGGACGGTGGACGATATAACTGTTACAAAACTAGTGGTGCTACCATCAGCACAAACATTTCCGTAATAATCCTCATAGAAATTACCCTCATGTCCTGGGAGCTGAACGTGATCATCTGGAAACAGCCGATCCTGTGGAGCCTGCGGTCCATAAGGACTCGGGTGTGGCTTGGGTCCATCAAACGGCGGCAGAAGAGGTCCACGGGAGGGGTGATACCTCCTACATCACGCCAATCCATACGGTCCGGCAGAGTAGACCGCACGGGGTACAAATCCCGCATATCCATATACCCTGCCTGGACAGCAGGTGCAAACCGGGTCAAAGTGGCCCAGTGATTAGACCGGGAGTTGAAAAGCTCCAATCGCAAGGCACGATTTTCACGATCCTTGTCCTCAAGCATCTGTGCAGTAGTGCGGAGCAGCGAATCCTCATGAGAAGAGTCGGTGTAAATGGCTGTGAAGTAACCTTCTGCCCCAGGAAGTGACATAGGCATATAGCGGAAGTCAGTGTTCCGAAGCAAGGAAGTCTTGGCCCGTATAATAGTCATCATCGAGTAAGCGGCGTCTTGCATAGACATCTCGATGGTAACCCCAATTCCATATGAGCAATGGAGGGGTTCAGTGGATCCAGGATAGCAAGGAAATATCCTCACCACTACTAGAAAAAGGGCTATAGATGGTATTGACACTAATGGCGCACCAGACAAGTGGTGCGCCATTAGTATATACTAATGGCGCACCACCTTCTGATGCGCCATTTGTGTTGAAACTACTAATGGTGCACCAGTCCCACGGTGCGCCATTAGTACCAATTTTTTTTTTTGAACTAGTGCGCCTGTCCAAACATACTAATGGTGCATCCACAGTTAGTGCGCCATTACTAGTTGTAACTAGTAATGGCGCACCAGCCAGAAAGTGCGCCACTAATGTTATTTTTTTTATTATTTTTTTATTCCTTTTTTGCAAAAGTACTAATGGCGCACTCACACGCGGTGCGCCATTACTAGTTCAAACTAGTAATGGCGCACCGTGTGGCAGGGTGCGCCATTAGTATGTTTTTTTTGCAAAACTACTAATGGCGCACCACCAGGGGGTGCGCCATTAGTAACCTGGATTACTAATGGCGCATTTGTTGATGGTGCGCCATTAGTAAGTGGGCAGCAACAAGATTTTTTGGACAGCCTCTCCTCCCACACTCACTTTCTCCCCACTTCATTCTCTCCACCGCCTCCTCCTTGTCTCGGGTGCCTCCTCTTTTTCACCTCAATTCCCCCATAGATTCATTCAAATTAAGTGGTTAAGTTACCTTGTTTTGCTAGGTAAGTAAGGGGGGAAGCTATATTTATGTTGTTCTCCCTACAACAATGTGCACATGCACTTTTTATGGCCTAGCTAGATCTATGTATGTTTGTGGTGTTGCATATGTTTGTGGTGTTGCATATGTGTTTGTGTTTGGAGGTGTACCGGTATTTGAAATGCGATAGTTGCCAATATTTTGCCGGAATGTTGATTCATTTCCGTTTCGGCGAGAATTTTGGCATTAAGCATTCTTTTTGGTCCTATTTTTAGGGAAAGTCATGCCAAATTTTTTCTTGGTTCTAAAATATCGTTTTGCTCTACCCCGCAGGCGACCATGGTCCGCACGATGACCGAAGGCATTGTGAATAGGTTTTTGAGGTCCGCGAAGGCCGAGATGCTTCAAAAGAACGAGACGGAGATAAGATGTCCGTGTCGAAGATGCAAGCTGAATAGCCTTATTGCGGACCCGGATTCCGGCCAGGTGCGGGACCACCTGCTCTTGCATGGTTTCATGGATGGCTATCGGTGGCAAGGTGATGAAGATGACTACGAAGTCATCCATGGGGGCCGGGCAAGAAATGAGGAAGGGCAGCAAGACAACCACCGCGGCTCGGGCGGGCGAGAAGACGAAGAATCCCCAGGAGATGATCACGACGGTGATGCTGTACACATTCATCATGTAGAAGATGCAGGACATAATGATGATGCCGGCGGAGCAGACGACGCTGGACCATCGATGGGCTGGGTGCAGGACCCTCATATTCAAGAGCTGCTTCTCAAGCAGACGGATAACGCAAGAGCTGCCGCCCGAGAGAAAGCCAAGATGGATCAACTTGAGTTAGACGCGGTTACTCCATTGTATGAAGGATGCAGGCCCGTGGATACCCGCCTGAAAGTAACGCTCATGGCTCTGGAGATGAAGGTAAAACACAAAATGACTGACGCATGCTTCGACGAGAACATGTCATTCTGGCACGAACGTCTTCCCAAGGGGAACAAGTGCCCGACCAGTTTGGAGGAGGCGAAGAAAATCGTGTGTCCTCTGGATTTACCGCACGTGAAATACCATGTGTGCATGAACAATTGCATCATTTATCGGGACGAGCACGTGGAGTCTACCATATGTCCGGTGTGTGGTGTCACTTGATACAAGAAGAGGAAGAAAGCTCCTCGAAAAGTGGTGTGGTACTTTCCGATCACTCCTCGTCTGCAGCGGTATTTCGCGGACCCTAAGGTAGCAAAGCTCCTGCGTTGGCACGCGGATAGGGAGGAGAAGAAGCGAGAAGATGACGCAAATGATCCGGAGATAGATAAAAAATACAAGATGCTGAGTCACCCTAAGGATGCGAGCCAGTGGCAAGCGTTGAACTTCGAATACCCAGAATTTGGGAACGATCCAAGGAACATCGTGCTGGGCGCGAGCACCGATGGAGTCAATCCGTTTGGCAGCCAGAGAAGCACACAAAGCACCTGGCCTGTGTTTGTGTGGATGTACAACCTTCCCCCCTGGTTGTGCATGAAGAGGAAGTACATTCACATGAGTATGCTAATTGAAGGGCCGAAACAACCAGGGAACGACATCAATCTGTATCTGGGGCTGCTGAAAGAGGAGCTTGACATGCTGTGGAAAACGCCAGCCAATACGTGGGACGCCGCAGAGAAAGAATATTTCCCTATGAGAGCCGCACTACTCACGACGGTGCACGACTATCTCGGCTACGGATATCTTGCGGGGCAGGTAGTCCACGGATTTTCTGGATGCGTAAGGTGCATGGATGACACAACGTATCGCCAGCTAGATAGAGATCCCGGGTCCTCGAAAACCGTGTTCATGGGACATCAAAGGTGGCTTCGCGACGATGACCCGTGGAGGAAACGCAAGGATCTGTTCGATGGTGAAACCGAACCCCGAAAACGCCCGAGTACGAGGAGCGGCGAGGAAATAGACAAGCTATTGAAAAATTGGAAAGACTGCCCACTGCCGGGAAAGAAGCAGAAGGCGCCAGAGCCGGGAAAGAAGCGAAAGGCGCCAGAGCCGCTGCTGAAGGTATGGAAAACGAGGTCTGTTTTTTGGGACTTGCCGTACTGGAAGATCCACCGTGTGCCTCACAGCCTTGATGTCATGCATATCACGAAGAACGTGTGCGAGAGTCTGCTTGGTACCCTGCTCAACATGCCAGAGAGGACCAAAGATGGGCCGAAAGCAAGGGCAGACTTGAAATCAATGGGCATCAGGCAGGAGCTTCACGCTAGATATGATGATGATGATGATGATGATGATGATGATGATGATGATGATGATGATGATGATGATGATGAGGCGAAGCAGGACACAGAAAGTCGTCGCAAAGGCAAAAAGGCCAAGAAGACCGGAAATGACTACCCTCCCGCGTGCTTCACTCTAAGTTAGGAGGAGATCGAGCAGTTTTTCACCTGCCTCCTAGGAGTAAAACTTCCTTACGGTTACGCGGGGAAGATAAGCAGATACCTAGACCCAGCGAAGCAGAAGTTCAGCGGGATGAAGTCTCACGACTGTCACATGCTGATGATGCAGATACTTCCAGTTGCAATCCGTGGGATCATGGACGCGCACGTCCGTGAAACGCTATTTAGCCTATGCAACTTCTTCGACGTCATCTCTCGGAAGTCGATTGGCGTGAGGCAACTCAGAAGGCTACAGGAAGAGATCGTGGTGATACTATGCGAGCTTGAGATGTACTTCCCGCCCGCATTCTTCGACGTTATGGTGCATCTGCTGGTCCATATAGTGGAGGATATCATCCAACTCGGGCCGACGTTCCTGCACAACATGATGCCGTTCGAAAGGATTCTTCCTCGGAAGAACAACTCATATTCGCCTTATCACAGGGCGCCAAGCACAACCTGATGACCTATGAGGCGTACGATATCAACGGCTACAAATTCTAAACCGAGGCCAAGGACTTGAAGAGCGATGGTTATCAGAACTCCGGGGTAACGATGGAATCCTACACCGGTAACGACAAGGGCATATGCTACGGAAGGATCGAGGAGATCTGGGAGCTGAGCTACGCTGAAGAGAAGGTCCCGATGTTCCGCGTCAGATGGGCCAAGAACGTCATAAAAGAAGACCGGTATTTCACCACCATGGTTATACCCGAAGCCAAATCCAAGACCGCGGGCGCAAACGTCACCACGAAAAATGAGCCATGGGTACTGGCTTCCCAAGTGGACCAATGCTTCTTCGGCCAGCAGGGGCCGCCCCCGATTGCTAGCTTCACGGCCAGCAACTCGCATAATGCGATGGCGGGGCCATTGGTGCCTCCGGCGGAGGCGGCATTGGTGTCTCCGACGCCGGCACGGGAGCTTAATGCACCCGGGTGTACGCCGGCCGGCACCTCTGCAGCAAGCGGCCCCTCCGTCAACTGCACGCCCGCCGTTGGCGGTGCGTCGACATTAGCCGAGCTCGACGCCATCATCACGGTAACTAATTAAGCCTCTCTCGGCCGAGGACTTCATCTCCTTGCCTTTGACTGGGCATCCCTGACGCCCTACATGTTTTCGCAGGGCGCCGCCGACGTTCCGTGCACTCTCCTCCACTTCGTGAACAATGAGTTGGTCGATGTCTCCAAGGGCAAAATCGTTCAACCGGGCAACCCCTTGTTCCACGGTACCCAGATGCCACCCAACTTGTTTAGGGTTCAACTGGTTCGGGTGCTGCCAGGCTGCGACGACTTGTTACCTCCGATTCGACCCATCGGGGCCGACGATGATGACGTGATGACACTCAGCGCCTGCCTGAGCTGGCCCCTGCTTTGGCCGAAGAGCCAGATTCGTTTCGGGGCGGGGGACACCACCCCAAAGACAACACCGCCAGTCATGCCGGCGCCAAGTCGGCCCCATGGCAAGACCGCCGTAACGGTGCCGGACATCCCTATGCCACTGGATCCAAACATGCATATGGCACAGGATCAGAACGACGACGACGACGACGATGATACATTTGGCAACATCGATCAGTACTTTGCCGATCATGGGTACGATGGCAACTTCATGGGGCCTCCTTCTCAAGAACCAAACCCAACAAAAGACGTGTGCGATCTAGCTGGTACCGCGGAGAAGCCAAGTTGCAACAGGCGCCATCTGGCGTTCAGCTCTCAGGAGACGCCTCCAGCTGCCGACTTTACCGAGCCTCAGATAGGCGAGGTGCGAAATATTATCAGCCCCAACACACTCAAGAAGGCGGTCTGTGAGCAGAACTCGGTCCCATTACAGGAGAAGAAGAAGGCACGCAAAAGAAAGAGTAAGAAGGGTGCGAGCCAGCCAGCAACGAGTACGATCCGTGCTCAGGACGGGCCACCTTCACCGCAGGATATCTCGAGGAGGGTGCATGTGGCGGGTAGGGCGATTGTCGGTGTCAAAACCGGCGGATCTCGGGTAGGGGGTCTCGAACTGTGCGTCTAGGCGGATGGTAACAGGAGACAAGGGACACAATGTTTTACCCAGGTTCGGGCCCTCTCGATGGAGGTAAAACCCTACGTCCTGCTTGATTAATATTGATGATATGGGTAGTACAAGAGTAGATCTACCACGAGATCAAGGAGGCTAAACCCTAGAAGCTAGCCTATGGTATGATTGTTGTAATGTATGTTGTCCTACGGACTAAAGCCCTCCGGTTTATATAGACACCGGAGATGGATAGGGTTACACAGAGTCGGTTACAATGGTAGGAGATCTACATATCCGTATTGCCAAGCTTGCCTTCCACGCCAAGGAAAGTACCATCCGGACACGAGCCGGAGTCTTCAATCTTGTATCTTCGTAGTCTTGGAGTCCGGCGGATATTGATAGTCCGGCTGTCCGGATACCCCCTAGTCCAGGACTCCCTCAGTAGCCCCTGAACCAGTCTTCAATGACGATAAGTCCGGCGCGCATAGTGTCCGGCTCTGCAAAATAAATTCCACATTCCACCGTAGAGAGAATAAAATGTACACTTAGCTCAATCTGCTGACGTATTATGCGGCGTGGCATCACCCCGCAACCAAGCCTTTGTTTTGAATCGTTTATTACTATACCACCTCAGCACGTTTAGCGAAGTGGTTTCCTTGGCACGTCCTGTCGAAGCAGAGATCGTGTTCCCCTCATTCCGGGATTCTCATCAATACGTGTGTGGGTAACCCACCCGTTCCCGTCGCCACGCCTCCTCTATCGAAGGGGAATCCCAAACGATCACGGAGACGGCCCTTGGTATTTCTTCCCCTTTATAAGAGGACCAAGGCTCGCCATTGTTCTTCAATCTCGCATCGAATCTCTTCCCCGCTCCCAGTTCCAACACCCAGAGCCTCAGATTCGAGCGCTTCGGATCCTCAATCATGTCCGGCTCCGACCTCCAGGGCCGGTGGATGGACATATTGAAGTTGCGTGAGGCCAAGTACCTGGCCTACGAGGTTTCGCATAGGTTGCCTGCCCAAGGGTAGGCTGTGCCAGCCCCCAAGCCCGGTGAATACGTCGTATTCGTATCCCACCTCCGTCGGGGTTTAGGCTTCCCGACGGATCCCTTCGTGAGGGGGCTCCTGTTCTACTATGGGTTGGACTTTCACGACTTGGCTCCGGAGTCCATCCTCCATATCTCCGCATTCATTATCGTCTGCGAAGCCTTCCTCCGCGTCATTCCCCACTTTGGCCTATGGCTGAAGACCTTCAAGGTGGAGCCGAAGATGATCGGGGGGCGTCAAGCGGAGTGCGGCGGGGCGACCATAAGCAAAAAGATCGATGCCCCGTGGCCCGAGGGTTCCTTCCAAGAGGAACTTGGACTGTGGCAGCAGGAGTGGTTCTATATCACCGCTCCAAGGGGCAGCAGGCAAAAGCCGCCGCCCTTATTCCGCCCGGGACCTCCACACCAACTGATGTCATGGGTCAACCAAGGGCTCAATTGGGGGCCGTCCGAAGACGTGCCTTCACTGTAGGGCCGGATTCGAGATCTCCATGCGAAGGAGATCGACCTGATCAAGGTGATGCAGGTTATGCTAATCAGGCATCTTCTGCCCTGCAAACGCCGTCCTCTCCGGCTATGGGAGTTCAACCCGGAGGGACCTCGGATTCTCCAACACTTCATGGGTGCGACACCCGTGGAGATGTACAAGTTGTTCTTTGGACCGCAGGTGGCGTGTCCGGATTTAGCCGAGGATGCAGGCCTAAGCCGCGATCGCCCGGATACTCAGGTAAGTAGCTCAGAGTTCGGACATTCTGTTTATGTGCCTTTCTAGAGTTCGCCTCCTGACCCTTTGTTCTTTACAGGAATGGGTGGCGCAATCAAGGCTGATAAGGTGTCCAGCCCCCCTCCCAGAGACCGCACTGGAGCCTGTGCTGGTCAGAATGTTGGAGGTTGCGCCCACAGAAGGTGGCGACGGGGAAAATAGAGGAGCTAATATTTCGCCCAAAGGGGCGACTGAAGAGGGGGGAACCAAGAACCCCTCCCTTCAGGGGGAGAAGAGGACCGCCTCCGAAGATCCGGAGGCCAAAGCCCCTAAGCGTGGGAAGAGATCTTCCCTGGGGGGTCCGGCGCCCGGAAAGAATCCGGACGCACAATCATCACCAAAGGATCGGCCCTCCAGCGAGCCGTGAGTATGAAGGAGGGAATTAATTAGTAAGGAAATACCTTCATTTGTGCTTCTGTAGGTAACCGAAATATTTATATTGCAGTTCGGATCTGCAGCCTTCTCAGATGAGTTCATCTTCGGGGGACCTTCTTCCGGAGATGATGGAGAGCGATACGCCTCCGTCCGCAGCGCCGCCAGATGAGGCAGGCGAACCCGAAGTGTCATCACGGAGGGTATCCCCGAGTCCGAAGGGGCCAGAGAGTTCGGCACCTAGTAGTGTCCGGCCAGGAGAATTGAAAAATCTGCTTGAGAGGGCGTCCATTTCAGAAGATCACCGTGCGTTAATGCGTATGGTGATTGGAAGGATTTCGTCCGCCGAGAGCGAATTGCGTAATGCCGCCATGAGTTTGCTGGCGGGATTTGAGGTATGCGAGAATGACGCACCCCTTTGTTTTTTAACAGTTTTGCATATAAAACATGCGCCCTGTATAGATAGTAGCCCCTGGGACTCAGTAGGTTGTCGGAAACGACAGCGTACCGAGGATCGAAATCTAAAGGAATGAATTCCGTCGTTCCTATGCAGGTGGCGAATAGGCCGGGGGCTAGCCGGAGTAGTGAGTTTGCCGAGTTAAATCGGCAATTTGACTTGGCAGATGCGGACATCGCACTTGTCAACAGGCGACTTGACGAGCCGAAGGTAAAAGAGTTCTCCGCAGTTGCTTTATTAAGGGGGTCGAAGCCCTCCTCTGATAAATTGTATGCTGTTTGTACAGACGGTGCTGCTGCTGTGGAGGGCCTTCGGGCCGAACTTGCTCGAGCTAAGGAGCAAGCCCGAAGGAGTGAAGCGGCTGCCTCGAGGGCGGCCGAGGAGTTGAAAGCCGAAAAGGCTGCGCACTGCCTAAGCAGGGCCGAGGTGGCCGAATTGGCCATGAAAGTAAAGGATGCTGCCGACCGCAATGAGGCTCTTGAAAAGGAGCGCTTATCAGAGCGGGAAGACCTGAAGAAGGCCACCGCCGAAGCCAAGGATGCCCGCTCTGCAATGCAGGCTATGAAGAAGGAACCGCGCCAGGCCGGAGAGATCGTGGCTGGCAAGCCTTTTCTGCTGCGTCGCCGGTTTATGGATGGAAAGTATGCTCAATTTGAGCGGCTGTGGAGTCCGGAGGATCCGTATATGGACTTAGCTGCAAGTGCGGCCGATGCCATTAAGCACTTTCGGAGCCAGAAGGATCACGAGACGGAAGAGCTATATTGGTCTCAATTCCACAGTCCGGATCGCCCACTTCCATTGACAGACCGGTTGGCCGAATGGGCCGAGCTAAATAGATTGTCCGGACTTGCCATGACTGACATCGTGGCCCATGTCTGGCCAGAGAGGTCCAAGGCGACGAGCTACTTTGGCTTACTACAGCAATTCCTTGGAGCGGTGCCGCATATAAAGGAGATGAAGCGGTCGGCCTGCATAGAGGGCGCGCGGATGGCTCTTGCCCGTGTGAAGGCGCATTTTCCAGAGATGGACGCCACCGCTGTTGCTGCCCAGGGTTCGGATGAAGACCGGCTCCCTGCCGAGCACTATTTCGGGGAAGTTATGCGTGGCGCTCGTGTAATAGAGTCGCAGTGCTCGAAGAATGTAACGTTCAAATTAACGCATTAGCTTGAAAATCGATGATTATGTTATAACTGCTTTTTATACTTGTGCGTCCAAGTAGTAAAACTTCTCCTGTGCGGCCGTTTATGTATACTTGTGTATAACTTGAAAGATGGCAGTCTTCGGCTTCAGCCCCCACGCACAAGGTGCTGGGGTGTTCGCAAAAATAGCGCGTTTTCACACTTAATCCGACGTCTCGGTCCTGTTATAAGGAGGTGGTAGCGTAGCAAACGAGGCAATCCGGACTATAATGCTTTATCACTTTCACTTAGCCAGTGGAGCTCGAGGGTGGGGCTACGATATAGCCCCTAGTGGCATCGCCCTTCTTCGAAGTCGGAGCGCGTGTGCCTGACCGCGAAACGGCCCTTCATCAAAGCGGGGAATTCTAAACATTCCGATAGTCGATCGAGTGGCTGACCAGTCTCTCGCTGTATCATGACAGTCAGTTTTCGGCTTTCTCTACTGAGGTGCTCGCCCAGCCGAACTGGGGCACAATCGCAGTAGTTCTCCTGGTGCCGCGTTAGCCGATGATACGGAATGTAAGGCAGCAAAACACAGGAGCCGGGCAAACCCAACATTTGACCAAAGACATGATTCGGAGCTGATGCATATAATGCCTAACTCGAGACGCCGAACACTCCCTAAGGTGTTCGGTCTTTATAATAATGGGCAGAACGATGCCCTAAGCCCCTAGTGTCCAGGTACGGGCATGGTCTTCTGACGCGGCCGATGCCAAAGCGTTAGGCTCCGCTTTGGCTATAGGAAGAAACCAAGGGAGAATAACAACAAGAGACAGTAAAAAAGGTTTACGCAGGGTCTTAATCTGAAAAGAATCCTCACAACGGGTCCCTACTGCACGTCTGCGCCTGTGTCTCCGTTGCGCCGTTATCCTGGACGGGTATGCACGTTGTTCATCTGTAAAAAGAGAGGAACGTTTAGTTTTAAAAACAATTCGTGTGAAAAATATTAGAAATATAAATAATTAAAGCGGGGTTTGTATGAACCTGCGGTTATTTGTGAGCGCAGCCCCCTGTGAAGGGGTATGCGGCTAGGGAGCCCCTAGCCCACTGACGCCGGATTCGTCTATCCAAGTCCGGGGTCTTTAAGTGACCCTCGCACTAAAATTACGCCACGCGGACCGGGCATCTTGAGTGTAAGAGACGCGTAATGCGGTATGGCGTTGAAGCAGACAAAAGCCTTTTGTCTCAAGAGTGCTTGATATTCACTTTTAAATGGGACGATGTGAAAAATTAATTTTTTGCGTCGAGAATTGTTCGGCGATCCGAACACGACTTCTAGTAATATGGAGCATAATGGCCTGGCGTCACTCCTTTGAAGGAAGTGCGGCTGTGTCTAATTTTGGTAGGGTCTATCCCCATCCTACGGATTGTGTTTGAATATAGCAGGTTTAAGTCACTGCCTCCGTCCATTAGGACGTTAGTAAATTGTAATCCGTCTATTATGGGATTCAATATCAGGGGAGTCCGTCCAACATTTCGAACGCTTCTGGAATAGTCTAGGTGGTCGAAAGTGATTGGTTTTTATATCCAATCTCTACGGTCTTCTGGGTTGGACGACGCGAAGCTCTTTTTAGAAAGTGCCGCACTATTTTTCCGTATTATCACATGAAGTGAGTTTACTGCTTTGACCCCTTGTGGGAAAGTCTTTTGTTTTCCGGTGCTCTGCTGGTGGGGTTTATCTTCTTCGCTTGACGCGTTGAGCCCCTTGTGTTCGGCATTTAGTCGGCCGGACTGTTTAAAAACCCAACAATCCCTGTGGGTGTGATTTGCAGGCCTTCCGGGGGTACTGCGGATTTGGCATATCCGACCCAAAATTTTGTTTAAGTTGGACAATTCGTCACTGTCATCCTTAAGATGCTGTGTTTTATTATTGGGCCGCGAGCTTTTGAATCCGGCGTTGACTGCCACGCTCTTTGGGCTTTTCTCTTTAATCCGGCGCTGCTCTTTTCTGCGCCGTGATTTTCCGTTTCCATCTCTTATCTCTGATGTACTTGGGTCACTGGTGCTGCATCGTGCTAACCAGCTATCCTCGCCCGCACAGAAGCGGGTCATGAGACCTGTTAGTGCGGACATTGTCCTTGGTTTCTCTTGACCGAGGTGCCTGGCGAGCCATTCGTCTCGGACATTGTGCTTGAAAGCTGCTAAGGCTTCGGCATCCGGACAGTCGACTATTTGGTTCTTTTTTGTAAGGAACCTGTTCTAGAACGCGTCCTCGAGCTCTTCCCAACTTCCAACAGTATTTTCTGGGAGGCTTTTAAGCCAATGACGGGCTGGCCCTTTGAGCTTGAGGGGTAGGTATTTTATGGCGTGGAGATCATCTCCTCTGGCCATATGTATATGTAGTATATAATCTTCTATCCAGACTCCAGGGTCTGTTGTTCCATCGTAGGCCTCTATGTTTATGGGTTTAAATCCTGCTGGGAATTCATGGTCCAGCACCTCGTCAGTGAAACATAGTGGGTGTGCGGCGCCCCTGTATTTGTGTGTGCCGCTATCATCGGACACTTGACGTGTTGCCTTGCTTCCTGGGGCCTTCTCCTTTGGCCCGTAGATGGATCTGGCTGGGCCATCTATCCTTCCAAGTTCGTTGGTTGGTTTATGTGTGGCGCCGCTGTCAGAATTTGGCCTATCATCTGGCCGTCTATCTAGCCAGGCAGCCCCTTTATTTTTGGACGGTGGGGGCTCTATGGCCTCCTCGTCGAATTCTGGTAGCAGCTTGCGCTTCGGGTAGCTCTTTGATTGGTGGCCATTGTCGTACTTATCTGCGGTTTTGAGCATTTTGCTCCATCTCATTCTGAGTGTGTCTTCCGCTTTTTTGAGCCTCCGTTTTTCCTTCTTCAGGCTTTTTGCAGTACTGACGAGTCTTTTCTGAAGGTTCTTGCTCTCCGGCGGTGTGTCCGGCGTGAGGTCGTCCGGACTGTTGTTTTTACCTGGCCTGGACTGATTATCTAACTCGTCATGGTCGGACGGTTGCTTATCTGCGTGTTCGTCGTCCGTTTGTGAGCCCTGCCGTATTGCGGGCTCTTTGGGAGCGTTGTTGTCGAGGTGGGACTTAGGACGGCGCCTGCGCCGCCGTTTTGGTCGTTTATCGGCGTGGTCATCTTCTGCCGCGGCCCGTTGATCCTCGTTATCGCTGTCCTTTGGGGTGTCTACCATATATATGTCATGTGACGAGGTAGTCCTCCCGTGCCTTATAGGCTCTGTTTCTTTTTCGTCTCCAGCATTGTCGTCTATCCCGTGCCTTATACGAAGATCTGTCCGGGGAGAAAAGTCTCACCCTGGACAGCGTTGTTGGTTGAAGATGCCATCAAGCCTATCGGTGACGACACAGAGGAACTCTCAATGAAATCACCAATGTCGGTGTCAAAACCGGATCTCGGGTAGGGGGTCCCGAACTGTGCGTCTAGGCGGATGGTAACTGGAGACAAGGGACACAATGTTTATCCAGGTTCGGGCCCTCTCGGTGGAGTTAAAACCCTACGTCCTGCTTGATTAATATTGATGATATGGGTAGTACAAGAGTAGATCTACCACGAGATCAAGGAGGCTAAACCGTAGAAGCTAGCCTATGGTATGATTGTTGTAATGTATGTTGTCCTATGGACTAAAGCCCTCCGGTTTATATAGACACCGGAGATGGCTAGGGTTACACAGAGTCGGTTACAATGGTAGGAGATCTACATATCCGTATTGCCAAGCTTGCCTTCCACGCCAAGGAAAGTACCATCTGGACACGAGCCGGAGTCTTCAATCTTGTATCTTCGTAGTCTTGGAGTCCGGCGGATATTGATAGTCCGGCTGTCCGGACACCCCCTAGTCCAGGACTCCCTCAGCGATGCTACCGACAAATATGCTCAATGCTGCAACCGGTGCTATGCGGAGTCTGCATGACGGTGTTCTTGCTTTGGAGAAGCGGCGCCTCAGAGAGAAGGATGTGGCATACCCGGTTTTCGCGGCCAAGGTGCCAGAGGGCAAGGGCTTTGTGGATAACTCCATCGGGCGTACGATCGTCCTGCATTTTGATGACATCCACGCTATGTTGAACCTTCATCCGCTGCACTACACCTTCGTTCGGCTACTTTCGCTAAGTATGGAGATGCGGATCATTCGCGATAAGACCCCGAACATCGTGATAGTCGACCCCTTCTACATGCGTGCCAAGATCTTGGGCAGCGCTAGGGACCGGCAAGTCGCGAGTTCTTACCTCGAAGGCGTCATTCTGGCAAACCAAGATAAGGATAACTTCCTCGTGCCTTACTTTCCCGAGTAAGTCCTCCCCTCAACCGGCCCGTAGCATATGAATTCTTACATTTCGATCGTTTTTCTTTTAACATTCCGTGTTTTCTGCAGTGACACACGTTGCACGCTCATCCTCCTAAGCCCCAAATATTCCATGGCCACGTATTTCGACCCGGACCGTCAGTCGAACGTAGACTACATAAATGTCAAGAAGGTTCTTGATGATGTTCTCCCCGGCTACGCCAAATCTGGAGGCACCTTCACCAAGCCTATTCGTAAGTACGGCAAGCACGTGTTCTCCCACAATACGACGTTCTGCTGCGTCAAGCAGCCGCCTGGCGGTCAGAAGGGTGCCTACTACGCCATCCATCACATGCGAGCGATCGTACGGGACCATCATCAACTTCTGCTACCGAGTAAACTCAAAGATTGGGCAAAGAGCGTGTCGGCAATCCAGGACGCGGACCTCCGACAAGAATTCTTTCGCATCCAGTCGGAGTTTGCGGAAATCATCCATCAAGATGTCCTTCGTACCTCGGGGCAGTTCTACCTCAACAATCAACCGTCCAACAGTGACATCGACACAATGCTACAAATGCAGGCTGACAACGACCGTTATTTCATGACTCCCACGATAGACGGCGGCTTCATCCACGCTCCGGTCCCTTGAGTCGAGTCGAAAGCAGTGATGCTGTGTCTAGTTCTGAAACATCGATTGGCTCATGTTGTAATTAAACTTTAATGAACTTGTAGTATGTCTCTTTGGTTTCGAGAGTCGTTCAACTTAGATGTAATCGATGCTATTAATGTCTTGCTTTTCTCTTCCGATCGTTCTGTTGCCTACTTATATATTGCTTATGTATTGTCTGTGAATTGGTACTAACGTTTCGTTTGGCTAGTGCATAGCGATGCCGACGTATGTCGTGTACAAGAGTAAGGTTCCCGGAGTCTACGATCACTGGGAGGAGTGTCGGAGACAGGTTTACCGATTCAGCGGTAACAGTTACAAAGGGTACACCACTAGGGCCGAGGCCGAATCTAGATACGCCCGCTATCTGGCGGGAGAGGGGAGGGAGCGTTGGAGGAACCGGATGAAGACGAGTTTCATCGTGATGATGCTCATCGTGATGACCGCAGCTCTCTTCTATGTGATGGTAGTTTAGATGATCGATATCGACTTGTAATGTGAAGCCAAACTCGCTACTCGCAGTCTCGAGACTTGTAATATAATGTTCTATCTTTGTTCGGTCTTTTCAATTCGGAGACTAATATGATGAATTGTATTTGGAGACTAATATGATGAATTGTATTCAAAGACTAATCTTCTATTGTATTCGATGAATCTGTTATTGATGTGTGCTGTCTATATTTTGTCAAATTATATATTTTGTAACCTGTGCAAAAAACAGAAAATAAAAAATAAAAAAAACCTAATATTCATACTAATGGCGCATCACATGACAGTGCGCCATTAGTATGACAAAGCATACTAATGGCACATCACTGGATAGTGCGCCATTAGTATGCCGCGGTTACTAATGGCGCATCCAGTGGTAGTGCGCCATTAGTATGCCAAAGCACCTGGGTATACATGGCCCCTGGGAGGCATACTAATGGCGCACCCTGGCCTATATTAATGGCGCACCCGCGGTGCGCCATTAGTATACCAGATACTAATGGCGCACCAGGTGGTGCGCCATTAGTAAAAATTACTAATGGCGTGCTAGTAATGGCGCACCACAGATGCGCCATTAATGGCCATATTAGGTGCGCCATTAGTAGGGGTTTTTCTAGTAGTGCACGGTGCAGAGGTATTGGCTTTGATTGAAGTCTCTATACTGCTCCTCAACGGTGTACTCGGGATACCAACAGTATCCAGCCTCAGTCATAACACGGACCAACATAGCAGTATGGCCAGGTACATCGAGACACCGAGTCAGACGAACAACTTGATTCTGGGTGCGGGAGGCCATCTGAAACACGATATAATGCAAAGGCATTAGAATTTCAAGCAGAAATTGGACAACATAACGGCTGTAAATGCCCAAAAAAGATTTTGAGACATTTTGCAAAGGATTGCATAGACACTCAACAATATCATATCAAGATTCTGGGTCCAACTTAGTAACATAATGGGGTAGTAGAACTCATCTAGGCTTGTAACCATCAAACCTATAAGGCATTACTGATTAGTAACACGTGAACCTGATAGAGAGAAGAGATCCTAATCCTTAACCCCCGGTGGAAGAATAGACTGACTCAGATCAGAATACCATGAGGTAAAGGAGTAAAAAGAGCCTTACGTTCCATCCCACAATCAATTCCCCTACATATAACTAAAGCATTTCTAGACTCAACATCGACCAGTTTGGCTTGGAGAACCTACATGCAGTCCGGCTCTGATACCAATGTTGTCAGGACCCCAACTCAATGGCACATCGATCTAGCATGTAACACCTCATATCACTTTGCGGCCTCACGCACGGTATTCCATCGGGTTTCGCCTTACCTTGCCCGGGACCGTTTGCGCCTTTAGGCACACGTATATGATAGTGTCGCTAGCATCCATATGACAAGGAGCCCGGGCTGACATGGCTAGTCGTAAACCCAAAGTGGCGCTAACTTCCAGGGACAGGCATACATGACCCATCAACGAACGTGTCAGTCATCAGTGAGTGAATCCAGGCTATAGCACTGGGCTAGCAGGACTCCGGTAAACCGGGCTGTAGCGGGCTAACAGGACTCCGGTATTCATCGCATGAATTTCCCCGTAGGGACAGACACAGGAACGAAGAAGGACACATGCCGGCCAGCCTAAGTGTTCCGGAGCAGTAGCAAGCTACCATGACTCAGTGGAAGCACTAGGAGAGACACTTACCGGTAAGAGAGGCTACTAAGGATAAACAACTAGATAGTCAGATCCCACACATACCAAGCATTTCAATCATACACACAATATGCTCGATATGTGCAAATACAACAAGGCATCACAACATGACTCTACAACACAAGTACTTTATTTAAAGGCTCAAAGAGCCATACATATCATACACACAAGTACAGGTCACACGACCCAGCATTCAAGTCATACAGACATACAAGCCAACAACGGAAGTAACTTGTCTGAGTACAGATAACTAGGAAATAAAAGAGTCTTGGGTAAGCCTGACTATACTACATGGCCCTTCGTGAGCTCGGGATCACCACCTGGGCTTCAGCCTACTCGTCGACATCGATGTGTATGAAGAACCCATCAGAAGGGGTTGCAGCGTCTTCTGTAAAACGTAAATTAAGAAACATGTGTACAAAGGTACTTAGCAAGACTTATATTAGATCCTACATACATGCACATTATGAAGAAGGGTTGGTGGGGTTATTACAGCAAGCCAGCTTTGACTCTTGGCTAAGCTATCTTACGAGACTCCAACTTGAAATGGTTGTGCACAATCAGTCCACTACTCACCACTTCAATACACTACCGAGGATCCACCTCCGTCATCCTACGGAAGAGCCATCCTCGGCACTCACGCTTATCTTGAGGCTTTTAGTAGTATCCATTTACTTGTCTATGAACTGTATAGGCAACCAAGTAGTCCTTTACCGCGGACGTGGCTATTCAAATAGATGATGTTAACCCTCCAGGGGTGTACTTCTTCATACATGTTTCCACCACTTAGTGTCTGCACACGACATGTGCTCGGCAGACTTCAAGCGAAAGCCGACGTGGGTGTAGACCACGACCTACCTAAACACCTAAGTCTCTAGTCCAGGTTTATCGCCTATCCAGGTTCCATCCGCAGGGAGTCCGGCCAAGGTTTTCACATACGGCCCCAAATGATATGTGCAGGGTTCCCGAGATACCTAACGGGCATTCGGTACACCGTGCCACGTACCTACCGCATCACAGCCCACCCCACGGGTTAGCGCTGCCCACGGCCTCCAGTAAGCTACAAACACTAGAAACTACTTGCAACTCCTGGACAGAGGACTAGGGTGGATAAGAAGTCGAGCGGGGTCATATTTCAGGGCCCAATGCATGGTAGTAGCTGAATCTTAAATCACACATACAGATCTCAGTGCTTAAGGACGGCTTCAATGAAACAACCCACCATGTACTCCTACATGGCCTCTCATCGATACCTTTACCAAATCATGTTCAACACGTCACTCTCTTTACAAACACGATCATTTCACTCTAGCCCATCACCCAGATGAACCAGACCTGACACGACTCTAAGCATAGCAGGCATAACAAGGTAGGAACAACACATACACTTGGCTCAATCAACTCCTACACTTGCTAGTGGGCTTCATCTAGTTATTGTGGCAATGACAGGTCATGCAGAGGAAATGGGTTTAACTACCGTAGCACACAACAGTTTGAATCGCGTTGCCTTAATGCAGTAAAAGAGAGCAGAGGCGAGAACATGGGAATGTATCGATATGATCAAATAGTTGGTTGCTTTCTTGCGGGTCCGTGGACTGGTATTGCTCTTTGTTAGGGTATTCACGATACTCCTCGGGGGCAGAACCTGCCGCAGGGAGCACCGATACACAACCATTACCAAACAATATGCAACAATATGATGCATGCATGAGACATGGCAAAATGAGTGTATTGGGATAATGCAACTAAGACCAGATGGGTTTGAACCATTTTGAATCAAAGATTCAAGTTTCAAGCTCATGCATGGCCATAAATAGTTCTTTATCTTGTTCTGCACTAAACAACAGGTTAACTTGTTTAAACATGCATGATATCAGTACAGATGGATAGATTGGATTTTCCTGATCATTTTTTATATACAACACTTTGCTTTTGGAGCTACAGATTAATTCCTATGATTCTTTGAAGTTTGTGGTATTTTCTGGAATTTCATGTATAAGAATAATTCCAGTAATTAAATTACTGCGTCAGCATTACGTCACGGTGACGTCAGTGGTCAACGGGACGGTCCAGGTCAAACCTCACCAGTGGGTCCCACGTGTCAGTGTCATTAGTTTAACTAGCTATTAGTTAATACTAATTCTAATTAATTAACAGGGTTGGGCCCCACCTGTCATTGACCCAGGGGGGTCAAACTAAGCCCACCCGTGGTCAAATGGGGTCAGCGGGGTCAAACTCGCTGGCGCTTAGCCGCCGGCGAGGGCAAACGCGGCGGTGTGGTGCGGGTTTCGTGCTCCGGCGACCAAAACGACGGTGGAGCACATCTACGTGATGCGGGGAGTGAGCCGCGTCGAGTGGTGCAGGTGGTTGGGCTCGGGGTCGCTGAAAACGACGCCGGCGACGAGTTTGGCGGTGGCCGGAGCTCGGGTGAGCTCAGATTCGTCGCTAGGAGGCTCGGCGAGGTGCGTGGAGTGGTGCGTTGAGCTCCTGGGGGTGCGGTAGGGCTAGTGGACAAGGTGGCTTGGCCGTGGCATGGCCGGAGCCTCGTCGGTGACAAGCTCGGCGGCGGCGCGTTCGGGAGAGCTACATGCAGTCGCTACGGGGCTCGAGGGAGAGAACGGAGAGGATAGAGAGGTATCTAGGCTCATGGCGGTTGCGACGGAGCTGACGGCGAGGTCGGGGACGGCCTGCTGCGACGGTGATGGCGAAGGGGATCTCCGGCGGTGGCGGAGTTGGGTGAGGTCGATGCAGTGGCTTCGGGGGACGCGAGCGCTCAGGGCTCGGCCTGCTCGACGGAGAGGAGGGTGGCGGAGCTCGTGGACACGGACGGGCGGCGCGGAGACGGCGGTGGACGCGAGAACTACGACGGAGTGGCTACGACAGCGTCGGCCATGGCGGAGGGGAGCGAGGGAGAGAGGCAGGGGGATAGTGGACGTGTCCAGGGGCTTCGGGGCGCGACGTGGAGGTCGTCCAGCTCATCCCGCGGCGAAACGGCAAGCAGGTGGCGCTGTGGCGAGCTCGCGCTCGTCGGCGTCACCTCCCTGCCTGCCTGGCGGGGACGAAGAAGCTGGCTGGCACGGACCAACACAGTGCTGGGCCGCCAGGTGGGCCGGGGCGTGGGTTTGGCCAGGTAAGAGGGTTTTTCATTTGTTTCTGTTTTATTTTTATTTCTGTAGGTTTGTTGCATTTCTAAAAATACTTAGGCATCTCCAAAAATCACTAAACTGCACATGGCCACTGTTTGGAATATATCCAGCATGGAACATTTTAGTTTGGGATTATTTGAGCATTTAAAATATTTTATACTATTTAAATTCCCAAAATCAAATAACTATTGATTTAATGCAGTGACCTTAGGATAACCTAGAAATTTGTGCATCACTTTTGGCAGAGGTTTAAGACCAAGGCAGAAGTGATGAACATTTTAGAAGGGCATTTCAGGTTCATTGAAAATATTTTTAGTAAACCCTAGTTGGTTTCAGGGGCTGCTGGGGGTTCTGTCATCCCCATTTCAAGTTTCTGATGAATGAAATAAACATGATGCAACACTCTAATGCATGAACTAGCTAGGGTGTGACACCCGCCATGGTCAGCCATGAACAACAGAACAACGGGAGGAGCGGGAGCCACCGCGTGCAGCAGCAGGAGCAGCGGCTCCGCCGTGTGCCGCAGGCGGAACGCCGTCGAGCTCCACCTCTAGAGCAAGGACGGACAACGTGCACAGAGTCCCTTCGTCGGCTCCAGCGATGAGCTCGCCGGCGGGGACCCGATTGCTTTTTATACTTTTTTGTAGGGACCTTATTGCTTTTTAATAAAATTATAGGGACCCGATTGCTTTGTTTTTTCTATAGGGACCTGAATGCACTTCAAAAATTGTGTGGGGGCCACCTGTAATAATCTGTTAACATTCAACCTAACGGTCAAAGAGAACGGTCAACCAGACGAGTGAACGCCGAGCTGTCATAATTTCGCTTAAAACTTAATGGTTTAGTCACTTGGTTTTTTTTTTGGAACAGCCAACAAAAATAGTGGACCCCCTAGTTTTTCTTGGAACAGCCAACCAAAAATTAAGATAGTGGTAGTTTTTTGTAGACATGACTCATAATGTGGTAGTTTTTTGCTATATACTCAACAAGAATGATTGGCGACACATACTCGGGCGGCAAGGGTTTAGTCACCTCCCGTGACTACCCTGCGTTGGCGCTACATCGGAGAAGATGTGGTGGCTATTGGCCATGCGCGATGGTAGGTGGCGGGGCCGTCTCCAGGAATTCGGGGCCCTGGTGTGAATAGTAAAGTGGGACCCCAAAAAACATATAATAATTCAAGCATAATCACTTAAGTATATAATTTTAATTTATGTCATTCCATACAATGTGTACAAATTTCTCAACTATGAATGCAAAATACTAAAACCAATATACTGACCTCAAGCTCTATTGAAAAGTGTCCTCCGTCTTGTGTTCCTTGAAATGAAGTCTTCATAATTAATGTTCACCATCACATCATTTGAGAGAATTCCAATAAATGATAATGACAAAAACCTCTAGAGAACTTGTCATAAGGACCATGCTCCATATATTCTCATTTAGGACCCTTTTGCAGCAAAATATCAATCTTTTTTGGATCAAGTCTATCCCAATTTCTAGGATCAAATATACCAGGCAAAGCATAATTATTCATGTCATCCGTTTAGGGTCACGATCTTCATCAGCAATATCGCCATCATTACCTTTGTCAATTTCTATAGCGGTAGCCTCAACCTCTACCTCTTCTGCATTTTCACCATGACCGTGATCTCCTTCATAAATTTCTGCAGTGACATCCTCTGCCTCTACTACATCATCATCATGGCCATCATCAATATTAGCGTCTAGGAGTTCAATTTTCAGAATTAGATTGGGGTTCTTTCACAACAAATTTATCAAGAGCACCCCTCTGATATTGAGCATCTTCTAGTTTCTATTACCTCTTACGCTTTAAGGCACCAGAATTATACTTTCTTCTAGAACTAGGATGCATGCTTCTTTCTGTTTATGAACCAAACAAAAATAATATCATTGCATTTGAACTGATGAACTCACATAAATAATAGTCTTGTGCCTTGTATATATAGTTAGAATCAGATAGAACCTTGATTTTCAACTTTGACGACATGGAGAGCAACTATTGACGATGGCCACATTAGTGTATCAACGCATCTGAACTTCAACAACTAGACAAAAAATAGTTCCAAAACATATTAGTAAAATCTTAATACAACTTTGCAGTTTGTATTACAATTAGAGAAAAGAGGAGCGTAGGGGACAGATTGCGGTTGGCCATTGGCCTTCGGTTCTCCGGCGATATCTTGCCGGCGCGGCGACGTTCGGCACTCGCAAGTCCCGTGCAGTTCCGCTTCCGCCCGTCGACTGGCTGCAAAGCGATCTCCGCCGGGCCGCCGATTCAGTAGTCCCGAAAAGATCGATCACACCGCTGCAGAGAAACGAGATGGAAAGCGAAGAGAGGTTAGGGAATAGGGAATGGCAGAAGTCAACGTACACGTAATGCGCTGGGGCTGTCCTTTCGTTTACGATCGCTAGGATCGATCCACACGAGGATGGGCAGCGCGTATAGCTCGAGGCCTTGAGCGGACCAGGCATAGGATGGTCAAAATCGAGTGTTTTCAGCCTTCAGGTGACACAAGAGGCAGTAGTGCCCAAAACTGAATGTTTTTTCAGACTATATATGCATACACATACGTTGACCCTAATCGTGGGGCCCTGGATTTTAGGGACCCTGTGCGAGCGCACAGCTCGCACAGGCCCTTCAACGGCCTTGTAGGGTGGTGGTGGTGGTGGTGCTATCGCGTGCAGGGCAGTGGAGCAGAGGCCATCTTGGCAGACAGACAAGTCATCGTTGATGTGAAGGTGCCATGCGCCATAAGGTTTTGAGTTTAGGTGGGCCAGATAATCAGAAGACAAAATGGAGTGCAGTGTCTAGCGTGTGAGTGAGGCAGCGATTGGGAACACATGGTGCCTCACCGGTCTGGAGTGCTGGTGTGTACGAACGTGCAACTTGGGGGAGGTCAGTGTGGCGGTAACCATCTAGGCCAGCGGTCTCATCGCGC
The DNA here is from genome assembly GCA_963921465.1 of Triticum timopheevii. Classification (NCBI taxonomy): domain Eukaryota; kingdom Viridiplantae; phylum Streptophyta; class Magnoliopsida; order Poales; family Poaceae; genus Triticum; species Triticum timopheevii. The sequence continues at coordinate 616,891,735 of OY997270.1, forward strand.
TCGCGCGTTAATCGGAGGTGGTGCCCGCGTGCGCGTGTAGGACTAGAGTTTGGGTGACGAAGAGGAGGGCAGTGGGGCGCTTGAGTGAGGTAGCGGTTGGGGACAACTGGCACCTTATCCGTCTCTCTCCCCTGATGTGATCGTCTGATCTCTCCCACCTCACGAGCTTCATATGACTTTGCAATCAACTGTAAGAAATTTTTTAGATAATAACGAAAGCTGGTAAAAAAAGAGACATGGGCATAGGATTGTCTCCATGGGTGGGCTGCGAATTTTTTTTTTTTTGAAGCCTGGACAAAACCACGAATGTGACTGAGAATATTTGCAACACGACCACATTTAATCATCCATGGCTACTGTGTTGGATCGCACTGTAGACCCATGGAGCGTCGCCGGCTAATAGAGATAGGAGTTAATCCTAGTCTATGGTAATATCACACAGTACAACATGGTATGACTACATAAGTCTTCCTTTCATCTACTCACTTCTTTGTCTTGCCTTGTAGCATTTCTCTTGATGCCTTTCATTCTCAAAGCTCTTCGCTATTTTGTTGGACAAAAATATATTAAGCATTGAATGAACGTAGTATTGACACACTCTTGTCATCCGTCTAGTATTTTGTGATGTATAACCAAATCTATTGTATTGATGCTAACAAACAAGTGTGGAGTGTGGACTAGAAATTCACCGTTTAACAAGTGAAGATGTTATATAGGAGAGGTGCAAGTTGCTATCGGTGGAAAAGTGGTTGAAGATAATAATGTGCACCATGTTCTGTGAGTAGATGCAGATCGGGCACTACTTAGTGTGTAGGCCGGTGATATGAAAATTGCTTTGTCTCATCAACCAATTCTAGCAGTGTGCACTTATGCTTGTAGGTAAGGGAAGAGGATACCCTTTCATGTAACGTGAGGATAGTTCATAAGTTTTGTTCATTTATCTGTGTGTATGAGTTCATCCAACTTGAATGCATTCATTTTCTGTATCAGAATGATTGTAATCCCCATGATTCTCTTTTCCCGCAAAAAAAAAGAGCATCTCTACCAGTTCGTGGAAATGGATGTGTGGACTCGATTTGGATGGCGAGAACCCAAAACGGGTGTCCAACATCTCGTGTAAAGTAGCCTAGTGGCAAGGGTGGGCAGTGGCGCTCCCTGTGGCCCTGGTTCGAATCCTGTCAGGGTCGAATTTCTGGTTCCTCATCCGGGTGGGCTTCTTCTATAAAATTAAGTCCTGGGTGCTAGTGCCCATGGATCTCATTTTTTTTTTACATCTCGTGTAAAGACCTGCAAAAATACACGTAGTCTGAATTGCCTTCTACGAAGTCTAGACATGGAAGATATGAAGATATCGTGGAAAGCTCAACCTTTTGTCAAGGCTTTCTCCCACCTGCCAGCTTTGATCCCCGTGGATACAAGGAAGACACAAGGAAGACACGCACCACTGTCGTGAGTTCGCCGTCGTGCGTGCACTACCCCATCCCTAGCCAAGGTATGCCTCCCTTTTTCTTGGATTTGAAGTGTCGAGTGAAACGACGGCTCGGGAAACGTAGCGCCTCGCCACCCTTTTTCACCTTGTGGCTGAGCTCTCTCACCTCACACCTGATGCCAGTTAGGTTGGTTCAACTTCTTTCAAATCTACTGCAAGAAATGAACATGAAAATGAAAATGAAAAGTTGTCACCCAGAAGGTAAACAAAGAGAAATGGATGAAGACTGTCAAGTTCGGGACATCTAGGAATTTGTTAAAAACTAAACAAGGCCACAAACGCAACCGAAGGTTTCATGGAAAAACGACATTTAATCATCCGTGGCCTGTCACCAGAGGTTCGAGGAGCGTCATCACGAAAAGCTTATGGTACGTACGTCTAGGTGAATCCTTTGCATGGATTGAAATATATACAACACCAATGCGTCAATTGCAGCAACACACCATGATGTTTTGGTCAATGATCCACCCGACAATCACTTGAAGAACACGGGGTTTTGGAGCAAAATATTTGCAGAAGAAAACGGTAAAAGAGAGTAGATGCATCAAACTTCTCAACTAGAAATCAGGTGTGCACTCGCTTGATTTGTCATTTACTCGACCCAATTACTTGTCTTACCTTATATCCATGGTTGTTTTCTTTATCAAAACTGAAAGTTAGTAGCGAGCTTTGATACTAGATGTGAGGAAGTTGCTAGTTGACACTTGCACTGTAACTCACAGTCACCCATAGTCAAGTAAAATGAACAATGTTCCAGGCCGTGCTAATTCACATTACTCTTTGTAGCAGAGTGATGAAACACAACTTAGAGGAGCAGAGCTACAAAAGATGATATTATCATGTAAACAAAAATGGGTTTCTGACATTCACTACACTCATCTAGGACTAGTACTTAACTAGATACTAGTCGAACCCCTTGACAAACGAACTAGTGGGCGGCGCCACTAGGCTGGTCATGGCTCTCAAGGACAACCACCTCTTGGTCGTACCTCGCTAGGAGCCCCACGCAGCAGAGCCCGTCAAGCCTGCTCTCGATCACCACCACGTCCGCCTGTGGCCACTTCACCCTAAAACAAAATGAAACGACGACGGTGATGGCCAAATTGCTTTCTTGCTTGATGCGCTCACTCTCACGCGGTCTGAATTGGCGGCCAACGTAGAGATGGTGTGAGTGGCGGGGCAATAGTACATACCTGGGTGGCGAGTACGGGTCGGGTTTTCCACCGCTCGGCAGTGTGACGCGACACCGACATGGTACTGAACTGGATCTACGGTTGGTGGCTGGATTACACGAGGGTGGTGGCGCGTATGAGTGTGCAGTGCAGGGAGCCCAGTGCGGAAGCAGAGGTAGTGTGTGCGGGTGCGGCAAGGGCTTGAATTTGGGTGTGGAAGAGGAGGGGAGTAGAGCCCTTGAGTGAGACAACGACTGGGGACACGTGGCCCCTCGCCGCCCTTTCTCTCCTCACCTGAGCGGCCGGGCTCTCTCATCTTACTAACTACTCCCTCCGTCCGGGAATACTTGTCGGGGAAATGGATGTATCTAGATGTATTTTAGTTATAGATACATCTAATTTTATCTATTTGTGCGACAAGTATTTCCGGACAGAGGGAGTACTTTACATGTTTTTCCAATCAACCGTGAGAAACGAACATAATTTTTTGAAAGAAAGCTGGTAAGTAGAGGGCAAAAAATAGAATTGGCAGAAGATTCTCATCGTGTGCGGATAATGAATTCTTTTCAAGCCGAGACACGGCCATGAATGTGACGATGATATTCACAACACGACAATTAATCATCCTTGGCCAGTGTTGTGATTCTCACAGTAGAGCCATTGATGCAGCCGGGCAACGAAGAAACGAGTTGGTCCTAGTCTATGGTAATAGCTAACTGGTCCACATCGTGAGACTAGACAAGTCATTATTTCTTCTACTAACCTGCTCTCCTTTTCTTGTAGCATTTCTCCGGATGCCTTTCATTCTCACAGTTTTTTGCTATGTTCTCGGCCAGGAACAATATTGAGCACTAAAGGAATGTAGTCTTGACATGATCTTTTCATCAGCCATGTAGCAATTTGTGATGTATAACCAAACCTGTTGTATCAATGCTTAGAAACAAGTGCGGAGTGTGGAATAGAAATTCACTCGCTAACAAGTGAAGGGGTTATATAGGTGAATGCATTGCTATGGATCGAGAAGTGTCTGACAATAATGTGGACCATGTTCTGTGAGCAGATGCAGGCTGGGCACCACTATTTTGTAGGTTGGAGAAGTGGGTGATAATAATGCACCTCTATTGTGTAGGTTGGTGATATGAAAATTTCTACCAAACTTTTTGATACCCTGTACAAGGGCGTCAATTATTACTTCACTTCTGCCAAGAGGGTACTTGAGCAAGCTCCCTGGGTTGTATATATCATTCTGCAAACATGTAAACCTGATATTTTCTAATTAGACCAAATGATGGAAATAAAAACCTCAGAATTATTTATTTGAAATATGTTAGGCGCATTTCAAGTGAGACTTCAGCAAAGTCATCAATGCTTAATCAGTGGAAAAGCTAAGTGTTACAAGTCATAATCCAATGCCAACTATCTGGACATCCATTTTTCATGGAGCATGATACCAACAAGGCATGCTATGACAGGCATTACTGTTGGATCAACAGAAAGAATATATTCCTGATATTGTGGTTAGACCAAATTATGAACATAAATCTTCAGAATTGTACACTTGAAAATATCTAGGCGAGTAGGCGTGTTTTAAGGGAGTGTTCAACAGAGCCACCAATGATTAAGGATTGTTTTGATGTGGAAAAGCTAATAAGTCGTACAAGTTACAAAAGCCCATGGCTCCAATGATGAAACACCACTTAGAGGAGCAGAGGCCTCTGTAATGAACTAATGATCCATGTGACAGATGACTGCCATCCACGACTTCGATATTATATGGGAAAACTACAAATTATGAAACTTGAAGTTGCTGTAGTTTAGTGGTGAGAATTCCACGTTGTGGCCCTGGAGACCAGGGCTCAAATCCCAGCAGCCACATTTAGTTTTTCTTTTCTCAGAAACAAATGCATATCTACTTATTTATTCTATCTCCTTTATTTGATTATCACACCAAACTGCTTTTTGGTGTATTTAACTTTCATGCATGTGAACGATTTATTACAGTCCAACAAGATGCATATACCCCCTGAAAAATAAAAATAAATGCAGGTACATAACCATTTCGCCCTACCTATATATTTGGTGTGGTCACATGTGACATGTTATGGCATTTTTATTACAGTTATCATATCTTACCATTTGATGTTGCGGACTTTTCATGTAAAGCAAAAACGTCGGCATTGGAACAAGCACTTAAGTGAAATAGGATATTTGAGCAGGCAGAATTTATCAGCTTACCATTTCTGAAGACAGAGCGCTGTCAGACTTTAACACCTGCGAGCAGGAAGCACAGGAGGTCAATCCAGCTAGATTTTTCAGCTCCGGCGAATCGACGATCTCTGAGAACGGCGTAGCAGTTTCGTGGCGCCCAGGGCACCCTGAGGTCTCCTTTTTATGTTGGCCTCAACAGACAAGGCGCATATCAGCTGGACGCTGTGGAAAGGATGTCCAGATCACCTAGGATGAAGAGTGGAGACCTGAGATTGTTTTGTAGTAATACTGCATTAGCAGAGGTTTCAGGCGGACGTTAACATGGTATGCTAATCTTGGCCTGACATTTGAATCCTGATATTTGCAAAATTCACTTGCTGATTGTATATTATGCTATTTAAAACGCACAACTAAGTGATGCATTGCCCGTTTGCCAACATGTGTCTTTTCAGCAGTTCAGTCTGTCTAGGTACAGCTGAAAGAGAGTGGCATTTTGGATCTCGGCCTCTATGAAAGTCGATTTAAAAAAATCGAAAATCAAAATTTTCGGTTTCAAAATAATCTGAAAAAAACTGTACAAGTCAACGTGGATGTCAGGCGTATGTGTGTAAAATTTCAGGATGAAATAAGTTGAAATACGACCTGTACAAAAAAGGCAAGTTTATTTTTTTTAGAAAAGGAGGAGGACCCCCGGCCTCTGCATCTGGACGATGCATGCAACCACTTTATTAATTACTAAAAAAAAGGCAAGTTCATGGCCTGCGAGAAAGAATAGTATCATATGTTAAATAACTTCAGATTTGTGTTTTTTTCTTTGTGTATTTCGTCCTGAAAATTTACACATGTGTGCATTATGCCTTCATATATATCTGTATTTTTTTCAGAAATTTTTGAAATGCAAAAATATGAGTTTTCATGAAATTTTTTATTTTGCTTTTGGAGGCCTCCATGGAGCTCACGCTCCAAAAGCAATTTCGGCAGCTGAAAAGACTTCTTCCCGTAAGAAAATAAATGTGGAATGTAAGGAACTCACTAGAATATTTATCCACTCCCTGGTTGCATCAAGACAACCATAGGTCTCAAGCTCCTGGTAGGATTTTGTGAAACCACTATATATTCCGGCCAGAGAATTTCCATACAAACAAAGGGTAACATAGAACATCCAGCAAAAGTGCAGTAAGATAGAGCACTACTAAGTTTGAACTCGATCAATCAGATAACATCGTACTCCCTCTGTCCGGAAATACTTGTCATCTAAATGGATAAAAGAGGATGGATCTAGATGTATTTTAGTTCTAGATACATCTCTTTTTATCCATTTTGATGACAAGTATTTTCGGACGGAGGGAGTATCAATGAGTCAAGAACAATTCATTGCAAATTAATCAGGTTTTAACTCAACCTTGGGGAAATCAGTCGGCCCTATCCGCGAGATGAACTGGCCTTGGTTGACATCCACCATCCAAGAGTCATACAAGGCACACCGAACCGATTGGCCCAGCACAAGAGGATCTGCAGGGCCGGTCAAATCATCATCAGCCACAATTAGGACAAAGTTAATTTCTATGAAGAAATAAAAATTCCCTATTTTGTTGTTTTCATTTGTTATTTGCAGAGGAACCAATTAATAGAAGGTGACCCGGGCGAGGGGAATGGCTTGTGGGCCTCTGACTAGAAATCATAGATGAGCTAGGGGCCGGAGTTGAAGTGGAACCTCTTGAAGTCGAATGAGTGGGCGGTGCTGCAGGGCTGTTCGTGGTTCTCGAGCATCAACACGTCCTGGCCGTACCTCGCGAGGAGTCCCGCGCAGCAGAGCCCTCCGAGGTCACTCCAGATCACCACCACGTCCCCCACCGGCCGCTCCACCACCTTTGACTAAACGAAACGGCCAAGATCAACAACGTGCAGTGCTCGCTTACTTGCTTGACGCGCTCTCAAACTCTCACATGCTCTGAGCGTTGGTGAAGGAAGAGTTTGTGTGAATGGTGAGGCGAATGACTTTACGTGCCCGAGTGGCGAGGGCCCGGCGGGGATGGCCACCACTTGACAGCGCACCAAGGCGCGGCACTGGAGAGGAGACGGTGGCGGCTACTGGTAGTTGGTCTGTTGATGGTGGAGTGGTACCTGGTGGTAGTTCTGCTGCTGCTAGTTGGCTTGCTGCAAGCTTGGACTTATTGCCACTCTACCACCACAAATGAACAATCTTTTTTTATAAAAAGAACCAAGCCGTTCACAAGAAGTTAAAACAAACAGAGATGGATTTTATTTTTCAAAGAAGTTAGTTAACTAAATAGCAAAATAAAAAAGAAATGGACTCAAGTCGCAGTTGGCAGCAAAGTTTAAAACAGCATGCTAAGTCTCTTAGCGGCGGACCTCTTCCAGCACCATTAGTGCAACGAAGAGCACTGCCGAGAAGCCAAGTCAGGAGTCCATCTATGCTCCAAATGTATCTTAATATCATACATCATTGGAAGGGATTTCTGGACGGGTCATCATTTCTTTGGCCATCATCGTCCCACGTATAATTTCTTCCGATGCGTTTCATTCTCAGAGCTCCTCGTCAAGTTCTAGACCGGGAACCACTCTTAAGCATTAAAATGAATATATCATTGACACACTATTGTAACTAATCGTCTATTTTTTGTGATTTATAAGTATATTCATTCTAAGGTGTAAGCGTGGAGTGTAGACTACAAATTCACGAGCTAATAACAAGTGAATGGTTTATATAAGTGAGTGGATGTTCCTATGAGTGGAAAATTGGGTGAAGAAGTAATGTAGGCCATGTACCGTCAGCAGCAGACATACGTATGTAACTACTTCGGGCATTTCTAACCGATTCCTAAAAATAGTGGAGTATCCGGTGGAGTAAACCCATAGGTTTTCGCTGGACCTAGCCGTCCCCCTATATTTAACGGTGTAAATTGTTGTTGTTTTTCTAAACTTTGCAATTCTAGTATAAATTGCAACTATATATTAGCACATATGTAGAAACTAAACATAAATTTGAATGTTCAAGCGAAGCGCGAATATAGTTTACAAACCGAATTCAAACTTTACAAACCAAATTATTCAAATTTAAACGTGCCGAATGGTTCAAATGTAGCATGTGATAGGACAACTCGGATTCACTAAGATGCTGCCAGTGGTGCTCAACAAGATCTTGTGTTGGAGCTTAGCGTGAACTTGACGGCTATCGATCTTATGATGCTCCTCAAGGAATGCCAAGATCCTGTTCGTATCATACTCTGGCTTAACCAGAGTTTCGTTGGTGATGTACCGAAAATTCTCAGGCATATCCCTCTCATCTTCAATGATCATATTATGCAATATGATGCAACAAGTCATGATCCACCATAGAACCTTGGAGCTCCAGTACTCGACAGGGCCATGAATAAATTGCAAAGCGCTTCTGAAGCACACCGAAGGCCCTCTCAACATCTTTCCTAGCAGCTTCCTGACATTTGGAAAAGTGAATGTTGTTTTACTGTTTGGACGCGGAATTGTTTTGACCAAGGTGGCCCATGGTCGATAGATGCCATCCGCAAGGTAGTAACCCATCGAGTAGTCGTGCCCGTCGACCGAGTAGTTGCAAGCAGGAGCTTCACCTTTAATAACCTAGAAAACAATGATGATCTCGACAGCACATTAAGCTCATTGTGAGAGCCAGGCAAACCAAAGAATGGATGCCATGTCCAAAGATCCTTCGGTGAACCTACCTCAAGAATGATCGTTGGATCGTTGCACTGGCCTTTGCACTAACCCTTCCACCCTGCAGGACAATTCTTCCATGTCTAGTGCATACAGTTAAGTGATCCAAGCATTCCCGACCGTCCTCTTGATTCACTCTCAGTCATCAGCCTTTGATTGTCTTCCTCGGTTGGTGCTCTCAAGTAGTCCGGGCCAAAGACAGTGATCACTGCTTTAGTGAACCTTCAAACAACCTCCTAGATTGTGTCTTCACCAATGCGGATATAGTAATCATTTGCATCGGCCGAATACCCATATGCCAAGACTCGAACATCTGCAATGCACTTCATCAGAGGGCTTGCACTTATCTCTACATATGCATTTCTCCGAATCTTGAACTAGTCTTCGTATCTCTCAACAGCTTTTGCAATCATCAGAAAAAAAAGACTTGTCTGCACCAGGAAGCGCCGGCGGAAGTACTCCTACGGATAGGTTGTCTTTGGGTCAAACTAGTCTCTCATGATCTTGGCATGACCCTCCGCTCTATCATGGTTGATGTGTATGCAGCCAAACTGTGACCCTCTCCTAGGAAGCCGAACATCATCATTGAAAACCATGCCCAAAACGGTGTCAAATTCATCATCGTCTTCTTCATCTTCGGAAGACGATGAGTCCTCCATGATCATATCCCTCAACCTATTCATCTAAAATCCAAATGGCTAGGTTCAATCCAAATGGCTCGGTTAAAAGAGAAACGAACAAAAAAACTCACCTAGGCAATTCGTCGAACACTTCCGGTACGGTGGTGGTGCACTCGCCGGCTATTATCGTTTAGACCAAACCAGCAGGCGATGATGCGAGCGAATGACCTGTAGTGGTGTGCAAGCAAGGTGAGATGCGGCGACCAATAGAAAAACAAGAAACTACGAAGCAATCTGACAAATCAACAATGGCGACAATGGCGGCGTTTCGCCTTGATTCCAGCAATGTCAACGGGGGCCGAACGGGCTCGACAATGGGCAGAATGGTGGGGGGGGGGGGCAAGGGAGGCAACCAGGTAGCAGCCTCGTGGGGGGGGGGTCGCCGGGAGGCACGGCTTTGTACTCCCTTGTGGCGGATAAGGGATTGAATAGGTGTCGGTTAGAAGAACGAAATTTTACTCCTCTAACCAGTTATAAGGGATTGGTTAGAAATGCCCTTATTGTGTAGGTCAGTGATATGAAATTGGTTTGTTCACGCATCCATTACAGTATGTTATGTTTGCGCTTGTAGGTAAGAGGAGGGAACTTCTTTTATCTAAACTTTGTTGAAAAACTATGTTTTGTTCATAAAATGATAATAGATGCTCATCCAATTGCTATGGATGAAGAAAAACCATCAAGTGTTAAAGATACAGAAGCATGTCTAAGTTAAACACTTGGGAGCCACAAGACATCTCAAGAAGATAAATCATTGTTGCAATAAAAGTTTTAGTGAATTATATGTGAGAAAATGCTTTCCTAGAGGCATGAACAAACAACTTTTCATGGCACAACTTTTCCTGGTAGCTCACGACCGCGCTGACTTGCCAATGCATTGGAGAGGTGGCGGGAGCTACGAGCTCACCAGTGGTTGCTGCGAGAGGCTATTTCCACGTGCTATGAATGATGACCTGCAATGTTGCAACCAACACGCGGTGATGTTGGCGTGTGCTGATGCTAGAGCCAGCATGGTGGAATTGTGATGCTGCATAGGCCAACGGGTGAGCTGCGAGGCCTATGCCGGGTGATGGGGGCGGTGAGCCGGTGTGCTACGAGGTCGTGGCGGCAGCGACCTCGTGTTGCAAATAGCAACCACGACGTGCTACAATGGGTGGTGACTAGTGTTGCAAGGAGGACAGCGACGGTGAAGCGCAGAGGGGAGGCATGCGAGGATACCCCCGCTCCCTTTGCTGTGAGGGTGTGCGTAGCAAAGGGTGGTCAAAAGGGATGCATCGAGTCAATGAGCTAGCGAGCTGATCATGGATGTACATGCACGCGTGATCGATGCCTCAATGCTTTCAAAAAAGGTAGTAGAGGATCATCTATAGTAAAATGACGTTCAATGTATTTGAAGTTCTATTTTTTCCCAAAAAACATGTTCAAATCTCTAAAAGGATCTGATGCATGGTTTGCTTCCTCGGCTTTAGCATGATGATAATGGGCTTTTTGCCTACCCCAGGCCTGTGTGGAGCTTATCGTGGCACAACCCACAATGTCGGTCATTCCCTGTTGCTGTCGGCCATGGCTTCCCAGTCGCCGCTGAAGCCCCAGGACAAGGCCAACACATAATGAAAACTCACTTGTGCGTCGCATGGGCTCTTCACAACCAGAAATGGATGCGCACGGGAGTTGTTGTCTTCTCATTGCGCACATCAGTACACCATGGCTGAGATTAGGAGGCATTAAAAATTCCTTCCAATGTGTAACAGGGCGTTTTGTTTTGAAAGAGCACAGTGCATTCATGACACAACAGGGCTAACAACATATTTTACAAAGCATGGAACCTGGCCAAGCCAGACCTCACACAAAACTAGCTCCTAGTTTAGCACCATACGCAACTATAATCTGTGAGACTCCATTAGAACTCCGGGAATAAGATACCACACCTACATCCATCAACCCAAACGCCGTTGTATGTTCATATCTTTGAAATAACCCCTAATTCTGAAAGATTGTTGGGTTATTCAGTTGCACAAAATCTGTTTCTATCATCACTTAGTCACAACCTAGCTGAGTGGTTGTCTTTATGGCATAAAATATTGCAAAAGCAACCAAGTGAAGTGCACATGAGACACACTTCAAATTACCTGCAATAGCAGCCATTGCACACCACACACATCTCTAATAACGAAGCTCCGACCTCCAGCATTTATTTTTTTTAAGCGGCTACGGCGGGCAAAAGCTGGCCAGAACCATTTACATTTTCATAAACCAGAACAAGATACAACGCATCGACTACAAGATATAGCACGCAACACCAACAAGAAGGAACAAGGAAACAAAGAGAACCAAAATGAACTATGCCTAGCGCTACAAGCCTTGAACCAGACACCCAACAGAACTGGGACAAACCGAGAAGAGAAGGAAGGAGTCATGTTTGATCAATCGAGACGATGGAGTGGAAAAAGTCCCCGGTCTTCCCAACGATCACTCTTCAACTTGAAGATCTAAGAGAGTTGCAATACCGTCAAAGGGCATCCCATTACCAAGGTGAAATTGCGAGAACAAAAATGACTGACCCCGCCAAAGGGCAATGTTCCACCGAGACAAGCACTGCACCTCCTCTTGGTGTCACATCAACCATCCTCACCAAATGAGCAAACCTGGCCACTATGCAAAGCAACGAGAACCTGCAACATCTTCGAACGACGTCGAACACCGAGACCTCACCGCCACCATGAACATCCCCGAGAGGAGGCCAACCAGATCTAGAGAGGGAGCAAAAACTTATCATGTCCTGAATTAGCGAATCACATCCACCACCACTGCCTACAGAACACAAGTCCCAACCAGCCGCCCATGAACCCACCCTCCCCCTTCAGCCAGCCACATTGCGACAACCATCCACAGGAACTCCACAAATGACGTCTCCAAGGAAATATGGGCAGGAAAGTGGGTGAAGAAAATGTATGGCATCTATGGCGAGAGAAGAGATGAGTCGGACTCTTCCTATTTTTTATGTCAGTGATATCAAGTTGATTTATTTCACACATCACGGTAATAATACTTCACTTAGTGTAGATGTGCCAGGGCCCAGAAATGGATATCCGGTCGGGAGGATACTTTTTAGCTAAACTTTCTTGAGAAAATATGTTTCTTCAAGAAACTCGCCAGGAGGCCCGCGCAGCAGAGCCCTCCGAGCATGCTCCCGGTGACCACGACATCTTCCTCTGCCCTCTCGGCCACCCTAGATGAAGGGATGACGACCATGATGGTCCAAGTGATTGCTTGCTACACTCTTTTCATGATTTGAACGGCGAAGAGCAGCTGCGAGTGGTCGGTAAAGCTTAATGCGTACCCGAGTGCCTCATATGTGGGCGGCCACCGCCCGACAGCTAGCAAGCGGCGACGTCGACACGGTGCGGCACTAGAACTGCAGTGGATGCTGCTGTTGTTGCTGCTGCTGGGCACGTGCGAGGGTGGCAGTTGATGTGCGGCGGAGGGAGGCCAATGCAGAGGAAGCCATCTGGGACGACTTCCTAGTCGCAGCTGGAGCCGGGGGCGTACTAGGCATGGTCACGAGTTTGGCTGTGGAAGAGGGAGCACAAGTGGAGCACCTGACTGAGGCAGCAGTTGGGGACACGTGTCGCCTCGCCAACGTCTCTCGCCTCGCCTCACCTTCTACTATTACTGGAGTAGTTGGCTTGCTTCAAGCCCTCAACTTATTGCGTAATCTACCCGCAAAATGAAAACGATTTTATTTTTACCAAAGTCCGAGAAGGCAAAACAAATAGAAATGAATGATTGTACTTTTTACAATAATCTACTGAACAAGAAGACACAAGACATAGAAAAGGACCGAAGTCGCAATCGGTCAACCTATGAACTTCTAGAAACCTAGAAAATTTCCAGAAATCCGACCGAAAATATCCTCTCCAAGATGAGGATCTGTTTAATGATGTACAAGTGCCACGAGGGGAACAAGGAGCATAGCCCGGAAGCCAAGGCATGAGACCGTCGAGCATCTATTGTACTCCCTCCGTTCCAAAATAGATGAGCCAACTTTGTACTAACTTTTAGTACAAAGTTGGGTCATCTATTTTGGAACGGAGGGAGTAATATAATACGGGTTTGAAATATATTGTTGGCTGAGTCGTCATTTCTTTGGCCTACTCTCTCTTCCTCACATGTATCATTTGTCCCAACGCCTATCATTCTCAAACCTTTTCGCCATGTTCTTGACCAGGAACCACTATTAAGCATTATATTACTAAAGCATTGGCACGCTCTTGTAGCTAATCGTCCTTTTTATTATATGTACAAACAAACTTGTTATATTCATGCTAAGATGTGAGGCTGGGGGTATAGACTATGAAATTCACGAGCTAACAAGCGAACAATTTATAGGCGAGTGATTGTTCCTATGGATGGGAAAGTGGTTGAAGAAGTAATGTACACCATGTACCGTATTGTAAGCAGCACAAATGAGTCGGGTACTATTTATTGTGTAGGTCAAGAATATGAAATTGATTCATTTCACACACCAGTTATAATATATACACTTATGCTTGTCAGTTGCGGAGGGTAGCTTTTGTCTAAACTTTCTTCAGAAAATATGTTTTGTATAAAGTGCGGATAGATGCTCGTCCCAGTTGCTATGGATGAAAAAAAACACAGTGCACTTAAATATAAGATGCAACGTCAAGAGTTAAAGACACGGAAACATGTCTGAAACGAAAACTAAGTTGCCACTATAAGATGTCTCAAGAAGATAAGTTATTATTGCAGTACAAGTAGTAATAAACCACATGTGAGAAAAGACATCCCTAGAGGCCTGAACAACCAGCTTTTCCTGGGATGCACACGTACTGTTTGAATGGCAAATAGTTGGTAAGAGTGATTACCGAAAAAGGCTTCCGCCCCACTTTATATATAAAGCCAAGATCACCAACATCCTGATACAAACGCACGCCACCACAGCAAATGCACACACCCAAGACATGAAACACAGGCGCTGAGCGCAGCAACACCATCCCTAACTACGAAGAGATGAAGCCGCATACGACGATCCGTGGGCTCCAAGGCGGCGCCTTTAGCAAGGATACAACACCGGAGCGCCGCCACCACCCGATCCAAGGATCAGAGTTTTCCCTGGAGCACACGATGGGCGATGAGAGCCGCGGCGACGCCTTCAAGAAGGGAACGAGTTTTGCCGCCGCCGGTCTGTCCGCAGAGAGAACAGGTTTTCACCCCGGCCACCCCTCACCGCCACCGAACGCCGCACCCCAGTTGCCACGCCGCCCGCACGGCCATGGCCACCGGGCAGCACCAGGCCGCGGGCTCTGCCCAAAAGCACCACGCCACCACCACCGGGGCCGCCGCCTCGGCATCCAAGACCAGGGCACCACCTGACCCGAGACCCGCCGCTAGTCCAGCCGAAGAGATGAGCGGAAAGGCCCCGCCTTTCGCACCCTTGGACCACCCCCAACGCTGAGACCCAAAAGGACGGCCAAAACTGGCCTCCACTGCCCGTCCTGCAGCCCCGAGCGCGAGACGAGCTCCGTCCTGCAGGTGGGCGTGAGACGAGCTCCGTCCTGCAGCTCCGGGCGCGAGACGAGCAATGGACCGCAGCTGGGAGAGGGCCAGCCCTTCGACCGAAGAATCGCCCGGACGACAAGGAGATGGAGCGACGGTCGAAGCGGTCCGACCGCAAACGAGCCGACACCAGAGAAAGTCGGCCGTCGCCGCGGGCAGATACGCCAAACCACCGTGTAGCCGCCACGCCCCTGGGAGGCCACCACCACGTGCCGGACCTCCGAGCGCCGCCGCCCACGGCCGGAGCAACGGCTACGCCAGGCCGTTGCCCCACCCACGCCGTCCACCCGGATCCCACGGCAGATCCAGGACGGACGCGACGCTACCCGCCTTGCAGCCGAGCCGCACCACCGCGACGGGCGCGCGCTGCCCCGCTGGATCCACGCCGGCAGCACGCACCCACCGCCCCCGCACCCCTGGCCCTGCGCCGTCAGCCAATCCCGTGCCAGATCTGGCAGGGATAAGGTCAACCCGCCACCACCGAAGATGCAGCCACCACACCACCCAGGAACAGCAAGGCTCCGCCGCGCCGCCGCCGGGCTCCGCCGCCAGACGCCGCCGCCGCCGCCTCACGAGCCCGCTATAGTGTTGGGGAACGTTGCAGAAAATTAAAAATTTTCCTACGGTTTCACCAAGATCCATCTATGAGTTCATCTAAGCAACGAGTCATGGGAGAGAGTTTGCATCTACATACCACTTGTAGATCGCGTGCGGAAGCTTGCAAGGTGATGATGGAGTCGTACTCGACGTGATTTGAATCACCGATGACCAAGTGCTGAACGGACAGCACCTCCGCGTTCAACACACGTACGGTACGGGTGACGTCTCCTCCGTCTTGATCCAGCAAGGAGGAAGGAGAAGTTGAGGAAGACAGCTCCACCGGCAGCACGACGGCGTGGTGATGGTGGAGAAGCGGTACTCCGACAGGGCTTCGCCGAGCACACAACGAAGGAGGAGAGGTGTTGGGGAGGGGAGGGCTGCGCCTTGGCTTGTGGTGCGGCTGCCCTCCCCTCACCCCTCTATTTATAGGGGGAAGGGAGAAGGGGGCCGGCTCCTCTAGATCCCATCTAGAGGGGGGGCGGTGGCCAAGGGGAGGGGGGACTTGCCCCCCAAGCAAGGGGGGGCGCCCCCTCTAGGGTTCCCCCCTCAACCCTAGGCGCAAGGGCCCAAGGGAGGGGGTGCGCCCAGCCCACCAGGGGCTGGCTAACTCCCCACGCAGCCCAAGTGCCCCCCCCCCCCCCCCGGAAGGGGTGGCCCCTCCCGGTGGACCTCCGGAACCCTTCCGGTGGCCCCGGTACAATACCGGTACGCCCCCGAAACTTTCCGGTGTCCTTTTAACAACTTCCCATATATAAATCTTTACCTCCGGACCTTTCCGGAACTCCTCGTGAAGTCCGGGATCTCATCCGGGACTCCGAACAACATTCGGTAGTCACATACTAGTCTTCCTAATAACCCTAGCGTCACCGAACCTTAAGTGTGTAGAACCTACGGGTTCGGGAGACACGCAGACATGACCGAGACGACTCTCGGGCAATAACCAACAGCGGGGTCTGGATACCCATGTTGGCTCCCACATGCTCCTCGATGATTTCATCAGTTGAACCACGATGTCGAGGATTCGATCAAACCCTGTATACAATTCCCTTTGTCAATCGGTACGTTACTTGCCCGAGACTCGATCGTCGGTATCCCAATACCTTGTTCAGTCTCGTTACCGGCAAGTCACTTTACTCGTACCGTAATGCATGATCCCGTGGCCAACACCTTGGTCAACTTGAGCTCATAATGATGATGCATTACCGAGTGGGCCCAGAGATACCTCTCCGTCATACGGAGTGACAAATCCCAGTCTCGATCCGTGTCAACCCAATAGATACTTTCGGAGATACCTGTAGTGCACCTCTATAGTCACCCAGTTACGTTGTGACGTTTGATACACCCAAAGCACTCCTACGGTATCCAGGAGTTACACGATCTCATGGTCGAAGGAAGAGATACTTGACATTGGCAAAGCTCTAGCAAATGAACTACACGATCTTTATGCTATGCTTAGGATCGGGTCTTATCCATCACATCATTCTCCTAATGATGTGATCCCGTTATCAACGACATCCAATGTCCATAGTCAGGAAACCATGACTATCTGTTGATCACAATGAGCTAGTCAACTAGAGGCTCACTAGGGACATATTGTGGTCTATGTGTTCACACGTGTATTACGATTTCCGGATAATACAGTTATAGCATGAACAAAAGACAATTATCATGAACAATGAAATATAATAATACTTTTATAATTGCCTCTAGGGCATATTTCCAACAGTCTCCCACTTGCACTAGAGTCACCAATCTAGTTACATTGTGATGAATCGAACACCCATAGAGTTCTGGTGTTGATCATGTTTTGCACGCGAGAGAGGTTTAGTCAACGGATCTGCGACATTCAGATCCGTGTGCACTTTGCAAATCTCTATGTCTCCATCTTGAACATTTTCACGGATGGAGTTGAAACGACGCTTGATGTGCCTGGTCTTCATGTGAAACCTGGGCTCCTTGGCAAGGGCAATAGCTCCAGTGTTGCCACAGAAGAGTTTGATCGGCCCCGACGCATTGGGTATGACTCCTAGGTCGGTGATGAACTCCTTCACCTAAATCGCTTCATGCGCTGCCTCCGAGGCTGCCATGTACTCTGCTTCACACGTAGATCCCGCCACGACGCTCTGCTTGCAGCTGCACCAGCTTACTGCTCCACCATTCAACATAAACACGTATCCGGTTTGTGACTTAGAGTCATCCAGATCTGAGTCGAAGCTAGTGTCGACGTAACCCTTTACGACGAGCTCTTCGTCTCCTCCATAAACGAGAAACATGTCCTTTGTCCTTTTCAGGTACTTCAGGATATTCTTGACCGCTGTCCAGTGTTCCTTGCCGGGATTACTTTGGTATCTTGCTACCAAACTTACGGCAAGGTTTACATCGGGTCTGGTACACAGCATGGCATACATAATAGATCCTATGGCTGAAGCATAGGGGATGACACTCATCTCTTCTTTATCTTTTGCCATGGTCGGTGACTGAGCTGAGCTCAATCTCACACCTTGTAACATAGGCAAGAACCCTTTCGTGGACTCATCCATTTTGAACCTCTTCAAAATCTTATCAAGGTATGTGCTTTGTGAAATACCTATGAGGCGTCTCGATCTATCTCTATAGATCTTGATGCCTAATATATAAGCAGCTTCTCCAAGGTCCTTCATTGAAAAACACTTATTCAAGTAGGCCTTAACGCTGTCCAGAAGTTTTGTATCATTTTCCATCAAGAGTATGTCATCTACATATAATAGGAGAAATGCTACAGAGCTCCCACTCACTTTCTTGTAAACGCAGGCTTCTCCATAAGTCTGCATAAACTCAAACGCTTTGATCATCTCATCAAAGCGAATGTTCCAACTCCGAGATGCTTGCACCAGTCCATAAATGGATCGCTGGAGCTTGCATACTTTGTTAGCGTTCTTAGGATCGACAAAACCTTCCGGCTGCATCATATACAGCTCTTCCTTAAGATGTCCGTTAAGGAATGCCGTTTTGACGTCCATCTGCCATATCTCATAATCATAGTATGCGGCAATTGCTAACATGATTCGGACGGACTTCAGCTTCGCTACGGGAGAGAATATCTCGTCGTAGTCAATCCCTTGAACTTGTCGATAACCCTTAGCGACAAGTCGAGCCTTATAAATGGTAACATTACCATCCGCGTCCGTCTTCTTCTTAAAAATCCATTTGTTTTCTATCGCTCGCCGATCATTGGGCAAGTCTGTCAAAGTCCATACTTTGTTTTCATACATGGATTCTATCTCGGATTTCATGGCTTCAAGCCATTTGTTGGAATCTGGGCCCGCCATCGCTTCTTCATAGTTCGAAGGTTCACCGTTGTCTAACAACATGATTTCCAGGACAGGGTTGCCGTACCACTCTGGTGCGGAACGTGTCCTTGTGGACCTACGAAGTTCAGTAGCAACTTGATCCGAAGTACCTTGATCATCATCATTGTTTTCCTCTTCAGTTGGTGTGGGCATCACAGGAACGGTTTCCTGCGATGCACCACTTTCCCGCTCGAGAGGTAGTACTTCATCGAGTTCTACTTTCCACCCACTTACTTCTTTCGAGAGAAACTCTTTTTCCAGAAAGCATCCGTTCTTGGAAACAAAGATCTTGCCTTCGGATCTTAAGTAGAAGGTATACCCGACAGTTTCCTTAGGGTATCCTATGAATACGCATTTTTCCGACTTGGGTTCGAGCTTTTCAGGTTGAAGTTTCTTGACATAAGCATCGCATCCCCAAACTTTTAGAAACGACAGCTTAGGTTTCTTCCCAAACCATAATTCATAGGGTGTCGTCTCAACGGATTTAGACGGTGCCCTATTTAAAGTGAATGTAGCTGTCTCTAGAGCGTATCCCCAAAATGATAGCGGTAAATCGGTAAGAGACATCATAGATTGCACCATATCCAATAGAGTGCGATTACGACGTTCGGACACACCGTTTCGCTGAGGTGTTCCAGGCGGCGTAAGTTGTGAAACGATTCCACATTTCCTTAAGTGTGTGCCAAATTCGTGACTTAAGTATTCTCCTCCACGATCTGATCGTAGGAACTTTATCTTTCGGTCACGTTGATTCTCCACCTCATTCTGAAATTCCTTGAACTTTTCAAAGGTCTCAGACTTGTGTTTCATTAAGTAGACATACCCATATCTACTCAAGTCATCAGTGAGAGTGAGAACATAACGATATCCTCCGCGAGCCTCAACGCTCATTGGACCGCACACATCGGTATGTATGATTTCCAACAAGTTGGTTGCTCGCTCCATTGTTCCGGAGAACGGAGTCTTGGTCATTTTGCCCATGAGGCATGGTTCGCATGTGTCAAACGATTCATAATCAAGAGACTCTAAAAGTCCATCAGCATGGAGCTTCTTCATGCGCTTGACACCAATGTGACCAAGGCGGCAG
This sequence comes from Triticum timopheevii, assembly GCA_963921465.1. NCBI lineage: Eukaryota > Viridiplantae > Streptophyta > Magnoliopsida > Poales > Poaceae > Triticum > Triticum timopheevii. The sequence goes on from OY997270.1 coordinate 616,911,585, forward strand.
TGCCACAAGTATGTGGGACTATCGTTATCAACTTTACATCTTTTGGCATCCACACTATGAACATGTGTAATATTACGCTCGAGATTCATTAAGAATAAACCATTGACCATCGGAGCATGACCATAAAACATATCTCTCCTATAAATCGAACAACCATTATTCTCAGACTTAAATGAGTAGCCATCTCGTATTAAACGAGATCCAGATACAATGTTCATGCTCAAACTTGGCACTAAATAACAATTATTAAGGTTCAAAACTAATCCCATAGGTAAATGTAGAGGCAGCGTGCCGACGGCGATCACATCGACTCTGGAACCATTCCCGACGCGCATCGTCACCTCGTCCTTCGCCAGTCTCTGTTTATTCCGCACCTCCTGCTGTGAGTTACAAATATGAGCAACGGCACCGGTATCAAATACCCAGGAGTTACTACGAGTACTGGTAAAGTACACATCAATTACATGTATATCAAATATACCTTTGGTGTTGCCAGCCTTCTTATCCGCTAAGTATTTGGGGCAGTTCCGCTTCCAGTGACCCTTCCCCTTGCAATAAAAGCACTCAGTCTCAGGCTTGGGTCCATTCTTTGACTTCTTCCCGGCAACTGGCTTACCGGGCGCAGCAACATCTTTGCCGTCCTTCTTGAAGTTTTTCTTACCCTTGCCCTTCTTGAACTTAGTGGTCTTATTGACCATCAACACTTGATGTTCTTTCTTGATTTCAGCCTCTGCTGACTTCAGCATCGAGAACACTTCAGGAATGGTCTTTACCATCCCCTGCATGTTGTAGTTCATCACAAAGCTCTTGTAGCTAGGTGGGAGCGACTGGAGGATTCTGTCAATGACCGCCTCATCTGGGAGGTTAATGTTCAGCTGGGTCATACGGTTGTGCAACCCAGACATCTTCAGGATGTGTTCACTGACAGAACTGTTTTCCTCCATCTTACAGCTGTAGAACTTGTCGGAGACATCATATCTCTCGACCTGGGCATGAGCTTGAAAAACTAGTTTCAGCTCTTCGAACATCTCATATGCTCCGTGATGCTCAAAACGCTTTTGGAGCCCCGGTTCTAGGCTGTAAAGCATGCCGCACTGAACGAGGGAGTAATCATCAGCACGAGCTTCCCAAGCATTCATAATGTCTTGGTTCTCTGGGACGGGAGCGTCACCTAGCGGTCCATCTAGGACATATTGCTTCCTGGCAGCTATGAGGATGATCCTCAGGTTCCGGACCCAGTCCGTATAGTTGCTGCCATCATCTTTCAGCTTGATTTTCTCTAGGAACGCGTTGAAGTTCATGTTGACATTAGCGTTGGCCATTTGATCTACAAGACATATTTGCAAAGGTTTTAGACTAAGTTCATGATAATAAAGTTCTAATCAAATTATGAACTCCCACTTAGATTAGACATCCCTCTAGTCATCTAAGTGTCACACGATCCGAGTCGACTAGCCCGTGTCCGATCATCACGTGAGACGGACTAGTCATCGTCGGTGAACATCTTCATGTTGATCGTATCCTCCATATGACTTGTGTTCGACCTTTCGGTCTCCGTGTTCCGAGGCCATGTCTGCACATGCTAGGCTCGTCAAGTTAACCCTAAGTGTTTTCGCTGTGTAAAACTGTCTTACACCCGTTGTATGTGAACGTAAGAATCCATCACACCCGATCATCACGTGGTGCTTAGAAGCGACGAACTGTAGCAACGGTGCACAGTTAGGGGAGAACACTTCTTGAAATTTTTGTAAGGGATCATCTTATTTACTACCGTCGTCCTAAGTAAACAAGATGTATAAACATAATAAACATCACATGCAATTATATAGTTGTGACATGATATGACCAATATCATATAGCTCCATCGATCTCCATCTTCGGGGCTCCATGATCATCTTGTCACCGGCTTGACACCATGATCTCCATCATCATGATCTCCATCATCGTGTCTTCATGAAGTTGTCACGCCAACGACTACTTCTACTTCTAAGGCTAACGCGTTTAGCAATAAAGTAAAGTAGTTTACATGGCGTTCTTCAATGACACGCAGGTCATACAAAAAATAAAGACAACTCCTATGGCTCCTGCCGGTTGTCATACTCATCGACATGCAAGTCATGAATCCTATTACAAGAACATGATCTCATACATCACAATTCATCATTCATCACAACTTTTGGCCATATCACATCACATGATCAATCGCTGCAAAAACAAGTTAGACGTCCTCTAATTGTTGTTGCATCTTTTACGTGGCTGCGATTGGGTTCTAGCAAGAACGTATTCTTACCTACGAATAACCACAACATGATTTTGTCAACTTCTATTTACCCTTCATAAGGGCCCTGTTCATCGAATCCGCTCCAACTAAAGTGGGAGAGACAGACACCCGCCAGCCACCTTATGCAACTAGTGCATGTCAATCGGTGGAACTGGTCTCATGTAAGCGTACGTGTAAGGTTGGTCCGGGCCGCTTCATCCCACAATACCGTTGAAGCAAGAAAAGACTAGTAGAGGCAAGTAAGTTGACAAGATCCATGCCCACAACAAAATTGTGTTCTACTCGTGCATTAGAGAACTACGCATAGACCTAGCTCTGATACCACTGTTGGGGAACATTGCAGAAAATTAAATTTTTTCCTACGGTTTCACCAAGATCCATCTATGTGTTCATCTAAGCAACGAGTCATGGGAGAGAGTTTGCATCTACATACCACTTGTAGATCGCGTGCGGAAGCTTGCAAGGTGATGATGGAGTCGTACTCGATGTGATTTGAATCACCGACGACCAAGTGCTGAACAGACAGCACCTCCGCGTTCAACACACGTACGGTACGGGTGACGTCTCCTCTGTCTTGATCCAGTAAGGAGGAAGGAGAGGTTGAGGAAGACAGCTCCACCGGCAGCACGACGGCGTGGTGATGGTGGAGAAGCGGTACTCCGACAGGGCTTCGCCGAGCACACAACGGAGGAGGAGAGGTGTTGGGGAGGGGAGGGCTGCGCCTTGGCTTGTGGTGCGGCTGCCCTCCCCTCACCCCTCTATTTATAGGGGGAAGGGAGAAGGGGGCCGGCCCCTCTAGATCCCATCTAGAGGGGGGGCGGCGGCCAAGGGGAGGGGGACTTGCCCCCCAAGCAAGGGGGGGCGCCCCCTCTAGGGTTCCCCCCTCAACCCTAGGCGCAAGGGCCCAAGGGAGGGGGTGCGCCCAGCCCACCAGGGGCTGGCTAACTCCCCACGCAGCCCAAGTGCCCCCCCCCCCCCCCGGGAGGGGTGGCCCCTCCCGGTGGACCTCCGGAACCCTTCCGGTGGCCCCGATACAATACCGGTACGCCCCCGAAACTTTCCGGTGTCCTTTTAACAACTTCGCATATATAAATCTTTACCTCCGGACCCTTCCGGAACTCCTCGTGACGTCCGGGATCTCATCCGGGACTCCGAACAACATTCGGTAGTCACATACTAGTCTTCCTAATAACCGTAGCGTCACCGAACCTTAAGTGTGTAGACCCTACGGGTTTGGGAGACACGCAGACATGACCGAGAAGACTCTCGGGCAATAACCAATAGCGGGGTCTGGATACCCATGTTGGCTCCCACATGCTCCTCGATGATTTCATCGGTTGAACCACGATGTCGAGGATCCGATCAAACCCTGTATACAATTCCCTTTGTCAGTCGGTACGTTACTTGCCCGAGACTCGATCGTCGGTATCCCAATACCTTGTTCAGTCTCGTTACCGGCAAGTCACTTTACTCGTACCGTAATGCATGATCCCGTGACCAACACCTTGGTCAACTTGAGCTCATAATGATGATGCATTACCGAGTGGGCCCAGAGATACCTCTCCGTCATACGGAGTGACAAATCCCAGTCTCGATCCGTGTCAACCCAATAGATACTTTCGGAGATACCTGTAGTGCACCTTTATAGTCACCCAGTTACGTTGTGACGTTTGATACACCCAAAGCACTCCTACGGTATCCAGGAGTTACACGATCTCATGGTCGAAGGAAGAGATACTTGACATTGGAAAGCTCTAGCAAACGAACTACACGATCTTTATGCTATGCTTAGGATCAGGTCTTGTCCATCACATCATTCTCCTAATGATGTGATCCCGTTATCAACGACATCCAATGTCCATAGTCAGGAAACCATGACTATCTGTTGATCACAACGAGCTAGTCAACTAGAGGCTCACTAGGGACATATTGTGGGCTATGTGTTCACACGTGTATTACAATTTTCGGGTAATACAGTTATAGCATGAACAAAAGACAATTATCATGGACAATGAAATATAATAATACTTTTATTATTGCCTCTAGGGCATATTTCCAACATATAGTGCCGCCGAGCCCCATAGCAGCCTGACGCCCCCGACGGCAGGTTGTCCTGCGCCAACCCGAGCCTCCGCGTGGAGAGGAAGAAGAGGCCCCGCCGCCGCCTACGCCGGCCGGGCTTTGCCCGGCGGCGCCGCCAGGCGGCGGCGGGGGGAGCGGTAGGAGGGAGAAGAACAGGTCCGGAGGGCTAGGAATTCCCCCGTCCGCTCGCGGGAGCGGAGCGGGGGTCGGGTCTCACCTGGGCTCCTCTTGCTTCCGGTAAGAGTGATTGGGTAACACAACTCGGTAGCTCTCGACCGTGCAGAGTTGGCACTATATCTGAGATGCTGCAGCTGCTGCTAGGCATGCACGAGGGTAATTACTAGTGAGTGGTGGTGGCGGCGGTGCCGCGTGGGGTGAGGATGGGGGTGGGGGGAGGCCAGTGGAGCGGAGACCATCTTGATGGATGGTCAGTCGTCATTGATGGGAAAGTGGCGTACACCTCAAGGGTCCGAGTTTAGGTGGATGTGATAATCGACAGAGGAAAGGGAGTGGTTGTGCCGAGCGTGGGAGTGAGACAGTGACTGGCGACTCGTGGGAGTATGTGTGGGTGGTGGCACTTCGGAGGGCGCAATGCAGAGGAGGTGAATGCGGTGGAAGCCATCTCCACGCAGTAGTCTTGTCGCCGAATCAGCGGAGGTGGTGCGAGAGAGTGTAGCAAGAACTCAAGTTTGGGTGGGGAAGTGGATACGAGTGTAGTGACTGAGTAAGGCAGCGGGCTGGGGACACGTGGCCCTCGCCAGCCCTTCACCCTACACTTGAGCGGCTGATCTCTCTCATCTCACTAGCTTCTTTATATGATTTTCCAATCATCTGTGAGAAAATGAACGTAAAAAATAAAATAAACGGTAAACTAGAGTATAGAAAATTGGAAATGGCAAAAGATTGACCAAAGATACGGATGTGACCAAAGCCGACACAAAGCCATGGATGTGGCCAAATATATTCACAACACGACAACATTTAATCATCCTACACACGAAAAACATCGGAGAAGAATCGTTGTCGATCAGGATTGGGCGTCCTCATGCTGACCCACTCACAGATATACCCCAGTCACCGGTGGATATTCCCACCGGAATCCAGTCCCACTACCACTAGGGATGGGCAACATGAGGGACATCCATCACCATGCAACGGACCGACTTCAAACCACACGGTACTGGGGTAGCAGGCTCCATGCGCCAGATCCACCCGTTTGAATCCGACCGACGAAGAACCCTCAGGCCCGCCACCATACAACCCTCTCTACCTATTGGAAAACTAAATCACTGGTTACCGGATTCCTGCGCACTGCCAAGCGCATACTGCCAATTAATGAGGGCCACACCCATGTGAACCCGTGTCACGGGCCGGCGAGGAGACCAGTCCTGCTGCCAAAAGTCCGTCAGCCGCCAGATCTAGCGCACAGCCGCCACAACCCTGAGCTCGCCAAGGCTCAATTTCGTATGCAACGAGGAGCATCACCCGCAGCATGCCGCAACCCATCGAGCCATACCCCGCCACCACACTCCAGCACATATCCGCAGGGCGCCACCGTCCACTAGAAAATGTGTTGTCCAACCAGCTGCACCTTGCCGATCGCAACTGCAGCGGCGAAGCCGCCACGTCCCCGAGGTGTGCCGCGCGTGTCGCTTCGCCACACGCAGTTTCGTCACCAAACTCCTGACGAAGTGTTGTGCCTCTACCGACCACTTGCACCTAGCGATGTCGCCGCCATGCGAGGGAGGAGCGAAGTCCTCACTGCCGCCGATGCCCGTCGAGCTTCACCAGGTGGCACCCATCGGTGTCGGTGATGAGGAGGATAGGGGAGGGGGAGGTGATGGAGGCTGGTACTAGCTAGGCGTTGCCACGCCACCGCTAGCAGTTGCAATGGGAGCGAGGAGGGGAACGCTTTTTTCCCTGGATCTTATACTCAACATACCTCATCTAGTGCTGCTATATTACTAGATGACCCGTTGCGCCGATGGCGCAAAGGACGAGAGCAAACCAAGCTTTCCAACCATGCAAGTTAGAATATTTAGAGACCGATATTCTTTAAACATACGGAAATCGTTCAGAAGAAGCGCTATATATTACATTGATGGTAGGTTCATAGGCTCAAAGAAAGTCATGACATCATTTTACGTACATAGGTAGAGATACATCATGTAGATTGCTTTGATCACCCAACTTCTGGTAACTAAGATATGTGATCTTTCGTCATCCTCATAATTAACTTTTTGGTTCTTTTACAATAAATGAGTACGAAGACCGATCATAGTTGCACACACAAAAACAATGGGGGGGGGGGGGGGGGGGGGGGGACTTTGAAAGGTGACTATTATCTCATGTCTTATTTTCTTTGATGAACAAATCTGTGTAAAAATATAGTGTTATTATTGAATGTATACAATGTGATAGCAATTTAATTATAAATATTAATAGGATTACATTATGAATGGTTATGGAAGAGAGTCTTGATTGCATGTTCCATTGGTGTCGAAGATCACCTCATCATCTAAGCACATGATGTGTATGTTTGGTGGGATGTCCCTTAGTAGGAATAATGTATCCCACATTCTATCCCCGTCTAGATGGTGCATATAGCGTTGTCAGAGGGCGTGTGGAAGCATGTCTCTGTCATGTATCATGAGATTCGGCCATTGCTGGTTTTCGGTGGATTAGTTTGGATTCGATCTTCGTTTGTGTTCGTTGGGTGTGTATAGGTTTGGTCCTTCCGATTTACGACTTCCTTCATCAGTAATGGTTGTTTCTCCTATGTGCTGGGCCTATGGGGCCTTAGAATGACCACTTCCTGACTATTTACTACAACAAGGTTTGTCCGGCTCTAGCGTGGGAGGCGCGATGACAGCGGCGCGCCCTCGGCTCGCCCCAGTGTTCGTAGTCGTCGCTAGGTGGTCCACGGACCTGGTTATAATTTTTAGTACCTTTGGTGTTCTTTGTATTCCCATAATTGAAGATGAATATATTTGGAAGTTTTTCACGCAAAGAAATGATATCTTTGTCTTTATCGTTATGTTTGTAAATTAGTAAGCTCTGTAGGGTAGGAGCTCCCTTGTTCAACTGAGGGGTACGGTTTTGACATCACCATTGTTTGTGTGAATAAAATTCCCTGAGAATATATACCCTCAAAAAAAGGAAAAAAAACTATATGGAAGTGGATTGCTAGGAGCACTTCGACATGTGTTTTTCTGGTGCCGCTTGCTGTTCGAGGAGAGCAAACTCTTGGTGGCTAGGGCAAACTCTGCCTTCAAAACTTCACCGGTGAGCCCATGGAGTCACCTTCCCTCTTTCTGCCGCTCTGACGGTCTGTGGTGGGGGTGCCTCTGATCCGGTTAGTAGTTTAGGTCAGGGTTTTTTAGTCCTCGTAGGTGCGGCGCTCGGGAGGATGGTGGCGCTACGCCTCAGCTCCTTGCAGTGGTTGTAGGATCCCCGCTGTCTTGTTCTTCCGGCTGTCGGTGCGGCTTCCCGCGGCTGCTCCTTGGGGCGCTGCTTCGCCATCCATACGATCTGCGCCACTGCTGTTTCTGGTCATCCGTCTTGCCCTTTCGTCTGCTCGATCTGCTGCTCTATCCTGCATGCGATCTCGTTTGTATTGTTTCCTCTGGTATTGGATTTGTTGTTTGCTGTCTTGGCTTGGGTTCACTACGGTGTTTCTCGAGCAATGATATCATTGGATTGGGCTCTTGTTTTTGTATAGATGTCGCTTCGGTTCTTCATTTGTTGTGGAGGGCGCCGTGCACTGTGGAGGAGAGTGGTTGATTGTTGTGGACTGATGCTTCCCTTCAAGTTTAACTTTCTGCTTCTATTACCAACATTGACAGGAGGAGATTGGATCGGTGCACCCACCACATAGAGCTCAAGGAAGTGCGTCAATCCAGCAATACGTGGCGCCGGCCAGCAACAAGCCACCATTGTATTACCTGCTCTAAGCACACATTCAATTTTGTTTTAGATGGAATGCATTCAGCATACATGGTGGAAGAGAGATGCCCCAGGCCCTCACTACTGAACAACCACGCCCACAATAAGGACATGGAGATCTTCGTCACAGGGTAATCAACTTCAACTTTACTAATACCAGCCACCTAAATTGCCATGATCTCACAGTTTGATAGATCCAGTGCACCGACAGTGATTCACCAACCATATAGCCGCTAAACTGCATGCAATTCCTGTTTTCCGAATACTTGCCGAAATAATGGCTGCATTATCAGCTCGGCCATCGCTTTAAAATATGAGCTGCCACAATTATCCTTGGCCTCACACCACATATCTTTACACAGTGCAATAAATGAGTGTATGGTACTCTCATGCCTTGTTTTTAAATCGATTGAGTAGAAAATGGTACCTTGATGCGTGCACTTGCCAGAGAGGTGCATTCAGTATTTTCCCAGCTGGAGGTGATCGCATATACTAAATTAAAATGCAATGATCATATCACAGATTATAGTTTGTTTTCTTAATTTATGCACGCTGTACACCCGCTTTCCCAAATCGACTTTACCATATCACTGTATATCCAACCTTAGGCGCAACGGGCAACCTACGATTGGACCGATAGTTCAGTAAGAAATAACATTTAGCACAAAGGAAGATGAAGTTTTTTTTTAATAACTTGCAGTGAACACAGCGTAAATCGATGCTCGAGTGACTACATATATCATCTAAAAATATGCAATATAATAGTAAGAGGTCAAGCCAGTCAAGTGAAGACGTTTGCAACTACACAACGACACACTAGCAAACTTGAGAGCAACAGAATTACAGTTAGTACGGTTTTCAGGGCAACACATAAGAAACTACATGACTATCGTGAAGTGAGGAGTGGGTGGCTCCAAGAACTGGAATTACAGACATTGTACATCATCAATCATTAGGAGCTGGACCTAATAGAATCTTGTCACCTGATCAGCAAGCCAACAAAAAAAATGCAGGAAGACTATCAGCACATACGCAGCAAGAAGACCATGGCAATGGTAGTAGATGATTGAGTGCATTGTAAATAATGGGGCGACCTCACCTCAAGTAGATCGCGTTAGAAACAACACGGCAGTGGCAGTGGCACTTGTTGAGGTTTATGTTGAGCCTTCGAGGCGGTCGAGAAGTGATGGCTGATGTGATTCACCCTTGCAAGAAAATAGGGAGCGGCCATTACCAAACTCGATACATAATTTCATTTTTGATGTTACGTAGGAAATATTATTGCACATATGTTCCACTTGTAAAATTACCATCTGGGCGATTGGCATGTCATGTCGGCTTGACTACTGATTTCTTTTCTTTCCTTATTTTCCTGTATGAACCTGGTGGCCAGCAGCAAGTGAAGGCAAGAAAGAAGGTGCCAAAGGATTTAATTAGGCGAAGATGATTAGGCTGTAGTACACACCGAGTGCATCCATAAGAGTCTACATTAAAATGCTACATAAGGTGAGACTGGGCATAGTCTTGATATAGTTTTTGTTGAAAGATATTGTATTGAGTTTTTGGTTTGGACATACTTATGATTGTTTTCTTCTACCGCATCATAATATGTACTTTTGTTGACTGTTTGGGATAACATGATGGCTATGAATGTGAGCAATCGAGTTTTTACTTCCAAAAAATTGCACACGAACAAAATCTGGAATGTCTTCTTGTGCCTCTCATCTTTTCGGCTTCTGTTGTATGATTAGAATTTGGATTCAAACCAACTAAACTAAAAAGTTTTTTTTTCTTGTCCACTCTTCAGTTGCTAAATTATTATCCATAAAGTTATAGTGCCTCTTCGCAAGGTTATCGTAAATTTGGTTACTGACTGATAGTCCATGGTTCATTTGAACTCAGTTTGGCGCAAATGTGGTGATGAAGGTTCGACCTGCAGTTTTGGATTTCCTTTGACTAATTCAGCACAACTTCCTTCATGACGTATGCCATATGCTAATATGAACTTTCTCATTGAATATAAATTTTCAGGAGAGCAAAATGGAAAAAGATGCTACGGTTTTCCTTGCAGCTCAATTTTCACACCCTTCCCAGGTTAATATCCACTATTTTATTTGGACCAACTTTATGTTGCCTTTTCTTTATATATTTTTTTGAGCCGAAACCGTAGAACAATCGTTCTATGGTATTTTCAATATTAAATAATAAGTAAAAGTATATTTACAAACGGGTAAGGTGCCATCATGCAGGACATCAACCCACACCAGTTTTAGGAAACATAACTATCATGATGAAATTATAGATAATGCTCTATCCAACTGGTAATCAAATCAGCTTTCTGTGCCTTTGCTATAAGTCTAGTCATTTCCATGCCTTCTCGGAGATAATGTAGCCAGGATCCAAAGCTTATCGCTGCCTTTTTGAAGATTTTATCATTTCTGATCATCCAGGTGCTCCAACAGCCCATAATCACTACTTCCAATACAAAATCCTTGGGCAGCTCACTGAGAGTAAAAAGAACTTCATCATATGTAGAAGTGCCTCTGTGTTTAGCAGGAACAATTCTATTCCAGCAGTATCTGGCAAATTGGCAGTCCCAAAAAAGATGAGTATTGGTTTCATTGGTAGAATCTGTACAAAGGGCACAGTTGTAATCGTCTAAGTGCATACTTCTGCGCTGTATCAAATTCCTTGTGCTCGGCCTGTCATGCAGCAAAAGCCAAAAGAAAATTTTGTGCCTGAGCTTACATGCCGATTTCCAAACCTTCTGAAAGATCTCATGAGCATTACTAGGGCCAGCCATGGCTTTATAGATGGTCATAGATGAAAATTTATGAGTATTGTCTGCCATGATCCAAGAGTCTCTGCTTGTTATATCTTCCCTGGTTGTCAAGATGTTGTGTAAATCATTGAACTGATTGTATTCCTGGAGAGATAAAGGTCTATGAAACCATAGTGCTCAGGTCTTCATACTGTTGTGCCTCTGCCAAGGTGATGTTAGCAGTAATGGCTAAAGAATGAAGTTCAGGGAACTGTGTGTTGAGTGGCATGTTTAACCATTTGTCTGACCAGAAAAGTACTGTGTCCCCTCTGCCTGCTTTGCACCTTGTATGGGCCTTGAAAGTAGGGAGAAGTTTCAGTATTGCTCTCCACCAGAATGACCCAATCATTCTATCTCCTGGCAGGCTGTTTTGATAATAAGCTTCCCAAACAATATTGACCCCGGTGAAGATGTGTTTGCAACATATCGAAGTGAGTGATGTATGCAAAGAACGTCTTGTCCGGAACATGGCCTGCATCAAGACTCAATTGTCCAACCAAAAGCCCTATTCGTTGTGCGGGGTTGTCTCGGTTATTAACATAAAATCAAACAAATTAAGATAAAAGCCATACCTCGCTAAGAGTCCTCCAAGGCTACTCCCGATCACCACCACCTCCTGCGGCCCGTTCGCCACCCTGGACGTACGAAATGACAAGGGTGAATGTCGAAGTGCTTGCTTGCTTGACGTGCTCTCTCAGACGCTCTGAATGGTGGCGAACGAAGATATGGTGCGAGTGGTGGGGAAATAGAACATTCTGGGTGGCGAGGGACGGGCGGGGGCGGTCGCCGCCGAGCAGAGCGCGACCACTTCAACACAACATGACATTGGAGCGGCGGTGGTTGCTGCTGGGCGTGCTCCAGCATGGCGACATGGCTGAGGATGCAGCGTGGGGCAGGCCAGTGCGGCGGAGGCCATATGAGATGACGGCCTCGTCACCGGAGGGGAGGTGGTGCGCGTGGGGCAGGAAGAGCTCAAGTCTGCTTTGGTGGTCAAGAGGAGGGGATGTTGAGCGCATGAGTGACTGAGTGAGGCAGCGGCTGGGAACACGTGGCACATTCCGGCCTCTCTCTCCATAAGTGGCTGAGTTCTCTCACGTCAGCTTATGATATGATTTTCAATCAACCGCAAGAAGATGAACACGAAGATTTAAAAGTAAACTTTTTTGACATAGAAAAGATGGTTAACCAGAAGGTTAGAAAACAACAAAAATGGGCAGAAGATAGTCGGCGTGGGCGAACAGTGAAACAAAGCCACAAATGTAACCAAAAATATTCACAACACGACGACATTTATTTATCCATGGCTAGTGCGCTGGATCTCACCGTAGAACCATGCAGCGCCAGCGACCAACAGGGACAGGAGTTGGTCCTAGTCTATGGCAAATTTCGAACTGTATGGCACATTATGACTAGACAAATCGTTATTTTTTCTGCTCACTTAACCATCCTTGGCCAGTGTTCTGGATCTCACGCAAGACCCGTGGAGCACTGCCGGGCAACACAGACATGAGTTGGTCCTAGTCTATGCTAATATCAAAGCAAACGGCATGGCATGGGAGAGTGGATTTTCAGCACCCGGGTGCCTACACACCCCTTTATCACTACACAAGTGGTTATTTCTTCTTCTCACTTCCTTGGCCTTCGTTGTAGCATTTTCCCTGATACCTTTCATTCTCAAAGCTCTCCGCCATGTTCTCGGCCAGAAATTACTATTAAAAATGGAACGAATTTAGTACTGACACACTCTTGTCATCAGTCATCTAGCATTTTGTGATGTACTATATCCAAACCTATTGTACTGATGCTAAGAAGCAAGTGTGGAGCGTAGACTAGAAATTCACCGGCTAACAACGGAAGGGGTTATATAGGTGAGTGCATGTTGCTATGGGTGGGAAAGTGGATGAAGATAATAATGTAGACCACGTTCCGTGAGCAGAGGCAGACCAACCACTACTTATTGTGTAGGTCTGTGATTGCTTTGTCTCATCAATCAATTTTAACAGTGTGCACTTCTTGTAGGGAAGTGGAGGGGCACCTTTTCATCTAACGTGAGTGACCATAGTTCATAAGTTTTATTCTTATAAGTGTGTATACTAGCTATACTCGAATGGATGAACATAATCATAAATGTTGTATTACAGTCTAAGATGTTGGTGTTAAACAACTACCATCCACTAAATATTTCTCGATATTATATCACATGCTGCTAAGTGCTAGAGATGCTCTTAAACTCTACGGTATAACCATTAAGAGTTTAAGGCACAGAAACATGCTGGTGTTAAACAACTACCGGCCACTGAAGAAGATTTCTCGATAAATCAATACTGCCGTAGAGGTTTTTATAGAACTACATATGAGGAAAAGCTTTCCTAAAGCAATAATTCAACACCTACGAAGAGTTACTTACACAAAACAACCATATTTGGGGCTAGGATAACAATTTGGTATCAGATTTTTGCTAGGGCACAAAAAACCACTGAAATTGCGCATAATCTGTAACGCGGAGCACTGATGCTTGGATTTGGTTGAGAAACCAACGATACTGACAAGTTGGGCCCACCTATCTGGTTGATGTGGCATGCTTGTGTGGACAATATGTTAAGTTGCACGAAGGTCCCATCTGTCAATGACTCGAGTGTTTTTCCTTTTCACTTTTTCTTTTTATTTCTTCCTCTTTTTTCCCATTGGGATTTCAACAAGCAAGTTGCGGGCGGCGCTCGAAGACCTCACCTGCTCATCGCGGACGTCGCCATGGCTGCACTGCTGCCGGAATAGACAGAGCTCATCGTCGGCACCCTATTGGACCGCCGAGTTTGCCTCCCCCTTTCAGCAACCCACCTTCAATGCTCCAAGAAGCCCCTGGAGTACAGACCACACGGGATTCCGCCACGCCGTCACTCCCTGAAGCGCCGCCGTGCACGCCGTAGAGCTCGCATGTGCCCACCCTGAACGTGTCGCCGTTGTTGTTCGGGAGTAGGAGGTGCGGTGCTCGCAGCCGGGGCCTGGCTGGAGGCGACGACAGGCAGGCAAGCTCGGTGCGGCGGGATGTGGACGGTTGCGGCGGCTTGCATGCGCATGCTTGCTCCTCGCTGCCACACCTCCGCCAGCCTGCAGTGGCTGTGTTGGTGGCGTGGCTCCTCGCGCTGGCCATGGCGGCTGGCTACGCTATGCAACGTGACTCCGCGACTCCTCGCGCTGGGCAGTCGACGCGACGGCTCCCGCGGCTCTCATGGAGGCAAAAAAACGCACGGGCAGCTCCGAGCGCCTCCTCTCCGACCACTCTCCGGCCCCTCGCGGCTGAGTTCTCTCAATGATGCTATACACACGACAATTGCCGAACGATTTTCGGACGACGCATCTCATCAAGCCGTCCGTACGTACTGCAAACCTGGTCACCACCGTTCAATTGTAGATCGCTCACAGTTCGTTTGGAACCTGTCGTCCCTGTAGTAGTTTCGGAGTTCTCACCTCACCCTGCCGCTGACTTGCTTCAACTTCTCTCAAATTTAGTGCGAATATACAAAGACAAAATTGGGGGAAACGAAACGAAGATGGGCACGAAAAGGTAAAAGCTGGGTACTTGCTCAGGTCTTTAGAGAGCCACAAATGTGACTGGGAATATTCGCGATACGACAACGTTCCATGGCCTCTGCATGCACGAAGGTGAAATGAGGTCCGAGGAGCACCGTCGGGAGGCCAAGGAAGGAGTTAGTCGATGCTCCTACTCTACTGTAATACCAGACCAGAACATCCGGTAGGACTGGACGAGTCACCATATCTTAGGCCCTCTTACCCACGCTCCCTTGTAGCATTTCTCCCGACGCCTTTCGTTCTTAGAGCCGTTCACCATGTTCTCGACCTGGGACCAATATTAAGCGTTTAATGAACATAGTATTGACACGTTCTCTTGTGACTAGTCATCTAGCTTTTTCTTTTGTATAGACTACGAAGTTCACCAACAAGCAAATGAGTTATATAGGTGAGTGGATGTTGCTCTGGGTGGGAAAGACGGTGAAGAAATAATGTATGTCATGTCCCATGAGAAGAAGTAGATCGGACATGTGGGTTCTGTGATGTAAAATGCGAAAAGTATATTTTTCGTCTCTTAACTTTTTTAAAAGTATAAAAAATGGTCCCTCGGCTCCAAAGCTAGCAAAACCTTGGTCCATCAACTTCTCAATCCGGATAAGTTTAGTCCCTAATACCGCTTTAGGTTATTTTTGTCCGACGTGGACACTATTTCTGACCAAAACTCAAGACATCGGCCGCGTTTGACCGCTACATCAGCCATGCGTTCCTACCTGTCAGTTGATGAAAGAAAAACATGAAGAGTGAAATTGTGTGGCAGTCGAGCTCAAACCAGCAACATGATATTGCAAATCAACTGCGTTAACCAGGAACAATTTTTTTAACAGCAACCCCGTAATTGATTTCACTGATTTAAAATCAAGTTACATACAAACACATGTGGAAACTAAAAGACTAACCAGGAAAACACAATTGTCCTGGAAACTTTGCAGATAGAACCCTAAAAGATAAAAAAATTTGAAACTGTCTCTAGGGTTTCCTGCACTCGCCAAATCAAGCGGCTGAGACGCCGAGCCTCCACAATTGCCTAATTGAAAGAATCACCATCACCAATGAGGCTTTGTAAGTCGATGAACAAGCTCGTTGCATGCCGCGTGGCACATGTCACTGTGGCACATAGGCCGGTACACGTGACCGTGCTACCTTGGACCCAGATCCGCTGCATCCAATCGACGAGGTCGGGGAAGGACTTTATATCCACCACCATTGGACCAACCTGTTGGAAATATGCCCTAGAGGCAATAATAAAAGGATTATTATATTTCAATGTTCATGATAATTGTCTTTTGTTCATGCTATAACTGTATTATCCGGAAATCGTAATACACGTGTGAACACTTAGACCCAATGAGTCCCTAGTGAGCCTCTAGTTGACTAGCTCGTTATGATCAATAGATAGTCATGGTTTCCTGACTATGGACATAGGATGTCGTTGATAACGGGATCACATCATGAGGAGAATGATGTGATGGACAAGACCCAATCATAAGCATAGCATAAAAGATCGTATAGTTCGTTTGCTAGAAGCTTTGCCAATGTCAAGTATCTATTCCTTCGACCATGAGATCGTGTAACTCCCGGTTACCGTAGGAGTGCCTTGGGTGTATCAAACGTCACAACGTAACTGGGTGACTATAAAGGTGCATTACAGGTATCTCCGAAAGTATCTGTTGGGTTGACACGGATCGAGACTGGGATTTGTCACTCCGTATAACGGAGAGGTATCTCTGGGCCCACTCGGTAATGCATCATCATAATGAGCTCAATGTGACCAAGGTGTTGGCCACGGGATC
The DNA here is from genome assembly GCA_963921465.1 of Triticum timopheevii. Taxonomy (NCBI): domain Eukaryota; kingdom Viridiplantae; phylum Streptophyta; class Magnoliopsida; order Poales; family Poaceae; genus Triticum; species Triticum timopheevii. The sequence continues at coordinate 616,928,095 of OY997270.1, forward strand.
ATGCATTACGGTACGAGTAAAGTGACTTGCCGGGTAACGAGACTGAACAAGGTATTGGGATACCGACGATCGAGTCTCGGGCAAGTAACGTACCGATTGACAAAGGGAATTGTATACAGGGTTTGATCGAATCCTCGACATCGTGGTTCAACCGATGAAATCATCGAGGAGCATGTGGGAGCCAACATGGATATCCAGACCCCGCTGTTGGTTATTGCCCGAGAGTCGTCTCGGTCATGTCTGCGTGTCTCCCGAACCCGTAGGGTCTACACACTTAAGGTTCGGTGACGCTAGGGTTAGTAGGAAGTCAAGTATGTGACTACCGAATGATGTTCGGAGTCCCGGATGAGATCCCGGACGTCACGAGGAGTTCCGGAATGGTCCGGAGGTAAAGATTTATATATGGGAAGTCCTGTTTCGGGCATCGGGACAAGTTTCGGGGTTATCGGTATTGTACCGGGACCACCGGAGGGGTCCCGGGGGCCCACCGGGTGGGGCCACCTGCCCCGGGGGGCCACATGGGCTGTAGGGGGTGCGCCTTGGCCTGCATGGGCCAAGGGCACCAGCCCCACATAGGCCCATGCGCCTAGGGTTCAAGGGGGCAAGAGTCCTAGGAGGGGAAGGCACCTCCTAGGTGCCTTGGGGGGGAGGGAAACCCCCCTTGGCCGCCGCCCCCTAGGAGATTGGATCTCCTAGGGCCGGCCACCCCCCCCTTGGCCCTCCTATATATAGTGGGGGAGAGGAGGGACTTCATACCTTGAGTCCTTGGCCTTTGGTTGCCTCCTTCTCCCTCCCCAACACCTCTCCTCCTTCGTTGTGTGCTCGGCGAAGCCCTGTCGGAGTACTGCTTCTCCACCATCACCACGCCGTCGTGCTGCCGGTGGAGCTGTCTTCCTCAACCTCTCCTTCCCCCTTGCTGGATCAAGAAGGAGGAGACGTCGCTCGTCCCGTACGTGTGTTGAACACGGAGGTGCTGTCCGTTCAGCACTTGGCATCGGTGATCTGAATCACGTTCGAGTACGACTCCATCATCACCTTGCAAGCTTCCGCACGCGATCTACAAGTGGTATGTAGATGCAAGCTCTCTCCCATGACTCGTTGCTTAGATGAACTCATAGATGGATCTTGGTGAAGCCGTAGGAAAAATTTTAATTTTCTGCAACGTTCCCCAACAGTGGCATCATGAGCTAGGTCTATGCGTAGTTCTCTAATGCACGAGTAGAACACAATTTGTTGTGGGCGTTGATCTTGTCATCTTACTTGCCTCTACTAGTCTTTTCTTGCTCAACGGTATTGTGGGATGAAGCGGCCCGGACCAACCTTACACGTACGCTTACGTGAGACCGGTTCCACCGACTGACATGCACTAGTTGCATAAGGTGGCTGGCGGGTGTCTGTCTCTCCCACTTTAGTTGGAGCGGAATCGATGAACAAGGCCCTTATGAAGGGTAAATAGAAGTTGACAAAATCACGTTGTGGTGATTCGTAGGTAAGAAAACGTTCTTGCTAGAACCCAATCGCAGCCACGTAAAAGATGCAACAACAACTAGAGAACGTCTAACTTGTTTTTGCAGCGATTGATCATGTGATGTGATATGGCCAGAAGTTGTGATGAATGTTGAATTGTGATGTATGAGATCATGTTCTTGTAATAGGATTCACGACTTGCATGTCGATGAGTATGACAACCGGCAGGAGCCATAGGAGTTGTCTTTATTTTTTTGTATGACCTGCGTGTCATTGAAGAACGCCATGTAAACTACTTTACTTCATTACTAAACGCGTTAGTCATAGAAGTAGAAGTAGTCGTTGGCGTGACAACTTCATGAAGACACGATGATGGAGATCATGATGATGGAGATCATGGTGTCAAGCCGGTGACAAGATGATCATGGAGCCCCGAAGATGGAGATCAATGGAGCTTGATGATATTGGCCATATCATGTCACAACCATATAATTGCATGTGATGTTTATTATGTTTATGCATCTTGTTTACTTAGGACGACGGTAGTAAATAAGATGATCCCTTACAAAATTTCAAGAAGTGTTCTCCCCTAACTGTGCACCGTTGCTACAGTTCGTCGTTTCTAAGCACCACGTGATGATCGGGTGTGATGGATCCTTACGTTCACATACAACGGGTGTAAGACAGTTTTACACAGCGAAAACACTTAGGGTTAACTTGACGAGCCTAGCATGTGCAGACATGGCCTCGGAACACGGAGACCGAAAGGTCGAACACGAGTCGTATGGAAGATACGATCAACATAAAGATGTTCACCGACGATGACTAGTCCGTCTCACGTGATGATCGGACACGGGCTAGTCGACTCGGATCGTGTAACACTTAGATGACTAGAGGGATGTCTAATCTAAGTGGGAGTTCATAATTTTGATTAAGAACTTTATTATCATGAACTTAGTCTAAAACCTTTGCAAATATGTATTGTAGATCAATGGCCAACGCTCATGTCAACATGAACTTCAACGCGTTCCTAGAGAAAACCAAGCTGAAAGATGATGGCAGCAACTATACGGACTGGGTCCGAAACCTGAGGATCATCCTCATAGCTGCCAGGAAGCAATATGTCCTAGAAGGACCGCTAGGTGCCGCTCCCGTCCCAGAGAACCAAGACGTTATGAACGCTTGGCAAACTCGTGCTGATGATTACTCCCTCGTTCAGTGCGGCATGCTTTACAGCTTAGAACCGGGGCTCCAAAAGCGTTTTGAGCATCACGGAGCATATGAGATGTTCGAAGAGCTGAAACTAGTTTTCCAAGCTCATGCCCGGGTCGAGAGATATGATGTCTCCGACAAGTTCTACAGTTGTAAGATGGAGGAGAACAGTTCTGTCAGTGAACACATCCTGAAGATGTCTGGGTTGCACGCACGTATGACCCAGTTGAACATTAACCTCCCAGATGAGGCGGTCATTGACAGAATCCTCCAGTCGCTCCCACCAAGCTACAAGAGCTTTGTGATGAACTACAACATGCAGGGGATGGTAAAGACCATTCCTGAAGTGTTCTCGATGCTGAAGTCAGCAGAGGCTGAAATCAAGAAAGAACATCAAGTGTTGATGGTCAATAAGACCACTAAGTTCAAGAAGGGCAAGGGTAAGAAGAACTTCAAGAAGGACGGCAAAGATGTTGCCGCGCCCGGTAAGCCTGTTGCCGGGAAGAAGTCAAAGAATGGACCCAAGCCTGAGACTGAGTGCTTTTATTGCAAGGGGAAGGGGCACTGGAAGCGGAACTGCCCCAAATACTTAGCAGATAAGAAGGCCGGCAACACCAAAGGTATATTTGATATACATGTAATTGATGTGTACCTTACCAGTACTCGAAGTAACTCCTGGGTATTTGATACCGGTGCCGTTGCTCACATATGTAACTCACAGCAGGAGCTGCGGAATAAACGGAGACTGGCGAAGGACGAGGTGACGATGCGCGTCGGGAATGGCTCCAGGGTCGATGTGATCGCCGTCGGCACGCTGCCTCTACATTTACCTACGGGATTAGTTTTAAACCTCAATAATTGTTATTTAGTGCCAAGTTTGAGCATGAACATTGTATCTGGATCTCGTTTAATACGAGATGGCTACTCATTTAAGTCTGAGAATAATGGTTGTTCGATTTATATGAGAGATATGTTTTATGGTCATGCTCCGATGGTCAATGGTTTATTCTTGATGAATCTCGAGCGTAATATTACACATGTTCATAGTGTGGATGCCAAAAGATGTAAAGTTGATAACGATAGTCCCACATACTTGTGGCACTGCCGCCTTGGTCACATTGGTGTCAAGCGCATGAAGAAGCTCCATGCTGATGGACTTTTAGAGTCTCTTGATTATGAATCATTTGACACATGCGAACCTTGCCTCTTAGGCAAAATGACCAAGACTCCGTTCTCCGGAACAATGGAGCGAGCAACCAACTTGTTGGAAATCATACATACCGATGTGTGCGGTCCAATGAGCGTTGAGGCTCGCGGAGGATATCGTTATGTTCTCACTCTCACTGACGACTTGAGTAGATATGGGTATGTCTACTTAATGAAACACAAGTCTGAGACCTTTGAAAAGTTCAAGGAATTTCAGAGTGAGGTAGAGAATCAACATGACCGTAAGATAAAGTTCCTACGATCAGATCGTGGGGGCGAATACTTAAGTCACGAATTTGGTACACACTTAAGAAAATGTGGAATCGTTTCACAACTCACGCCGCCTGGAACACCTCAGCGAAACGGTGTGTCCGAACGTCGTAATCGCACTCTATTGGATATGGTGCGGTCTATGATGTCTCTTACCGATTTACCGCTATCATTTTGGGGATACGCTCTAGAGACAGCTACATTCACTTTAAATAGGGCACCGTCTAAATCCGTTGAGACGACACCGTATGAATTATGGTTTGGGAAGAAACCTAAGCTGTCGTTTCTAAAAGTTTGGGGATGCGATGCTTATGTCAAGAAACTTCAACCTGAAAAGCTCGAACCCAAGTCGGAAAAATGCGTATTCATAGGATACCCTAAGGAAACTGTCGGGTATACCTTCTACTTAAGATCCGAAGGCAAGATCTTTGTTGCCAAGAACGGATGCTTTCTGGAGAAAGAGTTTCTCTCGAAAGAAGTAAGTGGGAGGAAAGTAGAACTCGATGAAGTACTACCTCTCGAACGGGAAAGTGGTGCAGCGCAGGAAACCATTCCTGTAATGCCCACACCAACTGAAGAGGAAAATGTTGATGATGATCAAGGTACTTCAGATCTAGTTGCTACTGAATTTCGAAGGTCCACAAGGACACGTTCTGCACCAGAGTAGTACGGCAACCCTGTCATGGAAATCATGTTGCTGGACAACAATGAACCTTCGAACTATGAAGAAGCAATGGCGGGCCCGGATTCCAACAAATGGCTTGAGGCCATGAAATCCGAGATAGGATCCATGTATGAAAACAAAGTATGGACTTTGACAGACTTGCCTGATGATCGGCGAGCGATAGAAAATAAATGGATTTTTAAGAAGAAGACGGACGCGGATGGTAATGTTACCATCTATAAAGCTCGACTTGTCGCTAAGGGTTATCGACAAGTTCAAGGGATTGACTACGACGAGACATTCTCTCCCGTGGCGAAGCTTAAGTCCGTCCGAATCATGTTAGCAATTGCCGCATACTATGATTATGAGATATGGCAGATGGACGTCAAAACGGCATTCCTTAATGGACATCTTAAGGAAGAGCTGTATATGATGCAGCCGGAAGGTTTTGTCGTTCCTCAGAACGCTAACAAAGTATGCAAGCTCCAGCGATCCATTTATGGACTGGTGCAAGCATCTCGGAGTTGGAACATTCGCTTTGATGAGATGATCAAAGCGTTTGGGTTTACGCAGACTTATGGAGAAGCCTGCGTTTACAAGAAAGTGAGTGGGAGCTCTGTAGCATTTCTCCTATTATATGTAGATGACATACTCTTGATGGGAAATGATACGAAACTCCTGGACAGCATTAAGGCCTACTTGAACAAGTGTTTTTCAATGAAGGACCTTGGAGAAGCTGCTTATATATTAGGCATCAAGATCTATAGAGATAGATCGAGACGCCTCATAGGTCTTTCACAAAGCACATACCTTGATAAGATTTTGAAGAGGTTCAAAATGGATCAGTCCAAGAAGGGGTTCTTGCCTATGTTACAAGGTGTGAGATTGAGCTTGGCTCAGTCACCGACCACGGCAAAAGATAAAGAAGAGATGAGTGTCATCCCCTATGCTTCAGCCATAGGATCTATTATGTATGCCATGCTGTGTACCAGACCCGATGTAAACCTTGCCGTAAGTTTGGTTGCAAGATACCAAAGTAACCCCGGCAAGGAACACTGGACAGCGGTCAAGAATATCCTGAAGTACCTGAAAAGGACAAAGGACATGTTTCTCGTTTATGGAGGAGATGAAGAGCTCGTCGTAAAGGGTTACGTCGACGCTAGCTTCGACTCAGATCTGGATGACTCTAAGTCACAAACCGGATACGTGTATATGTTGAATGGTGGAGCAGTAAGCTGGTGCAGCTGCAAGCAGAGCGTCGTGGCGGGATCTACATGTGAAGCGGAGTACATGGCAGCCTCGGAGGCAGCGCATGAAGCGATTTGGATGAAGGAGTTCATCACCGACCTAGGAGTCATACCCAATGCGTCGGGGCCGATCAAACTCTTCTGTGACAACACTGGAGCTATTGCCCTTGCCAAGGAGCCCAGGTTTCACAAGAAGACCAGGCACATCAAGCGTCGTTTCAACTCCATCCGTGAAAATGTTCAAGATGGAGACATAGAGATTTGCAAAGTGCACACGGATCTGAATGTCGCAGATCCGTTGACTAAACCTCTCTCGCGTGCAAAACATGATCAACACCAGAACTCTATGGGTGTTCGATTCATCACAATGTAACTAGATTGGTGACTCTAGTGCAAGTGGGAGACTGTTGGAAATATGCCCTAGAGGCAATAATAAAAGGATTATTATATTTCAATGTTCATGATAATTGTCTTTTGTTCATGCTATAACTGTATTATCCGGAAATCGTAATACACGTGTGAACACTTAGACCCAATGAGTCCCTAGTGAGCCTCTAGTTGACTAGCTCGTTATGATCAATAGATAGTCATGGTTTCCTGACTATGGACATAGGATGTCGTTGATAACGGGATCACATCATTAGGAGAATGATGTGATGGACAAGACCCAATCATAAGCATAGCATAAAAGATCGTATAGTTCGTTTGCTAGAAGCTTTGCCAATGTCAAGTATCTATTCCTTCGACCATGAGATCGTGTAACTCCCGGTTACCGTAGGAGTGCCTTGGGTGTATCAAACGTCACAACGTAACTGGGTGACTATAAAGGTGCATTACAGGTATCTCCGAAAGTATCTGTTGGGTTGACACGGATCGAGACTGGGATTTGTCACTCCGTATAACGGAGAGGTATCTCTGGGCCCACTCGGTAATGCATCATCATAATGAGCTCAATGTGACCAAGGTGTTGGTCACGGGATCATGCATTACGGTACGAGTAAAGTGACTTGCCGGGTAACGAGACTGAACAAGGTATTGGGATACCGACGATCGAGTCTCGGGCAAGTAACGTACCGATTGACAAAGGGAATTGTATACAGGGTTTGATCGAATCCTCGACATCGTGGTTCAACCGATGAAATCATCGAGGAGCATGTGGGAGCCAACATGGATATCCAGACCCCGCTGTTGGTTATTGCCCGAGAGTCGTCTCGGTCATGTCTGCGTGTCTCCCGAACCCGTAGGGTCTACACACTTAAGGTTCGGTGACGCTAGGGTTAGTAGGAAGTCAAGTATGTGACTACCGAATGATGTTCGGAGTCCCGGATGAGATCCCGGACGTCACGAGGAGTTCCGGAATGGTCCGGAGGTAAAGATTTATATATGGGAAGTCCTGTTTCGGGCATCGGGACAAGTTTCGGGGTTATCGGTATTGTACCGGGACCACCGGAGGGGTCCCGGGGGCCCACCGGGTGGGGCCACCTGCCCCGGGGGGCCACATGGGCTGTAGGGGGTGCGCCTTGGCCTGCATGGGCCAAGGGCACCAGCCCCACATAGGCCCATGCGCCTAGGGTTCAAGGGGGCAAGAGTCCTAGGAGGGGAAGGCACCTCCTAGGTGCCTTGGGGGGGAGGGAAACCCCCCTTGGCCGCCGCCCCCTAGGAGATTGGATCTCCTAGGGCCGGCCACCCCCCCCTTGGCCCTCCTATATATAGTGGGGGAGAGGAGGGACTTCATACCTTGAGTCCTTGGCCTTTGGTTGCCTCCTTCTCCCTCCCCAACACCTCTCCTCCTTCGTTGTGTGCTCGGCGAAGCCCTGTCGGAGTACTGCTTCTCCACCATCACCACGCCGTCGTGCTGCCGGTGGAGCTGTCTTCCTCAACCTCTCCTTCCCCCTTGCTGGATCAAGAAGGAGGAGACGTCGCTCGTCCCGTACGTGTGTTGAACACGGAGGTGCTGTCCGTTCAGCACTTGGCATCGGTGATCTGAATCACGTTCGAGTACGACTCCATCATCACCTTGCAAGCTTCCGCACGCGATCTACAAGTGGTATGTAGATGCAAGCTCTCTCCCATGACTCGTTGCTTAGATGAACTCATAGATGGATCTTGGTGAAGCCGTAGGAAAAATTTTAATTTTCTGCAACGTTCCCCAACACAACCGCCTCGCTCTAGAGCATCCGTCTCGCCCTGGCCGCCGGCGCCGCCGTGAATAGCGACAAACACCAGTGACACACCGAGAAACTAATCTCGCAAGATCTGTAGAATGACAAGAGGTCCAAGCTACCTGCTTCACGGAGCCGCCATTTAGAGCACTACTAAGATGGGGCAGAAGCAGAGGCACCATATTCCAACGCGGCGTTGTGCTCATCCATTATACCTCTAAGGGAAACCGGAAGGATCTAAGTCATCATCACGTGACAGTCATGTGACTTCATCCCGCTGAACCTTTTCTTCTTGGTGTCTAGAAATCTCCTTATCTTCCCACAGTAACCAGTGAGCGGGGCCACTAGGCTGGTCATGGCTCTCGAGCACAACCACATCTTGGTCGTATGTCGCTAGGAGCCCCACACAGCAGAGCCCGTCAAGCCTCCTCCCGATCACCACCACGCCTGCATCCGGCCCTTCGCCTTGAAACAAAACGAAATGACGACGGTGATGGTCAAAGTGTTTGCTTGCTTGACGCGCTCTCTCTCACAGGGTCTGAGTGGGCGGTGGTGCGAGTGGCTGAGCAATCATACATATCCGGGTGGCGAGTACGCAAAGGTGCAGCCGGGGCTTTAGTTTGGGTGGGGAAGAGGAGAGGAGTGGAGCCCTTGAGCGAGACATCGGCTGGGGATACATGGCCCCTCGCCAGGCCTCTCTCCCCTCACCTGACCGGCCGAGCTCTCTCACCTCACTAACTTGTTTATATGATTTGCCAATACCCCGTTAGAAATGAACATAAATTTTTGAAAGCAAGCTAGTTAAGTAGAAGGCAAAAAAATAGAATTGGCAGAAGATTGCCGTTGTGGGCGGACAATGAATTCATTTCCAACTGGGACATAGCCACGAATGTGACCAATGATATTCGTAACACGGCAACATTTAATCATCCTTGGCCAGTGTTGTGAATCTCACAGTAGAACCATGGATGCCTCCGGGCAACAAAGCAATGAGGTGGTCCTAGTCTATGGTTATATTAAACTGAACGATATGGTGAGACTAGGCAAGTCGTTATTTCTTCTACTCACCTGCGCTTTATTCCTTGTAGCTTTTATCCTGATGCCTTTCATTCTTGAAGCTCTTCGCTATGTTCTCGCCCAGGAACCAATATTCAGTACTAAAGGAATGTAGATTGGCATGATCTTGTCAGCAACTTGTGATGTATAACCAAACCTATTGTATCGATGCTAAGAAACAAGTGTGGAGTGCGGAAAAGAAATTCACTGGCTAACAAGTGAAGCGGTTATATAGGTGAATGCATGTTTTTATGGATCGAGAAGTGTCCTATAATAATGTGGACCATGTTCAGTGAGCAGATGAAGGCCGGGACCTACTATTTTGTAGGTTGAAGAAGTGGCTGATAATAATTGACAACCATTGTGTAGGTTGGTGATATGAAAATTTGGACTAAACTTTTTGATACCGTGTACAAGGGCATCGATTCCAATTCTGCAAAGAGGGTACTCGAGCGAGCACACTGGTTTGTACCATTCTGCAAACATCTAAACATGATAACTTGTAACTAGACCAAATGATGGAATTAAAAACTTCAGAACTATTTATTTTAAATCTGGTAGGCGCATTTCAACTGAGAGTTCAGCAGATACCTCAATGCTTAACCAGTGGAAAAGTTAAGTTTCGAAGTCACAATCCAATGCCATCTATCTGGACATCCATTTGTCATGGAGCATGATACCAACAAGACACGCCATGGCAGACATTACTATCGGATCAACTGAAAGAATATAAACCTGACATTATAGTTAGACCAAATGATTAAGGATTCATTTGATGTGGAAAAGCCAATAAGTCTTCCAAGTTACAATAGCCCATGTCTCCAATGCGGAATATCCGGACATTAATTCTTTTCTCGAGCAGAGGGCTGTGTAGACGAGTGCCATCCACGACTCACGTTTTATATGGTAAACTGACACATTGCCGCACATGATGTGACTGTAGTTTAGTGGTGAGAATTCCACGTTGTGTCCGTGGAGACCTGGGCTCGAATCCCAGCAGCCACAGTTACTTCATTTTTTCCTTTTCAAAAACATTATGAATCATTTCCAGTACAAATACATCACTAGACTATCCAGTAGAATTCTTGTCTCAAAATTCTTATAGAATTTGTTTCCAGTACAAATACATCAGTACTTATTTATTCTATTTGATTCTCAAACTATGAATCATTTCCAGTACAAATACATCACTACTCTATCCAGTAGAATTCTTGTCTCAAATTCTTATAGAATTTGTTTCCAGTACAAATACATCAGTACTTATTTATTCTATTTGATTCTCAAACCACACTCTGCTTTTTAGTACATTTAGTTTTCATTCATATGACGGATTTTTTACAGTCCAAGAAGATGCATATACCCCCTGAAAAATCTCTACTATTAAAGGGCAATCTGCCGTCGTTGTGATGGTTCGACCACCCCTGCACCTCGATCCACGTATGCACGTCCCCTCTCTCTCACGCGGTTTTCTCCCGTACCGATATGTCTCCCACGCATCACGGCTTTTTTTTCACGTTCGTGTACGCCCTTGTTCTGCCCACGATCGATCCCGTCCGAAGCCCCCCACGCACGTCCTTCTCTTCCACTTCCCTCGTCTTCCTAGAAGCAGCCGGCATCCAGACTGAAGCCGCTGATCTCCTCTCCCACTTCCTCTCCCCGTGGCATCACAGCAATCAACTCTTCCATCTTTGTTGACGAAGCCCCCGATCTTCTCTCCCACTTCCGCACTACCGCGTGAACGCCCCGGACACCGGAAACCAGCACCTACTCCTCGGTGCCGCCACCGCCCGTCCGGCGTCCGCTGATGGCAAGTTGGGCCGATGGTTTATGTTGCTGTTGGGCACGGGAGGTACGCGGCCTTCGCCGTTGTGCCGCCGCCGACGAGCCTCCGGCAGGTGGCGACTTTCATCTCCACCGGCGCATCCACTAGGGTTGTGCGGTGACGGCTCGATCTATTCCTACGAGGTGGTAGGACGAATCCCCTCTCCCTCCCGCGGGTTGCTTCTCAGCTTGATTTGGTTCAGTTTCTGTGCTGGCTTCGTTAATTTGCATGGACGAAAGGATGTTTTACTGCCTTCCTCTCTATCCGGCTCCAACTCTTCTCTCCGTCAGGTGCGTCTCATATTATTTTTGTTTGGCTACAGGAACGGGACATGAGGGGGATGAGAGGAAGGGTGAGATTGTTTTCCGCTGCTTCTTGATCTGGCAGGGAGAGAAAGAAAGATAGAGACAGAGGACGGGTACTTGCGAAAGTGCCCATCTAATCCTAATTTTTGTCAGAGATAGATGGGAGAAACATAAGCAATACAAGATCTTTGAGCCACAATTTAATTAGCACAGGATTCCCCCAAAACATTGGCTCCACTCCTAATTCCACTGACCTTTCGTCAACGATGTGAACATCGCTGGAGCTTCTTGTCCTATATTTTACACGACCATATGTGTTCTACTCACGGTGGAAAAGCCCACCTATGAGTGAGATAGAACAAAGAATGGCGGTGGAAGTGAGGCGACAACATCTGATCGTACGTGGCATGATGTCAGTAAGTGGTGTTTTTTTTAGGATACACATGATGTCAGTATGTGGTGTTATGGTAGAGACAGTTATAGTGTTCTTATGGCATTAATGCGTGGACATCACATTGACAACGATGGTGCAAAAGACCTGATTTATGTTGATAAAATCCATGTGTTTTTAGCATCGAACATCATAGAATTTTTCAGTTTTCATCAAGTATACTTATAACGGTTCAAATGATGATGGATCAACTATTTGGGCTGACCTCATGCTGTTCTACGGAAGCTTGGTAGTTGCCAGCACTGCACGAGTTCAGAAATGAAGTATTCCGGTTTAATTTGACCATCTGAGTCTACATTATGCATGTCTTGTTAGACCCAACACTGATTTTGGGGACAGGACATCAAGCATCGACGGCGTACACGGAGTCTATTCTGAACATGTCTACAGTAAGATCATGGATATGTGTATGGATTATGGAAAAATTTGTAAAGTGAAATTATTTTAATTTGTTGAAAATAAATGTAGGCTGCCTGCCGAGTCTACATTTCGTGTGGTTATGTAACCGCAACTATAAAATGTATTATATGTATCATGATGGAGTTAAAATCATGGATACAATTTTCAAGCATGGACTGCTGCCTGCCGAGTCTTGTGAAAATGATGATTTGTAGTTAAAATCATTTTGTAATAGTTGCGGTTATGTAAATGAAAAATGTATTATATGTTGTGAATTTTACTACAGAAAATTGATGGATGGCTGTGATACATTTGTGCAATGGAGTGGGGGGGGGGGGGGGGTGGATAGTTGGAGCAATGGAGAAGGAAATGGTGCATTTTGCAGTAGTATCTCACAACTTATTTTATATAGGCAGTGTTGAGCGAAGCGATGACACATCAAAGATGGAGTTGCAGAAAAAGTAGTGCTTGTCGAAAATAATTATAGGTTGACTGCCGAGTCTTCTCAAGATTTACCTTCATTTAATATGTTGTAGTATACGATGTGAAAATGATGATGTAGAATTTGCAGTTAAAATAATTTTGCAATAGTTGCGGTTCGGTAAATGAAAAATATAGTCTATGTTTAAAAATTTACTACAAGAAACTTCTCTTTGCTATTACATTTTTGCAATACAGTGGGAGTGGTAGAGGTGAGAGGTGGATAGTTGGAGTAATTGAGAAGGAAAAGGTGCATTTTATAGTTACGATCCTGACAACTTATCTTATATAGGAAATGGTGAGCGACACATCATAGATGGTGTTGCCGAAAATTCCAAGCACATACCAGGGTGAGGAAAGAAGGGACAATACATATTATATTTCTACATGACGGGGTTATATTAAGAGATGGATAGCATATTGGGCATAGAAGAAGAAAAATGTGATATTTCGTGGCAACGCATGGGCACTCAACTGGTAAAAATAAATGCAGGTACATATTTCGCCATTCGTTGTGTTTAGGGTGCCTCGACCTATATATTTCGTGTGGTCACATGTGACATGTTATGGCATTTTTGTATCAGTTATCATGTCTTATCATTTGATGTTGTGCAGTTTCCATGTAAAGCAAAACGTTGGGGTTGGGACAAGCACTTAAGTGAAACAGGATAGTTGAGCAGGCAGATTTTATCAGCTTACCATTTCTGCAGACAGAGCGCTGTCAGACTTTAACGCCTGCGAGTAGAAAGAAAAGGAGGTCAATCCAGCTAGATTTTTCAGCTCCGGCGAATCGACGATCTCTGAGAACGGCGTAGCAGTTTCGTGACGCCTAGGGCTTCCCGAGGTCTCATTTTTATGTTGGGCTGCAACAGACAAGGCGCATATCAGCTAGACACTGTGGAAAGGATGCCCAGATCACCTAGGATGAAGAGTGGAGACCTGAGATTGTTTTCTCGTAATACTTCATTAGCAGAGGTTTCAGGCGGACGTTAACATCGTATGCTAATCTTGGCCTGACATTTGAATCCTGATATTTGAAGGGAATATGCCTTAGAGGCAATAATAAAGTTATTATTTATTTCCTTATATCATGATAAATGTTTATTATTAATGCAAGAATTGTATTAACCAGAAACATGATACATGTGTGAATACATAGACAAACATAATGTCACTAGTATGCCTCTACTTGACTAGCTCATTAATCAAACATGGTTATGTTTCCTAACCATAGACATGAGTTGTCATTTGATTAATGGGATCACATCATTAGGAGAATGATGTGATTGAGTTGATCCATTCCGTTAGCTTAGCACTTGATAGTTTAGTATGTTGCTATTGCTTTCTTCATGACTTATACATGTTCCTACAACTATGAGATTATGCAACTCCCGTTTACCGGAGGAACACTTTGTGTGCTACCAAACGTCACAACGTAACTGGGTGATTATAAAGGAGCTCTACAGGTGTCTCCAAAGGTACATGTTGAGTTGACGTATTTTGAGATTAGGTTTTGTCACTCCAATTGTCGGAGAGGTATCTCTGGGCCCTCTCGGTAATGCATATCACTATAAGCCTTGCAAGCAATGTAGCTAATGAGTTAGTTACGGAATGATGCATTACATAGCGAGTAAAGAGAATTGCCGGTAACGAGATTGAACTAGGTATTGCGATACCAACGATCGAATCTTGGGCAAGTAACATACCGATGACAAAGGGAACAACGTATGTTGTTATGCGGTTTGACCGATAAAGATCTTCGTAGAATATGTAGGAGCCAATATGAGCATCCAGGTTCCGCTATTGGTTATTGACCGGAAATGTGTCTCGGTCATGTCTACATAGTTCTCGAACCCGTAGGGTCCGCGCGCTTAAAGTTTCGATGACAGTTATATTATGAGTTTATGAGTTTTGATGTACCGAAGGTTATTCGGAGTCCCGGATGTGATCACGGACATGACGAGGAGTCTCAAAATGGTCGATACATGAAGATTGATATATTGGAAGCCTATATTTGGATGTCGGAAGTGTTCCGGGTGAAATCGGGATTTGACCGGAGTACCGGGGGGTTACCGGAACCCCCCGGGGGCTTAATGGGCCATGGTTGGCCTTAGTGGAGAAGAGGAGAGGCGGCCAGGGCTGGGCCGCGCGCCCTTCCCCCCTAGTCCAAATAGGACAAATAGTGGGTGGCGGCGCCCCACCTTTCCTTCCTCTCTCTCCCTCCTCTTTCCCCCCTTCTCCAAGTCCAACAAGGAAAGGAGGGAGTCCTACTCCCGGTGGGAGTAGGACTCCCCATGGCGCGCCCCCTCCTTGGCCGGCCGCCCCCTCCCCCCTGGCTCCTTTATATGCGTGGGCAGGGGGGCACCTCTAGAGACACAACAACAGATAATTGATCTCTTAGCCGTGTGCGGTGCCCCCCTCCACCATAGTCCTCCTCGATAATATTGTAGCGGTGCTTAGGCGAAGCCCTGCGATGGTAGAACATCAACATCGTCACCATGCCGTCGTGCTGACGGAACTCTCCCTCGACACTCGGCTGGATCGGAGTTCGAGGGACATCATCGAGCTGAATGTGTGCAAGAACTCGGAGGTGCCGTAGTTTCGGTGCTTGATCGGTCGGGCCGTGAAGACGTACGACTACATCAACCGCGTTGTGCTAACGCTTCCGCTTTCGGTCTACGAGGGTACGTGGACAACACTCTCCCCTCTCGTTGCTATGCATCACCATGATCTTGTGTGTGCGTAGGAATTTTTTTGAAATTACTACATTCCCTAACAGTGGCATCCGAGCCTGGTTTTATGCGTAGATGTTATATGCACGAGTAGAACACAAGTGAGTTGTGGGCGATACAAGTCATACTGCTTACCAGCATGTCATACTTTGGTTCAGCGGTATTGTTGGATGAAACGGCCCGGACCGACATTACGCATACACTTACACGAGACGGGTTCTACCGACGTGCTTTGCACACAGGTGGCTGGCACGTGTCAGTTTCTCCAACTTTAGTTGAACCGAGTGTGGCTATGACCGGTCCTTGCGAAGGATAAAACAGCACTAACTTGACGAACTATCGTTGTGGTTTTGATGCATAGGTAAGAACGGTTCTTGCTCAGCCCGTAGCAGCCACGTAAAATTTGCAACAACAAAGTAGAGGACGTCTATCTTGTTTTTGAAGGGCATGCTGTGATGTGATATGGTCAAAACGTGATGCTATATTTTATTGTATGAGATGATCATGTTTTGTAACCGAGTTATCGGCAACTGGCAGGAGCCATATGGTTGTTGCTTTATTGTATGAAATGCAAGCGCCCTGTAATTGCTTTACTTTATCACTAAGCGGTAGCGATAGTCGTGGAAGCAATAGATGGCTAAACGACAACGATGCTACGATGGTGATCAAGGTGTCACGCCGGTGACGATGGTGATCAGGACGGTGCTTCGGAGATGGAGATCACAAGCACAAGATGATGATGGACATATCATATCACTTATATTGATTGCATGTGATGTTTATCCTTTATGCATCTTATTTTGCTTTGATTGACGGTAGCATTATAAGATGATCTCTCACTTATTATCAAGAAGTATTCTTCCTGAGTATGTACCGTTGCAAAAGTTCTTCGTGCTGAGATACCATGTGATGATCGGGTGTGATAGGCTCTACGTTCAAATACAACGGGTGCAAAACAGTTGCACACGCGGAATACTCAGGTTAAACTTGACGAGCCTAGCATATACAGATATGGCCTCGGAACACGGAGACCAAAAGGTCGAATGTGAATCATATAGTAGATATGATCAACATAGTGATGTTCACCATTGAAAACTACTCCATCTCACGTGATGATCGGACATGGTTTCACTACTAGGGAAAAGCCTAGCAGCAGCGCGGGTTTTGGGCCTATCAGTACCGCGGGCAGGAGTGCTACTGATAAGGCGCTACAGCTAATGCTTAGCAATAGCGCATCTTGACCCACGCTACTGCTAAATTGACTTAGTAGCAGCGGTTCTTCAGAACATCGCTACTGGTAATTAGTAGTAGCGCTTCCCCTTACCCGCGCTACTACTATTATTTAGTATTTTATTTCTTTTCTTTTTCATGTTGTATTCATACACCTTTACACAAGTTTTCATACAAAAGGAATTTAGAGATTGTATTTACATCATAATGAGTTATTACATCATGGGGTGAAAGAACCGTGGACTAGTTTCAAGTGGATGTCCATCCACTTGAAACTAATCCGCGGTTCTTTCACCCAATGATATAATAATATCATCATCATCATCATCATATCATTAACAACTTAGCATCATAATACATCATTGTCATATAACACCTCCTCAATATCATCGTTTTCATCATTGACATCACATAACACCTCCTCAAGATCATCATTATCAACTCTAACACATTACCACATAATAAACATATTGTACCTCATAGGACCTATTACATTCGATTAAGACCTACTACATTTTCTAAGGTAAAATAACAAAAAACAAGATAGCCCCTGACTCTCCATTATGGAGAATGGAGATTAGCCTGTCTCCCATTCTTGCCTTTCGCTGAATGTTACTTCCAAGAACCTCCTTGCGAATGTCCATACATTTCTTCCATTCTCTGATGATCATGTGTTCACGGGTTTTAGAAATCCGATATGCACAGGTGAGCTCCGTAGATTTACCTGGCAGTATGTTCAGAACTGAGAGGCTACCATGCAGAGACATCAGATGAGGCACACAATCCATCGGGAGTTTCTGTTGAAAAACATAATAATAACTTCGTAGTTAGCAATGATGTACTAGTTTTAGAAGTATGCAAAAAATGCACAGATGTCGTAATATTAAAAAATCTTACCATGGTATCTCCAGAGAAGTTATCGTTGTTCAACACATGCACTAGTGGCACGTATTCACAATAATTTGGAGGAGTTCGATAATAGTCATTGTAATTCTCGAGAAGAGTACAAAATGCTATCAGATGATTTTTCTCCTTATACGTTAATTGGGTGCCTTCGGTGTAGTGGGTTTTATCTACCATCTTCCGCACAGTCTTTGAAGAATCAAAATAAGCTGTCAATGGAAATGAGCTATCAACTATTTTGAAATAAACAATATAAATTAGTTAACAAGGACCCAAATGTCCATATTGTCTTCCTCGCTGTCAGGATCACCAAGATCCATGGTGACAATCATACCCTCATAAAAACCATACATTTTGCAAAGAGATTCCCAATTTTGGCAACCAAAATGGGTTACGCTCTGAGCATTGTACAGATTTACTTCAAAATCCATATCATGATGGGTCCTTAGGTGTATTTTCTTTGTTTCGAAATTTTCATGGTCTTCAAAACCCATCCTCTCCAAGACATAGCGTCTTGCATGGCATGGGATAAGCTAGTCGAATTGTAAAATATGAAAATTAGACGTTGAAATAGTTGAAGTCATGCTTAATGGAGAAAAAAACACTTGTTGTTGTTGCGTACCGTTTCACAATCGAAGGTATCCTCGAGCTTAATGCTGAAGCACCGATCGTCGTCCAGCCGAACGAACCTGTCGCACATCCTCGATCGTCGTGGCACCAGCTACACTCCCCCGGGAGACCGTCATCGTCCGAGTACGACATTTCCTACAATCATAATTCAAAGATTAAACTTGTACATATTCTAGCACAAGTCATGCCAGAATTCACGACAAAATCCAGCATGACCTTTGCTAAAAAAGGACATATCGAGCGCCTGAAATTTGCCGGAACGGAAATTAATCAACACTTCGGCAAAACATAGGCCACTCGGAGATGTAAACTGAACATGAACGGCCACTTGGGCAACCGCATATCCAATTTGAGCAACAACACAAGATATACAAGGATATTTGGCTGGTCTCACCTCGATGTCGGAGGGGGTCGGTGACTGGGACGACGGCGGGGATGTCGGAGGGGGTCGGTGACGGGGACGACGGAGGTCACCTGAAACCATATAAGTTATCACTAACAACAAACATGACATGTTCAACTAGTTTTATTAATTCAACTAGTTCTTACTAAATATAAACTTACTATAAATAGAAAAAAAACTAGTTCTTTCTAAAAATAAAGTAGTTCAACTAGTTATATTAATTATCTTACTAAAAATAGATTAGTTCTGTTAATTCAACTAGTTCAACTAGTTTATTAATTTACTTACTAAACTAGTTCAACTACAACTAAAGTAGTTCAACTACCACTACTACTACTAAAAATCTAGTACTAACTAAGCAACATCTAGTACTAGCTAACCCTAAATTAACATCTACTACTACTAAATCTAGTACTAACTAGTGGCAGGGGGTGGGGGGCGACGGAGAGGTAGCTAGGGGCGGCGAGGTCGAGGGCGGTGGGAGGAGGGCTGTCGGCGGAGGAGGGAGGAGGGGCGGCCACAGGCGGAGGGAGGAGGGCGGCGGCGGAGGAGGGAGGGGCGGCCGCAGGCGGAGGGATGATGTGCAAGGAGGATGGAGGAGGGACGGAAGGAGGGGAGTACCTCGGCGGCGGACGGACGAAGGCGGCGGCGGTGGCGACGGACAACGACGGTTGACGCGGGCGAGAGTGAGAGTGTGAGTGAGAGGGTCGGTCGTGCGTGGGGATAAGGTAGGGATAGTTGTAGCGCGTTTGCCAAAACGCGCTACAGCTAACCTGAGTAGCAGTAGCGCTCTACAGTAAAGTGCGCTACTGCTATAGCTAGCGGGGGGGCCAAGGTCATGGCAACTATAGCAGTAGCGCTGTATGCTACACACGCGCTACTGCTATTTCCAAGTCAGCAGCGCTGCTAAGTAGCAGTAGCGTCGTATTTTGAAGAGCGCTGCTGGTAAGATTCTGTGTATAGGCTTTTCCCTTGTAGTGTTTAGTTGATTTGGATCACGTGATCACTTAGATGACTTGAGAGATGTCTGTCTAAGTGGGAGTTCTTTAGTAATATTATTAATTGAACTTAAATTTATCATGAACTTAGTACCTGATAGTATTTTGCTTGTCTATGTTTGATGTAGATAGATAGCTCGTGCTGTTATTCCGTTGAATTTTAATGTGTTCCTTGAGAAAGCTAAGTTGAAAGATGATGGTAGCAATTACACGGACTGGGTCTGTAACTTGAGGATTATCCTCATTGCTGCACAGAAGAATTACGTCCTGGAAGCACCGCTGGGTGCCAGGCATGCTGCAGATGCAACTGACGACGTTAAGAACGTCTGGCAGAGCAAAGCTGATGACTACTCGATAGTTCAGTGTCCATGCTTTACGGCTTAGAACCGGGACTTCAACGAAGTTTTGAACGTCATGGAGCATATGAGATGTTCCAGGAGTTGAAGTTAATATTTCAAGCAAATGCCCGAACTGAGAGATATGAAGTCTCCAATAAGTTCTATAGATGCAAGATGGAAGAGAATAGTTCTGTCAGTGAACACATACTCAAAATGTCTGGGTATAATAATCACTTGATTCAACTGGGAGTTAATCTTCCTGTTGATAGTATCATTGACAGAATTCTTCAATAACTGCCACCAAGCTACAAGAGCTTTGTGATGAACTATAATATGCAAGGGATGGACAAGACTATTCCCGAGCTCTTTGCAATGCTAAAAGCTGCGGAGGTAGAAATCAAGAAGGAGCATCAAGTATTGATGGTTAATAAAACCACCAGTTTCCAGAAAAAGGGTAAAGGGAAGAAGAAGGGAAACTTCAAAAAGAACGGCAAACAAGTTGCTGCTCAAGAGAAGAAACCCAAATATGGACCTAATCCTAAAACTGAGTGCTTCTACTGCAAACAGACTGGTCACTTGAAGCGGAACTGCCCCAAGTATTTGGCGGATAAGACGGATGGCAAGGTGAACAAAGGTATATGTGATATACATGTTATTGATGTGTACGTTACTAATGCTCACAATAGCACCTGGGTATTTGATACTGGTTCTATTGCTAATATTTGCAACTCAAAACAGGGACTACGGATTAAGCGAAGATTGGCTAAGGACGAGGTGACGATGCATGTGGGAAATGGTTCCAAAGTCGATGTGATCACGGTCGGCACGCTACCTCTACATCTACCTTCGGGATTAGTTTTAGACCTGAATAATTGTTATTTGGTGCCAGCGTTGAGCATGAACATTATATGTGGATCTTGTTTAATGCGAGACGGTTATTCATGTAAATCAGAGAATAATGGTTGTTCTATTTATATGAGTAATATCTTTTGTGTCATACACCCTCGAAGAGTGGTCTATTTTTATTAAGTCACCATAGTAGTGATACACATATTCAAAATGTTGAAGCCAAAAGATGCAGAGTTGATAATGATAGTGCAACTTATTTGTGGCACTACCCTTTAGGTCATATTGGTGTAAAGCGCATGAAGAAACTCCATACTGATGGACTTCTGGAATCACTTGATTATGAATCACTTGGTACTTGCGAACCGTGCCTCATGGGTAAGATGACTAAAACGCCGTTCTCTGGAACTATGGAGCGAGCAACTGATTTGCTGGAAATCATACATACTGATGTGTGTGGTCCAATGAATATTGAGGCTCGCAGCGGTTATCATTATTTTCTCACCTTCACAGATGATTTGAGCAGATATGGGTATATCTACTTAATGAAACAGAAGTCTGAAACATTTGAAAAGTTCAAAGCATTTTAGAGTGAAGTGGAAAATCATCGTAACAAGAAAATAAAGTTTCTACGTTCTGATCGTGGAGGAGAATATTTGAGTTACGAGTTTGGTTTACATTTGAAACAATGCTGAATAGTTTCGCAACTCACGCCACCCGGAACACCACAACGAAATGGTGTGTCTGAATGGCGTAATCGTACTTTACTAGATATGGTGCGATCTATGATGTCTCTTACTGATTTACCGCTATCGTTTTGGGGTTATGCTTTAGAGACGACCCCATTCACGTTAAACAGGGCACCATCAAAATCCGTTGAGACGACGCCTTATGAACTGTGGTTTGGCAAGAAACCAAAATTGTCGTTTCTTAAATTTGGGGCTGCGATGCTTATGTGAAGAAACTTCAACCAGATAAGCTCGAACCCAAATTGGAGAAATGTGTCTTCATAGGATACCCAAAAGAGACTATTGGGTACACCTTCTATCACAGATCTGAAGGCAAGACTTTTGTTACTAAATTCGGATCCTTTTCTAGAAAAAGACTTTCTCTCGAAAGAAGTGAGTGGGAGGAAAGTAGAACTTGATGAGGTAACTATACCTTCTCCCTTATTGGAAAGTAGTTTATCACAAGAACCGGTTCCTGTGACAACTACACCAATTAGTGAGGAAGCTAATGATTTTGATCATGAAACTTTAGATCAAGTTACTACCGAACCTCGTAGGTCAACCGGAGTAAGATCCGCACTAGAGTGGTACGGTAATCCTATTCTGGAAGTCATGTTACTTGACCATGGCGAACCTACGAACTATGAGGAAGCGATGATGAGCCCAGATTTCGTAAAATGGCTTGAGGCCATGAAATCTGAGATGGGATCCATGTATGAGAACAAAGTATGGACTTTGTTTGACTTGCGCGATTATCGGCAAGCCATCGAGAATAAATGGATTTTCAAGAAGAAGACTGACGCTGACGGTAATGTAACTGTCTACAAAGCTCGACTTGTTGCAAAAGGTTTTCGACAAGTTCAAGGGGTTGACTACGATGAGACTTTCTCACCCGTAGCGATGCTTAAGTCTGTCCGAATCATGTTAGTAATTGCCGCATTTTGTGATTATGAAATATGACAAATGGATGTCAAAACTGCATTCTTGAATGGATTACTGGAAGAAGAGTTGTATATGATGCAACCAGAAGGTTTTATCGATCCAAAAGGTGCTAACAAAGTGTGCAAGCTCCAGCAATCCATTTATGGATTGTTGCAAGCCTCTCGGAGTTGGACTAAACGCTTTGATAGTGTGATCAAAGCATATGGTTTTATACAGACTTTTGGAGAAGCCTGTATTTACAAGAAAGTGAGTGGGAGCTCTGTAGCATTTCTGATATTATATGTAGACGACATATTGTTAATTGGAAATGATATAGAATTTCTGGATAGCATAAAGGGATACTTGAATTAAAGTTTTTCGATGAAAGACCTCGGTGAAGCTGCTTACATATTGGGCGTCAAGATCTATAGAGATAGATCAAGACGCTTAATTGGACTTTCACAAAGCACATACCTTGATAAAGTTTTGAAAAAGTTCAAAATGGATCAGGCAAAGAAAGTGTTCTTGCCTGTATTACAAGGTGTGAAGTTGAGTCAGACTCAATGCCCGACCACAGCAGAAGATAGAGAGAAAATGAAAGATGTTCCCTATGCTTCAGACATAGGCTCTATCATGTATACAATGTTGTGTGCCAGACCTGACGTATGCTTAGCAATAAGTTTAGCAGGGAGGTACCATAGTAATCCAGGAGTGGATCACTGGACAGCGGTCAAGAATATCCTGAAATACCTGAAAAGGAGCTAGTCGTAAATGGTTACGTCGATGCAAGCTTTGACACTGATCCGGACGATTCTAAATCGTAAACTGGATACGTGTTTATATTAAACAGTGGAGCTGTTTGTTGGTGCAGTTCTAAACAAAGCGTCGTGGCGGGATCTACATGCGAAGCGGAGTACATAGCTGCTTCGGAAGCAGTAAATGAAGGATTCTGGATGAAGGAGTTCATTTCCGATCTAGGTGTCATACCTAGTGCATCCGGACCAATGAAGATCTTCTGTGACAATACTGGTGCAATTGCCTTGGCAAAGGAATCCAGATTTCACAAGAGGACTAAGCACATCAAGAGACGCTTCAATTCCATCTGAGACCAAGTCTAGGTGGGAGAAATAGAGATTTGCAAGAACATACAGATCTGAATGTTGCAGACCCGTTGACTAAGCCTCTTCCACGAGCAAAACATGACCAGCACCAAGGCTGCATGGGTGTTAGAATCATTACTGTGTAATCTAGATTATTGACTCTAGTGCAAGTGAGAGACTGAAGGAAATATGCCCTAGAGGCAATAATAAAGTTATTATTTATTTCCTTATACCTTGATAAATGTTTATTATTCATGCTAGAATTGTATTAACCGGAAACATGATACATGTGTGAATACATAGACAAACATAATGTCACTAGTATGCCTGTACTTGACTAGCTCATTAATCAAAGATGGTTATGTTTCCTAACCATAGACATGAGTTGTCATTTGATTAACGGGATCACATCATTAGGAGAATGATGTGATTGACTTGACCCATTCTGCTAGCTTAGCACTTAATCGTTTAGTATGTTGCTATTGCTTTCTTCATGACTTATATATGTTCCTACAACTATGAGATTATGCAACTCCCGTTTACCGGAGGAACACTTTGTGTGCTACCAAACGTCACAACATAACTGGGTGATTATAAAGGAGCTCTACAGGTGTCTCCAAAGGTACATGTTGAGTTGGCGTATTTCGAGATTAGGTTTTGTCACTCCAATTGTCGGAGAGGTATCTATGGGACCTCTCGGTAATGCACATCGCTATAAGCCTTGCAAGCAATGTAGCTAATGAGTTAGTTACGGAATGATGCATTACATAACGAGTAAAGAGACTTGCCGGTAACGAGATTGAACTAGGTATTGAGATACCGACGATCGAATCTCGGGCAAGTAACATACCGATGACAAAGGGAACAACGTATGTTGTTATGCGTTTTGACCGATAAAGATCTTCGTAGAATATGTAGGAGCCAATATGAGCATCCAGGTTACGCTACTGGTTATTGACCGGAAACGTGTCTCGGTCATGTCTACATAGTTCTCAAACCTGTAGGGTCCGCACGCTTAAAGTTTCGATGACAGTTATATTATGAGTTTATGAGTTTTGATGTACCGAAGGTTGTTCGGAGTCCCGGATGTGATCACGAACATGAAGAGGAGTCTCGAAATGGTCGAGACATGAAGATTGATATTGGAAGCCTATATTTGGATGTCGGAAGTGTTCCGGGTGAAATCGGGATTTTACCGAAGTACCGGGGGGTTACCGGAACCCCCCGGGGGCTTAATGGGCCATGGTGGGTCTTAGTTGAGAAGAGGAGAGGCGGCTAGGGCTGGGCCGCGCGGCCCTCCCACCTAGTTCGAATAGGAAAAGGAGAGGGGGGCGGCGCCCCCCCTTTTCTTCCTCTCTCTCCCTCCTCTTTCCCCCCTTCTCCAAGTCCAACAAGGAAAGGAGGGTGTCCTACTCCCGGTGGGAGTAGGACTCCCCATGGCGCGCCCCCTCCTTGGCCAGCCGCCCCCTCCCCCTGGCTCCTTTATATACGGGGGCAGGGGGCACCTCTAGAGACACAACAGCGGATCATTGAACTTTTAGCCGTGTGCGGTGCCCCCCTCCATCATAGTCCTCCTCGATAATATTGTAGCGGTGCTTAGGCGAAGCCCTGCGATGGTAGAACATCAACATCGTCACCACGCCGTCGTGCTGACGGAACTCTCCCTCGACACTCGGCTGGATCGGAGTTCGAGGGACGTCATCGAGCTGAACGTGTACAAGAACTCGTAGGTGTCGTAGTTTCAGTGCTTGATCGGTCGGGCCGTAAAGACGTACGACTACATCAACCGCGTTGTGCTAACGCTTCCGCTTTCGGTCTACGAGTGTACGTGGACAACACTCTCCCCTCTCGTTGCTATGCATCACCATGACCTTGCGCGTGCGTAGGATTTTTTTTGAAATTACTACATTCCCCAACAATAATTGCACAAATTCACATGCTGATTGTATATTATGCTATTTAAAACGCACAACCAAGTGATGCATTGCCCGTTTGCCAACATGTGTCTTTTCAGTAGTTCAGTCTGTCTAGGTACAGCTGAAAGAGAGTGGCGTTTTGGATCTCGGCCTCTAGGGAAATCAAAATTTCCTGTTTCAAAATAATCTGAAAAAATTTGTACAAGTTAACATGGATGTCAGGTGTATGTGTGTAAAATTTCAGGATGAAATAAGTTGAAATACGACCTGTACAAAAAAGGCAAGTTTATGGCCTGCGAGCATAAATAGTATCATATGTAAAAAACTTCAGATTTGTTTTGTTTTTTTGAGTATTTCGTCCTGAAAATTTACACATGTGTGCATCATGTCTTCATATATATCTGTATTTTTTTCAGAATTTTTTGAAATGCAAAAATATGAGTTTTCATAAATTTTTTATATTGCTTTTGGAGGTCTCCGTGAAGCTCAGGCTCCAAAAGCAATTTCGGCAGCTGAAAAGACTTCTTCCCCCTAAGAAAAATAAATGTGGAATATAAGGAACTCACTAGAATATTTATCCACTCCCTGGTTGCATCAAGACTCTCAAGCTCCTGGTAGTATTTTATGAAACCACTATTACGGCCAGAGCATTTTCATACAAACAAAGGGTAACACAGAACATCCAACAAAAGTGCAGTAAGATAGAGCGCTACTAAGTTTCAACTCGATCATTCAGATAAAATCATATCAATGAGTCCAGAACAATTCATTGCAAATTAATCAGGTTTTAACTCAACCTTGAGGAAATCAGTCGGCCCTATCCGCGAGTTGAACTGGCCTTGGGTGACATCCACCATCCAAGAGTCATACAAGGCACACCGAACTGATTGGCCTAGCGCAAGAGGATCTGAAGGGCCGGTCAAATCATCATCAGCCACAATTAGGACAGAGTTAATTTCTCTGAAGAATTGTTTTGTTGTTTTCATTTGTTATTTGCAGAGGAAACAATTAGTAAAGGGTGACCTGGGCGAGGGGAATGGCTTGTGGGCCTCTGACTAGAAATCGGAGATGAGCTAGGGGCCGGAGTTGAAGTGGAACCTCTTGAAGTCGAATGAGTGGGCGACGCTGCAGGGCTGGTCGTGGTTCTCGAGGACCAACACGTCTTCGCCGTATCTCGTGAGGAGTCCTGCCCAACAGAGCCGTCCGAGCCCACTGCCGATCACCACCACGTCCCCCACCGGCCTCTCCACCACCTTTGACTAAACGAAACGGCCAAAATCAACAACTTGCAGTGCTCACTTACTTGCTTGACGCGCTCTCACACGCTCTGAGCGGCGGTGAAGGAAGAGTTCGTGTGAATGGTGAGGCGAATGACGTTACGTGCCCGAGTGGCGAGTGCCTGGCGGGGACGGCCACCTCCTGACAGTTGGCCCTGGAGCGTGTGAGTCCGAGAGACAGCGCGCCGATGCACGGCACTGGAGCGGAGGCGGTGCCGGCTACTGGTAGTTGGTCTGTTGGTGGTGGAGTGGTGGTGGTGGTTCTGCTGCTAGTTAGCTTGCTTCAAGCTCGGACTTATTGCCACGCTACCGACACAAATGAACAATCCTTTTTATAAAAAAGAACCAAGCTGTTCACAAGAAGGTAAAACAAACAGAGATGGATTTTATTTTTAAAAGAAGCTAGTTAAAGAGATGGCGCAATAAAAAAGAAATGGACTTATTCCACAGTTGACAGAAAGGTTTTAAATAGCGGGTTAAGCCTCCTAGCAATAGATCACTTCCAGCACCATCAGCGCAACGATGAGCAGTGCCGGCAAGCCTAGTCAGGACTCAGGACTCCATCTATGCTCCTAATATATTGTAACATCATACATCATTGGAAGGGATTTCTGGACGGGTCGTCATTTCTTTGGCCATCATCCTCCCACGTATCATTTCTTCCGATGCCTTTCATTCTCAGACCTCTTTGTCAAATCAAGTTCTAGACCGGGAACCACTCTTAAGCATTAAAATGAATATATCATTTACACACTATTGTAACTAATCGTCTATTTTTTGTGATGTATAAGCATATTCATGCTAAGGCGTAAGCGTGGAAAGTAGGCTATGAAATTTACGAGCTAACAAGTGAAGGGTTTATATAGGTGCGTGGATGTTGCTATGAGTGGAAAATTTGGTGAAGAAGTAATGTAGGCCATGTACCGTGACTAGCAGACATGAGTAGGTAACTACTTACGGCATTTCTAACCGATCCTCTAAAAATAGTGGAGTATCTGGTGGAGTAAACCGTTAGGATTTGGCCTGACCTAGCCGAACCCCTACATTTAACGAAGTAAATTTTTTTCTAAACTTTGCAATTCTAGTGCAAATTACAATTACATATTAGAACACATACACTAGTAGAGAAAAGCCTAGCAGCAACGCGGGTTTTGGGCCTATCAGTAGCGCGGGCAGGAGCGCTACTGATAAGGCGCTACAGCTAATGCTTAGCAATAGCGCGTCTTGACCCACGCTACTGCTAAATTGACTTAGTAGCAGTGCTTCTTCAGAACATCGCTACTGGTAATTAGTAGTAGCGCTTCTCCTTACCCGCGTTACTACTATTATTTAGTATTTTCTTTTTTTTCTTTTTCATGTTGTATTCATACACCTTTACACAAGTTTTCATACAACAGGAATTTAGAGATTGTTTTTACATCATAATGAGTTATTACATCATGGGGTGAAAGAACCGTGGACTAGTTATCCACTTGAAACTAATCCGCGGTTCTTTCACCCAATAATATAATAATATCATCATCATCATCATATCATTAACAACTTAGCATCATAATACATCATTGTCATATAACACCTCCTCAATATCATCATTTTCATCATTGACATCACATAACACCTCCTCAAGATCATCATTATCAACTCCAACACATTACCACATAATAAACATATTGTACCTCATAGGACCTATTACATTCGATTAAGACCTACTATATTTTCTAAGGTAAAATAGCAAAAAAAAGATAGCCCCTGACTCTCCATTATGGAGAATGGAGATTAGCCTGTCTCCAATTCTTGCCTTTCGCTGAATGTTACTTCCAAGAACCTCCTTGCGAATGTCCATACATTTCTTCCATTCTCTGATGATCATGTGTTCACGGGTTTTAGAAATCCGATATGCACAGGTGAGCTCCGTAGATTTACCTGGCAGTATGTTCAGAACTAAGAGGCGACCATGCATAGACATCAGATGAGGCACACAATCCATCGGGAGTTTCTGTTGAAAAACATAATAATAACTTCGGAGTTAGCAATGATGTACTAGTTTTAGAAGTATGCAAAAGATGCACGGATGTCGTAATAGTAAAAAATCTTACCAGGGTATCTCCAGAGAAGTTATCGTTGTTCAACACATGCACTATGGCACGTATTCACCATAATTTGGAGGAGTTCGATAATAGTCATTGTAATTCTCAAGAAGAGTACAAAATGCGGTCAGATGATTTTTCTCCTTATACGTTAATTGGGTGCCTTTGGTGTAGTGGGTTTTATCTACCATCTTCCGCACAGTCTTTGAAGAATCAAAATAAGCTGTCAATGGAAATAAGCTATCAACTATTTTGAAATAAAAAATACAAATTAGTTAATAACTAAGTTTGGGAAACTCACATAGCGGTACAATCGGAAGCGTATCAACAAGGACCCAAATGTCCATATTGTCTTCCTCGCTGTCAGGATCACCAAGATCCATGGTGACAATCATACCCTCGTAAAAACCATACATTTTGCAAAGTGCTTCCAAATTTTGGCAACCAAAATGGGTTACGCTCTGAGCATTGCACAGATTTACTTCAAAATCCATATCATGATGGGTCCTTAGGTGTATTTTCTTTGTTTCGGAATTTTCATGGTCTTCAAAACCCATCCTCTCCAAGACATAGCGTCTTGCATGGCATGGGATAAGCTAGTCGAATTGTAAAATATGAAAATTAGACGTTGAAATAGTTGAATTCATGCTTAATGGAGAAAAAAACACTTGTGGTTGTTGCGTACCGTTTCACAATCGAAGGTCTCCTCGAGCTTAATGCTGAAGCGCCGATCTTCGCCCAGCTGAACGAACCTGTCGCACATACCTCGATCGTCGTGACACCAGCTACACTCCCCCGGGAGACCATCGTCGTCCGAGTACGACATTTCCTACAATCATAATTCAAAGATTAAACTTGTACATATTCTAGCACAAGTCATGCCAGAATTCACGAAAAAATCCGGCATGACCTTTGCTAAAAAAGGACATATCCGGCAAAACATAGGCCACTCGGAGATGTAAATTGAACATGAACGGCCACTTGGGCAACCACACATCCTATTTGAGCAACAACACAAGATATACAAGGATATTTGGCTGGTCTCACCTCGATGTCGGAGGGGGTCGGTGACTGGGACGACGGCGGGGATGTCGGAGGGGGTCGGTGACGAGGACGACGGAGGTCACCTAACTAGTTCTTACTAAATATAAACTTACTATAAATAGAAAAAAACTAGTTCTTTCTAAAAATAAAGTAGTTCAACTAGTTATATTAATTATCTTACTAAAAATAGATTAGTTCTGTTAATTCAACTAGTTTATTAATTTACTTACTAAACTAGTTCAACTACAACTAAAGTAGTTCAACTACGACTACTACTACTAAAAATCTAGTACTAACTAAGCAACATCTAGTACTAGCTAACCCTAAATTAACATCTACTACTACTAAATCTAGTACTAACTAGTGGCAGGGGGTGGGAGGCGACGGAGAGGTAGCTAGGGGCGGCGAGGTCGAGGGCGGTGGGAGGAGGGTTGCCGGCGGAGGAGGGAGGAGGGGCGGCCGCAGGCGGAGGGAGGAGGGCGGCGGCGGAGGAGGGAGGGGCGGCCGCAGGCGGAGGGAGGATGTGCGAGGAGGATGGAGGAGGGACGGAAGGAAGGGAGTACCTCGACGGCGGACGGACGAAGGCGGCGGCGGCGGCGACGCACGACGACGGTTTACGCGGGCGAGAGTGAGAGTGTGAGTGAGAGGGCCGGTCGTGCGCGTGGGGAGAAGGTAGGGATAGTTGTAGCGCATTTGCCAAAACGCGCTACAGCTAACCTGAATAGCAGTAGCGCTCTATAGTAAAGTGCGCTACTGCTATAGCTAGCGGGGGGCGAGGTCATGGCAACTATAGCAGATGCGATGTATGCGGTGCACGCGCTACTGCTATTTCCAAGTCAGCAGCGCGTTTCGGCGACACGCGCTGCTGCTAAGTAGCAGTAGCGTGGTATTTTGAAGAGCGCTGCTGGTAAGATTCTGTGTATAGGCTTTTCCCTAGTAGTGATAGAAATTAAACATAAATTTGAATGTTCAAGCAAATCATGAATATAGTTTACAAACCAAATTCAAAGTTTACAAACCAAATTATTCAAATTCAAACACGCTGAATGGTTAAGATGTAGCAAATAGCATGTGATAGAACAACTAGGACTCACTAAGACGTTGTCAGTGATGCTCAATAAGATCTTGTTGGAGCTGAGCATGAACATGACGGTTCTCGATCTTCCGATGCTCCTCAAGGAATGCGAAGATCATGTTCATATCATACTCTGGCTCAACCGGAGTCCCGTTGGTGATGTACCGAAAGTTCTCAAGCATATCCCTCTCGTCTTCAACGATCATGTTATCCAACATGATGCATCAAGTCATGATCCGCCATAGAACCTTGGAGCTCCAGTACTCGGCAGGTCCACGAATAATTGCAAAGCACTCCTAAGGCACACCGAAGGCTCTGTGAACATCTTTCCTAGCAGCTTCTTGACATTGGGAAAAGTAAATGTTTTTTGTTACCTTTCGAACGCGGAATCATTTTGACTAAGGTGGCCCATGGTATATAGATGCCATCCGCAAGGTAGTAACCCATGGAGTAATTGTGCATGTTAACCGAGTAGCTGCAAGAAGGACTTCACCGTTAACAAGCCTAGCTAGAAAACAGTGGTGATCTCAATAGCACATTCAAGTCATTGTGAGAGCCAGGCAAACCAAAGATTGAATGCCACATCCAAAGATCTTTCGATGCAACTCAAGAATGATTGTTGGATCACTACAGTGGCCTTTGTACTGAACCTTCCACCCTACAGGACAATTCTTCCATGTCCAGTGGATACAGTGATATGTCCATTTTGCATCATGCTTTTATATCAATATTTATTGCATTATGGGCTGTTATTACACATTATACTCAATACTTATGGCTATTCTCTCTTATTTTACAAGGTTTACCATGAAGAGGGGGAATGCCGGCAGCTGGAATTCTGGCTGGAAAAGGAGCAAACGTTGGAAACCTATTCTGCACAACTCCAAAAGTCCTGAAACTCCACGAAACAACCTTTTGGATTTAATAAGAATTTATGAGCGAAAGAAATAGGCCAGGGGGCCCACACCCAGTCCAGGAGACAGGGGGCGCCCCCCCTGTAGGGCGCGCCCCCTATCTCCTGGGCCCCCTGGTGGGCCTCCGGCGTCCATCTTCTGCTATATCATCACTTTTACCCTCGAAAAATCGTGGGCAAGTTTACGGGACGAAACTCCGCCGCCACGAGGCGGAATCTTGGCGTAATCAATCTAGGGATCTGGCGGAGCTGTTCTGCCGAGGACAATTCCCTTCGGGAGGGGGAAATCATCACCAACGATCCTCTCATCGGGAGGGGGTCAATCTCCATCAACATCTTCACCAGCACCATCTCCTCTCAAAACCCTAGTTCATCTCTTGTATCCAATCTTGTATCAAAACCACAAATTGGTACCTGTGGGTTGCTAGTAGTGTTGATTACTCCTTGTAGTTGATGCTAATTGGTTTACTTGGTGGAAGATCATATGTTTAGATCCTTTATGCATATTATTACTCCTCTGATTATGAACATGAATATGCTTTGTGAGTAGTTACATTTGTTCCTGAGGACATGGGTGAAGTCTTGCTATTAGTAGTCATGTGAATTTGGTATTCGTTCGATATTTTGATGAGATGTATGTTGTATTTCCTCTAGTGGTGTTATGTGAACGTCGACTACATGACACTTCACCATTATTTGGGCCTAGAGGAATGCATAGGTAAGTAATAAGTAGATGATGGGTTGCTAGAGTGACAGAAGCTTAAACCCTAGTTTATGTGTTGCTTCGTTAGGGGTTGATATGGACCCATATGTTTAATGTTGTGGTTAGGTTTACCTTAATACTCCTTTTTGTAGTTGCGGATGCTTGCAATAGGGGTTAATCATAAGTGGGATGCTTGTCCTGTGAGGGCAGTACCCAAGTGCCGTCCACCCACATATCAAATTATCAAAGTACCGAACGCGAATCTTACGAACGTGATGAAAACTAGCTTGACGATAATTCCCAATGTGTCCTCGGGAGCTCCTTCTTCATTATTAGAATTTTTCCAGGCTTATCCTTTGCTACACAAAGGATTGGGCCACCTTTCTGCACTTTATTTACTCTATTAACTTTTTGCTCGTTACTATTTATCTTATCACAAAACTATCTATCACCTACTATTTTAGTGCTTGCAGAGAAAACCTTACTGAAAACCGCTTATCATTTCCTTCTGCTCCTCGTTGGGTTCGACACTCTTACTTATCGAAAGGACTACGATAGATCCCCTATACTTGTGGGTCATCCAGACTCTTTTTTGGCGTCGTTGCCGGGGAGTGTAGCGCTTTTGGTGAGTGGAACTTGGTAAGGAAACATTTATATAGTGTGCTGAAGTTTTCTGTTTCTTGTCACTATGGAAACTAATTCTTTGAGGGGCTTGTTTGGGGTATCTTCACCCCAACCAGAAGAGCAAAGAGATGCTCCTCAACCTACTGAACTTTATGAAAATATTTACTTTGAGATTCCTTCGGGTATGATAGAAAACTGCTAGCTAATCCTCTTGCAGGAGACAGAACATTGCATCCCGATTTACACCTTATCTTTGTGGATGAAGTTTGTGGATTATTTAAGCTTGCAGGTATTCCCGATGATGTTGTGAAAAGGAAGGTCTTCCCTTTATCTTTGAAGGGAGATGCAATGACATGGTATAGGCTATCTGATGATATGGGATCTTGGAATTATAAGCGATTGAAGTTGGAATTTCACCAGAAGTTCTATCTATGCATCTTGTTCATCGTGATCGTAATTACATATATAATTTCTGCCTCGCGAAGGAGAAAGCATCGTTCAAGCTTGGGGGAGGCTTAAGTCAATGTTATATTCATGCTCCAATCATGAGATCTCTCGGGAAATGATTATTCAGAATTTTTATGCTCGGCTTTCTCTTGATAATCGCAACTTGCTCGATACTTCCTGTGCTGGTTCCTATATGCTGAAGACTATTGATTTCAAATGGGACTTATTGGACAGAATTAAAAGCAACTCTGAAGATTGGGGTTCCGACGATGGTAAGGAGTCAGGTATGACATCTAAGTTCGATTGTGTTAAATCTTTTATGGATACCGATGCTTTCCGTGGATTTAGCTCTAAGTATGGACTTGAATCTGAGATAGTAGCTACTTTTTGTGAAACTTTTGCTACTCACGTTGATCTCCCTAAAGAGAAGTGGTTTAAATATAATCCTTCTGTTGAAGTGAAAGTAGTTGCACCCATTACAGTCGAAGAAAAGACTATTAGATATAGTGATCCTATTATTCCTACTGCTTATGTCGAAAAACCTCCTTTTCCTGTTACGATAAAAGATCATGCTAAAGCTTCAACTGTTGTTCGTAAGAGTAATACTAGGACTTATACACCTCCTGAGCAAATTAATGTTGAACCTGGTATTGCTATGATTAAAGATCTCTTGGATGAGGACTTAGATGGGCATGTTATTTTTTCTTGGGTGAAACTGCTAATATTGCTAGACCCGATACTAAGACACGTAGACCTATTGTAGCACGCCTGTTATTTCTGCTAAAATAGGAGATCATTGTTATCATGGCTTATGTGATATGGGTGCTAGTGCTAGTGCGATACCTTATGATCTTTCTAAAGAAATTATGCACGATATTGCACCTGTTGAATTAGAAGACATTGATGTTACTATTAAGCTTGCTAATAGGGACACCATTAAACCTATTGGGATTGTTAGAGATGTTGAAGTCATGTGTGGGAAGATTAAATACCCTGCTGATTTTCTTGTTCTTGCTTCCCCACAAGATGATTTTTGTCCCATTATTTTTGGTAGACCCTTCTTAAATACTGCTAGTGCTAAGATTAATTGTAAAAGGAAGGTCGTCATTGTGGGCATAGATGGTATGTCTCATGAGTTCAATTTTGCTAAGTTTAGTAGGCAACCTCGTGAAAGGGAACCACCTAGTAAAGATGAGATTATTGGTCTTGCTTCCATTGCTGTTCCTCTAACTAATCCGTTAGAACATTATTTGTTAGACCATGAAAACGATATGTTTATGAAGGAAAGGGAAGAAATAGATGAAGTGTTCCTTAAACAAGAACCTATGCTAAAACATAACCTTCCCGTTGAAATTCTTGGGGATCCCCCTCCACCCAAGGGTGATCCCGTGTTTGAACTCAAACCCTTAACAGATAATCTTAAGTATGGTTATCTTGATGAAAAAGAAATATATCCTATTATTATTAGTGTTAACCTTTCAGAGAAAGAAGAAGAAAGATTATTGAAAACTCTGAAGAAGCACCGAGCTGCTATTGGATATACTCTGGATGATCTTAAGGGCATTAGTCCCACATTATGTTAACACAAAGTTTCAGTGGAGAAAGATGCCAAACCAGTTAGAGATCCTCAAAGACGATTAAATCCCAAAATGAAGGAAGTGGTAAGAAAGGAGATACTAAAGCTCCTTGAGGCAGGTATTATTTATCCCGTTGCTGATAGTGAATGGGTAAGCCCTGTCCATTGTGTCCCTAAAAAGGGAGGTATTACCGTTGTTCCTAATGATAAAGATGAATTGACCCCGCAAAGAATTATTACAGGCTATAGGATGGTAATTGATTTCCGTAAGTTAAATAAAGCTACTAAAAAGATCATTACCCTTTACCTTTAATTGATCAAATGCTAGAAAGGCTATCCAAACACACACATTTTTGCTTTCTAGATGGTTATTCTGGCTTCTCTCAAATACCTGTGTCCGCGAAGGATCAATCTAAAACTACTTTTACTTGCCCTTTTGGTACTTCTGCTTATAGAGGCATGCCTTTTGGTTTATGTAATGCACCTGCTACCTTTCAAAGATGCATGATGGCCATATTTTCTGATTTTTGTGAAAAGATTTGTGAGGTATTCATGGATGACTTCTCCGTCTATGGATCCTCTTTTGATGATTGTTTGAGCAACCTTGATCGAGTTTTGCAGAGATGCGAAGACACTAGTCTCTTCCTCAATTGGGAAAAGTTTCACTTTATGGTTAATGAAGGCATTGTCTTGGGGCACAAGATCTCCGAGAGAGGTATTGAAGTTGATAAAACCAAAGTTGAGGCTATTGAAAATATGCCATGTCCCAAGAACATAAAAGGTATAAGATGTTTCCTTGGTCATGCCGGCTTTTATAGGAGGTTCATTAAGGACGTCCCTAAAATCTCTAGGCCTCTGACTAATTTATTGCAAAAAGATATTCCTTTTGTCTTTGATGATGATTGTGTAGAAGCATTTGAAACACTCAAGAAAGCTTTGATCACTGCACCTATTGTTCAGCCACCCGATTGGAATTTACCTTTTGAAATTATGTGCGATGCTAGTTATTATGCTGTAGGTGATGTTTTAGGGAAAAGAGTCGATAAGAAATTGAATGTTATCCAGTATGCTAGTAAGACTCTTGATACTGCCCAAAGAAACTATGCTACTACTGAAAAAGAGTTCTTAGCAGTTGTGTTTGCATGTGATAAGTTTAGACCTTATATTATTGATTCCAAAGTTACTATTCACACTGATCATGCTGCTATTAAATATATTATGGAAAAGAAAGATGCTAAGCCTAGACTCATTAGATGGGTTCTCTTGCTCCAAGAATTTGACTTGCATATTACTGATAGAAAGGGAGCTGAGAACCCCGTTGCAGACAACTTGTCTAGGTTAGAGAATGTTCTTGATGACCCACTGCCTGTTAATGATAGCTTTCCTGATGAACAATTAGTGGTCGTCAATGCTTCTCGTACTGCTCCTTGGTATGCTGATTATGTTAATTACATTGTTGCTAAATATATACCGCCTAGTTTCACATACCAGCAAAAGAAAAAGTTCTTTTATGATTTATGACATTACTCTGGGATGATCCACACTTTTATAAAGAAGGAGTAGATGGTATTATTAGATGTTGTGTGCCTGAGCATGAACAGGAACAAATCCTACGCAAGTGTCACTTTGAATCCTATGGAGGACACCACACTAGAGATAGAACTGCACACAAGGTACTACAATCTGGTTTTTATTGGCCTACTCACTTCAAAGATGCTCGTAAGTTTGTCTTATCTTGTGATGAATGTCAAAGAATAGGTAACATTAGTAGACGTCAAGAAATGCCTATGAATTATTCTCTTGTTATTGAACCATTTGATGTTTGGGGCTTTGATTATATGGGACCTTTTCCTGCTTCCAATGGTTATACACATATTTTAGTTGCCGTTGATTACGTTACTAAGTGGGTAGAAGCTAATCCAACTAGTAGTGTTGATCATAACACTTCTATTAAAATGCTTCAAGAAGTTATTTTTCCGAGGTTTGGAGTCCCTAGATATCTTATGACAGATGGTGGTTCACACTTTATTCATGGTGCTTTCCGTAAGATGCTTGCTAAGTATGATGTCAATCATAGAATCGCATCTCCTTATCACCCGCAGTCTAGTGGTCAAGTAGAATTGAGCAATAGAGAGATCAAATTAATTTTGCAAAAGATTGTGAATAGATCTAGACAGAATTGGTCCAAAAAACTTGATGATGCATTATGGGCCTATAGAACTGCATACAAAAATCCTATGGGTATTGTCGTGGTTCTAAGCCTAACAGTAGAATAGGGGGTAGGTATGGAGAGGCAAGATCCTAGCTATGGAGCAGCTGTATACGCAAGAGATCTACGAGTTCAGGCCCTCCTGAAGTAATAGACCTACGTCTGGGAGCCCGGAGGCGGTCTACTGGATTATATGCGTATGAGTTACAGGGGTGCAAACCCTTCACACTGAGGAGGGGGTGGCTTATATAGTGTCTGCCAGACCCCTCCGACCCTCAGTTATGCAGGGTTTAAAGTACATTAAGGCCCGACGTTACTGGTAACGCCCTACATAAAGTGCTATCATGACCATAAAGACTACTTAGTGACAGACCGTTTGGGTGCAGAGTGACTCTAGATCTCCTGGTGGCCGAGTGTGTGGCTTCATGGTCGAGTGTCTTCGAGTCCGTCGAGTGGAATCCTTCCAGGTCGACTGAAAGGTAGTTTCTTCTAGAGATGTCCTTGGGGAGGGTACCTTGGACAGGTCCATGACCCTACCCTAGGTAGATGGCTTCATCATTAGCCCCCGAATGGATCGAAGTTTGAGTGAGGAAGGAGTTGAGAATTCTTCCGACTTGTTTTTCGTGCTACAAGTGTGTCTTGTTCTGGATCAATGACTTTAAGTGATGGCATCAACTTCTTTTTCAGTCGCCTTGATCCATTCTTTGTATCTGTCGAGTGACTTCTCTGTGCTTGGAGATTTCCGAGCAACGGATCGGAGGAAATCTCCGGTCTGACAAGTTGTTCTGCTGTTCGCGGATTTAGCGGGATTCGAATTTCGGGAAGCGTGCGAGGCGAAGGAGGCCGCGGTACTCGGATGGGATAAGGCAGGAACGCCTCGATCTTCGCGCCACCTTTTTTGCCATGTATCACGTGCGTGACTGTTGTGGGATTTGACAGGATCGCCCGGACCTACCAGTCAGCCACTCGGAAGCGACTTCATATAAGGCGCTGGACGGGGGTTTTTGAACAACAACACCATCGCACCATCACTTGCTCACGCAACCGGGCCTCCTCTCGCAGCCGCTCCCGCTCATAGCAGCCCGTCCTCAGTCTCAGGCGCGCTAGGTGGGCCTTCGTCTTTGGTTGAGCTCGACGCCGTCACGGTAATTACATGTCGCACCAACATATATATATATATATATATATATATATATAATATTCAATTTTTGTTGCCTTTCAGTTGTTTTACGCCACAGACATATGTGTTTGCAGGCGAAGGAAACCCCATGCACCATACTCTACTTGATCAAAGGCCAGAAGGTGGACATGGGAAAGGGGATGATAATGGACCCCTCGTAACCCACGTTCCACAACCAGCCGATCCCCGCTGGGCACTTCAGGGTTAGCTTGACCAGTGTGAAATCGGGGCACAAGGATTTGCCTCCTCCAGTACAGCATGTGGGAGCGGACGACGAGACCCCTCCGCGGATTGGAAGCTGCAAGGATTGGGTGCTTCTATGGCCAAAGAATCTTACTCGTCTGGAGCCGGCCGAGAGCACACCAATAACCACACATCAACAAGCATGTGCGGAGACCACCACCCCGCCTACGCAATTACCAGCTCTTGAAGTGCCGGGTGAGAGCGGCGGACGACATGATGAAGGGGGTGCAATAGTACTGGCTGATGTAATTTCTCCTGTAGAATAGAGAATGGATGATGAGACGGAGGTCGACCCTATGGATTTCCTCAATACAAACGCGTATGACTGGGACATAGATATGACGAGTCAACCATATGACGAATCGGGCTATCAGCTTGCTAATGAGTATATGGATGATATGCCCGGGCAGGGTCGTAGCAGGGATTGCAAAAAGTCTCTCTTCATGAAATCCTCACAGGACATGCCTGAAGATGCCGCCTCAACACAGACTCAACTAGCCGGGCGCGAGGGTCGTACAGTACTTAGCCCGGCAACACTGGGGCAGGGGTTAAGGAAGGGTCTGGAAGGTGTGCCCAAGAAAAAGGAGAGGAAGAGATCGGGGAAGTTAACTGCCTCCAAACAAGCCAGAGCACATAGCAGCCAGACGATGCATTCTGAAGAGCGTGTACCCATCAAAGGTGCGGTCATGTTCCATCTCACGGGCGAGTCGATGCTACCACCAAAACCGCTGGAGGCACTATCAGGGGATCTCAGGAGACTGCACGACCATGTGCTGTCGACTGAGAAAAGCCTACTAGCCTCAAAGGATCCAAGATATCCGACATACGCGGCTCGTGTGCCTAAGGGGAAGTGCTACGTCGAGACACGGCCCAGGGAGGTGTTCTTCCTGCAGTTTGACCATATCTTTGAGATGTTTCTAACAAGGCGGCTCGATTTTACAATCGTCCGCCTTTTTGCGCTACATATGAGCTCCGTCATGAAGAGTGAAGAAGTCTCGCAAATCTATGTGGCAGATCCGTACTACATGCACGAGTCTTTCTTGAGTCTCGGTGACTTTGAGCATGAAACTGCTAGGGAGTACCTCCAAAACTTCATGGTACAGAATAAGGACCGGGAAATTGTCCTCGTGCCTTATCATCCAAAGTAAGTCAGTTTCGGACAACCCTTTCGTACATTTCAATCATTCCTTCTCTCTCATATGGGGAATAATTTGAGGTGTCCTTTCCCCGCAGCAACGGGCGCGCCGTCCTTATCGTTCTTTACCCACAGGTCTCCCACGCCGTGTATTTTAACCCTTCCATAGACTACGAGAAAAAAGACTACACCCACATAATGAATATTCTAGATGATGCTCTCCAAGGCTTCAGCTTTAGAGGTGGCCACGTGCAGATCAGGAAACAAAGGAACAAGAAGATGGGTTTCGCGCATAAAACTAACTTCTCCTGCATCCATGTCCCAAAACCAAGCAAAAAGGATGGATTCTACATCGTCCCACTAGTAGAAAACCACCAATTAGTCCCGGTTCGTAAGGGCCTTTAGTCCTGGTTCGGGAACCGGGACTAATGGGTCGTTACTAATACCTCAACCCATTAGTCCCGGTTCAAACACGAACCGGGACCAATGTGCCTCCACGTGGCCCTGTGCGCCGAGCCCAGTCAGGGGGCCTTTGGTCCCGGTTGGTGGCTCCAACCGGGACCAAAAGGCATCCACGTGTCTGCATTCCAGTGGCTAGGGTTTTTGTTTTTTTTTTGAAAGGAGGGGGGTTGGGGGGTTTTGGGGGGGTTAATTTAGGTGTTTCGTATATTGTGTTAGCTAGCTAATTAATACAGAGAAGTGTCCTCTCTTATGTCCTTGCTTGCTCGACGCCACGTAGTATATATACATAAGTGATCGAGAGAACCATTCAGTACAGAAGTTCGTCATGCATACCGAGAGAAGTGATCGATCGACCTCTCCTTCTCCGAGAGATTGGTCGAACAACAAGTTTTACTGGCTACATACATGTACAATCTATATAAGATCTCTTAATTACAAACCACTAGCATTTGAATTCAAGTTCCACATGGTATTCTCCGGCTTTACTGATGACGTGTTCAAGAAAGAATCCCGCAAATTCCTCTTGAATTGCTTTAATGCGATCTGGTGGTAGGAGTTCATCCCGCATCCGCCACGTCTAATTAATTTGAAGAAGGGGGTTAATTAATACATATATATGAATGAAACTCAACAGAAATGATGGTGTAATAAAATGAAATTGTGAATATTATTGCTTACACACTTCATATTGTCTTCTAGAGTAGCCCCGCTTGTTTTTCAAAGTCGCGTTGTGGATGAACTCGCACACGTAGTATCCACAGAAATCATTCCCTTCCTCCTGCCACAAGCACTTTACGAGAAATAGAGGTCAATCATACTGATAATGAAGCATTATATAAATGGCATTGATGAAAGTATAGCTATAGAATCAACGGGAGATGCGCGCCAGTAGTACTTACTTTCGGGTATGTATATCGCAGCTCCTTCGGCAGTCCCGGAGCTTGTGCGGTGAACTGTTTCCAAACCCTGCAAGACAAAGAAAATATTTTTTATTACTTGAGATATCAGGAAATGAACAAAAAGTTGCCGATATGGTGCGATAATGATCGATTGAACTTACTTGCTGAGCATTTCAGTCATGTCCGCATAGGTGCTGGGATCTTTCCGTCTGGAGTCTAAGACGGTTACTAGTCCACGCTCAAGCTTAATCTCCAGAAGAATATAGTGGAACCTGCACGCTTGCATAACTCATCAATTACATTAACCTCGCTCGAGTAATAAGGAAAACCGAATATGCACACGACAGTAACACTCACGGGCCGTGGTAAGGAAAGAGTATGGTATCTTTGTTTTGATTTTTGATCAATGATTGTAGCAAGTTGTCCTCGGCCTCTTCGGCGCGCTTTTTA
Source organism: Triticum timopheevii (assembly GCA_963921465.1). Classification (NCBI taxonomy): domain Eukaryota; kingdom Viridiplantae; phylum Streptophyta; class Magnoliopsida; order Poales; family Poaceae; genus Triticum; species Triticum timopheevii. The sequence continues at coordinate 616,969,905 of OY997270.1, forward strand.
ACCAGAAAAACATCTATGATATTTGTGTTAATGAACCCAATATCATAGATTTCTTTTTTTTTTGCACTCGACGATCTTCAATCTGCATAATATATTGAGGATAATTATAAATACATGCAATGAAAGAGCCGAGCTATATATACAGACTAATGACAGAAATAGTACTTACAGGCAGTAGCAAAAGACCATTAATTTATCGAGGGCCTTTTGATTGAAGAACTCGAAGAACTCCTCAAATGGAATAGACAATAGATCATTTGAAACGAGGTCGTGCTCCTCTTTAATTTTCAGATACAAAGTGTTCGTCCCCTCAGACTCTCTGCAGGTTTTCATGTACCAACTATGGAATCTTCGCATTATTGTTGTCAGAGACTTTTCATCTTTGACGAGAGGCTTCCCGTACTCGTATCTGAATAAGTCCACCTCCATGAAATCAGGAAGTGCATCGTCAGGCAGGTAATCTCCAAGATTGCCATAACCGGCCACCGTCCCCGGAGGATTAGACACATTGAGCGGGGGGCACGATTGCTGTGCTTGTTCTCCGAGCTGGGCAATTTTTTTCCCCTTTGCTCGTTGTTCTTTTGACCTTTTATCACTGACAGTAGTTCCCGACCGCTTGGCTTGGGGATATGTCTGCTCAGTAATGCGCTCATAGTTGGTTCTCGGCGGAGACTTTGGTGGTTTCCTCAGGGCATCGAGAGTGCGCTTTGCTTTCACCGGATCTACCTTCTCCTCCGGAGGTGGATGTATCTTTGCTTTCACCCCTTCAAAGAACTCCTTCACTTGGGTCTGCACGATCGTATCGGTTTCCTCCTTGGCCCTCTCGTACGGTAACTTCTCTACAGGCTTTAGAGGTGGACCGTATCTGTATTTCCTCTCTCTTCTTGTGCTGCTAGACGCCGGAGCAGACGGAGCGGCTGCGGCGTCTATCTTCTTTCGTGCTTGCTTACGGGGCGGAGGAGAAGGACTACGACGCGTCGGAGCAGCCTGGGCGGCGGCGGGTCTCTTCCGCCCTTGCTGGCGAGGCGGAGAAGGAGGAGGCGGAGTGCCGACACGCGCCGGAGAAGGAGGCGGAGTGCCACCACGTGCCGGAGAAGGAGGCGGAGTGCCGCCACGCGTGCCCTGATCGTCACTCGCCGGAGGAGGAGGCGGTGGAGGAGGCGGAGTGCCCTGACTCGCCGGAGGAGGAGGAGGAGGCGGAGGCGTCCAGTTCAGAAGGTCGATGAGCTCCTTCCGCCATAGGCATGGAGTCTTCAGAGTAGAACCCAGCCTAGTCTCCCCTTCACCGGTAGGGTGCTCAAGCGCGAGGTCCTCAAATCCCTCCGTTATTTCATCAACCATCACCTTAGCAAATCCTTCTGGAATCAGCTGGCAGTGATAAGTTGTGCCGGGTCCACTAGGATAAACTTGGCCAACAGCCGCCTTGACCTTCAAATTCATGCATCGCACCATAATGTGGCAATTTTGAGACTCCGTGATACCATCCACGGGATAGCTGGCAGGAGCCGTCAAGACATGCTCCGGCTGAAGCAGCTCGGTGGAAGCAACGCTGCTTCTCCGCTGAGATGGCGGGGTAGCTTCGGGGGAAGCTTCGGCATGTCGTTTGTTGCGATCTGCTGCTTCTCGTTCCTCTTCTCGATCCTCTAGCCCCATTACCCTTCCAAGCAGCGCCTGCATTTGGTCCTGCTCTAGTTTCTTCCTCCTCTCGTGGGTTTTGTAACCCCCTGCGTCCGGAAAACCAACCTTCCACGGAAGGGAGCCTGGCGTGCCTCGTGTCCGTCCAGGGTGCTCAGGATTCCCAAGGGCCATTGTGAGCTCGTCCTTCTCCCTGTTTGGAAGGAACGTCCCTCGCTGCGCTGCATCGATATAGTGTCGAAGTTTCTTGACTGGTGTTTGCAGTTGCTCGTCCGTCCACTGACACTGCCCTGTTACAGGGTCCAAGGTTCCGCCAGCCCCGAAGAACCAAGTCCGGCAATGGTATGGCCAGCGCATTGTCTCTGGTTCGATCCCTTTTTCAAGCAGATCATGCTCAGCCTTGGACCACTTAGGCTGGGCTTTGAGGTAGCCACCTGACCCCGTGCGATGGTGAAGCTTCTTCTTCGCAGCATTTTTCTTGTTTGTCTCCGACATCTTCTTACTCTTTTCTGATGTCTTGTGGGCCACAAATGCGGGCCAGTGATCTTTGATCTTCTCATATTTGCCGATGAATTCTGGTGTCTCTTTTTTCTTGACAAACTGGTTCAGCTCTTTCCTCCATCACCTCATTAGGCCAGCCATCTTCTTAAGAGCACAAGACTTGATTAATTGCTCTATAACTGGCTTCTCCGGATCCTCCTCTAGCGGTAGGGTGAAATTTGCCTTCAGCTCATTCCAAAGATCTTCTTTCTGCATATCATTGACATAAGACACCTCAGCGTCTTCATCCTTAGCAGGCTTATACCATTGCTGGATGCTGATCGGGATCCTGTCCCTAACAAGAACCCCGCACTGAGCAGAAAATGCCTTCTTTGTCCGGATGGGTTCAACCGGTTCGCCGTCGGGCGCGATTTCTATGATCTCAAACTTTTCATCCGAGCTCAACTTTTTCTTCGAGCCTCGTCTCCTTACTGAAGTTGTGCTCGATCCGGAGGGCTAGAAATTATAAGGAAGAAAGACGACAGTACTTAATATGTGTACATATACCAAAACAATGGATGCATCAATTAACTTGTCAGCACGGGCTTAACTAATATATATATACCTGGCCGGACTCGGTTCGGTGACTCGGCTCGGCACGGTCTCCTTCGTCTTGTACCTCCATTGTGTCACCGGAGCCATCATGAACATAGTCCTCCTCTTGTACCGGCATTAATGGGACGAAGCCATCATAATCATAGCCCTCTTCTTCATCCATCTGACCAACGGTGTCGATGAGAAATGACGCAACATCATCACTTCCATTTGCTATTATTTCCCCCAACACCGCTTCTGTTTCTTCGTCTCGGGAGTGCTCCATAGTTTCTGCAAATATTGACAACATGTCAATTATTATTCAAACATGGTACATAGTGGCAAACGTAGAACTAGCTAGCTAATCACAATAAGGAATCATGTTAGTGGCCTCGACGCTGCTTCTCTAGGGTTTGGGGTCGCCTCGACACAAAGCTTCAAGGGTTTGGGGTGGCCTCGACGATAACGCTCTTTTAACTTGATAAATTTGGGTGGCCTCGAGAGAGTTAATTTGTCGGGTAGGAGCGCGGCGGGAGGGGGTACGTAGGAGACCTGCAACATCGTTTTCTCTCTAGGGTTTGGGTGTCCTCGAGAGTTTTGGTCGAGCGAGAGGGCCGAGGGGGGTGCTGCAGTTGTATCTAGAGGGGGTTATATCGACAACGACGCGACATACATATACATGGGAAAATAATGTTATCGGGGAGGGGGTATCGGTACCACCCCTCGTGTTGAAGTTTCTTCTTTCTCCTTTCCTTTCTTTCTTCTTCTCCTCTTCTTTTTCTTCTTCTCCCTCGAGAAAGGAAAATAATTAAGGAAAAGGAAGAAAAGAGGAAGAAGGAAGAAGGAAGAAGAAGAAGAAGTAAAAGAAGAAAAAAAAGAGGAGAAGAAGAAAGGAATAGAGGAGAAGAAGAAAAAATAGAATTTCTCCTTTCTCCTCTATTCCTTTCTTCTTCTCCTCTTCTTATTCTTCTTTTTTCCTCTTCTTATTTATTTCTCCTCTTCTTCCTCTCCTCTTTTTCTCCTTTCTTCCTCTTCTTATTTTCCTTTTTCCTCTCATTCTTTTAGTATTGCTTGTTTTAAAAAAAAATGTTCAAATAGAAAATTTCGAAAAAAAACAAAGGTTTTGCCTAATGCATTGTTCATATGAATATACAAACATTTGCATATTCTACAATAATTAATATCAACAAAAAAAATCTATGAACAGAAAAAAAACCGAACTTTTCTAAAAATCTATCTTTTGCATATATGAAAACATTAATACACATATGAACAATAAATACATATATCAACAAAAACATAATAAGAACAATTTTTAAACATTACATACAGATAGCCACATACATACACATATACATTATATATATATATATATATATATATATATATATAAACAAAAAAACTAAACTAATAAAAATGAAAAAAAACAGAGCCGCATATATATATATATAGCCACATATATACATACACACATATATATATATATATACATTGAACAAAAAAATAAAACTAATAAAAATGAAAGAAAAAAAAGAGCCGGTGCGGCGCGGCGGCTCACAGCGGTGGCGGCGCGCGGGGGCGGGCGACGGCGACGACGACGGGGCGCGGGGGCGCGCGGGCGGCGGCGACGCGGCGGAGCCTGGCGGCGACGCGGCAGAGCCTGGCGGCGACGACGGCGAGCGCGGGCTCGGGGAGGACGGCGACGACGACGGGCGCGGGCGACGGCGACGCCAGGGGCGGCGGGCGGCGTCGGGGCAGCCTGGCGGCGTCGATGTGTTCGGCGTCGTCGGGGGGGGGGGGGGGGGCAACTGGTGGCGATGAACTGCAAAAACTGCGAAGTGCTACTTATATACAAGGAGCATTGGTCCCGGTTGGTGGCACCAACCGGGACTAATGCCCCCTTTAGTCCCGGTTGGAGCCACCAACCGGGATCAAAGGCATCTTTTTCGGCAGCCCAAAGGGCGGGAAGCTGCGGCCTTTGGTCCCGGTTGGTGGCTCCAACCGGGACTAAAGCCCCCCCCCCTTTAGTCCTGGTTGGTGCCACCAACCGGGACCAAAGGCCCCTGCGCTGCCCGCGTCGGGGCCAAAGTTTAGTCCCACCTCGCTAGTTGAGAGGGGAGCGCAGTGGTTTATATGCCCCACTGCCGCTCCCCTCTTGAACTCCTTCCTACTGCAGGCTTATGGGCCTACTTGCTACTGCTTTGCCTGTTGGGCCTTCTGGGCCTTCTGCGGGCCTGAATCCTGGCCCAAATTAGGGATACAAGTCTTATTCAGGCCGTGGGGGCCCAGTAGGTGGCACTTTTTTTTTCTTCCTTTATTTATTTTATTTTGTTTCTACTTACAACAAAATACTTATTGTTGTTTTTTGTTTTGTTTTCTGCATTATTTATTTTCTTTTGTTTTTTTGCTTTATTTTTTAATTCTTTTTGCTTCTAGTTTTAGGAAAATTATAAACTTTCTGTTAGTGCCATTACTTTTCAAATTTGAAAACACTTTTTTTTTGTTTTCTTTCTTCCTTTATTTATTTTATTTTGTTTCTACTTACAACAAAATACTTATTGTTGTTTTTTTGTTTTGTTTTCTGCATTATTTATTTTCTTTTGTTTTTTGCTTTATTTTTTAATTCTTTTTGCTTTTAGTTTTAGGAAAATTATAAACTTTCTGTTAGTGCTATTACTTTTCAAATTTGAAAACACTTTTTTTTTGTTTTCTTTCTTGCTTTATTTATTTTATTTTGTTTCTACTTACAACAAAATACTTATTGTTGTTTTTTTGTTTTGTTTTCTGCATTATTTATTTTCTTTTGTTTTTTGCTTTATTTTTTAATTCTTTTTGCTTTTAGTTTTAGGAAAATTATAAACTTTCTGTTAGTGCCATTACTTTTCAAATTTGAAAACACTTTTTTTTTGTTTTCTTTCTTGCTTTATTTATTTTATTTTCTTTCTACTTACAACAAAATACTTACTGTTGCTATTTTTAATTATTACGAGGGCCGAACCATAAGACATTAAAGCATTTCAAATGAACTCTGAAAAAGTTGAAAGTTGGCATGGTATCATAAATTGACCAACACATAGCATGTGCATGTACAAAACGAACAATGGTATCATACTCGTCAGTTACAAAGTTGGCATGGTATATATCATCATAATAGTTGCGGGACAAAGTCTTCACTTTTTCTTCGCTTGTGTCATTTGCTTATTGCGCCGTAACCATGGATAATCTTCATCGTTTATCAGGATGCTGGGGTCAGCCTTGACTTTAAAAGGAGGAATTTCATGAAACTTTTCATAATCTTTAGACATGTCTGTCTTGTCCTCCACTCCCACGATGTCCCTTTTTCCTGAAAGAACTATGTGGCGCTTGGGCTCATCGTATGATGTATTTGCTTCCTTATCTTTTCTCTTTCTCGGTCTACTGGACATGTCCTTCACATAGATAACCTGTGCCACATCATTGGCTAGGACGAACGGTTCGTCAGTGTACCCAAGATTTTTCAGATCCACTGTTGTCATTCCGTACTGTGGGTCTACCTGTACCCCGCCTCCTGACAGATTGACCCATTTGCACTTAAACAAAGGGACCTTAAAATCATGTCCGTAGTCAAGTTCCCATATGTCCACTATGTAACCATAGTATGTGTCCTTTCCCCTCTCGGTTGTTGCATCAAAGCGGACACCGCTGTTTTGGTTGGTGCTCTTTTGATCTTGGTCAATCGTGTAAAATGTATTCCCATTTATCTCGTATCCTTTCCAAATCAATACAGTCAAAGATGGTCCCCAGGATAACAAGTACAGCTCCTCACAAACAGTGCTGTCACCTCTGATACGTGCTTCCAACCAACTGCTGAAAGTCCTGATGTGTTCACATGTAATCCAGTCGTCACACTGCTCCGGGTGTTTGAAGCGCAGACTGTTCTTGTGTTCATCGACATATGGGGTCACCAAGGTAGAGTTCTGTAGAACTGTGTAGTGGGCTTGAGACCAAGAATATCCGTCCCTGCATATTATTGAGTCCTTTCCAAGCGTGCTTGTTCCAGTCAGTCTCCCCTCATACCGCGATTTAGGGAGACCTATCTTCTTAAGGCCAGGAATGAAGTCAACACAAAACCCGATGACATCCTCTGTTTGATGGCCCATGGAGATGCTTCCTTCTGGCCTAGCGCGGTTACGGACATATTTCTTTAGGACTCCCATGAACCTCTCAAAGGGGTACATATTGTGTAGAAATACGGGGCCCAGAATGACAATCTCGTCAACTAGATGAACTAGAACGTGCGTCATGATATTGAAGAAGGATGGTGGGAACACCAGCTCGAAACTGACAAGACATTGCACCACACCACTCCTTAGCCTTGGTATGGTTTCTGGATCGATCACCTTCTGAGATATTGCATTGAGCAATGCACATAGCTTCACAATGGCTAATCGGACGTTTTCCGGTAGAAGCCCCCTCAATGCAACCGGAAGCAGTTGCGTCATAATCACGTGGCAGTCATGAGACTTTAGGTTCTGAAACTTTTTCTCTGCCATATTTATTATTCCTTTTATATTCGACGAGAAGCCAGTCGGGACCTTCATACTAAGCAGGCATTCAAAGAAGATTTCCTTCTCTTCTTTGGTAAGAGCATAGCTGGCAGGACCTTCATACTACTTTGGAGGCATGCCGTCTTTTTCGTGCAAACGTTGCAGGTCCTCTCGTGCCTCAGCTGTATCTTTTTTCTTCCCATACACGCCCAAGAAGCCTAGCAGGTTCACGCAAAGGTTCTTCGTCACGTGCATCACGTCGATCGAAGAGCGGACCTCTAGGTCTTTCCAGTAGGGTAGGTCCCAAAATATAGATTTCTTCTTCCACATGGGTGCGTGTCCCTCAGCGTCACTCAGAACAGCTAGTCCGCCGGGACCCTTTCCAAAGATTACGTGTAAATCATTGACCATAGCAAGTACGTGATCACCGGTACGCATGTCAGGCTTCTTCCGGTGATCTGCCTCGCCTTTGAAATGCTTGCCTTTCTTTCGACATTGATGGTTGGTCGGAAGAAATCGACGATGGCCCAGGTACACATTCTTCCTGCAGCTTGCCAGGTATATACTATCGGTGTCAAGTAAACAGTGCGTGCATGCGTGGTATCCCTTGTTTGTCTGTCCTGAAAGGTTACTGAGAGCGGGCCAATCGTTGATGGTCACGAACAGCAACGCCTTTAGGTTAAATTCCTCCTGTTTGTGCTCATCGCACGTACGTACACCGTTTCCATTCCACAGCTGTAAAAGTTCTTCAACTAATGGCCTTAGGTACACATCAATGTCATTGCCGGGTTGCTTAGGGCCTTGGATGAGAACTGGCATCATAATGAACTTCCGCTTCATGCACATCCAAGGAGGAAGGTTATACATATATAGAGTCACGGGCCAGGTGCTGTGATTGCTGCTCTGCTCCCCGAAAGGATTAATGCCATCCGCGCTTAAAGCAAACCATACGTTCCTTGGCTCACTTGCAAACTCATCCCAGTACTTTCTCTCGATTTTTCTCCACTGCGACCCGTCAGCGGGTGCTCTCAACTTCCCGTCTTTCTTACGGTCCTCACTGTGCCATCGCATCAACTTGGCATGCTCTCCGTTTCTGAACAGACGTTTCAACCGTGGTATTATAGGAGCATACCACATCACCTTTGCCGGAACCCTCTTCCTAGGGGGCTCGCCGTCAACATCACCAGGGTCATCTTGTCTGATCTTATACCGTAATGCACCGCATACCGGGCATGCGTTCAGATCCTTGTACGCACCGCGGTAGAGGATGCAGTCATTAGGGCATGCATGTATCTTCTGCACCTCCAATCCTAGAGGGCATACGACCTTCTTTGCTGCGTATGTACTGTCGGACAATTCGTTATCCTTTGGAAGCTTCTTCTTCAATATTTTAAGTAGCTTCTCAAATCCTTTATCAGGCACAGCATTCTCTGCCTTCCACTGCAGCAATTCAAGTACGGTACCGAGCTTTGTGTTGCCATCTTCGCAATTGGGGTACAACCCTTTTTGTGGTCCTCTAGCATGCGATCGAACTTCAGCTTCTCCTTTTGACTTTCGCATTGCGTCCTTGCATCGACAATGACCCGGCGGAGATCCTCATCATCGGGCACATCGTCTGGTTCCTCTTGATCTTCAGTAGCTTCTCCCATTGCAGCAGCATCGTGCACATCGTCTGGTTCCTCTTGATCTTCTGGAGCATCACCGTATTCAGGGGGCACATAGTTGTCATCGTACTCTTCTTCTTCGCCGTCTTCCATCATAACCCCTATTTCTCCGTGCCTCGTCCAAACATTATAGTGTGGCATGAAACCCTTGTAAAGCAGGTGGGTGTGGAGGATTTTCCGGTCAGAGTAAGACTTCGTATTCCCACATATAGGGCATGGACAACACATAAAACCATTCTGCTTGTTTGCCTCAGCCACTTCGAGAAAATTATGCACGCCCTTAATGTACTCAGAGGTGTGTCTTGAACCGTACATCCATTGCCGGTTCATCTGTGTGCATTATATATAATTAAGTGTGTCAAAAATCATTAGAGAACATCATGAATAGATAATTAATTAAGTGACCAAATTAATAGAAGTTCATCATCACATTAAAACCAAAGTACATACATAGTTCTCATCTAACAACATAAAGCTCTGCAGAGCATCTAAATTAATTAAACCATACACTGAAACTATGTAAAACATTTCAATGCGAAAACAAATGCGGTCATAATCGCAACCAATGTAACAACTGATCCAACGGCATAATGATACCAAGCCTCGGTATGAATGGCATATTTTCTAATCTTTCTAATCTTCAAGCGCATTGCATCCATCTTGATCTTGTGATCATCGACGACATCCGCAACATGCAACTCCAATATCATCTTCTCCTCCTCAATTTTTCTAATTTTTTCCTTCAACAAATTGTTTTCTTCTTCAACTAAATTTAACCTCTCGACAATAGGGTCGGTTGGAATTTCCGGTTCAACAACCTCCTAGATGAATAAAATCTATGTCACGTTGGTCGGCATAATTTTCATAAACAATAAATGAACCAATAGTTATGAAAAGATAATATATACCACATCCGAATCATAGACAGGACGAGGGCCGACGGGGGCGGATACCAAAACCATCGCACTATATAAGATGCAATAATAAAAGTAAGAAAATTATACAAGTATATATCTATCTAAACATACAAATAAGAATATTTTTCCTTTCGGAAAGAAGATAAGAACAAGAGGCTCACCACGGTGGTGCCGGCGATGAGATCGGTGCGGGTGATCGACGACGTTGAAGACGGGGACGGGGCGTGACGGACCGCTAAACCTAGACAAATATGGAGGAAAATGGAGCTTGGCGGTCGAGCTTGGAGAGGTGAAACCTTAAGTAGTGTGGCTCGGGCATTCCATCGAACACCTTGTGTGCATATGAGGTGAGCTAGAGCACCACCAAGCCCTCTCCCCCTCGGCCAGAAAAAACAGAGCAGTGTGCTCTGATCTTGCGCGAGGGGGTATATATAGGCACCACCATTGGTCCCGGTTGGTGGCATGAACCGGGACTAAAGGTTGGCCTTTGGTCCCGGTTGGCCGCCCGAACCGGGACCAATGGTGGTGGGCCAGGAGCGAGGCCCATTGGTCCCGGTTCATCCCACCAACCGGGACCAAAAGGTCCAGACGAACCGGGACCAATGGCCCACGTGGCCCGGCCGGCCCCCGGGGCTCATGAACCGGGTCCGATGCCCCCATTGGTCCCGGTTCTGGATTGAACCGGGACTAATGGGCTGGACCGGCCTGGACCATTGCCCCCTTTTCTACTAGTGTCCATCTCATGATTCAGTTCAACAGGATCACCAAAAGCTTCGCATGAGAAGCAGAAATGATGATCATATCCACAAGTGGCTAGAATCTCATGGAGAAGCGGATTATAAACTTAGAGATGACTTCTTTCGCATCCAAAGTGACATTGCAACGATCATCATGAAAGAAGTCGTCGATGAGAAGGGTATGTTCCACCACGGCCCTATATCGCGAGCTGACGTCCGAACTCGCATAGGCATGCAACGTCTAGACCTCACGCCGTTCAAGAAGCTAGGGTTCATCCTCAATGATATGGAAGGATGGAACTTCTAGTGATTTATGATGGCGATGATGATGATATGTGTCGGTTGAACTTGTATACTTTTTGTAGCGATGAAACTTTGTGATGTCCACGGTCCCTGCCGAACTTGCGTAACGCTACTTGTTAGTTTGCATACGATGACGTGCATACCTCTAGTAAATTAATTTGCGTACTGTATGTTGCATCTAGTTGCTAACCCTTTCTTTTTTGGTGTTGCTCTAGTATATTTTGTTGCATATATATGATTGTGCATCCTCTTCATGAACATGCACTACTAGGGAAAAGCCTAGCAGCAGCGCGGGTTTTGGGCCTATTAGTAGCGCAGGGGCCGGCGCTACTAATAAGGCGCTACAGCTAATGTATAGCAGTAGCGCGGATGCCAACCCGCGCTACTACTAATCTCTAATCTCTGATTTATTTATTTTGAATTTTTTCGAAAAAAAATTCAATTTTTCCCCTAATTTTCAAATTTCTGAATTATTTTAACCTCAAATCTCTAATCACCCCTCATCGCTACTCAATTTAATCTCTAATCACCCCTCATCATTTCAAATCATCTAACTTCCCGGGCGGTCACCCATCCTTTCACTACTCCAGCCTGAGCACGCTTAACTTCCGGGTTCTATTCTCCCTCGTTTCCAAGTCTGCACTTGTTGATTTCCTGACAATAGTAAGATGTGAATCCTATTAACCTTAGGAATTTAGCTTGAGCATGAAGTCACACATTTCACTGTTTGAGTTTGAAACTATTGTTCTCAAAAATTAATAACACTAATATTTCTTGAATAATTAGTTTGACCATAGTTTGACCAAATTTGACCATAGTTTGACCAGATTTGACAAAAATTCGAAAAAACTAAAATAATTATTTATTAACACTAATATTCTTGAATAATTAGTTTGACCATAGTTTGACCAGATTTAACAAAAATTAAAAAAACTGAATTTTTTTTTGAATTTTTTTGCCTCCAGATCTTAAAAGCCCCGTAACTTTTTCCTGTTAGGTTTTTGAGGATTTTGAAAATGTTTAACGGGGTTCCCCCGATTAAATTCGGATGTAACATTTCGAGTAGATGATTTTTCATATAAAAAACTTTTTCATCCGAGTTAGTATGCAAAAGTTATGCCCATTTTTACAAATTCTCGAGAGATTTTGCAAATAAAGTCGAAATTCATATTTGCAAATTTTCCCAACAACTAGACCAAATATCACCTGGGAAACTTATTTTCTTTTATTTTTTTGACATTCTCATCATTTTCTTTTATTTTTTTCTAACTGAAAAGGCGATCCACAGGGGGGTAGAGTTTGAAAATGGGACCTTTAGTAGTAGAGCAGGTTTTTAACCCTCGCTACTGCTATGGCACCACTTAGTAGTAGCGAGGGTTAAAAACCTGCGCTACTACTATGGCATGTCCCGGGGGGCACGGTAGAAACCGCTTAGTAGTAGCGAGGGTTAAAAACCCGCGCTACTGCTATCTACTTAGTAGTAGCGAGGTTTAAAAACCTGCGCTACTAGTAAGTAGCAGTAGCGAGGGTTTTTAACCCTCGCTACTAGTAAGATTCTGTGTATAGGATTTTCCCTAGTAGTGATGCATCTCAAACAGGTACCTAGTTTCTTGATGGCGATATGGAATTGCTATGTCATGTACAAAGGGAAGGTTCCGGGGGTGTACAACGAGTGGCATGAGTGTCAGGCGCAAGTGAATGGGTTCACGGGCGCCAGCCATAAAGGCTTCAAATGTAGACAAGAAGGAGAAGCTAGTTACTTGAGGTTCACGCTGGCGCGAGAGAGGACTCGTAACCGCCACCTCATGTACTGCATAGTTCCGCTCTCACTCATAGTGATAGCTCTTCTTGCGTATACTTTTGTTTAGATGGATGAGGTTATTGTAGTTGCAAGTATTCGAGACTTGCATGTATCACTATTTTCGAGATGATGACAAGATACCACTTTGTGTTGGATGATGATTATGATGAGACTATTTGTATGTATATGCTATGATTACATTTGTGGTCTCGCAGGCATTTGTATGTGTATCATGATGACATTTCTATGTGCTAAAGATTCTTCTATAAAGCCTGTTCAAATACAAAACAAATATGCCGAAAAAAACAAAAAACTACTTAAATTAGCAGTAGCGAGTGTATAAAAGTTAGCAACAGCGCCGCGATAGCAGTAGCGCGTCCAGGCAAAGCGCGCTAGAGCTACTAGCAGTAGCGAGCTTCCACTAAGCGCGCTGCTGCTACACTTGTGTAGCAGTAGCGCCGGTGAGCACGTGCTACTGCTATGTGTTAGCTGTAGCGCCTTATTAGTAGCGCCACTCCCCGCGCTACTGATAGACCTAAAACCCGCGCTGCTGCTAGCCTTTTCCCTAGTAGCGTGAGTTTAACGTAGGATATTATCTGTTATTATTCAACTCTCGTTTAATATTTTTTGCAGGAAAACTTCTCTCAAAATGGGAAGGTCCCTACGTTATCGAGGAGGTCTATCGTTCTGGTGCTATAAAAATCAACAAATTTGAAGGCACAAATCCGAGGGTGGTAAACGGTGAAAGAATTAAACATTATATTTCAGGTAATCCTATCAATGTTGAAACTAATATTATTGAAACCATAACCCATGAGGAATACATAATAGACACTTTCCAGAACGTTCCAGACTCCAAAAAGGCATAGATCCGAAAAGGCATAGATACGTGGTACGGTAAGTAAACCGACTCTAAAACAACTCTAATGGCAATTTTTATCAGTTTTGGATTATTTAAGAATTTTAGGAAGAAAGAAGTAGTCCGAAAGGGACACGAGGCTCCCATGAGAGAGGAGGCCGTGCCCCCCCCCCCCCGTAGGGCGCGCCCCCTGTCTCGTGGGCACCTCGTGTGCCTCCCGAACTTCGTTTTCTTGTATGTTACGTATTTTGGTCGGTAAAAAGTCATTATATATACTCCCGAAGGTTTTGACCAACGTATCACGCAAATATCCTCTGTTTTCATTTCGAGCTATTTCTGCTTCAGATCTAGAGCATCATGCCATCACCAAGCGCTCCCAAGGACAAGTTTTTCGAGAGAGTCATCAACCCCTATCTCGCGGAGGTGCTGCATCATCCTCAAACCATTGAGATGCGTGAGGGGGTGCTGCACATCCGCGATGTGGAGGGACCAAGGCGTACCGGGAGCTTGGAGACAAAGCTCGAAGCTGTGGAGCAAGAAGTTTTCAAGTGTCAAGGGATGGTGGAGCGTGGACTCAACGCCAACCAGGTGATGATCACGGAGTTCACCAACAACCACAAGCTGGATGCCAAAGTCATTGGGGAGTCCATCTTCAAACTTCAAGCGAAAATCGAGCACCTCCAAGCCCAGATCTATGACCTGCAAAACCAGAACTGTTAGTATGAATATAGATTCAAGCGAATGAGTTTGGCTGCAGATTTAGGATCCCGGAGACTCGATCATCCTTTTATGATGGAGAGCCGATGCCCTGGAAGATGGACGACAAGCCTACATCATCAACAACTCCTACTTCACCACCTCCGAAGAAATAATCACATGGGTATGGGCACTCCCCTTGGCAACTGCCAAGCCTGGGGGAGGTGCCCCGGTATCGTATCACCATCACACTCCTATTTTTACCGCTTTATTTAGTTCGATCCTTTTAGTAGTATTTTGATCTAGTAGTTTGAAGTTTTTGATATCAAGTAGTTTTGAGTTTTGCATTGTGATCTCTTTATGTAATCGAGTCCGTGTGCTATCTATAATAAAGATTAGTGTTGAGTCAAGGGCTTTGCTATGTTGCTATGATCTTGAGAAAGTAGAAAGAACAAAAGAGTTCATATTGATCTTATGGATAGTGATAACTTCACACATAGAAAGTATGAGGCATAAAAATTGTTGAGAGTTGATGAACGTAGCCTTGGTCATCGTTGCAATTAATAGGAAGTGATAAGGAAAGAGGGGTTCAAATATAAATATATTATCTTGGACATCTTCTATGATCGTGAAGAACTCATTAAGTATGACATGCTAAAAGAGTTGATGTTGGACAAGGAAGACAACGTAATGGTTTATGTTTTCCGACATCTCAGTTAAAGTATATTGTCATTGACCTTCCAAACATGTTGAGCTTGCCTTTCCCCCTCTTGCTAGCCAAATTCCTTGCACTAAGTAGAGATACTACTTGTGCTTCCTAATATCCTTAAACCCAGTTTTGCCATGAGAGTCCACCATACCTACCTATGGATTGAGTAAGATCCTTCAAGTAAGTTGTCATCGGTGCAAGCAATAAAAATTGCTCTCTAAATATGTATGACTTATTAGTGCAGAGAAAATAAACTTTGTACGAACTTGTTGTGGAAGTAATAAAAGCGACAGACTGCATAATAAAGGTCCACATACAAGGTGCAATATAAAGTGACGTTCTTTTGTAATAAGATTTTATGCATCAACCCTAAACGCGCATGACAACCTCTGCTTCCCTCTACGAAGGGCCTATCTTTTACTTTATGTTATTACTTTGTGCTTGAGTCAAGGTGATGCTCACCTTTCCCTTTTTATTTTTATCCTTTGGCAAGCTCCTCGTGTTTGAAAGATCATGATACATATATCCAATTGGATGTTAGTTGGCATAGGCTATTATTGTTGACATCACCTAAAGGTGAATACGTTGGGAGGCAACACAATAAGCCCCTATCTTTCTCAGTGTCCGGCTGAAACTCTATAACCACAAGTATTGCGTGAGTGTTAACAATTATAGGAGACTACGAGATAGTTGAGTATGTGAGCTTGCTGAAAAGCTCTATTATTGACTCTTTATGATGTTATGATAAATTGCAATTGTTTCAATGACTGAGATTGTAGTTTGTTGGTTCCCAATGAAGTTTTTGAACCATACTTGACATTGTGAATTACTTATTACTTGAGCATAGGAAATCATATGACAAAATCCATATATGTTGCTGTTATTAGAATGATCATGATGCCCTCATGTCCGTATTTTATTTTTTATCGACACCTCTATCTCTAAACATGTGGACATATTTTTCGATTTCGGCTTCCGCTTGAAGACAAGCGAGGTCTAAGCTTGGGGGAGTTGAAACATCCATTATGGGCTGTTATTACACATTATATCTCAATACTTATGGCTATTCTCTCTTATTTTACAAGGTTTACCATGAAGAGGGGGAATGCCGGCAGCTGGAATTCTGGCTGAAAAAGGAGCAAATGTTGGAAACCTATTCTGCACAACTCCAAAAGTCCTGAAACTCCACGAAACAACTTTTTGGATTTAATAAGAATTTATGAGCGAAAGAAATAGGCCAGGGGGCCCACACCCTGTCCAGGAGACAGGGGGTGCGCCCCCCTATAGGGTGCGGTGGGCCTCCTGGTGGGCCTCCGCCGTCCATCTTCTGCTATATCATCACTTTTACCCTGGAAAAAATCGTGGGCAAGCTTACGGGACGAAACTCCGCCGCCACGAGGCGGAACCTTGGCGGAATCAATCTAGGGCTCTGGCGGAGCTGTTGTGCCGGGGACACTTCCCTCCGGGAGGGGGAAATCATCACCAACGTCATCACCAACGATCCTCTCATCGGGAGGGGGTCAATCTCCATCAACATCTTCACCAGCACCATCTCCTCTCAAAACCCCAGTTCATCTCTTGTATCCAATCTTGTATCAAAACCACAAATTGGTACCTGTGGGTTGCTAGTAGTGTTGATTACTCCTTGTAGTTGATGCTAATTGGTTTACTTGGTGGAAGATCATATGTTCAGATCCTTTATGCATATTATTACTCCTCTGATTATGAACATGAATATGCTTTGTGAGTAGTTACGTTTGTTCCTGAGGACATGGGTGAAGTCTTGCTATTAGTAGTCATGTGAATTTGGTATTCGTTCAATATTTTGATGAGATGTATGTTGTCTTTCCTCTAGTGGTGTTATGTGAACGTCGACTACATGACACTTCACCATTATTTGGGCCTAGAGGAAGGCATAGGGAAGTAATAAGTAGATGATGGGTTGCTAGAGTGACAGAAGCTTAAACCCTAGTTTATGTGTTGCTTCGTTAGGGGTTGATATGGACCCATATGTTTAATGTTGAGGTTAGGTTTACCTTAATACTCCTTTTTGTAGTTGTGGATGCTTGCAATAGGGGTTAATCATAAGTGGGATGCTTGTCCATGTTAGGGCAGTACCCAAGTGCCGGTCCACCCACATATCAAATTATCAAAGTACCGAACGTGAATCTTACGAACGTGATGAAAACTAGCTTGACGATAATTCCCAATGTGTCCTCGGGAGCTCCTTCTTCATTATTAGAATTTGTCCAGGCTTATCCTTTGCTACATAAAGGATTGGGCCACCTCGCTGCACTTTATTTACTTTATTTACTTTTTGCTCGTTACTATTTATCTTATCACAAAACTATATATCGCCTACTATTTTAGTGCTTGCAGAGAAAACGTTACTGAAAACCGTGTATCATTTCCTTCTGCTCCTCATTGGGTTCGACACTCTTACTTATCGAAAGAACTACGATAGATCCATTATACTTGTGGGTCATCATACAGTCAAGTGATTCAAGCATCCCTGGAAATCCTCTTGCTTCACTCTCGACCATCAGCCATTGGGTATCTTCCTCGGTTAGTGCTCTCAAGTACTCCAGGCCAAAGACATCGATCACAGCTTTTATGAACTTCGAACAGTGTCCAATATTGTGTCTTCACCAATGCAGACGTAGTAATCGATTGCATAGGCCGAACACCCATATGCAAAGATTCTAACAGCGGCAATGCACTTCATTAGATGGCTTGCACTTATCTCTCCACATGCATTTCTCTGGAGCTTGAACCAATCATCATATCTCTCAACGGTTTTTTAATGGTCGGAAAAAGACTTGTGTGCATCCGAAAGCGCCGGCGAAAGTACTTCTTCCGATAGGTTGGCTTTGTGTCAAAGTAGTATCTCATGATCTTGGCATGACCCTCCGCTCCATCACAGTTGATGTGTATGCAGCCAAACTGCGATCCTCTCCTAGGCAGCCGAATATCATCATGGATAATCATGCCTAAAACGGTGTCAAAGTAATCATCGTGTTCTTCCTCTTCCGATGACGACGAGTCCTCCAAGACCATCTCCCTCAACCTCTTCATCTACAATCCAAAGAGCTAGGTTCAATCCAAAATGCTCGGTTGAAAGAGAAACGAACAAAAAAAGTCACCTAGGCAATTCGTCGAACAGTTGCAGTGCAGTGGTAGTGCACTGGACGCTATCATTTAGAACAAAATGGCGGGCGGCGACGCGAGAGAATAAGCTGCAGTGGTGTTCCAGCAAGGTGAGATGCGGCAGCAAACAAAAAAAGAGGAAACTACAGAGCAATCCGACGAATCAACAATGGAGACGGTGGCAATGTTTCACCTTGATTCTGGTGACGGTAACGGGGGCCGAATGGGCTCGATGACGGACAAAAGGGCGGCGGGGGGCATTGGAGGCAAGGAGGTAGCGGCGGGGCCGGTGGAGGGTCGCTGGAAGGCGCGCCAGCAAAGATGGAGGCGCGGGGGTGGCGCGAGGGAGAGGCGCAACTTTTTACTCAGCCACCGAGCGGTGGAGTATATTTAGGGAGAAAATTGGGGCCGGAGCAAAAAATTTACTCCCTCACGGTGGATAAGCGATCGGCTAGGTGCTAGTTAGAGGAGTAAAAACGAATTTTTACTCCTCTAACCAGTTATAACGGATCGGTTAGAAATGCCCTTATTGTGTAGGTCAGTGATATGAAATTGGTTTGTTTACGCATCTATTACAGTATGGTGCGCTTACGCTTGTTGGTAAGCAGAGGGTACTTCTTTTATATAAACTTTGTATAAAAACTATGTTTGGTTCATAAAATAACGATAGATGCTCATCCAATTGGTATGGGTGAAGAAAAACGGTCTAGAGTTAAACACTTGGTGGCCACAAGACATCTCTAGAAGATAAATCATTGTTGCAATAAAAGTTCTAGTGAACTATATGTGAGAAAACGCTTTCCTACACGCATGAAAAAACAGGTTTTCCTGGCACAAATGTGTACTGTTTGAACGACAAAGAGTATAGTCAAGTGACAAGGGGTCGGACACCACCTAGTAGCTCACGGCCGCGCTGACTTGGAGCTGCATCGGAGAGGCGATGGGAGCTACGAGCTCAGCATTGGAGAGGCGGCTGAACCTGGCCAAGCCACATCTCACACAAAACTAGCTCCTAGTTTAACACCATACACAGCTATAATGTGTGCGACTCCATTAGAAGTCCCGGGATAAGATGCCACACATACATCCATAAACCCCACATGCAGTTGTATGTTAATATCTTTGAAAATAGCCCCTAATGCTGAAAGATTGTTGTGTTATTCAGTTGCACAGAATCTGTTTCTATCATCACTCCGTCATCACTTAGTCACAACCTAGCATAGTGGTTGTCTATATGGCCTAAAGTATTGCAAAAGCTTCCAAGTGAAGTTCACACGAGACACGCTTCAAATTACCTGCAAGATCAGCCATTGCACACCACACACATCTCTAATAACGAAGCCCCACCATCTAGTATTATTTTTTTGAAGTTGCTACTGTGGGCAAAAGCCGGCCTAAACAATGTTCATTTTCATAAACCAGAACAAGATACAACACAACGACTACAAGATGTAGCACACGACAATCACAAGAAGGAACAAGGAAACAAAGAGAACCAAAATGAACTATGCCTAGCGGTATAATCCTTGAACTTGGCACTGAATAGAAGTGGAACAAAACAAGAAGATATGGGAGGAGTCTTGTTGCATCAATCGAATGAACACCAGACGTCGAGACAATAGAGAGGGAAATGTCCAAGGCTCGTCCAGCGATCACTCTTCAACTTGAATACCTAGGAGAGTCGCAACATCGTCAAAGGAATTCCCATCACCAAGGTGACATCGTGAGAACAGAAATGACTAATGCCACCGAAGGGTAATGTCCTGCCGAGACGAGCACTTCACCTCCTCTTGGTGTCACATCGACCACCCTCACCAAATGAGAAAACGTGGGCACTATGCAAAGAAACGAGAACCTGCAACATCTTTGAACGATGACGTCGAACATCGAGACCTCACCGCTGCCATGAACATCCCTGAGAGGAGGCCAACCATATCTAGAGAGGGAACCAAAACATAGCCTATCCCAAATCAGCGAAGCACTTCCACCACCACTACCTACTGAACACATGCCCCCACTGGCCACCCACGAAACCAACCTCCCTTTTCAACCAGCTACATTGTGACAACCCTCCACAAGAATTCCACAAATGACGTCTCGGAGGAGAAAGTAATGAAAACCAACACCATCATTCGATACGGAAACACTCGATCTAAGATTTTTACACGGAGTCTCTAGACATGAGCTATGTGATTGCAACAGGCTCCTCGATGGCACCCCTAGAGGGAGGCGACGTTCACAAAACACGTTGCCGCCGACATCGACAAGGTCTCTACAAATTTTCACCCAGATCCATGCAACCCACTCCACCAGCTCCCAATGCAACTAGCGCCACCAAGAGAATGCCATAGCAGTCCGGTTCATACAGCTGCAGAAAGTATTGGAGGACAGCACCAAACCAGGTCGCACGCGCTGCATTGGAACACAGGCATCTCGCAGAACTCGCTGAAGGGAAGAGCACCACCCACCTCCACCTACCTCCACTACCAGAGCCGTATGTGAGCACATCCTTGCCGCCACTTCACGTGCCCGTCGGGGCCAGATCTAGCCCACTCGGACCCCGGGATGATGCCATGTTGATTCCCGCTTGCCACTCCACCAGCTCGCGCACTCAATCGTAGGGAAACGACATATACTGCGACCACTGCCTACCTTCGCAAGATCCATTGTGTAAAAATGAGAAAAGCATACAAAACATGTGGCACCTTTAGTGCTACATACCAACAACTTCATTGCACTATGTATATCAAGGAATTTTGCTAATATTATCCCAACTTGCCTATCGTGGCTGCTCAGCTGCTTACCGTTGACGCTCAGTTGCCTACTGATGCTTAGTTGCCTACATTATTTTGAAATTGCCCTGCCGTTGATGCCCATTTGCCCGCTATTGGTAGTTAGTTGCCTATTGTTGCTACTTAGTTTCCTAAGTTTGCATATTATTGACCAATAATATTATGAAGTTTCTTATCATTATTTTTCTAAGTTACCTACAAAACACTATGAATTTGCCTATCAGTGATGTTCAGTTGCCTTCCCTTTACAATTTCATTTGCCTATAATACATTAAAAGCTGCCCATCAGTGTTGCTAAGTTGTCTATGTATGAGGTAAGTTGCTTACCATACTAGAAAAGTATTGGATGCAACTTTGAATGATGTTAGGCTATTCACTCATGGAAGGAAACTTAGGGTAGTATTAGGGATTAGTACAAATAGGCTGTGGTCTCACATGGGGACAATGTACCACGTGTGGAAAATGATAAATAAGCATGTATTAATTTGCATTTTCTTTTTTTTTTAAGTTTTACCATTTGAATCGAGCATCGCAATCAAATTTTGTGTTCATTCCTAAGTTCCTTGGGATGATCTCTTCAAAACTAGACTCTATATGAGTATGTTTGCTAAAAATTTCATGAGCAAATTGGAGGGCCATATAGAGAAACAACTAATTATTAGTTTGCCTAGTATGATTGTCTATCAGCAGGGAGTCCTTATAAGTTGGGTTACCATAACTACAAAGTTTAGTAGCTTCAGTTCTAAGTTGCTAACATAACTAGCAAGTATAGAACTTAGTTTTCCGAGGTAGCTAAATGTACTTTCTTTACATCCCCTTTTGCCCACGGGTGGGGCCAAATTACCATGCATTTTTTCCGCATCACATGGTTGACTGCCAGTGGCGAAGGCAGAAATTTTTTATAGGTGTGGCGGAGTTCACAAAGGACGAAAACAATAATGTATAATATAATCAAGATGTGCCATAGTTAATACAACTGATAATATAACTATGTGCGGATCGTTGCCATCTGAGTAAATTACAACAACAAATTCGCCGGTTGTATACAAATAATCAAAATTAACCGGTCGTATATTAGTTCCTTAAATATTTGTATAACATCAGAGTACTTTTTAGTTACAAATTTGGCAATACCCAGGACATTACTCGAATAATTTGTATGTTATTACACCACAAGATATTTTATTTTATTTTTCGTTGCAACGCACGGGCATTTTTGCTAGTAACTAATCAAAATTATAAAGATTGATGTTTGATAGTTTATGGACTATAAAAAATTGGACAAAAGGATTACAAAAATGTAGGCGTAATATGGCTGTGATCCTGACCTGATGCCGCTGCTTCCGGCTCGCCGTCGCTGGCACATAAGCTCGTCGTTTTGTGGTTTGCAGCGCAGTGTTAAACTCGCCACCGAGTTCCCTGCAGTGCCACCCGCCGCCGTCGCCGCGTTCGTCAAGCATCATCGCCGGGTGCCCGAGTCGCCCTAACTGAGGTAGATCGTGCCGCTATTCCGTAACTGCGTCTGTGTGCACGCGATTTCCAAGCTGTGAATCGTTGTGTAATTGGACAGATCGAGCTAGGCTACATACAACTAGGTGGGCTGCTGGGAGGATAACTGGGCCATTGGCAATTAAGTTTGAGGCCCCTTCGTGTCTCCTGCTCCTCCAAACTGACGAAACGGATAGAACTCCATCGACCAACGCTCAAACTCCAGATATATAGTATACATACGCTGTATTTAGCCAAATTTTAGGTATGGCAGCCGCCAAACCTCGCCATATTGCTAGATTCGCCCCTGTTGACTGCTGTAGCACGTGCGCTCAGCTTTGCCAAAAAGTGCAGCTGCACTTTTAAGTATCTGGGTATAATAAACATAGCACAACACTGTTCAACAAAAAAACAAAAAAAACGTGCTTGATGTGCTCTATATGTGTAAGCCTGCACACACGTTCCTAGGCTTAACATTGCCAAATTTACTCGACATAGAAATAGCAATTTCTTGCACAACTTAAATACCAAATCCTTTATTATGTACGTAAAATATATTAATGATTCAAAAGTAAGTAAACACGATGGAAGCTCGAAAGTCATATGTGGATTGTAGGAGCAACAACTAGAAGACAATACTGAAATCTATTTCATGAATTCAATGACCCACGCATTGCCGTAGATGTGAGTGGTCTTGACATTGGTGAACCCTACGCCCCTTGCAAGCTCCTCGAACTCCCTCTGTTGCCTCTCCTTGCCACCTGGGGTGTGCATGAGCATGATCATGTCATCAAGGAACATCAGCTGCCCCCTGGATGTTGAGTCCGGTTTCACCGGCAGGATGCCTTCCACGATGATGACCTTGCCGTGAGCAGGGAGTGCGTCAAAGCAGTTCCTTAGTAGAGTCGTGCAATGTATGTCGGTCCAGTCATGAAGGATCCACTTTAGGAGGATGGCATCGCCGGAGGGCACCTTCTCGAACATGTCACCCCCGACATGCTCCACACCAGGAAAGGACGGGGCATCAGAGATAACGTGGGGCAAGTCAAAATTGACCCCCTTGATGTGCGGGTACTTGGAGATGATGGTGTGGATGGTTCCACCCACACCACCGGCGACATCAACAAGGGTGCCCACACTATCAAAGCCCCTGTAGAACTCAAGGAGCTTCTTGGTGATGATGGTTGAATGGTTCTTCATGGCCTCATTGGACATGCGGTTTACGTGTATGTTCGTGCTGTTGTACTCGAACAATGTCATCCCGTATGCTCTTTGGAACGGGAGGCCACCATCAAGGACTGCGTCCTGCAAATGATACCTGCAAATTAGTTACCAGATTCTAGTTCAGTTTACTGATAGTGGAGTAATGGTGGCATGCTTTTACTCAACTTCCAACTTTACAAGCAAATTCATCAAGAAAAACATTTTTTCAATACTTCTAGTTAGTACTTGGACCTTGGTCAAAGTTTCATGTTTTGCATCGACTAATTGGCAGTTGGTGGATAAATCTATAATTGAAGAGATACTGTTGGCGCAGGATCACAAGCCAGACTAAACTGTCAGAAGTAAAGTCGGAAGTCAGAATTGTCTGAGAAGGTATATACTCCCTCCATTTTTGTATACAAGGCCACAAACCCATATTACAGGAACCAAGGTAGAAGTTAATGCTTACTTAAGCCAATGTTGCAAGCTTATCTTTTCTCCTCACTCAACGTGTTAATTAATGTGTATTTTTCTCTTCAACGCACAACAAGACAACCCTCTCACTCCTCGTTGGTTAATTAATGTGGTACATGAAAACCAAGCTTCTCACTCCCACATGCATGCAAGGGGTATTAATGTCCTCGGTTGCTAGTACGAGGCAACCTCATCAATTTTACCTCGATTGATGTTAGTGGCCTTGTATAGTTGCAAATTGCAATTTTGGTAGTGGCCTTGTATACAAAAATGGAGGGAGTATAACATGCTGATTTAAGGGAACTATCTATTATTATATTATTTAAACAAGATAAGTCACCACTTATACATAGAGTAAATAATCTGATTCGTTAAAATATTACAAGCCTATATTACAAACGACTAGGATTCAATTTGTTTTAGAAATTCTGAGCAACCAGGTTCCTATAGCTAGATAGAAGGCAAGATAGCTGAGCAGTACGGTTGGCAAAAGAAAGAAAAGAAAATAAAAGCTAGGAGAGCAGTCGAGTACACAAAGCTGAATATATTTACATGCTCGAGCAGACATTTCAAATTAGCATTCCATTAATTTTACCCTAGCAAATATGACAAATATGGCACATGATACAATGAAATATTATTATATAGATAAAGAATACATGTCTAGTTCTAAATTCATAGTAGGTAAAATTATTTTCTGGAAACACCAAATTATCTTAGACGCGTATATTACAAGCACGATCACACATGCCAAACTACATATAACTTTCTAATGACTGGAATCGAGGAGCTTCACGGTTGATGGGATAGAACTCTTATGAGGTAGATAAATATGAAATTCTATTTTTACGTGATATTTATAAGGAAAAAGAAAATTTGAACAGAAAAAATAGCAATTTGATTTTCATGTACTTCGTGAACAAAGTACGTAGCAAAATTTCACAAGAGATATTATATAAAACAATGCAGTTTGATTATAAATACATTCCTCCATTCAAATAAGCTAGGATCACTCACCTACTGATAATTAACTGTTATATATCTATATTAATATGCATGAACGTAAAATAGGCAAGAGAATCTGCACATGCATGCATAATTATAAAGAAAAGAGACAACGATGGGATTAATTAAGAAGATGTTTTACAAAAAATGTAAGCAAAAAATCATGTCATGTACATAATCATTTTAGAAAAAATGTCAAGTACACAATAAAACATTCTCTAATTGCCCAGATATCATAAGTCAATGCAAAATAATGGATTGACAATTAGAAAAAGAGAGTGGTTTTTCAGCTTCCGGGTGGCCCTACGTCCTCTATAAACAGTAAATTGGGAAAATATGCCAACAAATTCAAAAAAATAAATTGAAACATTGCAAAATCAAATATGATCAAACTTTGTAGGTGCTTGCAGTTTCATGCCAAAAAGATAGTCGAGGAGCTCTAGAAAAGAAAAAGATTTCAATGCTTGATGTTTCGAGCACTTTTAGCGCTGAAATCTGAAATTCATGATATCCGAGGAGTTCTACATGATATTTTGTTAGGAGAACTTGCAAGAACGTAGAAAGTTTGACCATATTTGATGATGCAAAGTTTCAGAATTTTTTTATACTTTTTGAATTTACTATTCATATAGGGTATATAGACGTATACTAATGTGTCAAAGCTAATTAATATGAGCTTTTCTGAGAGAACAATATTGTATGGAATGGAAACAACATATATTGACATCAACTGAAGTCAAGTATGAGACTTCACTTCCCCGCAAAAAAAAAAGTATGAGACTTCACAGTTGAGTTTAACACTTTGTGAGATATTCCATTAAAATATATTGGTGGAAAGATAGACACCGAAAGTTGAGGAAGAATGGAAGAGAAAAACAGTCCAAAAGCACAAGTCTTGAGAAAATAACGATCAAACTCACCAGCCCTCCATATTGACCTTGTCCTGGATCATCAGGACTAGCGCGGCAATGGAGACACCGTCCTCGTTAGGGGTGAGCCACTTGCACACTGGCGCGGGGCCGTACCGGCGGGCGAAGAGGCCGTCCTCACCTTCGTCGACCTCACACAACACTACGTTGTACGATGCCAGCAGCCGCAGCATGCGGTCCACCATGGCCGGCGCGTCCGGATTGGCCGCCTTGGATGGCAGCCGCGCAATCACCTCCGAAGGCGACAACATCTCCCCGCCTGCGCTCACCAGGACCTCGAGCATGCCCAGCTCGATGGCGCCCTTGAGCGTCATCGGTAGGATAGATGCACCGGCAAGTTGCATCGCGTACATGCACGCCTCCTCGTCGCCGGCAGCTGGGCCAGCGACCATTTCCGAGCCCATTATATGTAGCTAACTGAGCTTCCCCCGCTCCTACTGCTGCTGATGTTGCTTCTGGTAGTTGGTGATTTCCTTAGGTAGTTTAGGAGTATGCTAAGGGTACATATAGGAATAGGAGCAATGATGGTTGCTCAAGTTGGACCAGTGAATTATTTGCTCAAGTTGAGATACTTATTTTGAGATCAGAGGGAGTATAGCATTGTATGACTAGTTCAATATTACGCTAGTGTTGTTGGAGATAGCAAGTTATAGGCTATAGAATATAACCCTCACGAGTCACATCTGTGCCCTTGTGGCATAGGAGTTAGCACCAACTTTTGTCTTAGTTTACTTCAAGTGTTGTATTTGTTGACTTTTTGTTTGATTTAAGTTGTCTTGTCATTGTATGATTTATGTATAAAGTCTCATCTTTTCAACAGCAGAAAAAAAGAGGTCTCGTCTTTTTCTTTACACATGTGGGTGATGAGGTTGTCCACGACGCTGGTTACCGGACAGGCATTGTAAATGGCGCCGAGTTTCTTCTGGCAGGCGGTCTTCCTCATGTCTGCCAGAGCATCCAGGTCTGGTCCTCGGAAGGCAATCTTGGCATCTTCTCCGTGGCATGAGTGAGAGATCTGCTAGTGTGGCGTAGTGTATTATGCGTCTGATCTGTTAATTTTCATAAATATTATGCCAGATACAAAATTAAGGGTAATTTTGTCTTTTACACTAATTAACTGCTAATAAGAATCAATTGTGTTGGCCCGTGCCCGATCTAGATCCAAACCTGAAACGACCTGGTAATCGTAGGTGCAGAAAAAAGGAGAATACGCGGTTCTCTCTGCTAGTGTAGCTGTTGCCGCTCATTGGAAGGTTGTCGTAGGTAAGGATTAATTACAATCACAACTACAAATACAAGGAACTAGAGATAGCATGTCTCACAGAGTCACAGTACACCACAGAATTCACTGATTTCATCATTTCTTACCTTGCAAAAGCATCTCGAGTTCAGGGATGCAAAGTAAGATTTCACACATCAGTTTTGCTAGGAAATATCAGACAGAGGGGCAGTGCGTACGTGTTCCTTTTTTTTTTTACGCGACATGTTCCTCTTTTCTGTTAGTACAAACTATGCAACTCGGTCTAAAAATACAACCTCACGGGAGGGGTTGGATTAGTGCTGATTAATGAACTGATTTATTTTAAAATTGGCCATCATACACACTCATGGGAGGGGTATGTTTTAATCTTAACAATTTATTCTATCTCAACCATTATGGTTTAAATCTACGACATCTATAATGCATTTAAAATTTTGTAGCGAAATGAGTGCGTGAGACTAGTTGATGCATATCTATTTTAAAAAAACATACATATTCCATTTCCCATGAGACTTTTCCAACTTGATAATGATCAATACATTAACAAAATCATCCCATAATTAGGAAGGTAGGTAGGTAAGTTCCTGGAAATTGATCATGTATAAAATAGCAAACATGTTTGGTTTAGATGTAGACAGGGTATAGAAAGTAAGCATATTAAACATATCAATAGGGGATTATGATAATAAGGATAGTAAACACATCTTAGTAAAGTGGTCATGTATAAACTAGTAAACGGGTTTGGTCTAGATGTAGAGGCTGTGAATACAACTTCAATTAAAAAAAAGCATAAATAACAATAGGAAGATTTGTTTCAATTTTGCATCTCTTTTTCCATGAGACTTTTCAACTTGATAATGATCAATACATTAGAAAAATCATCTCGGAATTAGCAAGGTAGGTAGGTTACTTCTTGGAAACCGATCATGTATAAAATAGCAAATGGGTTTGGTCTTGATTTTTTTAGAAAAGGAGGATGAGCTCCGGCCTCTGTATCTGGGTGATGCATGTAGCCAGTTTATTAATTATTCACGAAGAGCTTACAAAGTAATACATCAATCAGACTGAAGCCATCATCTCGGCAACATATGTCCCTGCTCCTATCCATTTGATGAAGGGGTGCCGATAGTCGTCCGAGCCGAATACCAAAAAAACTTTGCCCCAAAGCCTAACATCTAAAGTCAGAGGCCCCATCCAGGCCATAATACCTATTCTGGGGCACACCACCGGTCCGTTGCACTCTCGGAGGCGGTCACCGCCATATTCTACCCATCCATCTTTAGAACAGGAACCGACGCATCGACGTTGCCAAGCCTACCGTCGACGCCACCACGATGCCAGATAGCGTAGTCCTCCTACGCGATTTCGTCAACCCACATCAGACGCCGAGACTCCACTCCGCCACGCCACCGAGATCCGCCGTCGTCGATGGAGAAGATGAAACCCCGCTCCACCACTGGGCCCTTCAAGTCGGCACCTGCTTCAAAACGATGCCCTAAGAAGGGAGAACGATGTCGAAGATGTCGTATCGTCTGTTCCGAGAAGACCCAGATATAGGGTTTCCCTCGGAGCATCCCGAGCCAAGTTCCGCGACCTGAAACAACGATATCTTGAGAAGTGAAAGACATCACAGACACCGCCATCGTCCGCCATGACCGTAGTCGCCGTAATTTTCACCGGAGGTCGCGTCCCCCGATCTCGCAGCTGACTGGAACCGTACAGAGCATCTTTGTGAAGACGAAACCAGTTGTTAGCACGCCGACAGGGAACCTCCAGCCGCCCCTCACGGGTTCCTCCTCGCTCCACCGGCCAGCCGAGGGCCCACTGTGACGGATCTGGGCAGGACTTCAGATCTGCAGCCACTGTTGCCACCCATCTGCACGGAGAGCAATCACACTCTGAATGGAGCACCGCCTCCGCCACCACCCATTCGGTCCAACACTCCGCCGGCCATGGTGCTCCGATCGCCACCGCGTAGTAGGGGCGTGCAGCCCTAACTGCCGCCGCCGGCCTCCATGCATGAAGCGCCCCGTCGGCCTCATACGAGAATCGCCGCGACCACCCGCCCAGGAGCCTATGGCGCCCGAGCCCGCCGCCACCGCGGCCCTAGCCGGCGGCAGCGGCGACAGGGGATGGGTTGAGTGAGTCTGGCGGCTAGGGTTTGGGAAGCCCCTGGCGTCGCCCAAGGGGAAGCAACGCGAGGGGGTACGCGTTGGTCTTGATATGGAGAGGGTATATATATCTAACTTGTCACAGCGAAGCCTGCAATATCTCTCACTTAAGGTGATCCTCGGTCGTGTGATCAGATTTGATTGATCTAGATCTGATGCTACGTGGCCGTTGGTACAGGACGAAATAGTGCTAGGGACAATCAGTGTTTTTCACAGTGCTTTTGTATATTGTGTTGACACAGTGTTCTGCTATTGATTACATCTCCTTTGTCTATGAATGAAAGTTAGGGGCACAGTAGATTGGGGTTGTATCACTTCGCCCATTTAGAAGTAACATAACTGATCCTACATATGTTGTTGAGATTGCTTAGGTCATGGCACGCGTCAATGAAGAAGAAACTGGTTGGGTGGCCAACGGAGCAAATTTTAGTTTAAAAGTTAAAATATAAGGACAAGTAAATCATATACCACTAGCAACATGACATGCTATGTACTATCT
Source organism: Triticum timopheevii (assembly GCA_963921465.1). Taxonomy (NCBI): domain Eukaryota; kingdom Viridiplantae; phylum Streptophyta; class Magnoliopsida; order Poales; family Poaceae; genus Triticum; species Triticum timopheevii. Next base: position 616,999,795 of record OY997270.1, read on the forward strand.
TATTATATAACATATGTGTGATGATAAATACCCTATACAATATCGGCATAATTTTAAAACTTTAATATTCTAGTCCCGTGCCTCCGTCATTTGCCCATCAAGCTCATTGTACATCTAGAGGTGGATAAAAAGTTCAGAACTCGCAAACTGCTTGACAGATTCTTGGCTCGACTCTAACCCGTCTACATGTCGACCTTTAGAAAACACATTTTTATGCCTTAAGACCGTGAGCCTATCAAGTAAATTACCGATCTCCTCGTGAAACAACAAAAGAATATTGGGGCACGACACTTGAAAAATAAAAGAGAATGAATGCATCAAACTTGTCAAATAGAAAAACAGACGCGGACTCTCTGAGCATTCCATTCTATCGGGCGATTTCCTCATCTTCTATCATTTTTATGGTTTACGTCCCTATAACATGTCTCCCGATGCCTCCCATCCTAAAATCTCTTAGGCATGTTCTCGACCAAGAAGAAATATGAAAATGTTGTAAATAGTCATCTAGCTTTTTGTCATGTATAAGCAACCCTATTATATTGACTCGAAGGGTGAAGTGTAGAGTACGAAATAACCAACTAAGAGTGAAGGGGTTATATAGGTGAGTCGATGTTTCTATGGGTGGGCAAGTGGGTGAAAAAATGATGCGCATCATGGGATTACTTATTATGTAGATCAGTGATACAAAAATCTGTTTGTCTCGTGAATAAATTCTATCATTGCACATTTACTATACTAAGCAGGGAGAAAGTAATTTTTAATTTAGCATGTAGGTATTCCATAGAAAACATCTCTTGAGAAGATTTTTTTTTCATAAAGCACTTATAGATCTACCAATTTCGATCGATGAAGATAGACATAAATAATACATTGCATAAAGAGTTAAAGAACCATAAACATGCCAGTAACTGCTTGCTAAAGGCTTCTTAAGAATATAAGTCATTCTTGAAGAATTTTTTTTTTGACGAATTACATCCGAGGAAATATATTCTCCAAGGCCTGAATCATCAAGTTTTCCTATTTAATACTGAAGTGCAGACAAACCTTGATGAACTGCATGTGAGGAAAGGCATACCTAAAGGCGCCAACTCACACTAAAGTCATTGTCAACAATTTTGGAAGTGTACACATGCATATGTTGCGACATATATGATAAGAGCTTTGCTTGATATGTAGGTTCGAAAAGCACAAGAACAAGAAAAACACAACAATGTCATGGTTTTATTAATCCTACATTGTGATTTGATTGCACCGTAGGAATGCATAGTAATTTTCTAAGAGGCCTCGTGTAGGTCAATAGAATTTATTCCTTGAAAAGGTTTACAAAAGAATCAATGGAAGAAAATTATATATACTGTAATTTTACAATCCAAACAACATTATATTGTTTCTAAGATTGTACTATAGCAGCTACCATACAATAGAAAGTGGCACTGAAGGTGTATCAGCCACCAGCCTCAGAACAAGTTACATGCATGTCTATGAGGGGACTTCTTATCAGTTGGTTTACATATGTGCAATTTTTTATGAGTTCTCAAGGATAAAATCAGTTACTAGCGTAAATTGCTTTAAAAAAATCATGCTAAGAAGTCCCGAAAATATTTAGAAAATTCATTAACCCTCCAAAAACAGCCATTCAGCCACTAGTAGAAAACATGGCTTTGGTTCGGGCCTGGCCAGCCCATTAGTCCCGGTTCTTCATGAATCGGGACCCATGGGGGGCATTAGTCCCAGTTCATGAGCCCAGGGGGGCGGCCGGGGCCTCGTGGGCATTGGTCCCGGTTCGTCTGGACCCATTTGTCCCGGTTCTAGGCACGAACCGGGACCAATGGGCCGCGCTCCTGGCCCACAGCCATTGGTCCCGGTTCGTGCCTAGAACCGGTATAGAAGGGTGGATTTAGTCCCGGTTCCCGCCACGAACCGGGACAAATAAGTTGCCTATATATACCCATCACCGCGGCAGAGCACTCCACAGTGCTCTGTTTTTTCTAGCCGGCGAGGGGAGGGCATTTGGGTGCTCTAGCTCACCTCCTATGCACATGAGGTGTCCGATGAAATGCCCGAGCCACACTAGTTAAGCTTTCTCCTCTCGAAGCTCGACCTCGGAGCTCCATTTTTCCCGAGATTTGTCTAGATTTAGCGGTCCGTCACGCCCCGTCCCCGTTTTCACCGTCGTTGATCGCCCACGCCGATCTCGTCGCCGGCACCACCATGGTGAGCCTCTTGTTCTTATCTTCTTTCTGATTTTCTTACTTTTGACACACATAATTATATATAATGCACGCAGATGAACCGACAATGGATGTATGGTGACAGACACACCTCCGAGTACATTAAGGGTGTGCATAATTTTCTCGAAGTGGCTGAGGCAAACAAGCAGAATGGTTTTATGTGTTGTCCATTTCCTAAATGTGGGAATACGAAGTCTTACTCTGACCGGAAAATCCTTCACACCCACCTGCTTTTCAAGGGTTTCATGCCACACTATAATGTTTGGACGAGGCACGGAGAAATAAGGGTTATGATGGAAGACGGCGAAGAAGAAGAGGATGATGACAACTATGTGCCCCCTGAATACGGTGATGCTGCAACTGGGGAGCTACTGAAGATCAAGAGGAACCAGACGATGTGCCCGATGATGCTACAACGGGGGAAGCTACTGAAGATCAAGAGGAACCAGACGATATGCCCGATGATGATGATCTCCGTCGGGTCATTGTCAATGCAAGGACGCAATGCGAAAGTCCAAAGGAGAAGCTGAAGTTCGATCGCATGTTAGAGGATCACAAAAAAGGGTTGTACCCCAATTTCGAAGATGGCAATACAAAGCTGGGTACCGTACTGAAATTGCTGCAGTGGAAGGCAGAGAATGCTGTGCCTGACAAAGGATTTGAGAAGCTACTGAAAATATTGGAGGAGAAGCTTCTAAAGGATAACAAATTGCCCGACAGTACGTACACAGCAAAGAAGGTCGTATGCCCTCTAGAATTGGAGGTGCAGAAGATACATGCATGTCCTAATGACTGCATCCTCTACCGCGGTGTGTACGAGGATTTGAATGCATGCCCGGTATGCGGTGCATTGCGGTATAAGATCAGACGAGACAATCCTGGTGATGTTGACGGCGAGCCCCGCAGGAAGAGGGTTCCTGCGAAGGTGATGTGGTATGCTCCTATAATATCACAGTTGAAACGACTGTTCAGAAACAAAGAGCATGCCAAGTTGATGCGATGGCATAGTGAGGACCGTAAGAAAGACGGGAAGTTGAGAGCACCCGCTGACGGGTCGCTGTGGAGAAAAATTAAGAGAGAGTAATAGGCTGAGTTTGCACGTGACCCAAGGAACGTATGGTTTGGTTTAAGCGCGGATGGCATTAATCCTTTCAGGGAGCAGAGCAGCAATCACAGCACCTGACTCGTGACTCTATGTATGTATAACCTTCCTCCTTGGATGTGCATGAAGCGGAAGTTCATTATGATGCCAGTTCTCATCCAAGGCCCTAAGCAACCCGGTAACGAAATTGATGTGTACCTAAGGCCATTAGTTGAAGAACTTTTACAGCTGTGGAATGGAAACGGTGTACGTGCGTGGGATGAGCACAGACAGGAGGAATTTAACCTGCACGAGTTGCTGTTTGTAACCATCAACGATTGGACAGACAAACAAGGGATACCACGCATGCACGCACTGTTTAGCTGACACCGAAAGTATATACCTGGACAAATGCAGGAAGTATGTGTACCTGGGCCATCGTCTATTTCTTCCGACCAACCATCAATGCCGAAAGAAAGGCAAGCATTTCAAAGGTGAGGTAGATCACCAGAAGAAGCCCGCCATGTGTACCGGTGATCACGTACTTGCTATAGTCAATGATTTACACGTAATCTTTGAAAGGGGTCCCGGTGGACTAGCTGTTCCGAATGACGCTGAGGGACACGCACCCATGTGGAAGAAGAAATCTATATTTTGGGACCTACGCTACTGGAAAGACCTAGAGGTCCGCTCTTTAATCGACGTGATGCACGTGACCAAGAACCTTTGCGTGAACCTGCTAGGCTTCTTGGGCGTGTATGGGAAGACAAAAGATATAGCTGAGGCACGGGAGGACCTGCAACCTTTGCACAAAAAAGACGGCATGCCTCCAAAGCAGTATGAAGGTCCTGCCAGCTATGCTCTTACCAAAGAAGAGAAGGAAATCTTCTTTGAATGACTGCTTAGTATGAAGGTCCCGACTGGCTTCTCGTCGAATATAAAGGGAATAATAAATATGCCAGAGAAAAACTTTCAGAACCTAAAGTCTCATGACTGCCACGTGATTATGACGCAACTGCTTCCGGTTGCATTGAGGGGGCTTCTACCGGAAAACGTCCGATTAGCCATTGTGAAGCTATGTTCATTCCTCAATGCAATCTCTCAAAAGGTGATCGATCCAGAAATCATACCAAGGCTAAGGAGTGATGTGGTGCAATGTCTTGTCAGTTTCGAGCTGGTGTTCCCACCATCCTTCTTCAATATCATGACGCACGTCCTAGTTCATCTAGTTGACGAGATTGTCATTCTGGGCCCCGTATTTCTACACAATATGTACCCCTTTGAGAGGTTCATGGGAGTCCTAAAGAAATATGTCCGTAACCGTGCAAGGCCAGAAGGAAGCATCTCCATGGGCCATCAAACAGAGGATGTCATTGCGTTTTGTGTTGACTTCATTCATGGCCTTAAGAAGATAGGTCTCCCTAAATCGCGGTATGATGTGAGACTGACTGGAAAAGGCACACTTGGAGGGGACTCAATAATATGAAGGGACAGATATTCTTGGTCTCAAGCACACTACATAGTTCTACAGAACTCTACCTTGGTGACCCCGTATGTCGATGAACACAAGAACAGTCTATGCTCCAAACACCCGGAGCAGTGCGACGACTGGATTACATGTGAACACATCAGGACTTTCAGCAGTTGGTTGGAAACACATCTCAGAGGTGACAACACTTTTTGTGATGAGCTCTACTCGTTGTCCAGGGGACCATCTTCAACTGTATTGACTTACAAAGGATACGAGATAAATGGGATACATTTTACACGATCGCCCAAGATCAAAAGAGCAGCAAGCAAAACAGCGATGTCTGCTTTGATGCAGCAACCGAGATGGGAAAGGACACATGTTATGGTTACATAGTGGACATATGAGAACTTGACTACGGACATGATTTGAAGGTCAATTTGTTTAAGTGCAAATGGGTCAATCTGTCAGGAGGTGGGGTACACTGACGAACCGTATGGAATGACAACAATGGATCTGGACAACCTTGGGTACACTGACGAACCGTTCGTCCTAGCCAATGATGTGGCACAGGTTACCTATGTGAAGGACATGTCTACCAAACCGAGAAAAAGAAAACATAAGAAAGTGAATACATCATACGATGAGCCAAAGCGCCACATAGTTCTTTCAGGAAAAAGGGACATCGTGGGAGTGAAGGGCAAGACAGACATGTCCGAAGATTATGAAAAGTTTCATGAAATTCCTCCATTCAAAGTCAAGGCTGACCTAAGCATCCGGATAAATGATGAAGATTATCCATGGTTATGGCGCAATAAGGAAAGGACACAAGAGAGGAAAAAGTGAAGACTTTCTCCACAACTATTATGATGATACCATGCCAACTTTCAACCTTTTGATAGTTCATTTGAAATGCCTGTTGCAACAGACAAGTTTCCGTATGAAATCCTGATACTTCGAAAGAGATTGTCCGTTTTGTACACAAAGTGCATCCAGTTTTTGCCGTAACCCTCTCAACTTTCTTGCACATGCTATGTGGATGAAATGATGATACCATGCCAACTTTCAACCTTTTCAGAGTTCATTTTCTGTTCAAAATCATTAAAAGCAAAAAGAATTTTCATAAAGAACTTTTTTTTACAAACTTTAATAGCAAAAAGAATTTTCATAAAATAAAGTAAATAAGTAATTGGAAACAAAATAATATAAACTTTAATAAAATATATAAGTAGAAAAAAACTTTAATAACATAAATAAAATTTATGAAACTAAAATTATCAAAGTATTTTCTGTTCCAAACATTATAAGCAACCTCTAGTATTATTGAAACTAAAATTATATAAAATTGATGCAACTAAAATTATCAAAGTATTTTCTGTTCAAAATCATTAAAAGCAAAAAGAATTTTCATAAAGAACTTTTTTGTTAGAAACTTTAATAGCAAAAAGAATTATCATAAAGTAAAATACATAAGTAATTAGAAACAAAATAAAATAAAATAAATAAGTTTTTGTTGTAAGTAGAAACAAAACAAAATAAATAAAGCAAAAAAATAAAACAAAAAAAGCGAAAAAAGTAAAAAATATGCCACCTATTGGGCCTCCATGGCCTGAATACGACTAGAAACCCATCCATGGGCAAGGATTCAGGCCCGCAGAAGGCCCAGTAGGCCCATCTGGCATGGTAGTGACAATTAGGCCCGTAAGAGCATTACTAGTAGAACCCTCAAACCCTCAAATCCTCAAAGCACTTTTAAGGGTTGAGAAGTGCCACTTTTTGACACTTTTAAGGGTTGAAAAACAGGGGCAAATACTAGAACCCTCAAACCCAACCCGTAAACTGCTTTAAGGGTTGGATTTGAGGGTTCTAGTCTTTGCCTCAACCCCAACCTTTAAATCTATCATATGGCATCTCACAATTTATGACAACAAGAACACAATCAACTTCCAAACAAACTACCAAATGACAATCATTGATGCATGGTTTAATAGTTTACATCACAAAATCATCATCTTCCTCCTCTCATCGGCACCATCACCAAAAGTTGCACCTCGGCGCCATCTCCTAGACCACAAGCGGGCTCCATCAAGCATCTCCATCGCCACTGATGGAGTCGTACACACCGCCATCACCACAACTACTCATCGAAGTGTCACCTCGAAAAGTAGAGGACGCAACACGAAACATCCTCTTCCTCTCTGCGATGTCCTCCTTGTAGTCCTTCCACCATTGCAATTGGTCTTGATCCATGTCCTTCTTGGACATCATCATGTGCTCTTTCTCTTCCACCATGAGTTCTTTCCATACCTTTGACTCTTTGAGCTTGATCATCCTCTCCTCCAACTCGGCCTTGCGCTTTGCTTCTTCACGTTTTGCTTCAACTTGTGCAAGCTTGACCTCTTTCTTCTTCTCGGTGATAAGAAGCTTCATCTCCAATGTCTTCGTTGTCAATTCCTCTCTTGCCTTTATCATGTGGTCCATCTTCTCCCTTAGGCTTGAAGCCTCTTCTTCCATCTTGACCCTTAGCTTGCCCTTCTTGTTTCCCTCAGGCTTGCCCACGTTCCTCTCCTCCTCATCTTCACTATCGCCATCCTTAGCATTGCCGACTTCTTGGGTGCGGTCTCTTGATCCCTCAACTTCCACTTGTCAAAGGTTTGAAGAATTGACCAAACATGCTTAAATGGGAATGGCTTGCCCTTGGAAGCGGCCATCTCCTTGTACCTCAAGCCGGCAATTGTCTCCTATCAACCACACATAAATCACATAAGAACCCACCAATAGCATAGTGCACACACATAATCAAAAAAGTGAAAAAAATATGTACTTACAAAGTCACTCTCCACGGTTCCACTAGGTGGTGCATCCCTCACTTGGTCCATGGCCGCACTCCAACGAGAACAAGCGGGCTTGATCAACTCCCAACGGCCTTGAAGCGACCGGAATGTGCGATGGATGAACCCACTATTCTTCGGCTTGATCCTACAATAGACGTCCTCGATCCTTTGCCAATAGAGTTTACCGGTTTGATCGGTGCCGGTGGTAGCATCCATTCCCACAGCTGCCCAAGCACGAACCAAGAGGACATCTTCCGCCTCGGTGTAGTTTGTGGACCGAGCGTGTGGGCGGGAAGTGGCGGTGAATGCCTCCACCCCTATCTCGGCCACCTCCTCCTCGTCATCCCCTTCATCCTCCTCATCTTCCTCCAAGTCGTCTCCAACCCTAAAGGGGTCTAGAGGCGGAGCTCCGAGGTCCACCTCCGCGTTTTGGAGGAGGTCCATCAACGAGGATGGGGTTGCCATTTCCTCGAGCACCTCGTGCGCGGCGGGAGAAGGTTCGGCGACGGTGGCGGGCGGGGGCGCGGCCGTGGCGGGGGGCTTCTTCCGCGGCTTCTTCACGGCCGGGGACGAGCCGGCGACCTTGGCGGCCCCTCGAGGCCCACGGCTGGCCGCCTTCGGGCGGCTCTTCTTGGGGGCGGGCGCCGGGGCCGTGGCGTTGGCAGGCGCCGGGGCGGGGACAGGGGCCGGGGCGGGAGGCTGGGAGGCGGGAGGAGGCGCTGCGAGGCCCGCCCGCCGCCGCTTCGCCCCGACGTGGGTCGCCGCCACCACGTCGGCGACGGTCGGGTGGGCGGGGGCGGGGGCGGGCGCCGGGGCAGGCGGGGCGGGCGGGGCGGGAGCGGCTGGCGCGGCGGGCGGGGGCGCGGCCGCGGCGGGGCCTTCCATCGCCGGCGGGGCGGGAGGCAGCGGGAGGCGGCGGGGGGCTGGCGAGCGGTTGGCTCCTGCGCTAGCGAGGAGGACTGCGACGAGGAGGAGTGCGGGTTGGGGGGAGATTTTCCCCTCAACCCCTACTTCTACAGATTGCAAAGTCGTTTAAGGGTTGGACCTCTAATTTTTTTTACGGGTTTGAGGGTTTAGAGGTTCTAGTCTACGGAGTTTTTTCGGCGAAAACTGTAAAAAAGCGGTTATTTTTAGGGGTTTGAGGGTTTGAGGGCTCTACTAGTAATGCTCTAAGCCTGCAATGGACAGGAGCTCCAGAGGGGCGCGGCAGTGGGGCTTATAAACCGCTGCGCGCCCCTCTCAAGTAGCGAGGTGGGACTAAACTCCCACCACCACGCCGCTGTGCAAGGCCTTTTGTCCCGGTTGATGGCACCAACCGAGACTAAAGGGGAGCATTGGTACCGGTTCGTAGCACCAACCGGGACCAACGCAGCCCTTTAGTACAGGTTGTTGCCACCAACCGGGACTAAAGGTGGCATTCGTCCCGGTTGCTTTCATGAACCGGGACCAATGCTTCGTCTATATAACTAGCACTTGCGAAAATTTTCATTCAGTTCGTCTTCCCCGCCCCGACGACGCCGCCAGGCTGCCCCTCTCCGCCTCGCCATCGCTGTCATCGCCCCACGCCCCCTCCCCCGACGCCGCCGGCCCCGCCCAGACGGCGTCGCCGCCCCGCGTCCCCCTGCCCCGACGCCGCCGGCCCTGCATCCTCGTGGCCCGTCGCCACGCCCCTCACCGTCGCCGTCGTCGTGCCCTGCTTCATCGTCGCCCGTCGCCGCGCCCCTCACCGTCACTATCCGCGTGTCGTGCCTCCTCGTCGCTGTCCCCTTGCGAAGTGAGCTCATATATATGAAATTTCCTAATTTAGATGTGTAGTTTAGATGTGTAGTTAATTGAGTTGTTGTAATTTGTTCATATTGTGTTAGATTTTTTTCTGTTCATTGATTTTTTTGGTGATATTATTGTTGAATATGCAAATGTTTGTATGTTCATATATATGCAAAGAATATGTCAATTTTTTATGATTTTTTTCTATTCGTAGAATTTTCATAATTTTTTTTCTGTTGTAATTTTGTTCATAGAATTTTAATATTTTTTTTGTTCATAGAATTTTCTTTGTCAATTTATGTATATGTTCATATTGTGTATGTATAGGAAAATTGTGTATGATCAAAGTCATTTATGTATATGTTCATATTTAGAAGAAAAAGCAGGAGAGGAAAAAGGAAAATAAGAAGAGAAAATGTTTAATATAATTAGTTAGAAAAATAATAGAACTAGTTAAACTAGTTTATTTTTAGTAAGTACTACTTTATTTTATTTATAGTAAGTGCTTAGTAGTTGAACTAGTTGATTAAATAAAACTATTTTATTTTACTATATATAGAAGTACGTAGCTTATTTTTAGTAAGTACTACTTTATTTTATTTATAATAAGTGCTAAGTAGTTGAACTAGTTGATTTAGTAAAATACTTTATTTTACTATAGAAGTAGTTTATTTTTAGCAAGAAAAATAATAGAAATAGTTTATTTTTTTAGTTCAAGCAATCATTCCCGCATCGGCGTCGACAATGCCTATCCCGCATCCTCGTCGTCGACTCGGCGAAGGAGGCCGGCTTGATCAGAGGGGCCATGTCCGGGACTGGGCTCCGTCGGGCTGGTATTGGGAGGTGCTACCTTCCAGGGGGCGTAGGTTGGTGAGGAGCCAACCCGTCGTTGACCCAATCCTTGTTTGGTGGCGGTCGCGTGGGCCAGTGACGGTGCCAAGGCTTCCGGACACCGCGGAGGTGATACGTCACCGTGTCAGCGAGGAGGACGAGCACGTCCGTCGCTACATGGTTGCGTTGGAGGGCAGGTTCGACAATACCTGGCAGGTTCTTCCAGGATCTCACTGGAGCTATGATCCTGTGATAGTTCCTTCTCTTTGGGTGTCCACCGCCTGCGCCGATACCCTTCGGGCGCTACGGTTCTAGCTGTATTAGCGATGCTATAAGTATGATAGTATTCGAGGAGTGCTAGTGATAATATTTGACGATGTACGGACACAAGAGATGATGTAGTTTCTCTTATAATTGAATGCATGCTAATTTGAATACTACTTTATTTTACGATTTGGTTTTGCTTATTGAATGCTCAAATTGGAAAAGTACTCCTACTTTGAATGCTAAAATTGGAGAGCACTATGCAAGGCGTATGCATTTGATTACTTGATAGCTTATAGGGTTTTTATTTTTACAGAAATCTAGGAGCCCCCTCCATCATCCTCGCCGTCGTCCCCGTCACCGACCCCCCTCTGACCTCGAGGTGAGACCAGCCAAATCTCTATGTCAATATGAGTCCTCGGTTTGACTTTAAGTCTGTCGAGTCTCCACCATATATGAGAGGACGAAGAATCCCGACTATTATCATGGGGGTAGCTTTTTCTTTGGTTCCGTGTGCTAGACACAATTTGGTGTAATGCACTCGGGAACGAAAGGAGGAGCTACCATATATATATGAGAGGAGAGGGAGAGTCTCCAACCATATATATATGAGAGGACGAAGAATCCTGACTGTTGTCATGGGGGTAGCTTCTCCTTCATTCGTGTGTGCTAGACAATTCGGTGTAATGCACTGGAGAATGAAAGGAGGAGCTACCATCACCGACTGTCGAATATGTACACCACGTGTGCTGAGAGTTTTCAAGAAAATGCTCGACAGACCGATAGTCAACCCGTGATGAATAATAATGATCTAATTTAGGTTTTTTAGTACATATATTTAATCGTACAAGTTTAATATTTGAATTATGAACATAGGAAATATCATACTCGGACGACGAAAACCGCCAGGGGGAGTGCGACTGGTGCCACGACGACCGAGGTATGTGCGACAGTTCCTTGAGCTGGACGAAGATCGACGCTTCAGCATTAAGCTCGAGGAGACCTTCGATGTTGAAACGGTACGCAATGACGACAAGAGTTTTTTCGTAATTAAGCACGACTTCAACTATTTTAACGTGTACTTTTCATCTTTTCCAATTCGACTAGCTTATCCCATGCTATGCAAGTCGCTATGTGTTGGAGAGGATGGGTTTTGAAGACCATGAAAGTATGGAAAGAAAGAAAATTCACCTAAAGCCCCATCATGGTGTGGATTTTGAAGTAAAGTTGTACAATTCTGAGACTGTAACCCATTTTGGTTGCAAAAATTGGGAAGCACTTTGCAAGATGTAATGGTTTTGATGAGGGTATGCTTGTCACCATGGATCTTGGTGATCCTAAAATCGAGCAAGACAATATGGACATTTGGGTCCTTGTTGATACGCTTCCAATTCTTCCCCTATGTGAGTTTCTCAAACATAGTTATTAAGTAATTTATATTGTTTATTTCAAAATAGTTGACTGCTTATATCCATTAACAGCTTATTTTCATTCTTCAAAGAATGTGCGGAAGATGGTAGACAAAACCCACTACACCGATGGCTCCGAATTAACTTATCAGAAGAAAAATCATCTGATCGCATTTTGTACTGATCTTGAGAATTACAATATCTACAATCGAACTCCTCAACATTATGGTCAATACGTGCCACTAGTGCATGTTTTGAACTACCGTGACTACCATGGAGATACCTTGGTAAGATTTTTTACTATTACGACATCCGTGCATCTTTTGCATACTTCTAAAACTATTACACCATTGCTAACTACGAAGTTATTACTATGTTTTTCAACAGATAATCCCGAATGATTGTGTGCCTCATCTGATGTATCAACATGGTCGCCTTGATGTTTTGAACATACAACCAGGTCATCCTATGAATCTGAACTGTCCATACCGGATTTCTAAAAGAAGTGGAGACATGACAATCAAAGAATGGAAAAAATGTATGGACAGTCGTAAGGAGGTTCTTGGAAGCAAAAGGAAGCGAAGCTTAAGAATTGGAGACAGGATGATCTCCATTCTCCATAATGGAGAGCCACGGTCTATATTGTTTTATGCTATTTTACCTTAAAGAGGGTATTTAGGTCGTACCTAATACTGATGATCATGTGCTAAGAACAATTAAGTAGGGTTGGTTCGATGACTATGAGGATGATGATCGTATGACTTGTTATTAATAATGAGTAGAAGTTGTATGATGATGATTAGTAGGACTTGTTATTATATATGATGATGCATGATGCGAGCATGAAGAGTTATTATATATCAGCGGGTGAAATGAACATGGATTGGATTTAAGTGAAGGCAACATGCATGTGGTGCATGTCGAAAGTAGTACAATCCAAACTTGATCAAGTTAGGATTAGTATTACTTTCGACATGCACCACATGTTGCCTTCACTTCAATCTAAGCCATGTTTAGGCATAGCAGTAGCGTTGGTAAACCAAGCACGGAGATATAAGAGAGGACACTTCTCTCATTAGCTAGCTAATAACAACCTAAATTAACCCCCAAAACCCCTAAACCAGCCCCTTTCAAAAAAAACTCAGCTCCAGCCAGCTGCTGACGCGTGGATGTCTTTTGTTCCCGGTTGATGTCACCAACCGGGACAAAAGGCCCCCTGCCTGGGCTGGCCGCAGCGGCCACGTGGAGACTTGTCTGTCCCGGTTTGTGTAAGAACCGGGACTAAAGGCAAGGGCATTTGTAACAACCTTTTAGTCCCGGTTCCTTAACCGGGACAGAAGGCCCTTACGAACCGGGACAAATGGCCATTTTTCTACTAGTGAGCTTCATTGTCAATTACGTATCAGCGGGAACATCAAGATAAATGAGTTGTATCAAATTGACGAAATAGGGGTCTAGGGTTGTTTAATATAGAAAAAACCTTATGTGTACTTAATTTAACCCATTTTACACTAGTAGAGGATCGGCCATCAGTCCCGGTTCGTAAGGGCCTTTAGTCCTGGGTCAGCAATCGGGGCTAATAAGTTGGACTAAAGGCCCTCATCCTTTAGTCCCGGTTGGCCATGAGCCGACACTAAATCCCTTCCACGTGGCCGGCAGCACGTGCCGGGGGCCGGGGACCTTTGGTCTCGGTTGGTGCACCAACCGGGACTAAAGGTTCAGGGTTTAGGGTTTATTGTTTATTTTTCTTTTTTATTTTGTGTTTTTCATTTATTTCTTTTTCATTTCAAACATATTTTACGCTACTACATATTGTACACGTTATGCATATATAATAGAATTTCTCATAGAACCAATCATATATCATAGAATTTCTCATACGACCATGCAGACACACACACACACACACAGATATATATATAGACACACACACAATTTGGTATATACAATTTCTCCTACAATTTGCATATCATTACATGCAGGCATTAAGTGAAATGGTATTCTCCTTCGGGAGCTATGACCTGGTCAACCAAAAATCCCGCCATTTTCTCTTGAAGTGCTCGTATGCGGTCCGTTGGTAGGAGCTGATCCCGCATCTCTTGCATCTTTAAAGAAGGAAATCCATATGAATATATTAGTTGTGTGCATATATATTAGATCATGATAAAAAGAATTGTGCATTGTGTTTACGTACCCAAAGATTTCTTGCATCTTTGTTCCTTTTGGTCATAAAGCGAATGTTCTCACAAACGTGGTATGCACATAAATTATTCCCCGATGCCTTCCTCATGCACTTTACGAGAATAGAATTCAATTGGATAATAATGAAGCATGATAATGGTATTGAAACTAGAATTGAAGAGATGCACGAATGTAGCTAGTAGTACTTAATTACCCTGGGCCGCCACCATTTCAGCGTTGGTTTCCATGGGCCGACAACCTCTTTGATCAACTTTGCTCAAATCCTGCCCGGCAAAGAAAATGAATAAATGAGTTATTAATCACTTGATATCAGAAAATGAACTAAAGAGGCCGACATATCGTGCGATAATGATCGAAATTACCTGTCGAGAATCAACTTCAGGCTGGTGTATTCTTTAGGTTCTTTAAGTAGTGAGTCCAGTACTTGAACTTTTTCCTCATCAATTTCAATGATGAGCAGGATCCATTGGAAACTGCATGTGCACATGTTTGTATAAGCGGGCATGTGCATAACTCATCAATTACACTTATTAACATCTAGTAAGCAAAATAGAATTTGTAGTACAAGATAGTAACACTCAGCCGAAGTTGTCAGGAAAAATATTATTTCTGATTTGGTATTTAGTTCCTTCAAAAACGTTAGCAAGCTTTTCTCTGTTTATTTTGCGCAGATTTTCCACACACCTTCATTAACGGTATTTGGGTCAATGAACCCTATGCCATAGACTCCATCTCTTCTCATATCATAAATCTTCATTCTGCATAGTACCACACAAAAGAATATAGTGAGAATAATTACATGCAATGAACGAGCACAGCTAGAGACTTAAATTACATAAAGAAATCACTTACAGACAATAGCAACTGACAAGAGATTTGTCGAGTGCGTCTTGATTGAATAACTGAAACATTTCTTCAAAATCGATCCACAAATCTTTTCCATGGAAGTAATGCTCGGGCTTGACTCTTACCATGAGGCTCCCTTGCCCGTTCTTTATTTCTCTCAGGTACCAGTCATGCAATCTGTGCATGTGCGTTGTTAGAACCGGGACCTCTTTAGGCCTGACCAGAGGGTTCTGTGGACATATTTCCATGCTAGTTCCTCCTCTTTAATCATGGGGAGATCCTCGATGCCTAGGAGGTTTTCAACAGTGACACCGGCCTCTCTAGCCATCGCTCTAGCAGCGTCAGTTATTACCGGCTTATCGGCAGTAATCACCTTGAGCGGGGGGGGGGGGGGGGGGAGGGGGGTCGATTGCACTACATGTTCTCCCAGCTGGGAAACAGTTTCCCCACTTTTATTACTACCTGTAAGGCTCGACTCCTCATCTTTTTGTGCACGATATTACTTCTTAATAGAGTGCTCATAGTCTGATTGGCTTTTCTCCACATTCGGTTTAGCAAGATCCACAAAGTGTTGTATGACATTATCAGGTATTTTCTCCTTTGGCGGCGGTGGCGGTTTTCGTGCAAAATGGGCCTTCACTTCAACATCCACTTGAGCATTGTTTTCCTCAATGGTCATCTCGTAAGCCAACTTTTTTTGGAAGGAGGGTTGGGGTTCTTAACTGGTACTCTCTTCCGCTTTGGAGAAGGCTGACACGCCCGAGATCAATATGGCGGACTCGCGCTGGGCTCCGTCTCGGGGTGGGGTGGATTCGGCTGGCGCGGTGGCGGACTAGCGCTGTGCTCCATCTCGGGGTAGGGTGGAGTTGGCTGACGTGGCGGACTTGGAGGAGTCGGTGGCCTTGGAAAGATGATGCAATCCTTTCTCCATACGCAGAGACCACGTATGACTTCTCTAAGTGTCTGCTCCGCTTGACCTCCAGGATAGTCAGGCTCTAGTGAGTCATATCCCGACATCACTTCATCCACCTCCGCACGAGCATAGCCAACTGGAATCGGATTGCCATGGAAGGTGGCTTCAGGAGGATTTGGTAAAGCATTGCCACCCGCCACCTTCATGGATATGTTCTTCAGTTTCATGTGTAGCTCACAAGTTATTGTATCTTTGATATCATCGGGTAGCGAGCCTGCAGTGCATCATCGGCCGGGACCCCCGTGGAACCCACGCTGGTTTTCGGCCTAGATGGGACGGTGCTATCCAATGCTAGATCTGCTTGCTGTTGATGCTGAGACGCCCTTTCCAGGCTAAGTGTGTCGATCTGCTCCTGTTGTCGCATGAAAGCGCGTTCCAACTCCGCGTGCTTTGATTCTACCTTTTGAACCAGTTTGCATCCTGCTTCTTCTTGTCTTCCTCCTAGTTCTTCTTTCTCGCATGGCTTATGTAACTGACGTTCCACTCTGCAAATCCCTCAACCCACGGAACAACGCCTTTGCCTCGTGTTCGTCCCGGGTTTTCAGGATTCTTGAGGGTACGTGTAAGCTCGCCATTCTCTCTCTCGGGATGGAACGCCCCCGTTCGAGCCTCTTATATTGCAATAAGTAAAGGGTTCGAGGCTTCTTTAAGACTTGCATGCACCATAATCTCCCCTGTCTTTGGGTACAACATCTCCATGCGCATAAAACCAAGTCCTTCACCTGGTTTTGGAGCGACCCCTGCAGCAATCATCTTTTCCTTAGATTCATCCCACTTAAACCGACCAGTCTTGTAGCCACCCGGCCTCAGAACATGGTGAAACTTTTTTTCTCAGCATTTATCTTGTTTTTCCTCAACCGTTCCTTAGTTGCTTCTGATTCCTTCTACTCCACGAATAAGTCCTAGTGATATTTTGCCTTCTCCAGTGCTCCAGTGAATTCTGGAGTCTGCTTTCGTGCTTCGACGTAGCTGGCCCATAATATTTTCTTGTGGTTGCAATTGTGTGCCCATCTTCTTAATAGCACCCTTCTTGACTTTCTCCCGTTCTGCATCTGTGAAAAATGCTCTGGTAGGATGAAATATGACATGAGCGTTTCCGAAAGCAGATCTTTTGCTCTTCCATCGACAAAACTAACTTCTTGATCTCCCTTTGGCTATTCCATTCTTGAACGGAGATCGCAATTTGGTCCCTGACAATAACTCCGCATTGACGAGTAAATTTGTCCGCATTCTTTTTAGGAGCAAGCGGTTCGCCATTCGGTTTGATATCATCGATGTTGTACTTTATGGCAGAATATAACTTTTTGGCCAGGCCTCATACTGCCATGCTTGTAGAAGATTTGCTCGATCCGAAGGGCTAAAAGAAGAAAGATTCATTCGTTTATACATGTAATGATCACCAGAAGCCTTATATATACCTCGCCGGTCTTTATTAATTGAAGAACACTTCCATCGCCATCATGGTTTGTGTGGCCTTTGTCTCTTAGTTCTTCCACAAATATTCCCTCACTAGAATTGTTCATATATTGTGAGCCGTCATCTTCAGGTTCATTCTCTGGGCTAGGGGACATATGATGTCGAACATGATCTCATTTCCGTCTCTGCCATTATCGTCCATAGCTTAACTAATCCAAAAGAAAGATAAAACAATTTAGTATTCAAATTAGAATGCATTCCATAAACAAAAACTGAATCATAGTAGATAATATGCATCTCGAATAATATCACAAATACATCTTGAATAATCTAGATAATATGCATCATCAAATATTATCAAATATAATCTCTAATACATCTCGAATATTATCGAATATAATCTTGAGTACATCTTGAATATTATCGAAAATAATCTTGAATACGTCTTGAATATTATCACTAATACATCTCGAATATTATCATACAACATCACTAATACAACTCGAATATTATCGAATAATCTAGTTGACTCGCGGTTCCTGAGGCGCGAGCGATGGACACCCAAAGAGAAAGAACCATCATAGGATCATAGCTCAGGTGAGATCCCTGAAGAACTTGCCAGGTATTGGAGAACCTTATGTCCAACGCAACCATGTAGCGACGGGCGTGCTCGTCCTCCTCCCTAACACGGTGACGTACCACCTCCTCGGGGGCCGGCTGCCTCTGCACCGATAGTGGCCCACACGACCGGCACAGAAGAAGCTCCGGGTTGACGACGGGAGCCCGATTCTTCACCAAGCTGCGCGCCCTGAAAGGTAGCACCTCCCAGTGCCAGCCCAACGGAGCCCAGTCCCGGACATGGCGCCTCTCAAGCAGGTTGTAGCCGCCAAGTCGACGACGAGGATGCGGGCCGGGCATCATCGACATAGAGAACAAATTCTATGCTAAATTAACATTTTTTAAACGCTTGATTATGAATTTTTTTTAATTCTTGTTCACTTGATTTTGCAAATACATGACAAATTTTTGTGAATACATCATTAAAATATTTTGCAAATACAATATTAATTAAGATATAACACTAAAATACATGACAAACTTTTGCAAATACAACATTAAGATATTAACATTTTCCAAATAAGATATTAACATGTTTTTGATCTACACACAAAAATTACACAACCAATTTTACATCCAAAAATTCATACACATATGGATCCAAATTCCACCGTTCATCTACATACATACATACATACATACATACATTGTATACATCTACATACTAAGCATCTACAACATACATACATACATATATACATACATTGTATACATCGCTACATATTAAGCATCTAAAACGGAAAAAAAGATGAACAAAATTATGGAGGGAGAGGTTCACCGGCCGGGATCGTCGGGGTGGAGGGAGGCGGGGAGGACGCCGGAGATGGAGGAACGGGGTCGGAGACGGAGGAGGGCGGGGAGGAGCGGTGCCGGCACGGGTTCGGGCCGCGCGGCGCCTGGAGGAGTGGTCGTCGATCGAGGTGGGCGCGCGCGGAGGAGCGGCGGCGGCGGGCAGCGTTGCGGCTCCGGCGCGGGCTTGGGCGGCGCTTGGGAGCAGAGCGGCCGGACGACAACGTCAAGGACACGTGCGGGGCAGCCTGGAGGCGTTGTCGAGCGGGCAGGACGGGAAGGATTTGGAGAGGAAAGGGCGGTTTAAATAGGACAGCACCTATTGGCGCCGCCTCCTCGCAGCGCCTCTCCTCTTCTACCTCCGATTACTCTTCCTCTTGTGGTTTCTCTCAAACACACACTCATGGAAGAAACTCCTACGAGAAACACACACACATACACAAACACACACGCATGCACACAACCAAGAAAGATGACTAGTCGCTTTGCCCAGAACACTTTCTTGGTCATACAAGAGACTACATTTTTTTTCTGCCCTCACGTCTTCCGATTACTACTCAACCGGCTAGCTTCACTTTGAGTGGCCACCAAGTCTGCAGAACGTTTGGATGCCCACGTTCAGGACCAAGTCACAAGTAATGGCTCCTGATTCTTGCTCCACACTGATCTGCCACACGACTCGGCTGGCCCAGCTCCGCAGCGTACGCAGCTAACTGATTAATCTATCCATGCAGCCTACTTGCTAATGCTATGGCACACCCTGCCTACCTACATGCATTTACCAAAATCTAAATCTAGCACTAATAACAAGATTAGTTCTAACAGGACCCTTTAGTCACGGTGCGTGGCACCAACCAGGAATAAAGGTCTTTAGTCCCGGTGCGTAGCACCAACCGGGAACAAATGTGTTTATCATTTTTCTGCTTTTGTTTTTTTTTTACTTTTGTTTCTACTAACAGGCTATATTTCAACCGTGGTATTATAGAAGCATACCACATCATCTTGACAGGAATTCTTTTTTTGGGGCGCTCGCCGTCAACATCACCAGGTGGGCACGGCTGCACTTCCGTTCACATCTGATTTGTCTCTTTGTCTGGCTGCAGGTCAACAGCTTTGACTCTCCTCCGGCAGCGACCTTCTACTCTTCGTTTTGCGGGGAGGTGGCGATCTTCTACTTTGTATTTCTTATCCTTTTTTTTGGCCATCCGACCTCCTGCAGCTTGGGAGCAAGCCGACCAGGCTGCTTTGAATGGCCTGCAAATTTTCGTCGTTCAGGGCTCCCAAACCAATGTCAGTAATGACATCTAATGGTTGCTTCTTAATTCTGGAGTACCTATGTTCTCTGTAAGTAAATAAGAGTGGGCAGTAGTCTACATGTGCATTGGGGGAGTTGGAGCGTCCCTTAGCTTGGTCTGAATTTTTGGCACAAAATGCACCGAGTGATGTTTGCTTCTCCAACAACAAACTATTAGTGATTAAGGGTGATATCTTGGATTTCTTGGCAGAAGTAGTTACAGAATAAAGAACTACCAAGGTATGAATGATATGAACATTTGTCATTAGTTAAGCTTAATATGAACAACACCATTTTGCAATATACCCGCAGGACAACGCGTTACCAATGCATTTATGTACCACATTATACAAATTTTTGAACTTTTCACATCATTCTATCAAAGGTTCAAGTAAACATATATAGGGATCATTTGGCATTGTGCATGAAAGCTTTGTTTTAACGTGTGTTAGCTTGTGTACCACTCTAAGAAATTCAGTTAGCTAACAATGCAAAAATACAATCCATGGTATTACCAAAAGTACTAGAAGGGATTCACACGTAGGGATCACCCGTTGGCCTTCCCCTTCTAGTACAGCACTACGTGTGAATCTCCAGGCCAACGGGTGATCTAGATATAGGGATCATTTGAACCTCAAAGTCCAAACGAATATCTGCTCAAATAGAATCTATATGTATACAGTATCCTAGCATACAAGCTAGTTTGGTGGAATGCTGCGTTTCCCACAAAAGTTTGAGTTCTTTCTAACTAACGCGCCACAAAAATATTGCAGAAGTGGGGTTCAAAGCCACAACTACCAGGGAGGTGGATTACTGAGCCGACCCGTGGAACCCAAGAGTCGGTTATGTCACAGTCAGGTCAAACATTTTATATATTGACTCAAAATATTCCGAACAAAAACAATCCTAGATTTACCAAAAACCAGTTTTATCAGCCCATCCCCAAAAAAATCAAATCCAGAAAAAAAGGGGTGTCATCGTCACTAGGCCTATGGATTTCTCAAAGCTAGACAAAGGCACAAATGTGAAGAGAGATAATTGCGACACTATGCTGAAGGGAGGGCAGTTGCACAAACATGGTCATAGATCCAAGGAGCACCGCCGAGAAGCCAAGGCTGGAATCCATTGATGCTCCTACTTCATCAGTTCACTCTAGATGAGTCGTCATTTCTTCGGCTGATTGTCAGGCCCTCCCTTGTAGAATTTCCCCCGGTGTCTTCCATTCTCAAAGCTCTTTGTCTTCTTGATCATGAACCAATATTAAGCATTGAATTTATGTAGTATTGGCATGCTCTTGTAACTAGTCATCTAGCTTTTTGTTATGTATAAGCGAACCTATTATATTGATGCTATGACACAAGTGTGGAGCTGTAGACTACGAAACTCTACAACTAACAAGGGAAGAGATTATATAGGCCTGTGGATGTTGCTATGGATGGAAAAGTGGGTGAAGTGATTATGTACACCATGTTTCGTGAGCAGATCCAAGCTGGCAGTTAGTTATTATATATCTAGGTGAATGATATGAAAATTTATCTGCCTCATCAATTGATTGTAACATCGACACTTATGCTTAGGTAGGGGTAGAGGGTACATTTTCATCTAAGACGTGAAGATAGTTCATACCAAAACTCTCCTGAGAAGATATGTTTTCTTCATGAAGTGTGTATAAAGTTCTTCCAATTGCAACGGATCAGGAAAAACATATATTGTGCATTTCAATCCAAAATGCAACTATCAAAAGTTCAAAATGCATAACAATGTCTGAGTTAAACAATTGACTGGCTGCTAACAATTTTCAAGAAGATAAGTCACTATCCCATCAAAAAGTGTGATAAAGGCAGAGTGCAGAGGCACTTCAAGAGCTGGCACCTCTCTTCTCTGGCAAGATGGAGGGGCTGGAGCGCGGCGACGGCGGCGGCTCACATGGGAGGAGGCACGGCAGACCACAGTGTTCTCCTAGCGCTTCTCCTCTCCTAGCGCCGCTCCTCTCCTAGCGCCGCCGGCCACTCCGGCCGCGGCGGCCACAGCCTCTCGCTAGTCGTCACGCCGACCACCAGCGACCACCATCATCCATTGGTAGTCACTTTGACCGCCGGCGGCCACATAGATCATGGCGCTCTCGGACAAGAAGTTTGAGCCTGGGCTCGCTTTTGAGGCTTACATCTGGAAGCAGTTTCGCATCTTGGTGAACCACTTCGATGGTGACAATCTCAAGGAATTCTTCCTTGTTGTCGAAATCTCCAGATCCAAGTTGCGCATCAACAATGATTCAGTCAGTCTCATTCTCCAATCCGTCTTCGAAGGGCATGCATCTCGCTTTAAGGTTTTCTGTCTTCAGAATTGGTCCTTCAAGTTCAGTGTTTCTTCTAGAGATGTGGGTTTTGCAATCATCAAGGGAGGAAATTGTTCGAATGATTTGTTCAATGTTGGTTTCTTCCTTTGGGATAATGGGGGCCCTGATTTTCAGAAAGAGTTTCGTCTTTATCAGCAAGAGCTGGATAAGGAGTGGACTTTGGTTGATCGTTCTCGAAATCATCGTTCTTACGCTGCGGTTGTTCAAACCCCATGCGTGTTTTCCTCATATCAGCCTGTGCCAAACAGTAATCCGGTTACACTTTCCGTTTCGGAACATTTGGCTCAATCTGCGCCTGCTTTGAATCCCATCATTACTTCACCCAATAATGTCCCTTTCGGAAGGGCGAGATCAGTGTTGGTTCAAAACTCTGGGCCCCCCTCTCGGCAGTTAGCCCATTCAGCTCGGGGTCTTTTTTGTGTGTGATGTCTTGAATCGGGCCACTCCAGGCCCAAATGCACAAATAGGATCTGATGCAAAGGCTGCTCGCGTTTGGGCCATATCCAGAGCAACTACAGATTTGGAGGCGCAAATTCCGAGGAGCCTCCTCATAACACATCTTCCCCTCTCCGTCAGAGGCTTTTTATGGCTAACGACCCGAATTCTAGGTGTGATGTATCCCCGGCTCCAATTGTCAGAGAGACCACCACTTGCCTTGTTCAGTCAAATCAAGTCATTACCGCCCCTGCCCACTCGCATTCCCATCAGCCTCCTCGTACTCTGCAACATCCCCGCTCACTAGTTGAGGGCTTCGCCGCGGCGAGGTGTTCACCGCTCGAAGCACTGATGGCCACCTTTCCCTTTGATCCGACTCCCTTTCTCCCTTCCGGATATCAGGCCATCGAAGTTGAAGGGCGACCGGCTCGCCATCGTATCATCCATGGCAATCTCTCTCCGGCCAATGAAGACCTTGCTATTGCCACCATCATCCAATGCCCCAAGGTGAAGTTGATTTCCAAAATGTCCGAGAGATTTTGATGGAGTTTCTGCAGTCTAAGCGCATAGGAGTTGTCTCTATTTCCAAATGCATTTTGGTCAGGCGTTTGTCAGAGTTGCTAGTGCTGTTGATAGATATTCTCTTGTGAACCGTGGCCCTCATCCATATGATGACATTCATATCGTGTTCCAACGGCATAATAAGGGCCTCAACTAGAAAAAAAATTATTCTAAATAGAGATGTCTGGTGACTTTTAGTAGTGGCCAACACTCTAGCCAGATTGATTTCATCCTCTCGAGAAGAGAAGATAGGCGTGCGTGCCTAGACTGTAAGGTGATACCTGGAGAGAGTGTTGTACCCCAGCATAAGCTGGTGGTTGCTGACTTCCACTTTCGGATTCGTGTCCAGCGGGATAAGCATGCCAAAGTCGCTAGAACGAAGTGGTGGAAGCTCAAGGGGGAGGTAGCTCAGGTGTTCAAGGAGAGGGTAATTAAGGAGGGCCCTTGGGAGGAAGGAGGGGATGCGGACAATGTGTGGATGAAGATGGCGACTTGCATTCGTAAGGTGGCCTCGGAGGAGTTTGGAGTGTCCAGGGGAAGGAGAAGCGAAGATAAGGATACCTGGTGGTGGAATGATGATGTCCAGAAGGCGATTAAAGAGAAGAAAGATTGCTTCAGACGCCTATACCTGGATAGGAGTGCAGACAACATAGAGAAGTACAAGATGGCGAAGAAGGCCGCAAAGCGAGCTGTTGGTGAAGCAAGGGGTCGGGCATATGAGGACCTCTACCAACGGTTAGGCACGAAGGAAGGTGAAAGGGACATCTATAAGATGGCTAAGATCCGGGAGAGGAAGACGAGGGATATTGGCCAAGTCAAATGCATCAAGGACGGAGCAGGCCAACTCTTGGTGAAGGACGAGGAGATTAAGCATAGATGGCGGGAGTACTTCGACAAGCTGTTCAATGGGGAGAATGAGAGTTCTACCATTGAACTGGACGACTCCTTTGATGAGACCAGCATGCGTTTTGTGCGGCGCATCCACGAGTCTGAGGTAAAGGAGACTTTAAAAAGGATGAAAGGAGGCAAGGCGATGGGCCCTGATTGTATCCCCATTGAGGTGTGGAAAGGTCTCGGGGACATAGCGATAGTATGGCTAACCAAGCTTTTCAACCTCATTTTTCGGGCAAACAAGATGCCAGAAGAATGGAGACGGAGTATATTAGTACCAATCTTCAAGAACAAGGGGGATGTTCAGAGTTGTACTAATTACCGTGGAATTAAGCTAATGAGCCATACAATGAAGCTATGGGAGAGAGTCATTGAGCACCGCTTAAGAAGAATGACAAGCGTGACCAAAAATCAGTTTGGTTTCATGCCTGGAAGGTCGACCATGGAAGCCATTTTCTTGGTACGACAACTTATGGAGAGATATAGGGAGCAAAGGAAGGACTTGCATATGGTGTTCATTGACTTGGAGAAGGCCTATGATAAGATACCGCGGAATGTCATGTGGTGGGCCTTGGAGAAACACAAAGTTCCAGCAAAGTACATTACCCTCATCAAGGACATGTACGATAATGTTGTGACAAGTGTTCGAACAAGTGATGTCGACACCGGTGACTTCCCGATTAAGATAGGACTGCATCAGGGGTCAGCCTTGAGCCCTTATCTTTTTGCATTGGTGATGGATGAGGTCACAAGGGATATACAAGGAGATATCCCATGGTGTATGCTCTTTGCGGATGATGTGGTGCTAGTTGACGATAGTCGGACGGGGGTAAATAGGAAGTTAGAGTTATGGAGACAAACCTTGGAATCGAAAGGGTTTAGGCTTAGTAGAACTAAAACCGAGTACATGATGTGCCGTTTCAGTACTACTAGGTGTGAGGAGGAGGAGGTTAGCCTTGATGGCCAGGTGGTACCTCGGAAGGACACCTTTCGGTATTTGGGATCAATGTTGCAGGAGGATGGGGGTATTGATGAAGATGTGAACCATCGAATCAAAGCCGGATGGATGAAGTGGCGCCAAGCTTCTGGCATTCTCTGTGACAAGAGAGTGCCACAAAAGCTAAAAGGCAAGTTCTACAGGACGGCGGTTCGACCCGCAATGTTGTATGGCGCGGAGTGTTGGCCGACTAAAAGGCGACATGTTCAACAGTTAGGTGTGGCGGAGATGCGTATGTTGAGATGGATGTGTGGCCACACGAGGAAGGATCGAGTCCGGAATGATGATATACGAGATAGAGTTGGGGTAGCACCAATTGAGGAGAAGCTTGTCCAACATCGTCTGAGATGGTTTGGGCATATTCAGCGCAGGCCTCCAGAAGCTCCAGTGCATAGCGGACGGCTAAAGCGTGCGGAGAATGTCAAGAGAGGGCGGGGTCGACCGAATTTGACATGGGAGGAGTCCGTTAAGAGAGACCTGAAGGATTGGAGTATCGACAAAGAGCGAGCTATGGACAGGGGTGCGTGGAAGCTTGCTATCCATGTGCCAGAGCCATGAGTTGGTTGCGAGATCTTATGGGTTTCACCTCTAGCCTACCCCAACTTGTTTGGGACTAAAGGCTTTGTTGTTGTTGTTGTTGTTGTTGTAAATAGAGATGTCTGGATTATGGTTTTCGGTTTCCCGACAGATCTGAGAAATTTCCATGAGCTCTCCAATGCTACTGCTGGTTTCGAGTTGTTGCTGGTCTGGGATCGAGTCAAGTCTTCTGATGTTGCTGTTGCTCTAAAGGTCAAGGTTGAGGCACTGAAAGATGTTCCTGCTAGTTTGGTTGTGACTGGAGTGAAAAGTTTAAGTGGGCAATCTTGGACCTGCCCTGTTGTGATCTTTGATGAAATTTATTTCAAGGTCCCCCTGCTGAGAAAGATCCGATTCCTGAGAATGGCAATCCGCACCCCGGACCCCACAAGGAATTTCATCACCCGAATCAAAACGACCTGATGGTTGGGCCTGTTGCTTTTCGTCTGATCCAGCAGGAAGAGCACAATGCAGTGAACCCTGTAATTGCCCTAGCAGAGGAAGTTGAGGAAGAAGAAGGTTGGGGTCACCGGGCTATGCCTCAGGAACAACAACTTGTAGATGTTGAGATCCAGTCAGGAGAATTTGTGGAGCTAAATGATCTGATGGCACCTTTGGAGGAAAATTTGCAGCATGCTGATGGCACTGGCCTTACTCTGTCTCTGGGTTTACCTAACTCCAATGCCACTACTGCTGAATCTTCTAATGGAGGGCCACCTATCAATTTGGAGGAGTTGCTGGCCCCTATAGTTCCTCCTGCTGAGCAACCTCCTCAAGCTCTTGATTTTGATCTTAACCAACCAATTGAACAGTTGCAGCACATTCCTCAACCAAATTTGTTTGGTGTTCCTCTTATCCCTGCTGCAGCAGAAGATATTGTTGCTGCAAAAGATATTGTTGCTGGCTTCAATCAACCACCTGTTGCTGAACCTGTGTTGTTGCAAGAAATTGCTGCTGCTGAAGATGTGTTGTTGCAAGAGATTCCTATGGTTGAACCTGGGTTGCTTCAAGAAATACGTGTGTTGCGTGTAGTTGTGGAAATGTTGCATGAGTTGCCAGTTGATGACTCAGCCCTGAAACAAGTGTATGTTGATGCACCTATTATTTCTGCAGAACCAACTTTGGGTATGACTGTAGAAAAGGGTCTTGCTCTGCAGCATGAGGACAATTCTCAGGTGGACCCTACCCCCCTCCATGCTCAGCTACCAGATCTCACTGCAGCAACTGAATCTGAAGGTAACAGTATCTCTGAAGACAACAACTTGAGTGCTCCCCTTGGTTTTGCCAATCCTGTTTTCAAAGCTCTTTCTGCTGCTAGTACAACTTAAATGCAGGACAGATTGGATCCACATCTTAAACTATTGCTTCCACATGATACCTCTGTAGGCCAAGAAGCGTAATTTCTCTCAAAAGAAGGAATGGATCTCTGGAACAAACATTTTGCACCTGCTGCTCCAACTGACAAGGTAGTGCAGGTACCATCTGAATGGTGCAAGTTTATTATTGTGGCTCTTTTAACTCCTGATAATTTTGAATGGGCCAAAGCACTTTTAGTATCTCAGTTGTGGACTTATATCCTTGAGGGCTCCAATAATCAAGCTACTGTCCCTTTTGTGTTACCTAAAATGTGCATTACTGATGCAAGGGTCATTTGCAATCATGCTCTTGTTGAACAGGAAGTTTCCTCTAACACCAACATTTCTACTCCTCAGGATAAGGAAGTTGAATCAGCTCCAGCTCATCCAGCAGCAAGCAGATCTGTGGACCATGCTCATAGAAAGAGAAAGGACAAAGCCCTTCTGGTTGAAACTGAGGTGAGGAGAAGCTACAGGCTTCAAGAAATTAATAAAGGGTTTAAGAGATAATCCGGTCAGGATAAATATTGTTTTTCCTGTTCCTCTTCTCCTCCTGCAATGTCAACAAGGGTTGTTAAAAATCTCTCTGTCTCCTTTTGCAAGACTGATGCTAAGGATTGCACTAAGGTTATGTTGCATCAGAAGAAAAGGAAGAAGGAGAGCAAGCAAGCTAGCAAATGGGTGTCCAAGAAGAATCTTGTCTTCAAGCCCTAGGGTTTCCTAGTTTCTTCAGTCTTATCAGTAGCTTTCAGTTCTTTCTTATGTTAAAAATGGATAACAGTAGATGTTGGAACTTTGTTGCTCTGTGGGAGCTTTTGTTAGATTGGCATGTATCAGGATATTATTCTCATCTGGGACTTGTTTGCTCATTATTATTATGCTGGTTTTGCTTATGTATGTCTCTATATGATGTGGACATGTTCCTCCCTTGTTATCTAAAGATCTATGAAGTGGTTGTTCATGCATGTGGCACAGACAGTAGAAGTTCTTACAAGATTTTTATTCTAGATCTAGAGCATGATGTTAGTTTTCCATGAATAGAAACTGGAATATTAGAGGTCTTAATGACAGTGGTAAATGGCTTGCTTTAAGAAATAAAATTCGGGAGGCAAGTGCTAACATTATTTTCCTTCAGGAAACCAAAAAGGAGTCTTTCGATCAGATATATCTCAAGAATTTTTGCCCCAACTGGATCAACAAATTTGATTTTCTCCCATCTGTTGGTGCCTCTGGTGGCCTCCTGGTGGCATGGAATGGTAACCTTTTTAATGGAGAAACTTAGTTCTCTAATGATTTGTCACTATCCATTAAATTTGTTTCCAAGATATCTGGAGATGTGTGGATTCTCACCAACATCTATGGTCCCTGTCAAGGAGAGGCAAGGGAAAGGTTTTTAGATTGGTTTAAGCACACTCACATGCCTGATGATATGCAATGGATTATCATGGGAGATTTTAATTATATCAGATACCCTAATAACAGAAGCAGATCTGGTGGCAACTTCTTTGATATGATGAAGTTCAATGAGGCTATCAATGCCCTTGCTTTGGTGGAAATTCCTTTGAAAGGAAGAAACTTCACTTGGAATAACATGCAAACTGCCCCTCTTTTGGAAAAATTGGATTGGGTTTTTACATCTAAAGCCTGGACTTCACAATACCCACACACTGTTGTGCATCCTTTGGCTGAACCAGTATCTGATCATATCCCTTGCTTAATTCAGATTGGCACACATATTCCCAAGGCAAATATCTTCAAATTTGAGAATTATTGGCTGCAAATACAGGGATTCAAAGACATTGTCAAGCAAAATTGGGAGATTCCTCTGCATATTCAAGATAGTGCAAAGAGAATTACAGCCAAATTCAAGATGCTTAGAAAATGTTTGAAGCTTTGGGCGAAAAACATCTGTCAATTGAGTATTACAATCAGGGCTACCAATGAAGTAATTCTGTTCTTTAACACCATTGAGGATTTCAGGAACCTGTCTAATGTTGAAAACAGCGGTAGGAATTTTCTAAAGCAGCATCTCATGCATCTTCTACAGCTTCAGAAAATTTATTGGCAGCAGAGGGCCCCTATTCGGTGGGTAAAGTTTGGGGACGCTAATTCTCAGTATTTTAAAGCCAAGACCACAATTAAATATAGAGTAAATCATGTTGATTGCCTCCAAGATGAGTTGGGAAATTCTTTCAAAGATCAGAGCTCTAAAGCAAATATTCTTCGTCATGCCTTCAAGAACAGGCTGAACACTTCTGTCCCAACTTTTAATCCTCTAAATTTAGAGACTTTTCTTCATAGAGATGTGGATCTTTCCATGTAGGAGACTCCTTTTTCCAAAGAAGAAATTGATCAGGTAATCAAAGAGCTGCCACCTGACAAAGCACCTGGGCCATATGGTTTCAACACCAACTTTGTGAAGCATTGCTGGGATACTATTGCTTTAGATTTCTATGAATTGATTGAGGACTTTTATCATGTCAGAATTAGCTTGCAAAGCATCAACTCATCATTCATTACTCTCATTCCTAAAAAGGATGCTCCAACTACTTCCAATGACTTCAGGCCTATTTCTCTACTGAATTGCTCAATCAAGATCATCAACAAGCTGCTAGCAAATAGGTTGCAATCAGTTATTCTGAAGCTTGTCCATACAACTCAATATGGCTTCTTAAAATCAAGATCAATTCAAGATTGTTTAGCTTGGACATATGAATACATCAATCAACGCAAATCCTCTGGAAAAGAACTCATTGTAATAAATCTGGATTTTGAGAAAGCTTTTGACCTCATAGAGCACCAAACAATCAGGAATATTCTCACTGTAAGAGGCTTTGGTACAAGGTGGCTTATGTGGATGAACATGATTTTTTTCCTCTGGGTTTTCTTCTGTTCTTCTCAATGGGGTACCAGGGAAACAGTTTTTTGTGCAAAAGAGGGGTCAGACAGGGAGATCATGTATCCCCATTACTCTTTGTTTTGGCAGCTAATATCTTGCAATCAATTCTCAATGAAGCTATGCATAACAACCTGATTAGGAAGCCACTGGAGCACCAACCTTACCCTGATTTCCCGGTGATTTAGTATGTTGATGATATAGTTATAATCATGCCCGCAAATGAAGTGCAGCTAGAACAACTGAAAAGCTTGCTCCTTCACTTCTCTATTTTCATTGGTCTGAGGGTCAACTATGAGAAATCTATCATGGTACCAATTAATACCAGCCACGCAAAATTACAAGCCTTAGCAAACAGGCTAGGATGTGTTGCTGGAGGTTTTCCTTTCACATATCTTGGATTGCCCTTGAGCCTCACTAAACCAAAATTGGATGACTTTGTTCTAGTTCTCAAGAGAATTGATAGGAGGCTCTCTGGTTGTACTACTTTTTGGTCTTATGGGGATAAACTCACACTCATCAAGTCAGTTTTCACCAGCTTGCCTACTTTCTTCATGAGCACCCTGGATTTACCAATGGGCATCATAGAACAGATCAACAAATACCTCAGGCATTGTTTTTTGAGAAAGTATGGCATGGAGGATAGAGGCACAACTTTGATATCATGGGAAAAGGTCTGCACCCTCAAGGATCAGGGGGGCCTTGGTGTCCTCAACATTGCAATCCATAACAAATGTCTCCTTATGAAGCACCTTCATAAATTTCTCAATCATGAAGATTTGCATGGGAAAAGCTAATCTGGGAGTCTTATTACCTTGGAGGTGTGCTCACTAGTCGACCTATTGGTTCCTACTGGTGGAAAAGTATTCTGAAACTCATGCCTCAATTCAAGACGATAGCCAAAGGCCAACTTGGATAGGGATATTCTATTATGTTTTGGCATGGTAACTGGGGGCGTGGAGCACTCAAAGACAAATATCCTGAGTTCTATTCATTTACTCACAATGAAATGGTGTCTGCGCAAGAATTCTTTCAATTTGTTGACTTGGTGGGCAACTTCCATACACCTATAACAGTCTAGGCTCATAAACAGCTTCAAGAGCTTCAGATGGTGGCACGTCAATCTTTGCTCACTTCTTCACCTGATAAATGGATTTATCCCTGGGGCACATCTTTCTCATCCATCAAGATGTACAGATAATTGACAAAAGGGGACTTCGCTCCCCCCATCATCAAGAAAATCTGGAAAAAGTGCTACTATGCTCAGATACAAAATCTTCTTTTGGTTGCTGCTGCATGACAGAGTTAATCCAAGAAATCTGCTTCACAGGAAATCCTTTTACCAGCACTCATATTGTTGGAAATATGCCCTAGAGGCAATAATAAAAGTACTATTATATTTCCTTGTTCATGATAATTGTCTTTTATTCATGCTATAACTGTATTATCCGGAAATCGTAATACACGTGTGAATACATAGACCACAATATGTGCCTAGTGAGCCTCTAGTTGACTAGCTCGTTGTCAACAGATAGTCATGGTTTCCTAGCTATGGACATTGGATGTCGTTGATAACGGGATCACATCATTAGGAGAATGATGTGATGGACAAGACCCAATCCTAAGCATAGCACAAGATCGTGTAGTTCGTTTGCTAGAGCTTTTCCAATGTCAAGTTCTCTTCCTTAGACCATGAGATCGTGTAACTCCCGGATACCGTAGGAGTGATTTGGGTGTATCAAACGTCACAACGTAACTGGGTGACTATAAAGGTGCACTACAGGTATCTTCGAAAGTGTCTGTTGGGTTGACACGGATCGAGACTGGGATTTGTCACTCCGTATGACGGAGAGGTATCTCTGGGCCCACTCAGTAATGCATCATCATAATGAGATCAAAGTGATCAAGTGGTTGGTCACGGGATCATGCATTATGGTACGAGTAAAGTGACTTGCTGGTAACGAGACTGAACAAGGTATTGGGATACCGACGATCGAGTCTAGGGCAAGTAACGTACCGATTGACAAAGGGAAATGTATACGGGGTTTGATCGAATCCTCGACATCATGGTTCAACCGATGAAATCATCGTGGAACATGTGGGAGCCAACATGGGTATCCAGATCCCGCTATTGGTTATTGACCGGAGAGTCGTCTCGGTCATGTCTGCATGTCTCCCGAACCCGTAGGGTCTACACACTTAAGGTTCGGTGACGCTAGGGTTATTAGGAAGACTTGTATGTGATTACCGAATGTTGTTCGGAGTTCCGGATGAGATCCCGGACGTCACGAGGAGTTCCGGAATGGTCCGGAGGTGAAGTTTTATATATGGGAAGTTGTCATGCGGACACCGGAAAGTTTCGGGGGCTTATCGGTATTGTACCGGGGCCACCGGAGAGGTTCCGGGGGTCCACCGGGAGGGGCCACCCCTCTCGGAGGGCCACATGGGCCGCAAGGGGCAGGGACCCAGCCCCTGGAGGGCTGGGCGCCCCCCCTACCTTGGGCCCATGCACCTAGGGTTGGGGGGGGGGAACCCTAAGGGGGGCGCCCCCCTTGCTTGGGGGGCAAGTCTCCCCTCCCTGGCCGCCGCCCCCCCTCTAGATCCCATCTAGAGGGGTCGGCCCCCCTTGCCCCTTCCCCTATAAATAGAGGGGTGAGAGGAGGGCTGCTGTACACATCCAAAGGCGCAGCCCCTCCCCTCCCCAACACCTCTCCTCCTCCGTTACGCGCTTGGCGAAGCCCTGTCAGAGTACTTCTGCACCAACACCACCACGCCGTCGTGCTGCCGTTGGAGCAATCTTCCTCAACCTCTCCTTCCTCCTTGTTGGATCAAGACGGAGGAGACGTCGTCCGTCCCGTACGTGTGTTGAACGCGGAGGTGCTGTCCGTTCAGCACTTGGTCATCGGTGATCTGAATCACGGCGAGTACGACTCCATCATCACCATTCCCTTGAACGCTTCCGCACTCGATCTACAAGTGGTATGTAGATGCACTCTCTCTTCCATGACTCGTTGCTTAGATGAACTCATAGATGGATCTTGGTGAAACCGTAGGAAAAATTTTAATTTTCTGCAACGTTCCCCAACAGTGGCATCATGAGCTAGGTCTATGCGTAGTTCTCTATTGCACGAGTAGAACACAATTTTGTTGTGGGCCTGGATCTTGTCAACTTGCTTGCCACTACTAGTATTTTCTTGCTTCAGCGGTATTGTGGGATGAAGCGGCCCGGACCAACCTTACACGTACGCTTACATGAGACCGGTTCCACCGACAGACATGCACTAGGTGCATAAGGTGGCTGGCGGGTGTCTGTCTCTCCCACTTTAGTTGGAGCGGATTCGATGAAAAGGGTCCTTATGAAGGGTAAATAGAAGTTGACAAAATCACGTTGTGGTTATTCGTAGGTAAGAAAACGTTCTTGCTAGAACCCAATTGCAGCCACGTAAAAGATGCAACAACAATTAGAGGACGTCTAACTTGTTTTTGCAGCGATTGTCATGTGATGTGATATGGCCAGAAGTTGTGATGAATGATGAATGATATATTGTGATGTATGAGATCATGTTCTTGTAATAGGAATCACGACTTGCATGTCGATGAGTATGACAACCGGCAGGAGCCATAGGAGTTGTCTTTATTTTTTGTATGACCTGCGTGTCATTGAAGAACGCCATGTAAATTACTTTACTTTATTGCTAAACGCGTTAGCCATAGAAGTAGAAGTAGTCGTTGGTGTGACAACTTCATGAAGACACGATGATGGAGATCATGATGATGGAGATCATGGTGTCATGCCGGTGACAAGATGATCATGGAGCCCTGAAGATGGAGATCAATGGAGCTATATGATATTGGCCATATCATGTCACTACTATATAATTGCATGTGATGTTTATTATGTTTATGCATCTTGTTTACTTAGAACGACGGTAGTAAATAAGATGATCCCTTACAACAATTTCAAGAAGTGTTCTCCCCTAACTGTGCACCGTTGCTAAAGTTCGTCGTTTCGGAGCACCACGTGATGATCGGGTGTGATAGATCCTTACGTTCACATACAACGGGTGTAAGACAGTTTTACACATGCAAAACACTTAGGGTTAACTTGACGAGCCTAGCATGTACAGACATGGCCTCGGAGCATGGAGACCAAAAGGTTGAACACGAGTCGTATGGAAGATACGATCAACATGAAGATGTTCACCGACGATGACTAGTCCATCTCACGTGATGATCGGACACGGCCTAGTCGACTCGGGTCGTGTAACACATAGATGACTAGAGGGATGTCTAATCTGAGTGGGAGTTCATTGTAATAATTTGATTAGATGAACTTAATTATCATGAACTTAGTCTAAAACCTTTGCAAATATGTCTTGTAGATCAAATGGCCAACGCTCATGTCAACATGAACTTCAATGCGTTCCTAGAGAAAACCAAGCTGAAAGATGATGGCAGCAACTATACGGACTGGGTCCGGAACCTGAGGATCATCCTCATAGCTGCCAGGAAACAATATGTCCTAGAAGGACCGCTAGGTGACGCTCCCGTCCCAGAGAACCAAGACGTTATGAACGCTTGGCATTCTCGTGCTGATGATTACTCCCTCGTTCAGTGAGGCATGCTTTACAGCTTAGAACCGGGGCTCCAAAAGCGTTTTGAGCATCACAGAGCATATGAGATGTTCTAAGAGCTGAAACTAGTTTTCCAAGCTCATGCCCGGGTCGAGAGATATGATGTCTCCGACAAGTTCTATAGTTGTAAGATGGAGGAAAACAGTTCTGTAAGTGAGCACATACTCAAAATGTCTGGGTTGCACAACCGCCTGACTCAGCTGAACATTAACCTCCCTGATGAGGCAGTCATTGACAGAATCCTTCAGTCGCTCCCACCAAGCTACAAGAGCTTTGTGATGAACTACAACATGCAGGGGATGGTGAAGACCATTCCTGAAGTGTTTTCAATGCTGAAGTCAGCAGAGGCTGAAATCAAGAAAGAACATCAAGTGTTGATGGTCAATAAGACCACTAAGTTCAAGAAGGGCAAGGGCAAGAAGAACTTCAAGAAGGACGGCAAGGATGTTGCCGCGCCCGGTAAGCCAGTCGCCGGGAAGAAGTCAAAGAATGGACCCAAGCCTGAGACTGAGTGCTTTTATTGCAAGGGGAAGGGTCACTGGAAGCGGAACTACCCCAAATACTTAGCGGATAAGAAGGCCGGCAACACCAAAGGTATATTTGATATACATGTAATTGATGTGTACCTTACCAGTACTCGTAGTAACTCCTGGGTATTTGATACCGGTGCCATTGCTCATATTTGTAACTCACAGTAGGAGCTGCGGAATAAACGGAGACTGGCAAAGGACGAGGTGACGATGCGCGTCGGGAATGGTTCCAGAGTCGATGTGATCGCCGTCGGCACGCTGCCTCTACATTTACCTACGGGATTAGTTTTAAACCTTAATAATTGTTATTTGGTGCCAAGTTTGAGCATGAACATTGTATCTGGATCTCGTTTGATAGGAGATGGCTACTCATTTAAATCCGAGAATAATGGTTGTTCTATTTATATGAGAGATATGTTTTATGGTCATGCCCCTATGGTCAATGGTTTATTCTTAATGAATCTCGAGCGCAATATTACACATATTCATAGTGTGAATGCCAAAAGATGTAAAGTTGATAACGATAGTCCCACATACTTGTGGCACTGCCGCCTTGGTCACGTTAGTGTCAAGCGCATGAAGAAGCTCCATGCTGATGGACTTTTAGAGTCTCTCGATTATGAATCATTTGACACATGCGAACCATGCCTCATGGGCAAAATGACCAAGACTCCGTTCTCCGGACAATGGAGCGAGCGAGCAACTTGTTGGAAATCATACATACCGATGTGTGCGGTCCAATGAGCGTTGAGGCTCGCGGAGGATATCGTTATGTTCTCACTCTCACTGATGACTTGAGTAGATATGGGTATGTCTACTTAATGAAACACAAGTCTGAGACCTTTGAAAAGTTCAAGGAATTTCAGAATGAAGTAGAGAATCAACGTGACCGAAAAATAAAGTTCCTACGATCAGATCGTGGAGGAGAATATTTAAGTCACGAATTTGGTACACACTTAAGGAAATGTGGAATCGTTTCACAACTCATGCCGCCTGGAACACCTCAACGTAACGGTGTGTCCGAACGTCGTAATCGCACTCTATTGGATATGGTGCGGTCTATGATGTCTCTTACCGATTTACCGCTATCATTTTGGGGATACGCTCTAGAGACAGCTACATTCACTTTAAATAGGGCACCGTCTAAATCTGTTGAGACGACATCGTATGAATTATGGTTTGGGAAGAAACCTAAGCTGTCGTTTCTAAAAGTTTGGGGATGCGATGCTTATGTCAAGAAACTTCAACCTGAAAAGCTCGAACCCAAGTCGGAAAAATGCGTCTTCATAGGATACCCTAAGGAAACCGTTGGGTATACCTTCTACTTAAGATCCGAGGGAAAGATCTTTGTTGCCAAGAACGGATGCTTTCTGGAAAAAGAGTTTCTCTCGAAAGAAGTAAGTGGGAGGAAAGTAGAACTCGATGAAGTACTACCTCTCGAACGGGAAAGTAGTGCAGCTCAGAAAAATGTTCCTGTGATGCCTACACCAACTGAAGAGGATAATAATGATGATGATCAAGGTACTTCGGATCAAGTTGCTACTGAACTTCGTAGGTCCACAAGGACACGTTCCGCACCAGAGTGGTACGGCAACCCTATCCTGGAAATCATGTTGTTAGACAACGGTGAACCTTCGAACTATGAAGAAGCGATGGCGGGCCCAGATTCCAACAAATGGCTTGAAGCCATGAAATCCGAGATAGAATCCATGTATGAAAACAAAGTATGGACTTTGACAGACTTGCCCGATGATCGGCGAGCGATAGAAAACAAATGGATTT
Organism: Triticum timopheevii; assembly: GCA_963921465.1. Lineage (NCBI taxonomy): Eukaryota > Viridiplantae > Streptophyta > Magnoliopsida > Poales > Poaceae > Triticum > Triticum timopheevii. Next base: position 617,036,831 of record OY997270.1, read on the forward strand.
TTAAGAAGAAGATGGACGCGGATGGTAATGTTACCATCTATAAAGCTCGACTTGTCACTAAGGGTTATCGACAAGTTCAAGGGATTGACTACGACGAGACATTCTCTCCCGTAGCGAAGCTAAAGTCCGTCCGAATCATGTTAGCAAATGCCGCATACTATGATTATGAGATATGGCAGATGGACGTCAAAACGGCATTCCTTAACGGACATCTTAAGGAAGAGCTGTATATGATGCAGCCGGAAGGTTTTGTCGATCCTAAGAATGCTAACAAAGTTTGCAAGCTCCAGCGATCCATTTATGGGTTGGTGCAAGCATCTCGGAGTTGGAACATTCACTTTGATGAGATGATCAAAGCATTTGGGTTTATGCAGACTTATGGATAAGCCTGCGTTTACAAGAAAGTGAGTGGGAGCTCTGTAGCATTTCTCATATTATATGTAGATGACATACTTTTGATGGGAAATAATATAGAACTCTTGGACAGCATTAAGGCCTACTTGAATAAGTGTTTTTCAATGAAGGACCTTGGAGAAGCTGCTTATATATTAGGCATCAAGATCTATAGAGATAGATCGAGACGCCTCATAGGTCTTTCACAAAGCACATACCATGATAAGATTTTGAAGAAGTTCAAAATGGATCAGTCCAAGAAGGGGTTCTTGCCTATGTTGCAAGGTGTGAGATTGAGCTCGGCTCAGTCCCCGACCACGGCAAAAGATAAAGAATAGATGAGTGTCATCCCCTATGCTTCAGCCATAGGATCTATTATGTATGCCATGCTGTGTACCAGACCTGATGTAAACCTTGCCGTAAGTTTGGTAGCAAGGTACCAAAGTAATCCCGGCAAGGAACACTAGACAGCGGTCAAGAATATCCTGAAGTACCTGAAAAGGACAAAGGACATGTTTCTCGTTTATGGAGGTGACGAAGAGCTCGTCGTAAAGGGTTACGTCGACGCTAGCTTCGACACAGATCTGGATGACTCTAAGTCACAAACAGGATACGTGTATATGTTGAATGGTGGAGCAGTTAGCTGGTGCAGCTGCAAGAAGAGCGTCGTGGCGGGATCTACATGTGAAGCGGAATACATGGCAGCCTCGGAGGCAGCGCATGAAGCAATTTTGTGACACCCAATGCGTCGGGGCCGATCAAACTCTTCTGTGACCTAGGAGTCATACCCAATGCGTCGGGGCCGATCAAACTCTTCTGTGACAACACTGGAGCTATTGCCCTTGCCAAGGAGCCCAGGTTTCACAAGAAGACCAGGCACATCAAGCGTCGTTTCAACTCCATCCGTGAAAATGTTCAAGATGGAGACATAGATATTTGCAAAGTACATACGGATCTGAATGTCGCAGATCCGTTGACTAAACCTCTCTCGCGAGCAAAACATGATCAACACCAGAACTCTATGGGTGTTCGATTCATCACCATGTAACTAGGTTATTGACTCTAGTGCAAGTGGGAGACTGTTGGAAATATGCCCTAGAGGCAATAATAAAAGTATTATTACATTTCCTTGTTCATGATAATTGTCTTTTATTCATGCTATAACTGTATTATCCGGAAATCGTAATACACGTGTGAATACATAGACCACAATATGTCCCTAGTGAGCCTCTAGTTGACTAGGTCGTTGATCAACAGATAGTCATGGTTTCCTAGCTATGGACATTGGATGTCGTTGATAACGGGATCACATCATTAGGAGAATGATGTGATGGACAAGACCCAATCCTAAGCATAGCAGAAGATCGTGTAGTTCATTTGCTAGAGCTTTTCCAATGTCAAGTATGTCTTCCTTAGACCATGAGATCGTGTAACTCCCGGATACCGTAGGAGTGCTTTGGGTGTATCAAACGTCACAACGTAACTGGGTGACTATAAAGGTGCACTACAGGTATCTCCGAAAGTGTCTGTTGGGTTGACACGGATCGAGACTGGGATTTGTCACTCCGTATGACGGAGAGGTATCTCTGGGCCCACTCGGTAATGCATCATCATAATGAGCTCAAAGTGATCAAGTGGTTGGTCACGGGATCATGCATTACGGTACGAGTAAAGTGACTTGCCGGTAACGAGACTGAACAAGGTATTGGGATACCGACGATCGAGTCTCGGGCAAGTAACGTACCGATTGACAAAGGGAAATGTATACGGGGTTTGATCGAATCCTCGACATAGTGGTTCAACCGATGAAATCATCGTGGAACATGTGGGAGCCAACATGGGTATCCAGATCCCGCTATTGGTTATTAATCGGAGAGTCGTCTCGGTCATGTCTGCATGTCTCCCGAACCCGTAGGCTCTACACACTTAAGGTTCGGTGACGCTAGGGTTATTAGGAAGACTTGTATGTGATTACCCAATGTTGTTCGGAGTCCCGGATGAGATCCCGGACGTCACGAGGAGTTCCGGAATGGTCCGGAGGTGAAGTTTTATATATGGGAAGTTGTCATGCGGACACCGAAAAGTTTCGGGGGCTTATCGGTATTGTACCGGGGCCACCGCAGAGGTTCCGGGGGTCCACCGGGAGGGGCCACCCCTCTCGGAGGGCCACATGGGCTGCAAGGGGCAGGGACCCAGCCCCTGGAGGGCTGGGCGCGCCCCCCACCTTGCGCCCATGCGCCTAGGGTTGGGGGGAAACCCTAAGGTGGGCGCCCCCCTTGCTTGGGGGGCAAGTCCCCCCTCCCTGTCCGCCGCCCCCCCCCCCCCCCCCTCTAGATCCCATCTAGAGGGGTCGGTCCCCCTTGCCCCTTCCCCTATAAATAGAGTGGTGAGGGGAGGGCTGATGTACACATCCAAAGGCGCAGCCCCTCCCCTCCCCAACACCTCTCCTCCTCCGTTACGCGCTTGGCGAAGCCCTGTCGGAGTACTTCTGCACCAACACCACCACGCCGTCGTGCTGCCGTTGGAGCAATCTTCCTCAACCTCTCCTTCCTCCTTGCTGGATCAAGATGGAGGAGACATCGTCCGTCCCGTACGTGTGTTGAACGCGGAGGTGCTGTCCGTTCAGCACTTGGTCATCGGTGATCTGAATCACGGCGAGTACGACTCCATCATCACCCTTCCCTTGAACGCTTCCGCACTCGATCTGAAGGAAATATGGCCTAGAGGCAATAATAAAGTTATTATTTATTTCCTCATATCATGATAAATGTTTATTATTCATGCTAGAATTGTATTAACCGGAAACATAATACATGTGTGAATATATAGACAAACAGAGTGTCACTAGTATGCCTCTACTTGACTAGCTTGTTAATCAAAGATGGTTATGTTTCCTAACCATGAACAAGGAGTTGTTATTTGATTAACAAGGTCACATCATTAGTTGAATGATCTGATTGACATGACCCATTCCGATAGCTTAGCACACGATCGTTTAGTATGTTGCTATTGCTTCCTTCATGACTTATACATGTTCCTATGACTATGAGATTATGCAACTCCCGTTTACCGGAGGAACACTTTGTGTGCTACCAAACGTCACAACGTAACTGGGTGATTATAAAGGTGCTCTACAGGTGTCTCCGAAGGTACTTGTTGAGTTGGCGTATTTCGAGATTAGGATTTGTCACTCCGAATGTCGGAGAGGTATCTCTGGGCCCTCTCGGTAATACACATCACTTAAGCCTTGCAAGCATTTCAACTAATGAGTTAGTTGTGAGATGATGTATTACGGAACGAGTAAAGAGACTTGCCGGTAACGAGATTGAACTAGGTATTGGATACCGACGATCGAATCTCGGGCAAGTAACATACCGATGACAAAGGGAACAACGTATGTTGTTGTGCGGTTTGACCGATAAAGATCTTCGTAGAATATGTAGGAACCAATATGGGCATCCAGGTCCCGCTATTGGTTATTGACCGGAGACATGTCTCGGTCATGTCTACATTGTTCTCGAACCGTAGGGTCCGCACGCTTAAGGTTTCGATGACAGTTATATTATGAGTTTATGTATTTTGATGTACCGAAGGTTGTTCGGAGTCCCGGATATGATCACGGACATGACGAGGAGTCTCGAAATGGTCGAGACATAAAGATTGATATATTGAACGGATATATTTGGACACCGGAAAGGTTCCGGAGAAGTTTGGAGCTCCGGGAGGTTACCGGAACCCCCCCGGGAGGTATATGGGCCTTATTGGGCCCATGTAGGAGGAAGAGAGAAGGAGCAAGGGAGGGGGGCGCGCCCCCCCAAGCCCAATCCGAATTGGGGAGGGGGGCCGGCCCCCCCTTTCCTTTCTCCTTCCCCCTCTCTTCCTTCCTACTACTAGTACTACTTCCTAATACTAGTACTCCTTCCTTCCCCCTCCAAATAAGATAAGGAAAAGAGAGGGAAACCTACTTGGAGTAGGTTTCCCCCTCCCTATGGCGCGCCCCCCTTGAGGCCGGCCACCTCCTCCCTCCCTCCTTTATATACGTGGGTAGGGGGGCATCCTAGGACACACAAGTTGATCATTGATCGTTCCTTAGCCGTGTGCGGTGCCCCCCTCCACGATATTACACCTCGATCATATTGTAGCGGTGCTTAGGCGAAGCCCTGCGATAGGAGAACATCAAGATCGTCACCACGCCGTCGTGCTGATGGAACTCCCCCTCGGAGCCTCTACTGGATTGGAGATCGAGGGTGCGTCATCGAGCTGTACGCGTGTCAAGAACTCGGAGGTGCCGGAGTAACGGTGCTTGGATCGGTTGGACCGGGAGGACGTACGACTACTTCCTCTACGTTGCGTCAACGCTTCCGCTTCGGTCTACGAGGGTACGTAGACAACACTCTCCCCTCTCGTTGCTATGCATCACCATGATCTTGCGTGTGCGTAGGAAATTTTTTGAAATTACTACGTTCCCCAACAGTGGCATCCGAGCCAGGTTTTTATGGTTTGATGTTATATGCACGAGTAGAACACAAGTGAGTTGTGGGCGATATAAGTCATACTGCTTACCAGCATGTCATACTTTGGTTCGGCGGTATTGTTGGATGAAGCGGCCCGGACCGACATTACGCGTACGCTTACGCGAGACTGGTTTTACCGCCGTGCTTTGCACACAGGTGACTAGCGGGTGTCAGTTTCTCCAACTTTAGTTGAACCGAGTGTGGCTACGCCCGGTCCTTGCAAAGGTTAAAACAGCATCAACTTGACAAACTATCGTTGTGGTTTTGATGCGTAGGTGAGATTGGTTCTTGCTTAAGCCCGTAGCAGCCACGTAAAACTTGCAACAACAAAGTAGAGGACGTCTAACTTGTTTTTGCAGGGCATGTTGTGATGTGATATGGCCAAGACATGATGCTATATTTTATTGTATGAGATGATCATGTTTTGTAACCGAAGTTATCGGCAACTGGCAGGAGCCATATGGTTGTCGCTTTATTGTATGAAATGCAAACGCCCTGTAATTGCTTTACTTTATCACTAAGCGGTAGCGATAGTCGTAGAAGCAATAGATGGCGTAAACGACAACGATGCTACGATGGAGATCAAGGTGTCGCGCCGGTGACGATGGTGATCATGATGGTGCTTCAGAGATGGAGATCACAAGCACAAGAAGATGATGGCCATATCATATCACTTATATTGATTGCATGTGATGTTTATCCTTTATGCATCTTATCTTGCTTTGATTGACGGTAGCATTTTAAGATGATCTCTCACTAAAAATTATCAAGTAGTGTTCTCCCTAAGTATGCACCGTTGCCAAAGTTCGTCGTGCCCAGACACCACGTGATGATCGGGTGTGATAAGCTCTACGTCCATCTGCAACGGGTGCAAGCCAGTTTTGCACACGCGGAATACTCAGGTTAAACTTGACGAGCCTAGCATATGCAGATATGGCCTCGGAACACGGAGACCGAAAGGTCGAGCGTGAATCATATAGTAGAGTTGATCAACATAAGATGTTCACCATTGAAAACTACTCCATCTCACGTGATGATCGGTTATGGTTTAGTTGATTTGGATCACGTGATCACTTAGATGACTAGAGAGATGTCTGTCTAAGTGGGAGTTCTTAAGTAATATGATTAATTGAACTAAAATTTATCATTAACTTAGTACCTGATAGTATCTTGCTTGTCTATGTTGTTTGTAGATAGATGGCCCGTGCTGTTGTTCCGTTGAATTTTAATGCGTTCCTTGAGAAAGCTAAGTTGAAAGATGATGGTAGCAATTATGCGGACTGGGTCCGTAACTTGAGGATTATCCTCATTGCTGCACAGAAAAATTACGTCCTGGAAGCACCGTTGGGTGCCAGGCCTGCTGCTGATGCAACTGACGACGTTAAGAACGTCTGGCAGAGCAAAGCTGATGACTACTCGATAGTTCAATGTGCCATGCTTTACGGCTTAGAACTGGGACTTCAACGACGTTTTGAACGTCATGGAGCATATGAGATGTTTCAGGAGTTGAAGTTGATATTCCAGAAGAATGCCCGGATTGAGAGATATGAAGTCTCCAATAAGTTCTATAGCTGCAAGATGGAGGAGAATAGTTCTGTCAGTGAGCACATACTCAAGATGTCTGGGTATTGTAATCACTTGATTCAACTCGGAGTTACTCTTCCGGATGATAGCGTCATTGACATAATTCTCCAATCACTTCCACCAAGCTACAAGAGCTTCGTGATGAACTATAATATACAAGGGATGGATAAGACGATTCCCGAGCTCTTCGCAATGCTAAAGGCTGCGGAGGTAGAAATCAAGAAGGAGCATCAAGTGTTGATGGTTAACAAGACCACTAGTTTCAAGAAAAAGGGCAAAGGGAAGAAGAAGGGGAACTTCAAGAAGAACAACAAACAAGTTGCTGCTCAAGAGAAGAAACCCAAGTCTGGACCTAAGCCTGAAACTGAGTGCTTCTACTGCAAACAGACTGGTCACTGGAAGCGGAACTGCCCCAAGTATTTGGCGGATAAGAAGGATGACAAAGTGAACAAAGGTATATGTGATATACATGATATTGATGTGTACCTTACTAGAGCTCGCAGTAGCACCTGGGTATTTGATACTGGTTCTGTTGCTAATATTCGCAACTCGAAACAGGGACTACGGATTAAGCGAACACTGGCAAAGGACGAGGTGACGATGCGCGTGGGAAATGGTTCCAAAGTCGATGTGATCGCGGTCGGCACGCTACCTCTAAATCTACCTTCGGGATTAGTATTAGACCTAAATAATTGTTATTTGGTGCCACCGTTGAGCATGAACATTATATCTGGATCTTGTTTGATGCGAGACGGTTATTCATTTAAATCAGAGAATAATGGTTGTTCTATTTATATGAGTAATATATTTTATGGTCATGCACCCCTGAAGAGTGGTCTATTTTTGATGAATCTCGATAGTAGTGATACACATATTCATAGTGTTGAAGCCAAAAGATGCAAAGTTGATAATGATAGTGCAACTTATTTGTGGCACTGCCGTTTGGGTCATATCGGTATAAAGCGCATGAAGAAACTCCATACTGATGGACTTTTGGAACCACTTGATTATGAATCACTTGGTACTTGCGAACCGTGCCTCATGGGCAAGATGACCAAAACGCCGTTCTCCGGTACTATGGAGAGAGCAACAGATTTGTTGGAAATCATACATACAGATGTATGTGGTCCAATGAATGTTGAGGCTCGTGGCGGATATCGTTATTTTCTCACCTTCACAGATGATTTAAGCAGATATGGGTATATCTACTTAATGAACCATAAGTCTGAAACATTTGAAAAGTTCAAAGAATTTCAGAGTGAAGTTGAAAATCATCGTAACAAGAAAATAAAGTTTCTACGATCTGATCGTGGAGGAGAATATTTGAGTTACGAGTTTGGTTTACACTTAAAACAATGTGGAATAGTTTCACAACTCACGCCACCCGGAACACCACAGCGTAATGGTGTGTCCGAACGTCGTAATCGTACTTTACTTGATATGGTGTGGTCTATGATGTCTCTTACAGATTTACCGCTATCGTTTTGGGGTTATGCTCTAGAGACAGCCACTTTCACGTTAAATAGGGCACCGTCGAAATCCGTTGAGACGACACCTTATGAACTATGGTTTGGCAAGAAACCAAAGTTGTCGTTTCTTAAAATTTGGGGTTGCGATGCTTATGTGAAAAAGCTTCAACCTGATAAGCTCGAACCCAAATCGGAGAAATGTGTCTTCATAGGATACCCAAAGGAGACAGTTGGGTACACCTTCTATCACAGATCCGAAGGCAAGACATTCGTTGCTAAGAATGGATCCTTTCTAGAGAAGGAGTTTCTCTCGAAAGAAGTGAGTGGGAGGAAAGTAGAACTTGATGAGGTAACTGTACCTACTCCCTTGTTGGAAAATAATACATCACAGGAACCGGTTTCTGTGACGTCAAAACCAACTAGTGAGGAAGTTGATGATAATGATCATAGAACTTCAGATCAAGTTAATACAGAACCACGTAGGTCGAACAGAGTAAGATCCGCACCAGAGTGGTACGGTAATCCTATTCTGGAAGTCATGCTACTAGATCATGATGAACCTACGAACTATGAAGAAGCGATGGTGAGCCCAGATTCCGCAAAATGGCTTGAAGCCATGAAATCTGAGATGGGATCCATGTATGAGAAAAAAGTATGGACTTTGGTTGACTTGCCCGATGGTCGGCAAGCAATTGAGAATAAATGGATCTTCAAGAAGAAGACTGACGCTGACGGTAATGTTACTTTCTACAAAGCTCGACTTGTTGCAAAAGGTTTTCGACAAGTTCAAGGGATTGACTACGATGAGACCTTCTCACCCGTAGCGATGCTTAAGTCTGTCCGAATCATGTTAGCAATTGCCGCATTTTATGATTATGAAATTTGGCAAATGGATGTAAAAACTGCATTCCTGAATGGATTTCTGGAAGAAGAGTTGTATATGATGCAACCAGAAGGTTTTATCGATCCAAAGGGAGCTAACAAAGTGTGCAAGCTCCAACGTTCCATTTATGGACTGGTTCAAGCCTCTCGGAGTTGGAATAAATGTTTTGATAGTGTGATCAAAGCATTTCGTTTTATACAGACTTTTGGAGAAGCCTGTATTTACAAGAAAGTGAGTGGGAGCTCTGTAGCATTTCTAATATTATATGTGGATGACATATTATTGATTGGAAATGATATAGAATTTCTGGATAGCATAAAGGGATACTTGAATAAAAGTTTTTCAATGAAAGACCTCGGTGAAGCTGCTTACATATTGGGCATTAAGATCTATAGAGATAGATCAAGACGCTTAATTGGACTTTCACAAAGCACATACCTTGACAAAGTTTTGAAGAAGTTCAAAATGGATCAAGCAAAGAAAGGGTTCTTGCCTGTATTGCAAGGTGTGAAGTTGAGTAAGACTCAAAGCCCGACCACTGCAGAAGATAGAGAGAAAATGAAAAGTGTTCCCTATGCTTCAGCCATAGGCTCTATCATGTATGCAATGCTGTGTACCAGACCTGATGTGTGCCTTGCTATAAGTCTAGCAGGGAGGTACCAAAGTAATCCAGGAGTGGATCACTGGACAGCTGTCAAGAACATCCTGAAATACCTGAAAAGGACTAAGGATTTGTTTCTCGTATATGGAGGTGACAAAGAGCTCATCATAAATGGTTACGTTGATGCAAGCTTTGACACTGATCCGGACGATTCTAAATCGCAAACCGGATACGTGTTTACATTAAACGGTGGAGCTGTCAGTTGGTGCAGTTCAAAGCAAAGCGTCGTGGCGGGATCTACATGTGAAGCGGAATACATAGCTGCTTCGGAAGCAGCCAATGAAGGAGTCTGGATGAAGGAGTTCATATCCGATCTAGGTGTCATACCTAGTGCATCGGGTCCAATGAAAATCTTTTGTGACAATACTGGAGCGATTGCCTTAGCGAAGGAATCCAGATTTCACAAGAGAACCAAGCACATCAAGAGACGCTTAAATTCCATCCGGGATCTAGTCCAGGTGGGAGACATAGAGATTTGCAAGATACATACGGATCTGAATGTTGCAGACCCATTGACTAAGCCTCTTTCACGAGCAAAACATGATCAACACCAAGACTCCATGGGTGTTAGAATCATTACTGTGTAATCTAGATTATTGACTCTAGTGCAAGTGGGAGACTGAAGGAAATATGCCCTAGAGGCAATAATAAAGTTATTATTTATTTCCTCATATCATGATAAATGTTTATTATTCATGCTAGAATTGTATTAACCGGAAACATAATACATGTGTGAATATATAGACAAACAGAGTGTCACTAGTATGCCTCTACTTGACTAGCTTGTTAATCAAAGATGGTTATGTTTCCTAACCATGAACAAGGAGTTGTTATTTGATTAACAAGGTCACATCATTAGTTGAATGATCTGATTGACATGACCCATTCCGATAGCTTAGCACACGATCGTTTAGTATGTTGCTATTGCTTCCTTCATGACTTATACATGTTCCTATGACCATGAGATTATGCAACTCCCATTTACCGTAGGAACACTTTGTGTGCTACCAAACGTCACAACGTAACTGGGTGATTATAAAGGTGCTCTACAGGTGTCTCCGAAGGTACTTGTTGAGTTGGCGTATTTCGAGATTAGGATTTGTCACTCCGAATGTCGGAGAGGTATCTCTGGGCCCTCTCGGTAATACACATCACTTAAGCCTTGCAAGCATTTCAACTAATGAGTTAGTTGTGAGATGATGTATTACGGAACGAGTAAAGAGACTTGCCGGTAACGAGATTGAACTAGGTATTGGATACCGACGATCGAATCTCGGGCAAGTAACATACCGATGACAAAGGGAACAACGTATGTTGTTGTGCGGTTTGACCGATAAAGATCTTCGTAGAATATGTAGGAACCAATATGGGCATCCAAGTCCCTCTATTGGTTATTGACCGGAGACATGTCTCGGTCATGTCTACATTGTTCTCGAACCGTAGGGTCCGCACGCTTAAGGTTTCGATGACAGTTATGTTATGAGTTTATGTATTTTGATGTACCGAAGGTTGTTCGAAGTCCCGGATATGATCACGGACATGACGAGGTGTCTCGAAATGGTCGAGACATAAAGATTGATATATTGGACGGATATATTTGGACACCGGAAAGGTTCCGGAGAAGTTTGGAGCTCCGGGAGGTTACCGGAACCCCCCGGGAGGTATATGGGCCTTATTGGGCCCATGTAGGAGGAAGAGAGAAGGAGCAAGGGAGGGGGGCGCGCACCCCCAAGCCCAATCCGAATTGGGGAGGGGGGCCGGCCCCCCCTTTCCTTTCTCCTTCCCCCTCTCTTCCTTCCTACTACTAGTACTACTTCCTAATACTAGTACTCCTTCCTTCCCCCTCCAAATAAGATAAGGAAAAGAGAGGGAAACCTACTTGGAGTAGGTTTCCCCCTCCCTATGGCGCGCCCCCCTTGAGGCCGGCCACCTCCTCCCTCCCTCCTTTATATACGGGGGTAGGGGGGCACCCTAGGACACACAAGTTGATCATTGATCGTTCCTTAGCCGTGTGCGGTGCCCCCCTCCACGATATTACACCTCGATCATATTGTAGCGGTGCTTAGGCGAAGCCCTGCGATAGGACAACATCAAGATCGTCACCACGCCGTCGTGCTGACGGAACTCCCCCTCGGAGCCTCTACTAGATTGGAGATCGAGGGTGCGTCATCGAGCTGTACGCGTGTCAAGAACTCGGAGGTGCCGGAGTAACGGTGCTTGGATCGGTTGGACCGGGAGGACGTACGACTACTTCCTCTACGTTGCGTCAACGCTTCCGCTTCGGTCTACGAGGGTACGTAGACAACACTCTCCCCTCTCGTTGCTATGCATCACCATGATCTTGCGTGTGCGTAGGAAATTTTTTGAAATTACTACGTTCCCCAACACGATCTACAAGTGGTATGTAGATGCAATCTCTCTTCCATGACTCGTTGCTTAGATGAACTCATAGATGGATCTTGGTGAAACCGTAGGAAAAATTTTAATTTTCTGCAACGTTCCCCAACACATATGACTATGTGCTTTGTCAAACACACACCATGGAAACTGCAATGCATCTATTCTGGGATTGTGATTTTGCACTCAATTGTTGGAGTACTATTCTTGGCTAGAGAAACAAGGGCATTTCGGTTTTTGATGAGGTCATGCTTTCCACACAAGCCCTCCCCACCCCTTTTGCCATGGAAGTTATCATTATGGGCTGCTGGAACATTTGGATGCGGAGAAATGGAGTAATTTTCAGGGCTATTCCTGCTTCAGTCATATCTTGGAGAGCTTGCTTTCGTTCAGACATGCTTCTGATTAAGCACAAGATCAAGGATAAATTTTCAGATAGGCTTTCTAGCTGGATTGATCAGTTTTTAACTTAAATCTCATGTTACCTCAAGGTTTCACGAAAACTGGAGTTGGTTAGGCTAAGTCTGTTGTAATATTGGGACTCCTGTACATATTTTTTTAACCTTTTAATATATTTACCGTAGAACGATTGTTCTATGGTTTTCGGTTAAAAAAAGTGTGATAAACTGCGCTTGAGAAATGGCTTTCCCGAAGAAAATGGTGCACAGGGTTGGAAGGGCAAAGAGCTGGTTCGGGTTGTCAGATGACACATACACAATTGGAATTTGCTTGTATGCCGAGTGCATGATGGGTTCTGAGTATATAATTCAATGGATTTAATTCTTTGAAATAGATTATTACAAAAGAAATATCGGAAGAAAATTATGTTGAGTGCAGTTATACAATCCAAACAATTGACATGTAATTTTTTCTAAGATTCTAATCCCCCAGATTACCATGAAAATCGTACAATACAAAATGCCCTGGAATGTATACTGGCCTAGGAACGTGTTACATGCATGTCAAAGTAGGGACCAGTTACCAGTTGGTTTACAGATATTTTTTGTAAGAGTTGGTAAGGAAAAAAAATATGTAGTGCAAAGTGGTTTCAAAATTTCATGCTAAGAATTTCTGAAATTATCTGCAGAAAATGTGAATGTTCCTTTTTGGATGAAGCAACAACATGAAAACAAAAATGCTACATCCAAGGACATTTACAAAGATTTTATGGAACCTTTCGAAACATAATAAATCTTCCCCACCCCACCCTCACCCTTGAATTTCATTGGGTGGGGCCCCCAACCATTTCTTTCTGCATCCAAGTCCCTCCAGATCACCCCACCCATACAATTCAATTTAAGTCAGCCCGTGGATGTAGATTTAGTCACATGAAAAAAATTAATTCCGCAGGATGAATAGGCTAGGTTCAATAAAGCGGCAACTTCTATGTACTCAATTTCTCCAATTTTACACAACGAAAATATATTAATATTTGGCTGCTCAAAATTTAAAGTTCCACTAAATATATTCGCATTTGAGTACTCTCCGGAACAGTAAATTGGAGTAAATACCGGTAGATGTTAGAGCAAGCACATTAGGTTCTATTCAGCAGGCTATAAGTCAATCCACATCACCAAAATCCCATCCAGAAAAGAGAGACGGGGAGAAAGAGAAGGAGGATGGGAGAGAGCGAAGGGGGACGGCGCTTCACTTATCTCCCGGCTGTAGAGCACTATACAAGAGAAAAGAACGGCATGCAGCCCTTAAAAGCTGGCGCTGCTTTCTCCCTTTGTACAAGTAGAATGCCCTTGCATTGCTACGTGCTATAATACATATAAACTGATCAAACAAATAATTAAGATCGTCTTCAAGGTAGAAGCTTGTTTCTTCCTCATACGTCCAATCCTATTTTGGACATCAAACAAGATCAAATAATTAAGGTCACCTACAATGTAGAAGCTCACTTCTCCCTCACACATCCAAGCATGTTTGGACGAGCGCCCAACAGGCTCCACAAAACTTAACCGTCTAGACAGTCCGGACACCCCCGAATTAGACCAAATTAGGGATGGGAATGTGGTTGTCCGGACTATCCATCAAGTTATCTCCAACACGCGGGCCCAACGCAAAATAAACCTTCCCTTTTACTGCGGGACCATCCCCTACTCGCTTGGTTTTCCGCCGTAGCAGGACAATTCTTGCTTGAAAGTCGGATGACGCCGACCTCACCTTTCCCATGGCACCCTCTCTCCTTCACACCATTCTTACGCACAAACCGTCAAGGAGGACACCCCCGACAACTGTCCCGCTCTCCAGCATGATCCCCACCCCACGTGTTTGTGCCGATCAGCTACCTCCATCAAGGAGGAGGAGGAGGCATGTCTCCTAAATCATTGCCTTGTTGTAAACATATAGTTGTATGTTGTGCATTACCAGGAACAAAAAAATGATGTCCATTGTTGGACATGCAACTGGTAGGCACCGTGTTCGTTATTACCTCTTGAAGCAACCAACCAATGTATTTACCCTTCTATACTAATCAAAAAATTGTCTGAGTTGATTTTCAAAATATATGAACCGCTCGCTCGTACAATTTGTTGCAAAACCATCTTTAATGAAGAGTAATTTGCCATATTTTCTAATGTACGAAAATTATCCTGCTCAAACAGTCATAACTGAATTGCCGTATTTTTTAACATAGGAATATTATTCTACTCAGAAGAGAGCAGACCCAACTGCCATCCACATCCACATCTGTCGCATAATATAACACTAATAGAAAACGGGGCTTTGGTTGAGGCCTGGATAAGGGCATTAATCCTTGTTCACTCACGAACCGGGACCAAAGGATGCATCAGTCCCGATTCGTGCGGCCAGGGCGCCGGCCGGGCCTCAGGGGCCATTGGTCCCGGTTCTTCTGACCCCTTTGGTCCCGGTTCCAGACACGAACCGGGACCAATAGGCCTCGCTCCTGGCCCACCACCTTTAGTCCCGCTTCGTGGCTAGAACCGGGACCAAAGGCCAGTCTTCTGTCCCGGTTCTAGCCACCAACCGGGACTAAAGACAGGCCTATATATACCCCTGCCCGCTCACTCCTCTGTTCTCAGTGCTCTGTTTTTTTGCCCCGGCCGTGGGAAAGGTGTGTGTTGCTCTAGCTCACCTCCTATGCACACTAGGTGTTCGATGAAATGCCCGAGCCACACTTAAGCTTTCTCCTCTCCAAGTTCCTTGTCCAACCTCAATTTGCCTCAAGATTTGTCTAGGTTTAGCAGTCCGTCCTGTCCCGTCTCCGTCCTCACCGCCTTCGATCGCCCGCGCCGATCTCGTCACCGGCACCACCATGTTGAGCCTCTTGTTCTTATCTTCTTTCTAAAACAAAACAAAAAAATCTTACTTGTATGATTTAAATAGATACTTGTATAATTTTCTTACTATTATTATTGTTTGTTATTATATAGTGCGATGGTGTTGGTATCCACCCCCGTCGGCCCTCGTCCTGTCTATGATTTGGATGTGGTATATATATTATCTTTTATAACTATTTCTTTCATTTCGTGTTTATGACAATTATGTCGACCAACGTAACATAGATGTTTTATATAGGAAGTATGTCAACCGGAAATTCCAACGGACCCTCTTGTCGAGGGGTTAAATTTAGTTGGAAAAAAAACGATTACTTGAAGAAAAAATTGAAAAGAATTGAGGAGGAGAAGATGGCATTGGAGTTGCATGTTGCGGATATCGTCGATGCTCACAAGATCAAGATGGATAAAATGCGCTTGAAGATTAGAAAGATTAAAAAATATGCCATTCATACTGAGGCTTGGTATCATTATGTCGTTGGATCAATTATTACCTTAGTTGCCTTTATGATCGCATTTGTTGTTGCATTGAAATGGTTTACATAGTTTCAATGTATCGTTTAATTAGATGCTCTAGAGAGATAGATGTTGTTCAATGAGAACTATGTATTTGTTTTTTCAGTAATAACATTTGATCACTACTGTTCTTTGGTTTTATTGTGATGATGAACTTCTATTAATTTGGTCACTTCTCTATTCATGATGTTCTGTAATGGTTTTTTGACACACTTAATTATATATAATGCACACAGATGAACTGGCAATGGATGTACGGGGACAGACGCACCTCCAAGTACATTAAGGGCGTGCATAATTTTCTCGAAGTAGCTAACGCAAACAAGAGGAATGGTCTTATGTGTCATCCATGCCCTATCTGTGAGAATACGAAGTCTTACTCTAACCGGAAAACCATTCACATCCACCTGCTTGAGAAGGGTTTCATACCACACTATAATGTTTGGACCAAGCATGGAGAAAGAGGGGTTATGATGGAAGACAATGAAGAAGAAGAGGATGATAACAACTATGTGCCCCCTGAATACGGTGATGCCCCAATGGGGGAAGCTGAAGATCAAGAGGAACCAGATGATGTGCCCGATGATGATCTTTGCCGTGTCATTGTTGATGCAAAGAGACAATGCAAAAATGAAAAGGAGAAGTTGAAGTTCGATCGCATGTTAGAAGATCACAAAAAAGGGTTGTACCACAACTGCAAAGATGGGAACACAAAGCTCGGTACCGCACTGGAATTGCTGCAATGGAAGGCAGACAATGGTGTATCTGACGACGGATTTGAGAAGCTACTGAAGATATTGAAGAAGAAGCTTCCAAAGGATAACGAATTGCCTAACGGTACGTATGGAGCAAAGGAGGTTCTATGCCCTCTAGGATTGGAGGTGCAGAAGATACATGCATGCCCTAATTACTGCATCATATACCGCGGTGCGTACGAGGATTTGAACGCATGCCCGGTATGTGGTGCATTGCAGTATAAGATCAGACGAAATGACCCTGGTGATGTTGACGGCAAGTGCCCCGGGAAGAGGGTTCCTGCCAAGGTGATGTGGTATGCTCGTATAATACCACGGTTAAAACGTCTGTTCAGAAACAAAGAGCATGCCAAGTTGATGCGATGGCACAAAGAGGACCGTAAGAAAGACGGGAAGTTGAGAGCACCCGCTGACGGGTCGCAGTGCCCTCTCTGCACCCGGCGATGAAGTACTCGATGGATTGCACCTCATGGACCCCCTCGAAGGAGTTGCACAACTCGACCCAGCGCGTCAGGTAGTCGCGCGTGGACTCGGTTGGCCCCTAGATGCACATGGAGAGTTGGTGAGGCTTGGGACCGCTTGTACGTACTGGTGAAGTTGCGAACAATGGTGTCGCTAAAATCCAACCAGTTGTTGATGCTGTTAGGATTGAGGCTGTTCAGTCATGTCTGGGAGGTGCCCTAGAGCATGAGCAGGACGTACTTCATAGCAACGCGCTTGTTGCCGTTGGCTATGTTGACGGCTGTGGAGTAGTCGATCAGCCAGTCCTCCGGCTTCACGGAGCCGGTGTATTTGGGAGTATCTCGAGGGAGCGTGAATCCTTTGCGAAAGGGCTCATCGCGGATGCGGGGGCCGAAACAGGCCGGACCGATCGTGTCTTCCTCCTCCACTGCCAGGGACCTAGCCAGCTCCTCGATCCGGCGATGGGCGTTGTTTTCGCTGACTGCTTTGCGGGGGCCTAGCCGGCCGTCGAGCGTCGGGTGGTCAGCCGGCGGCGGAGAGGCCACCCTCTACCTGTAAGGGGGCGGCATTCCTCTGGGTTCTGGTGGTCTTGCCAGCTGGCTACAGTCGTGCCACGAGAGCGCCGGCTGCGGCTAGCTGCCGGCTCCGGGTCCTGCTGATTGTGGCCGCCACTGCTAGGGGACTGGGAGGTCGCTCCATTCTCGCAGCGTGGTGGGTGATTTTTTGGCCTGCCGGCCGGCTCCCACCACGTGGTTGCACGCGTCTTGCTGCATGTTCGCAGCGTTGAGGAGCTCATGGAGGCGCTCCATCTGGCTGTGCCGCGCGTCACCCTCCAGGTGCTCAAGTTCTTCTGCGGACGCCTGGGCGGCGAGCATGTTTTGCGCTGGGGTCTCGTAGACGGGGCGTCCGACTACCAGCATGCTGGCGATCGCCGCGCCGCTTTGCTGGATGGTACTGGCCCGGCTGGGCTCGGCCATAGCCAGCGTGCCACCAACCACGTGGTCGATGAATGGCTTCAGCGCGGCGCTTCAAGGCCGCCATCTTGGTGGCGCAATCGAAGAGCTTGACACGGAACTCTTCCAGCTCCTCCTGGCCGGCATCAGCGCGGACAGGAGTCACTAGGGCTTCTATGGCCGCTTACAATGGATCCTGGTTGGACCCACCAACTTCCTGGCTGCTGCCAATGAGCATCACCTCCGCAAAGGCGCCAGCGTCAAGCATGCTCGCAGATGCATCATTGGCGACAGGAGGGAATGGGTCGGCGACGACTAGGGAAGTCGCCAGTGGTAGCCGCATCGGTGAGGGAGAGCTTGCCGAAGAGGTCATCGAGGTCGCTCGCGGAAGAGGCGGCCTCCTCATCAGGCGATGCGCCGAGGCTAGCGCAGGCGGGTGCATCGGGCTGGCTGATCAAACCAGCCACGACATGCTCGCAGGAGAGGAAAAGGGTTCCCGTCTAGAACGTGTCTCCGGCGGACGCCACGGATGGCCCCACCGTGGGCGCCAACTCTCGTGGTAATCTCACGTCAGATGCCAGGGGGTGGCTTATCATGGATGGGGCCAGAAGAACGTCGTCAGGTCCTGGAGGCGGGAGTGAGCACGAGCTCGATCGGACATGAGACGTACCCAGGTTCAGAGCTCTCCGGAGAAATGAAACCCCTACTCCTGCTCTGCGGGGTCTCCGCATGATGACTATGATCACAGTGAGTATAAGGGTGCTCCTAGAGGTATATTGCTAGAGGAGGAAGAAGGGCAAGGCTAGCTCTCCTCTCCCTAGCTATGGTGTGTGTGAGTGCTGAGGATGGAACCCTTTGCATGGGTAAGACCTGGGGGGTTATAGGCCAACCCCCAGGGGTACAATGGTAATACGGCCGGGTGTGGACCCAGCTGTCAGCATCTACGATTACCGGGTTCTCCGCCGGCTGTTGGGGCCCGCCTTTGGAGGGCCCCGCCGGCTACCGAGAATCCGGCCGACAGGTGGGGCCCGCCGCCTACGGACCCCGTTGATTACTCTTCACTGTAGTGTTTCCCGTGTTGACGGAGGCCGTGTCGGGCGCTATATGGCTACAGTGCCGTGTCGGGCGGGTCGGCGGCCGCCTAGCGACGCTTACTGTAGCCACGCTTAGCCGGGATTTCGGGGGGAGCGTATGGCACTGTTGCCATGCCCCAACTTGTCGCTTGGTCGGGCTCAGACTCCGAGGGAGGGGGCGGGCCGCCTGCTAGAGGCCGGCCCGTACCCAAGCCGCCTTCTGGGAGCGCGTCGTCTTCTAGGGGCCGGCCCCGTGGCACCAGCCGGCTCTGGCAGCCGGCCGCGAGACCAAACGGCTTTGAGGGGCTCAGCTTGCCCCGATGTTTTGAAAGGTCCTTGAGCATGGATGAGGCTATCCGGGGTCTATCCCCCCGGCACTTCGTTCCTCCGTTCCGAATTAGTTGACTCGAGGTAATAGTAAAGTAGGGTGAAAGCCTTTTCATAGCCCTCATGACCTTGATACGCTTGGTAGGCCCGATCTTGATGAGTTTCTGTTAGGAGTAAACCACGGCTCGGCGTGGTGACCAGCGTATCAGTTGGCGCAGCGTCGTGTGTACTGTGACTGTTCGTGCATGCATGTAGTCTGATTAGTTGTCGCAGGTGGTGGCCGAGCCATACGGGTCATACGGAATTAGTCTAGGCAGTTGGTATATGGATGCATGCATGGGCTGTTAGCGTGTTAGCCGGCCAGTAGTGGTTGGATTACTACGTGTGTGCGTGGGTATGTTGCTGGGCTGGTGGTGCGTGCGTGTGTGTATCTCGGGTATAAAAAGCCCTGTGTGTATTGGTTGTGACGTGCGTCAGTAAGAGCCATGTAGCCACCGGAAAGAAAAAAAATGATTGGGGCGTTCGTGCGCCCGTGGCGGCGTTCGTGCGCCGGCCGGAAAATCTCTCATGTCCATTGTTCTTCTTCTTCCACCTCCGTTCGAGTGAGAGGAGAGGTAGCTAGAGGGCTACGGTTCCAACAGTTTCCACTTAAACCCCTTTGTTCATAATACCAAATTGTAGTTTCTTCCATCCATCTTTCAGTTTATATATAATTCAAATCAACTAGCACAAATACCCGTGCGTTGCAACGGGAGAAACTGAATGTTATATCAAGCATAGTGCATCATGTGAATTTTTTGTCAAACGCAACTTGTTTGCAACTTGATAAAAAGTTGACATGTAAGAGTACACTTAGATGCATCCGTGTCCATACTTTTTATATTTTCATGGATGGAGTTGATTTAGCCAGTGCGTGCACGTAGGAGCAGTTGCAACATCCCTCCAAAAAAAGGAGCAGTTGCAACAGGCATTCAACAACCCCCCCCCCCCCCCCCCCCCACCACACACACACACACACACCGAGAGAGATCCTTTTGAGGAGTACGTGCCTCACCGCCTCCATCTTTCTCCACCCGTGACCTTATCCACATCCATCACGGCTCATCCTCTCTTCTACACGACTCCATCATCCAGCGCCCACACGAGCTGGCCCGCCTGTGTTCCAGCCGTGCACCCACTACTCCGTTCTCTTCGCCGACCGTTCTAGCGCACGTACGGCTCCATCCTCTTTCTCCAATCTCCTTCTCTAGCCCCGCACGGCTCTATCCTATCTTCTCAAATCTCCTCATCCGCGCCGGCGATGCGCCACTGTCCATCCTCTCTTCTCCAATCTCCTTCTCCAGCCCCGCACGGCTCCATCTCCATCCTCTCTGCTCCAATCTCCTCATCCGCGCCGGCGATGCGCCACTGTCCACCATCCTCTCGATGCGCCACTGTCCTTGTGGAAGGCTCGTTCTATCTGATCTTAGATAATCAATTGAAAGATGTGGGAAAAGGCTTGTCGATTTCTCACACCGACGTGCCGCGCGCAGCCGCTTGCGTGCGCGCACAGCCAGAACCGCCATGGCTGATGGCCTTCAGAGCATCGCCGCGGATCTTCTCCTCTATCACTGCTCGCCTTCGTTCGTCGGAGCCCCAAGCACCACCTCCGTGGTACCTCCTACCGCGCGCCCCCTGCCGCTCCTTCTACTCCGTCGTGGGGCTTCCTGCCGCGCCCCCTGATGCTCCTTCTACTCCGACGTGGGTCTCCTGCCGCTCCCCCCGGCGCCCCTTCTACTCCGCCGCGGCTGTAGCCATCCGCCGGCAGGGGCGCGCCCTTCACTTCTCCTGCTCCGCCGCAGCTGTAGCCGTCCGCCGGCAAGGGCGCGCCCTTCACTTCTCCTGATCCGCCGCGTCTACACTACAAAGGGAGCGGGCATCTGGATAAAACGAAACAGGATTCGCGGGTTCAATTCATACATATGTAGTTTTTTCTTATAAAAACGAAACGTTTTTTTCCAGATTCACTAAAACAGGGACGGTGGGTTTAATTCCTAAAAACAATAGGGTCCTTTCTATAAAAACGCCTCGACGGTGAACCCGGAGACCCAATCCGTGCTTTATTATTAGTAGTACAAATGCCCGTGCGTTGCAACGGGCAAAAAATATCATAAAACCTACTGCTTGTGATAGTAGGCGTCATTCGTAAAACCCACTCCGTGTGATAGTACGCGTCATTCATAAACCTACTCCGTGTGATAGTACGCGACATTCTAAAACCTGCTCCGTGTGTGATAGTACGAGACATTCATAAAACCTGCTCCGTATGTGATAGTACGTGCCATTCATAAAACCTGCTCCGTGTGATAGTGCGCACCATTTTTATATATAGTTATGATAAATATCAATAATAAGTTTATATTGTTATCGTTTTTTGAAGTATGAAGTGTGGACGTAAAAAAGCCACCCTAACATCCTTCATGTGATGGAAGAGTAGTGGTGCATGGAATAGTCTAGTAGTCAATTTTATATTTTATTTTTCACAAAAACAAAAATATTTATTTATTTTAAAATAACTAATTTTTTAAATTTTAACATTTTTATTAGAATTGAAACATGTTTTGAAAATGAACATTTATTTGAACACATGTTTTTATGAAAGAGAATTTTTAAATTTTTGTGATCAATTTTAAATGGTTTTGAAACAAGTTGGATTTTTTTTGGGGAATTTTAAGCATTTTCTAAAAAGTGTGAACATATTGAAAAGCATGAATTTTTTAAAGCAAGAAGAATTTGAAACACTCCTTATCTTAAAAAACACACACATACTCAGTGTCTGCAATTAGAAAAAGGATTTTTGTTATCCATACCATGTATGTAGTATAAAGTTGAGAAAGTCACAAGGATGCCCTTTGATGGCGCCCCCATCAGCTTAGTATTATCATCGGGTGGAAGTGGGATGGTGTAATTTTTTTAGCAGGATATACATACAGACGGTGGAATTGTTGTATACTATCAGAGAGTCTAATAACTAACCAAAAGTTTTTCTTAGAATTTTCAAAAGATTTGCAAACGATTTTTTTGGATGAAAGAGTAGTGGCACAATGAAGTGATATTCTTTATATACAATTTTTTTTAATATTCGAAAGCAAACAGGTTTTTACTTTGTTAATTTTTTTAAGAAAATATTAGTTATTTGATTTGCGAGATTATATTTCGTTTCTTTTCTTTTGCACTATTTGAACTTGGCCATCGTCACCATAAAAAAGTAAGTTTTTCTCTGTTCCCCATCACAGGTAATTTTTTGTAAATTTTGGGTGGATTATAAAAATAAGGTAATTACAAGATGCATTGTTGTCACATTCTTTCTACTCTTCATCGCTTCGTCTCTCCTCCCTGCCTGACCAATGATGTCTCCTCCCTATCTGACCAACGATATCGGTGACATCCGAGTTGAGGAATACCTTAATTGTCAGTAAGTCCCTTTGAGCTCCAAATATCTTCTCCCTGAAGGAATACTTATTTCCATATTTTACTCACTTTTCATTATTGTATCTGATGATGTATTCCTAGAATATGGTAGACATGAACATTAAACAACAGCAAGTAATTATATCGGTGCTCATTTAGATTATGGGTGCTTAGCACGCATCATCCAGAAGCTTCTCAATCGAGAGCCATTAAAAAGTGATCCTAAAAAGCCATTAAGAAAAAGGAAAATCTCCACCGAGTTCCCACGGCGTGGATATCCACATCGTCGTTCCTTCCTCCAGCAGCGCTCTCTTTCTCCGCTCTTCTCTCTATCCATCCAGCGCTGCTCTCCTCCTCTTCTCTATCCGTGCCACACACGCCGCTCACGGCGCTGCGTTCCGTTCCCCTCTCTCTTTTCCTCCTTCCTCCACAACTAACCAAGCACGACGAGCGCAGCTTTCTTCTGCAGCATCTTGACGATCCGATTTCCCCGGCAGTCTCGCCTGCGAGGCTGCGACCGATGCTTCGCGTCTGCGTATGGGCTCGTGGTGGCCGGGCTGAGCGCGCGGGGGCTGGTTGGGCCTATGGTTGCTCAGGGGCCGCGTTGATCTGCGCCAGGGCTCTCCGGGCTCTGGACCGGCATGGTCGTGGCCAGCCCTCCGACGGCGCCCTGCTGCGGGGCTTCGGGACCAGATATCGCCGGTGGGCGCGGGAGCTGGTGGCTGCGTGCAGTGCGGCTGCCCATCGAGATGGTGTGGCCTGTGAAGTTTTCTCTGCAGGGAGAGAGCGTCCATCTCTTTGTACAATTTTTCTGAATCTTCAGACCAACTCTCTTCTGCTTCTTTACCCTTTTCTCCGTATATAAATAAGCTGGGCACCCAGTGCTGCTATTTTTGATCCATACATGACCTTGGTCTCGGGCTCCATCTCGGCCTCGCTTCAGCATTTTCGATTTGGGCTTTTGTTGGCTTGTTGATTCGTGCAACTCTGAATGTATATAAGCTGCTAGGATTTGATGTAAACAGGCGGGGTGGGACTAATAATCAGAATCTGGAATTTTTATCACAGGCGGAAGAAAACTCTGTTAGCTGCCTCGGTAAGGGAAGGGGAGGTCAGATGATGAGTCTGAACTTTTTTTAGCGGCCCATAACTAAATTTCTGGCCCGTGGACTTACAATGCTGCAAACAACGTAGAGAAAATTTGGACGAGCGAACGGACGAGCGATGACGTACCAAATTTTATTAGTACCACCTCACGTATATATATTTTAAATTCTAAGTGAAAGCGTAAACTCACGAAAAGAAGCGTATTGTGACGGTGAACCCGGAGACCCAATCCGTGCTTTATTATTAGGGAGAGATTAAAAAAAACTAGCAAAAGAGCCCGTGCGTTGCAACAGGAGAAAAAATAAATCATAATCTCCAATGAACTTGACAACATTTTGCTGCATCACCGATAACATTTTTGGCAAACATTTTGTTCAATTTCATTAACATTTTTTAATACACAAACCTATTTAAAAATCATGAATGTTTTTTTATTTTCCAATCACTTTTTTCAAAATTGCGAACATTTTTTGAATATGAGAACATTTTTTGAAGAATCCATGAACATTTTTATTATTTATTGAACATTTTATATAAAAATTCTTATTTTTAATTTTTTTGGATTTTTTAAGTACCAAATTAGTTAAAGGAGAAAAAACAAAAACAGAAAAAAGAAACTTAAAAATAGGCCGCACCCACATGGGCCGGCCCAGGATGTATGTATAACTTAAAAATACCACTCAAACAACTTTGAAATAATCAAAAAGCTATAACAGAACAACATTGTTGAAACAATTTTGGTTAAAAGATATTTTTGGAACAATTAATAACTTTCTTAAGAAACAGAATAAGTAAAAATGGATGTGTTCTTACTTTATGTTCCAAGTTGCATGGCCTCTATACCGTTGGTGATTTGGCGCATGGCAAGCTGAAATAATTTCTGTGGTCGAAGTACAGTAGTGGTCAAAAATATTGGGATAAGATTTCTGATCAAAATTGATAAATAATTTCAGTTTAAATGATTCAAGAAACAATGCAATTAGATATCATCGTTGTATGCAAAACTTACACGTGCATTGCAACACGAAAAAAGAATCAATTTATGCTCGCAAACCTGAAACTTTCAGTATAATATCTTGTCTCACCCCTATTTTGGTTGTATACCCTTAGAAATATGATGGGTTTCACCCCAACGGTAGTGTACCTTTTCCATTATACAACAATTGTCTCAAAAGAAAAGGAAAACACATCACTAACTCAATGTGCATCATGACTCAGTAAAACTTCCAGTGCATGAACATACTTCCTCCTTTTCCTTTTGATCTAGCACACTAGGAGAAAAAAATTGGCGTTGTCACTCTGTTTACAAATCCACTTTCTTCTACTCAACTTTGATAAAACGTCACAGCTAGCAACAATGTGCAGTTAATGTTTTTGTCGCCATGCCAACAACAGTCCGAATAAAAGGAAAATAAAAATAGCTACATTCAAGAACGGAGGGAAACTTTGTCAAACTTGCAAACCTTGTGTTACTTTTCTTGCTTTTAGCAAGTTAATGTTACTTGTCTGAGGTGTAGATGATATCTGAAGAGCTCCCGGAGAAAGATGGAAAAATGTTAACTATACTGAGTTAACTATATATAATACAAAACCTATGCAAGGATTGAATTTTCTATACATCAACTTACAGTTGATATATTCTGTTTATTCAACTAAAGTTGTAAATTCACACATTACAAGCGGCATCTTGTTCTCCTCCAAAAGAAAGAAAATAAACAAGAAAATACTAAATGTTAAATCCAAGATCTCAATCATGAAATAATTGTAAGCAATGGGATTCACAGGAGGGGCCTTGGGTTCACCCTGCTGCAATTCATGAATCAATGATTGTTAGAGAATCAAGTGCTATTATACCTCGAGACAATGTATTATGTAGTTGCCAAGCTTTACTACAATTCAGAAAATTCTAGTCCAAACAGATTAACCAGCCAAGGGATACTGCAGAAATCCTACCCCTGCAGTAGTTTTGAGTGTTCAGGTTCACATATTTATGGACTACTTGGGAGAAAAAATTAACATTGAAGCTGATATAGTATGATGAGTTGATGACAACCTGGATAACAACATTAGGATGTGGAATTGCACTTAAAACTTGCTGCGTTTATCAATAGTTTTGAAAGAAAAATAATCTGTGGGGGTACAGGAGAGCCTAGATGATGGTTCTCCAGCTCTTTGCTTTCAGAAGTTTTGGAGGTTGTTGGATATTCCAGAACTAAATGTGCCACTTCAGTTATGCATAAACACTCCATACGAGCTTCAACAACACAACCACCACATTAAAGCAGACATCATTTACATCTAGAACCTATTGTGTCAGTTTCAGTCTTGCACGAACATGACGCATAATCAGGGGTCCGATGATTTGAGGCATTCCCTTCACCAGGCAAAATGCGTGCGTGTGTGTGTGTATCTAGAGGAACGACACTGGCAGCAGGCTAATATCATCTATAATGCGGGTTGCCTGTGTAGATGCTCAGAGATAGAGAAAATAAATACCATAGAATCAAAAATCATCTAAGCATCCCCTCTATCAAAGCTTGATGCTAAGTATGGGTGCTAATTACATATTGAAAACACCTTTGGTACTTTACCTCGTGCGGAAGAAAATACCCAAGCGTGTGAGGCACCTTCTGTCACCGATACCACATATCGACTGTGAAACAAATCATATCACCTCATGCTATCATTCAGCGCTGAAGATGGTCTAATAGGAAGAGCATGCTCACCACGGTGACCTCGATGACGCCGTCCTGGTTGAAGAGCTGCACGAGGCGCTCGCTGCTAACGTCGTAGGGAAGGTTGCGCACGTACACCTTGGCCTCGTCCCACGGATCCCTGTACTCCCATATATATATATATATATATATATATATATATATATATATATATATATATATATATATATATATATATATATATATATATATATATAGAAATGTGCATAAAATCTGGCAATCAAGAAAACGGTAAGTGTTTACACTAAAGATTATTAACAAAAAGATAACTCTTGTGTATTTAATTCAGCGCTGAAGAAGTGCTTCCCTTTCTTGTTTCTGTTAAGGGGGTCACTATAGAGAACCACGCAGCTAATGGTTGAACTTTTCATGGCAAATTTTGGATAAATACCTTAAATTTATTATATATATGTCTTTAATTAATCATCATTAATTTATTTTTAAAAACAGTAGATTGAACTTGGGATTTCCAAACATTTTGGCCTAAAATGTATATTGACTAACTTAGCATTGAACTATACAAATATTGGGTATAGGACATACTGTACTCAGGCATGTAAATATGAGAACTTTGTCATGCATCAGTCGTACGAAGCTCATTTGTTTTCCTTCTTTATTTGTATTAGAATTTTTGGATTTAGTGATGTTGTTAGTTCTGATCAATTAGTTGTTCCATGCACACACACATATTTATCAACCAACACCATGAGCCATCGTGCGAAAAAACTAATTAAATAGGCCCATGCACTACCCGCAAACTACATGATGGCAATGTCATTACCTTGTTGCCTGCTTGACTGCATACTGAAACATGGGTGCCAAAAGAGTAGCTCTAATCGTGATAGTCCTTGTCAGTTGCTGTCGATCTACCACCAATACAAATCTTGTTTTTGTTAAATTGTGATCCAAATTCTAGTACCGAGTTGACTAGACGTAGTACAACCGGTGTGGGCGTTGCGTTGACGTCGACGCGTACGAGTACAACTCGTTTACTTGTCCTCCAAGGACTCTCATGTATTGCCCTCTTATATACCCCATGTAGTCGCACCTCAGACGGCCTGTCGTCTCGTGCTTGTAATACTCCTCCTCATAGTGATTGCGCCTTCGTGCGTCCGTGGTTTTCTCCCGCAAGGGTTTCCACGTAAAAATCCGTGTCTCTTTGTCTCGTTTATTCTCGTTATTATCTAACAAGTGGTATACAGAGCCAAGTTGCATATCGAGATTTTTTGAGACGAGAGAAGTTAGGGTTGCACTTCCGTGCACCGCCGCCAGTCGCCGAGATCGACTGGATTTTCCGCTGCAGCGAGCCGCACCGCAGTAGTACACCGAGGCCGACAGGAACTTCCACTGTGCCGCTGTCAAATCGCAGGCCTTGTCGGGTCCGCAGAGTTACAGCTGCTGCTGCTCTACGTACAGGCCGCAAGTCGCCGAGTTCCGCTGCTGCTCGGTCTGCTTCAAGTCCCGAGGAGGAGCGATCTGTCCAAGCCACCGTTTCTTGACGTGAAGCTAAGTGCAGAATTAGTTTTCTTTATCCATTGATCAAGAACTAGTACTAGACTACCCAGCTACTAGTATTAGTATTTGTCACGTCAAGCTACAGTTTGTTGGTTTCCCACTTCTACGTATACACGTGAAGCTACCAGGTGCTATCTCTCTGGTTCTTTGCCTCGCAAATTTATTCTGTCAAGAATATTTTTTCTTTCGACTTGTACTACTTTGTGCACAGATTTAATCTATTCATGGCATCCATGAAGTATGATTTTCCGCTGCTGGACCGTGACACAAGGTTTACCCTATGGCAAGTCAAGATGCGGGCGTTGTTGGCACAATCCGACTATGATGAAGCACTGGATAGTTTTGGGAAGAACCGAATTGAGGACTGGACTGATGAGGAGAAAAGAATTGATCGTAAGGCTTTGTCAAAAATTCAACTCCATTTGCATAATAATATTTTGCAGGAAGTTTTGAGCGAGAAAACTGCCGCCGCTCTATGGTTAAAGCTGGAAGGGATTTGCATGACCAAGGATCTCACCAGCAAGATGCATCTGAAGCAAAAGTTATTCCTGCACAGGTTACCCGAGGGAGGTAATGTTTTGAATCATATTACAGAATTCAAAGAGATCATATCTGATCTTGCTGCAATGGAGGTTAAGTATGAAGAGGAAGATACTGCTTTAATGTTACTTTGTTCACTGCCAAGTTCATATACCAATTTTAGAGACACCATATTATACAGTCGTGATACTCTCACGCTTAATGAAGTTTATGAAGCTTTGAACTCCAAGGAGAAGATGAAATTAATGGTGCCTCATGATGGTTCGGGTTCATCCCAAGCCGAGGGATTATCCGTTCGTGGCAGGACAAAGGAGAAGAACTCCAATAATGGAAACAGAGGCAAAAGTAAGAACGGCTACAGGGGCCGGTCGCAATCCAGAGACAAGAAGTATTGCAGGTATTGCAAGAGAGACGGGCATGACATCTCTGAGTGTTTCAAGTTGAAGAACAAGGAAAAGAGGAAAGGTAACAGACAAGGTGACAATTCTGCTAATGTTGCTCGTGATGATAGTTCCGATGATGCTCTTGTCGTTATTGCTGGATGTGCTGAAACCAATGATGAGTGGGTACTTGATACTGCATGCACTTTTCATATGTGTCCACATAGAGATTGGTTTAATACTTTTGATTCCACTACTTCTGCTGGTTCCGTTTTGGGTTTTGATAATTCACCATGCAAGATTGAAGGCATAGGTTCTATTCGAATCAAGATGTTTGATGGCATAATCAGAACTTTGACAGATGTTCGGTATATTCCGAAGATGAAGAGAAATCTTATTTCTATGAGTGCCCTTGATGCAAAGGGATACAAGTATTCAGGTGGAGATAGTGTTTTGAAAGTCACCAAAGGTTCCCTTATTGTGATGAAAGGTGACTTAAGTTCGACCAATGGTCTTTATTACCTTCGAGGTTCTACCGTTTCAGGTAACGCTACTCCAGTTGTTTCAAAGAATTCTGATTGTGATGCTGCTAACCTTTGGCATATGCGTCTTGGACATATGAGTGAACTTGGTTTAGCAGAGTTAAATAAGAGAGGTCTTCTTGATGGATATGAACCTGGTAAATTGAAATTTTGTGAGCATTGTATCTTCGGCAAGCACAAGAGGGTGAAGTTCAATACTTCGACCCATACAACTGAAGGTATTCTTGATTATGTGCATTCTGATTTATGGGGACCATCTCGCAAGAAGTCATTAGGTGGTGCAAGCTACATGCTGACTATTATTGATGATTATTCGAGAAAAGTTTGGCCTTATTTCTTGAAGCATAAATATGAAGCATTCTCAGCTTTTAAGGAGTGGAAGATTATGGTTGAAAGACAAACCGAAAGGAAGGTAAAAATACTTCGCACTGATAATGGTATGGAATTCTGTTCTAAGCAATTTAAGAATTATTGCAAGTCTGAAGGCATTGTCAGACATTACACCGTTCCTTATACTCCTCAACAAAACGGTGTTGCTGAGCGTATGAACAGGACCATTATTTCCAGAGCCCGTTGCATGTTGTCCAATGCAGGTTTGCATAGGCGTTTTTGGGCTGAGGCCGCTTCCACTGCTTGTTATCTCATTAACCGTTCACCATCTATTGCTCTTAATAAGAAAACTCCAATTGAGGTATGGTCTGGTTCACCTGCTGATTATTCACATTTGAGAGTTTTTGGTTGCACTGCTTATGCTCATGTTGATAATGGAAAGTTGGAGCCTAGGGCTGTTAAGTGCATCTTTCTTGGTTATAAGTCTGGTGTTAAAGGTTTTAAATTATGGAATCCTGAAACCCAGAAGGTTGTTATTAGCAGAAATGTTATCTTTAATGAATCTGCTATGTTACATGATGTTTCATCTACTAATGTTCCCGTTGAGAGTGAACAGCAGCCTATTGTTCAGGAGCCTACTGTTCAGGTGGAGCATGTTATTGATTCAGGTGATACATCTGGTAATGAAATTGTTGATGCACATGATGAACCCGTCGTTAATGATGATCATGTCACTCCCACTCCAAATCAGCCTATTGTTCTGCCCAGTTGGAATCTTGCACGTGACAGAGTTAGACGGGGTATTAATAAACCTGACAGGTTAATTGAAGAGTGCAATATTGTTTCTTTTGCTTTATCTGTTGCAGAAGAAATTGAAGGTAATGCTGAGCCTTCTTCATATTCCGAGGCTATTATTTCTGGTGATAGTAATAAGTGGATGACCGCTATGCATGATGAGATGGAATCACTTGAAAAGAATGGCACTTGGGATTTAGTAAAATTGCCTAGAGAGAAGAAACCTATTCGTTGCAAGTGGGTTTTCAAGAGGAAAGAAGGTGTTTCTCCTAATGATGAGACAAGATATAAAGCAAGGTTAGTTGCTAAAGGTTATAGCCAGATTCCAGGTATTGACTATAACGAAGTCTTTTCTCCTGTTGTGAAGCATAGCTCTATTCGCACTTTACTCAGTATTGTTGCCATGCATAATCTTGAGCTTGAACAATTGGATGTTAAAACTGCATTCTTACATGGAGAATTAGAAGAGGATATTTATATGGAACAACCTGAAGGTTTTGTTATTCCTGGAAAAGAAAAGCTTGTCTGCAAGTTAAAGAAATCTCTTTATGGATTGAAGCAATCCCCGAGACAGTGGTACAAGAGATTTGACACCTTTATGCTCTCTCAAGGTTTCAAAAGGTCTAATTATGATAGTTGTGTTTATTTGAAAACTGTCAATGGTTCAATTATTTATTTGCTCCTTTATGTTGATGATATGCTTATTGCTGCAAAGAGTATGTCAGAGATTAATGAACTAAAGAAGCAATTGAGTAATGAATTTGAGATGAAGGATTTGGGTGCAGCAAAGAAAATTCTTGGCATGGAAATATCCAGAGATAGACCGTCTGGAAAAGTATATCTAAGTCAGAAGGGATATATTGATAAAGTTCTTCGTCGTTTTAATATGCATAATGCCAAGCCGGTGAGTACACCGTTAGCTGCACACTTCAAATTGTCATCAGCTTTATGTCCTAAGTCAGATGCAGATATTGAGTACATGTCTAGAGTTCCCTATTCGAGTGCAGTTGGTTCACTTATGTATGCCATGGTTTGTTCTCGTCCTGACTTATCATATGCATTGAGTGTTGTCAGTAGATACATGGCTAATCCTGGAAAAGAGCATTGGAGAGCAGTTCAGTGGATTTTCAGATACCTGCGTGGTACTTCTAATGCTTATTTACAGTTTGGGAAAACTAGAGATGGACTTGTTGGTTTTGTTGATTCTGATTTTGCTGGTGATTTGGATAAAAGAAGATCACTCACAGGTTATGTTTTCACCATTGGTGGTTGTGCTGTGAGTTGGAGAGCAACTTTGCAGTCTATTGTGGCTTGTTCCACTACTGATGCCGAGTATATGGCTATTTCTGAGGCATGCAAAGAAGCTATCTGGTTGAGAGGTTTATACACTGAGCTTTGTGGAGATTCATCTTGCCCTACCGTGTTTAGTGACAGTCAAAGCGCTATATATCTTACCAAGAATCCAATGTACCATGAGAGAACAAAGCACATTGATGTCAGATATCACTATATTCGAGATGTTGTTGCTGAAGGTGATTTGAAGGTATGCAAGATAAGTACTCATGATAATCCTGCTGATATGATGACAAAGCCAGTTCCGACCAATAAGTTTGAGCTTTGCTCAGGCTTAGTTGGTATTTCTCATTAGTCCTATGGACTTTGACGCGCAAGGTGTTGATGCTGATTTGGATGGAGTTATTCAGTTTCTTCGACTACTGGAGGGAATTTGGCTCAAGGTGGAGATTGTTAAATTGTGATCCAAATTCTAGTACCGAGTTGACTAGACGTAGTACAACCGGTGTGGGCGTTGCGTTGACGTCGACGCGTACGAGTACAACTCGTTTACTTGTCCTCCAAGGACTCTCATGTATTGCCCTCTTATATACCCCATGTAGTCGCACCTCAGACGGCCTGTCGTCTCGTGCTTGTAATACTCCTCCTCATAGTGATTGCGCCTTCGTGCGTCCGTGGTTTTCTCCCGCAAGGGTTTCCACGTAAAAATCCGTGTCTCTTTGTCTCGTTTATTCTCGTTATTATCTAACAGTTTTCTGAAGAGAATCTCACCAAACAAAACCTGAAGAGTTATATTGAAAGTCAGCCAGATGCCCTTCCCCAAAATAGTACTATTTTCCATTAAGATCAGCATAAGTGACATATACAATGATTTGCATTTGCTAACTGCTCTCATGAGCTGTTTGCAGCGCTGTGCCATGTCCTAAACAATGCAATCCAGTATGTATAGACGGCAAAAGTGTAAAGATAAAAACTACCAATACAATGTTTCAAAGTGAGTTACTATAAGATGAGATCATCGATGGACATTCAATCAAAGAAATTCATAGGATCCCCACTTCGAAAGATTTCAGTAAACGTTCTCACTGTCTTTGATTGATCACAACAGATTTATGCCTATTGCTCAAAGCTCATGCCTATAATCCGATGGAAACTATTAGAAAGAATGTGAACAGAACAAAAAACATATACTGGTCTCCATCCATCATGCCATGTATGTTGGTTCCCTTGCAGTTCAGGTAAGACACAACCAAATTAAGCAATCGAACAGAGAAAGCCTTCATGCAGGAGCAGAGGAGCGGGATTGATCAAGCAGTTGGGAATCAGTTAAAACAACAAAGAGGAAAGGGGGAGAGGCTAGGATGGAAGTGAGCTCATGGGAAGGTAGTGACCGGAGGGAGCGCGACGGCCGCGGCCAGACCGTCTGCGTCCGTGTCGCCGTAAGCCTCGGCCGGATCCGAAGCACGTTGATTCTGACGCTGCCCCGCCTCCCGCGCATCCTCCTCCTCCTGGCCGTTTCCAGCAGCGGCGAGGAGCGCGTTGAGCAGCTGGTGCGTTCGGCGGCGCGCTTTCGAGCCGGCCTGCGCATGCCCGGAGAACGGCGGCCTAGTCCTCGGCGTCGGCGAACCGCGCCCGGAGGATTCGGAGTCTCGGACGGCGCGGGGAGGAGGGCGCGGCGGAGAGGAGGCAGGCCAGGGTGCGGGGAGGACGGCGTGGCGGAGGATGGCATGCCGGCGGCGGCCGCTCGAATTGGGGATGGTTTTTTTTTCTGTCGATCGCGTGCACGGGTAGGCGAGAAATACGAAACATTTTTTCCATTATTATTTATACTGGACTGCGGGTTAATTACTTAATTTTATAGGGATTTTTCTGGCCGCGACGGTGAAGCCGGAGACCCAATCCGTGCTTTATTATTAGGGAGAGATTAGGGAGAGATATGGGAAACACTAAACACAGGGAGAGATTAAAGCCGGTTTTCTATGTTTACCGTTTCTTTATATAATCCGATTTACCGTTTTTCTTTTGAACTCCTTTTTACGCATCGCGCCGGCCCGTTCCCAAATACTCCTACGCGCCCGTCGTCGCTTCACCTCACCAGTCGCAACCACCACTCAAAAAAAAAGAAAAAAAAACAGTCGCAACTGTCGCCGGCCATGGACCCCCAACCGCGGCGGCCGCCGCAGCCGGCCGCTCCCACCACCATATTCGATCTCGGGGACGACCTCCTCCGCCAGATCCTCCTCTGCCTCCCCGCGCTCCTGAGCCTCGTCCGCGCCGCCTGTGCCTGCCGCGCCTTCCGCCGCGCCCGCCCGGACGTTCCCCTCCTTCCGCCGCAGCTTCCGCGAGCGCCAGGCGCCGCCCGTGCTCTCCCTCTTCCTCGAGCCCAACATGGAGGTCGTCCCGCTCCACCCCTGCACCTGGCGCCGCCGCGACCCGTACCTCGTCGCCACCGATTTCTTTGACGTCCGCCACGGCGACGCCCTCTCCTCCGGGTGGAAGATCAATTCCTATAACCCTAGCGCAGACGGCTACCTCATCCTCGACAACTGGAGCGGGAGAACTCGGCGGACAGCCCGATGATGCAGGCCCTGGATCTGTTCCTCGATCTGCCGCCAGCGCTTTCTAGGACCATCCACCTTGATTTCTACACGCTCCCCTCCGAGGATGGCCGAGAGCCTGCCCATGTGGTCTGTGTATTTCAAGGCGGAGGACGGCCGGAGTGCCCCGCGGTCTTCTCATCGGACACCATGGAGTGGCAAATTTTCCGGGAGACCACGCTGTGACTGGCTGTGGCATGGTGGTGCATCGGCTTGTTTGCTGGACAGGCCGGATGTATGACCAAATCGTGGTGCTCGACACAGCGACCTTTCAGTTCTCGCTGATCGATCTGCCGATGCCTTTGCAGCCGGAATTGGATGAGGCAAAGTATAAGCTTGGTGTGACCAAGGATGAGAAGCTCTGCATCATAGACATAAAGAATAAGACAGTCGTTTCTTGGTTCCTGGACAATGGCAGTGTCGTCGAGAGATGGATTACGTAGAGGAATTTCCCATTGCCCCTGATCGTTAGGAGGCTCACCGGGTGCTCAATGGAGAAAGAGGGCTGTCGTGTCAAGGTGGGTCTTGTGTCCGTCATCGATGGCTTTGTCTACCTGTGTATTTTCTACCCCAAGGACACAGAAGAATATTTGGAGTTGTACCTGTCGTTATGCCTGGAAAGACCGGAGATCTGCGTGCTCTTTAAAGGTGCATATCGGCGTAATGAGGCGGCACATCCCTACGTCATGGCATGGCCTCCCTCTTTGGTTCAAAGCAAGGTGAGCCTGTGCTATTGTGTAAGGGCTTGGGTAAATTGATGTTGTATCATAAGAATCTGTGGCTCAGGGTGGACGACACGAGCAAGCTTTTCGGCCCGCTCGTGGCCTGTTAAGGACCGGACCGTACGGTCTAGGACCGGTACGAAAACTGGTCGGTCCGGGCTGCAATTTTCGGCCCGAGAAACTGTCGGTCCGGTCCGGTCTTTAACCGAGCCGCTCGGTCGGACCGAGAAAACATAATCACCGCGCCTGCCGTGCCTCGTCGTCGTGGCCACCGGCAGCCCCCGTGTGAACCATCATGTCCCCGAGCTTCCCCTCTCCTCCCTTCCTCACTTTCCAGTGCGATAAAGCCTCTTGTCACCGCTCGCCATCGCTGCCGTGCGTGCACCGGCGCCGATCTGAAGTTCTCGACCATGGAGTCGACCCCAAACCTGGCACCAATCCTGCCATAGCGACAACACGTACACCGGCTACCAGCTGTCCCAGATATGAAAACGCGTCGCCGGCACAACCAGGATGTCACGGGAACTACTTCATCAACCACAACCAAAGAGGCTCAAGGCCGGCCCACGAGGCCCAAACAGACTGCAAAGCCCAACCCGAGGAGGCATGACCTGATATATAGAGGAACACATCGTTTCAGGGAAGGGGCATCGAAGAACTGGAACCCGAACTGGCCGCCGTTGGGCGTTTTCCCTCTCCCACCTCCCGGCTCTAGATTCCCAGGTCCCCTTTCTTGCTGATAGAAACTTGTATCTGTGACTGAATTCCTTGTATCCATGATCCATTGAGTAATTTGTATCTAGGTTCGTATCATTTGGTATTCAGAGCCAGTCTACCACCTCCCACCTACAAAATTTCCCCACCATCGTCACCATGAGCAGCCTAGCTGAGCAATTCGATCAGATCCGGGACGCTGTGCGCGAGTTGATGGAGTTGGTCGGCACAGATTCTGAAATTATCAAGTCTCCCGTGCAAGAGCCAACGACTGAGGAGATTGCGGTCGACCACGACAACGTCATTGCCGGTCTTGCACCTGCGGTGACTATCCCCGACGCCAGCCTCGACGTTGGCGTCGACGAGGCTGTGCCTCGTGTTGTCTCACCACCAACCGTCGTCGTCGAGGAGGCCGCTGAGGTCATCCTTTCTGCTACCATCAGCTCATCCACCTTGTTGCATGCCATGTGTTCGACAGAATACCCAAGCCAGAAGGGTGCCACATCGGCTTCTGTGTTCACCCCAGCCGCAACACCTACGTCGCTCACGGCCACGGTCGTCGTCCTCCCCTTGCTTGCTGCACCTGCGGCAAGCGACGGAACCCTCGACAGTAGCCACGGCGGAAGTGGCCTAGGAATGTTGCCCCTGACTCCGTGTAGTGTGTCTGCATCCTTCACCGAGTCTTCGGGGCTATGGCCAGCCCAGCTGTGCTGGTTGTCTGTTCTCCTTGTGCTGGACACCAAGTCGTCCTCAAGGTGTTCGACAACGTGCCTCATCAACCACAAAGAGCTGTTCATGTACATGTCCATCGCATATGTGATCCCGAGTACCATGCGACCGAGACAAGGGATACGACCAAGGCCATGGCCTTCCTTCATCGGTGACCAAGCTGCACATGGTGACAGTGCTAACAGTAATGAAGTAGAGTACAAATGGAAGCCACTCTTCGGCTCTCGAAGAAATTCAAAGACTAATGTCTTTGTGCCACTCAGGAAAATTGGAGGAAACAATGACAGACGGTTTTCAAGTCCTGGGAGCATGACCCTCTTCAAGTGGTACTCTCAGGAAGGATTCTTAGAAAAAATCGTTGCTACCTTGTCATCGAAGGTGCTCCGGCAGGTGCCATGGCCATTCATTGTGTGCAGCTATGTATGTACCGTGTTGCAGCTGGATGAATTTAGGAGCCTCACGAAGATTTCTTCAGCTGGTATGCCCAGACAACACTCAGTTGGATTTCTTACTGGAGATGAGCTAGTATTGGGTTGTCCTGTAGAGCCACAGTCAATTTCCTCCTGGCAGTATTTGCAATATAAGTTGCTGCAGCCGTGGACTCCATCACTTCAAACAAATTTCAAGAATGAGGCCTTACAGGAAGAGAAAATGGTGGGTTTCATGGTGGCATTAATAGAACAGATGCATTGGCTTCTTTGGGACTGCTTCTCCTTTGATGAAAATTTTAGTGTGCCACATGTTTCTCCAAAAGTTCTGTGTGTCACATCACCATGGGGTCCCGGTGTTCAAAAAAATCCAATGACGAGTCACATGGGTTGGCTGGAACTTGAGATAGCCGCCTTGATGACTATTGTGAAGGCTGAGTTCATAAGTAGCGGCCTACAGATTCATCTCAGTAAGAATGCTCAAGTAAATTTCCCCTGGTCCAGTTGTTACTTGTTTCTTCAGGTTGGAAAGTTGCAGAATGTTATGGTGAAGCTCAACACTTGGCCCTCTGGAGGGTGGTTCTTATCGGCTGTGACATTCTCACCAAATCTGCATGCAATTGTGTGCTGCAACAAGGCAGTGAGCATTCAATCTCTCGTTGTTGCCCTTCATATGGCTGAATGCTGTGGTGTGTTAATCTCAGTTATAGTCACTCACACGATATGGTTACACAAACTGGTATCCCCTGATGGTAGCCCGGTATACACGCAAGTTAGAATTGGGAGCATTTTATTCAATTGGACCTCTCAGGGAGCTCATAAAGACAAGGAATATTTTTCTGTACAGCTGCCTTTGGTGGATCAGGAGCTATGGAGGATTGCAGAATATTGGCGGTCAGATATTCAAGGTTTGCCGCCGGCCGATACAATTTTAGAAGATTCTTTCTGGTCTGGGCATATCATTGAAGCATGCCTTGCGAGCCCTTATCACAGGTTCATGGGCGCAATTGCTGCCGAGTGGCTCTACACCCATAATTCTTATGGAGAACTTACAGTAGTTGACAATCAGCTTAATAGTAAAGGTAGAGTACCCCGGTTAATCGATGGAATTGGTGTCACTACATCAGGTTATATATCCCTTACTAGTGAAGAACATACATTATCCATGTGCAGAGATTGTCACAACTCGGTCATTCGGTTCTGATGAGATTAAATGTCTGGAGGCCTTGTCGAGTATTCTACATTGCACTGTCCAGGGCAAGGCTATTGCTGTATCCAACATCACCAAGCCCTCAATGGTAGGTACTCCCGTCAATCACCTATGTTTGGAGGAATATCTAGTCTGTCCAAGTCACAACTTCTCTAGTGCACCTGAACTTACATTATGCAAGAGCGGAAAGTTGGAGTTTAACAACAGGATTTCCTATATGGTGGAGCAGTACACTGAGGTTAATTCTTATATGACGAAAATTGGACTGCATCCCTTATTTGTGAGCATCAGCGCAGCAGAGCGAACCTCTCATAGGAATAACCCCATTCATCAAATGGTCAAGCAGCGATTGTCATGTCCTGCAAGTACATGCAAGCTGGCACACATACAAGGTGCAGTTGGTGAGAATCAAGGAGTGTACTCCTTATTCTGCAATTGCTCATGTGGCAATCCCAACACTATTGCTATTGAGGTTGAGTGCTCTGACAGGCAAGGAGTGTACCCCCACAGCAAAATTATTTTGGACTATCATAGTAGGCTTGGTTGTCTGAATCTCGGATTTCTGTTAACATGGCCAGATGTCTCAACGGTTCGGATTAACGTGTTACCTTGCACTGAACTTAGCTCCCAGAAACATCCAATGCGAAGTGTGGACCAGCTGATGTTGAAGAGCTCCTATGGATGCCTTGTTCTTGCAAACACTTCTCCAAAAATAATGCTCGAGTGCTCCCCTACTGAGCTGGTGAGCTGGAAACTCTCACAGGCTCATGCCGCGGAGTTCTATATCGACTGCTCGGTACATTTGAGGTTTGAGTTCAGTCCCTTGATGGTTTGGAAGATTGCTTGGGTGCTTGGTTCTGTGCGTACTATTGTTGCATACAACTCCCAGTGTGCAGTCTTTATAAGACTGAATGGTTGGCATGTGATGGGTCAACCAAGTGCTCTCAAGTGTATCTCACTGATCGGCAAGCAAAATTTGAAGGATGGAGGAGTCTTATGCTTATGGACATCTTCCTCGATCAAGTCTACATCAGCCACGGGAACTACTTCAACATCAACCAAGTCCGTGCCAACAATGACTTCTACCTCGACGACGCTAGCGTCTTTGACCTTGATCAAGTCTACCTCGAACATGGCTACTACCGTAAAGGATATCACCACACCTCTGGCAGTTCCATGGGACCCGGGCATAAATTCTTATGTGTCGGCTTGGGGTCAAGCCGAGTTTCAAGGAGGGAGGAATGTCACGGGAACTACTTCATCAACCACAACCAAAGAGGCTCAAGGCCGGCCCACGAGGCCCAAACAGACTGCAAAGCGCAACCCGAGGAGGCATGACCTGATATATAGAGGAACACATCGCTTCAGGGAAGGGGCATCGAAGAACTGGAACCCGAACTGGCCGCCGTTGGGCGTTTTCCCTCTCCCACCTCCCGGCTCTAGATTCCCGGATCCCCTTTCTTGCTGATAGAAACTTGTATCTGTGACTGAATTTCTTGTATCCATGATCCATTGAGTAATTTGTATCTAGGTTCGTATCACAGGAATAACTGGGCATGATCTGAACGCTCTGAAAGTGAAGCCACCGCTGCTGTTCGAGGAGTCCCTCTGTGCTTGTCGGGATTTCTCACGCACTTCAGTTTCGTCAGTGTAAGGAGCAATAGGAGAGAAGCAGGTCGTATGTTCATGTATCTGTCGAGTGTTACAAATGTACAGAGAAGAGGAGGATGCAGGTGCGGCCACTACGCTAACAGACTCCGTAACAAACTCATGTAGATAAGCTCGTGCGATCATGCACTAGAGACTAGGACTGGTTCAGTTTCAACAGGTCCAGAAAACTCAGTTTGTTGGTTCCGCCATGGTGTTGGTGATAGTCGATGGTTATGGAGGTGTTAGCTAATTTCTCGCGCATGTATGCGCTCGCGCACGTCGTTCACTTCGTGCCATCAGTCATGCACGTAGCCCACCTCGCTGCTGCACACGCACACATCGTTGCCGGTAGTTGTTGGCCGGTCCAATCGGTCCAGTCGGTCTGGCTCGGGCTTCGTCAGCGCCGGTCCGGTCCTCCAAAACAGGACCGCTCGGCTCCTTGGTCCGTTCCGGTCCGGCCCGCCGGTGGCCGGTCCAAACGACGGCTCGGACCGGGACCGGACCGGCCCGGACCGTGTCCACCCTGATCTGTAGCCTTGCACAGTTTTCTGTCTGTACATACACTTTAATTTCTTGCTTACACTGAAATCCCTCTTTGTTGCAGGAGGAATCAGAAACTGAAGATGATGAGCCCATGGACACAGAAGAAGCTTCCTCTCTCCTCATCGCTGCACTGAAGTCTTTCAGCCAAGCTCTGGTGAATGACGACGAAGAAAAAGATATTGTGCCAGAGGTAGATGTCTTCTTGCGTCCTACCCTAGATAACAGGGGCTCTCTTATCAGCAAAATAGCTACTCTTGATGCGCAGATGACGATCGCAAGAGACCGTATCTTGAGGATAAGTGAATGACTCTTTTGAGGTCTACATGCCAAGTATAGAAAGAGAAACCTGACGATGATAAGTGTGCTGTCAGAAGCTTGCTGCCACTTCTTTGCTGGCCGGAGTAGCCTGTTTGAAGTGACGATCATGGTGTACATTCGTGTGTATGTTTGTTCTGAGATTACAAGCTTTGTTGGAATGGTTTGGTACTTCAGTTATTTTATTTACGTTGTGAAGAGCGCATTTACTCTGTCGGTATGACTGGTTGGCAGGAGATTAAGCAACGGGTGAGGTTTCTTATCTTCTCAGCCTCTCAGGGATTGCAATGGCCATGCATACTCAGTTTGAGCTCATCGCCTGCTTCTTTTGGTCAAGGCAATATCTCTCTTTCATGAAAAGAGGATAAGTGTATGCTAGTCTTTCATATAGTAGGCCTGGTGATGAATGTTGTCATTAGTCCACCAACATGACTAGTAGTTGGCCACAGAGGCGGCGCTATGTTCAACCCCCCAGCTTTGGCAAAAACCATGTAGAATTTGCACAATTGTCGAGTGCGAGGATGGAGAAACCTGCTGATGGCAAGTGCGCAAGGGGAAGCTGTCAAGAGCTTGTTGACACTTCTTTGCCTGTTTCCTGTTGGAGTAGCCTACTGTAAGTGACCATGTTGTTCATGTGTGGTGCGTGTGTGTATGTATTGCCTGTTTTGTGACGAAGCAAGTTTTTATTGAAATGCCATGATAAAGAACAAAGCGTATGCTAACACTAGTCTCTCATACTGGGTCTGACGATGAATGTCCGCCAGTATGACTAGTTGCAAGAGATCAAGCCATGGCTGAACCTTTTATTAGATTAGATGTTTCTGTGTAGCTTGCTTAGGGCATCTCCAGCCGCGCCCCCAACAGGCCCTCCCCAGGCGATTTCGCCGCGCCGGCGCCGAAAAAAGGCCCAGTCGCGCCCCCAGAAGCCCGTTTTTCGCCGGCTCGGGCCAAAACTGGTGCCGGCGGACCCAGGCCGAACCCGGCGCCCTGGGGGGCGCTTGGGGAGCCGGCGCAAGCGAAAAAGGCGCGTGGGCCCGCACTGGAGGCGACCCGAGGGCCTTTTCCCGCCGTTTTGTTGCCGCTTTTCTCACTTCTCTCCCGCTCGCTCGCATTTACTCCCGCCATTCCCCCCTTCTGCCGCCAACCCCGCTCGCATCCCGTCGCCATGCCGCCGAAGAAGTACTCCATGCCGCGCGCGGCGGCGACCGCGACCGGCGCCGTGACCCAACCGAAACAGAGAAAGCCGAGGGCGCCTCCAACGAAGCCGCCGGGCCTGTCGAACACCGAGTGGAGGGTGAAAGTTCAGCGGCGAGAAGCAGTCACCACCGACAGGCGGAACAGGGGGATAGCCAAGAAGGCCCGCGACAACGCGGCGCGCGCGGCGGCGTCCTCCTCGTCTGTCGAGGCTCCCGTCGTCAGCCACGCCCACCAGTACGCACCCTGGGGACAGCAAGGCGCCGGATCTCCATGGGGTTCATCGTCGCCCGGCTACGCCGACGGCGACGCGCACGGCGGGTTCAACCCAAACGTGACCTTCCCCCACGGTCACCCCGCTACGCGCACGCCATCGCCCGCCTTCGCCGGCGTGCAGTACCCACCATACAACTACTCGCCGCCCCCCGCCTACGCGACCACGCCCGCGGTTCGCCAACTGTTCGTCCATCCGCGCAGCTGCTGCGCATGTTCGCCATGTTCCGGGCTGACAACCAAGACGCCGACTTCAAGCACCTCCACGTCTACAAGCGCATTGACAAGTGCGAGAAGTGGGCAGAAGTCTGACGCGCCCTCGACAAGGCCAAGGAGACGTACAAGCTGGACGCGCCGACTCCGGGCGCGTCGGAAGGGCGGCCGGACGGCCACAAATTGGCCAAGAAGGGGAAAAACGCCAACGCGGCAACCGCGCGAGTGCAGGAGTCCATCGAGCATTGCCTCGCCGACGTCCAGGCCCGGGCCGTCCTACGCGAAGAGAAGACCGAGGCGCGGTGGTCGGCGCTAATGAAGAACAACGCCATGAAGCTCGACCTGCTCCGGACGAACGTCGCCGCGAAGAAGAGGAACACTGACATGGCTTTCCTGATGGGTGCGGCGGACATGCTTCAGAGTAACGACGAGAAGCTCAAGGCGTGGTACCTGGTGCAGCGCGGCCTCATCCTGAACGAGCTGCCGACGGCAACGCCCACGACGCCGACGACGCCCACGGCCGCAGGGACGCCAAGCCCGAGCGAAGCCTCTACGTCGCCGCCCAGCAGTGTCGAAGCCGCGGCGACGCAGCCCAACACCGAAGCAGCTCCGACACCGCCGAGCTCGCGCACGCCGACTCTGCCAACACCTGGGACCAACTCCGCCGAGTGATGAATGACCCCGCCGAGGCGGCGGCGCTCTTTTTTTTGTAACGACAGACTATGCCCGATCGCCGGACTTGCGGCGTCTTGAGAGCAGGAACGGCCAAGTTTGAATTAACCGCGTCCTGGGGCCGGCGCGTGGGTGCGTGACTGGGAGCTAGCTCGCCCCCAGGGGCCGAGCTAGCGCCGGCACGCCCCCAGGATGCCGAATTTGGACGCCCTCGGGGGCCGAACAGCTGGAGATGCCCTTACTTTACATGCTGAGGCTCAGCTTCACACTGTTCCCTTGGGTCCCAAGGTGTTGAACTTAAGGCAGCCTTAACCTGCTTGGGTCCACTTGCAAGAGAAATGCCAGGGAATATGAATCTACGTGTTTTTTTAACTTGATTCATGCATGAGTCTTCTCTCTTTTCTTTTATGGGAATTATGAATCATCTTGCTCTACATGTTGACTTTAAGACCTGCATTATTACTATAGTACAACACAAGTGATAAAAGTTTTGTTTGATTCGCAGGTTCTAACTGTTAAGTTTTTGTAAGCAAAGAAATTTAATTGTGATGTAAG
The DNA here is from genome assembly GCA_963921465.1 of Triticum timopheevii. NCBI lineage: Eukaryota > Viridiplantae > Streptophyta > Magnoliopsida > Poales > Poaceae > Triticum > Triticum timopheevii. The sequence goes on from OY997270.1 coordinate 617,080,622, forward strand.
CATAGTTTTTGTAATTGCTACATAATTTAATTGTGATGTGAGCATATAATTTTTTCCGTGATGTGTAGATCAATTGGTTTTGTCTTTATCTTCAATATAGCACAAGAGACTATGCTAAAGCGTCACTTACAGAATAATATATTTCTTCAATAGTGTATTTGGATAGTCACTTCAATTAACATGTCGATTTGGAGCAAAGAGACTAAATGCGTCAAACTTCTCCAAAGACACATGGGGTCTGGACTCACCAAATTATGCAAGTGTCATTTTGTTCAGCCAACTTTGTTGTCTTCCCTTAAATTCATGGAGGTTTCTAAAACAATACGTAACTTATAGTACTAAGGAAAAAAAATCATCTTCAACAATACAAGTGTGCTCTAATTGACGGCATGCGCAATCTCTAAAGGTTTATTAGTTGTAACTTAATGACTAGCTGTTTCCGGGTCGACAGGATTACATATGGTCCAGCTATCTCGCTCGTAGCCAATAAGATGGATATTGTACTCCTTGGTCTGGTTTCCCTTCACACTCTTCAAACAAGAGCAAACAAACATCGATTGCAAGCACAAAGCTGCAAAAGGTGATATTAGGCCATGCCCATGAGTTGTTAGTAACCATGTATTGATAAATAGAAGTTCCAATACTCTCATATATGATTAGCACTTACCAGAACTCAAGTCCCCGTAGAATTTGTCCTGATGCCTTTCATTCTCAAATCTCCTGATCATATTCTTGACGAGGAACGAACATTTCGTATTCGGTAGATGTTGTATTGGCGCATTCCTATAGTTGGTCATCTAGCTTTTCCGGGTGAACAGTCTAACCTATTATAGTGATGCTAAGATACAAGTGTGAAATGCAGACCACATAATTCATGAGTTACAAGTGAAGGAGATATATAGGTGAGAAGATGTTGCTATGAGTATGATTGCAGGACAAAACGGGTGAAACAATAATGTACCCCGTGTTGCATCAGTAGATGTAGTGCATTGTTTATTATGCATGTAGGTGGGTGATACAAAAATTGGTTTCCCTCATGAATAAATACTGACACTGAATGATCATGGTACTATTTCTCCTGTAGGTAGCGGGAGAGGGCACTATTCCATTTAGTTTGACGGTAACTCTTATAAGAGCTCAATTGAGGAGATATGTTTTCAAAAAAAAGTGCAGATATTAGCTCTTTCAATTTCTACGGAAGAAGATTAAATAAATAGTACACTACAATTTAAGACGCAACCATAAAGAGCTAAAACACACACAAAAAAAGCAAGTCGGTGTTAGATTACTGACCCGCTGCTAAATGTTAAATCATTTTGGTAGTTAACGATTTGTTGAATTACAAGCGAGGAAAAGCTTTCATAAAAGCCAGAATTTGTAAGAAAAACTACTGGTCCTGTTTAATTAAATTGTTTTTCATAGAAAAAACTAAAAATTATTCACACCAATATGGTAAACAAAATTGGGTTTGTAAGAAGAGGGTATTTTCACTTAGCTTTTATTTTAGCTCTTTACCACTTTTCTTTTGAACTCCTTCATACGCCAACTCCAAGGCAGCGACGCAAACAGATGCTAAACTTGTCCGTTTGGATCGGTTGTAGGGGTGGTGTCCGCCCTTGTCCGCGCCCAACTGGCCGACCCATTTGCTTCGCCTCGCCCTTTTTTGCCAACAAACATATTTTGATCATCAAACATAGCTAGATTGCATAATGAAGCTAGAATTCATGCCAGCATACAAAACAATCGCACCTCGGCCATAGTTTTTTGCAGCTCTTGCAAAATGAAGCTAGAATTCATGCCGACATACAAAATAATTTTGTCTCGGCCATAGTTCATGCATCTGGTCCAAACATAAGATGATCACGCATCTAGCTAGAGCATCTCTTTTTGCTTCTTCTCGAACCAAATCCTCCTTCTTGAGGACATCTTGCTCAAGCCGACCGCCATGATCTTCACTTTCTGGATGATTAGCACGAGCTTTATCTCGTTTGCTCTTGACCAGGCATTGGTCTCATCGATATCGAGCTTCTTCTTTTGTATGTCAAAGAGGGTTTTCCTTGCCTCCTCTTTCTCTTGGTGCTTCCTCTTCTCCTCTCTCACCTCTTCTCAAGTGCCACCTCCTTTCTGGTCATGAACTCCTTCAAAGTTTCTTTCAAGGCAAGTGTCGAAGCTTCACACTTGTCATCCACCTTCGAATTGGTCTCCCCTGGACGCTTCTCACTTTCACTTGGCTCAACAACCGATGAGGGACCCCACCTTTCTTTTGGGCCGCATATCGCTCCTTAAACTTTGGGCACTTGCAAATCATCGTCCAACAGTGGGCCTAAGTGAACGGCTTACCCCGAATGTTGGACCTTGAAGATTTCCAAAGCTTGAAACACCTACATATGGAGTTGAAACCAACATGATACATTCATATGCATAGGAGCGTGACATGGCATCAAGCTCATATAAACAAGGGAAGGATTTGTATACCATGTGCTTGATGCCAATGCCACTCACGGGCCAGCCGGTGATATTCTCATAGGAGGCACAAATCTTGTTGCACTCCAATTGGATGAAGGCCCACCTCTTTTGGAGTGACACATCACCATGGCCACTCTCAAATTCGTAAGGCTCAAACTTTCTACGTTCATGGAAGTATGTATGTAGGGACCCTTTTCCAGAATGTTGTTCCTTTTTGCTCCACGCCGGTTTTGGTATCTTGTCCTATTTCCATCCAAGCTTCAGAAAGTAACTTGTCCTCATCCTTCATGGATCCTCCCGTTTCAAGCTTTTGCTGCCTCTTTTGTGCATTGTCTTGATGAGATAGCTCCTTGTGAAACAATGGTTCATCCTTGATGTCGACATTTTCTTGGCCTTGGTTACCTTGATCTTAAGTTTCTTGGCCTTGGGTGTCTTTGCCTTGGTGGTCGGTGGTGGTGGGTGTCTTGGCCGCGGCCTTCTTAGCTTTGAGTTTCGTCGGCATCATACTCTTGTCCACCCACATAGATCATCTCCTCCATGAAATCATTATAGTACAAGGGGTCATCCGGCGTTGGGGTCGACATACCATCGAATAGGATGCGGGTATCGGGAAACTGTCCGTGGGAATCGCCCGCGGACGCTTCCTTTTCACCCCAGTGGACTGGCCGGCCACAGGTGTGGCATTGAGATCAAGTGGAGGCACCTCTAGGACGAGAGGAGAGCATCGCAGGCGTGTCCGCGCGGAATTTTGGGCTGAAAATGGTCTTGGCGAACAAAAAAGAAGAGAAAGAATTGTAGACACCCATCGTCGACACGAGTGGACCAAATAGGTCGTTGGAGTTGACCATACATACCGCGTGGTCTGTGTGCGTGTAGACCATACATACCGCACGTTCCCCTCCTTCCGCCGCAGCTTCCGCGAGCGCCACGCGCCGCCCGTGCTCGCGCTCTTCCTCGAGCCCAACATGGAGGTCGTCCCAGTCGACCTCTGCCCCTGGCGCCGCCGCGACCCGGACCTCGTCGCCGCCGATTTCTTTGACGTCCGCCATGGCGACGCCCTCTCCTCCGGGTGGAAGATCAATTCCGAGACTCCTAGCTCCGGCGGCTACCTCATCCTCGACAACTGGAGCGAGGGCGCTCAGCGGGGAGCCGCCTACAGCCCGCTGACGCAGGTTCTGGATCTCTTCCTCGATCTGCCGCCGGTGGGAAAGATCTACCTTGAATTCTACACGCTCCTCCCCGAAGACGGCCGGAGGCCATCCCGCGTGGTCTGTGTGCGTGTAGACAGCCAACGGGCGGAACGCGCCGCCGTCTTCTCATCGGACACCATGGAGTGGCAAATTTTCCCGGAGACTACGCTGCAACTGACGGTATCTGACAGGATCAGAGCCAGCGGAGTGGTGCATGGGCTCGTTTACTGGAGAGGCTGGATGTATGACCAAATCGTGGTGCTCGACACCGTGACCTTTCACTTCTCTCTAATCGATCTGCCCACGCCTTTGAAACCGGAGTTGGGTGAATCAACATATAAGCTTGGTGAGACCAAGGATGAGAAGCTCTGCATCACAGATATAAAGGATAAAACCATTGTTTCTTGGTTCCTGGACAATGGCAGTGTCGTCAACAGCTGGATTACATACAAGAATTTCCCATTGCGCCCAATTGTTAGGGAGCTCACTGGGTGCTCAATGGAGGATGAGGATTATTGTAATGTCAACGTGGACCTTGTGGCAGTTATCGATGGCTTTGTCTACCTCAGTATTTTCTACCTCAAGGACACAGAATATCGTGAGTTGTACATGTTAATATGCCTGGAAACATCAGATATGTGCGAGCTCTATAATGGTGCATATCGGCATAATGAGGCGGCCCATCCCTATGTCATGGCATGGCCTCCCTCTTTGGTACAAAGCAAGGTGAGCCTGTGCTTATGTGTAAGAGTTTCTTCCAGTGCCTTGTTCATAGATTGTATGCTGTTATGTAACTTAAAGGCATTGGATTATTGTGTTGTGAAAGGCCACTACCTGATTCTTATCTCAATTTTAAACAGTAGCATGTCTGATTTGCCTAAACCATATTACAAGAATTTGATTGCAGGTTTTATATTAGTGCACAGAAGGAATACTTTAAATTTTAGCATGCGTAGCAGATTATGTGATATCTGAACCTCTTAACAGGCCGCTCAAATGAGGATGCAATACTCTAAATTTTAACATTAACATTGGTTTATCGTGTTCTGAACGGCTGGTATCGACTCTTATCTTAAGTTTAAACATGTTTGATTTGTATGAATCATGTTAGAAAAATTCGTCTGCAGATTGTTTGTTAGTAGTATGATGATATTATACAGTGCTGCACAGAGAACTGAGATGGCATTGTGGAACAGTATCATGTTTCATCTTCACTACCTGTGTAGTAAGAGCTAAAGTAAATTGATTTTGTATCATCAGAATTTGTAGCCTTGCACGGTTTTGTATCTATACATACACTTCAATTTCTTGCTTACACTGAAATCCCTCTTTGTAGCAGGAAGAATCAGAAACTGAAGATGATAATCCCAAGGACACAGAAGAAACTTCCTCTGTCCTCATCGCTGCACTGCAGTCTTTCAGCCAAGCTTTGATGAATACTGATAAAGAAAAAGAAATCGTGGCAGAGTTAGATGCCTTCTTGCGTCCCACCGAAGATGGCAAGGGCTCTCTTATCAGCAGAATCGCTACTTTGGACACGCAGATGACGACCGCGAGAAACCGTATCCTGAGGATAAGTGAATGACTCCAAGGTCTACATGCCCAAGTATAGGAAGAGAAACCTGATGATGATAAGTGTGCTGTGGGGAGCTTGCTGCCACTTATTTGCCAGCTGGAGTAGCCTGTTTCAGGTCGTGTACATGCGTATGTATGCTGTGTTCTGGTGATACGGGCATTTGGTTAAACGGTTTGGTACTTCAGTTGTGTGTATGTGTGTTAAGAGCATATGTACATGCTAGTTTCATGTACTCTGTCAGTATGACTGGTTGGCAATGGTTGATACTTCATTGCCTGTATCATCTTTGAAGAGGTTAAATTGTATGCATGCTATTTTTTATGTAGTACAGTAGGTCTGATGATGAATGTGGCCATCACTCCACCAGCATGAATAGTTGGTCAAGTAGATGCCTCCAGTTTAAGCAAACATATTGCTTTGGATGCACAATCGACGACTGCAAGGGACCGTATATGAGATCGTGTTTGCTAGGTACAGAAAGAGAAACCTGTTGATGATGATAAGTGCACAAGGGGGAGTTGTCAAGAGCTTGTTGCCACTTCTTCGCCGTTTTTGTTTCTGTTCACTCTGATGGTACTTATGTTTTTGGATGGTAATACTGGTCTGGTGATTAATGTAACTATCACTCCACTAGTTGGAATAATCCAAACATATGATAGTTATGAAGTACTCCCTCCGTTCCGATATAATTGTCTTTCTACAGATTTCAACAAGTGACTACATACGGAGCAAAATGAGTGAATCTACACTCTAAAACATGTCTACATACATCCGTATATTGTAGTCCATTTGAGATGGCTAGAAAGACAATTATTTCGGAACGGAGGGAGTACTAGGTTGTGTTTGAGTTTGGTAGTTCTAGTTTTATGTAAGTAGGCTTAGCTTAATTGCAATCAGCGCAGCCGGTAATTAGGAAAGTGTGCGTCAGTGTGACAGCTTGCGTGCCATGACCTAGTCGTGTCCTAATATAGTAGTAATAGTTGAGATCGGATTAGGATTGATGGTTAGCTTGTGCTAGCTTTCCTTGTACTAGTCCGGTTAGATTAGGTGTGTCCGTATTGGAAGTCTTGCACGAGTCGGATAGCTAGCTCGTGCGTGAGGCTGTGTGTATATACATACACCAGGTCGTGTGAGTTTTTGTAACAACAGAGAAAACCAAAAAATCAATAAAGAGGAGAAACAAGGGCACGACAAGGGCCCTTTGGCTATCAGCTTTTTGTGCGCGTGTGTTCGTGTAGTTTGATGTGATCGATCCTGTGGCGAATTTCCAACAACCAGTATGACAAGTTTGCAAGAGATGAAGCCTTACTTTTTATCTTCCTAGATGTTTCTGTGTATCAACCATGGATGAGTCTTGATCAAGCTAGGGTTGAGTCTGAACTCCACTCTGTTCCCTTGGGTCCCAAGGTCTTGAACTTGAGGCAGCCTTAACCTTGTTGGGTCCACGTGCAAGAGAAATGACAGGAAATACGAGTCTCTACAGGTTTTCTTGGTTTTAACGTGATTCATGTATGAGTCTCATCTTCTCTTTATGGGAATTTTGAGTCAGCATCTTGCTCTACATTCTGACTCTAAGGCCTGAATTATTACTGAAGCACATCCCTTTTTTATTTAATAATTATTAAGTGCAGGCAAGCATGCGGTACGTCACAAGTGATAAACTTTGTGTTTGATAAGCAGGTTCCGAGTGTAGGACCACAAGAACGTTACATTGTCATGGTTTTCTGTCAATCCTACATAATTTAATTATGATGTGAGCATAGCAATTTTTACGTGGTGTGTATGTCAATGGAAGTTGTCTTCTTTGTCTTCGAAATAGAGTACATGAGACCCTATTCTAAGGCATCACGTGCAATAGAATGCTGTATTTGGACAGTTACTTCAAATATCACGAGGATTTGGAGCAAAGAGAGCGTCATGCATCAAATAAAAGTTCTCAAAAAACTTTAAAAAATTATGCCAAGTGCGCTCTAATCCCATTTGTTGGCCCTACTAAGCAAAAAAAAAAAATTCATCTTGAACAGTTTTTTTGTTTTGATAAAGGGTGCTTTTATGAACTCAAAATATAGAGTGTGCTCTAATTAATGCCATATATAGCAATCTCTACATGTTCCTAGTTCTAATCTAAAGACTAGCTGTTTGCGGGTTAACAAGAGACTTCATATGGTCCAGACATGTGGATCCACCTTGTAGCCAATAATATGGATATTGTTCAACTCGGTGCTGTATCACTTCACAATCTTCGTACAGGAGCAAACAAGCATCGATTGCTGGCACAAAGCTGCAAATAGTGATAATAGGCCATGGCCATGAGTTGTTTGCAACCATATACTGATGAACAGAAGTTCCAATATACTCATATATGATTAGCACTAACCAGAATTCGAGTCCCTGTAGAATTTCTACTGACACCTTTCATTCTCAAATCTCTTCAACATGTTCTTGACAAGGAACCAAATATTTAGTATTCTGTAGATGTAATATTTGCATATTCTTATAGTTGGTCATCTAGCTTTTCCTGGTGAACAATCTAGACTATTATATTGATGCTAAGATACAAGCGTGAAATGTAGACCACATAATTCATGAGTACAAGTGAAGGAGAAATATAGGTGAGAAGATGTTGCTATGAGTATGGTTGCAGGACAAAATTGGTGAAGTAATAATGTACACCGTGTTGCACCAGCAGATGTTCTGCGCTTAGTTATTATGTAGGTGGATGATACAAAATTTGGTTTGTTTCACGAATAACTAACACTCAGTGGTCAAGGTACTATTTCTCCTTAAGATTGAAATATATGTTTTCTTCATATATTTATTCACTTGAGAATATATGTTTAAGTGTAGATATGAGCTCTTTCAATTCCAATGGAAGAAGATTGAAATAAATAGTACACTAGTACAATTTAATACAGAACCATGAAGAGTTAAAAGATACAAAAATATGTCAGTGTTAAACTACTGACTGGCTGCTAAATGTTAAATCATGCTTGCAGTTAAAGATTGGTTGAATTACTAGTGAGGAAAAGATTTCATAAAAGCTGGAATTGTCAACTTTTCCTATTACCATGGAAGTGCAGATAGTCCTTTGTAGGACATTAATGATAAGAGCGGATTCATAGGTTACACTAGCAATAAACAAAAAACGCAATCATATCATGTTTTTTTTGTCCTGAATGATGATTTCATTGCACCGTAAGAAAACATAGAAATTTTTCAAAGAGGTGATGTTGCACGGAATTTATTCTTGAAACATAGTGTACAAATGACCATTGGGAAGGATATCACGAGCAAGTTGTCTAGGCTAGATGTACAGATTCCTTAGAGTCCTCTTGTTTCTTAGTCCTTGACCTTCTGTATCCACATTGTTTGACGACAAATGACTATTGGCGCGAGCGACACAATTAATAGATATATTAACTTCTTGGTAGGATCACTGTGTGCATTCCATTCCTATATTGCCAAAACTATACATCATTTCTTTCACAAGCTTCTAGTTGTCGTACAATAATCTTATTTGTTCCCTAAAAAAACTTATTTTCTCTGTCGTAGAAACGAGGAATTGACCAGGTATGTGGAACAATAGCATTACATGTCGAGCCACCAGAGGTTTTTCAGATTAGGGCATCTTATCTTCAACACTGATCGAATCTCCATTTCATGTGAAGCCTCCTTCTGCTGGTTGCTGAAGTGGTCATGATCATACGGCTAGTACTCCCTCTGTCTCACAATGTAAGACGTTTCTTGATACTAAGAAATGTCTTAAATTTTGAGACAGAAGGAGTAGCACATAAGGTGAGACCCTATTTCTCTGCCGACCCTGTTCCTGGATAATAGGAGGACGCAACTAGGTTTTGTTTTAATCAATCCATCTATAAAAGCATACAACATGGAGACACTATGGCATGAACAAAAATATATTGTTTGAGGTGTTACCATATCTTAATAACCACTAGCATAAAATGTCATTTAAGTGGCACGTCGTTCAAAAGTTACCATATGTCCACCCTCAACCAATTTAGATTACCAAAAACCTGCTAGTTCCATAATAAAGTGGTGTGTGATACGCGTCATCCAACTGATAACTGATAACACTCAGTTATCAACTGCCTCCCTAACCATTAGAATAGCCACAATCAGGCAGCTCCCAACGCCATCCTCACCTCCCACTTTGAAAAACAACATCACAACATTAGGCATATTCAAAAACACTAGCGACATCGCTATTCGGCATAGCAACGTTGACCATGTTTCAGAAACACCAGCAAGGTTCCCAGGTCCCACTTTCTTTTTTAAGAAAAAGAGGTTTCTTGGATCAACATTTGGATCACTTCTTCTCAACTTCATTTCATGCAGTTACTCGAAATTGTAGTGACATTTTGTCAGATACGTTGTTGATTCTAAGATATGTGGGAAACTACAATCTGCATCTAGTTAGGGCATCTCCAGCCGCGCCCCCAAGAAGGCCTCCCCAGGCGATTTTTTCGCGCCAGCGCCGAAAAAACGGCCAAGTCGCGCCTCCAGGAGCCCGATTTTCGCCGGCTTGGGCCGAAAACAGCGCCGGCGGACCCAGCCCGAACCCGGCGCGCTGGGGGGCGCTCGGGGGTGCCGGGCGAACTTTTTTGGCGTGAAGAAACCGCGGGCCCGACGCGTCAGCGACACGGATTACTTCTCGGCCCTTCGTCGTCCTCATCGCCTCGTTTCCCGCGGCGAATCAATGCCAAAGCTGCCGCGCTGCCGCGCCGGTCAGCCTGCGCTATTGATGCTTCACGGGCGGCGCAGTGAAGGCCGGACGACGCGCGTCCCTCGCCCTCGCCTCGCCCGCCACGCGTACGCACGGTGCCACGCGTGTGGGCGGCGCGTCGGCCTATATATGCCGCACCCCTGCGCACTCGGTCGCCTCACACTTCCCCTCCGCCGTCGCTCCCTCCCCTCCGCCATCGCTCCTTCCTCCCTCTCCTCTCCTCCTTTTCGCCGCCTTCCAATGGCCGAACATTTCCCCGGCGACGGTGCGACGGCGAACGGCTTCGGCCGCCGCCATCTCCATGAAGACGAGGCTCGCCTCCTTTAAGAGGCCGAGTACCCAGTCCCGCCGGACATGCGGGTGCCCGGGGCGTGGAGGATCAGCGCGGGCGGCGTGCCGGTGCGGCGCGCGGAGATCGCCCGCATCCGCTCGAACCTGCCATCTGCGGCGAGGGAGGCGCCACGGTACGCCCCCGACAGCCCGCTGTGGGAGCCGTACTTCTGCCGCCGTCACGCCGAGCAGCTCGAGGCCACCAACGGCGTCGTGCCCTCCGGCCGGCAAAACTCCGCCGGCCGGCGTCGATGGTGGGGCGTGCCAGGGCGCACGCTGGACGCCGTCCTCGAGTACATCGAGGGCGGCAACACGCCGTGCCTCGACTACCCCGCTCCCCCTTCCTTTTCACGCCGCCGGGGAAGCTCCTGGACCCCGAGGCGCATGGAGACCGGGGGGTCCTCCTCTTCGTCCGGCGGCTCGCCCTGCCTCCGCCCCGTCAAGCCGGAGCCCCACGCTGGTGGCCACGCGCACCCGCAGCTCCGTCGTCCGTATCGGCGCCCCGTCAAGCCGGAGCCCCACCGGCCGTTTTGTCCTCGTCGAGCCCAAGCCGGAGCCCGGCCTCGTCAAGCCCAAGAAGGAGCCCGGCCTCCCCGCGGAGTACGAGGAGATAGCCCGGCGCGGCTTCTCCGACGAGGACGCCATGCGGTGGGCGCGGGAGGACTACCTCCGCGAGGAGACGGTCCGGCAGTGCCGGGCCCTGGAGGAGATCGCCGCCCGCAAGCGCGGGCGCGAGGACGAGCACGGCATCGTCATCCTCGACAGCGACGACGACGCCCCCGGACCTTCCAACCCGCCGCGCCAACCGGGGGAGGGGTGCAGCAGGGACGGCAGAGGTTTAGGCGGGGGCGACGACGACGACGGCGGCGGCGACTACACGCGGTTCTACAGCCTCCTCGGCGTGTAGCTGCGTGGGCGGGCGGCGAGGCGGGCGGCGAGACGGGCGGCGAGGGAGACGGCGGGAGTAGCCCGCCGGTTTTTTTTTTTGTAAAATATGTTTAAGTTTGAACGAACTCGCCGAAGTTTGCAATGAATTTGCGCCGTGTTTGTGCCGTGTTTAAATTTTTTAAAATACCGTGGGCGCCGCGACTGGGGGGTCACGCCCCCAGTGCGCAGTTTAGCGCCGGTGCGCCCCCAGGGGGCAATTTTTTGCCCCTCCTGGGGGCCAACGGCTGGAGATGCCCTTACACTTACATCTCATGTCGTATGCAGCTCTTCAAAGTGTTAAAAAATGTAAAATGCTAAGGATATTGTTGGTTATGTTGATCTTGTCTTGTGCATACATAAATGTTTTCTATAAAAGAAATACAACCATTTGTGGCCTGCACAAAAAATAATTGAATAACATACGTTCATGATTTTTTTTCATTTGCTTTGCTGCTGGGAATTCACAATCAACACCCTCAGTCTTATCTTATTTTATGTTTTTATTCTTATTTTATAGGAATGAGTCTCATCATTTTTTAGAATCACAAGTATCATATTATAATTTGAGTTTTCTTAGCAAACCTTATAAATTAAGCTAATTAAAAGAACGAGGAGGTGGTCTTGGGCAGAAACAAAACCTCTCGGTGTTCTTGGGCCGAAAGAGACGCTCTCCTCTCACAAACGAAAAGGCACAAGCCCAACGCAAATACGTCGTCCGTGCATGCAATCTCAGTGCACGAGCTAGGGCGAACCATGAAATCACTAGTTGAGGAGTACTCGTTGCAAAGATCACTCCAATTGCCGCAACCTCGGAGTTTTTCCTTTTTTCATAGATCCGTTTATTCAAAACGTTTTATCTCTCAAATCGTGCGTCCAAATCTCAAACCGTTTTCACCGTTGGATTCCTCGCGTCGAGATTTTCAAAACTAGGTCCCATGTTGATAGGTTTTGACGAACTTCTTTTTCACGAAAAAACCGCCGAAAAAAAACGGACGAAGAAACCATACCGGGAGCACTGGTTTTTTCCCTTTCCGAAAGAGGCACGCCTGTGCCTCTCACGAAATCACAACCGTGCCTCTCACTGAAGCAAAACCATGACTCTCGTGGACGGATAAAAAACAGAGGAAACACGTTTTTTTTTGTTTCCGAGGAGGCACGGCCGTGACTCGCGCGAAAGCACACCTGTGCCTCTCGCGGAAGCAAAACCGTGACTCTCGCGAAAGAAAAGAAAAAACAAAAAAAAGCATTTTTTCCTGTTTCCGAGAGGCACGGCCGTGACTCTCGCGAAAGCACAACCGTGCCTCTCATGGAAGCAAAACCGTGACTACATCAAAAGGAAAAAAAGAAAACACGAAAGGCAAAAAACCGTTTAAATATCCGAAACGCGTGCGGAAAAATAAAAAAACCAAAATCCGGAGGGAGCGCCCAAAGCGCGACACATGGTGAATGGCTGAGAGCGCGTCAACTGACTCTGATCATTGCGAGGCTCCCGAAGGAGCGCTCGTTCAGTAGTGGCTCCCGGGAACCAGCTTTCCCCCTCGCGCCCTTTTGGGGCGGCCCATGTGCGGAGCACCCTGGTTTTTTTCATTTTCATTTTTTTTCTTTTGGTTTTTCTATTTTTTTCTTTTTTAAATCATTTGGGTTTTAAAAATATATTATAGTTTGTCTTTAAAATAATTCAAGAAATCATAAAATGATCGTTGATTCAAAAAATGTTCGTGATTTTTCAAAAAGGTTCTCATATTAAAAAATTGTGCACGATTTTGAAAAAAAAATGTTCAGGAAATAAAAACTGCTTGTGTTTTCGAAAAATGTTCATCAGTTTTAAACAAATGTTCACAAAGTTCAAAAGATGTTCCTGAATTACAAAAAGGGGTCATCGTTTAGAAAAATGTTTGCTGATTAAAAAAATATTCATGAATTCGAGAAATGTTCATCAACACTAAAAAAGTAATCATGAATTTCAAAATGTATTCCCCAATTTCAATAAATGTTCTTCCATTCACAAAAATGTTCACCCAATCAAAAAATGTTCACAATTTTGAAGAAATTCAGGATTTTTTTAAAAAATGTTCAAGGATTTAAAAAGTGTACATTTTTTTAAAATATTCATGAACTTGTTAAATTTTTTGCGAATTTGCTAAATGTTCAAGATTTAATAAAACTGATTGTGAATTATGGAAATGTTCATAGTTGCAACAAATATTAAGCTTTTAAAAAAAGAAACATGAAAAATAAATAAAGTGAAAAGTAAATTGTTGGCGGTTCTATTCGCAATTTTTTTTGGTTGATACGAGTTCGCAAAATATTTAGGTTGATATCTATTCGCAAAGTATTTACAAATATTTAGCCCGAAGTGTATGTAGAGAATCGAAACACTTTGCGAATAGATATTTTTTGAAACTGCCAACAATTTTCAAATTTGTGAATAGTTTTTGACAGTGAGAATATAAAAACACATTTTCAAACATGAACATTCATTGGAACACGTGAACATTTTTGCAGTTCCGAACATTTTTTGAAAAACACATACCTGTTAAAAAAACATTTGCTAATTTGAAAACATTTTCCTGGGTCACGAAGGGCCCGATCAGGAGTGGGCCGGATGTCGGACTGTGCATGGGCATGAGGCCCATCATGGGGGTGTTGATGAGGGCTTGGTTGGAACGGACTCAACTGGGTATGAGGCCCAGGAGAGCTGCGTCGTGCCCTCTCAGCCCGACGTGATCGCATGCACGTACGAGGAAAGCTGTGTTCCTATCGCTCGTGCGCCGCCGTCTAGGGTTCGCAAGGCCGGGATGAAAGGATTCCCTCCCTGTGGGGATCATCGAGCATGGCGAATCCGACCGCTGCCAGGCATGGCAGGCCGTGGGGAGGCTCCGCCACCAGCCAAGCGACCCTCTTCCGACCCTCTTCCGGCGTTGAGTGCTGGACGGGGCGTCCAGGCGCAGAGTGGCCAAAGGCCGCCGGCGGGAGGATCCGTAGCGGCTGGTTCCTCAGGCCGAGGTGTGTCCCCCGTGGGTGCGCGGCCTCCAGGACAGCCCCCTTTGCAGTCGGCCCATGGGAGGGGAGGCATGAGGCCGCCGGCGCCGGGCACGGTGCCCGCTGCCCATGCTGCCGGGCGGGGTGTGGTGAGACCACCAGCGCCAGGTGCGCCGCCCCTTGCTCCCCAAGCTGCGGGTCGAGGGGGGCCTCGACCTCCCGCGCCGGGAGCTTCTGGAGACGTTCCGGCTGGCCGCGGCGCCGGACTTCGGCTTGTTGGAGGCGTGCCGGCAACCACAGGCAAACCACCGCCCCATTACGTTGCTAGGCCGGTGCAGAACCGGTCCAGTCAGTCTCAGACGTACAATAAAGAGCCTAATGATCCGCCCCGAGGCCAGTGGGGGGATGATGGGTATGATGCGTATGGTGAAGGACAGCACCGAGGCTCCTCTTCTACGGGAGGAGGGCGTGGTTACGCTTGGCAGAGCGACGGGTCAGCTGAGAGACCGTTTCTTGGCCCGGCAGGCGGTTTTGTTGAGGGGGCCTCCGGCCCGGATCACCGTTAGAGAGGAGGCTTTCGTGGCCATCGTGGTGGTCGGGGTGGGGGCCGTGGGAGATTTCGCCGCCCGCCCCCGCCTAGGGTTGCTGTTCCTACTGATGCTACGGAGGAGGCTCAGCATACTTCCTCAGAGCTTCCTTCACAGGCGATGGAGGTGGTGAATGCTTTGGCAAGTGTTGAGGTACCTGGGGCTGGGACGGTGGATGAGGCTACCGACAGGTCTGATGCCGAGAGGGCGTCCAAATATGCTCGTAAGAAGGAGAGGATGATTTGCTATCGTTGTGGTGAGAAGGGCCACTTCATTGCTGAGTGTGTGGCCCAGCTGTGCGAGTCCTGTGGCAAGCTTGTGTAAAGTTCCTGGTACTAAGTGTATCCTGGAGTTTAACGAGTGGAAATAGGTTGAGCCTAAGGGAAAGCTGCTTACACAGGTCTGATTGCGGTTTTTAGGGGCTCCTTCTAAGCCTCTGCAGGATGCTCGCGTGGTGGCCAGTTTGGGCATCATGGTTGGAAAGACAGAAAAAGTGGATATGGCTTTCACGCGTGCCAATGGGATAGCTCGGCTTTTAGTAAGCGTTCTGGATATTGAGTTTGTGCCTGATAAGGTCAACTGGACTTATAAGGGAGAGGTGTTCCCGTTAGATATTGAGTTTGAGGACACCGATTTATTTGCTGATGCAGTTAATGGTAACGATGTTGACATGCACGACAGGGATGGTAATGCGGGGGCTAAGGGGGCACCGTCAGATGAGCCCATGCGAGAGCGATCTAATGGTTCTCACACAGCCTCTCAGTCGCCTGGGAATGGATCCGGGGCTGAGCCCACAGTTTCACCGGCGGTACCCATGACTACTCTGCGTTTTGGGTCTTTTGAGCCAGCCTCGGCACCTCCCAGACTATGGAGTGACTGGGTGGAGTCTGGTGATTATCTTGAGCACACGCTCCCTCCGTTGGAGTTCGAGGGGGAGCCTGGTTTGTCTGCTGATCGTCAGGCGAGGTCTTTGGGCGGCGCTTCGGAGAGGAGGCCGGTGGATGTTTCTCTTGGTCTGCCGCCTCCCAAGGACGCGACTTCAGTGTCGGCGATTGCGGATGCGATGGGGTGTGGGGGAGGGACTTCGGGACAGGGAGTGCTGTCTTCCCCCGTCCCCATACCCATGCCGGTGTCGTCGGTGGCGATGGCCCCAAGGGAGTCGGCTACTGCTGGGAGAGGGAGCCCGAGGCAGGTGGCCTCGACTCCTACTCCGTTGGTGGTGACAACCACTGTGGCAGCTGCTGCGTTAGGGGGGATGCTGGGGCAGGAGGCCCTGTCTCCTCCCTCTACACCGATGGTCAGGAGGACCACCTCGCCGACGGCTACGACGCCTGAGCTGGCGGCTGTGGCGGGAGGAGGGCGCGGGCAGGAGGCCCTCGTCTTCCACTCTTCCCCACTACCTGGTGTGGGGCACCCGTCTAAGGGGATCGGTAGCCCGCAGACGCCTTCTCTGGTAACTTCGGCACCACCTCTCAGGGTTTCGGTGCCAGGTTATACTAGGGAGGAGGTGATCGCGTTTGGTGAGATCCCGGACCCTATCTCCGAGGGGAGACGGATGAGTGCTCGCATCCTCGACATTCCTGAGGTGGACGATATGCAGCAGCGGTGCGTTATGAGGGCGGCCAAGCTTCAGGAGGCTGTTTTATCTTCTGGTATGTCCGTCAACTTGTCTAATTCCCTTTTGCATTTTTCTAATGAGGACATTATAAATAATGCAAACCAATTAGGAGTTTCACTAGGTGCGACGGATAGTGAGATTACCAATTCGGTGAATGATATTTTAGATTTGGAGGCGGACCGTGCTTTAGAGACTATTCGCAACTTGCAGCAGTTAAACCAATGAATGATGATGAGATCGACGCGTTAGGGGTTAGAGTGCTTGATAGTCTGTGTGCGGATCTAGCACCCCCCCCCCCCCCAATCATGACGCTGAGGAAGATGATGCACCCCTAGAGAATGATGCTAGTAATATTTGTGAACCCGGTCATGAGGACCGGGTGACTGAGATTAGTAAACCTAAACGTAAGTGGAAACGGAAGATCTATCCCGATTCCGCAGTTCGTAGGAGTGCTAGGATTCGAACCACCAAAAAATTCCATGATGAACTATGAGAGGAATTTTTTGGAATAGCAGAGGTCTGAAGGACTTGGCTAAAAGAAGATACCTGGCTGAGACAGCTTTAGAGCAGAAGCTAGATTTTGTTGCTCTATCAGAGACGGGTAGAGATAACTTTGCACCACAGTTTCTCTCCTCTCTGGTCGGTGGTATTGATTTCGATTGACATTGCCTCCCTCCGTGAGGAAGATCGGGTGGTATATTATTAGGTGTGAGATGCAATTCGCTTGAAGTCCGTAGTGTAGTGATGGGCGACTTCGCGGTAAAGTTTCGAGTTAGGTCTAGGATTGATGGCTTTAACTGGGCTTTGGTGGCGGTATATGGTGCCGTGCAGCCAGAGCTTAAAGCGGAGTTTCTCGCGGACCTTGTTCGAATATGTGGGTCAGAGCAGCTGCCAATTTTAGTTGGAGGTGATTTCAATATCATCAGGAGGATAGAGGAGAAGAACAATGATAACTTTGATGGCAGATGGTCCTTCATGTTCAACACAATTATTGAAAGCTTGGATCTGAGAGAGATAGAGCTCTCTGGTCGAAAGTTTACATGGGCTAACGCTCTGCCAAACCCAACCTACGAAAAACTTGATCGAGTTCTTGCGAGCGTGGAGTGGGAACAAAAATTCCCGTTGGTTACCGTGCAAGCTCTTTCGAGGGGAATATCTGATCATACCCCATTGTTCGTGGACTCAGGGGAGCCGAACCACGTGGGTAACAAGAACACCTTTTCCTTCGAGACGTCATGGTTTGAACGTGAGGGGTTCTTAGATTTGATTGCCAGGGAATGGGTTAAAGATGTACGAGGCAAAACTGCTATTGAGCGGTGGCAGAATAAGATTAGGAACTTGAGAAGCTTCTTACGGGGTTGGGCTAAGCACCTTAGCGGTGTGTATAAGATTGAAAAGGATAGACTCCTGACTCTTATACAGGACCTGGACATTCAGGCCGAATCCAATATTTTGTCACCAGCAGAGCTTCAGGTGAAAAATGAGGTGGAGAAGAGGTTAAAAGAACTACTCCGCGAAGAAGAACTGAAGTGGGCTTTGCGTGGTAAAGTACGCAAAGTGGTCCAGGGGGACGCGAATACTCAGTTCTTCCATTTGATAGCTAATGGCAAGCACAGAAAGAAGCGAATCTTTCAGCTTGAGCAGGACGAGGGTACTATTTTAGGTCAGGATAACCTAAAAACATACATTACCAACTATTATAAGCAGTTATTTGGACCTCCGGAGGATAATACTGTGTCCCTTGATGAGTCCAGAACTGAGGATGTACCTCAGCTATCGGCTGCTGATAATGAGACTCTGGTTGCCCCGTTCTCGGAGAAGGAGGTTGTTGATGCTATTGCACAGATGAAAAATAATAAGGCTCCCGGACCGGATGGTTTCCCGGCTGAGTTCTATAAGAAGTGCTGGCACATTATTAAGGGGGATTTACTACCTATGTTCCATGATCTGTTCTCTGGACAGCTTCAATTATTCCACTTGAATTTTGGGACTATCACACTACTTCCTAAGAAGACGGACGCGGTGAGAATTGAGCAATTCAGGCCGATCTGTCTCCTTAATGTTAGTTTCAAAATTTTCACCAAGGTCGGGACTAACAGACTCACACAGATTGCACATTCTGTAGTGCAATAGTCCCAAACCGCTTTCATGCCGGACAGAAATATCCTTGAAGGGGTGGTAGTCCTGCATGAAACGCTCCATGAAATCTAGTCCAAAAAATTAGATGGAGTGATTTTTAAGGTGGATTTCGAGAAAGCGTATGATAAGGTCAAATGGCCATTTCTCCAACAGTCTTTGCGCATGAAAGGTTTTGATGAAGCCTGGCGCCGACAGGTTGAATCATTTACGCAAAAAGGTAGTGTGGGAATTAGAGTTAATGATGACATAGGTCACTACTTCCAGACACATAAAGGCCTAAGACAAGGAGACCCGATGTCCCCTATCTTGTTTAATATTGTGGTGGATATGTTGGCAGTTTTGATAGGAAGGGCTAAGGAAAATGGTCAAGTAGGTGGATTGGTGCCTCATCTTATTGATGGAGGTGTCTCTATCCTACAGTACGCTGATGATACAATCATCTTTATGGAGCATGACTTGGCTAAGGCGAGAAATATGAAGCTGGTGTTATGCCTATTCGAACAATTGACCGGGTTAAAGATCAACTTTCATAAGAGCGAGCTGTTCTGTTTTGGTAGGGCCAAAGATGAACAGGATGCTTATAGGCAATTGTTTGGGTGTGAGTTGGGAGAGCTACCTTTCTCATACTTGGGGATTCCTATCCACCATCGTAGGCTGACAAACAGAGAATGGAAGTGCATCGAGGACCAATTTGAGAAGAAAATGAGCTGCTGGAAGGGCAAGCTCATGTCATATGGAGCCCGATTAATCCTAATTAATTCGGTGCTCACGAGTATGCCGATGTTTCTTCTATCGTTCTTTGAGGTACCAGTTGGTGTTAGGAAGAGACTGGACTTCTATAGATCGCGGTTTTTTTGGCAGGGTGATGAGCTTAAAAGAAAATATTGGCTTGCTAAGTGGGATATCATCTATAGACCGAAAGACCAAGGGGGTCTAGGTATTGAGAATCTCGAGATTAAGAATAAATGCCTTCTTAGCAAGTGGTTGTGGAAGCTCTCTTCGGAGGATGATGCTATGTGGGCTCAAATACTTCGCGGCAAGTACCTTCAGTCAAAAACTTTGTCCCAGGTCTCAGTACGGCCGACCGACTCGCCCTTCTGGAAGGGTCTCATGAAGGTCAAGCAGGCATTGTTTAATAGGACAAAGTTTGTTATTGGAAACGGCACAAGTACACGTTTCTGGGAGGATACTTGGCTTGGTGACACACCCTTAGCCATCCAATACCCTTCTTTGTACCGCATTGTTCAACGACGTGAGGTGTTCGTTGCATCGGTCTTCCAATATACCCCCCTTAATATCCAGTTCAGACGACTGCTAGCGCGCAATCGTTGGGAAGAATGGCTCCGTCTAGTTAGGAGACTGATGGAAGTCCAGCTTTCTCAACAACCCGACGAATTACGTTGGAAGTTGACTAAGTCTGGAGCATTCACGGTTAAATCAATGTATATTGATGTTATTAATTCGAACTCCATTCATACGTCCAAACATGTTTGGGATGTCAAAGTTCCTTTGAAAATAAAAGTGTTTATGTGGTTTGTCCATAAACAAGTAATTTTAACTAAGGATAACTTGATAAAGCGTAATTGGACAAGACCTACTAGGTGTAGTTTCTGTGATCGGGATGAGACTATTAATCATCTCTTTTTTGATTGCCAGCTAGCCAAGGTACTTTGGCAGACGGTCCACATTGCTTTTAATATCAAACCCCCGAATTCTGTTAATGCGTTATTTGGGACATGGCTTAATGGGATTGAGCCTAACTTAGCGACACATATTCGGGTTGGAGTTTGTGCTTTGCTGTGGACTATCTGGAATTGCAGAAACGATTTGGTCTTTAACAGAATATCATGTATACATTTTTTGCAGGTCTTATTCCTGACTACGGCACTGATCCGTTCGTGGTCGCTACTCACCCAGACGGAGGCCAGGGGGCATTTGGTTACTGGGTCTTTCCGCTGGGAGATGGTAGCTCGGGATATCTTCAACCGGTTTGGATGGCGGTCATGTAATAGGATAGGCATTTAGTATCCCTATCTAGTTTAGCCAGCCGGTTGTGGCATCTTGATTTGGCTAGTTGATGTTTGTAGCCTCTTTTGGCTCTGTGTGAGCTTTTTGTGCTTTTCTATGACTTGTGGAGACCTTTGGAACCATGTTGGCACTACTTTATTTTGATAATAAGATGGCCGTATGCATCGTTCTGATGCAGAGGCCGGGGAATCCCCCTTTTCGAAAAAAAAATCTTAAGAAGGTGGCATTGAAGAAGCACTATGATGACGATTTAGAAGTTGAGTTTGCTAGATTCGTTGTTTTGAATGCTAAAGTGCTAGAAAGAATGGAGTTTGGACTTGTTAAGGACCATGACAAGGAATGGAGGACTAATCAGAGAAAACGAATGCAAGTGGGAGATCGAGTTTCTCACGACATTCGATTTGTATTCAAAAGTTTTACTCAGTGTACATGGAAAGACAACAAGAAATTGACTCCTGAGCTGGTAATGATCGATCCATTTGACACATCCTTCTTTGATAGATATGTTGCAGTTTTAGAAGGTATTCTTGTCTGGCTCCTTCTCGAGTTTGAGCACAAATTCATATCTTATTTGTGTTTCACCCATTTAATGCATGCTCTGTGTCTACAATTACTTCATACAGCTATTTTTTTTTGAGAATTTTTTCATTCAAATCACAAATCAGTACAAAGTATTTGACCCTTACAAGCACACTGAGACGCAAACATAAAGGACCATGAAAACCTAGAGTACTCTAAGACAACCATAACACAAGAAGATCTCCAGAGCCATGTGTCATAATCCCTGAATCTTGAGAGAAGACCCCTGCAGAAGAAGGATCTGCAACCAGTCGCAAACAGGTCATCATCTTCGACCACTGTACAATTGTCGCCACGCTGCTTCCTCCTTTCTTGACACCAACGTTGAGAGGGCATGAACATCAATCCAACACACCTGCAACAGTCGTCGCCATCTTTGGCTTTGAGTACCGCGAAAAGTGTCCCTTCCGAAAGGAAGAGAACTCGAGTCATCAGACCGGTCCAGCACCACGGTCGGGCCATCCGCCCGGACAAAGCATGATCTCCCACCAGTATCAGCACAGAGGAAGGAGAAGAACAGCAGCAACAAATCATACCAACAAGGAAGAAGAAAGGTCTTCGTCTCCCTGCATCCATCGCCCATCTGAGGACCCAAACGGCCAGTGCCGATGGACCTCCAGCCAGCATAGCCCGCGACCTCGACGAGATCCGGGGATCCCCAACCCCGCTGGCTCCTAGACGAAGGCAAAAGCCTCGCCTGACCGCGAACGGAGCCCGGAGAAACTTATTCCGACGCGACACCACCGCAACGGCCTCGGCAGCGTCTCCATCAACCCTAACCCTACCACACACCCACCTAGCGAACAGACCCGAGGTTCCCCCTCCCTCCTGCCGCCGGAGCGGCCGACGGAGAGAGAGGGAACCGGCGGCGTCACCGGCGGCGCGCAAGGGAACCCTTGTTGCCTCCCTCGATCGCCTAGAGCGATCCTACTTCATACAGCTATTGAATAAAAGGTTTGGTGACCTACTCAGAAGCATATAGGAGGAGCTGCCAAGCTCAAGCTCTGAATCGAGACCTTGCAAAGTGCGCCTGATATAGAGGATGTAGAAGGGTTTTCCCTATTGAACTTTTGCTATGTTGCACACAGATGCAATATACCAACTTTAATTAGAGTTTTCTGAACATATTTGATGCTTGTTTCCTTGTGCTTACTTCGGATTTGTGCACGTGCGCTATACATGTTTATGTTTTATTACTGTCTGTTTGATGCCCAACCGCTCTTTTTTAACTATTTGGAGCGGGAGTTTGGAGGCCTTAGAGTGACTTTCATTGTCAAGGGCATTTACTAAGGTGATTTTTTCTAGTGAAAAGAATACTTTTTGTCCCTCGAGTCTTGGCGAAGTGTAGATTTGATCCCTCAACTACGAAACCGGACAACTTGCACCCCAACTCTTGAAACCAGACTGCTTGCCCAACTCGGAGGACGCCATTATGTCGGCCACCGTGCCGCCCTCGAGCTCTGTCGTCGCTGCCAGTCAGCTAGCCGCGGCGGCGGTGCAATACGCTCAGCCATGGCTGTCGGCTGGAGCGAGCGTGATAGCTCAGGGAAGGAGCGCCTAGAGCGGGGGTGGTCTTGAGCGCGTCATCAACCATTGCCATGAGCTCCCGTGCCCACGAGACGCCAACCTTGCATAGCGGCGTTACGGAGGTTGCAAGGACCAGAGCCACCACGCAGGAGGCTTCCACACCAACGTCCTACTCCTGCTGCTTGATGCACGGCAACTGCTCGATGAAATGCCCAGCTGAGGAAAGAGAAGGAAGAAGATCCACCAGGATTGCCACCTGGAGGCCATCCCTGTCAAAATCACGCCACGTCATCGCGAAACCACTTGCAATCGGGAGAGGGACTTATATTGTCTGGTTTTTAGAGTTGAAGGTGCAAGTTGTCCAGTTTCGTAGTTGATGGACTAAATCTAGACTTCGTCAAGAATTGAGTTACAAAAGATATACTTTTCTCTTTTTTCTAAGATGCTTTGAACTCTTCAGGTCTAGAGTTTTAAATTTGTAATGTGAAACTTGCAGAGTCACCTATTCTTGGTAAAAAGAAACAAACAAGGGTATTTAGATCCACAGTTGGATCATGTCATCTCAACCTCCATCCATATAGTGGCTTGAAATTGCAGTGACATGTTGTCAAATTTGCACACTTTTGATACTAGTCGCGCGGCATTGTTATATGTGGCTCCTCAAAGTATTAAAAATTGTGAAAAAAATTTGGTGAGCACATGTTATGTTGTATCTCAGGCATATCCATATTTCTGTGAAACAAATCGACATTTTTTGGCCTCGATGGAAAAAAAATAGAGTAACCTATATTCAGCTTTTTCCAAAACAAACAAGGGCCTCGGAGTATAGGCGCTACTTGTGGTTGAAAAATCATATTCAACACAGAATTGAGAAGAACTTATATATTAGAAAGTATTATTTTTATGCTCGCAACCACCACGGGTCCACAAGAGCTGCCACTATCTTTCTAGTATTTCTGAATTGTAAATGCAAATCTATTTTGAGATGAATGAAATTTTAACTTATTTTTTGAGGAATACAATATGCAACCTTTTTTGGAAAAATAAAATGCAAACTTTCGGTAATCTTAGGCTTGTCGGGTCCACCTGTTGAGACGTGTGAGATAGCCCTGCCGTACTTGGGCCTAAACCAGATCAGCGTAGCTATTCGTGAGCAACTCGGACCACGTAGTAGTACAACCTAAGCCTCAACCGCCGAGAGAGGCGGAAGCCCTCGACCGAAATCTTCACGAGCTCCCCGGGAGAGCGGCGATCTACACTAGTCGGCACGCATATGGCGGCGCGCGCTACCGCCGGTGGCTGCGGCGAAGGGCCATCGGGGCCGGCAGGGAGCGCCGATCTCATCACCGGCCTGCCGTACGAGGTCCTCGGCGCCATCGTATCCCTCCTCCCCGTCAGGGACGGCTGCCGCACGCAGGCTCTCTCCCGCCGGTGGCGCCCCATATGGCGCGCCGCACGCATCAACCTCGACGACGTCGCCGACATGCACGTCTCCAGGATCCTCTCCTACCGCTACGACCGCACGGAACCCCGCGAGGTTGTTGGCGTCGGCAAGATCCCCCGCACCTGGACCCGCTCCCGGGATCTGCTGGAGGTCGAGCTCGCCCTGGTGTGCAGGGAAGAGCGCAGCAGCACCGTGCCCGCGATCCGCACGGTGAGATTCGGCTGCCGCCGCCTGCCGCCCAGCCTGCCTGTGGATTTCCCGCTCCTCCGGCAGCTCAGCCTGCACGGTGTCACCCTGACAGAGGAGGCGCTGAGGGCCGTGCTCTCGGGCTGCCCAGCGTTGGAGAGCCTTCTGCTGGCGGAGAGCGTGGGCGCTCCATGCCTTCGCATCAATTCCCCGACTCTCCGGAGCATCGGCTTCTGTGCTCCTTGGGACAAGCAAGCTGCCGATGGCAGTGCCAATGTCGGAGAGATGGTAATCGAGGATGCCCCCCGCCTCGAGAGGTTGCTCCCACTCAATCCAGACCATGGTCCGGCAACGATCCGGGTGATCCGGGCTCCTAAGTTGGAGGTATTGGGTCCGCTGAGCAAAGGCATTCTACAGCTCCACCTTAGAACGACAGTGTTTCAGGTAATCACAATAGAAACGTTATTATCTTTTAGAAGTGGGTCCATAGCTCAGTGGTAGAGCAATAATTGACTGCAATAGCAACATTATTTCCAAAATCGTGCCGTGAATACTATATGAACTTATGCAGGCTATCTTCTTCTTGATATGTGCTGCTTGTTTTTCTTTTCTTAGGAAACGCTCGGCGTTAGCTTGACAACCATGATGCACACCGTGAAGGTTTTGTTTCTTCATGTTGGACCTGATTTGGAAAGAGTTCTTGGCTTCCTCAAATGCTTCCCGTGCTTGGAGAGGCTTTATGTCACTGTGAGTATTCATATTTGCTACCCTGCTCAAATTTCAAAAACAAGTACTTGAATGGCTTATGATCTGGTGGGCTATTACGTTGCCAACATGGTAGCAAGTGTATTTATATTTTTTTCTTCTTTTTTATGTCCAGTTAGAGCCAAGGAGGTCTACCTATCAATTATCTGAAGAAGAGAGAGACACCCAAAATAACATGAAAAACGTGTGCAAGAATGTCTCACGGGATAATCCGATCGAATGCCTTGAGCACCACTTAAAAAAAGTGGCGCTCAAAGTCTACAATGGTGTGGGTCCAGAAGTTGACTTGGCCAGGTTCTTTGTTTTGAATGCCAAAGTGCTAGACATAATGGAATTTGGATTCGTTGTAAGTGCAATTGGCGGTCCCTGGGAAGAATGGAGGGCGAATCGATGGAGGTCCAATCAGAACAAGCAGCTACAGGTTGAAGACAGAGCTTCTCGGGATGCTCAATTTGAATTCAAAATGTTTCGTACGACGAGTTACAAAGACTTCAAGAAGTGTACCCATGATCTGTCAACGGCCGATCCGTTTGACACCTCGTTCTTGGATGGATATTTTACACTTTGAAAAGGTACCCTTGTACCATGTTCAAAGCGCAACATTTTGATATCTTCATGACTTCATCTGAGTTGTAAAGTTGTTTCGCTACTTTGATGCTCATTTCCTACACCGTATCAGCTATTTACTTAATGCAGCAAGGAAGCCAGGGATGAATTAGAGGACCAAGATCAGTTAAGCAAATGTTACTACGATTAATAGTTCATAAATCATGCAAACAAGCATAAAGAATGGAACATTTTTTAAATCATGCCCATCTATCTTCTGACAACCATACTATCAAAATCAAAGCAAAATGAAGGATGACATAATCACAAGAATAGTGCTATAACCTGCAGCCAAAAGAGACATCCCTTAGGAGCAAACTATGCGGGATAAATGAATACATGGCACTAGATACTTGCACTATCGGAACTTTTGTGCTCGTCGAAACAGAACTGCATTTATAATCCTACTGCTAAATTTAGATTTTGTAATAAGCGTAATGATAGTTGGACTAATGAACCTCCTGGATTCTTAATTAGCCAACTGGTGAGCGATGTAATTATTCTTTGATTACCAATAAAGCTAGCCATTATGGCCTTTCCTCAAAAAAAAAAACATGTACAAGAAACTGAGCTAAGTTCTTTGACATTGTTACTCTGATCACAACTTTAAATTACCACTTGAAAGTTGAAATAAATTGTTGGTGTCTTTGACAGCAGCCTACACCATTAATTCAACTAGAAATACCTCTGTATGCGAGAACAACTCACTAGATGCACGGATGAGGATCGGGATGAAGAGTGTGACACACACAACATGGTTATCGCCTTTCTGTCATTGATGTATCAGTTCCACAACCAGAAAAGCTATTTTTATTTGTGAGCAAAAACCACTACTCTGGATTTACAATTAACTAATGTGACATAGAATGTGCACATTTTGGGGGTAAGTGTATGCCTCCAATATTTACACGAGAAGCAAGGAAATGAGAGAGGATGATGTTCTTTCTGAGGACTAGCCTGTTAGGAGTGATAATGGTGTGTGTTTCTTTTGAGGATCGGCTCTTTTTGTTGAAAACATGAATGAAATTTATTACTACATGCTTGGGTTTTATGGTGTGAAGAGGGCAGTTGTACTCATGTTTCACATATACTGCTTACATAGTGCTCTTGATTTATCGATGGAATTGTTTATTTCATATGTATACGACTTAGTTTTTACTTTGCCAGGCTTTTTTTGGTATGTGTAAATTAAGGATCTTATATTACCAGTTGTAGTTAGATTTTTTGGTTACTTTTTTTTCTCTTCCAATCAAGTGTTTAATTATTTATAATTAAATGTTAACAAGTAATGCCGAGCCAAACAAAATCTCTAGAAAACTTTCTCGGCTGTGTAGCTATTGATGTGTTCTTACCCAGAGGCCGGAGCGCCCTTCATGCTTTGGTTTGCGGTTCCCGCCTTCCCATATCCATAGGCCACTCTGCTCAGCTTGCTTGTCAGCTTTGCTCCGCGCATCTTCTTTCCTAGTCACACCTTCTTCCCATTTTCACATCCATCCGGATCTGGGAGGCACACCGAGGTTGATTGTGGCCTGACTGCTTCACCCATCCTACATGAGTCTTTGGGAACCCATGTGGTCCTCCCATCCTAGCTGTTCTGGCTCTTGTTGGCCAGTTATCCCCCGCGTGGGCTGCCGATCATTATCGGACCATAGGAACAATGCTGAGAAGACATTCGGAAATGTCAGCCTTTTTGAGGTGGAAATTTGTGCGATGTGATATTTTGGAATTTGCATGGCTACTAAAAACCAAGAGATACTACATGGTATGTTTTTGGTAATAAAATTTCAGTCAGTTATTCAACTATTTCTAGCTAGGTATAGCTATCAACCAAGGATTACTAATCACAAAACTAGCAACATGTAATATCTTATGTTATTCCCTGTGTTAAACCATAGAGACAAATGCCTTGATATTTAAATGTGTCTAAAGTTTTTCAATCCCTATTATAGTTTGGTTAGATAGATTCTTTATTTGGAAAGCAAAATTAAAGGAGAAAATACATTTGACAGATGTGCCTCATGGTTACCCGACTTAAGTTAATAGCAACATTAAAGAAGCAAAGATACTCTTGAAGATTTTGATCCACCCTACGTAAAAAGGAACATCAAAAGGGTATATAATCATTAATGTTATGCTCCACTATTCATGTTTGTGGAGACCGTCGAGAAATATTATTGTTTACCTGGAAAACTCTAAGCGAAACTCCTACATTTCCCCTTGTTTTCGTTTGGCACTACCTTTGTCGGAGCTCTATCAATAGTGGTTCTGGAGAATGTTTCCGCCCAACTATTATTTTACTTATATTCTGCAGGTTCAGTTAGTTGTTTGTGCAATTCAGTTCCTAGGATATGGTTAGTTGTTTGTGCAATTCAGTTCACATGTAGTATTTTAGAGGGTGTTGAGATTGTTGGATCGGGCTAGTACAATTTGGCACTTGGTACTTGAAACTGAGGATACATCTATTCCCTTGGATGTATTTTTGTTGTGTGATGAGATGAAACAATTTATTTTTCTATGTTGTTGTTTGGTGAACTTAGCTTCTAATTTCATATTTGTACCTGTATTGCAATAAGCCGATCACCTGATAGATTCATTTAAACATGATTTTGTGTTTTACTTATGACCATGACCTTGAAGAAGTTAATATGGGTATTTCCATCTATAATTTCTACATTCTTTTGCGTTCAGTGATTCAAGTTATAAATAAAACGGCGATTATTAATGGTAGATATTTTCTTACTAAGTTAACACATTCCCCCCCCCCCCCACCCCCCCGGCAAAATAGTTAACACATTCAAAAAGGTACTGGTATATATGTCCTATCAGTTTGCAAATTTGGTAATGAACATAACATTTCCAGGTTTGGGATATTGCCATGGCGAGCTGAAAAAGTCAACCAAAGTAAGAAAATAAATGTGACAAATAAAAAAGAAATCCGATGTAAACCATGTGTTGTATGTATTCTACATAAGTCCCCCATAGAAGCATATGCTTTGATAATGCTCAAGATTTTTGTTAATGTAGCCAGTCTAATTTTTAAGATAAACATTTTTCTGTCGAAAAGAAGCAAGATTGTCCCGACGTAGTCAAGTGTGGTTTTCCTCCATGGTCTCTTAGTATAAGCGGAGCACAATTTTTCTAAAGTCTGAAATAATGAATCTTGATTTTTATTGGCATTATTCATACGAATTACTTCAGCCCAATGTCCTGGGAGTGGGGTGTGGAGCCATGTGTACTTTTCTTCTTCGAAACGATATACTTTCTATTTTTGCTTCTACAAATACTAAATTAACATGTTTAAAAATATTTTGGAAATGACCGAGTGATAATTTTCCAAGATCAAATATTAAGTTGAATCTGATGTGTCGAATGACAAGTCATGTTATAGCCATCCTATTAGAAGTGCAGAAATATTTTGCTACCCATGGTGGTAGCTACGCATGGCCCCAATTTTTACCTCTAATTATTTTTGTAAATTATTTTGGACTATGAAAAATAACTCTAACGAAAATATTGTGACTCTGGACCAGCTAGACAAGCAAACAAGCAATTATGCCAAAAGGACAAGCAAAAAGATTGAGAGAAGTGACAAAAGGCCCTTTCTACCCAACGAAAATGCACTTATGTTAAAACCGAAATAAAAGGACAAAGAGAAGTGAGAAAAGGTCTTTTGTGTACAACAAAAATGCACTTGTGCCAATGCCATAAGAAACCTGACACCTCATATATCAAAAAAGGCACTTATGCCAAAGGGTGTGTAGTTGCCACCGCATGCATAGCTACCACCATGCATAGGAAATCGCCTCTCATTAGAAGTGTCTACATAAAAACATTCATATAGTATATAGCAACTCCAGGAATATATAGACTGCATAAAATTAAATTGATGTGTGGTGCATGTTAAATTGCTAACTTGATGCGATTTTGAGACTGAATGTCTATTTGGTTACCACAAGGCGGACCTTGGTAATAATGAAATTTGTAGCATTGGGGTATCCAATCATGGCAAAGAATAACCCAAGTGCTCCACTCCTTATTGATGCGAGAAGTCAGAGTCATGGCGTGTCTATAAAGTTGGTCGGATAGTACACATCATCATAGTTATTGTAAATACATTACATCTAACAATTTTTGGCATATATAAGTTGATTATACACTACCGTAACATACTACGTATCAATAGTAGTATTCAAGGCAAATCCAAGTCGATTCCCATCGTCACAATCACAGAAACGTTTTGAACTGATTACATTCTCAAACCGTGAATCCTCCTAGCCAGCTGGATATCTTTGGACATGATGGTCACATGCTTGGCATGGACAACACACACAGAATAGTGTTCTTAGAGCATCTCCAGCCGTTGGCACCCACAGGAGGCATAAAAATCACCCCTGGAGGCGAGCCGGCGATACAATCGGCGCTGGGGGCGGTTGGGCATCCAGTCGTCGCCCCCAGGCGCCGAGGTTGGCCCAGTTTTCGGCCCACTTTCGGCAAATAAAGGCCCCATATGGGCGAGAATCGGCCCATATTCAGCGTGGTTCATCGTGGCTCGGCGTTCAATTATGAACATAAATATTTTTTTATCACATAGTTCATCATAGAAAATCAAATAGTTCAACAAAATAGTGCAACAACAAATAGTTCAATAAAAATTATATAGTTCAACAAATAAAAACTCATATTTCATCACACGTCGAGCCCGGCGTCGCCCTTGAGCCTCCATAGGTGCTCCACCAGATCCTGCTGCAGTTGATGATGCACCTGTGGGTCTCGGATCTCCTGACGCATACTGAGGTAGGCAGTCCAGGTTGCCGGTAGCTGGTGATCAACTTCGGCTAGACACCCTGCCTGTAGTATGGTTCAGTGTCAAACACTGGCTCTTCCTGCTCGCTCTCGATAATCATGTTGTGCAAGATGACACAGCAAGTCATGATCTCCCACATTTGATCTTTCGACCTGGTTTGAGCAGGGCAGCGGACAACAGCAAATCGAGGTTGGAACACACCAAAAGCCCGCTCGACATCCTTCCTGCAAGCCTCCTGACACTTGGCAAAGTAGGACTTCTTGCCTCCGGGCACAGTGTTTGAGATAGTCTTCACAAATGTAGACCATCTCGGATAGACGCCATCAGCTAGGTAGTACCCCTTGTTGTAGTGCCGCCCATTGACCTCGAAGTTCATCGGAGGAGAATGACCTTCAACAAGCTTGGCAAAGACAGGGTAGCACTGCAGCACGTTGATGTCATTGTGAGTTCCTGGCATACCAAAGAAGGAGCGCCAAACCAGAGGTCCTGTGTGGCCACCGCCTCAAGTACCACACTGCAACCGCCTTTGGCGCCTTTGTACATCTCCTGCCAAGCAAAATGGGCAGTTCTTCCATTTCCAATGCGTGCAGTCGATGCTTCCAAGCATCCAAGGAAATCCTCTTGCTGCATTCTGTGCTAGGATCTGAGAAGTGTCTTTCGCATTGGGTGTTCGCAAGTATTGCGCTCCAAACACTAGCACGACTGCCCGACAGAACTCGTAGAAACACTCAATGGTGGTGGACTCAGCCATGCGCCCATAGTCATCGAGCGAATCACCGGGTGCTCCGTATGCAAGCATCCTCATCGCTGTCGTGCACTTCTGGATCGAGGTGAATCCAAGTTTGCCGGTGCAATCCTTCTTGCATTTGAAGTAGTTGTCGAACTCCCGGATGGAATTCACAATCCTGAGAAAAAGCTTTCGGCTCATCCGATAACGGCGCCGAAATGTTTTGTCCCCGTGCAGTAGAGCGTCGGCGAAGTAGTCGGTGTAGAGCATGCAGTAGCCTTCGAGACGATGCCGGTTCTTTGCTTTCACCCGACCCGGCGCTGAGCCACCTCGCCGCGGCTTTTCATTGCTTGCCAGCAGGGCGGCGAGGGCGGCGAGGACCATGAGGTGTTCCTCTTCCTGGACGTCGGCCTCGGCTTCCTCCTCCAGCAGCGTGGCGAGCGCTTCCTTGTCGTCCGAGTCCATCGTCGAGGCAAGCAAATCACCGAACACCTTGCGTCCGGTGGGCGCGTACCCGCCGCTAAACTGCCCCTCCGCGGCCAGAAACGGCGTGAAAAACGCCTAGCTGCTGTGGAGGGGCTGCCTCGGCGAACTTCTGCTCTTTTCCTGGTGGGGATTGGCTATCTAGCGGTGAAGGGCAGTGGGCGGCGCCAGGATACATCCGTTGGCGGCCAAGCGCGCGGGGGGGGGGGGGGGGGGGGGGGTGGGAGGCGAGTCGGGGAAGAAAAACATGACTTTTCACCTGACGGTGTGGCCCAGCCGTGCTTTTTCCTTGCGCTGGAGCCCCCGAGTGCCCCCCAGTGCGGCGAGTTCGGCCTGCGACCGCCGGGCCGAAAAATGGGCCGAACCGGGCCGAAAAGTGGCCTGGGAGGGCCTGTTGGGAAATGCAGGTCACTCTACAAACATGAAAACAATAAATAAATAATAATAAACATGCATACTTAGTATTAATCCAAAAGTTTCATGGAGTTGCATTAAGGCACGTATGGTTTGAAGAATTATACTTTGCAAGCCTTGGCAATCTCCCGGACAAGCATTTGAAAGGGCAGCTTAGCTTGGTGACCTTTTGGTACTTTTGAATTTCACAATAAGAATACATTGCACGAAAGTCATTTATCTTATGGAAATTGCATGAGATCAAAGGATGTGATATATTAAATATACATCCTCCACAATTACATTTCATGAATGAAATAATCGCATATGTCACAACAACAATATATATAGAGCAGCAGTTCTGGGACGGTACCGATGAGGCTCTTCACTCCGCCGGTTGTTGGGCGGTCTTACAAGCGACAGCCTGTTGTTGTCGAATGAACAATTGAAAAACATAGGTTTTTTGTGCTGAGAAATAGATGAGATTACTGACCAAAAACACAAAGTGAAATCATTAAAATATCTGGAGGTAAAACATTACATAGAAAGCCCTAGTTGCTTGGTGGGAGCCTTTCCTCTTGTCGACTTACGAGCTATCGCCTTAGTTCGAGCCATCCTACGAATAAGATTGTGAAGAGATCATCCACAGAGTAATATTAGTAATTAACAAAGATAAATAAGGCATGCACGATGGTTTCTGTAAAACGAGGCATAATATGATCATGCAAATATTTCGCTAAAAAAGTGATCTTCAAAATCATGATGTACCTACTCCTTGTTCCTAAAAGTTATTGTTTTGAACTTTGTGAAAGCAGGAGTAAATATTCTAAGACTTATAATACCAAACAAGTCAACATTTTCCTGTTACTAACACCTCCTGTGGATCGAGTTTGAGAAATCACAAGAATGTCACGCATCCAAATGATCGCAGAAGTAACCCAGCTTGCTTGCTCCAGTATTTCCTGCAAATCAGATTATCAACCGTTATCGGCTAAACTTTCCCTGTTGCGCAAAAGAAAAACAACAACGAAAAGTTTACCTTAACTCTCGCATTTCTTTCCTTCGCTGCTACATTGTGAATGAATAATTCAGTTCAGGCTGGTCCTCCATTCATCTCGCTTGTCTGTTGTGATGTACTAGGACACGTACGTAGCATGAGAGGATTGTGTTAGGTTTAGCATGAGAGGAGGCGTTATGGGGCTCAGGTTCCAGCAAACCTACCCGCCGCTGCCGCCAAGAGATCCAACTCTTCCGGCGCCGTGTTCCGGTGGCTCCCCTCCGCCGGCAACCTCTTGGTCGTCGGTGATGAGGGGGGTCGCCGGATCCTGCGCATGTGGAACGTTTTAGTTGTAGGTTCTAGGGCCCTAGTAGCTTATGCTTTTTGATCGTTCGACGTCTTGGCTTCGGTGGCGGCGACGATGATGCTGAATAAATATGCTTCGGATTGTTCTCCGGCGAAGCAATCATCTCTTTGGTCGGTGATGAATTTGGGAATCAGTCTGTTCAAGCAGGGATGTCGTGGCGGCGACGACATCCTTGTGGTGGACTTGTGTCTTCAGGCTCCACCATTCCGACGACGTCTGCTCCAGCGTCGGCGCGGAGCTTGGGAGGTAGTCCCGGAGCGGATGCAGATTGTGGTCTGCATCGAAGACATCTGAAAGATGAAACTTGTGCTGGGTTCGTGGTTGATGGATGGCAGGTAAGGCTTCCTCCTTCGGCGTCTTAGTCGTGGTGTGATGTCAGATCTGGAGTTCGATGGCGTGTCCAGGTTGTTGCCCCAGTTAGATTCGTTCAACGGCAATGGCTTCACCTTTGGGGAGCCACCTTGGAGGTCCGCAAAGCTGCATATCAGCGATGGAGCCGCGTCGAGCTCGGGTGAGAAGGTGATCCGTCATTTTTTTTGGTGGCTGCTATTGTGGTGCCGGAGGCAGGTGCTTAGGCGTTGGTATCTGTTGAAAATATGAGCAAATTACTACGAGATTGAATCCGAATTAACAGAAAATAAATCATGACTACAGTAGCAGAGATTGAACTAATCATGCGAACTAGCATAGTAGATGAACATATCACATCTAGGGCACATACTAGAAACATGAATTCTACCACGATCTTGAACAGGAAAGATAGAATCACATACGGTGCAGCGGGAGCAGTACCGCCGGCGTTGACGTTGTCGCCCATGTCGTCGAGGATGAGGTTGCCGAGGTCGGGGAAGAAGTCGTCGTTCGCGAAGTCGTCGCTGCCAGCAGTCGCGCGAGTGCGCTCCCCAAATACCTGATCGCCCCTCTCCCGTACAGGATCACGAGAGGCGGGGTTCCGGAGGCCTGCTGTCCCTTCTCCCGGTGCACGCCGAAGGAGGGATGGAGAAGACTTGATCGGCGGCGCAATGGACTGGAACGGTGGTGAGAAACCATACGAAGCGGCCGCGGCTAGGGTAGACGTCTGCCTGACTATATAGTGCAGGCCGGATAGGTCATGGGAGTAAACCCCACGTCCGAGTCGTCACGATCCAAAAGAATCGAAAACGGTTCAGTAATTAACGCGTCCGTTAATTATTAATTAATGACTCATTAATTTTTTTCGAGCAGCAAAAATATAGACACAACGTGCATAGCTCTGTCCTCGGCTCGGCTCAATCCCGCAACCCGCGGCGCGTCGTGACGAGGCGTGGCGAACGTGCATAGCTCTGTCCTCGGCCCGGCTCAATCCCGCAACCGCGCGTCGTGACGAGGCGTGGCGAGGCGAGCGAGGAGGAGGAGCGCGCGTGTAGGTCTCCTCTTCTCATGCTCATACAAGTGGTAGGAGAGCTCACCTTATAAAAAGGTGCAACTCTCTCTCAACTTATGAGGTGGGACTAAACTTTAGCCTCACTCACTCCACTCACATGTGTGCATGAATGGGCCAAGAGAATTTCAAAAATTTAGTTGGGCTTTGGGCCAAAAGCCCACTAGCAAATTCCAAAGAGACATTCTGGTGTCTTTTTAATTTTGTCATGTCGGTCTTTAAGTGACTTGTACTTTGATTTTTATGATATGAATGAGACACGTATTACCATGAAAAAAAATTGTGTTAGGTTTAGAATCAGATCAGATTTCTTAGCTTGTGCGGGATTAGATTGGATGGCTCAGATTGGTCGGTGTTATTACGAGGCACAAGTATCGTGGGTTTATTACGGTGTCTTACCGCCGTCAACGCGAAACGCACATTATTCTGGAGGCACGGGATCCACCATCGTGGCCGGGGATGGGCGACCGGCATCGCCGTCGGCACCGGCGCCGGCGTCGGCAGCGGCATGATTTCATCAGCAGCCTCCCCGATGAAGTCCTCGGCACCATCATCTCCCACCTGCCCACCAGGGACGGCTGCCGCACGCAGGCGCTCTCCCGCCGGTGGCGTCCCATCTGGAACTCCGCGCCGCTCAACCTCGACGGCACCTTACATGAGAAAATCGTGACCAGCCTTCTCTCTTGCCACCTTGGCCCCGTCCGCCGCATCTCGGTCAGCATGGCCTCTCTTTCCCACTGCTGCGACCGCCGCACGAGGCGCCAGATGAACGCCGACGTCGACACGGTGGACGGCTGGCTCCGCTCCCCTGGCATTGCCTACCTCGAGGAGCTCCGGCTTGTCTACAGATACGAGTCATACGACATCTACAACGAAGACGTGCTCCCGCCGTCCGCGTTCCGCCACGCTCCTGCGCTCCGCATGGCGACGTTTGGCTGCTGCCGTCTGCCGCCAAACCTGGTCGTGGTCTTTCCTCTCCTCCAGCAGCTCACGCTGCACAGGGTCACCCTGACGCAGGAGGCTCTGAGCGCTGTTCTCTCCGGCTGCCCTGTGTTGGAGAGCCTTCTTCTGGACGAGAACGTTGGCTCTCAGAGCCTCCACATCAACTCCCTAGCACTCAGGAGCATTGGCTTCGCTGCCCCTTCAGACATGCGAGTAGAGCTGGTCATCGAGTACGCCCCTTGCCTTCACATGTTACTGCTACTCAATCCAGACTATCGTCAGACGACCATCCGGGTTATCCAGGCTCCTAAACTGGAGGTACTGGGTTTTCAGGTAGTCACAGCTTTGACTTTTAAAAACTTGCGCGCATTATTACATCTACATTAGGCTATATTACTATTCTTGATGTGTGTATATTTTACGTTTATTTACCTTTTGTAGGAAATAGTTGATGTTAGCTTGATAACCACAATGCACACGCTCAAGGTTTTGGCTCTTGCTTATGTCGGACCTGATTTCGATGTAGTTCTTGACTTCCTAAGGTGCTTCCCCTGCTTGCAGAAGCTATATATCATCGTGAGTGTTCATGTTTGATAGATTGTTTATGATGTTAAGTAATTATTTGTCAATCTTATGACAAAAACACGCTTTATACCCAAAACAGCTATATCCATGGGGGGCACAGAAGAAATTAAAAAACTTGCCGAAGTATGCCTCAACGGATGATCCAATTAAATGCCTAGAGATCCATCTCAAAAAAGTGGCGTTGAAGGCCTACCGTGGAGAGGGTGTAGAAGTTGACTTTGCCAGGTTTTTTGTTTTGAACGCGAAAGTGCTTGAGAGAATGGAAATTGGATTCATTCACAACCGTGGCGAGGAATGGAGGACTAACCATTGGAGAGAGCTAAAAGTGGGAGACCGAGCTTCTCGCGGTGCTCGATTTGAATTCAAAATAAATCATTGCTGCAATTTGAAAGACAAGAAGGAACTTACCCATGATCTGTCAATGGTTGATCCGTTTGACACCTTCTTCGACGGATATGTTACACTTTGAGAAGGTATATGCTCTTGTTTGGCTGGAGCTCAAAGCACAAAAATCGATATATATTGTTTTCAATCTAAAGTTGTTTCACCCATTTGATGATCTGTCTCTGCGGAATGTCTACTTCATGGCGCTGGGATACCAAGTTTGGTGGACCACTCAAGAGTATAGGCAACAGAAGGATGTGGCAAGGCTCAAGCTTCGAATGGAGAGCTTTGCAAAGTGCACATGATATATCAGATATAGAACAGGTTTTCTGTAAATATTTAAACTTCTGGTATGTTGCACTTGCATGCAATCTGTCGTGTTCAACTGATTGTCTGACCTTTTGGTTGCTTCGTGCTAACAGCAGATTTTCGTGCAATGTATGCACTGGCGTGTGTGTGTTTCTGTTTTACTTCTTACTCTTGTAGGCTGACAGTCCTGATTGCGTACAATCTGCGCCACGTATTATCATAACCTCGGGTGGCAATTTCTCCTTTGGCATATGTCTTAGCAACACAAAACAAGCTGTTATTTTCCTTCGGCATGTGGAGCGCTCGATTTGCTCTAGATATGGTTTACCTTCTTAAGGGAAATAACAGTGTTGTACTTGGGTGGAGGCCATCTCCCTATATATATACACGTACTGTAAGCAACTCAGTCATAAAGTACAATCTGTTCACGGCACTCCCCTCACAAGCTCACCAGAGAGCTGCGATGTACTCAACATGGCACTTATATGGTGGGACGCGATTATGACGGCAGTGCCGGTGAAGGGCTCTCTTTGTCTATGGAGAGTGCTGAACTTATCAGTAATCTACCCGACATGGTCCTCGGCGCCATCATCTCCCGCCTCTCCGAGACGGTGACTCCCAAACGTAGGCCCTACTCTCCGGTGGTGCTTGCACACACACTAATTTCAGCTTCGAGTGCATTCATGCAAAATAAGAGGTGTATGTAAGCATCAATGATCACCGCTCCTTCCGAGTTTTCTAAAACCAAATAGTCCCTGTGGTGGGCGATGCCGTGGAGGGCATTGCTTCTTTTGCTGAGGGGATTTACATATGGAGGATGCACCAACTGGGGATTCAGTTCTAGAATTTCCTCAACACTTCGCTACTCGATTTGAGGCAACGACGCACCGTAACTGCATAAGAAGTTCCCTGATACTTCAAAGTGGGGGTACACTTTTGTCATGAACCATGTCCGTCCAAAGGCTAACAAATCCAGTTTTCCAAATTACCATGATAATCATAGCTTGCAGCTCGTACAGGTAATGCAGCAACCATTCATCTCCCATGTTTGGAATTTGTTGCAAGTGAAATGACATTTTTTTTGTGCATCATCTTCCAGTGGTGGGTGCCATGCTGATGCGGGCATATAGGGATCCAGGGGTCTCACGTAATCATCTTTGTTACAATTGTCTAAGTTCCAAAGGGAACCATCTCACGTAATCATCTTTCTATCTCAGCGATGTGCATATTCTCCTGATAGCCTCCACATCAACTGGTAGAAAGTGCTCCCTGAGCAGTTGTACATTCCAACTAGCTATTTTTGAGGTCTAGAAAGTCTGAAACCCTATTGAGACGGCATGGCCACTTTGCAGATATCAGCCAAAGGAAGGCCATATAGGGATCCAGGAGTCTCGCCAAGTTCTGATTAATTTACCAGTGCCAACTCGCCATATCATCACATGTTTAACCAGCTCTACTCTGGGTTTGTTGCAACGGCAAACCATGGACTGATGCCTTTAAAAACAGTGTCTGCCAGATTCCTAGTTTTTTTTATTTGACTAGATTCTTTGGGTAGTATTTTACCTGTAGAAGGTTTGTAATGAGACTTTGAGTAGTCTCCATGCTTACTTAGCTAGTCATGCCGAATTAGAAGCTCACATGTCTCTAAACCCCGTATGACCCATAGATTTTGGAAGAATCATTTTATCTCAAGCAAGCCATGCTATTTTTCTGGCCAATAGTATTTTTTTAAAGGGGAGCAAGACAACACATATTGGGCACATAAATCTTATGTTGATTGTTGAAATAGGTACGGATTATGGTCGCTCTCAGTAATATAAATTTCCCTCCATTGCATGTGTTATGCATTGCAATTTCAATGTTAATCGGTGTTGCATCCATACATGATCTGACAAACTGCAGATGCATCTTCATGTGCATTGCAAGAGGATGATGGTGTTATCCGTGATGTTGATGTGCCATCAACAGTTTAGCACTAAGAATGCAAGAGCTTGCCAGGGATTCTATGACTTGTGGCATGTGGCAGCAAATAAGCTTGAAGATGAGCTGTAGCCAATTATTCTCTCAACTTCAGCAAATCAAAGATAATAATGTGCCCTAGAAAATCCAGGCCAATACAAATTAAACACACAAGGAAACATGGACGGAGTTTTTTCTTCCTTTTGCTAGGGAAAACGGTACGATGCTGCCTATATGGGACCAGGTTACCTGACCCCAATGATTTTTACAAATCCTTCACTAAATCCTACCAAATTAGTAGACAAGGTTTCTTATTTGTGAAAGTTGGACCTACTGTAATAGACATGACACCAACGGGTTCATTTTATAGCTTCCTCAGTACCGTGAAAGGCATGCTTGATTCGATTGACAAGGCATGTGATACGTATCCAACGTATCTATAATTTTTTATTGTTCCATGTTGTTATATTATCATTCTTGGATGTTTTACAATCATTTTATAGCAACTTTATATCATTTTTTGGGACTAACCTATTGACATAGTGCCCAGTGCCAGTTACTGTTTTTTGCTTGTCTTTTACATCGCAGAAAATCAATACCAAGCAGAGTCCAAATGGAGCGAAACTTTCTGGAGAATTTTTATGATCCAGAAGACACAACTTGGCCAAACAAGTACTAGAGGGGTGCCCCCAGGGGGGGGGCACAACCCAACTGGGCGTGCCTGGGCCCCCAGGCGCGCCCTGGTGGGTTTTGCCCACCTCGATGGAATCCCGCACCGCCTCTTCACCCTATAAATTCCCACATATTCCAAAAACTTTAGGGTAGTCGATTGATCAGAAGTTTCACCGCCGCAAGCCTCTGTAGCCACGAAAAACAAATCTAGACACTGTTCCGACACCCTGCTGGTTGGGGGAATCATCATCGGTGGCCATCTTCGTGATCCCGGCGGCCACCATGATGAGGAGGGAGTAGTCCACCCTCGGGGCTGAGGGTTTGTACCAGTAGCTACATGTTTAATCTCTCTCTCTCTCTTTCTCTTGTTCTTGAGATATCACGATATTGATGTATCGCGGGCTTTGTTAATATAGTTGGATCATATGGTGTTTTATGGATTTGAGAGCACTTGATATATTTCTTGCATATGAATACGCGTGGCGACAATGGGGTATTACATTGATTCAGTTGGTATATGTTTTGGCACTCAATTCGCGGCTTCCTGAGGTGACACTGGGGTAATCTATGCATAGGGTTGATGCACTTTTTCGTCATTGTTTCTCTGGTAGAAATCTTGGGGCACTCTGTGTGGTTCTTTGTGTGGGATCGAGTATTATGAATCTGAAATTGTTTGATGTGTATCGTATAATTAACTCATGGATACTTGTGGTGACATTGGAGTATCTAGGTGACATTAATGTTGGTTGATGTGTATCATATGGTGTTATTTTAGTACGAACTCTTGAATAGATCAAACGGAAATAATAACTTTAAGGTGGTTTCGTACCCTACAAACAATATCTTCTTATGTTCTCCGCAAGATAAGAACTTTGGAGTGATTCTTCATCACACGTTGAGGGATGGTTATATGATCCAATTAGATTAGCATTGTTGAGAGATTGCACTAGCGAAAATACGTACCCTAGGCCTCATTTTCAAGCAATGCAATAGCGTTTTTGCTCACTTTTGTTACATGCTACCTTTCTGTTTTTTATTGTTCCTATTACAAAAATCAATATCTACTATCATTACTACACTTTTATCACCATCTCTTCGCCGAACTAGTGCACCTATACAATTTACCATTGTATTTGGTGTGTTGGCGACACAAGAGATTTTTTGTTATTTGGTTGCAGGGTTGTTTCAGGGAGATCATCTTCATCCTATGCCTCCCACGGATTGATAAACCTTATGTCATCCACTTGAGGGAAAATTTCTACTATCCTACAAAACTCTGCGCTTGGAGGCCCCACCACGAGTTTACAAGAACAAGGTGTGTAGTAGACATCAAGCTCTTTTTTGGCGCCGTTGTCAGGGAGGTGAGTGCTTGAAGGTATATCTTTAGATCTTGCAATCAAATCTTTTAGTCTCTTGTTTTATCACTAGTTCTGTTTTGTAAAAGAAACTACAAAAAATGGAATTGAGTTGCATAATATTATTCATCTTTATAATGTCTTTCGTGAAAATGATGGAAAGGAAAATTGTGCTCAATTGATAGAAGAAGAATTCTAAAGAAGTTTGACAAAAAATATTTGAATGATAATCATGATTGCAATGTTGTTGGTATGAAATCTTTGAATATCCATGATGCTAACGATACGCAAAGCCATAAGCTTGGGGATGCTATATTTGATGAAGATGATATTTTTACTCCCCCAAGTTTTGAAGAGAAAATTTATTATTATGAAGAGACAATAGCCAGAATGCCACTATGAGAAACCAAACTTGCCGAAATACCACTATGAAAAACCAACTTGCTAATATATATACCACTACTTTCAGTTTTCTCTAGCCAAAATAGCACTAGTGACTAACGGAGACTAAGACCATCCAAAAATACTTCTATACCCTTACCTCTTCACAGCCCAAAGCATACATTTCAACAACAAAAATAGCAGCTATAGTGCAACATTTCAGGAGCCAATTGACATGAAAACATCACCAACTCAACATAATCTTACTTTGCATCATCCAACAAGATAACAACTTTATAGCATCATTTTGAAAAATTCCAGCAGTATTTTGACAGCATTTCAGCAGTATTTTGACATGAAAACATCACAAATTCAACATAATCTAAGTTGACACCATTGAACATCAATATAACAACATTTCAGCAGCATTTTGACAGCATTTCAGCAGCATTTTCACATGAAAACATCACCAATTCAGCAAAATCTCACTTTGCATCATTGAACATCAATATAGCAACAAATCAACAATGATGCATAATGGTTCGAAATAAGATAACATCAACAACGATACATAATGGTTCAAAAGAAGCTAGCATCAACACATAATGGTTCAGACCACCGTTTCCTCAAACAAAATATCATGGTTCTCACAACCATAAGCAAAAGATGATGATTCTCCCAACCAAATGCACTAAACTAGCCGTAGAGGGCTAGGAGCACCAATTTTACTCCTTGTAGATCCACTAGGAGGTGTACAAGCAATTGCAATAGCTGCCGCCCTCTGCCTTGTCATTGGACTCGTAGGAGTATCAAGTTGAGTACCTTGCTTAGTCGGTGTCTTAGGAGAAGTAGCCGCAATGCTTGCTTCAACCTTTGACTTTTTACTACATTCAAAACAATATTGTTAGTAATTAATATGCAGGACATTTGGGAACAATGTGAGAAGAAGTAGTATCATGAAAGAAATACCATGGAAGAGGAGTAGCATCATGAAATAAATACAAGTGATAGAGATGAGACTTATGAAATAAATACCGCGGAGGAGGAATAGCATCTCGATCCGCGTCACTTTCCATCTTAGGCTCCTTGCATGTCTTTCGAAGATGGCCTATTGCTCCACATCTTTTGCATTTGTGTCTTCTACCGGTTCCACCTTTGGTGCAATTCTTTATCCTCCTAGTTCTTGGACGTCCAGCACTCTTGGTAAGTTTGGGCGGGATCATCTCAAATCCGGGATTT
The DNA here is from genome assembly GCA_963921465.1 of Triticum timopheevii. Classification (NCBI taxonomy): domain Eukaryota; kingdom Viridiplantae; phylum Streptophyta; class Magnoliopsida; order Poales; family Poaceae; genus Triticum; species Triticum timopheevii. Next base: position 617,123,333 of record OY997270.1, read on the forward strand.
ACCTTGGGCCATTGGGATCTGCCCCTAATTGGCATGAGAACTCCAGCATATGCCGCTTGGAACCTTGCCACTGAGAAGCACTCTGCAACATAATCCTCTAGCTTGGCTTTTTTGGAGAAGAAGAGCCGAAGAGCATGTGTGCAAGGTTCACCACAAATCTGCCATCTTCTACAAGAGCACTCGTTTTTCTCCAAGTTAACGATGTGCCTCCATCCATTTCCTGAAATCTCAGCTATATTTGGCGATGCTCTTGCTTCCAAATAATGAAGCCCCTTACTTTTCAGATTCAACTCCTTTATCACACTAGGTAGTATGTAACCTAGCAGCGCTTCACCAACGGCTCTCCTTTTCTCGAACAATATCATTATCATTTCTCTAAGGTTGTCCAAAAGCTCAACAAGTGCAAGTTGCTTCACATCCTTAATCCAATTGTTGAAAACCTCTACCAAATTATTGCTAACATACTCAACTTTTGTCATTGCTGAAAATTTGCTTCTTGTCCACACACGGTTGTGATGCATCTTCAAATAGGCTATTGCTTCGGCGCTTTGTGCTTGTATTTCTGCCATTAGTGAATCATGCTTCTCTACTTCATATGTCCAAGCTGCAGGCCACATATTATCTAGTATGTCACCTTTGAACTTTTTCTTGAAGTTGAGCACTAGATGCATCATGCATTCTCTATGTTCACAATTTGGGTAGACCTTAGAAATGGCATTCTCCAACCCCTTGCATGCATCGGTATGGATTGCAAGCCCTTGTGGTTCTCTAATAGCCAATTTCAACTGCTCCATGAACCATACCCAATTTTCTGTATTCTCTTTCTCAAATATTCCAAATGCAACCGGAAACATCCAACTATGCCCATCTACACCAATTGCGGCTGCCAATTGGCTAGTGTATTTCCCACAAAAAAAGTTGCGTCAACCCCCAAATATGGTCTACACCCTGCCAAAAACCCATCAATGCATGGCTTGAAGGCAATGAACAACCTATTGAAAACATGCACAATTTCACCCTTACTATTGGTAGTTGTTTTTACGTCTATCTCAAATATACTTCCAGGATTGGCTGCCAACAATTCAGCTCTAAAGTTCCACAACAACTGAAAATTCTCTTTATATGTACCTTCTAATTGATCCTTTGCACGAGCTCTCCCTTTCCAAGCATCGGTGTATTGAAGCTTAATATCATACTCCCTTTGCAAGCGTTCTTTTAGTTGTTTTGCACTCACTGTGGCATTCTCCTCAAGTGCAGCCTTCCCTTTATCAGCGAGCCAATCTATATTTTCCATTCCTTTGCTGCAGTTTTTGAAAGCTTGGATCTGAGAGAGATAGAGCTCTCTGGTCGAAAGTTTACATGGGCTAACGCTCTGCCAAACCCAACCTACGAAAAACTTGATCGAGTTCTTGCGAGCGTGGAGTGGGAACAAAAATTCCCGTTGGTTACCGTGCAAGCTCTTTCGAGGGGAATATCTGATCATACCCCATTGTTCGTGGACTCAGGGGAGCCGAACCACGTGGGTAACAAGAACACCTTTTCCTTCGAGACGTCATGGTTTGAACGTGAGGGGTTCTTAGATTTGATTGCCAGGGAATGGGTTAAAGATGTACGAGGCAAAACTGCTATTGAGCGGTGGCAGAATAAGATTAGGAACTTGAGAAGCTTCTTACGGGGTTGGGCTAAGCACCTTAGCGGTGTGTATAAGATTGAAAAGGATAGACTCCTGACTCTTATACAGGACCTGGACATTCAGGCCGAATCCAATATTTTGTCACCAGCAGAGCTTCAGGTGAAAAATGAGGTGGAGAAGAGGTTAAAAGAACTACTCCGCGAAGAAGAACTGAAGTGGGCTTTGCGTGGTAAAGTACGCAAAGTGGTCCAGGGGGACGCGAATACTCAGTTCTTCCATTTGATAGCTAATGGCAAGCACAGAAAGAAGCGAATCTTTCAGCTTGAGCAGGACGAGGGTACTATTTTAGGTCAGGATAACCTAAAAACATACATTACCAACTATTATAAGCAGTTATTTGGACCTCCGGAGGATAATATTGTGTCCCTTGATGAGTCCAGAACTGAGGATGTACCTCAGCTATCGGCTGCTGATAATGAGAGTCTGGTTGCCCCGTTCTCGGAGAAGGAGGTTGTTGATGCTATTGCACAGATGAAAAATAATAAGGCTCCCGGACCGGATGGTTTCCCGGCTGAGTTCTATAAGAAGTGCTAGCACATTATTAAGGGGGATTTACTACCTATGTTCCATGATCTGTTCTCTGGACAGCTTCAATTATTCCACTTGAATTTTGGGACTATCACACTACTTCCTAAGAAGACGAACGCGGTGAGAATTGAGCAATTCAGGCCGATCTGTCTCCTTAATGTTAGTTTCAAAATTTTCACCAAGGTCGGGACTAACAGACTCACACAGATTGCACATTCTGTAGTGCAATAGTCCCAAACCGCTTTCATGCCGGACAGAAATATCCTTGAAGGGGTGGTAGTCCTGCATGAAACGCTCCATGAAATCCAGTCCAAAAAATTAGATGGAGTGATTTTTAAGGTGGATTTCGAGAAAGCGTATGATAAGGTCAAATGGCCATTTCTCCAACAGTCTTTGCGCATGAAAGGTTTTGATGAAGCCTGGCGCCGACAGGTTGAATCATTTACGCAAAAAGGTAGTGTGGGAATTAGAGTTAATGATGACATAGGTCACTACTTCCAGACACATAAAGGCCTAAGACAAGGAGACCCGATGTCCCCTATCTTGTTTAATATTGTGGTGGATATGTTGGCAGTTTTGATAGGAAGGGCTAAGGAAAATGGTCAAGTAGGTGGATTGGTGCCTCATCTTATTGATGGAGGTGTCTCTATCCTACAGTACGCTGATGATACAATCATCTTTATGGAGCATGACTTGGCTAAGGCGAGAAATATGAAGCTGGTGTTATGCCTATTCGAACAATTGACCGGGTTAAAGATCAACTTTCATAAGAGCGAGCTGTTCTGTTTTGGTAGGGCCAAAGATGAACAGGATGCTTATAGGCAATTGTTTGGGTGTGAGTTGGGAGAGCTACCTTTCTCATACTTGGGGATTCCTATCCACCATCGTAGGCTGACAAACAGAGAATGGAAGTGCATCGAGGACCAATTTGAGAAGAAAATGAGCTGCTGGAAGGGCAAGCTCATGTCATATGGAGCCCGATTAATCCTAATTAATTCGGTGCTCACGAGTATGCCGATGTTTCTTCTATCGTTCTTTGAGGTACCAGTTGGTGTTAGGAAGAGACTGGACTTCTATAGATCGCGGTTTTTTTGGCAGGGTGATGAGCTTAAAAGAAAATATTGGCTTGCTAAGTGGGATATCATCTATAGACCGAAAGACCAAGGGGGTCTAGGTATTGAGAATCTCGAGATTAAGAATAAATGCCTTCTTAGCAAGTGGTTGTGGAAGCTCTCTTCGGAGGATGATGCTATGTGGGCTCAAATACTTCGCGGCAAGTACCTTCAGTCAAAAACTTTGTCCCAGGTCTCAGTACGGCCGACCGACTCGCCCTTCTGGAAGGGTCTCATGAAGGTCAAGCAGGCATTGTTTAATAGGACAAAGTTTGTTATTGGAAACGGCACAAGTACACGTTTCTGGGAGGATACTTGGCTTGGTGACACACCCTTAGCCATCCAATACCCTTCTTTGTACCGCATTGTTCAACGACGTGAGGTGTTCGTTGCATCGGTCTTCCAATATACCCCCCTTAATATCCAGTTCAGACGACTGCTAGCGCGCAATCGTTGGGAAGAATGGCTCCGTCTAGTTAGGAGACTGATGGAAGTCCAGCTTTCTCAACAACCCGACGAATTACGTTGGAAGTTGACTAAGTCTGGAGCATTCATGGTTAAATCAATGTATATTGATGTTATTAATTCGAACTCCATTCATACGTCCAAACATGTTTGGGATGTCAAAGTTCCTTCGAAAATAAAAGTGTTTATGTGGTTTGTCCATAAACAAGTAATTTTAACTAAGGATAACTTGATAAAGCGTAATTGGACAAGACCTACTAGGTGTAGTTTCTGTGATCGGGATGAGACTATTAATCATCTCTTTTTTGATTGCCAGCTAGCCAAGGTACTTTGGCAGACGGTCCACATTGCTTTTAATATCAAACCCCCGAATTCTGTTAATGCGTTATTTGGGACATGGCTTAATGGGATTGAGCCTAACTTAGCGACACATATTCGGGTTGGAGTTTGTGCTTTGCTGTGGACTATCTGGAATTGCAGAAACGATTTGGTCTTTAACAGAATATCATGTATACATTTTTTGCAGGTCTTATTCCTGACTACGGCACTGATCCGTTCGTGGTCGCTACTCACCCAGACGGAGGCCAGGGGGCATTTGGTTACTGGGTCTTTCCGCTGGGAGATGGTAGCTCGGGATATCTTCAACCGGTTTGGATGGCGGTCATGTAATAGGATAGGCATTTAGTATCCCTATCTAGTTTAGCCAGCCGGTTGTGGCATCTTGATTTGGCTAGTTGATGTTTGTAGCCTCTTTTGGCTCTGTGTGAGCTTTTTGTGCTTTTCTATGACTTGTGGAGACCTTTGGAACCATGTTGGCACTACTTTATTTTGATAATAAGATGGCCGTATGCATCGTTCTGATGCAGAGGCCGGGGAATCCCCCCTTTTCGAAAAAAAAATCTTAAGAAGGTGGCATTGAAGAAGCACTATGATGACGATTTAGAAGTTGAGTTTGCTAGATTCGTTGTTTTGAATGCTAAAGTGCTAGAAAGAATGGAGTTTGGACTTGTTAAGGACCATGACAAGGAATGGAGGACTAATCAGAGAAAACGAATGCAAGTGGGAGATCGAGTTTCTCACGACATTCGATTTGTATTCAAAAGTTTTACTCAGTGTACATGGAAAGACAACAAGAAATTGACTCCTGAGCTGGTAATGATCGATCCATTTGACACATCCTTCTTTGATAGATATGTTGCAGTTTTAGAAGGTATTCTTGTCTGGCTCCTTCTCGAGTTTGAGCACAAATTCATATCTTATTTGTGTTTCACCCATTTAATGCATGCTCTGTGTCTACAATTACTTCATACAGCTATTTTTTTTTTGAGAATTTTTTCATTCAAATCACAAATCAGTACAAAGTATTTGACCCTTACAAGCACACTGAGACGCAAACATAAAGGACCATGAAAACCTAGAGTACTCTAAGACAACCATAACACAAGAAGATCTCCAGAGCCATGTGTCATAATCCCTGAATCTTGAGAGAAGACCCCTGCAGAAGAAGGATCTGCAACCAGTCGCAAACAGGTCATCATCTTCGACCACTGTACAATTGTCGCCACGCTGCTTCCTCCTTTCTTGACACCAGCGTTGAGAGGGCATGAACATCAATCCAACACACCTGCAACAGTCGTCGCCATCTTTGGCTTTGAGTACCGCGAAAAGTGTCCCTTCCGAAAGGAAGAGAACTCGAGTCATCAGACCGGTCCAGCACCACGGTCGGGCCATCCGCCCGGACAAAGCATGATCTCCCACCAGTATCAGCACAGAGGAAGGAGAAGAACAGCAGCAACAAATCATACCAACAAGGAAGAAGAAAGGTCTTCGTCTCCCTGCATCCATCGCCCATCTGAGGACCCAAACGGCCAGTGCCGATGGACCTCCAGCCAGCATAGCCCGCGACCTCGACGAGATTCGGGGATCCCCAACCCCGCTGGCTCCTAGACGAAGGCAAAAGCCTCGCCTGACCGCGAACGGAGCCCGGAGAAACTTATTCCGACGCGACACCACCGCAACGGCCTCGGCAGCGTCTCCATCAACCCTAACCCTACCACACACCCACCTAGCGAACAGACCCGAGGTTCCCCCTCCCTCCTGCCGCCGGAGCGGCCGACGGAGAGAGAGGGAACCGGCGGCGTCACCGGCGGCGCGCAAGGGAACCCTTGTTGCCTCCCTCGATCGCCTAGAGCGATCCTACTTCATACAGCTATTGAATAAAAGGTTTGGTGACCTACTCAGAAGCATATAGGAGGAGCTGCCAAGCTCAAGCTCTGAATCGAGACCTTGCAAAGTGCGCCTGATATAGAGGATGTAGAAGGGTTTTCCCTATTGAACTTTTGCTATGTTGCACACAGATGCAATATACCAACTTTAATTAGAGTTTTCTGAACATATTTGATGCTTGTTTCCTTGTGCTTACTTCGGATTTGTGCACGTGCGCTATACATGTTTATGTTTTATTACTGTCTGTTTGATGCCCAACCGCTCTTTTTTAACTATTTGGAGCGGGAGTTTGGAGGCCTTAGAGTGACTTTCATTGTCAAGGGCATTTACTAAGGTGATTTTTTCTAGTGAAAAGAATACTTTTTGTCCCTCGAGTCTTGGCGAAATGTAGATTTGATCCCTCAACTACGAAACCGGACAACTTGCACCCCAACTCTTGAAACCAGACTGCTTGCCCAACTCGGAGGACGCCATTATGTCGGCCACCGTGCCGCCCTCGAGCTCTGTCGTCGCTGCCAGTCAGCTAGCCGCGGCGGCGGTGCAATACGCTCAGCCATGGCTGTCGGCTGGAGCGAGCGTGATAGCTCAGGGAAGGAGCGCCTAGAGCGGGGGTGGTCTTGAGCGCGTCATCAACCATTGCCATGAGCTCCCGTGCCCACGAGACGCCAACCTTGCATAGCGGCGTTACGGAGGTTGCAATGACCAGAGCCACCACGCAGGAGGCTTCCACACCAACGTCCTACTCCTGCTGCTTGATGCACGGCAACTGCTCGATGAAATGCCCAGCCGAGGAAAGAGAAGGAAGAAGATCCACCAGGATTGCCACCTGGAGGCCATCCCTGTCAAAATCACGCCACGTCATCGCGAAACCACTTGCAATCGGGAGAGGGACTTATATTGTCTGGTTTTTAGAGTTGAAGGTGCAAGTTGTCCAGTTTCGTAGTTGATGGACTAAATCTAGACTTCGTCAAGAATTGAGTTACAAAAGATATACTTTTCTCTTTTTTCTAAGATGCTTTGAACTCTTCAGGTCTAGAGTTTTAAATTTGTAATGTGAAACTTGCAGAGTCACCTATTCTTGGTAAAAAGAAACAAACAAGGGTATTTAGATCCACAGTTGGATCATGTCATCTCAACCTCCATCCATATAGTGGCTTGAAATTGCAGTGACATGTTGTCAAATTTGCACACTTTTGATACTAGTCGCGCCGCATTGTTATATGTGGCTCCTCAAAGTATTAAAAATTGTGAAAAAAATTTGGTGAGCACATGTTATGTTGTATCTCAGGCATATCCATATTTCTGTGAAACAAATCGACATTTTTTGGCCTCGATGGAAAAAAAATAGAGTAACCTATATTCAGCTTTTTCCAAAACAAACAAGGGCCTCGGAGTATAGGCGCTACTTGTGGTTGAAAAATCATATTCAACACAGAATTGAGAAGAACTTATATATTAGAAAGTATTATTTTTATGCTCGCAACCACCACGGGTCCACAAGAGCTGCCACTATCTTTCTAGTATTTCTGAATTGTAAATGCAAATCTATTTTGAGATGAATGAAATTTTAACTTATTTTTTGAGGAATACAATATGCAACCTTTTTTGGAAAAATAAAATGCAAACTTTCGGTAATCTTAGGCTTGTCGGGTCCACCTGTTGAGACGTGTGAGATAGCCCTGCCGTACTTGGGCCTAAACCAGATCAGCGTAGCTATTCGTGAGCAACTCGGACCACGTAGTAGTACAACCTAAGCCTCAACCGCCGAGAGAGGCGGAAGCCCTCGACCGAAATCTTCACGAGCTCCCCGGGAGAGCGGCGATCTACACTAGTCGGCACGCATATGGCGGCGCGCGCTACCGCCGGTGGCTGCGGCGAAGGGCCATCGGGGCCGGCAGGGAGCGCCGATCTCATCACCGGCCTGCCGTACGAGGTCCTCGGCGCCATCGTATCCCTCCTCCCCGTCAGGGACGGCTGCCGCACGCAGGCTCTCTCCCGCCGGTGGCGCCCCATATGGCGCGCCGCACGCATCAACCTCGACGACGTCGCCGACATGCACGTCTCCAGGATCCTCTCCTACCGCTACGACCGCACGGAACCCCGCGAGGTTGTTGGCGTCGGCAAGATCCCCCGCACCTGGACCCGCTCCCGGGATCTGCTGGAGGTCGAGCTCGCCCTGGTGTGCAGGGAAGAGCGCAGCAGCACCGTGCCCGCGATCCGCACGGTGAGATTCGGCTGCCGCCGCCTGCCGCCCAGCCTGCCTGTGGATTTCCCGCTCCTCCGGCAGCTCAGCCTGCACGGTGTCACCCTGACAGAGGAGGCGCTGAGGGCCGTGCTCTCGGGCTGCCCAGCGTTGGAGAGCCTTCTGCTGGCGGAGAGCGTGGGCGCTCCATGCCTTCGCATCAATTCCCCGACTCTCCGGAGCATCGGCTTCTGTGCTCCTTGGGACAAGCAAGCTGCCGATGGCAGTGCCAATGTCGGAGAGATGGTAATCGAGGATGCCCCCCGCCTCGAGAGGTTGCTCCCACTCAATCCAGACCATGGTCCGGCAACGATCCGGGTGATCCGGGCTCCTAAGTTGGAGGTATTGGGTCCGCTGAGCAAAGGCATTCTACAGCTCCACCTTAGAACGACAGTGTTTCAGGTAATCACAATAGAAACGTTATTATCTTTTAGAAGTGGGTCCATAGCTCAGTGGTAGAGCATAATTGACTGCAATAGCAACATTATTTCCAAAATCGTGCCGTGAATACTATATGAACTTATGCAGGCTATCTTCTTCTTGATATGTGCTGCTTGTTTTTCTTTTCTTAGGAAACGCTCGGCGTTAGCTTGACAACCATGATGCACACCGTGAAGGTTTTGTTTCTTCATGTTGGACCTGATTTGGAAAGAGTTCTTGGCTTCCTCAAATGCTTCCCGTGCTTGGAGAGGCTTTATGTCACTGTGAGTATTCATATTTGCTACCCTGCTCAAATTTCAAAAACAAGTACTTGAATGGCTTATGATCTGGTGGGCTATTACGTTGCCAACATGGTAGCAAGTGTATTTATATTTTTTTCTTCTTTTTTATGTCCAGTTAGAGCCAAGGAGGTCTACCTATCAATTATCTGAAGAAGAGAGAGACACCCAAAATAACATGAAAAACGTGTGCAAGAATGTCTCACGGGATAATCCGATCGAATGCCTTGAGCACCACTTAAAAAAAGTGGCGCTCAAAGTCTACAATGGTGTGGGTCCAGAAGTTGACTTGGCCAGGTTCTTTGTTTTGAATGCCAAAGTGCTAGACATAATGGAATTTGGATTCGTTGTAAGTGCAATTGGCGGTCCCTGGGAAGAATGGAGGGCGAATCGATGGAGGTCCAATCAGAACAAGCAGCTACAGGTTGAAGACAGAGCTTCTCGGGATGCTCAATTTGAATTCAAAATGTTTCGTACGACGAGTTACAAAGACTTCAAGAAGTGTACCCATGATCTGTCAACGGCCGATCCGTTTGACACCTCGTTCTTGGATGGATATTTTACACTTTGAAAAGGTACCCTTGTACCATGTTCAAAGCGCAACATTTTGATATCTTCATGACTTCATCTGAGTTGTAAAGTTGTTTCGCTACTTTGATGCTCATTTCCTACACCGTATCAGCTATTTACTTAATGCAGCAAGGAAGCCAGGGATGAATTAGAGGACCAAGATCAGTTAAGCAAATGTTACTACGATTAATAGTTCATAAATCATGCAAACAAGCATAAAGAATGGAACATTTTTTAAATCATGCCCATCTATCTTCTGACAACCATACTATCAAAATCAAAGCAAAATGAAGGATGACATAATCACAAGAATAGTGCTATAACCTGCAGCCAAAAGAGACATCCCTTAGGAGCAAACTATGCGGGATAAATGAATACATGGCACTAGATACTTGCACTATCGGAACTTTTGTGCTCGTCGAAACAGAACTGCATTTATAATCCTACTGCTAAATTTAGATTTTGTAATAAGCGTAATGATAGTTGGACTAATGAACCTCCTGGATTCTTAATTAGCCAACTGGTGAGCGATGTAATTATTCTTTGATTACCAATAAAGCTAGCCATTATGGCCTTTCCTCAAAAAAAAAACATGTACAAGAAACTGAGCTAAGTTCTTTGACATTGTTACTCTGATCACAACTTTAAATTACCACTTGAAAGTTGAAATAAATTGTTGGTGTCTTTGACAGCAGCCTACACCATTAATTCAACTAGAAATACCTCTGTATGCGAGAACAACTCACTAGATGCACGGATGAGGATCGGGATGAAGAGTGTGACACACACAACATGGTTATCGCCTTTCTGTCATTGATGTATCAGTTCCACAACCAGAAAAGCTATTTTTATTTGTGAGCAAAAACCACTACTCTGGATTTACAATTAACTAATGTGACATAGAATGTGCACATTTTGGGGGTAAGTGTATGCCTCCAATATTTACACGAGAAGCAAGGAAATGAGAGAGGATGATGTTCTTTCTGAGGACTAGCCTGTTAGGAGTGATAATGGTGTGTGTTTCTTTTGAGGATCGGCTCTTTTTGTTGAAAACATGAATGAAATTTATTACTACATGCTTGGGTTTTATGGTGTGAAGAGGGCAGTTGTACTCATGTTTCACATATACTGCTTACATAGTGCTCTTGATTTATCGATGGAATTGTTTATTTCATATGTATACGACTTAGTTTTTACTTTGCCAGGCTTTTTTTGGTATGTGTAAATTAAGGATCTTATATTACCAGTTGTAGTTAGATTTTTTGGTTACTTTTTTTTCTCTTCCAATCAAGTGTTTAATTATTTATAATTAAATGTTAACAAGTAATGCCGAGCCAAACAAAATCTCTAGAAAACTTTCTCGGCTGTGTAGCTATTGATGTGTTCTTACCCAGAGGCCGGAGCGCCCTTCATGCTTTGGTTTGCGGTTCCCGCCTTCCCATATCCATAGGCCACTCTGCTCAGCTTGCTTGTCAGCTTTGCTCCGCGCATCTTCTTTCCTAGTCACACCTTCTTCCCATTTTCACATCCATCCGGATCTGGGAGGCACACCGAGGTTGATTGTGGCCTGACTGCTTCACCCATCCTACATGAGTCTTTGGGAACCCATGTGGTCCTCCCATCCTAGCTGTTCTGGCTCTTGTTGGCCAGTTATCCCCCGCGTGGGCTGCCGATCATTATCGGACCATAGGAACAATGCTGAGAAGACATTCGGAAATGTCAGCCTTTTTGAGGTGGAAATTTGTGCGATGTGATATTTTGGAATTTGCATGGCTACTAAAAACCAAGAGATACTACATGGTATGTTTTTGGTAATAAAATTTCAGTCAGTTATTCAACTATTTCTAGCTAGGTATAGCTATCAACCAAGGATTACTAATCACAAAACTAGCAACATGTAATATCTTATGTTATTCCCTGTGTTAAACCATAGAGACAAATGCCTTGATATTTAAATGTGTCTAAAGTTTTTCAATCCCTGTTATAGTTTGGTTAGATAGATTCTTTATTTGGAAAGCAAAATTAAAGGAGAAAATACATTTGACAGATGTGCCTCATGGTTACCCGACTTAAGTTAATAGCAACATTAAAGAAGCAAAGATACTCTTGAAGATTTTGATCCACCCTACGTAAAAAGGAACATCAAAAGGGTATATAATCATTAATGTTATGCTCCACTATTCATGTTTGTGGAGACCGTCGAGAAATATTATTGTTTACCTGGAAAACTCTAAGCGAAACTCCTACATTTCCCCTTGTTTTCGTTTGGCACTACCTTTGTCGGAGCTCTATCAATAGTGGTTCTGGAGAATGTTTCCGCCCAACTATTATTTTACTTATATTCTGCAGGTTCAGTTAGTTGTTTGTGCAATTCAGTTCCTAGGATATGGTTAGTTGTTTGTGCAATTCAGTTCACATGTAGTATTTTAGAGGGTGTTGAGATTGTTGGATCGGGCTAGTACAATTTGGCACTTGGTACTTGAAACTGAGGATACATCTATTCCCTTGGATGTATTTTTGTTGTGTGATGAGATGAAACAATTTATTTTTCTATGTTGTTGTTTGGTGAACTTAGCTTCTAATTTCATATTTGTACCTGTATTGCAATAAGCCGATCACCTGATAGATTCATTTAAACATGATTTTGTGTTTTACTTATGACCATGACCTTGAAGAAGTTAATATGGGTATTTCCATCTATAATTTCTACATTCTTTTGCGTTCAGTGATTCAAGTTATAAATAAAACGGTGATTATTAATGGTAGATATTTTCTTACTAAGTTAACACATTCCCCCCCCCCCCCCCCCCCCACCCCCCCGGCAAAATAGTTAACACATTCAAAAAGGTACTGGTATATATGTCCTATCAGTTTGCAAATTTGGTAATGAACATAACATTTCCAGGTTTGGGATATTGCCATGGCGAGCTGAAAAAGTCAACCAAAGTAAGAAAATAAATGTGACAAATAAAAAAGAAATCCGATGTAAACCATGTGTTGTATGTATTCTACATAAGTCCCCCATAGAAGCATATGCTTTGATAATGCTCAAGATTTTTGTTAATGTAGCCAGTCTAATTTTTAAGATAAACATTTTTCTGTCGAAAAGAAGCAAGATTGTCCCGACGTAGTCAAGTGTGGTTTTCCTCCATGGTCTCTTAGTATAAGCGGAGCACAATTTTTCTAAAGTCTGAAATAATGAATCTTGATTTTTATTGGCATTATTCATACGAATTACTTCAGCCCAATGTCCTGGGAGTGGGGTGTGGAGCCATGTGTACTTTTCTTCTTCGAAACGATATACTTTCTATTTTTGCTTCTACAAATACTAAATTAACATGTTTAAAAATATTTTGGAAATGACCGAGTGATAATTTTCCAAGATCAAATATTAAGTTGAATCTGATGTGTCGAATGACAAGTCATGTTATAGCCATCCTATTAGAAGTGCAGAAATATTTTGCTACCCATGGTGGTAGCTACGCATGGCCCCAATTTTTACCTCTAATTATTTTTGTAAATTATTTTGGACTATGAAAAATAACTCTAACGAAAATATTGTGACTCTGGACCAGCTAGACAAGCAAACAAGCAATTATGCCAAAAGGACAAGCAAAAAGATTGAGAGAAGTGACAAAAGGCCCTTTCTACCCAACGAAAATGCACTTATGTTAAAACCGAAATAAAAGGACAAAGAGAAGTGAGAAAAGGTCTTTTCTGTACAACAAAAATGCACTTGTGCCAATGCCATAAGAAACCTGACACCTCATATATCAAAAAAGGCACTTATGCCAAAGGGTGTGTAGTTGCCACCGCATGCATAGCTACCACCATGCATAGGAAATCGCCTCTCATTAGAAGTGTCTACATAAAAACATTCATATAGTATATAGCAACTCCAGGAATATATAGACTGCATAAAATTAAATTGATGTGTGGTGCATGTTAAATTGCTAACTTGATGCGATTTTGAGACTGAATGTCTATTTGGTTACCACAAGGCGGACCTTGGTAATAATGAAATTTGTAGCATTGGGGTATCCAATCATGGCAAAGAATAACCCAAGTGCTCCACTCCTTATTGATGCGAGAAGTCAGAGTCATGGCGTGTCTATAAAGTTGGTCGGATAGTACACATCATCATAGTTATTGTAAATACATTACATCTAACAATTTTTGGCATATATAAGTTGATTATACACTACCGTAACATACTACGTATCAATAGTAGTATTCAAGGCAAATCCAAGTCGATTCCCATCGTCACAATCACAGAAACGTTTTGAACTGATTACATTCTCAAACCGTGAATCCTCCTAGCCAGCTGGATATCTTTGGACATGATGGTCACATGCTTGGCATGGACAACACACACAGAATAGTGTTCTTAGAGCATCTCCAGCCGTTGGCACCCACAGGAGGCATAAAAATCACCCCTGGAGGCGAGCCGGCGATACAATCGGCGCTGGGGGCGGTTGGGCATCCAGTCGTCGCCCCCAGGCGCCGAGGTTGGCCCAGTTTTCGGCCCACTTTCGGCAAATAAAGGCCCCATATGGGCGAGAATCGGCCCATATTCAGCGTGGTTCATCGTGGCTCGGCGTTCAATTATGAACATAAATATTTTTTTATCACATAGTTCATCATAGAAAATCAAATAGTTCAACAAAATAGTGCAACAACAAATAGTTCAATAAAAATTATATAGTTCAACAAATAAAAACTCATATTTCATCACACGTCGAGCCCGGCGTCGCCCTTGAGCCTCCATAGGTGCTCCACCAGATCCTGCTGCAGTTGATGATGCACCTGTGGGTCTCGGATCTCCTGACGCATACTGAGGTAGGCAGTCCAGGTTGCCGGTAGCTGGTGATCAACTTCGGCTAGACACCCTGCCTGTAGTATGGTTCAGTGTCAAACACTGGCTCTTCCTGCTCGCTCTCGATAATCATGTTGTGCAAGATGACACAGCAAGTCATGATCTCCCACATTTGATCTTTCGACCTGGTTTGAGCAGGGCAGCGGACAACAGCAAATCGAGGTTGGAACACACCAAAAGCCCGCTCGACATCCTTCCTGCAAGCCTCCTGACACTTGGCAAAGTAGGACTTCTTGCCTCCGGGCACAGTGTTTGAGATAGTCTTCACAAATGTAGACCATCTCGGATAGACGCCATCAGCTAGGTAGTACCCCTTGTTGTAGTGCCGCCCATTGACCTCGAAGTTCATCGGAGGAGAATGACCTTCAACAAGCTTGGCAAAGACAGGGTAGCACTGCAGCACGTTGATGTCATTGTGAGTTCCTGGCATACCAAAGAAGGAGCGCCAAACCAGAGGTCCTGTGTGGCCACCGCCTCAAGTACCACACTGCAACCGCCTTTGGCGCCTTTGTACATCTCCTGCCAAGCAAAATGGGCAGTTCTTCCATTTCCAATGCGTGCAGTCGATGCTTCCAAGCATCCAAGGAAATCCTCTTGCTGCATTCTGTGCTAGGATCTGAGAAGTGTCTTTCGCATTGGGTGTTCGCAAGTATTGCGCTCCAAACACTAGCACGACTGCCCGACAGAACTCGTAGAAACACTCAATGGTGGTGGACTCAGCCATGCGCCCATAGTCATCGAGCGAATCACCGGGTGCTCCGTATGCAAGCATCCTCATCGCTGTCGTGCACTTCTGGATCGAGGTGAATCCAAGTTTGCCGGTGCAATCCTTCTTGCATTTGAAGTAGTTGTCGAACTCCCGGATGGAATTCACAATCCTGAGAAAAAGCTTTCGGCTCATCCGATAACGGCGCCGAAATGTTTTGTCCCCGTGCAGTAGAGCGTCGGCGAAGTAGTCGGTGTAGAGCATGCAGTAGCCTTCGAGACGATGCCGGTTCTTTGCTTTCACCCGACCCGGCGCTGAGCCACCTCGCCGCGGCTTTTCATTGCTTGCCAGCAGGGCGGCGAGGGCGGCGAGGACCATGAGGTGTTCCTCTTCCTGGACGTCGGCCTCGGCTTCCTCCTCCAGCAGCGTGGCGAGCGCTTCCTTGTCGTCCGAGTCCATCGTCGAGGCAAGCAAATCACCGAACACCTTGCGTCCGGTGGGCGCGTACCCGCCGCTAAACTGCCCCTCCGCGGCCAGAAACGGCGTGAAAAACGCCTAGCTGCTGTGGAGGGGCTGCCTCGGCGAACTTCTGCTCTTTTCCTGGTGGGGATTGGCTATCTAGCGGTGAAGGGCAGTGGGCGGCGCCAGGATACATCCGTTGGCGGCCAAGCGCGCGGGGGGGGGGGGGGGGGGGGGGGGTGGGAGGCGAGTCGGGGAAGAAAAACATGACTTTTCACCTGACGGTGTGGCCCAGCCGTGCTTTTTCCTTGCGCTGGAGCCCCCGAGTGCCCCCCAGTGCGGCGAGTTCGGCCTGCGACCGCCGGGCCGAAAAATGGGCCGAACCGGGCCGAAAAGTGGCCTGGGAGGGCCTGTTGGGAAATGCAGGTCACTCTACAAACATGAAAACAATAAATAAATAATAATAAACATGCATACTTAGTATTAATCCAAAAGTTTCATGGAGTTGCATTAAGGCACGTATGGTTTGAAGAATTATACTTTGCAAGCCTTGGCAATCTCCCGGACAAGCATTTGAAAGGGCAGCTTAGCTTGGTGACCTTTTGGTACTTTTGAATTTCACAATAAGAATACATTGCACGAAAGTCATTTATCTTATGGAAATTGCATGAGATCAAAGGATGTGATATATTAAATATACATCCTCCACAATTACATTTCATGAATGAAATAATCGCATATGTCACAACAACAATATATATAGAGCAGCAGTTCTGGGACGGTACCGATGAGGCTCTTCACTCCGCCGGTTGTTGGGCGGTCTTACAAGCGACAGCCTGTTGTTGTCGAATGAACAATTGAAAAACATAGGTTTTTTGTGCTGAGAAATAGATGAGATTACTGACCAAAAACACAAAGTGAAATCATTAAAATATCTGGAGGTAAAACATTACATAGAAAGCCCTAGTTGCTTGGTGGGAGCCTTTCCTCTTGTCGACTTACGAGCTATCGCCTTAGTTCGAGCCATCCTACGAATAAGATTGTGAAGAGATCATCCACAGAGTAATATTAGTAATTAACAAAGATAAATAAGGCATGCACGATGGTTTCTGTAAAACGAGGCATAATATGATCATGCAAATATTTCGCTAAAAAAGTGATCTTCAAAATCATGATGTACCTACTCCTTGTTCCTAAAAGTTATTGTTTTGAACTTTGTGAAAGCAGGAGTAAATATTCTAAGACTTATAATACCAAACAAGTCAACATTTTCCTGTTACTAACACCTCCTGTGGATCGAGTTTGAGAAATCACAAGAATGTCACGCATCCAAATGATCGCAGAAGTAACCCAGCTTGCTTGCTCCAGTATTTCCTGCAAATCAGATTATCAACCGTTATCGGCTAAACTTTCCCTGTTGCGCAAAAGAAAAACAACAACGAAAAGTTTACCTTAACTCTCGCATTTCTTTCCTTCGCTGCTACATTGTGAATGAATAATTCAGTTCAGGCTGGTCCTCCATTCATCTCGCTTGTCTGTTGTGATGTACTAGGACACGTACGTAGCATGAGAGGATTGTGTTAGGTTTAGCATGAGAGGAGGCGTTATGGGGCTCAGGTTCCAGCAAACCTACCCGCCGCTGCCGCCAAGAGATCCAACTCTTCCGGCGCCGTGTTCCGGTGGCTCCCCTCCGCCGGCAACCTCTTGGTCGTCGGTGATGAGGGGGGTCGCCGGATCCTGCGCATGTGGAACGTTTTAGTTGTAGGTTCTAGGGCCCTAGTAGCTTATGCTTTTTGATCGTTCGACGTCTTGGCTTCGGTGGCGGCGACGATGATGCTGAATAAATATGCTTCGGATTGTTCTCCGGCGAAGCAATCATCTCTTTGGTCGGTGATGAATTTGGGAATCAGTCTGTTCAAGCAGGGATGTCGTGGCGGCGACGACATCCTTGTGGTGGACTTGTGTCTTCAGGCTCCACCATTCCGACGACGTCTGCTCCAGCGTCGGCGCGGAGCTTGGGAGGTAGTCCCGGAGCGGATGCAGATTGTGGTCTGCATCGAAGACATCTGAAAGATGAAACTTGTGCTGGGTTCGTGGTTGATGGATGGCAGGTATGGCTTCCTCCTTCGGCGTCTTAGTCGTGGTGTGATGTCAGATCTGGAGTTCGATGGCGTGTCCAGGTTGTTGCCCCAGTCAGATTCGTTCAACGGCAATGGCTTCACCTTTGGGGAGCCACCTTGGAGGTCCGCAAAGCTGCATATCAGCGATGGAGCCGCGTCGAGCTCGGGTGAGAAGGTGATCCGTCATTTTTTTTGGTGGCTGCTATTGTGGTGCCGGAGGCAGGTGCTTAGGCGTTGGTATCTGTTGAAAATATGAGCAAATTACTACGAGATTGAATCCGAATTAACAGAAAATAAATCATGACTACAGTAGCAGAGATTGAACTAATCATGCGAACTAGCATAGTAGATGAACATATCACATCTAGGGCACATACTAGAAACATGAATTCTACCACGATCTTGAACAGGAAAGATAGAATCACATACGGTGCAGCGGGAGCAGCACCGCCGGCGTTGACGTTGTCGCCCATGTCGTCGAGGATGAGGTTGCCGAGGTCGGGGAAGAAGTCGTCGTTCGCGAAGTCGTCGCTGCCAGCAGTCGCGCGAGTGCGCTCCCCAAATACCTGATCGCCCCTCTCCCGTACAGGATCACGAGAGGCGGGGTTCCGGAGGCCTGCTGTCCCTTCTCCCGGTGCACGCCGAAGGAGGGATGGAGAAGACTTGATCGGCGGCGCAATGGACTGGAACGGTGGTGATAAACCATACGAAGCGGCCGCGGCTAGGGTAGACGTCTGCCTGACTATATAGTGCAGGCCGGATAGGTCATGGGAGTAAACCCCACGTCCGAGTCGTCACGATCCAAAAGAATCGAAAACGGTTCAGTAATTAACGCGTCCGTTAATTATTAATTAATGACTCATTAATTTTTTTCGAGCAGCAAAAATATAGACACAACGTGCATAGCTCTGTCCTCGGCTCGGCTCAATCCCGCAACCCGCGGCGCGTCGTGACGAGGCGTGGCGAACGTGCATAGCTCTGTCCTCGGCCCGGCTCAATCCCGCAACCGCGCGTCGTGACGAGGCGTGGCGAGGCGAGCGAGGAGGAGGAGCGCGCGTGTAGGTCTCCTCTTCTCATGCTCATACAAGTGGTAGGAGAGCTCACCTTATAAAGAGGTGCAACTCTCTCTCAACTTATGAGGTGGGACTAAACTTTAGCCTCACTCACTCCACTCACATGTGTGCATGAATGGGCCAAGAGAATTTCAGAAATTTAGTTGGGCTTTGGGCCAAAAGCCCACTAGCAAATTCCAAAGAGACATTCTGGTGTCTTTTTAATTTTGTCATGTCGGTCTTTAAGTGACTTGTACTTTGATTTTTATGATATGAATGAGACACGTATTACCATGAAAAAAAATTGTGTTAGGTTTAGAATCAGATCAGATTTCTTAGCTTGTGCGGGATTAGATTGGATGGCTCAGATTGGTCGGTGTTATTACGAGGCACAAGTATCGTGGGTTTATTACGGTATCTTACCGCCGTCAACGCGAAACGCACATTATTCTGGAGGCACGGGATCCACCATCGTGGCCGGGGATGGGCGACCGGCATCGCCGTCGGCACCGGCGCCGGCGTCGGCAGCGGCATGATTTCATCAGCAGCCTCCCCGATGAAGTCCTCGGCACCATCATCTCCCACCTGCCCACCAGGGACGGCTGCCGCACGCAGGCGCTCTCCCGCCGGTGGCGTCCCATCTGGAACTCCGCGCCGCTCAACCTCGACGGCACCTTACATGAGAAAATCGTGACCAGCCTTCTCTCTTGCCACCTTGGCCCCGTCCGCCGCATCTCGGTCAGCATGGCCTCTCTTTCCCACTGCTGCGACCGCCGCACGAGGCGCCAGATGAACGCCGACGTCGACACGGTGGACGGCTGGCTCCGCTCCCCTGGCATTGCCTACCTCGAGGAGCTCCGGCTTGTCTACAGATACGAGTCATACGACATCTACAACGAAGACGTGCTCCCGCCGTCCGCGTTCCGCCACGCTCCTGCGCTCCGCATGGCGACGTTTGGCTGCTGCCGTCTGCCGCCAAACCTGGTCGTGGTCTTTCCTCTCCTCCAGCAGCTCACGCTGCACAGGGTCACCCTGACGCAGGAGGCTCTGAGCGCTGTTCTCTCCGGCTGCCCTGTGTTGGAGAGCCTTCTTCTGGACGAGAACGTTGGCTCTCAGAGCCTCCACATCAACTCCCTAGCACTCAGGAGCATTGGCTTCGCTGCCCCTTCAGACATGCGAGTAGAGCTGGTCATCGAGTACGCCCCTTGCCTTCACATGTTACTGCTACTCAATCCAGACTATCGTCAGACGACCATCCGGGTTATCCAGGCTCCTAAACTGGAGGTACTGGGTTTTCAGGTAGTCACAGCTTTGACTTTTAAAAACTTGCGCGCATTATTACATCTACATTAGGCTATATTACTATTCTTGATGTGTGTATATTTTACGTTTATTTACCTTTTGTAGGAAATAGTTGATGTTAGCTTGATAACCACAATGCACACGCTCAAGGTTTTGGCTCTTGCTTATGTCGGACCTGATTTCGATGTAGTTCTTGACTTCCTAAGGTGCTTCCCCTGCTTGCAGAAGCTATATATCATCGTGAGTGTTCATGTTTGATAGATTGTTTATGATGTTAAGTAATTATTTGTCAATCTTATGACAAAAACACGCTTTATACCCAAAACAGCTATATCCATGGGGGGCACAGAAGAAATTAAAAAACTTGCCGAAGTATGCCTCAACGGATGATCCAATTAAATGCCTAGAGATCCATCTCAAAAAAGTGGCGTTGAAGGCCTACCGTGGAGAGGGTGTAGAAGTTGACTTTGCCAGGTTTTTTGTTTTGAACGCGAAAGTGCTTGAGAGAATGGAAATTGGATTCATTCACAACCGTGGCGAGGAATGGAGGACTAACCATTGGAGAGAGCTAAAAGTGGGAGACCGAGCTTCTCGCGGTGCTCGATTTGAATTCAAAATAAATCATTGCTGCAATTTGAAAGACAAGAAGGAACTTACCCATGATCTGTCAATGGTTGATCCGTTTGACACCTTCTTCGACGGATATGTTACACTTTGAGAAGGTATATGCTCTTGTTTGGCTGGAGCTCAAAGCACAAAAATCGATATATATTGTTTTCAATCTAAAGTTGTTTCACCCATTTGATGATCTGTCTCTGCGGAATGTCTACTTCATGGCGCTGGGATACCAAGTTTGGTGGACCACTCAAGAGTATAGGCAACAGAAGGATGTGGCAAGGCTCAAGCTTCGAATGGAGAGCTTTGCAAAGTGCACATGATATATCAGATATAGAACAGGTTTTCTGTAAATATTTAAACTTCTGGTATGTTGCACTTGCATGCAATCTGTCGTGTTCAACTGATTGTCTGACCTTTTGGTTGCTTCGTGCTAACAGCAGATTTTCGTGCAATGTATGCACTGGCGTGTGTGTGTTTCTGTTTTACTTCTTACTCTTGTAGGCTGACAGTCCTGATTGCGTACAATCTGCGCCACGTATTATCATAACCTCGGGTGGCAATTTCTCCTTTGGCATATGTCTTAGCAACACAAAACAAGCTGTTATTTTCCTTCGGCATGTGGAGCGCTCGATTTGCTCTAGATATGGTTTACCTTCTTAAGGGAAATAACAGTGTTGTACTTGGGTGGAGGCCATCTCCCTATATATATACACGTACTGTAAGCAACTCAGTCATAAAGTACAATCTGTTCACGGCACTCCCCTCACAAGCTCACCAGAGAGCTGCGATGTACTCAACATGGCACTTATATGGTGGGACGCGATTATGACGGCAGTGCCGGTGAAGGGCTCTCTTTGTCTATGGAGAGTGCTGAACTTATCAGTAATCTACCCGACATGGTCCTCGGCGCCATCATCTCCCGCCTCTCCGAGACGGTGACTCCCAAACGTAGGCCCTACTCTCCGGTGGTGCTTGCACACACACTAATTTCAGCTTCGAGTGCATTCATGCAAAATAAGAGGTGTATGTAAGCATCAATGATCACCGCTCCTTCCGAGTTTTCTAAAACCAAATAGTCCCTGTGGTGGGCGATGCCGTGGAGGGCATTGCTTCTTTTGCTGAGGGGATTTACATATGGAGGATGCACCAACTGGGGATTCAGTTCTAGAATTTCCTCAACACTTCGCTACTCGATTTGAGGCAACGACGCACCGTAACTGCATAAGAAGTTCCCTGATACTTCAAAGTGGGGGTACACTTTTGTCATGAACCATGTCCGTCCAAAGGCTAACAAATCCAGTTTTCCAAATTACCATGATAATCATAGCTTGCAGCTCGTACAGGTAATGCAGCAACCATTCATCTCCCATGTTTGGAATTTGTTGCAAGTGAAATGACATTTTTTTTGTGCATCATCTTCCAGTGGTGGGTGCCATGCTGATGCGGGCATATAGGGATCCAGGGGTCTCACGTAATCATCTTTGTTACAATTGTCTAAGTTCCAAAGGGAACCATCTCACGTAATCATCTTTCTATCTCAGCGATGTGCATATTCTCCTGATAGCCTCCACATCAACTGGTAGAAAGTGCTCCCTGAGCAGTTGTACATTCCAACTAGCTATTTTTGAGGTCTAGAAAGTCTGAAACCCTATTGAGACGGCATGGCCACTTTGCAGATATCAGCCAAAGGAAGGCCATATAGGGATCCAGGAGTCTCGCCAAGTTCTGATTAATTTACCAGTGCCAACTCGCCATATCATCACATGTTTAACCAGCTCTACTCTGGGTTTGTTGCAACGGCAAACCATGGACTGATGCCTTTAAAAACAGTGTCTGCCAGATTCCTAGTTTTTTTTATTTGACTAGATTCTTTGGGTAGTATTTTACCTGTAGAAGGTTTGTAATGAGACTTTGAGTAGTCTCCATGCTTACTTAGCTAGTCATGCCGAATTAGAAGCTCACATGTCTCTAAACCCCGTATGACCCATAGATTTTGGAAGAATCATTTTATCTCAAGCAAGCCATGCTATTTTTCTGGCCAATAGTATTTTTTTAAAGGGGAGCAAGACAACACATATTGGGCACATAAATCTTATGTTGATTGTTGAAATAGGTACGGATTATGGTCGCTCTCAGTAATATAAATTTCCCTCCATTGCATGTGTTATGCATTGCAATTTCAATGTTAATCGGTGTTGCATCCATACATGATCTGACAAACTGCAGATGCATCTTCATGTGCATTGCAAGAGGATGATGGTGTTATCCGTGATGTTGATGTGCCATCAACAGTTTAGCACTAAGAATGCAAGAGCTTGCCAGGGATTCTATGACTTGTGGCATGTGGCAGCAAATAAGCTTGAAGATGAGCTGTAGCCAATTATTCTCTCAACTTCAGCAAATCAAAGATAATAATGTGCCCTAGAAAATCCAGGCCAATACAAATTAAACACACAAGGAAACATGGACGGAGTTTTTTCTTCCTTTTGCTAGGGAAAACGGTACGATGCTGCCTATATGGGACCAGGTTACCTGACCCCAATGATTTTTACAAATCCTTCACTAAATCCTACCAAATTAGTAGACAAGGTTTCTTATTTGTGAAAGTTGGACCTACTGTAATAGACATGACACCAACGGGTTCATTTTATAGCTTCCTCAGTACCGTGAAAGGCATGCTTGATTCGATTGACAAGGCATGTGATACGTATCCAACGTATCTATAATTTTTTATTGTTCCATGTTGTTATATTATCATTCTTGGATGTTTTACAATCATTTTATAGCAACTTTATATCATTTTTTGGGACTAACCTATTGACATAGTGCCCAGTGCCAGTTACTGTTTTTTGCTTGTCTTTTACATCGCAGAAAATCAATACCAAGCAGAGTCCAAATGGAGCGAAACTTTCTGGAGAATTTTTATGATCCAGAAGACACAACTTGGCCAAACAAGTACTAGAGGGGTGCCCCGAGGGGGGGGGGGCACAACCCAACTGGGCGTGCCTGGGCCCCCAGGCGCGCCCTGGTGGGTTTTGCCCACCTCGATGGAATCCCGCACCGCCTCTTCACCCTATAAATTCCCACATATTCCAAAAACTTTAGGGTAGTCGATTGATCAGAAGTTTCACCGCCGCAAGCCTCTGTAGCCACGAAAAACAAATCTAGACACTGTTCCGACACCCTGCTGGTTGGGGGAATCATCATCGGTGGCCATCTTCGTGATCCCGGCGGCCACCATGATGAGGAGGGAGTAGTCCACCCTCGGGGCTGAGGGTTTGTACCAGTAGCTACATGTTTAATCTCTCTCTCTCTCTTTCTCTTGTTCTTGAGATATCACGATATTGATGTATCGCGGGCTTTGTTAATATAGTTGGATCATATGGTGTTTTATGGATTTGAGAGCACTTGATATATTTCTTGCATATGAATACGCGTGGCGACAATGGGGTATTACATTGATTCAGTTGGTATATGTTTTGGCACTCAATTCGCGGCTTCCTGAGGTGACACTGGGGTAATCTATGCATAGGGTTGACGCACTTTTTCGTCATTGTTTCTCTGGTAGAAATCTTGGGGCACTCTGTGTGGTTCTTTGTGTGGGATCGAGTATTATGAATCTGAAATTGTTTGATGTGTATCGTATAATTAACTCATGGATACTTGTGGTGACATTGGAGTATCTAGGTGACATTAATGTTGGTTGATGTGTATCATATGGTGTTATTTTAGTACGAACTCTTGAATAGATCAAACGGAAATAATAACTTTAAGGTGGTTTCGTACCCTACAAACAATATCTTCTTATGTTCTCCGCAAGATAAGAACTTTGGAGTGATTCTTCATCACACGTTGAGGGATGGTTATATGATCCAATTAGATTAGCATTGTTGAGAGATTGCACTAGCGAAAATACGTACCCTAGGCCTCATTTTCAAGCAATGCAATAGCGTTTTTGCTCACTTTTGTTACATGCTACCTTTCTGTTTTTTATTGTTCCTATTACAAAAATCAATATCTACTATCATTACTACACTTTTATCACCATCTCTTCGCCGAACTAGTGCACCTATACAATTTACCATTGTATTTGGTGTGTTGGCGACACAAGAGATTTTTTGTTATTTGGTTGCAGGGTTGTTTCAGGGAGATCATCTTCATCCTATGCCTCCCACGGATTGATAAACCTTATGTCATCCACTTGAGGGAAAATTTCTACTATCCTACAAAACTCTGCGCTTGGAGGCCCCACCACGAGTTTACAAGAACAAGGTGTGTAGTAGACATCAAGCTCTTTTTTGGCGCCGTTGTCAGGGAGGTGAGTGCTTGAAGGTATATCTTTAGATCTTGCAATCAAATCTTTTAGTCTCTTGTTTTATCACTAGTTCTGTTTTGTAAAAGAAACTACAAAAAATGGAATTGAGTTGCATAATATTATTCATCTTTATAATGTCTTTCGTGAAAATGATGGAAAGGAAAATTGTGCTCAATTGATAGAAGAAGAATTCTAAAGAAGTTTGACAAAAAATATTTGAATGATAATCATGATTGCAATGTTGTTGGTATGAAATCTTTGAATATCCATGATGCTAACGATACGCAAAGCCATAAGCTTGGGGATGCTATATTTGATGAAGATGATATTTTTACTCCCCCAAGTTTTGAAGAGAAAATTTATTATTATGAAGAGACAATAGCCAGAATGCCACTATGAGAAACCAAACTTGCTGAAATACCACTATGAAAAACCAACTTGCCAATATATATACCACTACTTTCAGTTTTCTCTAGCCAAAATAGCACTAGTGACTAACGGAGACTAAGACCATCCAAAAATACTTCTATACCCTTACCTCTTCACAGCCCAAAGCATACATTTCAACAACAAAAATAGCAGCTATAGTGCAACATTTCAGGAGCCAATTGACATGAAAACATCACCAACTCAACATAATCTTACTTTGCATCATCCAACAAGATAACAACTTTATAGCATCATTTTGAAAAATTCCAGCAGTATTTTGACAGCATTTCAGCAGTATTTTGACATGAAAACATCACAAATTCAACATAATCTAAGTTGACACCATTGAACATCAATATAACAACATTTCAGCAGCATTTTGACAGCATTTCAGCAGCATTTTCACATGAAAACATCACCAATTCAGCAAAATCTCACTTTGCATCATTGAACATCAATATAGCAACAAATCAACAATGATGCATAATGGTTCGAAATAAGATAACATCAACAACGATACATAATGGTTCAAAAGAAGCTAGCATCAACACATAATGGTTCAGACCACCGTTTCCTCAAACAAAATATCATGGTTCTCACAACCATAAGCAAAAGATGATGATTCTCCCAACCAAATGCACTAAACTAGCCGTAGAGGGCTAGGAGCACCAATTTTACTCCTTGTAGATCCACTAGGAGGTGTACAAGCAATTGCAATAGCTGCCGCCCTCTGCCTTGTCATTGGACTTGTAGGAGTATCAAGTTGAGTACCTTGCTTAGTCGGTGTCTTAGGAGAAGTAGCCGCAATGCTTGCTTCAACCTTTGACTTTTTACTACATTCAAAACAATAT
The DNA here is from genome assembly GCA_963921465.1 of Triticum timopheevii. NCBI lineage: Eukaryota > Viridiplantae > Streptophyta > Magnoliopsida > Poales > Poaceae > Triticum > Triticum timopheevii. The sequence continues at coordinate 617,149,616 of OY997270.1, forward strand.
TGTTAGTAATTAATATGCAGGACATTTGGCAACAATGTGAGAAGAAGTAGTATCATGAAAGAAATACCATGGAAGAGGAGTAGCATCATGAAATAAATACAAGTGATAGAGATGAGACTTATGAAATAAATACCGCGGAGGAGGAATAGCATCTCGATCCGCGTCACTTTCCATCTTAGGCTCCTTGCATGTCTTTCGAAGATGGCCTATTGCTCCACATCTTTTGCATTTGTGTCTTCTACCGGTTCCACCTTTGGTGCAATTCTTTATCCTCCTAGTTCTTGGACGTCCAGCACTCTTGGTAAGTTTGGGCGGGATCATCTCAGATCCGGGATTTACCTTGGGCCATTGGGATCTGCCCCTAATTGGCATGAGAACTCCAGCATATGCCGCTTGGAACCTTGCCACTGAGAAGCACTCTGCAACATAATCCTCTAGCTTGGCTTTTTTGGAGAAGAAGAGCCGAAGAGCATGTGTGCAAGGTTCACCACAAATCTGCCATCTTCTACAAGAGCACTCGTTTTTCTCCAAGTTAACGATGTGCCTCCATCCATTTCCTGAAATCTCAGCTATATTTGGCGATGCTCTTGCTTCCAAATAATGAAGCCCCTTACTTTTCAGATTCAACTCCTTTATCACACTAGGTAGTATGTAACCTAGCAGCGCTTCACCAACGGCTCTCCTTTTCTCGAACAATATCATTATCATTTCTCTAAGGTTGTCCAAAAGCTCAACAAGTGCAAGTTGCTTCACATCCTTAATCCAATTGTTGAAAACCTCTACCAAATTATTGCTAACATACTCAACTTTTGTCATTGCTGAAAATTTGCTTCTTGTCCACACACGGTTGTGATGCATCTTCAAATAGGCTATTGCTTCGGCGCTTTGTGCTTGTATTTCTGCCATTAGTGAATCATGCTTCTCTACTTCATATGTCCAAGCTGCAGGCCACATATTATCTAGTATGTCACCTTTGAACTTTTTCTTGAAGTTGAGCACTAGATGCATCATGCATTCTCTATGTTCACAATTTGGGTAGACCTTAGAAATGGCATTCTCCAACCCCTTGCATGCATCGGTATGGATTGCAAGCCCTTGTGGTTCTCTAATAGCCAATTTCAACTGCTCCATGAACCATACCCAATTTTCTGTATTCTCTTTCTCAAATATTCCAAATGCAACCGGAAACATCCAACTATGCCCATCTACACCAATTGCGGCTGCCAATTGGCTAGTGTATTTCCCACAAAAAAAGTTGCGTCAACCCCCAAATATGGTCTACACCCTGCCAAAAACCCATCAATGCATGGCTTGAAGGCAATGAACAACCTATTGAAAACATGCACAATTTCACCCTTACTATTGGTAGTTGTTTTTACGTCTATCTCAAATATACTTCCAGGATTGGCTGCCAACAATTCAGCTCTAAAGTTCCACAACAACTGAAAATTCTCTTTATATGTACCTTCTAATTGATCCTTTGCACGAGCTCTCCCTTTCCAAGCATCGGTGTATTGAAGCTTAATATCATACTCCCTTTGCAAGCGTTCTTTTAGTTGTTTTGCACTCACTGTGGCATTCTGCTCAAGTGCAGCCTTCCCTTTATCAGCGAGCCAATCTATATTTTCCATTCCTTTGCTGCAGTTTTTGCTCCCACAAGTATGTTCAAAGGGAAGTTTCTTTACCTACAATGACATCAAGAAACACAAGTGTCAAATAAATAACAATATAAAGAAAAGAAATAAACAATAACATGTGCCAAAGAAAGAAGCAAACAATGCTACTAATCATACCATGAAAGTGTTAGTGTTCGGTAACTTGGAGGCATGTATCCTCCATGGACAATCCTCATCGGTGCAACTAGCCCTGAATCTTTTAGTGTCACTATACTGCGTGTCAAAAGACCAATCTTCTCTAATTGCTAGTTGTCTCAATGCAACTCTAAATGCTTTGGAGTTAGGAAATGTGGCTCCTGCTTCGACTCGAGGATTCTTTTCATCATGGAGATAAGTAGGAGCCACATTGTTTGCGAGTAATGTCTCATCATCCCCTCGCACATGATGTGGATCATAAGTGTTGTCAACATCTAGTGTTCCCAATGGTACTCTTGCAGCCTTTGGCTCGACATTTTTCTCCTTTGACTCTGCATTTTCCTTTGACTCCGCATTCTCATGCAAATAGGTGTTCTCCTCACCGCATCCTACAGGCTCATCATCCTCGTACTCGCCTTCATAGGCTTGCTTCGGCCAAGCAAAGAATGGAGCATGAATAGGTTGATCATCCATATCCTCGGCCATGACAGGAGCTTGTTCCTTGTGTTGCTGTTTGTTCTCAATGGTCACACCAAACCTCACTATTTTTGTGTTAGAACACCTATCAAACAATTCAGCTATCTCTGATTCAGAGATCAATGGGATGGTGTTATATCTTGTTCCATACCAAATGGTCATTCTCTGATCAGGAGACCACTTGAACTTCTCCTCCACAACCTCCTTTATCCACGCCATAGACAAGTCCCGACCGACCATGAAATCCCATGTTTTGCCCCTTCTGTAAACTCTTTTGCCGTCTACAATCGTCAAATAGGACTGAACATCTATTTCTACTTTGAAATCGCCCATTGAATCAACTCTGAAACACACAAACACAGCAAATTCTAAATTTGCTGCACTTCCAATGAAAAGAACTATGAAAACAGGGGGGAATTTTGTACCTTTTGCCGCTAGGGATGTACTGGAGGGTTCGAGGCAGAGGAGCCACTCGAAGGCGAGGTTGCAGGGGAGGCCGCGAGCTGGTCCGGTCGGTGCCAAGCAATGGAGCGCCACCGTCGGGCTAATCCGGGACGAACTCGAGCAGATGGACGAGCTGGGTGAGGTTGCAATGGAGCAGAGGAGGCCGGCGAATTGATCCAGGACGAGCTGGGGCGGATCCCTCTGACCGGAGGTGCGCCATTGGGCTGGCTGGCGCCGGAGCCGATGCGTCGGGCGACCAGCCAGGCACCGATGAGCGGGAGTGAGGGTGTTGGGCTACCCAGCCACGAACCCAGGGAGGAGGAGGAGGAGGGCGGCGCACGAAGGGAGCTGGGGGATGGGTGGCGGAGAGGGTCGATCAGAGGGAGGGATGAGCTGCGGGGCGGTGCTGGCGACGGTTGGTTCCTCACGCCGCCATGCTCCTGGTGTGTGCGTGCGAGAGGTGAGGGGGAGGAGAGGATAGGGTTGAGCCCAAGGGGTAATTTTGGAATAGCCAAAAAACTGACAAGTTGCCTCCGGTTTGACTAACAGAAAAAGTTTGACAACTAACATAATTGTTATTTTGACAAGAAAAACTGAGTGTGCAGTGGTATATTGGCAAGTTGGTTTTTCATAGTGGTATTTTGGCAAGTTCGGTTTCTCGTAGTGGCACTCTGGCTATTGTCTCTATTATGAAAGCATGCCTCCTATTTACAATGATTATATTGATGAAAATGGGTTTGGAAGAGTGTCAACTCTAGGTAATGATCCCACTATTTTGGAGGGTGTTGAATCTTATTATAATAATTATGAAAGTGGATTTGGAGAGGTCATGACTTTATTTAGTGATGAACCCACTATTTTGGAAGAGGTTTCAATTGATTATGAAAAAAATTAATATCCATGATGATTATGGTGATGGCATGTATGATATAAAGAATAATGATATCCATGCAACTTGTCATCACGATTTTAATGCTCAAATTGATTATGTCAATCAAGTATCTCATGATAGTTATTTTGTTGAGTTTGCTCCAACTACTATTCATGAGAATAAATTTGCTTATGTGGAGAGTAATAGAATTTTCATGCATGTGGATCATGAAAAGATTGCTTTATGCCATAGCTAAATTGTTGAATTCATTCATGATGCTACTGAAATTTACTATGAGAGATGAACATATGCTTGTAGGTATTGCAATAATATCAATTATCCTCTCTATGTGTTGAAGGTTTTAAAGTCATGCTTGTTTTTCCTTCCTATGCTAGTTGGTTCTTATTCCCATAAGTTGTTTACTCACAAAATCCCTATGCATGGGAAGTGGTTTAGGCTTAAATGTGCTTGCCATGTGTTTCATGATGCTCTTGTTATGTTTCAATTTTTATCTTTTATGCGAGCTTCATTGAAATCTTCATGCCTATCGAAAAACGCATTAAAGAAAGCGCTTGTTGGGAGACAAACCAACACTTTTACCTACTATATTTGTGTGTTCACATGATTAAGCTACTGTAGTAATCATGTTTTATATCTTTTGTTTCAATAAAGTGCCAAGTAAATGTTGGGGAACGTAGTAATTTCAAATTTTTTCCTACGCACACGCAAGATCATGGTGATGGCATAGCAACGAGAGGGGAGAGTGTTGTCCACGTACCCTCGTAGACCGTAAGCGGAAGCGTTATGACAACACGGTTGATGTAGTCGTACATCTTCACGATCCGACCGATCCAAGTACCGAACGTACGGCACCTCCGAGTTCTGCACACGTTCAGCTCGATGACGATCTCCGGCCTCCGATCCAGCCGAGCTCCAGAGATGAGTTCCGTCAGCACGACGGCGTGGTGACGATGATGATGTTCTACCAGCGCAGGGCTTCGCCTAAGCACCGCTACAATATGATCGAGGTGTAATATCGTGGAGGGGGGCACCGCACACGGCTAAGGAACGATCAATGATCAACTTGTGTGTCTATGGGGTGCCCCTGCCCCCGTATATAAAGGAGTGGAGGAGGGGGAGGGCCGGCCCTCTCTATGGCGCGCCCTAGGGGAGTCCTACTCCCACCGGGAGTAGGATTCCCCCTTTCCTAGTCCAACTAGGAACCCTTCCATGTAGTAGGAGTAGGAGAGAAGGAAAGGGAAGAGAGAAGGAGAAGGAAGGAAGGGGGCGCCCCCCCTCCCTAGTCCAATTCGGACTAGTTCAAGGGGAGGGGTGCGGCCACCCTTTTGGCCCTTTCTCTCCTTTCCCGCAGGGCCCAATAAGGCCCAATAATTCTCCCCAGCGAATTCCCGTAACTCTCCGGTACTCCGAAAAATACCCGTATCACTCGGAACCTTTCCGAACTCCGAATATAGTCGTCCAATATATCGATCTTTACGTCTCAACCATTTCGAGACTCCTCGTCATGTCCCCGATCTCATCCGGGACTCCGAACTCCTTCGGTACATCAAAACTCATAAACTCATAATATAACTGTCATCGAAACCTTAAGCGTGCGGACCCTACGGGTTCGAGAACTATGTAGACATGACCTAGAACTATTCATGGTCAATAACCAATAGCGGAACCTGGATGTCCATATTGGCTCCTACATATTCTACGAAGATCTTTATCGGTCAAACCGCATAACAACATACGTTGTTCCCTTTGTCATCGGTATGTTACTTGCCCGAGATTCGATCGTCGGTATCCAATACCTAGTTCAATTCGTTATCGGCAAGTCTCTTTACTCGTTCTGTAATGCATCATCCCGTAACCAACTCATTGGTCACATTGCTTGCAAGGCTTATAATGATGTGCATTACCGAGAGGGCCCAGATATACCTCTCCGACAATCAGAGTGACAAAACCTAATCTCGAATTACGCAAACCCAACATGTACCTTCGAAGACACCTGTAGAGCACCTTTATAATCACCCAGTTACGTTGTGACGTTTGGTAGCACACAAAGTGTTCCTCCGGTAAACGGGAGTTGCATAATCTCATAGTTACAGGAACATGTATAAGTCATGAAGAAAGCAATAGCAACATACTAAACGATCAAGTGCTAAGCTAACGGAATGGGTCAAGTCAATCACATCATTCTCCTAATGATGTGATCCCGATAATCAAATGACAACTCTTTTGTCCATGGCTAGGAAACATAACCATCTCTGATAAACGAGCTAGTCAAGTAGAGGCATACTAGTGACACTATGTTTGTCTATGTATTCACACATGTATTATGTTTCCGGTTAATACAATTCTAGCATGAATAATAAACATTTATCATGAAATAAGGAAATAAATAATAACTTTATTATTGCCTCTAGGGCATATTTCCTTCAGTCTCCCACTTGCACTAGAGTCAATAATCTAGTTCACATCGCCGTGTGATTTAACACCAATATTCATATCTGTATATGATTAACGCCCATAGTTCACATCATCATGTGACCAACATCCAAAGGGTTTACTAGAGTCAATAATCTAGTTCACATCGCTATGCGATTAACACCCAAAGAGTACTAAGGTGTGATCATGTTTTGCTCGTGAGAGAAGCTTAGTCAACGGGTCTGTCACATTCAGAGCCGTATGTATTTTGCAAATATTTTATGTCCACAATGCTCTGCACGGAGCTACTCTAGCTAATTGCTCCCACTTTCAATATGTATCCAGGTTGAGACTTAGAGTCACCTGGATCAGTGTAAAAGTTTGCACTAATGTAACTTTTACAACAAACTCTTTTATCACCTCCATAATCGAGAAACATCTCCTTAGTCCTTACTAAGGATATTCTTGACCAATGTCCAGTGATCTACTCCTAGATCACTATTGTACTCTCTTGCCAAATTCAGAGCAAGGCATACAATAGGTCTGGTACATAGCATAGCATACTTTATAGAACCTATGACTGAGGCATAGGGAATGACTTTTCATTCTCTTTCTATTTTTTGCTGTGGTCGGGATTTGAGTCTTACTCAATTTCATACCTTTGCAACACAGGCAAGAACTCTTTCTTTGACTGTTCCATTTTGAACTATTTCAAAATGTTGCCAAGGTATGTACTCATTGAAAATCTTATCAAGCGTCTTGATCTATCTCAATAGATCTTGATGCTCAATATGTAAGTAGCTTTTACTGAGGTCTTTTCTTTTTAAAAACTCTTATTCAAGTATCCTTTCATGCTTTGCAGAATAATTCTACATTATTTCCGATCAGCAATATGCCATTCACATATACTTATCAGAAATGCTGTAGTGCTCCCACTCACTTTCTTGTAAATACAGGCTTCACCGCAAGTCTGTATAATACTATATGCTTTGATCAACTTATCAAAGCGTATATTCCAACTCTGAGATGCTTGCACCAGTCCATAGATGGATCGCTGGAGCTTGCACATTTTGTTAGCACCTTTAGGATTGACAAAACCTTCTGGTTGTATCATATACAACTCTTCTTTAATAAATTTAAGGAATGTAGTTTTGACATCCATTTGCCAAATTTCATAAAATGTGGCAATTGCTAACATGATTCGGACATACTTTTAAGCATCGATACGAGTGAGAAAATCTCATTGTATTCAACACCTTGAACTTTGTCAAAAACCTTTTTCGACAAGTCTAGCTTTGTAGATAGTAACACTACTATCAACGTCTGTCTTCCTCTTGAAGATCCATTTATTCTTAATGACTCACCGATCATCGGGCAAGTCAATCAAAGTCTACACTTTGTTCTCATACATGGATCATATCTCAGATTTCATGGCCTCAAGCCATTTCGTGGAATCTGGGCTCATCATCGCTTCCTCATAGTTTGTAGGTTCATCATGGTCTAGTAACATGACTTCCAGAACATGATTACCGTACCTCTCTGGTGCGGATCTTACTCTGGAAGACCTACGAGGTTTGGTAGCAACTTGATCTGAAGTTTGATGATCATCATCATTAACTTCCTCACTAATTGGTGTAGGAATCACTGGAACTGATTTCTGTGATGAACTACTTTCCAATAAGGGAGAAGGTACAATTACCTCATCAAGTTCTACTTTCCTCCCACTCACTTCTTTCGAGAGAAACTCCTTCTCTGGAAAGGATCCATTTTAGCAACGAATGTCTTGCCTTCGGATCTGTGATAGAAGGTGTACCCAACAATTTCCTTTGGGTATTCTATGAAGACGCACTTCTCCGATTTGGGTTCGAGCTTATCAGGATGAAACTTTTTCACATAAGCATCGCAGCCCCAAACTTTAAGAAACAACAACTTAGGTTTACTGCTAAACCATAGTTCATACGGTGTCGTCTCAACGGATTTAGATGGTGCCCTATTAAACGTGAATGCAGCTGTCTCCAATGCATAACCCCAAAACAATATTGGTAAATTAGTAAGAGACATCATAGATTGCACCATATCAAATAAAGTGCGGTTACGACGTTCGGACACACCATAACGATGTGGTGTTCTAGGTGGTGTGAACTGTGAAACTATTCCACATTGTTTTAGTTGAAGACCAAACTCGTAACTCAAATATTCGTCTCCACGATCAGATCGCAGAAACTTTATTTTCTTGTTACGATGATTTTTCCACTTCACTCTGAAATTCTTTGAACCTTTCAACTATTTTAGACTTATGTTTCATCAAGTAGATATACCCATATCTGCTCAAATCATCTCGTGAAGGTCAGAAAATAACGATACTTGCCACGAGCATCAACACTCATTGGATCGCATACATCGGTATGTATTATTTCCAATAAGTCAGTAGCTCGTTCCATTGTTCCGGAGAACGGAGTTTTAGTCATCTTGCCCAAAAGGCACGGTTCGCAAGCATCAAATGATTCATAACCAAGTGATTTCGAAAATCCATCTTTATGGAGTTTCTTCATGCGCTTTACACCGATATGACCCAAACGGCAGTGCCACAAATAAGTTGCACTATCATTATTAACTTTGCATCTTTTGGCATCAATATTATGAATATGTGTATCACTACGATCGAGATCCAACAAACTATTTTCATTGGGTGTATAACCATCGAAGGTCTTATTCATGTAAACAGAATAACAATTATTCTTTAACTTCAAATGAATAACCGTATCGCAATAAACATGATCAAATCATATTCATGCTCAACGCAAACGCCAAATAACATTTATTTAGGTTTAACACTAATCCCGAAAGTATAGGGAGTGTGCGATGATGATCATATCAATCTTGGAACTTACTTCCAACACTCATCGTCACTTCCCTTCAACTAGTCTCTGTTTATTCTGTAACTCCTGTTTCGAATTACTAATCTTTAGCAACCGAAAAAGTATCAAATACTCAGGGGCTACTATAAACACTAGCAAGGCACACATCAATAACCTGTATATCAAATATACACTTGTTCACTTTGCCATCCTTCTTACCCACCAAATATTCAGGGCATTTCCGCTTCCAGTGACCATTTCCTTTGCAGTGTAAGCACTCAGTTTCAGGCTTTGGTCCAGCTTTGGTCTTCTTCACGGGAGTGACAACTTGCTTGTCTTTACATTTGAAGTTCCCTTTCTTTCCCTTTGCCCTTTTCTTGAAACTAGTGATCTTGTTAACCATCAACACTTGATGCTCTTTCTTGATTTCTACCTTCATTGATTTCAGCATCACGAAGAGCTTGGGAATCGTTTTCGTCATCCCTTGCATACTATAGTTCATCACGAAGTTCTAGTAACTTAGTGATGGTGACTAGAGAATTCTGTCAATCACTATCTTATCTGGAAGATTAACTCCCACTTGATTCAAGTGATTGAAGTACCCAGACAATCTGAGCACATGCTCACTAGTTGAGCGATTCTCCTCCATTTTTAGCTATAGAACTTGTTGGAGACTCCATATCTCTCAACTCGGGTATTTGCTTGAAATATTAACTTCAACTCCTGGAACATCTCATATGCTCCATGATGTTCAAAACGTCGTTGAAGACCCGGTTCCAAGCCGTTAAGCATGGTGCACTAAACTATCAAGTAGTCATCATATTGAGCTTAGCTAAACGTTCATAACGTCTGCATCTGCTCCTGCAATAGGTCTGTCACCTAGCGGTGCATTAAGGACATAATTCTTCTGTGCAGCAATGAGGGTAAACCTCAGATCACGGATCCAATCCGCATCATTGCTACTAACATTTTTCAACACAATTTTCTCTAGGAACATATCAAAATAAACATATGAAAGCAACAACGCAAGCTATTGATCTACAACATAATTTGCAAAATACTACCAAGACTAAGTTCATGATAAATTTAAGTTCAATTAATCATATTACTTAAGAATTCCCACTTAGACAGACATCTCTCTAGTCATCTAAGTGATCACGTGATCCAAATCAACTAAACCATAACCGATCATCACGTGAGATGGAGTAGTTTTCAATGGTGAACATCACTATGTTGATCATATCTACTATATGATTCACGCTCGACCTTTTGGTCTCCGTGTTCCGAGGCCATATCTGCATATGCTAGGCTCGTCAAGTTTAACCTGAGTATTCCGCATGTGCAAAAACTGGCTTGCACCCGTTGTAGATGGACGTAGAGCTTATCACACCCGATCATCACGTGGTGTCTCGGCACGACGAACTTTGGCAACGGTGCATACTCAGGGAGAACACTTCTTGATAATTTTAGTGAGAGATCATCTTAAAATGCTACCGTCAATCAAAGCAAGATAAGATGCATAAAGGATAAACATCACATGCAATCAATATAAGTGATATGATATGGCCATCATCATCTTGTGCTTGTGATCTCCATCTCCGAAGCACCGTCATGATCACCATCGTCACCGGCGCGACACCTTGATCTCCATCGTAGCATCGTTGTCGTTACGCCATCTATTGCTTCTACGACTATCGCTACCGCTTAGTGATAAAGTAAAGCAATTACAGGGCGTTTGCATTTCATACAATAAAGCGACAACCATATGGCTCCTGCCAGTTGCCGATAACTTCGGTTACAAAACATGATCATCTCATACAATAAAATATAGCATCACGTCTTGACCATATCACATCACAACATGCCCTGCAAAAACAAGTTAGACGTCCTCTACTTTGTTGTTGCAAATTTTACGTGGCTGCTACGGGCTGAGCAAGAACCGTTCTCACCTACGCATCAAAACCACAACAATAGTTTGTCAAATAGACTCCGTTTTAACCTTCGCAAGGACCGGGCTTAGTCATACTTAGTTCAACTAAAGTTGGAGAAACTGACACCCGCCAGCCACCTGTGTGCAAAGCACGGCGGTAGAACCAGTCTCGCGTAAGCATACGCGTAATGTCGGTCCAGGCCGCTTCATCCAACAATACCGCTGAACCAAAGTGTGACATGCTGGTAGGCAGTATGACTTATATCGTCCACAACTCACTTGTGTTCTACTCGTGCATATAACATCAACGCATAAAACCTAGGCTCGGATGCCACTGTTGGGGAACATAGTAATTTCAAAAAATTTCCTACACACACGCAAGATCATGGTGATGGCATAGCAACGAGAGGGGAGAGTGTTGTCCACGTACCCTCGTAGACCGTAAGCGGAAGCGTTATGACAACGCGGTTGATGTAGTCGTACGTCTTCACGATCCGACCGATCCAAGTACCGAATGTACGGCACCTCCGAGTTCTGCACACGTTCAGCTCGATGATGATCTCCGGCCTCCGATCCAGCCGAGCTCCGGAGATGAGTTCCGTCAGCACGACGGCGTAGTGACGATGATGATGTTCTACCGGCGCAGGGCTTCGCCTAAGCACCGCTACAATATGATCGAGGTGTAATAACGTGGAGGGGGGCACCGCACACGGCTAAGGAACGATCAATGATCAACTTGTGTGTCTATGGGGTGCCCCTCTATGGCGCGCCCTAGGGGAGTCCTACTCCCACCGGGAGTAGGATTCCCCCTTTCCTAGTCCAACTAGGAACCCTTCCATGTAGTAGGAGTAGGAGAGAAGGAAAGGGAAGAGAGAAGGAGAAGGAAGGAAGGGGGCGCCCCCCCTCCCTAGTCCAATTCGGACTAGTTCAAGGGGAGGGGTGCGGCCACCCTTTTGGCCCTTTCTCTCCTTTCCCGCAGGGCCCAATAAGGCCCAATACTTCTCCCCAGCGAATTCCCGTAACTCTCCGGTACTCCGAAAAATACCCGTATCACTCGGAACCTTTCCGAACTCCGAATATAGTCGTCCAATATATCGATCTTTACGTCTCGACCATTTCGAGACTCCTCGTCATGTCCCCGATCTCATCCGGGACTCCGAACTCCTTCGGTACATCAAAACTCATAAACTCATAATATAACTGTCATCAAAACCTTAAGCGTGCGGACCCTACGGGTTCGAGAACTATGTAGACATGACCTAGAACTATTTGTGGTCAATAACCAATAGCGGAACCTGGATGTCCATATTGGCTCCTACATATTCTACGAAGATCTTTATCGGTCAAACCGCATAACAACATACGTTGTTCCCTTTGTCATCGGTATGTTACTTGCCCGAGATTCGATCGTCGGTATCCAATACCTAGTTCAATCTCGTTATCGGCAAGTCTCTTTACTCGTTCTGTAATGCATCATCCCGTAACCAACTCATTGGTCACATTGCTTGCAAGGCTTATAATGATGTGCATTACCGAGAGGGCCCAGAGATACCTCTCCGACAATCGGAGTGACAAAACCTAATCTCGAATTACGCAAACCCAACATGTACCTTCGGAGACACCTGTAGAGCACCTTTATAATCACCCAGTTATGTTGTGACGTTTGGTAGCACACAAAGTGTTCCTCCGGTAAACGGGAGTTGCATAATCTCATAGTTACAGGAACATGTATAAGTCATGAAGAAAGCAATAGCAACATACTAAACGATCAAGTGCTAAGCTAACGGAATGGGTCAAGTCAATCACATCATTCTCCTAATGATGTGATCCCGTTAATCAAATGACAACTCTTTTGTCCATGGCTAGGAAACATAACCATCTCTGATAAACGAGCTAGTCAAGTAGAGGCATACTAGTGACACTATGTTTGTCTATGTATTCACACATGTATTATGTTTCCGGTTAATACAATTCTAGCATGAATAATAAACATTTATCATGAAATAAGGAAATAAATAATAACTTTATTATTGCCTCTAGGGCATATTTCCTTCAGTAAAGCCTTTGGGATAGTGTGGATGATAGTTGACTTGATTCTGTGCAAAAACAAACTTTTGCTTCTAGTAACAGAATTGTTTATATCCACTGGAATGTGACAAAATTCTGAATTTTTTACAGATGATTGATATATAAGTTTTCTACGTTTTCCTAATTTTTCAGAATTTTTGGAGTTACAGAAGTATGGATAGAGTACATATTACTACAGACTGTTCTGTTTTTGACAGTTTCTGTTTTCAATGCATATTTTGCTTCTTTCCTAGTTTCTATGGCTTATATTGCTCAATATAAATTGTGGAAATCATAAGGTACAATAAGTATTGTGTGATAAAAATTATGAATATTGTTTTTGACAGCACCAAAGTGAATGGTTTGCTCTTTATCTTACTAACCCATCTCACAAAGTTTTGTGTGATTGAAGTTTTCAAGTTTTGGGTGAGAGATCGATATGAGGAGAATAAGGAGTGACCAGACTCTAAGCTTGGGGATGCCCAAAGCACCTCAAGGTACGCCCTCTAATCCTTGATGTAAGGCGCATAGATTTTTGAGGAAAAAAAATCTGAAATATGAGGTGTATTGGTTGCACCACTCGTTTGGATAATTTTTTTTAGGATTTGATTACATTTCCTTATATCATGCAAGCTCATCTATCTTCTCATTTCAATTAGTCATGTGTAATCTCGCCCAAAACTTGTGAACTTTTCTCTCCATGCGCGTTCTTTAATTTTGGTGCCAAAAAACTATACACCCTATATTTAGCAACGGAGGGAGTAATATTCAAGGAAGATCCAAGCAACTAAGATTGGGAATGCCCCGGAAGGCATCCCCTCTTTCGTCTTCAACATTATCGGTAACCTCACTTGGAGCTATATTTTCATTTGTCACATGATATTTGTTTTTCTTGGAACGTCACTTTCTTCCATTAGGATTTGCATGTTGTTATTTAGAATAATGTTCTACATCTTTTACTTATATCAAAGTGTCAAGTATAACCTTTACCATGCTTAGTTTGCAAGTATATGAGTTGTTGTTTCGAAACAGAAAGTTTAGCGCTGTTGCAAAAATTCCCGAGAAAAGTCAGAATGTGATAAAATGTTAAATTTTTTGCACAATAAAGCTAGGATACATTTTCTACAATGTGGTAATTTTTAAGAATTTTTGGAGTTAAAGCATTATTGATATTCTTGCATTCTTTACAGACTATACTGTTTTGACAGATTGCTGTTATGTTTGCATTGTTTGCATATGTTTTCTTGTTTAATGATTCAATTTTAGGATAGGAGTATTAAATATGCCGAGGAATTTAGTATGCAATGTAAAATGATAATTTTAGTGATTTGCTACAGTAGAGAATGATAAGGTTTTGCATTGATTTATCCGAACTTATCTCACGAGTTCTTGTTGAGTTTTGTGTGGATGAAGTTTTTAATATTTAGGGAAACCGTGATATAGAAGGAATTAAGGAGAAACAAAAGCTCAAGCTTGGTATCCCAAGATAATACTTCAAGAAGTCTCAAGCATCTAAGCTTGGGGATGGCCCGGTAGGCATCCCACCTTTCTTCATTAACAATTATCGGTTAGCCTCGGTTGGGCCGAAGTTTTTGCTTCTTCACATAATTTGTGCTATTCTTGGAATGACATTTTATTTTGTTTTTCTTGTTGTTTTAATAAAATACCTAGAACTGAAAGTTTCTAAATAAGAGAGAGTCCTCAAATAGCTACCCATTTACTTAACTACTCGCTTGATCTTCACTTATATCTTTTTGGAGTAGTTTGTCATTTGCTCTAGTGCCTCACTTATATCTTTTTGAGCGCGGCATGCTTCAAATTTTTGAAGAACTTCTCACATGCTTCACTTATATAGAAGAAAAAATTTATGCTCATGTTCTTCACTTAAATTTGTTGGAGTTTGTCAAAAGCAACATATGAAACTAGTCCCAAAGTGATAGATATTCAAGAGAGATATAATAAAAACTTTCACATAGATCATTGGATATGGTATGTTTGAGTCCTTGCAGTAGTTTTGCGATATGGAGATAGTAATATGTGAGTCATGTTGGTGAGTAATTATGCTTTAGTAAGAATATTGGTGTTAAGGTTTGTGATTCCCTATACAAGCATGGAAGTCAATAATTATGCAATGAAATTACATCCTACTTGTAGTGCATTATTCGGTGTTAGTTATGCTCAATGCTCGTCTATGTGAATTTTCTTTTCTTGGTTGGTTGCTTCTCAATCTATTTGCTAGCCTCCATTTGTACTAAGTGGGAATACTACTTGTGCATCCAAAATCTTTAAACCCAGCTTTTCCATATGAGTCAACCATACCTACCTATATGATGTATTCCCGTGCCGTTCTAAGCAAATTTGTATTTGCCATTTCTAATTTTCAAAATAAATTTTCCTTTTTGTGTGCTCGTACCGCTCATGAAGCAGCAGGGGGTCGCCAATGTTTTCCATGCTAGATGTGTTATTCTCAAGATGAGTGTGTATTAACTTGTCATTGCATGAGAATACGGCGGTAATAGGGATGCCCAGTCCCAAAATGAAAAAGACATTTACTTTATGTTGTCAAATAATAAATTCCTTAGAAAATGTTGGTATGGAAGGCACCCGTGGATACGACTAGCCATGGATTGTGTAAGAATGGTGGAAAAAGGAATAAACTTCATTTTTTATTTTGGAACCGCCTTTGATATATCTAGTACGGAAAGTGTTGGGAATTACTCGGTCGTTTTCGTTGACGGGAAAAGTATGCCTCTCAAAATATTTTATCTCTCAATTTAAGCTTTGAGCTCTGGCACCTCTACAAATCCCAACTTCCCTCTACAAAGATCCTATCTATTTACTTTATGGGATTTTTATTTTTATTTGAGTCTTCATATTCTCTTATAAAGCACCAACTAAGGGGCACTATGATCGTACTTGAGCATTGGATGTAGCTAATATGCGGGTGTGTTTCATGAATGGATCAACGATTGAGCATGATGAGCTAGGGATAACTTTCTTTAGTGTTGATATTTTGAAAGACATGGTTGCTTGTTGGTATGCTTGAGTATTGAAATCTTCATGTCAAAACTAGACTATTGCTTTGAACCATATAAAATTCCAAATGTCCATGATATAAAAGAAATGAATATGTGATGAACATGTTACGCAACATACCACATCAAAAATTCTATTTTTATCATTTACAAACTCGAGACGAGCAGGAATTAACCTTGGGGATGCTAATACGTCTCCAACATATCTACAGTTTTTTATTGTTCCATGTTGTTATATTATTATTATTTGATGTTTTATAATCATTTTATAGCAAGTTTATATCATTTTTTGGGACTAACCTATTGACATAGTGCCCAGTGCCAGTTGCTATTTTATGCTTGTTTTTTACATCGTGGAAAATCAATACCAAACAGAGTCCAAATACAATGATACATTTTGGAGATTTTTTTGGACCAGAAGACAACTTGGGAGCCAAGGAAGCATCAGAGGGGAGGCCCATGGGGCCACAATGCACCAGGGCGCACTAGAGGCCCCTAGAGAGCCTAGGTGGGTGGTGGGGCCCACGGTATTCCTTTCCACTGCCTCTCAGGTCTACAAATTCCCAAATATTCCAGAAATCCTAGGGGAGTCAACGAAACACAATTCCAGCTGCCACAAGTTCCAGAACCACGTGATCCAATCTAGAGCCCTTTTCTGGCACCTTGCCGGAGGGGAACACGATCACAGAGGGGTTCATCATCCTCATTGGTGCTCCTCTGATAATGTGTGAGTAGTTTAACACAGACCTACGGGTCTCCAGGCAATAACTAGATGCTTCTTCCCTCTTTTTGATTCTCAATACACTACTAGGGAACAACCTAGCAGTAGCGCGGGTCAAATGTTTATCAGTAGCGCGGTTGGCCGCGCTACTGGTCCGGCGCCACAGCTAATGCTTATCAGTATCGCGGCCTGACCAGTGCTACGGCTACCTAGGTATAGCTATAGCATTGGTCTACAACAAGCGCGGCTGATAATAGCTTCAGCGCCCTTGTACAAAGAGCACTACTGCTAAGGACTCGCTGCTGCTAATGCCATACCCCGCGCTACTGTTATTGGTTTGGAATTTTTTTTCTTCTCCATATTTTGTGCTGCAGAATTTCGTTTATGGCTTTATACAATAATCTCTAGCTTATCATACACATACAAATGTAATCATAGCATATACATAGCGATACAAGGTGGTCATCATCATAATCATCATCCAACACAAAGTGGTCTCTCGTCATCATTTTGAAAATACCGACACAAGTCTCGAATACTTGCAACTACATCGTCATCCATATAAACAATGATATACGCGAGAAGAGCTATCACTATGAGTGAGAGCGGAACTATGCAGTACATGAGGCGGCGGTTACGAGTCCTCTCTGGTGCTAGTGTGAACCTCAAATAAATAGCTTCTGCTTCTTGTCTGCTTTTGAAGCCTTTATGACTGGCGCCCGAGACACCATCTACTTGCGCCTGACACTCAGGCCACTTGTCGTACACTCCTGGAACCTTCCCTTTGTACACAACATAGCACTGCTTCTTCGCCATCAATAATCTAGGTACATCTTAGAGATGCATCTTCATCAAGAGAATGTAAAATTATATGCAACAAAATATAATAGATCAACACGAAAAAGAAAGGGTTAGCAACTAGATGCAACATATAATAGGCAAACTAACTAACTAGAGGTACGCAGGTCATCGTACCCAAACTAACAAAGTAGCGTTACGCAAATTCGGCAGGGACCGTGGACATCACAAAGTTTCATCGCTACAGAAAGTATACAAGTTCAACCAACACATATCATCATCATCGACATCGTAAATCACTAGAAGTTCCATCCTTCCATATCATCAAGGATGTACCCTAGCTTCTTGAACGACGTGAGGTCATGACGTTGCATGCCTATACGAGTTCGGACGTCAGCTCGCGATATAGGGCCGTGGTGGAACACCCCCTTCTCATCGACGACTTCTTTCATGATGATCATAGCAATGTCCCTTTGGATGTGAAAGAAGTCATCTATAAGTTTATAAACCGCTTCTCCATGAGATTATACCCACTTGAGGATATGATCATCATTTCTGCTTGTCATGCGAAGCTTTTGGTGATCCGTGCTAAACCAAATCATGAGATGGAGGAGGTAGAATCCATCTTTCTTGCTTGGTTTTTGGACATGTATGCAGCAGAAGTTACTTTTATGCGAGAAACCCGTCTTCTTGTTCCTTTGTTTCCCGATCTGCAGGTGGCCACCCCTAATGCTGAAGCCTTAGAGAGCATCATCTAGAATATTCATTATGTGGGTGTAGTCCTTCTTCTCGTAGTTTCTAGTAGGGTCGACATACATGGCGTGGGAGACTCGCGGGTAAAGATGATAAGGATGGCGCGCCCGTTGCTGCAGGAAAAAAGACACCTCAAATTATTCTCCATATGAGCGAGAAGGAATGATTGAAATGTACGAAAGGGTTGTTCAGAACTGACTTACTTTGGATGATAAGGCAGGAGGACAATTTCCTGTTCCTTATTCTGTACCATGAAGTTTTGGAGGTACTCCCTAGCAGTTTCACGCTCAAAGTCGTCGAGACTCAAGAAGGACTCGTGCATGTAGTACGGATCCGCCACACAGATTTGTGAGACTTCTTCTCTCTTCATGACGGAGCTCATATGTAGCGGAAAAAGGCGGATGATTGTAAAATCGAGCCGCCTTGTGAGAAACATCTTGAAGATATGGTCAAACCGCATGAAGACTACCTCCGCGGGCCGTGCATTGACGTAGCACTTCCCCTCCGGCACACGATTGAGCCGCGTATGTCAGATATCCTAGATCCTTTGAGGCAAGTAGGCTTTTCTCAGTCGACAGCACATGGCCGTGCAGTCTCCTGAGATCCCGTTATAGTGCCTCCAGCGGTTTCGGGAGTAGCATCGGCTCACCCGTGACATGGAACATGGCCGCACCTTTGACAGGTACACGCTCTTCAAAATCCATTGTCTGGCTGCTGTGTGCTCTGGCTTGTTTGTAGGCAACTGAGCCTATCTTCCCGGTTTCTTCCTCTCCTTTTTTGGGCACACCTTCTAGACCCTTCCTTAATCCCTACCCCAGTGTTGCCGGGCAAAGCACTGTACGACCCCCGGCTAGTTGAGCCTGTGTTGAGCCGGCATCTTCAGTCGTGTCCCGTGAGGGTTTCATAAAGAGAGACTTCTTGCAGTCCCTGCTAGGACGTTCCTGCCTGGGCAGATCATCCATATCCTCATCAGCATATTGATAGTCCGATTCGTCATATGGTGGACTCATCATATCTAAGTCACCGTCATAGGCGCCTCTATTGAGGAAACCCATTGGGTCCTCCGTCTCCTCCATCTCATCATCCATTCTTTGTTCTACGGGGCCGATTACATCAGCCACTATTGGACCCCCTTCATCACGTCATCCGCCGCTCTCACCCGGCACTACAGGAGCTGGTAGTTGCGTAGGCGGGGTGGTGGTCTCCATACATGCTTGTTGATGTGTGGTTATTGGTATGCTCTCGGCCGGCTCCAGACGAAGAAGATTCTTCAGCCATAGCAGCACCCAACTGTTGCAGCTTCCAATCCGCAGCGGGGTCTCGTCGTCCTCTCCCCCTAGCCATAATGGAGGAGGCAAATCCTCGTGCCCTGATTTCACACTCAACAAGTTAACCCTGAAGTGCCCAGCCGGCATCGGCTGGGTGTGGAACGTGAGTTGCAAGGGCTTCGTTATCACCCCCTTTCCCACGTCCACCTTCTAGATTTTGATCAAGTAGAGTATGGTGCACAGGGTTTCGTCGGCCTGCAAGCACATGTCTGCGTCATAAAACATCTAAAAGGCAACGAAAATGGAATATTATATAATTACTATGAGAGCGTCGATCTTAGCCAAAGACAAAGACCTGCCTAGCGCGCCAGGGACTGAGGACGGGCTGCTATGAGCGGCTATGGGTGCTGGCGCGAGAGAAGGCCCGGTTGCATGAGCAGGTGATGGTGCGGTCGTGTTCTTCACGGAGTTGCCCGCGATAAAACTGGGCATGGGGAAATCATGTACCGTCTTGTCTGGATTTTCCTTCGTCCAGTTGATGATAGCCGGGACCAGGTTAGTAGAGAAATCATTTTTGCAGGCATTTACAGCTGCATCGACTGCCTGCTGTAGCAACTCATTTTTCTCCTCGGCTTCTTTTTGCGCGTCCTCGGCTGCTTTTTTTCTCGAACGCAAGCTTCACCTTCTCGTCGATGTCCGTCTGACTAAACTTCTTTTTCTGCTTCTTGGCCTCCGGGCCCTCGTTGTAAAACACCTTCCACGTGGCGCCGTCTCCGGCGCCGTGCACACGTCCATATTGCGGTAGGTGGCCTAGAGGGAGTCCCTTAAGTTCGTTCAAGGCCCGCTTGAGAGGGGTGTCCCACTTGGGACTCATCGGCGAAGTAGGGCTTTCGGCTGCAAGCTGGTGTTGCTTCTCCTGCAGAAGGAACATGAACCGTTTACGAATGTGAAGCCGACTTGATCAGTAGCTAAATGTAAG
This sequence comes from Triticum timopheevii, assembly GCA_963921465.1. NCBI lineage: Eukaryota > Viridiplantae > Streptophyta > Magnoliopsida > Poales > Poaceae > Triticum > Triticum timopheevii. The sequence goes on from OY997270.1 coordinate 617,170,061, forward strand.
GTGGTAAAAGAATAATTACCAGTATTCTGATCAATCTCCTCGTGATCTCGTCCATATAAAAAACCTTATTTTCCTTGTTCCACTTGTAGCGGGCCCTGATGAAGTCACGCTCCAAGGGGTTGGTGAACTTCGCAGAGGGGCCTGGGAGACCCGCGGCTTCACATTCCACGTCCTCCTTGTCCCATATGGGCCTTTTACGGAGGTAGCTACGGCTTCCGAGGCGATGCTTCCCCGTGTTCCTTTGCTGAAGGCTCTTGAATTTCATAGCCTTAGCCTTGGCTGCCTCGGTAGCGCAAGTGTCTTTGAACTTTTCGAACTCCTCTTCAGTGAGTGTCGGATTTTCCTCCAAAATCTTGGACAGAGATTCCTCAGCCTCAATAACTCGTTTCACCCTCCCTTTCAAGGAGGCCAAATCAATGTTGAACATGCCCATGGCATGATTGTTAATCTTTTTCATCTTCGGATCATCCCATGGTTGTTGTATGCTATCATCCCGGTCAAGGAACTTGAATCTCTTTTGCATCTTCGTCAGGAGCAACTGCCTCAAATGTTCTTTACTCCTTAAGTCATCGTCGTTGATTCTCGGGTATTCCCATAGGATGCATCCTACTTGGTTCCCATAGCACTTGCGAGGTTCTTCTGGCTCTATGGCTCAAACTTGCCTGGTGCCATCTTTGTGATCACCAGTCGTCCAACGGCGAGTTTGTTAGGTTTTCGTATCCTCTACTTCTTCTGCTTCTTCTGTTCAGTAGTGGCATCGGCGCCGGTATCTTCCCCGCAGGTACCTTCCCGCCGGTGTCGGCGCCGCCATCGGTGTCGGCGCCGTCGGTGTCGATGTCGGTGTCAGTACCATCATCGAGGCCGACCAGCAAACCTTGACTCTGCTTAGAAGACAAAAGGGCGAGGTACTGTTGTTCACCATCATAGTCCATCTCATCTGCATCTTGGTTAGAACGCCCGGTTTCTTCGTTGTTCGACATGTTTCCTATGATTAAGTCTCCTTGTTTATTATAAACTAAAAAAAATGAGAAATGACATAAAAAAGATCTATGTTTGCCGGAATGTCGTTTCCCAGCAACTTCCGGCACTCGGTATGCCTACTTTCTAGCACAAGTCATGCCAAAATTCACGGAAAATTTCGGCATGACCTTTGCTAAAAAGTGGACATATCGAGCGCCTGTAATTCACTAGAACGGAAATGAATCAACATTCCGGCGAAACATAGGCCACTCGGATCATGTACCCTGCACATAATCATCATTTTCCAAATATTACATGTCCAAAACATCACATGCCCAAATGACATGTCCAAATTCCAAATATGACATGTCCAAGAAAAATGACTTATTGCATTTTTCTTCACAATTTTTGAAACTAAATTCAGCCTACCTAAAGTTGAAACTAAAAACTAGCAACAATTGCTTGAACTAAAAAATTTAAATAGCAATAGTTGCTTTAACTAATATGTCCACTTCAAATTCAGTTTTTTTAAATTGTGACAATTGCTTTAACTAAAAAGTTTAAATAGCAACAATTGCTTTAACTAATCTGTCCACTTCAAATTCCATTTTTAAAATAGCAACAATTGCTTTAACTAAAAAAACTAAATAGCAACAGTTGCTTTAATAATTTGTCCTAGGTTTCATACTAATTCTAATTGACTAACTAGCACTATAAATTTAAATAACAACAATTGCTTGAACTAAAAAATGCAAGAAACCTATATAATTAATTCTGTTTTTTCTTACACTGAAAAATAACCTAGGGTTCATAATATTTCACACTAACTAGCACTAAATAGCAGAGAAGAGGGGAGGGAAGAGTGCTTATAGAGGGCAGAGAGAGAGATAGAGAGAGAGAGAGAGATGGGGTCGGGGAGACGGGCGGCACCGAGGTGAGGCGGAGTCGGGGGAGACGGCATGGCACCGAGGGTCGCCGGGGTCAGGGGAGACGGGGGCGAGCGCCGGGGTCGGGGGCGCGCGCAGGGGCACGGCGAGGGTAGGGCTCCGGCAGCGACGACACGGGGGAAGAGAGAGTAGGGATTTGGGGGAAAAGCAGAGGCGGGAAGAAGAAGAGAGAGTGAGGATTTTGGGGGTTAAGTTGAGGTGCAGTAGCGCGATCTGGACAAACGCGCTATAGCTAAGTTAGCTATAGCGCATTTACACAAAAAGTGCTACTGCTATTACAGGTAGCTATAGCATTTTTATACAGAAAGCGCTACTGCTAGCTTGACTAGCTATAGCTCTTTTTTCAAAAAAGCGCTACTGCTATAACCAGTAGCAGTTTTCCTGTTTGTTTCTTCTATTTCTTTTCCTTTATTTTCTCTCCCTTTTCTTTTCTTTTCTTTTCCTTTTTTCCGTCAGTGAACCAAGGGAAGGTGATACAATGTATATAACTAAGGCGATATATATTGCATCATTTAAAAATTAAGTATGTATACAAAATAGGAACATATATATTACATCATTTGACCCATGCATAATGGCCATGTGTGTACACAAAATAGGAACATATATATTACGTCATTTGACCGATGACGTACGGTTCCTCAACGTTGACGTTCTCGTTTTTGAGTGGGCTTCTTTCCCTTCTTGTTCGTTGAAGAATAATTGAGCCCTCATTGTGACTTTTCCTTTTCCATCGAGTACGGTCTTTCTTAGGTAATGTAGTATTGATTCTTCTTTTGAAGTATATTTCATCGTCATCGCCATCTTCCCTCGTTGGATTGTCGTACTGGTCGTAGCCATCCTCGTTGGCGACTCCATCCATTCCAATGATATTCCTTTTGCCTCTCCTCGCGAAAACACATCTGGGATTGCACGGGTCAGTTATAAATAAGCATTGTGTCACGTGCTTACCGTGTACCCATGGCTCGTTTTTTGCGATAGCATTCACGGTAGCGCTCTTGGCGTCTGGTATAGTCATGGTAGTGAAATACCGGTTTTCTCTTTCGACATTCTTAGCCCATCTGACGCGGAACATCTCGCGTTGTGCAGTGCAGAGTAATCAAGCTCCCAGATCTCCTCGACCCTTTCGTAAAATCTCTCAGTTGCGTCGTTGTTGCTGCCAGTCATGCATTCCATCATCACCCCTCAGTTTTGATCATCACTGTCCATATCTTTGGACTTCGTGTAGAACATGTATCCATTGATATCATATGCCTGATAGGTGACGAGGTTGGGCGAGGGGCCATGTGCTAAGGCGTATATGAGCAATCCGTCCTTAGAGCCCTCTTCCACGGGATTAGCAATAATATGCTCTTTGAACCAATGCAAGAAAGTGCAGTTGTGCTCTCTAGTAACTTCGGCGTCCGTCCCGCATACCCCCGGTCATGATACTTCTTTGCGATAATTTCTTTGTGCAGTGCCAAGAAAGGATCTACCTCGTCTATGTGTTGTAGAAGTACCAAGTTTGCTCTGTCAAAGTTATTGCGTCGATCTGAGTATGCCACATGCGGTTCCATGTGGCCGTTGGAGTGACCTTCTCCTTCGAGCCTCCCATCGTGCTTGTTAACTGGCAAACCAACACCAACACCAGGCGGCTGGTCCGCCACATATAAAAAATTCTCACAAAAAGAGATGCACTCTTGTGTAAGATAGCCCTGGATGACGCTTCCATCCGAACGGGACATGTTATGAATGAATCCTTTGATGATCCCACTCATCCTCTCAAACGGCATCATGTTGTGCAGGAATGACGGCCCCATGTCTATTATGTCGTCCATAATATGGACACACAGATGCACCCTGACGTCCAAGAACGCGGGCAGGAACTACATCTCAAGCTCATTCAGTATCACAATGATCTCTTCCTATAGTCTTCGGAGCTGCTTCACACTTATCGACTTTCGAGAGATGACGTTGAAAAAGTTTTAGAGACAAATAAGCGTGTCACAGACGTGCTTGTCCATTATCGCTCTAAGGGCAACAGGTAGTATCTGCATCATCATCACATGACAGTCATGGGACTTCATCCTGCTGAACCTTTTCTTGTTCGTGTCTAGATATCTGCTTATCTTGCCACAGTAACCGGAACTAACTTTGACTCCGGTAAGGCACTTAAAGAAGTGATCGATCTCAGCCAGACTTAAGGTGAAGCAAGAAGGGGGGCAATAATCCTCTTCCTTTACTTTTTTGCCCTTCTTCTCCTACGCCTCCGTCTCCGTCTCTGTCTCGTCTAATTTTTTACGGGGCGGCATGTGCAGATCTTCCCTGATTTCCAAATCTTGCAAGTCTTTTCTAGCCTTCGGCCCATCTTTGGTCTTATCCGGCATGTTCATCAGTGTTGCGAGCAAGCTCTAAAGGACATTCATACAGATATGCATTTGATCAAGGCAATTAGGTGCGTTGAGTTTGTGCCAGTACTCCATGTCCCAGAACACAGACCTCGCCTTCCATACCTTCAGTAGCGGCTCCGGCGCCTTTTTCATCGACTTTCCCGACGCGAGGCACTGTTCCCAGTTCTTGAACAGCTCATCGATTTTGGCGCCGCTCTGCTTACGTGGAGGTCCTCGATGCTCAGTGTGACCATTGAATAGATCTCCATGGTTTCTCCACGGGTCATCCTTCTTGAGCCATCTTCGATGCCCCATGTACACGATATTCCCAGACCCGCCATCTTTCCTTGACGTTAGCTGCTGAGACGTCGTATCATCCGCACGCCGCGTGCATCCACAATATCATTGGCACACCTGGCCTGCGACGTATCTGTAACCGAGATAGTCGTGCACCGTCATGATCAGCGCGACTCTCATGTAGAAATACACGCCTTTGCTGGCATCCAATGTCTTGACCAGTTTTTTCCATAACGTGTCTAACTCCTCTTGAAGTAGCCCCAGATACAGATTAATATTATTTCCCGGTTGTTTCGGCCCTTGAATCAGCATGCTCATGTGAATGTACTTCAACTTCTTGCACAACCAAGGGGGAGGTTGTACATCCATACAAACATGGATCATGTGCTATGGTTGGTGTTCTGGTTGCCAAACGGATTCATGCCATCGCTACACACGCCGAGCACGATGTTCCTTGCATCACATTCGAAATACCGATAAAAGCCGTTCAACGCTCTCCACTGGCTTCCATCCTTGACGTGTCTCAGCTTCGGATCATCTTCATCGTCGGGCTTCTTCCTCTCCGCATGCGAACGCATGAGCTTTGCTTCCTTGGGATCTACGAAATACCGCTGGGGGCAGGGAGTGATTGGTAAGTACCATACAACTTCTGGGGAGATTTCTTCCCGGCCTTCTTGTACCGAGAACAATTGCACACCGGGCAGCTTGTTTTTTCCGCGTGCTCCTTTCGATAAATTATGCAATTGTTGATGCATGCATGTTATCTAACGTGCGGCAGATCAGAGGGCACACGATCTTCTTGGCCTCATCTACACTAGTAGGACATAGATTCCCAGCGGTAAGAACATCCTTTCGGTACTTGAGATGCTCATCGAGGCTAGTGTCAGTCCATTTGTTTTTAGCCTTCGTCTTCAGGAGTTGGAGCATGGAACTGAAGTGGGCCACCTCAGGATTGCAACCATCATACAGTGGAGTGTTCGAGTGTGCCACCAGTTGCTACAACTTAGCCTCCTCTCTAGAAGCAGCTCTCTTAGTACTCGTCTCCTTGCGAAGCAGTGCTTGAACATGAGGGTCTCACATGATTGAACTGCGTGGGGTCCATGTTCTCTCCGCCGCCATATCCGGCCCCTTCTCCGTCGCCATGTCCGGCCCCTTCTCCTCCACCACCGCCATGTCCGGCCCCTTCTCCACCGCCATGTCCGACCTCTTCCCCGCCGCCATTATCGTTCATCTCTTCGTCTTGCCCCGTGTTGTCATTGCCTACCCCGTCAGCGTCCTCAACATCATCATCCTCATCTTCAATTATCCATCGAGTATAGCCATCCATGAACTAGTCATGAGAAGGTGCACTTCGACACGACCATCGTCCTAGGGGTCGAGCCAAACTATTCCTTTGCATCTTCGACACAAACATAAAACCTCTGTCAGGTTATTTTCTTTCATGTCCTACACTACTGCCTCAACCACCTGTCCACCATCGTTCCATTGACCATCATGAACGCCTGCACGGTAATAATAAACAAATTGATTATAAAAATATGTGCATGCATCAAAGTCATACAAAAATTCGGCATGACCTTCCGTAAAAATAGGACATATAGATTCACAAGCATAATTCGGCGGCAACTCATGCCACACTCACAATTTCCATCATATCACCCGATTATGTCATATCGCACACACATACACATATTTCCATTCTTGCAAAAGCATAAATTTTTAATCACCTCTATCTCGAGATCGAGCACACGGTGGAGATGATGATGTAGTAGGGAGATCAAAAGTGAACAAGGCTCTTCTTGACAAGGCTAGATCTAGTTAGGGGTACATAGGTCACTTCACTAAATGCTACATCTATCTAGCTAGCTAATTTGGGAGGAGAAAACTTCAACTAGTGGAGGGGGAAGGAAAAAAGAGAAAGGAGATGCAATGGAGGTCGTGTAAGTTAGCTAGGAGTAATAAATTGAGAGAAAGGTAGGTAGAAGAAGGAGAGTAATGGGGGGAGAAGTAGTGAGGGAGAAGCAAAGTGAGGGAGAGAGGAGGCGGGAGGTAGGGGAAAGTGAAGAAGAGAGGATGGGGGAGGGGGAGAGGGAGGGGAAAGGTGGTATATGCTGTGGCTTAGCAGTAGCGCTGGTGATAAACCGCGCTACTGCTAATAACATAGCAGCAGGGCACTTACGACACACGCACTACTGCTAAGAGGGGCCCGACACATGTGGCCAGTTTCAAAATTAGCAGTAGCGCAGCCCAAAACAAGCGCGCTACTACTATAACTTTATCATCACCGCGGTTAGCAAGACCGCACTACTGCTAAACTTAGGGTGGCGGGAACTGTCAGTCAATTTTAGTAGCACCATGGTTTCGTCGAGTCGCGCTACAGCTAATTAAGTGAGTAGCAGTAGCGCTTGTTTTTTCCCCGCGCTACTGCTAATTAGCAGTAGCGCCTTCCCCCGAACCGCGTTGCTGCTAAGATTATGTGTATAAAGTTTTCCCTAGTAGTGATACAATGTTTTCCTCGATGTTCTTGGAGATCTAGTTGATGTAATGAATTTTTGCGGTGTGTTTGTCCGGATCCGATGAATTGCGAGTTTATGATCAGATCTATCTATGAATATTATTTGAGTCTTCTTTGATCTCTTATATGCAGGATTATTATAGCCTTGTATTTCTTCTTGAAACTTTGGTTTAGTTAGGCCAACTAGATTGATTTTTCTTGCAATGGGAAGAGGTGCTTTGTGATGGGTCATGGGTCTAATCTTGCGGTGCTCAATCTCACTGACAGAAGGAGACATGACACACATGTATCGTTTCTATTAAGGATAAAAAGATGTGGTCTATTCCTATATGGATAGATCTTGTCTTCATCATGTTATCATTCTTATTGCATTACTCTGTTTCTTCATAAACTTAATACACTAGATGCATGCTGGATAGCGGTCGATGTGTGAAGTAATAGTAGTAGATGCAGAATCAATTTGGTCTACTAATCTTGAACGTGATGTCTATATACATGATCATTGCCTTCGACATCATCATAATTATTTACTCTTCTATTAATTGTTCAATAGTAATTTGTTTATCCACCGTCTGCTATTTTCTTGAGAGAAGCCACTAGTGAAATCTATGCCCCACAGGTCTATTTTCTATCATATTGTTTTCAGATCTATTATTCCAAAAACCAAAAATAACTTGCTGCAGTTTTTCTTTGTTTATTTTATTTTGTGTTTTTGTCAGATCCAATTATCAAATCTCATACAATTTAACATATCTCAATACCAAGGAGGGATTGACAAGCCCTCTTATGCATTGGGTTGCATGTATTTGTTCTTTGTGTGCAGGCACCGTTTACATACTGTTGCTTGGTTCTCCTACTGGATTGATAACCTTGGTTTCATAACTGAGGAAAATACTTTGGGAAAATACCAACGCAGATACAAGCAATCGGTCTGCGGTTCCTCTAATCGAGAACCCGAACAGCCTAGGCGGCGCCTTCAAGAAGGGCATGACACACGCAGTGCCACCGCTGCCCAATCTAAGGAGATTTTGGGTCTTCACCCGGCATGGGGTCGAGCTGGTGAGCAGGGACCTCGACGACGCCTCCAAGAAGGAGAACGGCGACCTTGGTCACCACCACCGTCGGGATGATTGAGTCATACAGAGTTTTCTCTGGTCCGATGTCATCTCTACCAGCCACGAGAATACACCGAGGCCGACGACTGGGATCACAAGCCACCAAGTGCAGTGGGAGAGAGCCTGCAGCGGGGAGGAGATCCACCGACAACTCACCGCCGGTCAAGACTCCATCCATCCACCACTCACGATCGCCATCAGCCAAGGGCGCCTTCGCCATTACCGGGGCCATCTGCCCCAAGTCTAGATTCCTCCGCGATGACCGAAGCGACGAGATCCACCGCCATGCGGCCCACGCCGTCGCTGCCGGGAGCCACTATGCTGTCGGAAGACCTACACCCCATGGATCTGGGCGCCCATGCACCATCGCAAGCCTGCCGCCGCTAGGAATTGCCGTGTCATCGGGAGGGCCGCACCACGCAGATCTGGTTGCCTGGGCCATCCGCGGATCCGGGGAGGGAGGAGAGGCCCTCCGCTGCCGCCATCGCACACACGAGCTTTGCCCGGTGCCGACCACGGGCAGCGGCGAAGGGGGATGTGAGTGCCGGGGGAGGACTAGGCGGCGGCAGCTGAGATCTTCCGTGTCGTCCGTGAGGGGGGCGACGCGAGAGGCACGAGAGGCATGAGAGATGCGAATGTTGTCCTGCATCTATGGTCGCCGGCGTTGACCAGGACATCCATCCCTTGAGCCGCCGCGTCCGTGCTGGGACATGAGGTGTAGGTGGCGGCGGGTGGAAGAGCGTGCACGCAGGCGGTATATGAGGAGTGGACCGGGGATGCAGGGATGATCCGGCCATCCGGGTCGCTATGGATGGCGCCTCCTTGTCGCTGGGGATGGGATGGGGAGTGGTCAATAGAAAGGCAACGAGAAGGTGCTGGGAACGGTAGTGGCCGGCCAGTCACGATCGACCGGATCGGCAGGGTCCTGCAGGGTTGCTATGAGATGGGAGAACAACGGGATTAATTTTACACTGAGATCATCGCCAGCTTCTGTTCGTAAACTCCTGGAGTTGGAGCGTTCACCCCTAATCCGGGTGTGGAGTCCATGGAGCTGAGAATTGAAGGGCTACCGAACAAGCCCAAAATAGGCATCGGAGGTATCAAGGTGTGGGAAAGAATAACCGTAGTGCTATGCTTACTTATTGGCGCAAGAGATCACCACCACGGCGTAGCGTGCCTACCAATCAAGTGTGTCGAAAGTCTTTGCGGGAATATGCATATCACAACTATACGGCATACTTTGCATCCAAGAAGAGTTTTGGCATATATTCGATCTATATTATACTATATAGTACTATGTATTGTAATATAGCGTACATGGCAAATCAAATTCGGGATTCATTGTTGCGGTCGCAGAAACATATGAGCAATGTGTTGGTGTTGAACCAATTACATTCTTTCACCACGGATCCTCCTAGCCAGTTGAATGTCTTTAGACATGATGGTCACACGCTTGGCATGGACAGCACATAGATTGGTGTCCTCAAACAGACCCACTAGGTATGCTTCGGCCGCCTCTTGCAGAGCAAGAACCGCATGGCTCTGGAAACGTAGGTCACTCTACACACATACAAACAATGAATAAATATTATTATTATGGTAGTAATTATTATAATTAGGATAGTAATAATAATATAATCATCATCAGTATCATGAATACTTAATCTTAAACCGAAAATATTGCAGTGACAAGTACCACAGGTCCACAGCTTTAAGGCACGTGTGACACTTGAAGAATTATACCTTGGAAAACTGAGCAATCTCCCGGACAAGCCTCTGAAAGGGCATCTTCCTTATGAGCAGTTCAGTGCCTTTTTGGTACTTGCGTATTTCACTGTAAGAATACATGCATGAAAGCCATTTATACTACGGAAGGTACTTGACATAACAGGATGAGATAATTAATTAATAAATTACATCCTCGACAATTGCATTACATGCATGAAATAAGAACATCACAGCGATGTATATGATGCCACACATACCGTAGGGCAACACTTCCAGGGCGGTACCGGCGAGGCTTCTTCACTCCTCCGGTTGCGGGAGCAGTCTTACGAGCCGCAGCCTAAGTTATTGTCCAACAAACCATTACGAAAGATATGTTACTTGTTGCGGGAAAATGGACGAGTTGTTCGGATTCCAACAGAAGAAAAACAATATATGTGTAGTAGTATAAATAGAAAGACAACGAGAGGTGAAGTGTTACATAGAAAGCCCTAAGCTGCTTCGTGGGAGCCTTCCCTCCCGTGGACTGACGAGCTGCGATCTTTGTTCGAGCCATCCTACGAAGAAGAATGTAAAGAGATCATCCAGAAAGTAGCATTTAGTAGTTACAGCATTAACTGACAAAAAAAAATGACTGCCTCAAAAAATAATGTAACGGTCCAAATCCTATTGAAATATGTGAAGGTGATGTTAACTACTCAACGTCCCTTAAAACCTGATTTCATCAATATAAAAAAGGTAAATATCTTGACCCTTCTACTACCAAACCAGTTCCCCTCCACTTTGGCAGAAATCACAAAATTGTTCTAACACATAAGTGAATTTACTTGCGGCAATATTCAGTGCAGAACAGATTATCAACAGCAATTGTCAGCTAGGGGTGAAAACTAAGGTACTGCATGTCTGCATCAGCTAAAATTTGCATGCATGTTGATGACCAACACATGCATGCAAAACAAAGCAATAACGAGTGAAACCAACAAAAACTGATGTATTTACCTGAACTCTCGTAGTTGAGCTTTGCTGCGAGCTGGTGAACAAATACTTATAGCTGGCTGAAGGAAGGATGAGGACTCCTGATCTGTTGTGATGTGATGTTAGGAAAAAGTAGCGTGAGAGCAGGGGTATTTATAGGCGGCAGCAAGGGCTACATGAACCGACATAGAGGGAAGGATCGTGTAAGATTAGATTAGATTCCTTAGTTTGCGCGAGATTGACTGGCAGTTAGATTAATTGGACGGCTCAGATTATTGGTCACGCGGATCAACATGGGTATAAGGACCAACGTTATTGGCCGGTCTTACCATGACAAGGATTCTGGGTGTGAGACGAGAGAGAGAGAGAGAGATTGGATCGGCGCACCGAACCTGGTGGCCTCAGGATGTATTTATAAGGTGCAACTAGGGCACAAGATACAGTTGGTTACAAGAGATAAGTACAATATTAACAACCTCCTATATCCTAACAATATACAGTTTAACATCCCCCCTCAATCTGAACTTCCTTCACGAAGATTCAGATTGTATCTACAGGAGGCAAAAGGTGTCTCAGCTAGTGGTTTGGTGAAGATATCCGCAACCTGTTCTTTGGAAGAGATGAACCGAATATCCAATGCTTTGGCGGCAACTCGTTCACGAACAAAATGGAAATCCACCTCGATGTGTTTTGTTCTGGCGTGAAATACTGGGTTAGCTGATAGGTAAGTGGCGCCCAAATTATCACACCACAAGATTGGAGGACGTGGCATAAAAACTCCAAGCTCTCCAAGGACTGACTGTACCCAGATTATCTCAGCTGTTCCATTCGCAATGGCCTTGTACTCAGACTCCGTACTGGACCGCGAGACAGTGGCCTGCTTTCTAGAGCTCCACGACACTAGGTTGGGACCAAGAAAGACAGCAAACCCTCCTGTAGACCTGCGATCATCACTGCACCCAGCCCAGTCTGCGTCAGAGAAACAACTCAAAACCATGGATGGTGACTTGCGGATGGAAAGACTCATGCCACGGGTGTACTTCAAGTACCGCAAGATCCGTTTAGCAGCTGAAAAATGTACAGTCATTGGTGCATGGAGGAACTGACAGACACGATTCACAGCAAAGGAAATGTCTGGTCGAGTCAATGTCAGGTACTGGAGAGCGCCAACCAGACTGTGGTACTGTGTGCTGTCATCCTGAGAGAGGTACCCCACAATCCTTATTGATCTTGTCACTGGAGGACATGGGAGTAGTGGAAACCTTGCAATTTTCCATGTTGGCACGGTGAAGAATGTCGCCAATGTATTTCTGTTGGGAGAGCATAATCCCCTGTGGCGACGATCTCACCTCAACTCCAAGAAAAAAGTGCAAAGGACCGAGATCCTTGAGAGCAAAAGTGGCATGAAGATCAGTAAGCAACCTGGTCGTGGCAGTAGGCGAGGAGCTGGCCACAATAATGTCATCGACGTAGACAAGCATGAACATGGTGACACCGCCATGATGAAAGATAAACAGGGAAGTGTCTGCTTTAGATGCCACAAAGCCAAGCTGAAGCAGTCGAGACCTGAGCCTAGAGTACCAGGCTCTAGGTGCCTGTTTGAGTCCATAGATAGCTTTCTGCAGCTTACACATAGCCCGAGGAGCAGTGGGATCCACAAATCCGGGAGGTTGCCGCATATACACTTGTTCCTGTAGGACTCCATGGAGGAAAGCATTCCGAACATCCAACTGGCGCAGACACCAACCACGAGAGACCGCAATGGAGAGGACCAAGCGAATGGTGACAAGTTTGACAACTGGGCTGAAAGTATCATCATAGTCAAGACCATAGCGTTGTTTGAATCCTTTGGCAACAAGACGTGCCTTGTGACGATCAATAGTGCCATCAGCTTTGTACTTGATTTTGAAAACTCATTTGCAGTCAATGACATTAACATGAGGAGGCGGTGGAACCAAAGTCCACGTGCCATTGTGGCGAAGTGCATCAAGCTCAGACTGCATAGCGGCATGCCAAGCTGGAGATGACATGGCTTCACGATGATCACGAGGTTCCCGATAAACCAGAAAAGCACGTTTGGACGGGTCATAATTAATGGTGCCGTCCGTACGGTGCGCAACCTTGCGAGTATGATCGCGTGTGCGTGTCATCATCGGATGCTCAGGTGTCGCAGCAGTCCTGGGCACAGAGGATCCAGACGCGGGAGCTGTAGAGGGGACAGGATCCACCTAGGATCGCGTGTCGCCAGCGGACACAGCAGGCAGGATCGGATCCTCCTGGGATCCCGTGGCGCCAGCAGGTGCAGGGGAATCCTGCGGTGATCCCAAGGAGGGACCGGGCGACGCGGGCGCGCCTGACGCAGGACAGGACCGGCCCACGGGCTAGCGAGCGGGCACGTGCCGGGCCCTGCCACTGAGGGAGGCGGGCCGGGTGAAGGGGCGACCAAGCCGCCAGAAGGCGCCACATGGGCCAATGGCGCCCCGCGACCGGCTGACGGGCTGCTGGCCGGGGTGGACGCGTGATCCGAGGCCGGATCCACTCCGGATCCCGTGCCCAGATCTTCATCGGACGTGGGATTGCCTGCCGTACCTGGGATCGTCTGCGCCAAAGGAGATCCTGCATCCAGATTAGTAGACGCAGCAGGTATACCATAGTTCATGTGGTCATGCGGAAATGAAGTATGGCTTGTTCAGCGACACGAGGTGGTATGGGGGAAGTAGAAGGGTTGGCAAAAGGAAAAATTGTTTCATCAAACGTGGCATCCCTAGAAATATAGACACGAGCCGTGGGTACATGAAGACATTTATATCCTTTGTGGCGAATGCTATAGCCAATAAACACACACTGTTGAGATCGAAAAGCAAGTTTGTGCGTGTTGTAGGGACGCATGTTGGGCCAACAAGCACAACCAAACGTACGAAGGGACGTGTAGTCTGGTTTGGTTTGGAAGAGTTTTTCCATAGGACTAAGGTTGCCAATGACACGACTAGGGAGTCTGTTGATGAGGTAGCAAGCCGAGAGGTAGGCCTCATCCCAAAAACGAAGTGGCATGGACGCATGTGATAGTAAAGAGAGTCCCATGTCAACAATATGGCGATGCTTCCTTTCGGCCGAACCATTTTGCTGGTGTGTGTGTGGACAAGAGACATGATGCATGATGCCAAGTTGACGAAAAAACGTGTTGCTAAGCTTCTCGTATTCTCCACCCCAGTCTGATTGAACACATAAAATCTTACGGGACAGGAGGCGTTCAACATGAGCAAGAAAGTCACGAAAAACTTCAAAGACATCACATTTTCTCTTGAGAAGATAAATCCGCATATTTACTATAATCATCGATAAATGAAACATAGTACTGGAACCCACCAGAAGAGGTTTTGGCAGGTCCCCACACATCCGAAAAAATAAGATCTAATGGAGAAGAAGAAACACTCGATGATCTGGGAAAGGGAAGCTGGTGTGCTTTGCGTTGTTGACATGCATTGCACACATGGGTCATAGACCGACTAGAGGAAGCTAGTTTATTGAATGATAAAACATGCTGAACGACTTGAATGGATGGGTGGCCAAGCCTGGCGTGCCAATCTTCAGCTGACAGCCGAACCGAAGACAGGGCATGATGGGAGGACGGCCGAATGGGGTAGAGCCCATTCTCACATCTGCCTTGAAGAAGAACCTTCTTGGTGATCAAATCCTTCATGAGAAAATGAGTAGGGTAATACTTTAGATAAGCATTGTTATCAACAGGAAGACGATTGACAGAGAGAAGGTTCTTGTCAGCATTAGGAACATGCAAAATATTGCGAAGTTTGAGATTGGCAGAGGGAGTAGGAAGGATGGCATGACCACGATGAGCTATGTGCAAACCTGAGCCGTCAGCAGTGTGGATGCGATCTCTTCCTGGGTACTTTCGCGGACGGTAAGGCGATCCAGATCGCCGGTGATATGATCCGTGGCGCCAGTGTCGGTGAACCAAGCAGGGTCACCTAAGATGGACGGAGGAGAAGCAGCAGCAAGCCCGGCCATCTTGGATTGTTGCGGCTGGAACGCATGGTTATAGTGTTGGCCACACTCCCAGGCGTAATGCCCAGGACCACGGTAGAGTTGGCACTGGACGCGGTGATCGCCGCGGTCGCTGTAGTCACCGCGGTCACCACCGCGGTTTCCACCGAAGTCGCCTTGTTGGCGCGTACCACCGCCACCACGGTTTCCGCGGTCACCGCCGCAAGAATTGTTGTTGTTGTAGTTGCCGCGATCTCCGGAGTTACTGCGGCCCTTGCCACGGTAGTTGCCTTTGCCCCGATTGGAGTTGTTGGTGTTGCCGTTGGGGTCTCGGGCGACGTAGTTGACGGAGGATCTGCCATGTTGAAGATGAAGGCGAGAAGCATTGTACTCGCGGCGCCGCTCAAAAGAAATTGCATGAGAGTAAAACTCACCAAGAGACATGCCCTCGGGACGAGTGGTGTAGGCGGTGATGAGGGGCTCGTAGTAGCTGTCGAGGCCGGTGATGACAGCGGTGATGATGTCCTCTTCGCGCATGGGGTGGCCAACAGCTGCAAGCTGATCGGCGTTGGCGCGGATCTTGGCAAAATAATCTGCCATGGACAGATTGCCCTTCCTGAAGACCGCCATGTCCATCTTGATCTGGACGATGCTGGCGCGGCAGTGGGCGGTGTACATCTCCTTAACATGCGACCAGATGGCCCGAGAGGTGTCCAACTGATGCACTTGCTGCAGCACCTCGTCGGAGAGGGAGGCGAGGAGGTAGCTGTGGATGATCTGGTCCTGGCGAAACCAGGTCGCATACTCCGGATTGGGAGCACGCACCCCCTTGTCATCGGGGTCCAGAAACTTGGCAGGAGCAGGGAGCGTGCCATCAACGTAGCCCGTGTCGCCAGCTATACGCAGGGGAGGAAGGATTTGAGCCTTCCAGAGAAGAAAATTGGAGGTGGTGAGTTTGGCGGTGATAAGGCTGGCGGAGGGAGGAGGAACGGCAGCAGCCGGCGGGCCATTGAAAGCAGCGGGGAGGGAGAGCGTGGTTAGGGTAGCAGAGGAGGAGGCGGAAGCCGTGGGAGAGCCCATGATGCGATCAAGCGAGAAGGCCTGATACCATGTGAGACGAGAGAGAGAGAGATTGGATTGACGCACCGAACCTGGTGGCCTCAGGATGTATTTATAAGGTGCAACTAGGGCACAAGATACAGTTGGTTACAGGAGATAAGTACAATATTAACAACCTCCTATATCCTAACAATATAAAGTTTAACACTGGGTTCATGGGGACGTAGGTGGACGAGACTTGCTTGCTCCCTTCCCATGCTCCCATCCGTGCTCCCGCGTACGTGGCTTGATTTGATTGAAAGAAAATAAGACCCGGCCCCACCCCCAGAAAATCAGGGGGGGAGATGATTAGATTAGAAAAGAAAAAGGGAAAAGGACAGCCGTAGGATAAAGTGGGAGCACGGATGGGAGCATGGAAAGGGAGCAGGCAAGCCGGATCCAACGTAGGATGTGTTTCTTTTGGAGAGTTTTGGGTTTTGACCAAGAAAGCACTATTTTTAGGGAAAGGATCAGACCTATTACTATAAAAGTTCATCGAGAATACAAAGCAACTCAAACATAATAAAAATTAAATCAAGATTTCATGATCATCGAATGACCACTATTGCCGCCAGAAAAGAAAAAAAATTGCCAAAAAGTGGAAAAGATAAGTTTATAATACTTCACTATAAATTAAACTTTATACCAATTGCTAAGGTAAATGATTCCAGGAGGCCGGTCGGCCAAGAATCATGCCGGTCACGCGCGAGACGTTCCATTATGCGAGATCAGACGCTCCCTCTCGCACATACATGTGTTGTGGGGTTTCACCAATTGCCCCCGTCTTCTTCCTTATCACCTAGCACAGCCGCTCGTTTTCCTCCAGCCTAGTATGTCGTGAATCACCTTTGCAAGCGGCTGGAAGTTGTCGTCCTTCTTCTCTACGATGTTGCCCATGGACTTCTACCTCTGTGCAGGCGAGTCACACCAATGCGTTCCCAATAATGGAGAGCTATGAGCGGCACTTCAACAACTACGAGGTTGCGATATGGCTGCTGCGAGAGCGATGGGGTGAGCTGCTTGGCCGAGCTACGCAGGCGATGTTGTTGCGGCGACCAGGAGGCGGGGGACTAACGATGCGGCTGGAAAGACTTCATGCTTCAACTTGAGATGCCAGGAGCTGCGATGGGGTGTGTTGTCATGTGGGCATACTCGACGACCAGCGCATAATGTCATTGTGAGTTCCTGGCATACCAAAGAAGGAGCGCCAAACCAGAGGTCCTGTGTGGCCACCGCCTCAAGTACCACACTGCAACCGCCTTTGGCGCCTTTGTACATCTCCTGCCAAGCAAAATGGGCAGTTCTTCCATTTCCAATGCGTGCAGTCGATGCTTCCAAGCATCCAAGGAAATCCTCTTGCTGCATTCTGTGCTAGGATCTGAGAAGTGTCTTTCGCATTGGGTGTTCGCAAGTATTGCGCTCCAAACACTAGCACGACTGCCCGACAGAACTCGTAGAAACACTCAATGGTGGTGGACTCAGCCATGCGCCCATAGTCATCGAGCGAATCACCGGGTGCTCCGTATGCAAGCATCCTCATCGCTGTCGTGCACTTCTGGATCGAGGTGAATCCAAGTTTGCCGGTGCAATCCTTCTTGCATTTGAAGTAGTTGTCGAACTCCCGGATGGAATTCACAATCCTGAGAAAAAGCTTTCGGCTCATCCGATAACGGCGCCGAAATGTTTTGTCCCCGTGCAGTAGAGCGTCGGCGAAGTAGTCGGTGTAGAGCATGCAGTAGCCTTCGAGACGATGCCGGTTCTTTGCTTTCACCCGACCCGGCGCTGAGCCACCTCGCCGCGGCTTTTCATTGCTTGCCAGCAGGGCGGCGAGGGCGGCGAGGACCATGAGGTGTTCCTCTTCCTGGACGTCGGCCTCGGCTTCCTCCTCCAGCAGCGTGGCGAGCGCTTCCTTGTCGTCCGAGTCCATCGTCGAGGCAAGCAAATCACCGAACACCTTGCGTCCGGTGGGCGCGTACCCGCCGCTAAACTGCCCCTCCGCGGCCAGAAACGGCGTGAAAAACGCCTAGCTGCTGTGGAGGGGCTGCCTCGGCGAACTTCTGCTCTTTTCCTGGTGGGGATTGGCTATCTAGCGGTGAAGGGCAGTGGGCGGCGCCAGGATACATCCGTTGGCGGCCAAGCGCGCGGGGGGGGGGGGGGGGGGGGGGTGGGAGGCGAGTCGGGGAAGAAAAACATGACTTTTCACCTGACGGTGTGGCCCAGCCGTGCTTTTTCCTTGCGCTGGAGCCCCCGAGTGCCCCCCAGTGCGGCGAGTTCGGCCTGCGACCGCCGGGCCGAAAAATGGGCCGAACCGGGCCGAAAAGTGGCCTGGGAGGGCCTGTTGGGAAATGCAGGTCACTCTACAAACATGAAAACAATAAATAAATAATAATAAACATGCATACTTAGTATTAATCCAAAAGTTTCATGGAGTTGCATTAAGGCACGTATGGTTTGAAGAATTATACTTTGCAAGCCTTGGCAATCTCCCGGACAAGCATTTGAAAGGGCAGCTTAGCTTGGTGACCTTTTGGTACTTTTGAATTTCACAATAAGAATACATTGCACGAAAGTCATTTATCTTATGGAAATTGCATGAGATCAAAGGATGTGATATATTAAATATACATCCTCCACAATTACATTTCATGAATGAAATAATCGCATATGTCACAACAACAATATATATAGAGCAGCAGTTCTGGGACGGTACCGATGAGGCTCTTCACTCCGCCGGTTGTTGGGCGGTCTTACAAGCGACAGCCTGTTGTTGTCGAATGAACAATTGAAAAACATAGGTTTTTTGTGCTGAGAAATAGATGAGATTACTGACCAAAAACACAAAGTGAAATCATTAAAATATCTGGAGGTAAAACATTACATAGAAAGCCCTAGTTGCTTGGTGGGAGCCTTTCCTCTTGTCGACTTACGAGCTATCGCCTTAGTTCGAGCCATCCTACGAATAAGATTGTGAAGAGATCATCCACAGAGTAATATTAGTAATTAACAAAGATAAATAAGGCATGCACGATGGTTTCTGTAAAACGAGGCATAATATGATCATGCAAATATTTCGCTAAAAAAGTGATCTTCAAAATCATGATGTACCTACTCCTTGTTCCTAAAAGTTATTGTTTTGAACTTTGTGAAAGCAGGAGTAAATATTCTAAGACTTATAATACCAAACAAGTCAACATTTTCCTGTTACTAACACCTCCTGTGGATCGAGTTTGAGAAATCACAAGAATGTCACGCATCCAAATGATCGCAGAAGTAACCCAGCTTGCTTGCTCCAGTATTTCCTGCAAATCAGATTATCAACCGTTATCGGCTAAACTTTCCCTGTTGCGCAAAAGAAAAACAACAACGAAAAGTTTACCTTAACTCTCGCATTTCTTTCCTTCGCTGCTACATTGTGAATGAATAATTCAGTTCAGGCTGGTCCTCCATTCATCTCGCTTGTCTGTTGTGATGTACTAGGACACGTACGTAGCATGAGAGGATTGTGTTAGGTTTAGCATGAGAGGAGGCGTTATGGGGCTCAGGTTCCAGCAAACCTACCCGCCGCTGCCGCCAAGAGATCCAACTCTTCCGGCGCCGTGTTCCGGTGGCTCCCCTCCGCCGGCAACCTCTTGGTCGTCGGTGATGAGGGGGGTCGCCGGATCCTGCGCATGTGGAACGTTTTAGTTGTAGGTTCTAGGGCCCTAGTAGCTTATGCTTTTTGATCGTTCGACGTCTTGGCTTCGGTGGCGGCGACGATGATGCTGAATAAATATGCTTCGGATTGTTCTCCGGCGAAGCAATCATCTCTTTGGTCGGTGATGAATTTGGGAATCAGTCTGTTCAAGCAGGGATGTCGTGGCGGCGACGACATCCTTGTGGTGGACTTGTGTCTTCAGGCTCCACCATTCCGACGACGTCTGCTCCAGCGTCGGCGCGGAGCTTGGGAGGTAGTCCCGGAGCGGATGCAGATTGTGGTCTGCATCGAAGACATCTGAAAGATGAAACTTGTGCTGGGTTCGTGGTTGATGGATGGCAGGTATGGCTTCCTCCTTCGGCGTCTTAGTCGTGGTGTGATGTCAGATCTGGAGTTCGATGGCGTGTCCAGGTTGTTGCCCCAGTCAGATTCGTTCAACGGCAATGGCTTCACCTTTGGGGAGCCACCTTGGAGGTCCGCAAAGCTGCATATCAGCGATGGAGCCGCGTCGAGCTCGGGTGAGAAGGTGATCCGTCATTTTTTTTGGTGGCTGCTATTGTGGTGCCGGAGGCAGGTGCTTAGGCGTTGGTATCTGTTGAAAATATGAGCAAATTACTACGAGATTGAATCCGAATTAACAGAAAATAAATCATGACTACAGTAGCAGAGATTGAACTAATCATGCGAACTAGCATAGTAGATGAACATATCACATCTAGGGCACATACTAGAAACATGAATTCTACCACGATCTTGAACAGGAAAGATAGAATCACATACGGTGCAGCGGGAGCAGCACCGCCGGCGTTGACGTTGTCGCCCATGTCGTCGAGGATGAGGTTGCCGAGGTCGGGGAAGAAGTCGTCGTTCGCGAAGTCGTCGCTGCCAGCAGTCGCGCGAGTGCGCTCCCCAAATACCTGATCGCCCCTCTCCCGTACAGGATCACGAGAGGCGGGGTTCCGGAGGCCTGCTGTCCCTTCTCCCGGTGCACGCCGAAGGAGGGATGGAGAAGACTTGATCGGCGGCGCAATGGACTGGAACGGTGGTGAGAAACCATACGAAGCGGCCGCGGCTAGGGTAGACGTCTGCCTGACTATATAGTGCAGGCCGGATAGGTCATGGGAGTAAACCCCACGTCCGAGTCGTCACGATCCAAAAGAATCGAAAACGGTTCAGTAATTAACGCGTCCGTTAATTATTAATTAATGACTCATTAATTTTTTTCGAGCAGCAAAAATATAGACACAACGTGCATAGCTCTGTCCTCGGCTCGGCTCAATCCCGCAACCCGCGGCGCGTCGTGACGAGGCGTGGCGAACGTGCATAGCTCTGTCCTCGGCCCGGCTCAATCCCGCAACCGCGCGTCGTGACGAGGCGTGGCGAGGCGAGCGAGGAGGAGGAGCGCGCGTGTAGGTCTCCTCTTCTCATGCTCATACAAGTGGTAGGAGAGCTCACCTTATAAAGAGGTGCAACTCTCTCTCAACTTATGAGGTGGGACTAAACTTTAGCCTCACTCACTCCACTCACATGTGTGCATGAATGGGCCAAGAGAATTTCAGAAATTTAGTTGGGCTTTGGGCCAAAAGCCCACTAGCAAATTCCAAAGAGACATTCTGGTGTCTTTTTAATTTTGTCATGTCGGTCTTTAAGTGACTTGTACTTTGATTTTTATGATATGAATGAGACACGTATTACCATGAAAAAAAATTGTGTTAGGTTTAGAATCAGATCAGATTTCTTAGCTTGTGCGGGATTAGATTGGATGGCTCAGATTGGTCGGTGTTATTACGAGGCACAAGTATCGTGGGTTTATTACGGTATCTTACCGCCGTCAACGCGAAACGCACATTATTCTGGAGGCACGGGATCCACCATCGTGGCCGGGGATGGGCGACCGGCATCGCCGTCGGCACCGGCGCCGGCGTCGGCAGCGGCATGATTTCATCAGCAGCCTCCCCGATGAAGTCCTCGGCACCATCATCTCCCACCTGCCCACCAGGGACGGCTGCCGCACGCAGGCGCTCTCCCGCCGGTGGCGTCCCATCTGGAACTCCGCGCCGCTCAACCTCGACGGCACCTTACATGAGAAAATCGTGACCAGCCTTCTCTCTTGCCACCTTGGCCCCGTCCGCCGCATCTCGGTCAGCATGGCCTCTCTTTCCCACTGCTGCGACCGCCGCACGAGGCGCCAGATGAACGCCGACGTCGACACGGTGGACGGCTGGCTCCGCTCCCCTGGCATTGCCTACCTCGAGGAGCTCCGGCTTGTCTACAGATACGAGTCATACGACATCTACAACGAAGACGTGCTCCCGCCGTCCGCGTTCCGCCACGCTCCTGCGCTCCGCATGGCGACGTTTGGCTGCTGCCGTCTGCCGCCAAACCTGGTCGTGGTCTTTCCTCTCCTCCAGCAGCTCACGCTGCACAGGGTCACCCTGACGCAGGAGGCTCTGAGCGCTGTTCTCTCCGGCTGCCCTGTGTTGGAGAGCCTTCTTCTGGACGAGAACGTTGGCTCTCAGAGCCTCCACATCAACTCCCTAGCACTCAGGAGCATTGGCTTCGCTGCCCCTTCAGACATGCGAGTAGAGCTGGTCATCGAGTACGCCCCTTGCCTTCACATGTTACTGCTACTCAATCCAGACTATCGTCAGACGACCATCCGGGTTATCCAGGCTCCTAAACTGGAGGTACTGGGTTTTCAGGTAGTCACAGCTTTGACTTTTAAAAACTTGCGCGCATTATTACATCTACATTAGGCTATATTACTATTCTTGATGTGTGTATATTTTACGTTTATTTACCTTTTGTAGGAAATAGTTGATGTTAGCTTGATAACCACAATGCACACGCTCAAGGTTTTGGCTCTTGCTTATGTCGGACCTGATTTCGATGTAGTTCTTGACTTCCTAAGGTGCTTCCCCTGCTTGCAGAAGCTATATATCATCGTGAGTGTTCATGTTTGATAGATTGTTTATGATGTTAAGTAATTATTTGTCAATCTTATGACAAAAACACGCTTTATACCCAAAACAGCTATATCCATGGGGGGCACAGAAGAAATTAAAAAACTTGCCGAAGTATGCCTCAACGGATGATCCAATTAAATGCCTAGAGATCCATCTCAAAAAAGTGGCGTTGAAGGCCTACCGTGGAGAGGGTGTAGAAGTTGACTTTGCCAGGTTTTTTGTTTTGAACGCGAAAGTGCTTGAGAGAATGGAAATTGGATTCATTCACAACCGTGGCGAGGAATGGAGGACTAACCATTGGAGAGAGCTAAAAGTGGGAGACCGAGCTTCTCGCGGTGCTCGATTTGAATTCAAAATAAATCATTGCTGCAATTTGAAAGACAAGAAGGAACTTACCCATGATCTGTCAATGGTTGATCCGTTTGACACCTTCTTCGACGGATATGTTACACTTTGAGAAGGTATATGCTCTTGTTTGGCTGGAGCTCAAAGCACAAAAATCGATATATATTGTTTTCAATCTAAAGTTGTTTCACCCATTTGATGATCTGTCTCTGCGGAATGTCTACTTCATGGCGCTGGGATACCAAGTTTGGTGGACCACTCAAGAGTATAGGCAACAGAAGGATGTGGCAAGGCTCAAGCTTCGAATGGAGAGCTTTGCAAAGTGCACATGATATATCAGATATAGAACAGGTTTTCTGTAAATATTTAAACTTCTGGTATGTTGCACTTGCATGCAATCTGTCGTGTTCAACTGATTGTCTGACCTTTTGGTTGCTTCGTGCTAACAGCAGATTTTCGTGCAATGTATGCACTGGCGTGTGTGTGTTTCTGTTTTACTTCTTACTCTTGTAGGCTGACAGTCCTGATTGCGTACAATCTGCGCCACGTATTATCATAACCTCGGGTGGCAATTTCTCCTTTGGCATATGTCTTAGCAACACAAAACAAGCTGTTATTTTCCTTCGGCATGTGGAGCGCTCGATTTGCTCTAGATATGGTTTACCTTCTTAAGGGAAATAACAGTGTTGTACTTGGGTGGAGGCCATCTCCCTATATATATACACGTACTGTAAGCAACTCAGTCATAAAGTACAATCTGTTCACGGCACTCCCCTCACAAGCTCACCAGAGAGCTGCGATGTACTCAACATGGCACTTATATGGTGGGACGCGATTATGACGGCAGTGCCGGTGAAGGGCTCTCTTTGTCTATGGAGAGTGCTGAACTTATCAGTAATCTACCCGACATGGTCCTCGGCGCCATCATCTCCCGCCTCTCCGAGACGGTGACTCCCAAACGTAGGCCCTACTCTCCGGTGGTGCTTGCACACACACTAATTTCAGCTTCGAGTGCATTCATGCAAAATAAGAGGTGTATGTAAGCATCAATGATCACCGCTCCTTCCGAGTTTTCTAAAACCAAATAGTCCCTGTGGTGGGCGATGCCGTGGAGGGCATTGCTTCTTTTGCTGAGGGGATTTACATATGGAGGATGCACCAACTGGGGATTCAGTTCTAGAATTTCCTCAACACTTCGCTACTCGATTTGAGGCAACGACGCACCGTAACTGCATAAGAAGTTCCCTGATACTTCAAAGTGGGGGTACACTTTTGTCATGAACCATGTCCGTCCAAAGGCTAACAAATCCAGTTTTCCAAATTACCATGATAATCATAGCTTGCAGCTCGTACAGGTAATGCAGCAACCATTCATCTCCCATGTTTGGAATTTGTTGCAAGTGAAATGACATTTTTTTTGTGCATCATCTTCCAGTGGTGGGTGCCATGCTGATGCGGGCATATAGGGATCCAGGGGTCTCACGTAATCATCTTTGTTACAATTGTCTAAGTTCCAAAGGGAACCATCTCACGTAATCATCTTTCTATCTCAGCGATGTGCATATTCTCCTGATAGCCTCCACATCAACTGGTAGAAAGTGCTCCCTGAGCAGTTGTACATTCCAACTAGCTATTTTTGAGGTCTAGAAAGTCTGAAACCCTATTGAGACGGCATGGCCACTTTGCAGATATCAGCCAAAGGAAGGCCATATAGGGATCCAGGAGTCTCGCCAAGTTCTGATTAATTTACCAGTGCCAACTCGCCATATCATCACATGTTTAACCAGCTCTACTCTGGGTTTGTTGCAACGGCAAACCATGGACTGATGCCTTTAAAAACAGTGTCTGCCAGATTCCTAGTTTTTTTTATTTGACTAGATTCTTTGGGTAGTATTTTACCTGTAGAAGGTTTGTAATGAGACTTTGAGTAGTCTCCATGCTTACTTAGCTAGTCATGCCGAATTAGAAGCTCACATGTCTCTAAACCCCGTATGACCCATAGATTTTGGAAGAATCATTTTATCTCAAGCAAGCCATGCTATTTTTCTGGCCAATAGTATTTTTTTAAAGGGGAGCAAGACAACACATATTGGGCACATAAATCTTATGTTGATTGTTGAAATAGGTACGGATTATGGTCGCTCTCAGTAATATAAATTTCCCTCCATTGCATGTGTTATGCATTGCAATTTCAATGTTAATCGGTGTTGCATCCATACATGATCTGACAAACTGCAGATGCATCTTCATGTGCATTGCAAGAGGATGATGGTGTTATCCGTGATGTTGATGTGCCATCAACAGTTTAGCACTAAGAATGCAAGAGCTTGCCAGGGATTCTATGACTTGTGGCATGTGGCAGCAAATAAGCTTGAAGATGAGCTGTAGCCAATTATTCTCTCAACTTCAGCAAATCAAAGATAATAATGTGCCCTAGAAAATCCAGGCCAATACAAATTAAACACACAAGGAAACATGGACGGAGTTTTTTCTTCCTTTTGCTAGGGAAAACGGTACGATGCTGCCTATATGGGACCAGGTTACCTGACCCCAATGATTTTTACAAATCCTTCACTAAATCCTACCAAATTAGTAGACAAGGTTTCTTATTTGTGAAAGTTGGACCTACTGTAATAGACATGACACCAACGGGTTCATTTTATAGCTTCCTCAGTACCGTGAAAGGCATGCTTGATTCGATTGACAAGGCATGTGATACGTATCCAACGTATCTATAATTTTTTATTGTTCCATGTTGTTATATTATCATTCTTGGATGTTTTACAATCATTTTATAGCAACTTTATATCATTTTTTGGGACTAACCTATTGACATAGTGCCCAGTGCCAGTTACTGTTTTTTGCTTGTCTTTTACATCGCAGAAAATCAATACCAAGCAGAGTCCAAATGGAGCGAAACTTTCTGGAGAATTTTTATGATCCAGAAGACACAACTTGGCCAAACAAGTACTAGAGGGGTGCCCCGAGGGGGGGGGGCACAACCCAACTGGGCGTGCCTGGGCCCCCAGGCGCGCCCTGGTGGGTTTTGCCCACCTCGATGGAATCCCGCACCGCCTCTTCACCCTATAAATTCCCACATATTCCAAAAACTTTAGGGTAGTCGATTGATCAGAAGTTTCACCGCCGCAAGCCTCTGTAGCCACGAAAAACAAATCTAGACACTGTTCCGACACCCTGCTGGTTGGGGGAATCATCATCGGTGGCCATCTTCGTGATCCCGGCGGCCACCATGATGAGGAGGGAGTAGTCCACCCTCGGGGCTGAGGGTTTGTACCAGTAGCTACATGTTTAATCTCTCTCTCTCTCTTTCTCTTGTTCTTGAGATATCACGATATTGATGTATCGCGGGCTTTGTTAATATAGTTGGATCATATGGTGTTTTATGGATTTGAGAGCACTTGATATATTTCTTGCATATGAATACGCGTGGCGACAATGGGGTATTACATTGATTCAGTTGGTATATGTTTTGGCACTCAATTCGCGGCTTCCTGAGGTGACACTGGGGTAATCTATGCATAGGGTTGACGCACTTTTTCGTCATTGTTTCTCTGGTAGAAATCTTGGGGCACTCTGTGTGGTTCTTTGTGTGGGATCGAGTATTATGAATCTGAAATTGTTTGATGTGTATCGTATAATTAACTCATGGATACTTGTGGTGACATTGGAGTATCTAGGTGACATTAATGTTGGTTGATGTGTATCATATGGTGTTATTTTAGTACGAACTCTTGAATAGATCAAACGGAAATAATAACTTTAAGGTGGTTTCGTACCCTACAAACAATATCTTCTTATGTTCTCCGCAAGATAAGAACTTTGGAGTGATTCTTCATCACACGTTGAGGGATGGTTATATGATCCAATTAGATTAGCATTGTTGAGAGATTGCACTAGCGAAAATACGTACCCTAGGCCTCATTTTCAAGCAATGCAATAGCGTTTTTGCTCACTTTTGTTACATGCTACCTTTCTGTTTTTTATTGTTCCTATTACAAAAATCAATATCTACTATCATTACTACACTTTTATCACCATCTCTTCGCCGAACTAGTGCACCTATACAATTTACCATTGTATTTGGTGTGTTGGCGACACAAGAGATTTTTTGTTATTTGGTTGCAGGGTTGTTTCAGGGAGATCATCTTCATCCTATGCCTCCCACGGATTGATAAACCTTATGTCATCCACTTGAGGGAAAATTTCTACTATCCTACAAAACTCTGCGCTTGGAGGCCCCACCACGAGTTTACAAGAACAAGGTGTGTAGTAGACATCAAGCTCTTTTTTGGCGCCGTTGTCAGGGAGGTGAGTGCTTGAAGGTATATCTTTAGATCTTGCAATCAAATCTTTTAGTCTCTTGTTTTATCACTAGTTCTGTTTTGTAAAAGAAACTACAAAAAATGGAATTGAGTTGCATAATATTATTCATCTTTATAATGTCTTTCGTGAAAATGATGGAAAGGAAAATTGTGCTCAATTGATAGAAGAAGAATTCTAAAGAAGTTTGACAAAAAATATTTGAATGATAATCATGATTGCAATGTTGTTGGTATGAAATCTTTGAATATCCATGATGCTAACGATACGCAAAGCCATAAGCTTGGGGATGCTATATTTGATGAAGATGATATTTTTACTCCCCCAAGTTTTGAAGAGAAAATTTATTATTATGAAGAGACAATAGCCAGAATGCCACTATGAGAAACCAAACTTGCTGAAATACCACTATGAAAAACCAACTTGCCAATATATATACCACTACTTTCAGTTTTCTCTAGCCAAAATAGCACTAGTGACTAACGGAGACTAAGACCATCCAAAAATACTTCTATACCCTTACCTCTTCACAGCCCAAAGCATACATTTCAACAACAAAAATAGCAGCTATAGTGCAACATTTCAGGAGCCAATTGACATGAAAACATCA
Source organism: Triticum timopheevii (assembly GCA_963921465.1). Classification (NCBI taxonomy): domain Eukaryota; kingdom Viridiplantae; phylum Streptophyta; class Magnoliopsida; order Poales; family Poaceae; genus Triticum; species Triticum timopheevii. Next base: position 617,198,020 of record OY997270.1, read on the forward strand.
CCAACTCAACATAATCTTACTTTGCATCATCCAACAAGATAACAACTTTATAGCATCATTTTGAAAAATTCCAGCAGTATTTTGACAGCATTTCAGCAGTATTTTGACATGAAAACATCACAAATTCAACATAATCTAAGTTGACACCATTGAACATCAATATAACAACATTTCAGCAGCATTTTGACAGCATTTCAGCAGCATTTTCACATGAAAACATCACCAATTCAGCAAAATCTCACTTTGCATCATTGAACATCAATATAGCAACAAATCAACAATGATGCATAATGGTTCGAAATAAGATAACATCAACAACGATACATAATGGTTCAAAAGAAGCTAGCATCAACACATAATGGTTCAGACCACCGTTTCCTCAAACAAAATATCATGGTTCTCACAACCATAAGCAAAAGATGATGATTCTCCCAACCAAATGCACTAAACTAGCCGTAGAGGGCTAGGAGCACCAATTTTACTCCTTGTAGATCCACTAGGAGGTGTACAAGCAATTGCAATAGCTGCCGCCCTCTGCCTTGTCATTGGACTCGTAGGAGTATCAAGTTGAGTACCTTGCTTAGTCGGTGTCTTAGGAGAAGTAGCCGCAATGCTTGCTTCAACCTTTGACTTTTTACTACATTCAAAACAATATTGTTAGTAATTAATATGCAGGACATTTGGCAACAATGTGAGAAGAAGTAGTATCATGAAAGAAATACCATGGAAGAGGAGTAGCATCATGAAATAAATACAAGTGATAGAGATGAGACTTATGAAATAAATACCGCGGAGGAGGAATAGCATCTCGATCCGCGTCACTTTCCATCTTAGGCTCCTTGCATGTCTTTCGAAGATGGCCTATTGCTCCACATCTTTTGCATTTGTGTCTTCTACCGGTTCCACCTTTGGTGCAATTCTTTATCCTCCTAGTTCTTGGACGTCCAGCACTCTTGGTAAGTTTGGGCGGGATCATCTCAGATCCGGGATTTACCTTGGGCCATTGGGATCTGCCCCTAATTGGCATGAGAACTCCAGCATATGCCGCTTGGAACCTTGCCACTGAGAAGCACTCTGCAACATAATCCTCTAGCTTGGCTTTTTTGGAGAAGAAGAGCCGAAGAGCATGTGTGCAAGGTTCACCACAAATCTGCCATCTTCTACAAGAGCACTCGTTTTTCTCCAAGTTAACGATGTGCCTCCATCCATTTCCTGAAATCTCAGCTATATTTGGCGATGCTCTTGCTTCCAAATAATGAAGCCCCTTACTTTTCAGATTCAACTCCTTTATCACACTAGGTAGTATGTAACCTAGCAGCGCTTCACCAACGGCTCTCCTTTTCTCGAACAATATCATTATCATTTCTCTAAGGTTGTCCAAAAGCTCAACAAGTGCAAGTTGCTTCACATCCTTAATCCAATTGTTGAAAACCTCTACCAAATTATTGCTAACATACTCAACTTTTGTCATTGCTGAAAATTTGCTTCTTGTCCACACACGGTTGTGATGCATCTTCAAATAGGCTATTGCTTCGGCGCTTTGTGCTTGTATTTCTGCCATTAGTGAATCATGCTTCTCTACTTCATATGTCCAAGCTGCAGGCCACATATTATCTAGTATGTCACCTTTGAACTTTTTCTTGAAGTTGAGCACTAGATGCATCATGCATTCTCTATGTTCACAATTTGGGTAGACCTTAGAAATGGCATTCTCCAACCCCTTGCATGCATCGGTATGGATTGCAAGCCCTTGTGGTTCTCTAATAGCCAATTTCAACTGCTCCATGAACCATACCCAATTTTCTGTATTCTCTTTCTCAAATATTCCAAATGCAACCGGAAACATCCAACTATGCCCATCTACACCAATTGCGGCTGCCAATTGGCTAGTGTATTTCCCACAAAAAAAGTTGCGTCAACCCCCAAATATGGTCTACACCCTGCCAAAAACCCATCAATGCATGGCTTGAAGGCAATGAACAACCTATTGAAAACATGCACAATTTCACCCTTACTATTGGTAGTTGTTTTTACGTCTATCTCAAATATACTTCCAGGATTGGCTGCCAACAATTCAGCTCTAAAGTTCCACAACAACTGAAAATTCTCTTTATATGTACCTTCTAATTGATCCTTTGCACGAGCTCTCCCTTTCCAAGCATCGGTGTATTGAAGCTTAATATCATACTCCCTTTGCAAGCGTTCTTTTAGTTGTTTTGCACTCACTGTGGCATTCTGCTCAAGTGCAGCCTTCCCTTTATCAGCGAGCCAATCTATATTTTCCATTCCTTTGCTGCAGTTTTTGCTCCCACAAGTATGTTCAAAGGGAAGTTTCTTTACCTACAATGACATCAAGAAACACAAGTGTCAAATAAATAACAATATAAAGAAAAGAAATAAACAATAACATGTGCCAAAGAAAGAAGCAAACAATGCTACTAATCATACCATGAAAGTGTTAGTGTTCGGTAACTTGGAGGCATGTATCCTCCATGGACAATCCTCATCGGTGCAACTAGCCCTGAATCTTTTAGTGTCACTATACTGCGTGTCAAAAGACCAATCTTCTCTAATTGCTAGTTGTCTCAATGCAACTCTAAATGCTTTGGAGTTAGGAAATGTGGCTCCTGCTTCGACTCGAGGATTCTTTTCATCATGGAGATAAGTAGGAGCCACATTGTTTGCGAGTAATGTCTCATCATCCCCTCGCACATGATGTGGATCATAAGTGTTGTCAACATCTAGTGTTCCCAATGGTACTCTTGCAGCCTTTGGCTCGACATTTTTCTCCTTTGACTCTGCATTTTCCTTTGACTCCGCATTCTCATGCAAATAGGTGTTCTCCTCACCGCATCCTACAGGCTCATCATCCTCGTACTCGCCTTCATAGGCTTGCTTCGGCCAAGCAAAGAATGGAGCATGAATAGGTTGATCATCCATATCCTCGGCCATGACAGGAGCTTGTTCCTTGTGTTGCTGTTTGTTCTCAATGGTCACACCAAACCTCACTATTTTTGTGTTAGAACACCTATCAAACAATTCAGCTATCTCTGATTCAGAGATCAATGGGATGGTGTTATATCTTGTTCCATACCAAATGGTCATTCTCTGATCAGGAGACCACTTGAACTTCTCCTCCACAACCTCCTTTATCCACGCCATAGACAAGTCCCGACCGACCATGAAATCCCATGTTTTGCCCCTTCTGTAAACTCTTTTGCCGTCTACAATCGTCAAATAGGACTGAACATCTATTTCTACTTTGAAATCGCCCATTGAATCAACTCTGAAACACACAAACACAGCAAATTCTAAATTTGCTGCACTTCCAATGAAAAGAACTATGAAAACAGGGGGGAATTTTGTACCTTTTGCCGCTAGGGATGTACTGGAGGGTTCGAGGCAGAGGAGCCACTCGAAGGCGAGGTTGCAGGGGAGGCCGCGAGCTGGTCCGGTCGGTGCCAAGCAATGGAGCGCCACCGTCGGGCTAATCCGGGACGAACTCGAGCAGATGGACGAGCTGGGTGAGGTTGCAATGGAGCAGAGGAGGCCGGCGAATTGATCCAGGACGAGCTGGGGCGGATCCCTCTGACCGGAGGTGCGCCATTGGGCTGGCTGGCACCGGAGCCGATCCGTCGGGCGACCAGCCAGGCACCGATGAGCGGGAGTGAGGGTGTTGGGCTACCCAGCCACGAACCCAGGGAGGAGGAGGAGGAGGGCGGCGCACGAAGGGAGCTGGGGGATGGGTGGCGGAGAGGGTCGATCAGAGGGAGGGATGAGCTGCGGGGCGGTGCTGGCGACGGTTGGTTCCTCACGCCGCCATGCTCCTGGTGTGTGCGTGCGAGAGGTGAGGGGGAGGAGAGGATAGGGTTGAGCCCAAGGGGTAATTTTGGAATAGCCAAAAAACTGACAAGTTGCCTCCGGTTTGACTAACAGAAAAAGTTTGACAACTAACATAATTGTTATTTTGACAAGAAAAACTGAGTGTGCAGTGGTATATTGGCAAGTTGGTTTTTCATAGTGGTATTTTGGCAAGTTCGGTTTCTCGTAGTGGCACTCTGGCTATTGTCTCTATTATGAAAGCATGCCTCCTATTTACAATGATTATATTGATGAAAATGGGTTTGGAAGAGTGTCAACTCTAGGTAATGATCCCACTATTTTGGAGGGTGTTGAATCTTATTATAATAATTATGAAAGTGGATTTGGAGAGGTCATGACTTTATTTAGTGATGAACCCACTATTTTGGAAGAGGTTTCAATTGATTATGAAAAAAATTAATATCCATGATGATTATGGTGATGGCATGTATGATATAAAGAATAATGATATCCATGCAACTTGTCATCACGATTTTAATGCTCAAATTGATTATGTCAATCAAGTATCTCATGATAGTTATTTTGTTGAGTTTGCTCCAACTACTATTCATGAGAATAAATTTGCTTATGTGGAGAGTAATAGAATTTTCATGCATGTGGATCATGAAAAGATTGCTTTATGCCATAGCTAAATTGTTGAATTCATTCATGATGCTACTGAAATTTACTATGAGAGATGAACATATGCTTGTAGGTATTGCAATAATATCAATTATCCTCTCTATGTGTTGAAGGTTTTAAAGTCATGCTTGTTTTTCCTTCCTATGCTAGTTGGTTCTTATTCCCATAAGTTGTTTACTCACAAAATCCCTATGCATGGGAAGTGGTTTAGGCTTAAATGTGCTTGCCATGTGTTTCATGATGCTCTTGTTATGTTTCAATTTTTATCTTTTATGCGAGCTTTATTGAAATCTTCATGCCTATCGAAAAACGCATTAAAGAAAGCGCTTGTTGGGAGACAAACCAACACTTTTACCTACTATATTTGTGTGTTCACATGATTAAGCTACTGTAGTAATCATGTTTTATATCTTTTGTTTCAATAAAGTGCCAAGTAAATGTTGGGGAACGTAGTAATTTCAAATTTTTTCCTACGCACACGCAAGATCATGGTGATGGCATAGCAACGAGAGGGGAGAGTGTTGTCCACGTACCCTCGTAGACCGTAAGCGGAAGCGTTATGACAACACGGTTGATGTAGTCGTACATCTTCACGATCCGACCGATCCAAGTACCGAACGTACGGCACCTCCGAGTTCTGCACACGTTCAGCTCGATGACGATCTCCGGCCTCCGATCCAGCCGAGCTCCAGAGATGAGTTCCGTCAGCACGACGGCGTGGTGACGATGATGATGTTCTACCAGCGCAGGGCTTCGCCTAAGCACCGCTACAATATGATCGAGGTGTAATATCGTGGAGGGGGGCACCGCACACGGCTAAGGAACGATCAATGATCAACTTGTGTGTCTATGGGGTGCCCCTGCCCCCGTATATAAAGGAGTGGAGGAGGGGGAGGGCCGGCCCTCTCTATGGCGCGCCCTAGGGGAGTCCTACTCCCACCGGGAGTAGGATTCCCCCTTTCCTAGTCCAACTAGGAACCCTTCCATGTAGTAGGAGTAGGAGAGAAGGAAAGGGAAGAGAGAAGGAGAAGGAAGGAAGGGGGCGCCCCCCCTCCCTAGTCCAATTCGGACTAGTTCAAGGGGAGGGGTGCGGCCACCCTTTTGGCCCTTTCTCTCCTTTCCCGCAGGGCCCAATAAGGCCCAATAATTCTCCCCAGCGAATTCCCGTAACTCTCCGGTACTCCGAAAAATACCCGTATCACTCGGAACCTTTCCGAACTCCGAATATAGTCGTCCAATATATCGATCTTTACGTCTCAACCATTTCGAGACTCCTCGTCATGTCCCCGATCTCATCCGGGACTCCGAACTCCTTCGGTACATCAAAACTCATAAACTCATAATATAACTGTCATCGAAACCTTAAGCGTGCGGACCCTACGGGTTCGAGAACTATGTAGACATGACCTAGAACTATTCATGGTCAATAACCAATAGCGGAACCTGGATGTCCATATTGGCTCCTACATATTCTACGAAGATCTTTATCGGTCAAACCGCATAACAACATACGTTGTTCCCTTTGTCATCGGTATGTTACTTGCCCGAGATTCGATCGTCGGTATCCAATACCTAGTTCAATTCGTTATCGGCAAGTCTCTTTACTCGTTCTGTAATGCATCATCCCGTAACCAACTCATTGGTCACATTGCTTGCAAGGCTTATAATGATGTGCATTACCGAGAGGGCCCAGATATACCTCTCCGACAATCAGAGTGACAAAACCTAATCTCGAATTACGCAAACCCAACATGTACCTTCGAAGACACCTGTAGAGCACCTTTATAATCACCCAGTTACGTTGTGACGTTTGGTAGCACACAAAGTGTTCCTCCGGTAAACGGGAGTTGCATAATCTCATAGTTACAGGAACATGTATAAGTCATGAAGAAAGCAATAGCAACATACTAAACGATCAAGTGCTAAGCTAACGGAATGGGTCAAGTCAATCACATCATTCTCCTAATGATGTGATCCCGATAATCAAATGACAACTCTTTTGTCCATGGCTAGGAAACATAACCATCTCTGATAAACGAGCTAGTCAAGTAGAGGCATACTAGTGACACTATGTTTGTCTATGTATTCACACATGTATTATGTTTCCGGTTAATACAATTCTAGCATGAATAATAAACATTTATCATGAAATAAGGAAATAAATAATAACTTTATTATTGCCTCTAGGGCATATTTCCTTCAGTCTCCCACTTGCACTAGAGTCAATAATCTAGTTCACATCGCCGTGTGATTTAACACCAATATTCATATCTGTATATGATTAACGCCCATAGTTCACATCATCATGTGACCAACATCCAAAGGGTTTACTAGAGTCAATAATCTAGTTCACATCGCTATGCGATTAACACCCAAAGAGTACTAAGGTGTGATCATGTTTTGCTCGTGAGAGAAGCTTAGTCAACGGGTCTGTCACATTCAGAGCCGTATGTATTTTGCAAATATTTTATGTCCACAATGCTCTGCACGGAGCTACTCTAGCTAATTGCTCCCACTTTCAATATGTATCCAGGTTGAGACTTAGAGTCACCTGGATCAGTGTAAAAGTTTGCACTAATGTAACTTTTACAACAAACTCTTTTATCACCTCCATAATCGAGAAACATCTCCTTAGTCCTTACTAAGGATATTCTTGACCAATGTCCAGTGATCTACTCCTAGATCACTATTGTACTCTCTTGCCAAATTCAGAGCAAGGCATACAATAGGTCTGGTACATAGCATAGCATACTTTATAGAACCTATGACTGAGGCATAGGGAATGACTTTTCATTCTCTTTCTATTTTTTGCTGTGGTCGGGATTTGAGTCTTACTCAATTTCATACCTTTGCAACACAGGCAAGAACTCTTTCTTTGACTGTTCCATTTTGAACTATTTCAAAATGTTGCCAAGGTATGTACTCATTGAAAATCTTATCAAGCGTCTTGATCTATCTCAATAGATCTTGATGCTCAATATGTAAGTAGCTTTTACTGAGGTCTTTTCTTTTTAAAAACTCTTATTCAAGTATCCTTTCATGCTTTGCAGAATAATTCTACATTATTTCCGATCAGCAATATGCCATTCACATATACTTATCAGAAATGCTGCAGTGCTCCCACTCACTTTCTTGTAAATACAGGCTTCACCGCAAGTCTGTATAATACTATATGCTTTGATCAACTTATCAAAGCGTATATTCCAACTCTGAGATGCTTGCACCAGTCCATAGATGGATCGCTGGAGCTTGCACATTTTGTTAGCACCTTTAGGATTGACAAAACCTTCTGGTTGTATCATATACAACTCTTCTTTAATAAATTTAAGGAATGTAGTTTTGACATCCATTTGCCAAATTTCATAAAATGTGGCAATTGCTAACATGATTCGGACATACTTTTAAGCATCGATACGAGTGAGAAAATCTCATTGTATTCAACACCTTGAACTTTGTCAAAAACCTTTTTCGACAAGTCTAGCTTTGTAGATAGTAACACTACTATCAACGTCTGTCTTCCTCTTGAAGATCCATTTATTCTTAATGACTCACCGATCATCGGGCAAGTCAATCAAAGTCTACACTTTGTTCTCATACATGGATCATATCTCAGATTTCATGGCCTCAAGCCATTTCGTGGAATCTGGGCTCATCATCGCTTCCTCATAGTTTGTAGGTTCATCATGGTCTAGTAACATGACTTCCAGAACATGATTACCGTACCTCTCTGGTGCGGATCTTACTCTGGAAGACCTACGAGGTTTGGTAGCAACTTGATCTGAAGTTTGATGATCATCATCATTAACTTCCTCACTAATTGGTGTAGGAATCACTGGAACTGATTTCTGTGATGAACTACTTTCCAATAAGGGAGAAGGTACAATTACCTCATCAAGTTCTACTTTCCTCCCACTCACTTCTTTCGAGAGAAACTCCTTCTCTGGAAAGGATCCATTTTAGCAACGAATGTCTTGCCTTCGGATCTGTGATAGAAGGTGTACCCAACAATTTCCTTTGGGTATTCTATGAAGACGCACTTCTCCGATTTGGGTTCGAGCTTATCAGGATGAAACTTTTTCACATAAGCATCGCAGCCCCAAACTTTAAGAAACAACAACTTAGGTTTACTGCTAAACCATAGTTCATACGGTGTCGTCTCAACGGATTTAGATGGTGCCCTATTAAACGTGAATGCAGCTGTCTCCAATGCATAACCCCAAAACAATATTGGTAAATTAGTAAGAGACATCATAGATTGCACCATATCAAATAAAGTGCGGTTACGACGTTCGGACACACCATAACGATGTGGTGTTCTAGGTGGTGTGAACTGTGAAACTATTCCACATTGTTTTAGTTGAAGACCAAACTCGTAACTCAAATATTCGTCTCCACGATCAGATCGCAGAAACTTTATTTTCTTGTTACGATGATTTTTCCACTTCACTCTGAAATTCTTTGAACCTTTCAACTATTTTAGACTTATGTTTCATCAAGTAGATATACCCATATCTGCTCAAATCATCTCGTGAAGGTCAGAAAATAACGATACTTGCCACGAGCATCAACACTCATTGGATCGCATACATCGGTATGTATTATTTCCAATAAGTCAGTAGCTCGTTCCATTGTTCCGGAGAACGGAGTTTTAGTCATCTTGCCCAAAAGGCACGGTTCGCAAGCATCAAATGATTCATAACCAAGTGATTTCGAAAATCCATCTTTATGGAGTTTCTTCATGCGCTTTACACCGATATGACCCAAACGGCAGTGCCACAAATAAGTTGCACTATCATTATTAACTTTGCATCTTTTGGCATCAATATTATGAATATGTGTATCACTACGATCGAGATCCAACAAACTATTTTCATTGGGTGTATAACCATCGAAGGTCTTATTCATGTAAACAGAATAACAATTATTCTTTAACTTCAAATGAATAACCGTATCGCAATAAACATGATCAAATCATATTCATGCTCAACGCAAACGCCAAATAACATTTATTTAGGTTTAACACTAATCCCGAAAGTATAGGGAGTGTGCGATGATGATCATATCAATCTTGGAACTTACTTCCAACACTCATCGTCACTTCCCTTCAACTAGTCTCTGTTTATTCTGTAACTCCTGTTTCGAATTACTAATCTTTAGCAACCGAAAAAGTATCAAATACTCAGGGGCTACTATAAACACTAGTAAGGCACACATCAATAACCTGTATATCAAATATACACTTGTTCACTTTGCCATCCTTCTTACCCACCAAATATTCAGGGCATTTCCGCTTCCAGTGACCATTTCCTTTGCAGTGTAAGCACTCAGTTTCAGGCTTTGGTCCAGCTTTGGTCTTCTTCACGGGAGTGACAACTTGCTTGTCTTTACATTTGAAGTTCCCTTTCTTTCCCTTTGCCCTTTTCTTGAAACTAGTGATCTTGTTAACCATCAACACTTGATGCTCTTTCTTGATTTCTACCTTCATTGATTTCAGCATCACGAAGAGCTTGGGAATCGTTTTCGTCATCCCTTGCATACTATAGTTCATCACGAAGTTCTAGTAACTTAGTGATGGTGACTAGAGAATTCTGTCAATCACTATCTTATCTGGAAGATTAACTCCCACTTGATTCAAGTGATTGAAGTACCCAGACAATCTGAGCACATGCTCACTAGTTGAGCGATTCTCCTCCATTTTTAGCTATAGAACTTGTTGGAGACTCCATATCTCTCAACTCGGGTATTTGCTTGAAAGATTAACTTCAACTCCTGGAACATCTCATATGCTCCATGATGTTCAAAACGTCGTTGAAGACCCGGTTCCAAGCCGTTAAGCATGGTGCACTAAACTATCAAGTAGTCATCATATTGAGCTTAGCTAAACGTTCATAACGTCTGCATCTGCTCCTGCAATAGGTCTGTCACCTAGCGGTGCATTAAGGACATAATTCTTCTGTGCAGCAATGAGGGTAAACCTCAGATCACGGATCCAATCCGCATCATTGCTACTAACATTTTTCAACACAATTTTCTCTAGGAACATATCAAAATAAACATATGAAAGCAACAACGCAAGCTATTGATCTACAACATAATTTGCAAAATACTACCAAGACTAAGTTCATGATAAATTTAAGTTCAATTAATCATATTACTTAAGAATTCCCACTTAGACAGACATCTCTCTAGTCATCTAAGTGATCACGTGATCCAAATCAACTAAACCATAACCGATCATCACGTGAGATGGAGTAGTTTTCAATGGTGAACATCACTATGTTGATCATATCTACTATATGATTCACGCTCGACCTTTTGGTCTCCGTGTTCCGAGGCCATATCTGCATATGCTAGGCTCGTCAAGTTTAACCTGAGTATTCCGCATGTGCAAAAACTGGCTTGCACCCGTTGTAGATGGACGTAGAGCTTATCACACCCGATCATCACGTGGTGTCTCGGCACGACGAACTTTGGCAACGGTGCATACTCAGGGAGAACACTTCTTGATAATTTTAGTGAGAGATCATCTTAAAATGCTACCGTCAATCAAAGCAAGATAAGATGCATAAAGGATAAACATCACATGCAATCAATATAAGTGATATGATATGGCCATCATCATCTTGTGCTTGTGATCTCCATCTCCGAAGCACCGTCATGATCACCATCGTCACCGGCGCGACACCTTGATCTCCATCGTAGCATCGTTGTCGTTACGCCATCTATTGCTTCTACGACTATCTCTACCGCTTAGTGATAAAGTAAAGCAATTACAGGGCGTTTGCATTTCATACAATAAAGCGACAACCATATGGCTCCTGCCAGTTGCCGATAACTTCGGTTACAAAACATGATCATCTCATACAATAAAATATAGCATCACGTCTTGACCATATCACATCACAACATGCCCTGCAAAAACAAGTTAGACGTCCTCTACTTTGTTGTTGCAAATTTTACGTGGCTGCTACGGGCTGAGCAAGAACCGTTCTCACCTACGCATCAAAACCACAACAATAGTTTGTCAAATAGACTCCGTTTTAACCTTCGCAAGGACCGGGCTTAGTCATACTTAGTTCAACTAAAGTTGGAGAAACTGACACCCGCCAGCCACCTGTGTGCAAAGCACGGCGGTAGAACCAGTCTCGCGTAAGCATACGCGTAATGTCGGTCCAGGCCGCTTCATCCAACAATACCGCTGAACCAAAGTGTGACATGCTGGTAGGCAGTATGACTTATATCGTCCACAACTCACTTGTGTTCTACTCGTGCATATAACATCAACGCATAAAACCTAGGCTCGGATGCCACTGTTGGGGAACATAGTAATTTCAAAAAATTTCCTACGCACACGCAAGATCATGGTGATGGCATAGCAACGAGAGGGGAGAGTGTTGTCCACGTACCCTCGTAGACCGTAAGCGGAAGCGTTATGACAACGCGGTTGATGTAGTCGTACGTCTTCACGATCCGACCGATCCAAGTACCGAATGTACGGCACCTCCGAGTTCTGCACACGTTCAGCTCGATGATGATCTCCGGCCTCCGATCCAGCCGAGCTCCGGAGATGAGTTCCGTCAGCACGACGGCGTAGTGACGATGATGATGTTCTACCGGCGCAGGGCTTCGCCTAAGCACCGCTACAATATGATCGAGGTGTAATAACGTGGAGGGGGGCACCGCACACGGCTAAGGAACGATCAATGATCAACTTGTGTGTCTATGGGGTGCCCCTCTATGGCGCGCCCTAGGGGAGTCCTACTCCCACCGGGAGTAGGATTCCCCCTTTCCTAGTCCAACTAGGAACCCTTCCATGTAGTAGGAGTAGGAGAGAAGGAAAGGGAAGAGAGAAGGAGAAGGAAGGAAGGGGGCGCCCCCCCCTCCCTAGTCCAATTCGGACTAGTTCAAGGGGAGGGGTGCGGCCACCCTTTTGGCCCTTTCTCTCCTTTCCCGCAGGGCCCAATAAGGCCCAATACTTCTCCCCAGCGAATTCCCGTAACTCTCCGGTACTCCGAAAAATACCCGTATCACTCGGAACCTTTCCGAACTCCGAATATAGTCGTCCAATATATCGATCTTTACGTCTCGACCATTTCGAGACTCCTCGTCATGTCCCCGATCTCATCCGGGACTCCGAACTCCTTCGGTACATCAAAACTCATAAACTCATAATATAACTGTCATCAAAACCTTAAGTGTGCGGACCCTACGGGTTCGAGAACTATGTAGACATGACCTAGAACTATTTGTGGTCAATAACCAATAGCGGAACCTGGATGTCCATATTGGCTCCTACATATTCTACGAAGATCTTTATCGGTCAAACCGCATAACAACATACGTTGTTCCCTTTGTCATCGGTATGTTACTTGCCCGAGATTCGATCGTCGGTATCCAATACCTAGTTCAATCTCGTTATCGGCAAGTCTCTTTACTCGTTCTGTAATGCATCATCCCGTAACCAACTCATTGGTCACATTGCTTGCAAGGCTTATAATGATGTGCATTACCAAGAGGGCCCAGAGATACCTCTCCGACAATCGGAGTGACAAAACCTAATCTCGAATTACGCAAACCCAACATGTACCTTCGGAGACACCTGTAGAGCACCTTTATAATCACCCAGTTATGTTGTGACGTTTGGTAGCACACAAAGTGTTCCTCCGGTAAACGGGAGTTGCATAATCTCATAGTTACAGGAACATGTATAAGTCATGAAGAAAGCAATAGCAACATACTAAACGATCAAGTGCTAAGCTAACGGAATGGGTCAAGTCAATCACATCATTCTCCTAATGATGTGATCCCGTTAATCAAATGACAACTCTTTTGTCCATGGCTAGGAAACATAACCATCTCTGATAAACGAGCTAGTCAAGTAGAGGCATACTAGTGACACTATGTTTGTCTATGTATTCACACATGTATTATGTTTCCGGTTAATACAATTCTAGCATGAATAATAAACATTTATCATGAAATAAGGAAATAAATAATAACTTTATTATTGCCTCTAGGGCATATTTCCTTCAGTAAAGCCTTTGGGATAGTGTGGATGATAGTTGACTTGATTCTGTGCAAAAACAAACTTTTGCTTCTAGTAACAGAATTGTTTATATCCACTGGAATGTGACAAAATTCTGAATTTTTTACAGATGATTGATATATAAGTTTTCTACGTTTTCCTAATTTTTCAGAATTTTTGGAGTTACAGAAGTATGGATAGAGTACATATTACTACAGACTGTTCTGTTTTTGACAGTTTCTGTTTTCAATGCATATTTTGCTTCTTTCCTAGTTTCTATGGCTTATATTGCTCAATATAAATTGTGGAAATCATAAGGTACAATAAGTATTGTGTGATAAAAATTATGAATATTGTTTTTGACAGCACCAAAGTGAATGGTTTGCTCTTTATCTTACTAACCCATCTCACAAAGTTTTGTGTGATTGAAGTTTTCAAGTTTTGGGTGAGAGATCGATATGAGGAGAATAAGGAGTGACCAGACTCTAAGCTTGGGGATGCCCAAAGCACCTCAAGGTACGCCCTCTAATCCTTGATGTAAGGCGCATAGATTTTTGAGAAAAAAAAATCTGAAATATGAGGTGTATTGGTTGCACCACTCGTTTGGATAATTTTTTTTAGGATTTGATTACATTTCCTTATATCATGCAAGCTCATCTATCTTCTCATTTCAATTAGTCATGTGTAATCTCGCCCAAAACTTGTGAACTTTTCTCTCCATGCGCGTTCTTTAATTTTGGTGCCAAAAAACTACACACCCTATATTTAGCAACGGAGGGAGTAATATTCAAGGAAGATCCAAGCAACTAAGATTGGGAATGCCCCGGAAGGCATCCCCTCTTTCGTCTTCAACATTATCGGTAACCTCACTTGGAGCTATATTTTCATTTGTCACATGATATTTGTTTTTCTTGGAACGTCACTTTCTTCCATTAGGATTTGCATGTTGTTATTTAGAATAATGTTCTACATCTTTTACTTATATCAAAGTGTCAAGTATAACCTTTACCATGCTTAGTTTGCAAGTATATGAGTTGTTGTTTCGAAACAGAAAGTTTAGCGCTGTTGCAAAAATTCCCGAGAAAAGTCAGAATGTGATAAAATGTTAAATTTTTTGCACAATAAAGCTAGGATACATTTTCTACAATGTGGTAATTTTTAAGAATTTTTGGAGTTAAAGCATTATTGATATTCTTGCATTCTTTACAGACTATACTGTTTTGACAGATTGCTGTTATGTTTGCATTGTTTGCATATGTTTTCTTGTTTAATGATTCAATTTTAGGATAGGAGTATTAAATATGCCGAGGAATTTAGTATGCAATGTAAAATGATAATTTTAGTGATTTGCTACAGTAGAGAATGATAAGGTTTTGCATTGATTTATCCGAACTTATCTCACGAGTTCTTGTTGAGTTTTGTGTGGATGAAGTTTTTAATATTTAGGGAAACCGTGATATAGAAGGAATTAAGGAGAAACAAAAGCTCAAGCTTGGTATCCCAAGATAATACTTCAAGAAGTCTCAAGCATCTAAGCTTGGGGATGGCCCGGTAGGCATCCCACCTTTCTTCATTAACAATTATCGGTTAGCCTCGGTTGGGCCGAAGTTTTTGCTTCTTCACATAATTTGTGCTATTCTTGGAATGACATTTTATTTTGTTTTTCTTGTTGTTTTAATAAAATACCTAGAACTGAAAGTTTCTAAATAAGAGAGAGTCCTCAAATAGCTACCCATTTACTTAACTACTCGCTTGATCTTCACTTATATCTTTTTGGAGTAGTTTGTCATTTGCTCTAGTGCCTCACTTATATCTTTTTGAGCGCGGCATGCTTCAAATTTTTGAAGAACTTCTCACATGCTTCACTTATATAGAAGAAAAAATTTATGCTCATGTTCTTCACTTAAATTTGTTGGAGTTTGTCAAAAGCAACATATGAAACTAGTCCCAAAGTGATAGATATTCAAGAGAGATATAATAAAAACTTTCACATAGATCATTGGATATGGTATGTTTGAGTCCTTGCAGTAGTTTTGCGATATGGAGATAGTAATATGTGAGTCATGTTGGTGAGTAATTATGCTTTAGTAAGAATATTGGTGTTAAGGTTTGTGATTCCCTATACAAGCATGGAAGTCAATAATTATGCAATGAAATTACATCCTACTTGTAGTGCATTATTCGGTGTTAGTTATGCTCAATGCTCGTCTATGTGAATTTTCTTTTCTTGGTTGGTTGCTTCTCAATCTATTTGCTAGCCTCCATTTGTACTAAGTGGGAATACTACTTGTGCATCCAAAATCTTTAAACCCAGCTTTTCCATATGAGTCAACCATACCTACCTATATGATGTATTCCCGTGCCGTTCTAAGCAAATTTGTATTTGCCATTTCTAATTTTCAAAATAAATTTTCCTTTTTGTGTGCTCGTACCGCTCATGAAGCAGCAGGGGGTCGCCAATGTTTTCCATGCTAGATGTGTTATTCTCAAGATGAGTGTGTATTAACTTGTCATTGCATGAGAATACGGCGGTAATAGGGATGCCCAGTCCCAAAATGAAAAAGACATTTACTTTATGTTGTCAAATAATAAATTCCTTAGAAAATGTTGGTATGGAAGGCACCCGTGGATACGACTAGCCATGGATTGTGTAAGAATGGTGGAAAAAGGAATAAACTTCATTTTTTATTTTGGAACCGCCTTTGATATATCTAGTACGGAAAGTGTTGGGAATTACTCGGTCGTTTTCGTTGACGGGAAAAGTATGCCTCTCAAAATATTTTATCTCTCAATTTAAGCTTTGAGCTCTGGCACCTCTACAAATCCCAACTTCCCTCTACAAAGATCCTATCTATTTACTTTATGGGATTTTTATTTTTATTTGAGTCTTCATATTCTCTTATAAAGCACCAACTAAGGGGCACTATGATCGTACTTGAGCATTGGATGTAGCTAATATGCGGGTGTGTTTCATGAATGGATCAACGATTGAGCATGATGAGCTAGGGATAACTTTCTTTAGTGTTGATATTTTGAAAGACATGGTTGCTTGTTGGTATGCTTGAGTATTGAAATCTTCATGTCAAAACTAGACTATTGCTTTGAACCATATAAAATTCCAAATGTCCATGATATAAAAGAAATGAATATGTGATGAACATGTTACGCAACATACCACATCAAAAATTCTATTTTTATCATTTACAAACTCGAGACGAGCAGGAATTAACCTTGGGGATGCTAATACGTCTCCAACATATCTACAGTTTTTTATTGTTCCATGTTGTTATATTATTATTATTTGATGTTTTATAATCATTTTATAGCAAGTTTATATCATTTTTTGGGACTAACCTATTGACATAGTGCCCAGTGCCAGTTGCTATTTTATGCTTGTTTTTTACATCGTGGAAAATCAATACCAAACAGAGTCCAAATACAATGATACATTTTGGAGATTTTTTTGGACCAGAAGACAACTTGGGAGCCAAGGAAGCATCAGAGGGGAGGCCCATGGGGCCACAATGCACCAGGGCGCACTAGAGGCCCCTAGAGAGCCTAGGTGGGTGGTGGGGCCCACGGTATTCCTTTCCACTGCCTCTCAGGTCTACAAATTCCCAAATATTCCAGAAATCCTAGGGGAGTCAACGAAACACAATTCCAGCTGCCACAAGTTCCAGAACCACGTGATCCAATCTAGAGCCCTTTTCTGGCACCTTGCCGGAGGGGAACACGATCACAGAGGGGTTCATCATCCTCATTGGTGCTCCTCTGATAATGTGTGAGTAGTTTAACACAGACCTACGGGTCTCCAGGCAATAACTAGATGCTTCTTCCCTCTTTTTGATTCTCAATACACTACTAGGGAACAACCTAGCAGTAGCGCGGGTCAAATGTTTATCAGTAGCGCGGTTGGCCGCGCTACTGGTCCGGCGCCACAGCTAATGCTTATCAGTATCGCGGCCTGACCAGTGCTACGGCTACCTAGGTATAGCTATAGCATTGGTCTACAACAAGCGCGGCTGATAATAGCTTCAGCGCCCTTGTACAAAGAGCACTACTGCTAAGGACTCGCTGCTGCTAATGCCATACCCCGCGCTACTGTTATTGGTTTGGAATTTTTTTTCTTCTCCATATTTTGTGCTGCAGAATTTTGTTTATGGCTTTATACAATAATCTCTAGCTTATCATACACATACAAATGTAATCATAGCATATACATAGCGATACAAGGTGGTCATCATCATAATCATCATCCAACACAAAGTGGTCTCTCGTCATCATTTTGAAAATACCGACACAAGTCTCGAATACTTGCAACTACATCGTCATCCATATAAACAATGATATACGCGAGAAGAGCTATCACTATGAGTGAGAGCGGAACTATGCAGTACATGAGGCGGCGGTTACGAGTCCTCTCTGGTGCTAGTGTGAACCTCAAATAAATAGCTTCTGCTTCTTGTCTGCTTTTGAAGCCTTTATGACTGGCGCCCGAGACACCATCTACTTGCGCCTGACACTCAGGCCACTTGTCGTACACTCCTGGAACCTTCCCTTTGTACACAACATAGCACTGCTTCTTCGCCATCAATAATCTAGGTACATCTTAGAGATGCATCTTCATCAAGAGAATGTAAAATTATATGCAACAAAATATAATAGATCAACACGAAAAAGAAAGGGTTAGCAACTAGATGCAACATATAATAGGCAAACTAACTAACTAGAGGTACGCAGGTCATCGTACCCAAACTAACAAAGTAGCGTTACGCAAATTCGGCAGGGACCGTGGACATCACAAAGTTTCATCGCTACAGAAAGTATACAAGTTCAACCAACACATATCATCATCATCGACATCGTAAATCACTAGAAGTTCCATCCTTCCATATCATCAAGGATGTACCCTAGCTTCTTGAACGACGTGAGGTCATGACGTTGCATGCCTATACGAGTTCGGACGTCAGCTCGCGATATAGGGCCGTGGTGGAACACCCCCTTCTCATCGACGACTTCTTTCATGATGATCATAGCAATGTCCCTTTGGATGTGAAAGAAGTCATCTATAAGTTTATAAACCGCTTCTCCATGAGATTATACCCACTTGAGGATATGATCATCATTTCTGCTTGTCATGCGAAGCTTTTGGTGATCCGTGCTAAACCAAATCATGAGATGGAGGAGGTAGAATCCATCTTTCTTGCTTGGTTTTTGGACATGTATGCAGCAGAAGTTACTTTTATGCGAGAAACCCGTCTTCTTGTTCCTTTGTTTCCCGATCTGCAGGTGGCCACCCCTAATGCTGAAGCCTTAGAGAGCATCATCTAGAATATTCATTATGTGGGTGTAGTCCTTCTTCTCGTAGTTTCTAGTAGGGTCGACATACATGGCGTGGGAGACTCGCGGGTAAAGATGATAAGGATGGCGCGCCCGTTGCTGCAGGAAAAAAGACACCTCAAATTATTCTCCATATGAGCGAGAAGGAATGATTGAAATGTACGAAAGGGTTGTTCAGAACTGACTTACTTTGGATGATAAGGCAGGAGGACAATTTCCTGTTCCTTATTCTGTACCATGAAGTTTTGGAGGTACTCCCTAGCAGTTTCACGCTCAAAGTCGTCGAGACTCAAGAAGGACTCGTGCATGTAGTACGGATCCGCCACACAGATTTGTGAGACTTCTTCTCTCTTCATGACGGAGCTCATATGTAGCGGAAAAAGGCGGATGATTGTAAAATCGAGCCGCCTTGTGAGAAACATCTTGAAGATATGGTCAAACCGCATGAAGACTACCTCCGCGGGCCGTGCATTGACGTAGCACTTCCCCTCCGGCACACGATTGAGCCGCGTATGTCAGATATCCTAGATCCTTTGAGGCAAGTAGGCTTTTCTCAGTCGACAGCACATGGCCGTGCAGTCTCCTGAGATCCCGTTATAGTGCCTCCAGCGGTTTCGGGAGTAGCATCGGCTCACCTGTGACATGGAACATGGCCGCACCTTTGACAGGTACACGCTCTTCAAAATCCATTGTCTGGCTGCTGTGTGCTCTGGCTTGTTTGTAGGCAACTGAGCCTATCTTCCCGGTTTCTTCCTCTCCTTTTTTGTGCACACCTTCTAGACCCTTCCTTAATCCCTACCCCAGTGTTGCCGGGCAAAGCACTGTACGACCCCCGGCTAGTTGAGCCTGTGTTGAGCCGGCATCTTCAGTCGTGTCCCGTGAGGGTTTCATAAAGAGAGACTTCTTGCAGTCCCTGCTAGGACGTTCCTGCCTGGGCAGATCATCCATATCCTCATCAGCATATTGATAGTCCGATTCGTCATATGGCGGACTCATCATATCTAAGTCACCGTCATAGGCGCCTCTATTGAGGAAACCCATTGGGTCCTCCGTCTCCTCCATCTCATCATCCATTCTTTGTTCTACGGGGCCGATTACATCAGCCACTATTGGACCCCCTTCATCACGTCATCCGCCGCTCTCACCCGGCACTACAGGAGCTGGTAGTTGCGTAGGCGGGGTGGTGGTCTCCATACATGCTTGTTGATGTGTGGTTATTGGTATGCTCTCGGCCGGCTCCAGACGAAGAAGATTCTTCAGCCATAGCAGCACCCAACTGTTGCAGCTTCCAATCCGCAGCGGGGTCTCGTCGTCCTCTCCCCCTAGCCATAATGGAGGAGGCAAATCCTCGTGCCCTGATTTCACACTCAACAAGTTAACCCTGAAGTGCCCAGCCGGCATCGGCTGGGTGTGGAACGTGAGTTGCAAGGGCTTCGTTATCACCCCCTTTCCCACGTCCACCTTCTAGATTTTGATCAAGTAGAGTATGGTGCACAGGGTTTCGTCGGCCTGCAAGCACATGTCTGCGTCATAAAACATCTAAAAGGCAACGAAAATGGAATATTATATAATTACTATGAGAGCGTCGATCTTAGCCAAAGACAAAGACCTGCCTAGCGCGCCAGGGACTGAGGACGGGCTGCTATGAGCGGCTATGGGTGCTGGCGCGAGAGAAGGCCCGGTTGCATGAGCAGGTGATGGTGCGGTCGTGTTCTTCACGGAGTTGCCCGCGATAAAACTGGGCATGGGGAAATCATGTACCGTCTTGTCTGGATTTTCCTTCGTCCAGTTGATGATAGCCGGGACCAGGTTAGTAGAGAAATCATTTTTGCAGGCATTTACAGCTGCATCGACTGCCTGCTGTAGCAACTCATTTTTCTCCTCGGCTTCTTTTTGCGCGTCCTCGGCTGCTTTTTTTCTCGAACGCAAGCTTCACCTTCTCGTCGATGTCCGTCTGACTAAACTTCTTTTTCTGCTTCTTGGCCTCCGGGCCCTCGTTGTAAAACACCTTCCACGTGGCGCCGTCTCCGGCGCCGTGCACACGTCCATATTGCGGTAGGTGGCCTAGAGGGAGTCCCTTAAGTTCGTTCAAGGCCCGCTTGAGAGGGGTGTCCCACTTGGGACTCATCGGCGAAGTAGGGCTTTCGGCTGCAAGCTGGTGTTGCTTCTCCTGCAGAAGGAACATGAACCGTTTACGAATGTGAAGCCGACTTGATCAGTAGCTAAATGTAAGGTGGTAAAAGAATAATTACCAGTATTCTGATCAATCTCCTCGTGATCTCGTCCATATAAAAAACCTTATTTTCCTTGTTCCACTTGTAGCGGGCCCTGATGAAGTCACGCTCCAAGGGGTTGGTGAACTTCGCAGAGGGGCCTGGGAGACCCGCGGCTTCACATTCCACGTCCTCCTTGTCCCATATGGGCCTTTTACGGAGGTAGCTACGGCTTCCGAGGCGATGCTTCCCCGTGTTCCTTTGCTGAAGGCTCTTGAATTTCATAGCCTTAGCCTTGGCTGCCTCGGTAGCGCAAGTGTCTTTGAACTTTTCGAACTCCTCTTCAGTGAGTGTCGGATTTTCCTCCAAAATCTTGGACAGAGATTCCTCAGCCTCAATAACTCGTTTCACCCTCCCTTTCAAGGAGGCCAAATCAATGTTGAACATGCCCATGGCATGATTGTTAATCTTTTTCATCTTCGGATCATCCCATGGTTGTTGTATGCTATCATCCCGGTCAAGGAACTTGAATCTCTTTTGCATCTTCGTCAGGAGCAACTGCCTCAAATGTTCTTTACTCCTTAAGTCATCGTCGTTGATTCTCGGGTATTCCCATAGGATGCATCCTACTTGGTTCCCATAGCACTTGCGAGGTTCTTCCGGCTCTATGGCTCAAACTTGCCTGGTGCCATCTTTGTGATCACCAGTCGTCCAACGGCGAGTTTGTTAGGTTTTCGTATCCTCTACTTCTTCTGCTTCTTCTTTTCGGTAGTGGCATCGGCGCCGGTATCTTCCCCGCAGGTACCTTCCCGCCGGTGTCGGCGCCGCCATCGGTGTCGGCGCCGTCGGTGTCGATGTCGGTGTCAGTACCATCATCGAGGCCGACCAGCAAACCTTGACTCTGCTTAGAAGACAAAAGGGCGAGGTACTGTTGTTCACCATCATAGTCCATCTCATCTGCATCTTGGTTAGAACGCCCGGTTTCTTCGTTGTTCGACATGTTTCCTATGATTAAGTCTCCTTGTTTATTATAAACTAAAAAAAATGAGAAATGACATAAAAAAAGATCTATGTTTGCCGGAATGTCGTTTCCCAGCAACTTCCGGCACTCGGTATGCCTACTTTCTAGCACAAGTCATGCCAAAATTCACGGAAAATTTCGGCATGACCTTTGCTAAAAAGTGGACATATCGAGCGCCTGTAATTCACTAGAACGGAAATGAATCAACATTCCGGCGAAACATAGGCCACTCGGATCATGTACCCTGCACATAATCATCATTTTCCAAATATTACATGTCCAAAACATCACATGCCCAAATGACATGTCCAAATTCCAAATATGACATGTCCAAGAAAAATGACTTATTGCATTTTTCTTCACAATTTTTGAAACTAAATTCAGCCTACCTAAAGTTGAAACTAAAAACTAGCAACAATTGCTTGAACTAAAAAATTTAAATAGCAATAGTTGCTTTAACTAATATGTCCACTTCAAATTCAGTTTTTTTAAATTGTGACAATTGCTTTAACTAAAAAGTTTAAATAGCAACAATTGCTTTAACTAATCTGTCCACTTCAAATTCCATTTTTAAAATAGCAACAATTGCTTTAACTAAAAAAACTAAATAGCAACAGTTGCTTTAATAATTTGTCCTAGGTTTCATACTAATTCTAATTGACTAACTAGCACTATAAATTTAAATAACAACAATTGCTTGAACTAAAAAATGCAAGAAACCTATATAATTAATTCTGTTTTTTCTTACACTGAAAAATAACCTAGGGTTCATAATATTTCACACTAACTAGCACTAAATAGCAGAGAAGAGGGGAGGGAAGAGTGCTTATAGAGGGCAGAGAGAGAGATAGAGAGAGAGAGAGATGGGGTCGGGGAGACGGGCGGCACCGAGGTGAGGCGGAGTCGGGGGAGACGGCATGGCACCGAGGGTCGCCGGGGTCAGGGGAGACGGGGGCGAGCGCCGGGGTCGGGGGCGCGCGCAGGGGCACGGCGAGGGTAGGGCTCCGGCAGCGACGACACGGGGGAAGAGAGAGTAGGGATTTGGGGGAAAAGCAGAGGCGGGAAGAAGAAGAGAGAGTGAGGATTTTGGGGGTTAAGTTGAGGTGCAGTAGCGCGATCTGGACAAACGCGCTATAGCTAAGTTAGCTATAGCGCATTTACACAAAAAGTGCTACTGCTATTACAGGTAGCTATAGCATTTTTATACAGAAAGCGCTACTGCTAGCTTGACTAGCTATAGCTCTTTTTTCAAAAAAGCGCTACTGCTATAACCAGTAGCAGTTTTCCTGTTTGTTTCTTCTATTTCTTTTCCTTTATTTTCTCTCCCTTTTCTTTTCTTTTCTTTTCCTTTTTTCCGTCAGTGAACCAAGGGAAGGTGATACAATGTATATAACTAAGGCGATATATATTGCATCATTTAAAAATTAAGTATGTATACAAAATAGGAACATATATATTACATCATTTGACCCATGCATAATGGCCATGTGTGTACACAAAATAGGAACATATATATTACGTCATTTGACCGATGACGTACGGTTCCTCAACGTTGACGTTCTCGTTTTTGAGTGGGCTTCTTTCCCTTCTTGTTCGTTGAAGAATAATTGAGCCCTCATTGTGACTTTTCCTTTTCCATCGAGTACGGTCTTTCTTAGGTAATGTAGTATTGATTCTTCTTTTGAAGTATATTTCATCGTCATCGCCATCTTCCCTCGTTGGATTGTCGTACTGGTCGTAGCCATCCTCGTTGGCGACTCCATCCATTCCAATGATATTCCTTTTGCCTCTCCTCGCGAAAACACATCTGGGATTGCACGGGTCAGTTATAAATAAGCATTGTGTCACGTGCTTACCGTGTACCCATGGCTCGTTTTTTGCGATAGCATTCACGGTAGCGCTCTTGGCGTCTGGTATAGTCATGGTAGTGAAATACCGGTTTTCTCTTTCGACATTCTTAGCCCATCTGACGCGGAACATCTCGCGTTGTGCAGTGCAGAGTAATCAAGCTCCCAGATCTCCTCGACCCTTTCGTAAAATCTCTCAGTTGCGTCGTTGTTGCTGCCAGTCATGCATTCCATCATCACCCCTCAGTTTTGATCATCACTATCCATATCTTTGGACTTCGTGTAGAACATGTATCCATTGATATCATATGCCTGATAGGTGACGAGGTTGGGCGAGGGGCCATGTGCTAAGGCGTATATGAGCAATCCGTCCTTAGAGCCCTCTTCCACGGGATTAGCAATAATATGCTCTTTGAACCAATGCAAGAAAGTGCAGTTGTGCTCTCTAGTAACTTCGGCGTCCGTCCCGCATACCCCCGGTCATGATACTTCTTTGCGATAATTTCTTTGTGCAGTGCCAAGAAAGGATCTACCTCGTCTATGTGTTGTAGAAGTACCAAGTTTGCTCTGTCAAAGTTATTGCGTCGATCTGAGTATGCCACATGCGGTTCCATGTGGCCGTTGGAGTGACCTTCTCCTTCGAGCCTCCCATCGTGCTTGTTAACTGGCAAACCAACACCAACACCAGGCGGCTGGTCCGCCACATATAAAAAATTCTCACAAAAAGAGATGCACTCTTGTGTAAGATAGCCCTGGATGACGCTTCCATCCGAACGGGACATGTTATGAATGAATCCTTTGATGATCCCACTCATCCTCTCAAACGGCATCATGTTGTGCAGGAATGACGGCCCCATGTCTATTATGTCGTCCATAATATGGACACACAGATGCACCCTGACGTCCAAGAACGCGGGCAGGAACTACATCTCAAGCTCATTCAGTATCACAATGATCTCTTCCTATAGTCTTCGGAGCTGCTTCACACTGATCGACTTTCGAGAGATGACGTTGAAAAAGTTTTAGAGACAAATAAGCGTGTCACAGACGTGCTTGTCCATTATCGCTCTAAGGGCAACAGGTAGTATCTGCATCATCATCACATGACAGTCATGGGACTTCATCCTGCTGAACCTTTTCTTGTTCGTGTCTAGATATCTGCTTATCTTGCCACAGTAACCGGAACTAACTTTGACTCCGGTAAGGCACTTAAAGAAGTGATCGATCTCAGCCAGACTTAAGGTGAAGCAAGAAGGGGGGCAATAATCCTCTTCCTTTACTTTTTTGCCCTTCTTCTCCTACGCCTCCGTCTCCGTCTCTGTCTCGTCTAATTTTTTACGGGGCGGCATGTGCAGATCTTCCCTGATTTCCAAATCTTGCAAGTCTTTTCTAGCCTTCGGCCCATCTTTGGTCTTATCCGGCATGTTCATCAGTGTTGCGAGCAAGCTCTAAAGGACATTCATACAGATATGCATTTGATCAAGGCAATTAGGTGCGTTGAGTTTGTGCCAGTACTCCATGTCCCAGAACACAGACCTCGCCTTCCATACCTTCAGTAGCGGCTCCGGCGCCTTTTTCATCGACTTTCCCGACGCGAGGCACTGTTCCCAGTTCTTGAACAGCTCATCGATTTTGGCGCCGCTCTGCTTACGTGGAGGTCCTCGATGCTCAGTGTGACCATTGAATAGATCTCCATGGTTTCTCCACGGGTCATCATTCTTGAGCCATCTTCGATGCCCCATGTACACGATATTCCCAGACCCGCCATCTTTCCTTGACGTTAGCTGCTGAGACGTCGTATCATCCGCACGCCGCGTGCATCCACAATATCA